>OZ053303.1:54168-2782791 GCA_964056655.1 Arabis hirsuta | reverse complement strand
GCTGCTGTCCTTTGTTTAATCATGAGCGAGTAGTCATCCAGTTAGGTTAAGGGTTTTCGATGGGTTAGAATTCATGAACTAAGCATAGATAGGTTTTATATATATCATTCGATAGTCTCCATCTATTGTCGATCATATTGCCTAGGTTAGCTTGATCACCTAGCCTTTGATTCTAGGTTGAATTTACTTATCAAAAGTTTGTAAATTGCTGGAATTGACATAGATGGGCGATTTGATCCGTAGCCAACGAAAGTTGAAGTTAGGGCATCTCGTGAACATATCAACCCAAATCGCTAATGCTTGATAATCCTTTTTAACCTCAACGACAGTTAGGGTGTTAGATTGATTGTTAGAGTTGTAGATGCCACGAAAGTGGATCTCCTTATATTTATGGTTGAGTTCGAGACTTGTTCATAATCGCATGCCTGAATAATTGCTTGGTTCTTGATATTCGAATCCCTGAGAATTATCCCTGACCTAACGCCTTCCTATTATTGTTTACAACCGATTTTACATTTTGTTTTGCTTTAATTATCGTGACATTTAAACCCAACTTGAATCGCTTAGCTGAGATTGTTTTCCATAGAATTAGAGCGTATTGCTGGTCCCTTAACGAACCTGAACTATTCTACATTGATTAGTGAATCTAGGTTTTAATCTTTGAAACCGGATAAAAGACGAGTTTTATTCTTCATCAGAATTCAAGCCCGAGATCTACTAATCATCTACGATTCACTACAATACAACCACTGTGGGATGTTACATTGCTTACCAATGCAATTCTAATCGACCTAGATACTTTCGCAGACGAATATGATAATTTACAAATTCAATTGAACTTCCTAAATATATCTCAATTTTTCTTCTTCAAAACGAAAATTGGAGGATGATAGACTAACTAGTTACTTCATTTAAAGTTAAAATATAGTAGAACGTATCTCAATTCAAATCCAGTTTCAACTAAGGTGCTTCAATGGGGGATTCGAATTTAGTTTCTATGGAGAAAAAGAGCTCGCGAACAAGAAGAAGAAGAAAACAGATGATTTTTTATTAGTCTATTTTTTATTTTATTTTTAATTGTTGTCTTAGGGTTTTTTGGTCTTTTTTCCTTTTATTAAAGTCTATGGAGTTATATGAAGTTATTTTGTGGTGTCGAGGTTTGGTATTAAAAAAAAATGTTTTATGAGATTATGATCCTGATGGTTTAGGTCGGTTTGGTCTGGGTTTTAAGAGAATTCTGGTTCAATTAAAAATATATTTCGGTTACAATTGAAAATTCTGGTTCAGTTCTGTTTTAATTCAAACCGAACAATAAACCATAAAAATGAAGCAAATTTGAGGCAGAACCGAAGAGGTGAGAATATTCGATGCCTTTGAGTCTTTGACATATAAACGAAATCAAAATCAATCAATGAGGTTCGAATCTTCGTGTCATTTTTAACGTAAATAATCTTTGACGTAATCAGAAATATTTCATTAATTGATTTGTTTTTTTTTTGGTTATAAGATTTGATTATTGTTGCAAATTAAAGATTCTTAACTTGACAGAACCAAAGCCAAAAGGAGTTATTTTATTTATTTATAGCCGTAGCACAAAAAAGAGTTTTTTTTTTAGGACAGAACAAAAAAAGGGAATTATGATTTATGAAGGAGCATTTTCACCTTTTTTGTACACAAAATGAATTTTCGAAACCGAAAGAAAAAGAGAAGAAAACAAAAGAAAAATAGAATAAGAGATTTATAGACGAAAAAAGAAATAAAAAAGAAGAAGGGAAAACTCCTCGATAGCTCGCGCTCCACCACTGGTTCGTCCCTTGTCGCACGTGCATCACAAGCAAGCCACACGTGCGACCCTCCTCCACTCATTTTTTTTTTCCCTCCTCTAAAGAGAAAATCGAAAACCACAACAAACAGAACAAAGAATTTTATTCAGAATCTGTCTCCAAATTCTCCATTCCTTTTAATCCTCTCCGTTTCTGCTGCTGCAATATCAAAACATATTATGACGACACATTCATCGAATTTAAACACAATCTCACAGAAACAAAAATCATTGATTATGATCAAAGATTGAGTGAAAAAACAAGACTAGAAAATTATGATGTTTTGAATGGATCACATAAACAAACAAAAGATCAAATAGTTTTTAACAAACTTGCTAAAATATAAAACAGAAAAACCCACTAGGGTTTATTTTATGCCAAGTACTATTACTTTGCAAACAGTTTTTAAATAGTGTTCTTTGCCTCTCTCTTTTTTTTTTTTTAAATGAGAAAAACAGTTCATTATTATTCTCAATTAGGTGGAAAAGTAGGTCCATTCATGTCTTGTCCATTTTCTTAATTCCATTAAAAAATACATATTATGTTATTAATTATAAGGTCCACCCAATTTTGTCCATAACCACCTTCTCTACCACAAATATAATATTTATCTAAAATCTATATAGATTCATCTATAAACACATTCCATCTTTTGTTCTTCTGTTATACTATAATCTTTACTTAATTAAAACACTAAAAAAAAAACTCCTTTTGTCATTATCAAAGAGCTAAAAAAAAGGGATTAGTATAAAGTTAATTACCTTCTTCACATTTTTCTTCTCCCTAACATCATAACGGTTCTTGGTCAAATCAGACAACCACATCCCTGGAAAACCATACTGTCCAAAAACAAAAGCCTCATAAGATATATACAAATGAGATTAAAAAAGAGATAGTGAAGATTTTATTTATTTTTTAATTAAGTAATTAAACCTGAAGGGCTTTATCAATGTTCTTAGGTCGTTTCCTGGGTCTATGAGGAAGCTTAGTTCCTTTCATAACCACGAAATCTTCTTCTTTTTCTTTTCTAGACAAAGCAATGTAGATCCTTGGCCACTCTATCACTTCCACTTGTCTTGTTGTTGCTTTCTCTCTCTCTCCATTGATGTTTGTGTCCATCTCTTGATGAGCCTGAGCCGTTGATTCTGATCTGTTCACTCTTTGGTGGTTATGATCGAACCCGTTTTGTCTCTGGTTCTGATCTCTAAGGCTTGATCTCTTCTCGATTTGGTCTGAAGATGGTGGAGATCTTTTTGAACCAATCGATCTGGACATGTTTCTTGAAGGTGATCCGTTGGTTGATCGATCTTCTAGATTCCTGGGCATGATCCAAAAAGGTTAAAGTTCTAGACTTTGAGAGAGTTAAAAGGAATTATGTGAAATGAAGAAAGTTTTTGTTTTTTTCTTGTGTTAAAAAATGGGACGAAATTTAGAAATGGAAACTAGTAGTACCCATTTACATATTTTTATTAAGAATCAGAATTAAAAAAAAAAAAACCGCAGACCCATAAAAATAAAATTTTAAAGAGGGACCAAAAAGACAATAAGGAAGAAGAAGAATCTAAAGATCAAATTAATATTTGTGATTTCAAACGATGAGCCATCTTTGAAGATTAGGTCAAAGAAAGACAAGAAAAATCCGAGATTTGTTATATTTTTCAACCAAAAGCTAAAACAAAACCAAGAAACCTAGAAACAGAGATTTGGGAAAAAGGCAAAAGACACAACAACTATGCTTCTTCTTTAGTATGTTCGAAGGGTATTATTGTAAATTCCTTACAAGAGTTTCGGATCACCCAGCTTTTTAGTCAGTGGGTTATTGAGAAATGGATTTGTGTAGATTTTTTAAATTTGGAAATTTTATAGTTATTGGTTTATGGATTCTTAAAATCTAACTAAAATCCATTGTTATTCTATTTAACTTGTAACATTTACAGTAACAAAAATCTAAAGAAAATTAAACTTCCAATTCTGTAAAAAAGGACAAAATCAAAATTGACAATTACAGTTTAGATTAAACTAATATATCAAAAAAAGGAAAAATAAGATTTGGGGCTAAAAACCTGGAAGGAAAGAAGAATCTAGTAGGAGACGATTCCTTGCCGCCGACGAAACCATTTATAGGGTTTGTACTCCGACCAGAGAAAACCGGCGCAGGTGGTGGCAGAGACGGATTCACTGATCTTCTTCGTAGCTTATTCGATTGAATGTTCACTTGTCCTGAAGAAGACAAGGAATCATCGACGGTGGTGGTGGATCGGATCTCGGCTCTTGAGATTCTGGATCGGAAACCGGGTTTTCGTTGTCCCCACCGTAAAAGCATATCTCCACTAGGGTTAGGATCTTGTTCTCCTTCTTGTTGGTTGGATCTAAATCGGAATCCTTTGGGAACTCCGTCGCTGGTGGTGGTGGTTGTGGTGTATGATCCGCCGTTAAATCCTCTTCCGGCGATTGAGGTTTCTTCTTTCTGATACCTAAAAAAAAAGAAAAATCAACATGAAACAAAATCCCCAAATTACGAAATGCGTTTCTGATTTATGAAGTGAAAATTGTTTTGTGTGTGTTTTATAGTCGTAACAATTTGGTTGTTTTATTCAATATAGTGATCAAATTGAAAACTGATGCAGCTAAAGGAGATTAGAGACGTAAAACAACTTTAAAGCTTTTCAAATCAAACTCAGATCCATAAAAACCATTAGATAATTATGAATCAAAACAAAAAAAAACCCAAATCAGTGGAAAAAAGAAGAAGAAGAAGAAAGAGAGAAACCTCATCATTATATGATTGTAATTTGGTAGGTTTTTCCAGATTTCGATCTGTGATTTTAATTTCCAGATAGAAAAATCAATGATTCGTTTCAATTTTTTCAACACCCAAAATTTCCTCCCGATTAAACAAGTACTTCGACGAAAACACACCCTCCTTGTTCTTCGACTATCGAGTCACAATACAAAAAGAGAAGAAGATTGAAGAAATTATCTATTTGTCTAGAGAGAGAGAAAATTTTAGAGAGAGAGGAAACGGAGGCTCTGTTTAACAGTGAGGAGGAAGGAGAAGGCGGAAGGGAAGGAGAACGATAGTGGGTGCGTTATTGTAACAAACCTTGTTTTTATTGTTTTTTATTTTACAATTCGAGTCCTTCAAGTTTTAGTAGACTTCTAATTCGTAACCCTATAGTTTATTTTTTGTTACAGAACCCCCCACTAAACCCGGCCCATCGTAAGGCCCACTAAAAGACGCTCCTTGTGCAGCAAACGTGTGATCGAAAACGTCTCCGTACCAAATTTTTGACAATGAGACCCTTTTTTTTTTTCGACGTCAAAAATTGACAATGAGACCTAAAATCCTGATCGTGACGGTTTGCAATTAGACCGAAGAACATATAAAAACTGAAAACTCTTTGTTATATAAGATTCGAATAAGGACCAAAAAAAGTCGGGGTTGGGAAAAAGATTGAAGTAGTTGAAAATATCAAACATAAACTAAACTGTTTAAATGTTTTAAATTTACAAACGAAGTATATTTATGGCTGCTTTAGTGTTTTTATAATTAAAACCCAACCAAAGCCGATCGCATCAAACCAAACCACAAGTATACCAAATTAGTACCAATGATTTCATTTGGTGTCGCTATATAAAACTGAAAACCCGAAGAAACTAAAAACCAGACAAAACCAAACCGTAAACCAGATTACCCTATCTACGCAAGAGTTTATATCAAAGATTTGATAATTTGCCACAAAATTTCAGATCATATAAGAACAGTATCATTCATCAGAAAAGCCACAAAGAAGTGCCAAAAAGATTCAAAGCATCGAAGAACAATATAATCACACCAGAGAAGCCAAAGAAGTCTCCTTTATGATGCAATCGATAGGCAAACTTAAACCCGTCAAAGCCTCATCCGTAGCTCCGCATATCTAAACTCCGTGTCTCGGGCCAAGAGAAGTTCAGCTTGGCTCTAGTTCTAACTAGCGAAAAAGCCGTGGAACTGATCGTTTAGGCACTTTTCCTTCGAGCTTTAGTCTTCGATACGACTCTCTAATATGACAAGGTCTAATAGGTCCTGATTCATTTCTTTCCCCCATAACAACTCGAGCTACAAACAAATGTTCAAGCAAAAAGAAGTGAGCTCTCTACTGATTCTATTCGTTCCCTCACCGTAAATCAAAATTTTTCGCGACGGTCTTACCTGTTTCCACGAGCTCACCAACAAACATCTTTGCAATACCACACGAAACGATAATTATCGGCATACTGGTCTTCTGACTCCCTGTGATACCCTGTAGTAGCTGCATGAAGAAAACAATAACACAAAGACCTAATGATTCATATTTTGAAATGAAACAAAATTCGAATGTGTTTCAAACGAAGAATCGTATATACTATCTATATATACACCTTCCTCATGCTTCCTTTTTGAAGTGCAGATCTCCTGAAAGATTCATATCTACTCATTTGTTCCTCTGTGAATTGCGATAAAATCGTCCTGAAGAATTCGAACAAAAACAAAACAATCATCATCATCTTCAAGATTTTCTTGGTAAGCTAATTAAATTCGTGAAATCAAAATCAAAAACAAAAACACTCACTGCATCTTAGCCATTTTAGCAGGATCAGCACCAGTTGGGTATTTGGTTAACTCAGCTTCCATATTATCTTCTTCTTCTTCTACATCATCTTCATCTTTGTTCTTAACATTAACGGAGGTTTTAAGCTTCTTCGTCGGACGGCGAACACTCACAGCTCTCTCCTCTTCTTCGTCTGGAGTCTGATCGATTTCGATTCGTCCTTCATCACTACCACCATCTTCATCTCCACCTCCGCCGCCAACTGGTGATTCCGGTGGAGATTCTTCTTGCTCTTCCTCGATTGCTGCTTCAAATGGATCCTTCGAATGCTTCATTGCTGATTAAAACCTAAAACCGAAAACAAGCAAATGAATCGCAATATGAAATCGATTAGGGTTTCTAGAAGGGAGACGAGTTCTAACGCAACGAAATCAGCGAAGATCTTTGACGAACTTTTGATGGATTCTTCGGTGACGGTAAACTCAGATCCGATTTCAGGAAGAAGCTCACAAAATTCTTTGATTTCAAGTTCTCTCTCATGTGGGGTTTCTATAGGTAGTGTTAGACCTCGGCCTTCGGGTTCGAGTTCGTGTTTTTATTTTGTCGGGTACCCGTTTTTAGTAATTTAAAGCCCATTCGGGTTTTTATTGTTTCGGGTTCGGGTTCGGGCAGGTTTTGGCGTTTTGGGTTCGGGTTTTGGTTTTAGAAATAAAACCAAAAAAATGAGTAAAAGACGAGTTGTTGTTCCAGACTAGAACACCCGAATTTGTAGTGAAGAACGGTTTTAGAAATTAGTACAACTAATCAATGGTTGCAATTTGCGTTGGAGTACTATTAAACAAAAAGAATATGCCTAATCCACACACATGGCCACGGTTAGGAAGTTACACACATGGCCACGGTTTTTGCAGAAACAAATAACAATCAAATCACACAAAACACAGAACCGATATTTTGCAGAAACAAATAACAAAAACAAAACAAAAAGAAACAAAGAACGAAGTGGAGAATAGATACAATACAACACACAATTATGAATAATCAAGACAGGATTGTATGAATTTTTGCTACGAACATACAACAAACGATTAACCCACTACCACACATGAAATTGATTAACCAACACTACCACACATAAAACCACACATGAAATTGATTCAATTTGTTAGAGAGAGCCACAGGAACGAGAGAGAGAGAGAGCCATTACCTGAGAATGATTTCTCGAAAACTCAGAGGAAGGAGATCCAGTTTGTTATTGGAATGAATTCGACAAATCGATGGAATGAGACCGATGAAGTTTTGGAAGCAAACACACGAGTTTCGGCGGCGATGAAGAAGATCGGCGGCGGCGAGTTTCTGGAAAAGGAAAGAGGAAAGTTCAAGAAGAAGAAGATCGGGTTTTTGTTTGCAATGGGCCACTATCAGATTTGTCACAAAATCAACTGGGCCACCATCAGATTTGTCACAAAACCAATGGGCCAAATTGATTATTAAACCCGCCCCAGCCAATATATGTTATGTTCGATCGGGTTTCGGGTATAACCCGAACCCGAAATTTCAGAATTCAAAACGCGATTGGGTACTATTCATAATCGGACCGGGTTTCGGATCAGGTTTTCGGGCCGGGTTTCAGGTTGGGTTTCGGATACCGGATTTAGTGCCCACCCCTAGGTAGTGTTGTAATCGGTTTAATGGAAACAATTGATAAATCTTAACGAAAATTATAAACCGGATATTGTTAAACCGTAACTAAAATTTTAAGCTCATATTAATTTGATCGAACCTAATCATTTGGGTTGAAAACCGAGTTGAAAATTGAACAAAATGTAGTTTTAGGCTTTTAGCCCCATATTTGGAATTTTTTTGCCCAAATATTTATGTTTCGAATGTTGAAAGGGTTGATTGGGTGCATAATCATAAAAAAAATTATATCTCAATAAGTAACTAAAAACCTCCTTTGTGGCATAATCCTAGCCATTGAATTTAGGGTTTTTGGTTAGTTATATAAATATGTTCTTTTTATGGTTATGCAACAAATTAACCCATGTTGAAAAAAAGATTTATTGTTGCAAATTGGTTCGTGAATGAATTAAACCAGAAGATTAAAAAAAAAAATTGTTGCAAATTCGATTTGGATACATTTTTCCAACTAATTTCAACTTCTAGAATGGATATAAGTATTTTTAAAATAAATTAGTTTTGTAGACCGATTTCCCGTTTATTAGTTAAACCACAATATTTGAATACTATTTTGTAAAAATCGGTTTTCATTTTTTTTTGATAAAATACTACCAAATAGAAAGTTGAAAGAAACCAGATCATGACGATACAAAAATAAATTCTAAAAAATTACTATCCAACGAATAACCTATTTTGGAGGAGGCTTTGCAAGAGCTTCAAAAGTATCCAATATAAAGTCATTTAATTTATTGTATTGGATGTTTATTACGAAAAGCATATTTACTTTGGTTCCAAATAATGAGACTCTGTTTTCGTAAGATATCACTCAGTGATAATAGTGAGCGTCGTGAAAATAATAGATAACGTGTGGGTGTCTGCAAAATGAACAACAATACTGATGTTGGTGATGATGGATATGTCTTTTTTTCCTTTGCAACTTTATGTATGCTACAAAACAATATTATGTTTAAGTTCTTATAATCCAATGCATCTTCTTTCTTATTTCGTTATCCTAGAGATACAAAAAATTAGAAACTGGAAGAAGATGTTAAATAGAAATAGGATGAGAAAAAGAGATGTATAGTGGTTCTGTCAACGATATATTTGAATATGATATCATCATTATCGAATTTATCTTCAACGATTATGCTTTTGAGAATCTAGTTTGGACAAAGACGGTACGAGATCAAGTTGTAAATTTAAGACATATTCTGGATTTTATGATGATTGGTCATTGTTTCGTCCTCTTCTAAACACTCAAGTGCTGTAAGTAATAAGTTTATTCACTTCTTAAACAACCATATTTTGCATGCTTTTGACAACGAATGACTAGTTACAAAAAGCGATTACGCAATAAGACTTCATAAAGCTTCGTTTGTTTGTCGAATGTTAAGGAGTCTAGTCTCAAGTATCTCTTTCTCATAAGTCATTCAAATGAAATAGTCTGATATCACGCATAATAGTGGTTGTCTGCAAAGCAAACAACGGTGTTGAGACTAGTCAGGATGGATATATGTACATTTCACTATCAATTTTGTATATTTATATGGGTGTAGAAGCTAAAGCACAAAAAAAGTTTGAGGTTCTATAAAGCACATACATTTTCTTACTGATTTTATCGTCATATAGATAAATGAGAATGAGAAAGAGAATGAAAAAGAAAAAAAAAAAATAGGAAGAAAAGAAGGATAAAGAAAAAGAAAATGAAGGGAAACAAAGAAAAGAAACAACGTACTCCAACATCCAAGTAATACAAATAGAGTTGTATTATACAAAATATCTCTTCGTTATTGGCTATTTTTCTCTAAGTGGCTTTTCCATTATTTGCGGTATGGACTATCAGTTCTTTTTGTTTTTACATAATACTTCAAATATCTGTGACAAAAGAAATAAAAAATACTTCAACTATTTATCTTTGGGAAAACGGTAAAAAAAACCTGAATTATGTCAATTTAACCGAAAAAATCCTGAACTACCTATAAACCTTTTTAATCTCCAACTTCTGTTGACTTGTCTTTTTAATCCCAAACTTTCGTTGACCAAGCCAAATTAACCCCGTCGATCTGATCCTCTGTTCTGCACCTGATTCTTTTGCTCGCCAGACGGACATGTCTTCACTAAAACTTTCATAACTTTCAATCGCACCGTTGGAACGACTTCAAATTTCTTTGAGATGAAATCTAACTCGATTTTGTAGCTTGTGTCAAATATTCAGCTCGATCCATCGGTGGAAAAGGCTTCAACGAGTGCCAAAAGTCAGACTAACATTTTCTAACGGACATGTCTTCACTAAAACTTTCATAACGTTCAATCGCACCGTTGGAACGACTTCAAATTTCTTTAAGATGAAATCTAACTCGATTTTGTAGCTTGTGTCAAATATTCAGCTCGATCCATAGGTGGAAAAGGCTTCAACGAGTGCCAAAAGTCAGACTAACGTTTTCTAACGGACATGTCTTCACTAAAACTTTCATAACTTTCAATCGCACCGTTGTAACGACTTCAAATTTCTTTGAGATGAAATCTAACTCGATTTTGTAGCTTTTTTCAAATATTCAGCTCGATCCATCGGTGGAAAAGGCTTCAACTAGTGCCAAAAGTCAGACTAACGTTTTATATTAATGCAGAAAACGTTAGTCTGACTTTTGGCACTCGTTGAAGCCTTTTCCACCGATGGATCGAGCTGAATATTTAGAACAAGCTACAAAATCGAGTTATATTTCATCTCAAAGAAATTTGAAGTCGTTCCAACGGTGCGATTGAAAGTTATGAAAGTTTTAGTGAAGACATGTCCGTCTGGCGAGCAAAAGAATCAGGTGCAGAACAGAGGATCAGATCGACGGGGTTAATTTGGCTTGGTCAACGAAAGTTTGGGATTAAAAAGACAAGTCAACAGAAGTTGGAGATTAAAAAGGTTTATAGGTAGTTCAGGGTTTTTTCGGTTAAATTGACATAGTTCAGGGTTTTTTTGACCGTTTTCCCATTTATCTTTTGGGATAACCAATTAAAATCTAATAACATCCAAACAATGATCTTAATAATTTTGTTATATTTGATATTAAAAAGAGCTTCAACCTAAACCCCTTCCCCCCCAACCTCAACATAAACTCATATCACCAAACCATCATTACAATTCTAAAACCAAAAAAACTCTATGAAACACAAAAAATATATTTGATTTATATATATATATATATATAACATCACTGCATTTAGAAAGTATTTGGCTGTTTAGCTTGAGAAATCATTTGGACAACTTCTCTCATGGTCGGTCTCTCAACACTATGTTCTTGAACACATAACATTGCAACAAAGAACAATTCCATGGCTTCTCCTAATGGCACATTGCTCAATCTCTGGTCAATGATCTTCACCACACCTTGTCTGTTACAGTTTGTCTGAATCTTTGACCATTGCACAATGTCTACACCTTCTTCCCCAAAGTTATCTACGGGTTTTCGACCCGTAATTAGCTCCAATAACACTACTCCGAAGCTATACACATCGCTCTTCTCGTCTATTCGCAGTGTATATGCGTATTCTGCATTGAAGAAATCAGATTAAATCGATTAATTAAAACATAAACCGATTATCTTGGAAATCAAGCAAGTTTAGGTCCGAAAACCTAAACGTCCAGCCCTAATTTTGAATGATACGTGTGATACAAGAAACGAGTATTAGGAAGTAGTCATGTACCTGGAGCAATGTAGCCATACGAGCCTGCGATCGAGGACATACACTCTGAAGCTCCATTGTCTTGCATCATAAATTTGGCGAGACCAAAATCAGCGACATGAGCTTCAAACTCAGGACCTAACAAGATGTTGTTAGACTTCACATCGCGGTGGATTATAAATGGCGAGCAATCGTGGTGAAGATAACACAATCCTTTAGCCGCTTCTAACGCTATTTGTAACCGCGTTTCCCATTTCAAAAACACTCCAGCTTTTCCGTGCAAGACTTCTCCGAGGCTACCATTAGGCATATACTCGTAAACAAGGAGATTCACTTCTTTGTTTGAACAAAAAGCGAGCAATCTCACTATGTTTCTGTGTCTGATTCTACCTAATGTTTGAATCTCTGCGGCTAAACCGTTGTCGTGAGATGATCCTTTGCTTATGGTTAAGAGTTTCTTGACCGCAACTTCTTCTCCGTTTGGCATTAAGCCCTTGTAAACAATCCCCGCACCGCCTTTACCGATCACATTGTTCTCTTTAACACATTCTAAAATGTGTTCGCTTCTGAATCCAAGCTTCTGAAACCCTATGAGCTTCCATATATTCGAGCTGTTCCTTCTCATTCTCCGATTCTTGACCACAGCTAAAACAAGAAACACCAAGAAAAACCCTAGTAGGCCTAAACCAAATAACAACTTGAATTTCGAGGAGATTGCGCCGTGGGAATTTGAGCTGTTCTGGTTTAGAATCTGAGATTGAGATTGGTTTTGGGATCCGTTGCAAGGGTTTGAAGAGAATCCGCAGAGAAAAGGGTTTCCGATGAATGACGTGTTGTTGAAGTAAGAGAATTGACCTGAAGTTGGTACTGAACCAGAGAAATTGTTGTGTGAGAAATCTGCTGATGTTAAGCTCTTCATGTATCCAAGTTCAACAGGGAGGCTTTGATTGAAGAGATTCCAAGAAACATTCAGATAGTTTAGAATCCGAATCTGCGAAATCTGAACCGGAATCCGACCAGAGATTTGGTTATGACTCAAATCCAAGTATGTAAGTGACTGACAATCACCAAACTCAGGAGGAAACTCGCCTGAGAAGTTGTTTCTGCTCATATCAATCTTGAGAAGACTCTTCAAAGTTCCAATTTCAGCAGGGATTTGTCCGGTGAATCGGTTCGAGCCAAGAAGAAGAATCTGAAGGCTTTTGAGGTTTCTGATTGAACCAGGAATCGGACCGGATAACCGATTGTTAGATAGATTGATCTGAGTGAGGCTCGATAACCGCGCATTTCCCGCCTCTTCTTCTTCGGGGATTTCTCCAGTCAAGAAGTTGTTTTGAAGCTCGAGAAGCGATACATTCGGCAAATAAATCAAACCCTTTGGCAATTTACCTGTCAGAAAGTTCTGACCAAGACGGAATCTCCAGAGAGGTTCGCATTGGCCAAGATCTTCAGGGAGAGGACCAAACAAGAAGTTGTTGAAGAGAATAAGAATCTTGAGTCTTCTTCCGAAACAGAGTGACTCAGGGATCAAACCTGTGAGCTTATTAGTAGACAAATCGATCTCGATTAACTTCCCGTTTGATCCGAGTTTCGGAGGTATCTTTCCGGTGAAATTGTTGTGCCAAAGCTTGAGTATTTCAAGATCAGGAAGGTGAGATACAAACTCAGGGATCTCGCCGTGTAATCTGTTGAAGAAGAGGTTAAACAATTGAAGCTTTTGAAGACCAGATAGCTCAAGAGGAATCTCTCCTTCTAGAAAGTTGTTGGAAAGATCTAAAGTCTTGAGGCTTGTCATGTTCCCTAACTCTCGAGGAACAAAACCTGTAAGCTCATTGGTCTGAAGAAACAGAATCTCCAAGTTCTTGAGATTCCCTAACTCTGAAGGAATTGAACCTTTCAATTTACAATTCGCTAAATCCAAATGAACAAGATTGATCAATTTACCGATATCCGAAGGTATACCGCCGTGGAAATCGTTGTAGTAACCTAAGTAAAGCTTTTCCAGAGTCGTAATGTTTGCTAGCTCGTTAGGGATTCTCCCATGAAGATCATTTCCAGATAAAGAAAGAGACTTGAGACGCAAGAAATCTCCGTAGCTTCTAGGGATCTCACCGGTGAAGTAGTTTCCTCCAAGATCTAAGTACTCGAGTCGAGTGAGTTTTGTTAGAGACAGAGGAAGTGATCCGTTGAAGTTGTTGTCGTAAGCATCAAGAGTAACAAGCTGAGTCATTCGACCAAACTCATGTAGCTCAAGCTCTCCTTCAAAGGAGTTCATTGAGATGTTCAAGAACTCGAGACTTGAGAGCTTATGGATCTCCGGCGAGAGAGTACCGGAAATATTGAGATTAGAGATGTCTAGACGAGTAATGGACTGATTAAAGTTGTCACAAGAAACACCAGTCCAAGAACAAAGAGAATTGAGATTTGGAATGTTCCATGAATCAAGAGAAGGATCATAGGAATCAAAGGTTTGCTTTAGAATGACAAGGACTTTTGCTTGTCTAATTAGTGAGAGATTAAGAGATGAAATCGAAGAAGAAGAAGAACAAAGGAGAGGAGAGAAAAACAAGATTAGGAAGAAAGTGAAGATTTTGTCTGCCATTGTAACATCTAAAAAAAAAGAAGGAAAAATATACAAACTTTTTTCTCCGACACGAATCTTGAAGTTCAGAGAGAAGAAGGGTCTTGGAAGAAATTGCAAAACCCTAGAGAAATCGATCGAAGAAGATCATGATCATCATGAGACATCATCATGCTTTAGTGTTTTTTAAATGTTTTTGGGGTTCACTATGTTCTGGAGTTTGATGGTTATAGTGAGTGGCTTAATAAGTGTAGAAGATAATCATCATTTCATGCCTCAAGGATTTTTTTTTTTTTAATTGTGAAAAAATCATAATTGAAAATTTAAAAACAAAAGTGAAAAAGAAGTTGTAGTATCCAATGCATTCTTCGTCTTTTGGATTGAGCTTTAGTTTTTTTTTTTTTTTTTTTTGTTGGATGAGTCTTTTGCTTTTGAGAAAAGCAAAAGCAATATATATACTTTCACAAAAGATGAGAACACACATCATCGCTTTTTCTTTAATGGAGAAAAATATAAATATTAAAGATTAGTGCCTCTTGCCTTTTTTTTACCTTCTCTTTATCTTTTGATTTGATTTTGATCTTGATTTTGATCTCCAAATTATTGGGATTATTTGAATTAGGTTACATATATATAGACATAATCCACTAGTTTATACCGATTTACGTCATGTTGAAACGGTTTTATTTTATTAAGGTTTGACAAAAACTTAGAAATTCTTAAAATCAAGATTGCCAAAGTAAAGAAAGAAATTCATAAAATAAAGATAATAATTTAGAAAAAGAAACACAATATCAGCTTTAGTCCTTCACAACCATCATCTACAACTACTTGATTGTGGTCTAACAGTTTCACGCTTTCAGCTTTTGTTTTATTTAGTTTATTATACGAAGATTATAAAAAGAAAACTCCATATGTTTCATTATATGTCTAATTTTAGGATTTTTCATACGTTAAATAAAAACTTGAAATATTTTTGAATATTCTTATTATATCATTCATTAGCATATTATATATATACAGTTATTTTATCTATCTAATTAATAAAGTAAAGTGATAAGGATAAAAAAAATGTTTTAAAATATGCATTGCAATTACAAAACTTGTGAAGATAACAAATTCTAAAACAACACTTATTATGAAATAGAGAGAGTCTAATAAGGGAAGATATGAATAGTGTTTTACTGTAGATTACTAGATTTTACATAGTAACATTTATACTTTTTATGTGTTTGATATGTCCAGCTAGCCATTTCACATTAAATTAAAAAAACAAAAGGAAAAACAATATCATATCTGTTTTTTTCACCGTTATTTAAAAAAAAAAAAACCATCTCCATATATATAACAAGACCAATTAAAAAAGCATTGAAATCGTAAGATAGAAATAAGTATAAAATAATATACGTATAACATATCACACAAGCACACACACAATATCAGAGGGGTTACTATATGAAAATATAATTTTCAATCAAGTAACTCAAATCCAACTGTCTCATCATTTTCGTCGAAAGCTTGAAGTAATTGTTGTTTCAATTCGCGTGGAATTCGCTTATTAACGATAAATCAAATAATTACCCTAAATTATAAAACAAACATCCTACCTTTATGTCATTCTAACGTTTTATGTTCCGTAAACAACAAAAAATTAAAATATAATCCATCAGATTTAGAGGCCATGCATTGTCTTTGTCCAACCACTAAACTAGTACAAACCAAAGTAACTAGAATCTTTGGTAATTGTGCAACTCTTTTTGTGTTGTTTTCTTTTGTTTTAAGTACTAGAAATTAATAACTTCTCTGTCAAGGATTCTGTTTCTGTACCCAATGTTTCACCAGCTTGAATTCCTCGAAATTTTCACACAATGAATCTGCAAAAAGATACTACTATAGATGTACATACCAATCTGCAATTATTATCGAATTATTTCGTAAAATTTTATATATGTTTTTTTTCTGAAAAAGACCCTTCAGATTTAATCGATAAACTACAATATCAAATTGATTGTTTTTGTGGTCAAGTGAGTGTATACGATCTAAAAAGAAACTATATACTGATTCACTTTTCTTTTTATGGTCAAGTGAGTGTTCACTTTGTAAGCTAGAGGATTGAGATTGAGAATTTTTTCATTAAGATTTAAATTATATTTGAGAACTATAAAAAACTTTCACATTGTTTAAAAATTAGTATGAGTTTCAACCTAAATATCTTTATAATATAAAAACAAAACGGGTGTGATCTACGAATAAGTTGAAGAGATAGTACGTATAAGTTATGGGTATTAGTTGAAGAGATAATTATCTGTAAAAAAAAAAAACATGAGAATATATTGAAGAAAAATTACATAAAAAACTTTCAAAATAGAGACCACTAATACTTTAAACCTCAAGATTTTGTCACGATACAATTTTCATGACGGAATAATTAACTCTGTTAATAATTTTGTTTTCTCTATTAAAGATAATGACAAAGCATTAAGTTTGTTTTTTTATTAATAAAAAAATATTTTTAATAACTTTTTTTTTGTTTATTACATTTTTAATTGGAGAAGATAAAACAAAATAAAAAAGAAAAAAACAAGAAAAAAAAACAAATCTGAGATAAAAAAAATAAATAATAATAATAATTCTTCTGTGATCTTTTTCATCTTCTTCTTCAACTATCGTTCTGATTTCTCGCTAAGTATAGTGACGAAGCAGGAGCTTTAGAAACTGACGGAAGATGCTGTGGTAGGTGTAGGCAGAGGTGGAAGTGGATTCGTTCTCTCCTACTCTTTTCCGGTGAATCGCCTAAACTGTTTGAACCATCGATGTCGGCAAAGGTAGATCGAAGACGAGTTCTCAAATGTGGAGGAAGAGTTCGAAGATTTATTCATGTCGTCCGATAAGGATGAGATTGAGGATTCTACAGTAACCTTCCGGTATCGAAAATACACATCTCTGGAGTGGTTCTCTTCAAATTCGAGTATCGAAATAAGGGAAACAAATTCTCGGAGATGCTTGAGCTCGAGAAACTCCATCTTCAATAAAGCTGAGATGACAACTGTAACGCCCGTGAACCAAAAAGTGGATTTTGGTTGGGTGTGTCGATCGACACAAGCATGTTTGTCGATCGACACGGGTATTTTTGACTTGTGTGAAGTCGGATTTTTGGACGGGTGTCGATCGATACAGGTGGTGGTGTGTCGATCGACACGAGTTGGAATTAGACCGACCGGTTTGGTTCCAATTGCCCGGTTTGGTGGGCCGGTTTAGGGAACCCTAGGGTTCGATATTTAAGGGAGAAACAGTAAGGTTTGGCCGACTTTTTCTTCCAGAAATCAGAAATCAGAAATCAGAAAGAAAAGGGAGAATCGAGAGTTTGAGTGAGTTCTGGTGATTTCTGGAGAAGGGTTGATCGTTCTTGAGGCTTGTGATTGCTTGGGAGGCTATTAGGAACGAGGAGGGTTCGTTGTTGGGTCGATTTCGGGGCTGGGAAGGTGAAATCAGAGGCTGTTCGGGTGTTTTTCGTGTGTTCTTCGTGTTCATCCTCTTTTTCTTCCCGAACCGAGGTGAGTGCGTGACTGTAGGCTTACATAGGTGTAAGGAATGGATAGAATGCGTTTGTGATTGAAATCGTGCAGGAGACTCGATGAATCGCGACGGATTCGAGCCATGAGAGGATAGGCTCGATTCTGGTTTCTGCGATGTCGTGTCGATCGACACCAGGGTGGTGTGTCGATCGACACGGGGCATCCTGTCGATTGACACCATGGTGGTGTGTCGATCGACACAGAGGAGTCTGTCGGTCGACACCTAGAGGTTGTGTCGATCGACGCAGAGTTCCTGTTTTGGTTCGTGGTTGCTTGTTTCGTGAATGCTTGTGTATGCTCATCCTGGTATTTTATTTATTGTTTATGCTTATGTATAAATAACCTGTAGACGGGATGACCGCGTCGCTGAGTATTTATGATAATACTCACGCAACTCTTTTTGCCATGTGTTGCAGGTAAAGAGAAAATGTGATCGTAGAATCATGGCCAGAAAGAGGAGATGATCTAGGGTCTCATTTGACTGGCTGTATTGTTAAAACTGCTAGGTTGCTAGTAGTGTTGGAATTTATTAGTGTTATTGATTGGATTGAACGGTTTAGGAATTAATAAAATATGAGATTTATTGATTGATGTTTTATGGTTGATGTTTAATTGTTCCGCGTTGCTTGTATTAGCCCAATTGAGGATTATTATCTGTGATGATAATAATCTGAAAGAAAAATTTTTAAATTTTTGGGTCGGATTGTTTCAACAACGCCCTTCTCATGAGGCCGAGAAGAATATTTTTATTCAAATTTTAATCTGTTTTTTTAGCATTTTTTATTTTCTTTATTTTATGAAATTTTAAAAATAATAAATAGAAAGAGTGACTAAAATTATTTTTATTAATAAAGAACAAATTTATTGCCATGTCATTTTTTAAGATAATTTTTTTAATTCAAAACAAACAAGAACTTAACTGTTCTGCTAACAGAATTAATCATTCTGTTACATAAAATGTCGTTCTGGAGAAAAAAAACTAAGTTGAAGGTTTATATAGTTATTAAAGTTGTTACTTTGAAAGTTTATTGTGTGAGTGATAAATTTTGAAAATTTACATTATTAAGATTTAATACTCAACTCTCTCTATTCTATTATATATAATTTTTAGATAAAACCGTTAATTTTAAGAACTACACAAATTATGTTTGTTTTTACGTTAAAACCTCATTTTTAATATCTAACTAGAAATAAATCAACTAACAAAAAACATAGATAATATAAATAATCACAAAAAGTCAAATTAAATTAAATTTTTGTATATGAACTTATAATAAATTAAATAAAATGAAATTAAAAAAGTTTCTAAAGCACCTTTTATTATATGGATCGGAGGGAATAGTTTTTTTGGTGTAAGCTGAGATACATTTTTAATATTAATGCTATTTTAAGTATAATTAACCTATATAGTATATTATATTATCTATCAACAGGGGTTTGAAATTCGAAGATACTTGGCGTGGAAAAGTGTGATAAAGAATGCCTTAGTTCATTTATATATTAGTGAAAATCTAAACCAAATCTATACCTCTTTTGCTATTTCATGGGCTCTTTTTAGTTTTATTCGATTTTTGTTTTCGGTTTTAGGTTATTGAGATGCCTAAATTTGAGAAGAACAAAGACGAGGCCCCTCCCCCCATTAACTTTGCTCGGCTAAAGTGAAAAAGATAAAGCCAAAGATGGTCGATTATCAATTTTGGAGCATGCTGCTTTTTCTTCTTCTTTCTTTTCTTATCTAACAAAGTTAATTTTTATTTTCTAAATAAACGTCTCAATCTTTTACTTTTAATTTTCTTTAACCACATGAAAATTGTCAAAATGAATTTAAAAAACACTCAAGTATAGCTTTTTTAATTAAATTTTGATAATGCTTAAATTCTGAATATAGTCAAGTATAGTTAGATCAAATAAGAATAGTTTATTAATAATTCTTCATCTTTTTGAATTTGAATTATTTCTATTTACTGGTTAAAACAACTTGTAAAAGAACTACAAATGAAATTGTGATGGACTGGACTAGTCTAACATTGGCAAATTAGATATTGATTTCTTAGACTAGGTTCGACTTACGCTTTGACTCTACTTGTTACTCCGCAATTATATATAGAGCTAATTTGGTGACTAGCCAAGAAAGAAATTTTTTTTTTAAAAACTAACCAAAACCCTCTTATGTGGCACAATCATAGCCACTGGATTAAGGTGTTTTGGTTAGTTATTAAGTTTAATTTTTTTCCTTTTGTTATACTTGCCAAATTCCCTTATACATAACCATCTAAATTATGTTGTAATCGTGGCGGATTTGACTAGTCTAGTTTAGTTTGAACATAACTAATTTGATATCAATTGATTTAAAATCAACCATTAGTAGTTTACGGGATTTTAGCCTACCGTAACATAATTGCTTTAAACGCATCCATAACCACAAATGAAGAACCAAGTCCTTCATTTTCTATTCATATGTTCTCAAGTATGTGAAATTTGGTTTGGGACGAACCAAACGTTTCCGTAAAGAACTACAATATTCTTTCTAGGGACTATATAGGGTTCCAACTATCTCTTATAGATTATTTCTTTGTGCATGTAGAGAAATAAGACTTAGTGGAAAGGAGTGGCTACTTTCAATTGCAAAACCTATGCGTTTTAAGAGAAATGAGACTTAATGGAGTGGCTACTTCCTTTTTTTCATTGCTAAACTTTCGTAGTAAATGGCTATGGGTTCTACTTTGTCTCTTTTCCTCCTGCATTCCTTTTGCATTTCCTCCTGTATGTATGTATATCTTTATAATAATTAATTATTAAAAATGTTGAATATGTATTAGAAAGTATTGAATAAATGTGTGAAATAAAAGACTTGAATAGATGAATGGAGAAGTATTTTGTAAACCTATACGTGAGGTTTGTATATAAGAATCTGTTTATGGGTTAATGATATATATAATAACCATAAAATCCGTACTAAGTTTCGAAAAAAGGGTATAACCGAATAAGTAAAAGGTCCCTAAGTAAAATCACACGATGTTTCTTTTTGCATATAAGTCACCAATTTTCTACTCATTAACCAACATTTTATTTTTACAAAAATATAACCAGAGAAAAATAAAAATATTTCTGAAATCAGTACTAAATTTTAAAACAAATTTTAAGATTTTACTTACATACGCAGCTTAGCAAAATATTACTTTACATAAAGAAAATAAATTATTCTCGGAATTTTTGTTGTCCTTATAATTTTATTTTTTTAGTTTACTAATATAATTTAAATGCTGTTTTTTTCTTTATTAATGTAAATCTGATCCTGAAGATTTACTTGATCGACGAAAAAGTGACGAGTACTCGAGTAGCTTCTATTATTCATCGGTGGTATCAAAAGACCCAAATTGACAGGACTTGGTGGTAAGTAACACAACTATTGACTTGATTCTTTTTCGATTTTTTTAGGATTAGCGATCATCTGATATTTGATTGGACCTGATCTTTAGTTCAACAATTATATTATTGCTCTGTTTTGCTGTTATAAACCCTAAAACTTTAGAAGTTTTTACTGTTGTGTGGGTTGAGATTAGTCATAACCTCACTTTAGTGAAGTCCCTGCTCGATTAAAAAAGAAATAAAACTCTTTGATTCAATGAAAGAATTTAAAATTGTGAAAAGCTTTAGATGATCTTGTCAATTCTTAACTTTTTGGTGTAGTCTCTTCTTGTTCTTTCACTCAGTTATCATTGTGTTTTTTTTTGTCCTGTGGAAATAATGTGGCTCTGCTGTCGTGATTTGAGCTCCGTACGATAGGTCTATGCTATTGAAGGTCCTCTTTTTTTTGTGAGATGCCTCAAGAACTGTTATAGTTTGCGCAAGAGTGCATCTATGGAGATTTTTTTTTTTTTTTTTGAGATCAATTGCCAATACGAAAACAACGAAAATTAAATATGATGATTATAGTTCGGGTGGTAGAGTTTGAGTGGGATGATTCTTCTTGTGGATCTAGGTCGGAGATAAAAAAATCACTAACTATAGATCCTCGTTGTTAGCAACTCAAGACACTTTAAATGACAAGAAAACTTTATTTATTTTGAGATTAGTCTGGATTTCAACATAAAATTTACCCGTTGTATAAAAGAATAGTTTTATCTAGTTGATATATTTATAGGCTTCTTAGCTCATCAAGCCCATTAGAGTAACACCTCAATTTCAGCGTGAATGTCGAATTGTAGAAGTGGCAAAGTATTGTCAAAAGATTGCTTACTGGTTTTGTCATAAATGAAAATGAACCTTGAAGCCCATGGAATTGATGGGTAAGTCATCTACGCGACTACGCGGATAACATTCAGTGGCAATTGTGAACTTAAAAAATACCAAAACACTATAAAATACTTTCAGTTGAAAAATACTAACCAAACTCTATAGACATTGTTGAAAAATAACCCTTATATAGTTTGCTAGATAAGAAAAAACTTTGGGATGATATTTTCACAAAACTTCTACAACACAATGAGTATACTTGTACTCGACTTAAACAATCTAAAGCTTTCTTAGTGTCACTATACACACCAACCCCATAGGACGGTGAGAAATCAACCTCTGCTTAGTTCCAAGGCAAAAAAAAAAAAAAAAAACGGATGGACTAAGATTAATAAGCATTTTGGAAGTTGCTTTGAGAATTATTGGTTTTTAATTTCTGTTGGAAGGGAGAGATATGGTAAGGTTGCGCAAATGGAGACAGTTTTTGTTCGAAAATCAAATTTAATAAAAGGCTTTTTGGTATCAAACGTTAGAGAGATTAATCTCCGGTCCAAACATACAATAGCCCATAAGAGAATGAGACATTAAATTTCACCTTTCAAGTTTAAGATGCGGTTATGCATTTAGACGTTGTACTTGTTTTGGTTTATGTTCAGAGTTTTTTGGATGAGACTATACTCTCGACTTATATTATAGTAATAGCTTAAAGATGGATTGAATTTGGGAAGAAAAAGAAGTAATTAACTTGGTCAAGTCAAAACCATGAAAATCACTAAATTCTAACACTGAAAATGATTTGATTTTTAAATAGGCCTACCGTGGGTGTATAGTGGAATATTACGCAACTCTTACAAAAAACAAGAAGAATAAATTCCAGAGGGAAGATAGTGATTCAGAGATAAGTTGCTTACCACTTCATTTTAGATAAAGAATTAAAAAAAAAACATTTCTTGCATATTATATGTTTTTTGGTCTGCAATTTAGGTTCCTTATTACTTGCACGTATCTACAATCTTAAACTAATTCAGATGTGCTCTACTCTTTCCGCTAGACAAATCAAATTTCACGTCAACCTAAACATATCCTAATTAATAATTGGTTTTATGATAACTACTTGTAAATAGTACCAGAAAAATCTTGCGAAATTACAGAATCTTGCGGGTTTTTTTGTGATTTTTTGCGGATTCTGACAGAATAACTTTGAATTTAAATGGTAATAGCGGAATCTTGTAGTATCTGGCGAAATTTTTGAAAATAAATAAATTAAACTTATGAAAGTATTGATAAAAATTGTGTTTGAAGAAATTAAATATTTATATTTACAAATGTATATTAAATTTTGAGATTTTACAAAATAATACTTTTTATTAAATTTTTTTATAAGGGGCAATATAATCAATAATTTATTTTAGATTTATAAGTTTTTAGTTAATTACAAATTTATTGCAGACTTATAATTTATTAGGTTATTACAAAATTTATTTTAGATTTATAATTTATTATAAATTTATTGTAGATTTATAATTTTTTAACAAAAAAAAATATATTCACAAATATTTAGAATAATTATTATTAATATTATTTATAACATTTTTTTTGGTCGAGATATGTCATTTATAACATAAATGACATTAACTATTCAAACAAAATATTATAAACATAAAAACATTACGAAGATGAGTATATATACTTTATAATTTACCATTCTACCAATTCTATTCTACAAAGGCAAATAGTGTATTTAACCCACAATTCTTCAACATTCCACAAAATTCATGTTACCATGTAGGCCCAATTATCTAATAGAGTAACAAATAATGTTTCTTTTGTTATAACTTAAAATCAATTGATAATACGTTATAAAATACTATGTGAGATATAATTGTTTTTCTATTGTAAAATATTTTAACGGAATCTCTTGGGCTCCGAAGTGACATAAAAAATCTATACTTATACATATGTATCTAATAAAAATATATACTTATATATATATATATGTTATTATTTGTCTCGCACTGCACCTATTCCGCTTCTCTCCGCAAGAGCCTTAAGAAGAAAACCATACCATTTGTACTATTGGAAGTAAGAAATAATCCATCATTATTTCAATGCATAATTTTTCTTTAGTAAATTGCATGTTAACTGATATAAATCGATTGACTTGTATTAATTTATTGAACATTAAAAAATCTCATAATAGTACTTTTCACATAGTAGTAATCTTATTTTCTTTTATAAGGTAAACAAGATTGAAGAGACTTATTCAATACCTAATTTAACATGGTTCGAAGATATCTCAGATTTGAACCGGATAAGTTTGGTTGAAAGTCGAAACAAACAAGTAAAATGTATAGAAAAAAACATAAACAAAATATTTTTCTTACAAAGTCACATGAATATAAATTAAAAAGAACACCATTAAAGACTTACCAATTAAAAGAAAACAAACAAAGATATTTATCCACACAAAAACAACCCAAATAAAAAAAAAAGAATGAAAAATAGTTTTTTTTCTTGTTCCTTTTTAGTTTCTTCCTTTCATTTTTTTTTGTTACGTACAAAGATGTTTTCATACCATAAGAGAAGCAATCATACCATCTTGAAAACAAATCAAGGCTTTGGTGGCTCAATCACTGGTGCCTCCGTCGTCGTTTCCGGTGCCTTAGCCGGAGTTTCAACCACCGCCGCCGGAGCCGGAACCGTAACCGGAGTTTCTTCCTTTTTCCCTTCTTCAACAGGCTTCTTCTCCTCCTTCTTCTCTTCCACGACTGGTGTAGCAACGGTCTCTTCTTTCTTGGTCTCTTCAACAATTTCCTTTTCTTTCTCACCACTTGTTTCTTCGGTTTTAGCCGGTTCTTCGGTTTTGGCCGGTTCTTCCACAAGTATTTCTCGTGTCTTTACTTCCTCAGGGAGGAACACACTTACCTTCTCGAATATGAACGTGATTGGTCCTGCGACATAGCCAGCTCCAAAGCTAGACGAAGCGTCTTTCACAGCCGTTGATCCAGGGAATTCTGATTTCACATATCATAAAACACAAATATAAGTAAGAGTACATTCACTACTTTGATCTTAAGAAAGCATGCAAGAACAAAAATGACCAAACTAATGTAAACACTCCCTAAACAAGATTAGGTTTGATCCAAAACATTTGAAGTTTTCGAATTAAGCCAATATGCTTAGGCAAGAGCATAGTTATTATAAATAAATATACTAAACCACGTGTAAGCCACTATTGTCAGAATCTATCAACCGTAGTGAAATATGACGAAACTTACGACTAATGAAATAAATATGTACATATATAGTAGAATCTTAATATACAACTTTGATTATAGTATATAAAAGAAATATGATTTAGACTCGAGATATATATAGATGCGTATAAGAATGTAAGACATGATAAGAATCCAAAGTTGTTTGCCAGCAAAATATTTGACTAAAAATCAAAATAAGTTTTATAAAAATAAGACAAAACAGATAAATAAATATAAGACAACAAGCATATATTGTTGTCGGTATATAAATATAAATAGACACATGACAAAGTGTGATTGAATAATTACCAATTTTGACAAGCTCCTCGAGATACTTGACCACAGCTGCTGAGTTTTTCTTTAGACCAGCCTCCTTAGGGTCTCTAACCAAAGCCTGCCCAATTTTGAAACTTATTTCTTAGTAAAGAAATTACACTAAACATGGGATTTTAATGTTAATTATAATTTACATTAGGGAGATAATGAAATGAAGATAGGGACCTTGACTTCAGCAGACGTGGCCTCATAGGTTTCCACGACCTTTGGTTGGAGTTCTGTCTTTTTCTCCTCAATTTCTTTGTTGATTGTTTCCTATAATTAAATACGTATCCATATTAGCAAACACATAAATAATAATACTATGTAATAAATAACGCTTGAGTGGATAATTATTGTAGGACAAAGGAAAAACTGAAGTGCTCAACTCCAATTGATACGTGTTTATTGTTTTTATTTGTCTTCCTTTTTAAAGGAATCAAACAAAAATTATTAACTAAAACACCTACTAAACAGCAAATAACATCTATATATTATAGTTTATGATCAAATAATGGTGTACTAATGGGACCTATAATAACTATATAGTTATCAGAAAATTAGAATTATGTGAATAATTTTATTACCTTAGACTCATCAAAGGTCTTGCAAGCTTCAGCAGCAGCAGCTTTCTTAGCACTATTCTTCTCGAATAATTTCTTGAATTTTGGAACAACCTTCGAATTCCAGTAACCCATTTGTTTTGTTATTTAATTTGGATTAACCTTCTCGACTCGAACGATTCTGTCGAGGAAATATACAAGTTAGACAAATTCAATATTAACAAAAGAAAAATATATTTGAACACTCAAATTCACATCTATAATAATACACCCAAATTACTTATGTGTCATGTGTCTATAGTACATATCCACTGGTGAAAAAAAACAAAAGTACCTATCTTGTGTTCTACAAAACGACAAAACCCAAGAACAACAGCAAAAAATTAGGTTTGTTGTAATAGTGTTTCTTCAATCAAATCTAGACTACTAAATATATGTAGTATGTTTATATAGTAATAGTATTTTTGATTTGATTGATAAACTAAACCTAGAGACTATAATTGCCATGCATCTAAACCGTATTTTCTGAATCGAAACCTAAACTAATTTAGCAAAAAAAGAGGCTAACTATGAAATATATAAAACTTCACATATTCCAACGTAGACAATTGAGAAGAAAACATGAATCATGTATATTACTCTATATAATTACTAACTTTGTTTTCTCTACAAATATATCGAACAAACCCTTATAATAAAACAGAGTCGATGGATTAAAAATCGTTACTTTTCATACATCTCTTGCCTTGTAACGCACGAACATATATAAAGATATTTGTGTTTTTATTTTGTTTTGATTATGAGTTTGATAAAGAGACTTACTTGAATCTTTAGAGATCTTCTTCTCGATCTGTTGTTCTTCTTCTTCTCAAAACACACGAAACTGATTTTAATTGTCTCTCTGAGTTTAAGAAACCCTTTTCGAGTCATATAGACAAGTTTCTTTCCGAATAACCCCTTATTTTTCTTGTTAATTACGGTTTTTGCCATCCCTTCTTTTCTCGTTTTACCCTTCTTGCCTCGTTGGCATCAAAACCGTTTCAGTTTTCCTTTTTGTTGACTAATTTACGGTTAACGTAATTATACCAATCTAAACCAGAACGTACCCATTCATAAATTTTCAATCCACGGTTTGAGTATAAAAACCGGAATTTGCTTTTTTACCGTACGTCCTGAAGCAGAGGTGCGATTTCAATACCGGATGTAAACCGGGTTCGGTATGACTGTGATTTCAGTACCGGTTCGAAAAAGGGTCAAAGACAGTCCGGTTTGTTTCGATAACCGGAAAAGAGTCAAAGACAGCCCCAATACAAAGTAATAACGGTCAAACAGAAGATAGAACGAGGAGACCAAGGGGTAAATATGTAATTTAACGAGGATAAATTTGCCAGCTGGCGGTCACATCAATCAGAGTTGGCAAATATCAAAGTAGGGCCCACACCAATCTGATTGTTAATTCTGGATGTTGATCTGTGGGTGTAGCAAATACGCCTCTTATTTATCTCAATAAATAATTTACACAAATTTCAATATTATAATGTTATCTTATTCTGTTTTAACACCCAAAAATGTATATTAATTTGGTTTAATTAATTTAATTGATGTATTAGATTACTGTGGTATATGTCATATGTTGAGTTGGATTGTGATTATCCTTGGTTACTGGAAAGTATGGTTTAGGTTTGTTTTGTTGACTATTATTAATACGAGAAATACTCTTATTTAATATTCGTGTGATGTAAGTCTAATACTTATTCGGTTTTGTGCTAGGTGATAATTTTTTTTTTTCCAATTGGGGTTTATTAGGTTAATGTTTGTAAATTTTCAGTATAAGTTTTTCTATAAGATTTTAGAATCCGTATGTGATATTTTGGTTAGTTTTTTTGTTAACGCATTTATTTATTAGGTTTGATTTTAGTATAATATAGAGTTAAAAAATAAATCCTACATATATAGCTAAATAAAAATTTAAAAATATTTTGAAAAATGCTATTTCATCATAAGGTTTATATGTTACCAAATTTCTCTTAGATTTTTAAATTTTATTATATAAAGTTTGATGCGTCAAATTTAATAATTAACAAGATTGTAATACGTGTCAGCTGATCGATTAGATTTTAACACTTGTTAAAAAAATTTAATTAAATTTTACCATATATATCAAACAAATCTTATTTCTTTTTAAACTTATATATTTGTATTTATCAAGTAGATTATAAAAATCAATATATATCAAGATTTCTCAATTTATGTCTAATTAATAATTCATTAAAATAATTATTTGATAACTATGATTTAGTTTTTTTTTTTAAATTTTGTATTTGCTATATGTCTCAATTTTTTTTAACGTAATCAAATTTTTAACGTGTATTACATGAAATATGTTTTAAGATTTTTTCATAACAATATTAATAATACATGTTTAAAAACTTTTTAGTTCAAATAGATTTAGGTTTACATACTCAAATCATCATAGATTATTATATTATATCTTTATATAATAAGCGTTTGTACTCTCTTAATCTTCTCACCAAACAGTTTTAAAGTTTGATAATCTCTTCCATAAATTTTATTTCAGTTGTTCATTAGAAAATAACTAAATTATCCTCTTATTTGATAGGATAAATAGATTACAACGATCTAATTGTAGTATTTTCATTTGTTTCTTGCAAATTATAAACTAAAGATTTATGCACCATTTGCTTTTTGCAAAATTTGGGAATCAATTATGTGAAGAAAATGTTATTAAAATTTGCAACTAAAAATAGATACATAAAAAAAGTCAATTAGGAATAGAAAAACCTAATTCAATTAGGAATAGAAAAAAATAATTATTTCAAAATATTTGACAAATTTAAATTAAAAATAATATAATAAAAAAGTCAAAACAATTTAATAGCGGTGAGACTTTTCTATTAGTGATCTTGTATTTTCAGTTTTGTTTTTTTCATTGATTATAAAATATTTCTAAAAATGAAAAATTCAAATAGGGAAATGAATAATTAATTTAAATTTTTATAAAAAAATAGAGTAGTGCTGTATTGAAAACTAAATTACTTCATATATAAATAGAAAAAACTAATTACGTGACAAAATTTAAGAATTATTTGGAAATCAAATAAGAAAAATCACCAAAATAAAAAGTTAAACTCTTAAATTATTTTATATCAATATTTTTAGTTTTATTTTGTTTACTTTTTATGGATGATTTATTTATTTTATTACTTTTTTTAATTTAATTTTTTTTCCACATGTGATGAAATATTTTATAACCCGTATTAAAATTTATATAATAAATTTTGTAAACCTAAGTGATTGATTAACACGCGTCTAAGTTTCTAATTTGAACTCTGTTTTGATCAACTGAAAGGAAAAAAAATTTCAAAGAATCTACAAAATATCTCTTTCTAGTGAAAGATACTTTTTGAAGGAGTTTTTATCATTGTCGAAATAGACGAATCACAGGACAATACAAGACTGTATATAGCAGATTTTTTTTTAGAGACATGAAAGCTCTCGGTATATGTTTTTTCTGTGAACTCTTTTTGAAAAACTAAAAAGATAAATTAAACCTAAAATTATAATATTTGCTTGCGGGTTTTATGTTGGTTTTAAGAAACCGAATGAACAATCTATAATACAAAGAGAGGCCAGCACTCTCTATAGGTGGACACGTGGCTGGCCTCAACGATCGACATTTTGTCCCAATTGTCAAATATAGCGACTTAAAACCAAGTCCTTCCAATTGTTCGAAGATTTGAAAGCAAATTCTAAGAATCGAAGAACCACATAAGACTGAAAAGAGATATAGACTCAGGATAGGGAAACAGAGGCCATGGCGAGAACCTGCAACTGTTTTGTTGATCTTCTCTTCGAATCGTGGTTCAGAATGAAACGGCGAGCCTCGAAGCGTTGAAGGAAGACGGAGAGCGCGAGTAACCAATGGACGACGGAGGTGGCGATAGAACGACGTGGGTTATCAACGGCTACGAAGCGGCCCCGATTTCACTCGAACACATATCTAATGAAAACAGAGTTCAAAATTGCATAAGATCAAAGGAATGTTCTCCTCCAAAAGAGCTATGCCATTGGCTGTGAGGGATCTTGAGCAAAGGTCTCTGAAAAAAACACTTATCCCTGTAATTTAATATTTGTATTACTAAACCTTTAGATATGTGTTCATATAATATAAGTAAAAGAATAATGAAGTTAACTATACATACCGGCTATTGCATGATGAACATTTTTTGGTAAAAGTTCTGCAAGTGCAAATGGAAGCAAACGATGCATAAAAACATGACAATCATGATTTTTCATTCCAGACAGTTTGCCATTCTTATCGTCTACGCAACGTGAGAGATTAGATGCATAACCATCAGGAAACTTAACACTACGGATTATCCATTCGAAGAAGGCTTTCTTTCCATTTGCATCTAATCTGAAGATTGGAATTGGTCCTTTTCCATTGTTCAGTACATATAGCTCAGGACGCTCACATATATCAGGGAGGTCCAATCTCGACTTCAAATTGTCCTTTGTCTTGCCTTGCACATCCAAGATTGTATTCATGATATTGTTAAAAAAATTCTTCTCAATATGCATCACATCTAGGTTATACATACCTTAGCATATGATTCTTCCAATATGGTAAATCCCAGAAGATACTTTTTTTGTGCCAGTTATGGTTAAGACCATACCCATAAATAGGAACATGTCCATTACTGCCAACATCGGTTGTCTTGTATACACCAAAATCTCTGAACTGTGTCAGTATATCTTGTCCTAATAACTTCGGAGGGGCGCGCGTGTCATTCAGCACTGCTTTGTTTTTTCTGAACACATTCCTACTTCGTCTATATGGATGATTCCTTGGTAAGAACCGTCGATGACAATCAAACCAAGAAGATTTTCTTCCATGCTTAAGTTAAAATGCATCAGTAGTATCCTGGCAATATGGATATGATAGCCTTCCATGCGTTGTCCACCCGGATAACATTCCATACGCTGGAAAATCACTAATCGTCCACATCAGAAAAGTGTGCATCACAAAATTGTTCCTCAGAGAAACATCATATACAACTACACCATCATGCCACAACATTTGTAACTCGTGAATCAACGGCTGTAAGAATACATCAAGCGATCGCTTAGGATGTTCAGGTCCAGGAATAAGAATGGTTAGGAACAAAAACTCTCGTTTCATACATAGAGATGGGGGAAGATTATAGGATGTTAAGATCACTGGCCATAATGAGTATTTATGTCCAGACTTTCCGAATGGATTAAACCCATCCGTACATAGTTCCAAGTACACGTTCCTATGCTCATTTGCAAAGTCTTTATATATCGAGTTGAAATGTTTCCATGCTTCAGCATCAGAAGGATGTGAAATCTTCCCGTCGGATGAATGCTCTGCATGCCATCTCATGGAACCTACCGTACGTTCAGACTGGTACAACCTCTTCAGTCTATCTGTTATTGGCAAATACCACATACGCTTGTACGGTACTCGACTTTTCCCATTTGTATCCTGAAAACGTGGCTTCCGACAAAATGTACACATATCCAAATTTGCGGCATCTCTCCAAAATATCATGCAGTTATCCACACACACATCTATCATATGGAATGGTAACCCAAGTGAAGATACCAATTTTTGTATTTCGTAGTAAGAACCGGGTGCCAAATTCGGTTCTGGCAACAAATCCTTCACGAAATCAGCTATTACGTCGACACAATCCTCTGACAAGTTATACTCTGTTTTTATATTCATCATCCGTGTTGCGGCCGATAAACGAGAATGACCTTCTTTACAACCATCATAAATCGGTTTATTCGCTGCATCTAACATATCAAAAAACTTTCTCGCTTCTAAGTTTGGTTGTGTAGCAACAGTTTCAGTCGTTTCGCGAAAAGTATCTGTCACCATCTGTATAACACCGGTTGGATCCCTAGCCGTATTCTCTTCCTCTTCGTTCCTATTAATATTTTGAGGTTCCAACTCATGATTTCCATCATCTCCATTGTTGTGATCAGTGCTACTACTTGCTAAAGTTTCAAAATCTTCCCCATGAGAAAACCATATGTAATATCCAGGCGTAAATCCCTTTGTATATAAATGCTTCCAAATAGTATCTACCAAAAGGAATTTCTCATTACCACACGAAGAACAAGGACAATACATATTACCACACTCCAACAGAATCTCTTGATTTGTAGCAAAACGCATAAAGTTAACAAGCCCTTCTTTATATTCCTTTGTTATTTCTCCGGTACCTTCATCCATATGATTGTACATCCAATCACGATTGCGAAAACACATAACTAGATTTTTAATTTTTTTTGCCTTAGAGAAGTGAAAACGTCTAACAGAGACGAGACCTAGCTAGTAGAAGACGATGACATAATTAATATTCAAGTTGATTTTTTTTTTTTTGGCAAATTTCCAACAATTTGTTTTCTCACAAAATCATTAGAAATACATCTCCCACAAACTAATTATTTTCCAACAAATATTTTGTTAATAATTTCCAACAACTTTAAAATTATTGCTAATTTCCAACGATATCATATTAGTTGAAAAACTCCAACGAAATTCCGATAACCAAACTTCGTTGGAAATGTGCAATGAATTTCTAACAAATTGAACATTAGACGGAATTTTATGGGATATTCAATGGAAATTTTCAACAAAATACGATTGTTGGAAGCATCCGTTGGAATATCACATGTTCTCTTGTAGTGTCGTATCCAATTTCACTGTTCATTGCTCTTTTGTGGTAAAGGGTTTGCACGAGACCATGAACCAATGCGGTGAAAGAAAAATCTTTTGGTATGGATCTGTATCTTATTGTAGAAGAAGATGAGAGGTTTTTTTCGTTACATGACGTAGATATAGCCGAGAATTTTAAGAGAAATCGATGAAAATTGAAAACGATTGATTAAATTTGTGTAGTGCCACGTGGCCTCTCTTTCTTGCTAACGTGTCAAGAGCCATTCTACTACTTTTAGATAGTAGATTTATTGTTTTTAAGAATACAACTTATAAAAAAGTTTCTAAAATGGTAAATAATGGTGGCCATGATGACAGTATACATGCACATGGGTTGCCTTCAATATCTGTTGTCTTCGATGAACAAAACAATGGACAACCACCCGTTATAAAAAGATCCTATGATATATCATTTGTTTCATCAAATTTTTCGCATTTCTCACTCACATATATTCTGAGCATAAAGTGGTTAATTAGTGCAATACATTAAATTAAACGAGATTAGAGAGATTGAAACCTATGGGAGAAGGCAGAGAAAGGTATTCTTCATTTAAAAAAAAACTATGGGTATTTTGAATGAATAAAAATGGTTAAAAATTTAAGAGTTTGACATTATTAATTGTCCCTCGTGACATATTGCTAATTCGGGTGATAATTGTCTCAGCTATAGGTTTGTGTAGAAATTTGGTTTTCAAATTTCTAATGCTAGTTCCTAATGGTTGAGTTCACTCAGAAACACTCATGACTGTTATATATTTAAATGGTTATGTTTGTTGGAATCTGCTAGTGTTATTCGAGAATAAATCTCTCTAAGCAATGTTTCGCTCTCTCCCTTTTTATGAGGTATTTAATGAGATATTTATAGGATTATCTCCACTAAATTTGGATACCGGATTATGAAGTTATTATAAAGTGAATAGACCATCCAATTGTCAATCTTTTGGAATGAGCAAATGTGTAGATAGGTTCGGCGCGGTTAACTTCTCTAGAACACGTTATCAGAATAAACATGCTTGATTAGTTTGGCATAATGACGTCTTCCAATTTTCATACTGTTTCGGAAATAGCACATGACACGTTCCTTAAGCATGTCGACGAAATGCACACGCTCTTGCTTAGCGACGACAATGTGCATTACTTGATCCGGAAGTCGAGTCTTCGATAGTCTCCCAGTAGACCATTAGTAGCCTAAAGTTCACGTTATGGTTGATTGATATATTGATACATTATATACAAAATTATCATCAACACTGTATAACTAAATACAAATCACCGTAGCCAAATCCAAGTACTGTATAACCAAATGGTGGTAGGTTAGTGATTTCTATTTGGGTAGGAGTTGCTACGTGGGTTTAGGCAAGAGTTCGATTCCTCTCAAGCACAGAATTATCTAACAACTTCCATTTGGTCAGACGATACGCTTTATCTCCATTAGAAAACTCGGTGAGTGAGATATTTGATGGCTACATTCATCTTAGAAAGATTAGTTAGGTGGTAAAAGCTCAGATCATCTTTTAATTCTCAAAAAAAAAATCCAAAGTCCTATAAGTTTCATTTTTTCTCTGTTTTTATTTTAAAAATAGAAATTACAAGGCCGAGGTGTGTTTTCACTTTTCATCGTGATGCAATTCAAACCATGTGTTGGTCTCATCAATATGGAGCTCCTTGGAACCATAGCTGGAGAAGGCGAGGCGAGGATGACTTACTCGAAGATATATAGAGAGATACAACATCATAGTTTTTACCAAGAAGATAATGAGTCTTAATGGGCATCATATATATTATTCATAACTATATTAGCTCATCAAACGTTTTTTTTTTCTTTTGAAAATTAACAAGATTCTTAAGGATTAGTAAATTTTAATTAATACATGTTTAAAATTTATGGGTTTATAACTTTGAAGGAAATATTAACATTTAATCTTATTTTTGGCTTTTATTTTCATTAGATAAATTATTACTATTTGTTTCCTTTCTTTTTTTTTTTTGGTCAAACTATTTGTTTCCTTTCAAGTTTCAAATTGAAATGAATATCTTTTAGGTATGCTATAACCATTTTTTTGTTTTCTCATTTGTAAAAATTTTACGGTTTTAGAGATTTTAGTGTTTTTTTTTTTCTTTTTACAAAAATAAATTTAAGCTTAGAGCCCAACACATTTATAGATTAAATATTACAACAATTCATCTACAATTATAGGGAACGGCCCAAAAGGGCCGAAACCAAACGAGCACTAATAGTTTTACAAAGTTCTAAAAGTTCGAGAATTTCTGGAATGTTAACAAAGTAAAATACATAAAATTGTAGCCATCCTTACAAATTATATGGGCTTTAGCGAGGCTCATCATTTATAGGCTTTTCTTATATATCGAGCAATTGGACTATCGAGCTGTTTATGGTATATATATATACGCGCGAGTTTTTGTTTTAAAAATTTCTAATATTTAGAAACAAACAATTTGATTTATCTATTAAGTTATCATACAAAATAATAATTGACTTGAAATGCAATTAGTTGTTTTTTTATTTGTATTGTATGAACATGAAAATATAAAGTAATTTTCAACTATTTTGATATTGATAGTTACTATTTGAAAATAAAGATGTTTTTTTTTTTTAAATTTTGTTAGGTACATAGATTTGATTAAATTATGTTATGTAAATAACCGATTAATTATCTTTTCATGATAAGATAATTATTTATTATTCAATCTTTTTCTAGAATATAACTACTTTTAAACTTTTTCAATTCTATTTATTTGGTTCATGTCTTTTATATATAAAGAATTTGATTTTCTTTATTAGTGTACTTCAGTTAGCTGTGAATATGTTTATTTAATCGACAAAAAATTATGTTGGGAAACATTAGCCCATAATGAGTGTAAAACAATTTTCTTAATCATCTATTTAATTTTATATATGAATCAATAATCTTCTTTATATTTTGTAATACTTACAATGTTATATAGTTATATATAAAAGAAAGAGACCATTGATCAATCAAATTGAATAGAAATTGACATTAACTTATGTGAATTGTAATTGTATATCGTGAGTTAATACAAATGTAAAGTAATGTTTGCAGGTTATGCTAAAAGTATTTTATATATACATGGTCCTTAAATATTTAATTATTACCATTAAATATATTTAAACTTAAACTCATTTTGATTTTTGAAAAGTAGAACATATGTCAAAATAGTAGTTGCCACATGACAGTTGCTTTGGTTTTGAAAAACCTTAAAATATTATATAAGATAGTAGTTGGCACATGACAGTTGCTTTGGTTTTGAAAAACCTTTAAATATTATATAAGATATCCTTTATATAAGCTGAACAACAACCAATTTTACAAAACAAAACGAGCACTATCTATCCTTAGCCACATCAAACCGATGCCCTACTTCCCTTTGGGCCCAAATCACAAAAAGGCTTGCCCCAATCTAAATATAGTGTTGCCCAGCCCATTTCATGGCCTTTCACCTAATCCTTACCTAGGCCCAATGGTTTTAAAAAAACAAGATTTGCAAAAAATCAGATATGCTTGGGGAGCTTATTGAATTCTCTCCCTTGAGAATTATAAAGTTTTCTGGATTCTCAAATCCTATAATTTACTCCCGGTGGAAGAGTTTATTTCCACTTTCTTCCATCTCTTTGAGACTGGTCGTATTGTCTTCCCTCTTTTGGAGAATGATCGATGTCCCGAGCTTTATGCTGGGTTTTTCAAAGTTACACTGTAAAGTGACTAATATGAATCTCTCCAGCTTTGCCGCGAAGATCCTTTTGACGCATTCGAAGCGTGTCTGGGATCCGCTGTCCATCTTCTGCAATAATCTATCTGTCCTTATTTGTATTGTATTTCAATTATGTTGTAGTAATGTTCGAAAATGCTTAATTCCCTGAATGAAGTAAATTGATTGAAAAAAAAACGAGCATTATCTATAAGCTGAAATGTTAACAATTTTTCTACCTTATTATGGGTTTGTTGTTTTCCCTACGGGATTGTTGTACTCCTAGTGGATTAATTTTTGATTAATATAATATTTGGAAAAAAAAAAATTTTAGTTGAAATGTTAACAATTTTTTTATTTTTAGTTATATAAAAAAGGCCACTACGGAAGGTGAGCATTGTTAGATGTAATTTTTTGTTAGAAAAATCAATGAATTATGATTTTATGTAGCGAATATAGGGTGTAAATGGTAATCGCTGAATTTTTGCTGAATTACTGTTGAATTGCTAAATTTGCTGAATTTTTAGTAATTTCTTGCAAAATTTGCTGAATAAAATCAAACTTAAATGGTAACTGCGGAATTTGCAGAATTTGCTGAATCTGCTGAATTTTTTAAAAAAGTAATTAATTAAATAAAGATAAATTTCAAAAAATACTATTTTCAAAAATGCTATATTTTCAAAATCTTTGTAAAAAAGTCATTTAAAAAAAAAATTTCATTATATCATTTATGTTTGGATTAACTATGTTGTATTAGAGTTTAGTTTCGAGGGTTTACAGGGTTTTAGGGGTCAAAACATTTTTAGGGGCTATACTTTTAAAATTTAAGTTTTAAAAATCCATAATTAGTGTCATTTTTGCAAATAGACATTCCTAAGTGGCATTCTTGCAAATTTACACACCATAAATGACATTTTGCAATTGCCCGTTAAATAAATTAATAGATTGATAAAACAAATTTATATACATAATTTATGATATAATATTTTGTTATTAAAATTGAATTATTTTTTAGTAAACCTAATTTTTAAAATATTACAATATTATTTTAGAATTGTCAAGTAAATTTAGTAAGATTTAATCACACTACATATATATTTAGGAGATAATTGCAAAAATACCACTTTTAGTTACATTTGCAAAAATGTCACTATGGATTGTTCATTTGCAAAAATGTCACTAATTATTATTTTTAGAGTCTAAATCTTAAAATTTTAAACCCTTTGTGTGTAAATGGTAATCGCATAATTTCTGCTGAATTGCAGAATTTGCTGAATTGTAGAATTTGCTGAATTGCGGAATTTGCTGAATAATATGTCAATTTAAATGGTAACTGCATAATTTGCTGAATTTGTTGAATTGCGTTACTATTTAGACCCATAATTTTTTCTTTTACCAATTTTTGATTTGATGGCAACTTTTTTCACTTGGTTAATTGAAGAGTTTTGGACCAACTTTTTTCATCAGAATTTAAATTCTTCCAAGTAAAGTTCGAATCCTAGTTTCTGAAATGCAACCTTTGAAGAGAAGACAATAACGATCAGTAAAAAGAGTGTAAAAACACAAACTATCTATACTTGGAAACATATTTCATAATATCATTAATTGTTTTTTTTTTTTTTATCAAGTGTCGGATTCTAGTGAAACGCATTCAACTTTATATAAATAACATATCTAGTGATAAAAACATGATCCTAATATAAATTATATATAAATAGCACAGCTAGACAAGAGTCTACATTCACCAAAAATCAAGAAATGGAAATGATAATAATCTCTCTCTGCTTAATAACCTTCTTCGCCTTTTTCTTCTTAAAATCACTCCTCAAACGAACCACCACCACCAATCTTAACCTACCACCTTCCCCATGGCGGCTTCCGATAATCGGAAACCTTCACCAGCTTAGCCTCCACCCGCACCGCTCTTTTCATTCTCTAAGCATCCGCTATGGCCCGCTCATGCTCCTTCACTTCGGTCGTGTCCCTGTTCTCGTGGTCTCATCCGCTGATGTAGCTCAAGATGTCATGAAAACACACGATCGTCGGTTTGCGAATCGCCCTAAAACGAAAGCTGTTGATATAATTATGAACGGTGGGCGAGATGTGGCTTTTTCCTCCTACGGCGAATACTGGAGACAGATGAAGGTATGATATTCTTATCGTTTCCATAGTGGTGAAACATTATCGAACTCATTATAGAAAAATCGAACCATGTATATTATTATCATGTATTATTTTCCTTATCTTAACAGTTAAAGATGGCAGTTTATCTTTTCATACTTATTTACTTTTCTTTTTTTTTGATATAAGACTAGATTATCTTTTAAATATTTTTATTTTTGGTACTTTGGATGAAGAGTTTATGCACTGTTCATCTCCTTGGCAAGAAAATGGTCAAGTCCTTTGAGAAAGTAAGAGAAGAAGAGATTACTGCAATGATGGTGAAGCTTGAGCAAGCGAGTTCTTCTTCTGTACCGGTAAATCTAAGTGAATTCCTCCTTAATTTGTTTAACAATGTGGTATGTAGAACTGCTATGGGAAGAAAATATAGCCGCGAGGAAAATACTAGCGATTTTGGAAGACAACTGAGAATAATCATGGAGCTTCTAGGTTCATTTCCCGTGGGGGATTACATCCCGGATTTGGCGTGGATAGATAAAATCCGTGGTTTGGATCGAAAAATGGTGGAAGTAAGCAAAACATTTGTGGATTTTCTAGAAAGAGTGGTACAAGAAGAAGAAATTGTATGTATCGGAAGAAGAAATTGACAATATGAAATACCTAAAACCTGTGATTAAAGAAGTTCTTCGACTACCGAAAAAAATGTATATTATGTGTCTGGTTGAGCAGGTATTCATCAATGCTTGGGCAATACATCGAGACACCGCAACATGGGGACGAGATGCAGAAGAATTTAAGCCAGAGAGACATTTTGATCTACCTTTGGAATTTTCAGGACAAGATTTTAATTTCATCCCATTTGAATCGGGAAGAAGACTTTGTCCTGGAATAGGGTTTGCATTGGCATTAATTGAGGTAGCATTGGCCAACCTTGTGAATCGGTTTAACTGGAGAGTCGAGAGTAGACAACTTGGAGATGATGATCAATACTATCTAGCAGAAGCAACCGGTATCGACTAGTGACCACTAGAAAAACAAGAAAAATGAAAGAAAAATAAGTGAAAGAGAACAGAAAAAGAGAATTTTATACAGTTATGACACATTGAAATAGAAAATATTCCATTATACTTTTATCATTATAAGAATGTCCTATTAGGATTTAGTTACAATTAATTCTAATTTTAACCTTGATTTATATTGACAAAAAGTTTTTTTTTCCGAAATTCCCAACGGACGTAGCGAAGCGAAGCTGTGACTGGTCCATGTGTCCGGGATTTGGGAGTTTCGAGTGTTGGGACGTCTCAGGTCTTGAAAGAGTTGAGGCCCGGACATAGTACACGAGCGTGAGACCGGGCAATGCATCCGACCCCTCCTTTATCATAATTATTATTTTTCTTTCTCATACGGCCATTTTACATGTATTTGTTGGAATAGTACAAAGAAACGTGTACATCGCGTTGCTCAATTCTGTAATCTTCTGACACCATAGTCTTTAGCTCGTCAATAGTAGTATTGTCGATTCCAAAGCCAGTAATTTACCACCTTTTTCTTCGCCAACAGCAAAGCTCCATCCCTCATTGGAGACCCATTCACCACATGTCGCACAGATATGCAACATATTAGCCAAAACAAAGAAACTATATGCGACAAAATTCAAAGGAACCACAAATGAAGAAATCAAACGCGAGGAAGAAGAAGAAGATTACGTCAAAACGTGTTTTACAAAGAAATATTTTTAAAAAATCATTTTAGGTAACAAAAATATTCAGAAACTATATTCTACGAATCGGTAGATGGTAGACAAAGTGGTAGACATTGTGGTAGAAACTATATTCATGACACGGTAGAATATATTGAGAACAGTAGAATGTACTATCTGGGTTTGGTAGATGTCAATCTAAGTCGTGGAACTAGTATTCTACGAAAATGTAGAACGTAGAACATAACGCAAAACTAAAATTCTACCCTCGGTAGATAAAGGTGAAATAAGCAGAATTCTAAATCTACCGAATTGTGGCAGTCGTAGATGGAAAAACTAAAATCATTTTTTAACATGGTTTTTAGCTTAAAAAAATAAAAATTATATACAAATGACTATTCATGATATGTTTATAATTATCAGATTTTTAAAATTTAAAAACTTTTTATTTTGAATTATTTATATTTTCGTAAAAGGTAATATAGACAAAAAGTGGTAAAAGTTAGACAAAAGTGTATTGAGAATTTTAGTAAATTTTCCAAAAAAGAATTAAAAAAGAAAAAGAATGAAATGCAAAGAAAGATAATGAAACTTTTGTTATGAATGAATGGCAATCATCATAATAAATTGATTTTTCACATAATTCAAATTTTTTTTATAAATATAAATATCACTATCAATCATGTCATACAAATTTGAATATTTAAATTAATTTTTAACTAAATTTTACAATATCCAATTATGGAGTTGAACACCCAATTCAACCAGTAATTATTTTATTGGTGTCGGTTTCACCTTTTAAAATCCCACATTCTAATGAATACCAATTTTACATGAGGATACATTCTAAACTACGAAGTGGCAATTTTTCTAAAGTATATGACAAATGAGAAAATAGAGTATCTATTGACAAAAACAAATTGTTTGTGTTCCACATAATGCTTAGGCCGAGAGAGCATGGATATGTCGACGTACTTGCTTGCTTTTGTATACATAGTTTTTTCCCGAAAGTTCTGTCAAACATATAATTCTCTTGAAAAAAGAAAAAATTGCAGGAAAAAAATTCTTGAAGAGATTAATAATAATAATAACAATAATGATGAAGTTTTTACAACCTAAGATAAACTGACGAAATCAACAATTGCAATAAACATATGGAAAATGAATTTCTCTTTTAACAACGAATGGTTTTATTACTCAACCAAAACTAATGGTAACAATAGAGTATATTGAGAGAAACGACTGCTTTATCTTATGTTTATTAGATTTTTATTTCATATCATAAAAATGATCAAAAATAAATTTGGTTGCTTTTACAATACTTGTTGATTCTCGAATCCACTTTATTTTCTTTCCAAATCCACTTTGTTTGTTTTTAATCAAAATGGATTTCCAAACCCTACAAGGATTTCCATATCCACTTTGTTTGATTTTAATCAATGGATTTCCAAACCCTACAAGGATTTCCAAATCCCATGTATTTTGATAAGCTTGTTAGCCACTCAATGGTGCCACTATCTTCTTGGCCCCTTAGGAACGAGTGCGAGTAATGGGGACTGGGGAGTGAATTTTTTTTTTTTTTGGGTCAACTGGCATGAATTTATATAGAATTTTGCTAAGTAATTTAAATCATCATTTTGCGATACTCTTAGCAAACTGGGTATGCATCTCTGCTCGTATATCAATCAAATGGAGTTTGATTCCTTCCCTGTCTTTAGAAAAATAAACAACTACCGTGTAAATATTGATACCAAGAAGTAATCTGTGATCCGCTCAGATGATTTAGTGAATTTACAAGGCCTAGTTCCATATAGCACCATATCTACAACAAGTTTAGGTCTAGTCCTATTTTTCTACCAAATAAAAGTTAAAAACCTATTTGCCTATATAACGAAAGTTATTGGAATCAATCTCGCAGATAGGTTACTCCCATTTACTTTATATATACTGTCATTCTCTCTTCCCAATCAATCTCGCACTCTCTTTCTCTCTCACACACATTTATGCATGGGATCAACGGGTCATGATGAAAGCGGTCGTACGTTTAGAAAGTTGCAACCCTCTCAATGGGCTGATTACTTCCTCGATGTTCCGATAGATGAAATGGTGAGTCAATTTACTATTAAAAATATATGTGGTTAGGTGCACTAATATGCCTATGAAATATAGATAGGCATTAGAAAAACAAAATAATTTATCTATTGACTTGCGTACACCTCTAGGAACTAGATGTCCATGCAAACGAACTCGAAGCACTGAAGCCCAAAGTTAGGGACATGCTTATGTCTTCTTCCAAGACCGAAGGCCACGACTTGGCCAAGAGGAAAATTCTATTGATCTATGTGTTGGTCAGTCTTGGTGTTGCGTATCATTTTGAGAATGAGATCGAAGAGACCTTGACACACGCCTTTGAGAAGATAGATGATATGGTCTCAAATGAACATGACCTTTACACAGTCTCCATCATCTTTTGGGTTTTCAGAACTTATGGTCACAACATGTCGTCAGGTAAGTGATTTATCTTTCATTAAATACATACTAATTAGTTTGTTCATTTCTTGTTGTATAACAAGATGATACAATATTCATTGATGTAGATACGTTCAAGAGATTCCAAGAGGAGGGAGGAAAGTTCATGGACTCCCTAGCCAAAGATGCCAAGAGTATGTTGAGCTTATACGAAGCCGCTCATCTGAGGACGACGAGAGATTATATAATGGAGGAAGCATTGAGTTTTACAACAAAACACTTGGAGTTGTTGGCAGGAAGAGTAAGCCCTCATCTCTCAAGGCTTATACACAATGCTCTTTGCCTATCTCAGCATTGGAACATGGAGATATTAGTTGCGATGGAATATATCTCATTCTATGAGCAAGAAAACGACCACAACGAGACGTTACTTAATTTTTCCAAGCTCAATTTCAAAATACTACAGATTCTCTATCTTAAGGAGCTCAAAATCGTTACAAAGTACGTAATCTCTTCAATTGCAAGTATTTAAACATGGCTTGAATAGAGTCCATGAAGAAATTTTGGTCACGTGTTTAATTCAACCATATATATATACATGTGTGTGTTTGGATGCAAGGTGGTACAAGGAGCTCAACTTTGAATCTAAGTTGCCACCTTACTTCAGAGACAGAATTGTGGAGTTACATTTCTTTGTAACATCGATGTACTTTGAGCCACAGTTCTCACGTGCGAGGATTATGTTGACTAAGTTCTACACGGCCGAAACCATTATCGATGATACTTTCGATAGATATGCTTCTATTCATGAAGCTGAAAGCCTCGCCAATAGCATAGAAAGGTTAGCTACGTAGTAAAATTCCACATAAAAAAAAATATGATATTGATTATGGTGATGATGATGACGTTCCCTATATGGTGATAATGTACAAGGTGGGCTCCTGATGATGACATGAACAAACAGCCAGATTATCTTAAATTCGTGTTTAAATTTATAGTGGATATATTCGAAGACTTTGAAAGTGAAGTGAAATCAGAAGGAAGATCCTACAGCGTCAAAAGTACACTGGAAGAGGTAACCAAATGAAAACTCTTCATTACACGTGTATAAATTTATACAAGTGTAATTAAGAGTTTTTGGGCCTCCTGAATTTAATTTTGGCGGAGAATTTTATAAAATTTAATTTTGTATATGTATATAGTTTATAAAATTTAATTTTGTTTTATTACGTGTATATTAAATGATCACACTCTTTATTTACATTTGGTAATAGAAATGTATTACTTGAAACTTATAATTTTATAAACCATGCATGCTTACAAGATTCCTAATAATATAATTAATTGTTGCAACTTGTGTAAGCATGCAGATCAAAAGACTTGTGAAATCGAACCTTGACCTTGCCAAATGGGCGCAAGCCGGTCACGTGCCTAGCTTTGAGGATTACATGGAGGTTGGTGAGGTCGAAATTACGATGTATGCGACTATGGCAGGTACTTTGATGGGAATGGGAGATATTGCTACGGAAGCAGCTTATGAGTGGCTCAAATTAAGACCAAAACTCATCCAATCACTATCTATAAACGGTCGTCTGATGAATGACATGGCTGGCTTCGAGGTACAAATAAAATTTGAGATTGTATTGAGTCGTATACATGTCTGGTTCCTCCATAAGGCACACTAAACATGTGCTTCAGACCATAATGAAGTCTTAGTTTAGGGATACTTTGATTAAAAACATAAAGCAGTTTAGTGGTTGTCTAATTAGCTCCCATGTTGCTATTTCCTTCATTCAATATATGTTCTCTTTTTGTTATTTTTTTTGTTTTTTTTTCATCTGTCTTGAATTTATATTTTGTTTTTTTTTCTGTTTTATAATCTAACCTAGTTGATTTCCTCCAATTTTGATTTAGCTAGAATTGGCCCTTCTGGTTGTGAATATTGTGTGTTCCCTTCGAAATATTGATATATTACTGTTTTTTTCATTACGTACACGACTTCGTTAGGATGACATGAGTCGAGGATATGTAACTACCGGGGTCAACTGTTATATGAAGCAACATGGAATTACCAAAGACGAAGCTTTTAGGGAGCTTCATAAAATGCGTGTAGACAATGACAAAATAGTGAACGAAGAGTTGTTAAAGACAAAGAATGTCCCAAGCCGAGTTCTCAAGGAAGCCATCAATTGTGCACGTATGACCTGCGTTGCCTATGGTTACGGTGAAGGATTAACCTATCCTGAATGCAAAATTAAGAACTATATTATTTCCCTTTATCTTGATCAGATTAGTTTGTAAAGAATTTGATTTAAAACATTGTAATGTATGTGACATTTGCTGTACTAATTTAAAGCACCTCCAATGAAAAATTCTCACATCGGTATTTCAACTAAAGAGAAAAATATGAATATTTAATTGTGTGATTCTATGTTTAAATGTACCAAGCTGACAAAGAAACACATAAAATAAACAAATCATATGCAAATTATCCTCTTCTGTTTTTGGTGAAAAATCCAGTATTTGCCAGGGTGGTTTTCTAACTCCTCATTTGACCCTTCTCCGTTTAGTTGGTAATCCCTATTCTCTATTATAGTAGGTGTATACTTACTATCTCGACAACAAAAATACTTATAAACATTATAATATAATTTCGTATGAAAAGGAATCCTCAACTACTTAAATCGCACAAAAACAAATGCGACTAAATAATAATAACAATAATGATGAAGTTCTTACAACCTAAGATAAACTGAGGAGATCAACAATTGCAATAAACATAAGGAAACTGAATTTCTCTTTTAACAACGAATGGTTTTATTACTCAACCAAAACTAATGGTAACAATAGAGTATATTGAGAGAGAGGGCAACGACTGCTTTATCTTATGTTTATTAGATTTTTATTTCATATCATGAAAATGATCATAAATCAATCTGGTTGCTTTTACAATACTTGTTGATTCTCGAATCCACTTTATTTTCTTTCCAAATCCACTTTGTTTGATATTAAACAATGGATTCAAAATGGATTTCCAAACCCTACAAGGATTTCCAAATCCACTGAAATGCATGAACCAATACTAACAAGTGTTCTTTTGATTATTATTATTACAATGTAGTTAAGTGCCCTTATTTTGATTATACTATTTATGTATTTTGATAAGCTTGTTAGCCACTCAATGGTGCCACTATCTTCTTGGCCCCTTAAGAACGAGTGCGAGTAATGGGGACTGGGGAGTGATTTTTTTTGTTTGGGTCAACTGGCTTGAATTTATATAGAATTTTGCTAAGTAATTAAAATCATCATTTTGCGATACTCTTAGCAAACTGGGTATGCATCTCTGCTCGTATATCAATCAAGAGGAGTTTGATTCCTTCCCTGTCTTTAGAAAAATAAGCAACTACGGTGTAAATATTGATACCAAGGAGTAATCTGTGATCCGCACAGATGATTTAGTGAATTTACAAGGCCTAGTTCCATATAGCACCATATCTACAACAAGTTTAGGTCTAGTCCTGTTTTTCTACCAAATAAAAGTTAAAAACCTATTTAACTTAACGAAAGTTGTTGGAATCAATCTCGCACATAGTTTACTCCCATTTACTTTATATATACTGTCATTCTCTCTTCCCAATCAATCTCGCACTCTCTTTCTCTCTCACACACATTTATGCATGGGGTCAACGGGTCATGATGAAAGCGGTCGTACGTTTAAGAAGTTGCAACCCTCTCAATGGGCTGATTACTTCCTCCATGTTCCGATAGATGAAATGGTGAGTCAATTTACTATTAAAAATATATCTGGTTAGGTGCACTAATATGCCTATGAAATATAGATAGGCATTGGAAAAACAAAATAATTTATCTATTGACTTGCGTACACCTCTAGGAACTAGATGTCCATGCAAACGAACTCGAAGCACTGAAGCCCAAAGTTAGGGACATGCTTATGTCTTCTTCCAAGACCGAAGGCCACGACTTGGCCAAGAGGAAAATTCTATTGATCTACGTGTTGGTCAGTCTTGGTGTTGCGTATCATTTTGAGAATGAGATCGAAGAGACCTTGACACACGCCTTTGAGAAGATAGATGATATGGTCTCAAATGAACATGACCTTTACACAGTCTCCATCATCTTTTGGGTTTTCAGAACTTATGGTCACAACATGTCGTCAGGTAAGTGATTTATCTTTCATTAAATACATACTAATTAGTTTGTTCATTTCTTGTTGTATAACAAGATGATACAATATTCATTGATGTAGATACGTTCAAGAGATTCCAAGAGGAGGGAGGAAAGTTCATGGACTCCCTAGCCAAAGATGCCAAGAGTATGTTGAGCTTATACGAAGCCGCTCATCTGAGGACGACGAGAGATTATATAATGGAGGAAGCATTGAGTTTTACAACAAAACACTTGGAGTTGTTGGCAGGAAGAGTAAGCCCTCATCTCTCAAGGCTTATACACAATGCTCTTTGCCTATCTCAGCATTGGAACATGGAGATATTAGTTGCGATGGAATATATCTCATTCTATGAGCAAGAAAACGACCACAACGAGACGTTACTTAATTTTTCCAAGCTCAATTTCAAAATACTACAGATTCTCTATCTTAAGGAGCTCAAAATCGTTACAAAGTACGTAATCTCTTCAATTGCAAGTATTTAAACATGGCTTGAATAGAGTCCATGAAGAAATTTTGGTCACGTGTTTAATTCAACCATATATATATACATGTGTGTGTTTGGATGCAAGGTGGTACAAGGAGCTCAACTTTGAATCTAAGTTGCCACCTTACTTCAGAGACAGAATTGTGGAGTTACATTTCTTTGTAACATCGATGTACTTTGAGCCACAGTTCTCACGTGCGAGGATTATGTTGACTAAGTTCTACACGGCCGAAACCATTATCGATGATACTTTCGATAGATATGCTTCTATTCATGAAGCTGAAAGCCTCGCCAATAGCATAGAAAGGTTAGCTACGTAGTAAAATTCCACATAAAAAAAAATATGATATTGATTATGGTGATGATGATGACGTTCCCTATATGGTGATAATGTACAAGGTGGGCTCCTGATGATGACATGAACAAACAGCCAGATTATCTTAAATTCGTGTTTAAATTTATAGTGGATATATTCGAAGACTTTGAAAGTGAAGTGAAATCAGAAGGAAGATCCTACAGCGTCAAAAGTACACTGGAAGAGGTAACCAAATGAAAACTCTTCATTACACGTGTATAAATTTATACAAGTGTAATTAAGAGTTTTTGGGCCTCCTGAATTTAATTTTGGCGGAGAATTTTATAAAATTTAATTTTGTTTTATTACGTGTATATTAAATGATCACACTCTTTATTTACATTTGGTTATAGAAATGTAGTACTTTAAACTTATAATTTTATAAACCATGCATGCTTACAAGATTCCTAATAATATAATTAATTGTTGCAACTTGTGTAAGCATGCAGTTCAAAAGACTCGTGAAATCGAACCTTGACCTTGCCAAATGGGCGCAAGCCGGTCACGTGCCTAGCTTTGAGGATTACATGGAGGTTGGTGAGGTCGAAATTACGATGTATGCGACTATGGCAGGTACTTTGATGGGAATGAGAGATATTGCTACGGAAGCAGCTTATGAGTGGCTCAAATTAAGACCAAAACTCATCCAATCATTATCTATAAACGGTCGTCTGATGAATGACATGGCTGGATTCGAGGTACAAATAAAATTTGAGATTGTATTGAGTCGTATACATGTCCGGTTCCTCCATAAGGCACACTAAACATGTGCTTCAGACCATAATGAAGTCTTAGTTTAGGGATACTTTGATTAAAAACATAAAGCAGTTTAGTGGTTGTCTAATTAGCTCCCATGTTGCTATTCCCTTCATTCAATATATGTTCTCTTTTTGTTTTTTTGTTTTGTTTTTTTTTTCATCTGTCTTGAATTTATATTTTGTTTCTTTTTCTGTTTTATAATCTAACCTAGTTGATTTCCTCCAATTTTGATTTAGCTAGAAGTGGCCCTTCTGGTTGTGAATATTGTGTTCCATTTTTGTGTGTGTGTGTGTTCCCTTCGAAATATTGATATATTACTGTTTTGTTCATTACGTACACGACTTCATTAGGATGACATGAGTCGAGGATATGTAACTACCGGGGTCAACTGTTATATGAAGCAACATGGAATTACCAAAGACGAAGCTTTTAGGGAGCTTCATAAAATGCGTGTAGAAAATGACAAAATAGTGAACGAAGAGTTGTTAAAGACAAAGAATGTCCCAAGCCGAGTTCTCAAGGAAGCCATCAATTGTGCACGTATGACCTGCGTTGCCTATGGTTACGGTGAAGGATTAACCTTTCCTGAAGGCAAAATTAAGGACTATATTATTTCCCTTTATCTTGATCAGATTCGTTTGTGAAGAATTTGATTTAAAACATTGTAATGTATGTGACATTTGCTGTACTAATTTAAAGCATCTCCAATGAAAAATTCTCACATCGGTTTTTCAACTTAAGAGAAAAAATATTAATATTTAATTGTGTGATTCTATGTTTAAATGTACCAAGCTGACAAAAAAACACATAAAATAAAAACAAATAATATGCAAATTATTCTCCTCTGTTTTGGGTGAAAAATCCAGTATTTGTAAGGGTGGTTTTCTAACTTCTCATTTGACCTTTCTCCGTTTAGTTGGTAATCCCTATTCTCTATTATAGTAGGTGTATACTTAGTATCTCGACAAATTCAATTTTGTTTTATTACGTGTATATTAAATGATCACACTCTTTATTTACATTTGGTTATAGAAATGTAGTACTTGAAACTTATAATTTTATAAACCATGCATGCTTACAAGATTCCTAATAATATAATTAATTGTTGCAACTTGTGTAAGGATGCAGTTCAAAAGATTCGTGAAATCGAACATTGACCTTGCCAAATGGATCAGAGGAGGATGTGATGGAATCAATTACAAGCAATGCTGGGGCTGGGGTGCGGGAGGAAACAGGACAACGTTCCTCGCTAAACCGTACTTCAAAAATCAATCATAAAGTTCTCTTTGAGAAGCAAAATCAACAGAAACCAAAGACCAAACCTCAGCTACAAAGGACAACAAAAAAGAAGAAGTAGATGTCGGGTTTCATTTGGAATGTGCGCGGGTTCAACAAAAATTCTAAACATTCCATTATACGACAGTGGGTGGAAAAAGAAACGTTTCAATTTGGAAGTCTCTTGGAAACTAGAGTGAAAGAGGCAAAGGCTCAACAAATTGTTGACTCGGTTTTTAACGGTTGGTCATTCCTTTCTAATTATGAACATCACAGGTTGGGCCGAATTTGGATTGTCTGGAAGGAGAACGTCAGAATCACGCCAATCTACAAAACAAATCAACTCATCACGGTCTTGGTTTTGTTAGAAGGTGAAATAGAGGAGTTCTTTTGTACTTTTGTTTATGCTTCCAACTCAATGGAGGAGAGGAAAGTTTTATGGACAGACATTCACAACCATCAGGACTCACCAATGTTCAGGAACAAAACATGGATGATAGGTGGGGATTTCAATGAAATCCTAAATGTTGATGAACACTCTAACCGACCAGCCTCATACAACTCCACGGGCATGCTGGATTTTAGGGAGTTGGTGACCTATTGCTCGCTAAGTGAGTTGGTATCAAGGATCACGTATGACATGGTGTAACAAACAACAAGATGGCCTCATCTGCAAAAAGCTGGATAGACTTTTGGTGAATCAAAATTGGATTGATCGGTTTCAACAATCATATTGCATCTTTGAATCCGGGGGCTGCTCCGATCATACAAGAACTCGGTTCTATCTGGGAGAACAACCAAGGGGGAAAAGGAAACCTTTCAAGTTTGTAAATGTCTTAACTTCGTTGCCCCAATTTGAACCTGTTATACGTGGATTTTGGGAGGAAACCGAGCCATTGTATGTCTCTACGACAACAATGTTTCGGCTAACAAAGAAGTTGAAAGCTGCAAAACCGGTTATCATGGACCTCGGTAAAGAAAAATTGGGGAAACTCACAACACGCACGAAGGAGGCATACGAGGACTTGTGTTTGAAGCAAACTAAAACATTGGACAACCCCACGCAACAAAATATAGCGGAGGAGTCGAGTGCTTATGAGAAGTGGCAACATCTATCCACCTTGGAAGAAGGGTACTTGAAGCAAAAGGCAAAACTCCATTGGCTTGAGGTCGGAGACAAGAACAACTCATTCTTTCACAACTTCGTAAAGATGAGGCGAATGAGAAACTCTATAAGGGAAATAACAACGTCGAGGGGAGAAATCTTAAGCAATGTTGATGATATTAAGCGGGAAGCATCAAAATTCTTTAACAACTTTTTGAATCACAAGCCCGTGGATTATCATGGCATGGGTCCAAATGACATTCGCGCTTTGATGCATGGCTGCTGTTCCGAGTATGACAGAGCTACCCTTATAAGAGAAGTCTCTGATGAGGAGATCCGTAATGTGTTGTTCGCGATGCCGAATGGAAAGTCACCGGGACCGGATGGTTATACGAGTGAATTTTTCAAGGCATCTTGGTCTATAATTGGAAATGATTTCTTGGCAGTGATCAAATCTTTCTTTGTAAAAGGGTTTCTACCCAAGGGAGTGAACTCAACAATACTAGCGCTCATACCGAAGAAAGACGAGGTAAAAGAGATGAAAGATCATCGCCCAATATCATGTTGCAATGTGCTATACAAAGTGATCTAAAAAATACTTGCTAATCGTCTCAAAGGTTTACTTCCGGGATTTATTGGCGCAAATCAGTCCGCCTTCGTGGAAAATCGTTTATTATTGGAAAACATTATGCTTGCTTAGGAGTTGGTAAAGGATTACCACAAACCGACGATCTCATCGCGATGCGCAATTCAAATAGACATATCCAAAGCATTTAATTCGGTACAATGGGACTTTGTTTTGAACACACTTACCGCTTTAAAATTCCCGGGAATATTTATTCATTGGATACGGTTATGTATCACCACTGCTTATTTCTCGGTTCAGGTGAATGGCGAGTTAGCAGGTTATTTCGGATGCTCGACGGGTTTAAGACAGGGATGCGCCCTATCACCATACTTGTTCGTGATTTGCATGGAGGTCTTGTCTAAAATGATTGACAAAGCAGCTGTGGAGAGACGGATAGGATTCCATCTGAGGTGTAAAAACATAAAGATCACCCACCTTTGTTTTGCAGATGACCTCCTGGTTTTCGTGGATGGTACGAAGCGTTCCATTGGAGAAACAATCAAGATACTCTGACGAATTTGCGTCTTACTCCGGACTGAAGATAAGTCCTCAAAAATCAACATTGTTTATGGCTGGAGTCTCTGCTGAAAATCAAGAAGATATCATGTCGCAATTCGGTCTCAACATTGGACACTTACCGGTGAAATACTTAGGCCTGCCCCTACTCTCTAAACGGATGAGCATGGCTGACTATGAACCGCTCATTGACAAAGTAAGATGAATGAGCTCGTGGACAACAAGGTACTTGTCATATGCGGGAAGACAACAACTTATAAAATCGGTTATTCATGAAATCGTCAACTTTTGGATTCAAGCATTTAAACTACCAAGCCGATGTACAAAGAAGATTGAGAGTTTGTGTGCGGCATTCCTGTGGTCAGGACCATCCTTAAGCTCAAATAAATCCAAAGTGGATTGGATAGAGGTATGCAAACCGAAACATGAAGGTGGGTTGGGATTTAAATCGCTAAAGGAGGCAAACATAGTGAGTGGCTTGAAACTCATTTGGAGATTGGCATCCAAAAAAGACTCTCTATGGGTTATGTGGGTTAAGAAAATGTTAATTCGGGATGGTTCATTGTGGGCTTCAAACGAGTCAATGTAACGATCGCGAACCAAATTACGGAATATTTGGTCGTGTGTCGATCGACACAGTGGGTGTGTGTCGATCGACACGAAAAAAAAAAAAAAAAAAAATAAAAATAAAAATAAAAATAAAAATAAAAATAAAATAAAATAAAATAAAATAAAATTTCCCTATAAAAGGGAGAGAGTGTCGGCAGTGGTCTGGAGAAAGATTTCTCAGAGTTTTGAGAGGTTAGAGAGAGAGAGAGAAGAGTTGGGAGAGTGTAAAGTGTTTTTGGGTTGAAGACAGCTTCTGTTCGTGTTTTGGAGAAGACAAACGGAGGTCAAGATTACGACGGATCGGAGTGAAATTTGGAGGGTAAGTACTCCTGTCGTTGTTCTTGTCGTAGGAAAAATCCGTTTGTCAATCGGACGATTAGATTGTTAGTTATGATCGTTCTAAGTTGGTCGGTTTGTGCAGCCTTCAACTGCGATCAGTCAACTTTGGAGGAGTTTTGCCGTCGTTCTGTTGTGACCCAGGAAGCGTTCTATATACGGTTAGAAAGCTCTCTATGTCTAGTTTTTAGATCGTGTTTCCGATCTTGATTCCGTTGTGTTTTCCGTTCCCAGTGTGCTTTCTTGTAAAACGGGTTATTTCTGTTCCAGTTCGGATCATCGAAATTGCGAGTTGTTTTCTCGTCGAACCGTTTTGAACCAAGAGACGATCTGTATACGGTTAGAAAGCTCTATCTGTCTACTTTTCAGATCGGGTTTCCGATCTTGATTCCGTTGTGTTTTCCGTTCCCAGTGTGTTTTCTTGTTCAACATGTCATTTCTGTTCCAGTTCGGATTGTTGAACTTGCGGGCTGTTTTCCCGTCGATTTGTAGGGAGTTAGAGGACGTTCTACATACCGTTGTGTAGCTCGTCGTGTCTAGTTTCCAGCGCCGGTTTCCGATTGGAATTTGGAGTAGCCGTTCGTAGTATACGTTGAGTTCTTTGGGGCGTGCGTGTTCTTGGTGTTCTGGGTGTTCTTGAACACTTTTGAATCCGTTTTCCTTCCCAAATCAAGGTGAGTGCGTGACCATGGGTGCGTGTAAGCATAAGAAGTGTTAGGATGCGTTTGTGTGTTGTTTGGGATCGAATTTCGTGTTGTTTGATGGATTAGTATGCAGAAAATCGCGTGTGCGAGTTTTCTGGGCTTGGTGTGTCGATCGACACATATGGGTGTGTCAATCGACATGGTGTCAGTAAGTCACCGGGATGGTGTGCTGACGGACATGAGTGTCGGAGTCGGTGTCGATCGACACGGCTTAGTGTATCGATCGACACAGGTTGTTTTTACGCGATTGAGTTGTTTTCATGTTGATTGTTCATCCTGGTATTATAGCATTGCTTATGCTTATATTTGTACATAGCCTGTTGATGGGATGACCGTCTCACTGGGTATTTATGATAATACTCACGCATCTCTTATAACCATGTGATGCAGGTAAAGACAGTCAGTGATCGTGGAATCATGGCCGGGACGAGGGGAATGATCTAGTGGCTCGTTTTCGTGTAATAAGTTAGAATTGTTAGGGTGTTAGCAATTTCAGAACTATGTGTATTACCGAATTGAACTAGAATTAATAAGTATGGGCTTGTTGAACGATAATTGTATTTGATTGTTGAATCATTGTTTCCGCGCTGTTTGTTTATTGGACCGTTGAGGATCACTATTTATGATAATAGTGATCCGGTTAAAATTTTTTTTTTTTATTTGACGGGTTGGGTCGTCACAGTTTGGTATCAGAGCCCTAGCGGTTCTAGGGCTAGTTAGTTAATTGATTATGCGAGTTAGTCAATTGATTGTTGTGTGGGTATGGAGTCCTAGATCATCCCTTCCGAGCCTTCAATGAGATTCCACGGTATGTGTTTTGTGATTTCTGTTTTTTTTCTAGTACTTAGTATTCTGCTGGTTAGTGCAGAGTGATGGCTAGAGTGGCTAGAGGCAGAGGTCGCGGGGGCCGTAGAGGTCGTGGTGGTCGTGCTGGGCGTGGACGTGGGCGGGGACTTGGGAGTGAGTCTGCTGCCACGTGGGTGTCCCAGGAGACTACACAGGAGCGGGTAGTTGACTCGCAGGCGTTTCAGGAGGGGTCCGTGGGTGTGACAGCTACGGGTTCCAGTGAGAGGGCTGGAGGGGATAGTGTAGGTCCCGATGTAGCTGGTGGTGCGGTGGGCCCTGGTGGGGGTGCTGCCGTAGGCGTCGCCCCGGATCGAGATGATCGTCTGGCGGGTCTACTACAGATGATTCTGGAGAGGTTACCGGGAGGGGTGCCTGCTCCGGGTCATGCTCCTGGGGTGCAGCCGGGTATGGCTGGGGTGCAGCCGGGTATGGCTGGGGTGCAGCCGGGTTTGGCTGGGATGCATCCGGGTATGGCTGGGGTTGAGGAGCTTCCATCTTATCTGCGGATGATGGAGCAGATGCAGCGGATTGGTACTGCATTTTTCTCGGGCGGTGCTAGGCCTGAGGAGGCTGATGGGTGGCGGATGAGGTTAGAGCGTAACTTTCGCTCCATCAGGTGTCCAGAGGGATACAGAGTGGATCTGGCGGTACATTACCTAGAGGGTGATGCGCATCTCTGGTGGAGAGGTGTTGAGGCCAGGAGGGTGCAGGCCGAGATGGTCTGGGAGGATTTCTTGGCGGAGTTTAACGCCAAGTATTTCCCGCAGGAGGCGGTGGACCGTTTGGAGTCTAGGTTTCTGGACCTGACTCAGGGAGATCGGTCAGTGAGAGAGTTCGATTTGGAGTTCAGTCGACTTCTGGTTCATGCAGGGAGAGGCATGGAGGGCGAGGATGCCCAGGTTAGGAGGTTCTTGCGAGGACTTCGTCCAGATTTGAGGACTCGCTGCAGGGCGAGTAGGTTCGCCACGAGGGCGGAACTGGTTGAGATGGCTGCTGCGATCGAGGAGGATCTGGGGGAGCAGGTTGTGGTGGTTAGTCCACCTGTGCAGCAGCAGCAGCCGAGGAGATCTCAGCAGCAGGTGAGTTCAGGCAGGGGCGGCAAGCCTGCTCAGGGACAGAAGAGGAAGTGGGAGAGCACTTCGGGGGCCAGTCAGGGTGGTTCGGGATGCTTCGGGTGTGGGAGCATGTCCCATCGTGTGGCGAGCTGTCCGAGGAGGACTGGGACCGGGACTCGAGATGTGCGGGTCGGGGTCCAGGATACGCGGGTGTGTTACCACTGCAGAGAGACGGGGCATATTAAGCCCAAGTGTCCGAAGCTGCAGCAGTTGGCGGTGGCCGCAGTGCAGCCATTGGCAGTGCAGCCGTTGTCTCAGATTGCAGCAGCACCGCGTGTGTTCACGTCTGCGGAGGCGGGTGGATCTAGCACCAGACCGATCACAGGTATTTCCGAACTTGACTTTTTTAAATTCATGGTTGTTGAGTTTTTGTTTGTTGGGAAATTGTGAGTCTGTGCTAGAATGGTAGGGTTCTGAGGCACATGGAATTGTGCAGGGACCTTAGTTGTGGGCGGGTATGAGTCCCACGTGTTATTTGATTCGGGAGCTACGAATAGCTTTATTACGCCGGAGTGTGCGGAGAGCAGCGGAATCCAGAGTGATTCCGGGGAACAGGCGGGAGTAGTCAAGGTGGCTGGAGGTAGGACGTTGGCTACTTTCGGGCGCGCTCGTGGTGTGGATGTTCTGGTGGCGGGAGAGTCGATGCCAGCAGATCTGATCATCAGTCCGGTGGAGCTGTATGATGTTATCCTGGGTATGGATTGGTTGGATCGTTACAGAGTCCATCTGGATTGCCACCGAGGGCGAGTTGTGTTTGAGCGAGAGGCGGGGAGGTTGGTTTATCAGGGTGTGAGACCGACTTCTGGGAGTCTCGTGATTTCCACGATACAGGCCGAGCAGTTGCTTCTCAAGGGCTGCGAGGCGTATCTGGTGACGATAGTGATGCCTGAGTCTGTTGGAGGGGTTGCAGTGGAGGATATTCGAGTTGTTCGGGATTTCCAGGATGTGTTCCAGTCATTGGAGGGATTACCGCCATCGCGGTCGGATCCGTTTGTTATTGAGTTGGAGCCCGGGACTACTCCGATATCTAAGGCACCTTACCGTATGGCTCCAGCAGAGATGGCAGAGCTGAAGAAGCAGCTGGATGATTTGTTGGATAAGGGTTTTATTCGGCCTAGTGTTTCACCGTGGGGAGCACCGGTGTTGTTTGTGAAGAAGAAGGATGGTAGTTTCCGGTTGTGCATCGATTATCGGGGACTTAACCGAGTCACCGTGAAGAACAGGTACCCTCTGCCGCGCATTGATGAGTTGTTGGATCAGTTACGAGGGGCTACCTGGTTCTCCAAGATCGACTTGGCTTCAGGGTACCATCAGATTCCGATTGAGGAGGCAGATGTGAGGAAGACTGCTTTCAAGACGAGGTATGGGCATTTTGAGTTCGTGGTGATGCCTTTTGGTTTGACGAATGCACCAGCAGCGTTCATGCGGTTGATGAACGGGGTATTCCAGGAGTATTTGGATGTGTTTGTGATCATCTTTATTGATGATATCCTGGTATATTCCAAGAGTCCTGAGGAGCATGAGTTGCATCTGAGAGTAGTTCTGGGAAAGCTGCGGGAGCAGAAGTTGTTTGCGAAGTTGAGCAAGTGTAGTTTTTGGCAGCAAGAGATGAGTTTCCTTGGCCATGTGGTGTCTGCAGAGGGAGTTTCTGTGGATCCGGCTAAGATCGAGGCTATCAGAGGGTGGCCTAGACCGAGGAATGCCACCGAGATTAGGAGTTTTCTTGGGTTGGCAGGTTATTATCGGAGATTCATCGCGGGATTTGCGAGTTTGGCTAAGTCGATGACCAAGTTGACCGGGAAGGATGTTCCTTTTGTGTGGTCTTCTGCGTGCGAGGAGAGTTTCGGGAAGCTGAAGGAGATGTTGACGAGTACACCGGTGTTGGCGTTACCCGAGCCGGGTGAGCCTTACGTGGTGTATACCGATGCTTCGGGTGTTGGTTTGGGTTGTGTCCTAATGCAGCAGGGAAAGGTTATTGCGTATGCTTCGAGGCAGTTGAGGAAGCATGAGTGCAACTACCCTACCCATGATTTGGAGTTGGCTGCGGTAATTTTCGCTCTAAAGATTTGGAGATCTTATCTTTATGGCGGAAAGGTTCAGGTATTCACAGACCATAAGAGTTTGAAGTATTTCTTCACTCAGCCGGAGCTGAACCAGAGACAGAGGCGCTGGATGGAGTTGGTAGCGGATTACGATTTGGAGATCGGATACCATCCGGGTAAGGCTAATCTGGTTGCGGATGCATTGAGTCGGATGAGGGTTGCTTCGGCTCAGGAGCGTGATATGGAAGCTCTGGTGAGCGAGATTAGTACGTTGAGGTTGTGTGTGATCTCACAGGAGCCGTTGGGGTTAGAGGCAGCTAACCAGGCAGATTTACTGAGCAGGATTCGGGTTGCGCAGGAGAAGGATCAGGGGTTGATTGATGCTTCTAAGGCGACAAGTTCGGAGTATGTGGTCTCAGCGAGTGGGATGATACTGGTGAATGGGCGGGTTTGTGTACCCAAGGACGAGGATCTGAGGCAGGAGATTCTGAGAGAGGCCCATTCGAGCATGTTATCGATTCATCCGGGGGCGACCAAGATGTACCGTGATCTGAAACGGTATTATCACTGGGTCGGGATGAAGAGGGATGTAGCTAATTGGGTTGCAGCGTGCAACGTGTGTCAGCTGGTGAAGGCTGAGCATCAGGTTCCGAGTGGTATGTTGCAGAGTTTACCCATTCCGGAGTGGAAGTGGGATATGATTACCATGGATTTCGTGACGGGATTGTCGTTGTCACGGACGTATGATGCGATTTGGGTGATTGTGGATCGTCTGACCAAGTCAGCCCATTTTCTTGCCATCAAAAAGACCGATGGGACGGTAGTGTTGGCTAAGAAGTATGTGCGTGAGATAGTGAGGCTGCACGGGGTGCCAGCGAGTATTGTGTCAGACAGAGATCCGAGGTTCACGTCTGAGTTCTGGAGGGCGTTTCAGGCAGAGATGGGCACTAAGGTGCACATGAGCACGGCGTATCATCCTCAGACAGATGGACAGTCGGAGAGGACTATTCAGACTTTAGAAGACCTGTTGAGGATGTGCGTGCTGGATTATGGTGGTCATTGGGCGGATCATCTGAACCTGGTTGAGTTTGCGTACAACAACTCATACCAGGCGAGTATTGGGATGGCTCCATATGAGGCTCTGTATGGGAGGCCATGTAGGACACCATTGTGCTGGACTCAAGTGGGGGAGAGGAGCATGTTTGGTGCGGATTTTGTTCAGGAGACGACGGAGAAGATCCGTGTCTTGAGGCTGAACATGAGAGAGGCTCAGGATCGGCAGAAAAGTTATGCTGATAAGAGACGGAAAGAGCTGGAGTTTGAGCTGGGAGATCTAGTGTATCTCAAGGCAGCGATGTTGAGGGGTCCTAACAGATCCATTTCAGAGAATAAGCTAAGTCCAAGGTTTATGGGTCCGTTTCGGGTGGTGGAGCGGGTTGGACCAGTGGCTTATCGGTTGGAGTTACCTCAGAGTATGAGAGCGTTTCATAAGGTATTTCATGTATCGATGCTGCGGAAGTGTCTACATGAATCTGAGGAGGTGTTGGCTAGGATCCCGGAGGATCTTCAACCCAACATGACGTTAGTGGCGAGACCTGTGAGGATTCTCGAGCGGAGAGTCAAGGTGCTGCGTCGGAAGAGGATACCATTGGTGAGAGTCGTGTGGGACTGTGATGGTGTCGAGGAGGAGACTTGGGAACCAGAGGCAAGTATGAAGGCAAAGTTCTCGAAGTGGTTCGAGAAGCAAGCGGAGGCTTGAGTGTCTTTCTGGTTTTCAGTGGTTGTATTAGCTTGTTGCTATGAGTTGTATGTATTTTCGTTTGGGTTGTAACGATATACATTGTTGAGATTAATAAGATGGGATGTTTCTTATTATCTTTGGTTATAAGACGGATGTTCTTATGAGTTAGATGACCTGGGGATTGGTCATGAGGGATATTCCGGGTTTGGGAATATCGGGGTAGGAAACACCCTGGCGATTGGGTTGTTTCAGATGACCTGGGGATTGGTCATGAGTGATATTCCGGGTTAGGGGATATCAAGATGGGAACCACGGAAGTAAATCGGTCGACAGGTGCTTATGATGCACGTTACAGTGTTACTGCTCCAGGGGATGGTGATATTCTCCTGCATATACTTTGAGGGACAGAGATCTCTCCAGAGGATGTGTGATTTCCTCTGCAGCCGATAGCTTGACGGACTGTGTGTCCCGAGAGTGGGAGGGGCTGGAGCATACCGAGAGCCGGTATGGTATACATCGAGAGCTCGTAGGGTGACGATCTTGCGAGTGGGAGTGGTGTATAGAGATATGAGTTTGAGCAAGAGTACCTATAGTGTGATTATAAGTATGAGATTTGATGAACTTCAGGGATCGGGAATGATCTCAGGTGGTTGTGGATGTCTAATATAGGGTTTTTACTCGAGTTTGGAACCTTAGTTCAGACGACCCTGGTAAACATATGTAGCCTCTTGGGTTGTACATGTTCTTGTTTGATTGTTGTGCGACCAATTGATTCAAGGTCTGGGTCTACGGTGGGTCGGGCATGTTCTTGTTTGATTGTTGCGCAATCTATCGGACAACCCTGATCCGGATCAGCGAGTGTTGCATCGTGGATGTTTCCTGGGGGAATTTGGTCGGGTTTCGGACGAGAGTGTCAACCTTAGTGAGACGGGTTAGGTGAAGGAGATCGAGAGATGATCTGAGTTGGAGCTGACCGGGTTGGTCAGGATTGCACCTGTGGTGGCAGTGCAATGTAACTAGTATGACACTAGTTGAGTTCTGAGATTGGGTGTAATCTCAGGTAGTGCTGGCCGGGTGGGGCCAGGGGTGAGGATATTAGTAGAGCTGGCCGGGTTGGGCCAGAGGACTGAGATCGGATGTGTTAACCGTAGGGTTATGATTTCACGTGATTCGAGGACGAATCCGTGTTAGTGGAGGAGAATTGTAACGATCGCGAACCAAATTACGGAATATTTGGTCGTGTGTCGATCGACACAGTGGGTGTGTGTCGATCGACACGAAAAAAAAAAAAAATAAAAATAAAAATAAAAATAAAAATAAAAATAAAAATAAAATAAAATAAAATAAAATAAAATTTCCCTATAAAAGGGAGAGAGTGTCGGCAGTGGTCTGGAGAAAGATTTCTCAGAGTTTTGAGAGGTTAGAGAGAGAGAGAGAAGAGTTGGGAGAGTGTGAAGTGTTTTTGGGTTGAAGACAGCTTCTGTTCGTGTTTTGGAGAAGACAAACGGAGGTCAAGATTACGACGGATCGGAGTGAAATTTGGAGGGTAAGTACTCCTGTCGTTGTTCTTGTCGTAGGAAAAATCCGTTTGTCAATCGGACGATTAGATTGTTAGTTATGATCGTTCTAAGTTGGTCGGTTTGTGCAGCCTTCAACTGCGATCAGTCAACTTCGGAGGAGTTTTGCCGTCGTTCTGTTGTGACCCAGGAAGCGTTCTATATACGGTTAGAAAGCTCTCTATGTCTAGTTTTTAGATCGTGTTTCCGATCTTGATTCCGTTGTGTTTTCCGTTCCCAGTGTGCTTTCTTGTAAAACGGGTTATTTCTGTTCCAGTTCGGATCATCGAAATTGCGAGTTGTTTTCTCGTCGAACCGTTTTGAACCAAGAGACGATCTGTATACGGTTAGAAAGCTCTATCTGTCTACTTTTCAGATCGGGTTTCCGATCTTGATTCCGTTGTGTTTTCCGTTCCCAGTGTGTTTTCTTGTTCAACATGTCATTTCTGTTCCAGTTCGGATTGTTGAACTTGCGGGCTGTTTTCCCGTCGATTTGTAGGGAGTTAGAGGACGTTCTACATACCGTTGTGTAGCTCGTCGTGTCTAGTTTCCAGCGCCGGTTTCCGATTGGAATTTGGAGTAGCCGTTCGTAGTATACGTTGAGTTCTTTGGGGCGTGCGTGTTCTTGGTGTTCTGGGTGTTCTTGAACACTTTTGAATCCGTTTTCCTTCCCAAATCAAGGTGAGTGCGTGACCATGGGTGCGTGTAAGCATAAGAAGTGTTAGGATGCGTTTGTGTGTTGTTTGGGATCGAATTTCGTGTTGTTTGATGGATTAGTATGCAGAAAATCGCGTGTGCGAGTTTTCTGGGCTTGGTGTGTCGATCGACACATATGGGTGTGTCAATCGACACGGCTTAGTGTATCGATCGACACAGGTTGTTTTTACGCGATTGAGTTGTTTTCATGTTGATTGTTCATCCTGGTATTATAGCATTGCTTATGCTTATATTTGTACATAGCCTGTTGATGGGATGACCGTCTCACTGGGTATTTATGATAATACTCACGCATCTCTTATAACCATGTGATGCAGGTAAAGACAGTCAGTGATCGTGGAATCATGGCCGGGACGAGGGGAATGATCTAGTGGCTCGTTTTCGTGTAATAAGTTAGAATTGTTAGGGTGTTAGCAATTTCAGAACTATGTGTATTACCGAATTGAACTAGAATTAATAAGTATGGGCTTGTTGAACGATAATTGTATTTGATTGTTGAATCATTGTTTCCGCGCTGTTTGTTTATTGGACCGTTGAGGATCACTATTTATGATAATAGTGATCCGGTTAAAATTTTTTTTTTTTATTTGACGGGTTGGGTCGTCACAGTCAACATCATCCGGATCATGGATTTGGAGGAACCTCATGAAAGATAGAACACGAGCAAGCAACTTCCTTCGTGTTGAAGTGCGGAATGGTAAGAACACTTCATTTTGGTACGACAACTGGTCTAACTTGGGAAATATTTACAATGTGATAGGTGCAAGAGGCACAATTGATTTGGGAATACCACAACATGCAACCATGGCCGAGCTAATGCACTCGCATACTTCTCGGAGGCATAGAGATGAGGTACTCAATACAATAGAAGAAGCAATTACTCGGGCTAGGAACTCACGAACAGAGGCAGAAGATAAGGTATTATGGAGGGGTGATGCGGGGAAATTCAAGAAGGAATTCAATTCAAAGGAAACATGGTCACAAATTCGAACAATAAGTCACAAAAAAAATTGGTGCAACGGTGTGTGGTTTACCCACGCAACACCAAAGTACTCGTTTTTTGCGTGGCTTGCGATTCTAAACAAGCTGTCAACGGGAGATAGAACAAAACATTGGGTGGGAAACACGACTTGCGCGCTATGCAACACTACCGAGGAAACTCGGAACCATCTCTTTTTCAGGTGCACTTTTTCGACAAGGGTGTGGAAAACACTAACAAGGGGACTCTTAGGAAACCTCTACACAACAGCATGGCTTCAACTGTTGGATTTACTTACGGGGAGAAATCTGACCGACATCCGACAATTCGTGTTCCGCTACACTTTCCAAACGACGATCTACCACATATGGAGAGAACGAAATGAAAGACGACATGGTCAAACACCAATGACATCGCAGCAGCTTGCGAAGTTTGTGGATAAATCTATTCGAAATCGACTGAGCACGTTACGGAGAACCGGAGATCGACGATATGCCGAGGGACTAATGGTTTGGTTTGAAACGTGAGAGAGGACGTCATGAGCCGAACAGAATTAAAACTTTTCTAAACATTCGGAATGATTTCAAATTATGAAAACTTCACTGTAACAAAAGTTGGTTTTTTGGTATGTATAAAATTTAACATTCTTCCAAAAAAAAAAAAAATGGGCGCAAGCCGGTCCCGTGCCTAGCTTTGAGGATTACATGGAGGTTGGTGAGGTCGAAATTACGATGTATGCGACTATGGTAGGTACTTTGATGGGAATGGGAGATATTGCTACGGAAGCAGCTTATGAGTGGCTCAAATTAAGACCAAAACTCATCCAATCATTATCTATAAAACGGTCGTCTGATGAATGACATGGCTGGCTTCGAGGTACAAATAAAATTTGAGATTGTATTGAATCGTATACATGTCTGGTTCCTCCATAAGGCACACTAAACATGTGCTTCAAACCATAATGAAGTCTTATTTTAGGGATACCAAGATTAAAAACATAAAGTAGTTTAGTGGTTGTCTAAATAGCTAGTTTAGTGGTTGTCTAATTAGCTCCCATGTTGCTATTCCTTTTATTCAATATATGTTCTCTTTTTTTGTTTTTTTTAATTTGTCTTGAATTTATATTTTGTTTCCTTTTCTGTTTTATAATTTAACCTAGTTGATTTCCTCCAATTGTGATTTAGCTAGAAGTGGCTCTTCTGGTTGTGAATATTGTGTGTTCCCTTCTTTTTTTTTTGCGTCAAATTTGTGTGTTCCCTTCAAAATATTGATATATTGCTGTTTTGTTCATTACGGACTTATGCGACTTGATTAGGATGACATGAGTCGAGGATATGTAACATGAAATTACCAAAGACGAAGCTTTTAGGGAGCTTCATAAAATGCGTGTAGACTATGACAAAATAGTGAACGAAGAATTGTTAAAGACAATTAATTACACTACAAGAAATATCAACATCTATAGCACCACAGAAACGCCATATTACATTTTCCATAGCTCTTTCATAAACGCTGTATTTGCCTCAGCTATGGTAGGTGAGCAATATACAATAGCATTTTTTCGTTATGCTATAGAAAGGTCTTCTACAATAGCACCACTAAAGCGCTAACTTACTGCGGTATTTTTTTTTAAAATTTTTTTAGTATTAACTCAATTCGTGTGCTATGATAAGATATTCAACTATAGCGCCATTAGAATGCTAAATAATTTTATTTTGTAGCAGTGTTTTTTTTGGTGTATCATTATTTGATAGCGTTTGTTTATTTTGGAAAACGCTGTCATAGTTTTTACTAAAGCTATGTTAGATGGCTCTTTTCTCATCTACAATAGCCCTGTCATATTGAAATTTGCATAACCCTATTTTATATAAAAATATTTGAATCCTTTCTTCCATATATAAAATCAGAATCCTAACATACATCAAAGTTCTCAATCCAACATACATTAACACATAAGACAAGTCTCAATCTTATTAGAATTCAAATTTAAACTTTAAAATCCATAACAAAGTTTAACGAACTTACTAATCTCATGACCAGATTAGCACATGATAACTTTGTCTTCTGGCCATGCAATTGTTGTACCAATAGCATCTTCCATACACTCGATTTCAGTAGATGGCCTCCACACTGCTGCATCTCTCACCTTCACAACATCTATCCAAACTTTAACTGCATTATTTCCCAAACGAACAAAGTGCACATTTTGATCTGGGTCATTTGAAGCCCAACGTCCTTCAGCGACAACCCTCTTCTTTCCAGTAATATCCATCAACCTGCGCTTCTTATTCTCCTTAGAAACAACTACATTGTTACGCTGTCATGATTTAAGATAAACACCATTTAATAGTCGAGTAAAAAAGGAACTAAAAGTAACATGCTAGCAAACCCGAATATTACCTGAGATCTCCGTAGAGGAGACTGTGCAACTGGTACAGATTTCTTAATTGGCGGGCTTGTACATGTAGCTGGAGGTTTTCCGTCGGAGACCCAGATCCTGAAGCTGCTGACTTAGATTCTGTACCAGATTTAGAACTTGAGGCTGGCTTAGTTGCTGCACAATTCTCAGCAGTAGATTTGTGGCTTGTTGCATCTATAGGATTCTCAAATACAACTTTATTGACAGGCCATGATACATACGCCATCAAACAGTCCTCAAGGTATGTCATGTCCTTATTAGGCCTCCATATAAATGCCTTTGGTACAAGTACCACATCCACAAAAATTTTAACTGCCTTTGGTCCAAGAGGAAGTCCATTAACTAATGCATCTCGGTCTTGTGTCTGCCAACGACCTTCACCAACAATCACATCATCTGAAGATAAATCCAATATTTTGCATTTGTTTGAAGTATTTGTTCTTAGGTCCTGTCAAACAGATTCATAAAATCATATAAATAGCCAAATGATGATGATTATATCTACCATATACTAATCAAAGAATAAAATTCTGAGAAAAAATATTTATCGTAGGCACAATATCTTCCATTTGGATAGTTTTGTCTACAAGAACACATTTCGATGCAGGCCACGCAATCATCTGCCCAACAGCTTCGATAATAGTAAACATTTTAGTTGCAGGTCTCCAGAGGAATGCATCTGGTATGATAGCAGCTTCAACCAAGACCTTCAGATCGGTAGGCCCAAGGTGACTATCATTGATAATTTCTTCCGGATCAGAAGAAATAACATGCGCTTCAGCAACTTTATCATCAGTATCAGACCAATCCACCAACACACATTTAGGTTGTCTGATTTTGTTTACACTCTACAGATTATGTTAGTACAAATTGTTAATATTTAAAATACCAACGAATTAACAATCTCACAGAATAATCAAACTTACCCTTGCAGCTGAGTTTTCACCGATTTCAGTGTCTTGTCTCTGTCATAGAAAAAACTTGTGAAATTAAGTATGTCTACTATATACAATTTCTTACTGTCTAATTTCAAAAGTATACAAGTATCTAACCTGGTTTTTAATCTTCGCAATTTCATCTTCCAACTCGTTGACCCTTTTTACTAACTGAACTTGCTTCTCTTGCATTTCAACCATACACTTATTCTTCAGTTGGAAACTAATTTGGTCTTGCTCATGCCTCTACCCATTGCCCTCAGACGACTAGGATTGTCAAGACCTAAAATCTGGGCGAGTTGATCTTCTTCTGGATTAGTTGTATCTGTTGGAGCATCATTACCAACCAGCTCAGCTGCCTTTCTCAGAAAGACATAACAATTTCTTACATTTAAAATATAACATTTAAGAAATGAATAGCAAAATCATTCAAGTAATTTTATTTGAAACTTACAATCTTCTCCACGGCATTCGTATTCACTGCCGTACCATATTTTTTTGTACGTGACTTAATTCATACCTTCAGTCTTGTCACTTCAGATGGATCCCCACTTTCAAATTTCTGTTAAAAAGAAAAATACTCAAATGATATACGTAAATAGGCTATATAACTTATCAGAATAAACAAGAAATTATGGCAGTATGCTCACCATTTCTTCTGTTAGCCTGACCATGCCTTTACGGCTAGTGGTATGAGAAATCTGTTTGCTCCTCCTTTCTTTATATTTATCACTCACAATCTGATAATTATACAAGTAAATAATTTACAATCACTAACTAATTTTAGTATCAAGAGTTTAGTCACTACCTTAAATGCTGGGCTTGTTTTGACTTTCACAAACTTTCGCCATTCAATCGGATTTATATGCTTAGGCCGCAGATTCATCCTCTGTTGATTATTTGTAGCATTCAGAATGTCCTTCACAACCAATGATTTGTGTGACCTCCACAAGCATTCCATCTGCCTCAACACTGCAATCTTTTGATAGTCTTCATCAAGTTCAAATCTTGCCTGCAGTCATTTACCCAGAAAAACATAAATATATCTATAAACATGTTAAATAAAATCACCTGAACAGATTTCAAATAAGATCACCTGTAATGTACTGTCCTTATTACATTCGTAACTATAAAACTAAGTATTAGAAGCACCAACACATAATGTACTAAGTTAACAAATTAGAGAACTACATACGTAGGTGGATAAGACTAACCTGCCGCGTGATTAGAAGAACATATAAGCTTCAGTTCTCTGATTTGGAAACGCCATCACTTGCAAATTAAAAAAAAAGACCCGTAATGAGAATAAGTTTCAGTACTTTATGTATCCACATGTTGAAATCGAATTACATAGAGCCTAAAAAATCAAACCTTTAAATCAAATAAATTTCTAATTTCATATTTTTCAATCGCAATAAGCTAATTTCATTCAAATCCAAAACAATCTTGTAAATTCGAACAACCTAATCGAACAATCTTCTAAATATGTAAGAACAGGGACATGAAAGAAGAGAACAAAAGAGAAAGGCTTTTAAATATCATATCGCTGAAATTGAAAACCCTAAATTCGAAACTATTCAAACCACAATGGAAGGGAAATTGTGCGAATTTTAAGCTAAGTTCGAGGTAAAGAAACGAGATTGAAGAAGAAAGAAGAATTGTTCTTCGAAAGACATGCCTCTCGATTTGATATATCTGGCTGCTGCGATGGGTAATGTGACTTCTGGGTTCTTGCGCAATTCGATTTCAGGTCGTTGTAGCTGTGACGACCCAACCCGTCAAAATAAAAAAAATTTCGACCCGGATCACTATTATCACAAATAGTGATCCTCGACGGTCCAATATAACAACAATGCGGAAACAAACGAATAAACAATCAACAAGATTATTATTTAACAAGCCCATACTTATTAAATTACTACATCAATTCAGTTAATTCAGTTCAACAATCAATATAGTTTCAGAATTGCTAACACCCTAACAATTCTACTTAAACACGAAAACGAGACTCTAGATCATCCCCTCGTCCTGGCCATGATTCCACGATCAAACCTTCTCTTTACCTGCACCACATGGTTATAAGAGATGCGTGAGTATTATCATAAATACCCAGTGAGACGGTCATCCCATCAACAGACTAATTAAATATAAGCATAATAATGCTATAATATCAGGATGAACAATCAACACGAAAACAGCACAATCGCGTAAAAACAGCCTGTGTCGATCGACACACCAACCCGTGTCGATCGACACCAACTCCGACACTCATGTCCGTCAGCACACCATCTTGGTGACCTACTGACACCGTGTCGATCGACACACCCATATGTGTCGATCGACACACAAAACCCAGAAACTCGCACACGCGATTTTCTGCACAATAATCCATCAAATAACACGAAATCGATCCCAAACAACACACAATCATATTCTAACACTTCTTATGCTTATACGAGCCTATGGTCACGCACTCACCTCGATTGGAAAGGAAAACGGATTCAAAAGTGTTCAAGAAAACCAAGAACACGCACGTTCCAAAGAACTTAACACACGCGACGAACGGCTACACCGAAATCCAAGCGGAAGACGGCGCTGGAAACTAGACGCATAGAGATACACAACGGTGTGTAGAACGTCCGCTAATTCGCAACGATTCGTCGGGAAAACAGTCCGCAAGTTCGACGATCCGAACTGGAACAGAAACAACACGTTGAACAAGAACGTACACCGAGAACGGAAAAGATCGGAAACCCGATCTGAAAACTAGACAGAGAGAGCTTTCTAACCGTATATAGATCGCTCTCTGGGTCCTTCTGGTTCGACGGCAATTAAGCTCGTAATCTCGATGCGATGATCGGAACTGGAAACAGAAACGACCCATTGAACAAGAACACAAAGAATCCGATGAACGGATACTCCAAATCCGGATCGGAAAAAGGTTCTGGAAACTAGACAGAGAGACCTTTCTAAACGTATATAGATCGCTTTCTGGGTCCAAACGATTCGACGGTAATACTCCCTCGAATTGAACTGATCGCAGTTGAAGGCTGCACAAACCGCCCTCATTAAAACGATCATAACTCAACGAATACACCACCGATTCACAAACGGTTTTCTCCTGAATCAAGATAAAAGAGTGGAGAACGTACCCACAAAATTTCAGCCTGATCCGACGTGAATTACCCGGCCGATCGTCTCCTCCAAGATCCGAAGAGAAGCTGCCTTCAAACCAAGAACACTTCACTCTCTCTCAACTCCTCTCTCTCTCTCTCAAACATCTCAAAACTCTGAGCAACCTTTCTCTATAACCACTGCCGACACTCCTCTTCCTTTTATAGACAAACTCCCATGGTTTTTCCTAAACCAAAACCGCAACCCGTTGCTTCAAAACCGAATCCGTCGGTTTACACGACCAAAATTACAATAATTTGGATCGCGGTCGTTACAGTAGCGAGCTGCAGTGGTGGCGGCGACAAGTTTGAAGAGAGATTGGAAGATTTCTGGTGGGTGCGAGATGTTTAGATTTTAGATCTGAATTTTTTTTTTCGACAGAAGATATAGAGAGAAAGGGGAAAGGCGCTTTAATGAAAAATTTTGTTAAAAATTTGCTTAAGTGTTCGCGGACTCCGTGTTTTTATTTCCCGCTTATCGATTTTTCTATCATAGCGTTAAGTAGAAGCTGTTATATTTTAACATAATTTACTACTTATCTTTCATAGCAGTTCGAAAAAATGAGCCATGCTCAAGTGCTATTAATGTGTTTATTTCTTGTAGTAATGTCCCAAGCCGAGTTCTCAGGGAAGCCATCAATTGTGCACGTATGACCTGCGTTGCCTATGGTTACGGTGAAGGATTAACCTATCCTGAAGGCAAAATTAAGGACTATATTATTTCCCTTTATCTTGATCAGATTCGTTTGTGAAGAATTTGATTTAAAACATTGTAATGTATGTGACATTTGCTGTAACGCCCGTGAACCAAAAAGTAAATTTTTGGTGGGAGTCGATCGACACAGAGTGTGTGTGTCGATCGACACGTGAATGTTGGACTTAGGAGAAGTCGGGTTTTGGGCGTTATGTCGATGACACATGTGGTGTATGTCGATCGACACGTGTTGAAATCAAACCGTCGGGTTTGGTTCCAATTGGCCGGTTTGGTGGGCCGGTTTAGGGAAACCCTAGGGTTCGATATAAAAAGCATAATCAGAAGTTCTGGCCGTTTTTGTTCTGGAGAATCAGACTTTTCAGAGAGTTTTTGGGGAGAAATTCTGAAATCAGAGAATTTGGGGCTTTCGAGAGATTTCTTGGAGGAGAATTGATCGTGAGTGGAGATAGAACGAGAAAGAGGTTGTTGTTGTGCTGATTTCGGGTTTGTGAGGACGGAATCAGAGGCTGTCTTAGGGTTCTTCGCTCGTTCTTCGCGTTCTTCATCCTTTTCAATCCCAATCAAGGTGAGTGCGTGACCGTAGGCTCGTATAAGTATAGGGGACCAATGGAATACGATTGCTTGGTGGTTTTCGTGTGTTTGTGTGTGGATTTGTGCAGGAGACTCGACGGATCGTATCAGATTCGAGTCGTGTGAGGATTGACTCGATTATGGGTCCTGCGACGTCGTGTCGATCGACACCGAGGTGGTGTGTCGATCGACACGGGGCCTGTGTTCTTTGACACCTAGTGGTTGTGTCGATCGACACAGTGGATCCTGTCGATCGACACGGGGTCACTGATGATCGACACCTAGTGGTTGTGTCGATCGACACAGTGAGTCCTGTCGATCGACACGGTGTATTCTGGACTGGTTTTGTTTGCTTGGTTGTGTATGCTTGTTCTGTGATCATCATGGTATTGTGTTGGTTGTTTATACTTGTATTTAAATAGCTTGTAGACGGGATGACCGCGTCGCTGAGTATTTGTGATAATACTCACGCAACTCTTTTTGCCAAGTGTTGCAGGTAAAGAGAAATTGTGGTCGTGGAATCGTGGCGAGGAAGAAGAGATGATTTAGGGTCTCACTTGGATTGTATTTCTATGGAGTTGTTAGGTTGTTAGTCATTGGATATTGTTTATTTATATTGGTTGATTGGTTGAACTGGGTTGATATTTGATAAAGTATGGGATTTGTTAAATTGGAATATGTCGTTGATGTTTTATTGTTCCGCATTGCTTGGTTGTTGACCCATTGAGGATTATTATCTGTGATGATAATAATCTGGAGGGAAATTTTTTGAAATTTTGGGTCGGGTCGTTTCATTTGTTGTACTAATTTAAAGCACCTCCAATGAAAAATTCTCACATCGGTTTTTCAACTAAAGAGAAAAAATATTAATATTTAATTGTATGATTATATGTTTAAATGTACCAAGCTGACAAAAAAAACACATAAAATAAAAACAAATAATATGCAAATTATTCTCGTTTGTTTTGGGTGAAAAATCCAGTATTTGCAAGGGTGGTTTTCTAACTTCTTATTTGACCCTTCTCCGTTTAGTTGGTAATCCCTATTCTCTATTATACTATCTCGACAAAAAAAAAAAACTTATAAACACAATAATATAATTGCGTATGAAAAGGAATCATCAACTACTAATATTGCACAAAAACAAAACATGCAGTTTAGTGGTTGTCTAATTAGCTCCCATGTTGCTATTCCCTTTATTAAATATATGTTCTCTTTTTGTTTTTTTTTCTGTTTTTTTTTTTTAAATTGTCTTGAATTTATATTTTGTTTCCCTTTCTATTTTATATTATAACCTAATTGATTTCCTCCAATTTTGATTTAGCAAGAAGTGGCTCTTCTGGTTGTGAATATTGTGTGTTCCCTTCAAAATATTGATATATTGCTGTTTTTGTTCATTACAGACTTACGCGACTTGATTAGAAAGACATGAGTCGAGGATATATAATTACCGGGGTCAACTGTTATATGAAGCAACATGAGATTTAGTTGAATCTATCCATCTTATTAAAAAAACAAAAAATCTAAAAATTAAAAAATTTCAAAATCTCATCCCGATTCCTTTCTCTTTCTTCTCTCAGATTCCTGCGACATCGCTCTTTCTGCGACATCGCTCTTTCTTTTCTCTCGATTTCGGCGACTGTTTCTTATCTCTCGATTCCCGCGATGGGGTGCATAAAAATATATTCTATAGTAAAAGGTATAAAATATTAAAGAATCATTACCAAACACCAACGAATCTTTTATATTTATATTTATATCACTATACTATCATTTAGGTTTATTATATATGTAGTCTAATGATTTCATCAAATATTTACGTGATTGCTATAATGGACATAATTAATTTTTATAATTGTATATTCAAGATAAGTATGAAATTTTATAAACATATTAATTTTTTAAATTAGCTATTATAAGTAGTTTCTACAAAAAAAAAATTCCGTTTGAGAAATACAACTTTTGCGAACCTCTTTTTAAAATATACCACTAAGTGAAAAGTGTTTCGAAAATACCATTTTATATAACATACTTTATATAGTAATCGTAAACCATTATCAATGTTTGGTTCTTAAGTTTAAGTTTCATTGTTCCTTTTGACCCAAATCTACTAATTTTATTGTATAAATTTGCGTAGTTCTAAAATGAAATGTATTTGCTTGTGTATATGACAAATGAGAAAATAGAGTATCTATTGACAAAAACAAATTGTTTGTGTTCCACATAATGCTTAGGCCGAGAGAGCATGGATATATCGACGTACTTGCTTGTTTTTGTATACACAGTTTTTTTTTCCGAAAGTTCTGTCAAACATATAATTTTGTTGAAGAAAGAAAAAATTGTAGAAAAAAAATTCTTGAAGAGATTAATAATTGAAGAGATTAATAATTTATTATATAATTATAGAGTTCTCTTTCCATCTAGGGTGTTCACCTTAGCAAAAAAAAAATTTTATACTAAATTTTATTTTAAATATTCAATTAATTCATCTTAATATTTATTGATTGTTATCGGTAACTAATAAAAAATTGAGCTAAATAAAAAACGAAAATAAAAAAACAATGATAAAAAGTAGTACATATAAAAATATTTGAGTATTTTTTTGCTTTAAATACAAAATTACAACAAAAAATATATTTCATGTATATTTTACTTAATTTAAGAGTAATAAAAAAAATTAAGAGTTTATGATAAAGATGAATGTTTACATATTTTAATTTAAAAAAATTGAAAAGATGTAAAATAAATATAAATATAAGAGCAAATGAATAAAAATGCAGATAAACGACATGATAAAATCAATTTTTTTATTTTATTAATGGTTAAGTATCGTAGTTGAGTATCAAACGATGGTTAGTGTGCGGAAAATCCAAAGAGAAAGAGAATATCTTATTTCACTAAAGAGATAGTGAAAAATATCATTAAAGATGAAAACTACGCTGAAATTTTTGAATATATAATTTAGTTGAAATAATATATTTGATTTTTGGAAGTATAAAAAAAATTCTGATTAAAAAGCAGTGAGGGATTAAAAAAAATTAAAAACTATATATATATATATATATATATATATATATAAAGTCTCAAACAAACATATTTATTTTCAAATAGGAACTATCGACATTGAAATGAATAAGTATCAATTTATATTTTTCAAACATTTTAATTCAAATCATATACTCCATCATATCTATAAAAATTGATTGTTATGTTAATTATAAAGATAAAAGTACTTGATTAATTAAAAAAAATTTGTCACTAATTTAACAAAATTGTAAGAGAAAAACTCGCGCATCGCGCCTGCTATATTATAGTAATAACAATAATGATGAAGTTCTTACAACCTAAGATAAACTGAGGAAATCAACAATTGCAATAAATGAATGAAGAATACTTAATTTTTAGTTATGTTATAGTAGTAATGTTAGAGGATGCTTAATTTTCTTCATTTGTATTTGGATTGTTTATAAGCTTAAATGTTAAACAAATTTTCTACACTATTATGGGTTTGTTGTTTTCCCTATGAGATGGTTGTATCCTCTAGTGGGTTAATTTCTGATTAGTATAACATTTGGCCAAAAAAAAATGTTAACAATTTGTTTTATATTTAGTCATATAAAAAAGGTCACTACGGAAGGTGAACAACAAACAATTGTTAGATGTAATTTTTTGTTAGAAAAATCAATGAATTATGTGTCGGATTCTAGTGAAACGCATTCAACTTTATATAAATAACATATCTAGTGATAAAAACATGATCCTAATATAAATTATATATAAATAGCACAGCTAGACAAGAGTCTACATTCACCAAAAATCAAGAAATGGAAATGATAATAATCTCTCTCTGCTTAATAACCTTCTTCGCCTTTTTCTTCTTAAAATCACTCCTCAAACGAACCACCACCACCAATCTTAACCTACCACCTTCCCCATGGCGGCTTCCGATAATCGGAAACCTTCACCAGCTTAGCCTCCACCCGCACCGCTCTTTTCATTCTCTAAGCATCCGCTATGGCCCGCTCATGCTCCTTCACTTCGGTCGTGTCCCTGTTCTCGTGGTCTCATCCGCTGATGTAGCTCAAGATGTCATGAAAACACACGATCGTCGGTTTGCGAATCGCCCTAAAACGAAAGCTGTTGATATAATTATGAACGGTGGGCGAGATGTGGCTTTTTCCTCCTACGGCGAATACTGGAGACAGATGAAGGTATGATATTCTTATCGTTTCCATAGTGGTGAAACATTATCGAACTCATTATAGAAAAATCGAACCATGTATATTATTATCATGTATTATTTTCCTTATCTTAACAGTTAAAGATGGCAGTTTATCTTTTCATACTTATTTACTTTTCTTTTTTTTTGATATAAGACTAGATTATCTTTTAAATATTTTTATTTTTGGTACTTTGGATGAAGAGTTTATGCACTGTTCATCTCCTTGGCAAGAAAATGGTCAAGTCCTTTGAGAAAGTAAGAGAAGAAGAGATTACTGCAATGATGGTGAAGCTTGAGCAAGCGAGTTCTTCTTCTGTACCGGTAAATCTAAGTGAATTCCTCCTTAATTTGTTTAACAATGTGGTATGTAGAACTGCTATGGGAAGAAAATATAGCCGCGAGGAAAATACTAGCGATTTTGGAAGACAACTGAGAATAATCATGGAGCTTCTAGGTTCATTTCCCGTGGGGGATTACATCCCGGATTTGGCGTGGATAGATAAAATCCGCGGTTTGGATCGAAAAATGGTGGAAGTAAGCAAAACATTTGTGGATTTTCTAGAAAGAGTGGTACAAGAACATGAAGTTGAAGGTGAGAATAAAGAGACATTAGATTTTGTTGACATGTTGTTACGAATTCAAAGAGAGAAGACAAATGGATTCGAGATTGAGAGAAGTGATATCAGACTCATCATTTTGGTAATTACGATAAACCATCATTTGATTAAAAACAAGATCCTTTTAATAGAATTTAAATATGGGTAAATAAATATAAAAATTGAGACTCACTCGATTAAAATTAATCGTAGTGCTACTAAACATGAAACTTTATGCTTGTTTATAGGATATTTTCTTAGGAGCAACGTCAACAATTTTCACGACCGTGGACTGGGCAATGATTCTTCTTATAAGACATCCAACATGTATGAAAAAACTCCAAGATGAGATCCGAACATATTCGAAACATAAGTTATATGTTTCGGAAGAAGAAATTGACAATATGAAATACCTAAAAGCTGTGATTAAAGAAGCTCTTCGACTACATCCTCCCGGTCCGTTATTAATTCCTAGACAACTTAGTGAAGATGTCAAACTGAAAGGATATGACATTACGGCTGGTACAATGGTAAACTTCTAAACAACGAATAAAGCAACCATTATTACATAAGTAAGCGATGGATAGAGAAAAAAAATGTATATTATGTGTATGGTTGAGCAGGTATTCATCAATGCTTGGGCTATACATCGAGACACCGCAACATGGGGACGAGATGCAGAAGAATTTAAGCCAAAGAGACATTTTGATCTACCTTTGGAATTTTCAGGACAAGATTTTAACTTCATCCCATTTGGATCGGGAAGAAGACTTTGTCCTGGAATAGGATTTGCATTGGCATTAATTGAGGTGACATTGGCCAACCTTGTGAATCGGTTTAACTGGAGAGTCGAGAGTAGACAACTTGGAGATGATGATCAATACTATCTAGCAGAAACAACCGGTATCGAAGTTTGCCGCAAGTTCCCTTTAATTGTCTTCCCATCTTTAGCTTTATCCACTATTTAGGGTGCAACTTGAATCAACGTCTTGGCTAAAAAGCCCAGTAAGTTAGAGTTTTTACTGATATTCTCAAGAAACATCAACATTTCCATATAATACTTATAGTTGTACCATATATATCTACGATCTAAATTTTACAGCATCTAATTTTGTAGGTTTCGACTAGTGACCACTAGAAAACCAAGAAAAATGAAAGAGAAATGAGTGAAAGAGAACAGAAAAAGAGAAATTTACTATGACACATTGAAATAGAAATATTCCATTATACTTATCATTATAAGAATGTTCCATTAGGATTTAGTTACAATTAATTCTAATTTTGACCTTGATTTATATTGACAAAAAGTTTTTTTTTTCGAAATTCCCAACGGACGAAGCGAACCGAACCTGTGACTGGTCCATGTGTCCGGAATTTGGGAGTTTCGAGTGTTGGGACGTCTCAGGTCTTGAAAGAGTTGAGGCTCGGACAATGCATCCGACCCCTCCTACATCATAATTATTATTTTTCTTTCTCAGATGGCCATTTTACATGTATTTGTTGGAATAGTACAAAGAAACGTATTCGCCAAAGGCATATGACACAAAGAACAAAAGTTTTCTAATCAAAACTCAAAAACGTACCTTAAAGTAAGAAACAAGAGAAAACGAATGACAAAATACCAGAGTAATGAAATCTCAAATTAAGAAACAATAGAAAACCAGAGTAGTGTCAAATAAAAACAAAAGCAAATCAAATGGAACCATCTCTAAATTTCCATATCATAAGTCGCTCTATTGTGACCTCTACGATGACACCGGCTGCACTTTGCTTCTTCGACCCTTTTGGTCCTTGCGACGATCGTATTTTGTCTTCAACTAATTCGTATCTTCGTTTCCTTCGCCTTCCACATGTCGCTCTGTTGTGACCTCCACGATGACTGTTGTGTCGATGTTTTCTTCCTAGTGTAAGCAGCAAATTTTCTTACTTGGCGATCATTGGAGATGATAATTGGACGAGACGCTAACTTGTTGATCAAATTCCTTGGTAGAAAACTACACTCGATCATAACATCGCGTTGCTCAATTCTGTAATCTTCTGACACCATAGTCTTTAGCTCGTCAATAGTAGTATTGTCGATTCTAAAGCCGTAATCTACCACCTTTTTCTTCGCCAACAGCAAAGCTCCATCCCTCATTGGAGACCCATTCACCACATGTCGCATAGATATGCAACATATTAGCCAAAACAAAGAAACTATATGCGACAAAATTCAAACGAACCACAAATGAAGAAATCAAACGCGAGGAAGAAGAAGAAGATTACGTGAAAACGTGTTTTACAAAGAAATATTTAAAAAAAATCATTTTAGGTAACAAAAATATTCAGAAACTATATTCTACGAATCGGTAGATGGTAGACAAAGTGGTAAACGTTGTGGTAGAAACTATATTCATGACACGGTAGAATATATTGAGAACAGTAGAATGTACTATCTGGGTTTGGTAGATGTCAATCTAAGTCGTGGAACTAGTATTCTACGAAAATGTAGAACGTAGAACATGACGCAAAACTAAAATTCTACCCTCGGTAGATAAAGGTGAAATAAGCAGAATTCTAAATCTACCGAATTGTGGCAGCCGTAGATGGAAAAACTAAAATCATTTTTTAACATGGTTTTTAGCTTAAAAAAATAAAAATTATATACAAATGACTATTCATGATATGTTTATAATTATCAGATTTTTAAAATTTAAAACTTTTTATTTTGAATTATTTATATTTCCATAAAAGGTAATATAGACAAAAAGTGGTAAAAGTTAGACAAAAGTGTATTGAGAATTTTAGTAAATTTTCCAAAAAAGAATTAAAAAAAGAAAAAGAATGAAATGCAAAGAAAGATAATGAAACTTTTGTTATGAATGAATGGCAATCATCATAATGAATTGATTTTTCACATAATTCAAATTTTTTTTATAAATATAAATATCACTATCAATCATGTCATACAAATTTGAATATTTAAATTAATTTTTAACTAAATTTTACAATATCCAATTATGGAGTTGAACACCCAATTCAACCAGTAATTATTTTATTGGTGTCGGTTTCACCTTTTAAAATCCCACATTCTAATGAATACCAATTTTACATGAGGATACATTCTAAACTACGAAGTGGCAATTTTTCTAAAGTATATGACAAATGAGAAAATAGAGTATCTATTGACAAAAACAAATTGTTTGTGTTCCACATAATGCTTAGGCCGAGAGAGCATGGATATGTCGACGTACTTGCTTGTTTTTGTATACACAGTTTTTTTTCCGAAAGTTCTGTCAAACATATAATTCTCTTGAAAAAAGAAAAAATTGCAGGAAAAAAATTCTTGAAGAGATTAATAATAATAACAATAATGATGAAGTTTTTACAACCTAAGATAAACTGAGGAAATCAACAATTGCAATAAACATATGGAAAATGAATTTATCTTTTAACAACGAATGGTTTTATTACTCAACCAAAACTAATGGTAACAATAGAGTATATTGAGAGAAACGACTGCTTTATCTTATGTTTATTAGATTTTTATTTCATATCATAAAAATGATCATAAATAAATTTGGTTGCTTTTACAATACTTGTTGATTCTCGAATCCACTTTATTTTCTTTCCAAATCCACTTTGTTTGTTTTTAATCAAAATGGATTTCCAAACCCTACAAGGATTTCCATATCCACTTTGTTTGATTTTAATCAATGGATTTCCAAACCCTACAAGGATTTCCAAATCCCATGTATTTTGATAAGCTTGTTAGCCACTCAATGGTGCCACTATCTTCTTGGCCCCTTAGGAACGAGTGCGAGTAATGGGGACTGGGGAGTGAATTTTTTTTTTTTTTGGGTCAACTGGCATGAATTTATATAGAATTTTGCTAAGTAATTTAAATCATCATTTTGCGATACTCTTAGCAAACTGGGTATGCATCTCTGCTCGTATATCAATCAAATGGAGTTTGATTCCTTCCCTGTCTTTAGAAAAATAAACAACTACCGTGTAAATATTGATACCAAGAAGTAATCTGTGATCCGCTCAGATGATTTAGTGAATTTACAAGGCCTAGTTCCATATAGCACCATATCTACAACAAGTTTAGGTCTAGTCCTATTTTTCTACCAAATAAAAGTTAAAAACCTATTTGCCTATATAACGAAAGTTATTGGAATCAATCTCGCAGATAGGTTACTCCCATTTACTTTATATATACTGTCATTCTCTCTTCCCAATCAATCTCGCACTCTCTTTCTCTCTCACACACATTTATGCATGGGATCAACGGGTCATGATGAAAGCGGTCGTACGTTTAGAAAGTTGCAACCCTCTCAATGGGCTGATTACTTCCTCGATGTTCCGATAGATGAAATGGTGAGTCAATTTACTATTAAAAATATATGTGGTTAGGTGCACTAATATGCCTATGAAATATAGATAGGCATTAGAAAAACAAAATAATTTATCTATTGACTTGCGTACACCTCTAGGAACTAGATGTCCATGCAAACGAACTCGAAGCACTGAAGCCCAAAGTTAGGGACATGCTTATGTCTTCTTCCAAGACCGAAGGCCACGACTTGGCCAAGAGGAAAATTCTATTGATCTATGTGTTGGTCAGTCTTGGTGTTGCGTATCATTTTGAGAATGAGATCGAAGAGACCTTGACACACGCCTTTGAGAAGATAGATGATATGGTCTCAAATGAACATGACCTTTACACAGTCTCCATCATCTTTTGGGTTTTCAGAACTTATGGTCACAACATGTCGTCAGGTAAGTGATTTATCTTTCATTAAATACATACTAATTAGTTTGTTCATTTCTTGTTGTATAACAAGATGATACAATATTCATTGATGTAGATACGTTCAAGAGATTCCAAGAGGAGGGAGGAAAGTTCATGGACTCCCTAGCCAAAGATGCCAAGAGTATGTTGAGCTTATACGAAGCCGCTCATCTGAGGACGACGAGAGATTATATAATGGAGGAAGCATTGAGTTTTACAACAAAACACTTGGAGTTGTTGGCAGGAAGAGTAAGCCCTCATCTCTCAAGGCTTATACACAATGCTCTTTGCCTATCTCAGCATTGGAACATGGAGATATTAGTTGCGATGGAATATATCTCATTCTATGAGCAAGAAAACGACCACAACGAGACGTTACTTAATTTTTCCAAGCTCAATTTCAAAATACTACAGATTCTCTATCTTAAGGAGCTCAAAATCGTTACAAAGTACGTAATCTCTTCAATTGCAAGTATTTAAACATGGCTTGAATAGAGTCCATGAAGAAATTTTGGTCACGTGTTTAATTCAACCATATATATATACATGTGTGTGTTTGGATGCAAGGTGGTACAAGGAGCTCAACTTTGAATCTAAGTTGCCACCTTACTTCAGAGACAGAATTGTGGAGTTACATTTCTTTGTAACATCGATGTACTTTGAGCCACAGTTCTCACGTGCGAGGATTATGTTGACTAAGTTCTACACGGCCGAAACCATTATCGATGATACTTTCGATAGATATGCTTCTATTCATGAAGCTGAAAGCCTCGCCAATAGCATAGAAAGGTTAGCTACGTAGTAAAATTCCACATAAAAAAAAATATGATATTGATTATGGTGATGATGATGACGTTCCCTATATGGTGATAATGTACAAGGTGGGCTCCTGATGATGACATGAACAAACAGCCAGATTATCTTAAATTCGTGTTTAAATTTATAGTGGATATATTCGAAGACTTTGAAAGTGAAGTGAAATCAGAAGGAAGATCCTACAGCGTCAAAAGTACACTGGAAGAGGTAACCAAATGAAAACTCTTCATTACACGTGTATAAATTTATACAAGTGTAATTAAGAGTTTTTGGGCCTCCTGAATTTAATTTTGGCGGAGAATTTTATAAAATTTAATTTTGTATATGTATATAGTTTATAAAATTTAATTTTGTTTTATTACGTGTATATTAAATGATCACACTCTTTATTTACATTTGGTAATAGAAATGTATTACTTGAAACTTATAATTTTATAAACCATGCATGCTTACAAGATTCCTAATAATATAATTAATTGTTGCAACTTGTGTAAGCATGCAGATCAAAAGACTTGTGAAATCGAACCTTGACCTTGCCAAATGGGCGCAAGCCGGTCACGTGCCTAGCTTTGAGGATTACATGGAGGTTGGTGAGGTCGAAATTACGATGTATGCGACTATGGCAGGTACTTTGATGGGAATGGGAGATATTGCTACGGAAGCAGCTTATGAGTGGCTCAAATTAAGACCAAAACTCATCCAATCACTATCTATAAACGGTCGTCTGATGAATGACATGGCTGGCTTCGAGGTACAAATAAAATTTGAGATTGTATTGAGTCGTATACATGTCTGGTTCCTCCATAAGGCACACTAAACATGTGCTTCAGACCATAATGAAGTCTTAGTTTAGGGATACTTTGATTAAAAACATAAAGCAGTTTAGTGGTTGTCTAATTAGCTCCCATGTTGCTATTTCCTTCATTCAATATATGTTCTCTTTTTGTTATTTTTTTTGTTTTTTTTTCATCTGTCTTGAATTTATATTTTGTTTTTTTTTCTGTTTTATAATCTAACCTAGTTGATTTCCTCCAATTTTGATTTAGCTAGAATTGGCCCTTCTGGTTGTGAATATTGTGTGTTCCCTTCGAAATATTGATATATTACTGTTTTTTTCATTACGTACACGACTTCGTTAGGATGACATGAGTCGAGGATATGTAACTACCGGGGTCAACTGTTATATGAAGCAACATGGAATTACCAAAGACGAAGCTTTTAGGGAGCTTCATAAAATGCGTGTAGACAATGACAAAATAGTGAACGAAGAGTTGTTAAAGACAAAGAATGTCCCAAGCCGAGTTCTCAAGGAAGCCATCAATTGTGCACGTATGACCTGCGTTGCCTATGGTTACGGTGAAGGATTAACCTATCCTGAATGCAAAATTAAGAACTATATTATTTCCCTTTATCTTGATCAGATTAGTTTGTAAAGAATTTGATTTAAAACATTGTAATGTATGTGACATTTGCTGTACTAATTTAAAGCACCTCCAATGAAAAATTCTCACATCGGTATTTCAACTAAAGAGAAAAATATGAATATTTAATTGTGTGATTCTATGTTTAAATGTACCAAGCTGACAAAGAAACACATAAAATAAACAAATCATATGCAAATTATCCTCTTCTGTTTTTGGTGAAAAATCCAGTATTTGCCAGGGTGGTTTTCTAACTCCTCATTTGACCCTTCTCCGTTTAGTTGGTAATCCCTATTCTCTATTATAGTAGGTGTATACTTACTATCTCGACAACAAAAATACTTATAAACATTATAATATAATTTCGTATGAAAAGGAATCCTCAACTACTTAAATCGCACAAAAACAAATGCGACTAAATAATAATAACAATAATGATGAAGTTCTTACAACCTAAGATAAACTGAGGAGATCAACAATTGCAATAAACATAAGGAAACTGAATTTCTCTTTTAACAACGAATGGTTTTATTACTCAACCAAAACTAATGGTAACAATAGAGTATATTGAGAGAGAGGGCAACGACTGCTTTATCTTATGTTTATTAGATTTTTATTTCATATCATGAAAATGATCATAAATCAATCTGGTTGCTTTTACAATACTTGTTGATTCTCGAATCCACTTTATTTTCTTTCCAAATCCACTTTGTTTGATATTAAACAATGGATTCAAAATGGATTTCCAAACCCTACAAGGATTTCCAAATCCACTGAAATGCATGAACCAATACTAACAAGTGTTCTTTTGATTATTATTATTACAATGTAGTTAAGTGCCCTTATTTTGATTATACTATTTATGTATTTTGATAAGCTTGTTAGCCACTCAATGGTGCCACTATCTTCTTGGCCCCTTAAGAACGAGTGCGAGTAATGGGGACTGGGGAGTGATTTTTTTTGTTTGGGTCAACTGGCTTGAATTTATATAGAATTTTGCTAAGTAATTAAAATCATCATTTTGCGATACTCTTAGCAAACTGGGTATGCATCTCTGCTCGTATATCAATCAAGAGGAGTTTGATTCCTTCCCTGTCTTTAGAAAAATAAGCAACTACGGTGTAAATATTGATACCAAGGAGTAATCTGTGATCCGCACAGATGATTTAGTGAATTTACAAGGCCTAGTTCCATATAGCACCATATCTACAACAAGTTTAGGTCTAGTCCTGTTTTTCTACCAAATAAAAGTTAAAAACCTATTTAACTTAACGAAAGTTGTTGGAATCAATCTCGCACATAGTTTACTCCCATTTACTTTATATATACTGTCATTCTCTCTTCCCAATCAATCTCGCACTCTCTTTCTCTCTCACACACATTTATGCATGGGGTCAACGGGTCATGATGAAAGCGGTCGTACGTTTAAGAAGTTGCAACCCTCTCAATGGGCTGATTACTTCCTCCATGTTCCGATAGATGAAATGGTGAGTCAATTTACTATTAAAAATATATCTGGTTAGGTGCACTAATATGCCTATGAAATATAGATAGGCATTGGAAAAACAAAATAATTTATCTATTGACTTGCGTACACCTCTAGGAACTAGATGTCCATGCAAACGAACTCGAAGCACTGAAGCCCAAAGTTAGGGACATGCTTATGTCTTCTTCCAAGACCGAAGGCCACGACTTGGCCAAGAGGAAAATTCTATTGATCTACGTGTTGGTCAGTCTTGGTGTTGCGTATCATTTTGAGAATGAGATCGAAGAGACCTTGACACACGCCTTTGAGAAGATAGATGATATGGTCTCAAATGAACATGACCTTTACACAGTCTCCATCATCTTTTGGGTTTTCAGAACTTATGGTCACAACATGTCGTCAGGTAAGTGATTTATCTTTCATTAAATACATACTAATTAGTTTGTTCATTTCTTGTTGTATAACAAGATGATACAATATTCATTGATGTAGATACGTTCAAGAGATTCCAAGAGGAGGGAGGAAAGTTCATGGACTCCCTAGCCAAAGATGCCAAGAGTATGTTGAGCTTATACGAAGCCGCTCATCTGAGGACGACGAGAGATTATATAATGGAGGAAGCATTGAGTTTTACAACAAAACACTTGGAGTTGTTGGCAGGAAGAGTAAGCCCTCATCTCTCAAGGCTTATACACAATGCTCTTTGCCTATCTCAGCATTGGAACATGGAGATATTAGTTGCGATGGAATATATCTCATTCTATGAGCAAGAAAACGACCACAACGAGACGTTACTTAATTTTTCCAAGCTCAATTTCAAAATACTACAGATTCTCTATCTTAAGGAGCTCAAAATCGTTACAAAGTACGTAATCTCTTCAATTGCAAGTATTTAAACATGGCTTGAATAGAGTCCATGAAGAAATTTTGGTCACGTGTTTAATTCAACCATATATATATACATGTGTGTGTTTGGATGCAAGGTGGTACAAGGAGCTCAACTTTGAATCTAAGTTGCCACCTTACTTCAGAGACAGAATTGTGGAGTTACATTTCTTTGTAACATCGATGTACTTTGAGCCACAGTTCTCACGTGCGAGGATTATGTTGACTAAGTTCTACACGGCCGAAACCATTATCGATGATACTTTCGATAGATATGCTTCTATTCATGAAGCTGAAAGCCTCGCCAATAGCATAGAAAGGTTAGCTACGTAGTAAAATTCCACATAAAAAAAAATATGATATTGATTATGGTGATGATGATGACGTTCCCTATATGGTGATAATGTACAAGGTGGGCTCCTGATGATGACATGAACAAACAGCCAGATTATCTTAAATTCGTGTTTAAATTTATAGTGGATATATTCGAAGACTTTGAAAGTGAAGTGAAATCAGAAGGAAGATCCTACAGCGTCAAAAGTACACTGGAAGAGGTAACCAAATGAAAACTCTTCATTACACGTGTATAAATTTATACAAGTGTAATTAAGAGTTTTTGGGCCTCCTGAATTTAATTTTGGCGGAGAATTTTATAAAATTTAATTTTGTTTTATTACGTGTATATTAAATGATCACACTCTTTATTTACATTTGGTTATAGAAATGTAGTACTTTAAACTTATAATTTTATAAACCATGCATGCTTACAAGATTCCTAATAATATAATTAATTGTTGCAACTTGTGTAAGCATGCAGTTCAAAAGACTCGTGAAATCGAACCTTGACCTTGCCAAATGGGCGCAAGCCGGTCACGTGCCTAGCTTTGAGGATTACATGGAGGTTGGTGAGGTCGAAATTACGATGTATGCGACTATGGCAGGTACTTTGATGGGAATGAGAGATATTGCTACGGAAGCAGCTTATGAGTGGCTCAAATTAAGACCAAAACTCATCCAATCATTATCTATAAACGGTCGTCTGATGAATGACATGGCTGGATTCGAGGTACAAATAAAATTTGAGATTGTATTGAGTCGTATACATGTCCGGTTCCTCCATAAGGCACACTAAACATGTGCTTCAGACCATAATGAAGTCTTAGTTTAGGGATACTTTGATTAAAAACATAAAGCAGTTTAGTGGTTGTCTAATTAGCTCCCATGTTGCTATTCCCTTCATTCAATATATGTTCTCTTTTTGTTTTTTTGTTTTGTTTTTTTTTTCATCTGTCTTGAATTTATATTTTGTTTCTTTTTCTGTTTTATAATCTAACCTAGTTGATTTCCTCCAATTTTGATTTAGCTAGAAGTGGCCCTTCTGGTTGTGAATATTGTGTTCCATTTTTGTGTGTGTGTGTGTTCCCTTCGAAATATTGATATATTACTGTTTTGTTCATTACGTACACGACTTCATTAGGATGACATGAGTCGAGGATATGTAACTACCGGGGTCAACTGTTATATGAAGCAACATGGAATTACCAAAGACGAAGCTTTTAGGGAGTTTCATAAAATGCGTGTAGAAAATGACAAAATAGTGAACGAAGAGTTGTTAAAGACAAAGAATGTCCCAAGCCGAGTTCTCAAGGAAGCCATCAATTGTGCACGTATGACCTGCGTTGCCTATGGTTACGGTGAAGGATTAACCTTTCCTGAAGGCAAAATTAAGGACTATATTATTTCCCTTTATCTTGATCAGATTCGTTTGTGAAGAATTTGATTTAAAACATTGTAATGTATGTGACATTTGCTGTACTAATTTAAAGCATCTCCAATGAAAAATTCTCACATCGGTTTTTCAACTTAAGAGAAAAAATATTAATATTTAATTGTGTGATTCTATGTTTAAATGTACCAAGCTGACAAAAAAACACATAAAATAAAAACAAATAATATGCAAATTATTCTCCTCTGTTTTGGGTGAAAAATCCAGTATTTGTAAGGGTGGTTTTCTAACTTCTCATTTGACCTTTCTCCGTTTAGTTGGTAATCCCTATTCTCTATTATAGTAGGTGTATACTTAGTATCTCGACAAATTCAATTTTGTTTTATTACGTGTATATTAAATGATCACACTCTTTATTTACATTTGGTTATAGAAATGTAGTACTTGAAACTTATAATTTTATAAACCATGCATGCTTACAAGATTCCTAATAATATAATTAATTGTTGCAACTTGTGTAAGGATGCAGTTCAAAAGATTCGTGAAATCGAACATTGACCTTGCCAAATGGATCAGAGGAGGATGTGATGGAATCAATTACAAGCAATGCTGGGGCTGGGGTGCGGGAGGAAACAGGACAACGTTCCTCGCTAAACCGTACTTCAAAAATCAATCATAAAGTTCTCTTTGAGAAGCAAAATCAACAGAAACCAAAGACCAAACCTCAGCTACAAAGGACAACAAAAAAGAAGAAGTAGATGTCGGGTTTCATTTGGAATGTGCGCGGGTTCAACAAAAATTCTAAACATTCCATTATACGACAGTGGGTGGAAAAAGAAACGTTTCAATTTGGAAGTCTCTTGGAAACTAGAGTGAAAGAGGCAAAGGCTCAACAAATTGTTGACTCGGTTTTTAACGGTTGGTCATTCCTTTCTAATTATGAACATCACAGGTTGGGCCGAATTTGGATTGTCTGGAAGGAGAACGTCAGAATCACGCCAATCTACAAAACAAATCAACTCATCACGGTCTTGGTTTTGTTAGAAGGTGAAATAGAGGAGTTCTTTTGTACTTTTGTTTATGCTTCCAATTCAATGGAGGAGAGGAAAGTTTTATGGACAGACATTCACAACCATCAGGACTCACCAATGTTCAGGAACAAAACATGGATGATAGGTGGGGATTTCAATGAAATCCTAAATGTTGATGAACACTCTAACCGACCAGCCTCATACAACTCCACGGGCATGCTGGATTTTAGGGAGTTGGTGACCTATTGCTCGCTAAGTGAGTTGGTATCAAGGATCACGTATGACATGGTGTAACAAACAACAAGATGGCCTCATCTGCAAAAAGCTGGATAGACTTTTGGTGAATCAAAATTGGATTGATCGGTTTCAACAATCATATTGCATCTTTGAATCCGGGGGCTGCTCCGATCATACAAGAACTCGGTTCTATCTGGGAGAACAACCAAGGGGGAAAAGGAAACCTTTCAAGTTTGTAAATGTCTTAACTTCGTTGCCCCAATTTGAACCTGTTATACGTGGATTTTGGGAGGAAACCGAGCCATTGTATGTCTCTACGACAACAATGTTTCGGCTAACAAAGAAGTTGAAAGCTGCAAAACCGGTTATCATGGACCTCGGTAAAGAAAAATTGGGGAAACTCACAACACGCACGAAGGAGGCATACGAGGACTTGTGTTTGAAGCAAACTAAAACATTGGACAACCCCACGCAACAAAATATAGCGGAGGAGTCGAGTGCTTATGAGAAGTGGCAACATCTATCCACCTTGGAAGAAGGGTACTTGAAGCAAAAGGCAAAACTCCATTGGCTTGAGGTCGGAGACAAGAACAACTCATTCTTTCACAACTTCGTAAAGATGAGGCGAATGAGAAACTCTATAAGGGAAATAACAACGTCGAGGGGAGAAATCTTAAGCAATGTTGATGATATTAAGCGGGAAGCATCAAAATTCTTTAACAACTTTTTGAATCACAAGCCCGTGGATTATCATGGCATGGGTCCAAATGACATTCGCGCTTTGATGCATGGCTGCTGTTCCGAGTATGACAGAGCTACCCTTATAAGAGAAGTCTCTGATGAGGAGATCCGTAATGTGTTGTTCGCGATGCCGAATGGAAAGTCACCGGGACGGGATGGTTATACGAGTGAATTTTTCAAGGCATCTTGGTCTATAATTGGAAATGATTTCTTGGCAGTGATCAAATCTTTCTTTGTAAAAGGGTTTCTACCCAAGGGAGTGAACTCAACAATACTAGCGCTCATACCGAAGAAAGACGAGGTAAAAGAGATGAAAGATCATCGCCCAATATCATGTTGCAATGTGCTATACAAAGTGATCTAAAAAATACTTGCTAATCGTCTCAAAGGTTTACTTCCGGGATTTATTGGCGCAAATCAGTCCGCCTTCGTGGAAAATCGTTTATTATTGGAAAACATTATGCTTGCTTCGGAGTTGGTAAAGGATTACCACAAACCGACGATCTCATCGCGATGCGCAATTCAAATAGACATATCCAAAGCATTTAATTCGGTGCAATGGGACTTTGTTTTGAACACACTTACCGCTTTAAAATTCCCGGGAATATTTATTCATTGGATACGGTTATGTATCACCACTGCTTATTTCTCGGTTCAGGTGAATGGCGAGTTAGCAGGTTATTTCGGATGCTCAACGGGTTTAAGACAGGGATGCGCCCTATCACCATACTTGTTCGTGATTTGCATGGAGGTCTTGTCTAAAATGATTGACAAAGCAGCTGTGGAGAGACGGATAGGATTCCATCTGAGGTGTAAAAACATAAAGATCACCCACCTTTGTTTTGCAGATGACCTCCTGGTTTTCGTGGATGGTACGAAGCGTTCCATTGGAGAAACAATCAAGATACTCTGACGAATTTGCGTCTTACTCCGGACTGAAGATAAGTCCTCAAAAATCAACATTGTTTATGGCTGGAGTCTCTGCTGAAAATCAAGAAGATATCATGTCGCAATTCGGTCTCAACATTGGACACTTACCGGTGAAATACTTAGGCCTGCCCCTACTCTCTAAACGGATGAGCATGGCTGACTATGAACCGCTCATTGACAAAGTAAGATGAATGAGCTCGTGGACAACAAGGTACTTGTCATATGCGGGAAGACAACAACTTATAAAATCGGTTATTCATGAAATCGTCAACTTTTGGATTCAAGCATTTAAACTACCAAGCCGATGTACAAAGAAGATTGAGAGTTTGTGTGCGGCATTCCTGTGGTCAGGACCATCCTTAAGCTCAAATAAATCCAAAGTGGATTGGATAGAGGTATGCAAACCGAAACATGAAGGTGGGTTGGGATTTAAATCGCTAAAGGAGGCAAACATAGTGAGTGGCTTGAAACTCATTTGGAGATTGGCATCCAAAAAAGACTCTCTATGGGTTATGTGGGTTAAGAAAATGTTAATTCGGGATGGTTCATTGTGGGCTTCAAACGAGTCAACATCATCCGGATCATGGATTTGGAGGAATCTCATGAAAGATAGAACACGAGCAAGCAACTTCCTTCGTGTTGAAGTGCGGAATGGTAAGAACACCTTCATTTTGGTACGACAACTGGTCTAACTTGGGAAATATTTACAATGTGATAGGTGCAAGAGGCACAATTGATTTGGGAATACCACAACATGCAACCATGGCCGAGCTAATGCACTCGCATACTTCTCGGAGGCATAGAGATGAGGTACTCAATACAATAGAAGAAGCAATTACTCGGGCTAGGAACTCACGAACAGAGGCAGAAGATAAGGTATTATGGAGGGGTGATGCGGGGAAATTCAAGAAGGAATTCAATTCAAAGGAAACATGGTCACAAATTCGAACAATAAGTCACAAAAAAAATTGGTGCAACGGTGTGTGGTTTACCCACGCAACACCAAAGTACTCGTTTTTTGCGTGGCTTGCGATTCTAAACAAGCTGTCAACGGGAGATAGAACAAAACATTGGGTGGGAAACACGACTTGCGCGCTATGCAACACTACCGAGGAAACTCGGAACCATCTCTTTTTCAGGTGCACTTTTTCGACAAGGGTGTGGAAAACACTAACAAGGGGACTCTTAGGAAACCTCTACACAACAGCATGGCTTCAACTGTTGGATTTACTTACGGGGAGAAATCTGACCGACATCCGACAATTCGTGTTCCGCTACACTTTCCAAACGACGATCTACCACATATGGAGAGAACGAAATGAAAGACGACATGGTCAAACACCAATGACATCGCAGCAGCTTGCGAAGTTTGTGGATAAATCTATTCGAAATCGACTGAGCACGTTACGGAGAACCGGAGATCGACGATATGCCGAGGGACTAATGGTTTGGTTTGAAACGTGAGAGAGGACGTCATGAGCCGAACAGAATTAAAACTTTTCTAAACATTCGGAATGATTTCAAATTATGAAAACTTCATTGTAACAAAAGTTGGTTTTTTGGTATGTATAAAATTTAACATTCTTCCAAAAAAAAAAAAAAAATGGGCGCAAGCCGGTCCCGTGCCTAGCTTTGAGGATTACATGGAGGTTGGTGAGGTCGAAATTACGATGTATGCGACTATGGTAGGTACTTTGATGGGAATGGGAGATATTGCTACGGAAGCAGCTTATGAGTGGCTCAAATTAAGACCAAAACTCATCCAATCATTATCTATAAAACGGTCGTCTGATGAATGACATGGCTGGCTTCGAGGTACAAATAAAATTTGAGATTGTATTGAATCGTATACATGTCTGGTTCCTCCATAAGGCACACTAAACATGTGCTTCAAACCATAATGAAGTCTTATTTTAGGGATACCAAGATTAAAAACATAAAGTAGTTTAGTGGTTGTCTAAATAGCTAGTTTAGTGGTTGTCTAATTAGCTCCCATGTTGCTATTCCTTTTATTCAATATATGTTCTCTTTTTTTGTTTTTTTTAATTTGTCTTGAATTTATATTTTGTTTCCTTTTCTGTTTTATAATTTAACCTAGTTGATTTCCTCCAATTGTGATTTAGCTAGAAGTGGCTCTTCTGGTTGTGAATATTGTGTGTTCCCTTCTTTTTTTTTTGCGTCAAATTTGTGTGTTCCCTTCAAAATATTGATATATTGCTGTTTTGTTCATTACGGACTTATGCGACTTGATTAGGATGACATGAGTCGAGGATATGTAACATGAAATTACCAAAGACGAAGCTTTTAGGGAGCTTCATAAAATGCGTGTAGACTATGACAAAATAGTGAACGAAGAATTGTTAAAGACAATTAATTACACTACAAGAAATATCAACATCTATAGCACCACAGAAACGCCATATTACATTTTCCATAGCTCTTTCATAAACGCTGTATTTGCCTCAGCTATGGTAGGTGAGCAATATACAATAGCATTTTTTCGTTATGCTATAGAAAGGTCTTCTACAATAGCACCACTAAAGCGCTAACTTACTGCGGTATTTTTTTTTAAAATTTTTTTAGTATTAACTCAATTCGTGTGCTATGATAAGATATTCAACTATAGCGCCATTAGAATGCTAAATAATTTTATTTTGTAGCAGTGTTTTTTTTGGTGTATCATTATTTGATAGCGTTTGTTTATTTTGGAAAACGCTGTCATAGTTTTTACTAAAGCTATGTTAGATGGCTCTTTTCTCATCTACAATAGCCCTGTCATATTGAAATTTGCATAACCCTATTTTATATAAAAATATTTGAATCCTTTCTTCCATATATAAAATCAGAATCCTAACATACATCAAAGTTCTCAATCCAACATACATTAACACATAAGACAAGTCTCAATCTTATTAGAATTCAAATTTAAACTTTAAAATCCATAACAAAGTTTAACGAACTTACTAATCTCATGACCAGATTAGCACATGATAACTTTGTCTTCTGGCCATGCAATTGTTGTACCAATAGCATCTTCCATACACTCGATTTCAGTAGATGGCCTCCACACTGCTGCATCTCTCACCTTCACAACATCTATCCAAACTTTAACTGCATTATTTCCCAAACGAACAAAGTGCACATTTTGATCTGGGTCATTTGAAGCCCAACGTCCTTCAGCGACAACCCTCTTCTTTCCAGTAATATCCATCAACCTGCGCTTCTTATTCTCCTTAGAAACAACTACATTGTTACGCTGTCATGATTTAAGATAAACACCATTTAATAGTCGAGTAAAAAAGGAACTAAAAGTAACATGCTAGCAAACCCGAATATTACCTGAGATCTCCGTAGAGGAGACTGTGCAACTGGTACAGATTTCTTAATTGGCGGGCTTGTACATGTAGCTGGAGGTTTTCCGTCGGAGACCCAGATCCTGAAGCTGCTGACTTAGATTCTGTACCAGATTTAGAACTTGAGGCTGGCTTAGTTGCTGCACAATTCTCAGCAGTAGATTTGTGGCTTGTTGCATCTATAGGATTCTCAAATACAACTTTATTGACAGGCCATGATACATACGCCATCAAACAGTCCTCAAGGTATGTCATGTCCTTATTAGGCCTCCATATAAATGCCTTTGGTACAAGTACCACATCCACAAAAATTTTAACTGCCTTTGGTCCAAGAGGAAGTCCATTAACTAATGCATCTCGGTCTTGTGTCTGCCAACGACCTTCACCAACAATCACATCATCTGAAGATAAATCCAATATTTTGCATTTGTTTGAAGTATTTGTTCTTAGGTCCTGTCAAACAGATTCATAAAATCATATAAATAGCCAAATGATGATGATTATATCTACCATATACTAATCAAAGAATAAAATTCTGAGAAAAAATATTTATCGTAGGCACAATATCTTCCATTTGGATAGTTTTGTCTACAAGAACACATTTCGATGCAGGCCACGCAATCATCTGCCCAACAGCTTCGATAATAGTAAACATTTTAGTTGCAGGTCTCCAGAGGAATGCATCTGGTATGATAGCAGCTTCAACCAAGACCTTCAGATCGGTAGGCCCAAGGTGACTATCATTGATAATTTCTTCCGGATCAGAAGAAATAACATGCGCTTCAGCAACTTTATCATCAGTATCAGACCAATCCACCAACACACATTTAGGTTGTCTGATTTTGTTTACACTCTACAGATTATGTTAGTACAAATTGTTAATATTTAAAATACCAACGAATTAACAATCTCACAGAATAATCAAACTTACCCTTGCAGCTGAGTTTTCACCGATTTCAGTGTCTTGTCTCTGTCATAGAAAAAACTTGTGAAATTAAGTATGTCTACTATATACAATTTCTTACTGTCTAATTTCAAAAGTATACAAGTATCTAACCTGGTTTTTAATCTTCGCAATTTCATCTTCCAACTCGTTGACCCTTTTTACTAACTGAACTTGCTTCTCTTGCATTTCAACCATACACTTATTCTTCAGTTGGAAACTAATTTGGTCTTGCTCATGCCTCTACCCATTGCCCTCAGACGACTAGGATTGTCAAGACCTAAAATCTGGGCGAGTTGATCTTCTTCTGGATTAGTTGTATCTGTTGGAGCATCATTACCAACCAGCTCAGCTGCCTTTCTCAGAAAGACATAACAATTTCTTACATTTAAAATATAACATTTAAGAAATGAATAGCAAAATCATTCAAGTAATTTTATTTGAAACTTACAATCTTCTCCACGGCATTCGTATTCACTGCCGTACCATATTTTTTTGTACGTGACTTAATTCATACCTTCAGTCTTGTCACTTCAGATGGATCCCCACTTTCAAATTTCTGTTAAAAAGAAAAATACTCAAATGATATACGTAAATAGGCTATATAACTTATCAGAATAAACAAGAAATTATGGCAGTATGCTCACCATTTCTTCTGTTAGCCTGACCATGCCTTTACGGCTAGTGGTATGAGAAATCTGTTTGCTCCTCCTTTCTTTATATTTATCACTCACAATCTGATAATTATACAAGTAAATAATTTACAATCACTAACTAATTTTAGTATCAAGAGTTTAGTCACTACCTTAAATGCTGGGCTTGTTTTGACTTTCACAAACTTTCGCCATTCAATCGGATTTATATGCTTAGGCCGCAGATTCATCCTCTGTTGATTATTTGTAGCATTCAGAATGTCCTTCACAACCAATGATTTGTGTGACCTCCACAAGCATTCCATCTGCCTCAACACTGCAATCTTTTGATAGTCTTCATCAAGTTCAAATCTTGCCTGCAGTCATTTACCCAGAAAAACATAAATATATCTATAAACATGTTAAATAAAATCACCTGAACAGATTTCAAATAAGATCACCTGTAATGTACTGTCCTTATTACATTCGTAACTATAAAACTAAGTATTAGAAGCACCAACACATAATGTACTAAGTTAACAAATTAGAGAACTACATACGTAGGTGGATAAGACTAACCTGCCGCGTGATTAGAAGAACATATAAGCTTCAGTTCTCTGATTTGGAAACGCCATCACTTGCAAATTAAAAAAAAAGACCCGTAATGAGAATAAGTTTCAGTACTTTATGTATCCACATGTTGAAATCGAATTACATAGAGCCTAAAAAATCAAACCTTTAAATCAAATAAATTTCTAATTTCATATTTTTCAATCGCAATAAGCTAATTTCATTCAAATCCAAAACAATCTTGTAAATTCGAACAACCTAATCGAACAATCTTCTAAATATGTAAGAACAGGGACATGAAAGAAGAGAACAAAAGAGAAAGGCTTTTAAATATCATATCGCTGAAATTGAAAACCCTAAATTCGAAACTATTCAAACCACAATGGAAGGGAAATTGTGCGAATTTTAAGCTAAGTTCGAGGTAAAGAAACGAGATTGAAGAAGAAAGAAGAATTGTTCTTCGAAAGACATGCCTCTCGATTTGATATATCTGGCTGCTGCGATGGGTAATGTGACTTCTGGGTTCTTGCGCAATTCGATTTCAGGTCGTTGTAGCTGTGACGACCCAACCCGTCAAAATAAAAAAAATTTCGACCCGGATCACTATTATCACAAATAGTGATCCTCGACGGTCCAATATAACAACAATGCGGAAACAAACGAATAAACAATCAACAAGATTATTATTTAACAAGCCCATACTTATTAAATTACTACATCAATTCAGTTAATTCAGTTCAACAATCAATATAGTTTCAGAATTGCTAACACCCTAACAATTCTACTTAAACACGAAAACGAGACTCTAGATCATCCCCTCGTCCTGGCCATGATTCCACGATCAAACCTTCTCTTTACCTGCACCACATGGTTATAAGAGATGCGTGAGTATTATCATAAATACCCAGTGAGACGGTCATCCCATCAACAGACTAATTAAATATAAGCATAATAATGCTATAATATCAGGATGAACAATCAACACGAAAACAGCACAATCGCGTAAAAACAGCCTGTGTCGATCGACACACCAACCCGTGTCGATCGACACCAACTCCGACACTCATGTCCGTCAGCACACCATCTTGGTGACCTACTGACACCGTGTCGATCGACACACCCATATGTGTCGATCGACACACAAAACCCAGAAACTCGCACACGCGATTTTCTGCACAATAATCCATCAAATAACACGAAATCGATCCCAAACAACACAAAATCATATTCTAACACTTCTTATGCTTATACGAGCCTATGGTCACGCACTCACCTCGATTGGAAAGGAAAACGGATTCAAAAGTGTTCAAGAAAACCAAGAACACGCACGTTCCAAAGAACTCAACACACGCGACGAACGGCTACACCGAAATCCAAGCGGAAGACGGCGCTGGAAACTAGACGCATAGAGATACACAACGGTGTGTAGAACGTCCGCTAATTCGCAACGATTCGTCGGGAAAACAGTCCGCAAGTTCGACGATCCGAACTGGAACAGAAACAACACGTTGAACAAGAACGTACACCGAGAACGGAAAAGATCGGAAACCCGATCTGAAAACTAGACAGAGAGAGCTTTCTAACCGTATATAGATCGCTCTCTGGGTCCTTCTGGTTCGACGGCAATTAAGCTCGTAATCTCGATGCGATGATCGGAACTGGAAACAGAAACGACCCATTGAACAAGAACACAAAGAATCCGATGAACGGATACTCCAAATCCGGATCGGAAAAAGGTTCTGGAAACTAGACAGAGAGACCTTTCTAAACGTATATAGATCGCTTTCTGGGTCCAAACGATTCGACGGTAATACTCCCTCGAATTGAACTGATCGCAGTTGAAGGCTGCACAAACCGCCCTCATTAAAACGATCATAACTCAACGAATACACCACCGATTCACAAACGGTTTTCTCCTGAATCAAGATAAAAGAGTGGAGAACGTACCCACAAAATTTCAGCCTGATCCGACGTGAATTACCCGGCCGATCGTCTCCTCCAAGATCCGAAGAGAAGCTGCCTTCAAACCAAGAACACTTCACTCTCTCTCAACTCCTCTCTCTCTCTCTCAAACATCTCAAAACTCTGAGCAACCTTTCTCTATAACCACTGCCGACACTCCTCTTCCTTTTATAGACAAACTCCCATGGTTTTTCCTAAACCAAAACCGCAACCCGTTGCTTCAAAACCGAATCCGTCGGTTTACACGACCAAAATTACAATAATTTGGATCGCGGTCGTTACAGTAGCGAGCTGCAGTGGTGGCGGCGACAAGTTTGAAGAGAGATTGGAAGATTTCTGGTGGGTGCGAGATGTTTAGATTTTAGATCTGAATTTTTTTTTTCGACAGAAGATATAGAGAGAAAGGGGAAAGGCGCTTTAATGAAAAATTTTGTTAAAAATTTGCTTAAGTGTTCGCGGACTCCGTGTTTTTATTTCCCGCTTATCGATTTTTCTATCATAGCGTTAAGTAGAAGCTGTTATATTTTAACATAATTTACTACTTATCTTTCATAGCAGTTCGAAAAAATGAGCCATGCTCAAGTGCTATTAATGTGTTTATTTCTTGTAGTAATGTCCCAAGCCGAGTTCTCAGGGAAGCCATCAATTGTGCACGTATGACCTGCGTTGCCTATGGTTACGGTGAAGGATTAACCTATCCTGAAGGCAAAATTAAGGACTATATTATTTCCCTTTATCTTGATCAGATTCGTTTGTGAAGAATTTGATTTAAAACATTGTAATGTATGTGACATTTGCTGTAACGCCCGTGAACCAAAAAGTAAATTTTTGGTGGGAGTCGATCGACACAGAGTGTGTGTGTCGATCGACACGTGAATGTTGGACTTAGGAGAAGTCGGGTTTTGGGCGTTATGTCGATGACACATGTGGTGTATGTCGATCGACACGTGTTGAAATCAAACCGTCGGGTTTGGTTCCAATTGGCCGGTTTGGTGGGCCGGTTTAGGGAAACCCTAGGGTTCGATATAAAAAGCATAATCAGAAGTTCTGGCCGTTTTTGTTCTGGAGAATCAGACTTTTCAGAGAGTTTTTGGGGAGAAATTCTGAAATCAGAGAATTTGGGGCTTTCGAGAGATTTCTTGGAGGAGAATTGATCGTGAGTGGAGATAGAACGAGAAAGAGGTTGTTGTTGTGCTGATTTCGGGTTTGTGAGGACGGAATCAGAGGCTGTCTTAGGGTTCTTCGCTCGTTCTTCGCGTTCTTCATCCTTTTCAATCCCAATCAAGGTGAGTGCGTGACCGTAGGCTCGTATAAGTATAGGGGACCAATGGAATACGATTGCTTGGTGGTTTTCGTGTGTTTGTGTGTGGATTTGTGCAGGAGACTCGACGGATCGTATCAGATTCGAGTCGTGTGAGGATTGACTCGATTATGGGTCCTGCGACGTCGTGTCGATCGACACCGAGGTGGTGTGTCGATCGACACGGGGCCTGTGTTCTTTGACACCTAGTGGTTGTGTCGATCGACACAGTGGATCCTGTCGATCGACACGGGGTCACTGATGATCGACACCTAGTGGTTGTGTCGATCGACACAGTGAGTCCTGTCGATCGACACGGTGTATTCTGGACTGGTTTTGTTTGCTTGGTTGTGTATGCTTGTTCTGTGATCATCATGGTATTGTGTTGGTTGTTTATACTTGTATTTAAATAGCTTGTAGACGGGATGACCGCGTCGCTGAGTATTTGTGATAATACTCACGCAACTCTTTTTGCCAAGTGTTGCAGGTAAAGAGAAATTGTGGTCGTGGAATCGTGGCGAGGAAGAAGAGATGATTTAGGGTCTCACTTGGATTGTATTTCTATGGAGTTGTTAGGTTGTTAGTCATTGGATATTGTTTATTTATATTGGTTGATTGGTTGAACTGGGTTGATATTTGATAAAGTATGGGATTTGTTAAATTGGAATATGTCGTTGATGTTTTATTGTTCCGCATTGCTTGGTTGTTGACCCATTGAGGATTATTATCTGTGATGATAATAATCTGGAGGGAAATTTTTTGAAATTTTGGGTCGGGTCGTTTCATTTGTTGTACTAATTTAAAGCACCTCCAATGAAAAATTCTCACATCGGTTTTTCAACTAAAGAGAAAAAATATTAATATTTAATTGTATGATTATATGTTTAAATGTACCAAGCTGACAAAAAAAACACATAAAATAAAAACAAATAATATGCAAATTATTCTCGTTTGTTTTGGGTGAAAAATCCAGTATTTGCAAGGGTGGTTTTCTAACTTCTTATTTGACCCTTCTCCGTTTAGTTGGTAATCCCTATTCTCTATTATACTATCTCGACAAAAAAAAAAAACTTATAAACACAATAATATAATTGCGTATGAAAAGGAATCATCAACTACTAATATTGCACAAAAACAAAACATGCAGTTTAGTGGTTGTCTAATTAGCTCCCATGTTGCTATTCCCTTTATTAAATATATGTTCTCTTTTTGTTTTTTTTTCTGTTTTTTTTTTTTTAAATTGTCTTGAATTTATATTTTGTTTCCCTTTCTATTTTATATTATAACCTAATTGATTTCCTCCAATTTTGATTTAGCAAGAAGTGGCTCTTCTGGTTGTGAATATTGTGTGTTCCCTTCAAAATATTGATATATTGCTGTTTTTGTTCATTACAGACTTACGCGACTTGATTAGAAAGACATGAGTCGAGGATATATAATTACCGGGGTCAACTGTTATATGAAGCAACATGAGATTTAGTTGAATCTATCCATCTTATTAAAAAAACAAAAAATCTAAAAATTAAAAAATTTCAAAATCTCATCCCGATTCCTTTCTCTTTCTTCTCTCAGATTCCTGCGACATCGCTCTTTCTGCGACATCGCTCTTTCTTTTCTCTCGATTTCGGCGACTGTTTCTTATCTCTCGATTCCCGCGATGGGGTGCATAAAAATATATTCTATAGTAAAAGGTATAAAATATTAAAGAATCATTACCAAACACCAACGAATCTTTTATATTTATATTTATATCACTATACTATCATTTAGGTTTATTATATATGTAGTCTAATGATTTCATCAAATATTTACGTGATTGCTATAATGGACATAATTAATTTTTATAATTGTATATTCAAGATAAGTATGAAATTTTATAAACATATTACTTTTTTAAATTAGCTATTATAAGTAGTTTCTACAAAAAAAAAATTCCGTTTGAGAAATACAACTTTTGCGAACCTCTTTTTAAAATATACCACTAAGTGAAAAGTGTTTCGAAAATACCATTTTATATAACATACTTTATATAGTAATCGTAAACCATTATCAATGTTTGGTTCTTAAGTTTAAGTTTCATTGTTCCTTTTGACCCAAATCTACTAATTTTATTGTATAAATTTGCGTAGTTCTAAAATGAAATGTATTTGCTTGTGTATATGACAAATGAGAAAATAGAGTATCTATTGACAAAAACAAATTGTTTGTGTTCCACATAATGCTTAGGCCGAGAGAGCATGGATATATCGACGTACTTGCTTGTTTTTGTATACACAGTTTTTTTTTCCGAAAGTTCTGTCAAACATATAATTTTGTTGAAGAAAGAAAAAATTGTAGAAAAAAAATTCTTGAAGAGATTAATAATTGAAGAGATTAATAATTTATTATATAATTATAGAGTTCTCTTTCCATCTAGGGTGTTCACCTTAGCAAAAAAAAAATTTTATACTAAATTTTATTTTAAATATTCAATTAATTCATCTTAATATTTATTGATTGTTATCGGTAACTAATAAAAAATTGAGCTAAATAAAAAACGAAAATAAAAAAACAATGATAAAAAGTAGTACATATAAAAATATTTGAGTATTTTTTTGCTTTAAATACAAAATTACAACAAAAAATATATTTCATGTATATTTTACTTAATTTAAGAGTAATAAAAAAAATTAAGAGTTTATGATAAAGATGAATGTTTACATATTTTAATTTAAAAAAATTGAAAAGATGTAAAATAAATATAAATATAAGAGCAAATGAATAAAAATGCAGATAAACGACATGATAAAATCAATTTTTTTATTTTATTAATGGTTAAGTATCGTAGTTGAGTATCAAACGATGGTTAGTGTGCGGAAAATCCAAAGAGAAAGAGAATATCTTATTTCACTAAAGAGATAGTGAAAAATATCATTAAAGATGAAAACTACGCTGAAATTTTTGAATATATAATTTAGTTGAAATAATATATTTGATTTTTGGAAGTATAAAAAAAATTCTGATTAAAAAGCAGTGAGGGATTAAAAAAAATTAAAAACTATATATATATATATATATATATATATAAAGTCTCAAACAAACATATTTATTTTCAAATAGGAACTATCGACATTGAAATGAATAAGTATCAATTTATATTTTTCAAACATTTTAATTCAAATCATATACTCCATCATATCTATAAAAATTGATTGTTATGTTAATTATAAAGATAAAAGTACTTGATTAATTAAAAAAAATTTGTCACTAATTTAACAAAATTGTAAGAGAAAAACTCGCGCATCGCGCCTGCTATATTCTAGTAATAACAATAATGATGAAGTTCTTACAACCTAAGATAAACTGAGGAAATCAACAATTGCAATAAATGAATGAAGAATACTTAATTTTTAGTTATGTTATAGTAGTAATGTTAGAGGATGCTTAATTTTCTTCATTTGTATTTGGATTGTTTATAAGCTTAAATGTTAAACAAATTTTCTACACTATTATGGGTTTGTTGTTTTCCCTATGAGATGGTTGTATCCTCTAGTGGGTTAATTTCTGATTAGTATAACATTTGGCCAAAAAAAAATGTTAACAATTTGTTTTATATTTAGTCATATAAAAAAGGTCACTACGGAAGGTGAACAACAAACAATTGTTAGATGTAATTTTTTGTTAGAAAAATCAATGAATTATGTGTCGGATTCTAGTGAAACGCATTCAACTTTATATAAATAACATATCTAGTGATAAAAACATGATCCTAATATAAATTATATATAAATAGCACAGCTAGACAAGAGTCTACATTCACCAAAAATCAAGAAATGGAAATGATAATAATCTCTCTCTGCTTAATAACCTTCTTCGCCTTTTTCTTCTTAAAATCACTCCTCAAACGAACCACCACCACCAATCTTAACCTACCACCTTCCCCATGGCGGCTTCCGATAATCGGAAACCTTCACCAGCTTAGCCTCCACCCGCACCGCTCTTTTCATTCTCTAAGCATCCGCTATGGCCCGCTCATGCTCCTTCACTTCGGTCGTGTCCCTGTTCTCGTGGTCTCATCCGCTGATGTAGCTCAAGATGTCATGAAAACACACGATCGTCGGTTTGCGAATCGCCCTAAAACGAAAGCTGTTGATATAATTATGAACGGTGGGCGAGATGTGGCTTTTTCCTCCTACGGCGAATACTGGAGACAGATGAAGGTATGATATTCTTATCGTTTCCATAGTGGTGAAACATTATCGAACTCATTATAGAAAAATCGAACCATGTATATTATTATCATGTATTATTTTCCTTATCTTAACAGTTAAAGATGGCAGTTTATCTTTTCATACTTATTTACTTTTCTTTTTTTTTGATATAAGACTAGATTATCTTTTAAATATTTTTATTTTTGGTACTTTGGATGAAGAGTTTATGCACTGTTCATCTCCTTGGCAAGAAAATGGTCAAGTCCTTTGAGAAAGTAAGAGAAGAAGAGATTACTGCAATGATGGTGAAGCTTGAGCAAGCGAGTTCTTCTTCTGTACCGGTAAATCTAAGTGAATTCCTCCTTAATTTGTTTAACAATGTGGTATGTAGAACTGCTATGGGAAGAAAATATAGCCGCGAGGAAAATACTAGCGATTTTGGAAGACAACTGAGAATAATCATGGAGCTTCTAGGTTCATTTCCCGTGGGGGATTACATCCCGGATTTGGCGTGGATAGATAAAATCCGCGGTTTGGATCGAAAAATGGTGGAAGTAAGCAAAACATTTGTGGATTTTCTAGAAAGAGTGGTACAAGAACATGAAGTTGAAGGTGAGAATAAAGAGACATTAGATTTTGTTGACATGTTGTTACGAATTCAAAGAGAGAAGACAAATGGATTCGAGATTGAGAGAAGTGATATCAGACTCATCATTTTGGTAATTACGATAAACCATCATTTGATTAAAAACAAGATCCTTTTAATAGAATTTAAATATGGGTAAATAAATATAAAAATTGAGACTCACTCGATTAAAATTAATCGTAGTGCTACTAAACATGAAACTTTATGCTTGTTTATAGGATATTTTCTTAGGAGCAACGTCAACAATTTTCACGACCGTGGACTGGGCAATGATTCTTCTTATAAGACATCCAACATGTATGAAAAAACTCCAAGATGAGATCCGAACATATTCGAAACATAAGTTATATGTTTCGGAAGAAGAAATTGACAATATGAAATACCTAAAAGCTGTGATTAAAGAAGCTCTTCGACTACATCCTCCCGGTCCGTTATTAATTCCTAGACAACTTAGTGAAGATGTCAAACTGAAAGGATATGACATTACGGCTGGTACAATGGTAAACTTCTAAACAACGAATAAAGCAACCATTATTACATAAGTAAGCGATGGATAGAGAAAAAAAATGTATATTATGTGTATGGTTGAGCAGGTATTCATCAATGCTTGGGCTATACATCGAGACACCGCAACATGGGGACGAGATGCAGAAGAATTTAAGCCAAAGAGACATTTTGATCTACCTTTGGAATTTTCAGGACAAGATTTTAACTTCATCCCATTTGGATCGGGAAGAAGACTTTGTCCTGGAATAGGATTTGCATTGGCATTAATTGAGGTGACATTGGCCAACCTTGTGAATCGGTTTAACTGGAGAGTCGAGAGTAGACAACTTGGAGATGATGATCAATACTATCTAGCAGAAACAACCGGTATCGAAGTTTGCCGCAAGTTCCCTTTAATTGTCTTCCCATCTTTAGCTTTATCCACTATTTAGGGTGCAACTTGAATCAACGTCTTGGCTAAAAAGCCCAGTAAGTTAGAGTTTTTACTGATATTCTCAAGAAACATCAACATTTCCATATAATACTTATAGTTGTACCATATATATCTACGATCTAAATTTTACAGCATCTAATTTTGTAGGTTTCGACTAGTGACCACTAGAAAACCAAGAAAAATGAAAGAGAAATGAGTGAAAGAGAACAGAAAAAGAGAAATTTACTATGACACATTGAAATAGAAATATTCCATTATACTTATCATTATAAGAATGTTCCATTAGGATTTAGTTACAATTAATTCTAATTTTGACCTTGATTTATATTGACAAAAAGTTTTTTTTTTCGAAATTCCCAACGGACGAAGCGAACCGAACCTGTGACTGGTCCATGTGTCCGGAATTTGGGAGTTTCGAGTGTTGGGACGTCTCAGGTCTTGAAAGAGTTGAGGCTCGGACAATGCATCCGACCCCTCCTACATCATAATTATTATTTTTCTTTCTCAGATGGCCATTTTACATGTATTTGTTGGAATAGTACAAAGAAACGTATTCGCCAAAGGCATATGACACAAAGAACAAAAGTTTTCTAATCAAAACTCAAAAACGTACCTTAAAGTAAGAAACAAGAGAAAACGAATGACAAAATACCAGAGTAATGAAATCTCAAATTAAGAAACAATAGAAAACCAGAGTAGTGTCAAATAAAAACAAAAGCAAATCAAATGGAACCATCTCTAAATTTCCATATCATAAGTCGCTCTATTGTGACCTCTACGATGACACCGGCTGCACTTTGCTTCTTCGACCCTTTTGGTCCTTGCGACGATCGTATTTTGTCTTCAACTAATTCGTATCTTCGTTTCCTTCGCCTTCCACATGTCGCTCTGTTGTGACCTCCACGATGACTGTTGTGTCGATGTTTTCTTCCTAGTGTAAGCAGCAAATTTTCTTACTTGGCGATCATTGGAGATGATAATTGGACGAGACGCTAACTTGTTGATCAAATTCCTTGGTAGAAAACTACACTCGATCATAACATCGCGTTGCTCAATTCTGTAATCTTCTGACACCATAGTCTTTAGCTCGTCAATAGTAGTATTGTCGATTCTAAAGCCGTAATCTACCACCTTTTTCTTCGCCAACAGCAAAGCTCCATCCCTCATTGGAGACCCATTCACCACATGTCGCATAGATATGCAACATATTAGCCAAAACAAAGAAACTATATGCGACAAAATTCAAACGAACCACAAATGAAGAAATCAAACGCGAGGAAGAAGAAGAAGATTACGTGAAAACGTGTTTTACAAAGAAATATTTTAAAAAAATCATTTTAGGTAACAAAAATATTCAGAAACTATATTCTACGAATCGGTAGATGGTAGACAAAGTGGTAAACGTTGTGGTAGAAACTATATTCATGACACGGTAGAATATATTGAGAACAGTAGAATGTACTATCTGGGTTTGGTAGATGTCAATCTAAGTCGTGGAACTAGTATTCTACGAAAATGTAGAACGTAGAACATGACGCAAAACTAAAATTCTACCCTCGGTAGATAAAGGTGAAATAAGCAGAATTCTAAATCTACCGAATTGTGGCAGCCGTAGATGGAAAAACTAAAATCATTTTTTAACATGGTTTTTAGCTTAAAAAAATAAAAATTATATACAAATGACTATTCATGATATGTTTATAATTATCAGATTTTTAAAATTTAAAACTTTTTATTTTGAATTATTTATATTTCCATAAAAGGTAATATAGACAAAAAGTGGTAAAAGTTAGACAAAAGTGTATTGAGAATTTTAGTAAATTTTCCAAAAAAGAATTAAAAAAAGAAAAAGAATGAAATGCAAAGAAAGATAATGAAACTTTTGTTATGAATGAATGGCAATCATCATAATGAATTGATTTTTCACATAATTCAAATTTTTTTTATAAATATAAATATCACTATCAATCATGTCATACAAATTTGAATATTTAAATTAATTTTTAACTAAATTTTACAATATCCAATTATGGAGTTGAACACCCAATTCAACCAGTAATTATTTTATTGGTGTCGGTTTCACCTTTTAAAATCCCACATTCTAATGAATACCAATTTTACATGAGGATACATTCTAAACTACGAAGTGGCAATTTTTCTAAAGTATATGACAAATGAGAAAATAGAGTATCTATTGACAAAAACAAATTGTTTGTGTTCCACATAATGCTTAGGCCGAGAGAGCATGGATATGTCGACGTACTTGCTTGTTTTTGTATACACAGTTTTTTTCCGAAAGTTCTGTCAAACATATAATTCTCTTGAAAAAAGAAAAAATTGCAGGAAAAAAATTCTTGAAGAGATTAATAATAATAACAATAATGATGAAGTTTTTACAACCTAAGATAAACTGAGGAAATCAACAATTGCAATAAACATATGGAAAATGAATTTATCTTTTAACAACGAATGGTTTTATTACTCAACCAAAACTAATGGTAACAATAGAGTATATTGAGAGAAACGACTGCTTTATCTTATGTTTATTAGATTTTTATTTCATATCATAAAAATGATCATAAATAAATTTGGTTGCTTTTACAATACTTGTTGATTCTCGAATCCACTTTATTTTCTTTCCAAATCCACTTTGTTTGTTTTTAATCAATGGATTCAAAATGGATTTCCAAACCCTACAAGGATTTCCATATCCACTTTGTTTGATTTTAATCAATGGATTTCCAAATCCTATTTTTATTTTGATAAGCTTGTTAGCCACTCAATGGTGCCACTATCTTCTTGGCCCCTTAGGAACGAGTGCGAGTAATGGGGACTGGGGAGTGATTTTTTTTTTTTTTTTTGGGTCAACTGGCATGAATTTATATAGAATTTTGCTAAGTAATTTAAATCATCATTTTGCGATACTCTTAGCAAACTGGGTATGCATCTCTGCTCGTATATCAATCAAATGGAGTTTGATTCCTTCCCTGTCTTTAGAAAAATAAACAACTACCGTGTAAATATTGATACCAAGAAGTAATCTGTGATCCGCTCAGATGATTTAGTGAATTTACAAGGCCTAGTTCCATATAGCACCATATCTACAACAAGTTTAGGTCTAGTCCTATTTTTCTACCAAATAAAAGTTAAAAACCTATTTGCCTATATAACGAAAGTTATTGGAATCAATCTCGCAGATAGGTTACTCCCATTTACTTTATATATACTGTCATTCTCTCTTCCCAATCAATCTCGCACTCTCTTTCTCTCTCACACACATTTATGCATGGGATCAACGGGTCATGATGAAAGCGGTCGTACGTTTAGAAAGTTGCAACCCTCTCAATGGGCTGATTACTTCCTCGATGTTCCGATAGATGAAATGGTGAGTCAATTTACTATTAAAAATATATGTGGTTAGGTGCACTAATATGCCTATGAAATATAGATAGGCATTAGAAAAACAAAATAATTTATCTATTGACTTGCGTACACCTCTAGGAACTAGATGTCCATGCAAACGAACTCGAAGCACTGAAGCCCAAAGTTAGGGACATGCTTATGTCTTCTTCCAAGACCGAAGGCCACGACTTGGCCAAGAGGAAAATTCTATTGATCTATGTGTTGGTCAGTCTTGGTGTTGCGTATCATTTTGAGAATGAGATCGAAGAGACCTTGACACACGCCTTTGAGAAGATAGATGATATGGTCTCAAATGAACATGACCTTTACACAGTCTCCATCATCTTTTGGGTTTTCAGAACTTATGGTCACAACATGTCGTCAGGTAAGTGATTTATCTTTCATTAAATACATACTAATTAGTTTGTTCATTTCTTGTTGTATAACAAGATGATACAATATTCATTGATGTAGATACGTTCAAGAGATTCCAAGAGGAGGGAGGAAAGTTCATGGACTCCCTAGCCAAAGATGCCAAGAGTATGTTGAGCTTATACGAAGCCGCTCATCTGAGGACGACGAGAGATTATATAATGGAGGAAGCATTGAGTTTTACAACAAAACACTTGGAGTTGTTGGCAGGAAGAGTAAGCCCTCATCTCTCAAGGCTTATACACAATGCTCTTTGCCTATCTCAGCATTGGAACATGGAGATATTAGTTGCGATGGAATATATCTCATTCTATGAGCAAGAAAACGACCACAACGAGACGTTACTTAATTTTTCCAAGCTCAATTTCAAAATACTACAGATTCTCTATCTTAAGGAGCTCAAAATCGTTACAAAGTACGTAATCTCTTCAATTGCAAGTATTTAAACATGGCTTGAATAGAGTCCATGAAGAAATTTTGGTCACGTGTTTAATTCAACCATATATATATACATGTGTGTGTTTGGATGCAAGGTGGTACAAGGAGCTCAACTTTGAATCTAAGTTGCCACCTTACTTCAGAGACAGAATTGTGGAGTTACATTTCTTTGTAACATCGATGTACTTTGAGCCACAGTTCTCACGTGCGAGGATTATGTTGACTAAGTTCTACACGGCCGAAACCATTATCGATGATACTTTCGATAGATATGCTTCTATTCATGAAGCTGAAAGCCTCGCCAATAGCATAGAAAGGTTAGCTACGTAGTAAAATTCCACATAAAAAAAAATATGATATTGATTATGGTGATGATGATGACGTTCCCTATATGGTGATAATGTACAAGGTGGGCTCCTGATGATGACATGAACAAACAGCCAGATTATCTTAAATTCGTGTTTAAATTTATAGTGGATATATTCGAAGACTTTGAAAGTGAAGTGAAATCAGAAGGAAGATCCTACAGCGTCAAAAGTACACTGGAAGAGGTAACCAAATGAAAACTCTTCATTACACGTGTATAAATTTATACAAGTGTAATTAAGAGTTTTTGGGCCTCCTGAATTTAATTTTGGCGGAGAATTTTATAAAATTTAATTTTGTATATGTATATAGTTTATAAAATTTAATTTTGTTTTATTACGTGTATATTAAATGATCACACTCTTTATTTACATTTGGTAATAGAAATGTATTACTTGAAACTTATAATTTTATAAACCATGCATGCTTACAAGATTCCTAATAATATAATTAATTGTTGCAACTTGTGTAAGCATGCAGATCAAAAGACTTGTGAAATCGAACCTTGACCTTGCCAAATGGGCGCAAGCCGGTCACGTGCCTAGCTTTGAGGATTACATGGAGGTTGGTGAGGTCGAAATTACGATGTATGCGACTATGGCAGGTACTTTGATGGGAATGGGAGATATTGCTACGGAAGCAGCTTATGAGTGGCTCAAATTAAGACCAAAACTCATCCAATCACTATCTATAAACGGTCGTCTGATGAATGACATGGCTGGCTTCGAGGTACAAATAAAATTTGAGATTGTATTGAGTCGTATACATGTCTGGTTCCTCCATAAGGCACACTAAACATGTGCTTCAGACCATAATGAAGTCTTAGTTTAGGGATACTTTGATTAAAAACATAAAGCAGTTTAGTGGTTGTCTAATTAGCTCCCATGTTGCTATTTCCTTCATTCAATATATGTTCTCTTTTTGTTATTTTTTTTGTTTTTTTTTCATCTGTCTTGAATTTATATTTTGTTTTTTTTTCTGTTTTATAATCTAACCTAGTTGATTTCCTCCAATTTTGATTTAGCTAGAATTGGCCCTTCTGGTTGTGAATATTGTGTGTTCCCTTCGAAATATTGATATATTACTGTTTTTTTCATTACGTACACGACTTCGTTAGGATGACATGAGTCGAGGATATGTAACTACCGGGGTCAACTGTTATATGAAGCAACATGGAATTACCAAAGACGAAGCTTTTAGGGAGCTTCATAAAATGCGTGTAGACAATGACAAAATAGTGAACGAAGAGTTGTTAAAGACAAAGAATGTCCCAAGCCGAGTTCTCAAGGAAGCCATCAATTGTGCACGTATGACCTGCGTTGCCTATGGTTACGGTGAAGGATTAACCTATCCTGAATGCAAAATTAAGAACTATATTATTTCCCTTTATCTTGATCAGATTAGTTTGTAAAGAATTTGATTTAAAACATTGTAATGTATGTGACATTTGCTGTACTAATTTAAAGCACCTCCAATGAAAAATTCTCACATCGGTATTTCAACTAAAGAGAAAAATATGAATATTTAATTGTGTGATTCTATGTTTAAATGTACCAAGCTGACAAAGAAACACATAAAATAAACAAATCATATGCAAATTATCCTCTTCTGTTTTTGGTGAAAAATCCAGTATTTGCCAGGGTGGTTTTCTAACTCCTCATTTGACCCTTCTCCGTTTAGTTGGTAATCCCTATTCTCTATTATAGTAGGTGTATACTTCCTATCTCGACAACAAAAATACTTATAAACATTATAATATAATTTCGTATGAAAAGGAATCCTCAACTACTTAAATCGCACAAAAACAAATGCGACTAAATAATAATAACAATAATGATGAAGTTCTTACAACCTAAGATAAACTGAGGAGATCAACAATTGCAATAAACATAAGGAAACTGAATTTCTCTTTTAACAACGAATGGTTTTATTACTCAACCAAAACTAATGGTAACAATAGAGTATATTGAGAGAGAGGGCAACGACTGCTTTATCTTATGTTTATTAGATTTTTATTTCATATCATGAAAATGATCATAAATCAATCTGGTTGCTTTTACAATACTTGTTGATTCTCGAATCCACTTTATTTTCTTTCCAAATCCACTTTGTTTGATATTAAACAATGGATTCAAAATGGATTTCCAAACCCTACAAGGATTTCCAAATCCACTGAAATGCATGAACCAATACTAACAAGTGTTCTTTTGATTATTATTATTACAATGTAGTTAAGTGCCCTTATTTTGATTATACTATTTATGTATTTTGATAAGCTTGTTAGCCACTCAATGGTGCCACTATCTTCTTGGCCCCTTAAGAACGAGTGCGAGTAATGGGGACTGGGGAGTGATTTTTTTTGTTTGGGTCAACTGGCTTGAATTTATATAGAATTTTGCTAAGTAATTAAAATCATCATTTTGCGATACTCTTAGCAAACTGGGTATGCATCTCTGCTCGTATATCAATCAAGAGGAGTTTGATTCCTTCCCTGTCTTTAGAAAAATAAGCAACTACGGTGTAAATATTGATACCAAGGAGTAATCTGTGATCCGCACAGATGATTTAGTGAATTTACAAGGCCTAGTTCCATATAGCACCATATCTACAACAAGTTTAGGTCTAGTCCTGTTTTTCTACCAAATAAAAGTTAAAAACCTATTTAACTTAACGAAAGTTGTTGGAATCAATCTCGCACATAGTTTACTCCCATTTACTTTATATATACTGTCATTCTCTCTTCCCAATCAATCTCGCACTCTCTTTCTCTCTCACACACATTTATGCATGGGGTCAACGGGTCATGATGAAAGCGGTCGTACGTTTAAGAAGTTGCAACCCTCTCAATGGGCTGATTACTTCCTCCATGTTCCGATAGATGAAATGGTGAGTCAATTTACTATTAAAAATATATCTGGTTAGGTGCACTAATATGCCTATGAAATATAGATAGGCATTGGAAAAACAAAATAATTTATCTATTGACTTGCGTACACCTCTAGGAACTAGATGTCCATGCAAACGAACTCGAAGCACTGAAGCCCAAAGTTAGGGACATGCTTATGTCTTCTTCCAAGACCGAAGGCCACGACTTGGCCAAGAGGAAAATTCTATTGATCTACGTGTTGGTCAGTCTTGGTGTTGCGTATCATTTTGAGAATGAGATCGAAGAGACCTTGACACACGCCTTTGAGAAGATAGATGATATGGTCTCAAATGAACATGACCTTTACACAGTCTCCATCATCTTTTGGGTTTTCAGAACTTATGGTCACAACATGTCGTCAGGTAAGTGATTTATCTTTCATTAAATACATACTAATTAGTTTGTTCATTTCTTGTTGTATAACAAGATGATACAATATTCATTGATGTAGATACGTTCAAGAGATTCCAAGAGGAGGGAGGAAAGTTCATGGACTCCCTAGCCAAAGATGCCAAGAGTATGTTGAGCTTATACGAAGCCGCTCATCTGAGGACGACGAGAGATTATATAATGGAGGAAGCATTGAGTTTTACAACAAAACACTTGGAGTTGTTGGCAGGAAGAGTAAGCCCTCATCTCTCAAGGCTTATACACAATGCTCTTTGCCTATCTCAGCATTGGAACATGGAGATATTAGTTGCGATGGAATATATCTCATTCTATGAGCAAGAAAACGACCACAACGAGACGTTACTTAATTTTTCCAAGCTCAATTTCAAAATACTACAGATTCTCTATCTTAAGGAGCTCAAAATCGTTACAAAGTACGTAATCTCTTCAATTGCAAGTATTTAAACATGGCTTGAATAGAGTCCATGAAGAAATTTTGGTCACGTGTTTAATTCAACCATATATATATACATGTGTGTGTTTGGATGCAAGGTGGTACAAGGAGCTCAACTTTGAATCTAAGTTGCCACCTTACTTCAGAGACAGAATTGTGGAGTTACATTTCTTTGTAACATCGATGTACTTTGAGCCACAGTTCTCACGTGCGAGGATTATGTTGACTAAGTTCTACACGGCCGAAACCATTATCGATGATACTTTCGATAGATATGCTTCTATTCATGAAGCTGAAAGCCTCGCCAATAGCATAGAAAGGTTAGCTACGTAGTAAAATTCCACATAAAAAAAAATATGATATTGATTATGGTGATGATGATGACGTTCCCTATATGGTGATAATGTACAAGGTGGGCTCCTGATGATGACATGAACAAACAGCCAGATTATCTTAAATTCGTGTTTAAATTTATAGTGGATATATTCGAAGACTTTGAAAGTGAAGTGAAATCAGAAGGAAGATCCTACAGCGTCAAAAGTACACTGGAAGAGGTAACCAAATGAAAACTCTTCATTACACGTGTATAAATTTATACAAGTGTAATTAAGAGTTTTTGGGCCTCCTGAATTTAATTTTGGCGGAGAATTTTATAAAATTTAATTTTGTTTTATTACGTGTATATTAAATGATCACACTCTTTATTTACATTTGGTTATAGAAATGTAGTACTTTAAACTTATAATTTTATAAACCATGCATGCTTACAAGATTCCTAATAATATAATTAATTGTTGCAACTTGTGTAAGCATGCAGTTCAAAAGACTCGTGAAATCGAACCTTGACCTTGCCAAATGGGCGCAAGCCGGTCACGTGCCTAGCTTTGAGGATTACATGGAGGTTGGTGAGGTCGAAATTACGATGTATGCGACTATGGCAGGTACTTTGATGGGAATGAGAGATATTGCTACGGAAGCAGCTTATGAGTGGCTCAAATTAAGACCAAAACTCATCCAATCATTATCTATAAACGGTCGTCTGATGAATGACATGGCTGGATTCGAGGTACAAATAAAATTTGAGATTGTATTGAGTCGTATACATGTCCGGTTCCTCCATAAGGCACACTAAACATGTGCTTCAGACCATAATGAAGTCTTAGTTTAGGGATACTTTGATTAAAAACATAAAGCAGTTTAGTGGTTGTCTAATTAGCTCCCATGTTGCTATTCCCTTCATTCAATATATGTTCTCTTTTTGTTTTTTTGTTTTGTTTTTTTTTTCATCTGTCTTGAATTTATATTTTGTTTCTTTTTCTGTTTTATAATCTAACCTAGTTGATTTCCTCCAATTTTGATTTAGCTAGAAGTGGCCCTTCTGGTTGTGAATATTGTGTTCCATTTTTGTGTGTGTGTGTGTTCCCTTCGAAATATTGATATATTACTGTTTTGTTCATTACGTACACGACTTCATTAGGATGACATGAGTCGAGGATATGTAACTACCGGGGTCAACTGTTATATGAAGCAACATGGAATTACCAAAGACGAAGCTTTTAGGGAGCTTCATAAAATGCGTGTAGAAAATGACAAAATAGTGAACGAAGAGTTGTTAAAGACAAAGAATGTCCCAAGCCGAGTTCTCAAGGAAGCCATCAATTGTGCACGTATGACCTGCGTTGCCTATGGTTACGGTGAAGGATTAACCTTTCCTGAAGGCAAAATTAAGGACTATATTATTTCCCTTTATCTTGATCAGATTCGTTTGTGAAGAATTTGATTTAAAACATTGTAATGTATGTGACATTTGCTGTACTAATTTAAAGCATCTCCAATGAAAAATTCTCACATCGGTTTTTCAACTTAAGAGAAAAAATATTAATATTTAATTGTGTGATTCTATGTTTAAATGTACCAAGCTGACAAAAAAACACATAAAATAAAAACAAATAATATGCAAATTATTCTCCTCTGTTTTGGGTGAAAAATCCAGTATTTGTAAGGGTGGTTTTCTAACTTCTCATTTGACCTTTCTCCGTTTAGTTGGTAATCCCTATTCTCTATTATAGTAGGTGTATACTTAGTATCTCGACAAATTCAATTTTGTTTTATTACGTGTATATTAAATGATCACACTCTTTATTTACATTTGGTTATAGAAATGTAGTACTTGAAACTTATAATTTTATAAACCATGCATGCTTACAAGATTCCTAATAATATAATTAATTGTTGCAACTTGTGTAAGGATGCAGTTCAAAAGATTCGTGAAATCGAACATTGACCTTGCCAAATGGATCAGAGGAGGATGTGATGGAATCAATTACAAGCAATGCTGGGGCTGGGGTGCGGGAGGAAACAGGACAACGTTCCTCGCTAAACCGTACTTCAAAAATCAATCATAAAGTTCTCTTTGAGAAGCAAAATCAACAGAAACCAAAGACCAAACCTCAGCTACAAAGGACAACAAAAAAGAAGAAGTAGATGTCGGGTTTCATTTGGAATGTGCGCGGGTTCAACAAAAATTCTAAACATTCCATTATACGACAGTGGGTGGAAAAAGAAACGTTTCAATTTGGAAGTCTCTTGGAAACTAGAGTGAAAGAGGCAAAGGCTCAACAAATTGTTGACTCGGTTTTTAACGGTTGGTCATTCCTTTCTAATTATGAACATCACAGGTTGGGCCGAATTTGGATTGTCTGGAAGGAGAACGTCAGAATCACGCCAATCTACAAAACAAATCAACTCATCACGGTCTTGGTTTTGTTAGAAGGTGAAATAGAGGAGTTCTTTTGTACTTTTGTTTATGCTTCCAACTCAATGGAGGAGAGGAAAGTTTTATGGACAGACATTCACAACCATCAGGACTCACCAATGTTCAGGAACAAAACATGGATGATAGGTGGGGATTTCAATGAAATCCTAAATGTTGATGAACACTCTAACCGACCAGCCTCATACAACTCCACGGGCATGCTGGATTTTAGGGAGTTGGTGACCTATTGCTCGCTAAGTGAGTTGGTATCAAGGATCACGTATGACATGGTGTAACAAACAACAAGATGGCCTCATCTGCAAAAAGCTGGATAGACTTTTGGTGAATCAAAATTGGATTGATCGGTTTCAACAATCATATTGCATCTTTGAATCCGGGGGCTGCTCCGATCATACAAGAACTCGGTTCTATCTGGGAGAACAACCAAGGGGGAAAAGGAAACCTTTCAAGTTTGTAAATGTCTTAACTTCGTTGCCCCAATTTGAACCTGTTATACGTGGATTTTGGGAGGAAACCGAGCCATTGTATGTCTCTACGACAACAATGTTTCGGCTAACAAAGAAGTTGAAAGCTGCAAAACCGGTTATCATGGACCTCGGTAAAGAAAAATTGGGGAAACTCACAACACGCACGAAGGAGGCATACGAGGACTTGTGTTTGAAGCAAACTAAAACATTGGACAACCCCACGCAACAAAATATAGCGGAGGAGTCGAGTGCTTATGAGAAGTGGCAACATCTATCCACCTTGGAAGAAGGGTACTTGAAGCAAAAGGCAAAACTCCATTGGCTTGAGGTCGGAGACAAGAACAACTCATTCTTTCACAACTTCGTAAAGATGAGGCGAATGAGAAACTCTATAAGGGAAATAACAACGTCGAGGGGAGAAATCTTAAGCAATGTTGATGATATTAAGCGGGAAGCATCAAAATTCTTTAACAACTTTTTGAATCACAAGCCCGTGGATTATCATGGCATGGGTCCAAATGACATTCGCGCTTTGATGCATGGCTGCTGTTCCGAGTATGACAGAGCTACCCTTATAAGAGAAGTCTCTGATGAGGAGATCCGTAATGTGTTGTTCGCGATGCCGAATGGAAAGTCACCGGGACCGGATGGTTATACGAGTGAATTTTTCAAGGCATCTTGGTCTATAATTGGAAATGATTTCTTGGCAGTGATCAAATCTTTCTTTGTAAAAGGGTTTCTACCCAAGGGAGTGAACTCAACAATACTAGCGCTCATACCGAAGAAAGACGAGGTAAAAGAGATGAAAGATCATCGCCCAATATCATGTTGCAATGTGCTATACAAAGTGATCTAAAAAATACTTGCTAATCGTCTCAAAGGTTTACTTCCGGGATTTATTGGCGCAAATCAGTCCGCCTTCGTGGAAAATCGTTTATTATTGGAAAACATTATGCTTGCTTCGGAGTTGGTAAAGGATTACCACAAACCGACGATCTCATCGCGATGCGCAATTCAAATAGACATATCCAAAGCATTTAATTCGGTGCAATGGGACTTTGTTTTGAACACACTTACCGCTTTAAAATTCCCGGGAATATTTATTCATTGGATACGGTTATGTATCACCACTGCTTATTTCTCGGTTCAGGTGAATGGCGAGTTAGCAGGTTATTTCGGATGCTCAACGGGTTTAAGACAGGGATGCGCCCTATCACCATACTTGTTCGTGATTTGCATGGAGGTCTTGTCTAAAATGATTGACAAAGCAGCTGTGGAGAGACGGATAGGATTCCATCTGAGGTGTAAAAACATAAAGATCACCCACCTTTGTTTTGCAGATGACCTCCTGGTTTTCGTGGATGGTACGAAGCGTTCCATTGGAGAAACAATCAAGATACTCTGACGAATTTGCGTCTTACTCCGGACTGAAGATAAGTCCTCAAAAATCAACATTGTTTATGGCTGGAGTCTCTGCTGAAAATCAAGAAGATATCATGTCGCAATTCGGTCTCAACATTGGACACTTACCGGTGAAATACTTAGGCCTGCCCCTACTCTCTAAACGGATGAGCATGGCTGACTATGAACCGCTCATTGACAAAGTAAGATGAATGAGCTCGTGGACAACAAGGTACTTGTCATATGCGGGAAGACAACAACTTATAAAATCGGTTATTCATGAAATCGTCAACTTTTGGATTCAAGCATTTAAACTACCAAGCCGATGTACAAAGAAGATTGAGAGTTTGTGTGCGGCATTCCTGTGGTCAGGACCATCCTTAAGCTCAAATAAATCCAAAGTGGATTGGATAGAGGTATGCAAACCGAAACATGAAGGTGGGTTGGGATTTAAATCGCTAAAGGAGGCAAACATAGTGAGTGGCTTGAAACTCATTTGGAGATTGGCATCCAAAAAAGACTCTCTATGGGTTATGTGGGTTAAGAAAATGTTAATTCGGGATGGTTCATTGTGGGCTTCAAACGAGTCAACATCATCCGGATCATGGATTTGGAGGAACCTCATGAAAGATAGAACACGAGCAAGCAACTTCCTTCGTGTTGAAGTGCGGAATGGTAAGAACACTTCATTTTGGTACGACAACTGGTCTAACTTGGGAAATATTTACAATGTGATAGGTGCAAGAGGCACAATTGATTTGGGAATACCACAACATGCAACCATGGCCGAGCTAATGCACTCGCATACTTCTCGGAGGCATAGAGATGAGGTACTCAATACAATAGAAGAAGCAATTACTCGGGCTAGGAACTCACGAACAGAGGCAGAAGATAAGGTATTATGGAGGGGTGATGCGGGGAAATTCAAGAAGGAATTCAATTCAAAGGAAACATGGTCACAAATTCGAACAATAAGTCACAAAAAAAATTGGTGCAACGGTGTGTGGTTTACCCACGCAACACCAAAGTACTCGTTTTTTGCGTGGCTTGCGATTCTAAACAAGCTGTCAACGGGAGATAGAACAAAACATTGGGTGGGAAACACGACTTGCGCGCTATGCAACACTACCGAGGAAACTCGGAACCATCTCTTTTTCAGGTGCACTTTTTCGACAAGGGTGTGGAAAACACTAACAAGGGGACTCTTAGGAAACCTCTACACAACAGCATGGCTTCAACTGTTGGATTTACTTACGGGGAGAAATCTGACCGACATCCGACAATTCGTGTTCCGCTACACTTTCCAAACGACGATCTACCACATATGGAGAGAACGAAATGAAAGACGACATGGTCAAACACCAATGACATCGCAGCAGCTTGCGAAGTTTGTGGATAAATCTATTCGAAATCGACTGAGCACGTTACGGAGAACCGGAGATCGACGATATGCCGAGGGACTAATGGTTTGGTTTGAAACGTGAGAGAGGACGTCATGAGCCGAACAGAATTAAAACTTTTCTAAACATTCGGAATGATTTCAAATTATGAAAACTTCATTGTAACAAAAGTTGGTTTTTTGGTATGTATAAAATTTAACATTCTTCCAAAAAAAAAAAAAAATGGGCGCAAGCCGGTCCCGTGCCTAGCTTTGAGGATTACATGGAGGTTGGTGAGGTCGAAATTACGATGTATGCGACTATGGTAGGTACTTTGATGGGAATGGGAGATATTGCTACGGAAGCAGCTTATGAGTGGCTCAAATTAAGACCAAAACTCATCCAATCATTATCTATAAAACGGTCGTCTGATGAATGACATGGCTGGCTTCGAGGTACAAATAAAATTTGAGATTGTATTGAATCGTATACATGTCTGGTTCCTCCATAAGGCACACTAAACATGTGCTTCAAACCATAATGAAGTCTTATTTTAGGGATACCAAGATTAAAAACATAAAGTAGTTTAGTGGTTGTCTAAATAGCTAGTTTAGTGGTTGTCTAATTAGCTCCCATGTTGCTATTCCTTTTATTCAATATATGTTCTCTTTTTTTGTTTTTTTTAATTTGTCTTGAATTTATATTTTGTTTCCTTTTCTGTTTTATAATTTAACCTAGTTGATTTCCTCCAATTGTGATTTAGCTAGAAGTGGCTCTTCTGGTTGTGAATATTGTGTGTTCCCTTCTTTTTTTTTTGCGTCAAATTTGTGTGTTCCCTTCAAAATATTGATATATTGCTGTTTTGTTCATTACGGACTTATGCGACTTGATTAGGATGACATGAGTCGAGGATATGTAACATGAAATTACCAAAGACGAAGCTTTTAGGGAGCTTCATAAAATGCGTGTAGACTATGACAAAATAGTGAACGAAGAATTGTTAAAGACAATTAATTACACTACAAGAAATATCAACATCTATAGCACCACAGAAACGCCATATTACATTTTCCATAGCTCTTTCATAAACGCTGTATTTGCCTCAGCTATGGTAGGTGAGCAATATACAATAGCATTTTTTCGTTATGCTATAGAAAGGTCTTCTACAATAGCACCACTAAAGCGCTAACTTACTGCGGTATTTTTTTTTAAAATTTTTTTAGTATTAACTCAATTCGTGTGCTATGATAAGATATTCAACTATAGCGCCATTAGAATGCTAAATAATTTTATTTTGTAGCAGTGTTTTTTTTGGTGTATCATTATTTGATAGCGTTTGTTTATTTTGGAAAACGCTGTCATAGTTTTTACTAAAGCTATGTTAGATGGCTCTTTTCTCATCTACAATAGCCCTGTCATATTGAAATTTGCATAACCCTATTTTATATAAAAATATTTGAATCCTTTCTTCCATATATAAAATCAGAATCCTAACATACATCAAAGTTCTCAATCCAACATACATTAACACATAAGACAAGTCTCAATCTTATTAGAATTCAAATTTAAACTTTAAAATCCATAACAAAGTTTAACGAACTTACTAATCTCATGACCAGATTAGCACATGATAACTTTGTCTTCTGGCCATGCAATTGTTGTACCAATAGCATCTTCCATACACTCGATTTCAGTAGATGGCCTCCACACTGCTGCATCTCTCACCTTCACAACATCTATCCAAACTTTAACTGCATTATTTCCCAAACGAACAAAGTGCACATTTTGATCTGGGTCATTTGAAGCCCAACGTCCTTCAGCGACAACCCTCTTCTTTCCAGTAATATCCATCAACCTGCGCTTCTTATTCTCCTTAGAAACAACTACATTGTTACGCTGTCATGATTTAAGATAAACACCATTTAATAGTCGAGTAAAAAAGGAACTAAAAGTAACATGCTAGCAAACCCGAATATTACCTGAGATCTCCGTAGAGGAGACTGTGCAACTGGTACAGATTTCTTAATTGGCGGGCTTGTACATGTAGCTGGAGGTTTTCCGTCGGAGACCCAGATCCTGAAGCTGCTGACTTAGATTCTGTACCAGATTTAGAACTTGAGGCTGGCTTAGTTGCTGCACAATTCTCAGCAGTAGATTTGTGGCTTGTTGCATCTATAGGATTCTCAAATACAACTTTATTGACAGGCCATGATACATACGCCATCAAACAGTCCTCAAGGTATGTCATGTCCTTATTAGGCCTCCATATAAATGCCTTTGGTACAAGTACCACATCCACAAAAATTTTAACTGCCTTTGGTCCAAGAGGAAGTCCATTAACTAATGCATCTCGGTCTTGTGTCTGCCAACGACCTTCACCAACAATCACATCATCTGAAGATAAATCCAATATTTTGCATTTGTTTGAAGTATTTGTTCTTAGGTCCTGTCAAACAGATTCATAAAATCATATAAATAGCCAAATGATGATGATTATATCTACCATATACTAATCAAAGAATAAAATTCTGAGAAAAAATATTTATCGTAGGCACAATATCTTCCATTTGGATAGTTTTGTCTACAAGAACACATTTCGATGCAGGCCACGCAATCATCTGCCCAACAGCTTCGATAATAGTAAACATTTTAGTTGCAGGTCTCCAGAGGAATGCATCTGGTATGATAGCAGCTTCAACCAAGACCTTCAGATCGGTAGGCCCAAGGTGACTATCATTGATAATTTCTTCCGGATCAGAAGAAATAACATGCGCTTCAGCAACTTTATCATCAGTATCAGACCAATCCACCAACACACATTTAGGTTGTCTGATTTTGTTTACACTCTACAGATTATGTTAGTACAAATTGTTAATATTTAAAATACCAACGAATTAACAATCTCACAGAATAATCAAACTTACCCTTGCAGCTGAGTTTTCACCGATTTCAGTGTCTTGTCTCTGTCATAGAAAAAACTTGTGAAATTAAGTATGTCTACTATATACAATTTCTTACTGTCTAATTTCAAAAGTATACAAGTATCTAACCTGGTTTTTAATCTTCGCAATTTCATCTTCCAACTCGTTGACCCTTTTTACTAACTGAACTTGCTTCTCTTGCATTTCAACCATACACTTATTCTTCAGTTGGAAACTAATTTGGTCTTGCTCATGCCTCTACCCATTGCCCTCAGACGACTAGGATTGTCAAGACCTAAAATCTGGGCGAGTTGATCTTCTTCTGGATTAGTTGTATCTGTTGGAGCATCATTACCAACCAGCTCAGCTGCCTTTCTCAGAAAGACATAACAATTTCTTACATTTAAAATATAACATTTAAGAAATGAATAGCAAAATCATTCAAGTAATTTTATTTGAAACTTACAATCTTCTCCACGGCATTCGTATTCACTGCCGTACCATATTTTTTTGTACGTGACTTAATTCATACCTTCAGTCTTGTCACTTCAGATGGATCCCCACTTTCAAATTTCTGTTAAAAAGAAAAATACTCAAATGATATACGTAAATAGGCTATATAACTTATCAGAATAAACAAGAAATTATGGCAGTATGCTCACCATTTCTTCTGTTAGCCTGACCATGCCTTTACGGCTAGTGGTATGAGAAATCTGTTTGCTCCTCCTTTCTTTATATTTATCACTCACAATCTGATAATTATACAAGTAAATAATTTACAATCACTAACTAATTTTAGTATCAAGAGTTTAGTCACTACCTTAAATGCTGGGCTTGTTTTGACTTTCACAAACTTTCGCCATTCAATCGGATTTATATGCTTAGGCCGCAGATTCATCCTCTGTTGATTATTTGTAGCATTCAGAATGTCCTTCACAACCAATGATTTGTGTGACCTCCACAAGCATTCCATCTGCCTCAACACTGCAATCTTTTGATAGTCTTCATCAAGTTCAAATCTTGCCTGCAGTCATTTACCCAGAAAAACATAAATATATCTATAAACATGTTAAATAAAATCACCTGAACAGATTTCAAATAAGATCACCTGTAATGTACTGTCCTTATTACATTCGTAACTATAAAACTAAGTATTAGAAGCACCAACACATAATGTACTAAGTTAACAAATTAGAGAACTACATACGTAGGTGGATAAGACTAACCTGCCGCGTGATTAGAAGAACATATAAGCTTCAGTTCTCTGATTTGGAAACGCCATCACTTGCAAATTAAAAAAAAAGACCCGTAATGAGAATAAGTTTCAGTACTTTATGTATCCACATGTTGAAATCGAATTACATAGAGCCTAAAAAATCAAACCTTTAAATCAAATAAATTTCTAATTTCATATTTTTCAATCGCAATAAGCTAATTTCATTCAAATCCAAAACAATCTTGTAAATTCGAACAACCTAATCGAACAATCTTCTAAATATGTAAGAACAGGGACATGAAAGAAGAGAACAAAAGAGAAAGGCTTTTAAATATCATATCGCTGAAATTGAAAACCCTAAATTCGAAACTATTCAAACCACAATGGAAGGGAAATTGTGCGAATTTTAAGCTAAGTTCGAGGTAAAGAAACGAGATTGAAGAAGAAAGAAGAATTGTTCTTCGAAAGACATGCCTCTCGATTTGATATATCTGGCTGCTGCGATGGGTAATGTGACTTCTGGGTTCTTGCGCAATTCGATTTCAGGTCGTTGTAGCTGTGACGACCCAACCCGTCAAAATAAAAAAAATTTCGACCCGGATCACTATTATCACAAATAGTGATCCTCGACGGTCCAATATAACAACAATGCGGAAACAAACGAATAAACAATCAACAAGATTATTATTTAACAAGCCCATACTTATTAAATTACTACATCAATTCAGTTAATTCAGTTCAACAATCAATATAGTTTCAGAATTGCTAACACCCTAACAATTCTACTTAAACACGAAAACGAGACTCTAGATCATCCCCTCGTCCTGGCCATGATTCCACGATCAAACCTTCTCTTTACCTGCACCACATGGTTATAAGAGATGCGTGAGTATTATCATAAATACCCAGTGAGACGGTCATCCCATCAACAGACTAATTAAATATAAGCATAATAATGCTATAATATCAGGATGAACAATCAACACGAAAACAGCACAATCGCGTAAAAACAGCCTGTGTCGATCGACACACCAACCCGTGTCGATCGACACCAACTCCGACACTCATGTCCGTCAGCACACCATCTTGGTGACCTACTGACACCGTGTCGATCGACACACCCATATGTGTCGATCGACACACAAAACCCAGAAACTCGCACACGCGATTTTCTGCACAATAATCCATCAAATAACACGAAATCGATCCCAAACAACACACAATCATATTCTAACACTTCTTATGCTTATACGAGCCTATGGTCACGCACTCACCTCGATTGGAAAGGAAAACGGATTCAAAAGTGTTCAAGAAAACCAAGAACACGCACGTTCCAAAGAACTCAACACACGCGACGAACGGCTACACCGAAATCCAAGCGGAAGACGGCGCTGGAAACTAGACGCATAGAGATACACAACGGTGTGTAGAATGTCCGCTAATTCGCAACGATTCGTCGGGAAAACAGTCCGCAAGTTCGACGATCCGAACTGGAACAGAAACAACACGTTGAACAAGAACGTACACCGAGAACGGAAAAGATCGGAAACCCGATCTGAAAACTAGACAGAGAGAGCTTTCTAACCGTATATAGATCGCTCTCTGGGTCCTTCTGGTTCGACGGCAATTAAGCTCGTAATCTCGATGCGATGATCGGAACTGGAAACAGAAACGACCCATTGAACAAGAACACAAAGAATCCGATGAACGGATACTCCAAATCCGGATCGGAAAAAGGTTCTGGAAACTAGACAGAGAGACCTTTCTAAACGTATATAGATCGCTTTCTGGGTCCAAACGATTCGACGGTAATACTCCCTCGAATTGAACTGATCGCAGTTGAAGGCTGCACAAACCGCCCTCATTAAAACGATCATAACTCAACGAATACACCACCGATTCACAAACGGTTTTCTCCTGAATCAAGATAAAAGAGTGGAGAACGTACCCACAAAATTTCAGCCTGATCCGACGTGAATTACCCGGCCGATCGTCTCCTCCAAGATCCGAAGAGAAGCTGCCTTCAAACCAAGAACACTTCACTCTCTCTCAACTCCTCTCTCTCTCTCTCAAACATCTCAAAACTCTGAGCAACCTTTCTCTATAACCACTGCCGACACTCCTCTTCCTTTTATAGACAAACTCCCATGGTTTTTCCTAAACCAAAACCGCAACCCGTTGCTTCAAAACCGAATCCGTCGGTTTACACGACCAAAATTACAATAATTTGGATCGCGGTCGTTACAGTAGCGAGCTGCAGTGGTGGCGGCGACAAGTTTGAAGAGAGATTGGAAGATTTCTGGTGGGTGCGAGATGTTTAGATTTTAGATCTGAATTTTTTTTTTCGACAGAAGATATAGAGAGAAAGGGGAAAGGCGCTTTAATGAAAAATTTTGTTAAAAATTTGCTTAAGTGTTCGCGGACTCCGTGTTTTTATTTCCCGCTTATCGATTTTTCTATCATAGCGTTAAGTAGAAGCTGTTATATTTTAACATAATTTACTACTTATCTTTCATAGCAGTTCGAAAAAATGAGCCATGCTCAAGTGCTATTAATGTGTTTATTTCTTGTAGTAATGTCCCAAGCCGAGTTCTCAGGGAAGCCATCAATTGTGCACGTATGACCTGCGTTGCCTATGGTTACGGTGAAGGATTAACCTATCCTGAAGGCAAAATTAAGGACTATATTATTTCCCTTTATCTTGATCAGATTCGTTTGTGAAGAATTTGATTTAAAACATTGTAATGTATGTGACATTTGCTGTAACGCCCGTGAACCAAAAAGTAAATTTTTGGTGGGAGTCGATCGACACAGAGTGTGTGTGTCGATCGACACGTGAATGTTGGACTTAGGAGAAGTCGGGTTTTGGGCGTTATGTCGATGACACATGTGGTGTATGTCGATCGACACGTGTTGAAATCAAACCGTCGGGTTTGGTTCCAATTGGCCGGTTTGGTGGGCCGGTTTAGGGAAACCCTAGGGTTCGATATAAAAAGCATAATCAGAAGTTCTGGCCGTTTTTGTTCTGGAGAATCAGACTTTTCAGAGAGTTTTTGGGGAGAAATTCTGAAATCAGAGAATTTGGGGCTTTCGAGAGATTTCTTGGAGGAGAATTGATCGTGAGTGGAGATAGAACGAGAAAGAGGTTGTTGTTGTGCTGATTTCGGGTTTGTGAGGACGGAATCAGAGGCTGTCTTAGGGTTCTTCGCTCGTTCTTCGCGTTCTTCATCCTTTTCAATCCCAATCAAGGTGAGTGCGTGACCGTAGGCTCGTATAAGTATAGGGGACCAATGGAATACGATTGCTTGGTGGTTTTCGTGTGTTTGTGTGTGGATTTGTGCAGGAGACTCGACGGATCGTATCAGATTCGAGTCGTGTGAGGATTGACTCGATTATGGGTCCTGCGACGTCGTGTCGATCGACACCGAGGTGGTGTGTCGATCGACACGGGGCCTGTGTTCTTTGACACCTAGTGGTTGTGTCGATCGACACAGTGGATCCTGTCGATCGACACGGGGTCACTGATGATCGACACCTAGTGGTTGTGTCGATCGACACAGTGAGTCCTGTCGATCGACACGGTGTATTCTGGACTGGTTTTGTTTGCTTGGTTGTGTATGCTTGTTCTGTGATCATCATGGTATTGTGTTGGTTGTTTATACTTGTATTTAAATAGCTTGTAGACGGGATGACCGCGTCGCTGAGTATTTGTGATAATACTCACGCAACTCTTTTTGCCAAGTGTTGCAGGTAAAGAGAAATTGTGGTCGTGGAATCGTGGCGAGGAAGAAGAGATGATTTAGGGTCTCACTTGGATTGTATTTCTATGGAGTTGTTAGGTTGTTAGTCATTGGATATTGTTTATTTATATTGGTTGATTGGTTGAACTGGGTTGATATTTGATAAAGTATGGGATTTGTTAAATTGGAATATGTCGTTGATGTTTTATTGTTCCGCATTGCTTGGTTGTTGACCCATTGAGGATTATTATCTGTGATGATAATAATCTGGAGGGAAATTTTTTGAAATTTTGGGTCGGGTCGTTTCATTTGTTGTACTAATTTAAAGCACCTCCAATGAAAAATTCTCACATCGGTTTTTCAACTAAAGAGAAAAAATATTAATATTTAATTGTATGATTATATGTTTAAATGTACCAAGCTGACAAAAAAAACACATAAAATAAAAACAAATAATATGCAAATTATTCTCGTTTGTTTTGGGTGAAAAATCCAGTATTTGCAAGGGTGGTTTTCTAACTTCTTATTTGACCCTTCTCCGTTTAGTTGGTAATCCCTATTCTCTATTATACTATCTCGACAAAAAAAAAAAACTTATAAACACAATAATATAATTGCGTATGAAAAGGAATCATCAACTACTAATATTGCACAAAAACAAAACATGCAGTTTAGTGGTTGTCTAATTAGCTCCCATGTTGCTATTCCCTTTATTAAATATATGTTCTCTTTTTGTTTTTTTTTCTGTTTTTTTTTTTTTAAATTGTCTTGAATTTATATTTTGTTTCCCTTTCTATTTTATATTATAACCTAATTGATTTCCTCCAATTTTGATTTAGCAAGAAGTGGCTCTTCTGGTTGTGAATATTGTGTGTTCCCTTCAAAATATTGATATATTGCTGTTTTTGTTCATTACAGACTTACGCGACTTGATTAGAAAGACATGAGTCGAGGATATATAATTACCGGGGTCAACTGTTATATGAAGCAACATGAGATTTAGTTGAATCTATCCATCTTATTAAAAAAACAAAAAATCTAAAAATTAAAAAATTTCAAAATCTCATCCCGATTCCTTTCTCTTTCTTCTCTCAGATTCCTGCGACATCGCTCTTTCTGCGACATCGCTCTTTCTTTTCTCTCGATTTCGGCGACTGTTTCTTATCTCTCGATTCCCGCGATGGGGTGCATAAAAATATATTCTATAGTAAAAGGTATAAAATATTAAAGAATCATTACCAAACACCAACGAATCTTTTATATTTATATTTATATCACTATACTATCATTTAGGTTTATTATATATGTAGTCTAATGATTTCATCAAATATTTACGTGATTGCTATAATGGACATAATTAATTTTTATAATTGTATATTCAAGATAAGTATGAAATTTTATAAACATATTACTTTTTTAAATTAGCTATTATAAGTAGTTTCTACAAAAAAAAAATTCCGTTTGAGAAATACAACTTTTGCGAACCTCTTTTTAAAATATACCACTAAGTGAAAAGTGTTTCGAAAATACCATTTTATATAACATACTTTATATAGTAATCGTAAACCATTATCAATGTTTGGTTCTTAAGTTTAAGTTTCATTGTTCCTTTTGACCCAAATCTACTAATTTTATTGTATAAATTTGCGTAGTTCTAAAATGAAATGTATTTGCTTGTGTATATGACAAATGAGAAAATAGAGTATCTATTGACAAAAACAAATTGTTTGTGTTCCACATAATGCTTAGGCCGAGAGAGCATGGATATATCGACGTACTTGCTTGTTTTTGTATACACAGTTTTTTTTTCCGAAAGTTCTGTCAAACATATAATTTTGTTGAAGAAAGAAAAAATTGTAGAAAAAAAATTCTTGAAGAGATTAATAATTGAAGAGATTAATAATTTATTATATAATTATAGAGTTCTCTTTCCATCTAGGGTGTTCACCTTAGCAAAAAAAAAATTTTATACTAAATTTTATTTTAAATATTCAATTAATTCATCTTAATATTTATTGATTGTTATCGGTAACTAATAAAAAATTGAGCTAAATAAAAAACGAAAATAAAAAAACAATGATAAAAAGTAGTACATATAAAAATATTTGAGTATTTTTTTGCTTTAAATACAAAATTACAACAAAAAATATATTTCATGTATATTTTACTTAATTTAAGAGTAATAAAAAAAATTAAGAGTTTATGATAAAGATGAATGTTTACATATTTTAATTTAAAAAAATTGAAAAGATGTAAAATAAATATAAATATAAGAGCAAATGAATAAAAATGCAGATAAACGACATGATAAAATCAATTTTTTTATTTTATTAATGGTTAAGTATCGTAGTTGAGTATCAAACGATGGTTAGTGTGCGGAAAATCCAAAGAGAAAGAGAATATCTTATTTCACTAAAGAGATAGTGAAAAATATCATTAAAGATGAAAACTACGCTGAAATTTTTGAATATATAATTTAGTTGAAATAATATATTTGATTTTTGGAAGTATAAAAAAAATTCTGATTAAAAAGCAGTGAGGGATTAAAAAAAATTAAAAACTATATATATATATATATATATATATATAAAGTCTCAAACAAACATATTTATTTTCAAATAGGAACTATCGACATTGAAATGAATAAGTATCAATTTATATTTTTCAAACATTTTAATTCAAATCATATACTCCATCATATCTATAAAAATTGATTGTTATGTTAATTATAAAGATAAAAGTACTTGATTAATTAAAAAAAATTTGTCACTAATTTAACAAAATTGTAAGAGAAAAACTCGCGCATCGCGCCTGCTATATTCTAGTAATAACAATAATGATGAAGTTCTTACAACCTAAGATAAACTGAGGAAATCAACAATTGCAATAAATGAATGAAGAATACTTAATTTTTAGTTATGTTATAGTAGTAATGTTAGAGGATGCTTAATTTTCTTCATTTGTATTTGGATTGTTTATAAGCTTAAATGTTAAACAAATTTTCTACACTATTATGGGTTTGTTGTTTTCCCTATGAGATGGTTGTATCCTCTAGTGGGTTAATTTCTGATTAGTATAACATTTGGCCAAAAAAAAATGTTAACAATTTGTTTTATATTTAGTCATATAAAAAAGGTCACTACGGAAGGTGAACAACAAACAATTGTTAGATGTAATTTTTTGTTAGAAAAATCAATGAATTATGTGTCGGATTCTAGTGAAACGCATTCAACTTTATATAAATAACATATCTAGTGATAAAAACATGATCCTAATATAAATTATATATAAATAGCACAGCTAGACAAGAGTCTACATTCACCAAAAATCAAGAAATGGAAATGATAATAATCTCTCTCTGCTTAATAACCTTCTTCGCCTTTTTCTTCTTAAAATCACTCCTCAAACGAACCACCACCACCAATCTTAACCTACCACCTTCCCCATGGCGGCTTCCGATAATCGGAAACCTTCACCAGCTTAGCCTCCACCCGCACCGCTCTTTTCATTCTCTAAGCATCCGCTATGGCCCGCTCATGCTCCTTCACTTCGGTCGTGTCCCTGTTCTCGTGGTCTCATCCGCTGATGTAGCTCAAGATGTCATGAAAACACACGATCGTCGGTTTGCGAATCGCCCTAAAACGAAAGCTGTTGATATAATTATGAACGGTGGGCGAGATGTGGCTTTTTCCTCCTACGGCGAATACTGGAGACAGATGAAGGTATGATATTCTTATCGTTTCCATAGTGGTGAAACATTATCGAACTCATTATAGAAAAATCGAACCATGTATATTATTATCATGTATTATTTTCCTTATCTTAACAGTTAAAGATGGCAGTTTATCTTTTCATACTTATTTACTTTTCTTTTTTTTTGATATAAGACTAGATTATCTTTTAAATATTTTTATTTTTGGTACTTTGGATGAAGAGTTTATGCACTGTTCATCTCCTTGGCAAGAAAATGGTCAAGTCCTTTGAGAAAGTAAGAGAAGAAGAGATTACTGCAATGATGGTGAAGCTTGAGCAAGCGAGTTCTTCTTCTGTACCGGTAAATCTAAGTGAATTCCTCCTTAATTTGTTTAACAATGTGGTATGTAGAACTGCTATGGGAAGAAAATATAGCCGCGAGGAAAATACTAGCGATTTTGGAAGACAACTGAGAATAATCATGGAGCTTCTAGGTTCATTTCCCGTGGGGGATTACATCCCGGATTTGGCGTGGATAGATAAAATCCGCGGTTTGGATCGAAAAATGGTGGAAGTAAGCAAAACATTTGTGGATTTTCTAGAAAGAGTGGTACAAGAACATGAAGTTGAAGGTGAGAATAAAGAGACATTAGATTTTGTTGACATGTTGTTACGAATTCAAAGAGAGAAGACAAATGGATTCGAGATTGAGAGAAGTGATATCAGACTCATCATTTTGGTAATTACGATAAACCATCATTTGATTAAAAACAAGATCCTTTTAATAGAATTTAAATATGGGTAAATAAATATAAAAATTGAGACTCACTCGATTAAAATTAATCGTAGTGCTACTAAACATGAAACTTTATGCTTGTTTATAGGATATTTTCTTAGGAGCAACGTCAACAATTTTCACGACCGTGGACTGGGCAATGATTCTTCTTATAAGACATCCAACATGTATGAAAAAACTCCAAGATGAGATCCGAACATATTCGAAACATAAGTTATATGTTTCGGAAGAAGAAATTGACAATATGAAATACCTAAAAGCTGTGATTAAAGAAGCTCTTCGACTACATCCTCCCGGTCCGTTATTAATTCCTAGACAACTTAGTGAAGATGTCAAACTGAAAGGATATGACATTACGGCTGGTACAATGGTAAACTTCTAAACAACGAATAAAGCAACCATTATTACATAAGTAAGCGATGGATAGAGAAAAAAAATGTATATTATGTGTATGGTTGAGCAGGTATTCATCAATGCTTGGGCTATACATCGAGACACCGCAACATGGGGACGAGATGCAGAAGAATTTAAGCCAAAGAGACATTTTGATCTACCTTTGGAATTTTCAGGACAAGATTTTAACTTCATCCCATTTGGATCGGGAAGAAGACTTTGTCCTGGAATAGGATTTGCATTGGCATTAATTGAGGTGACATTGGCCAACCTTGTGAATCGGTTTAACTGGAGAGTCGAGAGTAGACAACTTGGAGATGATGATCAATACTATCTAGCAGAAACAACCGGTATCGAAGTTTGCCGCAAGTTCCCTTTAATTGTCTTCCCATCTTTAGCTTTATCCACTATTTAGGGTGCAACTTGAATCAACGTCTTGGCTAAAAAGCCCAGTAAGTTAGAGTTTTTACTGATATTCTCAAGAAACATCAACATTTCCATATAATACTTATAGTTGTACCATATATATCTACGATCTAAATTTTACAGCATCTAATTTTGTAGGTTTCGACTAGTGACCACTAGAAAACCAAGAAAAATGAAAGAGAAATGAGTGAAAGAGAACAGAAAAAGAGAAATTTACTATGACACATTGAAATAGAAATATTCCATTATACTTATCATTATAAGAATGTTCCATTAGGATTTAGTTACAATTAATTCTAATTTTGACCTTGATTTATATTGACAAAAAGTTTTTTTTTTCGAAATTCCCAACGGACGAAGCGAACCGAACCTGTGACTGGTCCATGTGTCCGGAATTTGGGAGTTTCGAGTGTTGGGACGTCTCAGGTCTTGAAAGAGTTGAGGCTCGGACAATGCATCCGACCCCTCCTACATCATAATTATTATTTTTCTTTCTCAGATGGCCATTTTACATGTATTTGTTGGAATAGTACAAAGAAACGTATTCGCCAAAGGCATATGACACAAAGAACAAAAGTTTTCTAATCAAAACTCAAAAACGTACCTTAAAGTAAGAAACAAGAGAAAACGAATGACAAAATACCAGAGTAATGAAATCTCAAATTAAGAAACAATAGAAAACCAGAGTAGTGTCAAATAAAAACAAAAGCAAATCAAATGGAACCATCTCTAAATTTCCATATCATAAGTCGCTCTATTGTGACCTCTACGATGACACCGGCTGCACTTTGCTTCTTCGACCCTTTTGGTCCTTGCGACGATCGTATTTTGTCTTCAACTAATTCGTATCTTCGTTTCCTTCGCCTTCCACATGTCGCTCTGTTGTGACCTCCACGATGACTGTTGTGTCGATGTTTTCTTCCTAGTGTAAGCAGCAAATTTTCTTACTTGGCGATCATTGGAGATGATAATTGGACGAGACGCTAACTTGTTGATCAAATTCCTTGGTAGAAAACTACACTCGATCATAACATCGCGTTGCTCAATTCTGTAATCTTCTGACACCATAGTCTTTAGCTCGTCAATAGTAGTATTGTCGATTCTAAAGCCGTAATCTACCACCTTTTTCTTCGCCAACAGCAAAGCTCCATCCCTCATTGGAGACCCATTCACCACATGTCGCATAGATATGCAACATATTAGCCAAAACAAAGAAACTATATGCGACAAAATTCAAACGAACCACAAATGAAGAAATCAAACGCGAGGAAGAAGAAGAAGATTACGTGAAAACGTGTTTTACAAAGAAATATTTTAAAAAAATCATTTTAGGTAACAAAAATATTCAGAAACTATATTCTACGAATCGGTAGATGGTAGACAAAGTGGTAAACGTTGTGGTAGAAACTATATTCATGACACGGTAGAATATATTGAGAACAGTAGAATGTACTATCTGGGTTTGGTAGATGTCAATCTAAGTCGTGGAACTAGTATTCTACGAAAATGTAGAACGTAGAACATGACGCAAAACTAAAATTCTACCCTCGGTAGATAAAGGTGAAATAAGCAGAATTCTAAATCTACCGAATTGTGGCAGCCGTAGATGGAAAAACTAAAATCATTTTTTAACATGGTTTTTAGCTTAAAAAAATAAAAATTATATACAAATGACTATTCATGATATGTTTATAATTATCAGATTTTTAAAATTTAAAACTTTTTATTTTGAATTATTTATATTTCCATAAAAGGTAATATAGACAAAAAGTGGTAAAAGTTAGACAAAAGTGTATTGAGAATTTTAGTAAATTTTCCAAAAAAGAATTAAAAAAAGAAAAAGAATGAAATGCAAAGAAAGATAATGAAACTTTTGTTATGAATGAATGGCAATCATCATAATGAATTGATTTTTCACATAATTCAAATTTTTTTTATAAATATAAATATCACTATCAATCATGTCATACAAATTTGAATATTTAAATTAATTTTTAACTAAATTTTACAATATCCAATTATGGAGTTGAACACCCAATTCAACCAGTAATTATTTTATTGGTGTCGGTTTCACCTTTTAAAATCCCACATTCTAATGAATACCAATTTTACATGAGGATACATTCTAAACTACGAAGTGGCAATTTTTCTAAAGTATATGACAAATGAGAAAATAGAGTATCTATTGACAAAAACAAATTGTTTGTGTTCCACATAATGCTTAGGCCGAGAGAGCATGGATATGTCGACGTACTTGCTTGTTTTTGTATACACAGTTTTTTTCCGAAAGTTCTGTCAAACATATAATTCTCTTGAAAAAAGAAAAAATTGCAGGAAAAAAATTCTTGAAGAGATTAATAATAATAACAATAATGATGAAGTTTTTACAACCTAAGATAAACTGAGGAAATCAACAATTGCAATAAACATATGGAAAATGAATTTATCTTTTAACAACGAATGGTTTTATTACTCAACCAAAACTAATGGTAACAATAGAGTATATTGAGAGAAACGACTGCTTTATCTTATGTTTATTAGATTTTTATTTCATATCATAAAAATGATCATAAATAAATTTGGTTGCTTTTACAATACTTGTTGATTCTCGAATCCACTTTATTTTCTTTCCAAATCCACTTTGTTTGTTTTTAATCAATGGATTCAAAATGGATTTCCAAACCCTACAAGGATTTCCATATCCACTTTGTTTGATTTTAATCAATGGATTTCCAAATCCTATTTTTATTTTGATAAGCTTGTTAGCCACTCAATGGTGCCACTATCTTCTTGGCCCCTTAGGAACGAGTGCGAGTAATGGGGACTGGGGAGTGATTTTTTTTTTTTTTTTTGGGTCAACTGGCATGAATTTATATAGAATTTTGCTAAGTAATTTAAATCATCATTTTGCGATACTCTTAGCAAACTGGGTATGCATCTCTGCTCGTATATCAATCAAATGGAGTTTGATTCCTTCCCTGTCTTTAGAAAAATAAACAACTACCGTGTAAATATTGATACCAAGAAGTAATCTGTGATCCGCTCAGATGATTTAGTGAATTTACAAGGCCTAGTTCCATATAGCACCATATCTACAACAAGTTTAGGTCTAGTCCTATTTTTCTACCAAATAAAAGTTAAAAACCTATTTGCCTATATAACGAAAGTTATTGGAATCAATCTCGCAGATAGGTTACTCCCATTTACTTTATATATACTGTCATTCTCTCTTCCCAATCAATCTCGCACTCTCTTTCTCTCTCACACACATTTATGCATGGGATCAACGGGTCATGATGAAAGCGGTCGTACGTTTAGAAAGTTGCAACCCTCTCAATGGGCTGATTACTTCCTCGATGTTCCGATAGATGAAATGGTGAGTCAATTTACTATTAAAAATATATGTGGTTAGGTGCACTAATATGCCTATGAAATATAGATAGGCATTAGAAAAACAAAATAATTTATCTATTGACTTGCGTACACCTCTAGGAACTAGATGTCCATGCAAACGAACTCGAAGCACTGAAGCCCAAAGTTAGGGACATGCTTATGTCTTCTTCCAAGACCGAAGGCCACGACTTGGCCAAGAGGAAAATTCTATTGATCTATGTGTTGGTCAGTCTTGGTGTTGCGTATCATTTTGAGAATGAGATCGAAGAGACCTTGACACACGCCTTTGAGAAGATAGATGATATGGTCTCAAATGAACATGACCTTTACACAGTCTCCATCATCTTTTGGGTTTTCAGAACTTATGGTCACAACATGTCGTCAGGTAAGTGATTTATCTTTCATTAAATACATACTAATTAGTTTGTTCATTTCTTGTTGTATAACAAGATGATACAATATTCATTGATGTAGATACGTTCAAGAGATTCCAAGAGGAGGGAGGAAAGTTCATGGACTCCCTAGCCAAAGATGCCAAGAGTATGTTGAGCTTATACGAAGCCGCTCATCTGAGGACGACGAGAGATTATATAATGGAGGAAGCATTGAGTTTTACAACAAAACACTTGGAGTTGTTGGCAGGAAGAGTAAGCCCTCATCTCTCAAGGCTTATACACAATGCTCTTTGCCTATCTCAGCATTGGAACATGGAGATATTAGTTGCGATGGAATATATCTCATTCTATGAGCAAGAAAACGACCACAACGAGACGTTACTTAATTTTTCCAAGCTCAATTTCAAAATACTACAGATTCTCTATCTTAAGGAGCTCAAAATCGTTACAAAGTACGTAATCTCTTCAATTGCAAGTATTTAAACATGGCTTGAATAGAGTCCATGAAGAAATTTTGGTCACGTGTTTAATTCAACCATATATATATACATGTGTGTGTTTGGATGCAAGGTGGTACAAGGAGCTCAACTTTGAATCTAAGTTGCCACCTTACTTCAGAGACAGAATTGTGGAGTTACATTTCTTTGTAACATCGATGTACTTTGAGCCACAGTTCTCACGTGCGAGGATTATGTTGACTAAGTTCTACACGGCCGAAACCATTATCGATGATACTTTCGATAGATATGCTTCTATTCATGAAGCTGAAAGCCTCGCCAATAGCATAGAAAGGTTAGCTACGTAGTAAAATTCCACATAAAAAAAAAAAATGATATTGATTATGGTGATGATGATGACGTTCCCTATATGGTGATAATGTACAAGGTGGGCTCCTGATGATGACATGAACAAACAGCCAGATTATCTTAAATTCGTGTTTAAATTTATAGTGGATATATTCGAAGACTTTGAAAGTGAAGTGAAATCAGAAGGAAGATCCTACAGCGTCAAAAGTACACTGGAAGAGGTAACCAAATGAAAACTCTTCATTAAAAGTGTATAAATTTATACAAGTGTAATTAAGAGTTTTTGGGCCTCCTGAATTTAATTTTGGCGGAGAATTTTATAAAATTTAATTTTGTATATGTATATAGTTATAAAATTTAATTTTGTTTTATTACGTGTATATTAAATGATCACACTCTTTATTTACATTTGGTAATAGAAATGTATTACTTGAAACTTATAATTTTATAAACCATGCATGCTTACAAGATTCCTAATAATATAATTAATTGTTGCAACTTGTGTAAGCATGCAGTTCAAAAGACTTGTGAAATCGAACCTTGACCTTGCCAAATGGGCGCAAGCCAGTCACGTGCCTAGCTTTGAGGATTACATGGAGGTTGGTGAGGTCGAAATTACGATGTATGCGACAATGGCAGGTACTTTGATGGGAATGGGAGATATTGCTACGGAAGCAGCTTATGAGAGGCTCAAATTAAGACCAAAACTCATCCAATCATTATCTATAAACGGTCGTCTGATGAATGACATGGCTGGCTTCGAGGTACAAATAAATTTTGAGATTGTATTGAGTCGTATACATGTCCGGTTCCTCCATAAGGCACACTAAACATGTGCTTCAAACCATAATGAAGTCTTATTTTAGGGATATCATGATTAAAAACATAAAGTAGTTTAGTGGTTGTCTAAATAGCTAGTTTAGTGGTTGTCTAATTAGCTCCCATGTTGCTATTCCATGTTGCTGTTTTTGTTCATTACGGACTTACGCGACTTGATTAGGATGACATGAGTCGAGGATATGTAACTACCGGGGTCAACTGTTATATGAAGCAACATGGAATTACCAAAGACGAAGCATTTAGGGATCTTCATTAAATGCGTGTAGACTATGACAAAATAGTGAACGAAGAGTTGTTAAAGACAAAGAATGTCCCAAGCCGAGTTCTCAAGGAAGCCATCAATTGTGCACGTATGACCTGCGTTGCCTATGGTTACGGTGAAGGATTAACCTTTCCTGAAGGCAAAATTAAGGACTATATTATTTCCCTTTATCTTGATCAGATTCGTTTGTGAAGAATTTGATTAAAAACATTGTAATGTATGTGACCTTTGCTGTACTAATTTAATTTTTAAATTAACACAATAATTTGTAAGAATTTTCCCTCTCGGGTAATCCCTATTCTCTATCATAGTAGGTGTATACTTAGTATTTCGACAACAAAAATACTTATAAACACAATAATATAATTGCGTATGAAAAGGAATCATCAACTACTGAAATCGCACAAAAACTAACCAATTACATCGTACCTCTTATTATACAATATGTAATATAAATTTGGAAAATATAAATCCACGTAGCACAGATTAATTAATCCCTAGTAATCTTAAAAATAAATGAAATTTGGATTATGTTTATATAGATCTCTAAATATATGTTTAATATAATATAGATGAACGACATGAAATGTAATTCTTACAAAATGAAAGTCATATTTTTATTTTACTTGTCAATTAATATGTAAAAGATCAAGAAAAATAGTTATAGCTTCTATATGCAGGGGCGGATGTACTTGAGCCAAGATGAGTGCAAATGCCCCCAATAATTTGTTTATAATAAATACACTTTCCTTAAACCTTAAAATTATGCCCCCATAGTAAAATCATTTAATTTTTTGCCCCCATTCCTTTTTGAACCACAAATCTTATCAGAAAATTTGAAATTTGTTTCCAAATCTTTAGTGAATAACGTAAAACGTAAGATCAAAAAGTTAATGAATTTATCTAAATAAATGCTCATTGGTATTTATCATCAAACTTTGTTAAATTGCATGTTTCTTTGTACTCAAATCAACATAATATATTTTAGGTTATTATACAAAAAAGATTGATATAGTTACTAATTTTTTGCAAAAAAAATAGTGATGAAATATTTTAGGATATGACTTATGATTTACAAAGTAGAATAAAACATTGTTAGATTATTTTATGTATCTTCTAAAATATATAGTTTTGTATTGTAATAAATTAACAATTTAATTTTTTATATAAAATTATGTCCCCAGTTAAAAAAATTCTGGATACGCCCATGTCTATATGAAAATGGTATAGTCATTATGTAAAAAATAATAGTAAGAAATTCATGTTTTTCCTCTGATATCTCAATTCATGCTTTTCTCTGATATCTCATTTATTCAGTGATTCGCAACTTCCGACATGGAATTCAAAGGGCATGGTCTAATAAAGAATACTAGATTCTCACCCGCACTATATACGAGAACATTCGTTGTATGTGTTGTAAACTATACTTAGTTTTCGTAATATATCGTATATAATATGTTCTAAGTTTAGATATTGTATGTTTTTAGCTTATAGGTAGAATCAATTAATTTGAAATAATATAATAGTTTTTGTTTTTAACTTGTTGGTAGAAGTCGAGTAGTTTAAATTATTGTATTTTATATTAAATAGTCATAAGTGGAAATATAAATAGTTATCTATGTTGTGTTAAAATGTATAAATAAAAATCGAGTAGTTTTAAATAAATTTATTGTTTTTTATTTTGCATTCCGATTAGTAAATTAATAAATTAGGGTATATTTGAGTGTTGAAACCTAACTTTAGTTTTGTGGTATTTGTAGAACATTTGAAAATTAGTGATATTTGTTTGCGGCTAACCGCTAGTAACTTCTTTAGTACAAAAAAATAAATTTTGTAAGCAAAACAAACTATGCAATTTGATTTTCCTTCTTGTGATATGTATGGGTTAACCCGTCAAATACTTTGAAAGTGTATGTACTTCTCTAAATAATATGTATGGGTTAACCCATCAAAGATTCTTTTTCTTTTCTTTTTTCTTAGTCAAAGACTTTGAAAGTGTATATACTTTTCTAAAAGATTCTTCAATGACTCGTTGTTTTCTTTAACCTTTGTATAGTATCTTTCCGTATCTTAATAGATGTTTTAGAAATTTTTTTTTTTGTTTCATATTAGATGATGTTTTCAATTTTCTATGTAAAACTAATTGTGTATTTGTTATTTTTGACGGTTTAAATTATGCTAATTTTTTTTAATTAGTTCCATGACTCGTTGCTTTCTTTGACCCTTCTCGTATCTTAATAGATATTTTAGAGAATTTTTTTTTTTTTTCATATTAGATGATGTTTTCAATTTTCTATGTAAAACTAATTGTGTGTTTGTTGTTTTTCACTGTTTAAATTATGCTAATTCTTTTTAAATTAGTTGGATTGTTTTGGAGTTGATGATAAAACATGTTTTATTTTTGAAAAAACAGAAAAGTAAATGATTTTTTAATCTATGTGCAACAATCTTAAAAATTAAATAATATGAAAGAGAGGAAGTATTCCACACATGTCTCTTAGTGATAGAGTCCATGTTTGTTGTGTTCAATCCATATATAAAAAATACCAGTTTATATAAAAAAAAATTGTTATGATTTAACTCTTCTTATGGTCAAGATATTAACATTTAAAAGTCTAAACATTTGTGTTTGCTTGATATTGGTAATCGCTCTTGATACACAAAACTTGTTCCAAGAATATCACATGACAAATTTTGACTCTTTGTTAATTGGAACAAATCTTATTGTAACTAAATTATTCAGTTTCTAGTTTAAACAACTAAAGCGTCATTCTCAGTGAATTATTCTTATCATTTGCTCTAATTAATAATCAGTATGCAATAATTAATTCTAAAAATCATTGCTCATCATCATTGATTCTATTTCTCTTTTTATGCTCTCTCTAATCATATATATCATCACAAAACTATACAATTACCGATATAATTTGCCAAGATTGAAACCAATACCATGTACATACACGACTACACATGTGTTTGTTGTGCATATACACACCTTTATTTTTTTTATATAGTATGCACAAACCCACCGTCAGTTAAAAGCTGTGAACTGCATTAACTAAAAAGTTATGACGAATTAGAATCATAGACGTTATGTATTTTGAACAAAATGTATATAAAAAAATACAATATCTGAAAAGAAAAAAATAATTATTCAATCACAAAGGTCAATACTAAATCCAATTAAATTCCGAATAAATGTCTAGTGAGGCTCCAAAATATTTCAAATCAATGTTTCATTGAGTCTTTTGAATCATTTTTTGATACAGCCTTCGCTACACGTGTTGTCCATATCATCTTCCAATACACTTAGGCAAATGTTTCTTTGCCTTGTCGTCTTTAAAGTTGATCTAAAGGAAAAACAGTGGATAAATTCCAATCCTGGAATTGAATTAAGCAAAGAGAAACCCAAATAACATAGTGGTGCTCCATTTTCGCCACTTTGTCAGGAAGAAAAAATAATTAATTAATGTTTTTAAATTATATTATTATTGAATCTAGATACATTAGATATCTATTATCTGTTTTAGGGGAGAGAAATTTCATCATCAAGATCTTCGTCATCACGAACTCGAGGTGGGATGAAAAAATTAAAGAAAAAAAATTATTTCTATCAACCATAAATTAGATCGAATAACAAAAAACAAAAATAATTTACCAAACAACAAATAAATTTTGAACCAAATAAACCTTATAAAAAAAATAAAACAAAACTAAAACTCGTTAGAATTAAAATTGAAACTTTTATTTGTTGTTTTTTATTAAAATATTTTGAAAGAAAAACTTCCTCTATAGCCCCCCTCTATCAGATCAAAAAGGCACATCTGAAAGCATCTTGAGAATTATCTCCCAACTTGAGCTGGTATTTTTTCCAATTTCCACAATACTTGATACAATTAAAAAGGCACATCCGAAAGCATCCAAAATCAGTAAGGATGTAGGAAATTACCTCCTATCTTGAGAATGATCATCGTTCTGCACAACCACTGCCCCTGAAGAAATAAGTGAAAAGTTTCATCAAATCTCTAAATTGATGCTTAGGTCGAGCTTTTTGTTACACCAAGGGCATCTAAGCTATTATCCATCTAGATATTATTGATTAATCATCTGACAATTTTATCTTATTCTACAGTTCAAATCTAAAGCGGGGACGTTATAAAATTAATAACCATATCGAGATGAAAACTGGCCATCATCCTTAAAAGACCGTTCCCTATATGAGCTCTTACCTCTTGATCCATTTTGGTAGTTATCAACACTTCTTCTCCTTCCACGGTATTCATCATCCCTCTCATCATCTCTGCATCTTGGAGCTATGAAACTTCACTTTTTGTTGGATTCATTCTCTACTTAGGTTTCCTTGCTAACATTAAAGTCAAAACAAAAATTAGATTAAGAATAAAAATAACAAATATTAAAATATTAAAATAGTCATAAAAAGAGAAAAATACAAGAAAAATATCTTATAAAAGGACAAAAAAAAAGAAATATATTATAAAAATCAAAAATCAAAATTTAACTACGTAATGTTAACTAATTGATTTTCATTGCATCCTCAATTGTTTTTTAAAATTGAAAAGACATTGTCATGATTCATAGAAAAACTCTAATCTTTTTGGCAACAATGGTTTATTACGATATTTGTTAAAACCATAAAAATATTAAAAAGAAGGAAGAACAATTCTGGTAGAAAAAAATAATACCAAGGATAACCATTCTCCAAATCACCGGCTTTTACAGAGAAGAGATGAGTGGCCTATGCATCTAAGAGGATACTGTACAAAAGCTTAACTGAAAAAAATGGATTTGGTTAACAAATTACATGATTTATATATTTAAGAGGATGTTTCAAAATAGGAACTCTAAAGAAAATGATACTGTACAATATATTAAATGAAAAAAAAATTATGGTTTGACTAATTTCTTTTCATGGTATAAATTATTTTTGAAAATAGAAAAGACTTTGCCATGAATCATATAAAAATTATAATCTCTTTGGCAACTATGATTTAGTACGATTTTTGTTAAAACCATTAAAATATTAAAAATAAGGAAGAATAATTAAGATGGAGAAAAAATTAAAAAGTTACAGCATTGAAATGAGAGAGACATTTACATGATTTTGCATTTGCTATATTAAGAGGATTTGTTATGGTGTTTTGAAGAGGTAGATGCTGAAGTTGATGATGACGTGACAAACAAAAATAATTGCAAGACAAAAAAATAGAGGAAACATAGAAAAGGAAATACGTCGATTAGCAAATATACCTTGTTCAAGAACCAAACCGCACGCATCACGTAAACCAAAAACATGTTTTGAAAACACCTACAAAACAAAACCTAAAAGTCAGAATTGATCATTAACGAAGTATTATGCATACAAAAAAAAGCAATTTCTCCTACTATATGTAAAACATAATTATTTTCTCTAAAAAAATGCAATAATGAATGTTTAAAATGCATAAACTCGAAACATATGAAAAAATGACGGATTTGTTGAGTGGAATTATATGACCTTATATAGTGGCTAGGGAGGTGTTGATTTAGGGTTTGTATAAATAATATTTTTGATAAAATTAATTATTTGAGAAGTTTACTCCACAATAATAGGAAACAAATTTTAACATATTACTTGAAATATCAAGATATTTAATGTGCAAAGATACTAATTAGATTAAAAAAAATTGATTTAATCGGATTTGGTATGTATCATCGAGTTTGGTCATTAAGATATCGAATTTTTACACAAAATTTATGGAAATTAATGTATTGATCATATCTTTAAATATTATATTATAAGTAAATTGAGAATTAAATAATAGGAAAGGAAATATTTGACATAATGTCGAATTGAGAAAATATTTTTGACTCATGTTTTTACTAATTTAGGAAATGAAATGTTTGACATAACTCGCATTCGTGCCCTCTAATTTTGAACGTGAACATCTTTCTTTCAAAGAAATCTTTGTTAGGGAATATCTTCCCTTTTTTTTTTTTTGTCACTCTTCCCATCTTTTATGTATTGAATAATTAGGAAAAATACATTTAATTGTTAGATTTTTATGTTATTTGTTCAAAAATTGGAAGATTTTCAAAGATTGAGTAAATCTTTAATATATTTATGGGAAGATTCTTCATAGTAATTATAGTTGGACTTTGATATATGTTTCGACTGATTATAGAGATGATCTATTTACTTAGGTGTGACAAAAAACAAAATCCAATTAATTACGAAAATACCATTAATGAAAATGCAGGTCACGAACCGGGTTAGAGAAGATCCGCACCTTTTGCAGTCGGATTCAATTTAAAAATAGCCGAAAATATACTCAAAATTATTGAAATTGCTATTGCATTAGTTCAAAATTACCCTTTTCAATTTAATCAATTTAGTTATAAGATAATAACAATTTGAGTAATATTGGAATCAATTTTGGACATTCTCCTATACATACTTTTTTTTTTAATATTATAGAAATTTTGATTAGTTGATAATGTTGTTAACGGATCGATTGATCTTCACTATTACACTGACTTCACACATTATTACACGTATAGAATAAGAGAAGCTAAAAATTCAGTAGAAAAAGAGAGGTCTCGAGTTGCTCAAAAAAAAAAAAAAGAGGTTTCGTTTTGTGTGTTTCGCAAATAAGAAAGTGAATTGACGTACGTTTAAGGCCCAATAGATAATTCTATTCTTTGTTGGGTTTAGATTTTGAGTGAAGAGCCAAGCAAAAAAATAAAAATAAAGAGACACATGATACAAAACTAAATATGATGCTCTGTTGAAATGTACATACCAAGCCAAACGAAGCCCGAAGATGAATGTAACGCCGGTGAACCAGAAACTGGAATTTTTGGAGGGTGTCAATCGACACTAGTGATTGCGGTTCGACCGGTTCAATTTGAAATCGTTCGATTTGCGATTTTGGGTTTCGGAAAATCCTAGAGCTCGTATATATAAAAGAGCAGTCACCTTAGAAGCATAAAAATTAGACTTTAGAGAGGTTTTCGTGTTTGAGAGTGATAAGAGGATATTTTGGCAGAGATTATTCCTAGAGAGGCTCGATTAAGGCCGTAGGAGCAAAGAAAAAAATCGAGTGTTGGGATTCCGTGAGAAGGAGGGAGAAATCAGAGGTTTCTCAGGCTGTGGAGGGTCTGATTTTGTGGTCCTTGTCATTTCCAATCCAAAATCGAGGTGAGTGTGTGACCATGGCTTATATGGGTGGATGGAATGTCATGATACGTGGTTATTTGTGTGGATTGGATGATTGATGGTTCTAGAGGATGTTTCATATGTGATTTCGTGTTGTGTTGGTGTGTTTGTTGATGTTTGTTTTGCAGAAAATCGACATGATGCAAACTGGGATCAAACCAGAGAGGAGAAGGTTCGATTCCAGAGACTCTGCGGGCGAGTGTCAATCGACAACAGGCGTTGTTCGTTGTTGTGTGTTTGTTTGATGAGTTGATTGCTTGTGTGTCTTGGTATTCCATCGTGCCTATGTGTATAGTCGGTAGATGGAATGATCGTCTCACTGGATATTTATGATAATACTCATGCATCTCGTTTTGCCATGTGATGCAAGTAAAAGCAAAGTGTGATCGTGAAATCATGGCAATGAAGAGGAGGATGATCTAGGGTCTTGTTGAGTTGTGATATGATATTGTTTAGAATTGCTAAGTTGCTGGTTTATAGAATTGATCAAATTGGTTTTGTTGGTTCAATGATTTATGAGATTTATTGGATCATTTGTTTGGTTTTGTTGGTTATGACTTCCACTGGTTAATTGATGATTTTGCTTGTTTGCTTGATGTTGAAAATTAGTATTTATGGGAATATTAATTCGGTTATTAGTTTAAAAAAAATGGGTCGGGTTGTTTCAATGTAACCCAGGTTTAAACCATTCATGGTTAGATTTACGCTTATAAATTTTTAAAATTATTATATTTATTTATAAAACATCAACTAATTTATATCTATATATATTTATGGGATAATTGCAAAAAAAATCATTTTTGATGTGTACATTTGCAAAAAAACCACTATAGTTGTTCATTTGCAAAAATATCACTAATTATGAATTTTTAGAGCATAAATCTTAAAATTCTAAACCCTAAAAAATGTATTGATCCCTAAAAACTTCTAAATCCTCAAAACTAAACCCTAATACAACATAGTTAACCCAAACACAAATGATATAATGAATAAATAATTTGAAAAAGTGGCAATTGAAAAGTGGCATTTCTCAAAATGATGGTCTGGGAGTCTTAGTTGAAGAAATTGGATATAAAGAATAATGGTCTGGGAGTTGAAGAATGATTGTTTTACCAGTGACTCCTCCCCATAACTCTCCTAGCGCACCACATCTTCCCTCTCCTCTCTGTCGAGTCCCTATCTCTGTAACTGTGCGTCTCCTCCTCTTGGATCCGATCTAAAAATCTCTAGCTTAGCCGGCACGAAGACCGAGGAGCTACTGCGTTCGCTTCGTCGAGATGATCTTCCACCAGAGCTGGTCTTTCTTCTCTCTGTAACCTCCGCTGGCTACTGATGTTGTCGGTGAGCACCTCCGGGCATGACTTGCCTTGGTAACCTGCGGAATTCTTCATCACAACCATCTCGCTCATCGAGATCTCATGTAAGCTGATATGCTCAAATTTGTCCTGAGCTACTCTCTCAAGTTAAGAGATCGTAGTAGTACTTAGGGATCGAATCCACAGGGAATCGCAGATCACACAAACGATTATGAATTCAAATTATGCTAAGTGACAATGTATATGTATGAATGCAAAAAGAATTAAAGTAAAGCAAACAAGTAGATTGTAATGAAAGTTCTAGTAATCAATGAGACAAAAGAGTTAGGCTGTGGGTAATTCTCAGGAATGAATCGAAATAAACGGATAAAAGACTGTCATGATTTTATTAAGCACACCAATCAACTTTCGTTGCAGAGATTATCTATGACTAAATCCCTAAATTCCAAATTTCTTTGCAAATTCAGTGAATAAAACCAAACATTAAAATTCAAGTTCGATTGTTCACAAAATCACTAAGCCAAATTTCTTTGCGAATAGATAATTTTGCTCATCTAAGACTAGATCAGGTTGCTAATAATACTTTCGCATCTATTAAATCAACCTAGGATTTCTAATTTCAGTTGATCGATCCTAAAATCAGAGTTAAAGCAACTAGATGAAGAACGAATAGATAAATCCTAACAGATTTCAATCATAGCAATTTCTCATCAATCCCTTGAATCCCCAAACCCTAACAAGCAAACTACTCAGACATAGACGATGTAAACATAATGAATGAATAAAATTGCATAAAAGAGATAGAGAAAGTGATACAAAAAGTTTGAAATCTGATGAAGAACAGGTGCAGATTTGTCTCCCCAAAAGCTCCAAAATCAATCTCTAAATTTGTCTCAATAGAAACCAAAATGTAGCCTAAAAAATGGCTAAAAACTAGAACAATTATGTCTAATCACGTTTTTGGTTCAATCTCTATGACAAAACCAAATCAAAATAGGAAAAACTGCAATTTTTTTTTCCAGCGAACCGGTCGGTTAATGGCAGACTGACATGTCGTCATTAAAACTTGCAGAACTTTCGATCGAACCGTTGGAATAACCTCAAATAACTTCTAAACAGAAGCTAACTCAATTCTATATCTTGTGCCAAATTTCCAGGTCGTTCCATTGGTTGAAAGTTCTCCAACGAATGCTAAACTTCTGACTTATCTGCTGTTTTTCTTCTCGTCAGACATGTGCGTCGATCGACACAACCGGTCTGTGTCGATTGACACAAGGAAAAAATGTTGAATCTGAGTTGATCGCTTTGGCTTCTCTTTCCACAATGCTCCAAAAGCTCCCATTATGCTTCAAACGTACATCAACCTATAAAGACTTGAAAAGACTCGAAAAAATACCAAAACGACTCTATAAAAAAACTTATATCATGGCCAAAAATGGGTAAAAATCATGATATATCAATTCCACCAGACTTAGATTTTGCTTGCCCTCAAGCAAATTAAAACTAAGAATGAAAGCGAGGTTTGAAAACAGAAACTTTCAGCTAACCTTAGGAATGCCACATTGAACCATCACCCTTGAATCCACATACCATAGAGCCAACATTAGGTATTACTTCGGTGTACTCATTGCAAGTTTAGAAATCCTCCAAATTAAATCCAAACCCCTTAGAGAAATTCAGACTCTCTATTGCTAACCCTTTTTCATTCAATTAGGTGAGATCTCATCGAGAGAATATCGATCAAAAGATTTTTAGATTCTTTCCCTTCTTTGTAAAATCTGTGCACTTCTTCCTTTTTCTCTTTCTTAGTCGATTAATCAACTCTTTTGTTTTTTTATCTCGTAACGGGACTCATTACTGTTGTTCCTTGTGAGGAGACATGGTCATGAGAAGCTTTTTCGTAACAATTTTAGAATAGCGCCCACTACTATTATTCCTTGTGAAGAGACAGGATCATGAGGAACTCACTACTGTTGTTTCTTGTTAGGAGACTGGGTCGTGAGGATCTTTACACTATTCTTAACCTTAGACCACTTCTTTTTTTTTTCTCAGGAAGATCAGAGGGAGATTATCCTAACTTGTATTGCCGAAGGGTAATCAAATCCAATGCATACTAAGCCCCAAGATGAGAAGTTAGAGTTCATTAAGGGCAAGCTTAGCAACATACTTTCCAAACTCTCCAGAAGCTTAAACCCTTTCTGTTAAACCGATCCACATGCAGCTATCCATCTAATAAAACCTGCAGTCAACCTACTTTGGCAATGGTCCTTCAAATGTTAGCGCTTTGTGGTTAGTTCCCAGGAAAACCTACGGTTTCAAACTGATTTGACTCGATAAAACATTTTTAAACTGACATTCAAAAACAAACACAATGTTAGCAACTACCTCCCCCAGATTTACTTCACAACGTCTCGGTGTGAAAATAAATAAAAAGGAAGGCAAAAAAGACTCAAAAGAATGAAAAATAAAAGTAGAAAAGAAAATTTATCGGTGGGTTGCCTCCCACCAAGCGTTTGTTTTTAGTCATTAGCTTGACTAGCTCCTTGTCATGGTTGCTCCTGGTAGCGCGGTTAGGCATACATCTGAAACACACACAAAAAAAGAGATAGAGCGTAAGTAACAAAAATTAAAAACTTAGACAAAATTCTAAAATCAAAAATCGATTGGTAATATCGATTCTCCGACAACAGCGCCAAAATTTGATATGCTCAAATTTGTCGTGAGCTACTCTCTCAAATTAAGAGATTGTAGTAGTACTTAGGGATCGAATCCACAGGAAATTGCAGATCACACAAACGATTATGAATTCAAATTATTTTAATTGACAATGTATATGTATGAATGCAAAAAGAACTAAAGTAAAGCAAACAAGCAAACTGTGATGAAATTTCTAATAATCAATGAGACAAAAGAGTTAGGTTGTGGGTAATTCTCAGGAATGAATCGAAATAAATGGATAAAAGACTGTCACGATTTTATTAAGGACAATTCTAGAACTCGAACACAAGTGTAAAACCAATCAACTTTCATTGCAGAGATTATCTATGAGTAAATCCCTAAATTCCAAGTTTTTTTGCAAATTCAGTGAATAAAACCAAGCATTAAAATTCAAGTTCGATTGTTCACAAAATCACTAAGCCAAATTTCTTTGCGAATAGATAATTTTGCTCATCTAAGACTAGATCAGATTGCTAATCATACTTTCGCATTTATTAAATCAACCTAGGATTTCCAATTCCAGTTGATCAATCCTAAAATCAGAGTTAAAGCAATCTAGATGAAGAACGAATAGATAAATCCTAACAGATTTCAATCCTAGCAATTTCTCATCAATCTCTTTAATCCCCAAAACCTAACAAGCAAACTACTCAGACATAGATGATGTAAAAATTATGAATGAATAAAATTGCATAAAAGAGATAGAGCAAGTGATACAAAATGTTCGAAATCTGATGAAGAACAAGTGCATATTTGTCTCCCCAAAAGCTCCAAAATCAATCTCTAAAATTATCTCAATAGAAAACAAGATGTAGCCTAAATAATGGCTAAAAACTAGAATAAATAGGTCTAATCACGTTTCTCTGACAAAACCAAATCAAAATAGGAAAAACTGCAATTTTCTTTTTTTCCAACGAACCGGTCGATTAAAGGCAGACTGACATGTCGTCATTAAAACTTTCAGAACTTTCGATCGAACCGTTGGAATAACCTCAAATAACTTCTAAACAGAAGATAACTCGATTTTCTATCTTGTGTCAAATTTCCAGGTAAATCCATTGGTTGAAAGTTCTCCAACGAATGCTAAACTTCTGACTTATCTGCTGTTTTTCTTCTCGTCAGACATGTGCGTCGATCGACACAACCGGTCTGTGTCGATTGACACAAGGAAAAAATGTTGAATCTGAGTTGATCGCTTTGGCTTCTCTTTCCACAATGCTCCAGAAGCTCCCATTATACTCCAAATGTACATCAACCTATAAAGACTTGAAAAGACTCGAAAAAATACCAAAACGACTCTATAAAAAGACTTATATCATGGCCTGGATAAAAACCATGATATATCATAAGTCGCAGATCCATTTTCGCATACCTTTCACCGTTTTCCCTCCGGACGAGTTTCTCCGGTAGTGATGCACATCTCTTGGAACCGGTATTGGTCTCTGTTTCTATAAGATCGCTTATCGTCAAACTTCTCTGTGAAGACGAGCAATTTGATGACCAGCCGAGTAGTTTCAAGAGCATCGTCAAGGTCTTGAAAATAATGAAACCTTCAAACAATTTGTCTTTGAAAGCTTTAAGCTTTAGAAAATATTCGTCGTCGGCTTGCTTGTCAATAAAGCACGTTCGGTGCTTCTTGTCCCAGATTCTCTCAACAATCTTGTGTGATGTGATGATGAATTTGGACTTGTGTGAATCTATATTAGGGCTGAAAGCTGCCAGTCCGTTGAGGTCTGTGACCGATTCGCGGATTTCGGGATTGGTCTTTGATTCCTTAAGGTTCCTCACCGTTAATCTCGGTGACGACGATTCCGATGACCACCCGACCTTCTTCAAGGATTTCAACCTTGATTTATATATCAGAATTCCAAAGAATCTATCTACTTTTGAGTTAAAGTTTTCTGAATTCTCAAATCCTGCATCTTCTACATCTTGGCTCAGGTTTGAATTCTTAAATCTCTATGCCATCTCTTTAACCATACTTTCAAGCTGCGTTGATGTTCCATATGTCTTAGGCTTCATGTCTAGTTTTGATTCGACTCTTCTAGTGTGGGTTGGCTCTCAACGGACTCGTTTCCGATTGAATAAATCGTTTGTATCATCCTCCTCTCTTGAGGAGAGAATCTTATCTCCATCTTCCCTCTCAAGGAGAGGTAATCGATCTTCGGTACCAAAACCGGGAAAATTCTCGTCCTTTATGGAGCGAGTCTTGTTAAGCTCTATGTTAATGGCTTTGGCCGTGCGAGCTATGTATGACCATGATTTTGTCTCGGGTTTAAAGAAAGTTGATTTCAAGTCTGCCTCTCTCGTGAAATGGGATTTGGTGGGTGGATGTGTATTGTCTGAAGTTTCGGACAAAGTTTCCAGAGTCTCGAACGTGTTTTCGGATTCTTACGACTTTGGCTCCCTATTTATCTCAAAAGATGGTAAAACCAAGTTTTGTATCTCTTTTGATTCTATCAAGGTGTTATCTTCTTTCTGCTATAGTTTTTTTTATGTTGGTGTAATTTCGATTTCATCCGTTTCGAATTCGAACAATTTCTCGTCTTTGGAGTGTAACCGCCTTTAAGAATATCAATTCACTCGTTGTACAAAAAAAAAAAGAATGATGGTTTATAAAGAATTCAAACCGTAGCGGCTCGTGTCTGACAAGAAGAGGTGAAGGAAGACACTTATTAGTAAATGAATGAGTGCACAGTCTGCAACAGACCTTAGCAACCGATGCAGTTTAGGGATCTCTAAACACCTTGACCAAAAGTCATTCCTTCTATATTAAGTTGAGCAGGTAAGATTTTATTTTCTATTTTTTTTCTATATCAAATATATATATGTTATTATTAACAATTAAATTACTCAACTCAACTCAACATTTTAGCGGTGTAAGAAAGATTGCGACCTCAAATTATTGATAAGAAAATTAACCATCGAGATTCACGTGGATTATAATCATCGAGATTCACGTGGCTTTCAATATCGAAGAAACGGACAAGCCGTTCCAATCAGAAGTTGACGAACAGTGTAACCTAATCTTATAATTTGTTTTGTTTGTATACATCAGCAATGACGATGGGGTGCAGAAAAATATATTCTATAGTAAAAAGTATAAAATATTAAAGAATCATTACCAAACACCAACGAATCTTTTATATTTATATTTATATCACTATACTATCATTTAGGTTTATAATATATGTAGTCTAATGATTTAATCAAATATTTACGTGCTTGCTATAATGGACATAATTAATTTTTAAAATTGCATATTCAAGATAAGTATGAAATTTTATAAACATATTAATTTTTTAAATTAGCTATTATAAGTAGTTTCTACAAAAAAAAATTCCGTATGAGAAATACAACTTTTGCGAACCTCTTTTTAAAATATACCACTAAGTGAAAAGTGTTTCGGAAATACCATTTTATATAACATACTTTATAAAGTAATCGTAAACCATTATCAATGTTTAGTTTTGTTAAGTTTAAATTTCATTGTATAAATTTGCGTAGTTTTAAAATGAAATGTATTTTTGGTGAAAACATAATAATTGATATAATTTATAACTATTTTACAAATTAACAAAAACTACCTTATAAAACTTTGTGAAAGTCACATATTTATGGTATTTTTGAAAACATCAAAAAAATTCGGATTTATGAGAGATAAATTGCTTAAAATACCACTAAATGAATTATTTGTTCCAAAAATATAATCATTAGTTCTGTTTTCCCAAAATACCACTAAAATTTTTGTTTTCTAAAAAGACCACAAACATAAAAATGATTTTTAAAATTTTATAATTTATTTTTTTTGAGTTTGGCTTTTCTATTTTGGGTTTAGAGTTAATGTTTAGGGTTCATAGTTTAGTTTTAGTTTGTGTTATTTCTGGAAAAACAAAAACTTTAGTGATATTTTGGGAAAACAAAATTAATGGTGCTATTTTTAGATTTTCTTTAAAAAATGTGCTATTTTTAAGAATTGCCTAGATAGAGAAATGTATTTATTGAATTAACAATGTAGAACTTTGTCTCATAAGTTAAACTAGGATAGTATCCGCGTGCGAGTATATGATTATGTTAAAATAGTATAGTTTTAATTTTAGTTAAAAACCAGTCTTAGTGAATCCGGGAATAATTATTCAAATTCGATAGTTTTAGTTAAAAATAAAATAAAAGTGAAATTATTATACGAAATCCGAAATTCGTTTGTCTATATTCGAATTTGCGATTATTTTATATAAAAATATATTTATGCAAATGATGGATAAAATATTTTTGAATCGAAACATCAAATCAAAATTCATCAATCTAAATTCGAACCGAATTATATAATGTTAGAATTGGTATAACAATTTCTATTCTAAATTATCCGAACCAAACTCAAATTATACAAAATCGAACTGAATTAACCAAAATTGTTAGATTTATTGTTGAGCTCTATTATAAATTTTTAGTTGCTCACACATATTTTTAAAAGCAAAAAAGCAAAAAATATATTTTATCTTAAACATGTATAATTGTTTAGAATATAAATTTATTTAATTTTTGTTTAAATTTTAATAGTAATATAGAATTTTTTTGAAATCATTGCTTTTGGTAAGTTTGAGAATATTCAAATGTGTTTGGCAATTGGAGTTAGAGTAATATATGAAAATAATTGTGTTTGACAACGAGTATAGAAAAAATTAAATAAATAAAAATATATAAAAAAAATTGTGGTAATGACACATCATCAAAATAGCCTCGAATGCTTTTTTTTTAGTTGTCTAGATTTATGAATTATTACAAATTATGAGAACAATTATACTGACGATTATACAACTGACAATTTTAGCCTTGACATGCAGGACTACTCCGGACGACTTTCCTTGTACCACGTTGAAAATCTCTTGTAAATTTAGCCTCCATTATAATTTGTATTCTCCGGGACTCGAACTCCATACCTGTAGGTGTGGAAGCATTAATGAACTGTACTCAAATTATACCTCAAATATTTCTCCTTTAATATATAGAAAATATACAATTTTATTCTTAATTGATATTTTTTTCTTTAAAGTAGGAGCTATCCTAGAAAATAAATTTAGAGAAATTCTTTACAATATTACTAATTTAAGTTTTTGTTGCAAACATACCATCATTATTTTTTTAAAACGCCATAAATAATTTTTAAAGATTTATAATTTTTTTTGTTTGGATTGACTATTTTAGATTTATTATTTAATTTTAATATTTAGCGTTTACTCTTTTTTTTTTAATTTTATGATAGTTTTAGAAAAACATTATTAGCCCTATAGAAACAAAACTTAAAAATGTATTATTTTGAAAACTGTCCATAAATATATTACCATCCACCTTATTTGTTGTTTCAGATATATCTGCAATAATTTTAAAGTGTAGAAAGAGACAAGAAGTACCAAACACATTTAACATAAAAAACGAAGTGTGAATCAAGAAAAGATTTGGTTGTGAAATATAAAAACAATAATGATGTGATTCGTCATTACATATTAAATAGTGTTCTTTTTCTAGTATGTTTTTTTTCTTTTAATTCTCACGGAAAACAATTTTATTTTGAAATTTTTTGAAAAATGTCATTTATCAAGTGTCACTTTTTAAAAATATCATATTTTTAAAAAATTTATAAAAATGGCATTTTTCAAAATTATTTATTCATTTTATCATTTATGTTTTGATTAACAATGTTGTATTATGATTTAGTTTTGAGGGTTTAGGAGGTTTTAGAAATCAAAATATTTTTTAAGGTTTATAATTTAAAGATATAGGCTCTAAAAATTCATAATTAGTGATATTTTTGCAAATAGACAATCTATAGTAGTATTTTTGCAAATATATATACTAAAAATGACATTTTTGCAATTGTATATTTTAGATTTGATAATTTGTTATTAGACGTTTAATTTATTATATGATGTCTAAACAAAAGAAATCATAAATCCAAAGTTAGAATAGCTAATTTTTACTTTATAAATTAGACACTCATAAAAACATATAAGAGGCCAAATTCACCATTCTTCATAGTAGTTAAGATGAAAAATGAAACATCTATTAATACAATTTTTTAGCAAAATAAAAATAAAAATAATATTCAAGTCCTTTCAATACTATTTTCTTAGTTCCTCTTAGCTTTTTATAGTTACTGAAACACAATCACACACGGCTAGATAGTTATTTTTTATATTTATATTTTTTATTTTTTATTTTTCGAAAAGGATAGTTATCTTCTTTCATCACTTTGTTTTCTCCGCATTCTTATGATTTTTTTCCATATTAGAAATTTGATGTTTTTTCCCAACTTATTTACAAACCAAAACCTGGTATAATCTCATAATTAAACAAGTTACAGTTCACAAATTTCTAAAAAATGTTTTATTAAATTAATGTCCAAAGTTCTTTGTGAACATGCCAGCTAATTGATATTTAGTTGTTACCCAATGATAGCAAACTTTTTGGCTACCAACTCTCTAAAAAGTGATGTGAAATATCAGTGTATCAGTGATGTGAATGTGTTAAACATGATTCTTAGAAATATAAAATATTACAGATCGTCCACGCTTTGAAAATTAACATTTATTCTAAAAAAAGAAAAGAATTTTACTATAAAATATATAATAATTATAATTTATTGATTATTTGTATATTGAATATCCCATAAATTTAGTGTTTATAGTAAATAATTATCTAAGTAAGAAATTTAAATATTTGTAGCAAATTGTTTGACACATACAATGTTATGTGTAAAAAATAGAAAAAAATAGTCCTTTCACTAATAAAAATATAGCATATGAAAGATATTTTCTTTGGCGCAAATTCTCAACTTGTATATCTTTATCAATATTCATTATGGATTCTTAAAAAAAAACAATTGATTTTTTTTTGTATCAAACACGTTTGCAAATATATATTGATCAGACAAATTGTATTATGTTTTGTTTCCACCGAAATATGTTCATCATCTCAACAGAGGTATGGAAATACATTTTTCTGTTTATTTCATTTGAACCTTGAATCATCAGAAGAGAATATTTGATGTTTGATTGTACTTTTGTCTCATTCTATTTATCGTTTTGGTGTGATTTTTATCTTTCACATTGATTTATTGGTAAAGTAATTCTATTATTTTGGATTTATAATTTATAATGTAGAGCTTTTGCGAAAAACATGACTTCCAAATTTTTCTGCAAAAAAAAAATTGGCTGTATTTTCCATAAATTTTTGTCTTTTAGAATCCGAATGGTGACATCAAATTGTGCAGGACAGGTAAAGAAATTGTGAGGTGCGGTACGAGACAAGTGCGAATCGTGTAGGAAAAAAATATTTGCGGAACAAATGCGGTTTGTGTGAAAAATAGGGCACGAAACAATATTTGATTGGTAAACATAACAAATGTATTGCGGATTTGAAATTCAAACAATTTTATCTAATATTTTAAATGACAAAAAAATATATATATTTTTAACTGAATAATTTGATTCAACTAAATCTGCTTACTTAATTATTTTCAATTAAAAAAAAATATACAAGAAAACCACACTTAGACATACTTACACGCACCTAAATTGGTGCATACCAATAAAAATAAATGCGGGTTTCAAGTTTTTTTCATGCAATTAAACACAAATGCAGTTTTTCTAACTATATTATATTTTTTAATTGATTTCATGTGAAATCAAGGCCTTAGTTATTTTCTTTCACGAAAATAATGATAATATATTTTTAATTAATAATTATAAATTTTAGTATGATGATCAAATGTAAACGAGGGTACAATTGTAAACTGAAAAATAAAACATTTAATCGCACCACAATCATAACTTTGCAGTGCATAAAAAAAAATGATAAAATTTTATTTTTTCTCCTCAAACATACCAATCAGGCAATCACACTCGAATATATTTTTTCGACATGATCTCATTTCATTCTATGTTAACATTGAAGTGCATAACAAATGCTACATCTCATTTCATTCTATGTGATTTAATTGAACTTTATTTGCTAATCAATATTTTTAAACCCGACTTAGATGATAAATCGGAGTGCCAGCCGGGTTACCGAGTCAACGGTTGAACCGGATCAACTGCGGTTCAAACACGAGTCAATTGATTAATAAATTTTAGTAAATTTATATAGTTTTATAAATATAAAAATAAAATAAAAATATATATCAAATAAGTATAGTGATCAAAATAAATATTTAGTATATGTTTTAATTAGTTTTTATTTTTAAATATTTTTCATAGAATAGATATCATAAAATTTGTTAATTTATATTGATGATAAATTATAGTAGTAAAGCAAACGATTAAAAAATTGATGAAAAAATAAAAAAAACACTTAAAAAAAAAAAAAAAATTAACTGTTAACTAAAAATACAAAAAATACTTAGTAAAATTATACAAAAAATCAAAAATCCTAGTCATTATCTTAATAAACTTTTTAATTTTGGTTGGTTCCTTTTCTTCTTCTATTGTCACTTAAATTCTTTACACTATTTCGTTTGTTAAAGTTAATATTCCGTACAAAAATTTATTCATCAAACACTCTTAAATTATTTTATTTTTACTAAAATCGAAAACCGTCCGGATCGGATTTTTGTCGGTTCGCTGGGTTTTGGCAAATTTTTTCGGGTTTTAGCAGTTCAATAGGATTCCAGATTTCATTTCAAATCCAAATCAAAAAATTTGCCAGGTCACAGTTCAACCAGTCGAACCGGTTGGTCCAGTCCCGGTCTGAAAATATTGCTGCATCTCATTTCATTCGATTTGTCACATTCCTTTATCTGCTAATGCTTTCGAGTTAACAGCCAAAAAAAAAAAAAAAAAAAAAAAACGCATTTTGACATATGTCAGCTAATGCGAATAGAAAAATTAACTATTGGAACATTATTGTGTTAACGCATTTTTAAATGGAAGGTTACATCCATTATTGTTTAACTACTCTCTGTTTCATATATTAGATGTATACAAAACTTGTAACACTACGAACTGATGAATATCATCGTTTTTTTGTTTTTAAATAAAACTGTATAAATATTTATATACCAAACAATATATAACATAAATATTGTTTACGATAATATTTCTTTTCTTTAAAAATCAACGAATCATTAGGTGTCGCGTGGTAAAAAAAACTTAGTTGACAATCTAGTGATAAAAGTAAACGGTCTTGTCGACCATTCTACAATTTTTTATCCCAGAGAAAGTTCATTCTGTAATGAAAATTTTTGAATATATTTCTTTAAAAGATTTGATGTTGACAACTAATTGCCTATATGAACATAATCCCACATCAAATGCGAAATGCTAAATTTGACGTAGTGTGCTAAAATTAGTTTAATTTTTATCGCTGATGTAAATTTATTCTCTAACACTCATAAAATAAATAGTCTCAAATTTGATGTATCCTTCTTTAAGCAATGAAAATTTTCTTATATCAAAGAGAAAAAGTTACATAATTTTACATTTAATCATTTAAATTTTATCTTTAATCAAAAATATTAGTTCAATTTTAATGTTTTATTTTTAACTATATATTTTTCTATTAAACTTTTCCTTGGTTTACTCATATAAACCTCGTATACTTTTTTATAGATTATTTATATATTTTTCAATCATCTTTGGTATTTATACGTAAAATCCATGTTTTTATATTTGGAACAGTTGCTTACGAATCTATAAATTTTAGCGTTTTATTTTCAGATAATACATATTATTTTAAAAATCATATATATTCTAATATTGTTTTTAATACGCCTTTTCGCTTAAAAAATAAATATTCTCATTTCGAGTAAAACATTTTAATTTTTCGCATTTAATGTTACAATTAAATGTGTATTTTTTTTATCCTAAATAATTTCTAACACAAATAATTGTCATTCCATTTGATACAATCTTATCATGATAAGCCTTTTCCCTATTTCCAGTACGAGAATTTATGAAACATGTCAATTTTTAAGATGCCACTTTAAAAAAATTCTATTATTTTAAATTTTTTTCAAAAATGTAATTAATAATATATCATTTACTCAAAAGAATTTTTAATCAATATATTATATTGTAATAATAAAATTATAGAACATTTTTTATAGAAAATATTTTTTTTTTGAAAATAATACTTCCTCCGTTTCAAAATATGTTTTGGAGGTTTTTTTTGTTTCAGAATATAAGTTGTTTTGACAATCCTAGGTACTTTTCAACTTTATTGAATATTGTGTGACCACTAGTATTTTGCAGTTTTTTTTGTGATTGGTCAAATTATTTTTATTAAATATATTAAATGATACTTTTAGTAGAAAAGTAGTTTCTTAATATGCGTGTTTTTAGGTAAAACAACTTATATTTTGAAACAGAGAGAATAATAAAGATTTACCAAATTTTTAAAAGAGATTTTGATATGTTTTGAAAAAAACTTTCCAAGTTTATAACAAAAAATATAATTATTTTGAAATATTTTTTTTAACATAAGACAATTTGAAAGTAAAAAAATATTTTTTAATTCGAAAGCAACAATTTGTTTTAATCTATTTTTTATTTATAAACTTTATGATTATATTTTTTAATATTTTAAACTATTAAATAATTTATTTCTATTCTAAATTCTACTTGAGATATTCGGATAAGCCAAATTTAACATGGTTTTTTAAACTTTAATGTGGCAAATTTAAAGATTTACCAAATTTTTAAAAGAGATTTTGATAGGTTTGTGAAATTGTTTTTCCAAGTTTATAACAACAAATATAATTATTCTTTTGAAATATTTTTTTAACGCAAGACAATTTGAAAGTAATAAAAATATTTTTTAATTTGAAAGCAATAAATTTTTTTAATCTATGTTTCATTTATAAAACTTACGATTATATATTTTAATGTTTTAAAATATTAAATAATTTATTTGTATTCTAAATTCTACTTAAGATATTCCAACAAGACAAATTTATCATTGTTTTTTTTAAATTCTAATGTATTAAATTATTATATATTTTGGTTTGACACGTTTACATATATAAAATTATTAAATGGTAAAACTAAATTTTTGAAATTCATATTATAATAACGATATTCTTGACCAAAAAATTAACAACAAAAGAATTAACAACTATGTCTATAATAAAAATCAAAACGACTACATATTTCTTTTTTTTTAAAGATTAAAAATAAAAACAAAACTACATAAATAATCTATCTGCGTATACCTAGTTAACTATATGTGAAAATAGTGCTCTCTAATTTGATATTCATCTAATCTATATTCACATCTTTTTAAAATATATATCCTTGTGTTATAATTTTACACACTATAAAACCCAAAGTATAGAGATGCTCAAATCACACTATTACCAATCAAACATCATATGGAATTTATATTAGTTTCTTTGTGTCTCACCACTTTCTTAGCCATTTTCCTAAAAACACTCATCAAACGAATCACTACCACAAAACCTAAGTTGCCATCTCCATGGCGACTCCCGGTGATCGGAAACCTCCATCAGCTCAGTCTTAACCCTCATCGTGCTCTCCATACTCTTAGCCTCCAATATGGACCACTTATGCTCCTTCATTTCGGCCGTGCTCCTGTTCTCGTGGTCACTTGCCCTGATGTAAGTCATGACATTATGAAAACATACGATCTCAAGTTCGCAAACAGGCAGAAATCAAAAGCTATTGATATATTCATGGATGGTGGTCGTGATATACTATTTTCTTCTTGCGGAGAAGATTGGAAGAACAAGAAGGTTCTATTCTTACATCAATTGTTTCTTTTAATTTAATAATTATAAGGGTGCAGTGGTTTTGACATACTAGAAGAAACAAAATAGGTGGAATTAACAATTCCATTGAAATCTTTTAAAAATCTTCCATTTATAGTAAAATTGTATTTTTAAATTTTATTGGGCTCCACAAAATACTCTAAAAATCTACCATTTATTGTGAAATTGTATTTTTTTTTTAAGTTTTATTTAGCTTCACAAAATAACTAAAAAAAAATTTTTACACTAAAAATTGGTACTCCTCAAAAAGAGAGAAAAATACTAATAAAAAGATGAGTGGAAAAATAGATAATTCCACATGTGACTAGCTGTATAAAATAGACTAGAAAATAGACTAGCCACCCAGCCATGATTTTCTTTTTCTGTCACCATGTGTTTTCTAAAAAAGCATTTCTTCAAAAGTAGTGTTATTTTTCGGATTTCAACTTAGTTTTGATTGTATTTATTTATTTTGCCCCTACTAAATATAAACTATAATAGAACTTGATTTTCTAGAGATATAATTGAACATTTAATTTGTTCTGTAATTCGCATGAAAATTGTTAAAACAACACATGTATTGAAATGGGACATTTTAAGACATTTCTTTTCCAGGCACCCACACTTTAATTTTTCTTTAAGACGACTTCCTATACGCACGATCATTACACAAAAAATGTTATTATTTAATATTTACACAGATAAGATTTATAGTGCGACCATAAGAATTTTAATAAAAAGAAATATATATTTTAAATCTCAGTATTATTTAGAAGAAATTTAAAAATGATCATGAAATTTTTTATTTGATGGAAATATTGATTGAGTAGATTTTGACAATTTTGTTATCATAGATTTTTTTATGGTTATATATATATATATATGGAAGCATTATTGATGGAAATATGGTTGGGATGCTTGGAGAGAGTCTGTGGAAAGCTGAGTATTTTTGTGATTTATCCATCTAATTTTATCTTTACCTATGATCAAATTAATCTGCTTGCAGAGCTTGTGCGTGGTGCATCTGCTCAGCAACAAAATGGTTCGGTCCTTTGCGAGCTTAAGAGAAGAAGAGATAAAATTAATGACAGATAAACTTGAAGAAGCATGTTCATCTTCTTCATCAGTGAATCTAAGCAATGTCCTTATGGCTCTAACAAACGATGTCATATGCAGAATCACCTTTGGTCGAAAATATAACAGCAAGGAAGGTGGAATTGATGTCAAGAAGTTAGTGATGACATCCTCTGAGTTTTTCGGCCAATTCTTTTTCGGAGATTTTATTCCGAGTTTGGCATGGATCGATAGGATCCGTGGCGTAGATGATCTAATGAAGGACATGAATAACAAGTTAGAGGGGTTTTTAGACAACACGGTGCAAGAACATGTAGATGCTGATCATGAAGAACCATCGGACTTTGTTGATATGTTGCTATGGCTTCAAAAAGATAAAACCAAAAAGTTTCAGTTTGACAAAAATGACATAAAACTCATCCTCAAGGTAACACACTCCATTCCTTTTTTTAAATTCCTTTTTTGCATATTTTCAAGATTTTTTTAGAATTTGCTATACATGTCAAATTATTTTAAATGAGATGTGTCTGGGTAAAATAAACATTTTTTTTTGTATAAAGACATATTATATGTCTGATTTAGTCTCCACTGTTTTTATTTTTCCACTGATAACTACATTAAAAAAAAGATTTACAAAAACCAAAATTTGATCAATAGGAAAAGTGTACTACACGATCTAAATATTAAGGCTAGTGGTTTAGTGCGTAATGCTAGATTTTATACACGTAATTTTATTTTTGTACAAATCATGTTACCATTTCGATTTCTGAACTGTTTTGGTTAACAAAAAAAGTTTATAAACTACTAGAATAAAAAAAGAAATTAATCGTCTTTTTCCTTTGTAAACTAGACTTTGATTTGGATCAAGGGTATGATTGTCACTGGTCTAATATATTACGTATCAATTATTATTGTCTTTTTAGGATATGTTTTTTGCGGGAACAGCCACAACTGCCTCACTACTAGAATGGATAATGACTGAGCTAATTAGGCATCCAAAATGTATGAAGAAACTTCAAGATGCCATTAAATCAGTTTCGATACATAATTCAAATGTAACGGAGAAAGAAGTTGAGCAAATAAGCTATTTACATGATGTGGTCAAGGAAGGGCTACGGTTGCATCCTTCTGGTCCATTACTATACAGAGTACCAAGTGAAGATGTCCAATTAAAAGGATATGACATTGCTGCAGGGACACAGGTAAATATACATTTAATCCTATAAGACTAATTAAACCTAGATGTGAAAATATAAAAATGCTTGAGTTGTAACACAGGTGATAATCAATGTATGGGCAATCCAACGAGACCCTACGATATGGGGACATGATGCAGAAGAATTTAGACCGGAGAGACATCTAGAGTCAAATTTGGATTTTAATGGTACTGATTCCAAGTTCATTCCATTTGGAGCGGGGAGAAGACTTTGCCCCGGGATCGGATTTGCTATGGTCATGGCCAAAGTGATACTAGCCAACCTTGTGAAACGGTTCAACTATAGAGTCGAGGTCGGACCAATGGGAGATGATATGCCTGATCTAGCTGAAGCAACTGGTATTGATGTTTGTCGCAAGTTCCCTCTCATTGTTTTTCCATCAATTGTGGACACCTGAAGATAGCTTCTCCAATTCACTTCTTTTATATGATGGCTGAGTGTGACCTTTGCTTTTGTGTTCTTCTATGAAGAAATTTGATGCATATGTAGACTACTGTCGCTGCTGTGTTTTATGAATAAAAATTAAATATTTGTCGAATGTGCTACGCGCATGTTTAAATTTCATCTAACTATTTTCTTAAAACACGAAATACTTTATTTGGCTATGCAAAATTAAAGTAAAATACTAAATATATTACTGTACTTATATCAACACGTAAAATTAATGTTTCTTAAACTACCTTGTAGCTGAAAACCAAAAACATAAGTTTATTACTTTTTTTATAATGTAAAATTTATTCAACCAATTTTTTTTGGTTACATAAGATATTTCGCTTTTGAAAGTGGCTGAAAGAAGTATTCACACAAACAATAAGAGAATAAAATAGAAGTAATGAAGAATAAAGATAAGTGAGAAAATAATAGGGCACTATGGAAAGGATTATTCAGTTGGGTTAAGTAGAGGAAAAGAGCACCCATCGAAGCTTGCGGATGTCATGGCGGATCTAGGCTTTTTTTCTTCTAATGGGGCAGATTTAGAAAACAAATTACTTTCATATATGTTCATACCAATAAAATTGAAGAAAAATATCAAAACAATTATAAAAAAACTAGAAAAATAGTTAAGAATATAGAATTTCTCGATAAGTAAAGATAATGTGGATTTTTTTTGTTTTGAAATGTGGAAAGAAATATATATAATAGTATTAACTGTAAATTTGATATATAGACATACTGTATATAGCCCATGGAATCTCGGAGTATCTAAGTATTTATCACCATATATAAACTAAGTAATAAATATTGAGATTTGTCTACGGCAAGTGAACTGAAGAAATCATATATTTAGCAAAAGTTAAAGAGAAAATCACGGAGTCAAGATGTCAACAGGGGCAGAAACAAATATAGCAATGAGGGCAGTAAAATTTTAGCTTCATTAATTACAATAAAAACGAATGAGTGAGTCCCAATTTGTTGTAAAGTGGCATTAAAGAACACCGAGTTTCCCCAGATTTGAAAGGTGTATAGTTATATGCAAAAAAGAAATGATTTCGAGTCTCTTGCGGGCAGAGGCAGAAGTCAAAACCAGAAGAGACACCATAACTCTAATTTACCATACGAGCAGCGTAGAAAATCGATTTCACTACAAAAAAACAGGCCTATTTCCGACCGAATTTCCGACGGACAACAATTGGTCAGAAATTACCGACCGAAATCCGACGGATTTCCGACCGATTTTTGACCGGTCCAAAATCGGTTAGAAATTTCCAACGGAAAAATTCCCGTCGCAATACGGTTGCAAGATCGGCCGGAAATCCGTGGGAAAATCAATCGGTAAGAAATTCGTCGGAAAATTTTGGTCGGAAAACGGTGGGAAATTCAGGCGGTCGGAAATCGGTAGGAAAAATTGGAGCCATTTTTGACCGTTTTAAATTTTGAATTTCCGACCGAATTTCGGTGGGAAATCCATCGGAAATTTCCCAGATTTCTTTTTAAAACAGATCACACCTTCATTCACGAAAATTGGAAGAACAAAATATAAAAATGGCTCCTTCAAACAGAGATCAATATTTTCGAGCGTGGATGGATAAACCTTCTCATGATCCAGAGACGGGTTTACTTACGGATGAGTTTGTCGATGGAGTTCAACAATTTATGAATCTTGCATTAAACCAACCGCAGACCATAGAAGATCAAGGTAAAATGTCGTGCCCTTGTTCTAAATGTCGGAATTGTAAAAAGAAATTTGGGCGTTTTGTATTACAACACCTTTATAGAGACGGATTTATGCCGGGGTATAAGATATGGTATTTGCATGGTGAAGATGGTTCAATGGAGAATTATGCTAGTACTAGTGCGGATAGGAAAGAGGAACCAATACCGGAAGTAGATGAAAATGTAGGTATGGAAGAAATGGTTAACGAAGCCTATCGGGAGAATATACCATCGTTCTTTCAGGATGGATCCGAAGGACCAACTTTAGATGCCCAAAGGTACTTTGATATGGTAGATGCATCAACTTCCGACGGCATTTGCAACGACACGTATCGGTCGAAAATCCGTCGGAAATTTCCGACGGATTCCGACCGATCTTTCATTTCCAACCACCTACCTGTTTCCGACGGATTTCTGACCAAACTGTCTGTCGGAAACAGTTTAGTTTTCTTGTAGTGTTTCGACGGGCCAACCAAGAGAGAAAAGCGTTAAGTAACAATTCAAAAATGATATTTTTCAAAATTACTTTTCGACAACAAAAAAAAATTGACGAGATTTAACTTGATGTAGTGCTCCATTTTTAAATGGAAGGTGACATCCATTATTGTCTAACTACACTGTCTTTCTTAAAATAAATTTTGACCATTGTAAATACACTGTTTTTCTTTTCAAACGACCGTGTTGGGGTCAGATTTCACTTTTTTGAGATCGATATAGCAGCGAGGTCAACTCCGCAATGTTCTGACGAATTCACAACAAGTCTACAAATACCCAGTCTGAATCTAGGCCCAAAATGACATTAAACCTATAAGCAAAACGGGCTTAATGGAATAATGAGCCTAAATTAGAAATATTGTTTAATGGGCCAAGCCTATTTTATTAGCTGGCCCATTTTAGATATTTTGTTATATATAGCTCATTGTACTCACCCAAAAAGGGGATTCAGAACTTTTGGCACAAACACTTAGCAATAAATCAATAAAGCTCTCTTAACGCTATTTTCGTGTTTTCGTCTTTGTTCTTAATTGTTCTTGTGAATTCTTTCCAGAGATCTCGTTTCCTTAAAAACCCTTGACAAATTCAATTGAGTTGGTTTCGACCTCCACAATTTGGCGCCGTCTAAGGGAAACTTGAGACTCTCTTACACAAAAGAATCACACCACGACAAGACCCAGCAAAGATGACCACCGACGACGTATTCGAGATTCCCGGAGAAAATCAACTCGGAGACAACAGCGACAACAACCCGAAGGAAATCGTCGCGGACGGATCTACATCAAAAGACACCGCTACGGACAAGCCCGGAGAGAAGAACACCGCGGCGGGCGGATCTACGCAAATACAAATGCCGCCAGCCACAGAAGAAAATCTCGACCCTCTGGCTCAGATAAATAACATGTTCGAAGAAATCCTTAAAAAATCAAAGGAGCAGGATATCTTCAACAACACGGTGATAAGCCGACTGGATTCCCTCGCTACGGCTAGCAGCGGCAGCACCAGCAGTGGCAACAACAGCGGAAGCAGCAGCATCAGCAACAGCAGCGAGGACTCTTCGGCATCACCGCTAGACAACATGACCAGTAGCGGTACCAGTAGTGACAGCACTAGCGACAATAGCAACAACGGAAACAGCAGTAGCGACATAAGCAGTTAGGACTCTTCGGCATTGCAGCCAGACGACACGGGCACCAAGAGCAACCAGGTAGGTAACGGCATTGTTAACGTCACCGCGATGAATGCGATAGCCTTGGACGAACTAAAGAACATGTTGAAGACGATTCTCAAAAAGCCAGCAGAGCAGGAGGATAAGCTGAAGGTTCTCACAACGGCAAGTAAGGCGCACAAGACGGGTAGAGCGCGACTATCACTTGGGCGGTTCAAGCCGCACGGCCACAGTGTCTTGGCGCTGCGCACTATACGGAGAACCAGAAGTGACCTGCTACCGCCACCGTCGCTGTGAACGGCATATCCAACTCCAGAACGAGCCAACGAAATAACGGATACAGGACTAGCAATTTCAGGAGGGATCGCGCAAGAACGCCAAGCTGCTTCAGAAGGGATCACGCGAATGGTCGGCATAGACAACCCCCGTAGGACACGCACCTCAAGGAATTACAGCGCATATAAAGGGAGAGATAGATCCCAGGCTTGTCGGAACAGCGCAGACATCGAACGCGACCAAGATATCGCTAACGAAGAAGGAAATCTCTACTGGACTAAGCAGTTCGAGCTTAAAAGGGAACGCAAGACCCTGCTCCAAACTCAGAACGATGAGATGGCCAAGATGCAAGCGCAGCTGGAGCGCGCCACCTCTGACTTAAGGGTTGCTGCACAAGTTTAACACCCAAGACATCCAAAGCAACGCGAGATATATCCAAAGTCTCGAGCACAGTCTTGCTAGTATTTGGGAGAATTTTGAACAAGAGATTACGAGCACTAATGTGGGCATTGCAGAGCTTACAACGTGCCTTAACGTCACTCCAATCAAAACTCATCAAGTCGAGACAACGTTGAACAGAATAACCAACTACCAATACACAGTGGCAAGAAACTACAACTCTAACATTCGCGCTCGCCTGTTTTACGAAGGAGACTTGGTCCTCCGAAAAGTTTTCCAAAACACAGCAGAGTATAACGCCGAAAAACTCAAAGCTAATTGGGAAGGACCCTACATCATCACTCAAGTAGTAAAACCAGGCGTCTACAAACTCGTCCACACGACCGGTGAACCAGTCCAGCGCTCTTGGAATGTGCGACATCTGAAAACGTATTTTCACTAGGATACTTTACATCAAACAACATGAAATACGAGACGGCTTGATCCCTAAAACAGGGTACGTAGGCAGCTCATCTTCGGGTAGGTTCAGCTGTCCCCCCTCCTAAAAAGGGGGGGAGTGGGTACGTATACTCGTATACTCCCAATTCTTGTAACCACTTTTCACGATTAATCCAAAGCGTGGTTTCGACTAAACTCGTCTACATCCTTCACGGATTCTTTAAGTCTCACAAAAACATACATAAATTTATCACATCCTATACGAATCAATTATCGTCTTAACTATAATCGGACATTTTACACTTACTCTCGTTGCTGCTGGCCACAGTGACGAATCTATCCAAATACTACAGATCTGACAAACACATCCTTCGCAGGATTAACAGCGCGCTATACAAATAAAAATGTTCATTATCGAGCGGATATGTTCAAAGAGGAACATATGCGTAACCCGGAATGATCATTCTCTAAACCCAACTCACAAATCGTTGGTTCTATCGCATATATGTTCATTATCGAGCGGATATGTTTAAAGAGAAACATATGCGTAATCCAAAATGTTCACCTTAAACCCAACAAAAGAAATGTTGGTCGCTACGCGATACATATTCTGCTTGGAGCAGACTTGTCAATAAGGACTCGTCTGTAAACCAAAATGATCATCCGAAAACCTAATAATCTGACTATTGGTGCTACCCGCAAAATGTGCTTATTTCCTGGAGCAGGCTCGTCAATTGAAACTCGCCTGTAAACCAAAACTCGGAGTCACAAAATAAAACCCAACTCACAAAATGTTGGTCGCATCACAAGTCAGACATCTAAGTTATTTTTGGAGCGGACTCGTTAAAAAGAACTCGTCCGTAAACTAGAATACTTACCTCGAAACCCAGTACACGAGCTACTGGTCGCATCAAACATCTAATTTATTTTTGGAGCGGACTTGTTAATAAGAACTCGTCCGTAAACCAAGATACTTAGCTCTAAACCCAGCACACAACAAATCGCTGGTCTAAATTCGATGTTCATTGCTGGAGCGGACTTGTTCACGGGAACATATCCGTAAACCAGAATGTTCGTCTCGAAAACCCAACAACTTATTTGTTGGTCATTATGCAATAACGTGTTCATTCTCGGAGCGGGTGAGTCGACGAAGCCTCGCCCGTAAACCAAGAAGTTCATTAAAAAACCCAACAACTTAATCGTTCGTCATTATGCAATAACGTGTTCATTCTCGGAGCGGGTGTGTTGACGAAGGCTCGCCCGTAAACCAAGAAGTTCATCAGAAAACCCAGCTAACCTATCGCTGGTCTTAACTTTAATATGGTTGAATTTGGGAAACGAACAATTCAACGACAGCATGCCTCAAAACCATACTTGTATATCATCCTTTTCGAAATAGGATAAGAATCCAAGCTGAATTAAATACAAAATCCAAAGTCAAAAAAAAAAATTTTTGAGAACGCTAAAACAGAAAAAACGTATAGAACGCGCGGTCTCGTTAACATCGTCAACAATCTCGATGGCCAGCTCAGAAGGAGTCGCTGCCGTATAGTTTGACAAATCACCATCGCTTGACGAACTAGAGGAGCTCGAATCCAAGTCAGCCTCCTCTTCAACAGCATCAGCGTCCAACTCCTCAACTCGATCATCTGTCGCGATAACCGGCGAATCCTTAAGGATCCTTTCAAGTTCGCGCACATGCTTAGCAAACACCTCGTCTGCGAGTGATAGGTCTACCTCCTGTTTCTCAAGCTCAACGAGCTCTTCGCCAAGATCAGGTGCCATGTCACTTTGAAGCAACTTTACGAACTCAATGTTACTCCGGATTTCAGCAAGATCAATTATGTCAATCCTTGTTTGGCCATTGATCGCTCTAATCTTCTTCGTAGCACGGACGATCCTCGCCTCATACTTTGCCGACAATTCACGCTTCGCTTCGTCAACAGCTCGTTGCACTGCCGCATCTTGAAGTTTGGCAGCAACATCTAAGCGGGTGGTAAGGTTAGAGACTTCTTTCTGAAGACGCTTCCTCTCGGATTCAGACTCTGTAAACGTCCCATCCATCTCGCGATGCCTATCCTCGATTTCCTTTATAGCAACTTCAAGAGTAACAACGCGATCCTCCGTGTCCCTTTTCTGCTTCTTGTGATCGTCACAAGCCTTCTGAACGCTAGCAAGCTGACAAGTCAGTGAGCGAGTAGTCACCACGTAGTCAATCGCGACCTTATTAAGCGAAAAAAGGAACTGCCAAACAGAGAAACAAATCACGCAAAACAAGTTAGCAAATCAAAAAGAAAGAAAAAAAAATCGTTATCCCACAAGAGTAGCCGCGAAGTCTTACCGTCATACAGTCTAAGGCCATGTTTGAGTAAGAACTCTTCTTCGACATTTATTCTGGAGGGGGGAAACTCAGTGCCATGGAAGACGATCTTGGACAGATGCGACGCCGCCAGCTCGGCACTGCTGAAAGATCTTTTCGAACTGGGAGGAAAAGATGAGTCCATCGCCACGCGATCATGTCGAGGAGTCGATGCGCGCCTTGATCTGCTTGGGTCTTCACCGCCAGCAATATCTTTGCCCCTATCTTCTAGGGACGCTTACGACTTGCCCCAGCATCATCATCCATTCCCTGCACATCATAATGATGCCTATGCGAAGGTTCAGATCGACGATCAGCAATGATGACGTCATTTCGCTCCAACGCTGGACGACGCTGCCTGGGTGCAAGGGTTCCAGTAGTGCCTGCTCTTGGAACTGACACTCTCGCGTTGTATCCTCTTCTGGCCTCGGCAGCCCTCCTCTCACGAGCAGAAGGTTTCCTCACGTTGTTCGGCATCTCTGGCAAAGAAATCTGCGAAATAGCTCCGAAGCGACGAGCACGAGTTTCTCTGACTCTACGTAAAGAAAAGTCTTCCTTCCAGCTACACTTCTCAGCAGCAAGTATATCGCGAAGAACGAATAAGTCACTCGGCAACCTCTCAATGCGACTCAGAACTGGAAAAACAACAACAAGAAAAAATGGTTAGAATCGCGAACCTCTGTATATAGGCAAGCAAAGAAACGGCGACTTTAAAAACTATCAAGGAATGGTAAGCTAAACAAAAAAGCGCGGCAGGGTCTGCTACTGCGAGTCCCCCATTTCTTTCGAAACATGTCCAGATGAGCGCAACCAACAGATGCTTCATTGATTTTGACAAAGAAAAACTTTTCCGACCAAAAATGATCTATGTTGGAAAAATCCCCGACGACTTGGAGATCCGGTTTGCCCTTAAGGAAATAAATGAGTTTGTCCTTGGAGCTAGTTTTTCTAACCTCCAGAAAACTCAACAGATGGTCAACTCCGACTTCGTAGCCACACTCATAGCTGTGTACCATGATCCCGACTAAGTGGCGCATCCCGCTAGGCGTGATCTGACCAACAGCAAGGTTAGTTCTCCATAAGAAGTCAAGAATAGCACCAGGGATCGGGAACCACAGGAGGCACGCATGAAAGTATGCTTCATACAGAGTGAAGTAGCCCTCTGGAGGATGATCTGCCCGTGCATCTGAGCAAGGAACGACTAGCTCGACTCCGTCGGGAAAACCAATCTAAGCATTGAGGGAATCCACAGATTTCGGAGTTGACATGGTGGATCCAGGCGGATCGTTTTCTCTCCGCTTTGCTCTCGGCTTCTTGGCAGCCGGACGAAAAGCAATCTCATCGGTAACCTCATCAACCATGACTAGAGCGTCAGAGTAGACCGGTCTCGACAAACTACCAGTGTCGGATGCTGGCGAAAGAACCATTCTCCTTCCGAGAAGGAAAAGATCAGCGACCATATTTCCGGAATCATCTAAGTCGCTCGAACCATCAAGCTGCAAGTCCGCGGAACCAGAAACCATTCTCCTAAATTCACCTCTCCGCTGTACCAAAGATCAACGATCCAAATCAATTTCGCTCCACAAAGTCAGCCTTGCTACCAAGTCCTTGAACCACTGAGTCGCAAAAAAAAAAAAACAAAAAAAACAAAAACAAAAACAAAAACAAAAACAAAAACTCGACTGAGTCAACTCAGTGAGTCAACTCGACCGAGTCGACTCAGTGAGTCAACTCGGTCAGATCTCAAATCGCCTTTTTTCCTCCTCGATCTCGCCTCGCATCGATCCGCCTCGCCGCTGCTCCTCTTGATCTGCCTTGCCGACGTGCTCTCTGTCTCTCATCGCCGATCTCTCTCTCCCTTCCTTTCTCGATCTCAAACCGCCGTCGTCTCTTGACGAATGAACGCTTGCCGATTCATGAACCACGAACAGGAAGATGGCGAGTCCGACGACGGCGAGGCGAGGAGAGATCGCCGCCGGCAGCGACATTGACGGGAGGCGGCGGTGGTGTTCGAAGAAGAAACTACAAAAAAAAAAACAAAACAAAACAATAAAATAAAGAGGTGGAGAGATGATTTTTTACCTTTTGCTGAGGAAAAGTGATTTGGTGGAAAACAACTCCAGGGAAACAGACTTATTTATATCTGGAGAATTTCCTAAAAACATTTTGTTTTTGGAAAAATTCCTAATATCTTCCATCAGGTTTCAAAGCCCATTAACGCAACAAAACCATCAACCTCCTTAGTCTCCTAAGACAATGGAAAAGAAAACAATCCCAGGAAACCACGCAGACATCAGCTCAACGCGGAATAACAAGAACTTTCCGAGTTTGATGACAAGACGTCCACGCCTGACAACTTCGCGGTCCAACATATCGATCTCAGACTCCAGAAACTTTTACCTTGACATCATCATAACTCGATACTACCAAGCTGGGGGGCTAACTGTTGGGGTCAAATTTCACCCCTATGAGATCGATATAGCGGCGAGGTCAACTCCGCAATGTTCTGACGAATTCACAACAAGTCTACAAAGACCCAATCTGAATCTAGGCCCAAAATGACATTAAACCCATAAGCAAAACGGACTTAATGGAATAATGTGCCTAAATTAGAAATATTATTTAATGGGCCAAGCCCATTTTATTAGCTGGCCCATTTTAGATATTTCGCTATATATAGCTCATTGTACTCATCCAAAAAGGGGTCCAGAACTTTTGGCACAAACACTTAGCAATAAACCAATAAAGCTCTCTTAACGCTATTTTCGTGTTTTCGTCTTTGTTCTTAATTGTTCTTGTGAATTCTTTCCAGAGATCTCATTTCCTTAAAAACCCTTGACAAATTCAATTGAGTTAGTTTCGATCTCCATAGATCGTTTCATTAAATTAAATTTTGATCATTGTATATTTTAATGCAGTTTAATTTTTTGAAACAGATTTTTCCTATGTAAGAAGAGAAAAAAATTAAAAACCCTTTGTTTTTTTTTTTGTTGGTCACAATAAAAACCCTTTGCTTTTTTTAGATGTTAATCGAACAGTACTATATTGAAACTTATATATCGTCTCTCCATTAAAATTATTTGACTCATTCCTAAACATAACTTTTGAAAAACTTGAAAATTCGTCACTACCTTAAAACCAACTAAAACGATGGATCCTTATACACCCTATAAAACACAAAGTAGAGAGATGCTCAAATAACATTATTACAATCCAAACACTCTTCAAATGACCGTATCCCGAGGAATTCTAAATTTTTGCGCGGGAATGTTTTTGGACCGAACATACTAAATGAAACATAAGAAAATTTTGATTTAAGAATGATTTAAATGGATTGAGCTTAGCGAGCTCATCAATCAAGCCCATTTAACCCGTCAGAAACCCTATTCATGCCTATATAAAGGGAGAGAATGTGAGACTTAAAGACCAAGAGTGCAACTGCCGCGAACCCCTGGCTTTTTTACTCTTTCACCTCGTAAACCCTAGCCGCCTTTGGAACTGAACTGCGCCACCGGGTTGAGAGACGTTTTCCATGAAGTGTGTGACGATTTACCTATCTGTGGAAAGCTCCAAGTCTTAGTTTTCCAGAAAGTCCAATATCGTCCCGATACAAGTTCTGTAGTAAAGTTATGTCGTGTTCTTTCCGCCTGTCGCAATATGTCTTATTCTCAAACGACCCCATATTTGACCAGTTTCGGTGGGGAATGGAAACCGAGGATCAAAACTGTTCGGATCGATCTGAATATTCGTAAGGACATTCCAGACTCTTTTACTTATCCAAATCAGAAAGCGATTGATCATTTTAAGTTGTGATATGAAAGTTATGGATGTTTTCTCGTAGTTGTTATTTGCTGTGAGAATTTCTGACCAGACAGAGGAGAATTGATGCTGCTACGATTTCTTCAGAGATCTGATGAAGCTTATATTTGGTAAGAATATTCATAAGTCTCTGATCTAGTTATAGTTGAAAGAAGTTTGTCATTCGGACTTACGGACTGAAAGTTATTGATGTTTTACGGGGACTGATCTGTGAAGAGTGAGTATGCAACCAGCTGACTTCGCATACATTTTTTGGCCAAGTCTGAGGGAACTATAGGTTACGATTTGGATATCATTGGAAAGATCAGAGTCTTGGCTTTCCAGAGGCACCGATTTGTCTTTATCTGAGGTACGCGTAAAAAGTTATCGCTGTTTTCGTCTGATTGGTATAATTTGACCGAACCGAATAAATATTTTAGCAAGTTTAATAATGGAATGTTAGACATGGTTTCCTAATCGCAGATTCGTAGTAGCTCATTCTTCCATGTTCATTCTTCCGTGTCAATCTATCCAATAAGACTTACTAGTTGGCAATATTGTTCTTTCATGCTTAGTCTAGGGATGGAATGTTTGATGGTTGTTGGGTTTTTTTTCATGCTAAGTCTAGGAATGAAATGCTTAATGTTTGCTGGTTGTTATGTGGTAGTTGGTAATATTGTTTGATGTGTGGAATTGGTTGATAAGTTGTATCGTGCTAGATAGAGAAATAATGGTAAAGATTAAAAATGAATTGTTTGAGATTGTTAGATTATGATAGTTATGCGGATGATCGCGTATGTAAACCCATTGTAGAATTTTGCTTGTTGGACAATGGACGATCGCGTATGTAAACCCGTTGTAGTTCCATTAGGCCTTAGAAGTCTAGGACGGGGAGGACAGACCCAAAACGCGAGAAAGGGGTTGACTCCGCCGTGAGTATTTAAGTAAATAATGAAAAAAAAAGTAAAAAATGTGAAAGGTTTAAATATAAGATAATGGATAAATAAAAAATTGGCCACTTATGCTCCTTCATTTCGGCCGTGCTCCAGTTCTCGTGGTCACTTGCCGTGACGTAACTCATGACATCATGAAAACATACGACCTTAAGTTTGCAAACAGTCAGAAATCAAAAGCTATTGATATATTCATGGATGGTGGTCGTGATATAATTTTTTCCTCTTGCGGAGAAGATTGGAAGAATAAGAAAGTTATTGTCTTGCATCAGTTATTCGTTCTGATTTAATAATTTAGCTGTGACTATAAAAATTTAGTGTTGCTTGATATATATGTAGAATTAGAGATTTTTTAAATAGACGCAGTCCTAAAATGCATTAATAACTACAAAATGAATTTTACTAAGAAGATGCAAATAACCATACAACTTTTTTTTTTAAAAAGACGCAAATCTAAGAGATATTAATAACCATAAAATAGTTTTTACGAAAAAATACATTCCTTAGAGATTAATAACCATAAAACTGTATTTTTTCGAAAAGTTGCAACCTTAAAAACATTAATAACCATAAAACATTTCGAAAAGATGCAACTTTAAAGGTTATTAATCATAAAACATTTTTTTTCGAAAAACCGCAAACCTAAGAGACACTAGTAACCATAACACAATTTTTATCGAAAATATGCAACTCTAACCATAAAATATGCATTTTCTAAAAGAATTCCACAATTCTTTACACAAACCAAAAATTGAATCATCAAATTTTATAAGTTTGTAACCATAAATAAACAAAATGTTCAACGACAAAAATATATTGAGTTAAAAATACAAATATAGAGGTCGAGTTGTTTTCTTCGAAACGACGCAACCCTATGAAATAACCATAAAACGTTTATATACAAAAGATGCAACCCCTAAAAATAACTACAAAGCAATTATATCAAAAACACACAATCTTTAAAGTAACCATTAAACAGATTTTTTCGAGAGAAAACAACCATAAGACACAACTATAAAGCGGTTATATCGAAAAAACGAAACTCTTAGAAATAACCATAAAGCGGTTATGTAACGTCCGTGAACCAAAAACTTGAACTTTTTTAGGGTGTCGATTGACACCAAGAGGTGTGTCGATCGACACTAGTGATTGCGGTTCGACCGGTTCAGTTTCATTTGAAATCGTTCGGTTTACGATTTTGGGTTTTGAGAAACCCTAGGACTCGTGTATATAAACGAGCAGTCGCCTTAGAAGCACGAAAATCAGAGTTTAAAGAAGTTTTCGTGTTTGAGAGTGAGAAGAGGAGGTTTTGGCTGAGATTGTTCCTGGAGAAGCTTGATTAAGGCCGTAGGAGCAAAGGAAAGGATGGGATTTCGTGAGAAGGAGGGAGAAATCAGAGGTTTCTCAGGCTGCGGAGGGTCTGATTTTGTGTTTGTCCTTGTCAATTTCTGAAACCAAGGTGAGTGCGTAACCATGGCTTATCTGGGTGGATGGATTGTCAAGATGCGATGCTTGTTTGTGTGGAATGAATAACTTATTGGTTTGGAGGATTGTTCCTTCATGTATACGTGTTGTTTTTGGTGTGTTTGTTGATGCTGTTTTGCAGAAAATTGATACGGTGCAGGCTAGAATCGAACCAGAGAGGAGAAGGTTCAGTTCTGGGCGATTATGCAGCCCGTGTCGATCGACACTGGCATTGGTGGTGTCGATCGACACCAGACGTGTTTTGGTTTGTGTATGTGTTGCTTTGATGAGTTGATAGCTTGTGTGTCTTGGTATTTCATCGTGCCTATGTGTATTTCTGGTAGATGGAATGACCGTCCCACAGAGTATTTGTGATAATACTCACGCATCTCGTTTTGCCATATGATGCAGGTAAAAGCAAAGTGTGATCATGGAATCATGGCTATGAAGAGGAGGATGATCTAGGGTCTTGTTGAGTTGTGATTTAATATTGTTTAGAATTGCTGGTTAGGTTGCTTGTTATTCTTGGAATTATTGAATTGGAATTGGTTATTGTTGGTTTGATGAATTGGTTATTTGAATGGTTTAATTGAGTTTTGCTTTCGCTGGTTGTTTGATGTGTTTGAATTGATATTGAAGATTATTATTTATGGAAATAATAATCCGAATTTAAAAAAAAAACATGTCGAGTTGTTTCAGGTTATAACGGGAAAACCATTTTAGTTCGTCAAAACCATTTGTAATTGGTTCGGTTCCTCCTGTACTGATAAAAGAGAGAGAGTTGTTTGGTTAAAATGACGTCGTATTAATCTACCTATAGCCGATTCGTCTTGAGATTTGGAGGCGAAGAAACGCTTTGCGAAATATACTTGGTCCGGATTTTGACTCACGCGAGGACGACTCCTCCTTGATACGTTACGATAACAAGTTATCAAAGAAATGAGAAGAGAGGGACTTGCTTGTAAAAGAAATGAGATTATAGTTAAGTTTCTTTTTGTGTGTATTTAATGTGCTACATTGTGTGGATGTATTGATCTTATGCATTCACACTACTGCAGGTGTAATGTGCTATATTGTGTGGAAGTATTGATCTTATGAATATTGTGGAAAGTGTAAACCTTCTTATGTTCTCTGAAGGTAAATAATTTCCTTTTTTTTTTTAAAATGGGTTTATTTCCTCGTGGTCCTCTTTGTATGACTGTTTTCGCACATTTTGGCAACTCTTAGGCAATGTTCTTCGGTGTGATGTGACGGGGAAAGTTCTAATGAAATGTTTCTTTTCGGGAATGCCGGATCTGAAGTTTGGGTTGAATGATAAAACTGGTCTTGAGAAAGAATCACAAATGAAATCTCGCCTAACTAAGAGGTAGGTTTTGTTAAAACAGTGATCCACACTAGCCACTGACTTTTCTTTGTGCTCACTCACTTGCTCTTTTCTGTCCAGTGGTAAAAAACCATTGTGCTTGATGAGGTCACATTTCACCAGTGTGTGCACCTGACAAGATTCAGCTCTGAGAAGACGGTTAGTTTTGTACCTCCGAATGGTGAATTTGAATTGATGAAGTAAGTTTTGAAACGATCACTATTGCATATTGTTCTGGTACCAAAGTTACTGACTTGGTGATGTCTCTCAGGTATCGAATAAAAGAGGGCGTGAATCTGCCTTTTCGCGTATTACAAACAATCAAGGAACTTGGTTTTACACGCATGAAAGTAAATGTCAAGGTACATAGCTTTCCTTCCCAAGGATTAAAAGGAACCAAATCACCTACTTGATCTTTGCTCTCTTACAACCCCTGCTCTCGTGTGTTTGCTCTTTTCAGGTCAAAAGTGTGTTTGGTGCTAAAATGTTTGCCATTGGGATGTAGTGAAAATTCCAGTGCCAAAACACACGGCTTAGTCCAATTTCCAAGTGACAATTTGTCGCGCTAAATACAATCGGCTTAGTTTGGAAGTGAGTTTGTATACCCTCTTAAGAAATTTCCCTCAAATTTCATATCTATAATTATATTGGTTTGGTGCATTACTATTCGTTTGCCTTCTCTCTTTACTCTTTTAGGATAAGAAAATTTCAAGGACAAACAGAGTCCACACTCCACACTTAGTGCAGAAATTGAGTTGATCTCAACATTGGGAAAAAAAAAATATTGGACAAGACCGCCGATCCAAATGGAATTTCAGGTCACTCTTCTTCTCTTGTTTCACCATTATATAAAACCATGTTGCGTATAAAGAAATTGTTACCTGTTCTATTTCCAGGTGCCAATGTTCACAACGCCTGGTTTGTCAGTCCACTTTCTCAAGCTACGCTTTGATTTCTATGATTTTGAAAGTACTATCCTTCTAATAATGTCATGCTAAGTATCGTCGGTTAAGAATTGGTCTTCTTTCACTTGCTTCTGGTCTTGAATACGTTGATTGCTTTACTTGGTTAGCTACCAAAAATTTAACTACTTCATTGGACCTGACCGACTAACTGGAATGATTGACGGGTATGGGAGAAGAGTGTGTTCGATACATAACGGAAGCCGATTCTTCTGAGATCAGATGCTGAACTTAAAAAACACAGTTCAGTTTCAGTGATATCAGACTTAAGGCTCATCATGGCTTCTAGGTTATGTTCCTTATGCCCAAAAAAAGAGTTTATATTTTTTTTTATCTTGCCAGTACAAGGTGTCGGATCTCGCACTAAGAATCCAATCCATTTCATCAAAAGCCCACCGTCATTCAAGGTCCGTGAATGTTTGAATGGCCAAGTCAAAACGGTCAAATTTTGACATTAATTTGTGATTAAATTCATGAATTAATGGTGGTGGTCAAACATTAGAATTAATTTGTGATTTAATTATGAAATTAATTGCTAGAGAGGAAGAAGATAATAAAAGAGAGGAGGACAAGAGAAGAAAGAGGGGGGGGGGGAGGTTTGATATAGTAGAAAGAATTATTGTTTTTCTTCCTTCACGATTTACTTTGTGCATTATCAATAATAATATGATTTATCTTTCTTCTTCATTTTTGTTAGTTTGTTCTTTCATTTGAATTGGAGTTTCGTTGTGAAAGCTTTGATCCCAATTTGATCTATTGTGAATCAGGATCGTAACCGATTTTTGCACTCACAATTTGGCGCTGTCTAAGAGGAACAAAAAGCTTTCTGATTCCTAAAATTCGAAGTCAATCGGTGGATCTAAGAAAAGAAAATCCCAAAAAACTTATGTGATAGAAAGAAAGAAAAACATGTTCTTCAACACTTGTTTCTCTATGTCAATAAAAACAGTTTTATTGAAGAATATGTGACAAAGAGAACGAAAAACAAATTCTTCATGAACACTTGTTTCTCTTTGTCAATGAAAACAGTTTCGTTGAAGAATATGTGAGAAAGAGAAAGAAAAACAAATTATTCATGAATATTGGTTTCTCGATGTCAATGACATCATATTCGTACAACATATTCGTCCATGTGATAAAAGGAAAGAAAAATAGATTCTTCATAGAATTGTCTCTCAATATCAATAAAACTATTCTCCAAGTTTATATCGTGGAAAATAAGAAACCAAAATTTTCAATACGAAATTTTGGATTCATTACAAAACAATAAGAAAAAAAAATTCTAAGAAAAGTGTGAAGAATCAACAGAAAAGTAAAAATCGCCTTTGTGATGTTCTAAAACTCCAAACTTTTTAAAGATTTCATATCGGAATAAAAAGATTTCGACGATTTCATATTGAAAAAAAAAAAAAATTCATACGTTACCCCACTGTCTCACCATCGATGATCTTTGATGTTTGTCTTTGATGATGGAGGACGACCAATAGGATTGAAGCAGAGAGATGCTATTATCTTAAATCTGTGAGCCGCTTCCTTAGAGATACAAGCCGTAAAGGCGACGATCCATATCTTCACGTGAGTAAGGAGATGTGAGTTAACAAGATGACATAAACTTAAGAAACTCATGAATTCAACGAGGGAACGTGATAGCCAATTTTGAGTAGACAACCTCAACGGATCTATCTTGCCCGCTGGTTCGATCAGGCCTCAAAGATCTTCTCTTAAAAAGTTCAAAAAAAAAAAAAAAAAACAGTGATTGTCACTTCTAGATTATTGTTGATTATTTTAAAGACTACGAGGATTGTCTTTGCAGTTTCATTGCAAAAGTTGATTTGAGTTGTGCGTATCTCTCTTAATATGTCAAACCCTAGACGGAGAGAACTAGGACCCGACGAAAATCCTCTCCGAGAGAGAAAATAAAAGGATTCAAAACAAGAAATCGAGGAAAAAGTGTTGTTGATGATTTTGGTTTTGAATATTTGGCTAGAATATCCCTTGAGATGTCTAGATGAAATATTTAGTTCCTCTCATCGAGAAAGAATGAGAAACCAATCTGAACGAAACAAGTTCCAGCCCCGAGACCAAAACCGTGGCGTTTTATAATTTTCAAAGTTACAAAGTCTAAGCAAAACAGAGATTAAAAAAGTTTGATTTTCCTATTTGCATGTAACTCGGGTCGGTGAGTCATATCTATGACCTAATTCCTAGTTCCATCGTTTTGTTCCTCAAATCTAGCTCGATTCTAAGCTGTCCAAGTGAATTCGCCGTTTTCTTCGGATAATGTCATTGCTTCGGCGCAGTGTTGTTCGTAAAGATACCAGCGATGACATCTATTTCCTTGGACCTAGCTCTCTTGCCTCAAATATGATTCCAAAAAGGTGTTTAAGCAAGTATGTCCGAGTGAAGGTGCCGGAAATATCGAGAAGAACATATACTCTTCTTATCTAGCACTGGAGATTAATAAACAAGAACTCATGCTCTAAAAAGAAAAGGAAGAGCTCGTCATCTCAAAAATAAAATAGAAATAAACAGCTTTGCGCTCACCATCTTGCTTATCCATCTTTGAATAAGCTAAAAGCCTCGTTTCGCTTTGCTACCAAAATTCGATAGTTTATCTCGAAATGAATTCAATGTCCCATCCTGGACAGTGTGCTCAACCCGGACATCGCGCCGAATACAACTTAGGAAAATTGCATCCAAGTTTAACTCGATTAAGACGGAGTGACTAATCGGAAAAGAACGCTTAAGACCAATCGGGGACTAAGCAAGTAATTACAATTCGATTAAGACCAATCGATGAAGTTTCAACCCCAGAAAAGTGTGCATGGTTAGTATGATAATTCGGAATCATGTGGAAGAAAGTTGGCTTGATTAAATCAAAGCACTACTAATGGTAGCAAAATCTCGAAAAGCTAAGTTTAGCAACGTGATCAATAACTTGCGAGTTAACGAGATAAAATAGTCCTCTTGATAAAGAGTCGATTGTTCAAATCCGAAGGAAAAATATCATAAGAAAGATATGAGCTTCAATCCGAAAAGTAAAATTGGTGGGAAACGTATCCACCGTGATACCCAAAAAAAAGAGATAGAATAGACTTAAGCCTCCGAATAAAATGGTAGAGCATAATGAGGAAACGATCATACCAAAAAGAAAATGCCATGACATTTGGTTGTTGTTTCTTCATCTTTGTTTTCAGAATTTAGGTTTTATTAGGTGCTTAAGGCCATCTTAAACTCCAAAGCTACGAAGAAGATGATGAGAAACGAAATGGAAAGAAACGTCATATTAGAGAAAGATGGACCCTGAGTTGATGTAGGGAAAGTATATTAAAAGCAAAGAAGTTCCTTTGTGAAGTTTCCTTCTTCTCTTTGAGTCTCTTAGTGTGAGAATCCTTCTCTTCAATTCTGTAAAATCCCAAACCGGGATTGGAGAAGAGTTAGAGTCCACAGTTAAACACGAGGAAGAAATGGATTCCAAGCAAAAAGAAAAAAAGAATAAAATAGTAATCCCGAAGTAAGGACTTGTGCATGATTTCGGCTCTCCTCCTACTAACAGAGCCAAAATAGCAAGAATCGTAGCAAAGAGAGTCTCGAATGGATGCTTCATATTTAAAGGGCTGAGCTAAAAAAAAAAGCAAGATAAAAAGAATACGGGGTGGGAGAAGAACCTTATGGAGTCACAATAGAGATATTAGAATGATGTTCTAAAGGCTTTAAAAAATCGATCAAGGTTTGTTTATCAAGCTAATGTAGTCTATGATGTACTTCGTCAATGAAAGAACTGTTCCTCACATAACGGAAATTCAAGAAGGATAGTAGAGTAAGACATTTACGAATTCGAATAATATCCCTATTGTCGTCACTTCTGTAGATCTCAAATCAAGATTCGAAAAGAGCGTCGTAGAGACTGAACAAATATATTGTCAAATCTTTGAAAATTCTCATGAAAAAGCCTTGTGGAAGGTGATGGCTCCAACGCTATCAAAGACATGCTTGCTACCAAACATCACCCTCACGAATATTTGGTCCGAGCCAAAGAAATTCGACCGGATCTGGTCTATTTGGTTTATTTGATTCAGATATTGAAAATGATTTAATTTGCTTCATTAGCATAAAAGACATGCCTCAAAGTTCTATGAAGAAACCAAGAGAACGAAGTTTATTCGATACAATGATGTATACAAAACCAGCTGGCCCTAAACCTTGGTGGATGAACCATGACCGTGCGACCACCCAAGCTAAGGTTAGTCCTCAGTCACCTCACCGAGTAAACAAAGAGTGTTATGATGAATTTGAACATCTTTTGACATAAGATCGAGACTCAACCAACAAAGATCAAAAAAAAAAAAAAGAGAGCTCGTTGTCAAAAACAAGGAAAGAGAAGGAGCTCGGACAAAAAATCCGTCAAAACCCATCGAAAGAAAAGTCAATTAATTGATGAATTCAACTAGACCAAGACTAGACTTATATGTGATGGGAAATACAAAAGCGTGAGCTCATGGTATTTAAAAAATAAAATTTCAGTTGCCGGTAAAGAGAAACAGAGCCAAGTTCATGGAAACCGAGTCAGCAAGCAATCTTTTTAGCGGACTGTGCCTCTTCCCCTAATTCGATGTTAGCTTCTGTTACTTCCCATCAACGTCTATGGCTTGGATTCTTAAATCTGGCCGATGAGCGATTCTATTATTTGGCCGCCAATAGACTGATTTTATGAACACATATTGTTTCAAACACAACATATATCCTTGTAACAGGAAGGATCTGAATCAGTGAATTCATTTGGTTCGTTTAAATCAAAAGGGGTTATTTTATAAAAAATATGTCCTCGTGACAAAAATCTCGAACTGATGAGTCCTTTGGATATGAAGCCTTCGTGGTTACAAAACAGTGTTGGACGTGTGGTTGGGCTAAGCTATTAACATTTGTTATCTTAGATGTAAAAAACCGTTAGGCTTAGAAAAAAATAATTATGTCAAAGGAATCTCCGTTATCGGGGAGAGACATAATTACTTGAAAAGGTGAGGCTCTCAGAAACGTGGTAGCGGTTCAAGAGAATCAAAGATCAAAACAAAAGACAATATTATAAGTTCAAAGTTCGCAACAGCTCGAATTGATTGGAACAAATATACGTTTAAACAAATATACGTTTAAACATATGAGGAAAAGCCCTAGAACTCTCGATTCAAGATGGGAATGTGTATACAAGAAACTAGAAACAGCACCCGTTTTAAAAGAAATATACTCGAGGCAAAGTATACAACCGAAGAGCACAAGGATACCAACCTCAAGGAACAAATATTTCTAGGAACAAACATCCTAAGCAAGATGGAAACGCCTTTGTTAAAAAATTAATGGCGAACGCACACGTTCATAACTTTGTGATGTGCTAAAATGCTACAAGAGTTTTAGCTCACAATATTTACCAAGTCTGTCTCGAAATATTTAACGAGCTACGAGCTCCACAGAGTCCGTCTCGAAATGCTTAACGAGCTCCGAGTCCGTCTCGAAATATTCAACGAGTTACGAGCTCCACCGAGTTCATCTCGAAATATTTAACGAGCTCCGAGCTCGGTATATTTACCGAGTCTGTCTCGAAATATTTAACGAGCTACAAGCTCCATTGAGCCGAGTCCGTCTCGAAATATTTAACGAGTTACGAGCTCCACCAAATCTGTTTGAAATGCTTAACGAGCTCCGAGCTTGGTATATTTACCGAGTCTGTCTCGAAATATTTAACGAGCTACAAGCTCCACCGAATTCATCTCGAAATGCTTAACGAGCTCCGAGCTCGGTATAATTATCGAGTCCGTCTCAAAATATTTAACGAGCTACGAGCTCCACCGAGTCCGTCTCAAAATATTTAACGAGCTAGGAGCTCCACCGAATCTGTCTCGAAATGCTTAACGAGCTCCGAGTTTGGATTATTTACCGATTCCATCTCAAAATATTTAACGAGCTACAAGCTCCACCGAATCTATCTCGAAATGCTTAACGAGCTCCAAGTTTGGTATATTTACCGAGTCTGTCTCAAAATATTTAACGAACTACGAGCTCCACCGAGTCTGTCTCAAAATGTTTAACGAGCTCTGAGTTCGGTATATTTACTGAGTCTGTCTCGAAATATGTAACGAGCTCCGAGCTCGGTATATTTACCGAGTCCGTCTCGAATTTCTTAACGAGCTCCGAGCTCAGTATTTCTACCGAGTCCATCTCCAAATACTTAACGAGCTACGAGATATTAAACCGTGTCCGTCTCGTATCAAATCAAGAGTTTTAGCTCATCATAGTAAACCGAGTATTTCTCGTATTAAATCAAGATATTTAGCTCATAATTTTTACCAAGTCTGTCTCCTATTAAATCAAAAGCTCTAGCTAATCAGACTAAACCGAATATATCTCGTATTAAACCAAGAGCTTTGGCTCACCGTTTTTACCAAGTCCGGCACTCGTATATTTAATCAAGAGTTTTAGGCTATCATATTAAATCGAGTCTAACTAGCTAGTAATTAAATTTGAACCTAACTCAAGACATAAGTCAAGTATAACTCCAAGTACTTGGTTTAAGTCAACTCAAGACGCGAAAGACATGTTTTTCGCAATTTTAAAATCAAAAGTTTGTTCAAATCTTTAGAAGCAGATTGTGAGATTGCGACGTGGATGGCTTGCAAGGATTAGTTCTCCGAGTAAAATATTAAAGTAATTTACTCAAAGAACTGGGGGGTTAACTGTTGGTGTCGGATCTCGCACTATGAATCCGGTCCATTTCATCAAAAACCCACCGTCATACAAGGTTCGTGAATCTTTGAATGGCCAAGTCAAAACGGTTAAGTTTTGACATTAATTTGTGTTTAAATTCATGAATTAATGGTGGTGATCAAACATTAGAATTAATTTGTGATTTAATTATGAAATTAATTGCTAAAAAAGAAAAAGATTATAAAAGAGAGGAGGACAAGAGAAGAAAGGGGAGGGGGGGGACGAAAAAGAGATTTTATATACTAGAAAGAATCATTGTTTATCTTTCTTCTTCACTTTTGTTAGTTTGTTCTTTCATTTGATTTGGAGTTTCGTTACGAAAGCTTTGATCCCAATTTTATCTATTGTGAATCAGGATCTTAACTGATTTTTGCACTCACACAAGTTTGGTCCTCCACTAAATTATATTTATTTCCTTAATGAGCTAGGACGAAGATTGATTATGGCTTTGTTATTCTTGTGAATGATATATTGTTGAGGGAGTTCCATGCAAAAAGGACTCGGACACAAACAGTGGTCGATAAGCTGATTTTGCCTATGTATCTTGCACGATATAAAGCTTTATTTTGCAGGTGGAGAAGTGAATCAAGAACTTCACGAAGGCACAAAAAATATGATCAGAATATGCAATTCTTCCTGACTTGAACATATTCCTTGGATAAAAGCGTAGGGTGTAATATTGCAAGAACATTGCAATATTGGTGCTAACCAAATTATGAGTGTCTTGCAGTAGCTAATGAGCCTAAATGTGTTTGGTGTGATGTCCAGTAATTAGCAGTGATCTTGATCTTCACCAAATGAGTTTAGAATAAGAAAACAAGCTCAAGAGATCTTGATAAAGGATTTCTAAGGAATTTTGACTGGAGTTCTCTTCTGAATCATGGTCAAAATTATATTGTGAAAACAAATCATTAGAAAGAGAATGCCTAAGAAAGAGTAATTAGAGACTTAGAGTGATGAGTTTATAAAGCATTGTAGACATTGAATTTCTTAATGTCTACAAAACTGTTTTATAGGTTTAATTGTTCACATAAAACTGTTCATCGGAAACAATTAAAACATGTTTTGATTGTTCACATAAAACTGTTCATCGGAAAAGAATTCAAAATAAATGCCCTAAGAAAAAGAGAATGTCATAGAAAGAGTAGTTGGAGTAAATAAGTTTCTGAAGGTGGTAAGTACATTTTATTTGGAGTTCTGCATGTCATAAGATATAAAATAAATGCAACGAGAATTTGTACATCATTTATAACCTTAGAAATTTGAAGTAATATATTTAAATATCAACAATTCTAGACACTCAGACAATGTTTAGTGCTTGGATTTGAACGCAAAGCATATTTTACTTTAAGTATGCGATTGCAACAAATTGAAAATGATGGGGTTCATAGGTGTGGTTTTACTGAACATATACATAAATGACCAAGTAAACATTAGTTTATAAAGTTCTATTTCAATCCGTAATCTGTAAATGAATATCAAATTATATATTAAAGTATTTAAACAAATCCGCGCGTATGCACGGGTACTCATCTAGTGTAAATAAATGGGTTTTGGTGGGTTTTGGTGAGTTACCTTATTAGAGTTATGAGCTTAACTGGTAAATCCATTAGGGTTGTGGGTAACCCACGGATTTATCATAAAAATAAAAAAAACTAATATATATTAGAATACTTTAAAAGATTAGAGTTACCTAAACATGTTCTAAGTTTTACTTTGTACAAATCTCGGAGTCGCCTACATGTCCAAGTTTTACTTTGTACAAGATCTTGGTTATTTAGTTTTATAACTGATGAAAAAAGTATATTTATCATTTATATTTAGTGATTTTAATACTAGCTATTAATATTATCCCAACTGATGATATATTTTTTTTCTTATTTGTAGATAATGAAACTGATGATGATGGCGAGGAAGCAAATGCATCCAAAGCAGATGAACCCAACGAAAATTAAAGTGTTTTTTAAATTAATCTTGGTTTTATAGTTCTATTAATTTTATTGGTTTTACGGTTTTATGGTTTTTATTTATTTTAATTAGATATTTTAATTTAGTTATTACTTTCAAGTTGTAAACTTTTGTTGGATTTATTTATAATAATATGAAATGGTATTGTTTTTTTAGTTAGTTTAATATGATATTTAATTTGTATATGGATATCCATATAATCTATTTAGCTAACATATTTTATGTTATTAGATTTGAGTATATAAATTTAATCTATATAATAAATAAGTCGGATCAAACTCGTCCATTAAAATCTCAAATCTATGTGAGTTTAAATTTGATTGGATCGAATTATCTATTTTCACACCCCCTATATATATATATATATATTACTAACCACACCTTAATTATTATTTCGTATATAGCCGCCATAGCGATGGGATACTAATATACTATACTAGAAATATAAAGTAACAAGATAAGAGACAACAATCACCAAACACATTTAAGATTAGAAAAAAAGAGTGAATCCCGACAAGATTTGGATGTAAAATTATATAATAGCATGATGTAATTTATTGTCGTTAAATATTAAATTGTAATGAAATAGAGAAAATAGACTGAATTGTGTTGTTTTATTCCATCAATAACAAAGAGTATATATAGAATTACAAATACTTGGAGAATAAGTAAAACTTGGAGAACAAGTCTAGAACATTCTAGTACATGGGTCTATAATGGACATCCACCTAATGGGTTTATAACACTCTCCATTGGATGTCATTATAGTAAAAATAATCCTTATGCGCATAAAATGTTGCTTCATTAAAAAAGTTCACCAGGAAAATCCAATCGGGACAAAACCATGGCTAAGAAAAAAAGAGTGCAACGCGCTATTTCTCCCCCTGATGAGTGCATAATTTGATATCTTTGTGACGACGTACCCAAATGTTGAACTTGCATCTTGAAAGTACTAACTCGAAGTGTCTTGGAAAATAAGTCCGCCAAAGCTTCACTTGAATGAATTTGTAAGACATGTACATCGCCTTTTTTCTGCAACTCATGGGGCTTTCAGATGATTTATCTTAATCATTCTCTTTGTTTCTCTCGATATCATCAATATATGATATACATTTGAGAGATTGATAGTCTTTCATATATCATTGTAATGATAATATTTCTCTTTAAGTGTCTATCATTTGCGTGTTCTTTGATGTCTCGTTAAAAACCTTTTCACATAAAAAACCCTATAGGATAAAAACTATGATAAGGAGAAAAGAGTACATCCACGCTCATCATTATATATCTCCCCCTCGAAAACATCTTATTTAGGAGATGAATTCCGATATTTCGAAATTACTATAAACATAGCCTTAAAACTATAATTATCATATGATATCTCAGATGATTGGACTTCTAGTCCATACCATATTTTCCTTTATCATACAAAATCTCATTGCATTTTATGTATGGTACTTCAAGACCAAACATATATGAGTATTTTCTGTAAAATCCTCTAAGGATTTATTGAGATAACATCTTTTGCGCTAGATGTTCAACTTGAGATATTTGAAGACAAATTTATCTTTCCAATGTATATTCTCAAATCCTTTCTTCAGATATTAATCTCTTAAAGAGTTCTAGTGGTGTTCAAATCATCACATACATTGCTATTATAGCAAATCATTTACAAAATCTCCTTACATTGAATTCTTCTGGGACTTTCATAAATATCGTCCAGTGATCTTTTATCATATATTATTATCATCGTACTACTTGTGATAACTCTGCTGGAGTTTTAATGATCTTCAATTAAGAATCATTTTATCAAAATCTTTTGATAAATACATTATTATACCCCATGTTACATATTTTATATTCATTCAATTGAGTAGAGTTCCCGGGAACATAATTCAGATACCTTTAATCCTTCGGGGATTATATCTTTCACATCTTTCAAGGATTTCAATTATAAGTAATTATCCAATGTTTAATAACATATTGCCAGACTTATAAATATTGCATCCACCACAAGAGAACATATCCCTTCATAAAATATTCCTTGTCTTTGTGATAATTTCACTATTGTTTCACATAAAGACTCATTTATCTTCAACTGGTTTTACACTTCACGTGCATAGACTACTAGTCTAATTCTCTATAAGAGATTATACGTCTATTTTTTTCATTCCGTTTGGCCAATCATTACTTTGTATACACTTTTCAATAGACTTTCATGATCCTCTTCTTATTCATAAAATCAACTACTCATAGCATGCAAAATATTACGACGTTGATTTGCTATTCGATTCCATTCTATTTCAAACATGACATAGCTAGCTAGCTCTCTTCATTGTCAAGTACTTGAATATTTTCATTTGTCATGTTTATGTATCTTCTAGAGCTCATTCGGTCTCTTTTGGAAATCATTCGAAATTGTTCTTTCCTCGATCTGGTCATTCTACTTATCTACTCCTTTTCTTTTACGATGATTCTTATATTTGGAACCAAATAGGTCTATCATGCTTCATGCGATCTTTAGACTCATTAGCAGTCTGCTACGGTCCTTCTGGGACATTAATTCTAATTGGAGCATATATATTGGTATAGGTGATTTCATCACTCTATTTGGGTCAGTAAATGCGTCTGGCAATCAATACGCTAAACTTGGAATTATCTTTTGGACTTCTAATTCTCATATTTTAGTCCGAGGATCACTGATAATTCATAGATACTTATATCTTTTCCTAACTGTTTTACTTTCTCCCCTAAATGTTAGAAAAACTGACTCATTAAAATGAGTCTTCAAATCAAGCCTTAAATAAATCATTCTTGGATGGCTCTAGATACTTAGTATCATTCATATCCAACATATATTTTTATCCTCCATTGAGGACTCATCTTAGAGCGCTGTGGTGGAGCACTTTTCACATTCAAATATTTAAGATGAGAACTATTTGGTTTCTGACCCTAAACCAATAATTATGGGAGAATAATTAGATATTCATTGGCTTGATGCGAATCAATGCTAGTAAACCATTCCGTGTTTGAACATGTGGTTCAGGATGTTCAACACTTATTCTAATGGAAATCCAATAATCAGACTTCAAACATGACTTCTGAAATACTCTTGTAATTTAATCAAGAAAATAACATTGCAAACTTCACGTTGCAGATTTATAGCAAGGATCAACGTGACCTTCTGGTTGATGTGTCAATCGAGTCAATGCGTCCATTGAAGCGATGCATCTATTTTTACCATAAAGTATCTAAATGTCACATAGTGGGTGATCAGCCCATAACCATTTCCTTGTATATATTTCAAACTATTAGATTCCAAATTATTTATCTAGTAAAAGTCAGATTATCATATTGCTTTCTAAGCAAGTAACATATGATAAATCATTAAGAAGAATCTTCTAGATCATCATGGAATGTCCACATAAATTTTCATAATTTCTCGCATCATCATTAAACCAGGATGACCAATCCGGTTAAACCAAATATTTAATCTTAGTAAACTTCTTGTTTACTTTACATTCGTAGTAAACTTCTGTTTTACTTTGCTTTGCTAATCACTTACTCCCTTCAAGGAATATCATAATCACAATTAATTCTAGAAAATCCAAAGCTAATGGTGGGAGTTGTCAGAGAATAGACTGCTTTATGATTTTCTGCATTAGATATATTCTGTCAATATAACTGAGTTAAATTCACTTACAGACTTTAAGTCTTGTAGTCTTAAATATCATATTTTGGTGATCACACTATTCCTTTGAGCATTGTTCGAAGAACTTAGTGAACATAATTTTCTAGATATGTCACTTATTGTATATGTGAGATTCTCTAATTCTTTTCCTCGAGATGGTGAAACTTCACCTTCATCAATCTCGAATTGCCATTCTAGAATCAACAACATTTTTTAATACTTAACTTTTGAGATTTGGGAAAGTATAACGCATCAATTATTTTAAATTGCGTTCTGATAGGCAAATTTTATATATGCTCTTCAGGAGCTTTCACTCAGCTTTACACTTCTTAATATTGTATTCATACTAGATTCTTTCATCTAGAGAAATCTCTCTTATCTCTTACCATTTTTATCCCGTAGGAAATACTATCTTTGTGCTTATGGAGCATTCATATACATATGTTCTTCTTAAGCATTCAATATGTTTCTTGTACCATCTTTATTTTCTCACTTTTGGTTATTAGTTCTTGATAGAAACTCTTTGAACTCAATATTGACCATTCATGACAATTTTTATAGCCACATTCTTTGGCTTAGTGCTATTATTGTGATTTTATGTATAAGACATCACATTCACTTCATGGAATTGACCATAATCAACTTGTTACTATTTTCTTTTCACACTTCTAGTGAGAATTTAATTTCTACCAAGAAACATCTTGGTCTTGACCACTCAAGACAATTTTTATAGCCACTTCTTTGGCTTAATATTATTAATGTGATCTTTTCTTTTCTTATATAAGATTGTCGTATTCTCTCCAGGAAATGGATCATAATCATCTCAATGTTATAAAAATTTAATATTAGAGGATATAAATATGTAGCATTAGAACTGAATTCAAAATGCACTCTAATAACATCATACTACTGATCGATTAATCATTACTCAAAACAAAGAATCTATATCATAAATCATGAATTAATAAAACTATTAACATGTGACAGAGGGATAATACTTTAGAGATCCATGAATCAAACGATTTTCAAGGTTAAAAACCTTAACGATATGCATATTTCATATTCACAAAATCTTATAGAAATTCTAGCACACATCAACGGCAGTTAACAAAAATGCAGCAAATGATATACCTTTAACATATGCATAATTGGAGGATTCAATAATTAAATTTTATTTTTATTTCTATGCGAAAACAGTACGAGTTATCTGAACCTATCATCAATTCAGGTAAACTTATATATATGTTACTTACTGGTAGATGAGATTAACATAATAACATCGATTCATTAATTATTCAAACTATATGATTTTAAAACCATGTATCGCAATAAAAGTATAAGCGATTATATCCAAAGCAAACGACGATCATTCTAAACAATAGTACGATTATTAAAAGTATAAAATTAGTTTTCAAAGTGTAAGTTAACCTTTTACAAAATAAAATTCCTTTCGGTTGCGAATACATATAAATATATATTTACTTCTCATAAATCAAACAAATCAAACGATGTGAAGCCATTATAATATATATTGTTAACATGCTATATGTAACATGATTGACAAAATTAAACAACACTAAACGAACATGTTACATGTCTATGATAAAAAAAATTATATTTTACAGGCTTAACCTTATTTTCAGTTTTCATAAACATGCTTTATCAATTAAACATCTTAGTAAGAAAACAAAAATCAATAACCAATAACACGAGTCTAGACACATGAGATTTAAGTTATAAATCATGACAAGACGTATGATTCATCATGATTTATAAGTAATCGGACTAACTGACTAAGCATTAAGGCATCATAACAAAATCAATAATATAATATGAACACTAAACTACCATTACGAAACATAAACGATTAATGGATTGATCTTTATAATAAAGCCAATGAATTGTAGATCTTAGTAACAACGCACGCATGTAGTTGCCATTAAAGCATGATTCAATTTAACTATGATTCGATTAAAGCTTACTTACCTCGATAGGAAAAACAGATCGGAAACATCGTCAAAAGCGGAGACAACATCTGCTAAGGATTTTGATAGATCTCGCTTCTCTAGGTCGCTAGGTTTTTGTCTATCTAAATGATGTATTGCGTTTTTGACGTATTCTAACCAATGTTTTCAATGGTTTTTCGAGTCTTTTCTATGTCTTTAGAATCTTTTCAGGTTTAAACACGTTTGGATGGAGTCTAAGGCAAAATAGCAAGGATAAGAAGAAAAGGAGCAGAAAATGGTCAGAAGTTTGGCATTCGTTGAGTGACTTTCTACCATTGGATCGAGTTGAAATTTGAACACAAGACAGAGAGTCGTGTTAGCTTTCATTTGGAAGTAATATGAATTTATTCCAACGGTGGGAACGAAAGTTATGGGAGTTTTAGTGAAGACATGTCAGTCTGCCTTAACCGACCGGTTTGCTGGAAATTAAGGAAATTGCAGATTTTCCTATTTTGACTCGGTTTGAACCAAAAACGTGATTTAGCCTATTTATTCTAATTTTTAGCCATTGTTTAGGAACACTTTATTTTTATCAGACTTTGAGTTTCTGCAATTTGTAAGCACCAGGGAGACGAATCTCTGACTCTACGATTATTGAGAAGATTTCTGAACCCTATTAGATTTCTATTTTATTAATCATGAGTTTTTCTTCATCTTCTTGTTGTTTATTCATCTCCATGTCTGAGTAGATCTATAGTTAGGTTTTAGGGTTTCAAGGGATTTCATGAATCGATGAATTAGACATAGATAGGGATTTGTATTTGTCTTCATCTATCATTGTTCTTATTGCTTGAATTAGATTGATCACCTAATTCCTGATGTTAGGATGTTTAATGCACCAAAAGTGTTCGATTAAATGCCTGAAAGAACGTAGATGAGCAAATTGTCCTTAGCCAACGAAAGCTGATGCTAAGGCGATTTGTGAACATATTAAACCTACTCGTTAATGCTTGTCTAGGATTCTAAGTTCAAACGACAGTTTAGAATCTTAGGTTGCTGGATAAAGTGATTGATACCACGACAGTGGATTGGTTATAAATTTATGTTTAAGTTCGAGACTGCGCTGAATTGTTCCCTGAATAATTGTCTGATTCATGATTTCTGATTTCCTGCGAATATCCCTAAAGCCTGACGTTTTTAATTCATAAGTTCACATCGTTTATTTGTCATTCTTATTTTATTTTGCAAACAACCACATTTTGTCATCTTAGCTTAATTTCAATCTTAAACTTTCGTAGTGTAACACTTGGTCCTTGTGGATTCGATCACATAATTACCACTTCGATTGCTGTGCACTTGCTGTGTTATTTAGGGTTAAAACCTCTGATATCACTAATATCTAACAATAAATTAATTAAGCAAAAGTCAGTAATGAAGCAAGCATATTAGATCGAATAGTGAAGTATGTACTATTACTATGTAGTAAAACAATAAGCATGAGAAGATCCACTTATCTTGATGGAGTTGAGACGAGGACAACATAAAAAATCGTAGACGGTATTGTTAGGGATTTGTGGTTGTTTAGACGGCTAGTATTTTTACTCAGTGATTAGGGTTTTGTGCTCAAGTGGTTAGAGTCGTACTGATAACGTGTTATGAAATAGAAAACATAGACTGAATTGTGTTGTTTTATTCTATCAATAACAGAGAATATATATAAGATTACAAATACTTGGAAAATAAATAGAATTTAGAGAACAAATAAGTCTAGAACATTTCTAAAACATGGCCTAAATATATATATTACTAACCACACCTTAATTATTGTTTCGTATATAGCCGCCATAGCGATGGGATACTAATATATTATACTACAAATATAAAGTAACAATGTAAGAGACAACAATCACCAAACACATTTAACATTAAAAAAAAGAGTGAATCACGACAAGATTTGGATGTAAAATTATATAATAGAATGATGTAATTTATTGTCATTAAATATTAAATAGTGTTTTTCCGATTATGTTTTTAATTAGTTATAACGGAAAACATTTTTTCTTGTAGTGTGTTATTATATTAGACATTTAATTTTTAACATGATATCTATACAAAACTAAATGGTAAATCTAAATTTCCAATCCTTTAATTTTTAACAATAAATTAGACGCTCATAAGAAAAGAAAAGAACTTGTTACGTACAAGCCAAAAATTATAATCCTCAATTTTTACTAATATTTATGATGCTTATAATTAAGAATAAAACATGTTACAAGCCAAAATCACCACGTTCTTAACAATTAAATGAAATATTTAAATAATTTAGTTATATTTTGTTTTATAGCTATGGAGAGAAGTAGGTAAGCTATTAAAAAGACACTAACACATGGCTGAAACGAATAATTTATCTTCGGAATCGGAAGCGCGATTCCAAAAAAATCGAGTTTGGAAATGTTTTGAAAGATATTTTCTTCATTTTAAAAACGTAAATAAATAAATAATTAAAAAAAAGTTATAGATATATAGGTATTTTATTAATCTAACAAAAAAAAATACTTTATTGATCGTTCTTTTTAATCTCTTCGTCTTCTCCATCGTGACATAGAGAGGTAATCCCAAATCTGTCTCCTTGACTAAATCTTATTTGATTTGATATTGATTTGATATTTATCGATAGAAATGGAGATGAAAACGATGATGTTTGATTTTGAATATTATGATTGTTCTTTTCATTGTTATTTTACTTGTTTTGATAGTTTAAAGCAATTTTTTTAATACATTTGGTATTTGGAGTTTTATTTGGTAATACATATATGTATGTATATATATATATACATATACATATATATATACGCTTCCAACACGTATCCGCTTCCTGAAAAATTGTAAAAAATCGATTTCACGCTTTTAAACGCTTCGCTTCCGTGTACCCGCTTCTGATACCATGCAACATAGATTTATTTTTTTTTTCTTAACCCAACCACTTTTTTACAAACCAAATCATGCATACATGAGAATCATTTGTTTGATTGAATAAACTTGCTGCAAAAGGTTTTTGGTAGGTAATAGTTACAATTGGACGAAAAATATGTGCACTTGGTATCACTACAAGAAAATGGTTCATTGATAGCACATGAAGATAGCTCGGTTTTCTTAAGTGCTATGAAAGATATCTTAGTGGGATGGACTTACATATAAGCATTTTCAAAACGCTAAGCCAAAAATACATAAGCGGGAAGCTATAATTAGATTTTGGAGCCTAAAATTTAACAAAATTTATGATGGAGCGGCAAACCCTCAGCAAAATTTTTGTTTTTGCCTCTAAGTGTTGACCTAAACTATAAAAAATACAAATTCTTTTGTTTTTCACACAAAATTGAAAAAAAAAATCATCTCCTCGCTTCTCTTCGGCTCCATCTTTACTCTTCTTCTCCTCTCCATTTCGATCTGCATCAAAACAAATTCCCCTTTGGTTTCACCGATGGAACACCCTCTCTCTTCTTTTCTAGGTCTCGAAACCCGCCTCCGCTTCTCTTTTACCTTGTTTCGTCTCCTTTGAATCTGCATTAGGGTTTCGGGTTTCATGGTAACCTTGTGTGGGAAGCAAGTGTTGGCTCGGCCAGAAGATCGGAAGAAGTTCCTTTGGGGCGATCTATCTTTTGTCATCTTTTAAGAAGCGGTTTGCTTCTTGATTGAAATATCAGAGAATCCTAACGAAGAACATGAGCCGGAGAACTATGAGGATCTACAATTGGATTTTAGTCATGTTCTGGTCAGTTCTCTTGAGCATTAATTACCCGACCAGCCCCTCAATTTCTCTCGAATCGACAAGGCTCGTTTCATGAAAGACCTTCTTCTCCGATACTACCTCGTCACTGACCGAATCCAGGTAAGACTTTTCTTCTTTTTCTGAGTTGTTTTTGGTTTATTCGAGTTGAATTAAATTTGTATCTCATTTCTTCTTGGAAACAGATTCAGAGGCATAAAGTTCTTTGTTTCCCTTTGAAAAGTTTCAATCTTTATTCACTTCTTAATCGAGTTTGTTTCTCTTGAGCTTTTTATTCCCCGTATACTTTTGATAGAGTTTCTTTGAAAAAACTTAACAACTGGGTTGGTTCTTCTAATGATGAAGGACATAGATATGTAGCTTCTCGAAAGCACGGGGTAAATTTCTTAAAGAGTTATAAAGATGGTTGGGTTTTTTGTCTCTTCTTTGTTACGAATTGATTCCGATGTTGTATTTTTCTTTGATTTTGATTTGTTTCTATGTTTACTAAATCTATATGTTGTTTCTTGTTGTCTAGGTTCTTCAAGATCCGAAAGCCAAAAAGAAAGATAAAGAGAAATGGTAAGAGAACTTTTACCTCCCTTAGAGATTTTAGTAATTCAAGTGGAGTTTTCAATTTCACATGACTCAATTCATCGTCTCTTTTCTTTGTTTTCACAGGAAACCCTTCTTGTGCACAAGGATCTAGAGCAGAATGTTGTGCTTAATGAGCTTATTTTTGTTTTGCAAAGCAATGGTAGGTCATAAATAGGTCAGTTATTTCTCAGTCTATTGTAATCATGGAGACTTGTTTAGAGTAATAGAACTCATGATGTAAAATTTAACTTCAGGAGTCACTTTCTTTGGTGGGCCAAGGGCAAGTGCAATACTGAATATACTAGAAGCATGGACGTTCAATCATGAGTATTGTTCCAAGGCTTGCACCGTTGAAGTTATGGAAGACGTTTATGGTGCTATAGACTACATTCACCGAGATGGGAGGTATAAACTCTACATAACAGACATTGACTTTTGTAATTTTTTGCATATGTAGTGGAAATGTTCACTCTTTATCTTGTTTTATATGTTGTTTCTTGTTGTTTAGGTTCGTACAAGAGTAAGAGCCTTAAAACACTAGGGAAGATCTTCCTCGTTAAATCTTGCTTCATTGCCTTCTTATACTCTTGACATTGTTTGCAATCTTAGCAGGTGAAATTTCAAAGACTAATTAGTTGTAATTGATAGTTCTAAATAACTTGTTTAATTGGATTCTATTGATAAATGGATTATCCTCAAGAATATGGATGTATTGTTGTGGATTTACACCGAGAAATCAATGATGGATGTATTGTTCTTGGTTTCAGATATGTCTTCTCTTTGCCCTTCCTTAGTTTTACTTGTTCTTTCCTTGAGAGTAATCTTCTTTTATTGTTTATTTTGAGGCAATGCTTAGTAGTTCAAGTGACAACAAGAAGCAGACGTTTCAAATTTGTGACTACTCGTATCACCAATCAAAGATATAGCAAGGTAGAGAAAGTATCGACTTACATAGCCATTGAACTATGGTATACGTTTGTGTGTTGGTTTTTGATTTGTGAGTTGGTGTTTTTGCTCGTTGTATATCTACTTTTGTTGTTCTATAGAATGTTGAGGCTGAACATTTTTTCTTCTAGTTGCACACTTTTAACATTAACAATGGACTGTGGTTTTACTAGGTATACCCTCATGTTGCTAGTAGATTTTGCGAACACATCTGCTTTTCTCTTAGAGTTAACTCTTAATTAACCGATTTTAAGCATGCTTCATCTCATCTAAAAGTATTTCAAACTAGAGAAGAGTTTCTTCAGATACTGAAACAAAACTATGAGAAAGTAGGAGTAATGCCTCTACCAAACTCTTTCCTTGTGTTGTTTTATCTTCTAACTCTTATTGATATTTAGAGTCTTATAATCAGTGGCGGAGCCACGTTCATAAATGGTGAGTCAATTGACCTACCTTTTTTTATTTCCTTTTGTTATTACATCAAATTAATTAGTTTGACCTTGGTTTAATTCATCATTTGACCTTGGTTCAATTTACTTTTTATGGTTTAAGTTATATTTTGAACCATATACACAAAAATATTTGAAGCCGATCCCCAAACGTGATCCACTTTGATAATACCCAATTTTTTTTTATTTTGTTAAACTATAAAAAAAATTAAGCCCATTTTAAAATTCTTTTTCTTTAACTAATTGAGTTTTATATCTAACCCTAATATATGATTACGAATTTTTTTTGTGCGTTTTCAGCCGTTTACTCTTTCATCTCTCTATTCAAGTAAGTCTAGATTACATTTTTGTTTTCTCGATGATTTTTAGATTGTCTAATTGCAGGTTGCTATAAAATTCATTCTTTCAATTGAATTAGTTTGCATAATTAAGTGTTTCATAAATCATAATCGAGTTTTATCCAGTTATGAGGACGAATTCTTACTAATTAAGTATCATAATTAGACTTAATTAGCTAATTATCTAGGCGTGAAGAAGATGTGATGAATATAATACACTAATATGTTTGGATGGCCGACATAGAATATAGTTAATGGAATCAACTTCTTTGTTAGGTAATAAACTAATATTAGAATAATGGTATTCTACTATTCTTTGTTATTGGATTTAGGTCTTAGGTTTTAGAAAACTATGATTTTGTAATTTGTTCATAGAAATTATATCAGTACTTTTGCTTGATTTGGTTCATTTGTTCATGAATGTTCTATAATAACAGACGTGACTTTGTTTTTCCTTTGTTTTTTTTATCAGACAAAATAATGGAAAGATTTTTCAAAAAAAAAGTTCCATCTTCATCAGAAGCATGTAGTAGTGATTTGGATAATCTACCATGGGATCCTACAGATCGGAAAAAAATAGTAGATTATCATCCAAACCAAAGAGATGAAGTCATTCGAAAATACTTGATTAGAGGTCCTTGCCAACCTCGTGTTCATAAGTTTGAGCAAAAGATGATTGGAAAGACATACAGACGGTTCAATCCTGATTGGTTTGAGCAGCACCATGACTGGTTAGAGTATACTGTGAAGAAAAAAAAACTTTTTGCTTGTTTTGTTACTTGTTCCGAGATGCTGGTAAAAGTGTAAAAAATAATGCATTTATCAACAGAAGGATTCTCTAGCTGGAATAGGTTTCGAAAGTTATTTTCCGAACATGTGGGAGGTGTTAATAGCTTTCACAACAATGCAGTCATGAAGTGTGAGAACTTGATGAAACAAGGCCAGTCTATCAAGCATGCTTTGCATAAACAAGATGACATTACGAAGAATGAATATAGAATCCGATTGAATGCTTCAGTTGATGCTTCTAGATTTTTGTTGCACCAAGGATTACCTTTTCGTGGTCATGACGAGGCAGAAGAATCCTCTAATAGAGGAAACTTTGTGGAGCTCTTAAAATACACAGCTGATCAAAACGAAGTTGTGAGTAAAGTTATTTTAGAGAATGCACCTGGAAACAATCAGATGAGTCTTCAACAATTCAAAAAGACATTGTGAATTGTTTTGCAGAAGAAGTAGTCAAATCAATTATTGAAGAAATTGGTGATGGTGTTTTTGATTTGTTGGTGGATGAGTCTGCTGATGTTTCATTTAAAAAACAAATGGCGGTGGTGTTTAGGTTTGTCGATAAAAGCGGGATAGTCAAAGAGAGATTCATCAATATTGTTCATGTAAATGAGACATCTTCTGCAACTCTAAAATCTGCTATTGATTCTTTGTTTGCTAAATATGGATTGAGCATCAAAAGGGTGAGAGGACAAGGTTATGATGGAGCAAGTAATATGAAAGGTCAGTTCAATGGGCTAAAGTCATTAATTCTGAACAAAAACGCTTTAGCTTATTATGTCCATTGTTTTGCTCATCAGCTACAATTGGTTGTCGTTGCAATTGCAAAAAAGAATTATGATGTTGGAAATTTCTTTGATAAGATATCTTTGCTGATGAGTGTTGTAGGATGTTCATGCAAAAGGAAAAATATGATCCGAGAGAGGAATAGAGTGGAGATTGAGAAAGCAATCAATGATGGGGAAATCAGTACAGGAAAAGGACTAAATCAAGAGGTTTCTCTTCAAAGACCAGTGAATACGCGTTGGGGCTCTCACTATAAAACTCTTTTACGTTTGGTTGAGTTGTTTTCTTCTATTGTCGATGTGCTTGAGTATATTGAAAATGAAGGTCTGGAAGACTCGAAAAGACGTCAAGCACATGGTTTGCTCGAGTACTTCTATAGCTTTGACTTTGTGTTTTATTTGCACATGATGGTACATCTTTTAGGACTCATAGATAACTTGTCAACGGCTTTACAAAGAAGAGATCAAGATATTTTGAATGCTATGTCTTTGGTGAAATCAACTAAAAGACAACTGCAAGAGTTTAGGGATGATGGATGGAATTCTCTGATGATTAAAGTTTCTTCCTTTTGTGAGAAACATGATATTGAAATGGTGGACATGGAGAAAGATTTTGCTGCCTCAAAAAAACCAAGAACAAAAACTAAGGTAACAAATTTGCATCACTACAAAATCGATCGCTTATATGTTGTTTTGGATTCGGAGCTTGGGGAGTTTGGCGATCGCTTTAACGAGGTGAACACTGAATTGCTTATCTGTGCTGCTTCATTATCTCCTATTGATTCATTTGCTCAATTTGACCACTCCAAGTTGATGAGATTATCTAAGTTCTACCCGGATGATTTTAGTCATGGAGAATATATATATCTCGAGCAACACTTGAATATTTACATTGATAATATTCGAAGAGATGAAAGATTTCCTCATTTAAAGGATCTTGGGGAACTTGCTCGTATGTTGGTGGAAACACGAAAACATATGTCACATCCTTTGGTTTATAGGCTTTTGAAATTGATTCTGCTTTTGCCAGTTGCTACAGCAACCGTCGAGAGATGTTTTTCAGCAATGAAGATCGTCAAAACAGATCGTCGCAACCGAATTGGAGACAAGTTTTTGAATGATTGTTTAGTTTGTTTTATCGAGAAAAATGTGTTCGAGACTATTACAAATGAGACCATTATAAAACGGTTTCAGAATATGAAAGATCGTAGGGTACTTTTGTAGAATATTTTTTTTCTAAAGGATTTTTTTTTAATATTTATGTTGATTTTGGTAAAATATATTTCTGGATTCGCCACTGCTTATAATAATTGATCTTTTTGTGTTTACCAATAGTCTAACGCTAAGAGGAAGGAGCCTTAACTATGCCTAAAATTGCTGGTATAATTGAGTATGTGCTATTACACATCTAATTCTTAGAAAGTCCTAATACAAAAAGAAAGTAGGTATCATTTTACAATATGAAAACTACTTAAACCTCAAGGAAGAATTAATAACTTTTCTTATTATAAAAGGGAAATAGTAGACTCCATATAACTCAAACCTCAACATAGAATAGACCAATGGCTCAAATGCCACTTTCTCTTAAAAATTGATCTGGAATTGACACAAACCACTCAATTTTAATTGAGCTCACATTTTTTTTCTTAACCATGATCTCATTCCATTGTGTATTAACATTGAAGTGCGTAACAAATTATTATCCGGTTGGTCAGATTCCCTTATCTGCCAATGCTTTCGAGTTAACGACAACAAAACAAAAAAACAAACACTTGTGACAAAAACGCAATGCTAAATTAAGTTACCGACAACAACAAAAATACAAAACGCATTTTGATAATTGCCACCATGGGAATAGAAAAATTAACGTGGTTTAACTTATAGCCCCATTTTTAGATGGAAGGTCTACATGGTTACATCCATAAGCCATTATTGTTTTACCTGTTTGTAATATTAAAAACCCGAAGTACATAGTTTTGGTATTCAATTAATAAAATATTAGAGCCACAATCCCGCCGCATAGAAAACAAAGACCAAAAAAAAATACAACCGAAAAACCAACTTAACACCGTAAAAACTTACCATGTTAAATTGGTACAAACAAATTCGAAATTAAGATACAAGCAATAATGAAACTAAATAACAAAACCTGTTGGATAACCCGATGACCGAAGAACAAATGATCGAAGGAAGATGATAAGTAGACAAACTTCAAAGCCTTGAAGGCATGAAAGGGTGTCCGAGTCTAATGTTCGTGTCCCAGTCAATATATGATCAGGACCACATAATCCCGATTAATCGAAATTGAAATTTTCTTTTGTATAACCAGTTATCTAATAAAAATATATTGAAAGAAAAGAACAAAAAAAATTAAAATGTAAAATTGAATAATCATGTTAAATGTAGATTCGGGCGTAGCGAAAACAAATTCTAATAAAATATAAAATAAATCAAAAGAGAGTAATTAACAATAAATGGATTATTGCTTGCCCCGCTGCCTCTTGTTCAGATTTTGTTTTGTTGTGGTTTGGCTGGTAACTAATCTCTGTTTCTTGCTTAGATCGGGAACTTTATTTTATGGTTTCGACAACGACGTTTAAACTATTGATTGAATTAAAAAAAAAAACTTAATTTTTTAAACTAAAAATACAAAAATTATTTACAAAATTTAAAATTTATATATTTTTGTCATTCATTGACTTTGAAATTTCACATCGTACTTTTTCCAATATATTTTAATTAAGGTACTAATTATATTTACATCCATATGATATATATTTTTTGCATCTACAAAGCTTTTATGTCTTCTCCTCTTATAGATACATTTAAAATTTGGTTTTTGTCAAAAATAAATCACAAAACACAACAATTTTCATTTTTAAACTTATTTTACATTTTTGTGTAAATACTTTACTATATTTTTTATATATAAAATTTCTTTTATTCTCTTTTTCACTTTAGTTATGTATAATTACAATTATTGTTTTAAGTACACCTTAATTTTATTTATTTATCTTTTTATTAGATGCAAGAGATTACCAACTTATATTTTGCTTTATGAATTTAGTTATAGGTTAACTTGTTTGTTTAATTGTTCGGACTTGTTTGATATTTTAGGTTTTCAAAATATTTTTGATTCAAATTAAATAATTAAATATTTATGAAAATCAAAATATATTAGAACTTGTTATTATTCCAGTGAGCAATATGATCATATAAATTTTTAGTTTTTTGGTTTAATTTATAAGATGAACAATGACTTTTTAAATTCTTTTTATAATGTTAGGACTTGAAATTTTAAATGAAGTGTGTATTAAATGTATAATAAGAATGTGAATTAACTTTTTTATAAATGAGAAATAAATAATATGATGTGGATGATGATGAAAAGTTTAATTTATATATAGAGATTTTAGCACAATTTAACTTTTACTTTTTAACCATTTTATTAATGTAAAAGGAAACCCCTGGTTACTTTTTAATATTGAAACTCATATATCGTTTCTCCATTGGAATTCTTAAACATGAATTGATCTAGACAATAAAATAAACATAACTTCTGGAAGACACGAAAATTCGTCACTAGCCCAAGATCCACTTGATATAACCATCTATTTTGACAATTCAAGATTTATATATACCAACTAAAACGATGGATCCTACACCCTATAAAACACCAAGTAGAGAGAGATGCTCAAATCACACAGTTACCAGTCAAACATAATATGGAATTAATATTAGTTTCGTTGTGTCTAACCACTTTCTTAGCCATTTTCCTAAAAACACTCATCAAACGAATCACTACCACAAAACCTAAGTTGCCATCTCCATGGCGACTCCCGGTGATCGGAAACCTCCATCAGCTCAGTCTTAACCCTCATCGTGCTCTCCATACTCTTAGCCTCCAGTATGGACCACTTATGCTCCTTCATTTCGGCCGTGCTCCTGTTCTCGTGGTCACTTGCCGTGACGTAACTCATGACATCATGAAAACATACGACCTAAAGTTCGCAAACCGTCAGAAATCAAAAGCTATTGATATATTCATGGATGGTGGTCGTGATATAATTTTTTCCTCTTGCGGAGAAGATTGGAAGAATAAGAAGGTTTTTTTCTCGCATCAATTATTCCTTTTGAAAGTCTCAAAAAAAAATTATTCCTTTTGATTTAATAATTTAGATGTGACAAAAGAAAATAAAAAAAAATTAGTGTTGCTTGATATAGTTAGGGCTGAGCAAATTATTTGTTATATTTGATCCGATTCGGTATCCATTTTGATTCGATCTAAAAAACTCGGATATCCATTATGAATAAAAGCAAAGCAAATACTAAAATTTAGTATATTTTGAAATCGAAGTAAATCACAAATACTAATTTTAAAAATCCGAATATCCGATCCAATCCGTATATTCTTTATGTATACATATAATATGGTTAATTTATAACGTATATGTTTCATTTTTCACCATTTTAATCTTCCACTTTTTATTTTTCTTTAATTGTATCGAATAAAAATAGATAAATGCATATATTTATTCATTAGTTAGTTAAATATTATAGTAAAAGTATCTTTTTAAAAAATATAGAATTTTAATTATTATTTTTTGTTTAAAATGAATATTCGTGAATATCCGGATATCCGAAATTTTTCGAATCAAAGGAAATCATAAAAGTAGATATCCGGTAAAAATAAATCGAATCGCAAGTACAGTAGTTTTTTTAGGTGATCTGCTCCGTGTCAAGCCTATATATAGTGTTAGATGGGGGTCTCCAATTTTCAAATCCTACAATATCAAAATATTACCGTTTTAGATTTTTTTTTTCTTCTTTCAAAAGTAGTGTTATTTTAGGATTTTAACGTAATTTTGATATGAATCATTGGTTCTATCTATTTTGTCCCTATTAAAATATTAAAATAATGCAAGATATAATAGAACTGGAATATTATAGATATAATAGAACATTTAATTTGTTCTTTAATTCGCATGAAAATTGTTAGAACACCACTTGTATTGAAAGGGGACATTTTAAAACATTTGTTTTCAAGGCACCCACACTTTAATTTTGCTTTATATCACACTCTTTTTTTGTCAACATGTTTTACGTCCTACTTTAAGATGACTTCCTAAGCACAATCATTAATAAAAAAAATGTTAATTTTTACACACACAAGATTTCTAGTGCGATCCTTAAGATGAAGATTTTTTCTAACTGATGGAAATATTGATTGGATAAATTTGACATTCGGTCTCTCATAATTATCTTTTTCTTGGTATATATATATATAGAAGCATTATTGTATATCAAAATATTCTGCTTAGGATGCTTGTAGAATCTGTAGAAAGACGGGGTTATTTTTATAGACTTGTCTACTTTTATCTTAACAAATGGTCAAATTAATCTGCTTGCAGAGTCTATGCGTGGTACATCTGCTCAACAACAAAATGGTTCGGTCCTTTGAGAGCCTAAGAGAAGCAGAGATAAAATTAATGACAGATAAACTTGAAGAAGCATGTTCATCTTCTTCATCAGTAAATCTAAGCAATGTCATTATGGCTCTTACAAACGATGTCATATGCAGAATCACCTTTGGTAGAAAATATAACAGTAAGGAAGGTGGAATTGATGTCAAGAAGTTAGTGATGACATCCTCTGAGTTTTTCGGCAAATTCTTTTTCGGAGATTTTATTCCGAGTTTGGCATGGATCGATAGGATCCGCGGCATAGATGATCAAATGAAGGACATAAATAACAAGTTAGAGGGGTTTTTAGACAACACGGTGCAAGAACATGTAGATGCTGATCATGAAGAACCATCAGACTTTGTTGATGTGTTGCTATGGCTTCAAAAAGATAAAACCAAAAAGTTTCAGTTTGACAAAAATGACATAAAACTCATCCTCAAGGTAACACAATCCATTCCTTTTTTTAAATTCGTTTTTTGCATATTTTCAAGATGTTCTGTTTTAGAATTTGCTATACATGTCAAATGATTTCAAATGAGATATGTTTGGGTAAAATAAACAGCTTTCTTTTTTTTTCTGTAGAAAAAACATTTTAGATATCTGATATAGTCTCCGTTTGTTTACGTTTTCATTGAGTAACAGAAGATACATTGAGAAAAAGGAACAAATTTTTTTTTTTTAAAACCAAAATATCATTCAATAGAAAATTTAATTTTTTTTTTTTGTCAAACAGAAAATTTAGTATATTACCAGTCTTCGACTTGTTGGGTAAAGCTAGATTCATAATCATGACTTTACTTTTGTAAAAATGGTTTCACCGGTTAGGCTTTTTATGAATTGTTGGTTGGAAAGTGAAAAAATTACTAGAATTAATTTTTGTTTGAAAACTAGACTTTGATTTGGCTTTGATAAACCTCTTGTTAATTTGGCCTAAACCATTATACATATCAATCAATAGATCATTTTTGGTTTTCCAGGATATCTTTTTTGCGGGAACAGCCACAACTGCCTCACTACTAGAATGGACAATGACAGAACTAATTAGACATCCAAAGGTTATGAAGAAACTTCAAGATGCGATTAAATCAGTTTCGATGCATAATTCAAATGTAACGGAGAAAGAAGTTGAGCAAATAAGCTATTTACATGATGTGATCAAGGAGGGGCTACGGTTGCATCCTTCTGGTCCATTACTATTCAGACTACCAAGTGAAAATGTCCAATTAAAAGGATATGATATTGCTGCAGGGACACAGGTAAATATAATTTTTTATCCTGTAAGACTAATCAAACCTATATGTAAAAATACAAAAGGCTTAAGTTAATTGTAACACAGGTGATAATCAATGTTTGGGCAATTCAACGAGACCCTGCGATATGGGGACCTGATGCAGATGAATTTAGACCGGAGAGGCATTTAGAGTCGAATTTGGATTTTAACGGTACTGATTCCAAGTTCCTTCCATTTGGAGCCGGGAGAAGACTTTGCCCCGGGATTGGATTTGCTATGGTCATGGCCAAATTGATACTAGCCAATCTTGTGAAACGGTTCAACTATAGAGTCGAAGTGGGACTAACGGGAAATGATATGCCTGATCTAGCTGAAGCATCTGGTATCGATGTTTGTCGCAAGTTTCCTCTCGTTGTTTTTCCATCAATTGTGCACGGATGAAGGTATAGCGTGTTCTACTCACTTCTTTAATGATGCTTGAGTGTGACCTTTGTTTTTGCGTTACTTTATGACAAAATTTGATGAATGTAGTCTATGATCCGGTGTCTTTTTAAATAAAAGTAAGTCTTTGTATACATAAGTTTATTGCAAATAATAATGCCATTAAAAAAAAAACTTCAGTTTGTAGCTAATATTTATTATCATATTTTTACATTTGGATTTTGTTGATATTTTTTAAATGAGAAAAGCAATGTATTTTTAGTATGTAGAGGAGTATATATATATAAAATATTTGCTAATTCAGTTAAATGATTTTATTTTCAATAATATAGTAATTATTTCTCCTTTTCTAGACTTTTTACAACAAAAGATATTACAAGAATGCATATTGCTTGGCTAAGGAGGTTGACTAAATGATGAAATTGCGTCATAAAAGCAACAATCGCAACAAAGCAAATTGTTCATCCTATGAAGAAATTAATTGTCTGAAACGGTCGCTATTTGCTAATCATTCTCCAAAAGAAATGTGTACTCTCACGGATTTGTCCAAAATTCTTCTGGACAAATTACTATAATTCTTCCTTTCCTATGATGTATATATAATTTTGGTACAGTAGCAACTCCATCCATTATAAAGCCCACCGTATTAATTAAAATAAACCGCATTCGATAACTACAATAAATTTTGATGCTAAATTTTTGTTTGTCGCGATCAAAACACCTGAATAGAATTTTGATGCTTTTGATATCACTACATGGTCCATATTATAAATAAAATGAAAGGTCTGATACCATTGATGAACTCTCAATCATAAAACTAAGAAAGTAAGAACACAATATTATTTCAGTTTGAAAGTGCGGTTACGTGGCTAGATCTAAACGATTGTGAGTGTAACGAGTATGTACGAGCATAAAGTAAATTGACACAAAAGATTTGTTAACTAGGATTCGTTTCCTACTCCCCAGGACCACGTCCAAAAATAAATTTACTATAGAACAAGAAAGCAATACACAATTGCAAACGCATAACCAAACACAACCATTCTGACTACCGTTCTTTTTTATACAGTGGATTCTAACATGAGGAACGTCATGATCCCTCATAAACACCAACAGACAGATCTTGATCTTGTGATCTCTTCTGGTGGATGACGTGACACACATGTGTGCCTCTCTCAATAAAACCCTAGGCGCGTGAATGTTTTTGTCTACATCTCTAGGTATAAATACTCATGTCTCTAGACCCTAATGACTCTCCAAGTCACGTGGCTTTCAAACCCATGAGCATCAAGGCCCGCAGCCAATCCTGTTAATAACTGCATCAACCACTTCTTCAACTCTGTTTTAGCTCTGCTTCAGCTCTGTTCCACCTCTGCTTTAGCTCTGTCTATCTTAGTGTCTTTGTCTTACACTTCGTTTTCTACATGTCCCAAGAACTTCTTAAATTAGTCAACAATACACTAACAAAGTTGGCTAAATTCTTTTTTTTTAATCATTTTTATCTTTTCTGGTTTAAATATGAAACAAATGAGAATGAGTCGATTCATCGATTCGTGCAACTTAAGTGAAAAGGAAAATGGCATAGTGCTTCTCAAAGGTAAGAAAACCAATTAGGTCTGTTTTGCAAGTCTTCAATTGAGAACCGTGTCTCATCATTTCACCTTCATACAGTGGCGGAGCCAGTATTTCACGTTTTTAATCTATTGTTTTTATTAGTTATAAAACAATAAATATAATTTAGTGTGTATTAAATGTATATTTTAAAACTTAAATGATTTGAAAATAGTTTTGTCTACGTGGACACTCTAGATAGAAAGAAAATGAAACGCAAGGGAAATGTATTTGGTTGGGGCCTTCAAGTTCCAATCCACTGCTGTTTTTGCTCCAACATGATTTAAACAAATATCATCTCCTTCTTTGATGTAAGCTTAGTGATGCGGTTTGGTAGTTAGTGAGACAAGTTTTGGGAATCAGGACTTGTATTGTATGCTTTATACTTGAAAAGCTCTTCTAGCCTTGTATCAGTGGGCTCTTCAACGTAACAGCTCCTACTCTGTTACGGATAATCGTTGCTCAGGCGACAATATACCGACTAGGCGTGAAATAAATTAGAGAACTCAAGCCTGCGTAACCTTCAAAGCAATTTATCGACCAACCTTCAAAGCAATTTAACCTTCTCAACGAGAGAAAGGAAGCTATTGGGCCAAATGAGGTGTTGGGCCATATATTATGTAAGGGTAGCTTAAATATTGGGGCTATTTGTATAAGTATGAGAGCCCTTCTCTCAAGATCAATAACACAAAACTACAATATTGTTACAGCGTTAAACTTTAGCTTCAGTACTTAAAGGAGCTATGGTTTCAAACAGACATCAACTCTCATCTCTGTTATTGTTTTTAATTTTTTTTAATCCAGACCAATTTCATTATATAATGATATTCGCATTCATATAAGAAAACTAAAAGTGATTTTTATCTATCGCATAAAGCTTAGATTTTGTTCATGTTATTTTACTCATATAACATGTTATTGTACAATATTATGTTAATTGTTGAATGACGTTACGAATTTTAAAGATATGGTTTCTATATAGATGTACTCTTCGATTGTCTTATGGCCTTTCGTCCATTGTTTGAGTTGATCTTTCAACTTTTTTATGTAACCGTGGCCAGGCTTTGTGTGTGTTCAGGGCGTATGTTGATGCAAGAGTGTTCCAAATATGAGATGACGTGGTGGATCGAGAGACAAGTGGTTGAATCCGAGTAGAGATCGCACCCAACAACGCACTTTAGATGAGATTATCTTGGCGTTTCCAGAGAGAATAAGCGGGATTGGGAGAGATTGCATCATTTTTGGTGATTGTGGAGGGAGGAACAATGATCGAACCATCAACATATCTGGCAAGATCGTAGATGTGGCTCCACATGAGGTAATTGGTTGATGTAAGTTTTGTGACATTAGAGAGTTTGAGTGCTTCTTGTGATTGCTTCATCAATAGCAGGAGCCGATGGATTGGTTGCCATGGCGGCTAAGGTTAGTCGAAATGAAAAAGAGCTTTCTAGGTTATCGAAACTCTGATACCATATAGATTGTGAATGTGTTAACTTTATTAAGAGAGTAATGTACAATATATATAGTGATACTGTTACATATAGAGAGGATTGGGGATTTACTATCTATATTCTATTATCACCCCAAAAATAAGGACTGTATATCATCCGACCATCTAAAATTTTATTTGCCGTCCCAAAATAATATAAACTTTTTGTGTGTCAGCTGTGATTACAATCAATCAGTTGATATGTTGGGAAAAATGTGTTAGGAAAAGTATATGATATTTAGTTAATATCACCACGTTATACATATGCCACCTAAAACAACAAGATATCTTATTATATAAAAGAGTATACACACGATGAGAACGCGACACGTAAGCAAAAACTTTATTCACGAGATCGTGACATGTGTAATTGTTAATTTAGATTGTGACATGTGTCAATATTAATAAAAAAAAATTAAAAAGAAAATAAGAAATATATCTTAAACAAATATTATGGACTAATTAAAAAAAGAAAAAACAATTGTTTTAGGGCTGGGCGTTCGGGTTCGAGGCGGGTAGTTACATTCGTCTGGTATCCGGTTTGAGATTTATAGAGACCCATCGGGTAATCTATATTATCGGATCGGATATGGATCGGGTACTAACGAGTTCGGGTTCGGGAACCCGAACAATGTCAATTTGCAACAAGTTTTTTTGAAAAAGACTAAGTTTAAAACAAAAACAGCAAATGTAAAAATGCAAATGTAACTGATAGAAGAAGGAACAAGAGTTTTAGTAGTAAAGGAACAAGAGTTTTAGTAGTAGAAATGGCCAACAAGCCAAAAGAAAGCCAAAAAACAAGCCAAAAGAAAGCCAAAAAACAAGCCAACAAGTCTTCTCTTCCATCTTCAATCTTCATTCTCCTCCTCTCTTGCTTCGATTTTGCAAACAAAAAATTGTCTCGATTTGTTCGGTCTCAATCGAGTCGGTCTCGCGATTTGGTCGGTGGATTTGGTCGGTCTCAATCGACTCTCAATCGCGATCCTCAAGAGCTACGGATTTGGCAAGTTTCAGCTACCTATCGAACCTTCGAACTCGGATTGGAGGAGAACGTGGATTCTTGTTTTGGCTAGAGGGAGGTCGCGTGCGTTCGTGAACTCTAGAGAGATCGCGAATGAAGCAAGAGAGATCGGATTCAGAGTGGTCGCGAGTTTGATTTTGTCCGGCGAGTCGCGAGGAGATTTTGTCCGCCGAAATGATTTTGGGATATCCGAACCAGAACATCAACAACCGTGTAGGCGATGTTCGGTTATTAGATCGGGTATCGGATATTACCCGAACTCGGTCGGATTTCCGAACCAGAACAAAATCAAACCTGATCGGGTAATTAAACAATCCCAAACCCATACCGAAGCCGTTTTTTGGGTCGGGTTCGAGGTTCGGGTATCGGGTATGGGTATTTTGTCCACCCCTAAACTGTTCTACAAAAATCTGTAATATTTCCAATATAAACAAAAAAAATTAAAAGAAAATAATGAATATTATTAATAAGGATTATGGACTAATTAATAAAAAGAAAAAAATCGTTCTACTAAAATACGTAATACTAGAGATTGCCCACGCGATGCGTGGATTTAAAAATTAAAATTATAAAATATGCAATAATATTTTAACTTATTGATTATTTATGAATTGAATATTACAAACTTTGATGTTTATACTATATAATTATCTACGTTCGAAAACTAAATATTTGTAGCAAATTATTAATACAATGTTATATGTTAAAAAAAGAAATTGTTCATTAATAAAAATTTGTATATGAATTGACATAAACTTGTAGGAATATATATTATGTAAGTTAATAAAAATGTAAAGTACAGTTAAGAAATATGTTTAGTCTTCTTTTTTTTGCATCAGACACGTTCGTAAAAAGAAATTTATTGATCCGACAAGTTGTAGTACGCTTGCGTCTCTACCAAAACATATGCATCATCTCAACAGAAATGTTAGAACTTATCTCTATGTTTATTTCTTTAAAATTTTGAATCGTAAAAAGAGAATAATTATTGCATGATTGTATTTTTGTCTTTCTTTTTGATCGTTTTGATGTGATTTTTTATCTTTCACATCGACTCATTGGTGAATTATATTATGTTTTTCTCGTCGTGATTATAGTGTGGAGAAATAATAAAAATAAAAAAAAATTTTATGGATTCACAATTTGTGGTGGAGTTGGTTTTTCTTTCAAAAGTCTTGGTTAATACTTTCTCTGGTAGAAATTTTTTTAATTGCACTAATTGTTTTTTATGTGTTATTAAGTTTTTTTGGTGTAGTATATTGTTGGGTTTTAATTTAATAATTGCACAAAATTTTTTTTATGTGCTATTAAGTTTTGTTGATGTAGTATATTGTTTGGTTCAATAAATAAATATATATTTTCCAAATTGTTTAAAATTTTATAATAACACATTTAATTTGGAATCATATTTTTTATGGGTACAAAAAAGAAAAGAAAACAATGGCTAATATATATTACAACTTATTGGAATTAACTAACATTAGAATTAGCTATTAAATTTTTTGAATTGATTGTCAAATTTATTAGAAAGAGAAAAATATATATAAATTTTTATTTTTCTCTTAAATAAATAAATTAAAAAAAACACATGTCAAAAGAGTAGGTGACACATGACAGCCTCTCATAACTTTGGTTTGAAAAAACCTTACTATATTATATTAGATTAGTTAAAAATATATAATCAATAAATAATAGGTTTCTTGAACCACGTAAAATAAATAAAAATGGGAACTATTTTTGGAAAATAAAAGAAACAAAAGCAAATATCAATAGGATGTATATACTCAATTTGCTAAATACTTTTTTATTTGTTAAAATTATTATAGTAAAACAAAATTAATTAGTACCATTTATTAAAACAAATGATACATCTCAAAAAGTTATGAGACACATAGCAGTCTTTCATAACTTTAGTTTAGAAAAACCTTATTATATTATATAGTATTTTGTTTAGTTCAATAAATAAAATATATATTTTCGTGACAAAATATATATATATATATATATTTTCCAAACCGTTTAATTTGGAATCATATTTTTATGGTACCAAAAAAAAGAAAGAAAACAATGACTAATATATATTAGAATTTATTAGAATTAATTAACATTAGAATAGCTACTAAATTATTTGAATTGATTATCAAATTTATTAGAAAGAGAAAAAAAGATATAAATTTTTATTTTTCTCTTAAATTAATAAATTAAAAAAAAACACATATCAAAAGAGTAGGTGACACATGGCAACCTCTCATAACTTTGGTTTGAAAAAACCTTATTTTATTAACAAAAGCAAATATCAATAGGATGTATATACTCAATTTGCTAAATACTTTTTTATTTGTTAAAATTATTATAGTAAAACAAAATTAATTAGTACCATTTATTAAAACAAATGACACATCTCAAAAAGTTATGAGACACATAGCAGTCTCTCATAGCTTTAGTTTAGAAAAACATTATTATATTATATAGTATTTTGTTTAGTTCAATAAATAAAATATATATTTTCGTGACAAAAAAAAAATATATATATATATATATATATATTTTTTTTTTCCAAACCGTTTAATTTGGAATCATATTTTTATGGTACCAAAAAAAAGAAAGAAAACAATGACTAATATATATTATAATTTATTAGAATTAATTAACATTAGAATAGCTACTAAATTATTTGAATTGATTGTCAAATTTATTAGAAAGAGAAAAAAAGATATAAATTTTTATTTTTCTCTTAAATTAATAAATTAAAAAAAAAACATATCAAAAGAGTTGGTGACACATGGCAACCTCTCATAACTTTGGTTTAAAAAAACCTTACTTTATTATATTAGATTTCTAAATTTTTATATTACGAAATACATTCTTTCCATTATAAATTATCTAAATAGTTAAAGACAAGAGGAAATATCATATTTATAAGTGTGATTTTGCTAATATAATAATGTGTATGAGACAATTTTAGTATGAGATAAATATAATAAATTGACTATTTAATAAATATAATAATAAAACAAATATTAAATATTTGTACGAGTCGTAATTTAGAATTTAATTACATTTGTTAAATTACAGGCGTTCTAAATTTTAAAATTAAAAATATTTACCACAATACGTTTTTATATCAGCATGACACGTAAGTAAAATTATAACTCATGGGATTGTGATATGTATCTAATATTTGATCAGATAAAACTTAAAATTAATTAAAAAAATTAAAATTTAAAATAGAAAGTAATTGTAAAATTACTAATCAAATAATAAAAAATAAAACTTCTAATATTATCAATAATAATTAAAAAACAAAGTTTAAGATAAAATATAGACATGACATAAGTCATAAAATAAATAAATATTACATATAGAATAAAAAACTCAATTAAAATAAATAAAAAGAAGAATGATAAAAAAAGAAGGTATATAAATTGAAAAAACAAAAGTTAGAAAGGTTATAGAAACCTCAATTTAAATGTTTAAAAATATACACAACCATGCAAAAATAAAATAAAAATAAAATCTATAAGAATACTTCTTTTATCCATATAGAGTTATAGAATATCACAAAAAAATGGAAATGTTTGCCCTATGACGCCATTGGTACCCTTCAAGTATATATATTGCAAATTTATATAAGTTAAAAAATAATAATTTTATATTTACTATTTTGTTAATAGTGTATAAAGTTTGGTGAGTATAAATCTCTATGAGAAATAAAACGATGACATTAATAAAATACAATTATCAATCGTGTACTTATGTGATGGTTTAAAACATTATTTATAGTTTTTATGAGATTCCTAACATAAAAATTACTTTTTCTGATTTAACAGTATAGTATTTTAGTTATTTTAATTTTCAATCAAATAATCATAAATATTCATAAATATTCATAAATATTATTTTATATCTATAAAATATTTTTTGTTTTGTTAATTGTGAATATAAAATTTTTAGATTAATTCAAATTATTTTTGTCACTAAATTTAACAAAATTATAAAAAAAAAAAACTCGCGCGCGAGCTATATTCTAATATATCCTATTAAATTCTTAAAGGGAATTCAATATATGATCTTCATTATAGATCCTTACAAAATGCTTCATACGTTGTAGAATAAATATCGTTTTTATTTATTTATTTTTCTAAAAATGAAATTCTACGTTTTTAATGTCATTTTCATCCAATATCTATTTTTACAGCTCAAAGCTATTAAACTTTATATTTAAATCATTATTATTTAATCAATGGTGTATTAAATATGACACATTTAAACGTGTAGAAAAAAAATTAGTCTACGTGAAAAATGTTAAAATTGTTATGAATAAGAGAAAGAGAGAAGGAATTATGTTGTCTTATTCCATGAATAATTTAGAGTATATATAGGATTACAATGACTTGGAGAACAAGTAGAACTTGGAGAGCAAGGAAGTCTAGAACTTTTTAGAATATGGGCCTATAATGGACATCCATCTAATGGGTTTATAACACTCCCCCTTGGATGTCATTATAGTAAAAATAATCCTAATGCGCATAAGATGTTGCCTCATTAAAAACCTTACCAGGAAAACCCAATTGGGACAAAACCATGGCTAAGGGAAAAAGAGTGCAACGCGCTATTTCTCCTCCTGATGAGTGCATTACTTGATATCTTTGTGAGGACGTACCCAAATGTTGAACTTGCATCTTGAAAATACTATTGGAAGTGTCTTGGAAATAAGCCCGCCAAAACTTCACTTGAATGAATCTGTAGAACATGTACATCGCCTTTCTTCTGCAACTTATGGGTCTTTCAGATGATTTATCTTAATCATTCACTTTGTTTCTCTTGATATCATCAATGTATGATATACATTTGGGAGATTGATAGACTTTCATATATCATTGTAATGATAATATTTCTCTTTAAGTGTCTATAATTTGCGTGTTTTTTGATGTCTCGTTAAAAACTTTTACATAGAAAAACCTTATGGAATAAAAACTATGATAAGGGAAAAAGAGTACATCCACGCTCATCATTATATATCTCCCTCTCGGAAAAATCTTCTTCAGGAGATGAATTCCGATCTTTCAAAAGTACTATAAACATAGCCTTAAAATTCATATAATTGTCATATGATATCTGAGATGATTGGACTTCTGGTTCATACCATCTTTTCCTTTATCATACAAAATCTCATTGCATTTTATGCATGGTATTTCAGGACCAAACATATATGAGCATTTTCTGTAAAATCCTCTAAGGATTATTGAGATAACATCTTTTGCGCTAGATGTTCAACTTGAGATATCTGAAGATAAATTTATCTTTCCAAGGTATATTCTCAAATCTTTTCTTCAGATATTAATCTCTTAAGGAGTTCTAATGGTGTTCAAATCATCACATATATTGCTATTATAACAAATCATTTACGAAATCTCCTTACATTGAAAATTTCTGGGACTTTCATAAATATCATAATCCAGTGATCTTTTATCATCATACTACTTGTGATAACTCTGCTGGAGTTCCGATGATCTTCAATTAAGAATCACTTTATCAAAATCTTTTGATAAATACAGGATTATATCCCATGTTTTATATTTTCTATTCATTCGATTGAGTAGAGTTCCCGGGAACATAATTCTGATACCCTTAATCTTTCGGAGATTATATCTTTCACATCCTTCACGGATTGCAATCATATGTAATTATCTAGTGTTCAATAACATATTGTCAGACTTATAAGTATTGTATCCACCACAAGAGAACATATCCCTTCATAAAATATTCCTTGTCTTTGTGATAATTTCACTATTGTTTCACACAAAGACTAATTTATTTCCACTGGTTTTACACTTCACGTGCATAGACTACTGGTCTAATTCTCTATAAGAGATTATACGTCTATTTTCTTCCATCATATTTGGACAATCATTACTTTGTATACACTTTTCAATAGACTTTCATGATCTTCTTCTTATTCATAAAATCAACTGCTCATAGCATGCAAAATATTACGATGTCGATTTGCTTTTTGGTTCCATCTTATTTCAAACATGACATAGCTAGCTAGCTCTCTTCATTGTCAAGTACTTGAATATTTTCATTCGTCATGTTTATGTCTCTTCTAGAGCTCATTCGATATCTTCTGGAGATCATTCGAAATCTTTATTTCCTCGATCTGGTCATTCTAATTATATGCTCTTTTTCTTTTACGAGGATTCTTATATTTGGAACCAAATAGGTCTATCATGCTTTATGCGATCTTTAGACTCACTACCAGTCTCATATTGTCCTTATGGGACATTAATTCTAATTAGAGCATATACAGCTGGTATAGGTGATTACATCACTCTATTTGGGTCAGTAAATGCGTCTGGCAATCAATACGCTAAACTTGGAATTATCTTTTGGACTTCTAATTCTCATCATTTAGTCCGAGGATCATTGATAATTCATAGATACTTATATCTTTTTCCAGCTATTTTACTTTCTCCCCCTAATGTTGGAAAAACTGACTCATTAAAATGCAGTCTACGAGTCAAGCCTTAGATAAATCCTTTTGGGATGGCTTTAGACACTTACTTATCATTCTTATCCAACATATATTTATATCCTCCTTTGAGGTCCCATCTTAAAGCATTGTGGTGGAGCACTTTTCATACTTAAAGATTCTCATATGGGAACCATTTTGGTTTCTGACCCTAAACCAATAATTATGGGGGATCTATTAGTTATTCATTGGCTTGATGCGAGTCATTGGTATTAAACCATTTTTGTGCATGAACATGAACTTCGGGATGTTCAACACTTATTCCAGTGGACATAGAATAATCATCAAAGACTTGAGATGTGAATTCACCAACATTATCAAATAACCTTGCAAACTTCATGTTGCAGTTTGATGACAAGGATAAATGTGAATATCTAGTCGATGCATCCGTCGACTTTATGCGTCAATCGAGTCAATGCGTCCACTGAATCGATGCGTCTATTATAACCATAAGGAAGAAAATTTTCACATGGTGGCTGATCAGTCCATAACCATTTCCTTGTATATATTCACATTACCGTTAGATTCCAAAATATTTATATCTGGTGAAAGCCACATTCTCATATTGCTTTCTTAGCAAGCAACCTATGATAAATCATTAAGAATAAACTTCTAGTTCTTCATGGAATATCCATATAAATTTTCTCGCATCATCATTAAACCAGGAAGACCAATCCGGTTAAGCCAAATATTTAATCTTAGTAAACTTCTTGTTTACTTTACATTCGTAGTAAATTTCTGGTTTACTTTGCTTCGCTAATCACTTACTCCCTTCAGGGGATATCATAATCAAAATTACTTCTAGAAAATCCAAAGCTACTGGTGGGAGTTGTCAGAGAACAGACTACTTTATGATTTTAGACTTCAAGTCATGTAGTCTTAATATCACATTCTAGTGATCACACTTTTCTTTTTGAGAATTGTTCGAAGAACTTAGTGAACATAATTTTCTGGATATGTCACTTATTGTATATGTGAGATTCTCTAATTCTCCCCCTCGAGATGGTGAAACTTCAGATTCATCATTCGCGAATTGCCACTTTAGAATCAACAACATTTTTTAATACTCAACTTGTGAGATTTGGAAGAGTATAACGCATCAATGATTTTAAATTGCGTTCTCATAGACAAATTTTATATCTGCTCTTCATGAACTTTCACTCAGGTTTAAACTTCTTAATATTGTATTCACACCATATTCTTTCATCTAGAGAAATGTCTCTTATTTCTTACCGTTTTTATCCCGTAGAAAATACTATCTTTGTGCTTTTCTAGAGTATTCATATATATATGTTCTTCTTAAGCATTCAATATGTTTCTTTTACTATCTTGTATAGTACCATCTTTATTTTCTCACTTCTAGTGAAAATATGAGTTCTTGATAGAAACTCTTTGATCTCAATATTGACCATTCAGGACAATCTTTATAGCCACATTGGCTTAGTGCTATTATTGTGATCTTTATATATAAGACATCACATTCACTTCAGGGAATAGACCATGATCAACTTGTTACTATTTTTTTTCACACTTTTAGTGAGAATTTAATTTCTACCAAGAAACATCTTGGTCTTGACCACTCAAGACAACTTTTATAGTCATTTCTTTGGCTTAATGAATTAGTATGATCTTTTCTTTTCTTATATAAGATTGTCGCATTCACTCCAGGTAATGGACCAAAATCAATTCAACTCGATGATTCATAAATTGTAAAACACAGAACAATTTTTACCAATCATCAAATAATAGAGATATATCGTGATATCATGATAGTATATAGTGTTTCTATTTTCATAATTAAATCATCAAGTTTATGTTAATCTACTTTATTTCACTATTAGTACACATCAACTGTAATCAACAAAAGACAAAAACATGATTCGTGCATCTAGAACTATCATATTAATGATTTTGGATCAAATATTAACAAACATGTGTCTGATCTATTATATGATTCGTTATATAGACATGACTATGTACGATCTAATATAAATCATGATAAAGTATGGAAACGTGGAGTAATAAGCATGGTCTAATCATAATGAAAGCATATTTCAATTATGAATCAATAAAACATGGTTCTCTCTTATAGATTTCCACAAATTACAAAGCCATTAAAGCAATAAACAAAATCGGATTAACTAAAAGTCAAACTATTAAACTGTTTTAGATCGGCAATCAACATGAATCAATCAAGTATAAAGCATGATTATAAAGTTATATGTAAAACTTATCTCGATTGGAATTATGATTACTCTGAAAGATTCGGAGATTGAAATTGGAGATCTGATCGGGGTTAGAAAATTTGACGAACGTCTTTTCTAAATTGATGATTTCCATATGACCGATCGACTAACAAATAACCAAACCAACAAATATTAAATTATGATATTCAAACTATAAAAGAAACCATGTAATGATTAAGCAATCATGTTTGATAGTGAAAGCATATCATATTATAACCTAGACATAATCATGAATCAATAAAACACGAACCATGTATCAATTAGTATATAAATATATAACGATGCATTAGAATTCCAATTAATGGGATATAAGGATATAAGTATAAAATCATGATTGTCCTTAACTCACAATTAAACAAATTTCATAATTCGAATCTAATCCACACCAAGACGTAACACATAGACGAATTACAATAATGTTTTACTTAATGGGAACATATATATATATACATCATACTTGTTGGACACAAACACATCTATAGAAATATAGTTAATCTAACCAATGAAACAAATATCCAAACTTTAATGATTAAGATATAGACCATCCTCAACGGATGTGTGATCATCAAAAGCAAAGTATTAATTAAATCTAGCGATAAGTATCAAATACCAGATCGACATAGACATACATATTTCTCATAGTTATAAAACATTACGATATTAAATAACATATCAAATCAACTTGGAGCAATTTTCTGTATGATGCATGTCACGTTAAGATAAGCATATGGCAGTATAAACGTATGAATACTTATCTGGGATATCAAAGATAATTATGGAGACGGCATTGTGGAGATCGGAGATCTCATCGGAAACGGAGCCGTCGGAGAAAGAGAAGATATGGCATTAGAGATAAGCAGTATTAGGGTTTTACTCATGCGGCTAGGTATCGTGCTGATAACGTGTTATGAATAAGAGAAAGAGAGAAAGAATTATGTTGTCTTATTCCATGAATAATATAGAGTATATATAGGATTACAATGACTTGGAGAACAAGTAAAACTTGGAGAGCAGGGAAGTCTAGAACCTTCTAGAATATGGATCTATAATGGACATCCATCTAATGGGTTTATAACAAAAACGACATTAATTCTTGGAGATACTAATACTTTTTTTTTTGTTAAATAGACATAGTAAACGTATACTGATAAAGTTCGGATATTTGTAATAATAAAATGTTTAAAAACAATAATTTTTCTAAAAGTATCTCATAAATAAATAAATAGCAGAAATATTTTACAGAAATATCATCCCTAGTTAAGGTAAATGGTGTAGTTCTAATTTTAATAGACTGGTGATAACATATGGATCCATAGTTTATGCACTATCCACCTTCTCGGCAATAAAATGGTACGGTCCTTTGAGAAGCTAAGAGAAGAAGGGATAGATGTGGTGATGGAGAAAATTGAGAAAGCAAGTTCTTCTTCTTCATCTGTAAATCTGAGTGGAAACATGTTTAATTTGGTGAACATTGTGGTCAGTAGAGTTGCCTTGGGAAGAAACTATAATGGTCAAAAAGGGATTCAAGAATACGGTGAGGGCATTGGTAGATATTCTTGGTGTATTCCCAACCGGGGATTACATTCCATGCTTGGCATGGATTGATACAATCCGGGGTTTAGATCATAAACTCAAGGAAGCAAGCAAAACGTTTGACGATTTTTTGGAAAATGTGATGCAAGAACATGAAGATAAAAGTGATGATAAAAAGAAAACTGATTTTGTTGATATGTTGTTATGGGCTCAAAAAGAGAAGGTAAATGGATTTGAGATTGATAGACGCGAAATCAAACTCATCATTTTGGTAAAAAAAAACCATTTCTTCTTACATATGTTTATTTTTTCAAGGTTATAATAGTGAGTTAGGAATCCTATGTCTAATGTAAAGTAATCTATAAGGAATATGGGTTCATTCACAAATACTAATGATACGCAACATAATAGTTTATTTTGAATTAGAAATTAATCCATATAGCTCAACACTGTGAATGCTAATGACAACGCAATATAAGCAGTTAAAATGGATATATTATAAACTATATATGAAATGATTACAAAGAGTCTTTCTGATAAAATGGTTATTACTTGTTTGCTTAGCTTCTCAAAGTGTTATTAAACATGAAAATTCTTGCTTCATTTTTCAGGATATTTTTATGGCAGGAACAATAACAACTTCCGCACTCTTGGAATGGACAATGACTGAGCTTATAAGGCATCCAGAAGCTATGAAGAAACTACAAGAAGATATCCGAAAACATTCAAGGCCTAATGTTTACGTATCGGAAGAAGAAAATGGAAGTATGAAATACTTAAAGGCTGTGATTAAAGAGGTACTCCGAATACATCCACCGCTCCAATTTTGGTTCCTCGAAAACTGAGCGAAGACATAAAATTAAAGGGATATGACATTGCGGCTGGTACACAGGTTGGCTATAAACCAAACAATGAAAATAAAGCAAATGATCGTATTCATTTATAAGAAAATAATATAGAGAAACTTACCGCAGGTAATTATCAATGCATGGGCGATCCAACGAGATACTACAACGTGGGGGTCTGATGCTGAAGAGTTTAAACCAGAGAAACATTTAGAATCACCTTTGGATTTTCAAGGACAGAATTTCATGAACATTCCATTCGGATCAGGAAGAAGACTATGTCCCGGAATAGGATTTGCAATGACATTGGCCGAGGTGATGTTGGCCAACTTAGTGAATCGATTCAACCGGAAATTCGAAGTTAGAAAACTAGGAGATGATGATCAATACCATCTAGCCGACACTGTTTGTATGGAAGCTGCCCGCAAGTTTCCTCTAATTGCCTTCCCATCTTCTCTTTGATTCACTACTCAATCATCTTTATCATTTTTTGAAATAACTATTACTAAATCACTCGTACGGAACATTTTTTTTTTTCACTGCTTTCATTAACAATGATATTTTCTTATTCAGCATGTACATGAGCTGCCTTTCCCAAAATTTGTGTTCTAATTTATACTCATCATGAAATGCAATGGAGATGTAAACAAATGCTGGCAAATAGGATTCTCTTATTTTTCAATCAAGTGCTTGTTCCCGGCATTAATGTAGCTAATAAAATAATCTATTAATTTGAAAGATTTCTATCAACATGTAAAACTAATTAATATATTGGCTACAATTATTATATATGAAAAAAATGTGTTTTTCTCGTGAATGTGCTAACATAAAAAATGTAAATAAGCATATACTCCCTACGTTCCAAAAAAGAAAGATATTTTGGACTTTTTACGCATATTAAAAAAAACAATTAATGGTCCATAATAAATGTATTGATTTTTGCAATAAACGGTTTTCAAAAACTTTTAACTAATAGTATTTCAATAATTTTTTTAAAATTTATAATTTTTTATTATTAAATAATAAAAATGCATAGAAAACATAAAAATATCTATTTTTGTGGAACAATTTTTTTTGTATAATATTTATCTTTTAGCAACAGAGTGAGTATAGAGGTTTTATTGTAAAAACAAAATTCTTCCAAGGTTTAAAGTTATGCGATTTGTTTTTAAACGACAATTTTACTTCCATTTCATGGGAACAAGAATGTTTTAGAATAAACGGCATAACTGATATAACATCAACCTAATTTTTCCTATGAAAACACACATAAAAGAATAAAACTGTCACTGTTAAGCGCAATGCCTCTAGTAATATTAAAAGTTGACAAACCTTATACACACGAATGTATCACAAGTTTAACCTTAATATTTTATATGATTAAGTGATACTTTTATATTTAAAGCATGCTCATGACTGTAGAATTGAAAGGGAAGGTTCAAGCGGGTTTTTGAAGAGCTAGTGAAGAAAATCAACAGTTTTGAGCTACATAATAGTGGGTCACGCTTTGATATCCATCTTCAGACTCATTCTACCTCAATTGATCCATCAAGAAGTTATATCTAACATCGAGTTTTCTTTTCTATTTTGCCACTCTTTGCTAGTCCAGTGGTCATTCTCATCTTTAGGATGGTTCTCGACCTTAACGGTAACTTTTTCTTCCATCCCTCCATTGTTTGCTTCAACAGATCGGTCTTCTCCATCATATCGGTCTTTGAAAACTTTAGAAAATGTTTTAATGTGTAACCTATGTTCTTGGTTTCTTTTACAACGCCATTATTTTCGTTTCTATGTTCTACTCCGATCGGACGTCCTTTAAATTAGCATGTAGCTTTTTACGTATGTTGTTATAATTATTGATGTTGGTTGGTTTCTTGGAATAAGTAAAATGTTATTGACATGGAACCGGCTCTAACAAGGAAGAGTATATTTGTTTTAAGGGTCTAATAATTAGCTATTACCTAATCCTTTTCCTTTGTATCACTATTTAAAGTTAGCTATTACCTAATCCTTTAGAAATATTCCCTTAAAGTTATGTACTTCATCTATAGTGAATTAATCTAATAGACAAAATTTTAAATGGTATTAGAGTCTAGCATATCCAAACGGGTATAACCGTACAAGCAATCTAAAAAGAAAGCCAGATTTAGTCTGGGACTAATGAGCCGAATAAATCATCATTTCGAGAGGACAAGTTTTAGTATATCTCACACTAGAAATGAAGATGATTGAAAACTAGTATATATGTTATGTGCATCTCTACTCATTGTCAATTAGTTTTGAGTTAGAAACTCATATTCATAGTCTTGTCGTCAATATAATATTAGGCAAAAAGACTTGTCGTGGACTGGCGGATTTAGCTGCAACATCTCTATCAACACTTCTACAAAGATGAAGTTAGCTTCTCTTGACAACTTTTGCAATAATTAAGGCATTTTTTCTTGGGCTGTAATGTTTGGGACCTAGTGGATATTCTCTCTTGCATCTATCTAGGGTGTGTTAGTGTTGTTTTACAATTCCTTTCAATTACCGCCTCTTGTTCCTGATAAATCCTTCACTTACACTAATCTTTTAGTTCATCCACCTCCAATGAGCCATCAATGGATATTTACATATATTCAATTTTCATAGAAGCGAAATATAATTTTCTATATTAGTGTTTTTCCTTATCTTAATGACTTATGGTCTTCACTGATGTATGTAACTAACAACCAAACACTTTAATCGTGCAGGCAGATCTATCTTCTTGATCTTGTCTTGATCTTGGGCATGGTCTCATGTCAACGACAATATTAGAATATATTAACCAAAATATATTTCCATTTTATAGAAGATGAAGTCAACAACACTTTGGGTTATATGATATTATACGTGCGAGTCAGTCACCGACGTGCAACCCATCCTGCTCCGTATTTAAGTATCAATCACTCTGTTTTAGCCTTTTGTCAATCTTGTCTTTTTCAATTTAATTCTCATTTCAATTTCAAGCCAAAGATTTTTTAAAAATGGCGACAGATTTTCTTAGCTTCAGGGATGATAGTAGTCAAGAAGATTGGCATGACTTTGAGGTTCTAGGCCGAGGAGACGAGCCAAAGATTCTAATAAAAAAGACGAGTATGCAATCGGATTCCGAGAGGAGGATCTCGGTTGATCCGAAATCGTTATTGTCGAGGAACGAGAGCTTCGACATGATATCCTCGCGGCCTAGAGACATCGACGACCATGAGGACGTGGCATTGTCGTCTCAACCATTGGATCAGCAAGTGAGGACGAAATTTGGGACTTGCAGCCTCCCAAACTCAGCAGCTACGTCACCTAGACATAGCTCGAGTCATAGTTGGAAGAACAGAACCACTGAGCAAGTTCTTGACCTAATGCTTGTTCAAGACGCGGCCACTGCGTTTCGAAGAAGCAAATCTTGCGGCGAAGGACGTGCTTTCACGCCATCTCTCGATTTCGACATGCTATTGCACAAATCAAGAAATGGAAATCATCATAACCACCATCATAATCATCATCATGGCTTCTCTTCCTCAAACTCCAAAAGTCTCTCTCACAAGAGTAGCGGTCACAACTCTTTCTTCTCAAAAACAGAGTCTAACAAAAGCAACCGAAGCAATAGCAATACGGCGAATCCGAAAAGCATCAATTCGTTTGAGGACGGATTCAAATGCAGCGCTTTGTGTCTCTACTTACCCGGTTTCAGCAAAGGAAAACCCGTGCGATCATCTCGAAAAGGCGATTCCTCGTTCACTAGAACCACCACAATGACTTCTACTCAATCTATGGCAAGAACGGCTTCCATTAGGGATACTACCGTGCTCTCGGCTCGAGCTTCGCTCGAGCGGTTCGAGTGCGGTTCATGGACCTCGTCCGCTATGATATATGACGACAATGCGGATCTTGGTGGCCATTTCTTCGATTTACCTTCCGAATTGATCAAAGGAGGAGCCGGCGGGAACGATCAAGACGATCCTGTTTCTGCGGCTTTCGTGTTCGACAAGGAACCTAATTTGGAGAAAGAAATCAAAGGGGTTTTGAAGACTTCTGGTTCGAAATCAAGAAGATCAATGGAGTCCCCACGTCACGTTCGGTTCTCGACTTCGTCGCCAATGTCTTATCCGACGTCTCCGACGCATTCAATCACGCCACGGTTGCTACAAGCCACCGAGGATTTTAGTAGTTTCTTGGAAGCTCAAGCCGTGTGAATAATAATATGAAAAGATTAACTATTCTTTATTTCATTTTTTTAATCGAATGAAGTTAACAAAATTATATTGACCTTCTCTTTTTTTTGTAGCAATTGCAAATTCGAGAGAACTGAAACTTTTCCATTGTAAAGAAATGAGTACAAGAGAGGAAAAGTGAAAGATTTATTATTTTACTTTTATCTCTCCGATGGATCGGTAATATACATGCAAATAATATGTTTGGAAATTTCTAATACTTCTTACACACACATATTTTTCATATTATTTTTAGACCACCTCCATCCCACATATACTTTCATAGTTTCTTATTTATATTATTTTAATAATTTTATTATAACTTAATTATTTATTTAATTTTTAATTTGTTTGAACCACTAATATTTGAACAAGTGGCAAAGTAGGTTCTTTAAAATTTAGAACTAGTTCTTAAACAAGTACTTTAAGAACCCCAAATTATTGTTTTTTATATTTTTTATATTATTTTTTAATTTAATATTATTAAAAAAACCCACCAAATTACACTAATGGAGGTGACGAAGCTTTAAATAGTAGTGAGCAAGCACAAAAAGGTGGGTTATGCCATATTGCCATTTTCTAGGATTTTTTAATTGAAAAAAAGATATAGTTGATGATAAAATATTACTTGAAACTGTATAAATTTAATCCATCATTTTGTCTGTGGAATAAAATTACCATTTTAACATATAAGAAAAAAAAAATGTAGTACGTGATTATCCTATATATAAATTTGTTCATCTTCTTCATTTAGAAGGGTTATTTTTCATATCTAAACTCAAAATCATCAAAAATAAATGCTAAATTTCTCAATGTCGTCTTTGGGTTCATCAAAACTCTTTTCTTTCCTCTTACATTAATTCATTGTTGCGGTTAGGTCAAAACAAAACCTAACCGCAATTTCTAAACTCAAACGACCATTTAATTCTCGTTGAAACTTTTATAGCCCAACGTTCAACATTTTTCCCTCAAATTATTTTTTTCTCCTCTCTCTCTCTTTCTTTTCCTCTTGTTTGTACCTCTTTCAAAAGTATTTTCGTCCAAAAAAATGAAAAATTTTAATTAAAAAATAGTAAGTGTTATACAAACATATTAAATCTCAAAATGGGTTAGTTTAATACAATTTTCCTGATATACGAATCAAGAAAGTTTCTGTGTTAGAACTTAGAATTACTAAAATCTATTTTATAGAAGTAAATAGACACCGTGTTTCCAGAGAATATTGCAGCTGCAGAAATCATGCAGCCTCGGCCACTTTCTATTAATAATCTCCCGTTCGTAACGTCAATATTAAAAATCTGAAGAAATAAAAACGTCAATGTTAAATTTATGACCAAAAAAGACAATCAAACATTAAATTGGACCAATGTCTTGACATGATAAATCACATTTATGTACACACGTATACATTTATTGATAACCCGTTACCATCAACAATTACTACATTGTAAGCCCTTGTTCAAAAAAAAAAAAAAAACCAATTACTACATTTGGTATCTAAGCTAGTCAATATCAATCTCTGTACAAAGATGACTCGATGTGTAGGAGTGAATAAACTACTAAAAACTTTCAGTAGAAAGAAAAAGGAAACCAGGAAATGGTAGGGTTCGTGAATGTGATATATTTATCTTAAATGATAATTTGGTGCATACCGTCGGTGAGCATCCCTAGCCCTAATTAAATCTTAAAATTCTAAAACACGTCGATATTTATGTTTAATCTAATTGGTTTTGATGCTTTGTGTTTTTGTTAACTATAGGTGATCCGGGTCATATCGAACCTAGAATCTAAAAATATAGAACATGATACAACCAAAACCGACTTAAATCGTCCAACTAAAATCTAAATATGAGTCCGTTTAACAAAAAAAAAAACCTTTTTTTGTAACTAGGAGGTGATCCAATTTTTTTACCAATTGATTAATCTTTTATAATGAACGTAATCGACAAATATTTCACTGATGAAAAATTTTAATGGATCAAAAGTATTATATTATTTCAATTAACCAAATAGAAAAAGAGAAAACATAGTTTTCTTCTCATTTGGACTGAAACATAGTCCCAACTATTTAACGGACAGTGTTCATAATGGGATTCGCACTTAAATTTTAAAAAACGAAACTGCATTTTGTTTCAATACAACTAAAGGTTAACTGGCTAGATAACCTAAAAATAAAATTATATTTCAAAATTTAACCAAATATCCCTTATGTGGCCAAATCTCATCCATTAGATTTAGGATTTTTTTGTTAAGACTACATCGCACCGATTTTAAAAAAATAATAATAATAAATAAACCCTTTGTTGTTTGTTTGAAAAAAAATCTTTTGTCTTGGTTTTGAGATGGTGTGATTGGTTATTACAGTAATTTTATGTATGCTCTCTATAGATATGCCGATGTTTGAATTCGTAATAAGTAGAGATGTATTTCAAACAGTGTTCTAAAAAGAGTTCTAGGCGTTTGCCTAAGCGGCGCTTAGGTGCTAGACCCCTATAGACCGTGGCGATTACCGTTTTTATCGCCTAAAATATTATAGTATTATAATAATAAAATAATATAAGTTTTAAATATATAAATCATAATATTCTATATATTTTTACAATAAAATGATGAATAAAAATATATTATATATTTTATTATTTATAAATTATGGTTTTTTATATATTTTACTATATATATCTAATATATTATGTATTTTTGTAAAACGTTTAGACTACCTATTAAATCGTCTAGGCTCCGATTAGGCGTTCTAAGCACTAGGCATTGGATCACCGCCCGCTTAGCCTCTAACACTTTCTTAAACATTGATTTCAACTTTAACTACGGCTCCAAACACCAAAAGTTTTATGGTAATCAATTTTTTAAGGAGGGGTTATTGGTAGATGGATTTTTAAAGATTTTGAGAATTTGTAGATTCCATTGTTATTGGTTGATGGATTCTTTGATTCTTAATAAAATCTATTGTTATTTGTAGATGGATTTTTACATTCCTTTTAACATCTCTTGTTATTCAAAAAGTTTATATTTCATTGATTCTTCAATTCTATTAAAATTTAATGTTATTGGAAGATAGAATCTCTTCAATTTTACTCAAACAACAAGATTCTCAAAATACTAAAAATATACATAAGATTTTTTAAATCCATATCAACGAAAACATACATTCGTAACACAACCAAAACCCAACAAAAAAAACAACTATTCTTATATTGTACTTCATGTGAACATATATATTCATCATTGTATCGGAAACGCTGAAATTTTTAATTTACTATAAGACAAAAAAAAACTTGCTTGAATATCAAAATCCAGATATAATAACTAATCTTAAATTATTTCGATTAAATAAAACTATCTTAAAACCCATATTTTGCAAAACATAAACATAAATATATAATAAAATATATATAATAGAGAAAATGAAAATCATAATTCATATAAAAAAAGTTATGTTCACGTAGTATATAAAAAAATTACCTTATATATTACTTTATATAGAAAAGGGTTAATAAAAATCCATATCAATCTATGACAAATTAATAACAATCCTAGGAATATCTTTTAAGAAAATAATCTATTGAAATTTATAAAATCTCAAAATTTTCAAAATCTACATAAATTCATCTACAAATAATGTCCTCTAAACATATGGTAATCAATTTCAAGCCTTTTTCATGCCATCAGGAAAAAATATATCGAAGTACCTAACAAAAGTGGAGGAGAAAAAATCTAACGAAAGTGATTACCATGTAGATCTATTTTAAAATGAATCCGTTATGAAATATAATTTTGTAGGTCCAAATGTTTTCCAGTCAGTCCTTTATTACCTTTGGCGAGAACGAAATCGGCTACGACATGGTGAAACCGCATCTTCAACAAGTCTCTTGCTCAAGCAGATTGATAAAAATATTCGGAACCGGATCAATGCGATTCGTGGTACGGGAGATTATACTTATTCAGAAGCCATGGAGATATGGCTCTCCGCACGATAAAGGATCGCAAGACATATCAAGTTTCTGTTTTTTAGAAATCATGCTCTGCTTTTCAAATCTATTTTTTTTTTATTTTAGAACTTTCAAAAACAAAGTCACATTCATTGTAAAAAAGACAGTGATTTGAATATAATTTTACATTGAATTCCAAACAAAAAAAACGTAAAATCTCGGTGATTTAACACCACATAATAAGCAATATATAAATTGTAGTATATTTTATTTAGGAAAATAATCATATGATCATGCAACACTTGTAATCTAGCGCAACGAACGACCGCTTTCTAGCGTTCCGCGACATGCGATAGTTAAACAACCACGAAACGTGGGTCCCATTGCTCCCCTTATGTGGGACCCACACGTTTAGAACCAGTCGGTGATCATCGAAACAAAAAGGCCTAAACGCACGTTCCTAACCTCCGAAAGCAAAAGCGATTATCTTCTTTTTGTAGATAATTAATACTACAAACCAAATTAATCTTCTTCTTTTTTTCCTTCATCCAAATTAACGCTCAAAAGTTTCCAATTGATTGATTTTAGGTTTATTGGTTTTCATTTGTAAACTGATAAAGTGAATAAATTCCTTTAAATAAAAAAGCTAACAACTTTATTCTTTTGTTTAATTATTATCACTCTCAATAATTATTATTCACACTAGGTTATATAGTACTCAACAAGACCTTTTTCCTAAAATAATCAATAAACAAATACTATATACCAAGAGTTTAAGCTGGATTTATGAACCCATACCCAAATTATATGAGACAATAAAAGAATTACCCAAGAAAAAATAAAAAATAAAAACTTAAAAAGCAATTAAACATCTGCCTCATCTTCATAACTTCTAATTCTTTCTAAAGATATATGAATACAATCATTTTTTCATTGCCGTGTCCTAAGCAACCGGTCACCGATCGTTCTCATCTCGAATGTCCTCACGGCGAGACCAACATCACGGATCGTAGTGTCGAGCACGTAAGGATTGTTCTCGAATACAACTCGAGAATCATTGAAAAGTTGACGGCAAGGCTCGCGGCGCTGAGAGATTGAACCGTGGTAATGGAAGTAACGGATTTTGCTCTCAGCCTTGTGGTATGTTCTCCCTTGTAGATTCTGAGACATGTGGACTCCCGTCGCGAATATATTTTCCGGCTGGACCGCGTATTTCCGATCCCGTCTTGGAACCTTCTTCACATCCCGATATGCTAGTTTCTCAATTCCCCATTTCCTAATACATAGAAAGAAAATAGCATTAAGAGATCAATTCAGTCATGGACATTAACTACACCAAATATGTAATAACCCGAATTATAGCAAATCGATAACGGACATGTTCCTTCCTAACATGAACCATTAGGTAAGTACTCAATCAAACCAAAGCCTGGATTGAACCAAATATCAATAAAATCGAATAACTCGAACAGAATCAAACCTATAACCCGAAATGTTCTCTCCTAGCATATACCATTAAGGATGATGTTCACATTGATATATCAAACCAATCTAAATCGAACCAACACGAAGAAGAAAGTAAAAAACGTCATAACTCCGGAATGAAATTGTGGCAAAATCGTAAATTAAACACATTCTTTTTCTAATCTGATGAATCAAAAGTTAGAATCTTTGGAACAATTCTCACTCAAATCATGTGATGTGAAACAGAAGCAAAGATCTGGACCGACATGAGAGACTAATACCTAATGCGCAAAGACTTTTACAGGCCAAGTGTTGACAGAATCATATGCTTATTGCAATAAAACTCGTGATTCTATTCAAAGTTACTCAACACATGGGTTTGATTAAAGTCTCAATCATTGAAAGATCGACAAAATCACGAGAGCAGATTCCTAACAATAAAAATGGTGAAACTATGTTACCTGTAAGTTCTCGCCGGACCATCACCAGAGTAACAGATCTTACTACTCATAGGCATTTGTTCAATAGTGAACTGAGAATATTCCTCCAAAGATTCCATAACCGAAGCAATCGTCTTCTTCACCGGAACATGTATAAACTCATCAACATCGAAGAAGAAGATCCATTTCGACATGAATCTATACCTATGCAAACAATCATTCACAACCATGAATTGATTATGATAATAACCATCGAATCTCTCTTGATCTCTAATATCGTGTATCGTCACTCTCCCTAGCTCAATCCATGGCTTTAAAACCTCGAAAACTTCCTCGTGAATCCCTCCGGCGTCGTGAAGCACGAAATGCGACCGTTCGCCGAAGAATCTAACGTGGTATGCGATCCATTCCCTAACTCGTTGCGGACTTAGGTTTCCGTATAGAGACGATCCGCAATAGAGATAATCGTACTTCTTCTTCGTCGAATTGTAGATCTGGAAATCGACGGAGTTTCGGGATTCCGTTAAGACCGGAATCGAATCGGTTAGATTCCGATCTGTATCTCCGGTGGTTGCGTGGAGGATTAACTTTCCTCCGGCGACGGCGATTGATGAGAAAGTGCAGTTCACGACGACTGTTGTGTAGATCCGTCCGTAGCCCCAATCGGTTAGGATTTTAAACCCGTCCGTAATAATCGGATCTTGGGTCGGGTTTAGTGGGACCCACTCGCAACGGTAAGAAGGATGACCGTACACGTGGAGTGGTTTAGACGATAAACCGATAACGGCGAAAGAGTTGACGCCGCCTCTGTAAGCACTCATGGAGACGAAGTTATAAGCTGCAGCGCCGTAACCAGTAAACGTCCGTTTAATAACGCCGTTGTCTAAAACCCGATCTAACTCCGGAGATGAGTTTGTCGTCGTCTTCTTCTCCGGTGAGGTTTCTACGGTGGTGGTTGTGTTGACAGGAACGGCGGAGGAGAAGCGTGAGATGCAGAAACGAAAATCTGAGGTGGAGAGAGAGAATGAAGAAGGTATGAAAGGTAAGAGAGTGGCTAAAGTGAGTAAAACAAGTAACGCCATTAAAATGAGCTTGAGGTCAGTGGAGAAGTTCCATAAGATTCCGACGAGGAGTTTCTTGTCTTTTGGAGTTTGGTCTTTTTCTTTGACCATGGCGATTTTTAAGCTTCTTCTTCACTAGCTACTGGATCTATGAAATGAAAGAAGATGATGATGATAAAGTGAAAAAAGGAAGAAGAAGATGAGTTGATTTAACGAATCGTCGAGTCGAGTCGAGTCACTTTCTATTATGTTTGTACACACCTGTTTTTTTGCTTGTCTTGTTACCTTGAGGCTGCGTTTATTATATTCTTATATTTATGTCTTTTTATTTTATTTTTATTTATGAATTTTTTCGGAATATGATATTTCCCGAATATGCTATTTTTTATTTTAGCATGAGGTATTTTTTTATTTTTATTTTATTTTTTTTAACACTATAATTTTATTATTATTTTGTTAAAAATTATAAAATTTATTATTTTATTTTGATCCATACCAGACAATTTTCCTACACTGAAGATCTCCTATAAGCTAGTCTCCATTAATCTGCATAAATATCAATAAATTGCATTTTCTGGAATTCAAACTTCATATCTCCTGATATAAAAGCTTTAAATCTTTGACCACTGGGCCAAGAGGGCTTCCACTATTTTATTTATTTGTTTTTAACAATTTCTTCAAGACTAGCAGAAGTAAAAAATAGGTTTAGGCAAATTATATGTTACATTCGATCCGATTTGGTATTTGTTTCAATCTAATCTGAAAAATTCAAATATCCGTTTTGAATCAAAACAAAGCAAATAGTAAAATTTAGTATCGTCTAAAGCAAATCATAAATACTAATTTTAAAAATCCAAATATCCGATCTGATCCGTATATTTCTTATATATACATATAATATGGTAGATTTATAACGTATATTTACATATTTTGATTTTTAAATATATTTGGCAAATATATTTATAGTAAAAATAAATAGATACTAACTTTATTTAAAATATATTTTTTAAATAAAAAATATATTTTTTTATTTTTCATCGTTTTAATCTTTTACTTTTCATTTTTTAAAAAATTTATCGAATAAAATTAGACCTATTTTATATATTTATTGATTAATTAGTTTGAATTTTATATTCAAACTTTTTTTCGAAAAAATATTATGGTGTTTTAATTTTTTTTATTTAAAACAGATATCCGCAAATATCCAAAAAAAATTCGGATATCCGTCATTCCTGATATCCAAAAAATTTTAAAGCAAAACAAAGAGAAAATTAAATATCTATAAAAAACAAATCAAATCACAAATACTGCATTTTTCGGATATCCGATCTGCGCCCTGGCCTAGTAAAAAATATTCCTAATGAAGGGACGTATTTTTAGCTACGGGTGTTTAATTCATGAAGTTATTTTTTCTTTAGCTACAAACAATAAAAACAAATTTTAATATACGTGAAAGCTTAATTCGGTAATAAGAATTTATATGTGAATTCAAAGAATAAACTATAGTTCTAAGAAATATATATAAATCTGATATAAAAAATATAAAATGGAGCTGGATTTATATTGATATAGATTGAATATACAATGAGATCTCGAGTGAGACATGTTACAAGTTAACAAATAGTGTAAAGTTCTCGCGTGTGTGAAAAATTGTCAAAATCTGCTCGGACTTCATGTATTTATAGCTCAATTCAGATCTTCGATCAAATTCCACATATCTAGGGATAGTTCTGCGTATCTCGAACACGTTCTTGGCATATTCTCTGCGAATATCGCTTTTGCGGTTGTACTAGCTTCCATGTTGACTCGTTCTCAGCTCGTCCGCCCTATCTCCGTTGACCGAGTAAATGTTGAGCTGACTTGGGTTCATTACACTCATCTTACTTTGTTTCGGGTCTGGGCCGTATGCCAATTCTTTTTGTTTTTTATTAACCATTTTAACTTGGTTTTTAATGGACCGAATTTGGTGACGAATCTAGTTTCTGTTAGGGAAAATAAATTCACTACTTGGTAGACCTCGGTTAGTGCAGGTCGAGTATAAGATTTGGCTGCACACTATTCAGACTAGGTCTAATAAGCTGATGACATGTTATTACCTGAGGATGCGTCACCTATGTCAGGTAAAACGAGCTAGTAACTTCCATTTACCTGACAATGTGCAGTCTATATCATGTAAAACGACGAAGTGACTTTTCATAACCAAGTTAGATATTGTCAGTACATCGTCAACGTCAGATAGAGTGAAGTAAAAACTTACCGATACCTGACAAGAGATCGTCTACGCAAGGTAAAGTCAGGTACTAACCTGCTAATACCTGACTATACGTTGTCTACGACATGCACAAGCGAGGTGATAACCTGCCGTTACGTGGCAATACGTCATGTATGTCAGGTAGAATGGAGAAATGACTTGTCAGTAGCAAGTAAGGCATCGTTACTACGTTGTTATCAAGTCGCTAACGTCGTTACGACTTCGTTACAAGGTTGGTTAACCTTATTTGATATAAACTAATACATGGCTTTTAAGATAGACTTGTAGAGATTTCGCAATATCAGACATTATTAGGTTTATCATTATCTAGACCTTATAATATGATTCAAATATATCAAGAATCCCAATTATTAAGGAGATAAGCTTCACGTCAAGTCGAATCCTAATCCTAAGATGGTTTGATCAAGTCTTATAAATAGAGACATCTTGGAGAGAAGGGGGCATCGAGAAATACACAGAGAAAACTCAAGAGCTACGTCTTCACAGCATCATAGCAATAGCCACCAGAGATCTAGCCTTATTTTTCACATCCAACGAAATTCTTTATAACGCTTTAGACATCTAGACGTTGTAATACTATTCGGCTACAAGACTAATTCGTTGATTAATAAAGCTATACTTCTCTCTATCATTCTGTATATCTGTGTACTTGCAAACCTAGTTAAAATTTCCCGAAACAGTTTCAATAATATATCTACTTAAATTTAGTATATCTAGTTAAGTTTAGTGTTAACAATAAATCTAAATTTTAGTTAAATTCTAATTAAAACATTACGAATAATGAAAAAATATGTTATAACAAGATGCAATAGTATACTAGTTTGGATTTAGATAATACCATAACCATGAATATATATGCTTTTGGAGTCAAAAATCTAGATATTTTAGCTGAATAAAATTATAATTTAACATTTAAATCAGATATATCTGTTTGGCGTTTAAATCAAAATTAGCTTTATTTATATAACATGATTAACATCCACTATAAAGTTTTTCACGACATTATTTGCAATTTGCTTAAAAAGGTATATTTTTTTAGTTTCCCGGAATCTCTGTAGTCTGTACTATTTTGACTTGCTGATGTCAGAAATGAAATTGTATAGTGAAGGGAAGGTCAGGTCAAAAAAGAGGACTCTGTTTTGTGATATGTTTTTCTCCTATTATTCAGGAAATAAATGAACGTAACAATTAAGCGATAATTGAATTACCAATTTAAAAGAAAAAAATGATCACACCAACTAACTATTCATTGTGGAATCAGAATCGAAATTATTCATGATGACAATAATTAATAATGCATCTGAAGAAAACAATTGTATAATTTTGTTTTATATCATAACTAATTGGACATGTGCTAAACGGCAAGTCATGTATCTATTAAACAACAATTAGCAGCCATTAGACATCCACCACATACTATTGGAATACAGCTTTCTCAAAGCAAACAAAAAAAAATTGTTCTGGTCATTTTAATTACCACTAATTTTGTAGTTTTAGTTGAACCGGTTAAAGTTCTCTTTAAGGTGTTTTAAAAAGAAAATTAAATTCGAATTTTCAGGGTGACAATTTTAGACAAAGTAAATTCATTTACACGGCTGTTTCTGACTTTATAAATACTTTTCAATTACGCAATTTCGTTATAAGACTGTAAGCAATGGGATAGTTGAATTATTTATTTAATTGTTTAACTTTTGCAATAAGGGTGTTAATGTTGTGAAGTGTTAAAAAAATAAAAAATATAGTGTTGAAAATTTAAACTAATGTAGATTGTCTAAATTTGGGAAAACGGTCCATTTAAATCTAACTTTTTTCGTTGTGCACTTTTAAATCTAAACTTTTATATATGGTTTATTTCAATTTAAATTCAAAAATAATTCAAATTTAATATCTAAACTAACATGTGTAAAATACATTTTGACAAAGTTTTTGTTAGTAAAATAAAAAAAATATTACTAAAATGACATGTAGGTTAGGTAGCTTTTTTTTTGCTTAAAAACGATGTTGTTTTGTTGTTTTAATAAAAATATGTCGTTTTGACTTGGAAGTAACACAAAATCGAATCTATAATTCGATAAACTAAATGCTAATTTGAGTGAAAATCTATTTAATAAAAGATTTAATTTTGTGTTTTCTCTAAATGAAAACGGTGTTATTTTATTAAAATAATGAAATGACGTCGTTCAAGTCAACAAAACCAAGCTACCTAATACATATATCGTTTTAATCATTATTCCGTTTACGTTAACTAACAGAAATTTCGTCAAAATACATTTCAGCGCATGAAATGTTAATTCATATATTAAATTTAAATTATTTTTTAATTCAGATTAAAATAAATTATACATAGAAGCTTCTGTTCAAAAGTAGACGCCGGAAAAAGTTAAGATCTAAATCGACCATTTTTTATTCTAAAATTCCAACATATGTGGGACACGTGGCGCTTTTTCAGTATCCACATGTTTGTTCTGCCTACGTGTCCCTCTTGCTTGGCTTTTCTCCAACGTCAATTCCTTTTTCTTCACTTTTACATTATTTTAACAAAAACAAAAATAAACTTTCCTTTAGCATTTGACAAAAACAAAACAAAAAACCCTTTTTTTTGCATTTTCTTATCTCAAAGCCTCCGAGTCCAAAAATACGTTTTTTATATATCTCCAAGTCTAAAAATATGTGTTTAATCAAAGTATTGGGCTTCCATTTGAACTGGGCTTTGAGCATTTATTTTTGTTCACTTCTCATGCAATTTAAATTGTAGAACTTTAATCAAAAAATAAAAAAAAAATTTAAAGAAAAAACACGTATTATATAAAAAAACATTTCTAAAGTAAATTACAGAAAATGGGAAATATATTATTTGGATATATTTACAGAAAAATATAAAAACATATACTACCTTATATAGATGTTTTTTAATACAAATCTATAACGATCCAGAAAAATATAAACATATTTGATAAGAATCAATGATAATCCATGAAAAACTTTTAAAATCCATAAACTCTACATAAATTCATCTACGAATAAATGTTTATATTAACAATTTAACAACTGTTCAATATATATTGAATTACGAAAACCCTAAACAAGAATTAAAGTCACTTTGTTTTCCTTGAGAGAGATCACAAGGACGATGTCGGACCTTCCCGGAGATTTGTTAGAGGAGATATTTTGTCGTGTTCCGGCCACATCTTTAAAACAATTACGATCTACTTGCAAACAATGAACAGTTTATTCAACAATAGGATATTCGCAAGAAAACACTTCCACAAAGCCACAAAACAGCATCTGAATCTCTTGTTGACACAAAAACTTAGAGTTTGATCTCCATGGAGTTCCATCTATAAAGATAATAAGTGAGATCAGTCCAAACAATTCCCATTCTAATCCACCTAAGATCAAAACTATATTATTTCACTGCCAAGGCTTATTGTTATGCGCCTTTAGTGGAGACACTAGAATCCTTATTTGGAACTCATGTACTGGTCAAACAAAGTGGATCCAACCCTACAAGACTCACTTAACCTATTCTCTTGGATCCTACCAAGGCAACAAATCCGACGATACTAGCTACAAAATATTGAGCATTAGGGAGGATGTCTATAATAAACAAGAAGAATTCGCCGTTTATGAGCTTAATAACTCTAACTCATGGAGGATTCTTGATTTCACTCCGGACTTCAAGTTATGGTATAATAACCACATGTCTTTCAAGGGAAAGACTTATTGGTTTGCTAAGGATGAAAAAGAGAAACAACTCGGCGTATTCTTGGTCAGTTTTGATTATACAACATCAATATTTGAACGTCTGATTGTTTCGTGTCTTGTGGATGGTCGTTTTAATAGTTTGTCTCTATCTTTAGTTAGAGAAGAGAAACTTTCAGTGTTATTACAACGCACAAGTACATGGGACACAGAGCTATGGGAAACAAATAAGATTGATGAAACCAAAGTGGTGTCACGGACCAAGGTCTTAACACTAAATTACCCCAAATTTGGTAATTGGATTAGCTTAAGTTGTTTTTTGGTCGACGAGGAGAAGAAAATCATTATAGTCAGTCCCAATGACGGTATCAAGAATTTATACATTGTTCGGGAGGATAATAAAGTCACACTCACACATGTGGATTTTGGAATAGATTTAAAAGATATATGTTCGCTATTGTTTCTTAATTATGTTCCAAGTTTGGTTCATATCGATTGATGAGATGGACCTGGATACAAAAGAAGAAGAGGGGACTAAATAAGCTACATGCATTTTTTTTTTAATTTTTTTTTTTTGTGTGTTTTTCTTAAATATTTATCTTGGTCATGTCCTCTGAATAATACTTTTGAAACTGTTGTTTCTTTTGAAATATCTTGTTTAATATATATTTTCATAAGCAGATATTCACAAGAAGTAGAACTTACACCAGAGGACAAATGTAAAGTAGAACTACACCACATCTTGATTCGATAGCTTAACATCTTGAAATCTCTTCACTGTGTAAAAGAAGTTGAGAAGTATTCTAAGATATGCAAAATTACTCTAGATGACTTTTTCGAACTTTCGAAACGATCTCAATATCTTTGGCAAACACATTGAGGCAAAAAAAAAAAAAAAGGAGTTTGTTATGTATATTCAGATGTGTCACAAAATTAATGAAGGTTAATAATATTGTTTCTGGTTTCTTGAAACCTAAGAATCAAGAAAAGCCCTCACAACGTCGACGATTGGAGCCATACAGATCGGACATTTCTTACTACTCCATTGCAATTCATGAGCACATTTCAGACACGTACACATATGTCCACACCTACCAAAACAAAAACAAGACCATACAGTTATTATTTCAGCGTTTTTGAATTGCGATTGGAAATCGCGATAGCAAGACGCGTACCTATAAAGAAGCGAGTCAACAGGCATTTCAGAGCAAATGCAACACTTGCGTTTCAATGGATCATTCTTCGTGTCTACTCTTTGTTCTGCAGATGAGCCTACAAGATTCTTTTCTCATCAGTTTGATTTCTTGAAATGAAGATTTTGTTTTAAAGGTTTTAATGTGACGATAGTTATAACTTACCAGAGCGAGAAAGATCTTGAGTTACAGATTTCTGGAAATGAAGTTGCATATCGATGCAAGATTTAACGGTATTTCGTAATTCCAACATTTCTCGTTCAAGTTGCTCCATTTGTCCTCTGAGATCACTTATCATCTGCATTTCCTGTGTCTGTTTAAAGTTAAGATCCTAGGTTACTTCACAAACACGTAACCTAACTGAACCAAAAACAGAGGAGGATCAAAGACCAAAACTTACAGATTGATTTGTCGGGACTGACGGCTCAGGAACGTCTAAAGACGTGGTCGGTTCGTGATCCATGTCAATGTCTTGATCTCTGAAACTCCACGACGATGATTGGCTACAAGCATCAAGATTTGTCTTCTCTGGTTCTTCCTCTGTTTCAATATCTTCTTGGTTCCTTGTCGAACACTCAACTTCCCACTCTTGTTCTTTTTCTTCTTCTTCTTCCTCTTCCTCTTCCTCATCATCTTCTTCTTCTTCATTGGTTTGTACGCCAACGTGACCGTGCACGCGAGTGATCATCAAATTATCGATCTTTTGCCGCATATCGCTTGTCAAAAAGTTGGAAACTGTTCGACTGCGCAGCGATATGCAAATTAAAATTAATGTCACAAAACATCAAAAGTCAAGTAAGGATTCAGGTGAATCTTATAAAAGAATTTGATGAATGATCACATGAATTATACCTCTCAATGAGGTTGCAAATATCTTTTTTCCCTGATTCTGAGTTGAGAACTTCAAGATACCTTTCTTTCCTCAAATCTTCCCAGTAACTTCGAGGCCGCGATATATCATTAAACCAATCGTACGTATTGTCTCCATTGTACTGATAATAATCTCCATATTCATCATCATCTTCTTCTTCTTCTTCTTCTTCTTCTTCTTCTTCTTCTTCTTCCTCCATTTCATTTTCATCCCAATCATTGAGAAACTCTATTGTTGTTTCTTTCACATTTTCTCCCTTTTCTTCGCGTTCTACTGTCTTCGTTTCTTCATCCACCGATTCTTTAATGCCGTTGTGGTCATTTGGATTTCGCAGAATCGACATTTTTTCAGCCAGTAAAGATTTCTCCTCTTCAGCTTTCTCTCTAGAGCCATCACTTGTAGATGCTTCTTGAGAATTTTTTTCTATCAATCTCTTTAGTAGACTTAGCTACCGAATTACGCAGAATCGTCGTCTCTTCAGACTGTAAAGATATCTTCTCTTTATCCTTCTCTCTAGAACCGTCACTAATAGATTCTTCTGCTTGAGTAACTTCTTGTGAACTGTTACTTTCAATCTCTTTAGTTGACTTACCTTCTGAATAACGCAGAATTGACATTTCTTCACCGTGTTGTGAAGACTTCTTCTCTTTAGCCCTCTCTCTAGAGCCATGACTCGTAGAAGAATCTGCATGTGTAACATCTTGAGGATTCATGTTTTTATCCTCAATAATCTCTTTGGACTTAACTTCTATAGAAGCAAAATCTTCATCTTTCTTACTTCTTCCTATCCCTTCAGACCGCGAAGTTTCTCTACTACTCTCTCTTATATCCATCATTTCGTTGTTACCAACCACTTTCTTCACCGTTTCTTTTGAAGTAGCAATGCTTCTCTCCGCAGTTTCGACATTAGTGATTCTTCTTGAAGCCTCTTGCAAGATTTCATTTATCTCGGTATTCGATTTTTCTTCGGTTTTACCTTTACCTTTCTCCATAACTCTTCTCCTATTCTTTTTATCCTTAGAGTTCCACAGATTCACCTTCTCAGCTATTCCCATCAAAGTGTTCTCATCTACATTTTCCTCAGTTTCTCTCCTCTCTTCTCTACTTTCCTTCTCAATAGGTTTCTTTAAATCGCTCTTCGCGATTATCTCTTTTAAAACCTTTTCCTCTGCTTGTGCAGTAACTTCTTGAGGATTCATATTTCTATCCTCATTCTCTTTGGACTTAGTTTCTACATAAACACAATCTTCCTTTTTCTTTCTTCTTACTACTTTCTCTGCAAATACAAACTTCCAATTTTCTTGAGGATTAATGTTTCTATCCTCAATCTTTGAAGTAGTAATGCTTCTTTCCGCACTTTCGACATTAATGAATCTTCTTGTAGCTTCTTCCAATACATCATTTTTCTCAACTCTCTCTCTATTATTACCTTTCCCTTTCTCCATCCCTCTTCTCCCATTCATTTTCTCCTCTGAGTTCCACAGATTCACCTTCTCAGCTATTCCTATCAAAGCATTCCCTTCTACACTTTCTTTAGCAATAGCTTTCTCCTTAGTCTCTCGCTTTTCGCCTTCTTCAGCAATAGCTTTCTCCTTCGTCTCTCGATTTTCACCTCTCCCTTCAAAACTTTCTTTAGCAATACCTTTCTCCTTCGTATCCCGCTTTTCGCCTCTCCATTCAAGACATTCTTTAGCAATAGATTTCTCCTTCGTTTCTCGCTTCTCGCCTCTCCCTTCTGTAGTTTCTTTCGGAATGGTTTCTCCCACAGATTTCTTCAAACCATTCTTATTCTCTACAATTTCACTCAAGACAGCTTTCTTCGCAGTTTCCACCGCAGGAATCACCTCCTGAATCTCCTTTAAATCACTCTTCTCAATCGTTTCTTGCAACACCTTCTTCTCTGTAGCCTTTTGAGCATCTTTATCCAAACGCCGACCCAAAGAAGACACAGAACTAGAAGAAGCTCCAGTCTCAATGTTCTCAGTATTTATCTTATATTTCCCCCTGCATTTCATCAACTCAATAGCTCAATAAACTCCCCAAGAACTGCAAAACAAATATCATAAACTTCAGGTTACCTACCTGAGATGATGCATCACACCAGACTCTCGTGGCGACCGATTTAAATCAGATCCGGCTGATGATGATTTACACCGATGTCTATCTTGAATCGCGATGCACCTTTCGTAACATCGAATCCTAAGCGTAGACTAAAACACAAAGCACTCAAAATCATTAGCCCTAATTAAACCCTAAAAAGTTCTAAGACTAGTCTTGAAGAGACATCAGTCATTATTACATATACCTGAATCCGTCCGCGATGCGTGAACTTCGAAACAGTACGGCGATCTAATAAACGAGCCAATTCCTTTTCTCGATCACCCGTCATCTGCACCAACAAATCAGCAAATGCTTGTCTTCCTCTTATTCTTGGTGAACAAGCAACCTGAGGAAAACATCTTGTTTCTGTTGTCTGAACTTCTTTACTATTGTCATTGCTGCTGCTTCCATTGTCGTTATTCGTCGTTGTCTCCGAGTCGTTGCTTAGTTTTCGAATAATATCCATAACTCTTACACCTTCCCTCTCTTTATCTCCAGACTCTGGAGGTAAAGGAGGAAGAAATTGTGAATCACATTCAATCTCTTCTTCTTCTTCTTCTTCCTCTTCATTGTTACCTTCCTCGATCGGTTGAATCAATTCGGATTCTTCGTTTAGAGACTCTAAATTCTCTAAAACGTTTGATCCCGAAGAACTCGTTCTGCTATCGATTTGGGATTGGTTTTGGTTAGATGGTTGTTGTGTTGTCCTCGCTTCCCATATCTGAACAAGAGAAGAAGCAGCCATGGTTTCTTTTCTTGATCCGGGTTGACCCTGATTGGAAATATTCGGATCCGGGTCGGGTCCTAAGGAAGAAGACGATGGGACTTGAGATTCCTCTGTTTTCGAAAGCCGATGATCTGAAACAGAGGATTTGTCGGAGGAAGAACATTCCGGAACCGTTTTGGTGGAAGAATCTTCACCGGAGACGACGCTACAGTTTTCGAGATGATCTCTGACAAAAACATTGAGATTCTTCTCGAAGGCGACATGTATGTTTCGGACATTGTTGTTGTTGTTCTTCTTCTTGTTATTGTTGTTGTGATTGTGAGGGGCCAAGACACAATTAAAAGTCGGACATGAAGACATTTCAACCTCAGAGGTAGCCATTTCCATAAACACAAAAAACACAAAACCTAATAAAAATCGGATCTTTCTCTGTAAATTTTTCAATGCTCTGTTTTTCTTATTTCTTGACCCCTTCTGGGGAAGAAGAAGAAGAAGAAGAAGAAGAAGAAAAGCATCGAAATGGATTAAAACCCATTTTTTATGACAGAGAATTTTCGAACACGAAGACAGGATTTTGTGATTTTAAGACAAGAGGAAATTGAAGAGACAGAGGGAAAACGAAGAGACGGAGCCCGAAACAGAGCAATGGAGAAAAGGCAAGAAGAAAAAATAAAAGTCTTGCTGTTTTTTTTGTTTTCTCTGTTCTTTTGCTTCTTTTTTTTTTTAGATTTGATGTTATTATCATCCACCAATATATATTTAGGTAAATAATATTACCTTTTGTTGGAGAAAGAAATAATCTAAATATAGATTAGTCGAATCGATGATCTTTGTAGAATGTAGTTGTAACTTTAAAACTAAATTAAATTAGAAAAAGGTTTATGGGTTAAAGAAGAGAGACAGTGTCAAAGAATGAGGGAGAGCATAATAATGGCATTTCTCTAAATTGGAGTTGACTCATTAATTTGATACACGAATAAAGCCTTTTTAAAATTTAATGGTAACATTAGAGGAGGCACTTACACATTATTTTTTAAAATACAATGGATTTGTATTTTCCCTTTTTTAGTAAGGTAAAAAATATTATAATGTAATAATCATGGTTACTCTAGATGGATATCATTAACTTTAAAATAGTATTAATTTTAATAGTAGTTTAAATATTAATAATAGTATTAAATTTGGTCCAATTACATTATAACACGTGGCACGAAAACTGAAAGAACCGTATCAATAAGTTCACCCTACTGATACTGTCTCATCCCAAAATTCATTAAAATAATATTTTTTTCATTTTTTTTCATTATATTTATTGTTTGAAATTCACTCAGTTTCATGATAACGAATGCTCTTAAGCTCTAAATATATACATTGCATTTATAAAATATTTCACATTATACTTTTTACAATTCTAGTAACATTTAGTGCTTTTAATATAAATTACAAATATAGAAGAACCACATTTCATGGTATTGGCTGATATTTTCTAAATTCATAATCTTATAATCAATTTTAAAATTTAGGGTTATTCAAAAGATTTTGTGTTGTTTAAAATTAATTAAACTTTAATAATATGATTTATGTTGAAATTTTGGAATAGATTTACATGTTTAAATATTTATTTGCAACTCATGCATTAATTATATGTTAACAAAATCTAGCTGTTATTAACTATCCCAAGATTATAAAATCTACATCAGATTAGAAAGAGTACATTATTTATTCTATACAGTGTATATTTTTTGAATATATTCTATAAAGTAGAATTATACATTTTTGAATCATTATCAAATTAATAAATTTTCTTTTGCATGTAAATGGCAATTCATAAGAATGAGTTTATGGTCTTTGACTCGTGTAATTGTGATATACTTATTACGTGGATTTTCTCAAATCAAATATTTTGTTTAATTTTAAGAAAATTGAAGTATGGTAATCGTCAAATATGGTAACAATTTTTATAGTCTTTGACTAAAGCGACGGTGAAAAGAAAAACAGATATATCCAAGTAGTTGGTGGTCTAGTGGTGTTAAAACTTTAGAAGGAGTTTCCAAGATCAGTAATTCAACTCTATTTAGAAAATGTGATTTACGCCTTAAACGTAGTATTATCAACGGCTGCTCCGGAAATTGAGGAGATTATAGATCAAAGATCCGGAACTCCAATGATTTATAAAAAATAGATATAAAGTAATTTACTTGGAGTCAAACTCTGTTTCATATTAACACCAAATCACTACTTAATCTCTATTCAAAAACATGTGACATCAATGATTTGGTGGTCTATTGGTAATACGGAGCGTTATTCTTTAAATCGGAATATCCAAATATTATCTCTGAATACCAAGAAGATTATGAGCTAAAGGTTTAGAACTTCCACGATTTATTCCAAAAAAATGATCTATTAACCTAAAATTTGGCATTTGATAGTTTTATTATGGATGAAAACAGTAGTTAACGGCTGGAAAGGTACTTTAGAATAATTCAAGAAATCACATAATCAAATGACAATTTGGACGGATAATGTATTAAGGATTGATTATAGATCTAAGAGATGTATGAGCCTCGGCTCAGAATCTTTTAATTAACAAAAAAAAAAATAGTAATTAATAAATGTAGTTGAATATCATCATAATATGATTAGATCAAATATCTAAGATCACAAAAAAAAAAGTGTCTGTTTGAACTTACTACTAACTCTTTAAAAAATACTTAATAGGTTGCCTTAAACATATGACCTAAGATTAATATTCATTCTCATATGACTAATTTTTTAAACCTTTCGCAAGATTAATGGGTTTATGTCTCTTGATGAGTGCTGATAAGAATTAGATTATTCATATTTAAATCTACATGTTGAAAAAACCATATTAAAATCTAAAAATTATGTTGGTTTTAGGCATTGTTTTACACGAATGTTCATCAAATAACTAGATCCAATAAACCAAAAATACCATTCGAAATATCCAAACCGGAATCACACCGAAAAAAAAAAACAGACAAATTGTATAGGGGATCCAAAAGCCCATTAAGAGGCCCAATCAGACACTAATATGTGAATTGTAAGTGGGTCCTACACGGTGAAGCTAAGTCCAGAGTCTCTCTCTACTAAACTAGAGAGATCGGAGAAGGAAGACTCATCGACATTTTTCAGGAGATCGAAAAAAGAAGAAGAAACGATGCCTCTGAGTGCAACAATGGTCGGAGCTTTATTGGGTCTTGGTACCCAGATGTATTCTAATGCCCTTCGCAAACTCCCTTACATGCGTCGTAAGTCCACGAATCTACAAAATGCAAAACAACCCTAATTTCGCTATTTTTGGTCACATTTCGTTATGCGATTCTGATTCTCTGGGTATTGAATTTGTGAAATTTGATGTTGGAATTTGTTAGATCCGTGGGAACATGTGGTCGGTATGGGACTTGGTGCTGTGTTCGCGAACCAGCTTGTGAAATGGGACGTGAAGCTTAAGGAAGATCTCGATGTTATGCTTGATAAAGCCAGAGCTGCTAATGAGCGCCGTTACTTTGGTATGTATCTTATTCTTTCAGATTCTTAAATTTTGCTTTGTTTTGATTTCAAGTTTTTGTGTTTGTAAATCGAATTTTATGCCTTTGAAGAAGAAAAGATACGATTTTTGACATATTGATTCATGTTTTGCAATGGAATTCTTGGAACAAGCACTGTGTTATTAGGCCAAACATTTGAAACTTAGGCTGATAATTTCGTTTTTGTGATTTGGGTGTTCTTGCTTTAGCTCAAAGGTTTTATCTTTTAGAAGTTTTTCGAATGAGCGTAGCTCTGTGAGGCTAGCTCGTTGCAACTCCGTTTGGTCAAGCACTGTTATGAACAAGATCTCAATGAGGGTGAAAAGATAGATACTTTCGCTTATTTCTTGGTTCTAGAGTGAGATACTGTAGTTTGCAACTTGCTAGCAATTGAAGAGAAAATAGATGTGAACTTGAAGAGAACCACAGCTGTTTTATATAGATGTTCTCAGTTTTGATGAAAGTTTTCGTTAAACAAGAAAGTGGATAACTTTTCACAAACTCGTCTTAACAAAACTTCTGACATATGTTCATGGGATTTTTTTCTTTAGTTTCATGTTGAAATCTCTATCTGTTGACCACCATTGGCAATTGCCTATCTGCTAGGATATGGTGGCATTTGGTGATTTTGAAATATTCTTACTTTCTTTTCGCTTTTGTTATGCAGATGAAGATCGGGATTGATTGTTAAGTGACCCTTGAAGTCTTCAGAAATGAAATATCTTCCTCTGAAGTCATCGCAAGTGCTTGTCTTGTTTTGTTTGATCTTCCCTGTAAAAGCTTTTCTTCTCCTTCTTCTTAGAGCTAAGTTCTCTTTTGCTTCGGCATTGGAGTTATGAACCGAAAGATTTGTGTTTTCACAATCTGAATTTCTTGAATTTGTTTGTGCCCCTGGCTAATAATTTCGAATGAGAAACCTTTCAATGCCTCTAAGGTTCACTACTACATCTTCTTTTGGCATCAGAAAGCAATTTCCTGATGTGTATACCCAAATAATCGTGCAGGTGAAACTACAAGTGTTTGTGGAACAAAAGGTTCAAGCTTGAAACAATCTTTGTATTGAAGCTATTACTCTACACAAAGCAAATACAGAATTTCAGGGGGGGAAAAAATTAACTTTGCGGTTTTCATGTCTCCAAAATCATTTGTAGGTGTCTGTTTTTACTTTTTACAGCTTCTTATAGCCAGCGATTCTATTGTTGAAGACATGGAGAAGGCTATCACATGCTTGTCTAGAAGATGGTCTCTCTTGGGGAGAAGTTTTTGTGCACTTAAGTGCAATCTCAAGCACCTGATAAGCTGCGTCTTCTTCAAATTGCAAGAGCGGCTTAAGCTTTTGATCTATGAGCTTCTCTCTTGCAGAACCAGCTATCTCAAGATGTGTCTCGACCCATCTCACCATATCCATTTCTGCGCCAAACACTGACTCAGTTGGCATTTTCCCGGACACAATCTCCATCAACACTATCCCCATACTGTAAACATCGCTCTTCTCTGTCGCCTTCAAGGAGTAAGCATACTCTGGATCCACAATTTTTCAAAACATTAGATTTTTAAACAGTAAATATACAAAAGCTATGACACTTGAGAAGATGAATTACCTGGAGCGATATAGCCGTAAGAGCCTGCGAACCATGTGTTCGAGTCTGTGTTGGTATCATAGTCCTCAGTTAAGACTTTGGCAAGCCCGAAATCTCCTAAATGTGCTTCCATGTTGGAATCGAGGAGCACATTACTAGATTTGATATCACGGTGAAGGATTGGAGGAACGCAGTCATGGTGAAGGTACTCTACTCCTTGAGCCAATCCTACTGCTATTCTCAATCTTGCTTCCCAGTCTAAAAGCTTCTTCTTCTTTTCGATCACTGGTTGATCCTCATGAAACCAATCCCATACGCTTCCATTCTTCATGTACTCATATATCAACAGATTCAATCCTTCTGACTTGCTGCTGCAGTAACCCATCAGCTTAACAAGATGCCTATGTCTGATTCTTCCAAGCGTCTTAACTTCTCTGCTGAAGCTCTTGTTCGACATGAGGTCATCTTTCCAAAGAATCTTTTTCACAGCAACAGTCTCACCATTCTCAAGCTCCGCCTTGTAAATCTTTCCAGAGCCTCCTGATCCAATCATGAACTCTTCGCTTAGATTATGCGTTGCTTCCATAATGTCTTCCCACTTGATGTCTGACTTTGAAGCTGCTGCTCCTGTTCGAAAGAGAGGCTTGTGTGTAGCTTGTGAAGAAGAGCTTGACGATGAGTACGGAGAGCTTCCATCACGCACTCTCTTGAAGAAATCATGTCTTTGTTTGAAGAAAAGAGCGATTACAAGTATCATCAAAGCAATCGCTGCCAACGCTGACATTGCTGATATAATAACTACTGATCTTGCACTAAGACCTTGTTGCTTGTTGTCTCTTCCAGCTCTGTTACAGTGACTAAGAGGGCTTCCACAGAGACCTGTGTTGCCTATAAAGGAATCAGCTGGCCATCTCGAGAACTGTTTCTTGAGTTTACCTTGGAAGTTATTGAAAGAGAGATTGAGATACCCCAAACTCTTCATGTCCCCTACCGCGCCAGGAACTTCCCCGGTCAACTGATTGTGAGACAGATCAAGCGTTTCCAGCTTCAGTAATGTCCCGATCGTAGAAGGTATATCTCCGGTAAAGTTATTGTAGCTGAGGTCTAAAGCACTTTGAAGATCTTGAAGCTGTCCAATCTCTACTGGGATTTCTCCTGTTAAGCTGTTTCTCGATAACCGAAGCTCGTATAACTTGCTAAGTTTGCCCATAGCTTGAGGTAGTGAACCTGAAAACTGGTTTTTATCCAGGTTAAGTACATTGAGAGCTCCCAAGTTACCAATCTCTTGCGGGATCGACCCGTTGAGGGAATTTCCATCAAGAGACAACACAAGCAGCTTTGTACAGTTGAACAGCTCAGTAGGTAAAGACCCAACAAACTGATTAGAAGAAAGCTTGAGCTCTCCTAATTGTGAAAGCTTTCCAAGCCATGGAGGTATAGGACCTGAAAGAAAGTTGTTGTTGAGATCCATGTGTGTCAGTTTCTTGCACAAGACGAGCTGTAGCGGAATGGTTCCCGTGAGAGAATTGCTCGAGATATCCAACAGAGATAGCTCGCGGATTTTCCCTAACGTCCAAGGGATTCTTCCTGTGAACTGATTCTTCCCTAACCTGAGACGATCAAGATTTGGAGAGTTTCCAAGCTGGAGAGGGATTTCATCCTCAAACTCGTTGTTGGTTACATCGAACGATAGAAATGAGCTCGAACCACACAACGGAAGAATCGTACCGTTGAGCTTGTTATGAGAGAGATTGATTCTGGTGAGGTTCTTCAGATTGATTAGTGAATCAGGAAGACTTCCTTGGAGAGAATTGTTGTAAAGCATCAACTGTTCTAATCCCTTTATGAACCCCAAGGACGAAGGAATCGATCCCGAGAGCTGATTATCCGCCAAATCCAAGATTTTCAGTTGGTGACAGTTACCTAAAGTGGCGGGAAGTCCACCCGCGAGCTCGTTCTGTCTCAAGTGAAGCAGGTTAAGCTCCTTTAATCTTCCTATCGAAGGAGGAATCTCTCCTTGGAAATGATTCCCGAACATATCAATCATCTTTAACTTTGTGCAGTTTCCAATCTCTTTCGGGATTTCGCCTGAGAAACGATTCTCATAAAGATACAGAACCTCTAGTTTCTTCAACGCGCTCATCTCCTCGGGTAACTTCCCGTCCAAGTTGTTATGATACAACACAAGCCATTGTAGATTTGTGAGGTTCGATATCGAAGGAGATAAAGTGCCTTCCAAGGTATTATTGTGGAGATAAAGATCCGTGAGTCCGACTAGCCCGAATAACGCCTCAGGAATTGAGCCAGCGAGCGAATTGTTTGACAAATCGAGCTGTTTTAACGACTGACATTTGCTTAATTCCACAGGAATTTCACCTGAAAGTTGAGTTCCAGACAGAACCAATTGCTCCAAGTTTGTGTTGTTCCAACATATACTCTTTGACAAAGAACCAGAGAGATGGTTGTTTGCTAAAACCATGTCCACGAGCTGACTCATGTTCCAAAGCTCTTCGGGTATCTCGCCGGTAAGATTATTCGCCGATAAATCAAGCGTTTCGAGATTTCTAAGATTAGCCAAACTCTTGGGGATAAGACCTTGAAGCTGGTTTCCCATCAAGCTTAGGTACTCGAGCTGCTTCAGTTCACCGAGCTGACTCGGTATCTCTCCCGATAAACCGTTGCTCGCTAAATTAAGTATCTCGAGGTTTTCGAGCCGTCCTAAATCCGCCGGTATCGTCCCATTGAGCTTGTTTTCCGCCGCGGTGAACACGGTGAGATCAGAACAGTTTCCTAATTCCGCCGGAATCGGTCCTTCAAGATTGTTATCTTGCAGTATAAGTGATCGAATCCGGACAAGTCGACTGAGTTGATTCGGTATAGGACCAGTGAGTCTACAAGAAGCCAGAGCAAGCATTTCGAGATTGACAAGATTCCCGAACGTCTCCGGGATGGTACCGACTAGCTCGTTGTCTCCGATCCTGAGCGATCGGAGATTAACGAGCGAGCCGAACTGACTCGGAATCTTGCCGGAGAGTTGGTTAGAAAAGAGAAACAGAGACTCCAAAGAAGACAGGTTGGAGAGAGCAGTTGGTATGGGACCCACAAGATTGTTGGAAGATAGATCAAGGTGGATTAGGTTGTTAAACCGGCCAAATGAAGGTGAAATCGAACCGGTTAATCCTAAACCGGAAAGATTTAAACCGACGACGACAGGGAATAAACCGGTATCGTCGCATGTAACACCGGTCCAAGAACAGAAATTGATGTTAACAAAGTTCCATTGTCGGAGAATATCTTCTTCTTCTGGATTTGTAACGAAAGATTTCTTCACTTCAAGAAGAGTTTGAAGATCGTTGTTGATGATTATACCGGGTTGACCTGAAACCGAAACGAGTGAAGAAGAACAGAGGATGAACAGAGCAAGAAGAAGAAGAGCTAGTGACTTCATGTTTCTCTCTCTCTCTCTCTCTTCTTGTCTTCTTCTTCTTCTTTAAACCAATGGTTTTTTGGAAGTTTTTATGGCATTGGTTTGATTCTTGTTGCAGAGATCAATGAGGAAGGAGAAAGATGATTGGTTATCAAAACGGTGCATAGAGATTCTCTTCTCTTTCTCTCTCTCTGTCTTTGAGTAAATGCAGAGAGATTTAATGTTAGTTTCTCTCTCTTCTGTGTTTTGTTTCTCTTTCACTGTTTTATTGAGAGATATAGAGAGAGAGTAAATGAAGAGATGGAGAAATCTAGAGAGAGAGGTCAAAGGAGGTCAGAGGAGAGAGATGGAATTGGGAAGGCTCCCTTCTTGTAAATAAAAGTTTGAGCTTTTTATCAATGGCGGCAAAAGTCAACGGTCATACATATACGTGTGTTCATTCTTTGTCCGTGTAGACATGTTAATGTAATAGTATAATGCTGCAAAAACTATGCCAAAAAGTTTTGACAAAACATTGGTCTTCTTTAGAAACCAAAGTACACAAAAATATAGTATAAATAATGGAGACACACATTAGTAGTATTCATATCAATTTTTCTTAGTTTTAAGCTAGTTTATAGCCAATGTATATTAAGACAACTTATCAATTCTCACAAAATTATATGTCACTTAGTTACTTGTATAATTTCGAAATTTGATATTCTTCATTGTGTAAGGTGGTGTGCATATATTCTTGTTTACCAATTACATATATTTTGAAAGGGTCTAGGCAAAGACAAATATGTTAGTAGTAAGTACTACTATTACGGCGATTTCATACGATTAAGCGAAATCGCGATATTAGACAATTGACCAGGAAAATAAAAAGGAATGTCTAAGTTTTTTATGAGCTGAATATATTGAATGCAAAAGCTATTTGAAGTTGCGTTCATATCACTTCAAATATTAAGTTAATGCTTTTTCACGTCATTCCATTTCAAAATTATGTTTTTATTCCGTAATATCGAAAACATGATTTATACTTTGAACATATAGAGTCTCTTGAGTCTTGACACTATACAATTCCTCTTTCTTTCTTGAAATTTTTTAAAAAATATCACTTTTCAATTACTATTTTACAAAAATGCTACATTTTCAAATCTTTGCAAAAATACCACTTTTTTAAAAAAAAAATTCATTATATCATTTATGTTGGATTAACTATGTTGTATTAGGATTTAGTTTTGAAGGTTTAAGAGGTTTTAGGAGTCAAAACATTTTTAGGGTTTATAATTTTAAGATTTAGGTTTTAAAAATCTATAATTAGTGTCATTTTTGCAAATTGACAGAATGTCACTTAGGGGTGTCAATTTGCAAATGTAAACATAAAAAATGGTATTTTTGCAATTGCCAATGCCACTTACGAATGTCAATTTGCAAATATACACACTAAAAATAGCATTTTTGTAATTGCCTCTTAGCATTTGATTATATCATAAGTAACATTATTTTGTGAGAAGTTATAGTTGTTTATCTTCTGTTTCTTTTCAAGAAGTTTAGTTGTTTAAGTAATGAATAATAATTAATTAAAGGAATAATATAACTTAAATTAACAACAACAACAAAAATGGTGATGCATGGCTTTGACCTTGGCCATGGAAAAGGAGTGGTTGAGACAATGACTTGGTTGAAGTATATTTTTTTGTATCGTTTTGCTTAATTTGGTGAAGTGAGTTAGCTTCTCATCACTTAAACCCTTTCACGATAAAAGAGAGTAGTTGTGTTTCCTTTTATATCTTTTTATGCTTATGAATAATATGTCATAAATATGTTGTGCCCTATGTATATTTGTATTACCAAGTCAAATAAAATTGTAGAGGTGGGCAAAAAAACCAAACCGAATCGAACCATAATTAGGTTTTTGGTTAGGTTTCGGTTTTATCTATAAACCCGTTTGGTTGCTATTTTAAAATAATTTTGGTTTCGGTTCGGTTTCGGTTTAAAACCGTAAAACCGTTTGGGTTTTCGGTTTTTTCAAAAAATTATATAATTATTATGAGTTTAAGAAATCTTAATGAGATAGTGGTGTACTAATTAGTCAAATGCTATCTTAATCAAATTATATAGTCTTTACAAGGTATGTATTGATATTTCTTCTAGTCAAACAAGCTCACAATGGTAATAAGAACGTTTTTCTAGTTTTCTCCTTCTACGTACTAGTTTTAATAAGATTAAGTTTACAATTAGTTTGATTTAGACTCGGTTCTTTGAATTTTATGTTTGTTTACTCATATTTATTTTAACTTTTTGATAATTTTTGATTTTATATAAACTATTTCTTTCGAATATCATCAAATAAACCGAAACCAATCCGAACCGAAAAACAAACGGTTTGTATATGGTTTGAGTTTTTGTAAAACCGATAAACCGAAAAACCGAATAAACCGAACCATAACCATACCGAAATACAAACGGTTTCTATATGGTTTGAGTTTTTATAAAACCGATAAACGGAAAACCGAAAAAACCGAACCGTAACCGAACCAAAAACCGAAACGCCCACCCCTATAAAATTGCATCATCAATCTTTTTTGTTACTACCCAAATACTGCAACGTATCGAATGGTGCTTGTTATTTGATTTGGTGATTCTTTCCCAATTCATATATATTCATCGAAATAAAGATTTAACCATTGAAATTTGAACAATTTCATATTCGTACTATAGTATATTAGTATCCTATTCGGTTAATGCATTTTTTTTGGTTTATTGAATCATTTGGGTTACTGTGTAGATGTAGTATTGTTGTCGTTTCGGAATCTAGCTTGAATTTAATCATTTCTATAAGTTTTAATTAAAATGCTATAAAACATCAAGAACTTAACGTCATTTTCAAATGTTTAGTTAATATAAACTTTTGGTTGACCGTGATAATGCAAGATCGAATCAAGTTTACGTACAACAACTTGTTCGATAATTGAACGGGGAAAACTTATAGTTGAATTGTTAATATTCTATTGAATGAGATTCTCAATCCAAAAGAATGAGACAAAGGAATTATCTTCGATCCACCAAAAAGGTCAAGATTCTTAATTTATATATTTTGTTTCTATTGTTTGGTTGATTATACGTAATTTGATCTTAAAATTCAAAGTCATATATATATTAAGTAATTTCATTATGCATGGCAAGAAACACATAGTTGTTTTACTTCAAGGATAAGATATTCAAATTATTGCAGATATAATAAGAAAAGATAGATAATAATTAAGCAAGTACCATGTTAGTCAATACATCATATAAGTAGCCAAAGTTATACAATGGATTGCTTATTGTTCTGTATAACTCAAGTTAGGTTTGTTTGGTTTGGACCGTAAATTTTTTTTTTAAAAGAGCAAATTCTAAACAAAGAGTAGAAGAAACGCAACATGATTTGATTGATTAGTCCAAATACAAGTTTAATTAATCTGAGTAAATAAACCATAAGTGAGAATTTTTAACAAGCAACATTGATTAGACTAACCTTAAATTTTTCTCATGAAAAGGAATGCTTACATGTATAAGAAAAGGGAATTTAATCAGGCAATAATTGAGGGTTAATTAGTTTGAGTCTTTAACTCTTAAAACTTTTCTCACAAAATGGTGTTTTACTTTGTAACCACCATTTCCAAACCAGAACAAAAGCAATGCATAATTCCAAAACGTTTGTTGGCTAATCAAACCCAATAAAACAGCAAAAAAAAACAGAAGAAGTTATGATTAGTTTGTGATTGCAATTAAAAACAAACTAACACATTTATAGTCTAACTGTTCCATACAAATGCATAACCTTACACTTAACAAAAACAGACCCTTTCAATTGCATGATGCAGTTTCTAAGTAGCTCAAAGGGAGTGAGGACCCTAGTACAAATCTCACCTCCGAAACCCGCAAAAGAAAGATGAAATCTTTTTTCGTTTCGGATCAAAATAGTAACCGTTCTTGATAGATGTCAAGTGCCTTGATAATCTTTCCAATGAACATCTTCCTGTGCATTCTATACTTGACCGCTGTCGCAAACGTTGTCCTTGCTTCCGAAATTGAATCTGTTTACAAAACAAGAATGAAAGCTAAAGTTTTGACCTTTATCCGATACTTAGTCCTCAGTGTAAATATCTTTAATGCTTATAATTAATACCTAGCAATTTCTGGTCTTGCTCTGATGTTGTGGGATATTCCGCAAGCATCTTTCGACATTCATCTTGCAACTCTTTAACCGCTTTCCTCTCCGCGCTAGGAATTGGAGGGAGATCTATGTCTGACCAAGTGGGCAATGTTCTTGCTGCAGCTATAACTGCTCCATCAACAAAAGAATCACCTCCCGATAACTCGCCTGCCACACAGTATCAACAAAATAAGCAACATTGTTGTTTGTTATTCATTTTCTCCAATAGAGTGTAAATGAAAAAAAATGAACTTACTATCGTGGTAATAATCTTCAGGAAGACCGAAAATGTTGAAGATGGATAAAAAGGAATTCAAATGGATGCGAGAATCTCCAGAGAATTTTATAGAATCCCACGGATTCTGCATCAGGCCAAAATTTTGCATAATCAAGAAAACTTGCAAAGTACCATTTTCTGGCTAAAACAAATGTGTCAACAGTAAAAACGCATTACCACGGGAGTTGAGAAACCGTATCTTTCCATAAGCATGTCATTTTTCTGGCCTGGCATATAGTTAATCGTCATCTGCGAAACATATTTCAAATTGAAATATGTAACTGATAAAGCAGTGAAGTGAACCTGACATGCTTATGAAACATTTGAATCCCTTACCTCTTCACCTTTCTTAATTGCTTGACCAGCATTTGACATAACCTCAAGCATGCGATCTTTAGGACGCCAATATAGGAAACAGTTTGGTTCGAAGGAATGGTTTAGCATGTCTGCAGAGAAAATAAATTTAAATACTCCATGATCGTTGATTGGAAACATAACTTATCAATAACCAAGCAATAAAAACTTCCTTACCAGCATAAGGAATCATCATATTCAATTCTTGAACCAAAGCACCGACCCTAGTTAGCATACTAATGCATCGTGTCTGTGCGATACTAACAGCCCATATAAATCTTTCTGGATCTTCGGCAAGCCTTTTGATTTTGAGAGGAACACCTGAATGCTGAGATGTAATATAATTTGTCAATGAAACAAAACAACAGCCATAGCCGAATGTCGAGATATGTTGGAAAAAACAAACATTAGGCTTCATGCCTCGTTACCCAATTCTTTTCCCAAAATTCTAGGACTCTTTTCTGTTGTTGTCTAATAGTCGAAACAAGATCAGGATCTTGAAGCTCCGCAAGGTCTTCCTATAGCAAAACACACAGAATAAGATATAACCAAGCATACATCAAAGAATCAGTTAAAGATACTCGTAACACCGAGAAATAAATGTGATCACTTTCAAATGAAAAAATCAATCCACCTCTGTAGCTAGAAGCAAGCTGCTGCACTCATCAGCAGCAGGCAGAAAATCGCCATAGAGTCGCCAGAAATGATCTTCCTGATCAAAAGAGAATAGCAGAAGACACGCTAATCTAAGATCCCAATCTATCTGTAATGTCAAACACATATTGCATTAGTACATTCAGAAATTGAAACAATGAAAGGAATTTGGGAAAGATGATAACTTTTACTTTCACATAGCAAAACCCCAAATCAGTCTTTCTTATTGCAATTACCTCGGGATCGGTTGTATTGATTATATCGAAAATCGGATGACCAATTGGAACGAAATCGGGGAAAAACATCCAAGGGTGCTTCTGTCTAATGGTTATCATCAATTCTAGAGGAATCTCCATTATCACCTACCAAGAGATAAAACAATCAAACAGAAGAAGAAACACACAAAAAGTTGTGAACTTAAAACTAAGAAAGAGACTAACTCTAGCACGACGACGAGGTTCGATATCCTTAGAAGCATAAACACCAAAACCATCAGGTCCTTCTTTAAACTCAACTCCATAAGCTCTCACACTTCGAACATAACCAATTTTGTAGAAATCCGGATCTGCTTGCTCCAGCTAAACAAAAAGAGAAGAAACCCTAAATCAATCTCACAGAATTGATTAAAGTTCCTACCTTTTCGAACTCAAGATAAACCCTAATCTTAAATTTGAAGGATTGAAATCAGAATCTTACCTCGGACGAAGGGGATTCTTCAGAAGCAGGAGATTGAAACAGAGGAAAAGGTTGAGTCTCAAGAGAAGCAACTTTGATTGGTCGGAAACCATTTTGTCTCTCTCTTACGAAATTGCTTCTGGGTTTTGGTGATGACACAACTCCATTGTAGAGACCCTTTTGGTCGGACAGGAAAAATATGAGAGTTACAAAGAAAATTCAAAGACACAGTTACATGGAAAATATTAGGTGTGTGAGAGATTAAAGAACCTGAGGTTTGGAGATAAAGGTGTTGATTAGGTAATGAAGAGAGACTGAAGAAGCCATTGCTCAAACTGAAACAGTACCTGAAGAAATGGGGTTTAGGAGAGGGAGACAAAGATCGTTCGTTATCCTTTGTTTTTCAAGTTTTGGTAATGTGGAATATATAAAAATTGTTTCAATAAAATGTAACAAGCAAGCTTTCATAGCTCAGTTGGTTAGAGCACCCGTTTAGTAAGCGGGAGGTCTTGAGTTCAACTCTCAATGAAAGCAAAGTAATCCTTTCTTCTTTTTTAATTCTCAGATCCCTCAACTTTTGGTTTTATATGAAAAGATTATTATTTTAATTAGTTACAGAAAACCCCCCAACCTCTTGGAAAGTTTTCTTTACACCCAAATTTGTCAATACAAATGTAGAAATTCATTATTTTCATAACTCTATCTCTCTATATGTCACTCTCTTCTTTTTTATTAATTTTAGAAGGTAAATCATATATATATATATACATAAAATGATCTCAAACATTTCTTTGTGCTAGGAACTATATGATATTGTGTTCCTGAAATATACAAGACATGTTTGGTTCCTTTGGTCACATAATTAGACTGTAGTGTGTTGTGTGAAAGGCTCAGCTTCTGATGGAACTTCACGAGCTCTTTGGCTCTCAAGTGGCATATACTGCGACATGATCGTCATAATCTCCGAATCCATGTAAGACTGCGTGCGAAAAAAGAGTTAGTTGGTATAGAAATCCTAAAACCGTTGGATTCAAGAATGGTTTTGTTGAATCGAGAAGAGTACCCTGAACCGGTATTTGTAGAAAAGATAACCAGCTAAACCGGCTACTGCAACGATAGCTAGTATCAAGAGTGTGAGCCACCATGCTGATTTGGATCCATATCTCTCTACATTTATGGTTTAAAACAATGTAAATTAGTATCTTTGTTATGAAATTTGAGTCTTGATTGATAATTTTTTACCTATACAAGTATCCTGATCGTTTATGTAAAGCCGATCACCGGAACAACTACATTTGTATCCTCCCCATGAATTCTTGCATCTGCAACCGCTACATTGACACACCGAACCCTCTTTACATTCGTTGATATCTGCAATAGAGCCAAATCAGAACATATTCTGTTTTTCGAGATTAAAATAAGTTAAGAGTTGGGACATGATTCTTGGGAAGTATTTACCTTCACAGGTGTGACCGTCACCGTGGAAACCTTCAGGACATTTGCAGCCAGTAGACACAGAGTCCTGATTGTTCATAAGTATTTTGTATATAAGTAACAAAGGAGATTTATGATTGAATTGAAACAAGAACTTTGAAAGGGAGGGATTTGGATTGTAACAAGAGAATCACTAAACTGAGCAAGCAGAGAAAGTTAAGCCATTTCTTGTATCAGACCAGCAACCTCCATTGTTAATAGTACATCTCGCAGGTCCATAAGCTGCAAAACTCAATCACAAACCGGACATTCAATGAAAAATCGAGAAACCGGTTTCAAATTTTGAAAGGTTGTATGAATTGTGAACAAACTTACGTGTGCATGAAGTGTATCCGTCGCCTTTATATTGAACACCTTTTACAACTGGACACTCGCAGGTTCTTCCTCTGAATGTATCCTGATCATAATTAAGAGAAATGTATATTAAACAATGTCTATCTAGACTCCACATTTTTCTCTAGTTTTTAAAACATTTCAAATCAAATTGATACAAATATTAACTATAGCAGTGAGATGTGATCGGTTTTACGACATACTTTACAAGCAGTCATGTTTGCTTTTGTGTCCTGCCAGCAACCACCATTGTTCTCAAGACACTCGTTGGTCTCTAGACCTGTGTTTAAGCAAATGGGAGGATCCGATGTTTCGTTAAATCCAGCGCATATGGCCTTTAGAACAGCGGTTCTCTCCAATCTCCCTTCACAAGTACAATCAATAACAACAGAAATTTCAGCCTTTTTTTGAAAGTTTGGGAGATTTGAATAGTTGAAGAAGCAAATCTATACCTCGATATTGGGCATTATTGATGACTAATGTTGGCAATATCGTAACATCGCCTCGCTCTCCTTGGCCAATCTTTGAAGTTACACACATTACAGTTAGTAACCAAATCTGATGAAACAACCCAATAAGGAAAAGGCGTAAAAACAGACCTGAACTACTTGCTCGGTTCTTAGAACTTGGTTCTCGGTATCAGCCTCAGGATCACCAATGCATTTATTGATCTTCTCAATGGGCAAATCTGAACAGATCTTAAGAATTCATAATCCGAAAAGAAAAGAAAGAAAGATTAAAATGCTTTCTCTTAAAAGGACTATCTTACTCAGAGATTTGATGACATTCTCAGCACAATCTAAGCTATATTTCTTCTCCTTCATCGAACATCGAGAATGAAAATCAGTAACATAATCCCACCAAACCCAAGCCCGGTTACTCTCATTCGCAACTCTATGCACACAAAGCTGTCTCAAATTCTCAAACACAACATCTTTCCCTTGATAACCTTCTCTGAAGTTATGCTCAGGGTCAGGAGCACAATACCTCCCATGGTTTATACACTGAGACTTACACTGTGGACTGTTTATAAACTGAAATGGACAAAACCAAGTGATATAATGCGGCGTAAACGCGGTAAAACCCCCTTTCTCGAGTATTTGAGCATGACCCTTAAAGTTCTTGACAAAATCCATCTGTTCATCGCACCGTGCACCACACTCATCGTTGCTATTAGTCCAAAGCTCGTATTCAACTCTCTGATCAGGATGAGGCACAGATTCTCTCCAATCTAGCTTCAAGACTATGTCTTTACCTTTCTTAAAACCTTGTCTTAAACTATCTCCGAATGATTTCTCGATTAGTACCGATGGGATTGTTAGCTTCTCTATAAACCCATCCGCGTCTTTGCTCTCTTCAGGTGAATCCATTGTCAACAATGGCTCGTCTACATTATCCGCTACAAGAACTGCCGCGGCTCCTGCCTGTTGCGCGTTCCACGCTTTTAAGGCAAAGTAGCAACCTGAAACATCCATTAATAAAGCCAAGAAAACAATTTCAAAGTAATCAGACAAAAACATGAATTCAAGTCCTATATATTGAAGGGACTTGAGAGATTAAAGTTTAAATCTTTCAACTCAAATCCAAATTTGAAGCACAACCCATAAATCCTATTGGCTTCTACAATTTAAATGGCTGATTGCAAGAGAGACTAGAGAATAAAGTTTGAATCTTTTACTCAAATCTAAACTTGCAGAACGACCCATAAGTCGAAACAAACCATTTTACGTTACATGCGCTTCTAATTCAAAACCAAAACCAATCGGCAATGAATTGACTTATTTTACTACTTTAGGTTCCTTCTAAAGTTCTGAAGATTGTTTTCAAGTTTCGATCAAAATCTTAGAACAAAGACATGTTTTTGTAACATTTTATGATTTAATATTTGTAACTTGTTGTTACCTCCACGATCGAGAAGGAGAATAGTGGGACGAGGAAACTTGGGCTTGAAGGTTTTACCAAAAGTAGAGCAACCATCGGTTTTACTATCCGGGTAAACCACTGACCCGATTAGAAACCCACCGTAATCGGGTAAACCGAAATTCGCGATCGAACCGTCTTGTTTCGACCTCATCTCCTCCGGATTAAGCACGCTTATGCTTTCTTTCTCCACCACGAACCTCGCTTCGACGACCATGGCGATGAAGATAGTCAACGCAGCGAGGAGAGAGGTCGACGCTCTCCTGTTGTTTAAACCCATCTCTGAAAACACGACCAGAGTTAGACTAAACGTACGGGTTTTGTCGATGATCAACGTTGCTAGTGTTTTCTCGAACTGTTTTCCCGAGAAAATGAAGGAGAGAAAATAAAACAGAGGAAAAGAGAAAAATTGAAGCTTTTTGTTTGTGTTAACTGTTTCTGATTGAAGACGATAGCATACTAGTTTATATAAATTAAACTGAAAACATAATTTTTTTTCTTTAGAAAAATGTAAAAGAATTGGAAGATGTTAGACTTTTCATAGTTTATGGTTTTTTAGTATCATAGTGGTAAGAGACTCGATCAAACAAAAGCCTCGAGTTTGAAATTATAAAACATGTCATTGTGTGTGACGATAGACAAGGTATATTTAAATATAATTTAATTTCTTTTTTAGGGAAAAGAAACCAAAATTATATAACCTTTTCTTTGTCAACAGAATTTTATCATTTTAAAATTGCCTTTTGACGTAATAAAACCTAATTTATCAGTTTTCTCCTTCACCAAACATCTAGTATTAGAATTTTCGTCATTCTGAATTGCGTAAATTCGGATTCGGACTAATACTTTATAGATATTATATTGTTTTAAAAACTTTCGTTCTTGTTAATAAAAATAAAGATAATTATCGTTTTTATATCATATACTACAGATGACCACATCACTTTATTTGTTATGCCCAGTGTTCTAAAAAGCGTTCTAGGCGTTCGCCTAGGCGGCGCTTAGGCGCTAGGCCCCTATAGACCTTGGCGACTACCGCTTTTGCCGCTTAAAATATTAGAGTATTATAATAATAAAATAATATAATTTTTTTTTTATATAAATTGTAAAATTTTATATATTTGGCTATAAAATGATGAAAATAAATACAATATAAATTTGTTAATTATAAATTATGGTTTTTTATATATTTTACTATATATATATCTAATATATTATGTATTTTTGTAAAACGTTTAGACCGTCTATTAAATCGCCTAGGCTCCGATTAAGCGTTCTAGGCACTAGGCATTGGGTCACCGCCCGCTTAGCACCTAGCGCTTTCTTGAACATTGGTTATGCCGTATATTTTTTAGTCTGCAATGCATAGCATTTAGAAAAAAAAATGAAAAAAAACATGGAAAACACCTTCAAATCCGATGAGATTAGCCATGTTTTTAGACAAGATGATGAAGAATTGACTCAACTCACATTCATGCTTTATAAAATAAATGATAGGAAGAAAGCCTCGTATTTTGGTTTAACACTAGAATACACTAAACAAATTAATTTTGATTTCAATTTTTTTTTTGAGAAAATGACGTTTTTATTATAATAAATTTAGTATTTTTTTTGGTCGTGAATAAATTTAGTATTGAATTAAAAAGATAAAGATAATTGAAATGTGTTATTTACACAAACTACACTACGAAAAATAATAATTATTTTTGATTTATTTTTAGGGATACACTTTTGTGTGACCAAAAAAAAAAAAAAAGGGAATACTTTTTGTATTGGCGAAGAACAGAAGGCAGAAGCAGCTTAATGACTCATTTCGGGCCGTAGCTAATGTTGTTTTTCATTAGCACCATTCTTCAATTGAAGTGAAGCATATCAACAAAAACTCTCAATTCATTTGATAGAAACTCGAATTCGATCTCCATTCTTACTCTCTTTTAAATCCCCAACACAGAGGCTTAAAAGCTGCATGATTTGTCTCCTCTCTCACTATCGCCACAATTCGAATCCCCCCCAAATAAGGGTTTAAGCAAAAAAACCTCCCGAGTTCATGCCCAAATCCCCATTCCCAATCCGTATCAGTTTCTTCAGCTACTTCCTCAACGAAAGTCGTCTCCTTTCGAGTAACCCACTTAACTTCTCTCTTCGTCTTCGCTTCTCTTATTCCGTTTCAGTTTCTCCAAAGACACCCATGGAAGCCGAGCAAGATGTTTCACCATTAGAGGAAGCTCCTATATCGGAGAAGATGTTTAAATCAGCTCCCAAAATGGGTTCTTACAAGTTAGGTGATTCAACTCTGTCTTCAATGATTGAGAATTATGCAAATTCAGGTGATTTTGCTTCTGTGGAGAATCTTTTGAGTCGAATTAAATTAGAGAACAGAACGATTAAAGAACATAGCTTTATTGTTGTGTTTAGAGCTTATGGTAAATCACATTTACCTGAGAAAGCTGTAGACTTGTTTCATAGAATGGTCGATGAGTTTCGGTGTAAACGTACTGTTAAGTCCTTTAACTCTGTGTTGAATGTGATTATAAAGGAGGGTCTTTATCATCGAGGATTGGAGTTTTATGATTATGTTGTGAATTCCAACATGAACATGAACATTTCTCCGAATGGATTGAGTTTTAATTTGGTCATTAAGGCTCTGTGTAAGTTGGGATTTGTGGATAGAGCGATTGAGGTCTTTAGGGAAATGCCTGAGAGAAATTGTTTGCCTGATGGGTATACGTATTGTACGTTGATGGATGGGTTGTGTAAGGAGGAAAGGATCGATGAAGCGGTTTTACTGTTGGACGAGATGCAGAGCGAGGGTTGTTCACCAAGTCCGGTTACATATAATGTGTTGATCGATGGATTGTGCAAGAAAGGGGATTTGACAAGGGTGACAAAGCTTGTGGATAATATGTTTCTCAAGGGATGTGTTCCTACTGCGGTAACTTATAATACGCTTATCCATGGTCTATGTCTCAAGGGGAAATTGGATAAAGCTGTTAGTCTCTTAGAGAGGATGGTGTCGAGCAAATGCATGCCGAATGATGTCACATATGGAACTCTGATTAATGGGTTGGTAAAGCAAAGACGAGCAGCGGATGCGGTTAAGTTGCTGATGTCTATGGAAGAAAGAGGGTATTGTTTGAATCAGCATGTTTATTCGATCCTTATAAGCGGCTTGTTTAAGGAAGGAAAAGCCGAGGAGGCTATGACCTTGTGGAAGAAAATGGCGGAGAAAGGTTGTAAACCCAATATTGTTGTGTACAGCGCTCTAGTGGATGGTTTATGTCGCGAAGGGAAACCAAATGAAGCTAAAGAAATACTTAATGAAATGATAAGTAATGGCTGCTTGCCTAATGTGTATACGTATAGCTCTCTGATGAAAGGATACTTCAAAACTGGTCTTAGCGAAGAGGCGTTTCAAGTGTGGAGAGACATGGATAAAACTGAATGTTCTAGAAACGGGGTTTGTTATAGTGTTTTGATTGATGGTCTTTGTGGGGTTGGGAGGGTTAAGGAGGCTATGATGGTTTGGTCAAAGATGCTCACTATCGGAATCAAACCTGATACGGTAGCATATAGTTCAATGATTAAAGGTCTTTGTGGTATCGGCTCGATGGATGCGGCGTTAAGACTTTACCATGAGATGCTATGCCAAGAGGAACCCAAGTCACAACCTGATGTTGTTACTTATAATATACTTCTCGATGGCTTATGTATGCAGAAAGATGTCTCTAGAGCAGTTGATCTCTTCAACTGTATGTTAGATAGAGGCTGTGATCCCGATGTTATTACATGTAACACGTTTTTGAAAACTTTGAGTAGCGAAGAAGGGAGGAGTTTTCTAGAAGAGCTTGTTGTGAGGCTCTTAAAGCGCCAGAGAGTATTGGGCGCTTGTAAGATTGTGGAAGTAATGCTTGGTAAGTATCTGACACCGAAGGCTTCCACTTGGGCGATGATTGTTCCAGAGATTTGTAAAGCGAAGAAGATCAATGCCGCCATTGATAAATGCTGGAAGAACTTGTGTACTTGAACATTACTGGAGCATTTTCATGCAGACCGCGCGCTCCTCAAAAGCCTACATGCTTGGAACGCTTGTGGACCAGAAATGCTTCCGAAAACCAGGTAGATTGATAATCCAAATTTGTAATTGAAATATCTGAATACATGCCCATTGCTATGGTATGTTATGTTTCAGACATGTTTGATTCAAGATCTTTGTCATGTTGCAGCTCCAACTCCTAAAGAAAAGATCTTTGAAGTCTGATTGGTCTCTCCATGGTTCGACCGCTCAGGTAATAGTATCTTCTTCATCTTCTTCTTCATAGGTGGCTAAATTTCGAGCTCCTTAGGAAAAGAGAAGTCTGTGAAAAACATTCCATAACCGAAGCCTTGATTATCTGATGCTCTCTGAAATCCTTGTCTCGTCCTCAAGTGTTCTGAGATTTACCTTGAACAATTATAACACTTATAGAGAGGGTTTATATTGATCTGTGTTTTTCAATCCGTTCGAATTGGTAATCCAAAAAACTTCTCGATTTATTTTTAAACACGATTTTTGTGGTCCTGCTTATACTTTGATCACGCAAATAGTCCAAGAAATTGGTCTTACACCAAAAAGATGGCAAGCAGTTCCCTTGCCTAAACATAAGAGAGAGCAAAGAAATGAAAAACACAGATCGAGCAATGAGCTCGTCTGGTCAGTTTCTAACTTGCATTAATAACTCTTGAGAGGTCACCACTTTCAAAGAAGGATTTGCGAAGAGCCTCGACGCATCCTTCAGCTACTAGGAGGGTTTCGATTTAGGTATAAATTCTCTCAATTTTGTGTCTTCACATTTCCTTTATTCAATGTTGGTCTAAGATCATACACTTTCAAAAGAAATATGATAATCAACGAGCTTAAACTTTTTAAAAAAAAAACGAGCTTAAACTTTATAAAATGACATTCAATTAAAACTAATAAAACCAATAATAGAAGAAAGAACAAAATATCTAGTTTAGATTGCTATCTGATTCACTGCCATCATCATAGTCGGTAATCGTGATATCCTCAGGCTGTGCCGCAGCCACCTTAGGAGACCTAACGTTGTTGACATGCCGCGACTGATCAGGCCGCGTCTGCTGGTTGATATTCGGTGGCATATAAGGTATTGAAAGTGGACGGCATCTTTTGCAGAGAAAGCAACGATGTTGAACAGAGTAGATGACCTCGTTTGAGCACTTTCTGCACATGTGACATGTGAAATAATACATCTCTAGATGAATGAAAAAATCTGAAACAAATGGAAACACAGATCCAAAAGTTCTCTATCTTTTAGTTATAGTCTTGATTTTTTCTAACATGTTAAGATCAATTAGGATATTTATATTTGTTTTCTTGTTCTCTCTTTACCAAAAGATTGTCCGATTCTGTCGTGATGAGTCTAGAAAATCTGTAACGTACGGTTGAAAGATTCTTACACCAAAAGAATAGAACCGAATCAAATTATCAAAATAACACGAAATTTTTTTTGATTAACAAAATAACAATAAAATTTGATTTAGATTTGGACTAAAAAGGTAAAAACAATGATAAAATCAGTCAATTTCTTACACTCACAAGATGCTATCAGCTCTTGATGGCAATCTCCTGAAGAAATTCTGAGGAATAGAAGGTATATCGAAAACCCTAACCCTAGGATGTCTCATGACGTAGAACCCAAGAAACGTGAGCAATAACTTCATGGAGACTAAACAAATCACTCCACATGAAACAAAACAAAAGGCTAAGAACAGAGAGGTTGCTCTTGGATCTCTCCAACTCAACAAGCTCTTCACTCTCTCTCCTTGTGTAGCCAAATCTCCCAACACAATCATCATCCTTCCCGCGATCCCACGCAACCTATCATACCTTTTCTTCAGTACATCACCCGATTTCGCGCTAGGAAACGTATCAAACTCCTCTTCTAGCTCATCGGACAAAGCTGAATCAGCTTTGGACAGCTTTACATCCATGTGTGGAGGATGTTTTGGTCTCAAACCAAACCTGTATAAACCGAACACGATGCAGTACAATAGCAACGATACAACGCAGTGCTTTGGGAGACAAACAGCGAACAAGAAAACGATATGGATCAAAACCGTCGTTACGGGTGTTTTCCATTTACAAATTCCGTCGAACCATCTCCACGCATCGATCCAACCATCGAAAAATGCGATAAGACGTTCGAAATTCGCTCTTCCTCTTCTCAAGCTCCAAATGTTTGATCCCACATCAAGCATATATTCGACCACATCTCTTCCTAGTGCTGGCTCGTTGCGTCCTAGCTTGAGACAGAGAATGTGAGTCGCTTGGTGTCTAAGGCTTTCTAATTGGTAAACAGATAATGGAGATACGTAATGCATTTGCGGAAGCAACGGCTCTGTGTATTTCTGAAGCATATCGATCATTGATGTCGCGGTGAACCTAACCGCGAGCTGAATCTCACCCATTTTCTTAACCCCTTCTGGTTTTAAAACCATTAAAGGGTAAGAATGCGTGTAGATCTTCGAGGTTACAAGGGTCGATAAGCGTATCCTGATCTTCCCAATCCTCGAATCCTTGATCAAACGGTTTTCATTACTCGCACCAAACAGATTCAGATTATCGAAAACTCCGATAGTTATCACCGTGTATGGATCATAGACTTCCCAAGTATACTGCTCGTTCCATTTCGGGTTGAAAGTGTCTACGATCGTCCTTGTTCTCACCCATTTTGCTCCGTATTTCGCTACACAATACGCATCAGTCGTGCCTCGACCGTCTCGTGACTTCATCGGCAATAAACCCGTAGCGTTTAACACTCCTAGCTCTAATACACCAATAGCTGGAGTCCATAAAAGTTTAGCAGAAGTTCTGTAATCGCTGCTATACTGAATCGATTCATCAAGAACGTGATAACCTCCATCTAAAGAAACCCGCAAATGAATCCTCCCGGCGAATCTCTTCGTTGCTCCGGCTTCACCGATATGTTCAATATTATACCACAAAGCCGATACAGGTCCAGGTAATACTCTTCTTTCAACCTGAGATAACTTTATCTCACACCTTCCTAAACACTCTTCTCTTTGCCCTACCTTGTCCTCCACGGTAAGTACCAAACTGTCCTCAAACGGCTCAACCGCTACAAACATCATATCCTCATTCCACACAGGATTCAGACTCTTCGACTGCGAAATCCGACTCCTCACAACAACGTTTCCAAGAAACCCTTTAATCAGAATCTCAGGATTGGTCCGGTTCTGATGCAGCGGGACCAAATCCTGAGCTTCGATTAGGTTAACTCGTAAGTACCAAAGCCTCGGAGAGAGATAAACTTTAGATCGAGTGTTCACCACGTTATCTCCCGTCACTGTCGCTGAATCCGAATGCCAAGCCTCCGGGAACACTTCATCAGCTTGTGTCCCAATCCAAACAGATAACATAACCTCTCCATTGATTTTGATTCCATTTCTATCTTCCAATCTATACCATTGAGGAGCTAATGGACTATCAGGAGGGACACGAGTAGGAATCTCCGCCAAAGCGAACTTACATTTCCCGATAATCTCTTCGTCGTTGTTGTTCGAGCCATCTCTTTTTCGTACAATCACTTCTAAGATATTCCCTTGAAGACGAGTTTTCGTGAAGGCGAAGACTTCGTGAAACTCAGGGTTAGGGTTAGGGTTTAAGCTCTGTTTTGTTCTTCCTTTATAGCTTCCGATTTTCACCTCAACGAAAGAGTCATTGACCGGTAAATCTCGAGCACGTACGATTCGACCGTAGAGGAAGTGCATCGCCTCCACCAGATCGAACGATGACGTCAGCTTCTCGCCGCCGTTACCACCACCATTACCGATATTGGGACTTGTCTCTTTCAAGGAGAAATCGCCGTTTCCGTTACCGTTACAGTTTCCGTTACCGTTCGCCGCCATTTTCTTGTGGCGTTTTTGAAGATAACAATCAAAAACGCTAAAATAATCTGAATATTTTCAGAAGACAGATTCAAAACCTAAATCTTTCTTCTTTTTTCAAGAACTTTTGAAATTTGCAAGTTTTTTTTTGTTGGTCAACGAAATGTGCAGGATTTTAAGCAACAATAAAAGTGGAAATTATACGTTAGATATTTTGAATGATTTTGAAATTATGAGACGTTTAATGTTTTGAATATTTGATATTTTGATTGGAGAGAAATCAGGAGTTAGCTTGATTTCGGTCTCGGTCATTACCCATTTCCATAAATGTTTGTAAAATTTGATTCAATCCACAATTCAAAAATTATTTGATCTAATAAAAGGCAATCTTTAAAACTAAAAGATTCTAATTATATAGTATCCATTGGTTAATTGAACAAAATTTATCATCAAATAACTATAGTACCATCAAAGATAAGCTAACAATGTTTGATACATTTTAAGAATCGGATTATTCTATACAAATCTCAAAGAGAACACAAATAACACAACAAATTGACACTGTACATTCATGGAGTCTCTATGAGACAAGACTCCACTTTTGTTTCTCATATATTTTTTTTCTTTCTAAAAATGTTTTACATTTGAGTCTCTAGAAATTCCAATATGGCTAAACCGGCTGCACCAACATCATCATCCAACACATGTTCCGCCGGAGAATGGCTTATGCCTCCGCGACACCGGACAAACAACATCCCCACCTGCCGGAAAAAGGAAGAAAAACACTCTATAAGTTAGTTTCTGAGCCAAACTCACAATAACTACACAACTGATATTGTAGCTCTATCGATGTCTAAAAGTGTTTGGCCTCGCAAAGCGGTTCTAACTCGGTGGTTAAATGAGGGAAATGAATGTGACCATTCTACATTTCTACACTAAGATGTTTAGAGTTTCAACTCAATTACCTTAGTTAAGTGAGACATAGCCATAGCATCATGTCCTGCTCCGCTCATTAGCACAGGGACCTCGTCTTGGTTCTCTCCTGTCATTTTCTTAAGGGCAATCTGAGCTGCTGATTTCAGCTGTGAACTCAATTGCGGGTCTGACATTACTGCGTCTGCGTCGTGCTGCAATGATGATAAAACCAGGGACAAAGTTGGTAAGAAGAAGACATCAGAGAGTCTTAAGTTAAGATCATATAATACCTTTCGTTCAATGGAGCACAACAGCGATCTTTTGTCACATATCTGATACATCCTAGTTGATAAGTCATGGAGAATAGCTTTGCGTCCTACATCATCTATCGTACGTAAATCCACAGTGAAAGTTACCTGAATTCATTCCATTAATCTCCATGATATCATTTAGAGTTCATTCACAAGAACAATGAAGAAACGGGTAAATGCGAAAAAGGCGAAAAAAAGGAGATTAATTTCTAACCTGGCCTGGGATAACATTACTAGCACTTGGCCACGTCGATATCTCTCCAACAGTACAAACAAGTGAACTCGCAAGGGATTCTATTGTGTCCTCATTGCATAGACCGTCACACGATAAATACTCTTTAGGATTCTTGCAAACACTTTCCAATAGTACAATCAGCTCCGCGGCACCAGTCATAGGGTCTTGACGCAGTGACATTGGAACGGTTCCAGCGTGTCCTTGAGAACCTTTAACAGTAACCTGTAGAATTCTGTCCATTTGGGTTTCAAATAGCCTTCTCAAAGATTTTAAACACAAAGTTTAGTTACGAATACGCTACCTTGAGTCTCGTCTGTCCTGCAATTCCTTTAACTACTCCTAGAGGATAACCAACCCATTCAAGCACAGGCCCTTGCTCAATGTGAACCTGCACGGAAAAATCAGTCCGTGTATAATGGATTCAAAACAAGACCGTGCTAAGTTAGTTTGCGAGACGAAAGAAGTTTGCTTTACCTCTACATATCCCCAAACAGAAGCTGGATCATACTTCAGCTGCAATAGATTTTCCTCTGTTATGTCTATGGAGTTTTGTTTAAGAGCATCTTGCACAGAAATACCACTGAGCGAATGAATATGGAAAATGGTGAGTACGTATACTCAATCTACAAAGGGAGAAGAAGCTAAGGTCCTCGAGCAAAACCTTTTATCCGAAACTTCCAACCGAGAAACTGGCATGATACCAGCCAGAGCAGCACTGCCTAGGAAAGTAGACTGAAATCTCACTCCTTCCTCATCACTAAACGCAATCACCTGATACATATAACATCAATTTCTTGTTTATCATCTCCACTGATAACAAATTATAAACCCATTCGATTATATATAACTGCACAAACCTCAACAGGCCGCTTTAGTTCTCCTAATTTCCCGTTTACTTTCAGAACTTTCAATGCAGAGATTGCAGAGATTATGCCTAATGAGCCATCATATTTACCAGCATCAATAACAGTGTCCTGTTTAAACAAAGCAAGATCAATTGTCAGCATTATCATCTTCATTCAAGATCACACAACAGGTAGCAAGAAAATGGTAAAAAGAATTGTGAATTACCATATGTGAACCGATTAGAAGAGCTTGAGTGCTTCCATTCTTTGGATCCACTCGACCATGTACATTTCCCATGTAATCAACCCATCTGCAAAAAAAAAAACACATTTTTCATCTGCCAAAGAAAGATCTGTAGATAAGTAGATTTTTAAAACTAACGTTGATAAACCGGCATCTTCCATCCATCCACGGATAAGATTTATAGCTCTTATGGATGCTGGACTCATAAAAGTCCTCTCTAAGTGGGCAACTGCATCACTCACCTACGAATTCAAGAAAATCAAACCAAAAATAAAACTAAGATATGTGTCGGTATGATCTTTCAGGACATTTTCAAGTCAAATAAAACATTCCCTCACGTAAACTAAAGAAGCATTCAGTTTTAAGTTGGATTATGTATAGGAAACTTACGAAAAAGTTTCAATGAAAGAATATAAAAGTATTTGATTACCCTGAGAGACAAGGACACAATCAACCTAGTTTTATCAATCATGTTGGCCAAACAAGAAAAAAAGAAACATTCCAAGACCGTGCTAAGTTAAGGAATCATGAAAACAGAGTAATACGCGAAAGCTAAGCAATCGAATCATCATCATGAACATTTCTTTATGAATGAATACCTTTCCAAGCTCGTGTAATCTTGCTACAGATTCGTCCCTAAGGATGGCCTGATGCAGATCGTGTTTCGTCCCTTCCGTTTCACCGATTCCTTTTTCGACAATGATTCCAAATAACATAATCAAATTGATACGAAACCAAAACAAACCCAGAATCGCAAATTTGAAAAAGTCGAATCTTTTAAATGATTTAGCAAAAGAAGCAGCTTTGAATATGTTGAAGAAAACCGGAAACAAAGGAATTCGTGTAGCCATTGAAACCATAACACTATAGCTAGGTTAAGAGAATCTTAACGACTTAGAGAATGTTCCGGAATCGGAATCGATTCATTTTTTTATTACGATTTAAATAAAAAAGCTAATCTTTTTAGAATGGGTATTACAAGATTCGATTGATTCGAGTTAGAGAGAGAGAGAGAGAGAGAGAGAGGAATTTACCGAGGGAGATTTGGGAAGAAGACGACGCAGAGGAAGACGAAGAAGAAGAAGAAGAAGAAGACGATGATGATGAAGAGGAGAGAGAGAGAGGAGATAACAGAGAAAACACAAGGTACCAAAAGAGCACATGCGAAGTATGATGATGATGATGATGATGATGGAAGATAGTGTGATAGACATGAGATCTGGAGGAGGAAGAAGGAAGAGGAACCGCCATGGCTGCTGGTTTGAGAAGCTTTTGGACAATGGAAACGATAGAAGCAAACGCAGCCACGGAAACGGAACCACACTGAGAAAAACAGAGGAGAAAGGGCTCTCTTTTATGGCGGAGAGAAGGAGGAGGCGGCGGCTTGTGGGACCCACTAGTCCAATTTGGACATCAGATGGGGCCCATGCAATTCGTGACGTGGCAATTGTCAGTGGAATCTTGTGGGGACGGTCACATGTGGGTGAGGAATCATGTGCTACGCGAAATAGGACAAAAACAAAAATTTGTATTGTTTGTATAGTTTATTATGAAAATGTACACTAATCTTGAATAAAATCAGTGTCAATAATCAATTATCGCCAACAACATACACAGTATCAAAAACGTATTATTAGCAGAACAAAGTTTATAAATGTCCAAATATTACTACTTTGTTCTTTTTTATTAAAACGTCTAGTGATTCGTGAATCGTGATGCAATTTTGCTTTTTTACTTGTAAAGAAAAAAAAATGGGACCCACCACATAACGAAGATTCTAGCATTCGACCACTATCTATATCCCACGTGATCGATGCACGTGACACCCTCGGTTATATGGTGCGATGATTCATTAGAATTTTTAATTTCAAAATTACTAACACAAACCTCAAGTGATTCCATAATCTTATTATATAAATAGTTCGTGTGATGTACTTAGTCTCTGTCTAGGTGGATCAAGTAAAGGAGGAATTTAGGTTGAGACGCATACGTCAAAAGTCTTAGCTGTCTTTTTAGTAAAGTTTTTAGAATTTTAACATATAATATTTTTTATTAATTATAATATTATAACAATTTAATTAGACATGAATTATAGTATCATACTAAGGGTGGACACAGAGCGGATATCCGAAAAATATCCAATATCCGTGATCCGCTCTGTGAATAACGGATAGTTGTTTTTCCGATCCAATCCGTGAATTTTTGGATATCCGAATTTCGGATATCCGACCTTTTAAAAAATATCCGCGAATATCCGATCCGATCCGTTATATATTAAATATCCGATTTTTTTAAAATATCCGCGATCCGATCCGTTATAATTTTAATTATTATTTAATTATTTAATCATAATAAATATTAAATACTTAGCAAAAAATAAATAAATTCAATACAATTATTTTCATTTGTATATCTATAATAACAAAAAATAATAATTAATCATATACATTAGATATGAACTTTATATTATAATATATGTAACGGATCAGATCGGATATTCGATTTTTTTAAAATAATATTTGCGATTTGTTTTATTTTTTACGGATACTTAAATTTAGTATTTGCTTTGCTTTGAAATTTTATGGATATCCAGATTTTTCGGTTCGGATCGGAACGGATAACGAATCGAATCGGATCTAACGGATTTTTTGCCCAGCCCTATATCATACTGCCTGATGTAGGATCAAACTTAAAACTCTGTCTAAGGGAGTCAAAGAGAAAAAAACTATTTCAGAACTTGTTTAACCGATGAAATGAAATCATACTTATAGAATTTGTTTTTATGTGTATTTTAACTTTTAAAAATATGGATGTCTAGAGTGATTCAATAACATTTGTTTTTATTGAATTTAACATATGTATATAGCTAACTTATGGAACTCTAAATTTTATCCAACAAAAATAGATTAAAGACCCAAAATTAGTTGAAAATTCATGTATTTCGCATAAGTAATTTTGAGTGACAAAATATTATTAACAAATTTACTTGATTTTTGGCTATATACCACCAAATATTATTATCAACTTAGGTCAAGTGCCATGCCTAGATATTTGAGGGTTCGAGGTGAATTTGAAAATACAATATTTTTTACATATAATTATAACAATAATTATAACTTAATTCTAAATAATTATTTGAATATATATAAAAAACTAACTAGATAAAAAAATAAACTCTTAATTTTGCATTAAAATAGTTTTGAATTTATGATGTAAATCTTAAATATTTATATTTTATCATTATATTACAATTAATCTTTAGAATATAAAATTTTTAAAATTATATATTTGGGACTCCTACAATTTATATATTTTTAATTGCATAATAGCGACAGGCCTTGACGCAACACGGCAACACGTAACCATTTTGATAATTTTAATAATCCAAGTCGATACGTTTGTAAATTGTCCAACTTTTGAAGAAAATATATATAAATTGCCCGACTTTAAGTATTGCATATCTAGTCATGCACATTAACATTCGTTAAAAACTAAACTAAAAGTCCATATAATTGCCCATGAACATGTTTGTTGTTTATACGACAAATCTATTTTCAAATATCCAAGTCTTAATCAAAGTTGAGTTTATTATATAAAAATCTTTCAAAAATTTGCATTCCTTAACATACCCAGGGTGAGTGTTAGTGTTAGCTTACTCATAATATGTGTAACTTTGATAGAGATTACTCATACGTTTTTCTTTCCTTCCCAATTACTCTACTAAATTACCATTCACACCCAATGGGTTCCATCGATACCACTAAATTAGTGTTAGTGTTTTGTACTTTATTATACGTGAGTGTTATTGTGTAACATACCCACGTATTTTTCTATCACTATCAGCCGACGTCCATATGGACCCAACTTTTTTTGTTTTTAACTTCTATCAAAACTTCAAAAAAGAAATGTTATAGAAAAACAAATTTAATCGTAGAAAAAAAAACATCGTCGTTTCTCCGGTGGTCTTTGACCTCTTCGAGCAGCACCGCAAGGATCATTGGCAAGCAAAAGAAGAAACCAAACTTTTTCATCGTGGGTTTGAGATCTCAGATCTAGTTTTGTCGGTTTCGTCTCCGGCAGATCCGTCTTCGCATGATGTTCTCCGATGGCCTCCGGCCTAAGATTTGCCTGTTTCATGTTTTCCAGCCATTCGTTTTCCGGTGTCTTCTCTTTCTTTGATGCTCGCGTTGAAGGTGTTTGAAGAGATTGTGCTTGGAGCGGTGGTTTAGGGGAGTTGCGGAACTGGTCGTGGCGGCAGTTTTGTTGATAAAACCTTGTGGTCTGTTACGTTATATGATAACTTGAGACTTGAACAAGAAAAGAAGAAAACAGAGCAAAAAGAAAAAACGTAAACGGCAACTTTTTATTTGATCGAAAACTTGATTTGATCCCAACAGTTGTGTCTTTTTTACTTATGTCTTTTAAATAAAACAACACACACTAAACTAAAGTTGCGACTCTTAATGTATACAACCTAAATATTACGAAACTCAATTATATTCAAAACTCTTCCTTAATTGAGTTTCGATATACCACCAAGCTTCCTTCTCAGTTCTTTAACTCTTGTGACGTTAACACCAACTCTGTTCTTGAGAGAATCCTCTCACGACTAGCCTCGCTTTATACTTGGTTGGCTTTCCATTCACATCCTTCTTGATACGATATATCCACTTCACACCGATGTGCTTTTTCTTTAGTTTGTCTACAAGTAGCCACGTACCGTTCATCTTTATCATCTTGATTTCTTCACGCATTGCATCTCTCCATGCCTTGATCTCAAACGCTTCATCAAATGGCTTTGGTTTCTCTGATACGTTAAAGCAAGCTTCATGTACTTGAGACGAATCTTCACACTCCATTTGTGTCGTTTGAATCTTACACATTGACTTGCACTTTCCACATGGTTTGGAAGTATCATCTTCTCCTTCCTCTTCAAATGTCACGTTTTTTGACATTTCCACGGAATCCTTTTGTAAAATCACATCTTCTTGAGAAAATTTCCATTTGATTGGAAAATGTCTCTGCACCATGTCTATCTCCCTAATCTTCTTTCCCTTAGAATCTGAGACTATGCATTGCTTGTTCTCGAACAAGACGCGATATCCGCTTGATATGATTTGCGGAACACTAAAAAGATTCTCCTCCAAACCCGGTACCAAAAACACATCTCTTATGACTTGTTTTCCTCTACTTGTTAAGACTGTGATATCTCCTTTTCCAGCCGTCATTACGACTTCTCCGTTTCCAGCTTCAATGGGAACGTTGACCCTTCAATCAAGTCTTGTGAAGTACTTTGCTTCTCTTGCCATGTGATTAGTACACCCACTATCGATCAACCATATATTATTTTTTATGGTTATCGATGTATCTTCTCTTGCACTAAACAACACGTGCTCTTCGAAATCTTTTTCTTCAAGACTCATATGTGCCCGTTCATGCTTCTTTGAATGACACTCTCTTGCAAAATGCCCAACTTCACCGCAGTTGTAGCATTACTTCTCATCCTTTGAGATTTTGCCGTGAACCTTCTTTGGTTTCCTCTAGCAATCCGATTCCATGTGGTTTGCTTTCTTACAAAACCCACACCATTTTTTGCTTTTGTTGTCAAGCCATTTACTTTTTCCGACAATCGCTTTTCCTTCTCGTGATAAAGCATGAAACGCTCCTTCGGTTATGCTTTCACTGCGAGTCAACACACGCTTCTCGTGTGCCTTCAAAGTCCCTATCAACTCTGTTACCGGCAACGAAGTCAAATCCTTCGTTTGCTCCATCACAGCCACTATGCTGTCAAATCTTGCGGGAAGAGATATGAGAATTTTCTGGACAATTTGATAGTCCGTCTTCTTTTCTCTATGAACCATTAATTGATTTCCCAAATCAATTAGCTTCTCCGTGAAAACTTTTATGTTATCACCTTCATCCATCTTCAAGTTTTTGTACTCCCTCCTTAACGATTGCAAGTTAATCAACCGTACTTGTGGAGATCCTTGAAATTCATATTGCAAAGCATCCCATGCTTCTTTCGACGTAACCGCTGGTGCTATGCGAGAGAAGATCTGATCTGACACGGCTGTTTGCAAAATTTGCAGTGCCATAATATCTTGTGTCGATGCTTCTTCCCATTTAGTTTTCAACATCAACACTTCGAGAGTCTCTCCTCTCCGTCTCGGTTGCTCCAGAACTCCTTCATCCACCACTATCCACAATTTTCTGGTCTTGAAGATGGTCGTCATCTTGATACGCCAAAAATCGTATTTATCCCCATCGAATATGGGAATGATATGTTGCGACATTGTTTCCAAAATCTCTGTTCTTCCTTGATCTTAAAATTGGCCCTCGAATCAGTGAGGCTCTGATACTATGATTGATAAAGCTTGTGCTCTGTTACGTTATATGATAACTTGAACAAGAAGACTTGAACAAGAGAAGAAGAAAATAGAGCAAAAAGAAAAAACGTAAACTGCAACTTTTGTATTGATCGAAAACTTGATTTTTACAACACGATTATAATATATAAATACTTAACGAACAGACACGATCTCAACAAGAGTTGTGTCTTTTTTACTCATGTCTTTTAAATAAAACAACACACACTAAACTTAAAATTGCGACTCTTATGTATACAACCTAAACATTACGAAACTCAATTATATCCAACAAGTTTGTGGTGGTTAGGTTGGTTTTTGTCTTTGCCTGGTTCCCGATATCATTTGGCTTAGTCGATCTCCTTTAGGGTCTTGGTCTTTCGTTTTTCGTCTTGTTAGTTTTAGTATAGGATTTAGTGCTCCGCGTTTTTGTTTTTGTTTTAGGTTGTTGTATCTTTAAATCGTTTTTATTTGTTCTTTCCCTTGGTCTTAATCGGATCGCATCCTTCACCATTCCTTCCTTTTGAAGCCTTGGTGTGTCGATTTAGCGGCTGCTTTAGCCTCCTCCACTCAAAGTTAACAACAGGTTTGGTCGAGACCTGTTTGGTTTGTTTCGTCCAACTCACCGGTACTTTGTTGACTGTGTTTCAACTTATCTGGCCTCGGCTTCTTTACAACGGTCCTAGCCTATGGGGAGGTACCGTTTAGCCATCCTAAGGGTTTGCAATTGTTAAAAAATTTGAAACCTCCACACATCAAGCGAGGATTTGAAGAGCTGAAACCACGTTTGGGTATTGACGGTTCTCCGACGATGTCTCATATGTTTTTGTTCTCGGATTGGACAAGTTAAAATTGTTTGTTTGTTATAGTTAGTTTAATTCTTTCTTAACGCGTAGTTCTAGTCTTGGTTAATTGCTTTTGCTTCTATGCTCTCCGTTTAATTTTCGGGCTACGCTCTCCGGTAATCTTTCGGGTTTTGCTTTCGATATCCATATGTAATTTTATCTTGTTTTATATAATATTATTCAGTGAAAAAAAAAGAATAATAATGAATAAATTTTCTACCTTGCATTCGAATAAAAATTTAAACGTTAACCACTTGATATTTTAAAGAGTTAATTTAGTTAATAACCAAAAAAAAAATTAAAACATAATAACAAACCAAAAACCCTAGCTATGATTAATGCTATATAGGAGGTTTTGCTTAGTTATTATGTTTTAATTTTTTTCTTGGTTATATTTTCTTGGTTATACTTGCCAATTTCTCTATTTTCAATCATTAGTCGTCAAGATGTATTATTTGTTCAAAAACTACTAAATGAACAAAATGTGTTGCTATAGTTATTGTTAACGACTGTAAAACGAACAATAAATGTATCGTTGATCATTGTTGATAATCGCTATCGTCAACGACTGTAAAAAGAACATTGTCGTTATTGTGTGTAAACCAAAGAGACAAATCTAAATCGATAAGACCTAATAATTTTTTTTAATCACCTGAATTTATTATTATTCGATTATAAATGATGTAAACTGTAACATCGACAATTCTACAACGGACAAACATTTCGTCTTGATCTATGCCAGATAATTATATCTTGTCTCACTTTAAATTTGTTGTCATTAATCTACATCAATGTTAATAAATCGTATTTTTTAGGATTTGAACCCCAATCTAAGCATTAGTAATGGAATTTAAAATTTTCACTTCTCATATCGGCGATCGCGTAAACGGTTTGCCATTGAGAAAAACCGGATCGTTTAGCTAAACCGAACCGGACTCCGCCGGGGTTTTCAATCGTTTTCAGTTCTATCATTGAGCCCAATACTAAGAGCCAGGGTTGGGTCGGATTCAAGCGTTTCGGTTCCTCAAAGACTGATTTTGTGTTCTGTGTCGATTCGTGAAAAAGTGGCTTCATCCAACAAGCATGGCTTCAAAATTCGTCATCTTCGTTTGCTAAATTCTGTCAATCAGTCTCTGTCTCTGCTCCGTTTTCTTCTTCGAAAACCTTAGAACTGATAGAAAAATCCGAGCTTTAAAGTGTTTAACAATGGAGAAAGTTTCAGCAGCTTGCGCCATGGATTGGAGCATCAAGCTCGAGAAAGCCCTTCGTTCTAAAAACCCAGGTTCTTAAAATCCATGTAGTGCTTGAAAGTTTTGATTTTTTTTCCAGCTCCAATTGTTGTTGCTGCTCTAAATTTCTTCGTTTTCTCCAATTCAAAATAGTTTCTTTAGGATTAAAGAACGTTCTTGTTGTCTTAATCTGTGATTATGAAAGTTAAAGTTTTGATTTTTATTTTTGGGGGTATTATTTCAGTTAGAGCCGTTGAAGTCATCTTAGAGACTGGTGAGAAGCTTGAACAGTGGAGTAAAGAACCAGAATCTGCAATTGCTGTTTACAATTTATTTGGTTTGGTTCCTGAAGAAGATAGGCTCTTTTCCAATACTATCTTATTGAGGCTTGTTGATGCGTTTTGTTTTGGGGATAAGCTTGTTAAGCTTGCCGTTGTTCGGGTTTTTATGTCTATGTTCAAGCTAAGTCGAGGGAAGCACAAGAGTGAATGTGCGACTTGGTTTTTGTCAAAGGCTAGGGTGTATAATCATTTGGAAATTCTTAAACGCGTGAAGAATGTTTATGATAAAGGTGATACTGAGTTAAAAGCTTTGGCTTTGATTCTATTTGGTTGTTGGAGAGATTTCGCTAGCGAATTTGCTCCAGTACGGTACTTGATTTTCACCAGTATGGTTTCTTCGCATGATCTCGAGGTAAACATAGATCATTTGAGCTCTCTTTTTATTTTTATGTTGTTCGCTTGGGAGTTTCCGTTACAATGGCTAACAACTTGATATGTAACACGAGTAGTGTTTATGATACATTAAACTCAAATGTTGTAATATGTTTTTCTACTTGCAGGTAAGATCATCTCTGTTTGCTGCAGCTTGCTTTTGTGAAGTAGCAGATGACTTTGCATTGGTTGTTTTGGGGATGTTAAATGACATGGTGAAGTTCCCGGAAATAATGCCAAAGACCAGGTTAGCTGCTGTGCGAGTTTTTGCAAAAATGGGATGCTCACATGCAATTGCTAATAGAGCATTCAAGGTTCTTTGTTCAATTCTCATTCCATATGCTTCTAATGCTCAAAGATTTTCATGTATAGTATTAGTATGCAGTCAAGAATTTTGTGGTAAAGAAAGACTTGCTGAAACGGGATCCAATTTTGACGTCTATTCAATGTAGTAGTAGATTGGAGTATCTATTCTTTTCATTTAAGTCTGCCGGTGTACGAACTATCATATTTGTTAAATTTCAGTCAACCATTTTTTTTTTAATTGCAGATCTGTATGAAGCTAATGCTGGAATCTTCAAAAGAGGACAATTTGGTTCCATTCCTGGTTTCCCTGACTAAACTTGCTTCAAGATCTACTCATCTTACTTCTGAACTGGTATGTTCTTTTCGCTTTTTTCTTCCTCCTACACACGAACTATTCCTTACGCTCAATATGTTGGCCTTTGTGAAAGTTAACTTTCTAGTTATAAAAAGCTCAAAAATGAATTAATCTTATTAGATCAACAAGGTACTTATATAGTCTTCTTCTCATGTTTCTAATCCTCACACTGTTTTCTGAGATTTTGAGTCTTCGCTGGATCGTTGATGGAAAGTGAATATAGTGTATTTCTTATGCTTGGTTCTCTAGTAAAGGAAACTAAGCCTTTTTTTATTTGAAAAGGAAAACTGAAAGAGAAAAATCTGATATTGTCGAATATGGGTGCAGGCAGAGGTTATCATGCCATTTTTGGGTGAAGATAAGACCTCTCATGTTCGAGCTGCGGCATTAAGATGTCTCCACTTTCTAATTAAAAGAGGGATGTGCTTCTCTCTCGTCCATGAAAGTGAAACTGCAGTTTTTTCTAGCTTGCTAAATCAAGCAGAGCTCTCACCAGATATGCAGCTTAAAGCTCTTCAAATTTTTCAAAAGGTGACTAACACGCCAGTTTTTTTTTTTTTTTTGTATTAAGTTTAAGATGCTTACGTATCTTTGATGAAAATGCAGATACTTGTCTACAAACTATGTGTGGCTGATGCATCTGAATTACATAAGCTCATAGCTATTGTTGAGAATGCATCTCATTCTCAGATCTTCTCAAGTTGTTTTTTAGCTATCAGTATTTTGGTGGATATATGGAAACAAGTAGTCCGGACAGCAGAAATAAGATCAGTTGAGGTCTCTTATACATTTCTGCCGCTGCAGCTCGTTGTATTAATCATGGACAGGGTCACCTTGCTGGGAAAGGTATGTTGTGATCCTTTTCAGGTTGACTATGCACTAGTTGGTGAGGTTAAAGACCTCTTCAAGGTTCTCCACAAAGTAGTTGGAAAACATTCTGAGATGAGGTTGCTAGTGCTTGACAAAGTCATTTTATTCGTAGAGTATATTGTGAACCTGACTAATGGCTTAAGAAAAACAGATGGAGCTCATGAATTGCTGCTTGGTGTTATCAATTACAAGGGGCAAAGAGGAACGGTCGTGAGGTCAGAGATTCTAGTATCAATACACAAGTTCCTGATAATGTTCTTGAAGAATCTGGAGGGTGATGGTTCTCTTTCGTCTCAAGTTTATGAAAAAGTGAAGCATATCACTGAGTGTGTACGTTCATGCAGCTTCTTTGATTGCCACACACAAATGGTATTTACTCTGCTATTACATCCTCCTATTCTTTGGAGTTTTGCTGTGAATGAGAGAGGGACCGATAATGATGCAAACGGGAATTTAGGCGTCTCACTTGTTCCCGATATACTTAACTATGGAATTGTTTCTCTGGAATGTTCGCATAATATTTTAATGGAGAGAAACTACTGGCCTGCCTACAGAGCTGGTGTTTACGCAGCACGTTTGGGTGCATGGGTCACATCTGCTTTGATTTTTGACCAGCTTAAAACCAATGTCCAATCTGATATTAACTGTTTTTGGTTGAAGTCATTATCCTATTTATCTCATGCTGAAGGGAAATTCCAACTGCTTCTCATGCCAAGTGATAGTTTCAAGTTAGTCAGTTGGTTGAGAAGTAGCGATTACTTACCAGAGCTTACTAAAGATGTATCTAAAGAGTTTGCCCATAGCCTAGCTCTTCATGAAGCGTATATGAATTTGCAATCGTCTCTGGGAATGTTGGGAAATAGTATAGCATCAAGAGAAGTGTTCTGTTTCCAAACGTGGTTCTTGGTTTTAAAGATTCGGGTACTGGAAACTGTGATTGATCTCGTCCAACGCCTCGGGCTACTTAACCAAGATATCCGCAACAAGAAGCAGGTGGAGGAAAAGATGTTGATTGGTTGCGATTCTCTGCAACAGCTTCCTCAAATTTCTGTTCAGCTTCAAAAGTTGGCAAAGGAATTTGATATGTTGGCGACATGTTTTATTGACATAGACGATGATAGTTATAGCATAATCGCAACACTTTCACTGAGCTGTTCGGTTCTGGCTTTTGTTGCTGGAATTGTTCTTTTCCTTCCAGGTTTTTCTTTTCATGAAGCTTTGGTTCCTTTCACTTCACAAAGTGGTGTATGCTCGAGGCTTGTACAAGATTTAGTTCGACGGCTGTGGGAAGTGGACCCTGTAATCTGCGAAAAGCTCAACATACTCGTTAAGACAAACGAATCGTTAACTTGTTTCCACCTGCAACCTAAGAATCAGGTATTGAGAGCATGTGGCAAAGTGAAGATACTGCTCTCTATTTGCAGAGATGCTCTTTCATGCATTTATGGGTTGCAGAATCGATCAAATTCAATGCATGATGAGGAGGTTATCTCTGAGATTACTAAAAGTTGCAGGAATCTACTTTCACATGCAATTATGAAATGGATGCGGATTCCTTTTGGCATTCCAAAGTATTTCTTCAACATAAGGTATTATGAAAGTTGTGAACACACTTTCGATTTTAACTTGTCTTTGTGCTACTCTGTGAATTAAGGATTATGTATATTTTCAACCATAACTGATTCTATACGTGTTTTTTTTCTCGGCTAACATGTTGTCATTGATTTAATTTTCAGGTCTTGTGTTGGTGCCGAGCTATTTGCTCTTAGTTCAGACAGCAGCAAGAGTATTTCAGTGGAACAAGGGTTTCAACTGTCACTAGATCTTTGCCTTCAGTTGAAAAACATACAACAACCACGAGTCCCTATTCGTCTAACGAAACTGTACTGCCTCCTATATTCTAAACTAGCTTATCACACCCCTACTCAACACGGTGAAAACAACAAAAACCAAAAGTCTTATTCGCCTTGGAGAGATGAAAATCTGGTAGAAATGAGTAACAAGCTGTTTCATCATGCTGTAAAGTCTGGTAAGGAGCCGGAAGTTTCAGGTCGACTTGAATGGAACAAGAATGGTGTTTGTGCGGTTGTGCAGTTCGAACCTAACGAGAGAGGACAAGGGTTTTCGAGCTGCTTGCTAGACGTTTCGCGGTTCCCAGTTGGTTCATTTCAAATAAAATGGCTAAGCTGTTGCATTGATCAGCATGGTTCTTACTGGAATCTTCTACCTCTCAATGGCAAACCCGTGTTTACCATTAAGAAAGCTTCATGACTAGAATATAAAACTAAGCGTATAAACAGATTTGAAGAACCAAGGAGGATATAGTCTGGAGCAAGCAAGAAAAAAGAAAGATTTGCCTTGATTAGAAGGCTTAAGACTAATCTCGAGATTTGCAGCCGCGATGTGAGTTTGAGTGACCAATTGGAATCGATCTCGGGTCTGGTCAATGTTCATGCTAAGGTTTTTGGACATGGACCATATGGTTAAGGGTTATGGTCACATAAGAGAGATCTAAAGGACACCATAGCCAATGAAATGGGGTCCGGGGAAAAGCTAACTTCAATTATGTCTTGTACACCTAACATGATAATTGGCTAATAACTAACGCCTTGTATTAATGGCGAAGTTTTTTTGTTGGTGACCAAAATATCACTCAAATATTAATATTAAGGTATTAATATCTTGTTGCAAAGGTGCATGAGGTTTTCTTCATTCTGGTGATTGTGTAGGAAGTGGTGGACAAGGACAGGGGCGTGCCTAGTTTTTCGGAGGTCTAAGGCGATACTCGAAATGTGGTCCGTATATAATTTAATAATATAGGGTGATATACTTTTAAATTTTTAAAATTCATTTTTACTTTTTAGTGGTTGTGATATTTTTGAAAAACAAAAAAAAGCTAATGATGGTATGTTTGGAACAAATTCAAAAAATGGTATATTTAGAATAAAAAGTTATTTTAATCGTATTTTAAAAAATATCAAAAACTTGTGCTGTAACATATAAAATTTTCATGTAAAAATTATTCAATATAGTGAAATTTTTATATTTAAAAGTGAACAAAGAAGAAAAACAAGTAAACAAAAAGCAAACAATGAGTCAATATTCAAAACCTGAAATCTTGACATGCAACATGTTAACCCAAACAAATTAGTTGAATATTATTACCAAAAATCAAAGCTAAAATTAGATGTTTTAAACACCTTTAGCACAGCCCAGGATGAGGAAGACAAGAGGCTTAGGAAACTAAGAAAAAAATGGGGAAAAGAAGTGATGAATGCGGTTAAGACATCACTCGAGGAACTGAACGAGTTTAATCCAAGTGGTCGGTACATAGTTTCGGTGGCGTGGAATGTTGAAAAAGGAAGAAAAGCTACACTCAAAGAAGGGTTTGCTCACATGACTAAGCATATCAATACTCTCAAACGCAAACACACATGAGTGTTTGTAGTGAGTTTGTGCTTCTGGAATCTAATCAAACTATTTATCAACATCTCTTCTTCTAGCTAATGTTTCTCATTTTTTGTATCTCGAATGTCTGAATCTAAACCCAAGGTAGAAGGGTTCTCTTTTGAAGTTATGGTATATTTTGCTATTGATATAACAATTTCTTATCGTTTTTTTCAGCTTCTTGTTTGGTAAACTTTAATAGTATTATTTTACAAACAAAATGTTTTTTGAAAGAAAATGTGAGACGCTTAAAAAACCAAAACGCCAACCAAATATTTGCAGTGATCAAGAAATTGAATTCAGTTTCTTCAAGGTACATCACCAAAACCAGTGGAACTAGGTTTAGTTTATCGGTTTTCGTGATAACCGGAACTAGACCGGATCTTGGACTATGGCTCGATCAACTCGTTTAATAATCTCACCAAGCCGATAAATGGATAAATTTGTATCATCTCTAACTCGTAATCTTCAGAATCTTATGTCTCCTAATACACTAACTAAACTATTACAAGAGTTAATTAGAATTCTTCAATATAATAGGTTACACTAAAATCAAACATAATATTTAAAAGAAACGGTTCAAGTATCAGAAAAAATAGATATATATTCAAAAGTCTTTTCTTCCAAGAGTAGGGGCCTTCGTCCTTTCGTTTTGGTGTACCACTGAGAACATTCTAGTACCAATGATTTAGATTTGGTATTTCTGTATGCAAGTTTTTTCAGTTTACAATTTCCCACATGGATTTATATAACATACGTAGCTTCTTATATAGTTAGTTGCAAAAATAGTATATGAGTATAATTGCATTGGAGCTGTTAATTTCAACACTCTAGAGGTAACTAAAATTTTGTTGATTATCATTGTATAAATCTCACAGACTACATAGTTGCTTTTCTATCTGGTTTTTGTAACGTACTAATTGGCAAGAACATTCGACTTTGCAGAGATTTGAGACATTTACGTGGAATTCGGTCTAAAAAATATCTCTAACTATATAATAAATTTGACTATTTTTTTTAAACGTCTGGATTTATTATTAATTCTCATAATTTACAATAAAAAATAAATTTGAATACTTAGATAACAAAATTTGAATGACATAAAAGTTTCCAAAAATTAGTAATGCTAGAAAAAAGTTTAATTGGAAAAAAAAAAAATCAATTATTGATTTTTGTTATCCATATGTGACTATGTGTGGTGGTATTAGATTGTTGGGAGTGGAGGAACAAATCAGGACCGTTCAAAAGATGGTGAAACGACTGTTTGTTCTAAAGCTCATGGTCACGTCGCCCAAATAATAATTGTGCAACTTTCCATTTTTCCTGGTTTAATTCTTTTAACCGTATTTTCGACGTGTTCAAATTTTCAAAGATACAATCAAGTCTGGTTAATTACTTATACATTAAGTACGATCCTTGTTATAATCCGATCTTCTTCATCACCGCCGAGCTTCCAGAACTTCATCGGTTTCATTCCGCCGCCGAGTTGTTCGATTCCATCGATTTGTCGAATTCATTCCAACAACAAACTGGATCTCCTTCCTCTGAGTTTTCGAGAAATCATTCTCAGGTAATGGCTCTCTCTCTCTCTCTCTCGTTCCCGTAGCTCTAGATTTAGCTGGCTTGTCTCTTTAACTTTTGGTGTTTCACAGTAACTCAACACTATTGAATTAAAAACTATAAAGTAAAAAAACTTATTAAGAGACTACAAATTCTATGGAGTTGCTCAACTGTTAAGGAAACACTAGAATTGATTTAAAAGTCACCAATTCAGACAAAAGTGTTTGATAGCAAGTTACCTAAGGGGAAACCAAATTACCAAAGAAGTCATCATTTTACTAAACTTCACTTTCTAAATCACTTTCAATCTCCATTTCTGGTTAAAAACAAAAAAAAAACAAAGCAAACAAGCAAAACCACAAAAATGTGAACATGTATTGCTGAAATAATGTGAAAATGTGACAGTTCAGTGCTTGTAATTATGCATCTAAGGGTAGTGTTTACACAATCTGCAAGCTTAGAATCCAATCTACAAAAAAAGTGCAACTGACTTTATTTAAGCATATGTAACTAAGAGTGTCATACTCACATACACATTGCATATCTGAGGAATCAAACTGTGGAAAGCCAAAAGAGTTTTACTTGCAGGCCGATGTCTATTTTTGCTCGACATAAGATTTAACGCTCTCCATCCATCTAACGTACTCGCCTTACTTTTGTTCTTCATATACTGATGCAAGAAAATAGCAAGTTCGTCGCTTATACCTCTTTCCTCCAAAAACTGATAAAGAGCGTCTTGAAGGTTATCATCTAATTTTCTGTAATAACCAAAACCAAAGACAAACACAATAACTTCACCTTTCTCTCATAGTAATCCTCTATCTCAATTTCAATGTTCAAGAAAAGAATTAAGTCACTGTACTCAAACTCTGGTCCACCATAGGAAGACGGTGAACTCTTGATGCTTTTACGAACGCAGAGCTTTGATATCTCTATGGTATCCGGCCAAGCAGAACACATGATCTCTAAGGTTTCACCAGAACCACCCTTAGAGATGTTGACAATGAAAGTGATGTGAAGAAGATATTCAGGTTCCGTGGTAGTAGATTTTGACGACGGAACTGATTTATCAAACATGGTTGCTTCGATTTTGATGTCTTCAAGAAACAAAATTCATTTTATTTGTGGAAGTAGTATATGATTTAAGTATTGTTCATTCAAGATTCAAAACTCATACCTAATCAAGTTTTTTTAATCGAATTAAGGAAAAAATAATTTGATCATCCTTGTTCAAACTTCTTATCTTATCTCGTATTTGAGACTGGTTTAGAATGGAAAGAGAAACATTACCGGAAGTATTTTCCATAGAAACATTTCCTACCATAATATAATAATCAAATTGAAGTGTATAATTACTTGCTAAAGTTAATTAATTATCCTTGATTTTGATTACAAGTCAAAGCAGTGGATGATCAAACCAGAACCCGAGACCCGGTACAATCCGGCTAAACCGGAAACCCAACTAGCTTAAACGCAGCGTTTTGAAAGCTCATTTCTGTGGAAATTGCGCGAGTCGTAGCGGAGTTGTCGCCGGGAGAAATCAGGATGCTTCGCGGTAGAGGCTCGTGGGTCGGATTCTCGACCCGGTTGAAGCATTACAGGATCCGACGACTCTGCACCAAAGCAGAGAACGGTGGGAACAAACTCGAGAAGACGGAAACTAGTGTTGCTCAATACAACGAGGCTGAATCTAGCGTTTCTCGGTACGATGAGACGTATAAGAAGCTCGATAAGCTCGATTTCGTGACTGCTGCGAAGATCTTGTTCACTGAACCACCGAAGAAGAATAAATTTGGGTAATTTCTGCACTTAAGATTCTGGGTTTTAAGGGTTTTTTAACTCTTGATTTCGTGGTGATTTTGGGTTTTCAATTGCTGGACCAAAAATCTGTATTTTGAAGATCTAGGTTTGATTCATCCTTCATTAAGCCCTAAATCATGGAAAGACTCTGTTTTTCCTCGTTTTGGATTGATTTTCTGAAACTATCTTGAGTTCCTGTGCTGGTTTTGATTGAAGTATGTCCTCATTTGTGTTTTGTTTTGTGTTAGGTTTGATTGGCATGTGGTGCAATTCATTATCGTCTGCTTGCCATCTGTAGGTACTCTAGTTCACTCCTTTCAAATTTCTCTCCTGTTAAATGTTTATGTCAATGATCTCAATGTTACTTGTTTCAAATGGCTATTGCTTTTTTTGTAACAGCTGTGTATCTGGTTGCTCAGTATGCTCGGCGTAAAATGAGGATCATGGACGCAGTGAGTTATCGTTGAAACTGATACGAGATTATGAAGAGATTTGAGTCATTTCTTGATGTTTGTCCTTCATGTATACCAATGCTGCTTGTATCTTCTGAGCATATGAATCATGTTGGATTTATTTTCAGGAACTTGGAGAGAAGAAGAGGAAAGAAGAAGAAAAGAAAGAGAAGGAAGAAGCTGAGCGAAAGGCGTTAGAAGAAGAAGCAGCAACCAAGTCTCACATAGAGCTAATGGAGATGAAAGAGAGACTAGGGAAAATCGAAGAGACAATAAAAGAGATTGTTTTGGAAACAAAGAAACCTTCAGGAAATGCTCCAACCAAAAGTCAAGATCAATCTACTAAACTCCTCCCGAAAGAAGAATCAAAACCAAGAACAGATCAGAAGGGTAATGATTAGATAGAAAACTTAGGTGGTAGATGAAGAAGGATTTATACTCTTCTCTGAGTTATTTTGCTGTTAGAACATTGGATTACGTACGAAGAACGGAAGAAGATGCCGTAAACCCATGAACTGTTACATGTAAATTCATTAAACAATTGAAAAGTAAAAAAAGAAAAGAAAAAAAAAAGCCATTTCATGGTGAGACGTATTGGAATTAAATTTTCCAAATTAACACCGTGATCTTATTATACTGAAGATTCTAAGAATTTTTTCTTTTTCTTCTTCCCACGATCAGTACCCAAAAAAATACCTAATCTTACAAAAATCACTTTTTTGTTTTCTCAGTCACAACACATTATACTTCTTTCTTCTTCTTTTTTTTGTCACAATACTTCTTTCTTTAATAGCTTCAAACCAGACAAAAAAAGGAGAGCATAAAATGGATTTAGATCCGCAACATGTTTTATTTTGGAACCGTTCCTTCGAGTTTGAATCTAACTACACATTATACATATGTTACTTTATTTTATTAAAGTGAATTTATATCTCTATCATATTAAATCCGTTTTGCATGTTTTTTGTTGTTGAAAATATCAATGTTATTTACCCAATAACACACAATTTTACATAATATCACATTTCTCTAATAGCACATTTTTCTTCTGTTGAAATGTTCAAATTTGTTAGCAAATATCCTAATATTGTTAAATTATATTTACGTTACAGTCTTCCCACCGGATTAATAATTACATTCACGTCACAGTCTTCCCTCCGGCCGGATTAATAGTATATGTCGAATAATTTAACGATGTCTTGCCCTTTCCCATTTATTCAACATTCGCCCTCTTAACCAAAAGTTATAAAAGCTAATCGAAAGACCTTCAAGGTCATTCACAAATCTCTATCTTCTTGCTCTTTTAAGACTTGACTCATCCACAATTCTGAACCGGGAGTTAACCAGGCGGTCGAGGCGCTTCTTCGTGGCCAAGAAAGCGGTAATCGCTTGAAGATAGTGCTCGAACAACCGAGGACAAGCTCAGTTCCAACCGAGCCTCTCTTCGAAACCATTCTCGATTCTTTCTCTATTGCCCTCTCTCTTTTTACAAATTTCACTTCTTCTTCTTCTTCTAATCATCAGTCACAACATGAGTCTTCTCAAACCACGGCAACTCCTCCCGTAGCTCGCAAATCGCCTAAGAAGTAATAGTCGAAAAATATATATAAAAAAACTCGTTTATGATTAACGTATGTTTGATTTGTCGTTTCGAATATTCGATGTTGCAGTAGGGAAGAAGGTTTAGAGCACTACAGAGATGACTCACTAACTCCGATCCAAAACGATGGTTTTTGTTGGAGGAAGTACGGACAAAAGAAAATCAAAAATTCTACACACCAAAGGTTAGGAAGAAGAAAATAAACAGAGTATTTACTCTGTTTATGGCAAACACTTAACATAGAAAAAAGAGTTTGTTAACTGAAAATTCGATCTTTTGCATTGTTGTGCCTATTTGAAAGACATAAACAGTATTGCTACAAAGCAAGTGCAGCAGATCCAAGACAATCCTTCGGTGCATAGAACAACTTATTTCGGAAAACATATCTGTGAAGAAGTTAGGGCCTTCTCGCAGCCTAATGACGATATTACAAACGGTTCCAAGATGATAAGGTTCGATAACATCCACCAAGCCATGCCCGAATCATCGGTTATGCCTCAACTCGTACCAGTTGATCACCAAGCAATTATCATCGACTACATAGACCAATTTTTGAATCAAGAATGTGTTATGCCTCAACTTGAATCAATTGAACACCAAGAAACACTCGAAGACCAAGGCATAGACCAAATCATGAATCAAGAATGTGATAATAATAAGTTGGTGATTGATGATGACGAGTCATATCCGTTTTCTCCTGACAATTGTATGTTCTTGGACGCTATTTCGGTTTTTGATAACATTCCTTCTCGGGTTTGAATCAAGAACTACCTCAAGTGTCTAGTGTTCACATTGTGAAGACTATTTCTTCTTCCCTTTTTCCAACCTAGTATCGCCACTTGCTATATCTTTGTTTTGTTTATATTTGTGCGATTTATTAGATTCATAGTTCGTCACAATGATGTATTTTGTGTAAGTTTATACAAATATTTATAACAAATAATGTTTATAATCTAATTTTGTTTTACTCTGAGTATTTTCTTTAACAAACTGTCCATTAAAGATAACAAAATTAAGAGTGCAAATGGTTGTATGATTAGAGAAATAAAAACTGGTGGAACCAACTATATATACCTCTAGATGGTTACCATATGAATGAATGTAATAAAAATTAGTGGAATTAGACATTTCTCTAAATTTTCATAATTTTGAGTCGAAAAGTGTAAAACAACAATTCAACTTATAAAAGAAAATTGAAAATGAATAAATTTGGTGAAAAACATACCTCTTTAAAATAAGAGGGTAACGAATGGAACAAAATTTTGTTTTTAACTTCTTTATTCGATTCATCAATTCTTGTATTCATATAATTTCATTTATTTCACCTTTGTAAACCATTTCAAGACTAAGAAAATAGTTTGTAAGATAATAATTGAGCGTAACAGGATTTTTTATGTTTTCAATGTAATTGTTGTAAGCAATAAGCGGATGAGACTAACTAGAAAAGTTGATTCAATGAATATGTTTTTAGTTGTCATACATATTCAAACACACAAAAAAAAAAAAAAAAAAACCAAAATCACATCTGAATACAATTAAGGTCAAAATGAATTTATTGGAATTTTGACAACGAGTGAAGAGTCAAAATGTAGACTCCAAAATCACATATGTCATGACTAATGACTGACCGTTCGCGAGGCAAATCTCAAAGGCAATAATATGAACATTTTAATAAATTATTGAATTCTACGCAGATTAGTTTATTTGATGGTGGAGCCATGACCTAATCTAATCTCAGTAGATAACAAAAAAACTTATCATTTATAAAACTTTCTTTTACAAAACCTATATGATATGTAAGTATTCTTTAAATGAAAATACTTCATAGGCAAGTTTAGATTAAAAACATTTGCACTAAAACTTTGTGAAATGTATTATCTTTTCTTATAATGGAAGAAACTAGAATATTATAGTAGTATTTAAATATTTAATACTCTATGGTATCGCTCCAAAAATCCAGGAAAGTTCGCGATAGCGAAATGTATTTATTACATGATACATAGGACATCTCACAGATTTTAAGCATCCTCATGCCGATGTACATACCTGATAAATGTTACATAAATACATACACACAGACACATGTATTTTCATTGTTTCAATAGTTTATAATCCAACCAACTATCTAGGAAATATGTGTCCAGCATATAATTTATATGTTTTACTTATAATACACACATGCCCGGTGCAATATTGATAAAGGCCATATGCTAAATTTCGTTTTGGGTCTTGTTTTAATAAAAAAATATTTTAACAAACAATGGGTCCTAAAACATTAAAGAAATTTCTCAAAACAAAAAAATCGAGCCTAGTGCAAAAACACTAAAAAATGGGCCTAAAACGGACCTGAATACACATGTATATTAATAATTATTACAATGCTTTTTTTTTTCTAAATAACAAGCATTATCTAGGGTTTTACCCGTTTTCAAACCGCTTTGGAGTCAAATTGTACAACAAAGTCAGACAATGCTAAAAACCAAACAAAAACAAAATGGCTTAAGCAAAACCAGGCCGGACCTCCCACTGCAACGTAAGAATGCCAGCGATCCTCCTTGTCCGCACTAGAGGCGATACAAAAAGCACCTTTGTTCATAGTAACTTCCTCAACCTGTAAGTCCCATAAGTTGAAGGCTCCCAAACCGATTAAGATCTCAAAAACCTCTGAAGAAAAAGACGGCCAAGCTCTTGGTCTCAAAATAGCCCCCAAGAGGTCCTCATCATCTGAGGCAAAGATTACCTTATCTAAACGAAGCTCCGCCATGCTATAGACAGCCCATGCCATGACACACTTCCTTGCATCCACGCTGTTATCTAAAAAGGCAAAAGACCTCCTGCAAGACCCAGGCCCCTCCACAACTTATGGACCTCCAGGACCAAGAGAAAGCAAAGTTACATTTTAACCAACCCTCAGGTGGTTTTCTCCAAACTTTCATCTTCTTATTACTCTCTTCCTCACCCTGTAAAATTTCAGCATTCACTGCTTGAGCCTCAAACCAGTTTTCAACATCCTCTTTGATTCTCTTCAAAGTATCCAATGGTTCAACTCTCTTTCCTTCAAAGACCAAGGCATTTCTATTTTTCCATATCTGCCATACAGTCCAAGGAATGTTTCTTCTGATGCTTAAAAGTATATGAGACTTCTTCTGCAAGACAAGTAGATAATCCATGTTTGTATAGATGGACTCCAAACCGAAGTCATCCTTAGGACCAGGGATACCAGATAAAGCCCAAATTTGTCTTGATGAAGTACAAGAAAGGAGAACATGATTTATTGACTCTCCATCTAAAACACAAGTTTGACATCTCTCATCTCATTCCTCTAGATCTTATCCTATCCATCACCGGAACTGCCCCATTTAAAGCATTCCAAAAGAAAATCCTAATCTTAGTTGGAGCCTTGATTCTCCAAACCTCTTCTTTGATTCCATTTAAAGAAGGTAAGGCAATTACCTCTTGTATTAACTCCTGATGCTTGATTTGATTTGCCTTCCAATTACCGGACTTGACAGTGTAAACTCCATCTCTTGTAAATTTCCAAATCCAGTAATCTTCTTTTGTAACCACTGGCTTATTCCTCCTAATCAGCACAATATCCTGCTGATAAAACAATTCCTCCAGTAAGTCCGAGTTCCACCCATCAGAAGAATGAGAAAGTAAGTCACTCACTCTTAAATCTATGTTAACAAAGATGTTTTTCATAAGAGGAATCCTAAATCTATCATCTCCTAGCCAAGGATCACACCAGACTCTAATGGACTCCTCATTCCCTATCATTTTCTTTAGCCCTTGTTTCAATAATAATCTACCATGTAACACACTCTTCCACCCAAAAGAAGGCCGAACCCCTTCTACTACTTGCAAAAAATCCCCCTGATCAAAATATCTACTTTTAAGCAGCCTAGAACACAAGCTGTCAGGATTTTGCAATATTCTCCAGGCTTGTTTCCCTAAAAGAGTTTGATTGAAACATTCAATATCTCTAAAACCCATACCTCCATTCTTCTTAGAAAGACACAGCCTATCCCAACTAATCCAGTGGACTTTTTTCTTATCCTCAGTTGACTGCCACCAAAAATTAGCTATGCCACTAGCTAAAGAGATACAAGTAGATTTAGGAAGCTTAAAGCATGACATGACATAGATAGACATTGCCATAGCCACAGACTTTAGCAAAACTTCCTTACCACCTAAAGATAAAGTTCTGGAAAACCAATCTGAAATCCTATCCTTCAACCTATCTCTTATGTATTCCAACATATCACACTAGACCCACTAAAGCATTCTAGCAGTCCAAGATACGTACTTGTACCACCTTCTTGAAAGAACCCCAAACACAGTTGGATTCTTTCCTTAAGACCAGGATCCACTTTGACTCCAAAGGTGATAGCTGACTTCTCCAGAAATGTTTAGCATCTAAAAGGAGAAACTCACACAAAATGATTCATAATGTTTACACAAAAATGGCCAAAAAGTACAGTCGAAGCCATACGAATAAGATCAGAAGTCTTGATCTATCTCTTTTGTCAACTCTGCTGAATCCAGAAATAGCAACATAAAACTAACAAGTTATAACGAGTTTACATGTAAATTTTATATATATATATATATCATACAAAGTGACACCATTTTCACATTACAAACAAAAACTCAATTCAAACATATAAAAAGGAAAAACAGCAAAAGCAACAGAATTAGAAACAGAACAAAAAGAACAGAGGAATCATCTTCCTTCCTCACTTAACAAATCGGAATCGGAGCTCCGTTCCACTCCTTGAGACAATCCATCATCGGATCGATAAGTTTACCTTCACACATTGCAGTGAAAACCTTATCAAACTCTTCTCCAGGAGACACAACCTTTTCACCAGTCAACAACTTCGTTCCGAGCTCTTCCCTCACGAATTTGTACAACGGATACGATCTACATTCCTTAATCCTATTCGGAATCACCGCAGTTCCATTACCGTAAGCAGCTCTTGCCGCTTCCACCTCCTTTGGAAGCACCATCTTAAGCTCTTCCTCGAAAGCTCCAATCTTTTGAAAGATTGAAGTCACTGCGTTCTTCTCAGTCTCACCGTTGGATAAAGCGTGATCAACAATGACTTGTCTTAGCTTCTGCATCAACGGGTAAGTTGCGCTACAAGGATCGTCGACGTACGTGAAAACTTGTTCACGATCAACGACTTTAAGCAAGTCTTTCTCGCAGAAACGCGATGGATGTAGCTCACCATTGATTCCAGTGGTTAAGACTTTCTTAGCAACTTGAGAGACAGTGTTCTTCACAGTTTGTCTCAGATTCTCTTCAAGATGTCTGAGATCAACAGCTTGACATATAGCTACGAGGAACGTCGTCGACATAAGCTTGAGAATGTCAACAGCTTCAGAGGTTTTACGAGACGAGATAAGTCCGAGAGAGTTCACGTCTTGGTTATGTTGTTCAGCTGATTGAACATGGCTTGTGACTGGATTCGCTAAGTATTGAAGCTCTGAACAATAAGAAGCCATAGCAATCTCTGCTCCTTTGAATCCATAATCCAAGCTTGGATTATCCGAAGCTGTTAGATTCGAAGGAAGACCATTGTTGTAGAAATCGTTAACAAGCTCAGAGAATTGAGCAAACATGAGCTTCCCAATCGCTGCAACCGCAAGACGAGTGTTATCCATCGAAACTCCGATCGGTGTTCCTTGGAAATTACCACCGTGAATCGCCTTGTTCCGGGAAACATCGATCAACGGATTATCGTTAACGGAGTTGATTTCACGCTCGATCGATTTCGTAGCTTGACGGATTACTTCGATCTGAGGACCTAACCATTGAGGAGAAGTACGAAGAGCGTAACGATCTTGTTTAGGTTTCTGCAATGGATCCATCTCGTGAAGCTTTTGAGCTAATTTCATGTAAGAGCTTCCGTCGAGTATATGCTCCATTATCGCCGCCGCTTCGATTTGACCTGGATGATGCTTCAATCGGTGAGTCAGATGATCGGTAAACTCAGGTTTCCCACTCATAACCTCCGCGAAAATCGCCGATAAAACCTCAGCTAAAACCGATTGAACATTTGCTTCGAATAAAACCATCGAAGCCATTCCAGATCCAACCGCCGTACCGTTAACGAGCGCTAATCCTTCCTTTGGCTGCAGATCGAAGAATCCAGAGCTGATTCCGGCTTTCTCAAAAGCTTCTGCGGCGGTTAGGGGTTCGCCGTTAGGACCGATGGCTTTGGAGTTTGGACGGCCAGTGAGAAGTCCGGCGATGTAAGAGAGAGGAACGAGATCGCCGGAAGCGGTTATGGTTCCACGAAGTGGAAGAGAAGGAGTGATGTTGTGATTGAGAAGACTTGTGATCGCTTCGAGGATCTCGAATCTGATACCAGAGTATCCTTGGAGTAGAGTGTTGACTCGTACGAGCATGGCTGCTCTCGCGGCGGATTCCGGTAACGTGTGGCATGTCTCCTTCGTGTTCCCGAATATTCCGGCGTTCAAAAATCTGAAAACAAAACAAACAATTAAATTGATTATTATTATTAAACTTAGACCCGACCCGACCCGAGTTACCGACATGGCGTGATTCTCATAATCTCATGCAAATGGAATTTTTTTTTTGTCCTTGTGAGTGACAATTATAAAACACCAAATAATCTCTGTCAATAAAATCCACTTTAGCTACTAATTTTACTTTGATCCCATAATTCAGAATTAATTTGTGAGAGATGGATTATCTATCACTTCTATAATCACTCTCCTAAAAAAAAATTATGATATGGCTAAACAAACAATATGACATGGCAACTTTGAATAGAAATTTTCTATATTAAATTTAAATTAATTAATCATAACAAAATCATTTAGAAAATCTTTCCATAAATAAATTTATCTTTATTTATTTAAGTAGATTTACAACATTTTATTCTAATTTTTGTTTTTCAGATTAAAGTTTGTTATAATTATTCTTATCACAAAGAAAGTTTGAGGACATAAATATTTTTATAATAAAGATTTACCAAATTTTTTAAAAGATATTGTATTATGTTTTGTGATAAAATATTCTAAAATTTATAAAACCCATGTATATATATTTTTTTCTTAAAGAAACGTTTTTAAACATAAAAGTATTTGAAAATGAAAAAATATGAGTTATAGATAATGAAAAGTGACATTTCTAAAATGACATTTCTAAAAAAAAATTCTTCAAAAATCAATTTAACAATAACATATTATGTTTAATGTTAATAAAAACACTATGAAAAATTCAATATGAAATAAAAAAATTCGTTGAATGAGTGAAATTGATCTCTAAATCTAATATCTTTCTAATTATCTCATAAAATTCTTTGTAAAGAAAATTATATATTTTTTAAAAAGATGATCAAAGGGTTTAGTCTTTTATGAAAAGAATCTCAATTTTTTATAATAAATTACACACGCTCATATATAGATTATTATATATTTTATTTGACTTATTTACGTATATAAAATAAAAAAATTAGAATAATAAAATGATAAAACTAAACTTCTAAAAATTCATATTATTAACAAAAAAAAATTTACGACAAAATATCAGTAATAATATATATAGTAAAAATCAAAAAAATGCATATTTTCACATGTTTTAAGTATAATTTTTTTTAAAAACATTATAAATGAATTATCTGCGTATACGCAGAGTCACCTAGTTATAAGTATGACAATAAAAATTAAATAAATGTTTTGATTACATTCCTTCCTTGATCTAATTAAATTAGACATAAATAGTTTCAATTGAATTTAATTACCTGATGAGTTCCTTTTGCAATGCGGCGCCGTTTTTGGTTCTTCGGTGAGAAGTTGCACCAAAACCGGTGATAACACCGTAACTGTCGCTACCTTTTCCCATACTCTCCATAACCCAATCGCTGCTAGCTTTCACTCCGCCTCTCGAAGTTTCCACTAGCTCAACCTTAACTCCACCGTGTACGGTGGAGATTGCCGCAACTTGTCCTATCGTCAGCGATTCACCACCGAGATTCACCACCGGTTTCCGGTACTCATCAACCATCCTTTTCACCTCGTCTAAATGGCTTCCTTTCATTTGCTCCGCCGCTAAACCCCAGTTCAACGGATCCGCAACGCACAATTTCATGGCTTCGGTTTTCCCGCTTTGGTTTAGTGGTGATGATCCGTTAATCTGATCCATTTGGTCGAGTTTTTTTGGTTTTGGTTAAATAAGATTGAAAGATCTCTTGATTTGTTTGGTGAAGCAAAGAGAGAGAGAGAGAGAAGATTGAAATGTTCTTAAGGAAGATTTGGTTCCTGAGGAAGAAGAGAAGAGGGAAGAGTGGTTTAAATAAGGAAGACGATACTAGTGCTTGTTCTTAGTAATGTTTTTAAATCCGACCCGGATGAAGCACCGGATTGTCAGCCGGGTCACGGGTCATCCGGTGGAACCGAATCAATTGCGGGTCAACTACGGATCAATTGATTAATGAATTTTAATAAATTTATATATATCTATATAGTTTTATAAATATAAAAATAAAATAAAAATATATATCAAGTAAATATAGTGACTAAAATAAATATTTAGTGTATGTTTTAATTAGTTTTTGTTTTTAAACTTTTAAATCTTTTTCATAGAAAAGTTAGAATTTATTAATTCATATTGATGATAAATGATAATAATAAAATAAACGATTAAAGAAGTGATGACGAAATAAAAAGAAACAGTTAAAAATGAAGAATAAATAAAGAGAAACAAATTAACTATTAATTAAAAATATTAATAATACGTAATAAAATCACATAAAAAGTCAAAAACTCTAATCTATATCTTAATAAACTTTTTATTTTTTATTGTTGCTTCTTTTCCTTCCGTTGCTCCTTAAGTTTTCAACACTATTTCGTTTGTTAAAGATAAAATTTTTATCTATGAATATAATCCTAAATCTTTTTATTTTTATTAAAACCAGAAACCGTTCGGATCAGGTTTTTGTTAGTTCGCCGGGTTTTGGCAGATTTTTTTGGGTTTTAGCAGTTCAATAGGATTTCAGGTTTTAAATGAAACTCAGACCAAAAACTTTGTTGGATCGCGGTTCAACCGGTAGAACCGGCCAGTCCGGTCTGGGTTTAAAAACCTTGGTTGTTAGGTAAGCATAGAGAAGAGGAACCAAGTATATTTGATTTATGAAAAATAATAATAAAATAAAAATGCGAGTGAGAGTGGGTGGGTCAGAGATTAATGATGACCGTTGGATGAAGAATGGAGATCTAGCGGTGGAGAATGGAAACCGTGAATTTGGTTTAAGTCGCAAAAAGTGTTTTTTTCTTTCTAACGCGGTGTTTTGTTGTGTTGGAAAAAGGTGGTCGCGGATGGGTGGCTGAGGAAAATAGCGTTTTGCGGTTGGTGAGACTTGAGAGATATTTTTTAGTAAAATTGTTTACGAGTGATTATGGCCTGGGTTTGGGAATGAGCAAGGGAGTAGGTGTGTGTAATGTAAGACCACTTCCATCAAATGTGGTAAAATTTTTAAAATAATAGTTAAAAATATTAGAGGAATTTTCCAAAAAAAAAGAGAGGATGTCTAAAGTATTTCATTTAAAAACTTATGTATTATCTTTTGAGAACTCCTCTTCATATTTTGTTTAATACTGCCTCCGTTTCACTGTATATGTTGTTTTGGAGGTTTTTTTTTGTTTCAAAATATAAGTTGTTTTGACAATACTAGGTACTTTTTAACTTTATTGAATATTATGTAACCACTAGTATTTTGCAGTATTTTGTGTGATTTGTCAAATTATTTTTATTAAATATATTAAATGATACTTTTTAGTAGTTTCTTAATATGCGTGTTTTTAATTAAAACAACTTATATTTTGAAACAGATGGAGTATAATTTTTTTGAAAACTTCTCTAAGAGCATGTTCAATGGTGGCTCTTAAGATAAGTTCTTAACATAAAACATATTAAAATTAAATAAAAATTGGTTTAATTATGCAGAGAAGATAATTATCACAAATCTTGGCATTACTGATCTTTGATGCGAATGCAGATACTTGTCTACAAACTATGCATGGCTGATGCATCTGAATTACATAAGCTCATAGCTATTGTTGAGAATGCATCTGAATTACATAAGCTCATAGCTATTGTTGAGAATGCATCTCATTCTCAAGCAGTTAGTTAGCTATTAGTGTTTTGGTGGATATATGGAAACAAATAGTCCGGACAGCAGGAATAAAATCAGTTGAGGTCTTTTCTACATCTCTGCCGCTGCAGCTCGTTGTATTAATCATGGACAGGGTCACTATGCTGGGGAAGTTATGTTGTGATCCTTTTCAGGTTGACTATGGTTAAAGACCTCTTCAATGTTCTCCACAAAGTAGTAGGAAAACATTCTGAAATGAGGCTACTAGTGCTTGACAAAGTCAGGTTATTTGTAGAGTATATTGTGAGCCTGACTAATGGCTTAAGAAAAACAGATGGAGCTCATGAATTGCTGCTTGGTGTTATCAATTACAAGGGGCAAAGGGCGATGGTTCTAGCCTCAATACACAAGTTCCTGATAATGTTCTTGAAGAATATGGAGGGCGATGGTTCTCTTTCGTCTCAAGTTTATGAAAAAGTGAAGCATATCACTGAGTGTGTACGTTCATTGATTTTTGACCAGCTGAAAACCAATGTCCAGTCTGATATTAACTGTTTTTGGTTAAAGTCATTATCCTATGCTGAAGGGAAATTCCAACTGCTTCTCATGCCAAGTGATAGTTTCAAGTTAGTCAGTTGGTTGAAAAGTAGCGATTACTTGTCAGAGCTTACTAAAGATGCATCTAAAGAATTTGCCCATAGCGTAGCTCTTCATGAAGCTTATATGAATTTACAATCGTCTCTGGGAATGTTGGGAAAGAGTATAGCATCAAGACAAGTGTTCTGTTTCCAAACGTGGTTCTTGGTTTTAAAGACTCGGATACTGGAAACTGTGATTGATCTCGTCGAAAGCCTCGGGCTACTTAACCAAGATATCTGCAACAAGATGCAGATTGCTTTTGGCATTCCAAAGTATTTCTTCAACTTAAGGTATTATGAAAGTTGTGAACACACTTCGATTTTAACCTGTCTTTGTGCTGCTCTGTGAATTAATGATTATGCATATTTTCAACCATAACTAATTCTATACGTGTGTTTTTTTGTCGCTAATATGTTTTCATTGGATTTACATTTTCAGTCCTTGTGTTGGTGCCGAGCTATTTGCTCTTAGTTCAGCCAGCAGCAAGAGTATTTCAGTGGAACAAGGCTTTCAACTGTCACTAGATCTTTGCCTTCAGTTGAAAAACATACAACAACCGCGAGTCTCTATTCGACTAACGAAACTGTACTGCCTCCTATGTTCTAAACTAGCTTATCACACACCTACTCAACACGGTGAAAACAACAGAAACCAAAAGTCTTATTTGCCTTGGTAGAAATGAGTAACAAGCTGTTTCATCATGCTATCAAGTCTGGTAAGGAGCCGGAAGTTGGAGGTCGACTTGAATGGAACAACAATGATGTTTCTGCGGTTGTGCAGTTCGAACCAAATGAGAGAGGACAAGGGTTTTCGAGCTGCTTGTTAGATGTTTCGCGGTTCCCAGTTGGTTCATTTCAAATAAAATGGCTAAGCTGTTGCATTGATCAACATGGTTCTTACTGGAATCTTCTACCTCTCAATGGCAAACCCGTGTTTACCGTGAAGAAAGCTTCATGACTATATCCAAAACTCAGTGTGTAACAGATTTGAAGGACCAAGGAGGATATGGTTTGGAGCAAGCAAGAAAAGAGAAAGATTTGCCTTGATTAGAAGGCTTAAGTCTAATCTCGAGATTTGCAGCCGCGATGTGAGTTTGAGTGACCAATTGGAATATATCTCGGGTCTGCTCAATATTCATGCTAAGGTTTTTGGTTATGGACCATATGGTTAAGGCCTAAGGGTTATGGTCACATAAGAGAGATCTAAAGGAGACCATAGTCTCTCAAATGTGGTCCAAGAAAAAGCTAACTTCAATTATGTCCTGTACCTAACATGATAATTAGCTAATATCTAACGCTTTGTATTAATGGCAAAGTTTTTGTTTGTTGGTGACCAAAATATTTCTCAAATATTAATATCTTATTGCAAAGTTGCATGAGTTTTTTTTTTTGTTTTCTTACCATTCATGAAGAACTAGACAACCAAAATCATGGAAACTCTTGTAACATAATTAGATATATAATAAATAGCGTTCTGTTAATCTAAGGTTGATTTAAGTTTCAATGTCCTCTTCTTATTGTGTCCTGCATATTATCACTTTACTTTGTTGTATGTTGTGTCTATACAATGTTGAAATAATGGAATAAGACCATTTCTCTATAGTGATTTAAATTACATGTCAAAAGAAAACTAAAACTAAAACTTTTTCAATAAACATCCTAAAATACCACAAAACAAATTTTAGTCAAAAATTATCACTATTTTGAAAAAGTCCAAAAAACTATGAAATTAGGCTCTTAGGAAGGATTTTTCATTTATTTTTAATAAGGGCTGGATTCAGGTCCGGCCCAAGCCTTGTGCAAGGAGTGCATATGCACAGAGTCCATTTCCTTTAAAAAAATAATTCAGGCTATTTCTTTTTGCAAAACGAGGTCCTAAATTTTTTCTTTTTTAAAAATGCAATTTTTTACAATTTTTTATATATAAAAGTCAAAAAAAAAAATTGCTCTGGGTCCAGTTTTATAATAGGCCGGGCCTGACTGGGTTACCAAACTATCTAAGATTTTTTTCTAAACTTTTCAGAGCTTTTTTTAAACATAAAATTTTGTGGGATTTCTGGTCAATGAAAATCATTTTAGAGGAAATAAATTGAGTTAGTCAAAATGAGTTATGCATTGGATTAAAACCAAAATAGAAAGAAAGAAATATGCATTGAATTTAATTCCATTTAATGGACAATAATAGTTGTCTATAGTAGGATTATTGACAGGACTACCAAAACTAAGGGGGGAAAATCAAGTTAAAAAGAAATGAACTTGTTGACAATAACAACAAAAATTTACTGAAAATTGAAGTAATTGTGTGAATGAAAGGAGAGAACGAAGCTACTATAAAGTAAGTTTTTTCTTTCTTTCATTTTTCTGATAATGCCAAAAGTAAGTTTCGGGTAAATCTTAGTTAATATTTATATTAATGTCTCTTTTAAATTGTAACTTAGCCTTATGCATTTTGAAATTTTAAGATGTTTGTTCATATCTCGATTTTGGAGATCATAAAACATAATTTGGTTAATACATATGCGGGGAATCGATCAGAGCTTAAACTGTTTGTTACTTGTATGTTATTTCTATTGTGGTGCAAATTATTAGTTGGGAAAAACTATCAATGCACATTAAATTTTGAGTTCTACTTTTATATTTTCGTTTTGCCATAATACTTTTAACAGATTTATGAACTTATGACAGAAAATCTCCTAATTTTTTGTGTTGTTGTTAAGATTACTAATTAATTAACACAACTTTGAGTTTTAACAAGCCATAATAAATTTTATTATGGGGGAGAAATGTTACCGTATGTCATTACCGTTGAGTTTTGGGTTTGCAATTAATTAACTTCATGTAACCTACTTACTTTGCATCCATTTTCTTATGTTATTCTTTTCTTAGGGTTGTAAATTAACTATTAATAATTAACCTTTAGATACATATAAATAGGTGGGATCTCGGGATCTAATTGTTTTACCACCTAACATGACTCTAGACTAAATTTTCAATTTTGCTATGAGATTTAAAGGCCAATTTCAAATTTCTGGTGAGGAATCCAACATTCTATCACACAATTCTTTGATTTAATGTTTTTCTCTCATTTCCAAAATTATATTATGAAGCTTTTTCCATCTTTGAATAGAGAAACCTTCTTCTGAATAATATTTTTTATGTCTCTCTAGAAATATTACACAAGCATGTTTATTCGATTTTATATCTTTATTTTTGTATTGAAATATTACTACAAACTAAACTGCTCTTCCTCTCTTTTATGTATTTTTGTTTTTTAACCATATTAATTTGATTTGCAATATCCATCCTTATTAACACATTTTTTTTGTTTATGAATCAAAAATACATTATTTATCTTTCATTCGGCTCTGTTTTACATCTACAGGCCTCAAATATAATCCCATAGGAATCCTAAAGCAGTATTTGGGATTTGAACAATAAAAAAAACACTCACAATCAAGAACAATTAGAGGTACGTTTTGCAGATTTTCTTGTTCTTTAGGTTACATGCAATTCATGTTCTGATTAGAGGGGAGAAAGTATTGTTCTTATGCCAATGGTATAATTAAATTCTTCAATCTCTTGAAGAAGGTGAAAATACAGATGACCAAACAAAGAGATATTGTTTCATTCATAGATTTTAAAAGCATTAGTTATTAATATAATAAGTTAAAACACACATAATTCATAGATATAAAACCCTTTTGCATTTTTCAGTACATAAATTTGAATTTAATACCCTCCTTATAAGCAAATTTAGAAAGAAGAAAATAAAAAGAAAGTGTGTTCATATATATAACTTGAATTGGAAGAAAAAATAAAAGAAAAAGGAAAAAAAAAAAACTCTACCAAAAACCTATCCACCATTCAAACCTTCCCAACCAAAACCCCATGACTTGGTTTACCCTTTTACATACAAATATCTAATCATAATGCATGAATCTAAACCTTTTTTACACTTTTGTAGATCTTTTTCCATTTTCCCCAAACTAACTAGCATATCTATCGATCTTTTCTCTCTATAAACAATACAAAAACCACGCAAAAATGTCACAAATGGTTAATATATGTTTGAAAGAGAGTTGGTTTCACGGTAAGTCATATATTTGACAAAATTAGTATTTATAAAAAGTAATTAGGTATAGAGTTTCGAGTTTATGAGCAATATAACTAATACGTTATTGCGTAAACCGGTAGAAATAGAGAGAAAAAGTGGATCAAAGATAAATGAGTGCCAAATGTGTGACTCCCAATAGAAAAGACAAAAGTTTGTATAATGTTTTCATAGGTAACCTTAGTTGGGCCTTTCTCTTTCCATGTCCTAACAACATGCATATATATATATATAAATGTCTTACTACCATTAGCTTTAGCCATTCTCATTTTTGACTCATTGGATTATTGTAGGAGGAAACTATGGAGATAAGGAAAAGTCAAGTGGTCATGCTAGTTTTGTTGGCAATAATGAGTCTAATGGTGAGTCAAGTGGCCTTAGCCGAGAAGTATTCAGGCTTAATGGCCCCTCATGACAGGCAAATAGCGGAAATGCAAGCCCTTAAAGCTTCATTGGTTCGCCGAAACCTATCGCCTTTGGTATCTCCTCCTCCTACCCCTCCTCAGGTATCTATACTATAGTTTCTTTATCGTAACGATATTATAGTTTAGCTATAATTGAGTTTGTTCAAAAGGTTTTTGCTTTATAGGTTTAGATTCATTGAAATGATACATGACATATGATGAATACATGGTGTAGGCAGTACCCGGTCCGCGCGTGTACCAAGTGATATCATATGGTGCCGATCCCACAGGGAAATCGGATAGCACGAATGCGATTTTAAAAGCTATGGAAGATGCATTCGAAGGTCCAAATCATGGAATTTTAATGGAAGGTATAAATGATCTTGGAGGAGCAAGAATTGATCTTCAAGGTGGAAGCTACTTAATCAGCCGTCCTCTCCGGTTTCCCTCAGCCGGCGTCGGAAATCTCCTCGTAAGTATATATCTCTTATTTTCCGATCTCAATTTTTGTCAAACTATATATTAAAAGTTGTTCATTGCAAGTCAACATATAGAAGTTAGATTTCTTCCGTACGTGTGAGTGAATATAGCGACAAAGTCATGTTCAAATAAATACTTGTCCTTCATGTTCTATGTGACGTGATATGACAATGCATCCATATGTTAGGTAGATATTTTAGTAGAACCTTAGTTTAAACGTAAACTTGATTAAAGATGCTATTAGGTGTGGTGAAACATTGGAAAAGTAATTAAATCAAAATTTTCTTTTCTTTCACGGGAATAGAATGATTCCTTTCTTTCTATGCATGTTTCTCCCATAATTTCAAACATTATGACTTTTATAACTCCCCAACAAAAGAAGTTTCTTTTGATTTAAAATTAATTATCTCTGAAATTTGCTTCCTTTTTTTCTTGTCTTCTTTTGCATTCAAATAGAAAACTATCTAAAATTCCTATCAAAGTTAAAAAAAAAAATTAATTCTTATCAAAGTTACAACTTTCTGTGCTTTATAATTCTTCCATTTTAAAATATAAACTGTCGTTAAAGATTGAAAACTCATTTTTGTTATCTTATAGTCTTGTTAATTACATTCTACATTATTTTTTCTCTACATCATATAATTTCACAAGTTGAATTCTCTACAATCATATAATTATAAGTTGAAATTTAATGACAAAAATTGAAAAAAATCTCCTCATTCCATATTTTCTTAATTACATGTTCTCTCATTTATAAAATTCGTTACCATTGGTAATACAATTTTAAAATATTGATGGTTTATTTTTTTTGTTGACTTGTGTAACACGTCAGATAAATGGAGGAACATTAAGGGCATCAAATGATTTTCCAGTGGATAATTACCTAATCGAACTCAAAGACGAATCATCAAAGTTACAATACATCTTCGAATACATAACTCTCCGTGATCTTCTTATCGACTGTAACTATCGCGGCGGAGCAATCGCCGTCGTGAATTCTCTCAGAACAAGCATAGACAATTGTTACATCACAAGATTCGGAGACACAAACGGAATCCTTGTCAAAAAAGGACACGAGACTTACATTAGAAACTCGTTTCTTGGTCAACACATAACCGCCGGTGGAGACAGAGGAGAGAGAAAATTTTCCGGCACCGCCGTCAATCTGATGGGTAACGATAACGCCGTTACTGACACCGTTATCTTCTCGGCCAAGATTGGGGTAATGATAACCGGACAAGCGAATCTGTTATCCGGTGTGCATTGTTATAACAAAGCAACCGGTTTTGGAGGAACCGGAATTTATTTGAAATTACCCGGTTTAACTCAGAACCGAATTGTGAATTCGTATTTGGATTATACCGGTATCGTCGCGGAAGATCCGGTTCAGTTACAGATTTCAGGGACGTTTTTTCTTGGTGATGCGTTTATTTTGCTGAAAGCGATAACCGGAGTGGTTCGTGGGGTAAATATTGTTGATAATATGTTTTCCGGTTCGGGTAATGGGGTCCCGATTGTGCAATTGGATCAAACGAATTCCGGTTTTGGTGACGTTGACCAGGTGGTGATTGACCGGAACAGTGTGAACGGAATGGCGGTTAAATCGACGGTTGGTAAAGGATCGGTTTCTGGAACTGGTACGTCTTGGACCGTTGATTTGAATCCGGTTTTGTTGTTTCCGGATTTGATCAAGCACGTGCAGTACACGCTTGTGGCGAGTGAAGCTGGCGCGTTTCCTGTTCACGCGCTAAGGAACGTTACGGAGAATAGAGTGGTCGTTGAGACAAATGCTCCTGTTACTGCAGATGTTTATGTAACAGTGGATCAAGGAATTTGATTAATGTTTTTTTTTGCCGTACTGGTTTAATAATTATATAAAAAAAAAATTATATTTGGTGGTTTTCGATGTTTTTGTAATTTTTCCTAAAGAAGGGGAATTTTTTTAGTAGTTGGTAAATAAGGAGGAAACAAAACTTGGAAATTGTGAATACAGTTGAAGAGTTGGTAACAGACATTTACTAGTTTTTCTCTGAGATAAAAATTCAATGCCAATGACTGATTTAACTTACTTCTGATGAGTTTTATTGTTTTGACCAATAAAATCTAGTGCTCTATTTTTCTTTACATGAGAATATTCTCAAATAAAGTAGCTAAATACTATAATTTCATTAGTTTTCTATAAAGCCGGCTATGAAAAAGAATTATCTCTAAAAGTAGATTAAATTATATTACCACACTCAATCTTCATTTTCAGTAATCACTTCAAGTCTTCGACAAATGTATAATTCTGTAGGTTAGATACTTTGTTAACAAAGAAGTGGTCGAAATCTTAACAATTACACCAACAAAAGAAAAAAAAGTGGTTGAAAATAAGTAAAATGATGAATAAGTTTGTAAAAAAGCAGACTTTATGACAAATAAAGTCGTAAGATGGTAACAAAGTCTAAAACGAATGATTGTTTTTCGTATAAAAAAATCATCATTTTATCTTTATTGATAAATGATAACGTTGCAGAAAGTCTGCATATTCTTAATATTAAATAAATAATAATTAACTCATTTAAAACCATAAAATGACATAGCTTTTTTTTTAATTACAACAGAAAATTATATGTTTGATAATAAAAGCTATAATTAATTTTTAAAACCTAAAATAAAAATCTAAGAAAAAGACTTTAAGAACATTCTGTAGCGTGTCTTTTCGTATTTCCTTATGAATAAAGCAAAAAATACCAACTAAAGTGTTTAATAATCGGAATTCGAGTCGGTACATTGAAACAATAAATCAAAATTTAATAACATAGATCATGCATTGCCTAAGTATTAATACAACACACACGCGCTCATATCTAACCTGCATCTTCTTCATAAATCATTCTCTCTCTCTTTCTCTCTGAAGAAGACAACAATCAAGAAAAACCAAATGAAATTGGATTGCTTTGTTTGCTTGTTACTGTTTATCATCACAATTTCAAATGAATTTGAAGTGACATTATCCTTAAGAAGAGACAAGACAAAGCTTCTTGAATTTCAAGAAAAGATCCAAGAAAGACTTGCAATCACTCCAACTCTCGCACCATTGTCTTCTCCTTCTTCTCACTCTCCCAAAATGGTAAAGTTTCACACATTTCAGTTTGTATATGGACATGCACATGTGAGTGAAATTTGTGAGTGTGTGAGTTTGGTTTGTGCAGGTGGGGAAGGTGATATACCCGATTGGTTATGGAGCTGATCCGACAGGTGTACAAGACAGTAGTGACGCAATACTTGAAGCTTTAACTGATGCTTTTCAGTTACAAACTGAGCTTCACATGCTGCCACGTGTCGCCGATTTAGGTGGTCTTGTGATTGATCTTCAAGGTGGCAGTTACAAGATCGGAAAACCTCTCAGGTTTCCTTCTTCCGGCGGAGGAAATCTCCTGGTTAGTTCCTTTAGATACATTTGAGTTTTTGCTCAAGAAAGTTGCAAAAAGTTTGAGTCTTTACCGGTATCTAGTGGTTAGTTCCTTAGTTACATTTTGAGTTTTTGCTCAAAAAACTTACAAAAGTTTGAATCTGTACCCATTTTTGGTGATTTGGAGATTTTGCTCAAAGAATCTTGCAAAAAGTTTGCATCTTTACTCATATTTTGAATATCTCGGAGTCTTTGCTTGAGAAACTTGCAAAATTTTTTTAATCTTTAACGTTTTTTCAGGTAAAAGGAGGGACTTTCCGCGCATCGGAAGAGTTTCCCGGTGATAGGCATTTGGTCGAACTAGTAGCATCAAACTCTGGTAAACGGATGAAAATGTCTCCGAAGGATGTGTTTTCTGATCGGAAAGACCTGAGCTCTGGGATCTTCTATGAGGATGTGAACTTCCAAGACGTTCTCTTCGACTCAGGCTTCCGAGGCGGGGGTATTTTGGTAATTGACTCAGCTCGTATCCGTATAACCAATTGCTACTTCCTCCATTTCACAACACAGGGGATTAAAGTCCAGGGAGGTCACGAGACATACATTTCAAACTCTTTCTTGGGGCAACATTCAACGGTAGGTGGAGACAAAGACGAAAGACAATTTTCCGGGACAGGAATCGATCTTTGGAGTAACGATAATGCCATTACAGATGTAGTGATTTTCTCGGCTGGGATCGGTATTTCTTTGAATGGCCAGGCAAACATGGTCACGGGTGTGCATTGCTACAATAAAGCCACATGGTTTGGTGGAATCGGCATTCTAGTGAAAGCCCGTCTAACAAGGATAGACAATTGTTACCTTGATTACACAGGTATAGTCATTGAAGATCCGGTTCAAGTTCATGTCACAAACGCCCTATTCTTAGGAGAAGCAAACATAGTGTTGAAATCGGTAGACGGGAAGATTTCCGGGGTAAACATCGTCAATAACATGTTTATCGGTGATGAAAAGAAAAATTTTCCGATCATCAAGCTAGAAGGAGAGTTTCATGACATTGATCAAGTTGTGATTGATCACAACAACGCCGATGGGATGATGCTGAAATCAACAACCGGGAAGTCAAAAGTTTCCACGAACGGGACAAGATGGATCGCTGATTTTTCCCGTGTTTTGGTATTTCCAAACCGAATAAATCATTACCAGCATTCGTTTTTCGCTCAATCCGGACAGATTCCTGCAAATGCAGTAACCAATGTTTCCAACAATGTAGTAGTTGTAGAAACAGATAGAGCTGTAACTGGTACTGTGTCAGTGATTGTTCATCAGTAAAACAACATTCTCCAATATTGAACATATTGTTCTAAATGAGAAAGCTTCAAAAGATAAGAGTGAACTTTTATATCAACTAGAATTTAAATAAGAGGAGATTGGGTCAAACCTCTTACGCCAGAGAAGCAGAACAGAGGTGGAGAAGCAGTAACAACATTTAATAACAGAGATCATTTCTCTTTGCCTCCATCTTCTTCACAATCATTTTCTCTTTCAAGAAGAGGACAAATATCAAGAGAAACCAAATGAGACTCTACTGCTTTGTTTGTTTGTTACTGTTTCTCATCACAATTTCAATGGAATATGATGAGACATTATCCTTAAGAAGAGACACGACAAAGCTTCTCGAATGCCAACAGAAGATCCATGAACGCTTGATATGACTGATCATTTTCTCATTAATCATTATATATAATGTGAGCCGGTCTATGCAAGTTCGGACCACAATGGTCACATTTTGGTGCTAACAATTAATACCAGCAATCAGCGACCTCGTCATTGGCGGCCTGTTCTGGCACTTGCAGCTTCTCAGGGGGACCACAAGTTCTCGGTTGTGCTTGGAAATCACGTTTCCCGGGTTTCGCAATGTCTATATAAATCATCCGACCATTGTACATCTGCAACACGATGGTAACATTTTAGTTACTTTCAAGACATAGAAAACGTAAACTTGCTTAATCCAATTCACGCTTGAGTCGAAATGAAGCATTTACCCTACGGTCCATCGTCTCTAGGGCCAGAAAAGCATCATCTTGAGACTTGAATTGAATAAAGGCATAACCTTTTGATCTCTTCATTGACTCTTCTTTGATAAGCTTAACTGTTTCAAAAAGTAAAAGTGAACATATCAATTTATCAATTTATGAAACCTAAAGCAGATGTTGAATTTCGACACAACAAGAAACAGAGTAAGTGCAAAAGCACACCTTCAGCTATCTCCCCAAAAGCTGAAAACTCCTTCTGCAGAAAATCTTCACTTGTAGAAAACGGTAAATCTGCAAATTCAAAGCCAAGAAACATCAGAAACATAACAAAATTACCGAATTGAAGTTACAATAAACTTCAATTTCAAGACATTTGTTAAGTTCCAGAACAAGAACTGATTTCTAAAATCTCCAGAAACTATAACTACATAAACACACACACACAATCCTGACTCAAATCCTCCGTTTTTTCATCAAACACGAATCAGAATCTCTTCTTGGATACTAAACAGAAGCGAAATCGAATCTAAACCAAAGGAAGAAGCTTACTTCGAACCATGATTTTGCTAGCGAGAGGGTAATTAGAGAGTGAAGCTTGAATCTTCGGAAATCCACGGTTCCTGTAACTTGTTAGAGAAGACGAAGTACCCACAAATGAAGGAAAAGATAACGTCGCCGACCACATCGTTTCACGGTCGCCGGAGCGAGAGAGAAGAAGAAGAAGAAAACAGTCGTGAAGTTTATCTTACAAGACCGTTGTTTAATACTTCCAAAAACGACGTCGTTATAAGGGCCCATGAAGTGGCCCAATAATGGCGTTCAGATTTTGTAAATAAGCGGGGGTGTATCTGAGAAAATCTGAAAGTCTATGCAACGATTGCAAAGTCTTGAGAAAACAAAGGGCTTAAACGGAAATTTATGTTTATTTTGTTGATGATAAGACAAAACCCCACGAGAAACCCTAATTTTGTATCTCACTGAGCTTCCAGAAATTTCCAAGGAGACATTTTTTCACCATTTTCAAATCTCTCTCTCTCTCTCTCTCTCTCTCTCTCTCCGGCGACGACGATGGCTATGTTCTCTCACCGTCTCCGACGAGCTTTACTCACGGCGACATCTTCAATTAACAGATCAATCTCTCTCTCATCTCCGGCTTCATTAGCACCACCGTCCGATTTCCCTTCAGTAACCACGGTGCTAAAGAGATCCGTTTTAGGTCGTTCGACGGATGTTTCTCGAACTCCGGTGAGGTTGTTTTCGACGGGAAAGTACAGACTTTACAAAGAAGGTGATGAGATCACGGAAGATACTGTGTTATTCGAAGGATGTGATTACAATCATTGGCTTATCACAATGGATTTCCCAAAGGATAATCCTTTGTCTCCTGAAGAAATGGTTTCTACATATGAACATACTTGTGCTAAAGGACTTGGTATCAGGTGAAATCAACTCTTGGGTCTTTTAAATTTCGTTCATTTATGTTCTCATTTCATTTAAGTTTGTGTCTTTTGTGTGTGTTCCTCTGTGTTTGGATTCTATCAGTTCTTAGGGAATTAGAAATGGATTAGTTATAAATTGTATGTTAAAAATGAGTTTTCTTTTAAGTAACTAAGACAAGAGAATTGAGAGATACACTCATTTGCAACTTTGTTATAATTTTCTTTTGGTATTTATATTGATTTTTTGATGTTATTGGTGTTTTATGGTTGAATCAGCTTGGCAGAGGCCAAGCAGAAAATCTATGCTTGTAGCACAACCACTTACCAAGGTTTTCAAGCAATCATGACTGAACAAGAATCAGAAAAGTTCAAGGGTATAGCTCAAATACTATCTTGAATTCTTTTTTACTTTTTTGATTATAAGAAAATTGATGTCTCCTCTTTTAATTTCGTATGCACATAGATCTACCTGGAGTGGTCTTCATATTGCCAGATTCCTACATTGATCCTGTGAACAAGGAGTATGGAGGTGAGTGTTGTCTTATTTTGGATATGTACAATTTTTTACTATTGGAACAATATATTAAAAAATTCTGCTGCTTGTTTTTTTCAGGAGACAAATATGAGAATGGTGTGATCACACATAGGCCACCACCAATTCAGATGAACAGATCAAGACCCCGTGATAGGGGCAATCCTAGATTTGACCGTCAAGGAGGCGGTCCTCAAAACTTCCAAAGAAACACAGGGTATGGTCAGCAACCGCCAATGCAAGGTGGTGGAGGAAGCTATGGTCCTCCACAGAACTATGGACCTCCAGGACAAGGTCAGGGAACTCGAGGGCCTCCACCGCTTCAAGGAGGTTACAATCAAGGACCTGGATCTCCTCCACCTCCATATCAGGCGGGTTACAATCAAGGTCCAGGATCTCAAGTTCCTCCATACCAAGGAACACCAGGCGGTTACGGTCAAACCGGAGCTGGGAACTATAGCCAAGGGCCACCACAAGGAGGTTACAGCCAAGGAGGGCCAAGGAATTACAGTCCACAAGGAAATGGAAACTATGGTTCTGCACCAGGAGCTGGAAATCCTGGATATGGTCAGGGATTCACTGGAGCTGGACAACCGCAGAATCAAACATTTCCTCAGGCCGATCAGAGGAATCCAGACTGGAACATCAATAATCCAGCAGGCCAGCCCGGGTCTGACCAAGTAAGGACTCAACCATAAATGAATCTTGCATAACCTGTTAATCATCAAGCATTGATTCACTCCGTTTTCCGCATAATTGTTACTGAGATGGTTCTTTGTTTCAGTTTCCACAGGGAAGGAGATACTAGACAAGAGACATGATGCCTTGCTCTGCTGTGAATGGAGCTGAACAAGGAGAAGAGAAGTGTTGAAGGCCTTTTATTAAGTTCTATAGTACATAGTATTTAGTCATCTTTCTACTTGTTAAAGACAATAATTAGCCCTTTTCTCCAAAGTTGAGCTTTTTGAACGCTGTTGGTTTGCATCTCTTAGTTGAAACACTTATGCAAGATTTTCATTTTGGATCTAATCTGGTTTTTGTACCATATCCACTGAAAGCTATTGTATTGGGTCTATTGACTAAGAAAGTAAAGATCGATTGGAAACTCTATTAGAGCAAAATGAATAGAAAAGGTGGACTTTGTAAACACTTGGAGCTCTTTACATGGACATAATGTTTCTATCAAAGTCTACTAGACAATACTTTCTTGTTTCTTCTTGACTGGTGGCAGTTTAGGTAATACCCAAGTAGGAGACTCGTTTAGCCACAGTGCTTCACCTGTCTCCTTGTGCTTAAAATCAGGGGCTTTCGCATTTCTCTACACGCAAACGAAAAAAGATATTGGTACAATGATCAATTTCTTCAAAAGATTGATAAAATGAACTGAGCAAACGATATACTACCTTGTCAACTCTATTGTCCCACCATTTATCCGGATTCTGAACCAATTCTCTCCATGATTCTTCTCCTACACCATTTCAGACCAGATTTTGGTTTATAGAAACATACATAATCATATGCCACATCTTTCTTTGTGTAGTTACATATGAACATGAGCAAAAAATGGGAACTTTACCTTTAAGTTGTTTCACTGCTCTGGCTTTAGGGACTAGAACATCAAACTCGAGTCCTTCAAGTTTTGACAAAACCCAATCAGGAGCCTTATTGAGCCACAGTGAGAGACTGCTATCTTTGTTTTTGAAATCAGGATGTCTTGGTTTTACCTATCCAAGAACAAACAGAGAACTCAAAAACTAGTAGAGAAATCGAACTACACCATATCAAATTAACGCAAATAAGATGAGGATGCATTGTTAAGCACATGGGCCATTTACCAATCCGTTGGCTTTATTTTCGCGGTGATCCCACCATTCTTTAGGATTTTCAATTAGGTGATTCCAAGAATCAGAAGCTTCATCCATGACAACATCCTTCTTAACTCTAGCTAGAAAATCAAAACATTGTCAAACGTTTAGCACAGAAAGTTGAAAACACATTCAATTGATGAACTCCGTTACAGAAAGCTGGAGAATTGTCCCCCTAGAGCCTTGCTCAGCGGTCAGACCTAACTCATGAACTAGTTGAAAAAAACAACACATTTCATGGATTTATGAAAAGAAAGAGTTTTGTGCGAGGAAATATCATCTAACACATACCAGGCCGCTTCTTGATGACACATTGTTCCTTTTCAGGTGATGATATAGCCATAGACCGAGAACTAGGCTGTACAAAATCGAGATTCTGGACCAGCACCTGTTGTGAGCAAACCAAACCACCTTAAGTTACAATGACACAGTGGAACTATCCATACAGATTCAAAGGAAAAAAACAAAACACATGAATGAGATAATCGAATCAAACATAGTACATCATGCTTTCTCAACCATTTCTACCTAACAAAATCTTAATAAGAAACACACACCTGAACATTGGCTTGAGCATAAGTCATATTTGGAGGAGGAGAATCTATAAACAGCTTTCCAGAAACATGAATACAATCGTCTTTACTTATATATCGAGCTGCGATTTTCGCTAAATCACCTTCGAATATTATCGGAATCCTGACACAACCAAAGCCCAAAAACCTTCTTAACATTCAATCACATACAAAAACACAAAACTTTATAAAATCTTCTGAATAAGAGAAACTCATAATAATCACACCAACACCAAGAAATAAGATTAACCGGAGAGAAAGAACAAGTACCAGAAAGCAGAGGAATCTAAACCGGATCTTTGTGAAATAACAGTACCAGCCCAGAATTTGCCATCAGAAGAAGCTTCGAATTGAACAGGTTGATCAACAAAACCAATCAGATTGACCCAATTCGCCATTTCCGTCTCGTAAGCTATCTCACTCGGCCGAACCAACTCACTCTCCGTCGTCGCCGTCGCTGGAACCACCACCACCTCCGGCGTTTTCAACGGCGGCTTGGCTCTTTGTTTCCTTCCGGGTTTTCCGGCGACCGCCGCTGTGTGTAAACGGATTTGCTGAGAGTGAGAGGCGATTCGTTTTCCAGTAGGGAATTGTGTTGCTCTCGGATGGATAAACGGCGAACATTCGATTCTTGTTAAGGATTTGGAAATCAAATTCATTTTTTCATAACAATGAGAAAGAATTTGACTTTTCGAATCTACGAATGAAAGTTTGAATTGGAAAAAGACAGAATTGTGAGACCGAAGAGAAACCCTAATTTTTGTGTCAAAGGGTTTAAGGAAAGAAATTGAAGAAAAAGGGGGAATTTTTATTTTCCGACAGGGATTAGTGATTGATGACTGTCGTTTAGTTGGCGCTGAGTAACTGTATCCTAAATTATTTGGGCCTCAATTGGGCTTATGAGTTTTCAATTGAACATAAGATAATTGTGATAATTAGTGGAGATTATTGGTTTATGAATTTTAGTTGATTTAAATATAAATTTATGTGTTATGAAACTATTTATTTTAAATTCTGTATTTAGTATATAATTTGTTTTTAAAATATTAGTCAAAATTAAATGTTATTCGATATTAAAAGTTTACGTAAAGTTTTAATTTCACAGTTGATTTTAATGAACATTACAAAGATTTCTAAATAAACTTACGGATTTACGAATATTAATTGAAATTTACATGTTAGATTTTGAAATTAATAAAATTATAAAAATTTCTAAATATGTGTAAATTTTCAAACCAATGAAAATACCCACCTTCTTAATGTGTTAAGAGCCATGGACAATTATTTCTTACGAGGTTAGTAAAGTTCATTGGCTCTCTAATTATATATGTTGATCATTAGTAGCCATGGTTATATATCCTTCGTTGCTCTACCTAAATAGTAAAAAAAAAAGTTTGTCACCACACTAGCCAGAAAGTTGAAAGCAATGTATGCCAGCGAGAGAATTCACAAGAAAACACATTACAAGAGATCAAAAATATGATCAACAAAATTAGAGAGCCAATGAATTTTACTGATATAGATCATGATATACATGATATATGGGGTTATTGGTGAGGACTTTAAGAACTTTTGGCTGTAGATTTTAAAAAACCAAAATGACTGAAAAAACTTTTGTTTTAAAATAGTTGGTTGTAACTTTAAAAAAATAAAAGTCAGATTTTATAGGCTTTAAAAAAAATTAGTGAAACAAAGTAAAATTTAGAGAAAATGGCTTTGAGAATTTTTAGGAGAAATTTTAGGACTTTAAAAGTTTTAAAATAAAAAAGTATGATTGGATAATTTGTGACTTTAAAAACTTTTTTTTTTTAAAGCCTTTAGAGTTTTTAAAGTTTATTAGATCGATTTTACTTCGTTGGTATATGCGGAAAATTCCGCACTAAGAATTTATATGTGAATTCGAAGAAAAAACTTTAGTCCTAATAAATATCTATAAACCCGATGAGAAAAGAAGAGTAAAACGGAATTGGATTTATATTGATATGAATCGAATATACAATGAGATTTCGAGTGAGATGTGTTAGAAGCTAAAATGTAGTGTTACGCTCTCATATGAGTCAAAAGTTGACGAAATCTGCTCGGATTTCATGTATTCATAGCTCAAATCAGCTTTTCGATCCAGCTCTACGTATCTAGAGACGGTTTCGTGTGTTTCGACCACGTTCTTGGCATATTTTCCGTGAATTTCGCTCATGTGGTTGTGCTAATCTCCTTGTTGACTCGTTCCCAGCTAGTCAGCTTTGCTTCCGTTGAATCAACGCATGCAGAGCTGATTTGGACTTATTCGCTATTAGTGTCTTTTCATTAGATCTGGTCCGTAAGCCCACTTCTTTTGCTTTGTACAAATCGTTTTTATTTGGGATTTTAGCAAGTCGGATTCGGTTACGAATCCAACTCCAAAAGTATCTGAATTGACTTAAAAACTAGTTTTTTTTTTGCTAAACAATGAGTTAGAAACTAGTTACTAGTCTTACGACTAAATGAGTTATATATGGTTTTATTTTATTGATTTCTAAGTATTGAAAATCTCATTTGTCTTAAACTATATATACCAATAATTTTTGTGTATATGTAATGCCATGCACCGTGCATGGGGCACCCGAAACGTGTGCTAATGGTATACATATAAAATAGACAGAAAATGAATATATATATTTTGTAATTAACGAGTTTAAACTTTTTAGTTCTGACCCTAACGAGATCACACGTACTTTATCAAAGGGATTGAGTTTATTTTCAAACTACAGGATAAGGTTTTTACGTATAGATAGAGCCGACCTTTTAAATTTTTAAAAAATGCAAGTTAAAAATAAAAATTGTTCTGCATTTTGTTTTGTTGATAAACAATTGTTCTGCAGATTTCATAAAAAAATATACTCTCTCCGTTTCGCAAAGATAAAAAATTTTCAAAAAAAATTATTCCACAAAGATAAATTTTTTAATCCTTTAGCAATATATTTTTATCATTTAAAGATTAAGGGTTGGAGAACCCCTTGACGGTTCATAGAATAAAGTAGATACATTTTAGTATCTCCCCAAACACTCTTTCTAGCAGAAACAAAAAAAACCCCAATGATTTTGTATTGAAACAACTTGAATGGATGGGTTAGACCATCCACATTGCACATAAAATATGGATGTCTCTCAATAAAAAAATATTAAAAACACACTCTCTCTTCCTTTTACTTAACTTTATACCTTCTCTTTCATCTTTTTACTCAATTTTTATTAATTTTATATTTAAACACACTCCAACTTTTATCCATTCTCTTTCCAACTTTGTCTTCCCCAAGACACAACTTTGTCTTCCCACTCCAAAAATACCCACTATCTCTTCTCTTTACTTAAATTTTATTAATTTTATATTTTAATACACCTCATTATTTCAACTAAAAACACTCTCTTTCTTCCTTTTACTCAACTTTTAATAATTTTATATTTAAAGACATGTTCAAAATATAACCAATGCGGATGTTCTTATGACCATTATTTTCTAGTCTCTCCTCATGGGCATGGAGCTGGTGGCTTAGCTCTCTTTTGGAAAGAAGATACTAACCTCGAAGTTTTAGCGTCCCGTGACAACTTCATTGAAAAATCCTATTTGAACGCAAAACCTTCTACGCAACATCTATATATGCAGATACAAATAAGACAAAAAGGAAAGATATGTGGCAACACCTAACTGATAAAGCGCTAATTCGAAATGAGACTTGGTTTCTCACCGGAGACTTCAACGATATCACAAGCAACATGGAGAAAGACGGAGGGGTTATCAGACCAGAAGGATCCTTCACTCAATTTCGATCTTTCTTGTCGGAGAATGATCTCTTTGACTTACAACTTACGGGAGATCCATTGTCATGGAAAGGAAAAGAGATACGATCACTGGGTTCGGTGTAGACTCGACAGAGCAGTGGCCAATAGCTTATGGTCAGAGTATTACCCTAACGCAAGTTCGCTTATCTCAACTTTGAAGGATCAGACTACAAACCGATAGTCTCATATTTTGAACCCTATAAAAGAAAACAAAAAATCTCTTTTGATATGATCGATGACTCAAAGAGAACCCTGAAGTCCACCAACTGATAAAAAAAACTTGGAAACAAGCCACCAACAAGCCGGTACACCAGAGAATAAGTTCAGTTCGTCGAGCTCTTATAATCTGGAATAAAACCAAACACAAAAATAGTAGGGCTTAAATTGAAGAGATGAAGCAACTTTGGAACAAGCAATGACCAACCCTTTACACGACGAGCAACTGGTCCAAAACCTCAACCTCAGCCTCAAAGAAGCCTACAAAGCGGAAGAAAACTATTGGAGGCAATGCAGCCGGCTTCAATGGCTATGTCTCGGTGACCGTAACACCAATTATTTCCATGCTATTACGAGGGAAAGACGAAAAGCTAATAGATTCTCGGTAAGATGAAGCAGGAACACCGTTCTATGAAGAAGAAGAAATAACTCAAGTAATTGAGGAGTATTTCAAAACCCTCTTCACCACTGTTCCACGAAACAGAGCACAAACAATCAATGATGCACTCCAAAGGAAAATCGCAGATGAAGACAACCTATCCCTCATATCGCCACCGTCTCCAGAGGAGATAAGATTAGCAACCTTTGCGATCCATGCAGATAAAGCTCTGGGGCCCGACGGCTTCTCGGCTAGCATCTTTCATTCAAATTGGGACTCAATAGGAGATGAAATAGTTAAGGAAGTACAATGTTTTTCTTACTTTGGGATACTTCCAAGAGACATTAACGAAACACAAGTGAGGCTTATACCGAAGATACAAAATCCGAGAACAGTGGCCGATTATAGACCAATTGCTTTATGCAATGTCTACTACAAGATCATATCTAAGATACTCACAAGAAGATTCCAACCGGTTTTGGGAAGCTTGATATCAGAAAATCAATCCGCGTTTGTCCCGGGAAGAGCCATCTAAAACAATGTATTCATCAGTGATCACTCACGAAGTACTACATTCCTTGAAAACCTCTAAAGCAAAGAAACATTGCTCAGTGGCGGTAAAAACGGATATGCGGAAAGCTTATGACCGTCTAGAATGGGATTTCATAGAATTGGCGATGAGTAGACTTGGCTTCCATTCGATTTGGGTTAATTGGGTAATGCAATGTGTGAGAACGGTTTCATACTCCTTTCTCATTAACGATTCACCCCGAGGCAAAGTCTCTCCAAGTCGAGGAATAAGACAAGGGGATCCCTTTCACCATACATCTTCATCTTGTGTAGTGAAGTACTTTCGGGTCTTTGTGACCGAACTCAAGAGAAAGGACACCTCAAAGGTATTCGGGTGGCAAGAGGATGTCCAAGGGTTAATCACCTTTTGTTCGCCGATGATACTATGTTTTTATGCAAGGCAAATAAATCAAGTAGTATAACTCTTCGATGCCTACTTAGGAGATACGAAGAGGCCTCCGGACAGTCCATAAACGAAGCAAAATCCTCTATTTCTTTCTCAAGAAAAGCACCACAAGAGCTCCGTGAAGCAATAAAGAAAGAACTAGCAATCAACAAAGAGGGGGAGTTGGGAAGTGTCTTGGCCTTCCGGAACACTTCGGAAGACGAAAGAAAGATATCTTTACATATCGTGGATAGAATCCGGCAAAAAGCATTGAGTTGGTCGTCTAAATTCCTCTCTAGGGCGGAAAAAATGGTGATGTTAAAGAGCGTTATATCCGCTATTCCATCATATGCTATGTCTTGTTTTAAACTTCCTACATCGCTTTGCAAAAGAATACAATCGGCTCTTACAAGATTTTGGTGGGATTCAAGTTTAGACAAGAAGAAGATGTGGTGGGTCGCTTGGAAAAAAATCTCTTGGTCTAAAAAAGATGGTGGACTAGGCTTTAGAGATATCCAATGCTTTAATGATGCAATACTAGCTAAATTGAGTTGGAGGCTAGTTGAAAATCCAAGCGGATTGTCGGCACGGATTTTGTTTGGCAAATATTGTCCAAATGAATATTTTTAGACGTCAAACAAACTGGTTCCTCGTCACATGGATGGCACAGCTTGCTGGTAGGTCTCATGGATGTGGCAGCTTGCCATGGAACAGAGCAAAGCCATGTCACACGTCGTCTCTCCGCTGATGGCAGAAGCTTTAGATCTACGAGAAGCCATGTACTACTCCTTGGAAAAAGACATCAAGACTTTGAGATTTGAGTCCGACTCATCTCAACTCATCAACGCTATAAACTCAGGGCAATCTCTCGTGAATCTGTATGGCACCATAGAAGACATTAAGGCACTCGCCCAAGCATTTGAACATGTCTCTTTTGCTTGTATTAACCGAAATTTAAATGTAAGAGCAGATAGTTTAGCTAAGCATGCTCTTAGTTTGAAGATTGTAACGCGGGATAATATTAATGAGAATACAACTTTATGATAAAAAAAAACAATAAGAGATTGCAGATTTCAAAAAAAATATAAAAACATTATTGGTTATATTTTCTTGAAAATTGTTTATTATGAAAATTAATACAAAATTAATTTTTTTTAATATGTGTGAAAAACTCATAAAATCTTTGTGAAACGGAAGAAATTTTGTAGATATAACCGATCCTAGTTTTTAGAATACCGCAAATCCATGCTTGGTTTATTTGGATTCATGGCTAACCCTCCATACATATCATTTTGTTCACAAATATTATATGGATACAATATAAAAGTACAAATAAAAAATATGCTTATAGTGTAGGCTTAGCACTAGACTAGTATTGCATATCGAGAAAAATAATAAGCTAAACGCCATGTATATAAAACATGTAGATAAATTTGATTTTAGTCGTCATTTTGTAAATTGACATTTAAAGACAAACGTCTCGCCTTTCACGTTATTTTCAAAACAAATAAAAGATATTGTGGGGGTGATATAAAATTAACTTTAATTAGGAATAAAATTATATTGACTTGGTCGTTGTTTTCCTTGTTGGATATGTTAATTGTCCTTACTGAATGCCCAAGAGTCGCTTTATATTTTTCTTTAGTTAAACAATTGCTATCAGAATACTTTTCATTACACGATACATAATGTCCTCTACATTTAGACTTGATATACACTAAATCTATTCAAAATTCGTAGGACAGTAGTTATATTTACAGAACAAATCTATATATGCGTCAATTTGTTGATCGGTTTTTAACAACGGAAAAAAATTGTTGATCGGGTCAGCTGCTACTATATGAAGTATGATAAATTGGAAAATTAGAGGTTTCTTCAAGTCAACCATTCTCCATTTGAAACTTGACCATTCTCCACTTTTTGTTTCAATGGATATTCGACGATGTGATATGCAAGCTTTTACTTGTTTGGCGATTAATTACAATAACCAATACGAAGTTGTAGTAAAGATCGAAAAAAATTCAGCAAAATATTTTATACAAATAGAACTTTGAATAGTGACACATCAACAATACTAACATATATATTTCAGTCGGATTTCAATTTTACTAAAAGGTTTTAATCAATTTCTAAATCCCCAAGTTTAAGCATGCGAGTGAAATGTGAATGGAATATTACAATAGTTAATGCAAAGTTGACTTTACGATATATGTATACCCATAGAAATAGTCATAAACTTTGACCATAAAACAAGCTTTATGAATATTTTAAAAGTTTGAATGGTGATATAGAATTGTGCGGTGCGGATAAAAAATTATGCAGTGCGGGATAGTATAACTGCGGTTCATGCGGGAAAATATATTATGCGGATTAAGTACGGTTTTTATAAAGAAAGCAGGACGAAACAATGTTTGATTGGTAAAAAAATAAGATGCGGTACAAGACAATTGTTTGATTGGTGAAAAAATTAAAAAAAATGTTTGAGATAAATATTTTAAATAATAATTTTAAAAAATAAATTTGAATAATATTATTACTATTTGCATAAAGTTAGTTTTAAAAGATTTGTAGGCTATAAATTATATATATAACAATTATGAAATTCAACAGTTGAATTTTTTTAAACTTAAATGTTAAAGTTTATTGTTAAATAGTGTTCAAAATTTAACAATCATAGAATGTAAAGTTAATTTTCTTATTGTTGAATTTAACATTTAAGTTTAAAATAATTTCAACTGTTGAATTTCATAATTGTTATATATATAATTTATAGCCTCCAAATCTTTTAAAATTAACTTTACGCAAATAGTAATAATATTATTCAAATTTATTTTTAAAATTATTATTTAAAATATTTATCTCAAATATTTTTTGTATTTTTTCACTAATCAAACAATTGTTTTGTACCGCATACCGCATCTTATTTTTTTACCAATCAAACATTGTTTCGTCCCTTTTTTTTTTATAGAAACCGCACTTGATCGCATAATATATTTTTTCGCATGAACCGCACTGATACTGTCCTACATCGCACAATTTTTTATCTGCACTGCACAGTTCTATGTCACCATTTGGACCCTGAGTAAAAAATTTGACTGCGGAATTTGTCAATCAATGATTCTTTTGGCCTTTTCATTCTAATTTTGACTGCGGAATTTGTCAATCAATGATTCTTTTGGCCTTTTCATTCTATTTGTCGGCTTCACTAAGGAAATTTCAGCATAAATAACTCTCTTATGTTTGTAAATTTTCACCAATAGCATAAAACAAGGAAAACCTTACGCGTTTAATCGAATATGACCAAGTCCCCGACATAATTTTTTAGCTTGACTTATTGCAATTTTACTATTCACTGTTCCTTGTTTAGTTACACATTGGATCGAATACATTTTATTAAAACATTTCAGAAAACATGTACATCAAAAAATGTTTGCAAAATTTAAAATTTATCTGTTTAATATATAAAAATATGATAGCATTATAAGAAATATATTTCATTCCCAAGACTTACTTAAATCTTTTATATTAATATCTATTCTGAACTTAGTCTTTTTTTTTTTAACATGTTGGAAGTAATGATTAATTTTTCAAAAACAAGCAAACACAGAAACACATTCACATCTCTAAGCTGAGTTTAAGTATGCGCGTTAATTAGATTACCATGCCAAAACAATCTTACGTTTTCAACCAATTAATTGAATTAAGAGATTGATTATACAAAATTTACATAATCCATTGGAACAGAAAAGAAAATAATTTATTCAACAAATATTATTAGAAAATGCTCACTCGACTTGTAAAAAGCAATATTCCCAACATCTTATTTCCCTAAGCAACATCAAGATGATAACGATTATGATCATCTTCATAATTATCTAATGACTAAACACAACTATATTATAAATCAAGATCACTCATCATAAACTCCTCCAAAGTTGCCGTCTCACGATGAAAATCATGATAATAATCCATTTGTTCCAAACCATCAAAACTACTATTCTCAGAATATTCCCTTAAAAGATCATGATCTTGCTCAAACGCCGAGCTACTTTCATCGCCTAACTGATACGACGTCGTTGCTTGATCCGAACCTGACCAAGTCGCGTGATGCTGCTCGTTACTCACGTGCCGGTTAAGCGCAGGATCATGATGACTTCGGTCGCAGAACACTGGAAAGATTGCTTCTTTAGAGACTGTAGTAGGAGATCCAAAGTCCAAAGTCACCGGACCTTTTCTGCGGTTGGATTCACCACCTGCAGAACGTCCGGTAAATTTTTGAACTAGGGCTCGGAAGTTGCTAGGGTTTGCGTTTAAGAGAGTTGTTGGTATGACTCTCCTAGAAGCCCTAGATCTCCTTCCGCTGGCTTCATACGCCGCAGCACCACCGTTTTCGAGAGTAGATCCCGATGACGAGGTCATGTTATTGGCGTTGAAGCACGGAGTTATCTCTTGAATTTGGTGCTGTTCATAGTGTTGTAACCACTGGTCCGCTCTAGCGTTGTTGTTCATCGGATTTTCTTTTTTCGTAATTTTTTTTTAATCTCTATTTTGTGTATATCATTGCATAGGCATCAGGATTAAGGTTAAGGGTACTTTATATATATGCGGAGGATATGTAATTTCTTGATAGTCGTTGACGTTGACTTGTAAGGTTTAATATGTTTTGTACTTAATAATTTCGATAAAATAAATTGGGCAGTGTGTAAATCATTTTGAGTGTTGGGGAAGTATTTGTATAAACTAGTAATTAAATTTAGTACATATTTATATTTGAGTTCACAACTTCACATTTGAATGTTATCTTGATTTTGATTCTGGGTTTAGGGCTAGTTTTTCTTAAACGTGACTACGTGAGTAATCTGGCCTACTAAGAATTTAACAAAACTTCTCAAATTATTATTTTTTCAATAGATTTTACTGGTGATCAAAATACTGTAATTTTAAAAGAAAAATTTTAAACTTTCGAACCATATATATTTTAGACCGGTAACAATCCGATACAAAAAATTGTATTTGTATAAGCTCCATCAATGAACATTAAACAACTTTTAAATTGTTAGAAAACTCAACTTTATTATACTAATAACCAACATGTTTGTTAAGTTCCAAAATAACGTTCTCATAATTCATGAAAGTACAACAATATTAATATTTTAGTTGGATGGAGATGGAGTGATTATGAAAATAAATACTATGTAGGTAGCGACAAATGGTAATTGCATCAAGCATGATCTTAGATAGAAAGACTTGACTTCGATGATTTCCTGTCCCTTCGGTTCTCTCGATCGTTTACTGGTCAATGCATCTCTTTTGTTTTTATTTATATGATATATTTTTTTCTAAACTTTGATATTAAAAATTGTGTGATGAAAGTTACATATTCCAGTTTACCAAGTCTTTGCTATTAAAGAAAAAAAGAAGAAGATTATCATCACTATATGGTAGAGAATATACGACCGGTAAAAATAAGTGTTTGGGTTTAGTTTCTCATTTTTAGGCATTTGAGTTGGTCGAACACTAATTTAAATATTGGTACAATACTGATAAATCTTATATAACGGAATATATTGTTAAATTGCATAATTGTGCTGTTGTGATATGAGATCCTAAGTTCCTAACATACAAGTATACAATATTAGCAATTAACACAACGCTAACATCTACATAATATAAAAATTTCTAATCTAACTATTATTGGCTTATTGCTGCATATAGGAGAGTTGTGCATTTGATTTAGGGATTCTCGATTGGTTGAAATTTATTTAGCCGTGTGAGAACTTTGTTAGCTTTTATAATGTTTTTTATCAAGTAGAAAAAGACTTGAACTTTGTTAGCTCATTCTCCATTTGCTAAAAAACTCGAACGTTATATATTGATTTCTTAGATATTGTATAATACGTTTATAGTCTATATATTTATACATATTCCCCATTTCTGTTCTAGATTCGAATGGTTGAACTCAATTTTTTGCTTAACAAACAAGGATATATATATAAAAGAATTGTTACAAACGTTTGTCTCTATATGCATGGTGTGAGCAATGACAAGAAGCTGCTAACGTCATTACAAGTTTGATACTATAAACTAAATTTGTCATTAACGCAATGTTACTGTTAGTTAGTGTATGTATCAATTATCATACCAACGCGGCTATTTTATTACAAGAATTTTTCATTCTTGAAGAAAATTACGCAGAATTAGGACACTTAACCCTAAAATATATTTATTGACCGTTAACGAGCTGTCACTTGTCCGTTAATTAGACGGTGGATTAATTTAGTGAAACTCCCCACCGTTTCTATTCAAACATATAATTTTATACACTGAAAGATATTAAACTCGAAGGATGGACCAGTTGTTAAAGATTAGTAATAGTCACTATCATTGTCTTCGGATCAGAACGTAAAGGTTCGCAATGTATTTATTACCATTAGGTATAATTTGGTTATAAATTCATAATATATATTGGGTTCGATAACAATATTAATGTTTCAATGTTTTTGTTTTTAACTTCATACCATAAAGTTTCAAAAAGAATACATGAATTTACTATACGAAAATATATGTAAAATATGTAAACTTAATTATTTAAATACCCAAATTACCAATTATAAATATTCAAAAATATTTAAATATTCGGTTAAAATTACCTAAAATACAAATCCAAAATACCAAAATTTCCATTATACTAAGGATATAAGTTTGAACGGAAAAAAAGATATATCCATTAGTGAGGATATTTCATTTATATTTTTGCAGATACCTAAAACCATGAATACTCTCTTGATTTCATGACTATATCTATATGGTACCGACCGGACTTGGTACCTCACATGGTCCTGATTCATGATTTGAGTGAGTTGGTCAAACATGTTGACCAGAAACCTCAAGTCTTTAGTTTCTTAGTTCTTACCAATGTTCGAGGAACTATGATCAAGTCGTTGACATATGACTTATATATATCTTATTTTCCCCAGGAAAACTTCCAAGATTCTTCATTTGAATTCAAACTTGTTGGTTGACAATATATACAAATGAATTCAAACTTGCTTTTTTTTTTTACTTTATAGAAATTTCCTTCAACTTTCATCTTTGTTTTTGGACAGTAATTAAAAATATTATGATTTCCCTAGATCATTGTAGATTATTCAAAATAAAATTATACACTAAACGTAAACTAAATATTTAGGCCGAAGTGTGCCGTACACTCGTATTCAAAATAATTGTTCTCATTTTATTATAGTTTTTTCTGTAATTATCTATTCTGAACAAGGAATTTTTAATGCTATTGAACCCACCAGATTTAGCACTGAAGAATTCAAATTATATCTCTTCATTGACCTCTAAGATTTTCATTTGATCCAGTCATGTTATGTGTCAACCTCTTGGAAATTAGTCCCTAAATATGATTAAATTTAATAACTCTGATTAAAGCATAATAGAATTTTAATTAAATTAAAATATATATCATCAACTTTAACTAATAAAAGTATAGATGGACAAACTTAAAAAAAAAAACTTTCTTTATTATCAATTTTTTTTTTGATAAAATGTAAAAAAAAAACTTCCTTTATTTTCAATTTTTTTTTTGATAAAATGTTAATTTTATATAGCGAAAGCTGGAAAATACTTTTACAATTTGCTCGGCAGAGCAATAGGTATCGAGCATGCTCAAAAAAAAAAGAAAAAACCTAAAAGAGACACGGTAAAGGGATTAGAGTCTAATTAGTAACAGCAACTACTCATAGGTGAACCAATGCAAGAGAAGGTCGCGGAATGACTTCTTGTGTCTTCGAGCGAGGATAGAGTCTCTGATGCTACTATCAACCAGTTTAAATACTACCATGTGTGGCGAGGAGACTAAGTTGTGGAGTCTATTGTTCCTCTCTTTCCAGATGTGAAAGATCAGCGTTTGGACAGCGAGCCTCTTGAGCGTGAGGGGAAGAGGTCCCGTTGGTGAAGATAGTCAGGTGATAAGGTCAGACCAAGCAGCAAATGTGTGATTGGGTCTCCCAAGACGACGAAGAACCAACATCCATAGTTGTTGACTAAAGTCACAATGAAGCATCAAGTGGTCTCTGGTCTCAGGCATTCTACTACGCATAACGCAAGAGATTGGGATGTCCATTCCCCAGGTGGTTATGCGAGTCCTGACTAGAAGACGATCCAGATGCGAAATCCAAAAGGTGAAAGCATGCTTGGGGATACAACCTTTAAACCAAACAACCTGAACCCATTGCTTGACTGTACAAGCCGGTCTAAGCTGCTCCCAAGTTTTTGCGGTAGAGAATAGGGTAGTAGGCGAGCCATCAATGTACCAGTAATAGGAATCCAGGCCATGAATGGGGCTGGGAACTAGTGACTGCATCAAGACATCACGAAGGGAAGCTAACAGATGATTCCTTATGCGAGATGAGGGTAAAATCCAGCCAAAGGGACATACACCATCAATAACATATGCACCTTTTGGAATACCAGTGAGTTGAGGTCCCGAGTTACCGGTGAAATCAATAAGAGGGCCTAACCTGTTCCAGTGATCAAACCAGTAGCTAGCAGTTCTTCCATCCTCAACTTTGCATCTCATGAATCTTTTGGCTAAAGGCCTCAAGGCAAGAAGAGCTTTCCAAATCCACGAGTGATGAGAGGCAACTTTAGTATTCCAGAAGCTCGTATGTCTAAGTCTGTGAAATTGGTTCCACGCAACCCATAGAGAAGCTCTGTTAGAGAAAAGCAGCCAAATGAGGCGTAGATTAAGCATCTTGTTCCATGTCCGAAAGTGCCAGAGGCCCAATCTGCCCTTAGCCTTAGGTAAGCATACTTGCTGCCATGAGACCTTGACGCCACTTGATTTAGTAGTGTCACTTGTCCAATGGAATCTACTGCACAACTGTTATATTTTCTTGAGGCAGTAAGTAGGTAGCACAAATGCAGACATCCAAAAGTTCAGAGTGCTATAGATAACAGAGGATAGCATATGCAATCTACCTGCAAATGAGAGTGTCTTTGTTTCCCAATGATTGAACCTCAAGAAGATTTGGTCAGTGAGAGGAGAGTAGACGGCTTTGCGGAGCTTCCTATATAGTCATGGCTGGCCTAAGTATCGGAACGGGAAGGTGCCATTAACAAAACCAAAAGCCAAAGTTTCCTCTGATTCCAGTGCGCTCAAACCAGCAGTGTATAATCCAGTTTTTTCCTTATTCATCTCAAGGCCAGAGAGAACCTTAAACTCATCAAGCACAGAGGTGATAGCTAGAAGAGAGGATGCCTTATCATCATAGAAGATCATTAGGTCATCCGGAAAAGCTAAGCTCAAAATCTTTAGATCCTTTGCCCTTGGATGGTATCCAATTGAACTATCTGAGCATTTAGCCTCCAATAGCCTAGATAGAACTTCCATAGCAATGACAAAAAGAAAAGGGAATAGAGGGTCTCCATGTCTCAGGCCCTTAGTGCCTTTGAAATAGCCGCATAAGCTTCCATTAATGTTAATGGAGAAGCGAGACTTGGTGATGCATTGCTTGACCTAGTTTGTGTACTCCCCAGGAACATCAGTTGCCTCAACAACCTTCATAATGAATTCCCAACCAACAGTATCAAATGCCTTCCTCAAGTCAACCTTCAATACTCACTTACAAGGTATATTCCTCTGTCCAAAACCTTGCACAAGCTTAGTTGCTAATAGCATATTTTCAATGAGTAGCCTGCCTTTGACGAACACAGATTGAGAGGGAGAAATCCAGTGAGGAAGAATCAACTCTAGTCTACGAGCAAGCAGTTTAGAGATAACCTTGTAAACCACATTGCAACAAGAAATTTGTCTAAAATCAGTGATCTTATCAGCATTCGCCTTCTTGGGCACAAGGGTGATAGTAGTGTTATTCCACTGTTGGAGGAGCTGTCCAGAAATGAAGAATTCTTCAACTACATCAGTTAGTTCACGCCCTATCTCATCCCACATCTTCTTGAAGAATTCAGCAGTGTAGCCGTCGGGTTCCGGAGACTTATTAGTTGGCAGATCATAGAATTTATCCTTGATATCATCTTTGGTAACTGGAGCTGTTAGCAAGTCTCTCATTCCACTATCACACTTGAAGTGAGAGAGCAATAGGATCCGGTCTTTGTTGTCCTGATGCAGAGGAGTAATACTACAACCAAATAAGTCAGTGAAAAAACCCACACAATGGCTTTGTAACGCATCAACATTCTTAATACGATGACCAGAGTGATCAAACAAGTAATAGATCTGGCTGATGGATCTCCTAGCAGCCACCATCCTATGAAAGAAGGCAGTATTTGCATCACCACAAACAAGCCAAGTGACCCGTGATTTCTAACAGAGAAACCTCTCCTCTGCAATAGCAAACTCAAGCCAAACCTAATGAACCTCTTTTTCTCTACGCACAAGCTGAGGAGAGGGAGAAGCCAAAAGGTTATCTTGGCATACTTTCAACTCTGAGAGGGCAAGCTGAACTCTCTTTTCCAGGTTGGAGTAGTGCTCTTTGCTGAAACTTTTGATAGTCCTTTTCAGGAACTTGAGCTTCTTGGAGAGCACAAACATAGAGGTTCCTTGATAAGCTAGTCTTCCCCAGATTGATTTTATCTTGGAGGTGAAGTCCAGGTGATGCAACAAGAAGTTAAAGAGCTTGAACGGCTTCTTTTTACCCTCATTTTGGCTACCAAAGGTCACACATCTAGGTCAGTGATCAGAGAATTCCATGTCTCCAAATTGTCCAAAGGAAAATGGAAAATATAGGAGCCAACTCTCATTGATGAGCATACGGTCTATTTTCTTAGCAATTGGGTTGTCTTCTTGATTGTTCCACCATGTAAAGTGATGTCCTCTGAAAGGAAGGTCAAACAGGTTTGCAGAGTGAACACAATCACGTAATTCCTGCATTCCACCAGAGATACGCATACCGCTGTTAGATGCATCAGTAGTGTCCAGGGATTGGTTGAAGTCACCTAACACCATCCAAGGCTTGTTATTTACAGAGGGGCCAGTAGCCAACTAAGTGAGTTCATGCCAAAGGTTCTGTCTCCATATCTACAATTTAATGCATAGATAAAAGTCACCACAAACTCATAAGCAATGTGGGGAATCTTTACTAAGCATGAAATTGTTTGAGTAGATTTTGAGAGCACAAGGACAGAGACACTCGGATCCCACACCATCCAAATCCTGCCAAGCTCCACATGCTCAAGTTATAAACTTGGCTCCACCCTGGGAAAGAGGAGCGTAGAAGCTTTAAGGACTTTTGTTCCCTCACCCGAGTCTCTAAAATACTACCAAAAAGAGTTTTAGAAAGCTTAAACAATTTCCTAAAAGAATTCCACCGAACCGAGTTATTGAAGCTCTAACATTTCAGCTAAATATGTCTATCATTGAGGGTGATGGGGTTTGGGGCCTTTGCCCCTCTTCATCACTAAGTTCTTCTGCTTGTGCGCCTTTGCAAGCTTGTTTAGCTCAGTTTTCCTCAATAGCTTCTTGGTTCTTTTTGAGATTATCGGAGAGAAGCTCGAGGTGTCGTCAGACTCATCCTCTTCACCATACTCAAAAGACTCTGAATCATGGGCTAGGTTTTCTTTTGATGGACTGCCAACCTCATCCGGAGACAAATCAGAAGAATCGAAATCAGATGAGTTGCTGGAATCTGGCGAGGAAAAATCTACAGGCTTAGTAGACTTGGCGGGCGCAGAGCTAGGGGCTGGTGATAGCTTTGTAAGGCCAATGTCAATTTCAATTGAGCCTCCTGCTTGAAGCTGGGATTGTGGTGCTTGTGACTGTCTCTTAGCCGACTTCCTCTTTTTCTTTTTGGGATGGGCTAGAGCACCTTTAACCGTCTGCTGCTGCTGGTCTTTTTTGGCTCTAAGACAAACCTCAGTCTTGTGGGCAGTTGAATGACAGGCAGAGCAGGTAATTGGAGAAACATGACACCTTTTGATGGAATGCCCAACCTCCTTGCAGTGCTCGCACGTAGGAGGGAGCCAAGGGCTAGAGACCTCCACTCTTTGGATGTGTCCTTATTCAAATTTGACACTAACAAAATCAGGGAGTGGCTTAGAAGGATCCACTATTGTGAAGACCTGAGCCACCTCAAGGTTTGTCATGTTTATTTTGTTTGGATGTAGGAAGACAGGGTCACCCACTTGCCCCGCAATATGCACCAAACCTTCCTCAAAATATAACTACGACGGGACGTTGCGGAAGTCCACCCAATCGGAGTAGAGGTGAGAGCCGGAATCTCTGGTTACAGCCTGGGTTCCCATTTTGCTACAAACATAGATTGATTCTCTATGTGCCACATTCCTTGGGCGAGGACTCGCTTTTGGGTTGAAGGACATGGTATCGTGATAAGGAAAGCTTTCTCTGATAGCTTTGAGACAATGATGTTTCGCAGTCTGTTGCTCCATATGCCATTAGTAATAGCATGAAGAGCTCCCTGAGAAGGTGCTTTACCATGGAACTGGGCGATAATGAAATTCTCCCATCTATGCCGGTTCTTATCGATGACCGTATTAGAGATACTCACGCAGAATTCTCCCGAATCAAGTAGAAAGGCTTCACCTTTTCTTAGTCATCTTTCTGTTCGAACCTTGAACGATTTCACTCCAGGAACTATTTGTGACCGGAGCAACCGACGTAGTTGCCACTACTGATGGGGTTTGGGAATCTCCAGTCATCATAGGAGCAGGAACATGTGGTGCTATTGCGAGAGCATCCATTGCCATACGGCGGAGCAGCAGCAGAGGTGACTGCAATAGAACCGAGATCGAGGGTTCGGAGTTAGGGTTTTGAGTGAGGGGTTTTGGAGAGGGGCGATTTTGGGAAAGGGTTTGCGGAGGAAGAAGAAGGGGTTTGAAGGGTTTCTTTTTCTTAGTTATTGGGTTTCACAGCGGCGGAGGCCAGGGACCGGCGCCGGAGTTTGGGAATTTAGGATAGTCCTGGGCATATTACACGGTATCCAAAACTCGTATCCGACCCGAAAATCTGTCCCGAAACCCGACCCGATATTGCTTAGTACCCGATCGGGATTTTAATGGTGAAATTGCGGGTTCGGGTTCGAGTTATACCCGAAACTTGATCAAACATATATGGGTTCGCTTCCATCGATTGTCGAATTCATTCCATCAGTTTTGTCCCTTCCCAAAACAAGTTCGCCGAAATCTGGATCTACTCGATTTCAAGATTTCAAGTTCACCGAAACAAGTTCGCTTCCATCGATTGTTGAATTCATTCCATCGGTTTTGTTGAAATTACGGGTTCGGGTTCGGGTTATACCGCCGTCGAATGAAAAGGAGCGACTTTTGGTGATGAGAATTGTGAAATCGAAGACAAGAGACTTCTCCATCTTAGCATAGTTTTGGATTCCACACAAAACAAAAAACAAAACTTTCTTCACCTGCAAAACAGGAGATAGAGATTGAGAATTACAATTAAAAAATTCAATGGTTTATAAATTGATTTCAGAAAAAAAAGACTGTTTTTGAGGAAGAAATGGGAGAGAGGACGGAGAGTGAGCAAGAAAGGTCAAGGAATAAGAAGCGTCGAGAGGAAAGATCGGTGTGACAAGTGAGGGTTTTTTAACCGGACCGATTAACTCAAAACCGGTAAAATACTATGCCTCTTCCCCTCTAATTTCAATATAATTTTTTATTTTGTTTACAAAACATATTGGTCATCTTTTTTTTAGTCACACAAACATATTGTTCTTAGAAGTAGATTACACCACATGAAAAAGTTTTGATCACAAAACAAATAGTAAATAATTCGTTAATAAATCGAGTAGTTCAGTAGAGAGTTTTGGTCGTGTAATCATTTTAGCCACGACCACTTTTATTTTCGCAACCACAGTTTCCATGTCTATGTGTTACAAATTGCAATGCATTTCTTCAAACCCGAAATGCCAAAACCCAGTCTGAATCCGAACCTGCCTGAATATATATATATATATACCCGAGTGGGTTTTAGATTGCTAAACCCGAACCCGAAACGCCAAAATCCGATCCGAATCCGAACCTGTCCAAATATATATATATACCCGAATGGACTTTAGATTACTAAACCCGGGTACCCGAAAACCCAAAAACTCGAATCCGAACCCGAACGGGTACTCGAACGTTCAAGCCTATAAGGATTTTGCCTTTTCGCCTAACGAGTTTATTTTCAATTTTCCCAATAAAGGTATAAAAATAATTAGAGAAATTATAGTGTTTAGAGGATAAGGATATAATCTGTTAACATCTAACAATGTAAAATCTAGAAAAGTTTCGATACGATTAGGGTTTTAGACACCAAATAGTATTTTCAAGTTTATGAGGCTACTCAAAGTTTTCGATACACTGAAATATGGCTTTTTCTTTTGACGTAGCCGTCATCTTCTTAAAGAGTAGATCGACGAAAATAAGAAGAAAACGAAGAGAAATATGCAAAAGCCACGAACCCACACGTGAGATGGTTCCTTTTGATCTCATGATCGACATTCTCACGAAACTTCCTGCTAAATCCCTTATGAGGTTTAAATCTGTCTCAAAGCTTTGGTCATCTTTGATTTGTTCCCAATATTTCACCAAACGTGTCCTAAAGGTTTCGTCACCGCGTATATACATATGGTTGGGCTTTGATGACAACAAAATTGTGTTACTATTATCGTCATCTTCTTCTCTTGACTCGGACGGTACTATATCTTCCTTTGTAATTGACCAAAATTTGACAATCCCCGCGATGGAAAGCTACTCCGTCTCTCACGTTTTTCGTGGTTTGATGTGCTTTGTAAACGGTCCAAGTGCACAAATATATAACACTACCACTAGGCAACTTGTCGTTTTACCTAAAATTGAGGAATCCAAGATCTTACCTGAAGATCACAAGAAGAAAAATATCATGTACCATATAGGACACGACTCTATCAATATAAAGTGATTTGCACAGTGTCAAGACCGGATGAAGTAGGAAAGTTCATAACGTTCCTGTCAGAGCATTGGGTCTTGCTACTAGGAGGAGATGAATCAAGTCGATGGAGAAAGATTTCAAGCCCATGTCTACCACATTTTCCTTTAACACAAGGACTGACTATCAATGGGCATATATGTATTACCTCGCTTGGATTCGTTTGCTTTATCCTGTGCTTGTGATTTTCGATATTAGTTCTGAAGAAATCAGTATGCTCCAAGAACCCGAAGATGGCGCCGTTTGGTCTCATTATTATACAGATGTTATAGAATACAGTGGAAGAGTAGCTCTTTTACACCATTCCGATCTCGAGGACAAAGGTGAGATGGAACTATGGGTTTTGGAAAATGAAGAGAAGAATGAGTGGTCAAAGGAGACGTTGGTATTGCATTCTTCTCAAATGGATATGGTGAAGATGCATATAGTCAATGACATGAGTTTGAAGGTACGAGGTATAACTAGAAACGGTGAGGTTATCTTGGTACCTCAAAATACTTCTCGTACTCAAACCGGCAAGATTATCGTTGAACATCACAATACAACTGTTTTCTACGTTTTTCTCTACAATTTACAAGAGAAACATTTAAGAAAAGTTGAAATCAAAGAATCATCAAACCCCTATCTCACCAAATTGTGGGACGTTATTGGTTTGGATGATATCGAGAACTTAATGTATGGATGCATTATATTTAATGTATGGATGCATTATATCTTCCCTCTTAATTATATTTAAAGTATTAGTATTAAATTAGTTAGATACATTTTATAGAAACTAAATCAATGTATTTGCTCTTAAGTCTCTTAATCTAGAATTCTTTCTACTTTTTTTTTTCTTTTCTATTATTTTTTTTATTTAAACACTAAAACCCCTCTTTAAATACTCCAATGGAGGTGATCTTAGGTTCGCTTGCATGCGTTAGTTATGCTTCAAGTACATGAAGATGCCTTATGGTGTCATTATTATATGGGATAATTACTAGAACGACCTTGATAAATGCCTAATTATTAGAATGACCTTCACAAAATTTCAAAGTTATAAGAAATGTGTATAAGACAAAAAAATCAAAGTTATACTTTGTAATTATAAAATTGCCATTCAAATTTGAAAAAAAAAAATTCTGATTATTACGAATATGCCATTCAAAAAAAAATCAAAAATTTGTTTGAATCCGGCGGCCGTAGAGGCTGCGGAAGCACAAGAGACGTGTTCGGCGGAGGTATGCCACCGGATTTAGATAAAATCAGATTAAAAATCACTAGCAAAAAAAAATTGAAAACTTTTGATTTTTTGTTAGAAAAAAGATATATGATGTTAGATCTACTAGTTTTAAGCTAAATCCAGTTGAAAACAAGTTAAAATACAGTAAAATACGATTTTACCTTTTTTGAATAAGTCTACCACAACAGATAATTAAGTCTACCACCACAGATTAGTAAGTCTACCACATCACATCAATAAGTTTACCACAACAGATCAATAAGTCTACCACCACTACATATTATAAGTCTACCACTACAGATCCATCAATTTTTCAGAAAACTCCAAGTGTCACATACCAAAATTATTTGTTCCATTGCAAATCAACCAAATATCGAGTTTAAGAAGTAAAGGTTGAGGTAAGAATTTGATATTCAAGAGAGGAGGTTCGTCGAAATGAAGAAAACAAGCTATGGCGGCGGCTACCCTAGTTCTTCACCGTTCAAGGTCCGCCTGAGGGCAAAACAGTAATTTCGCAACAAGTCTACACCTACCACAAACAAGTCTACCATGTCTAATCTAAACAAGTATACCACAACTGATTAATAAATCTACCACAACATATAAATAAGTCTACCACAACAGATAATTAAGTCTACCACCACAGATAATTAAGTCTACCATAAAGGAACATTAAGTCTACCACTACGTATTATTAAGTCTACCACCACGTATTATTAAGTCTACCACCAGAGATTAATAACTCTACCACAACAGATCAATAAGTCTACCATCACTACTACATATTAGTAAGTCTACTACCACTACAGATTATTAAATCTACCACTGCAGATCAATAAGTCTACCACTGTATATCTGCAGGAAATAAGTCTACCGCCACTACAGATTATAAGTCTACCACCACAGATTAATAAGTCTACCACAACAGATAATTAAATTTATCACTACAGATTAATTAAGTCTACCACAACAGATAATTAAGTCTACCACAACAGTAAATTAAGTCTACCACCACAAGTTAATTAAGTCTATCACAACAGATATATAGTCTACCACCACAGATTAGTAAGTCTACCACAAGAGATAATTAAGTCTACCACCACAGATTAATAAGTTACCACAACATATAATTAAGTCTACAACCACTACAGATTATTAAGTCTACCACAACAGATGAATAAGTCTACCATGACGGATTATTAAGTCTACCACTACAAATTATTAAGTCTACCACCACAACAGATAATTAAGTCTACCACAACAGATAATTAAGTCTACCATAACGGATTATTAAGTCTACCACAACAGATAATTAAGTCTACCACTACAGTAAATTAAATCTACCACCACAAGTTAGTAAGTCTACCACAACAGATAATTAAGTCTATCACCACAACAGATAATTAAGTCTACCACCACAAATTAGTAAGTCTACCACAATGGATAATTAAGTCTACCACCACAGATTAATAAGTCTACCACAAAGGAAAATTAAGTCTACCACCACTAAAGATTATTAAGTCTACCACAGCTGATCAATAAGTCTACCATGACGAATTATTAAGTCTACCACTACAGATTATTAAGTCTACCACCACAACAGATAATTAAGTCTACCACAACATATAATTAAGTCTACCACCACAGATTAATAAGTATACCACAACAGATAATTAAGTATACCAGTACAGTAAATTAAGTCTACCACGTGAGCGGTAGACTTATTCGCTTTTGGCGGGAAACTCATTAATGGCAGTTTCGTAAATACGTTTTTTGTTATCAAAGAAAATAAGGACAAATCGGGTGTTAAAAAATTTTCAAAGTCATTCTAGTAATTATTTTATGACCAAAATAATCAAAAACCAATTTATTAAGGTCAATTTAGTAAATCTCCCTTTATATTGACTTTATGGAATACGGTGGGAAACTAACTCTTTTCACTAGAATCTAAAACCAAGTGAACATTTTATTTAATTGTTTTGATATGATGAAAGATTTTAAGGCCCAATGATCCAGCTGCTATGTGAATTTTGAGCAACCAATCGGAGATCAAACCTAGTGGGGAAAACAAACACAAGGTACCAAGAATTACACTAGCAATATCAAAGTATCAACAAAGGTAGGTCTCGGACCATGGGGAACCTGCCTGCTTTTAAATCAGATGTAACATTTGTTTGAGCTTTTAGTTTGAGATAGTAAACGTGTTACAAAGTTGAAACTGAAAAAACAGAGAATCAGGTTTGGAGACATTCCTTGTATCTTCGATACCTTGTCATCTTTATCGATATCAATTGATGTCATCTTTCGAATCGTATGAAGCCGAGTTGGGGGCTCGGATCATCACCATGTCTTGTCTTCTAGCATTTCGCAATTTCCAAATAAATAGTTTTACCAATTAGTCTTATGCTAATTTAAGGTTAATTCGCGTTTCAGTGTCCTCTTTATATTGTGTCATTTTATTACTTACTACTTTGTTATATGTTGTGTCTGTGCAAATTTGAAATATTCTCAAATGGGTGGTGGCCTAGTGGTAACACAAGAGAGTTGGTTCCTTTGTGCCCCGAGTTCAAATCCTTTTTTGGACGGAGAGCTATGCTTTAAATCGGAATTTCCAAAGATAATTTTCGAATACAAAAGAGATTATGAGCGAAAGGTTCGGAATTTTCACAGTTTATAAAACAAAACAAAAATTGAAATATTGAAAAACACAAATAAGTAGTATCCCTAAATCCATATTCTTTTCAATTTTTTATTATATATAATTTTTTCTTTATTGTTTGCATATTATCGTGTCTTTTAATATTATTTAGAATTATTTTTTTCTTCTGATTTAAATATTATTTTGGCATACGTGGTTTGCTCTAACAAAGATGACTCATAAAGTTCGTTGTTTCACAATTCTTCTAGTCGACTAAACTAAATTAAAAAAGGGTTTCTTTCTTTACGTTTACTAGGACAATGAGTTTTTGGTTAAATGACTTCTTTATTTATCGAACATACGAGCTATCATAAATCTTTGAAACCACAGCCAATAATAGGCGCTCCATGTTTAAAAGATGTTACAAAATTAACCATTAACAATATGTCATCAAATACGAATATTCAAGAGAGATCATACCTATATACACTAAAAGAATTGCAAACTTTCGGTAAATTTTGCATCTACAGTATATATATATATATATAAATCTCTCTAGAAATCGAATTTCATGTGCACATTTAGGAATCAAACCCCAAATATGGTGTAAAAGGAGTAAATCCTTAACCACTAGACAAAAAACTTTCACAAATTTTATATACAACAACTAATGATTATGATAGTAGTGAAACTATATACTTAAAAATGAATATTAAAAGGGGATAGAAAAGCGAAATAATTGAGAACAGGTGAAAAAGGCGATTTTAAAAGCGAAAATAAGTGTGACAAAAGTCTTTGTCGGAAACAATTAATACGTCTGATGGAGACGGTTTTGCCGCCGGTTTCAGGGGCGGTAGTGTCTGTAATTGAGGAGAACAGAGGCAAGGAGACTGATGCTCGACCGGCAGGTGTGCAGAAGCCTTCTTGGGTAAAAATTGTCAACAACAAACCAACCCTTCGCAAACATACTTTCGAAAACTCAGAGGCGACTGGTGTTGTTGCGGTACCGGCGGCTGTTCTTCAAGATGTCCCTTTGTGGGAAGATCTCCTGGTCGGGCAATTCCTCACGGCTGCTCCTCATGTAGCTAAGGTCCATGTCAATGTGAACAAGATTTGGCCGTTGGACAACAAATCCTTAAAATTGATGTTTATGTGGTGAACGAGAAGATGGTTAAATTTTGAATCAAAGATGGTGCAACTAGATCGCGGGTTCTAAGGCGTGGAATGTGGAATATTGCCGATATACCTATGATGGTATCGAAATGGACCCCTATCATAGAAGAGGCTCAACCCGTGATCTCAACGATGCCGCTTTGGGTCACTATTAAGAACGTCCCTCATTCCATGTTTTCGTGGGATGGCCTTGGATTTCTGGCAAGTGCAACAGGGGAACCAAAGAGGCTCCATCCAGAGACCAAAACATGTAAAACTTCGATGAAGCAAAGGTGTTTGTAGAGGTGGACTTGGAAAAAGAACTCCCTAAACATTTCAAATTTGAAATAGAAGCTGGTAAGGAAGAGGTGGTCGAGTTTGTCTATCCATGGCTACCGCCAAGATGCTCAAGATGTAAAAAATGGGGACACTTTGAGGAAGGTTGTAAGGTAACAACAAAAATTGCAATTCTGAAAAGAGGTGAGACAGGTCCCATATCTGGTTCCAAATCTTCGGAGAAGAATGTGTCACAATCTTCAAAAACTCAAACAGGGGATGAGGAATCACTTGGGACTATTCAACCTCAGGTGGCGATTGAGCTTGTAATTATGATACAATCTGAAAAACGGAATGAGGAAGGGGAGGGCTCCGAAACTTCTCCACTCAAGGCGGGCCAAATGAAGGATCATGTGTCTGGCCTTGCTCCGGTTGAGTTGGTAACATAAGAAGAAGCAATATCAGGAAAACAGAGCGAGGCGGAGGCGAGCTGGATAGAGATATCCCCCACTAAGGCGGGCCGACCAAAAGATCAAATTTCTTCTCCCTATCTTACCTCCACACCATCTAGATTCTTGGTCCTCGATGATGAGGTGACGGAGGAGGGGAAAGTGGCGAGTGACTCGATGATTAATGAGAAGAAATCAGGAGGAGATAGGAAGGATATTGAGGAGGGTGAAATCAGGGAAGATTCTAATCAAGTGATCGAAGCAATGGTGTCAGAGGATGATGAAACCCCCATCGATTTAAATGCATTCCATGTCGGAGACCAGGCTAAAGATGAAATGGGAATTCGCACATCACTTAAGCACACATCAAAAACAGCCCACAAAGTACTCGCGGAGACAAAAACTCAAAGAAACACTCAAACAAAACTTCAATCATCCCGGACATCAAAATTATGATTTAGTAATGATATATATGGTTTATCTAAAAATTGTGTTTTCTTAAACTATCTTTTCATCATTTTTAGTATACAAAGATTTGTTACACACTTTACACTTATTGCTATGTTTTTTGCCATTCAACCATATTTTAGACCATCCAATGTGTTGTTCTGTTCATGTCTTGCAGGAACTTGAGCTGCTGCAACCGAGTCTGACTCTTCCACATTGTGGATCAGGTTATTCGTGTTCTCGCACTTTCTAAGAGCTTCGTCAAGAATGGCGTTATCGCTCTCTTCAGAATTCAGATAAAAGATGCTTCCTCACTCAAAGTCAGAGAATGCAGACAAAGATCCGTGTACTGTTGAGCCTTACTCGAATCTACATCGATCTAATCAGATTCCATGACTTCCCTGCTTTTCGCATCCTTTGTCCAATGCTTCAACACATACACTGAGTGGGGATATTAATAAGTTCCCCATACATCTGCAGAACAATCATTGCATGCCTACAAAGAAAATCTTTGAATTCAAACAATCGGCATGAACTGATGATAACTTCAGATGACTCACAGTTGTTCCGCAACATACGGTTCTGCTCATAAATGATAATCTTGAACCCTGAAACTCCTCTTGTTAACCCCATCTTCTTCGCTTGACAAGCAACACCTCCACCATCTCACGTGTGTATACCTCAGCCATTTGCTTCCCAAATGATGAAGGTGACTTATACAATGGTTCTACGTTCAAGGTTTTTCATACCAAGTTAGTGAAATTACTATTAATATTGGAGATTGCAAACAAAGAAAACATGAAATTTATATACCACATGTGTCTATATACTTAAACATTCATTTTTTACCATCAAAAGTTTATCAAAGATAGAGAAAATTTCAGAATTCTGCTGCTTAAAAAAGGAAGAGTGACTCAGTGAGATAAATTCCTGTTGGATTGTTGATGTTTTGAAGAATCGTCAATGTTGCTGAGGATCATGTCTAAAACTTGACTGTCCCTAACATTCATCAATAAACACAAATTGTAAACACAAAATGGAGAAACACATGAAAATTTTGAGATAGCTTTAAAAGGTCTAGTTCAAGTCTTTTACCATGTCTTGAAGTCTTTCATACATAGCTTCTGGTCTGAAACTTAATTGTTCCTGCCATAAATTATTAACTATAAACTTCAAAAAAACTTGCTAAAACTTTCATATATGAGATCAAACTTGAGTTATGCAGATTGATTTAGAATAAAACTTACAGTTCCATAAAGTCTTTCTTGAGCTATGGATTGTCCCTGCAATGAGATTAACATAAAGCATCATCAGTAATATATCTCAGAGATTCTATTTCCAAACACCAAAGAAAAACTCGGTCACATATTTACCAGGGAGTGTTGTATGTTTTGATGGGCAGTGCAATATCCATTGCGGTTTGAGACCATCGAGTTGATTTGTCCCTGTGGATCACACAGAGACAATGTTAGTTTCAAGTTTGAACCTTTTTATACTCTGTAGCTGTACTACAAGGACTTTTCTCGTGTACCATTTCATGAGACATTTGTTGAGCACTGAGGTAGTCATCAAGAATCGAGTACCGGTTCCTATGTTCCTGAGACGCATTCACCTTCCAGACCTGGTGCGACCCAATGCTTAAAACTTCCTGTAATGAATGTTCCTTTACAAAGAGAAAAGTAGGTTAGACCAAATACTCGTCTTAAGATACAAGATCAGGAGAAATAAGCTTAAAAGTAAAGAAAAACCTGTCCTGTGTCGGCCACATTGTCATCAAATGTGTTGTTATGTTCTTCATGTCTTGAAGGATCTTGAGCTACATCTGAATCTGAATCTTCCACAATGTGGATCAAGTTACTCATCTTCTCACAGTTTCTAAGAGCTTCATTCAACACATTAATCACTGCGTTATAGCTCTTTTCAGATAAAGATGCTTCCTCACTCAATTTCAATGAACGGAGACAAAGATCAGTGTACCGTTGAGCCTTAGTTGAATCTATATCGATCTGATCAGATTCCATGACTTCTCTGCTTCTCGCATCCCTTGTCCAACGCTTTAACACATACTGAGAAGGAATACTAAGTTCCCCAGACATCTGCAGAACAATCATCGCATGTCTACAAAGAAAACCTTTGAACTCAAACAATCGACAAGAACAGACAACTTCAGATGATTCAGAGTTCCACACCACAACGAAAGCACGGTTCTGCTCATAATCTTGAACCCTGAAAGTCTTCTTGTTAACCCCATCGTCTTCGCTTTCTTTCTTCGGATGACAAGCAACTCCTCCCAACACCTCCACCTGAAACTTCCTGAACATCTCGCGTGTGTATACCTCAGCCATTTGCTTTCCAAATGGTGAAGGTGACTTAAGTGCAGGTAGTTTATACAGTGTCTCAATCTCCGCTTTCTCTTCCTCTTCATATCTCTCTTGTATCATCGTCTTGTACTGATCAAGAAATGCTCTCAACGTAGTTTTCCTTTGAATGTATTTATCGAAAACAGAGTTCACGCTATCCGATCTCTGAGCTGTACACATTCCAGCTAAAGAAACATCATTCATATATACAGGAGCCCAATATTTCCGATCTTCATACAACGACTGAAGCCACACATTGTCTCTCACGTGAAACCTATCAACTACCTCCAACCATTTCTTTTCGAATTCATCACTCTTGCAAAACCCGTAAATAGCCTCATTTATCTCATCCATAAAGCTTTTCTCTTGTCTCATAACATGACCAAGCTTCTCAGGTATCTGACCAACAGTATCCCGCATATGAAAACAATGTCTCGTAGATGGGAAAGCCTCAGAAACAGCCTCTTTGAGTGTTTGGTCATGTTTTGTTAGTATAACTCGGGGTTGGCATCCGTGCATCGCTTTTAACCATGCCCGAAAAAGCCAAACAAATCCAGATTTAGACTCATCTGATAATAATAATCCAGAACCAAGCAACAAAAACTGTCCGTGGTGATTCACGCCAATAAAAGCGACAAGAGGAAGTTTATACTCATTCTTGACGAAGGTAGTATCGATAGATACAACATCGCAGAAACAAGTATAATCCAATCTCCCTTTTGCATCAACCCAAAAGACGTTTCTTAAACTCTGCTCCTCACCGAGATCAATGGAATAAAAGAAGAAAGGATTCTCGACTTGCATATCCGTAAAGAAGCTTAGGAGCCTTTCAACATCTCCATCCTCTAAAGCTAATAGCTTCCTGCTTCTCATTTCTTTAACAACAACACTACCGTTTTGTTTCTCGAGTATTTTCCTCCCACTCGATTCTCTTACAGACTTTGGTAGACCAAGGAAGGTCTCATGGTTATGTTGTTTTATCAAAGTGCGAATAACCCACTTCCCATCTTGCCTTCTCTTAACATGTAAGCATGCTTTACAATCGGTTTTCGACGATGACCGGTTCATTCTACCTCGTTTTCTTGCTTGAGGAATGCTAATTCCATCTGTACCTAAACCAGTATCTATGTCCTCTTCTTCTCCCTCTACGGTTTTCTTACTTCCATATCGCGTACAAACAAACTTAGCATCGATAAATGTCCCGGTCATTCTTGAACGGCGACTAGCTTTAATAATGGTAGTAAAGCCAACAGATTTAGCATACTCTTTGTACAACTCAAATGCTTCCTCTTTTGATTCAAATTCTCTATCTTCATTGATCCCAAAGTTTCTCCTTTGATCCATTTCGAGATCAATCCCCTTTAACTAAACTTGTACGAAATCTCTCGCATCAAAGTAAACCCTGTTAAACACAGAACTCGTAAGTAAGTTCTCCAAAGTTGCAAGCTTTACAAGAATCAAACAAGTTTCTCCTTTGATCATCACACACTCTTGACGCCATTCGAGATCAATCCCCATTAACTAAACAAAACCAAATCTCTTGCATCAAACTAAACCCTGTGAATACACAATTGGTAAGTTCTCCATAAGTTACTAAAATCAGAATACTAAATCAGAACAATAAAAGTCAAAACATTTAAATTCCATTATCAGCTCAAAAGCTCAACCTTGAATCAAACTCATGATCAAAGCAAAACCCAGAAACCACACTTAATCAACTTAATACAATACGAAACAGGAACAATCAGAAACTAATATACTAAAACTTCAAAGATGATATAAATTGGGGGACCGAAAAAATAAAATTACATGATGAAGAAGAGAGTGATGATCGGAGGCGAGTACAGAATCAATTTTTCATTTCACGTTCCTAGCTAGGGTAAAGAAGTCATCGTCGTCGCCGTCGTACTCGCTTTCTTTATACTCGCGGTTATCGTAACCGGATTCTATTTGGTAATAACCGGACTTCATTTTGGTATAAACCGGTTTTTTGACGAAAGAAAAATCTTGAACCACACATTTGGCCCTAATTATCTTCTTCTTCTTCTTCACCTTTGCATTTGGAAAAGTCGGAAATTGGAGGAGAAAATGTCTGATTTTCTCGGAGAATTTTGACACAAAGTTCCTCAGGTTTCTACTGAATCAATTTTCATAAGAAATTAATATAGTTCTTGGAGATTTTTAAGCTTCTGGTACTTAGTTTTCTCAGTAAAGTTTGGGTCTTGGAATGTTGATTATGCACAGTCGAAATCTTTGGATATCTTTCGTTATTGTAATGTGAAAAAAATTTATAATCTTTTAGGACTTTTGGTGCTGAAAGATTTGAATTTGTTTTTTCATGTTCTGTTTCTTGGTTAGGATGGTGAATCAAATTGTGTGATCAAGATTGCTTAAAAGAAATGGTTTTTGCTGTTTGTGTTGGTAATTCACCTCTTGTATCTATGGAATTGAGATGGGTAAGAAGAAGCAAATGTGATAATAATGATAATCAAAGAAGAAAACTGAATGCTGCTTCATTGGGGGCATTGCCTCGATCGATACCTGTTTATATCTCTACTTCGAAGAAAGACTTAAATCTAGAGGAATTGACAAGTTTGTATACGCATTGTGACCACTATTGCAACCGTTTGTCTGAGAATGGTAGCATTGTTGACATGAAAAAGCTGCGTACAGCTATATCGCGCAGCGATGTTGTTGTCTCTGTGTTTTGCAAATCTCATCACGCAGATCTTTACGACAAGGATTCTGCGGTTTTGGATTCAGAAGAAGAAAATTTGTCTTCATCTTTGTATTATTCAGACATCATGAAACAAGACAAGGATGATACTTCTCTTGGGGACTTGTTTCAGAATGTGTTGCCTCTCACTCCTGCAAATGGAAGGCTTGTTGGATTTGGTCGTGCCTATTCTGATCATGGCTTGACCGCTTCTATCCACGATCTAATGGTAATTTATCGATAGCACAAATTTAACAGGGTAATTTAGTGGAATTTGCTTTCATTACCCGGTCTACTCGAGCTTTAATACCTTCTGTTTTGGTGCTAAGATGTGTAATTTGGTCTCAGTGTCTTCCAGGTTTTACCTTCGTTACAACGGATGGGGATCGGTAAACTGATAGTCAACAGAATTATCAGGTTTGATAGGATTTTACCACTATGATTTTGCTTTACTCAAAACCACTCTTAACCTTCTCTCAAAGGCTAGTTCTTGAGATATATCAAATTGTCTAATTTATCGGAAAAAACTGTTTCAATAGGCATCTCACAAGCAGAGACGTCTACGACATAGCAGCCCTCTGCTTCGAGCAGGAAAGGTACCTCCTTTTACCTCCGTGATATCTAATCCCCATCCTTAGCAGCTTGTGAGCTCTTTGTTGTATCCTTCCACGCTAGGTTGAATCTAAATCTGAATGCAGAATCCTTATGCATATTTATTGAATGATAAAGAAAAACATTTTTTTCAGGCCATTCTTCAAAGCATGTGGGTTTGGAGATGACAGAATGGGTTCCACGACGATGATGTTCACGAAGAGCTTGGAGGCGTAAAACCGAAGTGAGAAGGCTGTTGGATATTCACAAAACTGCAGATCAAAGCAAGTTGAATGATCTCTAAAATCTTTTCTAAATCTCTCTGTGATGATGATCAGAAACAAAAGGCCAAAGATTTAGTGTCTTTCTTGCATTTGGATTTGATATATAGTGACCTTTCTTTGCTTTTGATACATCATTTTTCATGAAATTCTGATAATAGAACACTAATATGTTTTCTAATTAAATTTATAAATAGAAAAGAAATCCTTTTTTATAAGAACAAGTCTCTTTTTTTTAGATCGCATAACAACATGTAAGTCACATCCTTAATTTCCAAAGCTCTCTTGTATTTATGTAAGTAAGATTTGCATACCAAAAAAGGTTTTTTTTTGTGTTAAAAGGTTTACTAGTCATTACAAAAAGAAGAGTTAATACGGCCAATAAAAGAAAAGAAAAGAAGAAGTAAATATGTGTTCGCATGAATGACTGTTTGATTCGACAATAATTCGAGAATAAATGCATCCACAACTATAACATGTACTGATGATGTTGACTTTACAAATGCATCTCATTAGTATGTTTGACTTTAAAAAGATATATATACACACATGTTAGCTAATATGTTCTCATTAGTTGTTTAAACTTTAGAAAGGTATATATGTATACACAAATGTTCGATAATTTTTTTTTATTTTTTTTTGTAGTTCTTTAATTTTTCACGGATATTCTTTTGTATTGAAATTATTCTCTTTGAATATTAGTAAAATGTAAAAATAGAAAATCTATAGTGACTTCTCTAAACATGATAATATTTTTATAAACGTAATATACGTTTGATGGTTCAAATGATGGGCCTGCTAAACTGCTGATTACTTGCTTTATATACGAATATATACTTTTTGGTTAATGACGACTTGATGAGGATTAGGGATTATAATGAATATAGTTTTTGTTTTGTTTTGTTAAAGTATATAGTTTATATGTACTTTTATATATCTTTTGGTACGAATTAATCATAGTTATATGTATATATATATATTATTTTTTTTACTAAATGGTAAATATCATTAATGAAAATAAATGTTTAAGATTATAAATTGTTGCTGGAATAGATAAATAAACTTATAAAACATAATTTAAAAAGATAAAAAACATTGAACCAAGATTCAATCAATACATATTCGAGTTATATTTCATTATGCTCATGAGCACCATGTCTCGATCTATATGCTAGATGTGGATGTGGTTAACCAATTATCACAAATGTACAATACCTTTAACGTAAGAGTATTTATATATATGTTGAGTTGAGTTGATTTGATATATAAATACAGCAATTCAAATTCAAATACTTAACTTTGTAATTTACTTACGTAGAAACTACTTTGAATCTTTGATTTTCATTGTTTTTTTTTTTTTTAAATCTTTGATTTTCATTATTATTAAGGTATTATCATATAACTCTTACATCGATCTGATGTTAGCTATAGGCCCGTTTTTATTTATGTCAAAGTGAAACTTTGTGCGAGTATGTTTATGCCATTTGAAATTTCCTCATTATAGAATGATAATTTTTAAACAAAGAAAAGATATAAAACAAACTACAAAGGGGGGTTGTTTTTGGACAAAAATGTTCATACATAAAACTAACCACTTCGTGTAATGTGTACGTAATTAGTTATCTTCTAAAAGACAATTACTATATCTATAACATTGAAGTATATATATAGTATGAACTACTTAGACCATTTACATTGCTGAGAACCTTTGAGAGGGTTCTCAACAATTTTATAATACTAACAAATAATAAAATTATTTTAGAACTCTTTAATTATTTTTAAAATTTTGTGTCCTCCATTGGTTACAACCTCAAATGGGTTCTCAAAAATAAACTAATAATTTTTTTATAATTATTTTTATAAAATTTGAAAACATACAATATTTTATAAGATCTAAATTATATTACATTTCGTAAAATTTTAAAAATAGATCTAAATTATATTACATTTCATGAAATTTTATTTTTATTTTTATTTTTTTTAAAAACCTGAACCAATCAGAACATGACACATAAGGGTTTTCAAAAATTTTGAAAACTCTAAAATGAGAACCGGGTTCTAAATTTTTTATCAATTTTTATTTATTTTTGAGATTTTTGAAGTTATAAACCTCTTCATAAACCCCCAATTTACATGTTCTTACATTGTATCCAAAACTACTTGCAATCTTTAACATTCAAATTAATTGAAAGTGAATTATTTGATATAAAAAAACGGGCGTATATTTCTATGCAGGCCTATACACACTACATATATAGATATGTGTAATGCTGTCACATGGGGCGGTTACCTTTATTTTCTTTTCTTTAAACCTTAAACAAAACAACCCTTTCTGCGTATATAAATATAATTAACTGTTTTATCTCATTAAAATAAATTAATTAACAAACCAACCATCAAAAACAATGGGCCAGTGCTATTGAAATAAATAAAATATGTAGACAAAGAAGGAGAAAGGAGAAGAAGGTAAAGAAGACGAACTCTTGACTCAGCTTCATGTGTTTGATTCCTAGCCATGTGCACTGTTTACCTACCATAATCTATTGAATATTCAATATATATACATTAAAAACTAACCACTTCGTAAAATATAGGTTTATGGAAATGTTTAAATTAAGCTAAGAGAATGTATTTGTAGTCATCAAGTAAATAAGCTATATACTAGTTAAAACAAAAGGAACTCAGAAAAAGTTGACATAAACCTCTATAAATTATTGAAATTTTGAAATTTTATTAATTTAAAAAGATATTAATTAATTAATAAATTAATAATTATTAATTTATAAAGATATTTATTTTAAGTAATAATTTTCTTAAAAAATAAAACAATATTATATCAAGGGGTTTTAATAAAAAATCTCCCCAACTATTTTCGATTCGTGAAAAATCTCCTCAACTATTTTTTTAGTAAAAAAACCCTTCAACTAAATTTCTTTAGCGAAATCAACTTCCGTTTACAATAACGTTTAATCCCAATAAAAATTGTTGTCTTTTGTTGCAAAAACGACAAATCGTCTCAAACATTGACCAAAACATCAAGTTGTTTACAAGAAAACAACACGAAGTGATTTTATGACAACAAAAAACGTGATCTTCAATGTACTATAAATCGTGATTAATCCTAAATTCATTTAAGAAATCATCCGCAATCTTAAGTGCACTGTAGAGATTCATTGTAAGATCTCACAAAGATACTAGTAGACTGACTGTCAATTGAAAAATATATTCTCCAATCACAGCGATCTCGAACACAAGTTGCAACTACTTTTTTTTTTGCACTTTGTGTTATTTTTCTGTAAACGATTTGATGTTTTAGATAATAATTGAGACGTTTTGTCGTTTTTTTAACAAAAGAGAACAATTTTTATTGGGGTTAAACATTATTCTAGACGGAGGATTGATTTCACTAAAGAAATGTAGTTGAAGATTTTTTTAATAAGAAAATAGTTAAGAAATTTTTTCACAATCTTGAGATAGTTGAGGGAATTTTTTATTAAAAACTCTTATATTAAAGAACTTAATTAAATATATTTTTAATAGTAATATGCATTAACTTGAGATTATGATTCATACTTTTAGTTATCACAATAGAATGAATGGTAATATCATAGTATACTATCCATATAAAAATGATACATGTTATTAAGTACAAAATTTAGAAGAAAACATAGTTATTATTTTTAATATTGATGATAAAGTCAGAAACGACATATATTACGATACAATTGGAAAAAATTACGTGTAAAGAATCAATTATTATGTCTATAATTTTTCACAAGTTTTGGATATCGAAAAAACAATCATGAAGATTTTTTATGTAATAAGTAAAATAAAAAAATTACTAAAACCTTATTTTAGTTCATTATCATAATTATACTTATATATATATATATATATATATATATAATTATACATGATTGTTAATTTATACTATTATTGGGACTATATTTTACATAGGATTTTTAAAATAATTATTATCTTATTATTTTATCAAATTTTGTTAATTTTTAAACTGGTCCAATTCAAAACCAAAAAAATTTATTAATTTATGATAATTATTAATTTATAGAGTATTAATTTATGAAGGTTTTACCATATAAAGAAAACATTGGAGTATAGCTACTACCAATTATGGTAGTTGTTATTATTCATATGTTTTTTATGATTGAAATTTAATATAGATTAAATTAAGACGAGAAAATTTAGTGTGTAAGTTTTTAACCTTCAAAATCTTAAGAGAATTGTTATGGAAAAGCTAAAATATGATAATAGCAAAACTTTTAAAGATGTAAGTATTGGCTAGCTAAGACTTACCTATAAATCTAGAGTATATATAATATTTAAAACTTACGGGAAAAAGTTATAGAGAAACGGCATAAAATATTTGTATAGTTTTCCAATCACACTTTTTTTTTTTTTGGGCAAACTCCAATCACACTTATTAGTTTGCTAAAACAACAAGCACTGAGATTTTCTTTGTTTGTTTGAGTAAACAATGGGTCTAAATGGTAACCGTAGAATTTTTGCTGAATTACTGTTGAATTGCAGAATTTGCTGAATTACTGTTGATTTCTTGCAGAATTTGCTGAATAATATCAAACTTAAATGGTAACAGCAGAATTTTTGCTGAATTACTGTTGAATTGCAGAATTTGCTGAATTACTGTTGAATTGCAGAATTTGCTGAATTACTGTTGATTTCTTGCAAAATTTACTGAATAATATCAAACTTAAATGGTAACAAACTTAAATGGTAACAGCTGAATTTGCTGAATTTGCTAAATTTTCTAAAAAAGTAATTAATTTTGAAAAGGTAATTAATTTTAAAAAATTATTTTTTTTTCAAACTTAAATGGTTAATTATTATTGACCAATCACAAAAATATTGCAAAATACTAATGCTTATTAAATATTTAATAAAGTTAAAAAGTACCTAATATTGTCAAAGTATCTTACATTTTGAAAAACCCTCCAAAACATCTTATATTTTGAAATAGATAGAGTAGTAATTAGAGCTAGATCGGATCCATATCCAAAAATAATAATTAAAAAAACAGAAAAACCTATTTGTAAAAATGTCATTTAAAGAAAAACAAATTTCATTATATCATTTATGTTTGGGTTAACTATGTTGTATTAGAGTTTAGTTTCGAGGGTTTTAGGAGTTTTAGGGGTCAAAATATTTTTTAGGGGATATAATTTTAAGATTTATGCTTTAAAAATCCATAATTAGTGCTATTTTTGCAAATAAACACCCGTAAGTGACATTTTTGCAAATGTACACAGCAAAAATAGCATTTTGCAGTTGCCCCTTAAATAAATTAATAGATTGATAAAACAAACTTATTTTAGAATATTTTTAGTAACTTATTAAAATTGAATTATTTTTTTGTAAACTTAATTTTTAAAATATTACAATATTATTTTAGAATTGTCAAGCAAATTTAGTAAGATTTAATCACACTACATATATATTTAGGAGACAATTGCAAAAATACCATTTTTGGTTATATTTGCAAAAATACTAGTATATGTTGTCCATTTGCAAAAATGTCCATTTGCAAAAATGTCAATAATTATAAATTTTTAGAGTCTAAATCTTAAAATTTTAAACTTTATGGGTGTAAATGGTAATTGCAGAATTTGCTGAATTTTTGCTGAATTGCAGAATTTGCTGAATTGTAGAATTTGCTGAATTGCAGAATTTGCTGAATAATATGTTAAACTTAAATGGTAACTGGAAAATTTGCAGAATTTAGAGAATCTGGAGAATTTGCATAATGATGTTACCATTTAGTGCCAATATATTGTCTTTATCTTAAATAAATAACAACATTTATCTATATACATAACTTAGATTTTGTGCACATACATACATACATACATTTGTATATATATAGACATACATACACTTGTATAAATATAGACATACATGCGTTTGTCAGATGATCAGTTAGATTCTTATAATCATAACCACTCAACAACACTCTCTCTCTCTCTCTCTCTCTCTCTCAGTAATCTAAATGACATTTTCACGGCATAGAGCCAACGGCAAGACCGCCGCCGCAACCGCCGTGACTAAGAATTCCGACGTGCCAACTCCGCCGCGGAACTGCTGCGTCACGTGCCTTGCGAGACTCATTAGAAAAGTGAAGAGAAAAGGAAGGTTGTTGCTGGCTCGGAGGAGACGACAAGGGAGGTCGTTGCAATGTCGGTACGATCCATTGAGCTATTCACTGAACTTTGACGGTGGCGCGTGTGGTATACTTCCCGATGATGAGCGGTTCTATGCGTTTTCTTCGAGATACGTTACAAATAATACTATCAAGAAGAGACCACCACTTCCTCGTGATACTCTCTCTACCGTTTCTCATGAATTCGTGTAATCTAATTTGTCACTTGAAAAAGAGAGTAAAAAGCTAGTTTTGTTCATTTTGTGTTTATTCTTTTTAGTTTCTTAGGATTAAATCTAAATTTGTTTTTGTATTTTAATTATAGTGTAATTGTTACCCAAAAGAAGATATTCATTAGTAGTTTTTTGGTCAAAATCCAAACTAATTCTCATCAAAACTTTGTAGAAAATCGAATATTCTTAATATTTAATGCGTTTACTATGCTAGTAATGAATTCTTAAAATCGAATATTCTTAATATTTAATGCGTTTACATAGTTGGTGAGATTCGAATAATCTGTGGTTTACATGAAAAAAAAAATCATCACTCGAATTCAATCACTGAATTACAACCACTTCATTGAAAACTAATACTTTTTTTTTGTTTGTAAAAATGATTAATAAGAGTTGTAGCCAAGTATTTTTGTTATTAACTCAATCGGCGACTGATGCAAGTAATATAACATGTAAAATGTAGAAAAACGATTACGGTGTGATTGGTTAATTTATTTATAAAGATTAGTTTAAATAGAATGAACTACATTTTTTGGGTAAAAGCGTGGTTGTTTTTACAAGATGTCGTTTAAAATGAAGAAAGGGTAACAGTGTTTATTAGTTTCTTCTTCATAGATGAAACAATAATTTGAGGAAAGTAAAAAATAAAAAATAAAATAAATAAATAAATAATTTGAGGAAAGTATTTTAAAAAAATAAAATAACCGTTTCCAAAAAATAAAGTTCATGCCACACGCAAAACCGCACCTTCACTCCACTTCATTTTGTTATCTGGAAGACTAGGCACGCACGTTGGTTTTAAACACGACAGTATGAATTAGTTTTTGTAATTAGTACATTATACATTTATATAATTCCATCCAATAACAGATGAGATTTAATTTGTAACAGATAAATGGATAATGAATCTGAAACTTATTTTTTTTTACGTCTGAGAGTATTTTTATTCCATAAAAATGGTAATACATCAAGGAAAAAACCTAAAAAGAAAAACATATTCCCATAACAGAGCAATCAACCATCACTATTCTAACATAAAAAAAAATAAAAGATGTTACGGGTAAGCCTCACGAATAATTCACTCTTGCAACCAATCCAGCCCTCTTAGTGCGAGGTAGGACTGAAACCGACCGTCTTTGGTAACACTCTTTGCTATTGCACGAGCTGTTTGGTAACACTCTTTGCTATTGCACGAGCTGTTGCGTTTGCAGAAATATGTTCCAATTCAAATTCACAACTCTGGAAGCCAGTTTGGAGTTGTTCAATCTATTGAAGGAGAACTCGTTATCTTGGTCACTCTCTCGGCTTAGAGATTGCGTCATAAGCCGCTTTACTATCAAACGCAATCATCACTTCTCCTATGTGTAAATCTAGTAGACTCTGCATAGCCCATTTAATACATTGTAATTCTGCAGTGATACGGTTCGTAGAGCCAACGTGAGCATCACGAGCATGAAATCGTACAGAACCCACTTCATCTCGAAGCAACCATGCCACTCCACTATGTAAGTGCAAGTTCCTCCAATTGGCATTGATATTACATTTCATAACTCCCAACATTGGCTTTTGCCATCGTTCTTTCAGCTCATGGCTTCAAAACACACCAGAGCATTGTCCCGAAGGTGATATATTCAGTTGCCTTCACAGTTTTGCTTCTTCTAGTACTCTCTCAACAACCAGTTCCAGTACTTCTTGGTTGTTTTCATAGATGATTGCGTTTCTATTCTTCCAAATGCACCATAATAACCACAGGATGGAAGCTCGACTCTCTCCAGGTATGTTCTGATTTTCCATCATATCAAGAACATAAGTTAAATTTTCTTCAAGCGAGTTACCAAACCCATGAACCAGAGGTTGAATCTGGGCAATTTCCATGATGAGCTGGGCTGTGGGACATGTAAACAAAACATGCGATATGGTTTCGTCCTGCAGATTACACAGCTTGCATACCGTGTTGACTATCAGACCTCGTGATTGTAGTCATCCTGAAACTTCTAATTCTTTAAATTTAATTTCAAAACAAAAAATCTTTTGTAGTGTTACTTCATTAATTTCTTGACCAACCATTGGATATTTGGATGGACCGAGTCTTTCCTCTGTTGTTTATTCTTCTTGTAAATCAATTAGTTTACGAAGAATCGTAAGAAAAGCGAAGAGACCAAGATTTTTTTTTGCTCTACCGTCTCTCTAAACTTACTGACCGTTGAGCGGATCCGGCGGCTCAGTTAACACCGGAGTTGCAACTCCGATCTCCTTTCCTTGCTTTAGTAGTTTATAGTTCCTTTATTCTTGGTTTTCATGGTTTTTAGATCTAGATTTTAGATCTAGTTTCTATGGATTTTTTCTCTTTGGAAGGAGGTTTCCTCTTTGCTTTTAATGGCTAGTGTGGCTCGGAGTGATTGATTTAGAAGGATTTTGGCTCGGTTTCAATCCTTTGATTCCTCTCATGTATTGTTTCTATAGGTGGTGGTTTCAAGCGGTTGCTTTTAGGCGTAGGCTTCGCTTTCCCCTAGGTGGTAGATTTGGGAGGATGGGTTTGGTTTCGTCTTGGTTGAGGTTGCAGTCTTGTTTCGGAGAGTTGAGATTTGTGAGGTCGTGTGCGCCAGATCGCAAATCTTTGGGGTTTGTTTGACGGTGCGGCATAGCTGCTCTCGCCTCGATGCTGTCTTATCTTCCTTCACTCTAGTTTTGGCTCGACTCTTTTCCGGTTCGATGTTGACCGGACTTAGCTTTGTGGTGGTGCTTTTGCTCCGATCAACAATGAAGATTCTGGTTGCCTTGTCGTCTTTGATTTCCTCTTGTCTTGACACCTTTGATTGATTTCTTTCCTTTTCGTACTCTTTGTGCATAGGAATCACGAGTGTTTGTTCATCGCTTCTTTTCGCGCAACGGTACTTTTTGTAAAGTCCAATCCCTATTTTGTCTTTTTGATGGCAAAATGTCTTATCAGATGGAATCGCTCTTCTCGGTTAAGTGATTAAGGGGATAAAGCAGGTCTCGCTTTGTTGGGTTTTTCTTCAAAAAAATTATAGGTATGGTGGTTTAGGCAGTTTAGGCGGGGTCTCGCTTGGTTGGGTTTTAGTCTAATCGCATATTGACTCTAGGGATTTATCGTTTGTCTTTGGCTTTGACATTGGAGAAATGATTCTCTTGTCGGTTTGTAATATCGGTTCCAAATTTCAATAAAATTTTTGAGATAAAAAAAAAAATAATAATTAGTTTACTAAAACTAAATTATCCGTATCCTACCCTTAATTTATTAGATGATAAACATTATTTTTTGTCAACTATTAGATGATAAACATAACCTTTAATTGTTGATTAATTTACAAAATATAACAGTGAACTGAATCTAAATATAAAAATCAAAACGTAAAATTCGTATGGAAAATTAAATGGGAATCCGTGTAAGCCGTAGTGGAAGGCGATGCATGTTTGTTAGCGACTCGAGACAAATTCGCCGAAGCCTATCTTCATAGGCTTCTACTTCTAGGGTTTCTTTTTTTCACTACTTGACATCAGTTTTTAATATTAATCGTACTATATAGTTCACATGTTACATCACGTGGAATTGCGAGCCGTTAGAAGCAAATCAGTAAAATAACAGACAGAAAAATAGATAACAAATCAGTAAAATAACAAACATTTTAAATTTCATTAGTTTATTAAATATTTTAAATTTTATTAGTTTATTAAATAATAAATATGATTGATAATTTAAAACAATACAAATATTTTAACCGTAAAAAGTTATAAAATATTACAAATATATAGAAAATAGTTATAAGAAAACCGTTACAAATAAAACTGAATGTAACATATTTAATACTCTCTCCGTTTCAAAATAGTTGTCATTCTAACTTTAATTTTTTGTTTTATATTATTTGTCATTCTGCAATTTCAATGCACATTTATGACTAATTTTTCTATTTTTATCCCTAACTTTCAGCTTGTTAATTACTTATATCAAATAAAATATTATATTAATTAGGAGCAAAACAGATTTTTAATATGTTTTTTTAATTTGTGTGAAATACTTCAGAATGACAATTATTTTGAAACGGTTTAAGAAGTGGTACAACCATACCCACCGATTAAATAACTTAATACATTCATTGCTGGTTAGCTAAATGTAATTTCTTATCGCCATAACTTTATTAAACAATTTTCTCAACTCTTTAAGTAGAGATGGAATCGGATTACCGTGAAAACAAAATCAAATTTGAATTTTTAACCATTTGATTAGATGCACTTCCACATCTCTTAATGTATTTGATTGATGGAGGAGAGTTGTCTCTTGAGGAAGATTTATTTGAAAGAACATATATAAATAGTGATGTTTTTGTCTTGGTCACTAAATAGTGATTCTTATTTTTGGCCAAATACCTTTTTTTTTGTTTTGGTCAATGGCCAAATACCATGAAACTAAATTCTATAAAGAATATATATTGGGTGAATCTTTTTGGGCCGAACATAAAACTATTGAGCACATTTGAGGCCTCTTTAAGAAAAGAAGAAGATTTCTTATGAATTGAAGGAATTGTTTACTTACAACACAATTATCCAATTTTTACAGTATTACTCTCTTTACAAATTAAACAACAAATTGTCCCTCTTGACCAATGATCTTATTTTCTTCATTTCAAATCTCAAATGTTTCAATTCATGTACACTTCATAGGAACACTCCAAGTCGTGTTCTTAACTTGTTCAGACAAAGACAAATACTTTCTCCAATCATCAAGAACAAGATTAAGATCATGAAGCTTCTTCTCTAATCCAATACAACAATTAGCATGCATCGTACACACCAAATTTATGTCTCTGCTCGTCTGACAAAACCCACCAAAGTAAACCGTATCAAAGAATCTCATTTGGATTCCAATCTCCATGACTAAAGCCTCATGTTTGATCTTGTTGAACACATCTTGGTCATGTAACTCTGGATAATCCAAACGAGATTTGTACCAGAATTTGTAGAACTCGATGCTTCTATGGTTTGATTTGACGTAAGTGAAGCCTCCGTTTACCCAATTGTCTGAGTCATTAGGATCACCGAAGAATCGATCACACGCCATTTGAAAATCTCCATCTGGATATAGCCGAGGAAATGGATCTCGAAGCCACATTATATCTGCATCCTAAAATATTCAAAAGTAACATGGCTACGTATTAATTGAAATTTCTACATAAAAATAGCATTTATTCACACTTTTTTTTTTGAAATTTTTTAAAAATACCACTTTTCAAGTATTATTTTTCAAAAATGTCACATTTCAAATACTATTTTTCAAAAACATCACTTTTTCAAAAATTTTGCAAAATACTATTTTTTTTTTTAAAAATTCATTATATTATTTATGTTTGGTTAATTATGTTGTACTAGGATTTAGTTTTGAGGATTTAAGAGATTTTACAGGTCAATACATTTTTTAGTGTTTATAATTTTAAAATTTAGGCTTTAAAAATCCGTAAGTAGTGACATTTTTGCAAATGAACACTCCTAAATGACATTTTTGCAAATATACACACCAAAAGTGACATTTTTGCAATTGCACTTTTTTAAAATAAAATAATTTTCACTCATTTATACACATAGTTTTGGGTTCAATCTTTTAAATTAAAAAAAATAGATAAAATTTGCTAGATTTAATTATTATTATATTTTTTAAAAGGGATCATAAACCGCGATTAGTGCTCAGATTTGACCAAAATCAAGTCTAATTCTCAGATTTGACCAAAATCAAGTAGTTTTGGCAATTAAGACGTTCATAGTAGCTAACTATAATTGAAATCTAAAATGAGAAGATTCGAACCCTAATAATTCAACTATTTGACTATCCTGATTGGTCTTGAAGAATTATTGTTGTGATATTTTCTCAGTTAAGAAGTTTTTCTTTTTCTTTGTAACTTGGCCTTGTTCAATATATTAATATATTCCTTAAAATATAGATAACCATTTTGTTATGGGTCCTCTTCTAATTAATGTAAATGTAAGGACCTCCTCTAGGATGACCCAGAGGGGCCAGAACTATATGTACACATAAAGTTTCATGATCATATATTAACTAAAAAACTTTTAAGAAAACAAAAGAAATTTGAGAATATTGATGAAGATTAGTACCGTGAAGATGAAGTTAAATCCCATTTCAAGAACTTGTGTAAGAAGCTCGATTCTTCGCCACATCATTTTGAGGTAATCAGGAGTAGCAAAGAGTTTCTCACCGGAGAAATCAGTCCCTGAGGTTTCTATATAGAAACAATTTGGGTGAAGTTGTGAGCAACGCTCAAATGCCTTGGAATCCAAGCAAACCACAACCACATGTTGAAGTAGTTTCTGTGTTCCTTGTCCGATACGAAAACTCTCAAGAAACAAATCAAACAGAGAGTTTGGTTCTGCCCAGGCTTGATTCAACGTTGTAATAATGACTGTTCGATTCTCTGTCATTGCATTCTCCAAAACTTCCCTAAAACTAATCGAATTTGATCTCTGAAAAAGAAACAAGAAACAAAATTTCTTATGAAAGATCCGCCGAAAAAAACAGAACACAGATCGAGAAATAATAGCTCACTGTTTGTGGAGAAGAAGAAGAGGAGAGATCGAGCAAAGGACGAGGAGAGGTGAGATTGTTGACACCGAGCTCTTGACGAAGAGGATAAGCTGTTTTGTAAAGAAGAAGAAATGAAGCAACTAAACCTAGAACCAAGATCAAGATTCTCTTCACTTCTTTTTGTCCAATCGAAAAACCCGAATCAAGAAACCTTGAAGGAGAAGGTGGAGAAGAAGAAGAAGGAGAGTTCATGTGTTCTTGATGGGGGTTAAAGCGTTTCTTGCGTTTTTTCTTCTTCTGTCTTAATTTTGTCGGTTCTTATAATTATGTACAAAAGGTTAAGGCAAACGTCATCACTAGTACTTTTGTAACTTGTTCTTATTTTGTTATATAATTTATTAATTTATATCAGTGTCTTTTTATTAAGTAATGAATTTTTTTCTTCTTTTCCATTTAAAATCAAATTTTGTTTTTGTTTTATTAGAGTGTATATAGTGGATCGAATCAACAGAACACACCCATACCAAAATATGTATTCAAGTAGTTTTAATTATAGATATCACCTTGTCGCCGGGAAAAGTAACGATCATTGAAGATATATAAATATATGTATGAATAAGTGATGGAATCGTGTGTAGATATTAGATTGTGAATATTACTAATTTACTAGTCAAGATGATGGAAAGTTGAGGACCAATAAATAATGACAGAGAAACATGAATGAACCGAGAGTGGAATGATTTGGTGGACGAGAGACGGCACAAGAAATATCTTATACTCCACTACTTTTCTTTTTTTGGACATATCTCATAAATACTTTTCATAAAAGATTATTGTCAAAATTATTACTTACGAAATGTGTAATTACCGAAAACGTTTCCTTTTTCATTTTGTTCCGATTAGAGTCTTTCTATAATTTTCGTGCGTTTCAACCAAAACCCGCAATACATATAATTGATCTAATTATTTTGTAAATTTTATTTTAGAAAATTAAAACATTATCTGAAAATGTATATTGTTGATTATGATTTTATTAGTAGTGTAACAAAGACCGTATTAGAAAGACCGTATTCCAAAAAACATTTTAGCGTTTTAATAAGAGAAATTTTTAAAAATATAATTTTTAAGTGCTATTTTTCAAAAATGTCATTTTTCAAAATCTTTGCACAAATGTCATTTTTTCAAAAAATATATTTTATTATATCATTCGAGTTAACTATGTTGTATTATGGTTTAGTTTTGAGGGTTTAAGGAGTTTTAGGGATCAAAATATTTTTTAATATTTATAATTTTAAGATTTAGGCTTTCAAAATTTATAACTAGTGATATTTTTGCAAATGAAAATCTTTAAGTGGCATTTTTGTAATTGTCCTTTTAATAAACCATAAAATGGTTCAAAGCAAACAACCAAAAAAACATCAAAATCTAGTGAAAAATATTATAGAAGATTAAAGGGTTGGATCTTTTTTCTTTCATTTCTCTGAAAAAAAAAACTTTTTTCTTTCTTTCTAATATTCTTTCTTTTTCTTGTCATCAAAATGGTTTATTTTATTTATCAAAATGGAGTACTTTACTAATTCTTCCATTATAGTCTTAACACTTGTTCTAATTTGTTTTGGTCACGTTATTTCCTATTAGTCGTGGCTGCTCGATATATATTTTATATCTCCCGTTTATTTATTTCATAAAGTGAATTAGTCAATTAATTCATTAAAATACCAATTAACTAGGGATTGAAGTTGATAGCTCACTGGCCACTGGGTAATCTTTTGTAAAGTCATCAGAAACCTCTTCCTTCGAACTTTCGTGTAAGAGATTAAACTATGCGGTTGACATTAATAGTGGACAATGATCAAATATCAAGGAATTATACGATCCTCGTGGATATTCGATCCAAATTAGTAAAAGTTGGATATCAGAAGAAGGTTGGATGATTTACATTCAGAGGCACTTTCTAATAAAGACTTTATAAAAGAAAGTACTTTGTAAGGGAGAGTGACTTTGAAAAAAAACACAAAGTGTTTTCTGACGAATTTGCCCCTCCAATTTAACTTTCTAGCAAACCAGATTTAATTCAATATTAATCCAATTCAACTTTTAATTTTATCTCTTCCACATCTTCTACTTCAATGAACGAAATATCTCTCTAGAATCTCTTCCTTATCTCCAAAATCACTTGAAACTAATTTTAGAGATGAATTAGTGATAGATTTCGAGTAGAAGAAACTAAATCTTCGACAAGAAAGAATTGAGTTTTCATCATCTCTCTCTATCTCGCTCTCTCGGATCTTGGCTCAGAGATTCCGGCTACCACGAGCTCTGTAAACAACCCTATATGAAGCGAGAGAATTGGGTTTTAGGGTTTTTGATTTTGTTACAAAAATGTCTCAGCTTTTGGTCCGAATCGCTAAGCTCTCATCATCCTCAATTGTGAAGAATCATGAACACAAAGTGTTCGGAAAAATGCCTCAAAGAAAAATCCCGCGTGGATGGTCATACATGGATGTCCACAACTTCGACTAGTTTGAATCCTAACGGTGTTAACCATATGGACAACGCAATATGGTCAATTTACTAAGTAATGTTTAACTTGTTTGAATCCAAGTTGTGTGTAACCATACCATTATGTCCACCAATTTGTATCCACGAGTAGGTTGGATACGATTCATCCCATTATGTCCATCAATCATCATCCACGACATTGTGTCCATGAGACAAAAGCCTTTTATGGGTTAGTCGAAACCATATTTCTCTAAACATCAGCGGTGGAATAACCGGCTTTCGTCTCCTCCGGTGCAAAACAAAACTTGATCATTTGTATGAGTAAACTCATAAAAATCCAAAGGCTCAACCATTCAAGCCCGACCATTCAAACTCATCCATTAAAGCCCTACCATTCAAACCCGACCATTCAAGAGCGACCATTGCCACGACGTCTTGGTGTTTCTGTGACATGTAACCAACCTACTTGTGGATACGGATTGGTGGACAACGCAACTATGGTCTAAACATGCCTTTTATGTTTCATGGGTACCTTTGTTCAAATCCAAGATGCCAACTAAATTTTCTCGAGCAACAATAGACTAAATTTATAAAATTGCAAACAGAACTAAAACAAATTTCACGATTAAAATATCATGAAACATACATTCTCATCCAAATAAAAACTTGTTATATGATCATGAACATTATGATGTGGATTTTGAATTATCATGGATGTTACATCTTGGATACGATCCATCTCATTCTGTCCACCGATCCGTATCCACGTCATCGTATCCACGAAAATGTGTCCATAAAAACTTGTTATATGATCATGAACATTATGATGTGGATTTTGCATTGTCATGGATATTAAATCTTGGATATGATCCATCTCATTCTGTCCACCAATCCGTATCCACGTCATCGTATCTACGACATCGTATCCACAAGAAGTTTGGATACGATCCATCCCATTTTGTCCATCAATCTGTATCCACGACATTGTGTCCATGAGAAGGTTCATTTCAAAAGCTGAGATCAGTTCCAGGAGATGAGCTAATTTCAAAACCAAACGCTTCCTCTGCATCACTCTCTTCTTGATCTATTGTCATGGATACGATCCCATCCCATTCTATCCACCAATCCGTATCCACGAGTAGGTTGGATAGAATTCCATCCCATTATGTCCATCGATCCTCATCTACGACATTGTGTCCATGAGACAAAACTTTTTCTGGGTTAGTGATGAGATCTAAACGGATGACTAAAACATCAAAAAATTTCTAAAAGTAACAAAGTTAAAGCTAAGAATCAAATCTTACGAGCTAAAATACAAAACAACAAAGACAATTTTTACTACAAGGTCTTTGAGGCATTTCATCGAACAGTTAACATGCATAAACAAAAGACCACTACGAGACTAAGTGAAGAACAAATCAACCCCAAAATAAAAACATTTAACAAGGACAAGAACAAGTGATCGATACCGAACTCCATCTCCATCCTCTCTACAATGAAATCGGATTACGAAGAGGCTACGGAGATGGCTACGGAGATGGAGAGGAAGAGGAGGAGAAGGATCGATGGGAAGCGAGATGAACAAGGATCCATGGAGATGGAGATCTGGTCTAGGGAAAGAGAAATCTCAGATCCAATCGAAGAAAGAAGAAGAAGTTAGTAAATTAAAAAAAATGGCATATTAGATATTTACAAATTTAGTTAAGGGTATCATAGAGAATACACAAGCCCAAAGTATACATCCCTTGCAAAGTGTTTTTTTATGTAAACACTTTGGCACAAAGTGCCTCTTTGTGTAATCAACCCCATAAGGTTGCATGTTCGATTCACGTCGGGTTCAATACTCCGAACCTAGGTTCTTTAATTTAATTTTCAAAACAAAAAATAGTAAAAGTTAACTAAAACTAATTGAAAATATTAACATAAATTATAAAATATTAACAATTAAATAAAAATATCATGTAAATTTTTTACCATACCTGACAAGAGTTTTCAAATTAACTTTCTTACAATTTTTATTAACAACATTCAAAAATATTTCATGCTTTTTATTACAGATATACTCACACGTATAAAATTAAATCCGACCAAATTCGAAAATCCAAATTTTCTATACATATATGCATTAAGTGACTAAAATTACTATATACTATAGATTAATGATAAGACTACTCTATAAAAAAATATTTTGATTTTTAGCCGTTTAGGTACGAGTTTTTCATGTGACATTGTAGAAAAAAATTCAAGTTTAATTGGCTAATAATTATCTAGTGGTTTTAGACTGTTATATGGCCATATGAGTTTAAATTGCTGTATTTAGGCATTTTTAACTTGAACTCGAACTCATGTCTTGGAACGATAAATTGTTGATCAGTTTTGGTCGGGAAAATTTTAAGTTTTATAGTATATAGGAAAATAGTAAAATAGACTCTTAAATGTTATCATAAGAATGTTTTTATTCTTTAAAAAAAAAAAAAATAGTGAAACTAAATTTATCTAAAAAAAAAAGTTGTATACCGGATAAAATTTGTTCCGAAGTATGAAACTCCAGTGGAATATCAAATATTATTGGTTATCAAAATCTTATTCTTTTTTTTCTTCGCCATCCCAAATTTTATATCTTCTTTTTTTTACTCTATTTTTAATTATTAATACGGTAGTCTACACTACGACATAAGGTATAACAATATACTAATTTCATGGTATATAATACAAGGGCCAATGATTTCATTTGTACAGTTGTCTCTGGCTATGAGTTTCCGCCAGCGAATCAGATATTATGACCGTGCTTGTTCGATAAATTCCAACAAATTGCTTGTGTTACAATAATTAACTAATGTGAACATACCTTTTTTTGTTGGTTAGGTCTCGAACGATAATATAATGAGTTTTTTTTTTTTTATCTATTTTGAATATTTCAAAATTTTAAATATTTCAAAACCGGCTTTGCTTAGAACATGACCTCGCCACAGTTTTTGGAAGACTAAGAAGAACGAACGACGTCAAACTATACGTTTTTGCCGACACAATTTAAAGACTTATTAAAGATATTCATTGTCCTCGGCAGTACATTTTTTTTGTTTTTCTTATTCATGTTTTTGTATCAAGTGTTTTTAGTGTAGTAGTTCCAATCTATACTGCATGGAATCGGAAGCGGAGACGCGGAACCGGAAACGTAGAAGTGAAAATTTTAAAATATTTAGGAGGCGGGTACGTGTTGGAAGCGTTTATATATATATATATATATATATATATATATATATTTATTTATCTATATTAAAGCAGTAAATAAAATAAAAAAATTTAAATAATAAAAACATAGCTACATACACAAACAATTTATATAATACTATATTTAAAATATTATTTGCACTTAAATTGAAAACAATAAAAGTGCGGCATATAAATTTAATACATGTAAGTCACGATCAAGTAAAAAAATATATAAATCACATGCATAAAAGACAAACAAGTGACAACACATCAAACAAAATACATCAATAATTGATTATTTATCAAAACGTACATTTGCTTCTCTTCTCTCAGAATTCTGGATTAAGGTTGAACTTGCAGAAAAATATCAGAAACTGCTTCTTACGGTAAGTGAATTCTAAAAGACTTTTAATTTTTTCATTTATTTGTTAACTAGGGTTTTGTAATTATAATGGGCTAATTGAATCACGTATTTAACAAATCAGAATTAAAAAGCCCAAAATAATTAATCAGTTTTTTTTTAAACAAAAATCTTTCATCTCATTAAAACGCTTCCGACCACTATCCATCAACGCTTCCAATTCAAAATCGTGTGCTTCCATCACGGTTCCAAACGTCTCATTATCGGAATCGTGATTTCATGTCGATTCCGCACGATTCCGAGCGCTTCCGTTTCCGGTTCCGCTTCTGAAACGTGAAACGCATGCTCACCAACGATTCCATGCTACGTAGGTTCTAACTCATGACAAGTGAACTTTTTACCTGTACTAAAAAGTATTCTGTGTTTTTATATATTTTAATCTGATTTTATGTTCGCGCGTCACCATTTTAACTCTTAAGTAAACTAATTTCCTTAGTTATTTGAACTAAATAAACATACATGATGAACAAAACAACATTATTTATGAATCAAATAACGAAAAGTATCTACCTCCAACACTAATAAATCAAGAAACAAGAACCGACTCTAATAATCATCGAAACAATCTAAACGCAACTAGTATCCAATAAACCTTTAATAACCACACCTAGGCGGAATATTCCATTTAGTTTCGGACACGGTCGTATTCAACGACACATATCGTTTCCAATCTTCAAGAGCTGCCTTAAGATTATTTACTTTGTTGTCCAAACCAATACAACAATTAGCATGCATTGTGTTGACCACATTGATGTCTCGGCTCGGTTGGCAAAATCCACCAAAGTAAACCGTGTCGAAAAACCTCATCTTCATCCCAAGTTTCTCGACGAAATTTTTGTTTTTGATGAAGTTGAATACATCTTGATCGTGTTTTCCAGGGAACTTTCGGCTCGATCTAATCCAAAACTTATAAAATCTTAATGTTTTGTTGTTTGCCTTGACATATGTGAATCCGGAATTCACGTGATTATTTTTGTCTGATGGTTTTCCGTTATAATCATCGCATGTTATCTGAAAGTCAGCATCGGAAAAAAACCGGGGAAATGGATCTCGAAGCCACAAAATATCTGCATCCTATAACAAACTTATCATTTATACACTACAAAATGAGAATATACGATGTAAACAATTGAACAAGATATATATGTTAATATGTATTAGGGCAAAACAGAAATAAAAAAGGGCATGATAAAAGAACTACTATAATAATTGCAACCTTTGTACTGTGGTGTTATAAACATTACAGTTTGTGACCAAAAAAAAAAACATTGCAGTAAGATGACAATCATCAAGATAATTCTCCAGAGCAAAACTACTGTTACTTTATGGTTTGTTCATGTTTCATATATATGCATGTCAACATATTTATTTAAACATCTATCAGTATATAGTTTTTTTGAAACTTCTATTATTATATAGTTGACAATAGAACACCTCTATATGTGTACACAGAGACGCAAACAAAACGTTACAATCTTGAATAATTGATTACCTATATTTATACTGATGTGTTTCATAAATAGTTAACCTCTACCGTCGTGTCCAAGCCAACCACGTAATATAAATAAATCAAATATAACTCAAGGAAAATTATACGAAAAACTTAGAAGTCAGAGGTACGGCTAAAAACAAAACAAAGAAACTCGATAGTCAAATCTAAACCCCTCAAGAAAAAAGTAAAATCTATCAAAAGGAAAATATTTTAATAAAAATCTATAGTTAACAAATCAGTTTTACAAAAATCAAATCTCTTTATTTTATTTTAAAAATTGCAAATTTTATATCACTTATCTTAATCATCCTACAAATCTTGTAAATTTAGATTTTACTCTAATACTAATATTTTGTATTTAGTTAAAATTCTCGCGGATGGCGCAGAAACTTCAACGTATAGAAATATATACAGTTGTAGATTTGATTAAGATTACTTTATAGAAAAAGGAGATACTAATTTAATTAAAAGAAATTAAGAGAATAAGGTTGAGAAATTATGTACCGTGAAGATGAAGTTGTACCCTAAACCAAGAACTTGTCTAAGAAGATCCATTCGCCGCCAAATAAGTTTCAAATAACCAGGAGTCATAAACCGGTTGGGACCAGAGAGTTGGTCTGAATCGGTTGTGTTGATCAAGTAGCAATGAGGATGAACCTCTAGGCACCGATTGTATGCCTTGTTATCCAAGCAAACCGCGATCACATGCTTTAGCAGCCTCTCTGTTCCTATCCCGGCTTGAAAACTCTCTCGAAACACATCGAAAGTCGAGTTTGGTTCGGCCCATGCTTGGTTTAACGCGGTTATGATCACTGTATTGTTCTCCATAGACGCATTCATCAATATTCTCTCTAATTCTGAAACCGGTTTCCTCTTTGGTACCTAAAAACATCAATAAGATTAATCAATATATATATATGTGTAGATTCAAGAGGTTAGTGTCAAACTGAATCCGAAATTTTCGAACAAAACCATGCATAACCTTAATTAGTGCATGTAGTTAGTTATATTGATGGATTTAAATCATCAATAAATATGTGTTTGTATATGATATATACTCACCGTTTCTAAGGAAGTCTCGTTTATGATTTTTGGAGAATAACAATCGGTCTTCCATGGAGATAACACCATGTTGAGTGGATTATTTGCGGCGTTGTAGAATAATAGGCAAGAAAGTGACACGATCGTGACCAACAAAACCACTTTAACTACGTCTCGACCTCCGAACAAACCATCGGAATATATCTCCGGCGGTTTAGATTTCCCGTCGTTGATGTTAACTCCGGCGAACTCGTAAGATTCACCGTTCGTACTCTTCATGGTTTTGATTATGAAACCTTTGTTTTTTTGTTTACTTCTTTGTACGTGTTCTTTATATTTCCGTTCTACATCTCCGTTTAATAGTCTTGATTGATGTTCATTTTCTTATTTAATTATATAACTTGACTTGTGAAGAATTTTGTAACGATTATTGTGATTGTAACTTATGAAAATAATTTTTCTTTCTCTCTTTCCTTTGAATGCTAGAGTCTATATCATGACCAAACCGGTTGGGCTAATATCTTTTTACCGGTTCGGTTTAGTTATGTCTCTAAATGATTATAAGCCCTACAAGTTTTTTTTTTTTTTTTTGCTAAAATATAAGCCCTAGTAGTTAACGAAGAAAACTATATTATACTCGAACAAATTTGTTTTTTTTAACGGAAATATCAGTGTCACGACAACAAAAGTAAATGAATTTGATTTCTGACAATCACGTTATAACGAACGATTGGAAAATTGCATCATATTGATTGGTTAACGAGGAAGAAACTAGTGATTAGTGGCTTAACAATAAATCCTAATTATTAAAGTATGTCACACCATAAGCCCACATATTAGCCTAATATATATATATATAAGTAATTATGTTTCCATTGGAAGAAATTTGATTAAATTACTCCTATACTATACTCCCTAGTATCATAATAGATGATTTTTAGAGATTTTTTTTGTTTTAAATTAGATAATGTTTTCAATTTTTAATGTAAAATTAATTGTGTTTTTGTAGTTTTTGACTATTTGAATTCTGCATATTGTTTTTTTATTGGTTGAATTGTTTTGGAATTGATAATAAAACATGTTTTATATTGAAGAAAAAAAAAATTAAATGATTTATTAATTTGTGTAGAAACTTTAAATATAAAAAATATACAGAGGGAGTATTTCTCGATCCGTTCCCAAATTGGCATAATGTGTTACACCGGTTCAGCTGGAGGCATTTAATCGGTTACTCATTATCGGTTTAAGAGCTCAATCAAAATTAATAGTTGACCTTATTGAGGTAATTACGTATTTAAACGTTGAAGAGGTCAATAACTCATTTTCAAAAAAAAAAAAAAAAAAAGAAAAAAAAGGTCAATAACTTTCTACGACGTTCAATTAAGAAAAAATCTCTAAGAAAAATTGGCATTTGTGATTTGATTGATATATTCATACTCGTTTCTATTGGTCCTCTGGTCAGAACTAGTGTTAAATTTGATTTGTACTTCAAAATTGAATTTTCAGTGGACAAAGTTGAAAATTAAAATTTTCAGAAAAAAAAAAAGTTGAAAATTAACAGTTTCTATGGCCTAATCTTAAAATTGGTATATCCTTTATTCCCCTTTTTTTTTTATCTGTAATTGTTTTACAAAAAAAAAACAAAAACTAAACATAAAAGACTTGTCCAACATTTAAAAGGGTTTCATGAGGAACATGTAAGATAACACTATTTTCCCTACAAATCTTAGCAAGAAATGCATAAACATAATCAATAGCAATCTTTTTTGGAAGCCATGATCCTTGTCTTGCTTTGACCACTGTGTTTCCCATAATATGAACAACCCCTGAGTCTTTACAAGTCTTTAGAAACTCTAACTCATCTGTCTCCTCTTCCTCCACCGTGTTGTTCTGGCTGAAACTCATCGCGTTATGCGGTGAATCAGCAGCTGGAACTATCGTGTCTAGAGTCGACGATACAGAGTAGTCAACCATCGATGAGAACATATCCATGTTGTTGTTAATGTTGTCGTCGCTATTGTGGTTGTTGTTGTTGTTGTTGTTGTTATGGATCAGTTCTTCTCCGGACTGTTGTGTATGGTTGACGGAATACACGCTGCTGTAGGTGCTTGAGTTTGAATTTGGTTCCATCATTGTTTCGATTTGGATGAAAGAGACGAGACTATTGAACAGTTTGTTTTCGAAATCATCGTCTTTCCGGTGTAGATCTTTGTAGCCATACCTGTGTACGTAAAACCCGTGAACCAGCCCAGTGTAAGGCCGATCCGCGGACCAAAATCAAGATCGGACCTGAATACTAAAATAGTAAAAGCATGGCTGAGAACGGACTGGGTGGGTCTGGCTCAAGACCTGCTTGACTAAGGCCCGTCAAACAACCCTACTAAAGAACATAGAAGAAGAAAGGACAGTACCTGGCGACGCAGCGGAACATTCGGAATGTTTTTGGACCGATTCTCTTCACAAGAAACCTCTCTTCTTCGGGAACGGTATAAACCGGAAGGTACTTGACGCATACAAAGACTACAACCGAGTGAATCGCGGGGAGATTAGTGATGAAATGAGAGAAGATGTGAGGGACACCGCTCGTTAATTCCGTGTAGACTAAACCGATCCCGGGGACACGAACAAGCCCGAGGCTGGGACCGAGACCGAGTATCCAACTCATGGAAACTTTGCTGTGGACTTCAAACTCATATTTCTTGACTGTTGCGTAATGCCAAACCGACATTACGACAAGAGAGATTGCTGCTATGATGAGCGGAACCCATCCTCCTTCATTAATCTTAAAGATCACGGCCGAGAAATACGTGAGCTCTACCAAGAGTGAGAGGACGGCGAATATAAGGACAAGGCTCCAGTGGCACCGCCACACGAGCAGCATGGTCAGGACCATCAGTAATGTAGTCGCAAGCATCACGAGTACAACCGCAGTCCCTAATTTCACCAAGATACTGAAACAGTCAGATGAAAAGTAAGAGCAGGTTATGTATTTCAAAGTTATCTTCTATCCAAAACAGAACCAACCAAGTACCAAAATCGAACACAAGATTTTCCAAACCGAGAACAGATGAACATTCAGTTTCAACTCCGTAATGAATGCTCAAAACTGAACCAAAATGCCCCTTACCGTATGCATTTCCGATTTGGCTCTGATTCCTGAAACTAGCAGTGACGGCGATGCAGCCGAGCATGAGTATCCAGTTAATATCAGGGCAATAGATCTGACCGAGGAACTTCTTGGAAGTATGAACAATTTTAACTCGAGGAAAACACCCATGAGATACGGCCTGCTTGATGATCGAATAAGTCCCTGAGATTGTAGCTTGGCTCCCAACGATTGCAGCTCCTGTCGCGACTATAAACATTGGCCAATATACATTTCCTGTGGAGTAAAGCAAAAAGAGAGTTTCAGTATTTTGTAAGAGCACTATATATGACTTCAAGACCGTTAAAGCTTTAAGAAAGGTTTAGGACAAACTCGGGATAGATGCATAGAAAGCGTCTTCGTAATGTTCCCTGTGATTCACAAGATACGCAGCTTGTCCGCAGTATGCTAGAAGAAGACAAGGGAACACAAAAAATGTAAAGGCAAGCTGTATCGCTAGTAACGGGAAATAAGCAATGTCTGCGTATAGTGCCTCCGTGCCTGCGATTTTCAAGAAGAAACATTTAGAGATGGCTTTAAAAAGAATCTCTTGGATATTTTAAAGGTTGTTGTTACCTGTTATGCTGAGAAGAATACCACCGAGAGAAATCCAGCCGTCTCGACCTCGTCTTTTGAAGTACAAGTATATATACGTAGGCGAAAACGCTTTTAAAACACTTGTGTCGTGTTTGCAGATGTTGTATATCCCGGTGGCTCCAATGAAGAGGAACCAAACAAACACGATAGGTGCAAAGAGCCATCCGACTTTGTCTGTACCATAGTGTTGCATACTGAACAATCCTACTAAAATGACAATAGACACGAGCACAACGATGTCTGCAACAACAGAAACGAAACTAGCAAGTTAGCGAGAATTAACGGAATGAAATCTGAATTGACATAAGGTGCCGTGAATGTTACCGCTGCTCATCTTTGGACTGCTGACTTTTATCCCACCAGTCGCCGAAAGAACTGCAAAAAGATAATTTTGTAAACTAGAATCTCAGTAAATGTGTCATCTTTATAAACCCGGGAAACCAAAGCAACAGAGAGAGAGCTAACCAGAGATAGCTGGAGTTAAGATACCATCACCGATCATCATACAAGTCCCGAGAAGAACAACGACCAAAAGAGCTCTCTTCCTCGAATGTTTACTCTCCAACCACTTCTTTGTTCTAGCTGCAAAAGACCCTTCAGGAAAGAGAGTCCGACTATACGTCGTGAGATTCTCATCGCTTCGTTGCTGATTCGGGATCAGTTTCACTTTAGCATGTCTACAAAGCAACGAGTATATCGCTAAAGTCCCACCTACACAACAACAAATCGATCAAAATCCGAAATGAGTATAAACTAACACCGGTTTTTCGAATTCAATAACATCGATTAACCCGCCTTTTACCTTGACCATTGTCATTAGCTTTGCAGACAATGAAGACATACTTGATGAGAGGTATAAGGAAAAGAGAGTAAATGATCAAAGAAAGAGCTCCAATTACATCTTCTGGATCATCAATACCATCAGGGAATGTATTGTAGAACACATACAATGGTGAAGTCCCTAAATCACCATAAACTATCCCTAGACTTTGAAACGAGAGTCTTAGTAGCATCAACATAGATAAGCCCTGATCAATCAATCACACAAAGATTTAAAAACTTGAACTTTCTTATGAAATTGAAATCAGAACCATATAAAGTTTATACCTTTTCTCTGTACGAGTGCTTGAGCTTATTAGCTTCTTCATCCATAGGTTGATCAAGTTTCTGCTCTAGATCCCACATAGCTCCTACATGTCTTTCTTCAATCGTTTCTTCTCCTTCTGGTATCGTTGCTTGGACCCTTTCCGCCATTTTTGTAATGAAAACAGAGCTCGAAATTCCCCTAATTTGTTGATTCTTGCCCTAATTTCTCCGATTTCAAATCAAGAAATCGATAACCATTTGTGAAGACTAAAAAAAAAATTTGCCCTAATAACAGAGTTATTACAGAGCAAACACTATTATCTTATCTCAACTCTGTTTCTGAGTGAATTTTGGATAAAAAAACAAAAAAAGACATGAAAATTGTGAAGAAAAAGGACTGTCTTTTTATTCAAAAAATTCTTTATATAATTAAAGGAAAAACACAGAATCAGTCAATCATTAAAAGACCCCCAAAAAGAATCTCTAACAACTGTGATGATTACGCCAAAAAAACACGGTTTTGAAGAAAAAAATGTTTTTTTCTTTCTTTTCTTATCCTTTGTTTCGGATATTAAGAAAGACAGTGACCAAAGAAAGAACAAAGAAAACAGAGAATAGAGAGAAAGTTTTGATCGATGTAAGTTTATAAGTTATGAAGATGCTGACAAAACTGAAGACGAGTGGCATACAGAGAGAAGAGGAGTTAAACTCTCTTTCTTTCTCTCTCTGTATTTTTTTTCTAATTTTTGACATAATACTTCGATTTCAGATTGTGACATATGATGATATATATCCGAGTATTGATAAAAACAAGGAATTAAATTCCATTTTTTGGCCAAAGTAATCATAATTTATTATTAATATTACTTTGGATATTTTTGTTTATTTTCTTTGTTTGCTTTTTCATTTTCATGACGCAGGCCGCACAACTTTTTGTATACACAACTTTTATATACATGTACCAGAAAATCTATTTTACTTTTGTTGTTGTACGGAAGTGATGGCTCATAATTGTAAAGCTGTGAAATATATAATAAATACGTGGAATGTGAAATTTTCTAGGATAAAAACTATGGAAAAAAAAATATATGATCAAGTATCATTTAGCTAATAATCAAAAGAAATTTTTTTTATTTTATTGTAACATGTAAAATATTTCTATGAAATATCGTGTTCATGTTAGCAGATGTTATTTCGTTAAATCATTTGTCTGATAATAAATACTAGAAAACCGTTTGACGATTATATATACCTACCACTGATTTCAATAAAAATCATTTATAGTTAGTTGACTTATAGGCTATGGAATATATTAGATCAATGGTAGTTACTGGATTTAATTTTCCAAATAGAGTAAACACATAATTACAAAATACACTACTATAATAGTTAGTTATGTGGCGATATCGATTATAGAGCGTGCTCCTATAGCCAAACCATCAAATTTTGTAGATCTAGACATTAGATTATAATCAACTTTATATATATATATACTAATCTAATCCCTGTATATACATCTCCACATAAGAGAACGTGCATGAGATTACGCATTTATAGTTATATAAATCATGTTATGTAAAACTTGCGAATAAACCCATCAAAGCTTAATTTTTCAACCGTCGGTCGAAGACAGTACCACGTTAAGAAATTATCATCTTGATCGGATCTATAATAATTTATCTTTTTTCTAGGGCTGGGCAAAAAAACCTGTACCCGAATACCCGAATTTGTACCCGACTCGAAAAACCTGAACCTGTACCCGACCCGAAAATTTATAGCTACCTGTATGGGTATAAATTTTTTAGATCCGACAGAACCTGTACCCGATAGGACCCGAACCTGTACCCGACCCGAATATCCGTATATCTAGGACTAGGTATTTTTTGTCACATTTTTAACTAGTTTAAATTTTAGATTTGGTATTTTAAATGTTTTGTATTGTGTTTTATTCAAATATTTTTATTTTATAGGTTATTTTTTTGTAGATTTTAGAGAAAAAAATAGTTTTAAGTACAATTGAACGTAAAAGAACCTGTACCCGAACCTGTACCAGATTTTTTTGGTATAATTATTTGTGACCAGACCGAACTTGTACCCGAACCTGTACCAGATTTTTTTGGTATAATTATTTGTGACCAGACCGAACTTGTACCCGAACCTGTACCCGAAAAACTCGAACCTGTACCCGACCCGAAAATTTGTAGGTACCTATATGGGTATAAAATAACTATACCCGATAGGACCCGAACCTGTACCCGACCCGAATACCCATATGTCCAGCCCTATTTTTTCCTTAAATACTGTTATTAATAATAATAATAATAATACCGCTTTATTCTTCACATTTTTCATTACAAAAGACTAAATATATAATTGAAAAAAGTACAAGTATATATTTGTATTGATTGAGGAAGAATTATATTAGAGGTTAGGACACAAGGGTGTAATTGGTTTTATTTTCAGAAGAATAAAATTGAGTTGCATAAGACATTTAATGGTAGTAAAAGTCATAAAATATATAATCCTTTTAGAAGGAAAAAAATATAAATTGAGAGAGTTAAAAGAGTGAAAATATTTTAATTGAGAAGAAACACAAATTAAAATATTCTTCTAATAACTTCTATATTGCATTATTGACCAAAATAAAAACCGCTTCCATATTCCATTCATTTTTGTTATATTGATCTTTATTTTATTCATCTTATTTATCCCATTTGTATTTGTTTACCCGTTTGGAGCAAAGTGCTATATGTTAAAATATGAAATGAATAATTCCATTGACTATAACCAATCGTGATGAAGCTTACATCTAAAAAAAATACTTTTCTGGCACATGATATAAACATATATTCTGGAAAAAAAACACTATCTATAAAATGTATTTTAAGCAAATAGATGGCTTGTGTGCACGTACGTGTGACTAAAATACGTAAATCTCACATTTGTGTGTTGATATTGGTGAAATAGAAAGAAACGTATATATATATATATTTTTTTTTTTTGAGAAACGTATCTTTCTTTCCTCCTAGTGTTTATTTATCAGGGTCAAATTCTTCATAGTATTTCCAATATCAGTGAAACGTGTTATTAATAAAACTAGATATCAAGCCCTTTAGCAAAAAAAAAAAAAACTAGATTTTTGGGATTTTTCTTTAATTAGAAGCCAATAATGCATTTTAATTGATGATTTGAAAACATTATTTCATCACGTCAAATTTCATTTTTGTATACGTTGGAATATTGTGATAGTTGAAAATGTAGTTTATGCCTTATCGTACTGGAAAAGAGAAAAAAACATTATCCTACTTAAAAATAGTTGACAAAAAAAAACTAAAAACATTGTTATTCAACGATAATTGTGACAGGTGACGCATATTCCACTTAAGATCCATTTCTTTTCATGAACTACCAAATTATATGATTGGGACAAAGTCTATAGACTCAATACCATCCATAGTATTTTTTGGCCATTAGTTTTGGTAGTATAATTAGGTTCAATCAAGAGAATAATAATCATTTTCAAATAATTTTAGGCCATATTCAATTTGAATTTTTGTACTAAAGGGCCTTTTTTCACTATTTTCAAATGTTTTCTTCTAAATGACGTATATTGGTAAGCCGTACCTAAAATTTTATTTATTCAAAATATGTCAATAATCACGATTGCTACTTGAATATATTTTTATTATTAAAAGTTAAAACTAGTAATTAAAAAGTTACATAGAAAGCTTGGATCTCAATTATAGTCAAAAGGCCTTTTACACACACCTTAAGAGTTAAGACCCAATTATGTAAAATGCTCTGTTTTGGAGCTAAGTTATAATCTGTCTATAAGAACAAGCTTTGCTCTCTGCAATTCATAGGCACTTCCATGAATTCAACATATCAACGAACATCGAAACAAGCCAAAGATCAAAAGCAGTTTACCATCAAGCCAATTTTACTCCAAAGACCAAAACCGGTTTGTGAGCCCAGAGTCTCAAACAAGGAGCATATTCATGTAGGCAATTCACAGCACAGAACCCACATGATCAAGTCATATATATGTCTTCTGCAAAATGTTGGATGAAGCAGAGATATTCATTCTGAAACTAGCAAGCTCAATCGGACAAAACACGACGATGCTCTTAAACAGAAACTATACCATTTTCCTTTCACAAAAAAGTTCTCCCATTCATTGTTATCTATGTGTCGAATAGTCTACCTACAAGTTCAAGAAACTCTGCAAAGACTAGTCTCTTCCTCCATGAAATTGGATATGCAAGTAAACACGAAATTACAAACTTACATGACATTTATAAAACTGCAAAAGAAATCGGTTTTGATGGACGATATATCAAACTTCGAAGTTCTCCATCTGAACGTTTCTCTTAAGAGGCTCATAGTCACCAAGACACCCACCAAGATGATCGGTTAACGCGGATTTATCAATCTCCTGATGATGAAAACTCTTACAAACATAGTAAAACACACTCTGCACAAGCAATCCAATTAGATTCACAATCACAAGAACACCAACCAAGAATCCACCAACAACTATTCTAACAAACATCCCATAATCATCTCCACCACGAACAACAATCGCGCCGAAAACTCCACCAATGAATCCACAATGAGCGAGATAGACGAAAACCATCGAACAAGCCATAAAGGTTTTCCCTTTAAGCAATTCGTAACTCTTCCTCATCGCGGCGAAACCGTAAACAGGCTCAAGAACAGAGACTACACTAGCTAAATGCCATAAAGCCGTAATGTAAACATGAACAACCATAAACAGAACAAAGATCACTACCAACAAAAACAGAGCTAAAACCACGTTCTGTAAATCTATCGCTACGATCAACGCGATCAAGAAAATCAAGAAGACGGCTGAAGGAGGAGGAGGAGAGGAGAGAGAAAGCAAAGAGGAAAATGACGTAGAGGAACTGGAAAAGGAGGAGGAGGGTCCATTGGTAAGCTTGATTTGAAGTTAAGATTGGTTGTGTGACGAGAGAATGTGCGAGGATTGCGAAAGAGAGAGGGAAAATTAGGGTTACGGTTATGGTTATGAGGTAGAAGGTTTTTAGTGAGAATTTGGGGATGGAAGTTGATCCATGCAAGATTCCTTTAATGCTAAGAAATTGTATCTTTCTAAAGGCATCATTAACTTTTCTCATATGATTCTTTTCTAGATAATAAAACAGAGTGTAGAATAAAATTGTATCTTTAGGTACCAAGATGGTGGCGATAATGATGCCTTTAGAAAATGGTTGGTGAAATATTGAACAAACCAAAGCTTTGAGACGGAATTAAACCTCATAAGAGTTTTAGGAGACAGCCTCGTGAGGATATCGATCACTAGATCAAAAGGAAGTATCTCTAGTGACCGACCGGTTCGTGGCTCTTGCATATTTCTCTTTGTATGCTACTCTCCATAATTATCTCCATTTGGGAGATGACGTCTATGTCAAAAGAAATAGCAATACTTTAGTGTCACACAATAGTTTCTTATCAAATAGTATAGTATTGCTATTTCTGTGATTTAAAATTTGTATAAATGACGGTAGAATATATTTTGTGCCATTACATACGATATAGTGTTATGTATATTTATTATGTAGCAAATATAAGCTTTGAAAAAATTAAAAATGTGAAAAAACATAAGATAGAAGAACAAATACACAAGCGGTTATAGATACATTAAGTTTTCAACATCATCCGGTTCAATAACGTCCCAAATTTGGTGAGACCAACCGACGGCGTGAGGTGAAGACGATGAGATAAAGGTGATGTTTGCAATCTAAAATATCTAGGAGAGGATTAGGTGAGACTCTCTCAAAACATCCAATAACTTGTGATTAGATTAATCATGTGGAAAAAATTGGTTCACGAGAAATTTTAAAAAATACTATTTTAAAAATATTATTTTTCAAAAATGCTACACTTTTTTTCTTCAAAATACCACTAAAATTATATCATTCACTCAAATATCTTTTAGATTTGAGTTACCCTATTAAGGTTTGTCAGAACTTTCCAAACTTTTTGCATTGATCTTTGATATCATTTAGATATAATTGTGTTCTTGTCGATTTTGTGTTGATTTGTTCCTTCAATGAATAATGTACAAAATATACGCAAAGTAGATAGTCTTTTTTATGTCTAATCCTAAAGAAATTACAGTCACAACCACAAATAAGAGTTCAATAATGATGAGTTGAGGACATAAATAACGAAGAAATCGAGGCTGATCAATCCGATCATGATATCGAGAGGTAGTTTTTCTTCATTGCTTAAATTTTATTTTCACTTTGTTTTTTTTTAATTTCGTTTTCCTTTTCATAGTGATGATTATCATGTGACGTTAAACAAATGATTTTAGGTATTTATGAGCTAAAAGCCATATTACAGTAGTCAACGAACCAAAAGTATAAACCAGATATAGTATTCCTAGAGTCCACTAGCGTGTAATCAGAGAGAGTATTCCTTTAGACCAGCTTCACTTCTTTTTTTACGGTTGTGCATAAAATAATAATTGTTTAGTAGTTATTTTCGGACAAAATCAATCACAAGCGAAATAGAGTATAATTTTGAACAAGAGTTTTTGCCAAACAAGCTTTCTCCATACGAGTAAGAGGACGTTTCACAAAATATTTCTCAAATTGAAGATACTTCTCATACGTGTTCCAATCGCGAGCATCCAAATCATCTTCCATGTCAGGGTAGACGAAGGGTTGACGGGAACCGACTTTTGTATAGGCACACAAGGATCTTCAGGACCATCACCAAGGGCAAGCCACATCTCTCCACCAAGCACATGATCGTTAGCATGATCATTCACATGATTGTCATCATTGCTCATATGATCAACATTCACATGATCATCATCGTCATCATCAATCACATCATCTTCATCACTGTGAATATAAAACAAAATTAGAAATAAAAAACAGAGAAAAGAGAAATTAAAAACAGAGGAAGAGCACATGATCGTTAACATAATCATCATCATCGCTCACATCATCATCATTCACATGATCATCGTCATCATCACTCACATCATCAGCAATATGAATAAAAATGAAATTAAAAAACATCATCGTCGATTTCATACCCCCTGATCTCAAACTCGATTTCATCAGCATCGATCTCCTCATCTGTTTTGTTCCCAACATCATTTCTGACACGCATCGATAAACAGTAATCATAAGCATCAACGAAAGCGAAAACAGAGTAAAAACGATAACGAAATAAGAGGATGAATAATCCATACCCCTTGATCTTAGACTCGGTTTTATCAACATCGATCTCCTCATCAGTTTTGTTCACGACGTTAGATCTATAACAAAAACAATGATCATGTGAATGATGATCATATGAACGATGATGTGAACAATGTTCGAAGATGTGCTACGGGAAGCTATGTGGCCTACTCTTGGTGCTGGGATTCCTGATCATTGGACACCTAGACAGTTCCGGTCAATCCTTTCACCTGCCCGCCAATGGATGACTCGGAGGATTGGGATTCTCGTCATTTGAATATGTATTACAAGTGATTATATTTGAGAGAGATTTTGATGACTGTTCTTTGACTTGTATCGTTCATTCGAGTTCATATTCTATGTTTTTTATAGAACAATGTCCATTTAGTTCATTCGTAGTTTTTAAAAGCATAAAATCATTATATTTGTAAAAGATAAAACAAATTTTAGAAAATAGAAATTTTAATTTTTCAAGTGAAAAATTAAAAAATAGTATCAAATGGTTTTAATTGTGATGAATGAGAATATGTTAAATAGCAACCTCTATGACTTTCAAAATTTTATTAGCTTCAAAAGTTTAGTTTGCAAATTGAATTAAAGACAAAAAACATAACACATAAATATATTGCTTCAATTATATATTTGAAATACGAAAGATGATATGAAATAGCAATTAACCTTAGATTTTGATTTGTGAATACCGAATCCAAATTTGTGTCAGGCAGATTGAAAACATGTTTATTAACTGATGAAACTACGATCTTAGTTTTTATATTTAATCAAGATTCCTCTAATGTTTAGAAATTGAAACTCTCATAAGGCAAGGTTTTATATTAATGATTTTGATTTAGAAATTTTGAAAGAAAGTCTGAGTTTTGACAATTGGATCGAATTTTGATGGGTTTATATATAGTTTGAGATTTTGTAAAATCGATAAATCGAAAACAAAAGAAACTGAACTATAACCAAACCAAAATACAAATAGTTTTTATATGGTTTGAATTTTTGTAAAACCAGTAAATTGAAAAACTAAAGAAACCGAAACGAAAACTGAAACGATCACCCTTAATGAAAATGATTAGAGAAGTTAAAGAGATTATTTCATCAATTGAGTAATCAAAATTGTGACGGACTGATTTTCCGTGAACTAATTTGTGTTGTCTTAACAAAATTCAGTTGCCAAGTCAGCATTCCCCTAAATTCGGATCTTGGTAATTAGAGAGAAAAATAAGTAAAATTGGGCCGTGACAAAATGTTTATTACTACTACTAAAGGCTTGTTTCAGCAACCGACCCGAAAGCTGTTCGACGAAATGCCACGGAGAATATCTAACCGATTTTAGCAAAATCTCAGAAGTTATCGGCGATGGTTAGAGATCAGAAGTTCTTGTTGTGAAAGCTTCCATTTTCACTTCCAATATATATACTTTGAAAGCATACTAATTTGATATCCATTTCTTTCTTAAAGTCAAAAGGGATTAGTTTCTTCAAGCTTACGATGGTTGAGAAAGTTAAGTTTGCCTTTGATATGAGAAATATGCTTTGGTTGTGCATAAGAGCTTTGACAAGGAGCATTTGGTCCATGAATCTTTCTTAGATTAACCTTTGAGAGTTTCCTTCTTGATGCCAGTGCTTAGAAGATGCTAGCACCTGAGAAAATTCTCAAGAACCTGAGAGGAAAGACGGTTCGACTCCAATCAAAAACTTTGGAGGTTGCCTGTTGATAGTTTTATTGGCTAAATAGGTAATACAAATGCCTGATGCTCCAAAACATTTGACTGAGCCTATTGGGAAAAATCTAAAGAAAAAGGTCAAGACCCAAAAAAGATAGACAGTGAAGAAAGGTCTGATACAAATGCTTAAGGCAATGTGGACGAAGAGGAAGTGGCTGTGAAGAAGACTATGACCCAAAAAAACAAAGATCGATGACAGGGAAACGGAAATATGAAAATGGCAAACTCGTATTCTGCGAAAAAGAAAGCCAAACATACAGAATCCTTTGAAGGTACAATTACATCTTTTGGTTACATACAGAATTCAGAGAAAGGTATTCATTTGCATTGAACGAAACTTTTATCTCCCAACTTCATTATTTACTTCAAGCTTGTTGATGTTTGTAGTCTATATCGGAAGCCTCGATGAGATAGTCAATGTGTTAACATGTGAAGAATCAATTATTTGGCTTTACTCTTGACAGAGATCAAAGAAGTAGAGAACAATGTAGAAGAGAACTCATGGAATGGTATCATGAAGTCGGGTACTAAGAAGGCATAAGTTTCAGGTCGATTTTGTTTGGAGCAACAATGGTGCTTGTGCAATTGGAACCAAATGAGAGAGAACAAGTGTTTTCGAGCTGATTGCTAGAAGTTTTCTGGTTCTCAGTTGGTTCGTATCAAATAAAATGGGGAAAAACTTGAGGTACGAAGAATTACACTACCAATATCAAAGGGGTCTGTTATAGCATAATCATTACACATTCATTCTCTATATGTAAATATATTATCGGACACAATTATATTCTACACCGCGGTTAAGATAATGATATCCGGTCAAGCAAAACATAATTTCTTGTGTGCATTGTAAAAAAGAAAGTGACAGGTTTTGGGGATTTATCAGAAGTACATGGTTTGACTCAGAACTGGACTCTGTTTATTAGTAGATGGATTACAAAGATAGTAATACCATATACCATTGTTTAAATACACATATTATCAATGAGTTTATTGACTCGATATGTCATCCAAACACAATAAGCAAGCAACAAACAACATTTAAAAGTCTTATTATTCACTAAAAAAAAAGAGGGTTTCCAAAGAAACATTGGTATCCTTTTACCTGATCGACAGTGACTCTTCTTCCAAATAGGCATCACTTCAAAAAAAAAAAAAAATCAAATCAGAAACAAAAAGTTTTTAAAAACAATAAAGCAAAGCAAAGTTCCTAAGAGAAATTTTACCATCTCAATTAGGGTTTTTTTTGGCGTTGAGGATTGTTTAAACAGTAAGTGTTGAAGTAGTTCATTTCAGCCAAAGTCAATCCTCTGTATCTCTTCTCATATTTGAGCCATTCAAAGTAAACCGTTTTCTCCACATCCGACCAAAATTTCTTTAACTCCATGTTGGGACATATAATCGGGTTGTTCGGGACAAATTGTGCAATTTGTAGTGCCTCTTCATCAAGTAACTTCTCATACTGTGCATTAGAAAGCTCCAATGGCGGACCATCTTCATCTGCATCAAGTAATTTCTGATATTGTGCATTAGAAAGCTCCAATGGTAGACCATCCTTACATGCAAGGAATCAATCAACAAGCAATAAAGATCAAAACTGTAGAGAGAACAGTAACAGTTCTAGATCAAACGAACTCTTCTAAACTCGAATTTGTGTTTGTTCATCAACAAATTCTTCATATGCCGAATCATAGACAAACTCAACATCCATTGGAAATATTAAAAAATTCTTCATGTTATATTATTCATCGATTAATCAGATGTCATACTATACAAAAAACACTAGAGCATAATGTTATCTCAAAACATAAAAGAATTATTTACCTTGTGAAAGTTTTGTACAAATACGCGAAGAGACTAAGCAGAACCACGTCCTTGCTTCCCCTCAGGTAAGAATCTCTTTCTCTCCTTCGATTTCGGTGATGGATCTCCGTTTTTTTTCTTTTTCCTCTCTTTTTGTTTAGATCTGTCTTTAAAGAAATCAAGGACGATGAAGTCGACGAAGAGGCTGATGAAACCGACAAAGAGATCAAGAGGTATGAATTCTCTTCCTTTTTTTTAATTTCGTTTTTGCTCTGTTTTTATTTATTTCTGTTTTTTAATTTGGATTTCGTTTGGAAGCTCGCATGGTAAGCAAGCGTTTTCTTCATTGAAACTTTGATGATTGTTAAGTATCTAACCCTTTTTTCTGGTAAGCAAGAGAGGTTACTTTGGAGCAGTAATTCTTTTCTCTTTTTCTACAGCAAACATGGAATCTCAATTAACAAAAAGGCCATAAAAGTACTTTTTTCAAGTGATCGATATGCTTTTCGATACACTTTTCAACTCGGTAAGAACAAGTATAAACGAAACCTTGGTTTTCTTTCATTCCAAATCACTGCATTTTAATTTCAGCTTCAGTATTTTATTTTAATCATTTTTCTTTTCATTTCTACAGAAGGAAGACTAAAAGAAAACAGAGTAATTTCCCACACTTATACCAATATCTTGTTGGTACTATCCTATTCAAGTATATTCCTTTAATTACAATAATGTGAAAAACTTAAGTACTGTGTTTTTCTTTTAAAACATTTGTTTGCTTGCTTGCTTTCTTTAGCATTGATCATTTGGATTAAGAACCTTTTACTATATATATGTTTCTTTTCTGATTGGGTTCGATATGTTTTGAATTAAAAACATGCTTGGTTTGATCGGTTTACCTCATTAAACAATCTAATCATATACATTTTGAAATATTTTCTCTAGATGTCGTCAATTTTATTTTATTGTTATTATCTAGTAATAATCTGTGACAATACTTAATTCTAGAAAACATTAACTTCAATAGATAAACATCAAATTAGTTATAAATAAGACAAAATGAGGCTTAGCCACGTATTAATACCACGTAACTGCCACGTTGGTAATTGGAGGTTCCCTTCAGATTAATTGTATCTCAATCCGACAGCCATTACGACTCCAACTCTCCTATTTTGTAAACACACGTGGGAACCGCAATGTAATGGTCCCTCAATCATCATGGATTAAAAGCGTGAAAAGATTTCGCAGTCTTTTTTTTTTAACAATTGAAAATGTGGGTTTTTCCATGAGCGATATTAATTTCAGTACACTTTTTTCTTTTTTCTTTTTTGGCTAAAATATATATACACATTTTTTGTTGTTGTTGGACATAATTAATAACACACACATATATTACCCAAACCACGGATGAGAGTGTTATTCACAGACCATGCGATTAATGTAGTTATCACATTATACTTTGTAAAAATATCTATGGTTGTACGTCTAGGAAACAAATTAGATTTATTTGTTATTATTATTACTCCCTCTAATTTATATAAATTGTCATTCTACCCTTATTTATTTGTTTCATACTATTACTTATCATTCTGCAATTTCAATACACAATTATTATCATTTTTTTCATTTTTTTTCTATTTGTAAGCTTATTAACTACACATAAAATAATACATTAATTAAGAATAAAATAAAAAATTTAATTATTTTTTTAATTTGTGTGAAAAATTCTAAAATGACAACTAAATTGAACGGAGGGAGTATATGTTTTTCTTGATTAAAAGATTAGATTTATTTGGTTATAAACTATTCAATTTCTCAAGAAAAAAAAACAGTTAGCAAAACTATGAGAATGTTGTTACAATACGCCCAGGGACAGTTTTGAGGGTGTGCATAAGATGCAACTATTTCAATATTTTTCTTTAAACAGAGGGCCCGATTTTTAGATAATAAAAAGTGTTAAGAAATTTCAAAAACTGCTGAAAAAATGTTCGAGGAAACATTAGGTTAGAATTAATGGAAGAAGATATCTACCCAAAAAAAACTAATAGAAGAAGAAAATAAACATGTAAAAGGTCACGTGACTTGTTAAAAACTCACATATTTTTAACTAATATTAAATAATTATTTGCATAATTAAGGTCTATTATACTAAATGAGATAAGGCCCATTTTTTCTTTGAGCCGCCTCTAAATACGCCCAAGCATCTTCATATAACATTGAAGTTGCAGTTTATTTTAGCTAGATCATATATTAACAAGTGGTGTTCACGCTTATTTTAATTACAATCAATCAGAGTTGTATGCATGTAATAATTGTAACTAACTGCGTATGCATTAAAGTCTATATTTCATCACAATATAAAAAATTAAGAAAGAGAAAGTAGAGAAGTTTCTCTATCTTCTCTCTACAAAATAGATCTCGTCCTAGCTGCATCGTCGTTTGCCTCATTCAGCTTCTCTGGCGTCCGGCATCGCCGGCGTTGAGAGAGGCTCCTCGCCTACATCCTTTTGTGACCTAAGGAGCTTCATCTGCGGCGGCAGCTTTTTTTGACTCAAGCTGGCGGCGGCCGATATGGTTCTCCGGTGAAGATGCATGGTGGCTTCGATTTCTTTCTGCTTCGTCCGATCTGCTCTGGTTGTGTTCTTCAATGGATCTTCATCGACGAGTTCTACGAGGCCCTCCGACTTGGAACTTAAGTGGTGGCTTTTCGAAGCATGAAGATCTAGTTGCGGTTGGGTTTGACTTGCCGTGGAGCGGTGGATCCAGTGGCGAATCCAGAAATATATTTTACCAAGGTCAACATAAATATTAAAAAAAAAAACCTTTAGAAAAAAAATATTCTACAAAAGTACCCTACTATCTTTCATATTCTGAAACCGTTTTATGATGGTCTCATTTGTAATAGTTTCGAACACATTTTTCTCGATAAAACAAACTAAACAATCATTCAAAAACTGGTCTCTAATTCGGTTGCGACGATCTGTCTTGACGATCTTCATTGCTGAAAAGCATCTCTCGACGGTTGCTGTAGCAACTGGCAAAATTAGAATCAATTTCAAAAGCCTATAAACCAAAGGATGTGACATATGTTTTCGTGTTTCCACCAACATACGAGCAAGTTCCCCAAGATCCTTTAAATGAGAAAATCTTTCATCTCTTCGAATATTGTCAATGTAAATATTCAAGTGTTGTTCGAGAGATATATATTCTCCATGACTAAAATCATTCGGGTAGAACTTAGATAATCTCATCAACTTGGAGTGGTCAAATTGAGCAAATGAATCAATAGGAAACAATGAAGCAGCACATATAAACAATTCAGTGTTCACCTCGTTAAAGCGATCGCTAAACTCCCCAAGCTCCGAATCCAAAACAACATATAAGCGATCGATTTTGTAGTGATGCAAATTTGTTACCTTAGTTTTTGTTCTTGGTTTCTTTGAGGCAGCAAAATCTTTCTCCATGTCCACCATTTCAATATCATGTTTCTCACAAAAGGAAGAAACTTTAATCATCAGAGAATTCCATCCATCATCCCTAAACTCTTGCAGTTGTCTTTTAGTTGATTTCACCAAAGACATATCATTCAAAATGTCTTGATCTCTTCTTTGCAAAGCCGTTGACAAGTTATCTATGAGTCCTAAAAGATGTACCATCATGTGCAAATAAAACACAAAGTCAAAGCTATAGAAGTACTCGAGCAAACCATGTGCTTGACGTCGTTTCGAGTCTTCTAGACCTTCATTTTCAATATACTCAAGCACATCGACAATAGAAGAAAACAACTCAACCAAACGTAAGAGAGTTTTATAGTGAGAGCCCCAACGCGTATTCACTGGTCTTTGAAGAGAAACCTCTTGATTTAGTCCTTTTCCTGTACTGATTTCCCCATCATTGATTGCTTTCTCAATCTCCACCCTATTCCTCTCTCGGATCATATTTTTCCTTTTGCATGAACCTCCTACAACACTCATCAGCAAAGATATCTTATCAAAGAAATCTCCAACATAATAATTTTTTTTTTGCAACTGCAACGACAACCAATTGTAGTTGATGAGCAAAACAATGGACATAATAAGCCGAAGCGTTTTCGTTCAGAATTAATGACTTTAGCCCATTGAACTGACCCTTCATATTACTTGCTCCTTTATAACCTTGTCCTCTCACCCTTTTGATGCTCAATCCATATTTAGCAAACAAAGAATCAATAGCAGATTTTAGAGTTGCAGAAGATGTCTCACTTAAATGAACAATATTGATGAATCTCTCTTTGACTATCCTGCTTTTATCGACAAACCTAAACACCACCGCCATTTGTTCTTTAAATGAAACATCGGCAGACTCATCCACCAACAAACCAAAAACACCATCACCAATTTCTTCAATAATTAATTTGACTACTTCTTCTGCAAAACAATTCACAATGTCTTTCTGAATTGTTGAAGACGTCATCTGATTGTTTCCAGGTGCATTCTCTAAAATAACTTTACTCACAACTTCTTTTGATCAGCTGTGTATTTTAAGAGCTCCACAAAGTTTCTTCTATTAGAAGATTCTTCTGTCTCATCATGACCACGAAAAGGTAATCCTTGGTGCAACAAAAATCTAGAAGCATCAACTGAAGCATTCAATCGGATTCTATATTCATTCTTCGTAATGTCATCTTGTTTATGCAAAGCATGCTTGATAGACTGGCCTTGTTTCATCAAGTTCTCACACTTCATGACTGCATTGTTGTGAAAGCTATTAACACCTCCCACATGTTCGGAAAATGACTTTCGAAACCTATTCTAGCTAGAGAATCCTTCTGTGATAAATGCATCATTTTTTACACTTTTACTAGCAGTATCTCGGAATAAGTAACAAAACAAGCAAAAAGCTTTTTCTTTCTTTACACTATACTCTAACCAGTCATGGTGCTGCTCAAACCAATCAGGATTGAACCGTCTGTATGTCTTTCCAATCATCTTTTGCTCAAACTTATGACCACGAGGTTGACAAGGAACTCTAATCAAGTATTTTCGAATGACTTCATCTCTTTGGTTTGGATGATAATCTACTATTTTTTTCCGATCTACAGGATCCCATGGTAGATTATCCAAATCACTACTACATGTTTCTGATGAAGATAGAGCTTTTCTTTTGAAAAATCTTTCCATTATTTTGTCTGATAAAAAAAGCAAAGAAAAAATAAAGTTACGTCTGTTATTATAGAACATTCATGAACAAATGAACCAAATCAAGCAAAAGTACTGATATAATTTCTATGAACAAATTACAAAATCACGTTTTCTAAAACCTAAGACCTAAATCAAATAACAAAGAATAGTAGAATACCATTATTCTATTATTAGTTTATTACCTAACAAAGAAGTTGATTCCATTAACTATATTCTATGTCGGCCATCCAAACATATTAGTTTATTATATTCATCACATTTTCTTCACGCCTAGATAATTAGCTAATTAAGTCTAATTGTGATATTTAATTAGTAAGAATTTGTCCTCATAACTGGATAAAACTCGATTATGATTTATGAAACACTTAATTATGCAAACTAATTCAATTGAAAGAATGAATTTTATAACAACCTGCAATTAGACAATCTAAAAATCATTGAGAAAACAAAAATGTAATCTAGACTTACTTGAATAGAGAGATGAATGAGTAAACGGCTGAAAACGCATAAAAAAAAATTCATAATCATATATTAGGGTTAGATATAAAACTCAATTAGTTAAAGAAAAAAAATTTTAAAATGGACTTAATTTTTTTTTATAGTTTAACAAAATTACAAAAATTCGGGTATTATCAAAGTGGATCACGTTTGGGGATGGGCTTCAAATATTTTTGTGTATATGGTTTAAAATACTCCCTCCATTTCAAAATAGTTGTCATTATATCTTTAATTTTTTGTTCCATATTATTTGTCATTTTGCAATATTTATGATTAATTTTTTATTTTTATCTCTATATTTCAGTTTATTAATTATTCATATCAAATAAAATATTATATTAATTAGAAACAAATTTTTAATATATTTTTTTAATTTGTGTGAAAAATTGTATAATGACAATTATTTTGAAATTTGAAACGGAGGAAGTATAACTTAAACCATAAAAAGTCAATTGAACCAAGGTCAAATGATGAATTAAACCAAGGTCAAACTAATTAATTTGATGTAATAACAAAAGGAAAAAAAAAGGTAGGTCAATTGACTCACCATTTATGAACGTGGCTCCGCCACTGGGTGGATCTGACGGTTTTCCTGTGGGGTGGCGGTGAGTGGTCTCGTGGTAGTTGTTGCTTCGGATGTCTCTTTCTTCTGGCGGATCTGCCTTTAGGATGGCAGATCTCGGCGTTGGCCTGAGTTTTCCCGGCGTTAGGGACCAATCCTACCTCTTCCGATACTTTTGCTTGAGATCCCAAAGTAAAACCCTTTGCTCGTCTATTTGGTCCTTCGATATCATTGTCTTCATTGTTTTGCGAGTTTGGTTGTGGTTCTCGGCCCAGATCTGCTTGGTCTAGGTTTCGGGTCTGTCCTGTCTCGGTTCTCTTCTACTTGCGCTTGGTGTTGTCTTGGCTGCATCTCTCATTTCTTGTATGGATGTCCAGTGAATCTTGGTTTGTTGTCCTTCTCTCCATCCGATTAGCTTCTCGGCATGAACTTCTTCGGTTGGTTTGTTGAGTACGGATAGAGATCCATCGTTACTTTGCCGACAGACTTGACCAGGGGATTTGCGTCAAGCGTTTGCCGTCTAAGCCGGTACCTGCCGGAGTTCACTGCATCGACAGTCCATAGTCCGACGGTGGCGCTTAGGATTAGGGTGTCTGTCTGTAGTTTGAGTTTCTCGGGCCTCGCCCATTAGCTTTGTTTCGTTTTGGGCCTATGCCGAGCCCATCATGGGATCTTCTGCTATGATGTTGGATTCCTCTATCAGGTAAAACAACAAGTTGCCTAGTAGTAGTGTTATATATTTGTGCACTAGGACCATTTATAAAGCACATCAAACTGCAAAAAACGTAGCCTTTCATCGCTGAGATGGTCAAATCCTGGTCAATTACAAAGGAAGAGATAGTAGTACCGTTGTCCGAGTGAGGAGAAGAAGATGATAGATAGTAATAAACCTTTTTCCTCGATGCCTAGATACATGTATAGACGCGGTGCCGATGATGAAACTTTTTGGAAACGGTTGGTGAAATATTGGGAACAAATTAAAGATGACCAAGGCTTTGAGACAGATTTAAACCTCATGAGGGACTTAGGAGTCACTCTCATGCGAATCTCGATTACTAGATAAAAAGGAAACATCTCTCGTGTCAGTTCGTGGATCATGCACAGATGTCTCTTCGTTTTCTTGCTCTTACTAGCTTCGATCTTCTTTTCATTCTTTTCCCTGTTTGGGAGATGACGGCTAGGTCAAAAGAAAAAACCGTAGTGTCACACAATAGTTTCTAATCAAAAACTTTGGGTAGCCTAACAAAGCCCTATATAATCGTATTTCTTAATCTTATTGAAACAAGAATTCCTATAATTTTTTTTAAAGACATTACAAATTAAATCCTTTTTCCTACATTCTATATTTTATAACTTATTTATCTATACTAGATTTTATACTCACGCTACGCGTGAATTTGTTTTATCAATCGGTTTAAAATAATTTTGGACTTGTTTATTTTTAAATTAGCTAGACGTCGACATATACTTTTGCAAAAGTATAATGATAGAAAGTGAAACAACTGTAGAAAATAAAAAAATGAATTTACCATAAAAAATAATATGTATTAGAAATTTCTTGCATGTGTAAAGAATCCCCTATATATATATTATTTGGGAGGTGATTCTGTAAAAATGCTTATGACTCTATATCAAGTTTTAAAATTGAAATCATTGTTGACGATGGACATGATCCTGCAATTTTGATTCTAGGGCATCTAGAAGCTTAAAAAATCGGATACCAAGTCTTGGGAAGAGATATAATCACATATCTCTACTTCTTTAAAAATAATACATGCGCTCATTTTATGTTTAACATCGTCTAGAGATGGTAACCAAACAACCAAGACTGACAATGTTCTCATCAAAAGATTTTCGGACTCGCTTTGGTCTAAATCAGTATTGGATTAGGCTTATGAGATAATTAAAGCCTAGGACATATCTCATTTGTAATTCATAGTAGAACATTTGTATATGAGAATCAAGAATACCACAAATTATTTAGCTACAATTCCTACGATGTTTATCACATTCTTTTTCTTTTGTTAAAATTTTCACATTGTTAAATTTTGTTTTAAAAATTTAATTGGCAAATGTTCTAAATTTTTTTAAAATTTGTATTTTTTTAGTTTGTTTGTTATATATAAATATGTAAATTTAAAATCAATTGATAATTATATAACTCTTTCACAATTAACTTGTTTTGTAGTTTTTTGAAAACAAATTGTTAAAAAAAAACATTTCAAACATATTTATTGAATCGATCTAAAAAATTAAAAAATGTTAGAATAACTCAATTTAATTACTTTAAACTTGTAGAGTTTTACTCCAGACTGATGATATTTGAATTTTACTTTCTCACCGAGGAATTTCTTTGTTGAGAATTTTCAACTTCCATCATATGTCCAAAATTCTTTAAGCACATTTAAATTTGAAAAGTTGTTGATGATTATTAGTGGTTCATATACATGGCTAATTAAGGTCCAACCACACACAAAGCGTGTCGAGCACATGGTTCGATTGCTTTTTAATTATACGATTCTCTTTCTATATTCTTCCCGGAATCCGAATGACCTTTCATAGTTTTTTTTTCTTCGGCAATAATCCATTCAGTCGGTATAACATATGGTCGATTTCAACCATATGAATTGAGAAATACAGTTGAAGATAAAAAAACAAAAGTTAAAACAAATATTTGATTAAAGTTAAGGACACAAATATTTGATTAAATATATTCATTATAACTAAAAAAATAGCTATATTATAAGTTGATTATGTCTATAAATAAAAACAAATCATATAAACCTGTAAAATTGACTTGTAAGCGTATATAAAATTTATATGTTTGAATTATCTCTCTGCTGAAATTATGTTGGCATTTGGAAATTATGCTGAAATTACCTCTCTTCTATGTTATTATGTAATTTATTTGTAGCTACTCTCTGCATAGGAAATCATACACATCTATAAGAAAATCATATGAAGAGTTTTTTATATATATATAGCAATACATTACACACACGAGAAACATATGTAGTTTTTATTCCAATAATTAATGATATACTTCCACGTAAACGTATGAATATAAAATTTTATATATTGATTAATAATAATAATAAATATAAAATTATATTTATTTAATTAATAATAAACTTTTGCAGAAAAAATGATTTTCAAAAATGTACCTTTGTGCTTTAAATATAAACTACCAAATAACAGTAACTACAAAATAAAAGAATCAAAACAGAAAAAGAACATAAAGATATACGTGAAAGATAATTATTACAAAAGAACATAGACATTAGTTTAATAAACCTAAATTTTGTTTAAAAAAAAACTAATAAATACAATAACATTATAAATTATTCATATTGATACTCCAACTCACTATATATAATGCAACACATAGTTGGAGAATGGAAAATTAACATTTTTTATAATTTTGTTAAGATGGTTTGATATGTAAATATACGATTGAGTATTCTTTTTAGCAAATATACACTTAATTTCCTTTTTAAAATTGCATTGTGTTTTTCTAAAAAAGTGTTATGACATCTATTTTCTTATTTTTGTAAATTGCTATGACACATTTTTTTTTTTTTTTGGTGACACTAATAATGGAACAAATCAAGATTTAGACAAATAGAAGTTTTCTATTTACAAACAAAACAAAAAAATTAATTTATACTAAATGCTTTAAAAGAATTGGAAGTTTTCTAGTAACAAAAAAAAGAAAAATTAATTTACGAATACAAAAGTGTTATGGTAAAAAGTGAAACAATCGTAGATAATTAATTAATTAATTTACCATAAAAATTAAATTTTTTTTTAAGAAATGTCTTTTTTCAAGTGCCACTTTTAAAAAATATCATATTTTCAAAATATTTGCAAAAATATCACTTTTTAAAAACTATATATTCATTATATTATTTGTGTTTAGGTTAATTATGTTGTATTAGAATTTAGTTTTGATGTTACAGGGGTAAAAACATTTTTAGGGTTTAGAATTTTAGGATTTAATCTTTTTTGTTTTTTTGGTCGGAAGATTTAATCTTTTAAAATCCATAATTAGTGGTAAGGGTTCACCTCTCATGATTGTGCTCATATAAATCTGAATTTTCACCGCTAGGTAGTATAATAAAGAGGTAGTATTAATCTTCCAATTATTGCAGCCATATGATTCTATTTACAGACACCATACAACCTGTCACAAAATGATGTTGCTGCTGAGTTAGCATCGATGACAAAATACATCAATCAATGAGAGAAAAAAATGTTGAAAAAGTAATGATTTTACCAAAATGCAACCAAATAGACTTGAAAACCTCATTAAATATAACGGTTTTAAAAATGGTTTATTAGAGAGGCCTTGTGATAGAGAAAAAGATGTATGTGTTTCACTGAAACCAACCTCAATTTTTCTTTTTATTGCCAAGTTTTGTTTGTCACCCACTTTTTTTTTTTGGTTGGTTAAGAAGATGACAATCAAGAGCTGGAAACGCTCTTTTAGATAACAAATCTGTCAACATATTGGATTTTCGTGGAACAAAAAGAAACAAAAATTGCCTAAAATGGGTAGCTTACATACTAATTTCGAAAAGAAGGTTATGTATCTCCGTATGTGATTTCTTCTTTCGAAGGAGGTTAAACAAAACCTGAGAATCGGAGCATACGTGTAAGGTCTCAAAACCTTTTTCTCGAGCCTTTTGTAGTGCATTGATCACAGCTCATAATTCGGCTGCGAAGACCAATGGAACGTTTGATATGGACTCGACATATTCCTCATTAATGTTCTAAGCTTCATTCTTGAAAACTCATCCTAAGTCCCCTTGTGCACTTTCTTTCTCTAAGAGGCATCAGTAAAGGAGACCGTACCGTTTCCTAGCATATTCTCATTGTAGTTTGAAAGCACGGAGACACTTCTCTTTGGCAGCTCATCTTGAGCAGCTTTCCACTCTTTTACAATCTGCAGTTTGCTGGAAATTCAGCAGTTTGTTTTTAAATATTCATGGGCTAAATGTTTATCCAAACGCTCTCTCAATTCCTCTTCATCACCAATTTTTTTTATACTTGTAAAAAGTTGATGACAGTTACGAATCTTCTTCTTTCAAGCTTGCAAAGTCATCGTCTTTCAAGAGAATTTTTTCCAAAGTTCTCATTTTTGTACAAACATGTACCTTCAATTTCCATGTTCAAATGGCTACACAAAAGTATAGTTAACTACCATTCATACTTAGTAGTAGAAAAAATCGTTTAAAACAAAATCTAAATAGACATAACACAATATTGTTCCAAAATGACTTCCTTAAAATGTAGTTTCTGAGATAGACTGTGGTGGGAGAAAAATGGATTTGCTCCTTGTAAAATCCAAAGAAAAAAAAAAGAAAAAAACAACACGAACTTCAAAATTGCATATATTCGGAAACCAAAGTCAAAAATGTTTATATTCCTCTCATTCAAGCATCCATGCTTTCTTTGAATGAACTTGCATATGCTTCTTTATGCGGATCTTGTTTAGTACACAAATCAATTTCAGTACAAAAGAAATTGAGTATCATAGAAAAAAGGATATCTATATATTATGTATTCTATTAAATTTCATACATCCCTTGTGTAAAACCTTGTTTCTAAGGTGTCATTTTCCTGCGATCTAAGGATATGTTATTGTCTTAAAGAACAAAATATAGCATTAAAAAAGATTTGATGAATAATTTGATGGCTAACTAATTAAGGTACTTGAAGATCATATAAATAACATCACATGCTTAGACAAACCTCGCCTCAAATAATTAGAAGTACATGTGACCCTATTAATCGCAAAATCCATCAAACGAAGCAAATAAATCATCGCGCGGTGAAAAAAATACTTTACTTGATACATGTAATAAAGCAATAAACTTGTGTCGATATATCATAAGATAGAACAATACCATATAAAAAAAAGCATGACTCGTAAAGCATGAGAAGAGACTAATTAATGAAGCAGAAATGAACATATTATAAACATGCAAAAATAGACCAAGCAAAAGTCAATCTACCTTAGATCTATAGTATACACCATGAATCAATATGCTATATTGAATATTGAAACATAAGTAAAGCACCGTAAATTTGTTGTGACTTTATTAAGCACAAATCAGTTAATTATAAATCATGAGATTACTTACCTCGATCCAAAACGGAAACGGACGTTAGAGGAGCAGAGATAAGAGATGGAGTCCATTGGAAAACGAAGATGCTGGAGGCGTAGGCTTATTACTTCTAGCCTAGCACTCAAATCAACACCGTCTTTTGAATTTTGATTCCCATTAGTAGAAGTTGGTTAATTTGGTGGTTTTTGCATCCCGGTCTTCGATTTTCTCTTATGATCATAAGCACATTTTCTTCAGGCAACAAACACCATAATTCTAAATGCAACCATTTTTTTTTGATAATACTCTAAAACCAACTTAAACGCATCTTCTGCGCTTTTACCCCTGTTCTTGTCCGAATTAAGTAAAAGAGTTAAATTTTTGTATTTTTTCATTGTTTCATGATCAGTTAAAAGATCAACACCGAGAACTCCATACCAATTAGCTTCTCCTTTTTCGTTCTTTGATGCAGAGATATAAACATTAATCATTATCAATAATTGTTTGAACCATCAAGCTTAGGATACTAATTCTTAGTCTTGTTAACGATTTTTTTCGCTCCAACGTAATCATTCTATATCACTATAAAAGTTATTCTCTGCAATATCAATTGCCCTTCTAGCTTCATCTTTATTACATTCCTTCTTTTTCAGTTTCTTGTAAAATTTCCTAATCTCTATTGTAATTATATTATTTTTTGTGAATCGTTGGGAATTTTTCCTAATCTCTTTTGTAGTTAATTGAGAATGAATGTAATATCCTATTATATTAGGATAATAATCGATTAGAATGTGATATTAATTTTGCCTTTATAACAGAATATCTATACTTTTCCTAAATTTTTCGTAAATTTGAAATAATAACGTTTTTTTTAAATATTTAAGACTTTTAAATTAAGGAAATTTCCTAATATAAAGTTGAAATAGGAAATTAAATCCACAAAAATTAAGAAATTACTTGGAATTATGAGCTAATGATATAAGGAAATCATGTCTTATTTTTTAATTATTATCAACAAAACAAAATTAACATAATTCTAAATATTTGACGTGGCATGTCACTATAGGTTGATTTAAATCCTATGTGGACACCTTTAGGAGTTTATAGCTTCAACTTTATAAAAGTTCTTCTCTGCAATATCAATTGCCCTTCTAGCTTCATCTTTATTACATTCCATCTTTTTCAGTTTCTTGTAAAAATTCATAATCTCTATTGTAATTATATTATTTTTTGTGAATCGTTGGGAATTTTTTCTAATCTCTTTTGTAGTTAATTGAGAATGAATATAATATCCTATTCTATTGGGATAATAATCGATTAGAATGCGATATTAATTTTGCCTTTATAACAAAATATCTATACTTTTCCTAAATTTTTCGTAAACTTAAAATAATAACGTTTTTTTAAATATTTAAGATTTTTAAATTAAAGAAATTTCCTAATATAAAGTTGAAATAGAAAATTAAATCCACAAAAATTAGGAAATTACTTGGAATTATGAGCTAATGATATAAGGAAATCATGTCTTATTTTTCAATTATTATCAACAAAACAAAATTAACATAATTCTAAATATTTGACGTGGCATGTCACTATAGGTTGATTTAAATCCTATGTGGATGACCTTATGAACTAATAGCTTAAATTAAGGAAATTTCCTAATATAAAGTTGAAATAGAAAATTAAATCCACAAAAATTAGGAAATTACTTGGAATTATGAGCTAATGATATAAAGAAATCATGTCTTATTTTTCAATTATTATCAACAAAATAAAATTAACATAATTCTATATATTTGACGTGGCATATCACTATAGGTTGCTTTAAATCTTATGTGGACGGCCTCAAAAGCTAGTAGCTTCAACTTTTATATAGTATAGATATAATAGCAAACCCAAAAAAAATAAATATTTTTTTCATAAGAAATCACTTGCATAAGAAAGCTAACTCAAAAACCTATCTCTTCACCAATTTTAATCCAATTCTAAATTGTCTAACATCTTTATTAGAATTTACTGTGATTCTCATTAAATGACAAACAATGTACAAAGTTCATATATGTACTAAACCAATCAAAAAAACCAATCCACTAAACCAACTAAACCAAACTATTCATTCTTATAATCTCCATCGAAGGATAAACTTCTGGTGCTTTCTATTCTGTCTATTTTGGAAAGGTGCATATCTTTTGAGTTTCTATGAGCATTATATATATGCGTATGCTTGGTAAGGTGAGTCCGCCTATGATAGACAATTCGATGGATAAGATAACATTCTACTTGAGCCTTTGACAGGGTAGTGTAGCCATGCTATTTCGTACAATAAAATGTAATCTTGGAACATTTTTTTATTTGATATTATAACACTCATGCAATCTCTTAATAATATTCTATATTCCCTTTGATTCAAAATATAAGGTGTTTTAGTAGTATATTTGTTTTAAAATATAATTTTTTTTATATTTCTATGCAATTTTTAACTTTATTGAATATTGTGTGACCGATATTATTCTGCATATTTTTATACTTAATTAAATTAATTTAATTTTATATATTAAATAAAATTTTTAAAGTACAAGACAATTTCTTAATTTTTGCTTTTTTTGCTTATAACATGTTGTATTTTGGACAGGGCCAGGTTAAACCAGGGCCAGGATTATATAAACATACATAACAAACGCACATCAAATTGGCAGTCGGGCTCAGTTTAATGCATTCTCCACTGTGCCATTTTTTATCAGTGCAGTACTTATTGCAGTCTGGAAACTTCTCGCATGGACCCTGCGGAACTTTCAGTATACCTCTATCTTCCGCTTTTGTTGATTCTGAAATTTATATTGTTTCCAAAAAATTAGTGTACTAGTATTCAATAACGTAAAGAGATATTCGACAAGGAGATGTATGATCAATATGCTAAACTATAAGTATGAAGGAAATATATAATACAATAACAAATAGAAAATATATAAAAATAAATTGTACTACATGTGCTATACATAGTAAGATGTGTTTTGACTCAACTATTAGCTTGAGTACTTGTAGTTTTTTGTTCAATACTTTTAGTACTTGTTATGGACAATTGGATACACCGTTAGTTTTAGCATTTTAGGATGTAAATTTGATTCGTTTTTTTTTCTATAGGTAACTAATAACTTTTACTGAGAGAGAAAAGATGAAGTCAAACTTCCGATCGAGTAAAAGGCACAAAAATAAATTTTAACATGTTTAGGGTGTTCTCTCGTCTAGATAACTAAATTGATGATGCAACAAAAAAAGTTAGTTTACGACAATATAATTTTCCATGAAATTTATTTGAAAAATGAGGAGTATAATATATATTTCGAATTTTTTTTCTAGAGTCTAGTTCAGAAAACATAGAAAGATTTGTTTACTTCTTTTGTAAGAAAAAAAAAGGTTCGAAAACCAAAAATGAATTTTTTTTTTAACAACATGAAAATTTAGTGTTAAAGTAGAATGGTGACACACACAAATATCAACAACACGCATGAATAGTCACATTTTGGTTCTAAAAAAAATTATTGAACTTATTCGGTTTAGTAGTGTGTACACGTGAATCTCCTATCGATTATATGCAATCTATAGCAATGTCTTGTAACAAGGGAAAATACCATCTAATATGCTCAACTATATATATACATGTAATTAAATGGACATATAATAATTAAACAGAAACTATATAATGATTTTACGGCATACTTGGGCAGAGGAGAACAACCAAACACAAGATCAACACAATGAAGAAGCATTTGCCTGATGAAGCCATTGTCTTGTTTGATTTTTTTTTAATAATATTTTCTGATGAAATCAAAACTCTTCATTGATATATATATTTATAGAGAAATATGAGTGGTCCATATCTCCCATATATTAATTTCTAAAAAATTTGGATTCTCTTTGATATATAATATCTCTTTATATATGATACTATATTAGGTTATCAGCCATATTATACATATTTGTAAGTTTTGCTATTATATGGGATGGGATGGATTTAGTGATAATTATAGGATTTAGATTCAATCATACATATGTATATTATACTTTTATAATTTTTTATAGGTATTCAATTCTAAAAAATTATGCAAAATTTTATTCCATATTTACTATTTGTTGCAATATATTTCTAAAGATATTATAGATTTATCATAGAGAGTATAAACCTATTTCATGTTAACCAGTTATCAAGGGATTTGATTAACATTTCACATTTAAGAAGATTTATTTGACTTAATAAGACTTACAAATTCTTTTAATTTTCTATGATATTGGCCTCTTAGTTTTGAAATTCTCCTCTATATCTATATATATATATTGTTTGGCGTATATTTACTTTCTTAGTTTAGACGAATATGTTAACGTCACGTGTATGTAGGTTATTCTCTGAGCGTCATCTGTGCTGATTCTAAGAGTTTTTGGATCTAATTTACAATGGTTGGGGTAGCTCGATGGATCTAATTTATTGATTTGACAACTTCTAATTTTCATTCAAAATCTCTAGCTATTCCAAATATTTTGCTATCATTAATTATGGGATTCGGTTAAATACAACTTTCAGAATATTAGAGATGTTTGGATTCATAAACTTTTTGATTACACAAATTAAAACTCTCTAAATATGATAAAATAATGTGAAGCAAGTCAAGCCTAGTAGAGAGCGTGTGTTTAACTGCAAGGACATGAGAAACAAAGCCCAGAACCGTTGCAACTAAGAACATCCATAAATACATAAATAAAACGTTTAAAAGAAAATATAAATAAACGCACAAACGTTTCAAGGTACATTAAGTTCTCAATATCATCAAATCCAATAACGTCCCAAATTTTTGTAAGATACCGGTTTGATGTTTCTTTGATTTCAACTTTTTTCCATATGATTTTTTTGTATATTGTAAAGAAGAACGTAGAAAAGAGTTGTATTCTGAGGTTTAATTGGTAATCTCGCCGGTTCGAGGATTACGAGTTGTCTTTTGAGGTACCAAGATAACCTTACCGTTCCTAGTCGTACCTTGTATCCAAACTGCTATTGACTATATTCATTTGAGAAGGTTGCAACACCAAAGTCTTCCTCGACCACATATTCTTATTTGCGTCTTCCACAACGGAAAGTTTCATCACACCTCCCCTTTTAAGATCGGAAATGACTAAAATAGCTACTGTTTCACCGTATTCTATAAGATCAGTCTTATTACATGTCCAAAAGGTATCTTGACGATCAGGTACTTGGACCATACTGATTTCCTCAGAACTAGTATCAAAACTGACGAGCACAAGATATAACACATGAAACATAGCGAGGTAATGCATACGCCCATTGATAGTCAATCCTTGTGTTAAAGGAGCATGTTGTAGACATGGGCTTGAAATCTTTCTCCATCGATTTGATCCATCTCCTCCTAGTAGCAAGACCCAATGTTCTGACACGTGTGTTATGAACTCTCCAACTTCATCACTGCCTCTTGAAGCTGTGCAAATCCCTTTATATTGATCATGAACGGGATCGTGTCCTATATGGTACATGATCTTCTTAAACTTGTGATCTTCTGCTATGATGTTGGATTCCTCTATGTCAGGTAAAACAACAAGTTGCCTAGTAGTAATATAATATATTTGTGCACTAGGATCATTTATAAAGCACATCAAACCACGAAAAACGTGAGAGACGTAGCCTTTCATCGCTGAGATGGTCAAATCCTGGTCAATTACAAAGGAAGACATAGTTGTACCGTTGTCCGAGTGATGATAGATAGTAATAAACCTTTTTCGTCCAAGCCTAGAGACAGGTATAGACGTGGTGGCGATGACGAAACCTTTTGGAAACGTTTGGTGAAATATTGGGAACAAATCATAGTTGACCAAAGCTTTGAGACAGATTAAAACCTCATGAGGGACTTAGCAGGAAGGTTCATGAGAATCTCGATCAGTAGATCAAAAGGAAACCTCTCTTTTGTCGGTTCGTGGCTCACGCAGATATCTCTTCCTCTTATTACCTTCGATCTCTTCTTCATTATTCTCTCCCTTTTGAAGATGACGGCTAGGTCAAAAGAAAAAGTCATATATTTCTGATCGAAGACAAAGGTCACGCTATAGTCATATCGGATTAGGAAAATTGTCAAGACTTTTTAAAGACATTATCAAATTTAATCTTTTTTTTTTGTGAAAATTGATTTTTTTCCTCTTAACCACTTTGGCACTTTCGATATGCTTCTCTAATTTAAGATCTTTCTCCAAAAATCGACGAAGTGAAGCCATCGTAATTTACCTGAAATAAAGCAAGCCATTATACCAAACAGAAAAGTTCATTTTCTCAAGTCTAACTGAATTCTCGTAATTGTAAATTTATGTTGAATCTGATTTATTGTGTTTGAACCAATTTTACTAAAACAGAACTCCAACGTAACAGTCGAACTATACAAAAAAAAGTTACTACAAATTCCCAAAAACAAATATATTTGACATGGGCAAGTGACCAATACGTTCGGCTTGGCCACCCTTCAGGACTCTACTCGGTCAGATTTGGCTATCACACAACTAAGGAGGCTACGTCACTAGAAACGAAGACAACACAACCTGCTTTCAAGTGGAACTCAGAAATCTGGAACACAAACATTTCTCAAAAACTAAAGTTGTTTCTGTGGAGGATAACGCGTGGAGCCTTACCTGTAGGGGATCAGTTGGCTTCTAGAGGAATCACCAACAAGTCACAATGCATAAGGTGTGGAGAAGCAGAGTCCCAAGACCACCTCTTCTTCCAATGTCAATTCGCAAGGCAGGTTTGGAGATTGGCCCCCTTTAAAGATCAATTTAACCCTCTCCAGATCTCGGACCTTGCAGCAGGCTTAACACTCTCCAAACAATACGATCCTAGCCCACGGATCGAGAGGAGGTTTTGATTCAAGCATCGGATCGGGTCTCAAAAACATGACTGTGGCTTCTGACTCCAAGCAGCTTATCAACCTTATCAATTCGAGAACCTATCCTCTGGATATCTATGGCATCCTTCAAGATCGCTCTAGATCTCAAAGTTTCAACTTTTGTTCAAGAACACAAATGACTGATAGCCTTGCCAAATCGGCTATGTACTATAAACCGGATAGATCCGGTCCGATTGTAACACCGGTTTAATAAATCTAAGCAATTTCGACCCAAAAAAAAAATGTTTTCGAAACCAAGTCATCCATCAAACTAAGCTATCAAACTAAGCTGCATGAAAACGGAAACGGAACCGCGGAAACGATTTTTCTTTAAGAAACAGGAAACGGAAACGTTTTGGAAACGTATATATATAATGTAACAAAATATATATCACAAAACAAAAATTATCAGTGGTCTTAAAATATTTCAAACAACACAAATCCAATACAAAAAATATTATAAATAGTTTAACTAAAGATAAGAAAACAATATTTAAAGTTGAATATTTTAACTATCATCTTCATTCTCATTTTCATTCGCTCCATCAAATAAATATTTTCAATCTATTATCCAATTTGTTTCCAAAACAAAAAATACGTTTCCAGTACTGGAAACGGGTTTCCAAAACGTTTTCAAAATGAAATATTTCCGAAACGCGTTTCCATCGCGTTTTCCCACGTTTCCATCCCGTTTTCGTTTCCGAAACGTTTCCGAAACGCGAAACACACTTTGCTTGGAGTTTCCATGCAACATAGCAAACTACTCTGTTTTAACTTTTAAGAGAATACACTATTTTCATATACTTGTCTTTGAACCAATTATCTCCCACAATATATTGAGCATTTCGAGATAGGAAAAAACTTTATTTACGTAACTAAATGTTGATCGACGATCATGTCTCATATGTATGCGTTGCGTTGAAAACATCATTGTTAAAAATTGTTATGAAAAGTTATACTCCCTCCGTTCCATGAAAATTGATGTTTTGGGGTTTGCACATATATTAAGAAAAAATAAATCTAACAACTTTTAATACAATTCCAAAATAATTAAAACATATTAGAGCCAATGAAATTCATTTTGTAAAGAAAAAATAAAACATTAATCTTTTAAAAACAAAAATAAAATTGAAAACATCATTTTTTCATGGAAACGGAGGGAGTAGTTTTTAACTATGACATTTTTTTTCTTCTTCAGAGAATTGTTTGAAGAATTTGTTTTAAATCAGATGTTTGGGAAATAGTGTTATTTTATTTGAAAAGAGAGTAGTTACAGTTTCGAAAACATCAGTATCATTAATTGTCTTGGAAATTGAAACAAAACAAATGGCTATGCAAGAACGTCATCAAGTGTTTATCAGTCATGGTGGAAACGATCAAAGCCGTCAATGGTTTGTTGCTGTTTTGATTTTGTTTGTCGTTAGGAAAAGTTTCCGATGGATTATGAGCTGATCTGAATATGCTGAAACTACAAGAAATAGTTCTTTGTTGTTTTTTTTTTTCTTTTTATTAAAGGAGATGGCTCTTTGTTGTTTCGTTACGTTTTCCAACAATTAGTGAAGTGTTTCATTGTTTTTTATTAATTGTTTCATTGTTGTTTCATTGATAACTAAATAATTCTTCCGCGTACACGCGGATAAATTATTTATGTATTTTTGCTTTTAATTTTAGTTTTTAAAAATATAAAATATGTAGTTGTTTTGATTTTTTATTATAGACATTGTTGTTGATTCTTTTGTTGCTAATTTTTTTTGTCAATAATATCGTTTTTATTAATAATATAAATTTCAGAAATTTAGTTTTATCAATAAATTATGTTATATATATAAACGTGTCAAATCAAAATGTATAATAATTTAATACATAAAAGTTAAAAAAATGTTAAATTTGGCTTGTCCGACTACCTTAAGGAAAATTTAGAATACAAATAAATTATTTAATATTTTAAAACATGAAAATATATAATCATAAATTTTATAAATGAAACACATATTAAAAAAAAGTTATTGTTTTCGAATTGAAAAATACTTTTATTATTTTCAAATGGTTTTACATTCAAAAAAAAATTTCAAAAGAATAATTATATTTGTTGTTACAAAATTGGATACGCAAGTAAACACGAAATTACAAACTTACATGACATTTATAAAACTGCAAAAGAAAAACCTGAATTAATCGGTTTTGATGGACGATATATCAAACCTCGAAGTTCTCCATTTGAACGTTGCTCTTAAGAGGCACATAGTCACCAAGATACCCACCAAGATGATCGGTTAACGCGGATTTATCAATCTCCTGATGATGAAAACTCTTACAAACATAGTAAAACACACTCTGCACAAGCGAGCCAATTAGATTCACAATCACAAGAACACCAACCAAGAATCCACCAACAACTATTCTAACAAAAATCCCATAATCATCTCCACCACGAACAACAATCGCGCCGAAAACTTCACCAATGAAACCACAATGAGCGAGATAGACGAAAACCATCGAACAAGCCACAAAGGTTTTCCCTTTAAGCAATTCATAACTCTTCTTCATCGCGGCGAAACCGTAAACAGGCTCAAGAACAGAGACTACACTAGCTAAATGCCATAAAGCCGTAATGTAAACATGAACAACCAAGAACAGAACAAAGATCACTACCAATAAAAACAGAGCTAAAACCACGTTCTGTAGATCTATCGCTACGATCAACGCGATCAAGAAAATCAAGAAGACGGTGTTGTAAGCGAGCATCAAGAGAGAGACCCAAAGGAAAGTGATGAACAATCTCTTGAAGACTTTGGGAATAGCTCAGATGGTGGATGAGAAAGAGACTGGTTTTCCGGTGTAGAGAGAAGCGACGGTGAAGACGACGGTGGAAGTGGAAAGGAGAGAGAAAGCGAAGAGGAAGATGACGTAGAGGAACTGGAAAATGAGGAGGAGGGTCCATTCGTGAGCATGATTTGAAGGTGGGTATGTGTCGATTTGAGTTAAGATTTGAATTTTTAAGTTTTGATATACATTATATTCTCAATATCATCTAATCCAACTACATTGTCATTGCTTTTTGTAAGATGGTGGTTTGGTGTTCCTTTAAGTTCAACTTTTCTCATATGATTCTTTTCTAGATCATATAATAGTGTAGAAAAAAGTTGTATCTTTGATGATGCCTTTAGAAAATGGTTGGTGAAATATCGAACAAATCAAAGACGACCAAAGCTTTGAGACGGATTTAATCCTCGTAAGAGTTTTAGGAGGCAGCCTCGTAAGAATATCGATCTCTAGATCAAAAGGAAGTATCACTCGTGATAGGTTTGTGGCTCTTGCATATGTCTCTTTGTTTTCGTCTCTCCATTCTTTTCTCCGTTTGGGAGATGACGTCTAGGTCAAAAGAAATAGCAATACTTTAGTGTCACATAATAGTTTATGATCAAAGAATAAATGGAATAAGATGAATTAAAAAAAAGTGGAATAGAAGTGAATGGAATGAATAATTGCAGACAAATATTTATACAAGATGAATGGTAGTATTTTAAAGGGATATAATGGAATGCAAAATAAATATGAATAAAGTTAAATAATATTATATAAAAAATATAACATAACATATATTTTATTAAGAAAATAAAAAAAAGATCTTTTTAAAATTGTATATAGCACAATATATATAGAAACGAAAATTGTATATAACATAACAAAATGTTGTTCTTTTTAAAAGAAAAATATGATGAAAAAATCTAAACGAGATCTTTAGATTTTAAAAGCACAACAAAATATTAGTAGAAAATCTGAAGTTTGACCACTTCCGATCAATAGTAAATCACAACAATATATATAATTTTTTTTAAAAATGATATATTTGTATCCCATCTATTCATGATCTTTTTCTTTCTTGAATGTTTTTTTTAACTATCTTCCTCTACAATTCCACATAAGTCACAGGATTCAATGGAATGAAATTTATTTTTTATTCCATGTAAATGGTAACTTTTTGTGATATGCACTGGAATGACGTATTCCACTTGATTTTATCACAAAAAATGCAAATCCAATTGCACCCATAATATTACTATTTGTGTGATTTAAAATTTGTATAAATGGCGGTAAAAAATATTTTGTGCCATTACATAGTCTATTATATTCAATATAGGGGGAACAACACGAGGTACGAAGAATTACACTACCAATATCAAAGGGGCCTGTTATAGCATAATCAAATCTATAGTATAAAACAAGGCTAGCACTCTCCAAAAGAGGACAAGTGGCAGCCTGAATGTTGACATCTGTCCAAAAAAACGCGTTAAAAAACAAAGAAAGAATGACTCCTCTCCATCGCAATTTTGTTTTAGGGTTGCTCAAAGAGTTCACCATTTCTCTCTCTCCCATGTCGATTTCTCCGATTTCCATCATTATCCAATCTCCATCAATTGATATGATCTTCGATTCCAAATTTTCAAACCCAGAATCGGGTTTAGTCTCATAGAAAGTGAGAGATGAATATTGAGTCGGTGGATGGAGGAGAAAATAATTCTCTTAATTATGCAACCACCGTGAATAGTACCACTGTCGATGCCGGAACAAGAAGTCTATCACAGAAACAGCAACATATTCATTTGAAGGCTCAAATCGGAAATCTCTTTGGATTTATTCCATGACCTTCAGCAAGACATGTACTGCTCCTTTCTCTCGTCTCACAATTTTGTTTCAGGTCTTGTTCGACATGGAGTTTCCCCTTTTGGTTTTTTGAGCTTACACTGCTTGATTGAATAAAAAAATGGAGTTTTAGATTTTGATAGTTGAGTTTTGGGAAAGTTTCATGAATGCGTTTTTGTATTATGAATTGATATAAGGGTTTTAGAACATTTGGGGAATTCATGAATATTTTGTTCTCGCCCTTTTGGTTTATCACACATTTTGTGCGGTTGCCAAATTCGAGATTTTTTCTAACCTGTAATCAATCGAGTTACAATAATGCGTGGGGAATACCATATTATTCTGCCTTGCCTTTACATCTTATTGTTTCTGTTTTTTTCCATTGTGTTATAAAGCTTCTTATCTCTTTCAGTTGCAAGACATGTAGTCAGAAGCCGCAGTATTAAGCAGTCTAAGTTTATGGCATGATGCTTCTCGTGTTATAAACGAGAAAGGATTTAGAGCCTTTTTGAAAGGAAGGGAAGAAGGCAATTGAAGGAGATTCTTCAGACCAAAAAGGGTAGGGCTAAGTTTGATGGGATGTATGAGTTCTATGTGCTTGTTGTAGCACATCTTGTCCCAGTTAATGGTGGAATCCTGATCTTCTCTTCTTTCTTTTCTCTGTTTGGGAGATGACGACTAGGTCAAAAGAAAAGCCCTAGCTTCTGATAAAAAAAAAAAAAAACTTTGGGTAGTTTAACAAACCCTAGACTCTAAGAGAAAATCCTTTTTTTACGAAAATTTTAAGGCCCTTAATTTTTTCTTTAGTTGTAAGAAGTACAACTAATTGATGCCCGTACTTAGGCCCGTGGCTATGCTAATTGATGCATATACTTTTTCCACGCCTTGTTGCGTGTTGGCAAATTGCGTTTTTGTAGTCTCAACTGCACATATGAAGAAGATAGATAATTAAGATTTGACTATAGGAAACTAGACTACCAGCAAACAGATTTTGACTATCGGGAATGCGTGTTACTGTCTTTATAAACCTTTGATTGTGTACTTCTCCAGCCTCTCCTTAATCTTGCTGCTTGCAGCATCTTATGTGAAATCTACTTGATCAACAAGGAACAAAATCTGCCAACAAGTAATCTTCTTGATATTAGCAGAGCTCATGACAATGAACCAAATCATACTTTGAAGAATCACCAACCAAAGCCAAGCTTTGAAACTGGACATTTGATGAATCAGTAGCAAAAGATAGTATTGAAAACATCCACCTTGCTCGCACCAAATACCTTTCCATCTCTCTAAGCTGTTTTTCAAAAATCATCTTGACAAAACTTTGGAGGCAGGATTCCAACCAACCATATTTTTTCATCTCATCGTTCTTATGGCAAAGCAATTTTATGCACAACATGATCTTCTCATATGAATCATCATCAATAAGGATTTGTTTCTGTTATCTCAGTAACAAAAACAACCACGTGTCAAGAGCTGAAGCCACATTGCTATCATCCATTAGAAGATGGACCACTGTGCGGGGAACTTAACTGCACAAGCATGTATTGCTTGGATAAGCATTCGTCTATATTATCCATTCTTCTCAAGCTCTTATGGACAAGCAAAGCATATTTCTACAATCCAATTGATACGAAGAGAGCACATGCTTTCACAGCTACAAACAGTTTCTATCGAAATTAAATTAGTATCCAATTCCAATTGATAACGATACCAATTCTAGAGGAAGAGATTGAGAGAAAGATCTTTTACTCTGAGAGGGATCGCATAGCCGCAAACAATCTGGAACTCGGCGAGAGTATTCTTCTTTTTCAAAAAACGGCGAGAGTATGTTGTCAACATATGCTTTTTGGTTATATGTCTATATAAGAAAGCACTTGTATCGTAACTGATATTATAGTTCGAAATAATATAATATTATCAACCTCTATATATTGTATATAAATTATGTACACACACAAGATACTAGAGATACATCAATGCATGCATTTCACACACAAGCTCTCAACGTGGAACATCAATTTGAAACTGACGAAATCTCGGAAGACCATGAATAATCAAATGTGGTTTTGGTTTGGAACAACATGACGTTAAAGAAAGACTTTGGCCGCAGTAGACTCCGATGGATTGATCCAAAGAATTGATGTTCTTATAGTTTGGTAGATCCAAACATTCAACAATGAGTTGATAAATTTCAATAGCTAACTAATTTCAAGAAATGTTTTTGTGAATTGCTGTTTTAACAACTAGTCCAACTATTCGTTATAACCGCTTGCTCGATTGGCTTGGTTTTAAAATAAAAATAAAAACTCACAATTACATTTTTTTCACAGGTCCCATCAATCCTGGTTACAATCCATGGAGCATTGCACACACTAAACCTGTTCTGAGAAATACATATGTACATATATACTATTATCGTTATCATTTTTGACGTAATTAAATAAATGCTAGGTGATAGGACTCACACGGATTTAGATAGTTTGGAATCTGAGAGTATAATGAAAATCTAGTTTTACCCATCCATACTAGCTAATTAAGTTTTAATTATCCCAATTACTAATTTGAAATACACGTTGAAGATAGTAACTGTTGTTATAGTGCATGACCGACCGTATTAATTTATCACGCAAGCTATATACTAGTATATAATACTAGTATTTGATTTTGTCAACATATGGTACTTACCAATAGTTCTCTAGTTTTAAATATGCTTAATAATTGCATGTCAAGACCACGAAAAAAGAGTGTATTGCATGTCAACACATTTGTCGAGATCTCATTAAGAAGGATTGTAAATACTTACTGAAACAAAATGCAAACATTTTAACAAAAAGTGCAAACATTTTTATCGGGAGTTTAATAGAGGCAACGCATGCAAGGCACTTATTCAATATTTTGAAGAAAAATATAATTAAAATTAATAAAATCAGATAAAAATAATAAGGAGAAGTGAAGTCCCTCTTCTATATGTATCGAAACAATGCAAACATTTTTATCGGGAGTTTAATAGAGGCAATGCATGCAAGACACTTACTATTGAATGAGTATTATTTTCAAGAAAAATATAATTAAATCATAAAATCAGATAAAAGTAATAAAGAGAAGAGAAGTTCCTCCTCTATATAAAGAACAATAGGTTTGTTCATTGCTCTCATTCTCTTACACTCTCGAATCTCTCTTTCTCTTTGATAAAAAATTATTTTTCTTTCGAATACTATAAATAAGTTACTTTGAGATTTTTCCAATATCAATTCAAATGAGAATTTGGTAGTTGTGTTTTTTGATACAGTTTACAGTTTCATTCCGAAAACACTTTGTTTTTTTTTTGATAAAAAAAGAAAAATATTTGCAAGTGTGACCATTAATGATGGTTTTGAACTGAGGTCCATGGAGATTCAGTGACTACTTGAAGCCAATGAGCCATATGAATATTTCTTGTTAGATGACACCAAAAAAGGTATATATTTTCTCTGTTTTTCTTTATCAAACCTACACGAAATTTTCAGTTTCCCGCTTCTGCAATCCACCAAAAAAATTGAATTTGATAATCTGAACCTTTGATTTTATATATATTTTCATATTTGTTTTTTTTCTTAATACCTAAATTCAGTATAAATTCAGCTTCTTCTTCCTCTCTCTCTCTCACTCTCACAACTAAGAAATTCGAAAATGGCTGAAAACAAAATGTAATCACACTCTTTTTTTTTCTCTTTCTCTCTATCTCTCTCTCTCTCTCCATTCTTCTACTTCTTCATCCTCTGATTTCGGTGATTGATCTCTTTTTTTGTTCTTCTTCTCTGTTTTGTTGCAGATCAGAACTTAAGGAGATGAATGTAGAGGAATCCGATCTTAAAGAGATGAATGTACAGGAATCCGGCATAAAGAAAACCGAAGAAGAAATGAATGCTTCTCTCAAGTAATCTCTCTCTCTCTCTCTCTCTCTCTCTCTCTCTCTCTCCATGATGAATCTCTTTGTTTTTTTATATATCTGACTGTGTGATCAAAACTGAAGAGGAAACCGAAGCTGATAAAGGTTATTTTGAGCTTATGATGTATGAATTTTTAACCTCTGATTTCGTGTTTTGTTGCTCCGTTTTTGAATTTTGAATTTTGTTTTTATGCATATTGATGATGATGATGATGATGATGATGTGAGTGATGATGACGATGATCATGTGAATGAGGTTGATGTGAATGATGATGATCGATCATGTTAACAATCATGTTCTCTTCCTCTGATTTCGTTTCCTTTCCGTTCCTTTGTTTTTATTTGTAATTTTGGTTTATATGCATATTGATGATGATGATGATGTGAGTGATGATGACTATGATCATGTGAATGATAATTATGCGAATGAGGATGATGTGATTGATGATGATCGGTCATGTTAACAATCGTGCTCGTTTTTGATATGTTTTATTATTATCCTTTTTTTTTTAAATTTCGTTTTAATTATATTCATAGTGATGAGGATGATGATGTGAATGGTGATGGTGGTTATGTGAACGATGATGTGGATGATGTGAATGGGGATGGTGTTGATGTGAACGATGATTATGAAGACACGTTTCCTCCTCTTGGGTCTGGTGTTGCTGATTATTGGGTTCCTAAAGCTAACCATGGACCATAGAAGATTAATCCGTTTGTTCCTCCCCATATGGATGGTGATAAGTGGAATGGTAAACAAGTGAAGACGTATGTTAAGTATCTGAAATTTGAGAGAGATGTTATTCGTCGTTCGTTGACATCGAATGAAAAAACATTCTTGGTATTCATTTTTATTTTATTTTCCAAGCAATATTTTTTTATTGATTTTCCTACTTAATTCACTTTATTAATACAAACGAGAATTTGGTAGTTGTGTTTTTTGATACAGTTTACAGTTTCATTCCGAAAACACTCTTCATTTTTTTTGGTAAAAAAAAGAAAAATATATGCAAGTGTGGCCATTAATGATGGGTTCGAACCGAGGTCTATGGAGATTCGGTGACTACTTGAAGCCAATGAGCCATATGAATATTTCCTATTAAATGACACCAAAAAAGGTGTATATTTTCTCTGTTTTTCTCTATCAAACCTACACGGAATTTTCAGTTTCCCGCTTCTGCAATCCACCAAAAAAATTGAATTTGATAATCTGAACCGTTGATTTGAATCGACGGCTAAAACGATTCCGTTACAGATATTTTCATTTTTTTTCTTAATACCTAAATTCAGTATAAATTCAGCTTCTTCTTCCTCTCTCTCTTTCTCTCTCACAACTAAGAAATTCGAAAATGGCTGAAAACAAAATGTAATCACACAGATCTCTCTCTCTCTATCTCTCTCTTTCTCTCCATATTTCTACTTCTTCATCCTCTGATTTCGGTGATTGATCTCGGGTTTTATTTGTTCTTCTTCTCTATATTGTTGCAGATCGGAACTTAAAGAGATGAATGTAGAGGAATCCGATCTTAAGGAGATGAATGTATAGGAATCCGGTGTAAAAAAAACCGAGGAAGAGATGAATGCTTCTCTCAAGTAATCTTTCTCTTTCTCTCTCTCTCTCTCTCTCCGCGATGAATCAATTTTTTTTTTTATAGATCTGACTGTGTGATCAAAACTAAGGAGGAAACCGAAGCTGATAAAGTTGATTTTGAGCTTATGATGTATGCATTCTTAACTTCTGATTTCGTGTTTTGTTGCTCTGTTTTTGAATTTTGTTTTTATGCATATTGATGATGATGATGTGAGTGATGATGATGATGATCATGTGAATGAGGTTGATGTGAATGATGATGATCGATTAAGTTAACAATTAAACTCTCTTCCTCTGACTTCGTTTCCTTTCTTTTCCTTTGTTTTTTATTTGTAATTTCGGTTTTAATGCATATTGATGATGATGATGATGATGATGATGATGATGATGATGATGATGATGATGATGATGATGTGAGTGATGATGACTATGATCATGTGAATGATAATTTTGCGAATGAGGATGATGTGATCGATGATGATCGGTCATGTTAACAATCGGGCTCATTTTTTATCTGTTTTATTATTATCATTATTTTTAAAAATTTCATTTTAATTATATCCATAGTGATGAGGATGATGTTAATGGTGATGGTGGTCATGTGAACGATGATAAGGATGATGTGAATGAGGATGGTGTTGATGTGAACGATGATTATGAAGACACGTTTCCTCCTCATGGGTCTGGTGTTGCTGATTACTGGGTTCCTAAAGCTAACCATGGACTACAGAAGGTTAATCTGTTCATTCCTCCCCTTATAGATGGTGATAAGTGGAATGGTAAACAAGTGAAGACGTATGTTAAGTATCTAAAATTTGAAAGAGACGTTATTCGTCGTTCGTTGACATCGAATGAAAAAACATTCTTGGTATTTATTTTTATTTTATTTTAAAAGCAATATTTTATATTGATTTTCCTACTTAATTCACTTTATTAATACAAACGAGAATTTGACAGTTGTGTTTTTTGATACAGTTTACAATTTTTTTTCGAAAACAATCTTTTTTTTTTGGTAAAAAAAAGAAAAATATATGCAAGTGTGACCATTAATGATGGGTTCGAACCAAGGTCTATGGAGATTCGGTGACTACTTGAAGCCAATGCGCCATATGAATATTTCCTGTTAGATGACACCAAAATAGGTATATATTTTCTCTGTTTTTCTTTATCAAACCTACACGAAATTTTCAGTTTTCCACTTCTGCAATCCACCAAAAAAATCGAATCTGATAATCTGAACTGTTGATTTGAATCGAAGCCTACAACGATTCCGTTACAGATATTTTCATTTTGTTTTTCTTAATACCAAAATTCAGTATAAATTCAGCTTCTTCTTCCTCTCTCTCTCTCTTTCATAACTAAGAAATTCGAAAATGGCTGAAAACAAAATGTAATCACACAGATCTCTCTCTCTCTCTCTCTCTCCATTTTTCTACTTCTTTATCCTTTGATTTTGGTGATTGATCTCGGTTTTTTTTGTTCTTCTTCTCTGTTTTGTTGCAGATCGGAACTTAAGGAGATGAATGTAGAGGAATCCGATCTTAAGGAGATGAATGTACATGAATCCGGCGTAAAAAAAATCGAGGAATAGATGAATGCTTCTCTCAAGTAATCTTTCTCTCTCTCTCTCTCTCTCCATTTTTCTACATCTTTATACTTTGATTTCGGTGATTGATCTCAGTTTTTTTTGTTCTTCTTCTCTGTTTTGTTGTAGATCGGAACTTAAGGAGATGAATGTACAGGAATCCGATTTTAAGAAGATGAATGTACATGAATTTTGCGTAAAGAAAATCGAGGAAGAGATGAATGTTTCTCTCAAGTAATCTTTCTCTCTCTCTCCGCGATGAATCTTTTTTTTTTTATAGATCTGACTGTGTGATCAAAACTGAGGAGGAAACCGAAGCTGATAAAGTTGATTTTGAGCTTATGATGTATGCATTCTTAACTTCTGATTTCGTGTTTTGTTGCTCTGTTTTTGAATTTTGAATTTCGTTTTTATGCATATTGATGATGATGATGATGTGAGTGATGATGACGATTATCATGTGAATGAGGTTGATGTGAATGATGATGATTGATAATGTTAACAATCATGCTCTCTTCCTCTGATTTCGTTTCCTTTCCTTTCCTTTGTTTTTTTATTTGTAATTTCGGTTTTTATGCATATTGATGATGATGATGATGTGAGTGAGGATGACTATGATCATGTGAATGATAATTATGCGAATGAGGATGATTTGATTGATGATGATCGGTCATGTTAACAATCGTGCTCGTTTTTGATCTGTTTTACTATTATTTTTTTTAATTTCGTTTCAATTATATTCATAGTGATGAGGATGATGTGAATGGTGATGGTGGTTATGTGAAAGATGATGAGGATGACGTGAATGGGGATGGTGTTGATGTGAACGATGATTATGAAGACACGTTTCCTCCTCTTAGGTCTAGTGTTGCTGATTACTGGATTCTTAAAGCTAACCATGGATCACAGAAGGTTAATGATATGCTCAAATTTACCCTGAGCTACTCTCTCAAATTAAGAGATCGATGTAGTATTTAGGGATCGAATCCACAGGGAATCGAATAACACAACCAATTCGTGAATTCAAATTATGCTAAGTAAAAGTGTATGAATGAAGTAGAAAACAAAAAGTAAACAAATGAGAGATGATAAAGTTTCAAGTAATCAATTGGACAAGGAGTTAGGAAATGGGTTGTTCGCAGGAATGAATCAAAATCGATCGTGTCGATCGACACAAATGTCTGTGTCGATCGATACAGAGATAAAAAACGTTAGGATTTGTTAAGTGCAGTTCTAGAACATAAACACGAATGTAAAATCAATCAATTCTCGTTGCAGAGACTATCTATGATTAGATTCCTAAATCCCAAATTTCTTTGCGAACCTAGAGAATTAAATCAAGCTTTATAGTTCAAGTTTAATTGCTCACAAAATTCCTAAACCAAATTTCTTTGCGAATAAGTAATTTTGCTCATCTAAGATTATTCAGGTTATCAATAATACTTTCGCATTTATTAAACAACCTATGATATCTAATTTTAGTTGATCAATCCTAAAATCAGAGTTATACCAATCTAGATGAAGAACATAAAGATAAATCCTAACAGGGTTTCAATCCTATTAATTTCTCATCAAACCCTAGAACTTCCCAAAACCTAACAAGCAAACTACTCAGACATAAATGATGAAATCATAATGAATGAAATAAATTGCATTAAAAATAGAGTTAGAGATACAAAAGGGTTTCGAAATCTCTGAAAGTCTGAAGTCTCCCCAAATCTCTCTTCCTCCAAGTCTCAAATGAAAACAAGATAAAAACAAAAAATCCTAAATAAAAACTATATATAAGGTTTAAAATTCGGACTGGGCTTTTCAAGAAACTTCTAGGCTTTGTGGGCCGAAAAGGAAACTCATCAATCTTCACGTCAGACGAGCTTGTGTCGATCGACACACAGGATCGTGTCGATCGACACAGACTCGAAAACTCGATTCCAACTTGATCACTTCAGCTCGTATTCCCTCGATGCTCCAAAATGCTCCAAAAGCTCCCATAAAGTCCAATCGTCCAATAACCTGCAAAGACTCTAAAAGACTCGAAAAATACCAAAAAGACTCTATAAAAAGGACTTATATCATGGTTGAAAACGGGTAAAAACCATGATATATCAGTTAATCCGTTCGTTCCTCCCCCTATGGATGGTGATAAGTGGAATGGTAAACAAGTGAAAACGTATGTTAAGTATCTGAAATTTGAGAGAGACGTTATTCGTTGTTCGTTGACATCGAATGAAAAAGCATTATTGGTATTCATTTTTATTTTATTTTCCAAGCAATATTTTTTATTGATTTTCCTACTTAATTCACTTTATTAATACAAACGAGAATTTGGTAGTTGTGTTTTTTGATACAGTTTACAATTTCTTTTCGAAAACACTCTTTTTTTTAATAAAAAAAAGAAAAATATATGCAAGTGTGGCCATTAATGATGGGTTAGAACCGAGGTCTATGGAAATTCGGTGACTACTTGAAACCAATGCGCCATATGAATATTTCCTGTTAGATGACACCAAAAAATGTATATATTTTCTCTGCTTTTCCCTATCAAACCTACACGAAATTTTCATCTTCCCGCTTCTGCAATCCACCAAAAAATTGAATTTGATAATCTGAACCGTTGATTTGAATCGACGGCTACAACGATTTCGTTACAAATATTTTTATTTTTTTTCTTAATTCCTATATTCAGTATAAATTCAGCATCATCTTCCTCTCTCTCTTACTCTCACAACTAAGAAATTCGAAAATGACTGAAAACAAAATATAATCACACAGATCTCTCTCTCTCTCTCTTTTTTCGCTCTCTCCATTTTTCTACTTCTTTATCCTTTGTTTTTGGTGATTGATCTTGTTTTTTTTGTTCTTCTTCTTTGTTTTGTTGCAGATCGGAACTTAAGGAGGTGAATGTTGAGGAATCCGATCTTAAGGAGATGAATGTACATGAATCCGGCTTAAAGAAAATCGAAGAAGAGATTAATGCTTCTCTCAAGTAATCTTTCTCTCTCTCTCTCTCTCTCTCTTTCTCCGTGATGAATCTCTTCGTTTTTTATAGATCTGACTATGTGATCAAAACTGAGGAGGAAAGCGAAGCTGATAAAGTTGATTTTGAGCTTATGATGTATGCATTCTTAACCTCTGATTTCATGTTTTGTTGCTCTGTTTTTGAATTTTGAATTTCGTTTTTATGCATATTGATGATGATGAGGATGATGATGATGTGAGTGATGATGACGATGATCATGTGAATGAGGTTGATGTGAATGATGATGATCGATCATGTTAACAATCATGCTCTCTTCCTCTGATTTCGTTTCGTTTCCTTTGTTTTTTATTTGTAATTTTGGTTTTTATGCATATTGATGATGATGATGATGTGAGTGATGATTACTATGATCATGTGAATGATAATTATGCGAATGAGGATGATTTGATTGATGATGATCGGTCATGTTAACAATCGTGCTTGTTTTTTATCTGTTTTACTATTATTTTTTTTAAATTTCGTTTCAATTATATTCATAGTGATGAGGATGATGTGAATGGTGATGGTGGTTATGTGAAAGATGATGAGGATGATGTGAATGGGGATGGTGTTGATGTGAACGATGATTTTGAAGACACGTTTCCTCCTCTTAGGTCTGGTGTTGCTGATTACTGGGTTCCTAAAGCTAACCATGGATCACGGAAGGTTAATCCGTTCGTTCCTCCCCCTATGGATGGTGATAAGTGGAATGGTAAACAAGTGAAGACGTATGTTAAGTATCTGAAATTTGAGAGATGTTATTTGTCGTTCGTTGACATCGAATGAAAAAGCATTCTTGGTATTCATTTTTATTTTATTTTCCAAGCAATATTTTTTATTGATTTTCCTACTTAATTCACTTTATTAATACAAACGAGAATTTGGTAGTTGTGTTTTTTGATACAGTTTACAATTTTTTTTCGAAAACACTCTTTTTTTAATAAAAAAAAGAAAAATATATGCAAGTGTGGTCATTAATGATGGGTTAGAACCGAGGTCTATGGAGATTCGGTGACTACTTGAAACCAATGCGCCATATGAATATTTCCGGTTAGATGACACCAAAAAATGTATATATTTTCTCTGCTTTTCCCTATCAAACCTATACGAAATTTTCAGTTTTCCGCTTCTGCAATCCACCAAAAAAATTGAATTTGATAATCTGAACCGTTGATTTGAATCGACGGCTAAAACGATTCCGTTACAGATATTTTCATTTTTTTTCTTAATACCTAAATTCAGTATAAATTAAGTTTCTTCTTCCTCTCTCTCTTTCTCTCACAACTAAGAAATTTGAAAATGGCTTAAAACAAAATGTAATCAAACAGATCTCTCTCTCTCTCTCTCTCCATTTTTCTACTTCTTCATCCTCTGATTTCGGTAATTGATCTCGGTTTTTTTTTGCAGTTTTGTTGCAGATCGGAACGTAAGGAGATGAATGTAGAGGAATCTGATCTTAAGGAGATGAATGTACAGGAATTCGGCGTAAAGAAAACCGAGGAAGAGATGAATGCTTTTCTCAAGTAATCTTTCTCTCTCTTTGCGTGATGAATCTCTTTGTTTTTTTATAGATCTGACTGTGTGATGAGGATGATGTGAATGGTGATGGTGGTTATGTGAACGATGATTAGGATGATGTGAATGGGGATGGTGTTGATGTGAACGATGATTATGAAGTGGTGAGTAAGACTCATATAAGGCTTATACGAGTGTGTCATAAGTAAAACGATGGATTTAAGAGTTATCTGTGAGGCTAAAGGGGACTGCTACAAAGGTTGTTCAGTTCCATGTAGAGTATCCTACAAAAGGGAAGTCGGGTTAGTTTAAGCTTTTGGTTATTAAGCCTAGCGAAATACAAGAGAGAGAGACTTGTTTGGGCATGCATTTTGGTTCGATCCCATGAGGAGTTTGTTATTGTTGCTACAATTCTAAAACCAAAGAGGAAAATGAAAACAGAGGATCTATACAAGGAAAAAGACTTCATTCAGATATGGGATAACAATTACAAGTTCTTCAGCTTAGGGTTTACATCTTTCTACTCTAAGCTTTATCTATTTTATTTCTTTATTCTCTTGTATCGAAACCCTAGTGAAATGACCATTAAAGACGTGTGTGTAAACTCTTAATTCTACTAGTGGAGTTTGAGCGTACCGTGCTCACAAAAAATATCAGCGCATTGTTGGAAACTCATTACTTTATAGTGTTTTTATTTTTTATGCTCAAGCGATTCTTACAAAGAACAATCACAAATTTCCGAAATCGCAAATCTCTACATCTTTGCTCCCTAAATTCTTTCGGGATTTAAGAACAAGATTTTTTTTTTTTTTTCATTTTTGTCAAAAAGAAAGAAGCTATTAATAATCCACATGTGACTAGAATGTGCATGATTTTATGTTTTAACATAGCTACGGAGAATTAGCAGAAAAGGATATTGTTTCCTTATATGATTTTATGTCTTTTTGGTAGTTAGCGAATGTTGATTGGTGGAATACCTTTAATTACGTTTTGATATTTTGTATTTATTGCCACTTTTTTTCTTAAATACATATATTTTTTTTCTGGTCAACTTGTAATATTTATATTTTTTTAAGGTTCAAAAAAAAAACTTATAGTATTTAAATTTTTTAATTTATAAGCTTTATTTTTCAGCATTGATTTAAACAGTAAATTGAAAACATAAATGTCAAAACGCGTGGTCAAAAAAAAAAGTGGTAAAAAAAAAGAAGTCAAAACGCATTTAGAAAAAAAAAAAGCCAAAACGCAATGCCTAGTACTCGAACGTAAGGCTTTACACTCATCAGGAAGGGACTCTACCGATTAGACCCTTGATAACTTGTGCAATCCATCGCATGAGTTATTTTAGTTTTGTTCAACGAAATTTTCATTTTGCCGCTTCTCCCAAATTGTTTTTCCCCCTAAAATTTTGAATTCGTGTTCACACTGCTTTTTGACACGTTTTAATCTGAGCCGTTGAATAAATCGACGGTGAACAGTGAATGTGTCACTTTCAATTCCGTTAGAGTTTTTTTTTTTTTTTTGAAAAAATATATTTATTTTTGATCACTATTGATATAAAAACCCAGTACTCTAAAACCAAATCCATTGACTCTCTCAAATTTCGAATTCAGTCAATCCATTGAAAGTTCTTCAGAAGGATCATCGTCTGCTCTTACGTAATCTACCGATCTCTCTCTGTTTCTCTCTGATTTTGTATATTTTTTTTCGTTTTGTGTTTAGTTTCTGGAATTATATTCGTTTTGGATCGATTTGTCAGTGTTGAGAAAATAAACAAGAAGAACAAGCTCTGGCGGACCATCCTCATCTGCATCAAGCAATTTCTTATATTGTGCATTAGAAAGCTTCAGTGGTAGACCATCCTTACCTGCAAGGAATCAATCAACAAGCAATAAAGATCAAAACTATAGAGAGAAACAGTAACAATTCTAGATCAAACGAACTCTTCTAACCTCGAATCTGTGTTTGTTCATCAACAAATTCTTCATATGTCGAGTCATAGACAAACTCAACATCCATTGAAAATATTAAAAAAATTCTTTATTTTATATTATTCATCAATTAATTAGATGTTATATTATAAAAAAACACTAGAGCATAATGTTATCTCAAAACATAAAAGAATTATTTACCTTGTGAAAGTTTTGTACAAATCCACGATGAGACTAAGTAGAACCACGTCCTTGCTTCTCTCAGGTAAGAATCTCTTTCTTCTCTTTTTCTCCTTCTTCGATTTTGGTGATAGATCTCCTTTTTTTTCTTTTTCCTCTCTTTTTGTTTAGATCTGACCTTAAAGAAATCAAGGATGAGGAAGTCGACGAAGTGGCTAATGAAACCGACAAAGAGATCAAAAGGTATGAATTCTCTTCCTTTTTTTTAATTTCGTTTTGGCTCTGTTTTTGTTTATTTTTGGTTTTTAATTTGGATTTCGTTTGGAAGCTCGCATGGTAAGCAAACGTTTTCTTTACTGAAACTTTGATGATTGTTAAGTATCTAACCCTTTTCTCTTGGTAAGCAAGAGAGGTTACTTTGGAGCAGTAATTCTTTTCTCTCTTTCTACAGCAAACATGGAGTCTCAATCAACAAAAAAGCCATTAAAGTATTTTTTTCAAGTGATCGATATGCTTTTCGATACACTTTTCAACTCGGTAAGGACAAGTATAAAGAAACCTTGGTTTTCTTTCATTCCAAAACACTGCACTTTAATTTTCAGCTTCAGTATTTTATTCTTATCATTTCTCTTTTCATTTCTACCGAAAGAAGGTTAAACGAAAACAAAGTAATTTCCCACACTTATACCAATATCTTGTTGGTACTATCCTATTCAAGTATATTCCTTTAATTACAATAATGTGGAAAACTTAAGTATTGTGTTTTTCTTTTAAAACATTTGTTTGCTTGCTTGCTTTCTTTAGCATTGATCATTTGGATTAAGAACCTTTTACTATATATATGTTTCTTTTCTGATTGGGTTCGATATGTTTTGAATTAAAAACATGCTTGGTTTGATCGGTTTACCTCATTAAACAATCTAATCATATACATTTTGAAATATTTTCTCTAGATGTCGTCAATTTTATTTTATTGTTATTATCTAGTAATAATCTGTGACAATACTTAATTCTAGAAAACATTAACTTCAATAGATAAACATCAAATTAGTTATAAATAAGACAAAATGAGGCTTAGCCACGTATTAATACCACGTAACTGCCACGTTGGTAATTGGAGGTTCCCTTCAGATTAATTGTATCTCAATCCGACGGCCATTACGACTCCAACTCTCCTATTTTGTAAACACACGTGGGAACCGCAATGTAATGGTCCCTCAATCATCATGGATTAAAAGCGTGAAAAGATTTCGCAGTCTTTTTTTTTTAACAATTGAAAATGTGGGTTTTTCCATGAGCGATATTAATTTCAGTACACTTTTTTCTTTTTTCTTTTTTGGCTAAAATATATATACACATTTTTTGTTGTTGTTGGACATAATTAATACAGTAACACACATATATGTTGGACCATGAGATTAATGTAGTTATCACATTATACTTTGTCAAAATATCTACGGTTATACGTCTAGGAAACAAATTCTATTTATTTGTTATTACTATAACTCCCTCTGTTTTATATTAATTGTCATTCTACCCTTATTTATTTGTTTCATATTATTTATCATTCTGTAATTTTAATACACAACTATTACCATTTTTCCATTTTTATTTTTATTTTTAGTTTATTAACTACACATATCAAATAAAATAATACATTAATTAAGAATAAAACAGAAAATTTAATTATTTTCTTAATTTGTGTGAAAAGTTTTAGAATGACAACTAAATTGAAACGGAGAGAGTATATGTTTTTCTTGACTAAACGATTAGATTTATTTGGTTATAAGCTATTCAATTTCACAAGAAAAGAAAACATTTAGCAAAACTGTGAGAATGTTGTTACAATACGCCGAGGGGCGGTTTTGAAGGTGTGGAGAAGGTGTAACTGTACAAGGCCCAAAAATTATTTCAATATTTTTCTTTAAACAGAGGGTCCGATTTTTAGAGAAAAAAAGTGTTAGAGATTTCATAAACTGCTGAAAAATGTTCGAGGAAACATTAGGTTATAACTAATGGAAGAAGAATTCTACCCAAAAAAAACTAATAGAAGAAGAAGATAAACATGTGAGACATTACGTGACTTGTTAAAAACTCAAATTTTTTGAACTAATATTAAATAATTATTTACATAATTAAGGCCCATTATACTAAATGGCATAGAGCCCATTTTTTCTTTGAGATTCATATATATACTAAACTAATAAAAAAACCAATCAATTAAACTAACTAAACCAAACTATTTATTCTTATAATCTCCATCGAAGGATAAACTTCTAGTGCTTTCTATTCTGTCTATTTTGGAAAGGTGCATATCTTTTGAGTTTCTATGAGCATTATATATATGCATATGCATGGTAAGCTGAGTCCGCCTATGATAGACAATTCGATGGATAAGATAACATTCTACTTGAGCCTTTGACAGGGCAGTGTAGCCATGCTATTTCATACAATAAAATGTAATCTTGGAACATTTTTTTTATTTGATATTATAACACTCATGCAATCTCTTAATAATATTCTATACTCCCTTTAATTCAAAATATAAGATGTTTTAGTAGCATTTTTGTTTTAAAATATAAAATTTTATATTTCTATACAATTTTTAACTTTATTGAATATTGTGTGACCGATATTATTCTGCATATTTTTATACTTAATTAAATTAATTTTATATATTAAATAAAAATTTTAAAGTAAAAACAATTTCTTAATTTTTGCTTTTTTTGCTTATAACATGTTGTATTTTGGACAGGGCCAGGTTAAACCAGGGCCAGGATTATATAAACATACATAACAAACGCACATCAAATTGGCAGTCGGGCTCAGTTTAATGCATTCTCCACTGTGCCATTTTTTATCAGTGCAGTACTTATTGCAGTCTGGAAACTTCTCGCATGGACCCTGCGGAACTTTCAGTATACCTCTATCTTCCGCTTTTGTTGATTCTGAAATTTATATTGTTTCCAAAAAATTAGTGTACTAGTATTCAATAACGTAAAGAGACATTCGACAAGGAAATGTATGATCAATATGCTAAACTATAAGTATGAAGGAAATATATAATACAATAACAAATAGAAAATATATACAAATAAATTGTACTACATGTGCTATACATAGTAAGATGTGTTTTGACTCAACTATTAGCTTGAGTACTTGTAGTTTTTTGTTCAATACTTTTTTAGTACTTGTTATGGACAATTGGATACACCGTTAGTTTTAGCCATTTAGGATGTAAATTTGATTCGTTTTTTTTTCTATAGGTAACTAATAACTTTTACTGAGAGAGAAAAGATGAAATCAAACTTCCGATCGAGTAAAAGGCACAAAAATAAATTTTAACATGTTTAGGGTGTTCTCTCGTCTAGATAACTAAATTGATGATGCAACAAAAAAGTTAGTTTATGACAATATAATTTTCCATGAAGTTTATTTGAAAAATGAGGAGTATAATATATATTTCGAAATTTTTTTCTAGAGTCTAGTTCAGAAAACATAGAAAGATTTGTTTACGTCTTTTGTAAGAAAAAAAAAGGTTCGAAAACCAAAAATGAATTTTTTTTAACAACATGAAAATTTAGTGTTAAAGTAGAATGGTGACACACACAATATCAACAACACACATGAATAGATACATTTTGGTTCTAAAAAAAAAACATTAATTGGACTTTATTCGGTTTAGTAGTGTGTACACGTGAATCTACTCCTATTGATCACATGCAATCTATACCAATGTCTTGTAACAAGGGAAAAATCATATAATATGCTCAACTATACACATATAATAATTCAATGGACATATAATAATAATTAAACAGAAATTATATAATGCTTTTACGGCATACTTGGGCAGAGGAGAACAACCAAACACAAGAACAACACAATGAAGAAGCATTTGCCTGAGGAAGCCATTGTCTTGTCTGAATTTTTTTAATAATATTTTCTGATGAAATCAAAACTCTTCATTGATATATATTTATAGAGAAATATGAGGGGTCCATATCTCCCATATATTAATTTCTAAATAAATTTGGATTCTCTTTGATATATAATCTCTCTATATATATTGGATATGATACTATATTAGGTTATCAGCCATATTATGCATATTTGTAAGTTTTGTTATTATATGGGATGGGATGGATTTAGTGATAATTATAGGATTTAGATTCAATCATACATATGTATATTATACTTTTATAATTTGTTTTTAGGTATCCAATTCTAAAAAATTATGCAAAATTTTATTCCATATTTACTATTTGTTGCAATATATTTCTAAAGATATTATAGATTTATCATAGAGAGTATAAATCTATTTCATGTTAATCATTTTTAAGGGATTTGATTAAAATTTCAATTTTAAGAAGATTTATTTGACTTAATAAGACTTACAAATTCTTTTAATTTTCTATGAAATTGGCCTCTTATTAATAAAATTCTACTCATATACATATATTTACTTTCTTAGTTTAGACGGATATGTTAACGTCACGTGTATGTAGGTTATTCTCTGAGCGTCATCTGTGCTGACTCTAAATTACAATGGTTGGGATAGCTGGATGGATCTAATTTATTGATTTGACAACTTTTAAATTCCATTCAAAATCTCTTGCTATTCCAAATATTTTGTTATCATTAATTATGGTATTCGGTTAAATACAACTTCAGAATATTAGAGATGTTCTTTGGATTCATAAACTTTTTGTTTACACAAAACTCTCTAAAATATGATAAAAAAATGTGAAGCAAGTCAAACCTACTAGAGAGCGTGTGTTTAACTGCAAGGACATGAGAAACAAAGCCAAGAACCGTTGCAGCTAAGAACATCCATAAATACATAAATAAAACGTTTTTTTTTTTTAAATAAATAAACGCACAAACGTTTAAAGATAAATTAAGTTCTCAATATCATCAAATCCAATAACGTCCCAAATCTTTGTAAGATACCGGTTTGATGTTTCTATGATTTTAACTTTTTCCATATGATTTTTTTTTGTGTATTGTAAAGAAAAACGTAGAAAAGAGTTGTATTCTGAGGTTTAATGGTAATCTCGCCGGTTCGTGGATTACGAGTTGTCTTTTTTGAGGTACCAAGATAACCTCACCGTTTCTGGTCGTACCTTGTATCTTCAAACTGATGCTATTGACTATATAGTCTATATTAATCTGAAAAGGATGCAACACCAAAGTCTTCCTCGACCACATATTCTTCTCTGCGTCTTCCACAACCGAAAGTTCCATCACACCTTCCCTTTTAAGATCGAAAATCTCTAAAAGAGCTACTGTTCCACCGTATTCTACAAAAGTATCTTCAAGTACCTGGTGAAGATGCAATATTTGAATTAACAGAATATGCAAATGAAGATGGTCTTCATGATGATGATGTGGAAGCTGCAAAACAAAACACAAAGCAAAAAGGAAATTGTTTGAAGCTTGTAGAAGTTAAAAAGAAAATGGAAACAACAAGAAGAAAAGGAATTCAAGAGATAATAACAAAAAGGGAATTGATTTTATCTTAAGAATGGAAATTGTAAGGTATTGAGTCTATAACTATAAATAGATGTCGATGGTCTCTTGAGGGATTTAGGTATTGTAGTGCTCAAAGTTTCTAAGAGAAAAAAGGGTTTTAGGGTTCCTTGTAAGGAAATCAAAAGAGATGCTTTCAAGACTTGTATGGTCTTGAGAAGCTTGTGAGAGACTAGATTTTAGGAGATAATTGTAAGTTCTCTAATTAAAAGTTTCTTGTAAGTTAATTTTAATGAAGATAATCTAGTTGAATGTTTTGAGGAATTCTTGTGTCAAGATCTGTTGCATCTTATCTATCTCTATAGTTCTTGCGTTTTCACCTGGAGCATACTGATTTCCTCAGAAGTAATATCAAAACTGATGACCACAAGATAGAACACACGAACCCAACTACCGAAGCGAGGTAATGCAATAATAAACTAAAATATCACCACCATATATATATTTATATATTGGTTTTTTTTTATTATATAATATTGATATTGATATATCAAACTATATATATATTGGTTTAAGTTGAAGTATTAATATACATTATATTTGGTCAAAACGAATATATGGCAGAATTGAAAGAAAAAAAAAGAGAAGAGCGACAATGTTGACTAATGAAACTAACGAAGATTTGACATTTCAATTTGTGATTTATAAATGTCATTATTCTTCGAATTAAAACCTTGCATTCTTCTTAGTTTTGACATGTCTTTTATATGATAACTAGAATAGAATAAGATCCGGGTTGATACGTGAGTAAACATATTAAAAATATTAATATCAAACTTAAATTTTAAATTAGTAACCTGTTTAATTCAAAAATATTTTGAAATATTTAAACATGGATTTCAAACCATTAAATTTTAATTTATATATCTTAATTCTCATGTCGAAATTCATATTATGTATACCAAAAATAAATATACATAAATAAAATTCAAATCATATTTTTAATAAATAAAAAATTATTACACAGTTTGAATTTATATTAATTATATGATAAAACCTTTTAACACTTAATATATTAGTGTTAAATAATAAAACAATAAATTTTGTGAATAATCTCATAAAACCTATTAAAATATTTTATTATATTTTTATGAAACATTATATATAAATCTATGATTGAGAAATGTCATTGATGTCATTGGTTTATTTTTCGTAGAGATCTATACTCATCAAATCTTACACTTTTGGACCTTACCAATAAATATATTATTATTATTATTATTATTATTATTATTATTATTATTATTATTATTATTATTTTATAACATGTATAAAATTTTCATTTTATATAAATTTCTTTTTTAACATTGAAAAGTATAGGTTTATATTTTCTTTGTAATATTCAATAACTATGTTTACAAAGTAAATATGTTTATAGATTTTTTTCTTTGGTATGTTTGGTATCGTTTATTTCCATATTCTTAATTTAAATTTAAATTTTCTCTCTACTTTATGTTTTTTTTATTAAATATTGTCTCTCTATTCCCTTTCCTAGTTTTATTTGTATAATTTATTAAACTATTTTGATTATATTTTTTTAACTATTTGGGATTATTAGAAATTTTCGTGTTTACTATTTTGTTAGTCGTTTTGACAATCATTTTTTTTGGTTTTCCATTTTAATTTTACTTTTTCTTAATTAATTTTAAATTTTAACACATGTCATCATTTGATCAAAATTGGACACTTGTTATGATCTGGTGAATTATAATTTTGCTTAACTGACAAACTCTCGTTGATAATATTTTCTTACTTATTTTTTCTCTCTCTACTTTTTATTTTAGGGTTTACACTCTCTATTTTATTTCTTAATTGAATTTGATAATTAGTTTAAAAAAAATTAGATTCTTTAATCTAGGTATTGTAGACTATTAGAAAATTTTCTTTTCTCATAATTAGTTTGAATAATAAGAAATTGTTCTTCTTTACTATTTGGTTAGTTATTTTACGATTACTTTGTTCGTTTTCCATTTTTATCTTTATATATTTTTAATTAGTTTTAAGTGTTAACACATATCATCATCTGATCAACAGTACACATGTTTCGATCTGATGAGTTATAATTTTGCTTACGTGTCGTGTTTTCATCATACGCATCCTTCTTAATATAGTAAGATTAAGATTAATATGTGATATAAGAATTTTGTAAGTATGTTTCGTATATTTGTGAAAACCACTTTGTATCACGAGCCTATATATATATATTATAAAAAGTATATATGGTTTTATAATTCATGTCTTTAGCTATGGATACATAGTGAAAAAACCTCAGATTCGGTCTCCAGGTGACCCAATGCTCTGACATGAACATCACGAATTCGACACTAGTTGCTCTTGAAACTGTGGAAACTACTTTGTATCGATCGCGAAAGGGGTCGTGTCCGATGTGGTACATGATCTTCTTAAACTTGTGATCTTATGCTATGCTATATTAGAGTATTTGACTGGTTTATGTTAGCATTTAGCTTAGGCGTAAGTTAACATAAGTGATATTGGAGAATTCCAAAGATGTGGATGCAACGTCGTCTCCCTAAAGACTCCAAGAGACATATATCAACTTCCATCTGATTCCAAAAGCTTAATTAGTTTATGAATCTTTATTTACTCACCAGTCACTAACGTCCATAAGACATTGAAAATCCCACGCTTGATCTACCAAGCATCAAAGAGCATTATATGCATATGTATGGTAAGGTGAGTCCGCCTCTGATAGACAATTCGATGGATAAGATCACATTCTACTTGAGTGCTAGCCATGCTATTTCGTACAATAAAATGTACTCTTGGAAGATTTTTTATTTAATATTATAGCACTCATGCAATCTCTCAATAATATTTTATATTCCTTTTGTTTTAAAATATAAGATATTTTTGTAGTGTTTTTTGTTTTAAAATATAAGTTATATTCATAGTTTTATACAATTTTTAACTTTATTGAATATTGTGTGACCGATAGGATTTTGTATATTTTTTTTAATTTATTTTATATATTAAATAATATTTTTTAAAGCAAAAACAATTTCTTAATTTTTTCGTTTTTTGCTTATAACATGTTGTATTTTAAACAGGGCCATGCAAAAACCAGGGCCAGGATTATAAGAACATACATAACAAACACGCGTCAAATAAGTGTCAGTCGGGCTCCATTTAATGCATTCTCCACTGTGCCATTTTATATCATCAGTGTAGTGCTTATTGCAGTTTGGAAACTTCTCGCATGGACCCTGTAAAAGTTTCCTTATATGAATAATTGTGAAAGTGATGATTTATTATTCATGAGGAACAAGAGATTTATACAAGATGGAGATGATGAATTCAAAGAGACAGACAAGAAGGGAAGAAGACTAAGAGATAGAAAATAATGCAGACAACGATAAGAATTTAATTATAGTCAATACGCCCCCTCAAGCTGGACAGCGAGAAGCAAGACCAAGCTTGAAACATAATGAAGATAACTTGACACGAGACAAAGGTTTGGTAAGAGCATCAGCAAGCTGATCACCAGAAGACACATGAGTAACACGAAGCGCACCAGATTGAACCAAGTCACGAATAAAGTGAAAATCGACCGCAACATGCTTCATACGAGAATGGAAGACAGGATTGGCACTGAGAGAAGTAGCACCGAGATTGTCACAGTAAATAACAGGGGCAGCAAATGGAGATAAACCAAGCTCCGCAAGTAAAGACATAACCCAGAGAACTTCCGAAGCAGTATCAGAGACAGACTTATACTCAGCTTCAGTTGATGAGCGAGCAACAGTTTTCTGCTTTTTGGAGGACCAAGAAACAAGATGCTGCCTGACGTAAACAAGATAAACACCAGTGGAGATGTAATTATCTTTGTCACCTGCCCAATCGGCGTCAGAAAAGACATGAACAGTCAACGAAGTAGTGGCAGAGAAGAACAAACCCATGTGCTTAGTGCCACAGAGATAACGCAAGATCCTTTTTGCAGCAACCCAATGATCAAGACGAGGTTGATGCATATATTGAGAAAGCTTGTTGACAGCAAAAGAAATATCTGGACGCGTGAACTGCAAGTACTGAAGGCTACCGATGATAGAACGATATTCAGCAGGATTATCATAAAGTGGACTAGCAGATGCAGAGAGAGAGACATTTTCAGCCATCGGAGTGGAAACAGGTGCGGCAGAGATCATGTTTGTACGATGCAGAAGATCATTGATGTACTTAGTCTGGGTAAGAGTAAGGCCAGAAGCTGTACGAGTGACTTCAATGCCAAGAAAATAACTCAATTCACCCATATCTTTAAGTAAGAAGCGAGCTGCTAGAAGATCGATAAAAGTATGAACATGAGCAGAGGAGTTACCGGTGACGACTATGTCATCAACATAAACCAAGACAAACAAGAGAATACCATTTTTGTTAAGAACAAACAGTGATATGTCAGCCACCGAATTGGAAAAACCAGAGGCAATCAAGAAAGAGCGAAGCGCATTGTACCAAGCTCGAGGCGCTTGCTTGAGACCATAAATCACTTTGTTGAGTTTACACACAAAGTCAGGTCTGTCTGGGTCAATAAAACCAGGCGGCTGAGCCATATAAACATCTTCAGAGAGTTCACCTTGCAAGAAAGCGTTGTTCACATCAAGTTGACGAAGATCCCAGCCACGTGAGACAGCTTGACCAAGAATCAGGCGTATGGTTGGTTGTTTCACAACAGGGCTGAAGGTTTCAAAGTAGTCAATGCCAGGGCGTTGATGAAAACCTTTAGCCACTAATCGGGATTTAAAACGATCCACAGAATCATTAGCTTTGCGTTTAATGCGAAAGACCCAGCGACAACCAACAAGATTATAGTTGGGATTAGGAGGAACAAGAGTCCATGTATTGTGTTGAACCTGCGAAATGATCTCGTCACCCATAGATTTATGCCAACGATCATCTTTGAGAGCTTGTAAATGTGTCTGTGGCTCAACATCGGAGGTGTAAGCAGCGATCGTATTCAGCGCATACCGAGGATTAGGTTTGATGATCTAATTCTTCAAGCGTGTAACCATGGGGTGAGACGTGATAGGAGGACCCACTGAAGAAGGTGTCGGTGATGCCGAATCAGTAGCAGTACCCACCGTAGTAGCATTACGCGTAGAGAAATCTGCAGAGAGGAGAGGATCACTCACTAAAGAAGGTGTCGGTGATGCCGAATTAGTAGCAGTACCCACCGAAGGGGCAATATGCGTAGAGGAATCTGCAGAGAGGAGAGGATCACTCACTGAAGAAGGTGTCGGTGGTGCAGAATCAGTAGCCAAATCATGAGAAGAGTCAAAAATACGAGGCGATGCACCAAAACGAGATTCACTAGAAGCGGAATTGAGTGGTGGAGAAATAAAAGAAACTGAAGGGATGAGAACTGGTTCAGATTCAGCGGAAGAAGAAGAAACAGAGGGATGCTGAAAAGGAAAACTTGTTTCGAAAAACTCAACATGCCGAGAAGCATAAAGACGAGAAGAGGATTTGTCAAAACATAGATAGGCACTTTGAGAAAGAGAATATCCGACAAAAACGCATGGAGCAGAGCGTGAATCAAGTTTATGAGCAGAATAAGGCCGAAGCCAAGGATAACAGAGACACCCGAAAACCCGAACTTTTGAGAAATTTGGTTTTTCATGAAAAAGAAGTTTATAAGGAATCTGAAATTTCAATGCAGAGCTTGGGAGCCGATTAATCAAGTATACAGCAGTAGAAAAGGCAAAAGACCAATACTCCAAAGGCATATGAGCGTGAGATAAAAGAGCTAAGCCGGTCTCAACAATATGTCGATGTTTACGCTCAGAAATTCCATTATGCTCTGGAGTATGGGGAGGGGAAGTGCGATGAGAAATACCATGTTTTGATAAAAAAGGAGTTAAGGCTTGAAATTCTCCCCCATTGTCAGAATAAAACGTAACAATGCGTGTTTGGAAACGATTCTCTACAAGTTCTTTGAAAGAAAGAAAGATTTCAAAAACTTGAGATTTGCACTTGAGGGGATAAAACCAAGTATATCGTGTAAAATGATCAACGAAAACCACATAATACTTGTATCCATCGAATGAGAAAAGAGGAGAAGTCCAAACATCAGAAAAAATAATTTCAAGTGGTTTAGAAGAAGAGAGAGTAGTTTCCCCAAAAGAAAGTTTATGACTTTTATTAATAGAACAAGAATTGCATAACAATGGAGTAGAAATTTTATTGGAATAAGGTAATGAACCTTGAGATAAAATACGATTAAGAGTTTCTAGAGAGGGATGACCGAGGCGAGAGTGCCATTCGATCATAGAGGTTTTTATTGCAGAAAGAACCCGAATTTTGGTGGAAGAGGGAACAAAATCCAGCCACTCATACATCCCATTTCTAGTGCTGCCGGTTTTGAGAAGCGCCCCCGTGATTAGATCCCTCACCTGATAAGACCAAGGATCAAAAGTAATAGAAACACCATAATCAGCACATGTCTGACGAACAGACATTAGGTTCTTCTCAATATGTGGAGCGTAAAGCACATTGTTTAATAAAATTGATCGAGAAGGAAAGGATAGTGAAGTTGAACCAGTATGAGTAATGGAATGCCCGGAACCATCACCAAGAACAACCGTTTCGTTGCCTTGATAAGGAGAATGCAAGGCAAGAGTTCTCAAATCAGAAGCAATGTGATGAGATGCCCCACTATCGAGCACCCATGATGGAGTTTCTGCAGCAGAAGACATGGTGGTAACATGAGGACGAGCCTGCCAGGCTAGAGGAGATGCGTGAGAAGGCTGAGAGTTCGATGCAATGATGCGAAATTGAGGACAGCGCTGAGCGCTATGACCTTGCACTCCACAAGCTTGACATTTGCCTAGATATGGTCGAGAAGGACGAAAAGAGAACTGAGGACGAGATCCAAAAGAGTTAAACTGACGAGTGTCAAAAGTATGTTGTGGTGGCCGAGACAACGATTTTGGCCTGTAAGATGCAGAATTTGCAGTGATAGGAAAAGCTGAAGTGGTTTGAGAGCAAAGAAGGCTTGCTTCACGATTAACAAGTTTATCACGTAATTCTTCAAGTGTTGGTGGAGTATCACGACCATTAATTTGTTCCACCACACCACGATAATCATCATCCAGACCATCGAGAATATATTCAATGATATCCTCATGATCAAGTGGCTTTCCAAGCAAAGCGAGTTGATCCGATTTAGTCTTCACAGATTGCATATATTCATCAATTGAACGTTGTCCTTTGGAACTTTTCTTGAGTTGTGCCTTGATTTGTTTCATATGACCACGAGAGGACGGCCAAAAGTACCACGGAGAGAGTTCCATGCTTCAAGAGAAGTTGTTGCAAAATGAGACACTAGATCATCTCTTCTTCAAAAGAAGTTCCATGCTTCAAGAGAAGTTGTACCAATTCTAACACAATGATCACAAAATGAGACACTAGATCATCTCTTTTTCCCGGCCATGATTCCACGATAACATTTTCTCTTTACATGCATCACATAGCAAAAAGAGATGCGTTAGTATTATCACAAATACTCAGTGAGACGGTCATTCCGTCTACAGGCTATACACACAGGCATACGCAATGATACAATACCAGGATGAGCAAACAACAAGCATACACGAACAATCAAACATGAACTGGTTCATGAGTACTGTGTCGATCGACACAACCATTAGGTGTCGATCGATACACTGCACCTGTGTCGATCGACACACCACCACGGTGTCGATCGACACAAAGAAATTGTGTCGATCGACACGGCATCGCAGAACATAGGGAACAAGCCTATCCTCTCATGGCTCGAATCTTAATGCGACCCATCGATCTCCTGCACGAATTCACCAACAAAACACACGAAAACCAATCCAAACAACCGCAAGCAATCATATTCTATCGATTTCTTTACCCAAATAAACTTACAGTCACGCACTCACCTCGATTTCGGATTGAAAGGAAATGAACAGCGAAGAACACACGAATCAGACTCTACACAGCCTTTGATTACTGTCCCTAACCATGAAAGCCCAACCCTCGATCCTTTCCTGCTCCTATAGCCTCAAGACAAGCCTCCAAGGATCAATCTCCCAAAAAATCACCAAACTCTCCCAATCTCTCTGGTTTCTCTTCTAATTTCGGCCAAAAGAGGAGACAAAACGCGGTTCCCACGTTTTATATCGGAACCCTAGGGTTCTCTAAACCAATCGCCAAACCGAGCATTCAAAAACTGAACCTGTTGGTTCAATTTTAACCCGTGTCGATTGACACACCACACTGGTGTCGATCGACACAACGCCAGAACATGACTTCTCACAAGTCAAAAACACTCGTGTCGATCGACACACACCCTGTGTCGATCGACACACCAACCAAAAATTCACATTTGGTTCACGGGCGTTACACATATAATATGCTCAACTATACACATATAATAATTCAATGAACATATAATAATAATTAAACAGAAATTATATAATGCTTTTACGGCATACTTGGGCAGAGGAGAACAACCAAACACAAGAACAACACAATGAAGAAGCATTTGCCTGATGAAGCCATTGTCTTGTCTGAATTTTGTTAATAATATTTTCTGATGAAATCAAAACTCTTCATTGATATATATTTATAGAGAAATATGAGGGATCCATATCTCCCATATATTAATTTCTAAAAAAAATTGGATTGTCTTTGATATATAATCTCTCTATATATATTGGATATGATACTATATTAGGTTATCAGCCATATTATGCATATTTGTAAGTTTTGTTATTATATGGGATGGGATGGATTTAGTGATAATTATAGGATTTAGATTCAATCATACATATGTATATTATACTTTTACTATTTTTTAGGTATTCCATTCTAAAAAAGTATGCAATTTTTTTTTTCATATCTACTATTTGTTGCAAAATATTTTTAAAGATATTATAGATTTATCATAGAGAGTATAAATCTATTTCTTGTTAATCATTTTTAAAGGGATTTGATTAACATTTCACTTTTAAGAAGATTAGTTATCTGATTTAATAAGACTTACAAATTCTTTTAATTTTCTATATAATTGGCCTATTATTTTTAAAATTCTCCTTATATATATTGTTTGGCATATATTTACCTTTTTTTTTTGTCACAAGCATATATTTACTTTCTTAGGTGGTGTTATTCAATGATATATTTGAAATGACATGTGGATAGAGTTTAGTGAATAAATGATTAGAAACAAAATCCAAGATATACTGCAGAGATTTTAGAATCCATACACACTCCATCATAATTTAAATTTTGAAGATGAATCCTAGCCTTTGAAATGAATTAACAACCAACAGTAAATCTCACTTTCAATTCCGTTAGACCTCTCTTTTTTATCGCTCTTCATATGAAAATCCAACATTCTCAAACTAATTCAGTCTCTCAAATTTAGAAATCAGTCTCTCAATTTTGTAGCATTCACAGAAAAGGAAGAACAATGTCTTATCTAAAGTAAGAGATTCTCTCACTCATGTAACTACGCAAAAATGAAATTGTATTTATGATAAAGAGACAATGTACTCATCACTTTCACTAATCACTATATCTAGCTTTTCACTAAGTGACTCTTTGAAGAAAAAAATATTCCATAACAGTTACATCTAAGTCATTTATGGCTTTGGATTTGTACAAAAAATGTGCAAGGTAGTTAATCCTATGTTTTAAGATACATTATGGTTTAGATTTATTTGATTTCAAAATTTTCGTTGACTTTTTTTTTAATCATAAAACATAAGTGTACCTTCAAAACTAAGATAATTTGATTGAATTCATATTGTAACAAGAAATATTTCTAGATTATTTTTCTTTTTTACTAACCAATATTTCTATCTTACTAAACAAAGTAGGACCATACCACCAGGGCCGGCGTTGAGCGGGAGCCAAGTGTGCAACTGCACATGGCCCCACATTTTTTTGTTCTTTTTATTTGTATTTTAGGGCCCATATTTTTAAAAACTTTGTAAAAAGAGTTTTAATTTTCTATTTATAAATGATATACCCCATAGTTTTTTCCAAATTTTTTTTGGCACATAGCCCAAAATTATATTGGGCCGCCCCCTGAGTAGGACGCATTTAACATGAGCACAATTTGGTTTAAGCATGTGCAATTTGATATCTTAAATGGCTTTCAATTTTGGTTATCTGATTTGATGAATTATATATTTTTAGACAGAAGAAAGAAAACTCTAGTGGAATGATAAGCATTGGATAATGTTTTTTTTATGTCTTAAATGGCTTTTATATGTCTTCTAGTGGAATGATAAGCATTGGATAATGTTTTTTTTATTTTTTTATTATGAGATCGAATCATGCTTGTCTTAAATCGATTATGATATGATTTCTTCAAATTCTACAATTGTTTTATGTTTGGATTGATATGAAAATTTGATTGTTATATTTCTACTATTGTTATAGTTTATGTTGTGGCTGATGTTAGTTTATTTTTTTGCATCTGGAAAAGAAAGAGTGCCCTTGTTTCTCCAAGACGTGTGATGAAACTCTTTCTATTTCTCGAGATTGAAGTGTAAGAAATCATCATCTTTTGTTTCATAAGATGCAAATGAAGATCATGGTCTACATAATGTGCTATCTTATAGAAGTCATACAAGAATTTGCCTTTGTGTTTGTTTTTGGATTTGGATTTGGCTTTGCCTATGTCTTTTGTTTTTGTTTTTGAGTTTGCTTTTATATTTGTGTTTGTATGTAATGAATTATTGTTAATTATTTTGTTTGGGTTTGCATTTTGTTTTATGTTTACGTTTCGATTATAAATTATGAAGATGTCATATCTCATACTAATAACAAAATGCGTTTAACTTTCTATGATAAATAAGATCCCTTTCGTTTCAACACGCTTTATTTTATTTTTAAATGAAATAGATATTCAAAGCAAAAAGAGTTTTAGTTGTTTTCTTAATTGTCTTTGTAATAATTGATCAGTCATTTGATTATTGTTTTGATCATTAACTCTAAATACTATGATGTTTTGATCATTAAACCTCAATCACCGTTATGTGGTATATGTATATGTTGTATAAACATCATATATATATATATATTTTTTTTTTTTTGATGAATTAAACATCATATATATGGGCATTATATTTTTCATCCTATAATTTTTTGTTTTTTTGGGTCAACATTTCATCCTATAATTTTAGTGTAGAGAAAGTACAAAGCATATGCATCATATATACCAACAAACAAAAAACGAGTTTAATTGGTAAAGAAACTATACAGGACATGAGCTTAAACTTGGGGGCAAGCAGTGATTAAGCTTTTCCCTTGGTGTTTTATGGAAGCAAAATAAACTTGAACATAAACATACACACATGTAATGTCCTCACACCGAATGAAAACAAAAGTTACACTTGGTAATTATATTAGGCTAATTTCAAATTTCGATCGATCTTCATTGTAGCAGTGGCAGCGATTGTCGTTCCCCTCAATAACTCCTTTACAGACTGCATGAATCCCGAGGGTGATTACGCAATAGTTACAACAATCATCATTTGAACCTGCGAATGGCACCGGTCCGCACACCTCGGTGAACACAGGGTTAGTGCATCCACGTGCAAGGCATATAGCCTCGCTCTTGAGGATTTCTACATGTTGTACATATTCATCAAGATTATCAGTACAAGATAATTAAAAGACAATTGCAAAGTATAATAAAGAGTTTAAAAAAAAATTATAACCGGTTGTAGCTATCACGAGGACAAGAACGAGAACGGTGAAGCCGATAGAGTTGAGATTCTTAGCCATTTCTTTTGTATTTTGATTTGCTTTTTCTTAACAACTTTTTATTTTTATTTTCAATGCACTTCAACTTCGGTGAGAGAAATTCATATGTCTGGTTGATCTATTTATAGTAAAAAGTTTGTAATCATTGTTTAGTCCCTCTTAATTTCTATAAGATTTTCCAAAGTTCATAATGTTGCCACAATTGTGCATTATCATCTGTTTCATCAACTACGTGTCTTAGAATTCTCTTAATTATCAGGATCGTGAGATATCATGCGAGCATAGAAATATTCTAAACGATGCTTTGTGTGGAAGATCGTGTCATTCACCATTATATATATATATATTTTTTTTTTTTTTTTTTTTAATTATACTTTATTTATCTTGTCTCCCCAAAAGAGAAACATTTAATGAGCTACAGGAGTTTCAATGAGTCACAGTGACCAAAATAAGCTTAAGGTAGAAGTAATCATCAAGAGATCATAGTAAAGTGTAGAAGTGCAGAAGAGATTGGAGTGAAATATGGACTTCGGATGGTATCCTTGGATCGTATCTTTGCTGATCAGAACCAAATGCATCACGGAGCATGATGATTGTGGAATTGGATATAACCAAACCAAAGTGAAAGGTAGGAAAGGTCCGCCACAGATGATGTTGTCAATGAAGGAGAAGCACGTACTCTTTTATCCAGACCAGCAAGCTTCTTTCTCATGATCGTTTGAATATCTTTGATTACACGTTCTGTAGACTTGGATACGGAAACATGCAATCTGACATTTCTCTCTCTCCATAACTCATATACTGTAGTTTGTAGCACTAGCTTGCAAATCACATTTAGCTTGGGATTAGAAGATGCATTCCTCACCCAAACTATAATCGAGTCAAGAGAGGGCGGTGGATTTAACCGTGTATGAGAGAAGAAAGCATTCCAAACCTGATTCGCAAAGTTGCAATGAAAGAAAAGATGGGATCGCATTTCCGGGGCTAAATTGCATAAAAGACACACGTCTGGTACCTGAATTCCCCACCTTCTCAGCTTATCCCTAGTGGTTAACCTATCACACATGACAATCCATAAAATGAACGACTGTTTTGGAACGCTTTGCGGGAACCAAACAAACCTTGACCAGGAAACCGTTTGCCCTGGAGGATTCAATGTCAACCATGTCTTTGAGGCACATAAATTAGTTGGAGGTCCATGCCGAGTGTTACGCCATTTAAAATCATCAGAAGAGGACGAATCAAGGGTCATGCCTTGAGGCAGCGCATTCCTGAGCAGAACCGTAATCGGGTGCCTCCCTCTAGGCAATAACCAACCTTCACTTTCCATTGCTTGTGATACAGTTGCTAACCGAGAAATGCCTGTTACTCGGGGATCATTTTAACCCGTTAAATCAATAAGAGGCCCCAACTCCGTCCAATCATCATTCCAAAAACTTGCTTTACTACCAGAACCAACAACACAACATAGATATGGTCTTGCCAAGCTTCTTAGCTTAAGAAGTTTCCTCCAAATCCAACTACCACCTGAGTCAGAACTGATATCCCAGAAGGACCGTCCCCTTAGCAACATCTTATGAATCCAAGAAACCCAAAGAGAGCCACTCTTAGTGAAAAGTAGCCAAATGAGCTTTAATCCAAAGACTTTGTTCCAAGTCACTAGTCTTCGTAAACCAAGCCCGCCTTCCTCTTTAGGTGTACAAACTGATTCCCAAGAAATTTTAGCTCCTCTAGAAGAATTAGCAGCTCCGGACCATAAAAATGAATTACAAATCCTCTCAACCTCTTTCAAGCAGCTCTTAGGAAGAGGGAAAACGGCTGCCCAAAAATTGACCACACCTCCCAAAACTGATTTGATTAGTTGTAGGCGACCAGCAAAAGACAAGTGTTGTACTACCCAAGATGAGATGCGTTGCCTAATCCGATCCAAAAGTGGCTGATAGTCAGACGGTTTGAGTTTATGTGGTAGCAGTGGTAATCCCAAATAACGCACTGGAAGAGTACCAGGTGCAAAACCAAACCTAGTAGCCAAATCTAAAGTGAGTTGCATGTTGTTTCCATCAAGGAACAAGTATGATTTCTGGAGGTTAACTGACAGCCCTGACATCGTATGAAAATCCCTCAACACTTTCATTATTCCCCCTACTGAATCTGCTTTCCCATCAAAGAACAACAACACATCATCAGCAAAGGAAAGATGTGTTACCAATGGGTCTTGACAAAGAGGATGCGGCCTGAATTTGTTCTGAAGGACCGCTTTATCCAGATCTTTGGACAGAATGTCCATTGTAATGTCAAACAGGGAGGACGAGATAGGGTCGCCTTGACGCAGTCCTTTCTTGCCTGGAAAGAACCCTACAAGCTCCCCATTAAAGTTAATAGAAAAAGAGGCTGTAGTTATGCACTCTCTAATCCAAGCAATAAACGTTAAAGGCAGATCAAAAGCTTCCAAAATATTGAGAAGAAACCTTCAATCAATACTATCATAGGCCTTAGTTAAATCTACCTGAAGGCATTCCCGAGTTGTTGGACCAGAATGATGAAAATCCGTTACAAGCTCCGAAGCCAAAAGAACATTTTCACAAAGCAGCCAACCTTTGATAAATCCCACTTGATTGCTTTGAACCACATCCTGAAGAAAGAGCTTAAACTTTGTAGACAAAAGCCTTGACATGATCTTGTAAACCGTTGAGCAACACGAGACAGGTCTGAAGTCTACAAGACGCTCTGCCCCAATCATCTTAGGAATCAGAGATATTGACGTAGCATTCACCTGTCTAAGCATCTTAGAAGAGATAAAAAAATCTTGGACCGCTTTAATAACTTCTTCCCCTACCAACTCCCAAGATGTAGTGAAGAATTCAACAGTAAAACCGTCAGGCCCCCGGGCTTTGTTCTTTGGTAAAGAAAACACTGCTGCCGTGATCTGTTCTGGAGATGGTATCGTAGAAAGTTTAGCAGCCAGTTCTGAGCCACACCGGAACGGATGAAGACTTAGCATTCACCATTATATTTGACCGAAGTACGTAGTTTACCGAAATCTTGTACAAATTGAGATTGTCGATAAAGCTCTCGCAAATGTCAAGTTTTGAATGCTCAAGAACGACGACATAAGTATGATGATTGTGGTCGAAAAGAAGTCACCTTTTAGATGCTCAAGAGCGACGACACTGGACTATAACTATTTGGTTAAATGACTTTTATTTTATTTTAGATCCAGATTAGTAAGCTTAGTTTTCCATTCTTGATAGCATCTTTACCTGATCAATGGCTCACTAGGTTAATATATATATATTAAAGAAAGACTTTGGTCATATGTTAATCTCCGGCTACTGTACAAAGGATTGGTCCAAAGAATACATATTATAATGGTCTGGTGTTACTAGTGACGTGCCAACACATTTAGAAGTCTACGATCATTTAAAAAGGTTTTGCTCTTTTTATTTCTTTTCGAGCGAGTGAGGGAAGGTAAACTCGTGGCTACCCCTGTCTTCTACAGGGTGAGCCCCGAGGATGTGACAATGTTCGAGGGAAAATTCAGAGAGTGTTTTGTGGAAACTGTGGAGAGAAGAGGAGGCCGGGATCATCCATATGGTCAGCTTTGGTTTGACTCTGTGCGGTTTATTGCGGGAATGACCGGATTCACCTCAGAAGTTTATAGGTGCTAGCTAATACATGTTAATGGAACTTTGAGTAAAGAAAAGGGTGTGATTTTGTTGTAGATTGTGATGAAAACGATTAAGAACTTTAGCAAAGTTAAGAGAGAATTGAAATTAAGGTTTTGTCTAGTTTTTTTTTAATTAAACTTGTGAATTAATACAATCTCTTACAATCCCATAAGTCCAAAAACTCCAATGCTAATAGGAAATTCTAAACATAAAATTTTGTTTTTCCTATTCCTATCGTATTAGAACACCTAATTTCTATAATAATTATAGTATAGAGCTCTTTCGAAATCATTACGATTTTACGGTCACTTTGACAACATATTAGTTTTCTTTCGATTGCAGCATTGACGACGATCTTGTAGAGGAGATTGTTAAAGCCATAAAGAGACAACTGCCATATCTGTCCCCAGCAATACGAACACTTCAACGAGATTTTGCGAGAGAGTTTCTTATTGCTTCACTTGTTGCTGGCTTCTGTTGTTACCTAATCCCTTCTCTTTTCACTGATTTAAGTTTCTTCAATGGCACGCAATGGTATTTAGCTGTCCTGATTTTGTTTGTGGTCAGGCAGATTTTCTGCTTTTTTGAGAGCTCATGATGTGTGCAAACACCAGTAAACAAACGACCGTACACTCAGTTCCTACCATAAAAGCAAGTTGTGATTGGTTCATTGGTTGTTTGTTGTACTTGTATGTATCTTTCTATATGTTTTCAGCATTTCTCTCCTTAAGTCCTCTATACTTTTGTGTTCCATCGTCACTGTAAAAGATCTGATTCTTCATTGTAATATGAACACTTCTTTCAGTTTTTTTGTTTGCTTGCTTGTTATTTTGTTTTATATAGTAACTTAAATAATTAGGCCATGCTATATAACTAGGTTGTGTTAGTGTTACTATTCTGATTAAATCCCACCATAATGAATGTTGATGACAATATGAAAATAACGATCGAATCAATTCAAATTACAAAGAAAAAAAAAATGAAATTACAAAATCATTTATCTCAGGCAAACGTATATATGGATGATGTGCTATAATTTTCTTAGAACGAGTGTGAGAAAAAATATAAAACGCAAACAAATTTACATATGGTTCATCAACCGGATGTCGGCTATATCCCACCAACAAAACGAAATGTTTTTTTTTTTTTTTTGAATGAAATTAAAATTTATTCAATCAAACATTTGTACATTAGATGCTTCTTTGTTCAGAAGTTTAAACATAAAGTGCAGAATATTTTTTTTAAAAGCTAAATATTAATGTGTAACTTGTGTTGTAAGCCAACGCTCCATCACGCCATGACGAGTTAGAGTCTCCTTTTTGAAACCCGAGTTTATCCGATTGATGATGTTTTTCCCCACCATCTTTGTTAATGTCGCTGTTGGCCTACCTACCTCCCCATGGCGACGAAGATTTCTCTCCCGCCAGAGATGGTATATACAAGTTTGAAAAGCATAACGCAGTAGGAACTTGTCCGTCTTATTCCGAGCGGCTATGATGAGACTAACAACCTGGTTCCAATTTGTCGTGTATTCCGCTTGAAGAAGCTGCGAAGCCACCGCACTCCATACTGTTGATGAGTATAAACATTCAAATAGCAGATGGTTTCGTGTCTCCTCTGTCCTTTGGCATAGAACGCATAGATTATTTTGATTCGGGTTCCATTGACTCATTCTATCACAAGTGCTCAACCTGTTTTGGATGGCCAACCATGATAGAAAGAGTACTTCGGCGTGGCGTCCTTGAACCAAATGCCCTTGTAACTGCTTTACCGGTTGCCTAGTTCGCAAGATGTTCCATGTACTGCTCGTAACAAATTGCGGCTTGAAATCATTCTCCACGGTTTTCCAATATGATCTATCAACTCCTTCCTTGCGTAATACTCTAACCCTTTCAATAGCATCCTCCATTGCTGTTAGATACTCAACCCGATGCCCTCGTCGTCGGTGATTTTCAAACACATCTGACAATGTTGCATTTATCGAAATGCCCATGTCAATCGTACCTCTTGTTCCCGCTAATTGATGTAGGCGGCCCAAGTCTGACCAATGATCGAACCAGAAAGATGTGTTCTCCCCACTAACAATTTTAATCTTGTGAAACTGTTTCGCCCGTTCCCTGTATTTCAAAAGTTTTCTCCACATCCAAGAACCTTTTGTTGTGTTCTCTTTGATCGACCAAAATGAGTTCTTCCCAATAATCATATTCTTGATGTAGTTTACCCATAGCGAAGGCGCGTTTGACACAATACGCCATATTAGATTCAAACAGCTTACTTGATTCACTTCCTTGAGTAAAGGGAAACCCAAACCACCCTCTTCCTTCGGCTTACAAACCTCTTTCCAAGAAACCTTTGCTTTTCTTGCGTTAAGTTCCGGCCCCGACCATAAAAAAGCCGCACATATATGATCAATTTCGCGAAGACATCCACTAGGCAATCGGAAAGCGGAAAGCCAAAAATTGATGATACTATGAATAACCGCTTGCAAAAGTTGCATCCTTCCTACATATGATAAATATCGAGATGTCCAAGAGGACACCTTTGTTCGGATTCGCTCAACAAGAGGAAGGTAGTCAATTGAAGTCATACCCTTTGTGAGAAGGGGAAGTCCTAAGTACTTTACCGGTAGCTCGCCGATGGAGAAAGGAAATGTCGAGATGATTTCAGCTTGTTGCGTATCTTGTAGACCCACCAAATAAATTGTTGACTTCTCCATACTTATGTTCAGGCCGGACATCTTAGCAAAAGCCCCGAAGATGTCTAAAACCCCTTTGATTGAGCGTTCCGTGCCCTCGACGAAAACCATGAGATCATCGGCGAAGCACAAGTGCGTCATAGGAATATTCTTGCATTTCGGGTGGTATCCAACCATCTTATCTTCAGCCGCTTTGTCAATTAGGCATGAGAGAACATTCATACACATAACAAACAGATATGGTGATAGGGCATCTCCTTGTCTTAGTCCACGCTTGCTTCGAAAGAGCCCTCCAAGTTCTCCATTTACCTGAACTGAGAAAGACGGTGTAGTTATGCACAGTCTTACCCAGTGAATAAAGCTATCAGGCACACCCAAAGCCGTTAGTATATTCAACACAAACTCCCATTGTACCGAATCAAAAGCTTTTGATATATCAATTTTCATCGCACACCGGGGCGATATGTTCTTCTTATGATAATCTTTTACCATCTCCGTAGCCAGTAACACATTTTCCATCAATAGCCTTTGTTCCACAAACGCCAATTGGTTTAGGTTTATGAACTGCGGAAAAATTTTCTTTAGTCGATTGACAATGATCTTGGATATTACCTTGTAAACGAAATTGCAGCATGCAATGGGTCGGTAGCTTTTCAGCTCTCTCGCCGCCTCTGTCTTCGGTACCAATACCAATATCGTTGTGTTAAGACCTTTGGGTAGAAAGCCCTTAACGAAAAAAGATTTCATCGCAGCTACAACATCATTTCCCACTATGCTCCAAGCTGCTTTGAAGAACTCCGCTGTGTAACCGTCCGGGCCCGGTGACTTGTTTGATGGCATCGAGAAGATAAACCTTTTAATGTCCTCCTCGGTAACTTCCTTTATCAGCATGGCGCAATCTTCCTCTGTACATCGGAACCTTAGCAACTCCTAAAGTTTATGAGTCGGCATAATCTCCAAATCATCCGGCTGTGTATTGTAGAGATTCTCAAAAAACTGAACCGCTTCGGCTTGTATATCCTCTGGTCTCGTTATCACTTCACCATTCGGCCCAAGAACTTCCCTTATTGAATTCTTCATACGTCGTTGTTGAGCAGATCAAACAACTCATTGTTTCTATCACCAACCTCCAACCAATGTATCTTTGCTCTCTGCTGCAAATACTTCTCCTCTAGATCGGCCAGCCGTTGCCATTTCGCGAAGGATATGTTTTCTGCTTCTATCGTTCCAGCTGTTAGGATGGAAAGCGTTGCTTGCTGCTTACGACATAGATCATCATAAGCTTCTTTAGTACGTCGAGATAGGTTACTCAGCTTCTCCCTACTCAAAACCCGAAGAACCGGCTTCAACGCTTTTAATTTCTTCCCCAATCGAAATAGGGCCGAAGTGGATACAAATAAAGGAATTGTATTTCCCCAAGTCTCGCCAACTATTGTAATAAACTCCGGCATATTTTTGAGAACATTTGAGAATTTAAAAGGTTTCCTTACTTGTCTTGTTTCGGTGTTTAAACTAACTCGCCCTCTAGTGTGATCCGAGCATCCACCAGCCTCGAAAACACTATACGAGTTTGGGAACACATTAGTCCAAGAGCTATTAACTAGCACTCTATCAAGTTTCTTGCAGATCAGCCCCTACTCCCTCTTGTTGCACCATGTGAAAAGAGGACCGTGGAAACCAAGATCCATTAGCGAGCTATATTGGATCACATCCTGAAAATCACGCATTCCCCTCTTGTTTTGCGGGTTATCAACAAAGTTTGAGTGCTCCACAACCTCCAAAATCTCGTTGAAGTCACCGCATATCATCCAAGATTTATGCCTAAATAGAGGGGAGTCATGATGTTGGCGAATATTATTCCACAATATCTTCCTTTCCTCTACAAAATTTGATGCGTAAATAAACGAACAGAAGAATTCGTCAGCTCTTCCCGGGAGTAGTACAGAGCAAGTAATCATTTGCCCACTCTTGAACATCGGTGTGAGCCTTGTATCCTCTTTCCAAAGTACCCAAATACGACCCAATCTGTGGTATTCGTAGTTAGATATAATCGACCAATGCTGAAAAACTTTGGAGGCAATATGGTTCGCTTGGGTTTCTTTAACCCGTGTCTCCAAAATGCATCCAAAGTGAAAAGAATCCTTATTTGCCCAATTTCTCAGGATGGAATGTTTTGATATTTTGTTGAGTCCGCGCACATTCCAGAAGAACCCCGTTCCCCCAATTGCTTGGGTTCCTAATCCGTGTAGTACTTTATGAGCCGATTTGGACACACGAGGAATCATAGGTCTAGTTCCGGTCGCATCCTTTGCTAACTTCTTGCGTGCTTTCCTCCTCTATTGGCTTGTAAGATTCACCGCATTTTCGTGTTCTCCTGATATCTGAGTGTCTTCCACAATCTCCTCACCCTGGTTTCCTTCGTCAACATCATCCTCTTTCTCCTCTTCCTCTGCAATAACTGAGAATTTCGATGCCGATTGGAGATCGACATTTTGATTCTCGATTTCAGTAACATGTCTTCCCTTTTTAGTTGGTGACACAGTGTGCCATTCCCCCTCTTCATCAATGATATTGGCCATTTCAGTTGGGACATCTTCCTCTTCAATGTCACCCTGCTCTGTTTCACTGTCCCTTGTTTTAGCAACCAATCCTTCTGCTTCTTGACCAACCGTTTCAACCTTTTATTTTTCCACTGCCAACACAATACTCTCCATTATAGTAATTTCCACTTGTTCCAATACTCCCTCGTCTTTATCTTTCCTAATAAGCTCTGTCTCCTTTTCTGTTTGTTGAGTTCTCTTCCCCCCAGATACGCAGACTTTCGATTTATGGCCCCATTTGGAACACAACTTGCAGCGTTCAGGAAGCCATGGATAAGTGAATTCCACCACTAAGTCAACTCCTTTTGCCGATTTAAACCGAAAAGACTTTGGTAGTTCTTTTGACAAATCTGTGATGACCGAGACTCTGGCTTTTTCAAAGCTTTTGCAGGTTTCGGTATCGGGATGTAGCTTCTTTGGATTCCCAACCGCGCTTGCCAAAAACCGCAGCCCTTCCCATGAAAACATCTTGTGAGGAACGTTCTTCATTACCACCCACAGTGGAACCGAGTTCATTGTTGGTAGTTCCTCTTCTACAATAGGAGACCACTTTGACGCATACATCGGTATTCCAGCGATGTTCCACATGTGGCGATGGAGGACTTGTGCGCGCGTAGCTCTATCTCGAATGCGGAACTTGATTGTGAAATCATTAACCACAAAAGTATCAATTTTTGCCGTCTTGTCTCCAAGCGGCCATATCTTGTTTACGATGACATGTACTTTTCCGATGTGTGGAGCTTTGGAGAGGAATTTTCCAATAAGAAAATCCTCCCACACAGGTGCTGAGTCCTCAATAATGTCATCAGGAATTTCCACCACTGGGGATCCCTCCATCTCTGAGATATTTAGATTATGTTGTCAAAGTGTTTTATTGTTCTCCACGATCGAAGCCCATATGGTTTTCGACTGCTGAGGTAGAGAGGAAGCCAAAGCTTCCAGTTGTTTCGGTTGAGCCTCTGCCGAATTCGGAGTAGCTGCCAGAGCAACGACCTCTGTCGCCGGCGCAGACATGGTTGTTGACGGTGGATCCAGTCGTAGAAATGCGACAAATGATGGAGAAGTTGTTCAAAAAAAGTCTTCGTCACTGTAGCAATAATTCACCTTTCTTATCGCCCTTTTTACCTGCTCTCACTGTAGCCACACATTTCTCGCTTCTAACGAAATGTTTTATTACTAGATGCATAAGTATATATATTTCATAGTACAAGGCTAAAGGATAGATTAGTATTTATAGAAAACCTTAATTTAACCCTAAACTGATTAGCCTGATCTCCAACCCAGGTTGATCCAAAGCATAGCACATAACCTCCTGATAGCCATAATAGCTGTGTAATTTTGAGTTATTGACGTTTTTGTTAGGCTGAGCTATAAATTTAGTTCACCTTGGAAGTTGATTTTTTGGAGTCTCTCTACTATGATTTCCATTATGATTGGCCACCATAAATGTTTTAAATGACAATTAAATCCGACTCTTTCATAGGCCTCCGAGATTAGGCTCATAATTCCCGGCCGTTAATGAAAAAAGTTTTATTTTATTTTAGTTGATGTTTGATTGACTATTTCTTTTGTTTCGGTTTCATGTCAAATTTATCCATTGAGAAAGTACGGTAAGTTTTTTTTTTTTTTTTTTGCTAAAGAAAACATAGTATTAAAAAAGTAGGGTTAGTTGTTCAGTCATTTTACAAGATTTTAAAATAAATTTACAAACGAAAAAATTAGTAAACTTAGATAGAGAGTACATACCATAATGCTTTGGTGTCAGTGTCACCAACTACAATGCGATCATGTTAAGATTCTGTATTACAAGCTTAATTGTTTTGTCTCCAACCACTTGGGAACGAACCATTGACTTCACAACTACATTGTGACTCCATAAATCACGAATTTGTACAGCATAATACAACTTTTCTGATACTGCAGTAACACGAATTTACAAACTGTTGATCGATTCAATATGATTCTTAACTGTTTATAATTGTTTCTTCACTCTTTTATCCAAGAAGAAAAATAATTGTTTCTTCACTCAAAATGTAGGTTGGATAGTATATTTTGTAAAATTTTAACGCATATTTAAACTATTTTTAATTCCTGTAGTTTTAAGCTTATTGATCGCAAACAGTTTGAGTCCATGTATTAGGGTTGGGCAAATTATCAATTAAATTCGATCCGAAAAAAAAAATCGGATATCCGTTTTGAATCAAAATATAGCAAATAGTAAAATTTAGTCTCTGTCTAAACCAAAACAAATCACAAATACTAGTTTTAAAAATCAGAATATCCTGTCTGATCCGTATATTACTTATATATACATATAATATGGTAGATTATCACGTATATTTATATTTTTTTACTTTTAAATATATTTGCATTTATAGTAAAAATAGACATATACTAGCTTTATTTGAAATATATTTCTCAAAAAATATATATATATATATAATTTTTCACCGTTTTAATCTTTCACTTTTTGTTTTTTAAATAATTTATCGAATAAAATTAGACATATTTCATATATTTATTGATTAATTAGTTTAAATCTTATATTGAAACTTTTTTTTTGGAATAAAATATTATGGTGTTTTAAATTTTTTTTTTAAATCATAATTCCGCAAATATCCAGAAAAAATCCGGATTTTCGTCATCCCATATATCTGAAATTTTTTGAAGCAAAACAAATAAAAAATTAGATATCCATCAAAAACAAATCGAATCACAAATACTGTATTTTTTCCAGATATCCGATCCGCGTCCAGGCCTACCATGTATATTGTTTGGGTTTCAATTTGGGTATCCTTCTACTTTTTTTTTCTTTTTTCTTTTGGGTATCTTTCTTTTTGTTGGGCCAAATAATAAAATAATTTAATGGTTTAATGAGTCCTTGTATAATATGGAACCTGCTCTTGTGTAAACTTTTAGTTTTTGAATCCGAGGAACTATTTGTTGACAACGTCTTGTGTTTGTTTTCGGCATTGTTTTCTTGTTTGCAGGTCTATAAAAGGTAGTACGAGTTGAGTTAGAATCTGGAACAGATAGTGTCTTCATTATACTGGGCCAATATTTTGTTACCGTGATGAAATGGCAAATCACGAGCTGATGATGGCCGGTAATTACGATATCTCGTATAGACAGGAGCATTCTGTGTTTCACAAGAAGCTGTTTCAGTACTGCCACAGTTGAGAGTGATGCAGAACACAAAGGTATGCAAGTCTAGTCCCTGATATGTGTTGAGAATCCAATGGCTTCAAACTTTTGATAAAATCTTGTAATTTTATATTTACTAATTTGATTTTCTTTTATTTTATTTTATATTTTTTTTTTAAATATTTTTTTAATTCTTTAAGATCCAATGAATATCATCATTAATCCTACAAAACTTAAAAAGTTCTTAATGGGTCTCAAAACTTAAACTAATATTAAAATTAATAATAAAATAATCCTAATGATACCCCCTACAACTCATTGATAATGATGCTCTAATTGCGTTGTTAACCATGATGTTGTAAATTTTTTATACTTATACCTTTTTTGGGATTTACCTAAAAGAAAATCTCCAGCAACTATAGTTGAGAGGAAACCATTTACATTGCAATCATTCATCACCAATATCATCGGTATGGACGAATAAACCAGAATAATAATAAAATAATAATGGAAGTCTTGTTAGTTTTAAATGAAACCTATATATGACTCTAGAAAGCTATGCAATCACGTAGGTCTTCCATATTGATAAACCACCAATAATTTTATGAATTATTTGTTCTCTCTTTGCCTAAACAAGCTCCATCTGAGTCCCATGGCGATGCCACCTTTCCAACGCCGACCACGACCTCAAATATTTATAAGTTTTCAAGGAAACGACTTAGGCTTTGTTAGCCATGTCGTGAAGGCCTTGAAAGATGCACGAGTCAATGTTTTCATCGACAGTGATGATCAGTGGGAAAGGAGAGGCACTCATCATCATCATGAGAAACTTTTCCTCAAAGAGAATCCAAAACTCGAAAATCGCTGTTGTGATCTTCTCTGACAAATACGCAGAGTCACAACAGTGCTTGGACAAGCTGATGATCGTCCATGAGCGCATAAGCGAAGGAAAACTCATTGTGATTCCAATATTCTACAAAGTGAACATTGAAGAAGTTAGCAATTTGGAAGGAAGATTCGGGCAATGTTTCAATGAAACGGTGAGGAAACAAGAGAGAAAAAATAATCCGTTAACCGATCACGTCGTGGGATGTCTAAGGTCTGTTGCTAGAAGGCCCGGCTTCACCTCACGGTACCATAGGTAACATTTTTTTTTGGGTATTTGTGTAACTCCTTCATTAAAAATGTGAATGAACAAAATAAAGTTTCCTTGTATGCAAACTACTAAACTAAGTATAAAGCATAAACCAAATATAACAAATACTATGATTTTTTTTTCTTAAGAAAGATATTAACTTAACAGAATGTGACGTTATTTTTTTCTTTTGTACGGCAGAAATGATAGTGATCTTGTGGAGGCGATTATCCAAGGGATTAAGAAAAAGCTACCTTATATATCAGCAAAACAAACAATTGGAGCAGAAGTTTCAGTTGAGCTTCTCTCTGCTTCAATCGTTGTGGCTTTATGTTTTTATTTTGTCCCTATTTCTGTTTTTCCTGATTTGGGTTTCTTCATTAATCCACGTTGGTTTCTAGCTGTTTCGATGTTGTTTATCGTCAGGCATAGTCTCCGTTTGCTTCAGACCTAATATGGGCTACACAGGAAAAGAGGAGGATGCAAGTGATCGATGAGTTCTTGGCTTTTTTATGTTGTAGTATATTTCTCAATGTTTTATGAAATCTTATCTGATTCACTTTCTCTATGTGCTTATGTACCTCATCCGTTTAAGATGTTGTAAACTTAGGTTATTCTCTCTTCTATCGTACGTTGACATATACTTTCAACAAACTTGAGAAATTCATAAACAATATATATTGCTGAAAAGTAGGTGTAAGTAAAAAAAATTTCATATGATTCGTTTTGAAAATTAAGAAATTTAGAGTTTCTAAAATCATATCTAGATAGTTATGTTTAAACAGATAATGAAGTATAATAATCAAATGTGCTGTTGGTTTGTGACATGGCATTAAAGAAAGACTTTGGCGGCCGTAGACTCCGATGGATTGATCCAAAGAATTGATATTTGCTTTGTGGTACTGAGAACGAATCGAGGGATCACCTATACTTGGGATGCTGCTACTCGTGGTCGGTCTGGGATTCAATTAGTAGAAGGTGCTCATTCCCGGCTACTATGGATTGGGCCCAAACAGTTAACAGCCTTTGCAACTTGAGTGCCCCCAATGCTTTGAAGAAACTCACACTAATAGCTTGGCAAGCGACGATCTACTTCATATGGATTCAGAGAAACCATCGTCAAATCTTCAAATCAACAGAGCAGCTATTATCCCAAATTCATCACCTGGTCAGAAACAGAGCTTCAAGCTAAGTTGGATCTAAATTAGATATTTGGTTCAATTCTAGTTAGGTTGGTACTGTTTGGTTCATTATGTTTTGGGTTTATGTAATATTTAATTTGGGCTTCCAAATAACTGGGCTTTATATTGGGCTCAATACTCTTTGGTCTTGTCTTTTAAATTTGAAAATCTTTTAGCAAAAAAAAAAAGATAACGATATTTTTAAATTTAATATATGCTATTATGATGGGACCGATAGAACTAACGAATTGAAACAAAAATTCAACGTTGACTTATTAATATACAATAGCTAACTAATTTCAACAAATACTTTTTTGAATGATGATCAATTGCTGTTTCTTAGATCCCGAACCCGATCAATCCAAGTAGAGTCTTGGTCTCTTGGTTTATGAATCAAGAATGAAAAGAAAGTCCTTCTCATTTTCCATTAAATAAGGACTTTACGAAGCTTAGAGCATCTTTAACCATAATATTCTTTAAGGATTTTTAAAGCATTGTTTAATATTAATTTTTATATTAATTTAGTGTTTGAAACTCATTTACTTTTTACTAATATTTATGTGTCCAATAGTGATACTCTTTAATGGGGTTCTAAAGCATAAAAAAAATAATTTATTTAAATTTTATATAAATATTCTTGAAGTTTAATCACTTTATCACTCAAACCATCAACAAAGCTCTTGAAGTTTAATTGAGTTTACAAATAAGTCTTAGCTTCCTTGAATGTATAGTCTAAACGATACAAAGAATCAAGAAGACCCGCCAACCATCTAAGATCTCGAGAACATCCCAGCATCATATAGCCACACCCATTACCTACGAAATCGATAAATCTTTAATCCAATGAACTCATTACCTACGAAGTAGAAAAGAAAGATAGAATTACAACATACTTTCTCTCGAATTGCAAGTTAGTTATCCTAGTTGTGCGAACTTTAGAAGAAATTTTAGAAAGTTTTCAAATGGAGAAGAAGAAGAAGGAAACATCATGGTCGGGATCGTGGGGTTTAAATCCGATTTACACGGAATGGGTCGGGTTTTGATACTGGTTGGATCTGTAATTTAATTGAACCTGTCTGGTTTTTTTTTCTTTTCTACTAGTTTTGAGTTAAAAAAAAAGGAGGTCATTTGTTATTTCGTTGTCACTTTAAGAGTTATCAAAGGTTTTGATCCTGTTACAGATTGTAACAAACACAACAAACATCATCTTCTTCCTCGAGACTCTCTAGATTGTGAGAGCTCGATCTTTCTTCATTCTAGTGGATTGTTGGACGGAGTTTGGCCCCTGAGAGTAGTGCTCCATATCATAGGCGAACTCACGGTAAAAGCTTGTGTGTTCTGTGTTTTTTCTTTCTTTACATATCGTAGTTTCTTGCAATCGAATCCGAGAGCGAACGTGAGTGAAATCGAACGAGAGAGCGAAATACAAACTCGAATCCATATACAAATTGATCGTAGCAAAGAGTTTTGGGCCCAAGAAGTGGTATTAGAGCTAAGGTCAAGCTAATTTAATGGCGGGGCGACGGGTCGAGTTGAGGTGGAGCGGTTTGATGGATCTGGTGATTTCTCGCTACGGCATATTCAGATGTTAGCTCATCTCGGTAATGCTGGATTGAAGGAATTCATCCTTAGCGATGATGGTGAAATCGAATGCTCTTCGTCGAAGGTCGATGATTCGAAACCGGTGTCGTCAGATCTAAAAGATTCAACGGTGAGTAATCAGAGGGAAAGAAAGTTGAAGTATATGTGAAGCGTATAGAACGACATGAAAGAGCAAGAAATATGATCATCTTGGATATTGGAGATCATGTGCTCACGAAGAAAATCAAGCATTGCATTACTGCTGCGTCGATGTTGTCTTTATTGGAAAGGTTATATCTCCCTAAGTCCTTAGCGAATTGAATCTTTGTTCAATTGCAGTTCTATTCCTTCAAGTGTGATAGTTCTAAATCGATTAATGTAAATGTTGATGATTTTCTCAAGATTGTGGCTGAGATGGGAAGTTTGAATGTGAATGTCAATGATGAGACTCAAGCTACTGTTTTCTTGAGTTCTTTGCCAATGAGTTTTGATCAGCTTAAGCATACTCTCAAATATGGTAAAGACTCATTGTCCTTGGAGGAAGTGTTTTCAGCGGTAAGATCAAAGGAAAGGAAGATTAGTGAAGGCAATAGAGTGATGAAGGGTTCCGCTACGGTTCTGTACACAAATGACAGAGGAAGGTCAAGCAGGAGAGACTCTCATGATACACATGGTAGAAATCGTACCAGGTCCAAGACTAGAAAGGTGACATGTTGGTATTGTAAAAAAGATGGACATGTTAAGAAGGATTGTTTCCTTAGGAAGAAAAGGATGGAGAGTGATGGTGATGGTGAGGCACCGGTAGCTTTGGAACAATTGGATGCCCTGAATATGACTGATGAGAATATTAATGATACTTGGGTAATTGATTTAGGATGCACTCACCACATGACGTCTAGAAGAGACTGGTTTGTTGATTTTCAAGAGAAAGGGTCTAGTCATATACTACATGGTGATTTCCATACAGTGGAGACTGTGGGTACTGGTTCTATAAGGCTGAATACGCATGGAGGAACTGTTAAGATACTACATAATGTCAGATACGTACCAAACCTTCGAAGGAATGTTTTTAGTTATATGATCATAAATTCTTTAAAAATACCCAAACTTAATTAAATTTCTCAAAACATACATGAACTGTTTTAGTTGCTTGATTAATACATCAACTATTTAACAGTGGCTTTTATATACTCCAACTTTCAAAACGTGTTGATTTTACACCCACGAGTTAGATGGAGTTAACCAGACTAACAAAAGTTTACAAACGCTGTTAATTCTTAATTAACATGTGTTTGCTACAGTAACAAAAATTGGTTTGCCCTTGCTTTATTTATCCCCAAATCAATTTCAAACTGAAAAACAAGAACCCTAAAAAAATAGAGGATAAGAGAGGAAATTACTAAGCCGAATTTGGTATCTAGTACTAAAAATTATATATGCAGATTTAGTGGGTGATTGGTTCGGCTGTACTTGTAAATTAATTGCTGTACAATTTTGTCTGTAGACGTTTTTGCTGTAACTTTAAGATTTTAGCTGTAACTTCTTAAAGTTAAAGTACGATTGGTAAATATTAGATATATGCTATAAATTAACTTTTTTATTTTATAAAAAATTCAAAATCGAATAAATAATATTTATATCATAATGTATATTAAAATATTTAACTAATATATATATATATATATATATGTATATATACAAATTTATTTTATATAAGCAACATAATATTATTTTTATATAAAAAATTAATGAAGTATGCATACATATTTTTTTTTTATAAGTTTATAAATATTGTATGTAAGGTGATACAAATCATTTAAATATTTATATACATTATATAAACATCTTATATATAATATAATATAGGGATATATATATTATATGTACCGTGACACAAATAACTTATAACACATTTAAATATATGTAATACTATAAAAGAAATAAAAAGAAAGAGAAAAAGGAAGGCATAGAAACGAAACTACAGACCTTTTTTGTTCCTACAACTACAAAAATAAGGCTATGAGTTTTAAGTGTTTTACAACCATTTTTTTTTTAAAGGTTGTAGTTTTTAAAATCAATATAAAATTTGATTGGTAAATTTTATGATTGTAAAAAAAAATAAAGACTGTAACTATATTTTACAGTCCAACCAATCATCCTCATAGTTTTTGGAGAATTTAAACTATGAGATAACTAAAAACTGATGTGGAGTCGAACGCATAACCGCTACACTTTCTAACGTGTTTAAAATAATATAGAAGACAAGGAAGAAAAAAAGCTGGAAAATGACGAAGAAGATGTTGAAAAAGTTAGAAAATGAATATGAAGAGAAAAACAAAGAAAACATGAAAAAAAAAAGATAACTTATAATCTAACCAAAAAAAATTATAACTTATAATCTAACCAAAAATCTTAAAGTGGATAGGATTTAATAACATAATAAGTTTTTGGTTACAATATAGATTATAATTTTTTTTTGGGTTATACAACCAAATAACCCAAGAAGAAAAAAAATCACAGGTCAGACAAATAATATAAAGATGATGAACAAAAAAACGTACAAGAAAAAATAAAAATTTAAAGTAAAAACAAGTAGATTTAGAGAAATAAAAGTGTAAAACATAGAAAAATCATAAGAATTTGAAAAAAAAAAAAATCTTAAAAAGAAGAATAAAAAAATGAAAAAGAGGAATAATTAAAAATTAGAAAACAAATGAACATGAAAAAAAGAGGAAGATAAAACTGAAAGAAAAAAAAAGCGAACAAGAAGCGAGAGGAAACAAGAAAAATCAAAAAAGTGATTTCAAGTGTAAGTAACAACTTTAGGAAAAACTGAACAAGAAGAGAACGAAAAGAAAGAAAAGAAAGAAAAAAAAAACAAAGAAAATTAAGAACAACTCTAATGGGATATTAAAAAATTAAAAAAATGCACAAAAGAAGAAAAAGAATGAGAATCCAACAAGAAACTCCAAGAAATCTTTTAGAACCTCTTTTGCCAAATGGGTTGTTCTAGTTGGTTCAATTTTTTTAATTAATTATATAATTTAATTTAAATAAAAATATTAATATAGTATTTGTTAGAAATTTTTGGAAAAGTCTCCACCGTTTGGAGAAGCTCTACAAAAACGAAAAAGAAAAGAAAAATCTTGATAAGGCAAAGAAGATAAAGAAAATGAGAAGAAAAATAAAAGGAAAAAAAGTGGAAGAAAACATGAAAAGAGAAGAGGAACACGTAAAAGAAGAGAAGAAAATAAAACCAAAAAAAATAAAGAAGAAATCCGGGAAGAACAAGAAACCGTGAAAACAAATTACCGAATTTGGTCGCACACAACGATTTTAGGAGAAACATAAGATGAAGAAGGAAACAAAGAAAAATCTGAAAACTCGAATATGATAAAAAAAAAAAAAAAGAGACAATATTATGAAAAGAAGGAAAATAAGAGCGTTGACCAAACTCTATTTGTTTATATTCCTATTTTAAAAATATTTACTACAGGTTTTTTTTTTTTTATATTTTATGAATTTTGTTTTCCTACCTCATATGATCAAACAGATTCGAATCTAATGATGAAACAACAACGTTATTATTTAAGGACTCATCCAGTTGACCAAAACAAACGTAAGTTCAATTTCTAAGAAATCCAGTGTAATTTTTTTTCTTTTATATCATAAAGTGTCATTCAATTACATATTCGCCAAGAATAATATCACCGACACAACTTTTATGTTGCCCACTAAAGTCAAAAAGTTCAAGATTAGTAGGAGTTTGAACTATTGAAAAATAAATTTTGTTGGAAATGTTTAAAATGGAAAATAAAAAAGTTCAAGGCTTCAGTTGGAAAAAGTTAAAAACTAATTTTGTTTAAAATGGAAAGTTAAAAAGTTCAAGGTTTTAGTTGAAAAAACTAATTTTGTTGGAGGATTAGATTTTCTTTTCTTCTTGAACAAGATTGATATAAATTTCAACTTGGATTATTAATTTAATTGGGATATTCTTTGTTTTTCATAGGGAAAGAATATGGAATTGGTCGTAATTGAATCTCCTCCTGTATCCACGAATGACGATAAAATGATGATGATGATGATGATGACGACGATAAATTGATAATGATGACGGTGAGACGACGATTAATTAGTACTACATAAATCAATTACGATAATTGTTTAAACTATTATAAATAATTTTTTTTAAACGTCTGAAAACTTTGATTTAAAATACCTCGATATGTAATGTCGACCATGAAGGCGTTCTATAAATTGTCAATGGAAATTAGACAGAGAATTAGTTGAGATCTAAACGAGTAGAGAGAAGAATCATCGTAAATCTTTTGGCATTTCTCTCTTTTCTTCCGTAAGATTATTTCGATTAGCCAAAAGCTTTGATTTGTAGAACGCGTTTGTTTTCGGATCATCTCTTTAAGCCAGGAGCAAATCCATGGCGTCTTCCGGGATCGTGAAAAGGAGGTTTTGTGAATTGTTGTGGAGGAAGTTTCTTACTCTTTTACGTTGCTACGGTTTGCAGCCGAATTCTACGCCGTGCGATTTAGATGAACCTAGATCTGGATCTGTTGGTTTAGGAAGGGAGAAGACAAATCAAAGAGTCAGATTCTTTAACTCTGATCACATCTCACAACCAACTGAATTGCCCTTCCCTGCAGACCGATCACAGCGCGGCAATCAAGTTGTTTCATTGTCTAATAATCCTCCGCCATCAATTTTCTTCACTTTCCCTCCAGGAATCCGTGACCGTACAGATAATTCCACAAAACAGAATTATGATTGCGACCTTTGAGCCTGTTGCGCTTTTCCACCAGTATATTTATCACTAGTTTTCCACTGAGAGCCAATTTCTTGAAGGACAAGAAACTGTTTGTAGCCAGAGATTACTTTCAATCTTTTCGAGATGCTTGAGGCATTAAGACAAAGAGTTCTCTTCGGCTCCTCTCCCTTCACGCGAATGAATTGATTTTGTTTTGAGTGTTCGGGGCATTCTATCCTCCCGGATGGAAGGAGTCTCCAATTGTAGAAATTTTCTTTTAGGCTTTTTTTTTTTACAAGACACCTAGTGGTTTGTAGGTGTCATGTTAGATTGTCATGGTGGTCTGCAGGAACCTCTCCTGACAAGTCCTTTGACATGACTAAACTCTGTATAGTATGATGTTTGTTATATGAAATACTAACTAACCTTTAGAAACAATTGTTCTTTCTTCTTCTTTATTAATGTGTTTATTCGTTGAGATTCCTTGGATTGTACTTTTTTGAAATTAATGTTACATTGTAGTATTCAAACCATAGCATTTTTAGATAATGTTGTCTCCAAGGTTGATTAACCAATTGTAGTGGTCTAATTGGCTGAAGACTTATCCTGATGATCAGGGCTAAAGATCAAGTTACAGGTATGACTCCACTTTGGTAAAAGCCTTGGGACTAATCTAATTTCGTTTATAACAAAAAAGTGAATATATAATTTTTGCCAACTTACTAGAATGTGCTAATCTTTGAAACACGTTTAGTTGTTTTCTCTGAGAAACAAGCCATCAAGTGCAACGCTGTCTCCCCATTATCATTTCGAGAAATGGCTAGTTCTTCCTTCCTTTTCAACATTCTTAGAGCTACATCTACATTTACACTAGAATGAGACCATGGCAAAATTTTCAAAGGGAATAACAAAAAGCTAGCTATTTACCATAGATATCAGCTGAAATGACGGCAAGAAAGAGATTTATAAACTCTTTATGACTTAGATTCCTAAAATCTGTTTTCCCGTAAAGGTATATATATGACCATATCTCCAGGACCGAACATAGCAGCTACATGAATTGGAGTCATTCCTCCACCACCACGAATCATTGGAAGATTTAGATTTATTTTACTCAACATTTCAGCAATCTCAACAATTCCTGTTGCAGCAGCAAAACATAAGGCTGTGTTGTCGTCCTTGTTTGCAGGTTCAAGTCTTGAGAGTTCATTCTTCCGAGTAGATTTCTCACAAACCCCTTGTGTTTTGCTGCAACAGCAATGTGAAGAACAATCTCCAAATTACTGATAATTGTTGCGATGACAATATGTTCAAGTTTATCGATTATAGTTTTGGCCACTTTCCAGTCTCCTTTCATAGTAGCTTGATACAATGGAACACCTATTATGAGATACTCGCTCTTCGTCTATATGAAAAGCAACAGTAAAAACCAGAGATAATAAACTAACAAACAAAAAGAGTAAAAGCTAGTATCAATCATGAGCGGTTGTATGAAGTGTTACATACCATCACATGTAATTTGATCTCGAGCATTACACAGTGGCCTAAGACTAGGATCTTGTGTAGTCAATAACGTACTTGACCCTGCAATATCAACGCTTGTATCTTCCTTTTGAAGCTGTTTCCTTTTGGTGCAGCTTCACAGGGAATAGTAATCTCCAGATTGCTCATATTCCTTAGATTGGTGTGATCAATGGAAGTGCAATTGCCATTGATAATGCTTATAAGCAACTTGGTTAATAAAAATAATTAAGGATGGGACATGATGGAATGTTGGTGAATTAATTTCCTGTTACAAATTGATATAAGAAAATATTAATGATGTTAAGACCATTGTAAATGTTTTATGCAGCGCATCAACTTCTGCTAGAGCCCTCTATTTTATCTACTAGCTTAGGCATCTAGCTTAATGGCTAGATAAGATTAGTCAGCCTCGCGTTTGTGTCATCTCAACTTCAACTCCACCTCTCCGCACAAAATCATATATATAAAAGGTTTCAATGTGAGACCGGTAAAATTTATATATATATATATTAGATATTTTTGTATGTTTGTGTGATTTCGTGGAGATGCGAAATTTTTTGGAAATAAATAAATAAATATATATATATTTTTATTATTTTTTTGGACATTTCTTTGCCAATTGGAGTATTGTAGATTGACCAAATGATGTTTCCACGAAAATGATTTTGAATAAATAAGTGTTAAAATTTGTGTGCGAAAGGACAGGATGGAAAAATCTCAGATTAAAAAAAAAAACGTAATTTCCCTGGTTTGCTGGCAGCTTCTCATGGATTGATTAGCTGGGAATTTGTCATGGATATTATCTTTATGCTTAAAGAACAGTAGAGAGAAGATAATTGTATCCCCATAAATCTTCATATCTCTCTATTCGATTTGCAAACACTCCTCCGCAACCCCACCACCACCACCACCACCAGCACCAAAGCTTTGATCTGTAAAGCGTTTGTTTTCCGATCATCTCTCTGCCTGGAGCAAGTCCATGGCGTCTTCTGCGATCAGCAAAAGGAGGTCCTTTACATTGTTGTGGAGGAAATTCCTTACTTTTCTATCTTGCTATTTCACAGCATGCGTTTTAGGTGAATCTAGATCTGGATCGATCACAGCGACGAAGCACAGAGTCAGATTCTTTAACTTTGATCACATCTCACAATCAACCGAATTGCCCTTCCCTGCAGATCGATCACAGCGCGGCAATCAAGTTGTTTCATTGTCTAATAACCCTCCGCCATCAATTTTCTTCACTTTCCCTCCAGGAAACTCCATTTGTGACCGTCAAGTTGATCCTTGACGGATAATTCCACAAACAGAACTATGATTGCGACCTTTGAGCCTCTTGCTCTTTTCCACGGCAGCCATTAATTGTTACATATATATCACCAAGATTCAACAATTGAAGAACAAGAAACTGTTTGGAGCTGCGGATAAACTGTTAGGCTTGTTGTTTTGGCACCTCTGGTTGATTGTTTGTGGTGTCTTGTTCCTGATTGTAATGGTCCGCAGGAACCTCTCCTGGCTGGTCCTTTGGCGTGACCAATTAACTCTGTATCGTATGATTTTTATTATATGAACTAACCTTTGGAACCAATTGTTTATGCATTATCCACTTTGGTCTATACTCGTAATGTGTTTATTCGTTGAGATTCCTTGGTTGATAATTAGTTTCACCAAGGGTACCTACTTTTAGCGTTTGTAGAAGACTCAAGTGTGGGAAGTGAATGATTTGTGTTATAGACAGTCATCTAGTTAATTGCTCGGAGAACCTCATACTGTGCAAGTTATATAATTCATATTGTAGCAAACAAGGACATGTTAAATTTCATAGATTTCCAAATCAAAATCAATAATTAATGAGGTGAGACAGATATATGATATGAACCCTATGGGAGAGATGTATTGTCATAGTTTAGGATTAAACAAGTTTATGGGCGATGCGGTGTAATAATTTTGTAACGTAATAACGTTGAACACCCCACCCGGCTTCAACGGCCGGACAATATTATGGGGTTTTCAAAAAAATATAAAATATTATGAGTCTTTTCTACAATTGGAATTAATCCAAAAGGTTTTATTGAAATATAGGGGAAGAAACCATAATATTACTCTATTTTTTTTAATATCTGAATTTATTATTATTCTATTACAAATTATGAGAATTGTTACATCGACGATTCTACAATGGACGATGCAAATATAATAATAGATCGCATCTCTTGAGATTCGAACTCCAAATCTTATGGTATAGAAGCATTAATAAATCATTGATCAAACCACTGCACCAATGAGACTTTCACCATAATATTTAAAATATCTTATACTTTTTGAGAAATTTATAAAGAAACTTTTGTTGGAATGCGGTAAGTCCTTACGGTGAGGATACTATCGTGACCAAATAATCAAGTATATTTTGTTTAACAAATCCTTTAAATTATAACATGTTGTAATAGTTAAGGAATAACAAGACTTGAACAAACTAGAAGATCCAAATGAATAAATCCAAATTCGCAAGCCATCAGTGTTCCTACTTCGACTTAACTCCATTCTTGTACGTCCTAGCTAAGTTTCTTTCCGTCTGACCTTATCAGGCCACATGCAAGATCTATAGAGTAGTGATGTTAGGATTCAATTTGCCAATTTCGTGTTTGATGTCTATGAAAACAGATTGTCTTTGTGTTCAATTGTAGGTTCGATCAAATCCAAGATGCATAAACGTAAAGACTCAAGCAATTGTTTACCCAGAGTTCGTTGCCTACTCTCTGGGGGTGGATCAAAACCACCAAGCCTCCACTATCAAGGTAATGACAATACAAGAAACAGAGAGTTATTGCTCTCTCTATAGTCAATTGATTTCAACCTGTGTTAATCTGTCAATTGATTGTTTCTTGTAGGAAGCTTTGTAGCGGAATCAGCTAGCTTCTTCACCGAAGCTGGAATCCCGACTTGACCGGAGAATCACCGGAAACACCACCGCGAAACAGAGACTCAACCGGAGCGATGACCGACGAACAAGACCCAAAGATCCACCGTAGTGGAGCTTCTGATTCAATCTCTTCAAGATTCGAATCTCCTTTCTCGAGCTCAAACCCTCACGATTCTCTCTTCTCTGCGTATCGCTACTTTTTCCTTTCTCCTTTCTGTTACGATCTTGTTACAGACTCACGATCCTTTTTAAGAAGATGAAGTTGACTTGTTTTAACATCTTTGACCAGAGTTTGGTTATTGGGCTTGAGCACACAAAAAGCCGAGGCCCAATATCACATGGCCCATTGTTACTCAAAACCCAAAACTGACAATATACTCACAAGTGAGTCTTTAACTCAATGAGATAACCAAGAAACTCAACATATTTGTGAAGATGAGAACTTGATTTGCAGGTTTACTAGTCCAAACATGGGTTAAGCACAGAATAAGTAGAGTTAATATAATAATTTTTTTGCTAAAATGAGTTAATATAGTTTAAATATGGTTGGATGATGCTTTTGGACTACAAGGAAGAGCCTTTCACTTTTTATCTGTTGTGAACTAGGTTTGAGGATGTCTCCTATATCTAAGAGGTTGAGAATGTGTGAGAGAGAGTAAGCCACACCAAAATACATAGAAGGATGAGAGAAACATGTAAAAGCATAAGCTTTTGGGGGAGGGTTTCTCAAGCAATACATAAAGTGATACAAAGAGTGAGTTCATGAGTGTTTTACAAGATTGAATGACTTGTATCACTTGTAAATTGATGGAGTTCCCAACAATGGCAACAAGAACTTACAAACACACTTTAGTTTAGACAAATTTCTCTCTTATACATTCCATAAACAATTGCCACTTAAATACAAATAACAAAATAAAATAACTAACTAAGCAAGAAACGCGAAGAGTGGGAATGTAATCCCAATAATATAGGAGATACAACTACTCTCCATCTTTGAAATAGTTTACGTTCGGTTTAGTTCGGTTATGCTCTCATCAATACTACATCCCCGAAAAGAACCTTGTCCTCAAGGTTCAAGTCCTGAAAACTTGTACGAAGCTAACTCGTGTCTTCCCATGTCATTTTCTTCTCCGACAATCCTTTCCATTTGATGAATGTTTCCTGCCGTAAATACTTCCCACCAGGATCATGAAGAAGACGTTGGAAGGAAAGTCTACACATCAATAGCTTTGTACGCTTTTCACAGTTACGAACGTTAGCGTGAGGCTTCTTCACTCTTCGGGTTGTGTTGATGGCACGTTGCTTCTTAGGAGCTTTTCCTTGCCGATCGACACTATGACATCCCTCTTTGTTGGTGCTTGAGCCGTCTCTGTTGGTGCTTGAGCCGTCTCCGCTAGCTATGGCTCCAACGTTGCTGTTAGTCCAGTCCGTTGACCAGTTCATATTGTTGTGGTCATGCCAAGATTCTCGAACAGCTGTACATGTCACTTTGAGCCGGTTAATTGAAGTATCAAGGGTGTTGAAAGTGATCTCCAATAGCCAACTTCATCTTGGCCATCTCCTCTTTTAGAATTCCAAGGAGTGATTCGAACTCATCAATGATGTATTCGTTAATTAGTAGCCATGACTTGATAATCAATGTGTTGGAAAACAAAAAGAAAATTTTGTGTTTCCAACATATTGTTATGATGAATGCATGATGTTTGATTGGCGAGGTTGTTTCTCTTGATTACCTGGAATAGAAATGCAAAATAATTGGATGTTCAGTGTTATGTAAAATTTTGTTTATATGAGTCAGCATCTACCTCACCATTATATAATGGTTTGACTCACCGAGTAAGAATCAAAATATACAATATATAAGCCAATTCCGTAAGTGTAGGTATAAATTTGAAAAAATCATGAGTTAAAGGTATGTATAATTCTGTTGACAAAAAAAAAAAAAAAAAGAAGAAGAAGGTATGTATAATTCGCACAACTCATGAGTACATGAACAAATCTGGATCACGGTCTATGGTTGAGACATGCGTTTTTCCTTTGCCAACACGTTTGTGACAAAAAAAATGGTCAGTTTAATTATGTTTTAGTGTAAAATTTTATTTTTGAACTTACATGTAAAATTAATTCCAAATAAGTCACAAGGATAAATACATGAGAATTTGCACTCCATATTAACAGATAATAGGATATTTGAGAATGTAACTATACCACTATTTGAAGTAGTGTTTGTGCTTTCATAAACCGAGTATACCCTTTGTATTTGAATTTCAAATTGCTTAGCGTGTATAGACGTCTGCAGTATAGGACACGCTGTATTTGATTTATCTTGTAGAGATAAAATATCCAGTAGAAAGAGAAATATTATTTTGGGTTTTCTCTTCACTCTATCCTTAAATATTTGTCATTCGAGAACTCTAAAGTTGCCGACGGTGACTGGAAACTCGATAGTCAAATCCCATGATGATTCTCAGATTTTGCATAAACGAAGTCATGTACTCGAAGATTTGCAGGTAAAATCTCCAACCAAGCCATTTAATTTCGCGTTTGGGTTTGGATCTCAGATCCAAATCGCCTTTTCTGTAGTAATCATACGGGTTAGATTTTCTAATACATCCTATTGTAGATATGATTTGCGGGAAAGAAGTTTTGTCGAGCCAGTAGGTGAGAGAGTGACCTCTGAAGAGGAGTTGGTTTGAATTTTTCCTGTACCAATCGATTGTACTACAAGGAAGTGATACAGAAGTTGAGCTGTGTGATTTGTGAAGAGGAGTTCGAATTTGGAGATGCACAAGCGTGGTTTGGGCTAGAAAAAGGAAAGAAGGAAAGATATATTTACGTGGAGGAAAGAAGAATATATTTACTTGGAGGAAAGGAGAATATATTTGAAGAGAAAAATAAGGAAAGGATAACTACAAAGAAGGAAAGTTTCTCTAGGGTTTTGAGATGTGCTCTATAGGTATATATATAGAGGGAGGCTCGTGGCTGGAGTTCTCTCACGCCTCTTAGAAGAAAACTTACCGAGAGATTGATTGAGAGAAGGCGTCCTCTCTGTTGTGTGTGGTTGGTGCTGCTGTAGCAGTTGGTGCTGCTGGTGCTGTACCAGTTCGTGCTGCTTGAGCTGATCAAGTGAGTTTGGGAGAAGGGTTCTCGTGGCTGTGTGCCGTTGCCAACCGTGCGTGTTGGTGTGTGGAGGTTCCACAAAACTCAAGTCTTGGCTCAGGGGGAGTTTAGCTCAGGATTAGGTTATCCTGAAGAATCCATGTTATTGAACAGAGCGGTAAATTAAGAAGGTGTACTTGATTTACGCGTTTGAAAATAAGTTGTATTTTCTTTCTGGTTCTAGTGGATTTGATTTCTGGACTTGGTCCCGAGGAGTAGGAAACGAACCTCGTAAAAATTCTCTTGTGTCGTTTATTTTCTGCACTAGTTGTTACTTCACTTACACTTACAACCTCGTACACCAAAACTTGGAGGCTCAATCGATTATCAAAGCGCGGGAAGAAGACAAGCTCGAGATTCTAAGGAAATCTCAGTTTCCGACATCATAATTCGTCATTCTCCGGTAGGTTTCTTAGATTCATCTTTTCTTGCATCTCATCTTTGAAGGTGTTAAAGAGATCCATCCAATTTGGGTTTCCATGTGGAATTCCCTCGTTCACCACATTTTCAAGGAGGACTCCCTCATTAACCACATTCTCAGGTTCTCCTCCTACTCCTCGGGACTGTACATCTTGGTTGAACATCTCTTTAAACCTCACAGTATAGCCTTGACGAAGACGCTCCATCCAACTTTCAATAACAACATCATGTGCATCATCGTCATCTTCTTGTTCGGTGATTCAAGCAAGGAGAGAATCTTCTTCATCGGCTACAGTTGCTATGATACTAGCAATGTTCTATGAACATAACAAAGCAGAAATATTAAATATATAACAACCCTTAACCAAAAATAATTCTTATGATAAGTAGAATACCTAAGAAATACTAACATCAGTTACACCAAGTGCATCATTTAGTCTCGAAAGAAGAAATCCTCTCATATCGCATTTCTTGAACTTTCTCTTGCACATCCTAGGACAAGAGACGCCTGCGCCTGGATTATCTACTACGAATTGATCCTTCAAATGTGGAATGACCTCAAATGGTAAAAGCTACACAACAAACATATGGTTAGAGTTAGCTTCAATTAAGACAAAGTAACGCATCCAATACTTCATTTACATTTTACTTACCTCGATAGGCATACAGAAACCCGAGATCGGCCATACTGCATTCTCTTTTGTCATGGCCCCGTCAAAATGACTCATCGTATGCGCAATCAATCCGAGCATGCGATCAAATGAATATCTCCCCCAAGGAAACGACTCACAAATTGTAAGATCATTCGCAGCACGTTGAAATAAGTCATCAATACTTGTAGCTTTTTCTCCAACTTTTATCGATGCTACAACAATGCTGGATAAGAAATAGAGGACAACCATCTTCAACATATCCTGAGACCGTCCCCTTGGTGCCATTTCCTTCAGCTTTTCTCTCACATCTTCACGTTTAATCACCTTTTCTTTAAAATACTTCTTTACAAACGTCTTACTTCCAAGTGCTTCAACACCAAGTGGATAGTTTCGACAATCAAATCCAGATATCAATGCATATACTGTATCGGACGGGAACTCCATTAACAACGAACCAAACCTCCTTTTTCTTTTCGATGATAGCGGTTCGAAGAAAAAGCAACCACATGCCCATAGCCTTGTGGTTTTTCTCCGTTGGCAAGTGGAAAACGTGTTTGAACTGTCGATGGTTCTTAAACCGATCCCACTCATCATTAGTGAGAGGATGCTCCAACTCCTTGAACGTTGTCAAAACTTCCTCAATATGACACTTCGCCGATAACTTAATCTTCTTGTTATACTCCAACGTAGGGAAGTACATATTCATAGGTTTTACTGCAATTGGTTCATCATTGGCATCCTGCAACAAATAGTTCAAGAACCGCCGTCAAGTTATATAAGACATAGTTCTACCTACTTGTACCAGTTTTATCAAGACACATAGTTCAACCTAGTTATACCAGTTTTACCGATATATATAGTCCTATCTATATAAATATACGTCTTCTTTTTCTTGAGAAATACCTTAGGAGACTCGTTGTCTTCTTTTTCTTCTTCACTCTCAATCCACGGATGAACCCTTGCAACTTCCTCTCCTTCTTCATTCGTTTTTTCAACTTCCGGAAGACCAACTTCCTCCCCCTCATTCCTTCCAACTTCTCCTCCTTCATCCTCCGCCACCGGAACAGAGCTTTCCCCATCTTTCTTTTTTTCCTTCTCGAATACGTTTTCGTTCGCACCATATTGAATCGAGAGAAGATATCAATTCGAGAGGGCTCGAGTTAGAAATAGAGGAGTACGAAGAACGGTTTTGATTTCGGAGATGATTTTGCCAGCAAGAGTGTTTAGGGATTTGATGATTTTGATTGGAATTGATTGAGATTCTCGGGTCGATCCGATTTCGAGCGGGTTGGGCGGATAAAATTTGGGTATAAGGTGTAAAATTTTTTAGTTTTGGCTAGGGTAAGAAGGTAACTTACCTATTTTTCGGATTAAATTTAATTGAAACAGAAAATCATTTTAATGGGGGGGGGGAGTTTTGAGATTATGTCATCTCAAAAGTGTCCTTTGAGATGAATTCTCTCCAATCAAAATCATCAAATCCCTAAACACTCTTGCCAGCAAAATCATCTCCGAAATCAAAACCGTTCTTCGTACTCCTCTATTTCTAACTCGAGCCCTCTCGAATTGATATCTTCTCTCGATTCAATATGGTGCGAACGAAAACGTATTCGAGAAGGAAGAAAAAGAAAAATGGGAAAAGCTCTGTTCCGGCGGCGGAGGATGAAGGAGGAGAATTTGGAATGAGTGAGGGGGAGGAAGTTGGTCTTCCGGAAGTTGAAAAAACGAATGAAGAAGGAGAGGAAGTTGCAAGGGTTCATCCGTGGATTGAGAGTGAAGAAGAAAAAGAAGACAACGAGTCTCCTAAGGTATTTCTCAAGAAAAAGAAGACGTATATTTGAATAGATAGGACTATATGTATTGGTAAAACTGATATAACTAGGTTGAACTATGTGTTTTGATAAAACTGGTACAAGTAGGTAGAACTATGTCTTATATAACTTGACGGCGGTTCTTGAATTATTTGTTGCAGGATGCCAATGATGAACCAATTGCAGTAAAACCTATGAATATGTACTTCCCTACGTCGGAGTATAACAAGAAGATTAAGTTATCGGCGAAGTGTCATATTGAGGAAGTTTTGACAACGTTCAAGGAGTTGGAGCATCCTCTCACCGATGATGAGTGGGATTGGTTTAAGAACCATCGACAGTTCAAACACGTTTTCCACTTGCTAAGGGAGAAAAACCACAAGGCTACGGGCATGTGGTTGCTTTTTCTTCGAACCGCTATCATCGAAAAGAAAAAAGAGGTTTGGTTCGTTGTTAATGGAGTTCCCGTCCGATATAGTATTAGGGAGCATGCATTGATATCTGGATTTGATTGTCGAAACTATCCACTTGGTGTTGAAGCACTTGGAAGTAAGACATTTGTAAAGAAGTATTTTAAAGAAAAGGTGATTAAACGTGAAGATGTGAGAGAAAAGCTGAAGGAAATGGCACCAAGGGGACGGTCTCAGGATATGTTGAAGATGGTTGTCCTCTATTTCTTATCCAGCATTGTTGTAGCACCGATAAAGGCTGGAGAAAAAGCTACAAGTATTGATGAATTATTTCAACATGCTGCGAATGATCTTACAATTTGTGAGTCGTTTCCTTGGGGGAGATATTCATTTGTCGCATGCTCGGATCGATTGCGCACACGATGAGTCATTTTGACGGGGCTGTGACAAAAGAGAATTCAGTATGGCTGATCTCGGGTTTCTGTATGCCTATCGAGGTAAGTAAAATGTAAATGAAGTATTGGATGCGTTACTCTATCTTAATTGAAGCTAACTCTAACCATATGTTTGTTGTGTAGCTTTTACCATTTGAGGTCATTCCACATTTGAGGGATCAATTCGTAATAGATAATCCAGGCGCAGACGTCTCTTGTCCTAGGATGTGCAAGAGAAAGTTCAAGAAATGCAATATGAGATGATTTCCTCTTTCGAGACTAAATGATGCACTTAGTGTAACTGATGTTAGTGTTTCTTAGTTATTCTACTTATCATAAGAATTATTTTTGGTTGAGGGTTATTATGTATTTAATATTTCTGCTTTGTTATGTTCACAGAACATTGCTAGTATCATAGCAACTGTAGCCGATGAAGAAGAGTCTCTCCTTGCTGGAATCACCGAACAAGAAGATGACGATGATGCACATGATGTTGTTATTGAAAGTTGGATGGAGCGTCTTCGTTAAGGCTATACTGTGAGGTTTGAAGAGATGTTCAACCAAGATGTGCAGTCCCGAGGAGTAGGAGGAGAACCTGAGAATGTGGTTAACGAGGGAGTCCTCCTTGAGAATGTGGTTAACGAGGGAGTCCTCCTTGAGAATGTGGTGAACGAGGAAATTCCACATGGAAACCCGAATTGGATGGATCTCTTTAACACCTTCAAATATGAGATGCAAGAAAAGATGAATACGCTTGTGGGGAGGTTTGATGGGTTGGAAAAAAGAATCAAACCATTGGAAGCGTTTATGAAGACAAATGTAAGTTTAGTAATACTGGTAATACTAGTAATACTACGCAGAACAGTCAGTTAGTAATTACTTGCTTACACAAGAGTATTCGATTGTAGGTTAATGCTGAGCCACAAGCGACGAACATTGAAGGTTTGACAAAGACAGAAGCTGAGCATGCTGATCATCAAGCGACAGACCCACAAGAGAAGGGTCCGTCTCTTGGTACTGCGCATGCTGAACCAGCTGAACCACCACCAAAGTGGGTGACACGGTCACAGACAAATGTTTAGTTATACTTTAAACTTGTACTTTTGATTGAACTTGTTAGAGAAGCGGGTGACACGGATGTGTGAACTTGTACAAGTGTACTTTAAACTTGTACTTTTGTTTGTTTTTATGTTGTCTTAAAATTTAGTAATACTGGTAATATTTAGTAATACTGGTAATACTTAGTATACTAGTGATACGGGTAATACTAGTAATGCTGGTAATTCTAGGATATATTAAACAACCACAACAAAAGTCATACACAACCAAACTAAAGAGAAGCCAAAGCGAAGTCTTACACAAGCACAACCTAACACATCCAAAACAAAGACAAGTCGTACACAACCAAAACATAGAGAAGTACTAGATCTCACAACGTAGGGAGAGGCTTACTCCTTAATAAGATCATCCAAGTTTTTAGAATTATCAAAATATCTCTTCTTTACTTGCGATAAAAAACCGTCGAACTACGTAACCCACGTAATCCGCGTAACCCACGTACCCCTACCGTAACCCCCTGCGTACCCCTACCGTAACCCGGGTACCCTACCGTAACCCGCGTACCCCACGTAACCCGTGTAACCCACGTAACCCACGTAACCTGCGTAACCCGCGTACCCCTACCGTGACCCGCGTATCCCTACCGTAACCCGCGTACCCTGCGTAACCCCCGTAACCCACGTGTGCGCCGTCAATCACGTGTGCGCGCAGTCATTTTGAGGGGGGGAATTCCACATAGTTGTAACCAAGATACTAGTTGTACCAAAGTTCCACATAGTATTATTTTTGCTATTTTTCACTTTAATCAGTACTCCCTCTGTTTAAAAATAATTGTCATTCTAGGTTGTTTCACACATATTAAGAAAATATATTAAAAGTCTATTTTATCCCTCATTAATACAATGTTTTATTTGATATGAGTAATTAATAAGTTTAAAAGTAGGGATAAAAATGGAAAAATTAGTCATAAATGTGCATTGAAATTGCAGAATGACAATTAATTTGAAACAAAAAAATAAGGCTAGAATGACAAGTATTGTGAAACGGAGGGAGTATTACTTAACCCTTTAATTCGTTTTTCTAGTTTTACGAATGAATTTAGTCGATAAACATGTAGTTATGAGTGTTTTATGTATTCATATGTTTAAAAAACAACAATTTGAAATTTTTTCATCATAATAGTATAAGTGAGCTTAAAAGTATAAGGGATATATTGTGTAGTTTGATATAGTTTGGAAATCTTTCATACTTTGATATAGTTTTTAAATTTCTTATTTTATAGTTAATTCATCCTTGTATCATTTATAAGTGGACTGTGTTCCTTACTAAACATTGTAACTATTGGTTTCGAAAAAAAGGAAAACCAAAATCTCACGACCAAGTTCTTTGTTAGTTATACTAGCTCTACCAGTTTTACCAAGTTCTTTGTAAGTTATACCAGCTCTACCAGTATTACCAATTACCACAGAAACAAAGAATACATAATAATACATCAACACATAGTTTTACAGTAAGACATAATAATCAAACATTGGAGTTCGAAATAACAACCAAATAAGAAACATTGATGTATTAAGCCATAATAATCAAACACCAAATCGAGTTCCAAATGCTAACCAGTGGAGTTGTTGTCTCGGCCGCCTTTTGTTTTTCGTCCTCGGACGCCTTTCCCCAGCTGATGGTAACCTTTTGACTTTTTTTCTTTTCTTTTTTTTTCCGATCTGGAGGTATGATTTGTTTGCTTTTGATGTCATCTGGGACATCCCATTGAGACCTCTCCGGCACTAAATAGATTGTACTGTTATACGCCTTTGCCCACCACTCGGTCAGATAATATTCTGAACACAACTCATGTAATTGGATATCACGACCTCTGTCTTCATGCCTTAGGAATTCAATGTAAGCGGCTAGTCCGTGCACACTAGGATACCTTTCAATATCGAACACCCTGCAACTGTAACTTTTTGAGAGCAAGTTCACCAAATAAGGCTTTTCATCACTATCAATGACATGGTATTCAAGCTCAAAAGTGTTTAGCTCCGTCACATTCAATTTCTCAGCAACAACCCATAAATCGTGCATGCAATTCTCCACAAGAGGCACCAGTTTATGTTCAATCGATCCAGCCACCGCCTTCTTGCGGTGTTCATTAAACCACTTCGAAAATGTTTTAATGATCGCATCAAGCATGGGTATTAAGGAGTACTTCCTTGCGTCCTTAAAAACACTATTCAACGATTCCACACAGTTGCTTGTGTCTAAATTGTATCTTTCTCCTGGAAAACAACACCTTGCCCATTTTTGTTTCTTGGTACTCTCCTCTAGATACTTGGCAGCAGATGTATATCTCGTCTTAAAAGAAAGATAAGCATAGTTGAAATCAGCCACTGCGTACTGCCTACTAACCTCCATGAATCTCCATGCGACTACATCTTTGTTCACATTAGAAGCATGACCTTTCACATTTTGAGACAAATGCCATATACAATACCCATGATGAGCCTTGGGATACACATTAGCTATGGCGCCGATGAGTCTTGCATTTCTATCACTGATAAACACCAATTCAGAAGAGTCCGATACAACAGTTTTAAGCATCTCCATAAACCAAGTCCAACTTGCATCATTCTCACCATCGAGTACACCAAACGCTATGGGATAATGGTGACGATTAGGATCTTGAGCTGAGGCAAATATTAGAACACCACCATATCCGTTCTTCAGAAACGTTGCATCCACAATTATCACTTTCCTCATTACTTTAAACCCTTCAATGCTAGCTCCCAAAGCTTTGAATAAGTACATGAATTTGGAGCTTTCCTTATCCAATTTCAAATGTGTTATTGTACCATTATTTACCTTCTCTAACATGTGCAAATAGCACTACAACATCTTGTAGCTTTCTTCCGGGTTAACATGCAAATCACTAACAGCTTGGTTTTTCCCTCTCAAAGCTGTTGAGTATGATATTGTGACACCTAATTTTGTCTTCACAAGATCCATGATAATTTTAGGAGATGGAGTTTCCATTTGTCCTGGATAATCATCATGCAAAAGAGCTGCAACTAATTCTAGTGTGCCGTGCTTCTTCATGTTGTTGTTGCTTCTACTCTGAGTAGCCCGAGAGCATGTATGCATCTTCGTGTACTTTCTAACCGAGAAAATATCAGTCTTTGTAATCCTCGTGGCTCGTAAACCCCATTTACATATTTCTTTAGTACATTTTAGCACTAAACGGCTCCGATCCGACTTTTTAATAACAAAACCATAACTGTTAAGAAATGAGGCTTTATCCACCACAGATTGCAATGCCGTCTTATTTGGAAATTCTTGAAGTAGACTCAAACCCAAACCGTCTTCCCATGGCTCTATAAACGACTGGCTAGCTTCTACAACAAGTGGAGGCTCAACATATTGATCACCCATATCTCTATCTGATCTACATATACCTTCATCACTCATACCTTCATCACTCATAACTTCATCACTTGTTACAATTCCACCCTCTTTAGTATTAAAGACATCATCATCATCATCATCATCATCCTCCTCCTTCTCTAGTTGTTTTGCTTGTTCTTTTTCTACGTAGAGAGTAATGGCATTAGCTCCGATTTCCCCGCTCTCGACAGTTGCTCGGGAAGTCCCGAAGTAGTGATGACCTCCACAAACAGAATGCATCTATGGTTCTCGTTATCAATGGACGTTAGATAAACATATAGATCCTCATCATCACAAATAGCCTGTTGTTCCTCACATCGAACCAGTAGTGGAATGTAACTAAATTGCAATTTAACCTCACTTTCATCTAACACAAGCTTCTTGTATATCCTAGCTTCTACCATTGACAAAGTTATCTCCTCCGCTGATTTCTTCAACAATATACTATACAAGCGACCTTGCCATTTAAAATGTATGTTGACATTGTTGCTCATTGTTTCCTGCCAAAACAATACACAAAACTCACTCATTCACTACAATCAGTTATACCAGTTGTACCCAGTTCTCTCTCCTCCTATCGCAATAAACCAAATTGGATCGTTTCGAGTTCTAATATACAATTCATTACGATTCAACCACTAATATCCATTTCTTACCACTCCTAATCGACCCACAAACCATTCTCAAACACCCAATGTGCGTACCAAAATAATGTGCATAATGAAATCCAATTTTGCAAATCGAAAACTAAATCAATTGAAGAACGGACCTGGATCTTGGCTCAATGCAGATCCACGGAGGCAAAGAAACGACGGCGGTTGAGTTGAGGGAGCTCGACGGCGACGGAAAGCTCCTTTTCCGACGCGATTCTGCCGCCCGGTATTTTCGATTTTTTTTTCCGGCGGAGGCAAAGAAAACGGGAATGCGACCCCGATTTTTTTTTTAAAATTTTTTTTGCATAAACAGATAAATAAGAGTAGGGCTATTTTTGTCTTCTCACATATGTTTAATCGAAAAAGGGGCATGAAGATGAGAAAGGGAGATAAGAGATTTGTGTTTGAGCAAAATGTCATTTTCAGATCATGTCTCTTTGATTGGAATTGATTTAGATTCTCGGGTCGATCCGATTTCGAGCGGGTTGGGCGGATAAAATTTGGGTATAAGATATAATTTTTTAATTTTGGCTAAGGTAAGAAGGTAATTTACCTATTTTTCGGATTAAATTTAATTGAAACAGAAAATCATTTTAATGAGGAGAGTTTTGAGATTATATCATTTCAAAAGTGTCTTTTTGAGATGAATTCTCTTTTTTCATGTACTCGTTTTTTTAATAATTAAAAAGAAAAACCCTTTCCCTTCATTCAATGAAATTTAACTCCTCCTGGTCAGTTAGTTGATGACATGAATGAAATTCAGGTAGTTAGTTGAAGACATGAATCTTTGGTTTATAAGTAACTTTCCGATGAAAACCAAAAAAGCCAAAAAACAAAAAAACCAAAAAAAAAAGAAAAACCCTTTCCCTTCATTTCAATGAAATTTAACTCCTTGTCTATTAGTTGGTTGAATAATCATGTAGTTAGTTGATGCCATGAGCGAAAAGAATTAAAATCACCACTCCAATTTTGGTTTATAAGTAACTGTCGAAGAAAACAAAAAAAAACCAAAAAAAAAACTAAAAAGACCCAGAAAAAAAAAAAATCAAATAGCATGGAAGATGCAAGAGATATCGGGCAAAACTTATCAGAGGTTTCGGCAAGAAGGGATTACAGAGAGTTCCGGTCCGGTCCGAAGAAAAGAGGTTGTCGAAAGTTTTTTCATAGTTTAATCTGCGGAAGTTCCGGTCCATCCGATGAAACCACCACCGGAGAAATGAATCCGACCGTATTTGTATTCGGGCGATCATTTTTATATCCTCAAGGACCTCCATCTTTAGCTCGTACTGTCTCCTTTGGAGCTGCTTTCCCATCGGCTAGGTCTCCCGACCGCCCCAACCAGCAATATTCTCCAGCTAACATTACTATCACCTCAGGTCAAAAGTCAAGCCTTATACGAACATTCTAGAATAAAGTATTATATGATTTATATAAATAAAAATGAAATATTGTATGGGTTTTCTATTTAAGATTCTCTATCCATATATATTCATGGTTTCTTAATAAGTTTATTTTAAATAATAACAAAATAGTATATGAATTTTATATAAATAGTAATAAAATGTTTATATGGGTTTCTCAAATAATTTTTTCTATCCATATATTCACGGTTTCTCTATAATTTTTTAAAAAACTATGATAAAAATTTACATGATTTAATAGAAATAATAATAAAATATTATATGGCTTTTTCAAATAATTTTTTCTATCCATATATATATTCGAGGTTTTCCTATGAGTCTATTTTAAATAATAATACAATTTTATATGATTTTATATAAATAATAATAATTTGATTTTATAGAAATAATAATAAAAAATATATGGGTTTCTCAAATAACATTCTCTATCCATATATTCAAGAGTTCTCTATAGTTTTATTTTAATTAATAGTAAAATTTTATATGATTTTATAGAAATAATAATAAAATATTATATGGGTTTCTCAAATAACATTTTCAATCCATATATATATATATATATATATATATATATATATATTCATGGTTTCTCTATGAGTTTACTTTAAATAATAATATAATTTTATACTCCCTCCGTTTCAAAATAATTGTCATTCTAGCTTTAATTTTTTGTTTCATATTACTTGTCATTCTGCAATTTCAATACACATTTATGACTAATTTTTCTATTTTTATCCCTACCTTTCAGCTTATTAATTACTTATATTAAATAAACATTATACTTAAATAGAGGTAAAACAGATTTTTAATATGTTTTCTTAATTTGTGTGAAAAGCTCCAGAATGACAATTATTTTGAAACGGAAGGAATATGATTTTGTAGAAATAATAAAGATTATATGGGTTTCTCAAATACCATTGTTGAGGAATCTCAGTCATCATGTGTGCAAGTGTGATGTGTGCAACTGTAATGTGTGCAAGTGTAATGATGATCTCTATGTTTTTTTGTTGTTGTTTGATGATCTCAATGTTTATTAACCTCTTTTCAGACGACACACCGTTTTTTCATTCTTCTTTTGTTTTCTTGGTCAATCATTTTAACGTCTTAAATTTTATTAAAAACCATAGGTGCAAAATCTAGTTCAAGTGTTAATCTTTATATATTGGTCCGTTTTGCTGGAAAAAAATTTCTATTTGCAAACCCCCTAAAGCTTTGATTTCTAGACGGGTTTGTTTTCCGATCACCTCTCTCAACCCGGAGCAAATCCATGGCGACTTCTGCAATCATCAAAAAAGGAAGTTTGGTGGATAGTTGTGGAAGAAGTTTCTTACTTTCTTATGTTGCTACGCTTTGCAGCCGAATTCTACACCGTGCGATTTTGGTGAATCTATAATCTTGACCTGTTTGGCTTGGGATGGCAAAAGGCAAAGCAAAGAGTAAGAACATTTTGCCTTGATCACATCTCACAATCAACCGAATTACCCTTCCCTCCAGATCAATCACAACGAGGCAATCAAGTAATATCATTGTCTATTAATTCTCTGCCATCGAATCGATTGTCAGCACTTTCCCTCCAGGAAACTCTCTCTGTCAAGTCAATTCTTGACAGGACAACTCCACAAACAGGATTATGATTGCGAGTTTTGAGCTTGTTGCTCTTTTTCACTATAATTCATCAACAGTTTTCATTACTAATTTGTGAGCCAGTTTCTTGAAGAACAAGAAACTGTTTGTAGCCAGAGACTGCGTTCACGCGGATGAATTGATAGCAATCTTCTCGAGATGCTCGAGGCATCAAGATGATAATTGATCTTGTCTAGATGCTCGGGGCATTAGGACAACTACTCGATATGTCCTTCCAGAGGAAAGGAGTCTCCAATTGCATAAAATCTCTTTTAGGCAATTTTTTTGCACTGGTCCTTTTTTTTTTTTTTGAATGAATGTAAAATTAATATTCAAACAAAAACGTTTTTACAATAATTGTTACATAAATCAGAAAACATTAAACATATTTTGGAGAAAATGCAAAGGCCAAAACATACGCTATGGCTTTCTAAGATGGTCAAGATGCAAACCATTCAATCATCCCATTATCATAAGTAGAGTTACCGACCATACGAAGAGCACTCAAACGATTCCTCATGTTCTTATCAACCATCTTGACAATTTGATTAGGCGTTAATGGCTTCTCTCCATGACGACGTCTCGATTGGAAAGTGTATCTGAACAAGAACAGTTTGAGCTTATCAAGGCTGGAGTTGTAGAGAAGTGACCTACGGTCATTTTTATTGATGTGAGTTGTTTTACAAGACACCTCAGTGGCTTGTTGGTGTCTTGTTCCTGATTGTCATGGTCCGCAGGAACCTCTCCTGGCAAGTCCTTTGACAAGACCAAACTCTGTATCGTATGCTATTTGTAATCTACTAGCCTTTTGAAACAATTGTTTTTTGCATTATTCACTTTGGTCTATGCTCGATCTTGCCTCATGACAGACCTTGAAAACTTCTAATAGCATCAAAAATCATCCAAGAAACATATTTGTAAACACAAGTGAGGTAATATGTAGTACAGAAAATGAATGACATAAGAGAATTGTTAAGTAGGATTCATTTCCTACTCCCCGGGACCAAGTCCATAAATCAAATCCACTAGAACCAGAAAACAAATACAACTTATTCGCAAACGCGTAAATCAAGTATAACTTCTTAATTTATCGTTCTGTTCAATAACATGAATTTTTCAGGATAAACTAATCATGAGCTAAACTCCCCCTCAGCCTAGACTTGAGTTTTGTGGAATCTCCACACACCAACACGCACGGTTGGCAACGGCCCGCAGCCACATGTCTTGCTAACAGCACCAGCAAGACCACACCTCCACACCAGAACATTTGATCAGCTCAAACAGCATGAACTGCTACTACAGTAGCAGCAACAACAACCAACAAACAACAAACGACGACGCCTTCTTCTCTCAGATAAACTCTCTGTATTTTTCTCTTCTAAGACGCGTAAAATAAGTCAGCCACCGTGCCTCTCTATATATACTTATAAAGAGCACCTCCTTAACCTAAAGACACTTTTCTTTCTTATAGTTATCCTTTCCTTATTTTTCTTAAAAAATATTCTTCAAATATCTTTTTCTTTTTCCTCCACGTAAGTATCTTTTTCTTTTTTCTAGTTTAACTCACATCAATACTCAGCACCTTTTTAGCAAACATACACCTCAACTTGGTTCTGCACTTCCTTTAGTATCCTCTGTAATACTTACAACTGGTACAGAAAAAAATCCAAATAACTCCTCTTCAATATTCAACAAGCATCTGAACTCAAAGCAGAGCTACCACACAATTCATAACCACAAGCATCATAACCGAATCCAAGCATACTACCAACACAAGTTATCAAATAAAGTATGATCAGACTTGGTTTGGTCCTTACTCCTTTATCACACACATATTTTCCCTACAAAACAATCAAAACATCAATATCTCAATTAAAACACACAACTCAGATCCACAATTTAGAGCATCTCCAACCCACTTTTATTTTATTTCTATTTGCTATTTAAAATAGAGTTTAGAGTTAAATCTGTTAAACTCATCTATATTTTCAACTCTAAATAAAGATTGCTATTTTTTACTTTATTTTAAAATTTTTCTTATACTCTAAAATAGAAAAAAATAGTATTTCACTAAAACATAGGAGTACAATGGAAATAAAATAGAAGAATGTTATTTTTTACTCTATTTTAAAATAGAAAATAGAAAAATAGATTGGAGATGGTGTTAGTCGTGAAACCTTTATCCTCCTTCCTTCTAATCTTAATCATTATAGCAATAAATGTGAAGTAATGCTACAATTCTCAATAGCGCAATAAATGTAATATCTATCATTAATAAAACAAGGAAAATCATGTGATAGAAGTGTAGTTTAAACTGCTGTGGGAACTGAAACTCGCAAATACAAATCTTTAATAACATTTCACAGCTTGTATATCAAATAACTAGTGAACTTAGGGGAATATGCCACTTTTACGTCGATGGACAAGAAACTTAAACAAACATGAGCGAAGTGTGTCAAACCAAAGATGAATATGCAATGAAATAAATGAGAGAGCTGTGAGCGAAGCAAGGCAAGCGATAAGGATTAAGCTCCACTTAGGTTCCTGGTGGCGGATCAAGATCATTGTTGCAGTGAAGGCAAGAACCATGGAGATGATGGACACAAACAATGCTAGTAGCCCGAACATTAGCTTTAATGGTAAGGCCCGCCGGAAATCATCTTCGGCATATCGAGAAGTCAATATTGACAAGAAGAACACAATCGATGTCACCGATGAAAAGAGGGCAACTGAGTCTGACAAGATAAAGATATCAAACCACAATTTCTTCCTAAAGTTAGGAAATCCCATTGCTACATCGTTTCCACCCGGTACGGTAAAGGCTGCTGCAAAGACCACAGTCGCTATCAGCGTTGCTACAAGCATACATGATGTTGCGGTATCTTTCATCCATTTTTCTCCTTCTTTGCGTAACTCTTTGTGTAGTTTGGTAAAGAGATCATGCGCTACTTCTCCAAAACAGTTTTTAGCTTTAATGTATGAACGAGGAACTATCTTTTTAACAGCCTGGATGCGATAAGATAGCTTGTAAGGATATCTAAACAAATAGAAGTGGAGAAGATATTATATTACAGTAGAGTTATGTTTAGCGTACCTCGAACCAAAGGATCTCTCTTTGCATTTGAAGTGCTGCTCCTGATATAACATGTAGCCGATCTGGAGAAGGCAAACGTGCCACAAGATGCAACATGTTATTTTCTGACTCATCTTCTTTATACGCTGCTATCAAATCCTTAATAGTCCCTAGCTCATAGATTATATCGAAGATTCTTTCATGACGATTCAAAGCAGCAATGTGGAATAAGCTTCGACTTTTTTCATCAACTTTCCATATCAGGTCTGGATAAGACCGAATAAGAATAACTAAAAACTCAACATTTCCTGATTTTGCAGCATCGAAAAGTAGTCTTGAAGGAGTCCTCATTAAATCTGAAACCTTATCCATTGGCAACTGCAAAACTGAATTCCATAACTCCTCTACCAGCTGATGAGCTAGGGTTCGCATTTTGGCTCCATGAAAGAACCCCTTATAAACTAAATGAATTTTTTTTTGTTAGTCATGATGTAAATACATAGGTTTCAACATCATTCAATGGATATAAAAGCATTTTCAAGTAATGTTGGCTCTTGGGATGACCTTATTCAGATCTCAAGCTCAGATAAAATCTTTGCTTACTTACTAGAATTTGCTAGTCTCTCAAACAAGTTTAGCTGTCTCCTGTGCGAAATTGCAGAAGGCTTGCGAGCCATCAAGTGCAAGGCAGTTTCCCCAGTACCAATTCGAGAAATGGCTAGTTGTCTTTCCATTTTCAACATCCTCAGAGCTTCATCTGCCATAATGCTTGAATGAGAACAAAAAAATAAATTTAAGAAAAATAATAGAAGGAATTTTTCTTTTTTTGATAAACCGTGGACGTTTCGGCTTTTTTGACCAAAATTGTACTCGGTGCCTGGAGCAAGCCATGCGTAAATCACTCATTCTAAACGAATCTGAACTAGTGGCTTTTGAGTAAACTCAAGAACCACTAGACCAAGGCCCACTTGGTAAAAACAAAAAGGTTGAATATTTACCATAGATATCAGCTAATATGATTAACCGAAAGAGATTCATAAATTCCACATCAGTTAGATCTCCAAAGTCTGTTTTCCCGCGTAGGTATATGACCATTTCAGCATGACCAAACATAGCTGCCATGTGGATTGGAGTCATTCCTCCACCGCCACGAATCATGGGAAGATCTGGATTCTTGTTTATCAACATTTCAGCAATCTCGATAACTCCCGACGCAGCAGCAAAACATAAGGCTGTGTTGTCGGCCTCGTTTTTCAGGGCCAAGTCCTCGGGGTTCATTCTTCCTAGTAGATTTCTCACAAACCCCTTGTGCTTTGCTGCGACAGCGATGTGAAGAGCAGTTTCCGATCTACTGGTAATGTGCTCGCGCACAATACCATTTTCTTCATCGATTATAGCTTTCGCTGCTTTCCAGTCTCCTTTCAGAGCAGCTTGATACAGTGGAACGCCTATAGTCAGGTGCTTGACTCGTACTCCATCTGGAGGGAGGAAAAACGAGAGAAACAAAGCCATTGAAACAGAATAAAAAATAATAACTGTAATAGAATCATCATTCAAGAGAGGTTACCATCATATGAAAGTTGACCGTGAGCATTAGGATCTTTATTAGGCGATGGCCTACTTGACCCTGCAATATCTACTATTATATCTTCTTGGTGTTTTCCTTGGTCCAGTATGTCCACTGTTTTAGACTGAGATCCAATTGGTGCAGCTTCACTCTGAGTTTTACTCTCCTGATTGCTCATCTTCCGTATACTGAGAAGGTTTCCAAGAGATATTAACAACAACACACATTATACTTTAGTAAACAGATAAAAGATTACGAAACAGATTCTCTAACCGTACCTTCAATATTTTTGTAGTTGGGCAAGACAATGAACAACTACTACACAGAGAATGTCGTCGAAGCAGATCAATTGTGGTGTTTTTTCCATTGCCATTGATTATGCTTATAAGCAACTCGGTTAGTGAAAAGAATTGAGGACGGGACATGATGGAAAGTTCGTGAATCAATTTCTAATTACAAACTGATCTAAGAAAACATTAATTATGTTAATCATACATTATATACCATTACAAATTTTGGATGTAGCGCTTCAACTACTGCTAGAGAACTCTATTTTATCTATTTTATATCTACTAGCTAGCTTAGTAGTTAGATTAGTCACCCTGGCGTTTGTATTATCTCGACTTCAACTCCATCTCTTCGCATATATAAAATAGATAAAATTGCTCTCTATGTGAGAGCTGTAAAAACAAAATGAGTATATATTTACACTAGGTACACCCACAAACTAGCTTAAATGATTTTTTGTCGTATGTGTTTGTGTGTGATTTTAGTCGTGCAAAAGTATGCTTATCTATAGAAAATGAGCCAAAATTACTTTAAACGTCAAGTTCCTCCTCTAGTAACCCATAACATTTTGCCAATTATGGGCCTGGTTAGTGTGGTCCTTAATAGAGCGGTTGAAGTAAGCTGTAGAAGTAATATGCTGATGAAGTTGTATGGTCTGAATTGTTTTTTATTTTATTTTTATAAAGGGTATTCAATCAAAATGAATAAAGGAAATTACATGGATATAACTTTAAGGGTCATATATAGTTTGAGAAAATAGCTAGAGAGAAATAAGATTAAGCATACACTTAAACTAGTAGAGTAGCTTTTGAGGACAATAAAAGCTGAAAAGAGTGTCCAAGGGGCTAAAGAATTGAGCTCACTAGAGTTAGCTTAGTTTAGTTTTGTAGAAACTCCATGTCCATCAAGAGAACTTCTCCAGGCTCAATCACAACTGCATCTTCCTTAGCTAAAGGTAAGATTGACTGAGGAGAAGGTGTTTCACAAACTGGTACAGCTTCAATGACTGTAATTGATGACATAGATGGTTGATGAATTTCTTGAATAGGTGTGGATTTAGTAGCAGAAACTATAGCATAAGATAGTAGCTATGGCAGAAGCTGCAAAAGTTCTGGCAGTTGTTGTAGCATAAAATGTGGAAGTAGTCGTACGTAGCAGATTGTCAAGTTAACGAAATTGACAAGTTAATAGCTAAAGTTTGCCATGAGATTATTGAGTCTTGAGCAGAGATAATTTCCACGGTGGTGGACTCTATTGAATTTATGACATGTTCTTAAACAGCAGCAACATTTGTGATTGTGACAAAGGTAGAGACATAAACCAGCACTACTGTTGTATTAATAGCCGAATGTTGCCCTGAATTGTTTTCTTCCAATCACACATTAATTAAAATAGTTCTATCTTCTGATTTTCAATCAAACTAAAAGAAAGTTGTATATTCCTATCAATGTATATATGTCAGTGAGTGTTTAATTAGATATATAAAAAGAACTGAAGGAATATTTGTAAATGGGATTGTAAAAGAATGGAACAGAATAAATAATATAATAAATCTAGAGAAATTTAACTGAACTACCAATTTCTTAAAACTTTTTTTTTCCAGTCCACTATAATTACAAAAGCATTTTCATTAATACCACAGATTCAACAAAGAAAAACAATTTTGTCCTACACTTTCTTTCTTTTTTCGTCTTTCTTTGATGGTAAAAGACTTGGTCTATATATATATATATATATATATATATTGATGGTCGACATAAATGGAGGAAGTGGTGGATTGGTGGTAGACGGAGAAAGTGGTGGACAGAGATGGTGGTGGATGATGGACAGAGACAATGATGGTTGGTGACAGAACGTCGGAGACGATAGTTGTGGACGAAAACAGTGATAAATGGTGGACGTAGACAATGAAATGGATAGAAACGGTGGTTGTTGACATGGAAGAAAACGGTGGTAGATAGTGAACAAAAAAGAAAACAAAAAAACGATGACAAAAACGGTGGTTATGGACGAAATAGTGGTTATATTGGGCAAATCCACTTTAGTGTTCGTATGACATTATCATTGAAATTATCAATCCAAATTCTTCATCTAAATGATCTATTTAAATGATGTTCGGTTCCATTTTTAAATAAATTATAGAGCAGAAATAATTTCCACAGTGGTGGCCAAATCATCCACCACCATCTCGTCTTCGTATGACATTACCATTGAAATTATTAATCCAAGTTTTTCATCTAAATGATCTATTTAAACGAGACGGTGGTTGTATTGGCCAAATCCACTTTAGTCTTCGTATGACATTCTCATTGAAATTATCAATCTAAATTCTTCATCTATATGATCTATTTAAATAATATTCGGTTCCATTTTTATTGTTCGTTTGAATAAACTTTTGTTTGTTTAGTTAGTTTTTTTGTACATTTTCATCTCCATGCAGATGATTTTAATAAAAAAATATTAAAATCTGAATGCTTTTATCTAATCATATTTTTAACCTTAATCTTAACTATATTAATTTAAATTCTTCATCGAAATATAATTACCACTAAATAATTTTCAAAGTATTAAATTTGACATTTATAAATTTACATATTCATGAAATATATATTTCTCTATATAAAAATCAAAAAAATATTTAATAATAAGCGAGAATCAAAATAAAAACTTTAATTAAAGTTCTTATCAAGACTTTTTTTCTAATTATAATGGCAAACATAAAAACTTGTTTTCTAAAAGTAAAAATTCAAATCGAAAAAATGGTAATCTAACAATAAAACCAACGTTATTTTATAGTTTTGGATGGAAACACACAATTTTTGGACTTTACAGGTTTGGCGAAAAAATACGATTCTCTATTTTAGAGGGAAAACATAATTCCGTAATTTTCCATTAAAATAATGATTTTACAGTTATGGCAAAAAAACACAATTCTCGAATTTTGCGGTTTTGGGAAAAAAACACAATTCCTCGATTTTATATTTTTGGCAAAACACACAATTCTCTGATTTTGTGGTTTTGGTGGTAAAATGTACTACAATTTTTCTGCCAAAATCGTGATTTTATATTTTTGGCGGAAAAACACAATTTTACGTTTTTATGGTTTTGGCAAAAAACGTAATTTTGCGATTTGGCAAGATAACGCCAAAATAAGCAATATTTAGATAGACCATTTGAATATTGATGGATGTCATAATCAATATTCATTTTTTACAATACCATCCAAATTACATCTTCATCCATGTGATCGATTTAAATGAGCAAACGAACATCCCCTTAATGAGTTTTTTTCATTTGTCCCTTTTTGCGTACCCGGTCCTATAGAGATTCTCACTGAAATTTTTAAAATGTTTCAGAACACGTCATGACAAATAAACTAATGGTAAATATTAGTAAAAATTTACCTATGTACTAACAAGGACGTGATCGTGCTTTGCTCTTGTTGGAGAGAAAGGTGAAACTATGCTACCACTTTGATGCACAGGAAGATAGTGGAGACGAAACCATAATGTTAAACATAAATTCTCTAGGATACCCCATTTTGAAGTTATGTTTTCAAAATTACCACTACTTTTTAAATGTTTCATAAATATCACTTTTTCAATATTCCACAGACTAATATCACAAACACAAAATTGATTTTCAAAACTTTTTAATTTAAAGTTTTTTTGTTTAGGTTAACTATTATAGTATTAGAGTATAATTTTTAGAGGATAGTGTTTGGGTTTAGAGTTTAGGGTTTAGTTTTGAATGTTGAAAGTTAAATTTAGTTTTGTGGTATTTGTGAAACATTTGATAAATAATGGTATTTGTGGAACATTTGAAAAATGGTGAAACTTTGGAAAACAAAACTTCAGTTAGTGATATTTTTGAGAATTGCCTTGTTGATTTCTCTTTTACTGTATTCATGTTATTAATGGTATACTCACATGAAGATTGTGGTGGTGATGACATCCCAAATAAAAACGTCGGAGATACATGACTAAGATGATGATGTAATTTCTGCTAAACGGGTCACCCGGGTAAAAACGCTCTTGAAAACCTATTGCGAGTATAAACGCCGTGGGATGAAAAATAAATGCTGTTGCAAAGCCTAAATCATAAACACCATCTCTTTTTTTTTTTTTCCTTAAATTTGTATGTAATGGACCAACATTTTTTCCTTGCCTTGTGCCTTGGAGTCGAGTCATTTAGGTCCTTTAAGTTTCGGTCTTGGTTTTCGGTGTTTTGGTTTATGTGTTTTACTCTAGAACTTAGTTCAAGGTGTATTTTGGCTTGTGTCTCTTGTAGAAACTGGAAAACCGAATTGAAAAATACGAATTGAAAACGATAAGGAATTATAAAGAAGATCTTAAAACCGGACACGGAGTCGAGATAAATTTCTGTCCTTAATTCTGAAAATCGCCCGTAGTGTGACGGATTGATGCGATTCCGAATCCCAGGATGAAACCGTGACAACAACGATTCACAACACTCGAAATCGAAGTCTAACGAACGAAAGAACTATGTAAACTCTCGAGACACTTACGTTTGGAGAAAGTTTGAATGTTCAAATTTTCTGGGTTGAAAATTTGCAGGAAAAACGATTAAGGAAGAAGAAGATGCAGACTTGGTTTTTATAGAACCGGAAAATTGGCGGTTACCAATTGGAACAATCGCAATGGTTCAATGGTTCGGTTACCAATTTTGATTCGCAATTGTTCGCCGGTTCGGTTACCAATTTGGGTCGCAACTAATCGGTTTATTGGGCCGAAAATTTGCAAACTGGGCCAGAAAGATTGGGCCGAATTTTCCCCAAAAATAATAGTCTTGATGGACCTTTGGTCCAATTGCCCAAGCCCAAGCCCAAGCCCGAGCCCAAGCCCGAGCCGAGCCGAGCCGAGCGGCGGCGGCGGCGCGCGCGTGTGTGTGATTCCAATTTCTCACATGCATCATGCATCATGCTTGTTATTTGTAAACATGATAGAAGAGGGTAGTATATATACCACTCCACTTTTCCCTTTCTAACCAATGCGGGACTTTAGTAAGTGGGTTGACTTTAATTGTCACACACACTACACTTTGACCTCACATTTCCCATTCACCATTACTTCAATTTTAACTTATGAGTATTCCAAGTTGTAGTCCAAACTACAAGCTTTCCAACGAACTCATAATCCGGTAATTCCGGGCAATGACCTTGCCGGAAAAGCCACCGAAAAAGTGACGAAAATCACTTGTAAAATTTAAGTTCCAACAATCCTCCACATGAATTGAAATAACCTCTAAACGTATGACGACTCGATAAACTCTAAAACCCTACTGATTAGACCAACTTAATTGACTAGACAGACAGACGAACTTTTCGAGAGTATAACGAAAAATTACTGTATCTGAGTTTGTAGCAATGTTTCAGCCTTGAACCACTCATAGTTAGTAGCTGTCAGATTTACTTGGCCAGGAGGTGGACATGATGTCTTGAACCACCCGGATTTCGATGTAAACCTAGACAACAGCTATAACACAGTTTCATTTTCTCATAGAACCTTGTTCTCTATTGTGTTCATTTTGGCCTTGAACTTGCCTGGTTATCATGAGTGAACTTGGAGAATATAGCCTTTCCTTCATTCTTCTAGAAACGGCCCCATTTCACACTCACTAGGTGATCCTCATAAGCTTATCTTTAGAAGTATCATGTAATACTTTCTATTATAAGGCTATGAAATCATTAAAAGCCAAATGCTTATCCTTATACATACCGATGTAACACTGTATGTCATCCTAGGAACTGGGTAGAGATATTACTCTCACAGTGTTCTTCCAATTTAAGTTTGAATTAGTTGTCCCTTTGAACCTATTTCTTGGGATCTCCAGTCATGTAGGTGGGGTTTCCATCAAACTTTAATTTTATTCATAGGCTTTTAAACCTATTCCTCTTGATGATTTTTCTACTTGATCTCTTGCCAAACCTTTAGTGAATGGATCAGCTAGGTTGTCGGCAGATTTGATATAATCTATTGTGAGTACTCCTGTTGAGATCAAGTTTCTAATGGTTTTATGTCTTCTTCGTATGTGACGAGACTTACCATTGTAATTATTATTCAGTGCCCGAGAGATAGCCGATTGACTATCACAGTGTACACGTAAAGCTGGCACTGGTTTCTCCCACATGAGCATATCTTCCAAAAAATTCTAAAGCCACTCAGCTTCTTGAGCTGTTCTGTCCAGAGCGACAAACTCAGATTCCATGGTCGATGTGGCTATTACGGTTTGTTTGGTAGATTTCCAGGACACTGCTGCACCTCCAAGGGTAAAGACATATCCACTTGTGGATTTTGAGTTTTTGGAGTCCGCAATCTAATTCACGTCACTGTATCCTTCCAAAACTGCTGGTTCTTTACCATAGTGTAGTCCATAATTTTTGGTATAACGTAGGTAATTTAATACTCTAGTTATAGCTTTCCAATATTTATGTCCTGGATTACTGGTATAGCGACTGAGTATGTTTACTGCGTGCGCTAGGTCGGGTCTAGTACAGTTTGTCAAGTACATCAGACTTCCGATTACTCTTGCATATTCCACCTGAGAAACTGCATCTCCTGAGTTTTTAGTCAGGTGAATATGAGGGTCGACTGGAGTTTTTGCAGTCCCACTTGAATAGTTCTTAAATCTATCAAGTATCTTTTGAGCATAATGTGATTGTGATAAGATAATTCCTCCAGCATGTCCGTGAATCTTAATACCGAGAATGACATCTGCCAATCCCATGTCTTTCATTTCAAAGTGACTATGAAGTAAATTCTTAGTTTGATTAATCTTGTCATTAGTGTTGCCAATAATGAGCATGTCATCAACATACAAACACAACAAAACATATCCGTGTGGAGTACATTTGATGTATATGCATTTATCACATTCGTTAATGTTGAAACCATTTGACATCATCACATTATCAAATTTTTCAAGCCATTGTTTTGGAGCTTGCTTCAGTCCGTACAATGACTTGACAAGTCGACAGACTTTGTGTTCTTGTCCGGGGATAACAAAACCTTCAGGTTGTTTCATATAGATCTCTTCTTCTAAATCTCCATGTAAAAAAGCGGTTTTGACATCCATCTGATGTATTTCTAGGCCTCTTAAAGCAGCGATACCAACCAACAGTCTGATGGAGGTTATTCGCGTCACTAGAGAATATGTGTCAAAGAAATCCAGACCTTCTTTTTGTCGGAATCCTTGGACCACGAGCCTAGCTTTATACTTATCCATAGAACCATCAGTTTTCATTTTTGTTGTGAAAATCCATTTGGACCCTAGTGCTTTAAACCCTTTGGGTAGATCGGTAATCTCATATGTATGATGTTGCAATACAGAATCAATCTCACTATTGATAGCTTCCTTCCAATAAGGTGCATCGGGTATAGACATGGCTTCTAAGTAAGTTCTTGGTACATTCTCTGTGAGAAAGACCATCATGAAATCATCGCCAAAAGATTTTTCCTTACGAGCTCTTTTGCTACGTCGAGGTTCATCTGCTAAGTCTTCCACTTCATGTGGTGAAGGTTTGGAAGTGCTTGCCTCATTTGTTGAGGAGCTTGTTTCTCTTTGTTCAAGTGTCCTCTTCGGACGTTGTTTGTCCTTACAAGGAAAAATGTTTTCAAAGAAAGACGCATTCCGTGATTCCATCACTGTATTAACATGGATATCGGGTATGTCTGATTTGTGAACCAGAAAACGATAAGCACTGCTGTTGTGTGCATATCCTATGAAAATACAATCCACTATTTTTGGTCCGATTGTGACCTTTTTCGGAGGTGGTATTGCGACTTTTGCAAGGCACCCCCACACTTTAAGGTATTTGTACGAAGGTACAACACCTTTCCAAAGTTCATATGGCGTCTTGCCAGTAACTTTATGTGGTATCTTGTTGAGGATATAGTTCGTAGTAAGCAAAGCTTCCCCCCCATATTGACTGGGGTAACCCAGATTCTTGCAACATTGCATTCATCATCTCTTTCAGAGTTCGGTTTTTTCGTTCCGCAACCCCATTAGACTCTGGGGAATAGGGAGCTGTCGTTTGATGTATGATGCCGTGTTGTTGAAAAAATCATTAAACGAACCATCATACTCTCCTCCTCTATCACTTCGAACTATTTTAATAGTTTTACCTACTTGGTTTTCAACTTTGAGTTTATGCTCTTGGAATTTTGACAAGGCTTCATCTTTGCTACGTAACAAGTATACATAACAATATTTTGTGTGATCATCAATAAATGTCACAAAATACTTTTTACCGCCTCTAGTTTGTATAAATTTCAGATCGCATAAATTTGTGTGTATTAAACCGAGAGGTTCTGTATTTATTTGAACTTGGGGAGAAGGAGTTTTTGTGAGTTTGGCTTGTACGCATATCTCACATTTGTCCTTGTTTACTTTGCATTTCAGAATTAGGATAAATTCATCAATCTTTGCATAGATTTATAATTGACATGTCCTAAACGTTCATGCCAAATATCAAAAGACTCAACCAAATAAGCAACATAATTATTATTAGATGAATTGTCAGCAATTACAACATTAGCGTTATTAATCTTATCAGGACGGAGGACTGTCGAAACACACAACTTGACAAGTCCTCTTTTAGCATAACCCTTTCCCAAATACACCCCATTCTTCCTAAGGATCAATTTGTCAGCTTCGAAGTTGACGCTGAATCCTGCTTTGCTCAAGAGAGTTCCCAAAACCAAGTTCTTCCTCATGTCCGGCACATGCTTCACATTGTTGAGTGAGAGTTCACGTTCTGACGTCAGCTTCAGAACCACTTTGCCGCGACCTTCAATCTTTGAGTAAGCCGTGTTTCCCATGAACAGCTGATCCTTAGATTTACTCTTCTGATAAGTGGTGAACATCGATTTATCAGTGCAGATGTGGGTGGTTGCACCAGTGTCATACCACCACTCCCGTGGGTTGTCGTCCACCATGTTGATTTCATTGACGACAGCACACATATCCTCTTCAGTGAGGTTAGCTTCAGCCTTTCTGTTACCCTTGGGTTGGCTCCTACATAGATCAGATTTGTGGCCTACCTTGCCACACTTGTGGCACTTTCCTTTGAACTTCTGTCCTGGTTTTGCAACCCTCTTGAAATTTGTTGAGGATGTCGGTTTTAGGGACTTTTGCGGAGATATCCGTTTCCCTTTACCCTTGCTCTTGTGCTCAGCCACATTGACATTGTGTTGCTCCGGAGGAGAGAAATTAGCACGGTTCCTGTCTTCCATTTGGAGCCTCGTGATGACATCAGAGAGTGACATTGGCTTCTTTTTGTGCTTGAGATAGTTCTTGAAACTGAGCCAGCTCGGGGGAAGTTTCTCAATAAAACAATTGACAGTGAAGATCTCACAGATTTGCATTCTCTCAGCAACAATCTCATGGCACAGCAAACTGTGGAGGTCGAAACCAACTCAATTGAATTTGTCGAAGGTCGAAAAGAGAAACTGAGTCTTCTGAGTATGAATCACAAAGCAAAAGTCGAAGATATGTTTTATTGCTGTTTCTGTTAAGCTCTGATTACAAATGATTCGATCCCCTTTTTGGGAGATGATAATGAACTATATATAGTGTCTCTAAGTAAAATGGGCCAGCTAATAAATGGACCTGGCCCATTAAGCAATATATTAAAATTAGGCCCAAAATGACATTAAGCCCATTTTTGTTAATGAGTTTAATGTCATTTTGGGCCTAGATTCAGACTAGGCCTTTGTAGACTTGCTCCGATTTCGTTAGGATGCTGCCCAGTTGATCTTGTCGTTATATCGATCTCATAGGGGTGAAATCCGACCCCTACAGTTAGCCCCCCAGCTTGGCAGTATCGAGTTAAGATGGTGCCGAGGTAAAAATTGTCGAAGTCTGAGATCGATATGTTGGACTGCGAAGTCACATGTGTGAACGTCTCATCGTCGAACTCGGGAAGTCTCTGTTATTCCTCATTGAGTCGACGTCAGCGTGTTTTCATGTGCTTGTTTTCTTGCTCTTTTACTTAGAAGACTGAGGGAGTTACCAGGCGTGGATGTCTTGTCATCGAACTCGGGAAGTTTCTGTTATTCCGCGTTGAGCCGATGTTAACATGTTTTCCTGGGCTCCTCGTTTCATACTTGATCCGATTTTGTCAGGACGCTGCAAAGTTGATCTTGTCGTTATATCGATCTCACAGGAGTAAAATCTGACCCCAACAGTTAGCCCCCCAGCTTGGTAGTATCGAGTTATGATGATGCCAAGGTAAAAGTTTCTGGAGTCTGAGATCGATATGTTGGACTGCGAAGTTGCCAGGCGTGGACGTCTCGTCATCGAACTCGGGAAGTTCTTGTTATTTCACGTCGAGTTGATGTCTGCGTGTTTTCCTGGGCTTGTTTTCGTTTTATTGTCTTAAGAGACTGAGGAGGTTGGTGATCTTGATGCGTTGATGGGCTTTGAGGCCTGCTGGAAAGTTTTAGGAATTTTTACAAAAACCTAGTGATTTTAGGAAATCCTCCCAGTATAAATAGGTCTGCTTCTAAGGTATTATTTTCTACCAAGCCAAAGGTAAAAAATAAACTCTCGCCTCTTTATTTTATTGTTTTCAGGTTTTTGGTTTTTTTTTTTTTTTTTTTTTTTTGATCATAACCGCCGCCGTCGGTGATTCACCTCGACCCGCCGCTGCTTCTCTCGCCGTTATCGACTTCGTCAGGCCTCACCGTGATGGTCAGCGTCGTCATCTTCATCCTCCGCTTCGGCAAATCGAACTTCCGGCGACGTGGATCTTCCGACGGCATGGATCTCGACGACGTTTATCACCCCGGCGAAGCAAAGTTCGCTGCCAACGACGAAGCTTCATTCGCTGACGACAACAGCCTCGTGACGCAGTCTTCTCGCGGCGGGAATCTCCATCGGCGACCACACTCGACGCCTTCGCGACGAGACGAGATCTCCCCGTGATAACTCGATCGCGTCGAGAGAAGGAGAGAGAGAGAGAGAGAGAGTCGGTAGTAGGCGAGCTTCGCGGCGAGGAGAGAGAGAGGCGTGGCGAGATCGTGTGGAAAGTCGGTGGATCGAGACCTGGCGAGTTGACTCACTAACTGAGTCAACTCGGTGACTGAGTCAACTCGGTCAACGAGTCGACTCGGTCAACGAGTCATTTTTTTTTTTTTTTTTTTTTTTTTTTTAAACTCGGTGACTCAACGGTGCAGTGACTCGGATCCTTGCTGTTTAGTGCAACAGAGAGGTGAATGGCTTCCGATTCGGTGGATGTACAATTTACTTGTTCGCGTTACAAGGATGGCAGTGAAAATACTTCAGACTTAGATGATTCCGGAGAGATGGTTGCTGACCCTTTCCTCCTGGGAAGGAGGATGGTTCTTTCTCCAGCATCCGACACTGATAGTTTGTCGAGACCGGTTTACTCCAACGCTCTAGTCGTGGTTGATGAGGTTGACGATGAAGTTGTTGTTCATCCGGCTGCCAAAAGGCCGAGAGCAAAGCGGAGAAGACCTGATCCGCCTGGGTCTACCATGTCGACTCAGAGGTCTTTGGATGCCCTCACTGCTTGCTTTGGTTTTCCCGATGGAGTCGAGTTAGTCGTTCCTCGCTCAGATGCACGAGCAGATCATCTTCTAGAGGGCTACTTCACTCTGTACGAAGCGGCTATTTCAAATCTGACCCCAACAGTTAGCCTCCAGCTCGGCATTTCACGCGCAAAGGACACTACAGCGGCTATTTCAAACTTCGACGATTTCGGAGAGATGATCGTCGATCCTTTCTTTCTTAGAAAGAGAATGATTCTTTCTACAGAATCCTACTCCGTCAGTTTGACGAGGCCGGTCTATTCCAATGCTCTAATTGCGATAGATGAAGTTCGTGATGAGATTGCAATTTTTCCGGCTAGGTGGCGTTCGTTGATGGCGAGGCCTTCGCGACAAGGTTTTCACGCAGCTAGAAGGTCCGTACTAACGGGGTCTTGTGAAGACCCAGTCTGGTGAAGTGGATAGGCTTACACCGTGACGACGAGAAGACGACGACATCGCATAGTGGGCGTGTGAGGCGAGATTCGATCGGGTGAGAAAGATGGTGCTTCGAACTAACTAAGTGAAGGAGCATGGATTGCGAGGTGGAGAAGACATCGGCGTCGCGAGGCGAACCGCGATAAGATCCCTGATTTTGAGGAAGTGGACAACGAGAGGAAAACCCACATCGCCAGGTGGAGACGTCGTCGGTATCGCGAGGTGAACAGCGACAAGGTCTGTGATTTTGACGAAGTGGACAACGACCGAGGAAATCCCACATCGCAAGGTGGAGACGTCATCGGCATCGCGTGGTGAACAGCGATAAGGTCCCTGATTTTGACAAGATGGACAACGACCAAGGGAAGCTTGCGCATCAAAGTGGAGAAGACGACGACATCACAAGGTGAATTACGACAAGGTCCTGCGAACATCGACTTTGACGAAGCCAATCTTTATGATGCAGCTATGCAGCGAGCTGTTGATGAAGCAAAGTGTGAACTGGCGCCAAAGATCGTCCCTTGGTGAAGAGCTCGTTGATCTTGAGAAGCAAAAGGCAAACCTATCGCTCGCGGATGAGGTATTTGCTAAGCATGTGCGTGAGCTTGAAGGGATCCTTAAGGATTTTCTTGTTGGCACGACTGATGATCGAGTTGTGGAGACGAACGCTGGTGTCTTTGAAGAGGAGGCTGACTCGGATTCGAGTTCTTTTGATTCGTCAAGCGATGATAATTTGTAAAACTCTACGCCGGCGATTTCTTCTGAACAAGCCATTGAGATTGTCGATGACGTTGTCGACGACGTTGACGAGATCGCGCTTTAGTTAGATTTCAGACTTAGTATTTGATTCAGCTTATGATGTTTGTCCTTTTGTTCAGCGTCATTTTTGTCTTGCATTATTTGAGACATTGATTTGAGTTGGAATGGTCGTTTTGGTTCAAGGTGAGTTTGCGTCGACGCGCCCGCTCTGAAGATGAACATGTTATTGCGTAATGACCAACAAAGTTGTTGGGTTTTTTAGATGAACATTCTGGTTTACGAATATGTTCCCGTGAACAAATTCGCTCCAGCAATGAACACAAGATTTTGACCAGTGATTTGTTGTGTCCGCGCGTCCGCGGGAGAACTGGGTTTCTGAATTGAACATTCTGGTTTACGGATATGTTCCCGTGAACAACACCGCTCCAGCAATGAACACTGAATTTATACCAGCGATTTGTTGTGTGCTGGGTTTCTGAGTTGAACATTCTGGTTTACGGATATGTTCCCGTGAACAACACCGCTCCAGCAATGAACACCGAATTTATATAGCGCGCTTTATCCACTGGGGGATGTAAAGAGTTCGTCACTGTGGCCAACGGCGACAAGATGATAAAGAGAAGTAGTCTGTTAAAGACTTTGAGTGAGTGTGCAAGTAAACACTTGGGTTTTGATAAGTTTGCAAGTAAAAACTTGGCTTTTGATAAGTTTGCAAGTAGAAACTTGGCTTTCGATAATTTGCAAGTAAAAACTTGGCTTTTGATAAATTTGCAAGTAAAAACTTGGCTTTTGATAAATTTGCAAGTAAAAACTTGGCTTTCGATAATTTGCAAGTAAAAACTTGGCTTTTGATAAATTTGCAAGTAAAAACTTGGCTTTTGATAAATTTGCAAGTAAAAACTTGGCTTTTGACATTTTTTTTTTAAACGGCAAGCCGTGTATAAATATGGGAGTATACGAGTATACGTACCCACTCCCCCCCTTTTGAAGGAGGGGGGCAACTGAACCCATCCGAAGACGAGCTGCCTACGTACCCTATGAAGGGATCAAGTCGCTCCGTAGTTCGTTTGATTGTTGGAAGTAACTTAGTGTATTCGCCGTCTGGTTTCCGGAGGTAGACTCTCACTACTACGCCTCCCATGTTTTGGGGGTTCGCCGTTTGCCTCGTCCTTAGTTTCCATCTGAAAGTCTTTGAGGTTGAAGTCCCCTTTAAGTTGGCCAGCCGCCAGCTTTGCGGCGAGCATTCGACCGAGAGTCCTGCAATCGACAGTTGAATGCCCGTGGATGCGATGATAGTCACAGTAAGTCGATTCATCGTAAGAGTCTTGATCCCAGATCCATGCATTGCTCATTGTGTCTCTTCCATGACCTCGGGCCCGTCCTCTGCCGTAACCGGGAGAATCCACTTGATAATTATGCGCACCTCTAAATCCTCCTTCGTGCTCCACGAATCCAGGCGTTTGGTTGTTCTTCTTGTTGCCTTGGCTATTCTGATTGTGAGAGGGAGCGCTGGGCTGTTTGGTCTTTCCATGCTTTTCCGCCAACAGTTTCATCTCCTCTTCGTTTCTTGCGAACTTGGTGGCACGATGGAGAGCATCCTGGATAGTTGTTGGCTCGTTCACGATTATTTCCTTTCGGAAGTCTGATTCGTACCAAAGTGCTTTCTTCAGAGCTTCAAGGGCGGATGAGTCATCGATGCCTTTCACTCTTGATAAGACGGTTTTGAACCGTTCGATGAAATTGCGGAGAGTCTCAGTAGATCCCTGCGTCATTGTCCACAGATCGGCGCCTAGAGTTCTCCGTTCTATGAATATTGCATACTGCTTGAGAAAGGCTTCAGATAGCTGGTTGAAGTTATCGATGGAGTTGCTCTCAAGCCCCGAAAACCATTGGAGAGCCGGTCCTTTGAGATATTCCACAAACAGATGACATTGACCGATATCCATTTCGTCTTCTCTGAAATTGGCTCGCCCCATCGCTATAGTGAAGGCAGTGATATGGTCAGTTGGATCAGACGTACCCTCGTAGGTCGGCACCTTGATTTTTCCCGGGTCAGACAGCGTTGCTTTAGAGATGCGAGCTGTGAACGGCGTGCGTTGTGCTTCCTCAAGTACTCGATCAATTTCTGGCGTCGTGCTGATCGCTCGATGCATCTGTGAGCGCATCGCCTTTAGGTCCATGTCGGTTCGGCGCATAGAGGCGCGCAACTCTTCCAGTTCGTCTTGCCGCACCCGTGGCGCGCCTCTTCGGATTTCAGCGGCGCGCTGCATTCCCCGTTGGGGACGTTCTTCCTCTTTGGCAATCTGTCGTCTCTCCCAGCGGAGGCGTTCTTCCTCTTCAGCAAGCTCGAAGGCATATTGCTCGTCTTCAGGATGATAGGTTTGTCTTGCAGACTTTTGTCCCGGTTCATTGAGATCGTCGGAGTCATCCTTTTCGACATCATCCTCGAGATGAACCTCTGGCGCAGGCTTGCTAGCTGATGCCGAACCGCCACGTGTTGCTGTTTTCTCGGCCGATGCCAAATTGCCAGGCTGTGTGGGGTTTCCTGCCGATGCAGAGCCGCCAGCTATGGCTTTACCCTTGTTGATGTCTCGTCCACCACTTCCGGGAGTCGGCTCGGTGTTGAGGTCAATCGGACGACGTCGACGAAGCTGCTGGGCCTCCGAAGGTGTGGAGAAGTTGAGTGCTATTGGGGCGACACGGTCCACGGCGTGGGGTGTAAACCTTGTCGTTTTAATGTGGCTTGCCGCGGTTAAAGAATCCATCCGGTTCCTCATTGTATTGTTGAAGTTGTCTTGCTCCCTTGTTTTCCTCAGGATTTCTTCAAACATTCCCTTTATCTGCGTGATCTCCGCCGCGAGCTGCGACGGGTTTGCTACAGTCTTGTCCCCTGCAGTGTTGTTTCCGCCCGGCGCGTTCTCTCTGGTTTGAGGATTGGCGACGTCCTTGGGCGCGTTCGCGTTTAGCTCCGGATCCTTAGCCGCGGATCCACCTGTTGCGATGTGTTGCTGGTTGTTGTCGATGTTGTCTCCTCCGAGAGTCATCTCTTCTGCTTGGGTGCGAAGTGATTCCTTAGTGTGAGAAGATCTCAAGTAACCCTCCTTCTAGCGCCAAATTGTGGAGGTCGAAACCAACTCAATTGAATTTGTCGAAGGTCGAAAAGAGAAACTGAGTCTTCTGAGTATGAATCACAAAGCAAAAGTCGAAGATATGTTTTATTGCTGTTTCTGTTAAGCTCTGATTACAAATGATTCGATCCCCTTTTTGGGAGATGATAATGAACTATATATAGTGTCTCTAAGTAAAATGGGCCAGCTAATAAATAGACCTGGCCCATTAAGCAATATATTAAAATTAGGCCCAAAATGACATTAAGCCCATTTTTGTTAATGAGTTTAATGTCATTTTGGGCCTAGATTCAGACTAGGCCTTTGTAGACTTGCTCCGATTTCGTTAGGATGCTGCCCAGTTGATCTTGTCGTTATATCGATCTCATAGGGGTGAAATCCGACCCCTACACAAACTCAATGCATCGATTTGTTCCATGATGGGCTTGGAGTCCACCATTTTGAAGTCTAGAAACTTTGCAACAGCAAATTTCTGACAACCAGCATCGTCAGACTTGTAATTCTTCTCCAAGGCCATCCAGAGTTCCTTAGAGGTTCGTGCTTCCTGACTGTACACCTGATACAGTGGATCAATGAGGCGGCCTAAGATCCAACCTCTGCACACGAAGTCTGCATGTTTCCATGCATCCACAGAAGCAAGAAGGTGAGCATCTTTGTTTCCGAATGGAACGATCGGTGGATCCTCCTTCAGAAACTTCCCATAGTTCAAGTTACTCATGTAGAATAGCATCTTGTTTTGCCATGTTTTGAAGCCTTGCCATCAAATTTTTTCGGCATTAACCCGTGCGCCATGGCAGCGGGTAATTGAGACATCCCGAGATAGTTGTCTTGGAGAACAGTCGCCGCCTGGAGACGAACTCCGAAAAGATCTCGGGCTACCGAATCCACAGGCGTATCAGTTTGTCCATCTGATGGACCAGTCATATCGATATCATCACCATTAGTTGTCATCTATTAACAGAAAACAAAATGATATCAGAATCTGATAAATGTTTCGCAAACTCGTTTATAGAAAACGTTCGCGGAAACAGAAGAAATTAATTGATAACGTGAAAACCATTTGTTTAAGAAACTTTTTCGCGGAAAAGTTTAAAAACTAATCGCAAATCCTTTAGAAGTTTAAAAAACTTTTGAAAACACGCAAATGGTTTAAAATGAAAACGCAAATTGTTTCAAAACCAATCGGAACATTTTTAAATGGTTTAAAAATTTTAATCGTTTCGAAAACAAATCGCGAATATCGCAATTCGCAAATCGTTTAAAAATTGCAGAAAGAAATCGCGAAAAAACGATTGGCGGAAACGATTGAAAAACCCAAACCGCAAATTCCAAATCGTTTAAAAAACCAAAATTTGAAAACCACCAATCGCGGAAACAAACCGCGAAAACGATTGGCGGGAACGAGGGAAAACAAATCGCAAACGTTTCGGAAAAATCGTTTATAACCCAATCAAAATCGTTTGAACAAAAATTCGGAAATCGGAATTTGTTTGGAACGAGATCGCAATTATTTGAAATATTTAGAAAACGATTCGCGGATATGTAAGAACAAATCGCGAAAGGGACGATTTGCAAAAAATGTTAGAAAACAAATCGCAAAATCGTTTGAACAAGAAAGCGCAAATCGGTTCAATTTTCCAGAAATGTTTCGCGGAGATGTAAGAACAAATCGCGAACTTCGTTTATGAAATTGAAAACAGATGTAGAGAATTCGAAATTTCTCAATCCGATCCGTATAGTAATCCGAGAGGGGATTTTCAGAATTAAGATTTTAGGAACCGGAAAACCGAATTGAAAAATACGAATTGAAAACGATAAGGAATTAAGAAGAAGATCTTAAAACCGGACACGGAGTCAAGATAAATCTCTGTCCTTAATTCTGAAAATCGCCCGTAGTGTGACGGATTGATGCGATTCCGAATCACAGGATGAAACCGTGACAACAACGATTCGCAACACTCGAAATACGTTTGGGGAAAGTTTGAATGTTCAAATTTTCTGGGTTGAAAATTTGCAGGAAAAACGATTAAGGAAGAAGAAGATACAGACTTGGTTTTTATAGAACCGGAAAATTGGCGGTTACTAATTGGAACAATCGCAATGGTTCAATGGTTTGGTTACCAATTTTGATTCGCAATTGTTCGCCGGTTCGGTTACCAATTTGGATCGCAACTGTTCGGTTTATTGGGCAAAAAATTTGCAAACTGGGCCAGAAAGATTGGGCCGAATTTTCCCCAAAAATAATAGTCTTGATGGACCTTTGGTCCAAGCCCAAGCCCATGCCGAGCCGGGCGGCGGCGGCGCGCGCGCGTGTGTGGTTCCAATTTCTCACATGCATCATGCTTGTTATTTGTAAACATGATAGAAGAGGGTAGTATATAAACCACTCCACTTTTCCCTTTCTAACCAATGCGGGACTTTAGTAAGTGGGTTGATTTTAATTGTCACACACACTACACTTTGACCTCACATTTCCCATTCACCATTACTTCAATTTTAACTTATGAGTATTCCAAGTTGTAGTCCAAACTACAAGCTTTCCAACGAATTCATAATCCGGTAATTCCGGGCAATGACCTTGCCGGAAAAGCCACCAGAAAAGTGACGAAAATCACTTGTAAAATTTAAGTTCCAACATCTCTTTCGTGTGGGCTTTGCCTACGATGCGTTATTCTTGTGCAACGGGCGAATATCTGATGACAGAATTAAAAACAAAGCAGAAAACGTCATATCTTGCTGACGTCGTTGGAACTCCTTTCTATTGTGTGACATTGTGTACAAACCGTGTGATGTCTTTGGCAACACTCAACAGTCGAGAAAGAGACATATATATATTTATATATAAAAAATACAGAGACCGATCTAGGCTTTGAAGAAATATGTGACATATGAATAAGCGTGGACCTCATGTCGACACACTTTTAATTCGACACACTTTTAATTAATAAGAAAATAAGAGATTTTTGCAAGCCAACTGCCGAGGCTTAAATTAAGTAAATAAAAAAAATTAGTTAAAATGTTTATTAATCAGCAAAAAAGAATATATATACAATGTTTTTCCTAAATTAAACGACAAAAACCAAAGCTAGTGTTTTGTTTAAATCGAAACAAGCAAGGTAACAAACGGAAATCAGCTACGATCTCTTGGGCATAATCATCTTTGAATTCCATGTTTGATGGACTCCTGATAATTAAGGCATGTGATTCGGTTTCGTATTGTCTTATTGATGGTTCGGAGGAGCTGCGAGTAGTGTGATTCGTTTGATGCCGTCTACCATTACGTTTCTTTCACATCGTACAAAGGGTTAATTTGCTTGATAACCAAAAAAATAATAATAATTAAGTAAATAACTAAAATTACCCTATATAATCAAATAATAGTCATGAGATTTAGGATATTTAGTTAGGTTGTTAGATATAGTTTTTTCTTTTATTGATGCTAATTACCCTAGTATAAATGGTTGACACATTTATGATTAGGAATTACGATAATAGCTTGCGATGATGGTTGAGGCGATTGTGGAGGCGATTGTGGGGATTGGTAATGCGGCGACCTCAGTGGCACACGATGCGATGATGGTTGATGCGGGTGTTCGGGACAGGCCCCCAGGGGATCCGCCGGATCTCGGGACGTCGTGGGCGAAGAAGGTGTCGGGTAGTATTACGGGGGGAAGGCCAAACCCGGAGGAGTTACTAGAGGATGCTTTTGTTGATGAGAGAGTGAGGCTAGCTTTTCCGGAAGGGGAGGACGGAGAGCCGGTTGTCACGATCGAGCCAGAGGTACTTGCGGTGATGAATGGATTGTGGAAGCAATGTATGATCGTCAAGGTTTTGGGGAGGAACGTGTCCATAGCAGTGTTATCGAAGAGGTTGAGGGAGATGTGGAAACCTAAGGGGGCTATGTACGTGTTAGATTTACCAAGGCAGTTTTTCATGGTGAGGTTTGAGTTGGAGGAGGAGTATATGGAGGCGCTTACGGGAGGTCCTTGGAGGGCTTTTGGAAGCTATCTCACGGTCCAAGCGTGGACGCCGGAGTTTGATCCGCTTGTGGATGAGATCGCTACGACCCCGGTTTGGGTCCGGTTGTCGAACATTCCAGTAAACTTCTATCACAAGCGTATATTGATGAATATTGCTAAAGGTTTGGGTAATCCAGTTAAGGTGGACTTAACTACATTGAATTTTGAAAGAGGTCGTTTTGCCCGCATTTGCGTGGAGGTGAATTTGAAGAAACCATTGAAAGGCACGATTCTGATTAATGGTGAGAGATATTATGTGTCTTATGAGGGCCTGTCCAACATTTGTCCTAGTTGTGGTATGTTAGGTCATTCAGTGAATTCATGTCCTCGGAGGAACGTAGAGAAACTGAGGGAAGTTGGGACTCCGGCTGAGAAAGGAGGAGTTAATGCCTTGAACTCGGATGCGGATGGTTTTACAATGGTTAGAAGGCCATTTGAACGATGGGAGCCACCGCAGGCGACGGTGAGTTTTGTTGCCGGAGGGTCGAGAGAAAACGTCGGGAGAAATCTTAAGGAAATCACGCAAAGAGAGGAAATTGCCGATATTGTGCTCTCGAATAAATTCGATGGTTTGGATATGGAAAATAATATCCCTATGATTATGGAGGTTCCTAAAAACATGGAGGGGGATAAGGAGAATATTTTCCAGTCGAACAAGGGATCAGAGGGGAAGAGTGGAGCCCAAGGAAGAGGAAGGGGATCGAGTGGATCTGTAGGTAAAGGTAAAGGCCCATCTAAGGAAGGCCCACGGGATCGGAAGGGAGGGTTACAGCAGGATTTGAGGATTAATGGACTTAAGCAAAGAACAAAGGTTAATAGGCCCATGAGGGGTCTTGTCTTTGGCCCAACACGAGAAGAGACTCTCATGTCTGCATCGGGGAAGAGGCTCAGAGTCGAGAGAGATGGTGTTGGACGAGCAGGAGGACGGTTTGATACTAATGGAGAAGTGGAAAGCAGAGCGGGGTATTCGGGTTTGGTGAGTGGGACTGGAATGGTTGAGAGATCGATGAAGGAGATGGACTCGACCCCGACGAATGGGACACTGATTTCGCTTGATAGTTCACCGAAGGAAGGGGTGGACATCAATGGCGCATAGCAGTCTTCCCCGGTAGTTCAGTTTGTTTACTATCAATTGAAGATGAATTGTCTTTTATGGAATTGCCGGGGGGCTAACAAACCCAATTTTCGGAGGTCCATTCGTTATATTCTTAAGAGATTTAAGTCTGATGTTTTAGCTCTATTCGAGACACATTCGAGTGGAGACAGTGCGAAACGTATTTGTCAGTCTCTTGGTTTTGATCACTCTTTTCGAGTTGATGCAATCGGTCAAAGTGGGGGTATTTGGTTTCTTTGGAGATCGGAAATTGGAGAGGTTGATATAGTGGTGTCGACTAGTCAGTTTGTGTATGCAAAGGTGAAGACCGATGTTGAGACTATCAATCTAATTGTTGTGTATGCTGCGCCTACAGTTAGTCGAAGAAGTGGTTTATGGGATGAGCTGTGGGCAGTGGTACAGAACGTTGTAGGGCCGATTATGGTTGGGGGTGATTTCAACACTATCGTACGGTTGGATGAAAGAACGGGTGGGAGTGGTAATTTATCCCAGGATTCTTTAGTGTTTGGAGAGTGGATTAATGATTTATCTTTGATTGATATGGGTTTCAAAGGTAACAGGTTTACTTGGAAACGTGGAAGAATGGAAAGTACTTTCATCGCAAAGCGACTTGATCGGGTGCTCTGTTGTGCGAATTCGAGACTGATGTGGCAAGAGGCCACGGTCACGCATTTGCCTTTTCTATCATCCGATCATGCTCCGCTGTATATACAATTATGTCCAGAAGTGAGAGGGGATCCGAGACGTAGACCTTTTAGATTTGAAGCCGCGTGGTTACAACATGAGAGTTTTAAAAGCATGTTGGCAGCGTCATGGAGGAACGAGCTCTCTACTCAGGATGCGTTGAAGAGGTTACAAGGGAAGTTGAAGTGTTGGAATAGGGAGGTGTTTGGTGATGTCATGAAGAAGAAGGAGAAGTTAATGGATGAGATCAAATTGATTCAAAATCAGATTGAAGTGAATCAATCGGATGATCTTATAAGGAAGGAAGGAGAGTTGCTTAAGGAGTTTGATATTATTTTGGAACAAGAGGAGATGATATGGTTCCAGAAGTCCAGGGAGAAACTTATAGTGCTTGGGGATCGGAATACTAAGTTTTTCCACACCTCTACCATTATTAGGAGGAGAAGAAATCGAATTGAGTTGTTAAAGTCGGATGATGGCTGCTGGATTTCGGAGACAAAGGAGCTGGAAAACTTAGCTATTGATTACTATAAGAAGCTTTATTCGTTGCATGATGTTGATCAAATAGTGTCGAGGCTGCCACGGGAAGGCTTTGCTCAGTTATCGCAGCAGGTTTTGGCGAGTTTAAATAAACCTTTTACGGGTCTAGAGATTGAAGAAGCAGTTCGGAAAATGGGGAAATATAAGGCACCGGGGCCTGACGGTTTTCAGCCTGTGTTCTACCAGGAATGCTGGGATATTGTGGGGGAATCAGTGGTGCGTTGTGTGCTTGAGTTTTTCGGGTCAGGAGTGTTACCGAAGGAGTTGAATGATGCGCTAGTAGTGTTAATCGCCAAAGTTTCAAAACCAGAAACAATAAAGCAGTTCAGGCCGATAAGTCTATGTAATGTTCTCTTCAAAACAATTACAAAGGCTATGGTGATGAGGTTGAAGAGAGTGGTGTCATTGTTAATTGGTCCGGCTCAGTCTAGCTTTATACCGGGAAGACTAAGTACGGACAATATTGTGATTGTTCAAGAAGCTGTGCATTCGATGAGACGGAAGCAAGGAAAGAAAGGGTGGATGCTTCTTAAATTGGATTTGGAAAAAGCATATGATCGTGTAAGGTGGGACTTTTTGGAAGACACACTTCACGCTGCGGGGCTCCCGGAGAGCTGGATTGGGTGGATCATGAAATGTGTAACGGGCTGCTCTATGAACTTGTTATGGAACGGGGAGAAGACAGAGGCATTTCAACCTTCACGTGGACTCCGACAAGGGGATCCGTTGTCTCCTTACTTATTCGTGCTTTGTTTGGAGCGTTTGTGTCACATGATTGAGAGATCAATTGAGAAGAAAGAGTGGAAACCAATAAGTTTGTCGAGAGGAGGTCCAAAGCTATCCCATATTTGCTTTGCGGATGATCTCATTTTGTTCTCTGAGGCTTCGGTCAGTCAAGTCAGGGTGATTCGGAGAATTCTAGAGCAGTTTTGTGTGTCTTCGGGTCAAAGAGTAAGTCTCGAGAAATCTAAAATCTTCTTCTCTAAAAACGTGGATGAGGAGTTGGCTATGCAAATAAGTGCCGAGAGTGGGATCCAAGTAACATGTGACTTGGGGAAGTATTTGGGGATGCCCATATTGCAAAAAAGGTTAAATAAAGACACCTTTGGGGAGGTAGTGGAGCGAGTGGCATCAAGATTGGCGGGTTGGAAAGGGAGATCATTGAGTTTAGCGGGCAGGATTACATTGACTAAATCGGTTATTACATCGATTCCGGTTCACTCAATGAGTACTATTATGTTACCGAAGTCCACGTTGATGAAGTTGGACAAATTGGCGAGGGACTTTATTTGGGGGAGTACTTTGGAGAAGAAGAAGCAGCACCTTATCTCTTGGGAACGTATTTGTTTACCTAAGGGAGAAGGTGGTCTTGGTATTAGGCCCACGGAAGCCATGAATAAAGCTTTGGTAGCAAAAGTTGGGTGGAGGATAATTCACGATTGCACTAGCCTTTGGGCAAAGGTCTTACGTAGTAAATATAAGATTGGAGATGCCTATGACACGTCGTGGACAGGGGTGGAGAGTAACTGGTCCTCTACATGGAGGAGTGTTGTTACAGGTTTGCGAGATGTGGTGATTCCGGGTTTGAGTTGGGTTGTTGGTGATGGTAAAAATATACGGTTCTGGAAAGATGCTTGGTTGGGGAATCGGCCACTGTTGGAGTCTGTGGAGCATACGGTTCCAGGGGAGTTAATTGATTTGACGGTTCGAGATGTATGGAGAGACGGTACGGGCTGGGTTATGGCACGAATTGAGCCATTTGTTTCAAACCATGTTCGTTTACAGCTTGCGGCGATGGTTGTAGATTCTGTTACCGGCGCAAGAGATAGGATTTCGTGGGGAGCAAGTCAAGATGGTCGATTTACGGTGAAGACGGCTTTCTCTATCTCTACCCGCGACGAGAAACCAAGGCAAGATATGGAGAGATTTTTTAACGTTATATGGAGAAGTAGGGTTCCAGAAAGGGTGCGCGTTTTCCTTTGGTTGGTCGCAAACCAGGTTATTATGACAAATGTGGAGAGGAGACGGAGACATTTGGCTGATTCTAGCTTGTGTCAAGTATGTAAAAGTGGGGAGGAAACCATTTTACATGTCTTGAGAGATTGCCCCGCTATGGCCGGGATTTGGGAACGTATTGTGCAACCACGGAAGAAAGAGTTGTTCTTTAAGCAAACTTTGTTGGAATGGATGTTTGGTAATTTGGGAGATACAAACTTGCAGGAGGAAACTCCTTGGGCTGTGACTTTCGGTATGGGAGTTTGGTGGGGTTGGAAGTGGAGGTGTTGGAACGTTTTTGGAGAGAGATTCAAATGTAGGGATCGGACACGTTTTATTAAGGATAAAGCAAAAGAGGTACATCTTGCTCACGTGATGGCAGGTGGTGGTCCGAAGGAGGGGTTTTCTATGGAGAAGCAAATTGCTTGGAGCCCTCCGAACACGGGTTGGTTGAAGTTGAGTACGGATGGGGCGTCTCGAGGAAATCCAGGCTGGGCTTCGGCGGGGGGTGTTCTCCGAGATGAAAATGGTATGTGGTGCGGTGGTTTTGCCCTGAATATAGGGATATGTTCTGCTCCAACGGCGGAACTATGGGGTGTATACTATGGTTTATACGTGGCATGGGAGCGTCGAGCTAGGCGAGTCGAGTTAGAAGTGGACTCGCAAATTGTGGGTGGTTATCTTACGACAGGGATTGGTGATACTCATCCGCTGTCCTTCCTAGTACGGTTGTGCTATGGCTTGTTGGTGAAGGACTGGACAGTCCGTATTTCGCATGTGTATAGGGAGGCCAATCATCTGGCGGATGGACTGGCGAACTATGCACTTTCTTTACCTTTAGGGTTTCACTACTTGGATTCTTGTCCGGATTGTCTTGTCTCGATTATGATGGACGATACGAGTGGTTTTACGAGACCCCGTAATGTGCGGTTGTAATTTTTTAGTTTATGAATAAATGGGGGGGGGGACTTTGTCTCCCCCTCTCCTACCAAAAAAAAAAAAATGGTTGACACATTTAAAACAAAAAATTGGAATTTTTTAATTTTCAATTCCTTTTACCATTTGAAGTAAATTTTTTTTCCCCAAATTTTAGTAGATTTCTACTAAATAGGTGAAAAAGTAAACTAAATTCTTTTAGAATGGTTTTTTTTTTTCCGGGTCAACTCCGTTAGAATGTTTATTCTTCAAATAGGAAAGGAACCAATGAAAAAAGCTACTAGTAAAAAATGCTAATTCTATTCTATTTTTTTCACTTATTAACTTTTTTTTTTCATTCCTTCTATTCACAACCATCTCCACATACATGTTTGGATAGCCGGTCTTATGGGTCCTTACGGATCGATGGGGAATCAACTCGCAAGTCCTATGATCTAATTTAAGAATAGGATTTCCTGTTTCAAAAAACGGTGATTTTTCTCAATATTGAAATACGAATTGCGAGCGCACCGTACCTCGTGATTCAGAACCGAAAGCTGCTATGGAAATCTAAATTGTAAACTAAATTTTTCTCAATAAGTAAACTAATTTTTTTTTCAAGTAAGAGAGTTGGCTACATAAGAAAAATGATCTCTAGTGTAAGAGAGTTGGCTACATAAGAAAAATGATCTCTAGTGTCAGTTCATAAACAATTTTTGATCGCAAGCCAGACTATGAAAGAATACCAAGGTACAAGTTGCGGAATCTACACAAGACGATATCAAGGGACTCTTGTTGTCTTTACATGCGTTTGTTCCCATGTCTCCCGAGAGGAGACTTGTGTTTATAAGTGTCGTGGCTATGTTTCCACAGAAAATGTCACTGCTCGCATCAGCCTCCGGTGGCGGCAGGGATTTGATTTTCTCCACAACTGAACACAACACTTCATCATTTTTTGGGGTAGAGGTGAAATAGTGCTTAAATGGTATTTTTATTTGTTAAAGAAGATATACAAGAGAGCAATATTTAGTATGGACAAAAGTAACTCTGTCAAGAATCAAATCATACCATGAACATAGTTGCACAAAGATGAGGGTGTCATTAAAGTTGATGAAACTTTGTTCAAGCAAGTGCGTAGAAGTCTCATGTATTCAACTATGACTAGGCCTGACTTGATGTGTGGTATTTGTTTGATAAGCAAGCAAGATCATGGCTAATACTAGAATCTCAGATTGGCTTGTGGCAAAGAAGATCTTAACGTACCCAAAAGGTACCAATTTGGGAATTTTCTAGACGAAATGAGAAAGAAATTTTTAAACTCATGAGGGCTCACTGACGTAACTAAAACGATCGAAGAAGCACATCTAGTTTTGTGTTTATGATGGCATCCGGAGCTATTTCTTAGGTGTCAGATAAACAACCAATTTTTGCTTTCTCCATTATCAAAGCATAATATATAGCAGCAGCCTCGTGCCCATGTCACTGTGTTTGCCTCAAAAAAGTTTTGGAAAAAATATTTATTCGAAGAAAAGAAATAGACTGTAACCATGTGTGATAATAGATCTACAATACGACTATACAAAAATCCAGTCTTCCATGGAAAGAGTCAGCATATCAAAAAATAGAACTTGGGTTGGCTTGCGAACCGATGTTTCACACCTCTCAGCTTACCCTTTATTAGGTTTATGTGTATCCGGAGAGGGTTTATGTTACCCCATATGGGTTTATCTACCCTATGTTAAGGGGGTTTTTATTGGATTACGGATTTGAGAAGTAATTTTCTCTAATAATCTATTTTGGAAATCCACCTTTATTGGATGTGAATTTTTTATGTGTTCTAAAACATCATTTTATTGGGTATGGATGGATTCAATCTTGAATTTAGAATGATTTGGAAGATTTTTTTTTTTTTGGATGGTTTTGGGTGAACTGGAAAAGTTGTTATGATTTACTATTAAAATTCTATGAAATGTACTAAAGTCATGGGATACATTTTAATTCAATAACATGATTTTTTTTAAATTCACTGTTTAGTCATTTCAAATTCTACAGTCAATACACCCCCCATAATTCCTCTTAAGTGATTCAAGATAAAGCACAATCCACCATTATTCAATTGATAATTTATCGAAGTCATAAGAAATCTTGGGTTATTGGATCATTTATAATTTTAAAACAAATTATATCTGAAAAGATTTCAATATATTTGATTACACGTTTTCAGTTATATACGTCAACCTCTTACCATGCTTATTTTTTAAGTCTAGTGTAATTCGGTTTGATTCGGTTTCGCTCCTTTTCTCTACCTACAGATCTGATCAAGATCTTATCAGTTCAAGGTTTCCACCGAAACTTTTAAAAGTCGTAGTACTATCGACCTTGCTGCATTTTGGGCTTGTTTCGCCCTCTTCAACTTGCGTTTTTCTTAGGCTCTTCCGGCGGGATATAGGAAGTATTGTAGGTGATGTGTGCTTACTAGATTTTGGGCTTAAGTTGGTGTATTTCCTATGACTGAGTAACCCGACCCGACCCGACCTGACCCTACCGGGTATTTGACAAACAGTACCGATATCCGACCCGTAAAAAGCAAGTATCCTATACAACAGGTACCCGGCAGAAATTCATTGACCCGCCGGGTACCCGGCCTTTTACCTTTATCCACCCAATTGTAACATAATTTATCTATAATTAAAGTTAAAGCAACTTATATACCAAAAAAATGAAAGAGTTATTTAGGAAAATGAAAAAAAATCTCTTAATAGACAATATATAGTTCATAAAATATAATATTATAAATTTCAAAACTTAAAACTTATAATCCATCATCTCCAAATTTATCGATGACAATTCAAAAACACAAAAGATTGACGTTGTGAGTATTTATAATATACTATATACAATTTATTTTATAAGTTTATCAAATATTAGTGATATAAAATGAGAGTATTTATCGGATAGCAAATCGAGTACGAAGACGAATAGTGAGAAAATGATACCCTTTATCCGACCTTTACCCGCGAGTATCAAAATTATTATACCCTTTACCCGATTCAAACGTTATAGGTATCCTATTTTTCGAGATGAGTATAAGCCGGATAACGGATAAAAGACGGGTAACGGGTTTTGTGCCTAGTCCTAGTATTTCCTGTTTCATTTTATGGGTTTTGATAACGTAGAAGAATTTTTTGGCACCCAAGAACAAGAAAAGGAGTATCGCACTAATTCGAGAGCAAATATTACTGCCAATACGTGGGCAGATGCTAGTGGAAAGTGTTTTTTTGTCATTGCCAATATGTGGGCAGATGCTTGTCGAGGGTGAAACCAACACAATTGAATTTGTTTAGGGTTTTAAGGGAAAAGCTGAGATCTCTGAGTTAGAACCGCAAGAACGAGAACAAAAGATGTGAATTTGCTGTTAAAAAAAACTTTATTGATTTTTGCTAAGTGTTTTTGCGTAAAATTGTGGATCCCCTTTTCAAAGGAGTTACAAGGGTATTTATACAAATCTAAGTCGGCCAGGGTTTTTCCTTTAGTTGATAAGGAAGATTTTCTTGTTTCCGGGATTTCCTTATGCGGACGTCGGCGCTCGTCATGGGCTTCATTGTCTTGGGCTCGGCCTTGCCATCTCGCCGTCTTGGTCTTTGTGGTCCTCGGCCCATTGTCAAGTAACAGGCTAAATGGACTAAGCCGCACTCGGCCCATCGCCTAGCTCTTGACGATGGCGTTGTCGCCGAGCTGCCGAGCCCTTCTGGTGGCGACGTCGGCCATCTGGTAGTCGGCAAAGCGGTGGTCGGCGGAGGTAGCAGTTGGTGAACGGTCGAGCTCTCTAGGCGGTGACGTCGGCTGTTTATGTCCAGAACTGGGCATGCTTAACGGTCGGCAGAATACAGCAGTAATAGTCGGCAAAAATGGTTCAGTCCGACGAGTTGTCCCGGTCCTTAGAGTGAACTTGGCACAGCTTCATTTCTGCCAATTTCCATACTTAGTCATTTTATCAAAAATAACTATCGGAGAGAGTTTTGACCCCAACAATACTAGATGCTAATTCGATTAAATTTTTGTTCTTATATGGAAAAAGCTATTGTATTACGCTATTGTATTAGCTTTGCCTAAACAAAAACATTATTTATTTTACGGTAACGAAGGTGAACATGAGTGGGGTATTTGTTTTTTTGATTTTTGGTCACAGAGTGAGGTATTTGTATTTGTCATACAAAATGCACGGAGAAGTTTGTAAAAGAATCAAGAATATACAGCCCATTCTGCAGAACACCACGCAAAGCCAACTTACCATTCTTGTAAAACTCTTCCTTCTCATTACCACCAGTGTGTAGGAAACTCAATTTGTCCAAGGTTGGTGTAGAGATCAGATTCCTTCTGAGATTGGGTACATATCTCACATTTTTCAGTACCTTAATTGATCCACCATGTGTGTTAAACCTGATTGAACCAGAATCTTGAGTTTTAACCGTCTTGAAATCACCAAGTAGAATCTTGCTTGACCCCTTTTCTTCAAACTCAAAGAACCAATCCTTTCTTGAAGTCATATGATAGGTACATCCGGAATCAACGACCCAATTCTCCTGGCAATTAGCTTTCAAACACATTTAGAACTGTTGCATCTTCTAGTTGTTGCTCAACCATAATCCCTGCTTCTCCATCACCATCACTGTCATACTTCTTCTTACGAGCAAAACAATCTTTCTTAATATGCCTTTCCTTTCTACAATACCAACAGATGACCTTTGAACCAGATTTAGATCTACTTCTTGACCTTCCCTTCTGACCATTCTGACCTCGGTTCTGTTGTCTATCTCTTTCTTTAGTGTACAACACAATAGCTTGACCTCTCTCAGCTTGTTTCTCTGCTAATTCCCTTTCTCTTGACTTTGCAGATGAGATGACTTCCTCTAGTGTCAAAGAATCTCTCCCATACTTTAATGTATACTTTAAGTGGTCAAAACTAGCAGGCAGAGAACTCAAGAATATTATAGCTTGGACTTCTTCGGAAACTCTAACATGTAGATTGTGCAACTCTATAACTATCTTTAAGAACTCATCTACATTAACATCTACATTAACATCCACAGACTTAGATTCATCGGTCTTGAATGTGTAGAACTTTAGCTGCATATAAATTCGATTCAGCAAAGTCGTAGCCATATATAACCGATCAAGTAGAGACCACCTAGTAGCTGCAGTTTCACAGTGTTGTACCTTATGAAGGACATTATGCTGATATGCAAGATAATCAGATTTCTTGCTTTGTCAGATTGTTCAATCTTTTCTAGATCTGGAACAATCTTCATACCAGGTGATGCGAGAGGCATCAAAGAGACAACAGACGCATTCGACTCCTCCGTCGCCGCCGTTTCACCAGCCACAGGCTTCTTCTCCTCCACCTTCGTCAAGAAAACCTCCATAACCAATCGCTCATCAGTAAGAATATTCTTCAATCCAAGAATCCCGAAATTCGCCATCATTCTAATCTTCCATATCTGAAAATCACCGGAACCATCGAACCGCTCCACCTCAATCCTAGGGTTCGACATCGCGACCTTGAGCCTAAGTTGTGATACCACTTGTTGAGGTTAATCGCAACTTCGAGCTAACAGACTTGACTTCGAAACACTCCGATTATGAATATGACCTCACTGATCTCTCCGATTACACAAACCTCTCAATCTCTCACACTCTGAAGAACGATTAAGAAAGATGAAACACATAACGAAAGTAAAAGACACACAAGAGTTGTTTACCTAGAGCTTCGCCTCTGATGAGAAGAACTACTGCTCTGGGGCTGATATCGAATCAGCAATCCACTATCAATGAAGGATTCAAGCTCTCAAAGATCAGAGAAGCTCGAGGAAGAAGAAGGTTGTTTTTTGTTATCTTATAACGACTTAACAATCTAATCTCTTTATAGAAGGAGAGATTAAACCAGCCATAGAACTGAGAAATCTCAGATTCAATCCAACTCCATAACCGATAATAATCAGATTGAACCAAGTCCCTCTAGCTCTCTAAGAGTCTTTAACATGTTGACTCTTTTGCAAGCTAAAAACGTTGACCAGAGCTAAAGCACTATACAACACATGATTCAGTAAGTTCCTTTACTCTTTGTGTACTGTTTTTATATAACTATAAAAATGGGTTGACAAACAAACAAAAAAACCCGATCAACATTGATTAAACTTGGAAGAGTATATAATCAAATATAATATTAATATTTTAAAATTGTTTAATTTGTGTAATTAATTTTAAGTGAGAATTATATTTAAACCAATCACTTGAAAACACTTATCATGTGAGTTTCTCACAAATTTTCCAAAATTTCTCATTTAAAGAGAGTTTTATGAATCTCTCTCTTGATTGTTTTCATTATATTAATTTCTTAAGGTGAGAGAATCTCTATAAAAGTTCTCCGGAGGAAATGCTCTAACTCATTTTTACATGTCTCTTGGTACATTAGTGATATAATACTCCTTCCGTTCCATGAATAATGATGTTTTGAGTTCTATTTTTGTTTCTAAAAAATTGATGTTCTACTTTTTAATTAATGCACTTTTCTTTACAAAATGAATTTCATTTGCTCTAATGTGTTTTAATAGTCTTGGAGTTGTGTTAAAGTTGTTAGATTTACTTTTTATTAATACTAGGCCAATATCCGCGCGTACGCGCGAATTTTTCTTTTGAAGTTTCATTTGATTTTATTGCTAGTTTTTTTGCTTCAACAAATTCATAGGAACTAATATAAGAATCTAAAAATTGTATAGCAATAATTGAAACAAATTAAAAAGAAGACAAAGATTTATTGATGAGTTAGAATATCGATAGAAATTATGTTCATCAAAGTCTTTAGAGGCCCTGGAGGATTATCTTGCATTCGAGCTTCTTAACATTTGGGTTCTTGTTTAAGAAAAATAAACAAAAAGATGAGAAGCATAAGATTTGTTTATGAAGTTGGAAATTTGTAAGATTTATATAGAAATATCTAATAATATAGAAAAATACATAAACTCAACACATGTTAAAAGCGAGACATGGTACCTTGTAATAGCTGGCAACCATGTTAAGCCTTCATATATATATATATATATCTCAATAGATTCATTGCACGCTCTAACAAAGATGCATTCTCTAATAAAATTACTTTTATATTTGTATGTGACGAAAGATATACAACATGAACTTTTGTGCTACTTCCTCTTCGCAAGAAGTAGATTTCTTTAATATGAACACCGAGATTGATGAACTTACTCAGATTACGAAGAAAAAGAAAACAACGACGGGAAGTTATTCAATTTAATACATTGATGTTTAATATTTTACATTAAACTTAGAAAAAGTTGAGGCCATTAGGGAAAACGAAAAGAAGAAAGCGCAAGTCATAACGCTTGAAAACGGTGGTTTAACTCTTGGTTTTTTTTGGACACATGTCATCCTCTGATGTGATGATATGGCAGTCATATGGAGAGAGATATCCTCCTTTCATATATAAACTCCCAAAACATCAATTTTCATGGAATGAAGGAGGTATTTTATTCTATTCCAACAAAAGTCAAACATTTAATCAACTGGAACCATACTTAAAAGTCTAATAGCAAACAAATGTTTGAGAAAAGCCCACCGACTCCACTTTCTGTTTGTTTATGTATATATATATATAAGTAACCAACCCTACGATATATCTTTTAATCTTGGCTGTCGATGAAAACAAATAACATCTAACAAAAATAATCCAAAAACCAAAAAAACATGAAAGCTTTTTTGCGGAAGATATTTTCTCGTTTCATCTGCGGTAGTTCCGGTCCATCGAATGAAACCACCACCAGAGAAATTACTCTGACCGTATTTGTATTCAGACGATCGTTTTCATATCCTCAAGATTCTTCATCTTTTAACTCCTACTTCCTCCTTTAAATCTGCTTTCCCATCGACTAGGTCCCTGGTTACCTCCTACTAACTTCATCATTTTGCTTCCGAGTTATTTTGAGTCGTATTTATACGTTTCTTAAGTAGAGTTTATTTGGGCTTCCTTGGGTTGGACACCTAATTGTTTTGGGTCGTGTAAGTTTCTTTAGTTATTTCTATTGGGCTTTATTGGGTTGGATACCTAAATTGTTTTGGATCTTGTGAGTTTCTTGAGTTATGTTTGTTGGGCTTCCACGGCTTCGATAAAGGGTTGCGAAGAAAACTCAAAATCTGGGGAAACCCCTCTCCCCATTCCCCATTCCCCCAAAAGTTTCATATCCTCCTATATAGATCCGGAAAACTAATCTCATACTATTTCCCCGCAGAATAAACATTAAACGCTTATTTTCCCCTAATTCTAGGATTTATCGGTTAATAACAAAACCCGATCGTAAACCAAATATATTTGTTAGTATACCGAAATTGAAACCAGAGTAATATTAAAACCTGACCCAGACCCGACCCAGTTCATTTTATAAAATTCCCAAATTAAAAAACCTCTAAATTGGAAGAACCCTAATTCTCTTGTTCCTCAACGTACCTAGAAATTTTTTTTGTGTAAACAATGGATTCATCATCTTCTGCAACAACAGAGAATAAGAAACCTAAATTGTCTATGAGAAATCAAACCCGTTTCAAGAAACAACCTTCCTCAGTCAATATTCTGGTTGCAAAAAAGAAGATGATTAATCTGTGTTTGAGAGAACAAACACTTGTCAACTGAGCATACGAGCTTTCGACACTATGCGACATCGAAGTCTACGTCCTCTATTACGGTCCTAATGGAAAACTCATCAAGACATGGCCCGAAGATCAGTCCAAGGTCACAGACATGTCCGAGAGGTTTATCAAACTAAGCCACGTAGAGAGTCGCAAGAAAAGCACCAACCTTTCTCAATTTCTTACTGACAAGATCAACAAGGAGAAAAAGAATTCTCTCGAAAAAAACGACAAGCAATTCTCACTAAAAGTCTTGGAGATGGAGCACTCGTTGGAAACTCGTGTAAGGATATTACAAGACAAGCTTCGGTTTCTTTCCAACAAGGATCAGACCGAGCCAGATCAGAGCCTTGCGGTTGCATCAATGACTTAACAAAACAACAACTTTACGGTGAACGAATTATCTTCTTTATCCATCAATGATCCATTGATTACTCATCAACAACAAGGTTCAGAATCATTAACGATCATTGGTTATTCCGGCAATCATTCACAAACGCCGGTCTACGTTCAATCTCATCAACAGCTATGCATTGTTGGATCTCTAAATCCCCAAATCCATCTAAACCTAATCTCCTCCTCGTCCACGGATTCGGAGCAAACGCTACGTGACAATATGGCGAACATCTCTGAGCTTTCACCGGTCGATTCGACGTCTACGTTCCAGATCTCCTCTTCTTCGGATTATCTTCGACATCGGAACCTGATCGATTCGAATCTTTCCGGGCTCGGTGTTTGATGAGGTTAAGGAAGCGCATGGTGTACAAAGGATGAATATCGTTGGGATTAGCTATGGTGGATTAACATAGTATATATTTGTGTTATTTGTGTTACACCACTAATTAACATCAATATAAGTCAAAAAGGCCAGTTTTTGTTCATGTTATAATCATTTTCCTTAACTCTATTTTACTTTTACATCTCAGCATCAGATCTATGCAAATATCCTAAAAGATTGAGTTTGTTGTTGCTTATTAGTGTCATCGTCGAGGAATTTTATTCTCAAATTGAATCATGACACTTTTTTTTTCTTAACGTCTAATTATAATTTCTATGCTTTTTGGGGTCAACATCTTTATGATTGTTTACTAACCTTTCTATTCCACACGAGTGACGACATCTTTAGTTACGTTACTGCCTTGGCATTACTTTTTTTTTTTTCCTTGCTTTGTACTTTGAAAAGTAGTAAAAAATATTTAATCCATTTAAATGTGGGTGGAATCTTCCATTCATCTGCGTCGAATTATATAGTATTTGGACCGTTTAATTTAATTGTATTTAAGAGTCTGATTGGTTTCAGTCGGATCAGTTTATAGTTTGGATATGGTCAATTGTATTTATGTAAATTTGATTTTGACCTCTAACTATTTAATCGATTATTTGTTATATTGTAAGCATTTTAATTTCTTTTTAGAGCATATATTTAACTTTATTATTATGATTTTTATTATCATTATTATTACTATTGTATATATGTTTTTTTGTCGCATATTATATATGGTTAAACACACAAATATTTGTTTTTATGATATTTATTATTTTCTTTGAAATTATTAAATGATGAATTGTTTTGATAAAATTATTTATATTTGTTTTTTCTCGAATTAAAAAAATATAACTTCATGTTGATATTAAACTATTTTCTAATAGAAATGAAAAAATATAATTTACAGCAAAAAATTATCAATCAAGCTTTTATTTTAAAAATTCACAACCAAATTCACACAGCTACAACAAAAAAAAATTTTAGCATAAATTTTACAGCAAAAAATCTACAGCTACAACATTAACCAATGTTTCTTCATATGTATATTACTCCCTTTGTTCCATAATGTAAAATGTTTAAGAATTTTTTATTTGTTTTATTTTATAAAATATTTACAAGTTTCTATGCAGATTTTAATGTTTTAAGATACTTTTGACCTATTAAATTTTGTAGGTTTTTACATGATTGATTGAATTATATTTTTAACTAGTTATTAAATGATGTTTTGTTTATAATTGTCTTTTTCTTAATTTTTGTGCATTCAACCAAAATATCTTATAAACTAGGATGAAGGGAGTATCATGCATTAAAATATTTGTTAATTTGGATAAAACTACATTTCGTTATTTATGTATAAAATATCGTAGTTTGTATAACTTATAAGGGGAAATTGCAAAAGTACCACTTTTGGTGTGCCACTTTGAAAAAATGTCACATTGGGTTTTTTATTTGCAAAAATACCACAAATTTTTTAGATCCTAAATCTAAAAATTCTAAACCATTAAAAATATTTTGACCCCTAAAACCCCATAAACTCTCAAAACTAAACTCTTATACAACAAAGTTAATCCAAACATAAATGATATAATGAATAAATAATTTTGAAAATATGGTATTTTTACAAAGATTTTGAAGAGATGACATTTTTGAAAAATGACATTTTTAAAAATTTATCAACTTGTAATCAGTTTTCCGAAATATGAGGATAACATATGTTTGGGTTTTCAAGCTGATATCTTTTTGCTGATGATCTTTGTAATACATATCCATTACTTTCTTATAAATAAAAAAAATATTAAAGGCTTAATTTTTTTTTTGGGTAAAAAAAAAGGCTTAATTTAAAAAGTATTTGCACCACTAGCAATATTGTTAGGCATAATTAAATAAATAGCAAGAACTATTTCGTTGTTATAAGGAAGAGCTACCACCATCAAGGTTTTCGGTATCTTTTTGCTATTTACCTAATGTCAAATTTCTCTTTGTTGATTTCCTAATTTGATTATTAAGTCTAGTTACCAAATTCAGTCTAATTTAAAACCAAAACTCTTTAATGAAAGATACACGTCCAAGACAGACACGTGTGAGGTGATACAAACTCAATTAATATTGTTTTAATTAATTCTATGTCAGAAACAGCCAATGTCGCATGACGCAAATTCTCATTACTTAAGTTTATTCCAAGGGCGTGATTGCCATTAATAAATATTAAATTCTATTATTATTATAGTCAAACTGTTCTGAAAGTCCGGCGAAACAGGCTGAAACTCGTAAACTAAATCTTGGCCGTACGTTGAAACAAATTTTGGCCGTACGATGAAAACCCACATTTTCAAAAAAATTTATAAATTGTAAATTTGTAATCTTCGAATTTGTCTAAACTGGTCGATCAAACCATATAACATGGAAGCTCCAAGCGATATCGGGCAAAACTCATCAGAGGTTTCAACAAGAAGGAATAACAAAGAGACTCTTTGGCGAAAGATTATTTCTCTTTTCATCTGCGGAAGTTTGGCTCAATCCGATGAAACCACCACTGGAGAAATTACTCCGACCGTATTTGTATTGAGACGATCATTTTCATTTCCTCAAGGACCTCTATCTTTAACTCGTTCTGCCTCCTTTGGATCTGCTTTTCCATCGGCTATGTCACCTGACCGCCCTAACCAGCATCAACCAATAACCTCCAACTAACATCATCATCACACCTCATTCAGAGCCATGTTTCTTTATTTCCTTGTGATTTTGCTTAGGAGTGATTTTGGATCGTATAGACTTCTTGAGTATAGTGTACCTACCGAGCTTCCTTGGGTCGGAAGTTAACCTAATTGTTTTGGGTCGTGTGAGATACTTGAGTAATGTCTGTTGGGCTTCCACAGCTTGGATGAGGTTTTGAACAAAGATCAAAATCTAAGGAAGGTATATATATATATATATATATATTTGTGTTATTCCTCTGTGTTCTTTTACACATTTTATACACCAATATAAGCCGAAATGCCACATTTTTATGTTTTCAATTCTCAAGTGTCATGATATTTAATTTCTATGCTTTTTGGGGGTCAACATATCTATGTTTACTAACCATGGGCTGACTATTTCCTCTTTTGTTTTTGTTAAGGGTTGTTTTATTTTGGTACAAGAACATAGATAAAAATTAGATAAGAATACTTTTAGATAAGAATACTTTTAGAAATGTATATCTAAGTCGCATCATTTCTAGAAACAAAACAAAATTTACAGTTAATTTTGGTACTAGGACATGAAATTTTGTTCTTAATCTAGAGATTTAAGATATCTATAAAATGGTCGTTACGTTTTTTTATAAGGATGTAAATATCACTCAAGAATGAAAAGGTTTGTAAGTAACTACAAAAACTTGCTTAACCAGCCTAAAGGAAAGACCTTGCCAAAAAAATAAAATGGTTGTTTTGGTATAAGCGATAGAAGCATGTGCTTCCTTGCCTTTAAAATATCTAATTATTTGGCCAGATTTTTATAAAAATCTCTAGTAGTTTCATTGGTGACAGCCTTATGTTAGTTTCAAAGAGGTGCTGGGTTTGGATCTTTTTTTTGTCTCAATATCACTTTCTCTAAATAATTATTAACTTATAAGCCCATAAATATTTCTTTTGTTTCCGGTCCAAAATAGTTAAGAGTGTTTCAGGGCCAGGCATGGTCAAAACTCAAACAGTATCATATAAACTCATACAAAACATTATAATCTTTACAGTCAATAATTAACGAGAATAAGAACATGTCTCCCACCCAAGTTGTTTCACAAAGATTCAAGAGCTTTAGAGAGAAAGAGACTACATAGCACCTAACAAAAACCAACACCACAACGTCAACATAATATTATCCATGCTATGAATATGTAAGACATGAAGCAGTGAATATATTCTGGTTGAATATTTCACATAATTTGAGATTATGTTTTATGAATCTACATGTACACGAAAAACATCAAAACCACTAACTCAAGCCTCAGGTTAGGGAAATCATGGGTACCAAAAGTGCATTTGTGAGAATCTAAAGAATAGATATCAAATGTGTCGAAAATGATCTACATAACCTTGCAAGTATTCAGTCAATGGATGGATATCGAGATTTACCTCAGCATCAACACCTCGGAGATAATCCATGGCCAAAGTTTGTGTAGTAAGCTTTGCTTCTCTTTAGAAGCCTCACTTGCTTAAGAAGTTAAAACCATGACTGGCAGCCAATTAAAATTTCCACCATTTTTGATTTTGAAATCATAAGAGTATTGGAAGCCCTATTTTAACTTACCTCAAATGATTGAGAACACTAACTAGACATTTAAATGATATTTCTCTAGCCAGACCCAAACGATGCTGTGTACTTCAATTGCAGTTCCAAGATATTTAAAAACACAACAAATGATTGGCAAATGATTTCAACGAGCATAAGAGATCACAAGAGTAACAAAATGATTTTAGAATATGGCATCAAAATGGTGACTTAATTTGGTTATAAGTTTTAGAATTTTGTGTGTAACTTAGATAGGAAACATTGAATACAAACTTCAAGGTGATACACACTGATATTTTAAACCTCAAAACTATTTTACTAACATTTTAAACTTCTAATATGAAATTATTAACACAAAAACTTCCAAAATGGTTTCCGAGTATGTGCTGCCAAAAAATTTAACGGATTAATAAACACCATCAACGGAATGTTAATTCTTCAATATGTTTCTCGATTTAGAAGTTACCAAAAATAAAATTGTCTTTTTTCTTTATAATTTTTTTAACGAAAAATCCACGTCAATATATAAACTGTTAACTATAACTGAAATAATTAACGTTAACAATTAGTTTCGCGGTTCCATGTGCTTCCAAACGCCTCCGCATCAGAATCGCGATTCTGAGACGATTCCGAATGATTCCGGGCGATTCTTTTTCCGGTTCCGCTTCCGGAGCGAAAAGCGCACAACGATTCCATGCTGCGTAGTTTTTGCCGTTAACACTGCTTATTATTTTGTTAGAAAGTTTGTCGGTCCATATTTGAAAACGATGTTGGAAGGTTTTTGTGTTCATAATTTTAGATTGAAGGTTTAAAACGCTAATAAAATAGTTTAGATGTCGTGAAAAAAGAAAATATAGTTTAGAGGTCTAAAGTGTCAATGCATATCAATACTTTTTATAAGATTTTTCCAATTTAGATATATTGAAATCTAAGAATTCTTTTCGAGATCAATTTTAATATAAATTCCATTTACATGAGCTTTAAATCGGAAATCACTTTGAATGATACACCCTCTGTTCTATAATGTAAAATGTTTAAGAATTTTTTCTTTGTTTCATTTTATAAGATGTTTTACAAATTTCTATGCAGGTTTTAATGTTGTGAGATACTTTTGACCTATTAAATTTTGCAATCTTTTACATGATTGGTTGAATTATATTTTTAACTAGTTATTAAATGATTTTTTGTTTATAATTGTCTTTTTCTTAATTTTCGTGCATTCAACCAAAATATCTTATAAATTGGGACAGAGGGAGGGAGTATTAGCTAACAAATCTTCCATTTCCAAATCTTTAGATATCAAAGTCTTGCCTTGCCTTTCCTTCACACATCTAACCGGCACTAGGAAAAATGACAGGTGTGATAAAATTTATTAGAATAACAATTATATTATCGCTACTCTTTAAATTGGTATAACGAAATAAGGAGTGGGGTCAAATCGTTGGGAATAATTTAGTACTTTGGATCAAACCTAATAAACATATATCAAGAAAATGTGTGAAAGGTACAAAAAACCAACTGTAAACTGCGGAAAACCAAAGTCCACATTGATTAGAGTTTTAAGATAGAAATCTTAATTCCAAAGTAATAAGAGTCAAAGAGGCAACCCTTTATATAGATGAGGCAAGATCCTTAGAGAGGTATCATCAAAAATCATAGAACAACAATACGCACGCAAGATCATCCATCTTATTGCCGAAATTTTTTACCCTTGAGAAACTTCTCTGCACATAGCGAATTTGTCTTGTCATGTTCTCAACGATTGAATATCAATAAAACCTTACAACACAAATTCGCAACGGTGAACACGAAATCAGGAATATAAGAGATGTTTTGTTGATATTCAATCATTGCGAAAGAAAAAGAACATGACAACAAAAATTCGCAAGGTGCAAAGAGGTTTCTCAAGGGTAAAAATCTCTTGGCAGTAAGGTAGATGCTCTTGTGTGCGTGTTGTTTCTCTTGATTTTCGATTATCCCTCTCCAAGGATCTTGCATCCTCTTTATAAATAATTGACTCTTGGATACTAATTTCCTTGGAAATAGGATTTCAGTCTTAAAACTCTAATCCACGATGGGTTTTTTTTTGTGGTTTACACTTTCTTTTCTCCACCTCGCACATATTTACGTGATATAGGTTTTTATTTGGTTTGACCCAATGTAAGAATCATCCCCAACAAATATTTTGTTCTTTTTTTTTTAATCGTTTGGATTTACTATTATTTTATTAAATATTATGAGAATTGTTACATCGACGTTTGTACAACGAATAAGTTTTCCGCCTTGATGCACGCCAAACGATTATATCTTATCCCACGTTAAAGATCTTCTGTAAGCTTGTCGCCAAACAATTATATTTGTTCCTTTAAAATTTATTTATAAAGGAGAGAGTTCAAGTTTAAACAGTTTTAATTTTATTGTTAATAGAATTTATTATTTTGTTAAAACTTTTGATGGAGCATACTTGAAAACCATATTGGAAGTTTTTGTGTTCATAATTTCAGATTGAAGGTTTACAATGCTAATAAAATAGTACTAAGGTTTAAAATATCACTTTAACGCCCGTGAACCAAAAATTAGAGTGTTTGGTGCAATTTTTGGTGGGTGTCGATCGACACTAGTAATTATCGGTTCGATCGGTTCAATTTTAAATCGTTGGTTAACAATTTTGGGTTGGAGAAACCCTAGGGCTCGCTATATAAACAAGCAGCCTCCTTCTTTAGGTGAAAATCAGAGTGGAGAGAGAAGAGGAGATTGTTGATTGAGGTTTTGGAGGCAGTTCTGTTTGGTTTTAGAAGAGGAGTGTAACGGCCAGTAAGAACAGATCGGATCAGAGCAAAAATTTCAGATTAAGTTCTCCACTCTCTGATCGTAACATATAAGAAAACGGTTTGTCAATCGGATGTGTATTCTAAGAGTTATCATTGTTTTACTGAGAGAGGTCTGTGCAGTTTCGGATCTGCGATCAGTCTACTTTGAAGGAGGATTTCTTTCAAAACAGAAGAACTCAATAGACGATCCGCATACCGTTGGATAGCTCTCTCTGTCTAGTTTCCAGATCAGGTTTCCGATCCTGATTCGGAGTAATCGCCGTTCTATGTGTGCTTTCAAAGTCAGCGTGTCGTTCCTGTTTTGTCAAACCCTAATTCGGTTTAGGTGGTTTTGGAGAAAGGATCGAGGTTTTGTTGGTTCGTGAGGAAGGGAAGATAGAGATGAGGCTGTAGGTGAGAGAAAGGTCTCTCTTCGTAGTTGTTCTTGTCTAGAATCGATCCAGAATCAAGGTGAGTGTGTGACCAAGGCTTATATGGGTGGATGGAATGTCATGATACGTTGTTGATTGTGTGTTTGAGATGATTGATTGTTTGGAGGATGTTGCCTTTGTGATTTCGTGTTGTTTTGGTGTGGTTTTTGATGTTTGTTTTGCAGGAAATCGACATGGTGCAGTCGATAATCGAACCAGAGAGGAGGAGGTTTGATTCTGCGATTCTGCAGCCTGTGTCGATTGACACAAGGTTGTGTGTCGATCGGGTGTGTCGATCGGCACCAGGAGGGTGTCGATCGATGTCGTCGTTTTGACATATTATGTGTTATTTGTGATGATTGTATTTATTGTGTGTCTTGGTATTTTATCGTGCATGTGTGTATAGCCGGTAGATGGAATGATCATCTCACTGTGTATTTATGATAATATTTACGCATCTCGATTCGCCATGTGATGCAGGTAAAGACAAGGTGTGATCGTGGAATCATGGCCGGGAAGAGGAGATGATCTAGTGTCTCGGGGTATTGTTCGTTGTTGTTAGAATTGCCAGGTTGCTAGTGAATTCTGGAAGTGTTGATTATTGTTTATGGAATTGAAAGTGATTGGTTATTGAATTGATTTCTATTAGTTTGATGAATTATGAGGTTTATCGAATGAGTGCTTGGTTTAATTGAATGTGTTGGTTCCACTGGTTTAGGTTGGTTTAGTTATTATTTCCGCATATTTTTGTTTTGACCGTTAAGGTATTATTATTGAAAATTTTTAAATTTTTACGGCTCGGGTTGTTTTAATCACTGTATTATATCATTTAAAAAAAGGAAAAATGACATAAAAACCTTCAAAGTACACACCAGTACACAACTAACACTTTAAACCTCCAAAGTTTATCTCTCACACTATAAACTTTCAAAGTAATATTTTTAGCTAAATAAAAAAAAACCTCGAATTAATTTGGGATTTAAGGTTTCTGTCTCACGACTCAAACAGAAGAAGAATAGATAGTAAAGAAAATTAAAAGAGGATGAGTAAAATTCGAAGAGCACAGAGACTAAGGTTCCTATCTACATCACCTCATGTGGCTAAGGTTCACGAGATTGTGAATAAGATTTGGCCTCTTGGGGACAAATTAATCAAAATTGATGCTTTTGTGGTGAACGCCACAACAATCAAATTCAGAATCCGGGATAGTTCAATTCGGACATGTGTGCTGAATCGAGGCATGTGGAACATAGCAAACATCCCAATGATGGTTTCTAAATGGTCTCCGAACATTGAGGAACAACAGCCTAATATGGAATCTATCCCATTGTGGGTGACTATGAAGAATGTTCCTCACAACCTATTTTCGAGGAAAGGTCTTGGTTTCATCGCTAGTGCGGTTGGAGAGGCGAAGCGATTACACCCAGTCACGGAATTGTGCAAAAGCTTTGAGGAGGCAAAGGTGCTTGTAAAAGCAGATCTAACAAAGGCATTGCCAAAGTCGTTTCGTTTTAAGTCGGAAAAAGGAGTTGATGCAGTGGTTGAATTTATATATACAGGGCTTCCACCGCGGTGTTCTAGTTGCTCGAAATGGGGGCACCTATCATTTGTATGTGTGATGCATGGAGAAAAAACAAGTCACAATCTTGGCAAGGGAAACCATTTCAAAAACACGATATCGAAGAATTCACATGATATCGGCATAGACACGACATCAAAATTGTAACACCCGTGAACCAAAAGTGGATTTTTGGTAGTGCGTCGATCGACACGGGGAACGTGTGTCGATCAAAACACGTTGTTTGACTTATGAGAAGTTGGGATTTGGGCGTTGTGTCGATCGACACAAGGGGTGTGTCGATCGACACAGTTTAAAATTGAACCGACAGGTTCGGTTTTTGATCGCTCGGTTTGGCGAGTGGTTTAGGGAACCCTAGGGTTCCGATATAAAACGTGGGAGTCACGTTTTGTCTCTTCTTTTGGCTGAAATCAGAAGAGATTTGAGAGAGAAGGATTCTTGTTGATCCTTGTGAGTGTTTGAGGTTTTGGAGGCAAGTTGTGCTCGGATTTTGGAGGAAACGAACGGTTGGGAAGATCACGTCGGATTGGAGTGAAACTTTGAGGGTATGTTCTCCATTCTTTGATCTCGATATAGGAGAAAACCGTTTGTCAATCGGTTGAGTATTCGTTGAGTTATGATCGTTTTAATGTAGAAGGTTTGTGCATAATCGTTACTGTGATCAGTCCACTTCGAGGGAGGATTCCTGTCGAATCAGAAGTAATCTGGAGACGATCCGCATACTGTAGTGTAGCTTGTTCTGTCTAGTTTTCAGAACAGGTTTTCGATTGTGTTTTGAAGGAGTTTTGGGGTCAGAATTGATCCGGAAACCGAGGTGAGTGCGTGACCGTAGGTTTATCTGGGTAAAGGGATTGATCCCAATGCATTGTTTGATGATTTGATGATTGATTCTCGTGTTATGGATGTTATGTGTGGCTTGGATGTGTTTGTAGACGGTTTCTGTGAATGGAATCGACGTATGTGCAGGTCAGAATCGGACCAGAGAGGAGAAGGTTTGATTCTGCGATTCTGCAGTATGTGTCGATCGATTGCCGTCAGTTTGACGTATTGATTGATATGTGATGATCGGTTATTGCTTGCTGTTGTGGTTTGTCTCTTATGCCTGTGTGTATAACCTGTAGACGAGATGACCGTCTCATTGAGTATTTGTGATAATACTCACGCAACTCTTTTTGCCATGTGTTGCAGGTAAAGAAGAATTGTGATCGTGGAATCATGGCTGGAAAGGGGAGATGATCTAGAGTCTCGGTTGTGTGTTTTGTATTGTCGTTAGAACTGCTAGGGTGTTAGTAGTTCTGGAATTGGATAAATTGGTGAATTGGATGTTGTTGGTTTCAATATAGTATGAGATGTATTGAATGGTTTGATGTAATTGGTTATTGATTGGTTATTGTTTTCCGCATATTGAGGTTTGACCGTTGAGGATTATCATTTGTGATAATGATAATGCGGGTTTTAATTGGAAAAAATTTAAAATTTTGGGTCGGATCGTTTCAAAAATCGTACCCTCAAAATCAGAAAAGACCAAATCTAGTAAAGATTTCGTATTTGAACAAAATATACCTCATCTTCTCCGATTTTTTCTCACACGTTGTCCCCAGCTATTGTTTTCTTCTCCTCTCAAGCCATATGGTCACTCGATTTCGTATGCTGAATTTGTTCTCTCGATTTTGAGAAAAAAAGTTAGGGTTCGTCGCTTTGAATCCCAAATCGATATGGGGGAAATGATTAAGGGCACAATCGGGCTTTACAGCGCCTAATAACACGTGCAAAACTTCTGTAAACGATGTTAATAAAGTTATGTTATACAGGCTAACGTCGATGTAGTAAAACCAACACATTTTGAAAGTTCGAGTATATAAAAAACCAATCTTAAATAGTTGGGGTATTAATCGGATAGCCAAAAAAGTCTGGATATTTTTTCAGCAAATTAAAATAAGTTCGGGTATTTTTCAAGATTTTTTCATAAAAAAAAACTAAAAAGTATCTTTTATTTATTTATAAAATATCATAAGTGTACTTATATAGTTTATAAATTTAAAGAACTAAGATATCCAGACTTAAAAATTTACTATTCAAAATCGTTTTCGACATATTTGTACAGTCGAATATCTTAATTTTAGAGCATATCGAAGATAAGATCCCGGATAATAATTTTATCCCTAACCACGAAAACTTTCAAACGAATTTAGTTTTCTTCCATATAAAGCTTAGACTACTTTTTTCGAAAGTATTTAACTTTCTTCCATATAAAGCGCTTTAACAAAACAAAAAAGAGAAGTCCATACATGTAATCCACATTTGAAAGAGGGTATACGTTTCTGAGATTAGTCCACTCAATTTGTTAAAGCTAAGATCTCTGCACAATAAATCTTCCAATCAGCTCGAAGATCTGTTTTTTTCATTCTAAAAAAAAATCAAAGTTGGAAAAGAGTAGATAATCATTATAAATGGTGAAGTTAGTCCATGAAAGGTCAAAATAACGAATCCCACATCCAAAGTTGGTTAACTTTCTCAGAGGAACAGATCTAACAAAACCATTACGGATATGGAAAATTAAATAATCTAATTACGCTGCAAGAAGAATTTGCTGAGGAATCGTCTCGTATGTCCCTCAAACTCAATCTCAAATCTTATAACTCCTTGTTCTAACTCATTTTTGTTTAATGTTTATTTTTAATACCGAAAAAAACAAAATTACCCTAAAACCAACTCATATTTGCGATATTACAATCTGTACCTGGGTATAACCCGCCCACCCAAAGAAAAGGGGTCAAACAAAAAAAATGTAAAAACAAAATTATTTTACAATCCTTCGACGGCGACGAGCGGCGACTCCTTCGACGGCGACGAATTCTCTCGTTCTCTCGTGAGGAGGAGGCGGCGACTCCTTCGACGGCGACGAATTCTCTCGTTCTCTCGTGAGGAGGAGGCGGCGACTCCTTCGACGGCGACTCCTTCGACGGCGACTCCTTCGACGGTGACGAATTCTCTCGTTCTCTCGTGAGAAACGATTCCTCGATTATGGCGGAGGAGGCGGCGCGTAAAGCGAGTAGAGCTGTAGGAGAAAATATAGAAGATGACCGAACAGAGAGTGAAGAAGAAAAGGGAGAAGAAGAGGAAGATAAAAACCGAGAAGACGATAATGGCAGAGAAGACGATGAAGACGATGAGGCAAACAAGGATGGGGCTGGAGGAGGAGACGATTCCCATGACAGTGCGGTAAGTATTCCCGTTTAGTTAGGTAAAACAAGGAAAAGCTTGGGAAAAATAGTTCGTTTTAGTTAGAGAAATTTTGTGTGCAATTTGATCTTTATTGCAAGGAAATTGACACAGTTAATCCAGAAAGCATGTCAATTTGTTGGGTTTGAAGAGAAACTAGATAACTTGGTAAAACAAAAGTGCTGTAAAACTGGATAACTTAGTAAAACTAGATTGCTGTAAAACTGGTCAAACTTGGTAAATATACAGATGTATAAATGGAATAACTTGATACAACTGATTGATGCAGGGATCTGGTGATGAAGCAGCGGTTATGAGACCTCTGAGTATGTACTTCCAACCAACGGAGTACAAGAAAAAGATAAGGATCTCGACGAGGTGCTACGTGAAAGAGTTTTTGTCAACTCTGGATACTTTGGAGCCTCCACTTACGCGTGCTGAGAAGAATTGGTTTGAAAGGCATCCCCAGTTCAAACACATCTTCCACTTTCCAAAGGACAACAATCACAAGCTCCAAGGCATGTGGATGCTTTTACTCCGAACTGTACGCATTGAGAAGAAAAAGGAGGCGTGGTTCGTGGTTAATGGCGTTCCTATCCGATACGGTCTGAGAGAGCACGCCTTGATATCCGGATTAAACTGTAGAAATTATGAGGCGAATTATAAGTTGGGTGACATGCAGTATGTGAGGAGGCACTTTGGTAGAAAAAAAGTCAGATATGAAGATGTCAAAAAGAAGCTAGAAGATGGGATGCCAGCTGATAGAGATAGGCTGAGGATGCTTGTGTTGTATTTCCTTTGCAGCATCATCATAGCTCAGGAAAAATGCGGAAAGCATGCAACTCCGATCTCCGATTTCTTCCTGAAAGTTGTTGACGATCTTGACTTGTGCAAGAGTTATCCTTTTGGGAGGTTGTCTTTTGATTACATCATAGAACAGATGTATCGCATGCTGAATAAATTTGACGGAGTCGTCGAGGAAGACATTTTAAGGCCGATTGCCGGTTTCTATATCCCTTTAGAGGTATGTACAATTAGGAAGTAATTGTTGCAACTTTTTAATAATTGAAACTATTTCAACTATAAGTGTGTTGTGCAGCTGCTAGCGTTTGAAGCAATTCCAGATTTGGCGAGTAGTTTCCGCGAGCCAATTCTACCGCCAGACGATGGTTGTCCAAGGATGTGCAAGTTTAAGTTCAAGAAGAGCTTGATGAGAGGGTTTCCTCTTTCAAAGATCAATGAAAAACTTGGTACAACTAAGGTCAGTTATTTTACGCATTTAAATTATTTAGAGTTGTTTTTTGTTTTTAATTTTTAACATAATTGTTGACATTCGCAGGACATTCATAGCATCATCTTGAATCGTGAAGAAGAAGTAGATCTTGCTCAAATCTTCGAAGAAGACGATGTCGAGGATTGTGGCGATCCGGCTGTTCGCGAATGGATAACCCGTTACAATCAAGGAAATGCAATCTTCTTTCCAGAAATGTACAACGATGACGTGGCTGCCCGAGTGGAAGAGGAAAAAGAAGCTGACAAAGAAGAAGCTGACAAAGAAGAAGTTGAGAAAGAAGAAGGTGGAACATTCGGAGAAGCGAATGGTTTAAACGATTTGACACAGCTCAGTTTACCACGGATCAGTTTCACAGATCTTGTCCATGAGATGAGCAAATAAAGGACAAGGAAAAGGAGAGAACTAGAGAGAGAGAATGAGAGAACTAAAGAGAAAATGAGAGAGATAACCAAAGTGAAGTGGATAAGGGAGCAGAGAACTAGAGAGAGAAAACTAAATAGAAAATGAAAGAGAGAACAAAGGAAAAGGAAATAAATGGTCGAAAATTGGTGTAATTTTGTCGAAATTGGTGATATTTTCGTTTTGGCGCCAAAAAATTTTCGTTTTGGCGCCCAAATATTAGTTTTACCAAACATTTTAGTTTTACGAAAATCCCAAATAGTTTTACTTTGGCTGTTTTCAATTTATTCAGTTTTACCCACTCTTAAACTTTAAATTTTTAGTTTTACAGTTGAGTTTCCTCCTTTAATCTATCATTCTAGTTGTTGTGTGCATTAATATGTTTCAGTTTTACATTTTTGTAGTTTCACCCTACTAACTTGGCTATTGTTCCTATAGTGATCTTAAAAGTATAAGTCATTTGTTGGTGTGATTGTTTCATATGGACCCAAAAATTCTAAATATATAGTTTTCATGTTAGTACAAGAAAAAACAACTATTTATAACGTTTATATCATGTAATTATATTTTGTTTTGTTATTTTTTTTTTTCAAATCGATCTTTGTTTTTTTTCTTATTATTTGTTTTTTTCCAAATCGATCATCAATTTGTTTTGTTTTTGTTTTTGTCTTTGTTTTTTTGTTTTTGTTTTTCCTTGTTTTTTTTGGCTAAATCGATCATCAAACATATATAGTTGTACATTAAAAAAACCAGTTTTACATAACAAAACACCAGTTCTCCCTAGTTTTACCTGAAGATACAGATCCCATACATAATTTTACATCACAATCAAACAGGGCTACCACATCCAAATAGCAACCATTGGAGTCCTTGCCTTCGCCACCTTTTGTTTTTCGTCCTTGGTCGCCTTTCCCCAACCGATGGAAACCGCGATCCGGAGGTATGATCTGCAACTCATTGATGTGGTCTGGGATAATCCATTCCGACATATCCGGCACTAAATAAATTGTCCTACAATACGCCAACGCCCACAACTCGGTCCAATAATACCTCGAGCATAGTTCATGTAATTCTAATTGGATATCATGTCCTCCGATTTCACAATTTTGAGGAGCTTTCTTTTTAAACGCAATGAATGTGGTTATCCCGTGCTCACAAGGATACTTCTGAACATCGAAGTACCTGCAACTGCAACTTCTCGACCTCAAATTCACCAAATAAGAATTGCCGTCACTACCGGTGACATCGTATTCAAGCGCGAAACTGTTTAGCTCCGAAATAATTAATTTCTCAGCAATAGGCCATGTATCGTGCACGAAGTTCTCCACTAAAGGCACCAGTTTATTATGTGCAGTACCACCCGCGGCCTCCTTCCGGTGTTCATTAAACCACTGGGAAAATGTTCTCATGATTGTATCAAGCATGGGTATTATGGGGTATTTCCTTGCGTCCAAAAACGTGCTGTTCAAAGATTCCACGGCGTTGCTCGTGTCTAGGTTGTATCTGCAACCTGGAAAATAAGGCCTTGCCCATTTTTCTTTCACGGTACTCTCCTCAAGATACTTCGCCGCAGTTGGATATCTCATCTTAAATGACTCATAAGCACGGTCGAACTCACCCACCGTGTATATCCTGCTGCACTCCATGAATCTCCATGCGATTACGTCTTTGTTAGCGCCAGAGGTATGAGTTTTCACATTTTGGGACAAATGCCATACACAATACCCATGATGAGCCAGGGGATACAGTTTCTCTATGGCGCTGATGAGGTTTGCATTTCTGTCACTCATAAACACCAATTCGGAAGAGTCCGGTACAACGGATTTCAGCATCTCAAAAAACCAAGTCCAACTATCAAGTTTCTCACCATCGAGCACACCAAACGCTATGGGATAATGGTGTCGATTAGGATCCTGGGCTGAGGCGAAAACAAGCACACCACCAAATCCGTTCTTGATAAAGGTCGCATCCACAATTATCACTTTCCTCATCGCTTGGAACCCTTCGATGCTAGCTCCCAACGCTATGAATAGATACTTGAATTTCCCCACATCATCCAATAACAACTTTGTTTTCGTACCGGGATTGAACTGCTCTAACACGTACAAATAACGATACAACAACTTGTAGTTGTCTTCGGGACTACCACGTAAATCACGAACAGCTAGACTTTTACCTCTCAGAGCTGTGGAGTAGCATATCTGCACACCTAAATCTCTCTGAACCATACCCATGATAATTTTCGGCTTCGGAGTATCCATTTGTCCTGGATACTTTTCATTCAAATAAGATGCAACCAATTGGGCCGAGCCTTTCCTCTTCGTGTTGCTTGTACTCTGACTAGCCCGAGAGCATGTATGCATCTTCGTGTACGTTCTAATCGAGAAAACCTCTGTGTTTGTAACCACTGCAGCTCTTAAAGCCCATTTACAGTTTTCTATAGGACATTTTAGCACTAATCGCACCTTATCCGACTTTATTATCCTATAACCGAAACTCTTAGCAAATGCACCTCTATCCACCACCTCTTGTACTGCCTTCCTATTTTTAAATTCTTGACCCACACTCAGACCCAAACCGTCTTCCCATTCCTCTATAAACTGACAAGGTTCTACAACAGGCTGAGGCTCAATATATCTCTCACGCATATCCGATATCTCCATACCGTTGTCCATACATTCATCACGTGATCTATCATCATCATCATCATCCTCCATCGCCTGATGTTATTCTTTTGCTTGTTCTTCGCCTACATACGGAACAATGGCATTAGCTCCGATTTCCTCGTCATTTGATTCCAATACATCAAAGTTCATACCAGTTGAACTTTTCTCTACTCTCGACAGTTACTCGGGCTGTTCCGATGAAGCGATGACCTCCACGTACAAAAGACATCTTCGGTTCTCTTTACCACCACAACTTAGGTAAACAGACATATCCTCCTCATCCTCAATAACTAATTTTTCCTCATCTCTTCCCATCAGCACTGGAAAATAACTCAATTCCAATTTAACCATTCCTTCATCTAACGAAATCTTCTTCAATATCTTAGCTTCCACCATCGACAAAGTTATCTCCCTCACTGATGTATTGAACATTATACTATACATGCGACCTTGGTATTTAAAGAATATGCCCACTTCATTGCTCATCGTATCCTGTCGAAAACAATACAAAAAATTCACTCAGTAATAGTAGTTATCCACAGTTATCCTGATTTTATACGTAATTCATAATTCTCAGTTTTACCAGTTTTACAATATTTACAATTTTACTTGTTTTACCTAGTTTTACCATGTCGCAAGAACACAAATGGGGATCCAATCTACTTCCAATTCAGTAGGATTCAACCACTAAAATACATTTGTTACCTCTTTATAGCCCTAATTGATCCAGAATTCATACTAAAACACCCAATGTGCATCAATAATGACCCAAATCCAATCAATCCCTAATTTGCTAAAACCTAATCTAGATTGAGCTACATTGCTAAAACCTAATACCAACCTAAGAGCAATGAATCGGTGGCGGCGGCGGTCCGGAGGCGATGGAGGCTCGAGGAGGCGCCGGTCCGGCGCAGGAGGAGCTCGTGTTGACGGCGTGCGATGCGAGGAGCTCGTGTTCGACGTTTTTTTTTTTCCCAAAATTTTTGTTTTTAATTAATTTTTTTTTAATTAATTTGTTTTTGTTCAATTTCAATAAGGGTATTTTTGTCAATTCCAATTTCATTAAACAATAGAGGGACATGAAGATTACAGAGGGATTTAAGAGATTTGTTTTGCTCTCAAAGGGACAAATTAGACGTTGCCTCGAATTTGCTTACAGTTTGTTGATTAAGTTTGAATATTTTATTATATAAGCATGGATCCCAAAAAAGCTAAAGCTAGGGAATACCGCATACCTCGACAGTTCTATAAGGTCATTAAGAAGTGACTTTGATGGTCTTCTACTTGAGAACGCTGAAACAAATGAGAATAGAACAAGTACCAATTCTTCAGTTTATTCCAAACAATACATATCGCTTGATGGAAAGTACAAGGTTGCAACATACTATACTTACATAAAAAATAAATATTTTCATTTACAAACACAGAACTAATGATTCAGAGAACCCTAAAACATCAACATAAGTTTCCCACAAGGTCAAGAAAACAAAGAAGACACAACAAGTACGTAATGAGGGAACATCATTATATATAGATGGTGATGTAAACAAGAAGTAAACAAAGAGATATTTATCGAAAACGTAACAACACTGTATGAATTGACGTTATTTCAATCCAATAGATCTTAGGGGAAGCCCTGTCTCATCCAAACAACAAGCATCAAAATTTATGTCCAAAAGATATAAAAGTGCATATTTGTAAAGTTGAATGCTTCTTAATACCATATATATGTGCTATTACCCGTTACAACAACTACTGAAGAGTAATCTATCATAAGAGCTCTCAAGTCTTACATATATTCTGAAAAGAACAGGAGTAAAAAATTAGGCTTTTTGAGATCTAGTGTCTCTTGGTTTATAAATTAACATTGAAAAGAAAGTCCTTTGCATTTTCCATTAAATAAGGACTTTAGGAAGCTTACATATATCCTTCACCACAATCATTTTGTCTTGTTTAGTTGTTAGCACCATGGCTACGCCTGCCCCACAACCACCTCTTCCTCCTCTGCCGGTACTCCGACCACGATCTCGTCCTCCTCCCTCTCGAGTATCTCGACCACCACATCTTCTTCCTCTACCTTTACTTGGACCACAACGTCCTCAGTTGTTTGTCAGTTTCTTAGGAAACGAGCTGCGCAATGGCATCGTGAGCCATGTGGTGAAGGCCTTGAGAGTAGCAGGGGTAAACATTTTTCGTAGATAACTACGAGCTGAAAGGTAGAGACCTTAAAAACCTCTACAAGAGAATCGAAAACTCAAAGATGGCACTCGTGTTCCTCTCTGGCCGATTTTCGGAATCATACCGGTGATTAAGCGAGCTCTTGAAGATGGATGAACTTGTGAAGGAAGGGAAACTCATAGTGATCCCTGTCTTTTACAGAGTAAGCACGGATGACGTAATATATTTTAAAGGTAAAATCGGAAAATGTTTTATAGAAACTGTGCAAAGACAATCACCAACGGAGGAACCTATGGCTGAAAGTCCACATGTAATTTTTGTTATGATTCTGAGGAAAATGATTAATTTTTTGAATGACGTATTAATGATTGAGATTATATCATTCTAGAAGTACAAAAGAAAAATTATTTGTGTCTTGTAGCTAGAATATTTGAAGAGTAATCATCAAATATATATATATATATATATTTTTTTAAATGAATGTTAAATTCTATTCACACCACAAAGAAACATTGTTTACATTTTTTGGTGTGAATAAAAGATAACATTCATTTCAAAAGAAAAAAATATATTTGAAGAGACTTTGTTTTCAAAGTGATTCCGAATGAGCCTTACTGGAGAAAAATTTATGTTAGGCTTTTGCTAATAGTATCGAGTTTTGGAATTTATCTATAGGGATCTAAGAGTTTGTGTTTATGAGAGAAGGCATGTAGACTTGACAATTTTCTGATTTTGATGTCATTTTGACACTTTCTGATACTATTCAGCATAATTTTACATTCTTTAACTAACAAAATCACGGTTTTGCCATTTCTCTCATTTTCTCACACTTTTTTCACAAACACATTCATTCTTTCTCTTATTTTTTTCAATATTTGTTTCTTTTGATATTTGTTTTCTATTATATTCTTTTCATTTTTATAAAACATTTTTTTTTTAAATATTTCTAGTTCTATATCACCATATTTTCTCACAATTATAATGTTTTGAAATTTATGATTACATATATTCACACCTGATGTACATATAAATGTTGTGTACATATGTTTTACATGTATGATATATATTTATATATGTACGTCTAGTAATTTTATATACACAGATCATGAGTAATCACATGAGCTGTCCTAGAGGTGGTTCACATCCTCGATAGTTAGGTTCCCACGAGACAACTTGCTCATGAGAGAGAGAAGATACAATCCCCTCTCTTTATATCGGGTACCAAATTGTTGCTCGAACCCTGGTGCAACTCACTTTCCATGCTTAGTCACAACCATTCTAGTCGATCAAAATTCGAATACCAAGAGTCTCGAGATTAGTTTTTTTTAGAGTCCATACAACTCCAAAATAAGTTGGTGTATCGCCCTTTACCTCCGTTAATGTCATTCTTATAGAGTAAAGTCAGTCTCCATACAAGATCGTCTCACTGATTGTTAAATGCGTTTTGTCCAAACGATAGAAGCCTCTTTGGATGTCAGTGACAAAGCTCAAATATGATGATTTTAATCTAGATATCGAGAACCACACATTTTCGCGCTTTGTCCACCGCTTTTTGTTTCTCTAGAAGGCTCCAATACTAGAAAGATTGAAATTGAAATTGAGTCCAAAACTTAGTTCTATAGATATTGGGACATGGATTAACCTGGGAGTTAACCCTTGTTAAGATAGGTTGCACATTGTTTTTTTCTGCCAGCACATGCCTATCAGATTGCCAGTATACAAACTATATGGTGCATGTGATAGTCAAAAAGAACGATGTTTAGCCTACTTAAACAAATGGGTAACTCCTAATTTAATCAATGTCTCAGTATCTGCCGAAGTAAATAATGGAGAAACAATTGGAAGCTTAACCTTTCTAATACTAGAGCTTTATGGGTACTCGGAATCTAGTTTGATTTCATCATATTTGAGGTTTGGTACTGGCATCCAAAGAGGCTTCTATCATTTGACATCTGGGAGTTACCCCCTGTACATATTTTTTTACTCCACAAAAGTGGCATTAAAGGAGGTAGGTAGCGATACACCAACTTGTTTGGTGAAAATAGACAAAAAAAATATGTGACCTCGGAACTCATTGATGTTATCATGAAACATGAAAGACCTATATATATATCCATTTTGTTGATTAACAAATTATCATAATTCAAAAAATATATTTTTCAATTTTTAAAAAATGAAAATAAATGTAAGTCTTTCTAATTGTAAATTCTCAAATCACGAAGATACTATTTTTTTTTTTACCTAACAAAATGTTATTTTAAAAAAAAGAATTAAAACATGGGTTAGATTTTAAACTTTATAAAATAGACTATTAAACCAAATCACCCAAACTTTAGTTTAATTGTTAACTAAAAAATAGTTCTTATTTAAAGAAAACTAAATTTTGTTGTAATTTTTTCAAATTTTTTTTAGATGGGTATAGTTTTGAAAGTTTATATATTAAAATAATCAAATTGATTGTTAGAGTATGAAATTGGCGTAACAAAAGAGTTTGGGTGCTAAAAAATTATCGAAATGTATTTGGGACAAATTTATGGTATATTCCCTATTTCAAAAGATCAAAACACACCAAATTCTAAAACTTAGTTTCAACATCTCGAGGAATGACAATCAATAAATCTATCAGAATTCACCATCGAGAAGGCTTGAATTGATTTGCCTATCCCGAAATTTTAGGCTTAGGCATATCCATACTTTGGATATCCGCAATTTTCCTAATTTGATTTAGATCCAAACAATTTAAAAACAAAACAAAAAACTTAAAAGCTTTTATAAAATTAAAATTTTGGGTAATATTCCCAAATTTTTTTTGATATATTAGAAAGAACTAAAAATGTATTTTGAGTTTTTTTTTTATTTATAAAATAACACAATACATAAATAATAATTTATATATTTAAAGGATTAAGATATCCAAAACATAAAAATTTACTATTCAGAATCGTGTTCGACATATTTTTAGACCCTAATATCTTAATTTTAGAGCATATTGGAGTTAAGATTCCGGATAATAATTTTATCCCTGACCACAAGAACTTTCAAGCGAATTGGATTTTCTTTCATATAAGGCTTAAACTACTTTTTCCAAGTATTTAGCTTTCTTCCATATAAAGCGCTTTAAGCAAAACAAAACAAAGAAGAGAAGAGAGCATCATACATGTAATCTGCATTTGAAAGAGCGGTATACGTTTCCGAGATTAGTCCACTCAATTTGTCAAAGCTAAGATTTCTACACAATAAATCTTACAATATCAGTTAGAAGATCTGTTTTCTTCACCCTCCAAACATAATCAAAGTTGAAAAAGAGTCGATAGACATTATTAATGGTGAATCAGTCCATGAAAGGTCAAAATAAAGAATCCCACATGCAAAGATGGTTAACTTTCTCAGAGGAACATATCCGCCAAAACCATTACGGATATGGAAAATTAAATAATCTGATTACGGTAAAGGATTTGCTTGTAGTTTGTTAATTAAGTTCGAAGGTTTTATTATATAAACACGGATCCCAAAAGCTAGGGCATACCTCGACGGTTCTATAAGGTCTTTGCGAAGTGAATCTGATCGTCTTCAATATTTTTGAGAATGCTGAGGAAAATGAGAGTAGAACAAGTACCAATTCTTCAGTTTATTCAAAACAATACATCTCGCTTGACGAAAGTACAAGGTTATACTACTTATATATTAAAAAAAAATTACATTTACAAACATAGAACTAATGATTCAGAGAAATCTGATACTACAAAAAGAAAAGTGATGAAGTCTAACAATATAGTGATTTTCTTATATGAACCCGAGTGAAGACAAAATTCTAAAGAACCCTAAAACATCAACAAAAGTTTCTCACAAGGACAACAAAACAAAGAAGACACAATAAGTACGGAATCAGGGAACACCATCATAAATGAATGAATGGAAGTTATTCAATCCAATAGAGTTTAGGGGTATTGGAAGCCCCGTCTCATACAAACAACAAGCATCAAAATTTATGTCCAGAAGATTATAAAGTGCATATTTGTAATGCTTTTTAATACCATATATATGTGCTATTACCCGTTACATCAGCTACGGGAGAGTTATCTATCATAAGAGTCTCTCAAGTCTTGCATATATCTATCCTGAAAACGAGTAATAAATTAGGCTTTTTGAGATCTAAGATTTTCTTATGATTGATTATCTAATGAACATCAAATATATATGTATATCGAGATTATCTTATGTATCATCAGTATGCAACTGTAAACAATAACTTTGAGGTTTAACCAATTCTAAACATTTACGGATTTCAACTGGAGTCGAGCTCGTCAAAAGTCATACCATGAGACAGAGAACAAAGAAGTGAAAGAAAAATACCAAAAGTTACTGCCTTTACGGTTGTGAAAGGCATCAGATCGAAGACAAATGGAAATGAGAAAAGTTGAGGTGTTATTGACGGCGGCTTGAGCGAGAGATGCTCAAACTATGATTTAGGTTTTTTTTCTAAAAAAATGATTTAGGGTTTTATAGATTAAACTGAAGGATAAGAGAGAAAATATTGTCCACATGAAAAGTGCATGAACCTAGGCTGGAATAGATATTCCATTTTCAAATTACTACATATGATTGGATAATCTGGATTTTCAAAAACTACACATGTGTGTCTTATCTTTCCACTGGTTTGTATTTTTTTAGTTTTAAATTTAATTGGACTTAGATAAACTTTATTTAAACATAAATATTGAAAGATTAAAAGTGTTTGTTGAATTAAAACATAGAGAGAGATTAAAGTGAATTAAAAATATCAAAACATAAGAGAACGATGTAAATTAGAGATTAGAGAGAACAAACAAAATCAAAAGCATAGAACGCATGATCTCTAATGGAGGCTGGGAAGGAGAGTCGACACCACAAATGAAGTAACCGATTTGAACAATCGACATTAGAGACTTGAATTGAGGAGGCTTTTATCAATTAGAGGCGGTCAATGTATCCGAACAAAGTTGTAACTAGCACATATATATTTATTATATTGTTTGAGAGTAACTATGGTTCAATTTTAAAGTTGACATTTGAGATTATTATGCTATCTTGTTATATATTCTCCTCTGATCATCCCCATCATCATTTACAACAACCTCTAATATATATACTTTCAAAAAATTGAGAAATTCATAAGGTACATGTATTCATGCGAGCATAAGCATATATATTCCCGATAACTAGGTGTGAGTAAAAATATTCATATCCTAAATCCGATGGGTTTGGAAAATTAAGAAAGTTAAGAGTTTCCGACATTTTTACTCTTTTTTTTTTTTGCTTGGTCAGTTGCGTGAGTTAATAAATACGTTAACGAGATAACTATGTTAATTAAGGGATACTTATTGGTGGTGGTTTAGACGTCGAAAAAAAGTTGGGTTCCGACATCAATTCCGATCAGATATATACTACAGTACATTGATATACAAATTACATGATCTAATGATGAACTAAATATTTTTATAATGAGTTATCTGAAACGATACAAATATACAAACCTGAATAACGAGCTAAATGTTTTTGTAATGTTATATGTATATATAACGGGTTAATACATATACATGATAATGAATTGTACACAACAAAACAAGCAATACTTTATTGAAATTGGAGATAATCTATACGACCGGAATAACATATTAATGACGTTAATATGTTAAATAACAATACAAACATCTAAATTGAGTGATGCATTCTCCATCTCCGATCACTTCAATAAATCCAAAAGTTTTCTATGCGATTCAATGAAAGTTACAACATACAGAGAGAGATTGTTGTCTCTCCATATCTCTCAACATACACGATCAGGCTCATGTATAGCATATTGTTTGTTGTACTTTTGTTGTTGGTTCAGTATGATTATGAAGTTGGCAAATTCAGATTTGATTCCTTAAATTTTAACTAAAACAAGAAAGGTGTAATTTAGATTAACCTCAAATCGCTACCTCAGAGAGCATTACCTTCGAATAGAGCATTGAGCCAAAATGTAATACGTGTTGGATTTGTAAATCGTTATTGGCCTTGAGACCTATTGCAAAAAGGTTTCTTTGTTGTTCTGTTGCTAATGGTGATTCTGCTAGCTTTTGTTTTGATAATTGGTTGGACTTGGGTCCCCTCATTGATTTTATTGGTTCAGATGGGTCAAGGAAACTTGATGTTCCTATCTCGGCCACTGTTGCCTATTTCCTTTCCCCTAGAACTAGAAAGCACAATCTTGCGGCGTTAAAAGCCAAACTTCTGGACATCCATCACCTAACCTAGGGGCTGATGTTTACTCATGGTGTATCAATAGCGCTACAATTGCTGGTTGTTCTTTCAAGTCTTACTTGGGAACAACTTCGGCCAACATAGCAGCTCCAAGCAAATGGATTCTATTCTAGCAAATGGATTCTATTCTAGCTCGTCCACACCGGAAGACCTTCAAGAATCTACTCTCACTCAGGTTCACACAGGAGTAATTGCCTGAACTGATATGAGCTTCCCATCACCCTGGTTTTATTAGGTTTTTTTTTTTAATTCGTTTTTTGGGCCTTTTAAACGAATGAGCTTCGCGGAGCTGTTACAAACAATGTTCCTTTTGGTAAATAAATTCACATAATTATCAAAAAAAAAAAATGATAGAGAGGAACATAACATGCTAAATTGCTAAATCATAAGATCATTTAGAGATGATAATTTGTTCATAAAATCACATAATGCCAAATAATATGTAGAGACCAGATGTGTCAATTTTGTTTTTGCAAGAGCAGCTTATCATAGTTGACAAAAATCATCCTCATAAAGCATTGACACAAAATTTAATTACCAAGAAAATCATTAAACTATGAGTGGAGTTATCGTTTCTTCCTCATATTTGAACTTCGATCTTTGTCTATTTGAACTTCCTCATATGGGTTAGTCAAGATATTCTGAGATAGTTTTTTTTCTTTTTGATATAATTCTGAGATAGGTTTCGTCCCAGAAAACTCTACTTGCTTTCTAATTAAGATGTGCATTTACTTGGTCTCAAGACTCTTAGCTCATTTTTGCTAGCATTTTCAAAATCATAAATAGGGGACTCATATCCATAGAATTACCAATGTTATTGAATATACAAATCTGACAAGTTCATCCCCATCCGCAAACAGTGTTATTGTACCTCATACAAAACATTACAATTGCAATAGTCTTAGTTGACATGTCTCCCACCTAGGCACTTTGTTTAACAAAGACTCAAGAGGCAAAGAGAGGACAAAGGACTACACAACACCTAAAAAACCAACACCACAACGTCAACATGATATTATCAAGGCTATGAATCTGCAAGACATGAAACAATGAATATATATTCTGGTTGAATAATTCATATAATTTTGAGATTGTGTTTTATGAACCTACATGTACACGAACAACATAATAATGTAAAACGAACTAAACGTAAACTAGACTGACAAGTGTTCAGTGTATGGAATGGATATCGAGATTGACCTCAGCATCTACACATCGGTGATAAGCTTCGCTTCTTCATAGCAGCCTCTCCTAGCTTTTTTTTTTTGGACAAACTAAACTTGCATTAATTGAACTTAAAAAGAGTTTACCTCCACTTAGGGAGAATACAACAAGATCACCAGAAAGTTACAACCATGACTAGACTACCAATTGAAATTTCCACCATTTTCTTGCTCTTGAAATTTTGATTAGAGATTTTTACTTCAAAATAGTTGGTAAATATATATATATATATATTCGTCTAAAATCGCACGTATCAAATGTAGAGAAACCAAAACAATTTGTAAATATCCAAATCTTGTCTTTCATTCACACATCTAACCAACACATTAGAAAAATAAGGTATTTACTTTTATCTAGTTATTTAGTCATGGTGATTTCTAGACTTAAAAATCATGTAAATAGAAATAGATATCAAAACTTATGAAAAAAACATGTTGTAATAGATTCTTATATTTCAAAATATCAAAAGACATAGGATTCTAAAACTTATTCTAGACATTAACCGGAAAATCGGCTATTTCAAATGCCAAGGCCCAAGTATGGAGATAGGTTCGATTTATACAATAACTATAATACATTACTAAGACATACCCCAACACATTTAAAAGTTAAAATTCCTGTATTTTTTATTTTAGGCAAATTCATATTTTCATCGTAGCGATGTTAAACTTCCGCTAAATTTTGCTTATGTGGATGTGACGTACAAAACGAAATTGTTTATTTCATATACCAAATAAAGTTGATGTATAAATCGAACATAGCTCTTTATTTACAATGATATAGTTGATGTATAAATTGATGATATAGCTGATGTATAAATTGAACATACCTCCATATTTGGAGTATAAATTAGTCGATTTTCCGACATTAACCACTATACATAGATCTCATGAAATGAAAATCTATGAATCTATTTGTCTAAAAACTTCACCACTAATATATAAGACTGTATACCTGCATATCTAGAAGTTTCATGGCATTTGAATTTGCGGCACAACCATCCGCATCTAGCATGTGGCTTTTGGATATCCAGCGAATATCCGGATCTCGATTCTAATACGAACAAAAAAAATTAATCTTTTACAAACTTCTATAAAATCAATATCGAGGATCGTATTTTTCAAATAAATTTGATATATAAGAAAAGAACTAAAATCCAATTTTTAAATTTTGCTTCTATATAAAATAACATAATACATAAATAAATTCTATATTTTTAATACATTTAAAGGTGTGGATATCCAGATTACCTGGATCTGTTTTTGAAAGTGCTAAGATTTATTATAGTGGATAGAAGCTTAGACCCCCAATAATAATTTCATTCCTAACCCTAGACCTTTCAAACGAAATTAATTTTCTTTTAGAAAAAATCATTTCAAGCTACACGGACTATAGCATAATACATGGCTATATATACTACGTAACGAAATGTCGTTGAAACTAGACTAACAATTACTTATCTCATCATCCACGCGTCAAATATAAAAAAATATGTTGCAAAATACAAATAGGGTTATTTTTGTTAGAATTCGTTAGTTGAAGTCTAAATTTAAAATAAATTAAATTAAAATCGGATCCAATATTTTAAAATATTTCAAACCAAACCAATTTAACAATTTTAAACTCAACACATAAATTGATTTAACAAGCCCCATTTAACCAAACCACATTTATGTGTTTGGTTAAATGTGGTTTGTTAAATCAGTTTATGTGTTAAGTTCTAAATTGTTAAATTCGTTTGGTTGAGAAGATTTTAAAATATTGGGTCAAACATCAATCTATTTAATTTTAAATTCAGACACCAGCAAAGAAATTCTATCAAAAATAACGCTAATTGTAGTTTGCAACATATTTTTTGATATTTAACGTGTGGACTATGAGTTAAGTCATTGTTAGTGTAGTTTCAACTTTGTTACTTAGTATGTATAGCCATGTATTATGCTATAGTCCATGCAGCTAGCAATTATTACGTTTTAAACTCATTTAACTTTCTTCTATATAAAACGCTTTAAACCAAACATAAGAAATAAGAGAAGATAGTAGCAACACAAAAATGTAATCTACATCTGAATACGTTTCCGAGATTAGTCCACTCAGTTTGTTAAAGCTAGTATCTCTGCACAACAAGTCTCACAATACCAGTTCGAGTTCTGTTTTTTTTTTTCACCCTGGATTAATTAATTTTAATAAGGATCTAATCGGTCCAATGAACAACATGTAAAAAAAGAAAATTAAAAATGGGAAGAAGTTATTACCAAATTCGTTTAGACTTAGGCTCAAACTCACAATGTTTTCAACTTTGCTTGCATCGATGTCATGTTTTGTAGCGGCGGAAATGGAGATTCAAGTCCAGTCACAAGTTCTCCTACCAATTACAAACTATAGATATAAAAAAAAGAAATAATCTGATTAATTACGGTGAAATGATTTGCTTACAGTTTGTTATCGAAGTTCAAATTTTTTATTATATGTAATCACTGATTCGAAAAGACGAAAGCTAGGGCAGCCCTTGACGGCTCTTTGGTCATTGAAAAATGACTCTAATGATCTTCAATATTTGAGAACGCTGGAGAAAATGAGAATGAAACAAGAAGTTTCTCAGTTTATTCAATATTATACATCTTCATGGAAATTACAAGATTGGAACATACAACTTATATATAATAAAATTACATCTATAAATATACAACTAATGGTTTTGAGAAATCTGATAATACCAAAAAATAAGGGATATGAAGTCTAACAAAATAGTGATGTTCTTATATGAATGATCAAAGTGAAATCAAAACAACAAAAGTTTTTCAAAAGTTCAAGAAAACAAAGAAGACATAACCAGAGAACATCATTATGTTTGAAGTTGAATGATTATTTACCATATGCACTATTATCCGTTGCAGCAACTACGAGAGTAATCTATCATAACACTCTCTCAAGTCTTGCATATCCTGAAAACATAGGATTGTAACCAATTAGACTTTTGAGATCTAAGATTTTTTTTATAATTATATGAAGAACATCAAATATATATATATAGAGATTATCTTATGATTCAATATGCAACCATAGTTTCAAAAATGCTAAACATTTACGGACTTGAAGATAAAACAGAAAAAAATTGAGGCGTTATTGACGGCGGTACCTGTCTCAAAATATGATTTTTAGGGTTTTTTCTAAAAAAATAATTTAGGATTTTATAGATTAAACTGGCTAGAGATAAGAATGGGAGAGACAATATTGACCACATGGAAGGTGCATGAACCCAGGCTGGTAGAAACATTCCATTTTCACATTACTATATATGACTGGATTTACAGAAACTACATGTTATTCTTATCTTCTTCTTTTTCTTGGATAAAAATGTGTTTCTTATCTTTATAAGTGAGTTTGGTCAACATTAATTGTGACCGGAAAAATTAGATAGATTATTGTCCATGTTTGTAATAGAGAGATTTTTTCCCATTTTTACTCTCTTTTTTTTTTGTCAGTTGCGTGAGTTAATAAATACGTTAACGAGATAACTATGTTAATTAAGGGATACTAATGGTCGTGGTTTAGACGTCGAAAAAAAGTTGGGTTCCGACATCAATTCCGATCAGATATATATTATAGTACATTGATATACTTTTTACATGATCTAATGATGAACTAAATATGTTTATAATGACTTATTTGAAACGATACGGATATACAAACCTAAATAACAAGCTAAATGTTTTTGTAATGTGTTGTATGTATATATAACGGGTTAATACATATATATATATATATGATAATGGATTGTACACAACAAACACAAACAATACTTAATTGAAATAGGAGATAATCTGTATGAAAGATCCGACATTCGACCGGAACAGAAACGTTAAATATGTGCACAATCTCTAATTTTATAGAAAGATACCACTTTTGCGGAAGAGATGCTTAGAAAAATAGGTTGAACGAAATATTTCAAACCAAAGCGGAAACTGAAAGAAACCAAATGAGATAGCCGCGAGAGAAGCAAGGCAAATCATAAGTACTAAGCTGTACTTTGGTTCATTGTCGCGGATCAAGATCATTGCTGCAGTGAATGCAAGAACCATAGAGATGATTGAGACAAACAATGCAAAAACTCCAAACACTAGCTTTGTTGGTAAGTTGATTCGGAAGTCATCTTCTGCATACCGAGAAGTCAATATCGACAAGAATATCATAATAGCTGTCACGGATGATAAGAGGGAAACCGAATCTGATGTAATAAACATATCAAACCAATACTTCTTTCTAAACTGAGGGAAACCCAATTTTGTATCGTCTTTGCTCTCGTTGCCGCCCGGTAGAGTAAAAGCTGCTGCAAAGACCACAGTTGCTATCAGCGTCGAAACGAGCATACATGCTGTCGCCGTTTCTTTCATCCATTTCTCCCCATCTTTTCGTAAACTTTCGTGTTGAGTCGTAAATAGTTCATGCGGTATGTCACCTTTCTTGTTTTTGGTTTTGATGTATGAAAGAGGAACTATCCCTTTAGCAGCCTGGGATGTGATTAGAAGGTTTGTAAGGATATATACGCCCATAGAAATGAAGGAGAGATCATATCAGAGCCATTTTGGGGTTGTGTTAGTGTACCTCGAACCAAAGGAGCTCACTTTGCATCTGAAGTGCTGCTCCTGATGCAACCTGTACACGATCAGTAGATGGTAAACACGCGACAAGATGCAACAAGGTATTTCCAGATTCCTTTTCCTTATAAGGTGCTATGAAATCCTTGATGCCCTTGAGTTCATAAATTATGTTGAAGATGTTTTTATGACGATGTAAAGCAGCAACGTGGAATAAACTTAGACCCTTGTCATTTGCCTTCCATATAAAATCAGGGTTAGAACGAATAAGAATAACTAGAAACTCAAAATTTCCGGATTCCGCAGCATCAAAGAGTAGCCTTGAAGGTGACTTCAGTAAATTTGTTAACTTTTCCTCAGGCAATAGCCCAACCGATTCCCATAACTCCTCTACCAATTGATGAGCTAAGGTTTGCATCTTTTCTTTATGATAGAATCCCTTATAAACTAAAATGGAAAAAAATAATAAAAATTGTTAGTTTTGATTTCAATGGATAATATATAGGACTCGGCTCTTAAAGTGTGTTTTCTTCTACTTACTAGAATTTGCAAAGTTCTGAAACCAGTTTAGGTGACTTTTACAAGGCTTGCGTGCCATCAAGTGTAAGGCTGTCTCTTCTTTACCATTTGGAGAATGGTTTAGTACTTTTTTATCAGTTCCAGTTTTTCTAAACATCCAGAGAGCTACATCTGTGAATACGCTTTATTGAGAACATGACCAATTGATAAAGAAATGGGGGAAAACACTATTTTAAGGGTCGGATTATATATTTACCGTAGATTTCAGCTGATATGATTGTAAGAAAGAGATTCCTAAAATCATCATTGTCAAGGCTTTCGAAGGTTGTTTTTCTTTTAAGATATCTGACCATTTCTCCACGACCGAACAAAGCTGCCATGTGGATTGGTGTCAGATTTTTACTGCCGGGAAAATCCGGAAGCTTTGAGTTTTTCTTAATCAACATTTTAGCAATCTCAACGACTCCCGATGCAGCAGCAAAACACAAAGCTGTGTTTCCGTCATTATTTTTCAAAGCCAAGTCATCGGGTTGCATTTTTCCAAGTAGATTTTCCACAAACCCCTTGTGCTTTGCTGCAACAGCGATGTGAAGAGCCGTGTCACATTTATTGTTAATTCGGTCCCGGATAATTGGTAAGGCACTACCATGGCAAGTTTACGTGAGGAGGAAGAAGAACAGAGAGGGGCAGGAGGAGAAGAGTAGGAGTGAAGAGAATAGTGACGTGGCTAGTCATAGAAGTGATCAATAAGCGGTTACAGTTTGTTACAATGGGTTGTTACAATAGTCGTAAGCTGTTACAGTCTTGTGTGTATAAATAGAACCCTCTGATACATTTAGAATCTTTTATCTGAGTTTTGGAAAAGTGTCAAGGTTCAGTGTATCGGGCTGATTGAGTAATTGAGGAAAATCTCAATCAGTTGGTGTATTTCCTCTCCGTTTCAATACAATTGTTCTGGTTTCTTAACAAATTGGTGCGTGATTGAGCGTAATTGGATCGAGAAATCGCGATGGGGAAGGAGCCGACTTCACGAGGCAATCTCACGGTTGCGACTTCAGTACCGGAATCGGAAACCACCGCGTCACCGCCGCTCACGCTGGATTCGCTGGGAAATTCTCTCAAGTTGTCGATAGACGCAAGGATTGCGTTTGAGAAGAGAACGGAGGCGAGATTGAACGCTACGGAGAAGCTTAACGCAGCCCGTTTTGATGCAATTGAGTCGCGGATGGATGAGAAGCTTGAATCGTTGTTATCGTATTTGAAGCGCAATCTTCCGGAGCAAGGGGATACGGTCGCGGTCCAGCAGTCCCATTCTCTTCCAGATCGACTTGTTCCACAGGTACGTTCTTCCGAATTGGAACCTTGCCGTAGTCATAGGACTGTCGCGTTAGAGGAATCTCGTTCTGACTTAATGACGAGTCATCAAAGTCTGATAAAGCGAGTAGAGATGCCAATTTTTCAAGGAGTGAATGCGTATGGATGGATTTCACGAGTAGAGCGGTATTTTCGTTTGGGAGGTTATGAGGATGATGTGAAATTGCAGCTAGTGTCTGTCAGTTTGGATCAGGGTCCGTTGGACTGGTTCAATGGGGAGATAATGAGAAAACCTTTCAGAAGTTGGGAGGAGTTTAAACAGAGGTTGATAGCTCGATACAGTAAGGAAAAGTTTAGAGACATCAGCCAACCCTTGTTTGCGATCAAACAAACGGGTACAGTGGAGGATTATGTACAGTTGTTTGAGGAGCTATCGTCACAAGTGACTGGTTTTCCTGAAACGCAGTTAGAAGGAATCTTTATGAATGGGTTAACACCGGAGATGCAGGAGGTCGTTACAATGTGCAAACCGGTTGACTTACCAGATATGATTTCTTGGGCTATGAAAATGGAGTCAAGTGCTTTGTACAGTGTGGTTTGTAAGGATATGTTGTCTAAGAAGGGCCAGAATAAGCAGTTCAAGACCGGTTCGGAGTCTAAGTCTTTGGTGGGTTGGAAGATGAAAACGGTTAACACAGAGATGCAGCAAGGTGCAGCTAAACCGACTGTACAGCTACATGGACGAGCTCAACAATTACTATCTCGGGAGGAGGTAGCCGAAAGAAGAAGGTTGGGACTGTGTTTTAAGTGTCCCGAGAAATGGTCTAAAACGCATTTGGTTAATGGAGAGTGTCCTAATAAAACTCTACAGGTCCTTACTGTGATTAATGGCTTAGCAATGGAAGTCTTAGGTGACAGAAGCAATGAAGAGTATGAGAGAGATATAGCGGTGAAGCAATGGAATTTATGGAATTGTCACTTAATTCTTTTCTGGGGCTGTCAACTCCCACGACAACAAAACTTGTTGGCTTACTCAAGAAACACCGTTTGGTTGTCTTATTGGATAGTGGAGCTACTCACAACTTCATCTCTCCTGAAATTGTTCTTCAAGCTCGTCTTCAAACTGTTACTAATCAAAATTTGGAGGTCATGCTTGGCACTGGTGTTTCGGTCAAAGGCTATGGCCTTTGCAAAAGCATTCCGTTTCTGTTGCAAGGTCTCAGTTTCACGGCTGACTTCATTGCATTGGAATTGGGGAATGCGGATATGATTTTGGGAATTCAATGGCTTAGGACCCTTGGAAAGTGTCATGTGGATTGGGCCAGCCATGAATTATCGTTCTCTTACCAGAATCAATGGGTTACACTCAAAGGGGACCCGTCACTACATGTTTCTCAGCCGCTACTTAAGTCCTTGGGGGTGGAGGATCACATGATTAGTGCAACTGATGGAGCGCAACTAGTTCACTGTGAAAAAAACGAGTTGAATGATATGCAAATTCCTAGTGAAATCTCCACTGTGTTATCGGAATTTCAAACTATTTTTCAACATCCATCGGGTTTACCTCCGAGCAGAAATAGAGAGCATGCTATTACGTTGCATCTAGGCATGGGTCCTATTAGTGTACGTCCTTATCGTTATCCTCATGCCCATAAAGAAGCTATGGATAAACTGGTTCAAGAAATGCTAGTAGCAGGAACTATTCGGCCTAGTCACAGCCCGTTTTCAAGTCCTGTCCTGCTGGTTAAGAAGAAGGATAAGACGTGGCGGTTTTGTGTTGACTATAGGGCCCTTAACAGAGTTACTGTGCCAGACAAGTTTCCAATTCCGGTTATAGACCAGTTATTGGATGAATTGTGTGGTGCGAAACTGTTTTCCAAATTGGATCTTCGCTCCGGTTATCATCAAATCCATATGAAGGAATCTGATGTGGAGAAAACCGCTTTTCGAACACATGATGGTCATTTCGAGTTTTTGGTAATGCCCTTTGGTCTCACCAATGCCCCAGCGGCTGATGGGTTATCCAGAATTGTTACTCCTTTTACTGGATCAGCAGCGGCGTTACTTCTGGCTTTAACGGTACCAACATCCCTGCAATTGCAGGATTTGTATCAAGAAATTGATGATGATCCGGGCCTGCAGTCAATGCGTCAACTGGTTCTGGCGGATGCGTCTCTTAAGCCTGGTTATGCTCTGGTTCAAGGTCGTTTATTCTACAAAAAGAGGCTGGTGATTCCTCCTACTGCGACAGCCATTCCTTTAATCTTAAAGGAGTACCATGATGGAGTTTTTGGGGGTCATTCGGGTGTATTAAAGACACTTAAGAGGATTCAACAGATTTTCTATTGGAAACGGATGAAACATACGGTGAAGGAGTATGTGGCTGCGTTTCAGATTTGTCAGACTCATAAGTATTCAACATTGTCACCAGCTGGTCTTTTACAACCGATTCCCATTCCACATCAGATTTGGGAGGACATATCACTGGATTTCATAGAAGGGTTACCAATGTCCGGTGGTTTTAATGTGTTGTTGGTAGTGGTGGATCGTCTTAGCAAATTTGCTCATTTTGTGGGTCTTAAGCATCCCTACCAAGCACCTGATGTGGCCAGCTCTTTCGTTCAGAATATCGTCAGGTTACATGGATTTCCCAAATCCATTATTTCTGATAGAGACGCGACGTTCTTGAGTTCATTTTGGACAGCGTGTTTTAAGTTGTCTGGAACGGTTCTGAAGTTTTCTACTTCATATCACCCCCAAACGGATGGCCAAACCGAGGTGTTAAACCGATGTTTAGAAACATATTTGCGTTGTTTTGCTTCTAACCGGCCGAAGACTTGGGCTACTTACTTACCATGGGCTGAGTTATGGTATAATACTTCGTATCATACTGCTGTCCAATGTACTCCTTTTAAGATTGTATATGGCTGTGATCCTCCTGCCTTGCTACGCTTTGAGGAAGGATCTACGAAGAATGTGCAGTTGGAGACAATGCTCAAAGACAGAGATGCGGTATTGGATGAAGTAAAATTTCAGTTGGTTCGGGCTCAGGATCGCATGAAAACGAATGCGGATCAGCATCGTCGTGAGTTGGTGTTTGCAGTAGGAGATAAAGTCTTCTTGAAACTTCGGCCTTACCGTCAGAAGTCTGTCCAGAGGCGTCTTTGTCACAAGCTGGCAGCTCGCTGGTATGGTCCTTATGAGGTTTTGGACCGTATTGGACCGGTGGCATATAAGTTGCAACTTCCGGTTGGGTCTAAAATCCACCCGGTCTTTCATGTGTCTCAACTTAAACCAGTTTTAGGTCATGCTCATCAGGTTTTACCCTTACCTGTTTCGATGTCTTTGGAGGATGAGGAGGCTTTGCAACCCGAAAATATTCTGGAAACTCGCTATGATAAGAAGGGTTTGTTGGAAGCGTTGGTGGTCTGGTCGAATAAGGCGTTTCATGAAGCTTCTTGGCTGCGGGTGATTGATATTAAGGAGCAGTTTCCGCTTTTTCCCCTTGAGGACAAGCTGGCTCTTGCAAGGGGGGGTATTGGTAAGGCACTACCATGGCAAGTTTACGTGAGGAGGAAGAAGAACAGAGAGGGGCAGGAGGAGAAGAGTAGGAGTGAAGAGAATAGTGACGTGGCTAGTCATAGAAGTGATCAATAAGCGGTTACAGTTTGTTACAATGGGTTGTTACAATAGTCGTAAGCTGTTACAGTCTTGTGTGTATAAATAGAACCCTCTGATACATTTAGAATCTTTTATCTGAGTTTTGGAAAAGTGTCAAGGTTCAGTGTATCGGGCTGATTGAGTAATTGAGGAAAATCTCAATCAGTTGGTGTATTTCCTCTCCGTTTCAATACAATTGTTCTGGTTTCTTAACAAATTGGTGCGTGATTGAGCGTAATTGGATCGAGAAATCGCGATGGGGAAGGAGCCGACTTCACGAGGCAATCTCACGGTTGCGACTTCAGTACCGGAATCGGAAACCACCGCGTCACCGCCGCTCACGCTGGATTCGCTGGGAAATTCTCTCAAGTTGTCGATAGACGCAAGGATTGCGTTTGAGAAGAGAACGGAGGCGAGATTGAACGCTACGGAGAAGCTTAACGCAGCCCGTTTTGATGCAATTGAGTCGCGGATGGATGAGAAGCTTGAATCGTTGTTATCGTATTTGAAGCGCAATCTTCCGGAGCAAGGGGATACGGTCGCGGTCCAGCAGTCCCATTCTCTTCCAGATCGACTTGTTCCACAGGTACGTTCTTCCGAATTGGAACCTTGCCGTAGTCATAGGACTGTCGCGTTAGAGGAATCTCGTTCTGACTTAATGACGAGTCATCAAAGTCTGATAAAGCGAGTAGAGATGCCAATTTTTCAAGGAGTGAATGCGTATGGATGGATTTCACGAGTAGAGCGGTATTTTCGTTTGGGAGGTTATGAGGATGATGTGAAATTGCAGCTAGTGTCAGGTTATAGGAACATCTGTTGCATACTATCATGAAAGTTTACCCTGAAAATGATGCAATAGACCTGTTTCCACTATTGTATCTTCCATAATTTCGGTATCTGTAAAAGAAACAAAAAACTAAAATTTTAGTAACCTCAAAAGACGGAACTCTAGTTATTATGGTTAATTTGATCTTCCCTAAATCGATCTTCATGGTCGATTATACAGAGACTAAGTTTTCATAGGCTCTAAGAGAGTCAATTAGTCTCGCGATTAACCCAAATGTAATTAGGTTACGGTCTTTTAAATTTCTTTTGAATTCGGATCAACCTAAACGCTAAAAGATAAACATAATTACAACTTAACTAGTGATCACCAGTAAAAGTCGTAGTCTTACAATTAAGGAAAAATATTAGATGCAGTAAACCATAGAGACAAAAAAAGTCTAGTAGATAGCCTTTTAATTGCACATTTGGAGAAGGAAATAAGCAGGAAACCCTTTTTTTATCAAGTACTTTGTACTAACCTGAATTTCTTGATATGATTAACAATGGAAGAAATTTCGAAAAGGCCAAAATACTTTTTCTAAAAAATGTTACTAAGAAATGTCGATTTTCAAAAATACCAAAAATTATAATTCGAAAAATAGAATTTTTTTTAAGTGATGCCACTTTAAAAAAAATTAAAAATATCACTAATATTATATCATTTAAAAATGTCAAAATACAACATTTTAGTGTTGTTTCTGAACATCATCTAAAAATTCAAACGGGACTTTAAAAACATGAAAAAGATCATGTCTTAAAGCTCTAGTTAATGTTTTTTTTAATTCTATTACAAACTACAAATAGTTTTTCGTCTTTAAGATTATTCTAAATGATGCTTTCATGAACATGGAAAATTATATATGAATCTAATTATCATTATTATCCTCCAATATTAGTATTGTACATGCTACTATGGTTCATCACGATTTATACTTCATAATATTTCAAAATCTGGTTTTGAAAAATTATATGTATCACCAGTAGTCGAGATAATTGTAGGTGGCAATTTGAAAAGAAAAAATAACTCCGCTGACTCAAAGAACAATAAGCAATATAGCGGATGGCCAGTATATAAATAGCATTCGAGATAGTTTCGTTATACAAATTTAACGAAAAAATGTTATAAGGCAAAATGCTGTACCATCAATACGTTTTGTCGTGGGGCAAGACAATGAACAGTTACGATTTTGTGGAAGCAGGCTAATGGTTGTGTAATTGCCATTGCTGCTTATAAGCACCTCGGTTGATAAAAATAATTGAGGACGCAAGATGATTGAAAGCTTCATGAATCAGTTTCTAATTACAAACTGATAAAAACAAATTGAAATGATGCATTGACTTTCTCTTATTTTTTCTATAAGAAAACCAGTTGGGCTCTTTTATATAAACTCAACAAGATCAACTTGAGTCCTCGGTAATTATCATACTAAAAAAAAAGTTTTTAATAGAGAAATACTTATAAATACAGACTGACTTGTTAAATATCTGTAAAAATACATCAACTTTGTTCAGTTTTTTACAATATTAATATAAAATATACAACTGATGGGTGTTGGTTTATGGGACTTAGTCTTTTGACTTAGTCTTAGTAGTTGGAATAAGCTCCACTTGTTTAGGAGTCTTTGCACGCTGTTAGCTCATTTGAATGTTTCTTGTTGTTTGTTTAAGTCCTCCGAAAGAGTAGGAGGTAGTTGTAATGGTTCGGCTATTTAAAGCCATTTCATGAATAAGAATGAGATAAGCAGTATTCTCATCGATTTCTTGAGTTTTAGTCTCTGGTTTCAACATATCTGGTATCAGAGCCTATTCGGTGAGAACTTTGCAAAACACAAAAACACGTAAACATTAACTGAGTGATTGAGTGACTAAGAGATGTTAGGAGAAAGGCAGAGCATGTTCACGATACCTAAGTTTGATGGGGATTTCGAACATTGGAGCATGCTAATGGAGAATCTCCTGAGATCCAAAGAATGGTGGGATTTGATAAAGACAGGCTACGTTGAGCCAGGACAAGGAGTGATCCTAAATGGTGCTCAGAGACAGGAGTTAGCAGACAAGAAGTTGACAGATCTGAACGTGAAGAATTATCTGTTTCAAGCGATCGACAAATCCATTTTAAAACAGATAATTCAAAAGAATACTGCCAAGCAACTGTGGGACTCTTTGAAAACAAAGTACCAGAGAAATGATCGGGTAAAGAGAGCTCAACTAAGGCTGAGAAGAGAATTTGAAGTGTTGGAGATGAAAGAAGTGGAGAATATCACGGAGTTGTTTTCGAGAGTATTGCTCGTTGCGACTGATATGAGGAATCTCGGAGAAGATATGCAAGACAGAAAATTTGTGGAAAAGATCTTGCAAACTCTGTCAGAGAAGTTTACATATGTAGTATGTTCGATTGAAGAATCTAAAGACATAGGGAGTCTTTCAGTTGATGCATTGCAAAGCTCTCTACTATGTCATGAGCAAAACATCATCAAACATTCCAAAGGATCCAGCAGCAACAATGACCATGCCTTGAAAGTAACGTATGAGACCAATCTGAATGGAATCAGAGGTAGAAGAAAAGGAAATTCATTCAGAGGGAGAGGCAAAGGGCGTGGAAGAGAGGATCATTCAACAAAGCTCTGGTGGAATGCTTTAGATGCCATAAATTAGGACATTTTCAATTTGAATGTCCTAATGCGGAGAAACACGCAAACTATGTTGAGTTTGACGAAGAAGAAGAGCTGTTATTGATGGCATAGGTTGAGTCACAAGGAGTAAAGAAAGAGGATGTGTGGTTTCTCGATAGTGGATGCAGCAACCACATGACTGGAGTGAAGAAGTGGTTCATGGAGATTGATGAGAGTTTCAAACATTCTGTGAAACTTGGCAACAATTGGTTCAAGGAAAGGGAAGCATAAAACTGAAGGTTAACGGGTTAGTACAAGTAATTCAAGATGTTTACTATGGACCAGAGCTTAGTAACAATCTCCTAAATATAGGACAGTTACAAGAAAGGAACCTTGCGGTTTTGATACAATATGGTGTATGCAAAATTTATCACCCATCAAGAGGACTCATCATTGAAACTCCGATGAGTGCTAATCGCATGTTCGCGATTCTAGCACAAGAAGTTAGAGGTCAAAAAGGGTATCTGTGGACCAATAACGCCAATGTCCATTGGCCAAAAAAAGGTATCTTCTCACATTTATCGATGATCGCAGTAGAAAAATGTGGAGTTACATTATTGCAGAAAAATCAAAGGCATTCAAGAGTTTCAAAACCTTTAAGGCAAGTGTGGAGAAGAAGTCAGGTATCTCCGTGTGTTGATTACGAAGAGACAAAGGAGGAGAGTTCTGCTCAAAGGAGTTTGAAGAGTTCTGCAAGTCATGGCATCAAGAGGTAGCTAACAGCAACTTATACGTGTAACGACTGCGAACCAAATTTTTGTTATTTTGGTGCGTGCGTCAATCGACACCAGGGGTGTGTGTCGATCGACGCAAGGTGGAATTGAACTGGTTGGTTCGATTTTAGTTATCGGTTTTCAGATCGATTAAAGGGAAACCCCTAGGGCTTTCCTATAAAAGGGAGGTGGCCGCGTTTTGGTCATTTTTCAGAGTTCCAAAAAGTTCCAGTGAGTTTCCAGAGAGTTTTTGAGAGAGGATTTGAGAGAAAGGAGAATCATTGTTGATTTCTTGCTATTCTTGATCCTAAAAGCTCGTGTTGGAAGACTCTGGATTGGTGATCTGGTGCTTGTTGTTCTTGATTTAGGAGAGGATTTTGGATTGGAGATCCGCGTTCTTCGTGTTCTTCGTCATTTTCATCCTTTTTCTTTTCCGATAGTGAGGTGAGTGTGTAACCATGGCTTATCTAGGTAAAGGAACTGATAGGATGTGATTGTTTGTGTTGTTTGTGTGGACTCGTGCTTGTTTTGGTGGATTTTCGTGCAGGACATCCATGTGCTGCGTTCTGAAATCGATCCATGAGAGGATAGGTTTGATTCTTGGACACTTGTCAATCGACACATGAGCAGTGCATTGATCGACACCGGGGTTATGTGTCGATCGACGCACGGGCTGTTGTGCTGATTCTTGTTTGATTGTTCGTGTTGTGCATTGTTGTTTGCTCATCCTCGTATTGTATCTTTTGCTTATGCATGTGTGTATAGCCAAGTAGATGGGATGACCGTCTCACTGAGTATTTATGAGTATTTTTGATAATACTCACACATCTCTTTTAACCAAGTGATGCACGTATAGACAAAGTGTAATCGTGGAATCATGGCCGGGAAGAGGAGATGATTTAATGTCTCGATTGGTTGCTGTGATTGGATTGTTTAGAATCGCTAGGTTGTTGTTCTATAGAATTGATGGAATTGTTGTTGAATTGGTTTATTGGAATTGATTTCGTTGGGTTAATTCGTTATTAAATTGGATTGAATATTTTATGTGATTTTTGCTGGTTGTTTGATGTTAGTTTGATTGGATATTGAGAATTAATGTTTATGGAAACATTAATTCGAGTCCAATGTAAAAAAAAAACGAGTCGGGTTATTTCAGTACGCCTCAACAGAATGGAGTGGCAGAGAGAAGAAATCAAACCATAATGAATCTTGTTCGTAGCACATTATCAGAGAAGAAGATACCAAAGGAACTCTGGGCAGAAGGAGTTAAGTGGATTACTTATGTACTAAATCGGAGCCCAACTCATGCCTTACAAGATCAAACGCCAGAGGAAGCATGGAGTGGCATCAAGCCTAATGTGAGTCACTTCACAATATTTGGCTGTATTGGGCACGTTCATATACCAGAAGCAAAAAGGATCAAGCTTGATGATAAGAGCCGTAAATGTGTATTTTTGGGAGTAAGTGAAGAGTCGAAGGTTTACAGAATGTTCAATCCAATTTCTCAGAAAGTCGTTGTGAGCAGAGATGTGGTGTTTGAGGAAACAGATAATTGGGATTGGGGAAGGAAAAATGATGAAGAAGGATCAAGTGTAGTGCTGATGTGGGAGAATGATGGAAATGAAGTATTGGGAGAAGAAGAATATCTTCATGAAGAAAATGGAGAAGATGAAGCAGACGGTGAAAATGGAGAAGAACCAGAAATTGAAGCTCAAATTGAGGCAGATGATGCAGCAGTAGCTGACGATGTTGCAGAAGAAGTCACTACAGTTACAGCATCGAGAAGACCAGCAAGATGGAGTAAACCTCCAGAATACCTGCGTGACTAATGTGGAGTATCATTGTTTGCTGAAGAGGCTGCAGCTTATTATGTGGAGGATTGTCTTTTTCACGATCTTGTGTTACAAACCGTTACAGCACTTGAGGATCCCATAAGCTTTGATGAGGCACTGAGACATGTCGAATGGAGATAAGCTATGAAAGCAGAAATTGATACCATTGAACGGAATGAGACCTGGGAGCTATCTACACTACCAGAAGGAAACAAAACGATTGGGGTAAAGTGGATATTCAAGACGAAGTACAACAAAGATGGAGAGTTGGACAAATTCAAAGCTCGTCTGGTAGCCAAGGGATATGCTCAAAGGTTTGGAGTTGATTACAATGTTCGCTCTAGTTGCTAAATGGGATACTATACGGATGATAGTGGCTACTGCGGCAAAAAGAAACTGGACGATCTATCAACTAGATGTAAAGAGCGCATTCTTACATGGAGAGTTACATGAAACTGTCTACATTGATCAACAAGAAGGTTTCGAAGTGAAATGAAGTGAAGAAAAAGTTTATAAGTTAAAAAAGGCACTTTACGGATTGAAGCAGGCTCCGAGGGCTTGGTTTAGCAAAATTGAAAGCTATTTTCTGAGGGAAGGGTTTGAAAAGTGTGGTCTGGAGCACACGTTGTTCGTGAAAACAGAGAAACAAGGTCAGATCCTCATTGTTTCGTTATACGTTGATGATCTAATTTTCACTGTAAACTGTGAAAAATTGATTTGTGAGTTTAAGGAGTCAATGAAGAAGAATTTTGACATGACTGATCTGGGAAAGATGAGGTATTTCCTTGGTGTAGAGATATTACAGAGAGAAGAAGGAATCTACTTATGTCAGAGGAAATTTGCCAGAGAGGTCCTTGAGCGTTTTGATATGGAGTCAAGCAATGGTGTGAATGCTCCAATAGCTCATGGAGTTAAGGTTTCAAAGGGAGGAGGTGGAGCAGCTATGGACGCCACTCTCTACAAACAGATAATAGGCAGTTTGATGTATCTTACTATCACTCGGCCTGATTTAACTTTTGCGGTTGGTCTTGCTAGTCGCTATATGGAGAACCCAACGGAGGCTCATTTTCAAGTGGTGAAAAGAATCTTGAGGTATGTGAAGAGTACGGTGGAACTAGGAATCAGGTATAAGCGTGAAGAAGACAGTGAATTTGAGGCTTATACAGATAGTGATTATGCTGGAGACTTGGATGATAGGAAGAGCAAATCTGGTTATGTGTTCTTGATGGCTGGAAGAGTTGTTTCATGGAGTTCAAAGAAACAACCCACTGTTGCTTTATCCACTACAGAGGCAGAATATATTGCTGCAGTTTCATGTGCTACTCAAGGCATTTGGATGATGAGAATTCTCGATGAGATTGGAAAAAAAACATGAAAACTGCATCACAATCAAGTGTGATAACAATTCAGCCATTCAGTTGTCTAAAAATCTTGTTCATCATGGCCGCAACAAGCATATTGAAGTTCGATTCCATTATCTGAGAGATTTGACTAAAGAAGGGAAGGTTAAGTTGATTCATTGTGGAACTCAAGATCAACTTTCTGATATCATGACAAAACCATTAAAGGTCGAGACGTTCAGAAGGTTGAAGCAGCTAATTGGTCTTGTGGAGGTGCCTAAGTAAACTGATATTTCATGAAATTTCAGTTTAGGGAAGGATTTGTTGGTTTATGGGACTTAGTCTTTTGACTTAGTCTTAGTAGTTGGAATAAGCTCCACTTGTTTAAGAGTCTTTGCACGTTGTTAGCTCATTTGAATGTTTTTTGTTGTTTGTTTAAGTCCTCCGAAAGAGTAGGAGGCAGTTGTAATGGTTCGGCTATTTAAAGCCATTTGATGAATAAAAATGAGATAAGCAGTGTTCTCATCGATTTCTTGAGTTTTAGTCTCTGGTTTCAACAATGGGACCTTCAACAGCTTTCAAATTGGTAGTCGTTGGTCACTAGAAGACCTTTTTTTTTTTTTTCTGGAACTTAAGAATTATCAATTTTGGACTTCAAGTCGTGACTTGAGGACTTAAACCAATTGGGGCCAAGATTGATAATTCTTAAGTTCACAGTAAGGGTGATTGAATGTTGCATATGACTATTATTAGTCTATTAACTTCCTAAACTCATGAAAATCAGAATGACAATATACATTCCAGTGAGAGCGTATAACAATTGCGATAAAGTGAGTGTTTAGATTTACATGTTCTTAGTCGTTTCTTCAATACTTAGTTGTTCATTATCTTTCTCGAACTTTTTGTTTTTAGTATATAATATCTCAAATTCGTGTTCATTATCTTTCTCGAACTTTTTGTTTTTAGTATATAATATCTCAAATTCGTCTCATGCTCATTGTCTTTTCTGCTGTCATCCATAAATACAACAAATATCTTTCTATCTAAAAATCCACACAGTTTCTTCACCAACTTGGGAGATGACTAACATCCCTCTTCCGTCATATGGTTTCTCCTCCAATTCGGTTTTTTTTTTAATATTCTTCACCTCTTGACCGTGTACAACAATCAATCTATTCCACCATCTACTCGGTTTAGCTTCCCTTGGGTTCTTTGGCATTTATGGAAATCTTGAAAAGCCCTGGCCCTGGCCTGTGAGAATACACAGTATGATCCTTCGTCAATCTGGATCAAAGCACAAGAGGAATCATTAGTTTGGTTAGATGTGAATGCTTCAAAAGTAGTGCCTACGGGGATGTGCCGTCATCTGCTCCGCGTAGCTCAAACCTGTCTGCATGGACTAAACCATCTTCGGATGTTATAAAGTGTAATGTGGGAGCAGAGTGGTGTGATGCAAGTTTGGATGGAGAAGTATCATGGATAGCTCGGGACTCGAATGGCACGGCTCTGTTTCATAGTCGGAGGTCGTATGCAAACATGTCTTCAAGGCTTAAAATGGAACTATGGGGTTTTATATGGGCGATGAATCCGTAGCGAACCTTAGATCGCGCCGAGTGATCGTTAAATCACAGTTTACTCAAGCAAGAAAAGCTCTGCTCCACCCTAGCATCTTTCCCATGTATCAGAATGATAGCGAGGAGATTGCAAGAGCACCGATCCTTTACCGCTACAGCCGCAAGCCCAAGAAGAAAGAGGCCGAGGGAGTTGAGGCTAGCCCATTAAGGAAGGAGGCTGCAGATCTTATCTACAGAGGATGACGTGGGGAGAGAGAAGGAGGCTGAGGGGAGACAGCTCATGTGTGGGGGGTTTTGGGGGTTTTGGGTATAAGAGAGAGATTGTTACGTTTTGGAGAATCATCAATGATTTGATCAAGTTTATGAGAGAAGAGAGTAGTGAGGGTACATTACTCTTGTATGAAATTATTCCTCTTTGTGTTATAAATAAAGCTTGATCATCGTTTAAATTACATCTCATAACAACTTGGTATCAGAGCCATTTTTCACGGTCACCAGGAAGATGAGTCCGAAACCTGACCAACGATTTGTGGCCATGGAAACCACCGTTGCTGACATACTGAAAGAGATGAGTGCGATGAGGCTTCAATCCGAGAAGCAGATGACTGCGTTGGACCGGCTCGAACGAGGGATGGTCGCGGACACCGTCGCAAGGGAACGGGAGAAGGAAATGACTCTATCGGCGACCGAAACTGTTAGCCCCCATGATCCGATGGCAGAGTCGAGCGGATCGCGCAAGGCAATCGCACAGGAGGTCGCGGAATCACCACAATCAGCTGTTCTGGTGGGTACGATTCAGGCGGGTCGCCCGACGATCGGAACAAGCCGATGACACGGCGATTTGAGCTTCCTCTGTTTAATGGTGAAAATGCCGATACGTGGATCATCCGGGTGGAGCAGTACTTTGAGTTGGGCGCCTTCACCGAGACCCAGAAGATGCAGATGATACGGGTCTGCTTCGACGGCAAAGCGCTCACGTGGTACTGATGGGAGAAGGATAGGAACCCGTTCACGAGTTGGGAGCAGATGAAAAGGCAAATCCTGGAGCAGTTTTTGGCTGGACACGACACGAGCGCTGGGGAGAAACTGTTGTCCCTCAAACAGGATGGCTCGATGAAAGACTATTGTCGTGAGTTCATCGGGCTGGCCACTCATACACCTGAGATACCCGACGCCGTGTTGGAGTTAGCTTTCCTGATGGGGCCAAAGACGAAGATCCTAGCGGGGGTAAAGATGTTTGAGCCGAAAACACTGCGTAAGATGATGGATGTGGCGAAGATGGCGGAGGATTGGACAGATCCGACGGAGGATTATTCGGAGTCCTTCATGGGCGGATCTGGAAAGAGGGCTCGGGTGGGCCAAACTCGTGCTTCTGGGCCTGCGACATAAACTGACGGGCCTCAGAATTCTCGGCCCACAGCCCACTCTGGCCTGAGAAAAAACACGACCACGCAACGAAATTCAGAGTCGCGTAACCCTAATCACAATCGCCTGAAACCCCCGATGCGGCGCCTTACTCCGCAGAGATCGCGAAATGGAAGGCGGATGGACTATGCTTCCGATGCGACGAGAAATGGCACTCTCGACACCAGTGTCCCCGTCACGAGATCCACGTGACGATGGTCTTCGAGGACAGCAGCGAGAGAGAATGGCCCGACGACAGGGAAGAATGGGGAGGAGACGAGGGCCAAGGGGTAACCGAGATCCCCGAGTTATCTCTCAACTCGATGGTGGGCATCTCTTCTCCCCGAACCATGAAGCTGCAAGGGATGGTGCAGACCGAAAGGGTGGTGGTGATGATTGATAGCGGCGCAACGCACAACTTTATCTCCGATAAGATTGTCCGCTGGCTGGGACTGCCAACTGTCAGAACCCACAGTTACGGGGTGATGACGAGAATGGAAATGACAGTTCAAGGTGTGGGCATCTGCGAAGGGGTGGACCTACGGATACAAGGCGTTGACATCGTCTCTAACTTCATGCCGCTGGAGTTGGGGAGTGTCGATGTCATATTAGGTATCCAGTGGCTGGAAACGCTAGGAGATATAAAGGTCAATTGGAAGCTCCAACATATGAAGTTTCGGGTGGGAGAGACAAAGATGACATTGCAGGGCGACCCGAGTCTATGTTGCGCACCGGTCTCACTCAAATCCATGTGTAAGACGCTGGGGCAACAAGGTCAGGGAGTTTGGGTTGAGTACGGAGGAATGCAGGTAGCCGAAGCCACCACTATATGATCTCCACCAGCCGTTCTAGCTCCGCTGTTGGAAGCCTACGATAGGATGTTTGTTGAGCCAGAGGAATTGCCACCGCTGCGAGGCAAGGAGCATGCCATTGTGTTGGAACCAGGGTCTAGGCCGGTGAGTGTGAGGCCTTTCTGCTACCCCCAAGCTCAAAAGGAAGAGATTGAGAAGCAAGTCGCCTCTATGATGGTAGTCAGAATAATTCGGGATAGCAACAGCCCGTTCTCCAGCCCTGTCTTACTGGTGAAGAAGAAGGATGGAAGTTGGCGTTTCTGCGTGGATTACAGAGCGTTCAACAAGGTGACGGTGCTAGATTGCTATCCCATTCCAATGATTGACCAGCTTCTGGACGAATTGCATGGAGCGGTGATCTTCTCCAAACTGGATTTGAGATTGGGATATCATCAGATACGCGTAAAGGCGGAGGACATACAGAAGACAGCCTTCAGAACACACGATGGACACTACGAATTCCTCGTCATGCCCTTCGGCATGTCTAACGCACCGACAACCTTCCAATCGCTCATGAATGATGTGTTTCGACAGTGCCTCCGTAAGTATGTCTTGGTGTTTTTTGACGACATGCTTATTTACAGCAAATCCGCCCAGGATCATCAGGCACATCTCAGGGAGGTTTTACAGCTGCTTGATCAACACAAGCTATACGCCAACCGCAAGAAGTGCCAGTTTGGCAGTGGAGAAGTGGAGTATTTGGGCCATGTCATATCCGAGAAAGGTGTGGCAGCAAATAAGGGTAAGGTTCAAGCGATGGTAGAGTGGCCTGCACCCACCAACGTGAAGGGGTTGAGAGGTTTCCTCGGGTTAACCTGTTACTACCGAAAGTTTGTGTAAGGGTATGGGAGTATTGCGAAACCTTTGACGACTCTATTGAAGAAATATCAGTTTATTTGGGGCCAAGAAGCAGAAGAGGCCTTCAACAAGGTGAAGCAGGCTATGCCAACGGTTCCCGTACTGGCTTTAGCTGATTTCTCCTCACTGTTTGTCATTGAATCAGACGCCTCATGAGCAGGTTTGGGGGCAGTTCTTATCCAGATTCAGCAGCCACTGGCCTACTTTAGCCAGGCACTTACGGACAGGCAGAGGCTCAAATCTGTTTATGAGAGAGAGCTGATGGCGATTGTGTTTGCCATTCAGAAATGGAGACATTACTTGTTAGGCCGGAAATTCTTGGTTAAAACGGATCAAAAGAGCCTCAAATTTCTTTTGGAGCAGCGTGAAGTTAACATGGAGTACCAAAAGTGGCTCACTAAGATCTTTGGGTTTGATTTTGACATCCAATACAAGCCAGGACTTGAGAACAAAGCAGTCGATGCTCTGTTTAGGAGGGAAGCAACGGCGGCTCTGTTTGCCCTGTCTGTTCCCACTACCATCCAACTGGAATCCATTGGGACAGCCATGGAGCAAGACCCGGAGCTGCAACGCATCAAAAGAGAGGTCTTGGCAAGTGCCAGCAGCCATCCAGAGTATTCGGTGGTCCAGGGGAGGTTGCTACGACAAGGTAAACTGGTTCTGCCTAAAGGTTTCGGGTTGGTGCAGTTGGTTTTACAGGAATTTCATGATGGGAAAGTTGGGGGACATGGGGGTGTGCTCAAGACCCAGAAGAGGATTGGGGATTTGTTCTTTTGGCAGGGGATGATGACAGACATCAGACACTATGTTGCTGCATGTCAAGTGTGCCAAAGGCACAAATACTCCACCTTGGCACCTGCGGGTTTGCTTCAACCACTCCCTATCACGGTTAGCATATGGGAGGATGCGTCTATGGACTTCATTGAGGGCCTTCCAAAATCTGAGGGGTTCAAGATGATTATGGTGGTAATTATTAGACTGTCAAAGTATGCGCACTTCATCCGGTTGGCACATCCCTTTGATGTTGCGTCAGTGGCTGGGGTATTTATCCAAGAAGTAGTAAGACTCCATGGTTTTCCAAAGACACTGGTATCCGACAGGGACAAGGTTTTCACAGGAAAGTTTTGGACTGAAATGTTCAAATTAGCTGGGACCAAGCTGTGTTTTAGCACCGCTTATCATCCCCAATCTGACGGACAGACAGAGGTGACTAACCGGGGGGTTGAAACGTATCTGCGTTGCTTTGCCAGTGATAAGCCAAAAGGATGGGTTAAGTTTCTGCCTTGGGCTGAGCTTTGTTACAATACCTCTTTCCATACCGCCATTCAGATGACACCATTCAAGGCAGTTTATGGTTGTGACCCCCCTTCTCTGCTTAAGCACGAACCAGGATCAACTACAAACGCGAGCCTCGAGTCCCAGCTCCAGGAAAGAGACGCCATGCTTCAAGTGTTGCAGCAGCACTTACTCAAAGCTCAACAGATCATGAAGCGCCAAGCTGACAGTCATAGGAGGGAGGTGGAGTATGCTGTGGGTGATAAGGTATTCCTCAAGCTCAGTCCCTACAGACAGCAGTCATTGGCTAGGAGACACAATGAAAAGCTTGCTGCTCGTTTATATGGACCCTATGAGATTGAGGCCAAGATAGGGGCAGTGGCCTATCGGCTCAAGCTTCCTCCGGATGCAAAGATTCATTCAACCGTCCATGTGTCACAATTGAAACCGGCAGTGGGGAGCTCTCTGGTTCCTATCTCGCTGCCGCCCCAGCTCCCTGCTGAAGGTGTGTTAGAAGCCGAACCAGAGGCGTTTATGGGGACAAGGATCAACAGCATTACCGGACAAGAAGAGGTGTTAATCAAGTGGAAGGATGCACCAGCTTGCGACAGCTCTTGGGAATGGAAAGCAGTGATTCAAGGTTAGTTTCCTCATTTTAACCTTGAAGACAAGGTGAATTTTAAAGAGCGGGGTATTGATAGCGAGGAGATTGCAAGAGCACGGATCCTTTACCGCTACAGCCGCAAGCTCAAGAAGAAAGAGGCCGAGGAGAGAGTTGAGGCTGGCCCATTAAGGAAGGAGGCTACAGATCTTATCTACAGAGGATGACGTGGGGAGAGAGAAGGAGGCTGAGGGGAGACAGCTCACGTGAGGGGGTTTTGGGGGGTTTTGGGTATAAGAGAGAGATTGTTACGTTTTGGAGAATCATCAAGGATTTGATCAAGTTTATGAGAGAAGAGAGTAGTGAAGGTACATTACTCTTGTATGAAAGTATTCCTCTTTGTGTTATAAATAAATCTTGATCATCGTTTAAATTACATCTCATAACACCGAACTTATTGGATGTATCTTCCATATGCTGCACTTTTTATAGAGTTGGAGTTTGGAGCATATTTCTGAGATTAATAACCAGATTGCTCAGACTGTTGCAAAGAGTGTTATTACGGATGGTTGACACCAATCCTATGTCTCTCGAGAAGGGCTGCGTTGGCTTGATTCCCTTATCACCTTTGAAGCGACTCTGCAATAAAGCATTTTTCTCTTATTTTCTTCCAACCTCACTTATATCGGGTGCTCTTAGTCTATATTATCCTCCTTAGTCACTCTGTTCGGAGGTATCCCTTTTTTAAAGGGATTATTGTGGTGCTCCAAGCCTGTGGATTTTGATTATTAATAAAAAGTTAAAGCGTTAAAAAAAAATTGTTGAGGCGATTTTTGATATAGCGTTAACTAGTGAACATACGGTTAAATACATTTGGAGACTTCTTGCTATTGGCCGTCTATTTCTGGTTTTCATCGCCATTTTTCAATTTGAGCTAGCATTCTACCTCTTTCTTGGTGGGAGGTGGTGGATGTGTTTCTTCATATCATGCATCCTTGCCTTGTGGTTCCGAATTATGTTTTGTTTGTGCGTTTAATTTTTTAATTTTGATTCCTTTGTCTTGGTAGTCATTTGAAACTGTTTCCTTTTTTTGGGTTTTAGGTTCTAGACGGATTTGTTTTCGTGCCGGCGTGGATGGGTTTATCTCCTACCGGTTTTGATCTTCTTTGTAATTTCCTAACTTTATCAATGTTATATTTCTAGATGTAAAAAAAAAGGTTGTTCGTTACAAAGTTAGTCCCAGGGTTTAAAAATAAATGTTATACTTGGAAGGTTTTCATTAAATTTGTTCCTTTTAAAATTGATAGAATGTTGATGAGGGAGTTGTTGTAACTTGTAAGGTGTGACTAAATAATCACAAAAGAGATCGGCGAAGAAAGAAAAAATTTGGGACCCAGTCCCACAATAAAAGATAGACCAAATGGGAATATATTATGTCCACTAGACTTTTCTTCGATGTTTTCCGGGCTGGACCGGTCGAACTGCCTGGTTCAAACGCAACCCGATCAGTATTACAGTTTGCGTACCGGCGGTTTGGATTTTGAAAGTATATAGTTTTTGACTAAACTATGTGATTTGTAGTTCTTTAGCTCTTGATGATGAAGACTTCACTCTGCAGTCTGAAGAATTTGAAGGAGATGAAGGCAGAGAATAGAAATTGAATGATGTGATGCACTACCATAAACTTATTACAAAGAGTTTTCTTTGTGATTTTAAAATCAAAGGAAAAAAGTTTAAGAAACTTATTTGTTGTATTTTTTAGTCAGGGTATGTAATTTTTTATTTATATATATACAAAACATATATATAATTATTAAATTTTAATATTCTATTGATCTGCAGTTGGACTGGTGATCTGGTGATCCATTATATCTTCAGGTTCGCAGTTCGGGTCGGAATTAAAAACATTAGTTTTTTACCCAAAAAAAAAGTTTGATTAGAAAAAAGTTATTTTCGATTGTCGTGGTTAAGGATGGACAAAAAAATCTGAAACCAAAAAACCGAATCAAACCCCATTCGAAATTTATCACTCGAATTGAATTGAATTGATTTTCTAAATACATGAATAGGTTTTCAACATCTATCTCGAAGCCGAATCGAACGGGTATCTGAAGTACTCCAAACATAAATTTACCTAAAAATATTTAGATTCAAGGTAGGGTATCTTCATATAGTGTAGACAATTTTTATAGTTTCTTTAATTTAATTCGAGTATTATGGATATATTCGGTTAAAATAGTTAATTCAATTATGTATATTATTTGAACTTTTACAAATCTTTTGTTAGATTTTGATATTTTTGGATAATTCGAGTTAAAATAATTAAATCGAACCAAATCCAAAAAAAAGTCAATGGTTGATAGGATCTAGTTCCTATATCAAGTTTAGATGGAATAGAAAAGTCAATGGTTGATAGGATCTAGTTCCTATATCAAGTTTAGATATCATTAACGTCTGGTGATTGCAGATGATATCGAGAGCACCATATCATTGACGTTCTGGTACGAAGATGTTCTGCAACAATCAACACGTACGGGTTCCCTTTAGTCTTGTTGCTATATGCGACTCCTAAGTCTGGAGTTCTTGTGCTTTCTTTCTCTTTGCCATGGAATCCCGTAACCACCTGTTCTTTCACCGCTGGGATCTTATCTAAGGGATCTTAACTATTGTTTTTGGGTTTTACGGATTACAAAATATTTTATCATATCACAAATCCGCATATATGCGGATCTTTTACTTAGTAAATTAATCTATACTATATAAAAGTTGAAGCTACTAGTTTTTGAGACCGTCCACGTAGGATTTAATTCAACCTATCACTATTAGACAAGTCATTAATTAATTTTTTTTCAATTCATATTTAAATGTTGTTTTCTTTTTAAAAAAAATTGATAATGCCAATCATAAAGCTACATGTCCTTTTTCAATATTTATTTTTCTTTTAAAAATCGATATTTCCTTTCTTTCAATATTTTCTTTTCATTTAAAAATCGATATTTTCTTTCTTTAATATTCCTTAAAAAACGAAATAATAACAATTAAATAGTAGATTAATAATAATAGGAGCCCATATATTCTACACTAAGTTTCAGTATCCAATTAATATAAAAAATGATAAGTACTACTAAACATGGAAAAAAAAAATCATAGGAGCCCATATATTCTATACTAAGTTTCAGTATCCAATTAATATAAAAAATGATAAGTACTACTAAACATGGAAAAAAAAATCGGAATTAGTTCCTATTATTTTTGGGAAAAGGAAATTCAAAAGTTCCTAATACTATTGGGAGAAGAAAATTAATTCTCGGTTCTATGTAAGCACTTCATCCACATAATTGTTACGTTTAGCAGAATTCTCATCATAATGGTTTCTCGAACCATTGAGATACTTGACATAATCATATCTGCAGCGTTTAAGACTTATATATTGTTAATTGACATACTTGTGTCCCAAGTCCTAAACTCTTCCTTGATCAAAACTTTATTTAATCGATGCTTTTTTATCCTTACAATCCCATTATTTATTTAATGATTACTATTTGTATTTTCTATATATAGTGAGAATGAGATATATCATAAGTAAACGTTTTAGTAAATCATAACTAAACATCTTCTAACATGAATTTATGCAGTCAATCTTGATCCAAGCATTCATTACGCCAAACCGAATAGGCTACTATAAGGAAAAGATCAAACCCGGTGAAATCTACAAGATAAATAAAAAATTTAGCCATTAATAACAAGACAAGTTACATGGTGTCTTCTCACAATTTTTTATCCAATTCACCCTGCTAGGAAAGTTGTATAAGGTCGTCGATGGTGGCCACTTGATTGAAAGGCAAAAGTTTAGAATCCGTTCTTTTGCAGAATTTGAAGAAACAGTCAACATGAACAAAGACCTATATGGTAAATATTATTTGTTTATATCTAGCTATTGTTATAATACCACCATAAACTAACTTCGAACATGCTTCACTAGCTACCGTTGGAAAAATAATCCTTATCAAACATAGGATTTAAAAACAAAATTCTATTGGTCCACATCAACATTTACATTAATCGGATAAATTAGGAAACATTCTTAATTGGATGTAGTTTTGATAATATGAAATAACATAGGAGATAAGGAAACTATGACATGATTTTCTATTAAATATAACAAAATATTTAAATTTTTTTGTCAACCAAACTATTATTTAAAAGGTGCCACCACATTTGGTTATCCAACTTGGTGGAGTGAAAAATATGGAAAGAAATAATATATTTTAAAAATATATTTTCTTAAATCTAAATTTTTAACAATATGTTTTAAAAATATATTGAGAAGGTGGAAGAAAGAGTTTACACACAAAAATATGGAAAGAAAGATAGTCAGAAGTTGAATTGTGGTAAAATTGTGGTAACAATTATTCAGTTGTTATAATAGATTTTGACAATGAATAAAAATATTAACTACTTTTGTCCTTTATAGTTGGATTCATATTATGAGTTTGGCTATTTTTTTTTCAAGATATTAACTTCTATTTTCAAAACATTTAGTGTAAGTTAAATTTTTTTTTATCGTTAATAGAAAACTTCTATTTATTTTAATTTTAATTTATTTATTTTAAGTTTTATTTTATTTTTCTTACAAAATTTTCCATATAAGAAAATAAATATATCATTAATAAGGTAAAATATAATCTATGTATGATTAAAGCTAATAACAAATTAGAATCATTGAATTTTACTTGGTAATCTTAACATCAAATAGCGTCTAATTTTATTAGTGAAAAATGGTTGAACCTACATGATTAAAGCTAAAAATAAATTGGAATCATTGAATTTTACTTAATAATCTTAACATCAAATACTGTCAAAATTTATTAGTGAAAAAAGATTGAACCTACATTATGTTAAGGTAGTTTACATAGAATTTTAAATAGCCAATAATTATAGTCCACATCAAAATTGAGAATTAAGTTAATTTTTTTCAATTGTGAATAGAAAAATTCTAATTTTTAAAAGCATTTAGTATAAGTTAATTTTATTTTTGTTGTTTTTTTCCCAGTTCAGTTTGAAATTTTTTTATAAGTTTTTCTATTTAATTCTTAAAAGGGTAAAATAGAATATATGGATATTAAAGCAAAAAAAAATGGAAACATTGAATTTTATTTGACAATCGTAACATCAATTAGTTCTCATTTTGTGACAGGTTGTATGGTGTCTGTCAATAGAATCATATGGCTGCAATAATTGGAAGATTAGTACTACCTCTTTATTATACTACCTAGCGGTGAAAATTTAGTTTTATATGACCACAATCATGAGAGGTAAACCCTTACGTAAAAATATCATTTTTTGTGTGTACATTTGTAAAAATACCATTTTGGGATGTCCATTTGCAAAAATACCACTAATTATAGATTTTAAAAGATTAAATCTTCCGACCAAAAAAACAAAAAAGATTAAATCTTAAAATTCTAAACCCTAAAAATATTTTTACCCCTGTACCATCAAAACTAAACTCTAATACAACATAATTAATTTAAACACAAATAATTTAATGAATATATAGTTTAAAAAAAGTGATATTTTTGCAAATATTTTGAAAATGTGGTATTTTTTAAAAGTGGCACTTGAAAAGTGGAATTTCTTAAAATTTCTTTTAATTTTTATAGTAAATTAATTAATTAATTATCTACGATTGTTTTACTTTTTACCATAATACTTTTGTATTCGTAAATGTCTACGTCTACCTAATTTAAAAATTAGCAAGTCTAAGTATATATATATTAAACGCGTATATTGGTAACACAAACCCACACGTAGCCATCCACATATGATTTAAATCAATCAATAGTGTTGCTATGTCAAATATTCAAATTAGGAAAATTTCTTAGAGTTGTTAAATAGAAAATAATTTATCAAACAAGAAAATCTATTACAATTAGTATTCAAAAAAGTATTAAAAAAGAAATATATGTATTATGATAAATAGAAAATATTCTTTTTCTATTCGATTATTACAGAAGATATGTGTTGCCCGAATTTATATATATTTATATATATATATATATATATATATTTTTTTTTTGCTTTATCGATTCAATGCAAAACTAATTTTACAGCTTTCATCTTTTTTAGGTTTGATATTATGTTCTAATGTTTCTAACGATTTTTTTGTTAGTGTTTATTTTTTTCTCCATTCGTTTGTTTGTTGCTTTTGCTAATACACATAAGATATACTCGCTCTGTTTTCAAATACTTGATGTTTTAGAATTTTTTTTTTTTTTAAAGATTGATGTTTTACATTTTCATGCAGTTTTAATGAAGTAATGAAGATGAATTGTGAATTTCAAAACATATTAATTGATTTTATTGAATTACTATTGGTTAAAAGTTACAGAAAATTGTTTAGCACAAAAAATAATACATTTAAATTTACAATTTAATATATTTTCTTAATATGTGTGAAAACTCTAGAAATTCAATTATATAAAAACAGAGGGAGTAGTTTTCTTCTCAATTTTTAATTATTTGTTCTGGGTTTATTTTTGTTTTTGTAGGTTTTTTCAAAAAAGTCTTATCTATCGAATATAATAAAAACATCGATTCTAACAAAAACCTAGCTGGTAACTTTTCTTTAGTGTTACTTTTTTTCGTAGATGGTGAAATACTTTTTAGTTTTGTAAGTTTTTTCTTTATAACATGAGGTGTGAATTTGTTTCTTTATTTTTTCTTCGTTTCCCATTGTTCCTCATATATTTGCTATTCATTGACGTAATTTCTCCTATTCTCTATTGTTACACAATCTTTCATATATTATTGTTGCGCCATTATTATTACATTCAGACTTAGCTCTATGGATATAGAGTTTCAAGCTTCTTTTGAGCTCAACAGCCTATGTTAGAGCCTCTAAGGTTTAAATTTTTACTTTTTTTTTTTTAGCTACAAATAATTTTATTGTAACGTAGAGATTACTTTGTGCTTAATGTGAAATCAGAATATTTTGAAACCAACAACTATATTCCATATCAACATTTAAAATTATGTTAATTTTTTTTGTTTTGTTTATAGAGAACTTTTATTTTTGTAAAGCATTTCTATTTTTTTTTGCTTTAGCTACACATAATTTTGTTGTAACGTAGACATTACTTTGTGCTAAATGTGAAATCAGAATATTTTGAAACCAACAACTATTGTCTATATCAACATTTAAAATTATGTTAATTTTTTTTGGTTTATAGAGAACTTTTATTTTTGTAAAGCATTTATTACAAGTTAATTTTCTTTTTTAATAGAAAATTTATGTTTTTTAAAGTTCAATTTTTTCTATTTTTATAAGCTTTTCCATTTAATTCTTAAAAGAGTAAAATAAAATATATGGATAATTGGATATTAAAACTACAAGCAAATTGGAAACATTTAATTTTACTTGATAATCCTAACATTAAAGATCATCAAATTTTATTAGTAAATTTATTTTCTTTTAATGCTACTGGCAACCTATAAAACAAGTTTGATAACAAATTTAATAGCTTGAAGCTAAAGGTGGAGAATAATAGCAGAGTTGAGAGATTGTTAATATGGTTAAAGAAGAGAATAGGGTTGATGAGCAAATATGTTATACTACAAATGCTAGAATTTTGTTGTCGTAAGAAAGATAAAATAATAGAATTTGTTTTACATTGATTGATTGGTGTCTACATTGTGCTTTAATAGTTAGTTCCAGTGAGATAAAATTAGCAAGATATCAATAGATTTAGTCAGTCTAGCATATCTTTAGTATTTGAATTAGAGACTCAATGGATTGTTGTCGAAGAAAAAAAAGGATCATGAGAGGTAATTTAGAGTTTGAGAGTAAAACAGAGAGAGTATAATATACTTAAAAATCAGTTGGACCACGTATTAGATTGGCTTTGTGTGTGGTTATATCATCAAAGTGTATCTGAAACACTAATAATCATCAATAACTTTTCAAGTTGAAATGTCTTTGATGGATTTTGGACATATGGTGGTAGTTGCAAATATTCAACAAAGCTAATCTTCTATGAGAAAGTAAAATTTAAGTATCATGAGTGTGGATTAAAACTCCACATATTTGAAGTAATTAAACTGGGTTCTTTTAATAATTTTAAATTTTACAGTCGATTAAATAAATATGTTTGACAAACTGTTTTTGAAGAACTACAAAATTAGTTAAATGTAAAACAGTTATATAATTATCAATTGATTTTAAACATATAAGTCTACAAATGATCTCATTTGACTTTTGTCTAGGAAATACATTGAGAGTAGAATATTTATATCCTAGATAAAAAACAGAGAATCCGAAGATATCTGCCAACTAACTTCAATAAAGTGTGGATTGAACAAATACAAATTAACGATACAAATTCGTAAATTAATTATCTAATTCTCTACGATTGCTTCATTTTCTTACCATTATATTTTTTTCATCCGTATATGTCAATACATGCTAATTTAAAAATTAGTAAATTCAAATTTATATTAAACTCATCGATAAAACAAACCACGCTACGCGTGGGTATAAAATCTAGTAAAATATAATAGTTACATGTTATTAATTTATAGAGTTTAAAACCAAATCTGGCCGACAGAAATTAAAGCTGGTTCGAACAGGTTTGAAACCATGAAACACAAATCTAGTCGGTTAAGTATCTGGTTTGATTTTGATAACATTTTATCGAGAGAGAGAAAGAAAGGAAAGAAAGACATTGTGTTGTAATTTGGGATAAAAGCCTAAAACCCTAAAAAAAAGCTTAGAATCAGAGAGAGCAGAAGAATAGAGTAAGAGAAGGTAGAATGAGCATCATCGCAGGGTCGTACGAGAGATACATATGGGGTTTCAAGCTTAAACCCTCCAAGCACGACGCCGACAACCAAACCCTAACCCTTTCCCCTCTCTTCTCCTACCCTTCCCACATCTCCTCCATCACGACCGTTGCTTGCTCAGGCCCCGCCGCTGCTTCTGGTGGCTCCTTCGATACCATCCATCTGTACGATCTCCCTTCTGCCTCTTCCCTTGGCTCTCTCCTCGACCACAATCACACCGCCTCCATCACTGCTCTCTCCTTCTACACTCCTTCTTCCCTCTCTTTCCCTCGCAATCTTATCTCCGCCGCTGCTGATGGCTCCGTCGCCATCTTCGACACCGACCCTTTCGTTCTCCTCAAATCCTTCCGTCCTCATAAGAAGGCAGTCAACGATTTGGCTATCCATCCCTCTGGGAAGCTCGCTCTTGCGGTTTACCGCGACGAGTGCTTCGCGATGTTGAATCTGGTGAGAGGAAAGAGGAGTTTCTGTTGCAGACTAGGGCACGAGGCCAGCCTTGTCAAGTTCGATCCGACTGGGGAAAGGTTTTTCATGGTGGTCAATAGCAAGGTGATTTTCAAACAGAAAGAGGAATGGCACAATTGTAATTTGTTTGATTGGTGAGGGCAGTGGCGGAGCTAGGTGAAGAGGAGGGGGTAACATGACCCCTACAACTTTGACAAAATTTATGTTGCATGCATGTATTATCGTTGATACGTAGATGATTTGGTTAAGGGTATATGATGTTGACTTAGTTCAACCTTTGTTTTTGCATCCTTTTAATATATAATTTCAGTCGTTTATTGATTTGTTAACTTCTGACATGGTTTGCATAGTTTATAAAATAATATTTGTTTGGTTTTGTATAGTTTTTAGAAACTCGTTCTCTATTTTCTCTGTAAATTTAAATCCATATATAAATACTAAACCCATATATAAATACAAACATGTGAAAATATATATATATATATATATATATTATATCGTTTTGTTTTCATTAATATTTTAAAAAAAATAATAACAAAAAAATATTGAAACTATTTATATACTTAATAAAAAAACTAGGTATTTAAAAAATACATATATATTTATCTATTAAACATAACTACAATTTTGGCTCCACCAATAGCTTTTATGATTGACTCGGTAAAAAATATTTATGACTCCCCCTCTGCATCTCACTAACATTTGAATATTAAATTATTCAATTGTAATAATTTGAATAAGTCTTTTGTGTCGACACGTTTCACAACCAAAAGCTCACTAATAAACATGAGATTGAGAGCTCCGGTTTTAATTTCTTCATTCATCACCGATCCAGGATCCTTCGAGCTTCTGTGATCTCTTTACCGTCGAATCCTCGGTGGATTTCTAGTTTCGGGTTTATCTATAGCCTCCCTCTTACTCTTTTCATGTGTAAACGATACAGAGGGTGAATTTGGTGCAGGATCCATCGGAGCTAAATTGGGATTCATCCAAAAGCGTTCGAAGCTCATCTTAATCCGGTTTAACCTTCTTGGTATGTAAATCTTCCTTCTTTTTTTCATAGTTCGCTTGGATCATACGAACAAGCGTTCGATTTTGATTTTTACTTCGTTTGGCTTTGGAGATTTTTGATCGATTTCATCGTATTTTGATAACGGATCAATATTGATTTCCTCCAATTGTATAACTCTCGGCGCATGCCTAATTATGGGGCGGAGATTCCTATGGATGCGTAAATTCATTTTTTCCAATCTTAATACAAGAGCTCGGGTAGAACATCTCAATCCCGTTCAATGTAACTTAATCTTATTCTTCTTCTTTTTCATAGTTAAAATTTCGCTTTGTATATCGCTTTGATCATACAAATCAAGATCATTTTCCTCTAATCTTGATTCTTATCAACGTTTCGCTTTGGAAATTGCTTTGATCGCTTTCATCGTATATTGATAACAGATCTATATTAATTTTCTCCGATTGTAAACTCTAGACGCATGTTAATTATCTTGAACATATTCTATCATCTTAGTTTCACCAATCTAGAATTTTATCTTTGTTTCTGATTATTTCCCTTTTTCCTTTTCCGTCTTAAGACTGATCGGGGGTGGATTTCGTGCTTCTCAGGACAATTTTTGTGTCATTTGAGGCTTTATGTTCGATTTTCTCTGTTTTAAAATTCATAAACTTACATGATACATAATCAAGTCCTTCATATGGTTCTTTGCTTCTTTTCCAACTATGGAGTCATATTTTAGCGTACAACTTGCACCGCTGGGTCGAGTGATGTTGTTTGTCTTCTTATCAGTATCTTAGCAACATACTTTGGTTAAAAAACATTTTTTTGTTTTCATATGTTTTCTTTTGCTTGCTTTGATGTTTTGCTGTTGGAATCGTTTTTGTACTTGCTTATTGGAACTTTACTATTGCTACAAGTATATAGAAAAGAAGAAAAAAAAACTATAGACAGTTGAGTTGTGGTGCGTGCCACAAATATATAGGTGGTGAAATTTATTTGGTTTTCTAGCGAATAGTTTGCAGTCCTATAATCTTCCTTTCCTATGATAATATTGGGAGGCTTATAATTATCTTGATACTAATGTTTTGTTTTTCTTTTGGTTTCTTGTTAATCAGCAACACAACAACATGGAGAAGGACGAAGCTCGGACCAATGTAGTAATCTCATATCAGGCTTCAGCAAGAAGAAGGGCAAGAAGGCCTATTGGATTATGCGAGAGGGTAGGTTCTATTCTCCTGTGCAGGACAGCGGATGGTTTCCGATCCAAAGATGATCCAATTCAACCATGGCCACTCCGCGAAAGTGAGAGTCAGCCCGAGTCACCTGGCTCGACTACTTCGGCGGCAATTTCAGAAGTTTTCCCTCCGTTAAAGTCTTTCTGCCCACAACGAAACAATTAAAATAGCATATTCTCCAGATACTCATTCCCAGAGGCGGAGCCAGAAATATTTTTTACCGGGGTCAATCATAAAAGCCATTGACGAAGCCAAAATTGTAGTTATGTTCAATGGATAAATATATATGTATTTTTTAAGCACCTAGTTTTTTTATTAAGTATATAAGTAGTCTCATTATTTTTTCGTTATTATTTTTTCTGAAATATTAATGAAAACAAAACGGTATGATATATATATATTTTTCACATGTATGTATTTATATATGGGTTTAGTATCTATATTAATTGAGGGTTGTTAATAAAAATAATTAAATGTTATCCTAAGAAACAATTCTTAAAACGTAAAAGCTTTACATTTACAGAGGAAATAGAGAAAGAGTCTCTAAAAACTATACAAAACCAAACAAATATTATTTTATAAACTATGTAAACCATGTCAGAAGTTAACAAATCAATAAACGATTGAAATTATATATTAAAGGGGTGCAAAAGCAAGGGTTGAACTAAGAGCAACGGGTCAATATCATATACTTTCAACAAAATCATCTACGTATCAACGATAATATATGCATGCAAGAGAAATTTTGTCAAAGTTGCAGGGGTCAACTGACCCCCCTCCGCCACTGCTCATTCCTTATAAATGTATAGACGTGATGTGATAGGTCACTTTATTTTCGTTGTTTCTACTTTCTAGGTACATTTCATTGTGAGAGAAACTAAAAGATTGAGATTTTGTTTCTTAATTTGTTGTTTATTTAGCAGAACAAGTTACTTTGGCGTTAAGGTATAAATAGAATTTGTTAGATTCTCAACATCTGCTTCCTCGTCTTTGGCGGTTGCTTCTCCAGCATCTTTTGCAGCGGTTTTACGGGCATGAGTTTCGGGCTCGACGTCTCCATTATCAAATTGAATTTTTCTATAAATGGTTAAAGGTTTTTCGGCGTTTAGGTTACATTTGCTTGAAACGATTATTATTCTAGATTTGAATGAATATAACTTGTTCAATTGCACTACATTACATATTTATAGGTAAAGAAGCTAAATTGAAACGCAAAATTTCAAAAGAAATCCATTAGTTAAAAAAAGGTAAAACAGAATTTTTCTAATTGGTAATGTGCAAGGCACGTGATTTCATTGCTCTGCTTTCCCATGTGTTTCTCACGTGCTCATATACTTTAATCTTCATTAATTCCTTTTTATTTTTTTCTCATTGTCTGTGTACACGAACGTTTCAGGTCTTTTTCCCAACTGATAATTTTATTAATTCTGAAGGTTGACTTCATCTAAAACGTTTGATTTTCTCTTCGATTTTCCATATTCCAAACACTAATTTTATGTAACGATACAACAACAGCTAAACAAATGGTTGAAAATTGTGTCATTCCATTTGTCTTTTTATCTTTTCGAGTACTCGAAAGAATACATTAAATTATGCTGTATATTTTATCAATAAAAAAAGGATAAAAAATAGGCTCTCTATTGTTGCCTAACCAAAAATATATACTGTCTATTTTTCTATATAAAAAAAGGTCGGTTTGGTGAAAGTGAAACACATCTGAAAATGTGGAATTTCAAGGTTTGATTTGGATTTCGACCTTTTGATATTTCTTTCTTCTTCTCTTAAAATATCTAATTTAATTTATGGGCCATTCGACTGCTATATTTACTTTTAAAAAGTTAGCCGAATAATAAAAAATCCGAATTATTTCTTAATTATATAAAAAAAAAGAGTTTATGATGCTATAATCGTTTGGGGATTAGTTTCTTAATGATTTTCCCCTAACGTTATGATCAACTTTCTCGCTGGATTTGGAGGTAGAGACTCAGCTAGTTGACCGAAACAACCATAACGCAGTAGGTTGCTGTCAAAGGAGGGAAGAAAAATTAGTCTTTGTGGGTTGGTAATCTCAAATTACCTTTTTAATCTAAAAGAATTAATTTCACGATTCTTATATTCTTATATATTGAATTACAACAATTATTATTGTTAGTTATATACATTATTTACGTAGTTATATATCTTAAGTAAAGAAATATAATTTAATCTACACAAACAAAGATTTAATACAGGATGGCAAAAAAAAAATTATGTTAAAAGCGATATTTCCGACTTTTTTTTTATAGAATCCATTTGTTTGGATCAAAAATCAAAATTAAATTAATTAATTTTATAATATGATCCGTTCTAACCTAATTTATACAATATATTAGTTATATTGCAAGTTCATACGATTGGATTAAAGTTTCAGATTGGTTGTGTTGTGACTTCTTGTGGTAGTTTGTGCCGACACATTAAGTTTCCTACATAACCTGTTGCATTAAGACAAAAACAACAATTAACCACAAACAACAAGTAATGTATGCATTTTCGGCAAAATAGTTTGCAACTCGTTTCCAAAAAAGAACCTTTGATTGAAATTGGTTGATCTTTGTTTATTCGTCCCCGATTGTCATCACCACAAGATGAGTACGAACGCCCCACCGCCGGAGACATGATTTCTGACCGATTTTGGGTGCAAAATCGATGAGACCTTTGAATCGCGACGAAATCGCCATCGGAGATCGAATGCGAAGAGAGAGAAGTGGAAGAGAAGAAATGAGGAGACAGAACCACGGTTTTTTCTCACTTAACTCCGTCCAATCGCAAGTCGCCATGTGGCAGTGAAGATGTGGTGCTTAAAACGCTAAGTTAAGCGTCGATTCTTCTTATTTTATGTAATTTTTATTTAATTAAATGTTAAATATTCTTCAACAACTCATTAAGCGTCGCGCGTTGATCATACTCTTAGGAGAGTTACAAGTAAACAACCTTCAGGATGATTGAACCAATAGGGTCGATTCTATAGACCGATTCTTGATCTAGGCCCGGTTTCATACACTCGGTTTATATTACTAAACCATACTTGAAAAAGAATTTACAATTTAATAATATTTGGAAAAAGAAAAAGAAAAAATCTTTTTCATTTAACTAGTGTCGGAAATATATTAACACTCTTCTTTCCGTAGAATAAGATCGCCGTTAGATGCCGACCGTCGTCATCGGAGATTTTTGACGATGTTTCGATCACGGCGATCTCGTTCCCGTCACGGCGCACAAGCTTGCGCCGTTATGTCCGCCGTTTTACTTCTCGCCTCCGTCTCTCTTCTCTATACTCGTCTCTCACTCTTCTCCTCTCACTCACCAAATCACCTCCGATCAAGCTCCGGCGAAGACCCAGTTCTGTTCCCGGATTCTCTCTTAGTCTCAGATTCCGACGTCGTCGAAACCAACGGAGGAAGAGGATCAACTACCTCAACCGAAGACAGAATCGACGAGCACGACGATGCGATCGAAGACGACGGAGTCTCGAACGAAGAAGACGAGAATCAGGAAGCAGAGCAAGAGCAAGAAGTAGATCCGAATCGGAACAAAGCTTCGTCTTCTGGGTTTTACTTCGATCATGTGAACGGAGTCATTAGAAGAGCTTTCAATAAACGATCGATCGATGAATGGGATTACGATTACACAGGTTTCAGTATCGGATCTGGAATTGGTAGTAGTGATGATAATTCTGGAGAAAAGAGTAAAGCTGTGTTTGGATCTGATGATATTCCTTTAGACGAATCGATTCGAAAGAAGATTGTTGAGGTTACGAGTGTGGAAGATGCGTTGTTGTTGAAATTAGGGAAGAGAGTATCTCCATTGAGAGAAGGTTGGGGAGATTGGTTTGATAAGAAAGGTGATTTCTTGAGAAGAGATCGAATGTTTAAATCGAATATCGAGACGTTGAATCCATTAAATAATCCAATGTTGCAAGATCCTGATGGTGTTGGGATTACAGGATTGACTAGAGGAGATAAAGTTGTGCAGAAATGGAGGTTGAATGAGATTAAGAGGAATCCGTTTATGGCTAAGAAGCCGTTGAGTGTTGCGGAGAAGAAGGAACCAAATGAATTTAGGTTGCAGAATAGTGTTGATGAGAGAGCTGGTGAGATTAAGAGTGGTGAACGTAAGACATTAGATGACGATAAGAAAATCGAGAAGAATGTGGAATTTGATGAGGAGTTAAGAGAACATATGTATGCAGATGGAAGTAGATGGGGATATTATCCTGGATTGGAACCGAGTTTGTCGTTTTCGGGTTTTTTGGATTCGTTTTTTAGAAATGAGAAATGTTCTATGAGAGTGTTTATGGTTTGGAATTCACCTGGTTGGATGTTTAGTGTTAGGCATCAAAGGGGTCTTGAGAGCTTACTTTCTCAGCATCGAGATGCTTGCGTTGTAGTATTCTCTGAGACAGTCGAGCTTGATTTCTTCAGGAGCAGCTTTGTTAAAGACGGGTTAGTGACTTCCGCCTCTGTATATCTCCATTTAGTAATAGTTTGATCGATTCATTACTCTGTTTTCTTCTGCAGTTACAAAGTTGCTGTCGCAATGCCAAACCTCGATGAGTTGCTGCAGGATACTCCTACTCACGTATTTGCTTCTGTATGGTTCGATTGGAGAAAAACAAAGTTTTATCCTACTCATTACAGTGAGCTTGTCCGGCTTGCGGCCCTTTATAAGTAAGCTTAATTCACTCTCTAAACTTTAGATAATCAATTCTGCATTCTCTTATCACTTTGTAATTGCAATATTTATGCAGATATGGCGGGATTTATCTCGATTCTGATGTGATAGTTTTGAATTCATTATCCTCACTGAAAAATACTCTCGGTGTGGAGGATCAAGCAGCGGGTGAATCACTGAACGGTGCAGTCATGTCCTTTGAAAAGAAAAGGTTCGTAAACATCAGATTCCATCTTAGTAACCTCCAATGTTTCTGTCTTATGTTTTAACGTCTTAGTAAACGTCTCTCTGCAGTCCGTTCTTACTTGAATGCTTGAACGAATACTACAAAACATACGATGACAATTGTTTGCGATGCAATGGAGCTGATCTCTTAACTCGGGTAGCTAAACGGGTTCTAAACGGAAAGAATCGGCGTATGGCTCAACAGAAGCTGAACATTCGACCGTTCTCCATTTTCTTCCCCATCAGCTCACAACAAATAACAAGGTAAACCTCTCTGTACTAGTTTTGGTCACAAGGCTTTATCTAAGTTTAATAACAAGTTTCATAATTGTCTTGATTTTGTTTGTGGAGTAGCTATTTTGCATATCCTGCAACAGAGGATGAGAAATCGCAACAAGGCGAAATGTTCAAGAAGATCCTTAATGAGTCCTTAACTTTCCATTTTTGGAACAGTGTAACTTCATCTTTGATCCCTGAACCAGAGAGCCTCGTGGCTAAGTTTCTTGATCATAGTTGTATTCGATGTTCCGATGTATTATAATACTCACTTTTTGGTCAAACCAAACCATTTATATAAAAATTAGATTTTTTTGTCAGACACAAGATTAAATTCCTACAATAGTGTTTTAGCTATCATTCCCCTGTTGATAAATAAATTAACTTTATTGTCTTCAAAAACAGTACACACTTAAAAAGAAAAACCAAACAAAGTGCACATAAACCAAATCCACATGACAGTCCAAACGCACAAAATAACTTGAGTTTATTATCTGATCCACATTTTCAATGGATCTTGTCCTGACGAGGAGCATCGATAGTCTTTTCTCCCCAATCGAAAAGGTTGAGAGCGATTCGTCGACCCGGGAGAGTCTCAGGACGCTTCTGAGCGAGTTCTGCAAACGCAAGCTCAAGATTCGGCTGAATCATAGGATGCTGCACAGTTTGTTCTCCGATCAAAACCCCAAACCCACCCAGGAGAGTCAAGTATCCTGTATGCTCATTGATGACTCTTCTAACTATAACTTTGCGTTCAACATGCTCACCAATCTCACCAATTCGAGCCATGGCCAAGCCCTTAAACGTTGTGTAGAAATATGTACCCACGTCTTGAGTAATTTCTGTTACCACTTTCAAAATCTGCAACTGGCTATCTGAAATCCACCTATCATTTGCACAAAGTGCAAGTTCCAAATATAGATGAATCCAATCATTGGCTTGCAACTCTGATTCCTTCACCTGCAAGAGCAAGGAAACATATATCATGAGCAAAATTGCAAAACTGACGTTGCACGTGTCTTAATCTTACCGGGTCAAATCGTTTACTATCATTGAAGTCTGACGGCCAATGAGGCAAACTACCATCCACTGCTCCAAAATCAGGCAATCTACCATCCACCGCTTCGATATTCTCCTTGGGGGTACCTTTTGCAAGGTTATTATTAATCAGCAATGTATACTTGCCTACTTTTATAAGATAAGAAAAAGAAAAGAAAACCAACTTTACCTTGAGGTCTAGCAATAGCGACCGTCACATTCAAACTGCCATATTCTTTTTCATCAACTCTAACCTGAAAGGTTACAAGCGAAGAGGTAGCTGGATCGCAAGCAGCCAGAGTAATGTGGTAAGTGGATGGACAATTCATTGTCATGTTATATTTCTTAAGGTGGTGCAGCCGGAAGTTTGTCGCCTGAACAAATGAAGCAAGAAAGTGAAGAGATATATACAGCTAATGTTAATAAACCACCAACCAACCAACCAACCAACAAGACCTAGTTTTTACGTACCTTGGAGATATTGTAACGATGAAGCCCAAGTCTAGCATAAAGTCTAACCAAGACAATATCAGAATCCCTAGCATCCTCGCGTTGACAGTTGTAAGGAAGCAGCCCATTGATATCTTCCGATCGATTTGTGGATTAATTGGAGTCAGTTTTATTTATTTATTTAAGGAAACGCATACGAAACCGCGTCGGACCATTTTGGTAAAAACCAAACCATTAATATAAAGATTAGAACTTTTTTGTCAGATACTCTCTTTAGCTCTCTCTATGCAAGAGTTAGTAGAAGAAGAGGAAGAGCAACCATTTAGCTCTCTAATGGCTTCTCTTCTTGCTAGGTCGAATCGGTTCCTTGTTAGAGAGATACCCAATTCTCTCTCTTCTCTTTTCTTCTTCAGATTCATCTCTTCCGACCAAGAATCCAATGATTTGTCTTCTCAGACATCTTCACCTTCTCAGTCTCTAGTTAAATCGGTCTGTTCATTAGTCTGTAACTCCTATCTCCGACAAACCCATGTTGTATTATCCCCACACAGAGTCAATCTCGACTTCGATGTCAATTCTCTTACACACGAGCAAGCGATAACTGTAGTAGCTTCTCTCGCGAGCGAAGCTGGTTCGATGGTTGCTCTTTGTTTCTTCTATTGGACAGTGGGTTTCGAAAAGTTCCGACATTTCATGAGATTGTACCTCGTAACTGCTGATTCTTTGATTGGTAATGGAAATTCTGAGAAAGCTCATGAGGTAATGCGATGTATGTTGAGAAATTTCTCGGAGATTGGGAGGTTAAACGAAGCTGTTGGTATGGTTATGGATATGCAGAATCAGGGATTGTCACCAAGTGTAATAACTATGAATTGTGTTCTTGAGATTGCAGTTGAGTCGGGTTTGATTGAGTATGCAGAGAACGTGTTCGATGAAATGTCTGTGAGAGGAGTTTATCCGGATTCTAGCTCTTATAAGTTGATGGTTATTGGTTGTTTTAGAGATGGTAAGCTTCAGGAAGCTGATAGGTGGCTAAATGGGATGATACAAAGAGGATTTCTTCCCGATAACGCTACGTGTACTTTGATCGTCACTGCCTTGTGTGAGAATGGTTTAGTGAACAGAGCGATTTGGTATTTCCGGAAGATGATTGATTTAGGGTTTAAGCCAAACTTGATCAATTTTACGGCTTTGATTGATGGTTTGTGCAAGAAGGGAAGTATTAAGCAGGCTTTTGAGATGTTGGAAGAAATGGTTAGAATTGGTTGGAAGCCAAATGTGTATACACACACGGTTTTAATTGATGGGCTATGTAAAAGAGGATGGACCGAGAAAGCGTTTAGACTGTTCCTGAAACTTGTTCGTAGTGATAACTACAAACCCAATGTGCATACTTATACCTCGATGATTGGTGGGTATTGCAAAGAAGATAAGTTGAACCGTGCAGAGATGTTGTTTAGCAGAATGAAAGAGCAAGGTTTGTTTCCTAACGAGAACACGTATACAACGCTCATTGATGGTCACTGTAAAGCTGGAGACTTTGATAGAGCGTACGAGTTGATGAATTTGATGGGTGATGAAGGTTATAAGCCGAATATTTATACGTATAACGCGGTTATAGACAGTCTCTGTAAGAGATCAAGGGCACCTGAGGCATATGAGTTGTTGAACAAAGCATTTTCTTGTGGACTAGAAGCTGATGGAGTTACTTACACTATTCTTATTCAAGAACAGTGTAAGCAGAGTGACATTAAGCAAGCTCTTGCATTTTTCTGTCGGATGAATAAGACTGGTTTTGAAGCCGATATGCGTCTGAACAACATATTGATAGCTGCATTTTGTAGGCAAAAGCAAATGAAGGAAAGTGAAAAGCTTTTTAGGCTAGTAGTGAGCCTTGGATTGGTTCCAACAAAGGAGACTTATACTTCAATGATAAGCGGGTATTGTAAAGAAGGCGACATCGATCTGGCTTTGAAATATTTTCACAACATGAAGAGGCATGGTTGTGTTCCAGACAGCTTCACTTATGGTTCGCTAATAAGTGGTCTCTGCAAGAAGTCTATGGTAGATGAAGCTTGTAAGCTTTACGAAGTAATGATTGACAAAGGTATATCTCCTTCTGAGGTAACTCGGGTCACATTAGCGTACGAGTATTGTAAGAAAAATGATTCAGCCAATGCAATGATTCTGCTGGAACCGTTAGATAAAAAGCTGTGGATTAGAACGGTTAGAACACTTGTGAGAAAGTTGTGTAGCGAGAAGAAAGTCGGAGTGGCAGCTCTGTTCTTTCAGAAATTACTGGAGAAAGATGGTAGTGCCGATCGTGTTACCTTAGCTGCTTTCACTACAGCTTGTTCTGAGTCTGGTAAAAACAACCTTGTTGCTGATTTGACTAATAGAATCTCGAGAGGAGTAGGCTAGAAGTGGCTATCTCCCACCATTGCTTTATGCTCTCTGTTTGAACAGCGAATCCACATTTTGGATCAAGAAATCGTGGAATGTAACCGCGTTGAGCCAAGGACATGGAATGTTGTCGACTTGTCGTCACATTCTGAATCAATTCATATCGGTTTTGTCGCATGTAAGTTGATTCGAAAGGCTGAAGAGAAGGATTTTGACTATTAATCAACAAGAAATGGGTGTGAGAATCTGTCTATCAAGATTCAAAACATTGAACAACGAAACCTCTTTTTCGTTCTGTGGGGATTCCAGCCTTAATTGTTCGAATTTAAAGCTTCTATGTTGCCTATATTTTACTTCTTGTTTGATCCTTGTTCCTTTGAGGATAATTGTGACTAGAAAGAAGTGGGTTTGCTAAAAAGTTATTAACTTCAAACAAGAACCTGGACACTTGAGTAGAAAGATGTCTACTTTTTTGTTTTTTACGCAAAGGTGTGTACTTTTTTAGATTATCTTTTTCTCTGAAAACAAACCAAAATAATCACAAGGGATATCGGTTCGTAGGCGTGACAAAAGCAGTGACATATGTCGTTGCCATAATTGACTTGGAATTTGTTACTTATCTATATATAATTTGAATTAGATGTATCGTTAACCTATAATAGCACGAGAAAGCTAAATTTGGTTGATGTCTTGTTTAACGATCATCAACAACAACAGCTTCTTCTCTCTCGCTTCAAAGTTCACTACTCGTGGATCTCGTCTTCAGGTACTCCAATTTCGATTTCTCTCTGTGCATACTTGGATTAGAGCCTTATAAATTTTCTGGGTTTGTGTTTGATCTGATTATTGTCTCGATGATGTATCAAAGTCTGAGAATTTCCAAATTTCCTATGGATAAAAAACTGATTTCGAGCTAAAAGTTTCGAACTTTTGATGTTCTGTTTTTTGTTCATGAATCCTCTGTTTCTCAAAACTGAAAAATTTGGTTCTATGCCTTTTGAATTTGTGATCAGTGTACATTATCAATGGCTCGATCTGCGGTTGATGAGGTATCAGATTCAGGAGCTTTTCAAAGAACTGCATCAACATTTCGAAACTTCGTTTCAAAAGATTCCAATTCTCAGTTTCCAGCTGAATCTGGTAGATACCATCTTTACATATCGTATGCTTGTCCATGGGCTTCTAGATGCCTCTCATATCTAAAGATCAAAGGACTTGATGATGCAATAAGCTTCTCGGTTCGTAAAAACTCAACCTTTTAACACTGCTTTATGTTCATTTAGAATCATACCATTTCGTGGACTGTATTTGAATGGATTGTTGTTCTTTGTTTGATTTACCAACAGTCTGTTAAACCGATTTGGGGAAGAACGAAAGAAGCCGATGAGCATATGGGATGGGTTTTCCCGAGTTCCGAAACCGAGGTTTCAGGAGCTGATCCTGACCATCTTAATGGTGCTAAGAGTGTAAGAGAACTTTACGAGATTGCTAGCCCGAATTACACCGGGAAGTATACTGTTCCTGTAAGTCTTTTTTGCTTCACAATGTCTTCTTTAGTCGGAACTAGATGGTGTGAGTTTTGGTATTTTAATGACAGGTTCTATGGGATAAGAAGCTCAAGACCGTTGTGAACAATGAGAGCGCAGAAATAATCCGGATGTTCAACACCGAGTTCAATCATATTGCGGGAAATCCTGATCTCGACCTGTACCCTTCTCATCTACAAGCTCAAATCGATGAAACTAATGAATGGATTTACAATGGGATTAATAACGGTGTCTATAGATGCGGATTTGCAAAGAAACAAGGACCTTACGAGGAAGTAAGTGCAAGAAACGGTAAATAGCTATTATTGATCTCATGAGAGGCTAAAGTTTATGGTTCTTCTTTGTAGGCAGTTAAGCAAGTGTATGAAGCATTAGATAGATGCGAGGAGATTCTTGGGAAACATCGGTATATTTGTGGTAACACTTTGACTGAAACAGATATCAGATTGTTTGTCACCCTTATAAGATTCGACGAGGTAATTGATTCTATATTGAGAGGGAAAAAGAGTCATAAAGAGAACAAATTGTGATGTTGAAATGTCGATGCAGGTTTATGCGGTTCACTTCAAGTGCAACAAAAAACTCTTAAGGGAGTATCCGAATCTGTTCAACTACACGAAAGACATTTTCCAAATCCCGGGTATGAATAGCACTGTGAACATGAATCACATCAAGCAGCATTACTACGGAAGCCATCCTTCGATTAACCCTTTCGGGATCATCCCGCATGGACCAAACATCGATTACTCTTCTCCTCATGATCGACACAAGTTCTCCAAATAAAAATATCTCATCAAAGATCAAATCTTTCACACTTGAGTTTCTGTCTTCAGAACTAGAACCATCTTTACCTCTTTTTTTTTTTTTTTGTCAACAAAACCATCTTTACCTAAGTTGTGTCTTTAACATTGTAAGTGATGTTGAACTCTATGTTTTGGGAAAAATAAAAATAATCGCAGAGATTTTAACTTGAAACCAACCATATGTTTTTATTGTTTTTCTTAAAATTTGGTCAATCAAAATAAATCCCTCGCTCTATCAAATTGAAGAAAAGTAGAGAACAAATTGGTAAAAATAAAATAAACAAATATACGACCATCTTGGAGTTGTCCTTAATAATTTCGGGGTCTTTTATGTGATTATTTCTATAAAATGGGGACTGTTTTGCCAATTAATAAACTGAAAAGATCTTTAGTTTTATATGCCAAAAAAAGCTTTTCTCATCGGACACCAAAAAAACAGTTTCACAGTCGCTATGAAGAAGCTCCAAGTAAACCCACCGGAGAAGAAGAAGAAAACGAAGAGTTCTTCACCACCACCGTCGCATCACTCGTCATTTCCTTCGTTTTCTTTGCTTCCTGACGAAATCACCGTCAATTACTTGGCGCGGATCTCGAGGTCGTACTACCCGAGATTCTCGATCGTCTCCAAAAGCTCCCACTCGCTTCTCTCTTCCAGTGAGCTCTACACAGCTCGATCTAACATCGGAAGCACCGAACAGTGTCTCTATGTCGCTATAGAGGAAGCTAATCGATCTCCCCAGTGGTTTGCGCTCTGGAATAACCCTAATCGAATCCTACCCAACTCATCCGTGACTAAGAAGACAATTAGTCCGTTGTTGGTTCCGATTCACTCTTCTAATTTCACTTCTTTATTCTATTCCACCGTAGCTGTTGCTGGTTCTGAAATTTACGTAATCGGCGGACGAGTAGACGGAGCACCGTCCTCCGCCGTGCGGGTCCTCGATTGTCGCAGTCACACTTGGCGTGATGCACCTAGCATGAACGTAGCCCGTGAGGATGCCCACTCATGTGTCTACGATGGGAAAATCTATGCATTGGGAGGATGCAGAGGATTCGAAGATGATGAACCATGGGGTGAGGTATTCGACACAAAGACTCAGACTTGGGAGTGCCTTCCCGATCCAGGTACTGAGATACGCAAGTGTCTAATTTTCATAATTGCAGAGGTCCAAGGAAAGATTAACTTTGGGAATACCCTTGGGAATGTAAACAATATCTATGCTTACGACCCAAAGCAAGGTAAATGGGAACGTTGTGAAAACGAGAATGCAACGTTTTTCTTGTCAGAATGTGTGGTGGAGAATGTATCCTACTCTCGTCGCTACAACTTCATTCCAAATCTCAACATCGATATCACTCTACTACCCTTTTGCCGGTGGTATGATACAGAGGTTGGAATTTGGAAAGAGGTTAAAGGGTTAGAGTCATTACAAGAGAAGCAAGGTGATACAGGTATGAGTAAATTAGTTAGTTGTGGTGGGAAACTTGTACTTATTTGGGAAGAATATATGGAGAATATCAACAAGTTTTGGTGCGCTGAAATCAGAGTGGAAAAGCGTGATGGAGGTGAGGTTTGGGGAAACGTTGAGTGGGATGATGTTGTATTGCATACCATCCCCACTTCACATATCCTCATGCATTGTCTTCCTGTCTCCGTTTGATTTGCTTGTAGTCAAGGTATGATCACTTGTTTTGAATTTTAACATCAGTTTGTCAGAATTAGAAGCATAGATAATGTAGTATAGGGATGAAAGTCATTTCATTACTCGACTTTGGCAAAATAAATCCATGTTTGGTCAATGTCTCAAGTTAGACCTTCATCTTTCTTCTTCCTCTGCACTCATACATGCATATAGGTCCATTTTGGTTGAGTGAACGGGAAAGTTTGAGTTGAGTTTGTTTAATGAAAAAATGATCATGTTTCTTTATACGATTTGCCAACTTTGGAGATTAGAAAGTATAATTTTTTCCTATATATGTTGCTATGTATAACATGAATGTATCCTTGACCAGTTGGTGAAAGGAGAAGGAAGCACAAGCATAAGGAGAACAACAAGAGTGTAGGAGTTAATTAGTTAAGTTTAACAGTCATCAGTTTGTGAACATGAAACTCCATTTTGGTCAAACTAGCTATGGAAAAATTGTATTTCTCTTTGGATATGTTTATTTGACTGAAACAGATATCAGATTGTTTGTCGCGACTATGTAATTTATTCCAGTCATCCATCGAAACTGTGATAAAACAGATGAAGAAGAAAAATAGTTTGTCGTGTTGAAACGTCAGATGCAGGTTTATGCAGTCCATTTCATATGCAACGAGAAACTCTTAAGGGAGTATCCGAATCTGTACAACTATAGAAAAGACAGTTTTCAAATCTCCGGTGTGAGTAGCCACGGTGAAAATGAATCACATCAAGCAGCAATATATAGAAGCCATCCTCCGAGTAACTCTTTTGAGATTATTCATCATGGACCAAACATCAATTACTCTTGGCCTCATGACTAACACATATATGTCTCTTCATGAAAGTAATGCTTTCATGGAAAAAATTTCTTGTAAGTCAGATCTTTGTTTTTAAAAGCAACTTGTTGGTTTACCACCGCGAAATTGAACGTCCATAACCAGATTTTCCGCCTCTATTTTGTAATTAGTTTCATGTTCTGTCAAATATCTAAACTTTTTGTCAACATCTTTTACATCAAAGGCCAACATTTTATATCATTGGATTCATTGCTTATAGGCTCCCCGTGAAATTGAAGTAAAATTATGGTTTGGCTGATCTTGCAGTAGAAAAGAGAAGATGCATCATGGTGATATTACGTTTTTGATGGCAAGTCTAGAAGTTTGTTAGCATGAAATTGTTAATTAGACATAGGAAGAGTTTGTAGTTTACTGATGCAGAAAAATACAAGAAGCTCTGTTTTTGTTTATTTTCCGTTTTGGTTTTGAGTTAAGTCGATAAAGTTTTCCATTTTTCTTTATTTTATTTTTCCTTTTCTCCTTAGGAAGAAGAAGAACTCAAGATTTCTATAAAAAGAGATCTAACATATTTGTTTATGGCAGATCTTAAAATTTTAAAAAGAATATTGCAAGAGAAATCTCTATATGTTTTATTTTCTTTCCATAGTTGATATGCTCAAATTTGTCATGAGCTACTCTCCCAAATTAAGAGATCGTAGTAGTACTTAGGGATCGAATCCACATGGAATCTAAACACACAATCGATTAGTGAATTCAAATTATGCTAAGTAAGAATGTATAAATGTAATAAAAATAGCAAAGTAAACAACGAATGATTATCAAAAATCTAGAAATCAATTGGACAAAAGAGTTAGGCTATTGGTAATTCGCAGGAATGAATCAAAATTGATCGTGTCGATCGACACAGATGTTTGTGTCGATCGACACAGAGATAATAAACCGTAGGATTTGTTAAATGCAGTTCTAGAACTCAAACACGAATGTAAAACCAATCAACTTTCGTTGCAGAGATTATATATGACTAAATTCCTAAATTCCAAATTTCTTTGCAAAGTTAGTGAATAAAATCAAGCATTAAATTCAGGTTCAATTGTTCACAAAATTACTAAGCCAAATTTCTTTGCGAATAGATAATTTTGCTCATCTAAGATTATATCAGGTTCTTAATAATACTTTCGCATCTATTAAAGCAACCTAGGATATCCAATTTCAGTTGATCAATCCTAAAATCAGAGTTAAATCAATCTAGATGAAGAACATAAAGATAAATCCTAACAGGTTTTCAATCCTATCAATTTCTCATCAAACCATTGAATCACCCTAAACCTAACAAGCAAACTACTCAAACATAGATGCAGTAAACATTATGAATGAAATAAATTGCATAAAAGAGATAGAGTAAGAGATACAGAGAGTCGAAAACGATGAAGTCTGGAAGTCTGAAATCTCCTAAAAGCTCTGCTCTCTCAAGTCTCAATTAAAAACTGGATGTAAACCTAAAATCCTAAGAAAAAACTATATATAATATGTCAAATTCGGATCGGGCTTTGTGAATAACTTCTGGCCTTTTTGGGCAAAACTGGAATTTCCTCCATCTTCTCGTCAGACCCGATCGTGTCGATCGACACAGCCTTGAAAACTCGACTCCGACTTGATCACTTCGACTCTTCTTTTCTCGATGCTCCAAAATTTTCCATTAAGCTCCAATCGTCCTTTAACATACAAAGACTCGAAAAGACTCGAAAAATACCAAAATGACTCTAGGAAAAGGACTTATATCATGGTCGAAAACGGGTAAAAACCATGATATATCAATAGTTCCGAGCATTCTTTGAGAATTTAACAGTTTTGAGTTTTTAAGAATTCCGCCATGAGCCTCCAAGTAGAATCACTCGAGAAGAAGAGGAAGACGAAGAGTTCTTCATCGCCTCCGTCTTCATCACAATTGTGGTGGGAAACTTTTACTTATTTGGGAAAAGTGTATGAAACATAGCATGAACATTTGGTGCACTGAAATCAAAGTGGAAAACCGTGATGGAGATGAGGTTTGGGGAAAGGTTGAGTGATATGATGTTGTGCATACCATCCCCACTTCACATATCCTCTTGCATTGTCTACCTGTCTCCGTTTGATTTACTTGTATTCAAGGTATGATCAATTGTTTTGAATTTAACATTGTCAGAACTAAAAGCATATTTAGTGTAGTATAGGGATAAAAGTCGTTTTAATCCTCGACTTTGGCAAAATAGATCCATGTATGGTCAATGTCCCAAGTTAGGTCTTCATATTTCTTCTTCCTCTGCACCCATATTTGTATATGTCCATTTTGGTTGAGTCAACGGAAAGTTTGAGTTTATTTTGTTTGATGAAAAAAATGATCATGCTTCTTTATACGAATTGCCAAAGTTGGAGATTAGAAAGTAAATTTTTTATCCATACATATATGTTGGTATTTATAACATGAATGTATCTTTGACCAGTTGAAGAAAGGAGAAGGAAGCAGAGGCAAAAGGAGAGCAACAAGAGTGAAGGAGTTAATTAGTTAAGTTTAACAGTCACTTTGCAACATGAAATTCCATTTTCGTAAAACTAGCTAGTGGAAAATTTTGTATGTCTTTGGATATGTTTATCTAATCCCTTGTTGATTACGAACACGATTCATTATTATGTGTAATCATAATTGAGTCTTTCTTTTATAAACATAACTTATGTCATGGAAAACCAAATATCATATCTTTCACACTTGAGTTAAGTTGTGTCTTTTGAAGTAAAACCATCTTCATCAATAAATCCTAAGTTGTGCCTTTAACATTGTAAGCAATGTTGAGCTGTATGTTTTCAGGAAAATAAAAGCTTTTGGTTTAATATGTTACAATGTGCAATCTCCATAATTGAAACAATGTTTATTTGAACATAATACCTCGTTGGCTCCAACATTGTCTTTACTGAAATCACTCGTAAAAATTAGAGGGTCATGTGAAATTCCTAATCTTGCTTGTTTTAACACCACGAAATTGAACATTGAAATCACTCCGTGTTTTTTCAGCTCTCAAGACCAACACAGAGCTCTTTCATGATCTTTCATACTTGTGTTGAGTTGAGTTGTGTGACTTGTGTCTTTAAAAACAAACGTTAGCTTCTGCCTTGCAAGAAAACATAGAACTGTGTCCGTATTTTGACACCAGGGCAGATCATTGATATATGACGGAGATGCCTTGCTATATAAGTCTTTCTTGTGGTTAGGGTTTGTACTTAATAAGCCAAAGAAACCGAAAAATACATGCAAACCGAAATATATAAAGATAGTTTTTCTCCTGTGGTCTTAGGTTTCACAAAAATCACTCTCACCATGAGCCTCCAAGTAAAACCACCAGAGAAGAAGAAGAGGAAGACGAAGAATTCGCAAACACCACCGTCGTTTACTTTTATTCCAGACGAAATCACCGTGAATTGCTTAGCCCGGATACCGAGGTCGAATTACCCTAGACTCTCAATCGTTTCGAAAAGCTTCCGATCGCTTCTCTCTTCCACGGATCTCTACGCAGATCGATCTCGAATCGGAAACACCGAACACTGTCTCTATGTCTGTATACAGGATCCAAGTTATCAATATACCCGATGGTTTACGCTCTGGGTTAACCCTAATCAAACCCTACCCAACTCCTCCATGATTAAGAATGGACAATTGGTTCCAATTCCGTTTTTTAACTTCACTTGTGTTTCCAATTCCATCGTCTCTGTTGGTTCTGAAATTTATGTGATCGGTGGACCAGCGGCCAAAGCACCGTCCTCCAGAGTGCGAGTCCTCGATTGTCGCAGTCACACTTGGCGCGATGCACCTAGCATGAATGTAGCCCGTGCGAATGTCTACTCATGTGTCTACGATGGGAAAATCTATGTACTTGGAGGGTGCAAAGGATTAGAGGAGGATGAACCATGGGCTGAGGTATTCGACACAAAGACTCAGACTTGGGAACGCCTCCCCGATCCTGGTACTGAGATACGTAAGCATGGCATATTCCAAATCAAAGAGGTTCAAGGAAAGATTAAGTTTTGGACTTTAAGAAAAATGTATGCTTACGACACAAAGCAAGGTCAATGGGAACACTATGAAGAAGAAAATGCAAGGTTTGCTATGTCAGATTGTGTGATTGAGAATGTATGTTTTACTTGTGGTTACAATAATATCGATGGTCCTATCAAATGCTACTGGTCTGCCATAAAGGGTGGATATTGGAAAGAGGTTAAAGGATTAGATTCACTAGGAGTGAAGCACATGAGGGATGATGATTGCTCAACTAGTAGTACGGCTAAAGTAGTTAGATGTGGTGGGAAACTGTTGCTCCTTTGGGATGTGCGTATGTATCCTAATTATTATCCCAATGATATGAGGAGGATTTGGTGCGCTGAAATCGTGGTGGAAAAACGTAATGGTGGTGAGGTTTGGGGAAATGTGGAGTGGGTTGATGTTGTGCATACCGTTCCCACATCATGTTCTATATTGCATTGTCTAGACATCTGCGTTTGATTGGCTTGTATCTAAGGTATGAATCAATTGTATAGAATTCAATATCAGTTTGTAGGTTCTCATTAAAAGCATATATATACAGTGTAGTATCTATACTCATATATAGGGTTTTGTTGTGAACGAATTGGGGATTATAGAGACTGAATTTTAGTACTAAACCAACCTTTGGCGGGATTAAACTTCTGTTTAATGAAAAGATTCATGCTTGTTCTATACGTATTGCAATTATAAAGAAGAAAACTTTTCCCATAATACATTTATGTTTGTAGTAAGCATAATATGAAATGTATTATTGACCAGTTGGAGAAAGGAGAAGGTAGCAGAGGCAAAAGGAGAGCAAAAACCGTGAAAGGTAGCAATAAGAGTGAAGGAGATGAAATAGTTACTTAGTTAAGGTTTACAGTTACGTTTGTGAACTTCGTTTTGTCAAACTTGCTATGAAAACTTTCAGTATTTTGCCTTCGGATATGTTTATTAATCCCTTGCTGATTATTCATCGTCAAACTCCAGCTAAGTAACATCATCACATTGTTTGGGGTCGTTTGTTTCCTTTAACTTTACTGTTAAGGATTCATGGGTCGTTAGATGTAATTCCGAAGTTTTGGCAACCTTGGATGGGCCTAACAGTTGAATTTTCTATTCTTTTTCTAAAAAAAAAGAGGAAAGGGATAACACTTGCTCAGGATATCACTCCTATGAAGTTCGGTCTTAAGGAGTAGGTTCATGTTACGGTTTCCGGGGATCTCGTGTTTTAACATGTCTCTGGACTTAGGCTATGGCCTTCAAGGATCTCGGTTGAGTCAATATAAGTTTGTGTATTTTATACCTAATTTGGTTGAGTCAATATAAGTTTGTGTATTTTATGGCTTATTAAGAAGTTGATATTTTTTTGGCTAAAAATGAAAAGTTTGGTATTAAAATGACCTTATGAGGTTTTTTTTTGGTATTTAATAAAAAATCTCCTCAACTATCATCAGATAGTAAAAAATCCCCTCAACTATTTTTTTAGTAAAAAAACCCCTCAACTATACATTGTTAGTGAAATCAACCCTCCGTCTACAGTAACATTTAATCTCAATAAAAATTATCGTCTTTTGTTACACAAATGACAAAACATCTCAAATATTGACCAAAACATCTCAAATATTGACCAAAACATCAAGTTGTTTAAAGAAAATAGTCCGAAGTGAATCTTATGACAAAAAAATGTGATCTTGAGTGTACTGTAAATCGTGATTAATTTTAAACCCATGCAGGAAATCAGCTGCAACCTTAGAGATTCACCTCAGATATTGAGTAACATGTGTGAGTTCCGTTGTAGGATCTCATAACCATACTAGTAAACCAACTGTTTATTGAAACATATATTCTCTAATCAAAACGATCTTGAACACAATTTCCAGCAACTTTCTTCTTTGCGCATTTCGTGTTGTTTTTTTGTAAACGATTTGATGTTTTGGTTATTATTTGAGACGCTTTGTCCTTTTTTTAACAAAAGACTTTATTGGAATTAAACGTTACTGTAAACAGATGGTTGATTTCACAAACAAAATGTAGTTGAAGGGTTTTTTTACTAAAAAAAAGTAGTTGAGGGAATTTTTCACAATCAAGAGATAGTTGAAATTTTTTTTCATTAAAAGCTTATTTTCTAATTTTAAAACTATGCCGTTTTAAAACTTAACGGATATAGTTAACGGTTTTTAACGGTTGTTAAAGTTGACTAATTATATACCTAATTTGGCCGCATTAACCAAAATTTGGTATTTTTTTGACTCATTTGAAAGTTTATACTTATTTTTGCTCAAAATAGATAGTTTGATATTAAAATGATGGTTTTCCTTAAATAAATTAATTGTTATAATATTTAATATTTTTATGATTTCTTTTCATATTTGTCTTGATTACATGTAAGGGCAAATTTGTCTAATATATATTCTCTTTGATATTCAACTAATAATCCTTACACTAAAAGAAGTTTTTTTAATTAAAATATATTAAAAATATTAATAATATCTTATGAGAATACCCATTGTGTATTTCACCTTTACAGATGAAATAATACTTATGAGATAAGTAATTTTTTCATATTAATACTATGAGATACCTACCCATCATCAATCATCGAAACTGCTCTAATAAAACAGAAAGCGTCTTTAGCGTAAATATCAACGAAGCTATGAGCGTCTGGCCGTCGCCACCACCGTCCTCATCTCCACCGTCGTTTTCTTTTCTTCCAGACGAAGTCACCGTGAACTACTTATCCCGGATCCCTAGGTCGTACTACGCAACACTCTCAATCGTTTCCAAGAGCTTCCACTCACTTCTCTCTTCCACCGAGCTCTACAGGGAGCGATCTCGAGTCGGAAATACCGAAGAGTGTCTCTATGTCTGTCTACGGGATTGCAGTTCTGAATTCCCCAAATGGTTTAGACTCTGTATTAACCCTTATAGAACCCTTCCCAACTCTTCCGTGACTAAGAAGATGACGACTGGACAGTTGTTGGTTCCGATTCCGTCTTCTAATATATCAGATTCCACCGTAGCTGTTGTTGGTTCAGAAATTTACGCAATCGGTGGACAAGTCCACGGAGTAGCGACCTCTGCCGTGCGTGTCCTCGATTGTCGTAGTCACATTTGGCGCGATGGTCCTAGCATGAATGTAGCCCGTGAGTTTGCCTCCTCATGCGTCTACGATGGGAAAATCTACGTAATTGGAGGGTGTGAAAGATTAAAGGAACCATGGGGTGAGGTATTCGACACAAAGACTCAGACTTGGGAATGCCTTCCCAGTCCTGGTTACGAGGTACGTAAGCATGGCATATACCAAATCATAGAGTTAGAAGGAAAGATTATGTTTGAGAGTTGCAATAAAATGTATGTTTACGACGCAAATCAAGGTAAATTGGAATGGTGTCAAAACGAGAATGCTAAGTATCCAGAGTCGAATTGTGTGATTGAGAATGTATCGTACTCTGCTCACAACATGTGTGAGTGGTATGACATAAAGGATAAAATTTGGAAAGAGGTTAAAGGGTTAGACTCACTAAGAAACAAGTACATGCAGAATGGTGGCTCAAGTACTAGTGTTGTTAAATTAGTTAGCTGTGGTGGGAAACTCTTGCTTATGTGGGAAGGGTTTAAATTGCGTTATCCCAATGATGTGAAGAACATTTGGTGCGCTGAAATCGTGGTGGAAAAACGTGATGGAGGTGAGATTTGGGGAAATTTGGAGTGGGTTGATGTTGTGCTTACAGTCTCCAAATCATGTTATCTATGGGATTGTCTAGTTGTCTCTGTTTGATTGATCAATGGTCAACATCAGTTTGTATGATCTAATTAAAAGCACATATAGTGTAGTTTTAATCCTCGACTGATGTTGAGTTGTCTTTTTGGGATTTATTATGAATGAATTGGGGATTATGGTGACTGAATTGTAGTGCTAAACCAACGTTTGTTAGACTTCTGTTAAATTGGTATTTGTCTTTGGTTATATTTATCTAATCCTTTGTTGATTACGCATATGATTCATTGTTTCGTGCTAATCATTTTGGTTATTGAGTCTTTCTTTTCTAAAAAGCAGAGATGTCATGGAAAACCAAAAATCCATTCTCTATGTTTTAAAGGTTTTTTTTTCTTATAACAAATGTATTATGTTGAACTGTATGAAGCATTAGATAGATGCTAGGATATTTGTGAAACACATCGGTACAACGCTTATAAGATTCTACGAGGTAATTGATTCGAGTTCCTCTTTCGTCGGAACTGAACAGCATATAAAGAAAGAACAATCTGGTATGTTGAAACATCGATGTACGTTTATGTGGTCAATTTCAAATGCAATAAGAAACTCCTAAGGGAATATCCGAGTCTGTTCAACTACACGAAAGACGTTGAACATGAATCACATCGAAACTTTGAAGCTCATGTGAAATTTCCAATCTTGCTTGGCCTCGAAGACTCAATATCTTCTTTTCTTTGAAGCAAAAATTTGTCGTGTTTGTTGGTTTATCACTGCAATTTTGAGCATCTTGAGCAGGAGCTAGAGGAAGTGCTTATGTGATAGAAAAACATAAGTAGAGAATAAATTCGAAAAAATAAAACAATTGGGTTTTAATCTGAAATAATATGTCCATTTCCATAACAATCTCAATTTGTCACCACAAATACTTACGTGTTAGAGACAAACAATTTAACTTTCTTTGGGGTGAAGTATTGAAAACATATCTTGACAACTATACACATCGAGTTATATTATTATCCCAATTTTGAAATCTTGCATTATCCAATTCTTGAAATCTTGCGTTATCCATTAATTGAAATAATAATAATGCCTTGGGCTTGATGATTGATACATATATATGATTATAAAATTCTTTTTTTTTCTCGCTCCTTAACTTGTACGGCTTATTTTACAAAGTTTTTTTTTTCACCTTTTCTTCTTCAATCATACAATTTCCCCCAACCCTAAATTTCTCACCAACCCTAAATTTCCCCCAAATTGAGTAATACCTCAATTTCTTCATCTCACCTTGAATTCACTCAGATTCCAAATATGGCTTTATTGTTAGAAGAGATCATTAGATCAGTAGAGGTTTTGCTAAAGCTCAAAAACCCAAATCAGAAACCTTACGTTGACCCGAATCTCGACCCGGTTCTTCTCGTCCCCGGAATCGCTGGTTCGATTCTTCACGCCGTTGATCATGAAAACGGAAAAGAAGAACGTGTTTGGGTTAGAATCTTTGGTGCTGATCATGAGTTTCGAACAAAGATGTGGTCTCGATTTGATCCTAAAACTGGTAAAAATGGTTTCTTTTATTGTTTATCTGCATTTGGGGTTTATGGTTGTGATTGAACAAAGACTGTTAATTTGGCTTTTTGTTTAGGTAAAACGATCTCTTTGGATCCTAAAACGAGTATTGTGGTTCCTCAAGATAGAGATGGGCTTCTTGCAATTGATGTATTAGACCCAGATTTGGTAATGTTAAATCTCTTTAGCTGTTTTGGTTCATGAACTATCGATGAATGAATTGTTGTTTATAGAGCTTTCACACTTTGTGTAGATTGTTGGACGTGAATCTGTGTACTATTTCCATGAGATGATTGTTGAGATGATCGGATGGGGATTCGAAGAAGGCAAAACGCTGTTCGGTTTCGGTTATGATTTCCGACAAAGCAATAGGTAAAAAGCGTTTATCTTCTGAGTTTGATAATGGCTTTGTCGTAAACTTTGATCGGTGTGTTGACTGTTTTATGGTTTTTTAGACTGCAGGAAACGTTGGACTTGTTTGCGAAAAAGTTGGAATCAGTTTACAAAGCTTCAGGGGAGAAGAAGATTAATGTTATTAGTCATTCTATGGGTGGACTGTTGGTGAAATGTTTCATGAGTCTGCACAGTGATGTATATAAAATCATCTTTTTAATTATCCGTATGTCTTTTCTGATATTATCTTTTATTTCAATCTGACATTTTTGGGTTGGATTTATACTATCATCAGATATTCGAGAAGTATGTACAGAATTGGATTGCTATCGCTGCTCCGTTTCAAGGTAAGTTCTCTGACTTGTGATACTTCTGATTGTACTCGAGACAGTAACCAGACTGATTGGTTCCACATTATTGATTCAGGTGCTCCTGGATATATCACATCGACTTTGCTTAATGGAATGTCATTTGTCAATGGTTGGGAACAGAACTTTTTCGTCTCTAAGTGGAGCATGCATCAGTTGGTAGTGATCATTTAACAATAATTCCTCTTGGTTATAAATCTTGTTTGTTTCATCTCTTCTAGAGATTGGCTGATACGATGTTCCCCTCGTTTCTTCTGTTGTTTCAGCTTATTGAGTGTCCGTCAATATACGAGCTGATGTGCTGCCCGTATTTCAAATGGGATCACCCTCCTGTTTTAGAGCTGTGGAGAGAAAAACAGAGCAATGATGGAGTTGGAACGTCTGATGTTGTTCTTGAGTCTTACCGTAGTCTCGAAAGCCTTGAAGTTTTTTCAAAATCGCTTTGTAACAATACAGTAAGTTACATGCTACCACCATCGTTCATTATATGACTATGTTGTAACTGCACCGCACAGACGTTGCATTGACTGATCCTATGCTCCACGTAAATGTTCAGGCTGAATATTGTGGAGAATCCATCGAGCTTCCTTTTAACTGGAAGATCATGGAGTGGGCTCATGAAACCATGAGAGTATTATCCTCTGCCAAGCTTCCTCCGAAAGTTAAATTCTATAACATATATGGGACCAATTTAGAAACCCCTCATAGTGTTTGGTAATGTTTCTTTATTTGAGGTCTCAGTTTTTGAGTGTTTATTCTTGCAACTTGTTCCGCCTTTTTCTAAATTCGATATATATATATATATATATGCTCCTCTGCAGCTATGGGAATGAGAAGATGCCTGTGAAAGATCTAACGAATCTAAGATACTTCCAGGTAACACATGTTTCATCCTTTTCCAGGTATCAACTACCATTTTAATAGGCAAGAAATTACCTTTTTCTCACATTCTGATCTTAGATCATCTTTTCTTGTAATCTCAGCCGACGTATATATGCGTTGATGGTGATGGCACAGTCCCAATGGAGTCTGCCATGGTATGTTTCTCAGAAACTCATTCCAAGTGTAGAAACTATTGAATGTGATCGGTTAGGTTGATCATTTCTCTTTGCAACTGTTCCTTTGGTTATTACTTTCCAGGCGGATGGGCTTGAAGCAGTAGCAAGAGTTGGAGTCCCCGGTGAGCACCGAGGAATTCTGAATGATCACCGTGTCTTCCGAATGCTAAAAAAATGGCTAAATGTAGGCGAACCCGACCCATTCTACAACCCAATAAACGATTACGTCATCCTTCCTACCGAATTTGAAATGGAGCAATACCGAGAGAACGGACTCAAGGTTGCTTCCGTGAAAGAGTCATGGGACATCGTAACAGACGACAACAATAATGGTACAGCTGAGTCGACCGTTAGCTCCATATCAGTCTCTCAACCCGGAGATGATCAAAACCCTCAAGCCAAGGCTCGTGCAACCTTAACCGTCCATCCACAAAACGACGGTAGACAACATGTGGAGCTCAATGCTGTAAGTGTCTCTGTTGATGCATAAAACTCTTCTTACCTTTGTAAATGTAATGTGTCGTCAAGTGTGTCTTTGTGTCTGTATATAGCAAATTACACTCATGCCTCATGTACATAGATCATAATAACAAGAAATTTCGTGTTCCATTTACTGTTTAAGCTTACAAGAGTAACACCTTTCACAAATCAAACCTGACGATAATGTCTGGTCTTGTAAAACGTGTTCATATGTCTTTGTGTTGTAAGTTAGTTTCTTTATTAACTCTAGTTTATATACGTATATAGGCTGAATTTTCCGAACACATACTATTGTTACTATTGCTCTTTTGATGTTTCGAGTTGGGGCTTGCTTCTCCAGTGACTTGAGAGATGCCTCACCTGTTAAAAATCTCACATTGAATAGTAAGAACGAATTTAAGCTAATATACTAGAGATATGTGTTGGCCTACTCATTGTCAATTTAGTTATGAAATAAGTAAATCCCATACATAAGCCTCACACAATACGACCCAAGAGAAAGAAAAAACGCAACGCAGCAGACGGCCAACACCAGCGAGGAGCTACGGTCATTGTAATTTTGTATATTCAAGCAAATTTGATAAAAGTCACATCTACTGCAAAAACGTTTCTTGATTTCAATTAATTTTACTTCCAATTCAAATAAAATAACATTTTTCGAATGATGTGATTGAAAAAAAGCCTTTCTGAAAAGATTCACAAAAGGCTTGACTTTATTCATTAAAAATAAGTAGTATTTATACACAAATATGTTTTCTTATCAAATAGACATAAATCTAGAGTGTATATTTTTGACATATATTTCCTTAGCCAATATTTGCATCCTATTATTTTTAGAGTGTATTTTTTTTTTTTAACGTATGGATTTATTAGTATTTTTTAATTACAAATTATGAGAATTATTACAAAGATATTCTCCCACGGATAATTCACTTCGACTCTATTAATCTAGAGTGTATATTCTTGACATATATTTCCTTGGCCACTACTTGCATCCTACTATTTCTAGAGTGTATATTTTTTTTTAAACGTCTAGATTTATTATTATTTTTTAATTACAAATTCTGAGAATTGTTACAAAGACATTCTACCATAGACAATTCACTTCGACCCTATTATATCCACGACAGATGATACTTCCTGCTTCATACTCATGATGGACACCTTCTATTTTTATTGTGTGGAATCACGACGAACGGCTATAATTGCACAACGTTGGAGATCTCCTTTAAGCTTGCTTCCTTTAATCTGCACATTTGTTAATAAACCGCATCATCTGGGATTCGAACCCCAGATCTCTGGGTGTAGAAACATTAATCAACTCTTAGTTAAACTATTGGGCTAGATGGACTTCCACAAAGAGCGTTTATTCGTGAAATGTATTTCTTTGGAGAATGCTTGTATCCTACTATTTCGATTCACTTCACCTGCAGGGGCTTGGGGATATGAGTATATCCGAATAGCTTTTTCCTTGGTTATATGTAGGGATGGTCATTCGGTTTAATGGTTCGGTTACGGTTCGATTGTTCGATTTTTTGGTTTCTCGGTGTGATTAAGATAGGGTCCATAAGAAGACAGAATGGTTTTCGGTCTGGTACGATTCGGTTTTGGTTTGGATCGGTACGATTCGGTATAACATTTATGAAGATCATAAAAAATCTGAATTACTTAATAGTTCGGTTTCAGTTCGGTTAATACTCGAATACCGAATCCAGAACTTATACGTACTAAGTGCAAAACCAAAAATTGAAAGACAAGAACATCATAGTTCAAAAATTTTAAAGTTTAAAGTACATAATGAAACACAAAATGCAACACAAACTGAAACATAAAATGATTGATAACCCAAAATTTCAGTATCTTAATACCAAAATAGAAGATTAAAAGTAAAAGAACATCAATAATTTGTCCACAAGGACAATGACACTATATGTTTAATAACTCATGTATAATGTTCGGTCTAAATCGGTTATGATTCGATTTATGGGTTAAAACCGAAATCGAACACGATATCTATGGACATAAATATTAAAAACCAATATGTTTTTTAAGAAGAACATATACCAAACCAATACCTCTTTACTCGGTTTGGTTAGGTGCGGTTTTTCGGTTATAGTTATTTATGCCCACCTCTAGTTATATGGTTGGGCTTCCAGAAAGAGTGGTTATTTTTTAAACTTATAAGCCCACAAAGAGTGTTTAGTCTTGATACTTATTTCCCTGGCTAATGTTTGTAACCTATCATTTGCATCCGTTATTGCTTGTGTCCTACTATTTAAATTCACTTCAGCTGCAGGGGCTTGGGGATATGAGTATATCCGAATAGCTTCTTCCTTAGTTATATGGTTCAGCAGTTTCTTAGCCTCCTCCACGATTGCATTTACGAAAAGGTTCTCGTACCTGAAATAAATAAATAAAAGATAAAGTAGGGTTGCTTTTTTTTTATGCTATTAGATTCATCATGTTGATGAATATCTGCTCCAAAAAGATAATCATTATGTGAGGTTCTGTAAGAGCAAATCTAACTCAACCTATTATTAATTAATATGATATTGTCTGCTTTGGGGTTAGTAGTCAAGTCCGCACTGATTTGATTTTGGATTTTTTCCCAAAAGAACTTCATGTTAAACTTGATACATAATAATTGGAGTTGAATTTGACTTATATATTAGATCATTACTATCTAATCTTCCAAGACTTTGATTGATATTTCAACCCACACATCATTTGGTGGTTAAACTATTTTGATAAAGAATTAGCAGGTTTATAAATTAAGTGTCATAAAACTATTTTTCTATCATTTTAACAATTGGTTCTTGAGATAAAACTATATATGAATACTAAAGTCTCACTAACCTGTGATCAAACGAAGACAGCCCAAACTTTTGGGGAATAGACTTCAAAGCTTCCTCCCAATTGTGGATTCTATCCAACTCACCTCGATATTTCCGCTTCGTTTCCCTAAAATTGAAGCCGAATTTTCCCTCAAGTATCTTCACGTTTTCCACAGTCACTTTGTAGAAGATGGGAATGACATGGAGTTTGCTTTCAATCATCCGTTCGTTGATCTTGACAAGCTCGTCCAAACACCACTTTGACCCGGTGTATTCATCAGAGAAAATCACTACGGCAACAATCGATTCCTCAATCCTCTTGAAGAGATGTTGAAGATCTCTGCTTCTAAGTTCGGCCTCGTCTACATAGACGTTGACGTTTTTGTTTATAAAGGCTTCCTTGAGAAAGCTCAAAAATCCATTGCGCACATCTTTTCCCCGGAAATTGATGAACACTTGATGCTTTGATGGGATCAGATTGACCTCGGGAAAAGAGGGAGATGAGGACGAGGAGGCCGCCATGGGAGATCAAAGGTTTTCTTTATTAGGTTAGAACATCTTTTTTGTTTGACCCTGTGAGTGAAATGGTTGTGATGCATGTTATTTTATGCTTGAATCCTTGAGATGGTTAAACAAGAAGTAGTGGTCGTAATGTGAATTGGTCATAACTTCTCAATCTTATGAAAACTCAAAACTGACTAGCCGGCCAATAAAATAGAAAATGAACTAGTGTTCGAACCGTTTTTAGTAAAAAAGAAAGAAGTGGACGACATCTTCAAATTTATATTTAAATTTTCAAGTAGCTGGTCGTAGTTATGTGGTGGTTTTGGCTTTGAGAAGAATGACAATATTATATTCCCATTGCTTGATCTCGCTACTTCTTTTTTTGCTAACATGTTTTTATCATTTAAAAATGAACACTTGAAGTATTACACTTGAGCATTACGTAAAGTAGATCTTAGCAAAAAAAAACTCAAAACAAGATTACAATAATAAAGGGTAAGATATTGCCATGTTGGTATTGTTAGATCTCTTCAACGTTTTCTTTGTTGTCTTGACGTGATGGTATTGAACATCCTCACCGGAGGAATGGTTTGTGAGTTGTGTAACACATTGTTTCTTTGTTTCCAAATGTGATATACCACTTGAACTGCCCTCTTATGAAGTAGTTGTGGTCCTTCTCCAACGCTTTCTGCTTGATCTCGCAACTTCTTGATTATTTCTATTATCTGATCCTACATGTTTTCTTCTTCTTTTACAGTTACTTCATTCTTTTTCTTAATAAGTATTGCATTCAGGTTTTTACATAGGTCATTTGGATTACATGACTAGGCCGTACCTGACCTAAATGATCCGTGTAACTAAACTACACTTACGATTTAAGTAATCTTTTATATGGTGATATATCCGAGTTATAAAAAAATATATCATATTGTACCATTTTGTAATGATTATGTATTAATGTTGTCCAAATCCAAATTATGTAAAAATGTCCAGATATAGGCTTGTACACAACCTGATCAAGTATGTTGACTTCTTCATTAGTGTATTTGTGGTGTTCAAAGTTAAGTATGTATACAAATTAGACACATATACAAATTAAACAAATGTTCTACATCACAAACCAAAGTTTGATTGGTGTATATATTCTCTTATTCTTTTTCATTTGTGACGTTAGCTTTATTCTTCGATTATCTCCACGAAAATAGAATTTCGAATAACTCTTAACAATATACCTTATCCATGCATCTAGACCGTCCGTTATATCCCTCTATAATTTAGAGTTCATCTATCAAAAGTGCCACTTGAGAGATTACGATGTGGATATTTAGTTATTTACACATATATAGAAGAAAATTGAAAGAAAAAAAAAACTCTTCACTGCCATCATTCGTATAAAACTTAACCTTGTGTGTATGCGTTTTGATATGATCTAAACTAGGTTAAGGTACTTTTTAGATGAATTGCTTTTTCCCTTTAGCGTCAGTATAACACATCATTAATTAGAACGAAGGAAGCTACAAGACTTATCAGCCATCAACTGATAAAGTTCTGAGCTAAGAGATATGAACTCTTTTCGTAGATGATTGTTAAACCGATAAGAATTTTCCTCCTGTCTTTTGAATCAAGATCGACAACTATGATGCAAGGGAGGAAACCAAAATTTCAGCTCCTATAACCATTAACTTTTGCATTTACGTTTGATTTTGTCTTTTTTTTTTTCCATGCCTAAGTTGTAAGTTATCTTGACAAGGCTCTCTGGTGATATGCCTTGAATCTGATCACCCATTGTTTGCGATTGGACGGAGTTTCGCTGGACGGTTTCTAGTGATATAAAATCGGTATTTCTTTGTTTGTTGACATAGCCAACACATTGTTCATGAACAACGTAAATTGCATATATAATTTTTTACATTCATTATAAATATATGCAGAACTGATCTTGAAACTAATAAAAATACCTTAGAATTGTATTCGTAGACTATTCTTGTGCGGATTCAAAGACCATCTAATGACTCAACACTCATCCTACTCAATTACCCATCAATCTCGATTATTCAGTCTGACCGGTCTTTGAGTATACAAATATTAATCAACAAATCTGTCTGTATAATTAATTTTTATTTGCGTTGAAAAAAAAGAATTCAAAACACTAATAGAAAAGGCGGATAATTTGCGTGTCTATATTTTCTTATGGTCTCATACGTAATAAACTTTTATTGTTCGGATGCATATAATAATTACATACACTCAAATCATAAATTTTGAATTTGAACTTTAACATTACAACATCAACTCTAGGTTTTGATTTTATTCAACACCAAAACTAATGGCACGATAGATCAACTTTACACGTTCCATATATATTATTTATGGCATTATGTGAAAATATATATATCGAGAAGGTCCATATATAGATGCATATGGATATTTATATGCCATATTAATTATTTTGTTTGGGACGAATTGCAACACCTTTGAGGAAGAGCCCTTTCTTCCAAACACCAGCCTCATGCTCATACATTGAGAAAGTGATCTCTCCAGCCGAATTATCCTCTGCCTTGAACTGTCCGACTCTAATATCGAACCATTGATACCTCGGTTTGTCCCTCAAACTCACCTTTTGCTCTTGCGCCCTACCGTTAGGCAAGACTAGCTTCATATTCACAGGCATTTCCCATCCATAGGCAGGATCCTCTAGCTTCACCTTAAAGACTACCTCGTACGTAATCCCTGGAGTGAGATTCTTTATGTCGAAGTTTCCCGTGATATCGAGCCAACACACGTTTTTCAATTCCACAGCTTCTATCGTCTCGCTTTTCAAAATCATCAAAATAAATCATCGGTTGTGTTAGTTAATTAGTATTGCTATAAGTAATAAACAAGTCTTGTAATATATCATAAAAATACTCCCTCCGTTTCAAATTACTTGTCATTTTAGAAGATTTCACACAAATTAAGAAAATCATTAAATTTTCAGTCTTACCCCTAATTAATACACTATTTTGTTTGATAAAAATAATTAATGAGCTAAAAGTTAAAGACAAAACTGTAAAAATTGATCATAAATATGCATTGAAATTGCAGAATGACAACTAATTTGAAACAAGAAAATAAGGGTAGAATGGCAAGTATTGTGAAACGGAGGGAGTAATTTTTAGATCCAGAAACACTATCAACCGGTCCGTACATGTAGCTTAATGGTTCGTGTTAGTTTCGTCACTAAAAAAAATACTATAACTTTTTAAGGTTTTTTTTTAAAATACCACAAAGCATTAGTTTAGAAATCTTAAAAAAAAAAAAAAAACCCATTAGTTTAGAAATAAATTTTGTGGTATTAAGGAAACTCTTACTCGTATTTCTTTATTGTAGATCAAGTAATTCAATAGTTCTAATAAAAATACTCATGTGGCTGTATTATTAAATAATTAAGAATGTAATTTTTTTTCTTTTCTATAACGTAGAATGTATATTAAACGTGTCTTACTTTGGTGACTCCTTGTTGGGAACCCATGTCCAATAGTTGGGGTCATCAGACCAAGTGATAGAGAGTTTCCTTGGAAAGAGCATGAAGCAGTTGTTGTTTTTCTCGTCCACCCAATATTTGACCTATTCAATATTTTATATGCATATCACCACAACAAATGGATTAATGCACGGTCCATATTCATATCAATGGTCCCATTTTCAATTCCTTACAAATGAAACAACCATTTGGGTATTTTTGCTCTAGTCCATTATACCATTCTTCTAGCAGGAGCAAAAATAAGAAAAGATTCTCAATTATTATCCAAAAAAGTGTGTTTGAAGAGTTGTTCAAAAAGTAGAAAGTACTTTTTAGAAAAACTCACTCTACCAAAAGGACAAACAATTATTATTGTGTTTGATTTTTTTTTTTTTTTTTTTTTGGGTTTTTTGTATATTGTATTTACCCATAATGCAAGATGAAGAACATCAAAACTAGATCTATGTGATAGACATCATTGGCTTAAAGTTCTGCAACAAATTTTCTTCAAAACCGAAAACCGATGGGTTTGAATTTTGTACTGGCCACCAGTTTTTAAGATGGGTGTTCCGGGTTGTGTTGGTTCAACTATATGCCAAGTCTACATGAAACTCGAATCGAGTCACCAGTTTTAAGATGGATTTTTCGGGGTTGTGTTGGTTCAAAATATTGGTTACAAAAATGAGCAACTTCTTTTGTAGAGAAACAAAATGTACCAACCGGTTTCGTGGAGTTCAAAAAAACACCAGAACGTAGCTGTTCAGGTGAAGGAGAGATTACAAAATTTGCATCTCTGAGAATGGCCTCATAGTTATGTGGCTGCTCCGACGAACCTTCCACTGCCGAATCAACCCGTATCACCCTTTCCTGATAGTCAGACATCTTCGTAACTATGTTTTTGATGAAATTGTTTTGCTGCTAAATCTATGAAATTTACTTATTTTGGAAAATGTGTTATTTCAGTACTCTACATATTGACAAAGAAATTCTCCTAACTTTATAGCCCTAGGGAAAAGAGTTTGAAGAACTTATTCTTGTTTTTCATAGCTTTATTTCTTTATTTTTAATTTATGATTCTTTTGTAAGAGCATCTTCAAGAGATACACTATCCTCTTAAATATAGAATATTATCCTCTCTAAGAGATACTGCAATACTTCATAATTTTGAGTATTGAATGGTCATACTCTATATTTAGAGTATCACTATTTAATACTCTATATTTTGAGTATTTTTTTTTGCATTTAAATTTCTAAAATTATATATCTCATAAATGATTCATTAATTATGTTCTTTATTATTTTAGTCCATAAAACTTTATAATTTTAAAAATATTTCACATATACAGTTTTAAATTTAATAGTTACATATAAAATTATATAAATACGTTTCTAAATAAAATATAATATAAATCTAAAAAAAATACATAATATGAAAAAAATATATTACACATTTGATACAAAATAAAGTAAAACAATTTAATACAAATTAAAGAAATACAATAAAAATAAAATTACATTAATACATAAAAACAAATTTTTAAATAGTACAACAACACTAATACTCAGATAAATTTGATCTTGAACCACCAAGATCCCCAAAATATGGTTCATAAAATTGTGGTGTGACCGAAGGTTGATGTTCTTGTTCTTGTTCTTGTTTTCTTTTTTGCATGATTCTTACTTGTTCAGATCGAAAAAACTCACAAGTATTACTATAAGGGATCGAGTCTAAATTTTTTAAAGGAATTTTATTTTTTTCTTTCATTATTTTGAAAGCTAATTTTTTTGCATCATTTTGCATACGTAATTCAGTTATCTCATAACTTTTTTTCTTAGTTGCTGTACTTTCTTTTAAAAAATTAAGAATTTGTTTATTTGATAAAACAAGAGTGTCAAACAGATGAATTATTACCTTCGTTAATATATTCTCATACCCAAAAGATTGGACTTTTTCAACTTTTTTGTTATTCTTGTTTCCACTATATAGTTTTTGGCTGCAACCTATCATAATCCTAATCCTATCCAAATTCCATCCACTTTCTAACAAAGCAAGAATATGTGCCTTCAATTTTTTATATTTCCCTTATTTAAAAAAAAAAGTAGAGATAATGATTCGGTGCTTCGCGTGGACACCACTTCTAGGTGCTCCCTTCATCACGTCCGTTCGTTTCACATCTCCACCATCTTTCAGAATCAAAGCATCTCGTTCTTGCGCATCATCATCATCATCATCGCCATTAACAGTATCAAGAAGAGAAGTATCTCTGTCAATTATCGCCGCCGCGTCGTTCGTCATCTCCTCCGGTTGCTTCACTTCTCCGGCATTTGCAGAATTCTCTGAAATCCCTAATTCCGGTGGAGTTAAGAGTCTCGATCTCCGAATCGGCGACGGTGAAGTCCCCATTGAAGGAGACCAGGTCAGTGTTTTGTAATTAGAAGATGTTACCAAACAAAACCCATAAACTCAATTTTGCAAAAATCTGATTTTTTTTTTTAGATTGCAATACATTACTATGGAAGATTAGCTGCAAAACAAGGATGGAGATTTGATTCAACATATGATCATAAAGACAGTAATGGAGAATCTGTTCCTTTCACATTCATCCTTGGTTCTACCAATGTAAATCTCTATTTGCTTTTATAAACCAATCACTTGTTTCCATAAAGTTTCAGTTTTTGTAACATGGGTCTTGAAAAATGATTCAAAGGTGTAACCTTTTTAATAGTTGCTCATTGATTCTTGATGCGACGAATTGAGCTTGTTCTTTGAAGAGAAACAGAGTCTAATTTTGTGTTTGTTCTTGCAAAACCAAGTGCCTAAGTGGTGTTTCTTCGATTTTTTTGTTATCTGTCTCTTTGATGATATTGTGATCTCTGTTTGTTTCATCATTGATTGAAAGCTGCTGGTTTTGTAAGTCTAATGAATGAAACATTGTGATGTGAAGGTCATTTTAGGGATCGAAACAGCAGTGAGGTCGATGAAAGTAGGCGGGATTCGTAGGGTGATTATACCTCCTTCACAAGGGTACCAGAATACATCACAAGAACCTCTCCCCCCAAATGTATGTGCATGCACCTCTCTCTCTTTTATCAATCTTCTCATGTAATGATTCAATCTAAAAGTCAAATGTTATGGCTAAGAAGAGTCCCAAGTTGATTAGATTGGGGCCTAGCTAGAGCCTTAGTGCACCACACTTTGATGCTAGTAATATGCACTTGAAGATATAGACTCACACATGGAGATAATAAGATTCCATCGAATATGCTTTGCCACATCAGTATGTGTATTAGTAATTGGGATCAAAATAAATAAGAGATTGTATCAAGTGACTAAGAGATTGGTTTGGACATGGGAAAGTTTGGCATGCTATAGAATCATCCCTTTGGTTGTACTATTTAATTCTCTGCTTTCCACTTCGATTCAGAGTGAAATCAATCGGTTTACAATTTGAAACCTTATCAAGAAAGACCCTTGTGATATTCGACACGTATTATATTGTTTGGACATACATTGATTAGCTATAGGACCCAATAGTTTTCTCAATCTCATGCTAGCTTTAAGGCAAGTTCTGTCCAAAAGATCTTATACACAAATGTAAATCTCTAGAACTAGTTTAAGATCTTAATTTTCTCTGCGACGCGCCATTTTAATTGCAGTTGAAAATATGGAAAGTTTCATAGAATCAATCATAGAGCTCACAAGATTGTTTGCAAAATTACATTCGTGTTGTGTGTGTTTTTGCAGTTCTTTGACAGACAAAGACTCTTCACGACCATCTTTAATCCGACACGTCTCGCGAATGGAGAAGGTTCTACTCTTGGAACTCTCGTTTTCGACATCGAACTCGTCAGTACCAGACACCTTAACCGATGAGTCATACTACCATTCATAGCATCCCTTGGTTTCTTGTTGGACAAGAAATCCCATTCATCGTAGTCATTGGTTTCTTTTAAACAAAAAGAAACCGTATAATATACAAGTTAAATGAATCTAAACATAATATTTTGTAAGTATTTGAATATTCTATAGAAAACGTGAGTAGAAAATTCAACTTTGATATTAAATGAAATTGATTATGTGTCCTTTGGTCCTAGCTTTCGCATTTAAATATTACACTTGTGTGTGGAAGGAAAGCGCAAATTTTCTCTGTAAGACTTTTCGTAAGATTTTTATTTAAAGAGTTTTCAAAGTTGAATTACGTAAGAATTTTAGTAAAAATAAAATAAAAATTACGTAAGAAATTAGATATTTCTGACATCAATTCTTTATAAATAAACAATGAAACCTTTCTCTATTTTTCACAGCAACTCGAAAATGTCTTTCATAAAACCAATCTTGCTCATTGTCTCCATAACTCTATTCTTGTCTCTCTTCTTTGGTTCTTCGTCGGCGCAAACCACCGTCGTGAAAGCTACGTACTGGTTTCCAGCGAGTGAGTTTCCGGTCACCGACATTGACTCATCTCTCTTCACACACCTCTTTTGTGCTTTCGCTGACCTCAACTCTCAAACCAATCAAGTCACTGTCTCTTCAGAAAACCAACCAAAATTCTCAACCTTTACGCAAACCGTGCAACGAAGAAACCCTAACGTGAAAACGCTTTTATCTATCGGCGGTGGAATCGCTGATAAAACCGCGTATGCTTCCATGGCAAGTAACCCAACTTCTCGAAGATCATTCATTGATTCTTCGATTAGACTTGCTAGATCTTATGGATTCCATGGTCTTGATCTAGACTGGGAGTATCCGAGCACTCCGACCGAAATGAGCAATTTCGGAACGCTAATTCAAGAATGGCGCTCGGCGGTTGCGGCGGAAGCTAGCAGTAGCGGTAGACAGCGTTTGCTTTTGGCGGCTGCGGTTTTCTACTCTAACAATCACTATTCGGTATTGTATCCGGTTCAAGCCGTTGCTAATAGCTTGGATTGGGTTAATCTTATGGCTTATGATTTTTATGGACCTGGTTGGTCTACAGTAACCGGTCCACCAGCCGCTCTGTATGATCCTTCAAACGCAGGTATACTTATTATAACCGAACTGAACCAAATAAAAACGATATAGAAACCAGGCGATTGTGGCCTGGTGGTAAAGGGCTCAGTGCTCTGAGTACCGCCACCTTGGTTCGATTCCTGGCCACGGGGGTGAGACAACTTTAATCTGGTATCTCCCGGTCCCAGAGATTAGTCTTTGGGCGTAGAAAGCCTTTGGGATCACTCTGGTCATAAGAAAAAACGATACAGAACCAATTCGGTTTAATTGCACTATAAATTTAGTTTTGATAAAAACGTATTACCAATTCGGTTTAATTTCGGTATAAAAATAGTGGTTCGGTTATATCATCTCTATTTCTTTGGGGTTATTAAAACCGGCTTTTTATAATAGGTCCAAGTGGCGACGCCGGAGTAAGATCATGGATTCAAGCCGGGCTTCCGGCGAAGAAAGCAGTCTTGGGATTTCCATATTACGGTTACGCGTGGCGGCTCTCAAACGCAAACAGCCACAGCTATTACGCACCCACTACCGGAGCTGCGATATCACCGGACGGTTCGATCGGATACGGTCCAATAAGGAAGTTCATAGTAGATAACAGAGCAACGACGGTTTATAATGCCACGGTGGTCGGAGATTATACTTACTCCGGTACGACTTGGATTGGATACGACGATAATCAGAGTATCGTGACGAAAGTTAGATATGCTAAACAGAGAGGTTTGCTTGGTTACTTCTCGTGGCATGTTGGAGCTGATGATAATTCTGGTCTATCTCGTGCAGGTGCGTTTTCTAACATTTTGGTTTATATAATAAACGATAAATTCTGAGCCGAAACCTAGACTAATTCTTTTAAGAAGTCGGTCTATATCGTATGCTATTTTTGAGAATTGTCCATTTATTATTTACTAATTTTTGGAATTTCAGCGTCACAAGCATGGAATGCTGCGCCTGCAACCGCCGGAATCATACGGGCCTAAGGTTTCCATTTTTCCAATAATGGCAAGCCAAGAAGTTTCTTTTTGTAACTATACAAAAATAAAAGTTATTTAATTATATATTGTCAAAGAAAAAGGGAATAATAAGATATTAAGATGATAATAAAACCAAGAAGCTAGTGGTTTATACAATTTCCTATTAACAGTTTACATGTTTTCACATAATTAGATTTGGTCGTAGGTTTTATTTTATTTGAAAAACATGCTTTTAGTCAAGTGGTTTTCTCTACATTTTTCGACTTCATTTCTCTGCAAAATGTTGAGAAAATGGTCTAATAGGCATGTTAACAAAAGAAAGGTTTAATGATGGTGTCTCACTCTTAGTGACCAATGTATATCTTAGTAACAGATATTACAAGGATCAACTACGTATATCCTCCAAAAGTCAGTCATCGACTTTCACTAGTAAATAAAACCACTAGCTGAAACTATATACATATAACACAAAAAGAAGCTAATGAACAGTGCCGTGCCGTGCCAGGGTTTATAGAGGTCCGAGGCGAATTAAAAAATAGGACCTTTTCAATATTTTTTTAATAATATAATTTTAAGTAATAGAAATTCTTAGAAAAAAGAAATGATAAACAAAGTTTAAAACCAATAAAAAAAATATAAAACATTTACAAGAAAAAAAATTTGTCACATAAACTTTCATTTTTTCCAACTTTTTCACGAGACTCCTATAATTGATTTGCTTAACCAAACCTCTTTTTATAGATATGATAATAGAAAATGAGTAGTAAAATATTGGAGTTTATCATGAAATGTTGTGGTTATAAACAAAATCAAAATCAATAGAAAAATTAGAAAACAAAATCATACCACTAAACCGAAGGAATTTATTATGAAATACATAATACAAGAAGGTTTAGAAGGAAAAAAAAACGTGAAAACAAAATGGGGACAAACAATAAAACTGAAAAAAGAAAAACATACTTAAAACTAAATCTTATGGGTATTTAACCACTATACTATGAAGGATAACTTAAAGTTTAGGGCCCCTAAATCTATATATTATATGGGGCCCGAGGCAAATGTCTATTTTTTATACCTAAAGGCACGGGCCTGGAACTACCTCTAGACTTTATCAATGGATTGTTAGATTAATAGTATAGGACCATGGTTCGAATCATTTTTGAAAAGATTTTGGTTCCGATTGAGAGATCTCATGTATTTTTGGTTTAGAACTTTTTAACTAACCCCAGAAAAGGAAAGCTATTAGACATATAGATATGTTGACAAATAAAATATTGTTTTTACAACAATTAAGGAAGGTCGAACCCATACATAGAGAGAATTTCGGAGGAATTGCTACATAGATTTTCAACACCTCTCTTTTTCCCTTAAAATCTATTCTAGAAACGTTACTAATATCCATATTTTTTTAAAAAAATTGATGTTGTAACGACTCAACCCGTCAAAATAAAAAAAATTTCGACCCGGATCACTATTATCACAAATAGTGATCCTCAACGGTGCAATATAAAGACAACGCGAAAACAAGTGAATTAAATAATCAACACGATTATCATTTAACAAGTCCATACTTATTAAATTACTACATCAAATTCAATTAAATCAATTCAACAATAAACATAGTTCTAGAATTGATAACACCTTAGCAATTCTAACTTATTACACGAAAACGAGCCACTAGATCATCCCCTCGTCCTGGCCGTGATTCCACGATCAAACCTTCTCTTTACCTGCATCACATGGTTATACGAGAAGTGTGAGTATTATCATAAATACCCAGTGAGACGGTCATCCCATCTACAAGCTATATATATAATAAATGAAACAATACCACGATGAGCAATCAACACGAAAATAGCACAAACACGTAAAAATAGTCTGTGTCGATCGACACACTACCTCGGTGTCGATCGACACACCCTGCGGACACTCGTGACCGTCGGCACACCACCCCGGTGCCACACGACACCTCTGTCGACACCGTGTCGATCGACACACCCATATGTGTCGATCGACACGATCTTCCAGAAACACGATTTCACGAGTTTCTTCGCATAACACCACCAAACAACATGTAAATCGATTCCAAACAATACACAAATGTATTCTAACATTTCTTATTACTATACTAGCCTACGGTCACGCACTCACCTCGATTGGAAAGAAAAACGGATGACAAACCGTCATGAACGTCAAGAACACACCATCTTGAAGAACATGACGCAGCCGACGAACGGATGCTCCAAAACCAAATCGGAAAACGGCTCTAGAAAATAGACGGAACAAGCTACACAACGATATGTATATCGTCTGCTAATTCGCAACGGTTCGACGGGAAATCTCCTCTGAAATTGACTGTTCAGAGCAAAAATTGCACAAACTACCCAACTTTAAACGGTCATAACTAATAATCTAACCGACGATTGACAAACGGATTTCTCCTAAATCAAGAACAACAAAAGGAGAACTTACCCACCAAATTTCACTCCGATCCGTCGGGATCTTGCCCTCCGATTGTTTCCTCCAAAACGCGACAAAAGCTCTTCTTATCCCTCAAGAACACAATCCGAAAATCACTTAATTCCTCACTCAAATCCTCACAAAATCTCTCAAAACTTGTTGTTTCTTCTGATAAACAACCCAACCGACACTCCTATGACTTATATAGGTGATTCCCCGGGTTTCATTAACCAAAGCCGCCTAAAACCAAACCATCGGTTTGTCTGCCGACAGTCGTGTCGATCGACACGACCCAATAAATTGGTTCAATTTTTTAAGAGATAGATCTTTTAGTTAGCTTCACAACGGAATTTGAATCACATCATTTGGAGCTGTGAGCAGAAAGATACGCTCGGTTTACTGAAGACACGTCAAACTGCCTATGAAGTGAAACAAGTGCAGAATCGATTCAAGCACCGGACCAGTCCATGGACCGATATTCCAGACCATTGCCAGCACTCCCTTGGGTCGATTGACACGACCCAAATTTCACTAAAATTGGTTTGCGGTCATTATAATTCTCCCCCACTAACACGGATTCGTCCTCGAATCATGCGAAACCGCCACTCTGCAGTCAGCACAACTGCAAACAGCCCTCTGACCCAACTCTGCCTGCTCTGCCACTATCCTAACCCCGTCTCACTAAGGTTGACACTCATGTCTAAATCCCGACCACATTCTCCCGGAAAACATCTACAATGCAACACTCGCTGATCCGAATCAGGGCTGTCCGACTGATCACGCAACAATCAAACAAGAATATGCCCGACCAACCGTAAACCTAAACTTTAGACCAATTGATCGCGTAACTATCAAACAAGAACATGTACGACTAAAGAGGCTACATATGTTTACCAAGATCGTCTGAACTGAGGTTCCAAACTCAACTAAAAACCCTAGATTAGACAACCCTCCTGACCAAAACCCGGTCAGCACCACCTGAGATTATAACCCGATCCCTGAAGCTCATCCAGTCTCGTACATATAATCACACTTATAGGCACTATTGCTCAAAATCATATCTCTATACTCACACTCGCATGATCATCACCCTACGAGCTCTCGATGTATAATATACCGGCTCTCGGTACGCTCCAGCCCCTCCCACTCTTGGGACACACAGTCCGTCAAGCTATCGGCTGCAGAGGAAATCACACATCCTTTGGAGAGATCTGTGTCCCTCAAAGTATATTGGTCAACATCTCCTTCAGCTTCCCGAAACTCTCCTCACAAGCTGAAAACCAAACAAAAGGGACATCCTTCCCTGTTAGCTTCGTCATCGACTGCGCCATACTCGCGAATCCCTTGACGAACCTCTGGTAATAGCCTGCCAACCCAAGAAACTCCTGATCTCGGTGGCGTTCCTCGGTCTAGGCCAACCTCTGATAGCCTCAATCTTAGCCGGATCCACAGACACCCCCTCTACAGACAGAACGTGGCCAAGAAAGCTCATCTCTCGCTGCCAGAAACTGCACTTACTCAGCTTCGCGTACAGCTTCTGCTCCCGCAGCTTCTCCAAAACCATCCTCAAATGCACCTCGTGCTCTTCCGGACTCCTCGAGTATACCAGGATATCATCTATGAAGATGATCACGAACACGTCCAGATACTCCTGGAACACCCCGTTCATCAACCGCATGAACGCTGCTGGGGCATTCGTCAACCCAAACGGCATCACCACAAACTCATAATGCCCGTACCTAGTCCGAAAGGCCGTCTTCCTGACGTCCGCCTCATCGATCGGAATCTGATGGCAACCCGACGCCAAGTCTATCTTGGAGAACCAAGTAGCCCCTCGCAACTGATCCAACAACTCATCAATGCGCGGCAGAGGATATTTGTTCTTCACAGTGACTCGGTTAAGCCCCCGGTAGTCGATACACAACCGGAAACTCCCATCTTTCTTCTTCACAAATAACACCGGTGCTCCCCACGGTGAAACACTAGGCCGGATGAAACCCTTCCCCAACAGATCATCCAGCTGCTTCTTCAGCTCTGCCATCTCTGCTGGAGCCATACGGTAAGGTGCCTTGGATATCGGAGCTGTTCCGGGTTCCAACTCAATCGTAAATGGATCCGACCGCGACGGTGGCAAACCCAACAACGATTGGAACACATCCTGAAAATCCCGAACGACCTGGATATCCCCAACTGCAACCTCTCCAACAGTCTCTAGCATCACTATCGTCGCCAGATACGCCTCACAGCCTTTCACAATCAACTGCTCGGCCTGTATCGCTGAAATCATAAGACTTCCGGAAGTCGGTCTCACCCCCTGAAACACCAACCTCCCAGCCTCCCGCTCAAACACTACACGTCCTCGATGACAATCCAGATGTACCCTGTACCGATCCAACCAATCCATCCCCATGATGACATCGTACAGCTCCACCGAACTAATAACCAGGTCTGCTGGCATCAACTCACCTGCCACCAGAACGTCTACACCTCGAGCCCGCCCGAAAGTAGCTAACGTCCTCCCACCAGCAACCCTAACTACTCCCGGCTGCTCACCAAAATCGCTCCGGATTCCGCTGCCCTCCGCACACACCGGAGTAATGAAGCTATTCGTAGCTCCCGAATCGAACAACACGTGGGACTCACATCCGCCCACAACTAAAGTCCCTGCACAATCCCATGTGCTTTAAGACCCGACACTCTAACGTAAACACACAATCCAAACAGACTAAAATAAATTATCACAAGAATTTAAAAGACAAGTCTGAATTAGTACTTGTGATCGGTCTGGCGCTAGAACCGCCCGCCTCAGCCAACGTGAAAACCCGCGGCGTCGCTGCAATCTGAGCCAAAGGCTGCACCGCCAACGGCTGCACTGCCGCCACAACCATCTGCTGCAACTTCGGACACTTGGGCTTGATATGCCCTGGCTCCCTGCAGTGGTAGCACACCTGGGCACCCCGACTCTCAGTCCTCTTCGGGCAACTGGCCATCTTGTGATCCATACTTCTACACCCAAAGCATCCCAGACCACTCTGTCCTCTCTGACTGGCCCCAGAATTGCTCTCCCACTTCCTCTTCTGACCCTGCGCAGGCTTGCCGCCCCAGCTCGATCCCGTCTGCTGCTGAGATCTCCTCGGTTGCTGTTGCTGCAGCATCGGTGGACTAACCACCACAACCTGCTCCCTGAGGTCCTCCTCAATCGCAGCCGCAGTCTCAACCAGCTCCGCCCTCGTGGCGAACTTACTCGCCCTGCAGCGAGTCCTCAGCTCAGCTCGAAGTCCCCCGAGGAACCTCCTCACCTGGGCCTGCTCGCCCTCCATGCTTCTACCAGCATGTACCAGGAGTCTACTGAACTCCAAATCGAACTCCCTCACGGTCCGATCCCCCTGAGTCAGGTTCAAGAACCTCGACTCCATCCTGTCCACCGCCTCCTCCGGGAAATACTTGGCATTAAACTCAGCCAAGAAATCCTCCCAGACCATCCCGGCCTGCACCCGCCTAGCCTCAACGCCTCTCCACCAAAGATGCGCATCACCATCCAAATAGTGCACTGCTAGGTCTACTCTGTATCCCTCAGGACACCTGATCGAGCGAAATTTACGCTCTAATCTCCGCTGCCACTCATCGGCCTCCTCAGGCTTGGCACCACCAGAGAAAAACCCAGTGCCAATCCTCTGCATCTGCTCCATCATCCTCAGGTAGGATGGAAGCTCCTCCGCAACCGCCACAACCGGCTGCACCTCAGCCACACCCGGCTGAACACCAGCCACTCCCGGCTGAACCCCAGCCTCCACTGGCTGTACTCCTGGAGCCTGACCCGGAGCCGGTACCCCACCTGGTAACCGCTCAAGGATCAACTGCAGCAAAACCGCCAGGCGATCATCTCGGTCCTGAGCCACACCTGCGGGAGCACCCCCACCTGGGCCTGCCACACCAGCAACTACACCGGGACCCACACTAGCCCCATCAGCCCTCACACTGACACTCGTAGAAGCCGGACCCACAGACCCCTCCTGAAAAGCCTGAGAGTCTGCCACCTGCTCCTGCGTGGTCTCCTGGGCCACACTCGGGGCTACCGACTCACTCTCGAGCCCTCGCCCGCGCCCACGACCAGCACGACCTCCACGGACGCCACGACCTCTGCCTCTAGCACCTCTAGCCATACTTCTGCACTCACAGCAGATTACTAAGTACTAGAACAAAAATAAAAATCATACAACACTTACCGTGGAATCTCATTGAAGGCTCGGAAGAGATGATCTAAGACTCCATACCCACACAACAATCAATCAATTTCCTAATCAATCAATTGCACCCGCCCTAGAACCGCTAGCGCTCTGATACCAAACTGAAACGACCCGACCCAAAATTCAAAAAAAATTTCCCTTCCAGATTATTATCATCACAGATAATAATCCTCAATGTGTCAACAAACAAGCAATGCGGAACAATAAAACATCAACGACACATTCCAATTTAACAAATCCCATACTTAATTAAATATCATCCAGTTCAACCAATCAACCAATATGAATGAACAATATCCAATGACTAACAACCTAACAATTCCATGGAAATACAAACCAAGTGAGACCCTAAATCATCTCTTCTTCCTCGCCACGATTCCACGATCACAATTTCTCTTTACCTGCAACACATGGCAAAAAGAGTTGCGTGAGTATTATCACAAGTACTCAGCGACGCGGTCATCCCGTCTACAAGCTATTTAAATACAAGTATAAGCAACCAATACAATACCAGGATGATCACAGAACAAGCATACACGACCAAACAAATAAACCAGTCCAGAATACCCCGTGTCGAGCGACAGGACTCACTGTATCGATCGACACAACCACTAGGTGTCGATGATCGGTGACCCCGTGTCGATCGACAGGACACACTGTGTCGATCGACACAACCACTAGGTGTTGAAGAACACAGGCCCCGTGTCGATCGACATGACACACTGTGTCGATCGACACAACCACTAGGTGTCGAAGAACACATGCCCCGTGTCGATCGACACACCACCTCGGTGTCGATCAACACGACATCGCAGAACCCAAAATCGAGTCAATCCTCACACGACTCGAATCTGATGCAATCTGTCGAGTCTCCTGCACAAATCCACACGCAAAACATATAAAACCACCAAGCAATCGTATTCCATTGGCCCCCTATACTTATACGAGCCTACAGTCACGCACTCACCTTGATTGGGATTGAAAAAGGATGAAGAACGCGAAGAACGAGCGAAGAACACCAAGACAGCCTCTGATTCTGTCCTCACAGACCCGAAATCAGCACAGCAACAACCCCCTTCTCGTTCTAACACGACTCACGATCAATCCTCCTCCAGGAACTCCCAACAATCACTCAAATTCTCTGATTTCAGAACTTCTCCCCAAAATCTCTCTGAAAAGTCTGATTCCCCAGAACAAAAACGACCAGAACTTCTGATTCTGCCTTTTATATCGAACCCTAGGGTTTCCGTAAACCGGCCCAACCAACCGGCCAATTAAATCGAACCTGTCGGTCTGATTTAACCCGTGTCGATCGACACACACCAACCGTGTCGATCGACATAACGCCCCAACCCCGACTTCTCCTAAGTCCAAAACACACATGTCGATCGATACAACACGCCTGTGTCGACCGACACCACCAGAAATCCACTTTTTGGTTCACGGGCGTTACACTAAGTACTAGAAAAGCAGAAAATCACAAAAACATATACCGTGTAATCTCATTGAAGGCTCGGAAGAGATGATCTAGGACTCTATACCCACACAACAATCAATTGACTATCTTATATAATCAATTAACTATAACAGCCCTAGAACCGTTAGACCTCTGATACCAAACTATGACGACCCAACCCGTCAAAATAAAAAAAAATTTCGACCCGAAACACTGTTATCACAAATAGTGATCCTCAACGGTCGAATATAAAGACAACGCGAAAAAAGTGAATTAAACAATCAAACACGATTATTATTTAACAAGCCCATACTTATTAAATTACTACATCCAATTCAATTAAATCAATTCAACAATAAACATAGTTCTAGAATTGCTAACACCCTAGCAATTCTAACTTATTACTTAAAAACGAGCCACTAGATCATCCCCTCGTCCTGGCCGTGATTCCACGATCAAACCTTCTCTTTACCTGCATCACACGGTTATACGAGATGCGTGAGTATTATTATAAATACCCAGTGAGACGGTCATCCCATCTACAGGCTATATATATATAGATATAATAAACGAAACAATACCAGAATGAACAATCAACACGAAAACAGCACAAACACGTAAAAATACCATGTGTCAATCGACACACCCTTCCAACACCCGTGACCATCGGCACACCACCCCAGTGCCACACGACACCTCTGTCGACACCATGTGGATCGACACACCCATATGTGTCGATCGACACGACCTTCCAAAAAAACAATTTCACGAGTTTCTTCGCATAACACCACCAAAACAACACGTAAATAACTCCAAACAACACACAAACGTATTCTAACATTTCTTATAACTATACTATCCTACGGTCACGCACTCATCTCGATTTTGAAAGGAAAATGGATGACAAACCATCAAAAACGTCAAGAACACACCATTCTTGAAGAACACAATGCAGCCGACGAACGGATGCTCCAAAACCAAATCGGAAAATGGCTTTGGAAACTAGACGGAAAAAGCTACACAAAGGTATGTAGATCATCTGCTAATTCACAACAGTTCGACAGGAAACCTTCTCTGAAGTTGACTGTTCGGAACAAAAACTGCACAAACTATCCAACTTTAAACGGTCATAACTAATAATCTAACCGACCGATTGACAAACAGATTTCTCCTACATCAAGAACAACAAAAGGAGAAATCACCCACCAAGGTTCACTCTGATCCATCAGGATCTTGCCCTCCGATTGTCTCCTCCAAAACGCGACAAAAGTTGTTCTTATCCCTCAAGAACACAATCCGAAAATCACTTGATTCCTCACTGAAATCCTCACAAAACCTCTCAAAACTTGTTGTTTCTTCTGGCAAACAACCAGCCAACACTCCTCTGACTTATATAGGCGATTCCCCAGTTTTCCTTAACCAAAGCCGCCTAAAACCGCATAAAATCGAACCATCGGTTTGTCTGCCGACAATCGTGTCGATTAACACACTCCCTTGTGTCGATTGACACGACCCAATTCTAACTAAATTGGTTTGGTGTCTAAGAGATAGATATTTGAGTTAGCTTCACAACGGAATTTGAATCACATTATATGGAGCTGTGAGCAGAAAAATACGCTCAGTTTACTGAAGACACGTCAAACTGCCTCTGAAGTGAAACAAGTGCAGAATCGAGTCAAGCACCGGACCATTCCGTGGACCGATGTTCCAAACCATTGTCAGCACTCCCTTGTGTCGATTGACACGACCCAATTTTCACAAAAATTGGTTCGCGGTCATTACAGATGTGCTTATGTGTCACATTCAGAGTGATTTTTGAATTGCTTTAAGTTATAAATATACCCTTAATAAATTGAATTAACTATACTTCTTGCCATCAAAATTATTTTTATTAAAAATTCGGCATACTCATATATTTGTTAACACTTAACACCAATAATGATTTTGTATGAGCTTTACTATATGAATCATATATCTTGACCCATATATTTGTTAGACCCTAGATATTGAAACCCTAGGTCTTTGGTATGTGTATATATGCACATCGTTGCTCTTGATTATTGTAGATTTTGAATACTGTCCCTTTTTAAAAATCTTTTTGGTGGATACTGTTTCTTCTAATTCAAATCTTCATGATTGTTGCGTGTTCTTGAAGATCACTCTGGTAACCAAGCCAATGAACTACTCAGACATAAAAAGTTCTTGAATCTCACATTATCTTTTTCAAAGAGGTAAAAACGTTTTTAATCTTTAAGCAGAAACGTTTAAGATTGATTTATGTTATTTTGATATTGATTTAATGAATATCTTTTACTAAACCGATATGGAATCCCGAGATTGATTTAATGAATAATGTATTTCGTCCATATTGCATATACAAATACAAATTTGTAGGACGATGAAATACAAATTTTGCTTCCTTATATAGATATATTTAATCATTGTATATATTTCTTTTAAATTTTTGATTGTTTATATGGATACATTCCAAGATTTTAGATGTTTATCTATCAAGTTCGACTAATTCTATTAGAATATTTGATGGCCTAACCTCATCGGCAAGCCTTCTTATAATACGATCTCATTTCTAACATTCATACCCATGTCCCATATATTTTTGCTCCTTTTTTGTTATCGATTTCTTATAGTTTATGAATATTGTTCCTTTCATATTTGTGAATTATTTGTTGTTTTAACGTGGGCTGGAATTTTGAACATATAATTTTGTATTTTTGTATTTTGTAAGATTACATAGAACAACATTACGAAACAAAAAATGGTAAGGGATCAAAGCAAAAGCTTTTACTTGATCTCTTTGTTTTGTCATGTTAATTTTAGTTTAATTGGATATATTCTTATTCTAATTTATGAACATAGCTATAGTTTTTATATCTAATTTAGTCATTGTGTGTTTTTGATCTATGTATTGAAAAAACAAAAGAAGGGAACAACGGTTTAAGAAATGTGATTCCAATAACATGCTTATTTTCGTTGGTTTGCTCTATTTTTTTTTCTTATAAACATTGGTATGGTGTTTAGACCTAATTTAACGATTGTGTCTATACATTTCTTCTGCAACAAATACATGTTTATGATGAATATACACCCTCAATTTAAAACAACTGATTAATGAATTTATTTTTGGTTCTTGGTTGCTTCATGAATCATGAATAGAATATCAATTAACGTTCAAGGACATTCATGAGAATAACAATGATTAGAATGACACAAATTAAAGTATGATTTCTTATCATTATTTATAAGTACATGAACACGTTTTCGGATTATGGTGTTGGTTCTTAATTAACTACAAGATAAAAACCAACAATGGAGAGAGAAAAATAGAAGCAAATAACAAGAAGACTAACAATGAGAGTTTTAAAGACGTGAGCATTAAGCAACAAACAAAGATGGTGAAAGAATTTGTTGTTAAGAGCAAATAATAATAAAGAAGAAAAATCCTATAGCCTTTTCGAGATCAATTATGTCTCTCTTTAAAAAATGTTATTTCTTTTGTTCCTTGGATTGTTATTTTCTCTTATGAGAAACATACACATAACTTCTAATCAAATCTATGAAAAAACACTTCATTCGTAATCTATTAAAATATTAATTTGGCTATTTTAAAATAAATTAGGTTGTTACTTTTCTAAATATAATCCTCTGTTTATTCATGTGTACTTTGATTTACATGTGTTGCATGAATTGTTATTTTTTCTTAAATCTTGGTTTTCTCTCGGTTCAGTTAGAGACTATAGTACTAGAAGGAGCAAATATAATTTCCAATACATGAATTTTCATTCAGCGATCGAACAAAGGACAATGAAATATGTCGTGTTAGATAAGGTAATGAATACAACCAATTAAGAATAACCATGAGAAAGCAAGACTAAGGAGGCCACAAGGAATGAATGAGCTTATAACTATCGCGATAGCTTTCTTAAAATGTCTTCTTATGAAATGTAGATACCTTATAATCCGATAAATAAATTCAATAACTTTAAGGATTGTTAACAGAACTACATGACATGATGTAATTCTATTTACATGTCTCTATATAATTTGAAATCATATCCTTCATGTCCGAATCAGACATGAGATTGCATATTATGATTGACTATAAAAAAAACAAAATCCTTTCGTATTGTTTTATCATCAACTACCCACACATAACTCATATGAAATTTGACACTTGAAATTACATTGTATAGCTTAATGAGTTTTAAACAATATTCAATGTTTGGATTTATTATCTTTTGGGTTAGCGTTTTGATGTTTCGATTTTTGGCCTCATAATATGATTTTGTGAACCATGTTTTTAATGTTTAAATTGTATCACTTTATACTATTATTTACGAATTCAATTTCTGAAATAGAATTTCTATGTTGAAAGTTGTGACCTAAATTTATTGAAACACCCTTAATGATTAATATATCATGGTTTTTATCCGTTTTTGGCCATGATATAAGTCTTTTTTATAGAGTCTTTTTGGTATATCTAGAGTCTTTTCAAGTCTTTGTAGGTTGATGGACGATTGGAACTTAATGGAAGCTTTTGGAGAATTTTGGAGCATCAAGGAAAGAAGAGCCGAAGTCATGAAGTTGATGTCGATATTTCTGACTTGCATCGATCGACACAAACCATGTGTGTCGATCGACACACATGTCTGACGTGAGAAGAATTTGAATTTTGGAGCTTGTGTTAATCGACACAGACCAGTTTCATCGATCGACACGCACATGTCTGACGAGAAGATTGCAAATTTTGAAGAATTTTCTCTTTTGCCCGAGAAGCCCAGAAGTTGACATACAAGGCTCAATCCGATTTTGATACATTATATATAGTTTTCTTTTAGGTTTTAGAGTTTTTTTACATCTTGTTTTCTATTGAGACTAAAGGAGAGATTGATTTGGAGAGCTTTTAGGGAGACAAATCTGCACTTATTCTTCATCAGATTTTGAACCCTTTGTATCACTTTCTCTATCTTTTTATGCAATTTTATTCATTCATAATATTTTCATCATCTATGTCTGAGTAGTTTGCTTGTTAGGTTTTGGGGATTCAAGGGTGATGAGAAATTGCTAAGATTGAATATTTTTGGGATTTATCTATTTGTTCTTCATCTAGACTGCTTTAACTATGATTTTAGGATTGATCAATTAAAATTGGAAACCCTAGGTTGATTTAATAGATTCAAAAATATTATTAACAACCTGACCTAATCTTAGATGAGCAAAATTATCTATTCGCAAAAAAAATTGGCTTAGTGATTTTGTGAACAATCAAAACCTGAATATTAATGCTTGACTTTGTTTATCGAATTTGCAAAAAAATTTGGAATTCAAGGTTTAGTCATAGATAATCTCTGCAACGAAAGTTTATTGGTTTTACACTTGTGTTTTGAGTTCTAGAACTGCGCTTAATAAAATCCTAACAGCTTTTATTCTTCGCTTTTGATTCATGCCTGAAAATTACCCATAGCCTAACTCTTTTGTCTAATTGATTACAAGAACACTTATCATCATTCAATTGTTTACTTTGTCTTTTACTTTACATTCATACACACTTATCATCATTCAATTGTTTACTTTGTCTTTTACTTTACATTCATACATACTTTCTTAGCTTGATTTGAATTCATAATCGTTTGTGTGATTAGCGATTCCCTGTGGATTTGATCCCTATGTACTATTACGATCTCTTAATTTGAGAGAGTAGTTGATGGTAAATTTGAGCATATCAATGATATTATGGTTTTCTTGCATATGTGTTTATCAATTCTTTTTTGAAAAGTAAAATCTTTCTTTAGATATGTTTTACTCAATTTTCCTTATCTTTATATACATAAATGTTAAGATCACAACAAAATGTTAAGCTTAATGATTTTGTCTACTAAAGCCGATAGATTTTCGTGTTTAACAGGCAAGGAAAAAACATATCTTAGGTTTAATAGTAGTGAGACGTCTCATTCGAGCAAACACAATAATATGATTTACACTGAGGTACCAGACCCTTATGTTTTAATCTCATTGAGAAGCCTAAGAAGACCAATATCTCATTGATAAGTAGAATTACAAGATAATTTTTGTTGTTTTCTATTACTTTTTCTGTCTTTTAATCTTTTTTTACTGTAAAAAAAAAAAACTTGTTCTTATTTTCAAGGTTCTTAGCTAGAGCCTTAGTGCACCACACTTTGATGCTAGTAATATGCACTTGAAGATATAGACTCACACATGGAGATGATAAGATTCCATCGAATATGCTTGGCCACATCAGTATGTGTATTAGTAATTGGGATCAAAATAAATAAGAGATTGTATCAAGTGACTAAGAGATTGGTTTGGACATGGGTAAGTTTGGCATGCTATAGAATCATCCCTTTGGTTCTACTATTTAATTTTCTGCTTTCCACTTCGATTCAGAGTGAAATCAATCGGTTTACAATTTGAAACCTTATCAAGAAAGACCCTTGTGATATTCGACACTTATTATATTGTTTGGACATACATTGATTAGCTATGGGGCTTGGTTAGTATTCTTGTATGACCCAATAGTCCCCTCAATCTCATGTTAGCTTTAAGGCAAGTTCTGTCCAAAAGATCTTATACACTTATTAATTTTCTCTGCGACGCGCCATTTTAATTGCAGTTGAAAAGATGGAAAGTTTCAATAGAATCAATCATAGAGCTCAGAAGATTGTTTGCAAAATTACATTCGTGTTGTGTGTGTGTGTTTTGCAGTTCTTTGACAGACAAAGACTCTTCACGACCATCTTTAATCCGACACGTCTCGCGAATGGAGAAGGTTCTACTCTTGGAACTCTCGTTTTCGACATCGAACTGGTCAGTACCAGACACCTTAACCGATGAGTCATACTACCATTCATAGCATCCATTGGTTTCTTGTTGGACAAGAAATCCCATTCATCGTAGTCATTGTTTTCTTTCAAACAAGAAACCATATAATATACAAGTTACATTGAATCTAAACAAAATATTTTGTAAGTATATGAATATTCTATAGAAAACGTGAGTTGACAAATTCAACTTTCATATTAAATGAAATTGATTATGTTGCCTTTGGTCCTAACTTTCGCATTCAAATATTACACTTGTGTGTGGAACGAAAGCGCAAATTTTCTCTGTAAGACTTTTCGTAAGATTTTCATTTCAAGATTTTTCAAAGTTGAATTACGTAAGAATTTTAGCAAAAATAAAATAAAAATTACGTAAGAAATTATATATTTCTGACATCATTTCTTTATATATAGACAATGAAACCTTTCTCTATTTTTCACAGCAACTCGAAAATGTCTTTCATAAAACCAGTCTTGCTCATTGTCTCCATAACTCTATCCTTTTCTCTCTTCTTTGGTTTTTCGTCGGCGCAAACCACAGTCGTGAAAGCTACGTACTGGTTTCGTGAGAGTGAGTTTCCGGAAACCGACATTGACTCATCTCTCTTCACACACATCTTTTGTGCTTTCGCTGACCTCAACTCTCAAACCAATCAAGTCACTGTCTCTTCAGAAAACCAACCACAATTCTCAACCTTCACGCAAACCGTGCAACGAAGAAACCCTAACGTGAAAACGCTTTTATCTATCGGCGGTGGAAGCGCTGATAACTCAATTAGACAAGTAACCCAACTTCTCGAAGATCATTCATTGATTCTTCGATTAGACTTGCTAGATCTTATGGATTCCATGGTCTTGATCTAGACTGGGAGTATCCGAGCACTCCGACCGAAATGAGCATTTTCGGAACGCTAATTCAAGAATGGCGCTCGGCGGTTGCGGCGGAAGCTAGCAGTAGCGGTAGACAGCGTTTGCTTTTGGCGGCTGCGGTTTTCTACTCTAACAATCACTATTCGGTATTGTATCCGGTTCAAGCCGTTGCTAATAGCTTGGATTGGGTTAATCTTATGGCTTATGATTTTTATGGACCTGGTTGGTCTACAGTAACCGGTCCACCAGCCGCTCTGTATGATCCTTCAAACGCAGGTATACTTATTATAACCGAACTGAACCAAATAAAAACGATATAGAAACCAGGCGATTGTGGCCTGGTGGTAAAGGGCTCAGTGCTCTGAGTACCGCCACCTTGGTTCGATTCCTGGCCACGGGGGTGAGACAACTTTAATCTGGTATCTCCCGGTCCCAGAGATTAGTCTTTGGGCGTAGAAAGCCTTTGGGATCACTCTGGTCATAAGAAAAAACGATACAGAACCAATTCGGTTTAATTGCACTATAAATTTAGTTTTGATAAAAACGTATTACCAATTCGGTTTAATTTCGGTATAAAAATAGTGGTTCGGTTATATCATCTCTATTTCTTTGGGGTTATTAAAACCGGCTTTTTATAATAGGTCCAAGTGGCGACGCCGGAGTAAGATCATGGATTCAAGCCGGGCTTCCGGCGAAGAAAGCAGTCTTGGGATTTCCATATTACGGTTACGCGTGGCGGCTCTCAAACGCAAACAGCCACAGCTATTACGCACCCACTACCGGAGCTGCGATATCACCGGACGGTTCGATCGGATACGGTCCAATAAGGAAGTTCATAGTAGATAACAGAGCAACGACGGTTTATAATGCCACGGTGGTCGGAGATTATACTTACTCCGGTACGACTTGGATTGGATACGACGATAATCAGAGTATCGTGACGAAAGTTAGATATGCTAAACAGAGAGGTTTGCTTGGTTACTTCTCGTGGCATGTTGGAGCTGATGATAATTCTGGTCTATCTCGTGCAGGTGCGTTTTCTAACATTTTGGTTTATATAATAAACGATAAATTCTGAGCCGAAACCTAGACTAATTCTTTTAAGAAGTCGGTCTATATCGTATGCTATTTTTGAGAATTGTCCATTTATTATTTACTAATTTTTGGAATTTCAGCGTCACAAGCATGGAATGCTGCGCCTGCAACCGCCGGAATCATACGGGCCTAAGGTTTCCATTTTTCCAATAATGGCAAGCCAAGAAGTTTCTTTTTGTAACTATACAAAAATAAAAGTTATTTAATTATATATTGTCAAAGAAAAAGGGAATAATAAGATATTCGTTTTAATTTGTACGAATTACACAATTTAAATAAAATCCAAGACTATTTCCTATTAACAGTTTACATGTTTTCACATAATTAGATTTGGTCATAGGTTTAATTTTATTTGAAAAAAATGCTTTTAGTCAAGTGGTTATAAAAGTCGATTGATGTGGTTTTCTCTACATTTCGACTTCATTTCTCTGCAAAATGTTGAGAAAATGGTCTAATAGGCATATTAACAAAAGAAAGGGTTATTAACAAATATTACAATGATTAAAATTGGCCACTTGGCCTCATTTTTCTAACAAATCTCCACTTTTGAAGTATCTTATAATATGTGAACAGAATGTTTCAATTTTGATATAAACGAGAGCTTGTTTAATGATGGTGTCTCACTCTGAGTGACCAATGTATATCTTAGTAACAGATATTACAAGGATCAACTACGTATATCCTCCAAAAGTCAGTCATCAACTTTCACTAGTAAATAAAACCACTAGCTGAAACTATATACATATAACACAAAGAAGCTAATGAACTACCTCTAGACTTTATCAATGGATTGTTAGATTAATAGTATAGGACCATGGTTCGAATCATTTTTGAAAAGATTTTGGTTCCGATTGAGAGATCTCATGTATTTTGGTTTAGAACTCTTTAACTAACCCCAGAAAAGGAAAACTATTAGACATATAGATATGTTGACAAATAAAATATTGTTTTTACAACAATTAAGGAAGGTCGAACCCACGCATAGAGAGATTTTCGGAGGAATTGCTACTTAGATTTTCAACACCTCTCTTTTCCCCTTAAAATCTATTCTAGAAACGTTACTAATATCTATATTTATAAAAAAGAAAAGTCGATGTGCTTATGTATAGCGTTCAGAGTGATTTTTAGAATTGATTTAAATTATAAATATACCCTTAATGAATTAAATTAATTACACTTCTTGCCATCAAAATTATTTTTATTAAAAATTCGGCGTACCCATATATTTGTTAACACTTAACACCAATAATGATTTTGTATGGGTCTTACTATATGAATAATATATCGTGACCCTGGATATTGAAACCTAAGGTCTTTGTTATGTGTATATATGCACATCGTCGCTCTCGATTATTGTAGATTTTGAATACTTTCTCTTTTTAAAAAATCTTTTTGGTGGATACTGTTTTTTCAAATTCAAATCTTCATGATTATTGCGTGTTCTTGAAGATCACTCTGGTAATCAAGCCATTGAACTACTCAGACATAAAAAGTTCTTGAATCTCACATTATCTTTTTCAAAGAGGTAAAAACGTTTTTAATCTTTAAGCAGGATCTTTTAAGATTGATTTATGTAATTTTGATACTGATTTAGTGAATATCTTTGACTAAACCGATATAGATTCCGAGATTGATTTAATGAATAATGTATTTCGTCCATATTGCATATACAAATACAAATTTGTAGGGCGATAAAATACAAATTAAGGTTGTCACATTAAGCAAGACGATGCATATACAAATTTTTCTTCCTTATATAGATATATTTAATCATTGTATATCTTTCTTTTAATTTTTTTTATTGCTTATATGGATATATTCCAAGATTTTAGATGTTTATCTATCAAATTCGGCTAATTATATTAGAATATTTGATGGCCTAACCTCATCGGCAAGCCTTCTTATAATACGATCTCATGTCTAACATTAATACTCGTGTCCCATATATTTTTGCTCCTTTTTCGTTATCGATTTCTTATAGTCTATGAATGTTGTTCCTTTCATATTTGTGAATTATTTGTTGTTTTAACGTGGGCTGGAATTTTGAACATATAATTTTGTGGTTTTGTATTTTGTAAGGTTACATAGAACAGCATTACGAAACAAAAAATGGTAAGGGATCAAAGCAAAAGCTTTTAATAGGTGGTTTGAATAGTCTTGATCTCTTTGTTTTGTCATGCTAATTTTAGTTTAATTGGATATATTCTTATTCTAATTTATAAACATCTTAATAGTTTTTATATCTAATTTAGTCGTTGTGTGTTTTTGATCTATGAATTGGAAAAACAAAAGAAGGGAAGCAACGGTTTAAGAAAGGTGATTCCAATAACATGCTCTATATATTTATTTTTCTTATAAACATTGGTATGGTATTTAGACCTAATTTAACTATTGTGTCTATATATTTCTTCTGCAACAAACACATGTTTATGATGAATATACACCTTCAATTTAAAACAACTAATTAATGAATTTATTTTTGGTTCTTGGTTGCTTCATGAATCATGAATAGAATATCAATTAACGTTCAAAGACATTCATGAGAATAACAATGATTAGAATGACACAAAATAAGGTATGATTTCTTATCATTACTATAAGCACATGAACACGTTTTCGGATTACGGTGTTGGTTCTTAATTAACTACAAGATAAAAACCAACAATGGAGAGAAAAAAATAGATGCAAATAACAAGAAGACTAACGATGAGAGTTTCAAAGACATGAGAATTAAGCAACAAACAAAGATGGTGAAAGAATTTGTTGCTAAGAGCAAATAATAATAAAGAAGAAAAATCTTATAGCCTTTTTGAGATCAATTCTTTCTCTCTTTAAAAAAATGTTATTTCTTTTGTTCTTTGAATTGTTATTTTCTCTTATGAGAAACATACACATGACTTCTAATCAAATCTATGAAAAACACTTCATTCGTAATCTATTAAAATATTAATTTGGCTATTTTTAAATAAATTAGGTTATTACTTTTCTAAATATAATCCTCTGTTTATTCATGTGTACTTTGATTTACATGTGTTGCGTGAATTGTTATTTTTTCTTAAATCTTGGTTTTCTCTCGGTTCAGTTAGAGACTATAGTACTAGAAGGAGCAAATATAATTTCCAATACATGAGTTTTCATTCATCGATCGAACAAAAGACAATGAAATATGTCATGTTAGATAAGTTAATGAGTACAACCAACTAAGAATAACCATGAGAGAGCAAGACTAAGGAGGCCACAAGAACGAATGAGCTTATAGCTATCATGATAGCTTTCTTAAAATGTCTTCTTATGAAATGTAGATAACCTTCTAATCCGGTAAATAAATTCAATAACTTTAAGGATTATTAAGAGAACTATATGACATGATGTAATTATATTTACATGCCTCTATATAATTTGAAATCATATCCTTCATGTCCGAATCGGACATGAGATTGCATATTATGATTATTGACTATAAAAAAAAAATCATTTCGTATTGTTTTATCATCAACTACCCACACATAACTCACATGAAATTCGACACTTGAAATTACATTGTATAGCTTAATGAGTTTTAAACAATATTCAATGGTTGGATTTACCATTTTTTGGGTTTGCGTTTTGATGTTTCGATTTTCGGCCCAATAATATGATTTTGTGAACCATGATTTTTCATGTTTAAATTGTATCATTTTATACTATTATTTACGAATTCAATTTTTAAAATAGAATTTCTATGTTGAAAATTGTGACCTAAAATTATTATAACACCCTTAATGATATTATGGTTTTCTTGCATGTATGTTTATCAATTCTTTTTTGAAAAACTAAAATCTTTTTTTTAGATATGTTTTACTCGATTTTCCTTATCTTTATATACATAAATGTTAAGATCACAACAAAATGTTAAGCTTAATGATTTTTGTCGACTAAAGCCGATAGATTTTTGTGTTTAACAAGTGAGGAAAGAACATATCTTAGGTTTAATAGTATTGAGACATCTCATTCGAGCAAACACAATAATATGAATTACATTGAGGTACCAGATCCTTATGTTTTAATCTCGCTGAGAAGCCTAAGAAGACCAATATCTCATTGATAAGTAGAATTACAAGATAATCTTTGTTGTTTCCTATTATTTTTTCTGTCCTTTAACCTTTGCTAATGTTCAATATATTGGCAAAGGTAAATGCTTGGAACATTGATTATTAACAAAAAAATTTATAATCAGAGGGATTCTCATGTAAAGTATTCTTATAAACTAAATCTTAAACCTAAATTAGGTAATCCAAACTCAAAATTCTAAATTATGAACCCTTAAAAACTAATTTTGTGTTTGTGATATTTTTGAAAAATATAAATTTTTGCAACAAATATTAGTTTTTTACAGCTGAAGAAATGAAACTCTATTTCAGGACAAGTGAGTTCTATCAAAAATACATAAGTGAAACTATGACTGGCTCAACATCGACCATGCTCTCATGTCAAAAGCTCTGTGGTATGAATATTCTAAAATGTTTCATTCATGAATTGTGTCGTTTCATTTATAAAACTCTTATGAACATTTGGATCCCCTTAGTTAATTTCCACTCCGCTTCACTCTATCAGATGTAATAGCAAATTACTCTTATGGATTGGTTCATGTATCTTTAATTTGTACCCATGTTGAACCAAACATTTTGATCGTCACCAAATCAAGTATTTATCAATACTTTTTTATATAACTATTTTCCTTTTATGTTTATGTGGTATCATATTTTCAGATTTCTCGAGATTAGTGTGGTCTTAATTCATTAAATATTTTGGTAAATTGCAATCATAAATAGTCAAGTGACTGAACATTATGAAATTGTTTTTTCATTCAATAAAAGCTTTTTGTTCACCGGAATGCATTTTACGGCATCTTTTTCGATCGTTTTTCTATTAAAAGAATTAATATTTATGAATATTTAAATAGATTAAATGATATCAAGGTTTTAAAATATTCAATCACACGTACAATTTCAAAATTCAAGAAATATATTGGTCTTTAACTAAATATTTAAATATTTAAATAGATTGGTTGGTCTTTAACTCCATCCTACAGTCTTATTTTTTTAAAAATCATCATATCCTTACCAATCAAGTTGTAGCTTTATTTCTTAAAACTACAGATTTTGTATTATTTTTACCAATCATGATGTAGCTTTCTTTTTGAAAGTTACAACCTAAAAAAAAAAACTTTTTTTTGTTTGCTGTAACAAGTCAAAAACGTAAAGCCCTATTTTTTGGGTTTTAAGAGTTGTGATTATAAAGTAGATTGTTGATAGTAGGTAATAATAATTTTCATGATAATAATATATTTTATTATAATATATTTCTCTAAAAACTCATAAATTTTCATGATTTTAAACTTTGTTTTAATTTTAGGATTGTTGGATTTTTTTGATGATGTTACTTATTATGAATGATTCATAAGTTCATTATTTATTATGTTAAAAGCAGCATAAAATTTCTAAATTATAACAATTTTTATTTTCATAAATTAATTTAATTAAAACTACAGCACATATCTTATAGTTACCAATCATGTTTTTATTTTAATATAGTTACAGCTACAACTTTATATGTACAGCAAAAAAGTCTACAGCAAAAAAATCTGCAGTCTAAAAAATGTACAGCTACAGCCAAAACATTTACAGCAAAAATTCTACAGCTACAGCCGAACCAATCATCCACTAACAATGTACAAAAAAATACCGCTTTAATTCGATATCCACTCGGCTGATATGTACGGGCCAAAGGCTTTACAAAATTGTGTCAATGTCACATGTATTTTGCCAATACATGTATTCTCAAGATGCTTATGTGAGACATGTAAATCTCTGGAGTGAGTATAAATCCATTAGAAATGGGAAATCAATCATAGAACAAAATATGCATAGGTTCTTCTTCTTCATATACAACTTTTTTTTTTTTTGATAAAAGGGTTCTTCATGTACAACTTTTATGTAAGATCATAACTCATAAGAATGTTGCTGATACGTGTAAAGCTTTGTACAATCCTATGGAGATGATCGTCGACATTGAACTTGTCAGCATCCGATGAGTAATTTAGTACTTTTTTGGTTTCTTATCGTATAAAAATAGCCACTGTTGAAGTATGTTATAAAATGTGAACAGAATGTTTCAATTTTGATATAACCGGGAGCTTGGTAAAGTGTCTCACTCACATCTTCATAAGAGACATTTTCTCTTTCGAGATTCTATATTGAAAGTTGAGTCTGTTTATTTTCAGAAATTAAAAATATCTTTGTCCTAAATCCTTTATAAATAGACAGCACAACCATCCTCATTTTATCATTACAAAGCACAACAAACTAACACACAAAGCATTCTCTTACAAACACTTTCGACCAAAATGTGTCAATCCGCAGTCAAAGCTTCGTACTGGTTCCCCTCTCCTGACTTTCCGGCTACTGAGATTGAATCATCTCTCTTCACTCACCTCTTCTGCACTTTCGCCGATCTCGACTCTGAATCCAACCAAATCACTATCGCCCAATGGAACCAATCTCAGTTCCACTCTTTTACAAAGACCGTCCAACAGAAAAACCCTTGCGTGCAAACCCTCTTATCAATCGGCGGTGGAAACGCTGACAAATCCGCGTTTGCGTCCATGGCAAGTAACCCCAGCTCCAGGAGATCGTTCATTGACTCGACAATCAGCATTGCTAGGTCGTACGGCTTCCACGGCCTCGATCTAGACTGGGAGTACCCGAGAGATGCAGAAGAGATGAGCGATTATGCGACGCTATTGCAAGAATGGCGATCTGCGGTTTTGGCTGAGTCCAGTAGCACAGGCACACCGCCTTTGCTATTGACCGCTGCGGTTTATTACTCTTCGAATTACCATGGGGTATTGTACCCGGTTGTCGCCGTTGCTAACACCTTGGATTGGGTTAATCTTATGGCCTATGATTTTTACGGACCAGGTTGGTCCAAAGTGACCGGTCCACCCGCCTCTCTGCATCTTCCGACCGCAGGTATACATCAATAACCAAACGAGGAATTGACTTTTTATATGCCGAATGAGTTTTCTTAGAGCGGACATATATATAATCTACAATTATAATATCCTACATTGGAAATGAACATATATATCTAAAGTAGTATGTGAAAAAAAAAAAAAAATCTAAAGTAATATATGGATCTCTCCATTCATTGCTAATTGGTATGGAACTAAAAGCATGTATTTCTAAAATCTACTCATTGTTTTCATTTTCTAGTCATCTATTCTAATCATTGCCTCTCCACTTTGACAATTGGTTCTTAAATCTTCACCTCTATGTTTCTGATTCTCATATGTTATGATTAGGTCGAAGCGGAGATTCAGGCGTGAAGGAGTGGATTGAAGCCGGACTTCCAGCTAACAAAGCAGTTTTAGGGTTTCCATACTATGGCTGGGCCTGGATTCTTGCAAACCCCAACAGCAACGGATATGACGCTCCCACCACGGGACCGGCGATATCAAATGACGGCGAGATCAGTTACCGTCAGATAAAGAATTGGATACATGAGAACGGAGCAAGGAACGAGCATGATTCGATGGTGGTCGGAGACTACTGCTTTGCCGGGACGACTTGGATCGGGTACGACAGTGAGCAAAGCATCAAGACCAAAGCGAAGTACGCTAAGCAGAAGGGTCTGCTAGGTTACTTCTCGTGGCACGTTGGAGGTGATGATAATTCTGAACTCTCTCGTGCAGGTTTGTCTTCTTACCAAGCGTTTATATTTTTGTTTTTGGTTTTAATGTTAAGTGTTTATATTTATTTTGAAAAAAATACTAATATGTAATCATTTCATCCATATAATTTATAACATTATATATGAACTGAATTTGGGATTTTCCAGCGTCATTTGCATGGGATAATGCGGAGACGGAATGATCCCAAAGGAGTTTTAAGGTCGCCACTGTTCCTAATGGGAACTTCCCACAATGGCAAGTGAAGAAGATCAGAGAAACACGTTTGCTTCCATATATATTATATTCAAAATAAAAACTAATTAAAAAAAAAAAAAAAAAAAAAAAACAAGTTTGCTTCTATTGTTTTACCTAAAAATACAAGCTTGCTTATATATTGTATGAAAATAAAATAAAAAACGCGTGCCTATTTACTTTTTTTTTAAAACAGCAAGTTTGCTTTTATTTTTGTACCAAAAAAAAAAACATGTTTGCGTATTTACTGTAAAATATAATATGTTTGTGTTTGCTTCTTTTGACTCGGAATTGTCATGATGTCATCATTCTCCTTTTTTTTTTTTTGGACAACAGAGATTTTTCATTCATTCAAAGACTCAAGACATTACATTAGACCATACATGGGCTGCTTCCTTTGCAAGAGAGTCAGCGAGAATATTTTTTGCTCTAGGCACATGAAGAAATTCGATAGACGAAAACAGAGGGAGGTAAGCATGAATATCTTGAATGATGCTGAATATTTCCTTGATAGGATTGGACGAGGTTATAGCGTTAATGAGAAGCTGCGAATCGGAATGCATATTGATCCTCGGGATATCTTTCTCTATAGCTTTTGAAATTGCCCATCGCATGGCCAAAGCTTCGGCCATTAATGGTGAGTCCACAAACTGAGAGTGCCGTTCGATGCTCCTTTTTGTTGAAAGATCCATCCTAGTTCCGCCAACTTTCTTTCTTCGTGCCATGCTCCATCTGTGAAGCCTAAGACAGTGTAACTAATAACTAAAAACAAATAATATGATCAAGAAGTTCTATATTAACCTTCACAAAAGGCCATAAGGATCCCAAGCACCATATATATAACCATGCATGCATATAATTAATAAACCATTAGGTCATTCATATTCCAGGTTAATAAATAATAAGTTCCTACAACTTACGAAGAATCTGAACCCGATTTTTTGTTTTCTCGAAGAATCGACAACTTCTTTCACTCTCTAGTTCTTAATTCTCTCTACCTTCTCTTTCGATCACTTTTCATCAGTTGTCTCTAGAATGATAACCCAATACCAACCCGGCATTATAACCAAAGAGCTTTTTGGCCCGGTGGCGGGACCTTTCTGAAGAGAAGGGGAATTTTATTTCTTGGGTTCGAATTTCTTTGAAAGGGTATTAATTTACATACTTTGGTAGGGCGGTCTACCGCAACGTACGGCGAAAGACCCCAATTTTCGCGGTTATCAAAAAAGAACCCCGACATTTAAGCCTTTTTTCCGATACAAATCAGATTCTTTAAGTCTTGTCCTTTGTGATTCACTCCTTATATAACTTTCCTCAACTAAAGACTTATAGAACCGAGACGGCGTAATGGTTTTTAAGCAAATCCCAAAGTACGAAGTTGTCCACTATGTCTTCTATATAGAATGCTTATTGATATTGTTGGATAATTCCGATAGCTTAGGATGTAAGTTATCTTTAGTAAGAGTTAGTTATTAAAGAGAACTCCAAAATAATATAGGTTTTTTGAAAATCCTAATAGGTTAAGGAGTTAGCTTGATCTATAAATAAGGTTTTTGGAGAGTTGTTCCATAAGATGTGAATTAGAGAATTGTGATTAAGTTTTGAGAGAGTTTCTTAATCAATAAAGAAGTGCAGTTTTTTAATCTCTTGTTTACAAACTTCAATTGGTATCAGAGCTTCGTTAACGATATCTACGAAATCGAAAGAGAGAAAGAAACAAAGTCTTGTGTTTCAAATCTCAATCCAGAAAACCTCTCGTGTTGTACAGAGAGAGAAAGAAGAAAAACAGGAGAGGAAACTCTGTTTCAGAAGGTACAAACATTAAGCTTTGAAGGATGGGAGACGCGGCTAATACAACATGAAAGGACTATGGGGTGCCATCGATCCAAAGTTCTATGTTGACATCGACAAACTATACGGTTTGGTCGATGAGAATGAAAATTATACTTCAGATCAGCAAAGTGTATGAAACGATTGAACCATGATCTACAGACCAGAAGAAAAACGTTGCAGCAATAGCCCTTCTCTTTCAATCGATCCCTGAAACATTAATCTTGCAAATTGGAGAGCAATATACCACAAAAGGCATGTGGGAAACAATTAAATTACGATACCAAGGAGCTAAACGCGTAAAAGAAACTAGGTTGCAAACTCTAACCGCAGACCTTGAAAGGTTGACAATGAGTGAAACCGACACAGTTGATAAGTTTGCCGGAAAAATCTCCGGTATCGCAGCAAAATCAGCCTCGCTAGGGGAATCTATTAGTGAAATAAAACTAGTTAAAAAGTTTCTTAATGGATTACCACCAAGCAAGTTTATCCATATAGTAGCTTCCCTTGAGCAAGTCTTGGATCTTAAGACAACAAGTTTCGAAGACATTATTGGTAGAATAAAAGCTTTCGAGGAACGAATTAGTGTTAACTCAAAGCATGCAGAGGAACAAGGAAGATTGATGTTCTCTAATAATGACTATGGAAGGGGAGGTTTTAGTCGAGGTAATAAAGGCGGACGAAGTTACGGAAGGGGTCGTGGTAGATACAATAACCGTGACCAAAAAAAAGAAATCAGGAGCTACTACCAAAGAGGAAGAAGAGATCGATTCAAAGTGATATGTTGGAGATGTGACAAACCGGGTCACTTCGTCTCAGCTTGCCCCGACAGACCTAGAGATAATCAAGAAGTAAACATGAATGAACACAAAGAAAAAGACGAAGAAGCTGAGGAAGAAGCTCTTTATGTTCATGAGGTTGTGTTCTTGAATGAAGATAAGGTTTTCCCAAAAAACTATGATGAGAGCAAAGAAGGCTCTAAAACAGTTTGGTACCTTGATAATGGAGCGAGTAACCACATGACGGGAAATGAGGAATTCTTTGCGAAACTAGACAGAACCGTCAAAGGTAAAGTGAAGTTTGGGGATGGTTCTTATGTCAATATAGTCGGGAAAGGTTCGGTCGTGCTTATTGGTAAACCGGTGAGAAAAGGGAAGTTAAAGACATATATCTCATACCCGAATTGAAGCACAACATCATAAGTCCCGGTCAAGTGACGGAAAGTGGGTGTGAAGTCAAGATGAAAGGAGATAAGTTATATCTTAGGGACCCGAGTGGAAGACTAATTTTTATAGTGACTCGATCACTAAATCGTCTATACAAGACAACTCTCGAAGTTAGTTATCCTAAGTACTTACTCATGAAAGATGACAACACTACTCAAGTTTGGCATTCACGATTGGGACACATAAGTGTCGGGGTGATGGAGAACATGGTAAGGAAGGAGATGGTAATCGGGTTACCAAAGGTGCAGCAAGAGAAGTATCTATGTAGAGCATGTCTAGTTGGTAAGCAAGCAAGATCTCCATTACCATTCAAAACTGAGTTTCGTGCACAACAAATCTTGGAACTCATACATGGGGACCTATGTGGCCCGATCTCTCCGCCAACTCCAGCAAATAACCGGTACGTTTTGGTCTTGATAGATGACAATTCAAGGTACATGTGGACATTTTTGTTGAAGGAGAAGAATGAGACCTTTGACCGATTCAAGAGGTTCAGCAACTTTGTTGAGAAGGAGGAGAGGAGGAGAGTTTACTTCGATAGAGTTTAACACTTTCTGTGAAGTGAATGGCATCACAAGACATATAACTGCACCATATACGCCTCAACAAAACGGTGTTGTGGAGAGACGAAATCGAACTCTTATGGGGATGACTAGAAGTTTGCTTACAGGAATGAATGTTCCGAATGAGTTTTGGGGAGAAGGTGTGCGCCATTCCACTTACCTCATCAATCGAATTCCTACTAAAGCTCTAAAAGGAATTACGCCGCTTGAAAAATTTGTGGGAAGAAAGCCAAATATCGAACACTTGCGGGTCTTTGGATATGTTGGCGACGTAAAACTCTTAGGACCACACATAAGGAAACTCGATGATGAATCCAGAATTGTGATCAACCTTGGATCAGAATCTGGTTCTAAAACCTATAGGCTTTATGATCCGATCACAAGGAAAGTGATTGTGAGCAGAGATGTAATTTTCGATGAAGAAAAAACATGGAACTGGACTTCGACCAATGAAACCGATGGTGAACCAGGCACATTCAAAATTCATCAAGAAAATCTTGGGGGGGAAGGAGTTAATGGAGCAGAACAAGAAGCAGAACAAGATAACCTTGATGATGAAGAACATGAGAATAATCTTGATAACGATGAACACGAAGAAGAAGAACAAAACGATCAAGAGATCATTGATTGTGATACTGAGGATCAAGCGAGTAATCATGATGAACATGTAGCTAATCAGCAAGGCGTTGAACAACCCACTACTCGATATGGCCGTACGATTCGGAAGCCAAAACACCTTGATGATTATGTGTTATTAGCTGAATTAGAAGGTGAGAAGCTATTAATAACAATAAATGGTGAGCCTGAAACTTACCTAAAAGCTAAAGAACTTCAAGAATGAAATGATGCAATGACGGCAGAGATTGAATCCATCGTCAAGAACAACACTTGGGAATTGGTTGACAAACCTGATGAAGTTAAAGCTATTGGTCTAAAGTGGATTTTCAAGCTTAAAAGAAATGCAGATGGCTCATTAAACAAACACAAAGCAAGGCTAGTAGCAAAAGGGTACTTACAACAACAAGGTATAGATTTTGAAGAAGTGTTTGCCCCCGTTGCAAGACTTGAGACTATACGACTACTTATAGCTCTTGCAGCCACGAACACATGGGAAATCCACCATCTAGACGTTAAAACGGCATTCTTAAATGGAGATCTCAGAGGTGTACGTAAGTCAACCAGAAGGTTTTGTCAAGAAAGGATGGGAAAACAAAGTTTATAGACTACGCAAAGCATTGTATGGTCTACGACAAGCTCCAAGAGCTTGAAATGTGAAACTTGATAATGTTTAAAAGGAGATGAGCTTCAAGAGATGTGTAAAAGAGACTACGGTTTACATAAAGAAAGAGAAGAATGAAGTTCTTGTGGTGGCCATCTACGTTGACGATCTGTTTGTTACCGGATCAACTCAAAGGGTTATAAAGCAATTTAAGAAAGACATGTCAAGGGAATTCGAAATGTCTGACTTAGGGAAATTGACATACTACCTTGGAATTGAAGTTATTCAAGGCAATGATGGAATAAGGATAAAGCAAGAGGGATATGCGAAAGGAATCCTTAAAGACACGATGATGGACTCGTGTAACCGTGTGCATACGCCGATGGAACAGAACCTAAAGCTTTCAAAATCTAAACAGGAGCCGGAGATAAACGCCACAGAATATAGAAGAACAATTGGATGTTTAAGGTATTTAGTTCATACAAGACCAGACTTAACTTATGTCGTTGGGGTATTGAGTCGGTATATGCAAAGTCCAAGGGAGTCACACGGAAAAGCACTTAAACATGTCTTGAGGTACGTCAAAGGAACAACTAACTTTGGATTACACTTCAAGAAAGACGAGACAAAAGCAATTACAGGATATAGTGATAGTAGTCACAATATTGACATCGATGATGGAAGAAGCACTTCTGGTCACGTCTTCTATCTCGGGCCAGTCACCGATTACTTGGACGTCACAAAAACAGCCCATGTCGCACTATTGCTTGCGAAGCCGAGTTCATGGGAGCTACTGAAGCCGCAAAACAGGCAATATGGCTTAAGGAACTGATGAGAGAAATCGCAAGTGAAGACAAGAAAGTGAAGCTAATGATTGACAATAAATCGGCCATCGCACTCACAAAGAACCCGGTCTTTCATGGAAGAAGTAAGCACATTCTCTCAAAGTATCATTTTATTCGAGAGTGTGTGGAGAACAGTCAAATCGAAGTTGAATTTGTAGCCGGTGAAGAACAGAAAGCAGACATACTTACTAAGCCATTAGGAAGGATCAAGTTCAAAGAGATGAGAGACAAGCTTGGTGTCATCGAAATCATTCAACCCGGAGTTCATGTCGGAATTACGGGGGTGAATGTTGGATAATTCCGATAGCTTAGGATGTAAGTTATCTTTAGTAAGAGTTAGTTATTAAAGGTAACTCCAAAATAATATAGGGTTAAGAAAAAGGAAAATCCTAATAGGTTAAGGAGTTAGCTTGATCTATAAATAAAGTCTTTGGAGAGTTGTTCCATAAGATGTGAATTATAGAGAATTGTGATTAAGTTTTGAGAGAGTTTCTTAATCAATAAAGAAGTGCAGTTCTTTAATCTCTTGTTTACAAACTTCAGATATTACTTACAATCATATATAAAATATATGCAAAAAAGAAAATAGATTTCAAACCATGGCATATGCGAATTTTTTTTATAGATTTGTTCCGTTCGATCGCGAGACTGAATTAATTTAAACGAAGAAATGGAAGCATAAAATGATGAGGTGATGTATATATGTGTTAACTGTATGGATAGACAGGTTGCTACGAAATGCATGTTTGAGTCTTCTTTCCATAGAAATCAATTTATGAAAAACCCTAATCTCCCGCCTCTTTTCTGTTTTCACGATTTTTTATCATTTTTCTTGTTCTCTCAAATAGAAAAAATGTTAAATCCATCAAACAACGACGATATCTAACTTTAACAATAAAAAAATTGTCTTTTGAGATTTGTTGTCGAACATACCCTAATCTCGACACTCCCAGCCGCCAAGCACCTTACCATCAAAGAGAAGGCCACCTTACTTATTTATTGGCCCTACATGCATGTTCATTCATGTCAAATCCTTGAACCAATTTAAACTGATCAAATTTTTTATTTTATTGTCTAGGAGGTTATTTCAAATCGTACAAAGATTTAGTCATCACCTCACTCACATTTCCTTTCAATCTAACTGTCATTGAGGGAATTGTATTGTCTTTCAAACCGGATTAACCCGGTGATCCAATAATTAAGTCAGAAATTTTTCTAATTTGCCATGATCTAGTTTTTTTATTTATTAAATGAATGTAAAATTTATTTAAATAAAAAAAAATTGTTCTTTACAACAAGTTCATCTTTGAATTATTAAGTGTGACGATATTCTATCTTACAACTTAGAAAAAGAGAATCATCTCGAAGCAAATTACGCTTCCATTCCTTCGTATCCATGATCTTCCAATTCTCTAATTGTTGACAATCTGTTTCGAACCTGTTTGTTAATGAAGGTGACTAATTGCATTGCCGCCATAGGGATTTGTCCGTGTCTCATGTTTTTATGTTCCCTCCAAATGGTATGGATAGTGGTTAAGAACACGTAGGTGGATTTTATTTTGAGAAGTATCCACCAATAACTAAAAAAATTGATCTCAATTTGTTGTGTACCACTGACCAAGAAGTTTACGAACCAGTATACCCCATACATCCTCCGAGAAACTACATGCAAAAATAAAGATGATCTCGGGTTTCAATGTTGCTATATTGTGATCCAGTTCTACATGTGTATACTGTGCCTAATCAGTAATTTAAATTTCCCAAATCGAGAAAATTGATATCATTAATAATTTAGCTGAAATACCAAACTTCATAGATTTTTTTTTTTTAATTTACTAGATCTTCGAACAACGAAGCTAATAAATTTAATCAAGGTGGCCAGGTTGGTGTTCTTGTTACCATTAATCATTCAACATGTTTAATGTCCATCTATCACAACAATATTAGTAATTACTGTAATGTGAACAAATACATTATCACATTTGACTAAACAATTTGATATATATGGACCATAACCCGGTCTTTTATTTTAGTCTTTTTTACTATTTATTTTTTTCAACTATTAATTTCATGTTGAACAAGCTATCATATTAAATAAATGCCAACTTTAGATAGCATATCTTAAGATAACATGTGAATAGAAATACATCAACTTTGATATAAAGAAGCTTGTTTATTGTGTCACTCGCATCATTAGCGGAGATTCGCTTTGGAAAATATTAAACTCAAAGTTGAATTTGTTTTTTGTTTTCCAGAAAGTAAACATATCTCTTCTCTAAACTCTTATAATATATAAGTACACAATGTTTTTCAAAGTTTTATATTTTGTCCGGCATTAATCGCGTTTTCCAACATGGCATGATGATATCCATATTTAGTGGACACATGCTCATTAATGTCAAATCCTTGAACCAATTTAAATTTATCAATTCTTTTATGGGTTATTTACACCTATAGGCGGCTCTGAGTACAAGCAAACTTGTGCTTGGGGCCAAAAATTTCTTTATAAAATTTAGGGGCCAATATAGTTTTGCACAAATGTGCTCTTAGTGTGGTGGTAAAGGTTGAAACATAGAGTGAAGAGGTGAGGGGCTCGATACTTTGTTGCCCATTTCTTATAGTTTTTTCTCTTTACAAGAGGTGAACAGTTTGATGTACAAAAGGTTTTTAACTTTTCTAGTTTCACAGATTTTGGAATCGTTTAATCCATTTTTTTTTATATTCTGATTTTTGGTTTGTTTCTAGCAAAAGTTGTGGATTGCTTTGAACATCGGCAGCTTCTTATTTAGGAATTGTCAATGAATTATGAGAGATAGAAATTTGTGTAAACTGAAATTGAATTGCTAAGTATTATTGTTCTTCTTCTTCTTCATATTCCTTTATTCTCTTGTCATGTCTCTAATTGTAGTTAATTGGAAAATGAGATGTTCGAAAGATGAACATGTTGTGATGATCCATATGAGTAGCATAGATTGTGCCCTTAGTTAAATTTGATGATCGAAATATATAATCGAAATATATATATATATATATATGGACTATAACTTGGTCTTTTTAGAATCTTTCTTTTAAGGTTTAAACCCTATCTATATATTATTTTTGCAGTTTTTTAAGTTTGTTTCCAAACACTCCTAATCTAGCTTTTTAAGTTTGTTTCCAAATACTCCTAATCTAGGATATTTGCCAATCAACAATCGAAAAGTCACTTTATGGAAACAAATTAAATCGACAATAATGTATGATAAACGAGTCTTAAAAGCTTCTTTCATATCCTAAATCTAAAATATTCTTCCTTCCTCCTAGGATTTAATCCGTAGTACACCACGGGTCTATGTTTTTTTCGAAATTTTTATATCTATTTTATTTTAACGTTTGTATTGTTAGAATATCACAGCGGTTATTTTATTTTAACATTTGTATTGTTTGTATTTTATCTTTGTTTTAATTGGTTTGAATCTCTGACTTTAGTATAGACTACGATTCATTTTTGTATACATTTTTTTCTTATAGATTATAGTAACCACTGTGATATAGATATATTATTTTTGCAGTTAAGTTTGTTTCCAAACACTCCTAATTTAGCTTTTTAAGTTTGTTTCCATACACTCTTAATCTAGGATATTTGCCAATCAAAAATCAAAAAATCACTTTATGAAAACAAATTAAATCGACAATAATGTATGATACACGAGTCTTAAAAGCTTCTTCTATATCCTAAATCTAAAATATTCTTCCTTCCTCTTAAATCACGGGTCTTAAAAGCTGATTACCTATTAGATGATCGAAAATATTCATCCTTCTTCCTAAATCATGGGTCTTAAAAGTTTATTCTCTCTTCCTAAATCAAAAAGTCTCTCTATGGAAACAAATTAAATCGACAATAAACTCTTAAATCACGGGTCTTAAAAGCTTATTACCTATTAGATGATCGAAAATGGGAAAAGATTTTGATGTTTATGAAGTTTTTTATGTGGAAACAAACTTCTTCCATATTCTAAATCTAAAATATTCTTCATTCCTCCTAAATCACGGGTCTTAAAAGCTTATTACCTATTAAATGATCGAAAATATTCATCTTTCTTCCTAAATCACGGGTCTTAAAAGCTTTTTCTCTCTTCATAAATCGAAAAGTTCCTCTATGGAAACAAATTAAATCGACAATAAACTCCTAAATCACGGATCTTAAAAGCTTCTTCTCTCTTCCTAAATCGAAAAGTCCTTCTATGAAAACAAATTAAATCGACAATAAACTCCTAAATCACGAGTCTATATTATTATTTTTGCAGCCTTTTAAGTTTGTTTCCAAACACTCCTAATCTAGGTTATTGCCAATCAAATTCCAAACACTCCTAATTTAGGATATTTTCTAATCAAAAATCGAAAAGTCACTCTATGGAAACAAATTAAATCGACAATAATTTATGATACACGAGTCTTAAAAGCTTATTACCTATTAGATGATCGAAAATATTCATCCTTCTTCCTAAATCACGGGTCTTAAAAGTTTCTTCTCTCTTCCTCAATCGAAAAATCCCTCTATGGAAACAAATTAAATCGACAATAAACTCCTAAATCACGGGTCTTAAAAGCTTCTTCTCCCTTCCTAAATCGAAAAGTCTCTCTATGGAAACAAATTAAATCGACAATAAACTCCTAAATCACGGGTCTTAAAAGCTTATTACCTATTAGATGATCGAAAATGGGAAAGGATTTTGATGTTTATGAAGTTTGTTATGTGGTTTAATGTCTTTTTTTTAAGTCTGTTAAGTTATCAGTTGTTGGTATTTTGTTTGGGTGTGGTATATTTGTATTGCTATGATGTGCGTTTAACTTATCAAACAAAAATTATCCTATTGTCTTTTATATATTCGCTATTCTGAATAATTCGCTACTCTGTAGAACTACGTCATAGCATTTATATTCTCATATAAGAAACTGATGTATACAAAAATGAATCGTAGTCTATACTAAAGTCAGAGATTCAAACCAATTAAAACAAAGATAAAATACAAACAATACAAACGTTAAAATAAAATAATCACTGTGATATTCTAACAACACAAACGTTAAAATAAAATAGATATAAAAATTTCGAAAAAAACATAGACCCGTGGTGTACCACGGATTTAGTGGATGATTGGTTGGTCTTTAACTCCATCCTACAGTCTTATTTTTTTTTAAATCATCATATCTTTACCAATCAAGTTGTAGCTTTATTTCTTAAAACTACAGATTTTGTATTATTCATATCAATCATGATGTAACTTTTTTTTTCAAAGTTACAACCAAAAAATAAAAACTTTTTTTTGTTTGTTGTAACAAGTCAAAAACGTAAAGCCCTATTTTTTGGGCTTTAAGAGTTGTGATTATAAAGTAGATTGTTGATAGTAGGTAATAATAATTTTCATGATAATAATATATTTTATTATAATATATTTCTCTAAGAACTCATAAATTTTCATGATTTTAAACTTTGTTTTAATTTTAGGATTGTTGGAATTTTTTAATGATGTTACTTATTATGAATTATTCATAAGTTCATTATTTATTATGTTAAAAGCAGCATAAAATTTCTAAATTATAACAATTTTTATTTTCATAAATTAATTTAATTAAAACTACAGCACATATCTTATAGTTACCAATCGCGTTTTTATTTTAATATAGTTACAGCTACAGCTTTATATGTACAGCAAAAAAGTCTATAGCAAAAAAATCTGCAGTCTAAAAAATGTACAGTTACAGCCAAAACATTTACAGCAAAAATTCTACAGCAATTAATCTACAGCTACAGCTGAACCAATCATCCACTAAATCCTAGTATTATTATATTTTTTGTCAACTATCAATTTCATGTTGAACAAGCTATCATATTAAATAAATGCCAACTTTAGACATATCCTATGAATATATATAGAAGTACATCAACTTTGATATAAATGAGCTTCTTTATGGTGTCACTTGCATCATTATTAGCGGTGACTTTGCTTTCGAAATACTAAACTCAAGGTTGAATTTGTTTTTTGTTTTTCAGAAACTAAACACATCTGTTCTCTAACCCCTTATAAATAGACAACGACACCATCCTCTCTTTTATCATTACAAAACACGACAAACAAACACACAAAGCATTTTCCCTAAAGATTCTTGACTCAAATGGCTGAACTTTCTCAGAATATTGTCCGATCCGCCTCCAACGTTAAAGCTTCATACTGGTACGCGGATCCGGAGAATGATTTATCGGTCAAATACATCGACTCAAAGCTCTTCACTCACCTTTTCTATGCCTTTGCTGATCTCGATTCTCACACCAACAAAGTCACTATCTCCGACACGAACCTAGCCAACTTTTCCACCTTTACTAATACCGTCCAAGGGAATAACCCTCACGTGCAAACTCTCTTGTCGATCGGCGGTAAAAAGGCAGACAATCACGCGTTAGAGTTGATGGCAAGTAACCACGATAATCGGAAAATCTTCATTGATTCTGCGATCTATCTCGCTAGGTCGAATGGATTCTACGGTCTCGATCTAGCATGGATGTTTCCAAGCAACGGCGTGGAGATGAACAACTTGGGGATACTACTGGAAGAATGGCAACGCACGATTCAAGATGAGGCCGAAAAAGAAAAGAAAGTACCTCTGCTCTTGACAGCTACGGTTTACTACTCCCCGGATTACTATTCGTATTCTTATCCAGTTAAAGCCATTGGCGAAAATTTAGATTGGGTTAACCTAATGTCTTATGATTTTTATGGACCGGGTTGGTCCCCAGTGACCGGGCCACCCGCTGCTCTGTATGAACCTTCAAAAGCATCAGGTATGAACCATAACCAATCCTATAACATAACTGAAGTTTTAATTCCCTAGATAAAAATAATGATGTTTATAGTAGTCAAATCACTATAACAATGGGGTTTTTTACATATAATAGTATGAGGTTTGTTTTCACTGACATGTAGATGTAGTATACCTGTTTTAAACCCTGGTAAAACAACGTCATCCGTAACACAAACCACCACGCTACATTCATTGGTTTTATATATACTAAAAAAACAATGTTTTTAGACCCAGACCGGACCGGCCGGTTGGATCGACCAGTTTGACCGATTGAACCGTGACCCGGCAATGTTTCCGGTCTGGGTTCTATTGAACCGCTAAAGCCCGGAAAAATCTGCCAAAATCCAGCGAACCGACAAAAACCCCACCCGAACGGTTTCCTGTTTTAGTAAAAATAAAAGGATTTAGGATTGTATCCATGGATAAATATTTTACATCAATAAAATATTAACTTTGACAAACGAAATAGTATTGAGAACTTAGGAGCAATGGAATGGAAGGAAAAGAAGCAACAACCAAAAATAAAAAGTTTATTAAGATAAAAACTAGGGTTTTTGACTTTTTATGTGATTTTATTACGTATTATTAATATCTTTAATTAACAGTTAATTTGTTTTTTCTATTTATTCTTCATTTTTGACTGTTTTTCTTTATTTCGTTATCACTTCTTTAATCGTTTGCTTTATTATTATTATTTATTATCAATATAAATTAATAAATTCTATGATAACTTTTCTATGAGAAAGAGTTAAAGTTTAAACATACATTAAATATTTATTTTGATCACTATGCTTACTTGATATAATATATTTTTATTTTATTTTTATATTTATAAAACTATATATATATATATATATATAAAAATTTACTAATATTCATTAATCAATTGATCCACGGTTGACTCATAGTTCAACCGGATGACCCGTGACCCGGCTGGCACTCTGATCCTTCATCCGGGTCCGATTTAAAAACAATGCTAAAAAAACTCAAAACAAGATTATGGAATCATGAGATCCAAATAATAGGTTTCACATCATTTTTCACTACATATAATATTAATTGTTTCTGAATATAAGCATTTCTTAATCATATATATGCTATGTATAAGTTTTGCATATATATTTTGCATTCAAATCAAATTTTATGGAATATAATACGAAAACTTGTTTCTCGATGTTGTAAGAAATTATAACTACTCAATATATTTGTAATAGGTCTAAGCGGCGACTCGGGGTTAAGCCAGTGGCTTGATAAACTTCCGGCGAACAAAATAGTCTTAGGGTTCCCATACTATGGTTGGGCTTGGACTCTAGAAGACGCCAAAATTAACGGCTATGATGCACCCACCGTTGGACCAGCAATATCATTGGACGGTTCTATAACCTATGAGAAGTTAAGGAACTATATTGTGAATAACGGAGCAGCGACATTTTATGATCCGACGGTGATCGGACACTATTGCTACGTTGGGACAACTTGGATTGGGTACGATGATAATCAGAGTATTGTGTCTAAAGTGAAGTACACTAAGCAAAAAGGTCTGCTTGGTTACTTCTCGTGGCATGTAGGAGCTGACTCAAATTGTGGTCTCTCTCGTGCAGGTTCGTCTTTACTGTTCTCTCTTTTTTGTTTTGTTTTGTATATGGTTGAATTTGAATGGTAACAACATGTGACTATTACCATGCTACATGTTTTTGGTGGTACTACCTAGTTGTGACTGTTTTATAGTATTAACTGTAAAGAGTTTTAAAGAGTGTTGTGGGTTCTTTTTACAGCATCGATAGCGTGGGATACCACAGAGGTAACCAAAGCATCTTGATAGGATACAAGAGGAAGACGCAGGTGAGGTGGCAAGAAGAAGATCGATACGGTCACGTAAACCGAATCGTAAGTATCAAGATTGAGGAAAACACAAGTCATTATTTCGTTGAAGTTGTTAAATAAGAGAATGAGTCTTCCTTATTTGGAGGAACCATTCTCCATGTTTCTGTTTCCTGCATTGTAGGAGTCAATGACTCCACTTTCCCATTTTCTGTTATTTGCTTCTGTACAATGTCTATTTAAATCAATGGAAAAACCAAAAATAGGTAGTCTTAACTACCAATCAAATATATGTGTCCTTTACGTTTCTTAAGCTTGTTTGATCAACATTGAAATGTTATATATCTGGGACCTATCACATCTCGTGTTGTTGGTGCATCAAGTCCAAAGTGAAGTTTGCTAAGCAGAAGGGTCATGTAGGTTACTTCTCGTGGCACGTTGGAGGTGACGATAATTCCGAACTCTCTCGTACAGTTTTGTCTTCTTACCAAATATTTATATTTTATTTGTAAATATACTACTTTTCTTAAGAAATAGCAATCACAATAACTATACATTGAAGGAGTATAAATCAGAAGTATGATTGACAAGTTATAGGGGATACGATTTGATTGGATTGTATCCTAATATATACAAATTTGTAATTATCTCATCCATATATAATTTATAACATTAGTTGAATTTGGGTTTTTTTCAGAATAGGATACTGCAGAAATGGAATGATCCCAAAGGAGTTTTAAGGTCGCCACTGTTCCCACAATGGCAAGTGAAGGAGATCAAAGAAACACGTTTGCTTCCTTATATATTAAATTTAAAATAAAAAAACAAGCTTGCTTCTATTGTTTTTTGTTTTGGTTTTTACGATAAAAAAAGTTTGCTTCTATTTTCTACCTAAAAAAACACAAATTTCCTTACATATTTATTTTTTTCTTGTCATCTAATAATATTAAAAATGATATAATGTTCACAATATGTGGAAGTCCTCTCAGTCCAGTGGTTTGACAGAGGATTCATTCATGCTTCATACAATCAAGAGTCCACAGTAAAATGCTAACTTAGCATCATCGAGAAAGAAAATATTAGCAAAACATCTTCTACTATGTAGCAAAACTCTCCCATGATGATTTCTCAAAACCGAAGATCCTCCTGTAATTCCATTTCTCTTAGACCAAGACACACCAACATTGCATTTGATCCACGGTTCCAGAGGCAATCTCCATCTCTTCTTGCATTGTGGTTCATTAGTTTCTTCCACAACCGAATTGCTTTCATCATTGATGTCTTGAGCCTCACTCCACTAAACACTCTCTTCAATAGCCTTGTTCACCATTTCTATTGCAGAAAAATGTTTACCCTCTATACAAAACTCATTCATGTTTTTCAGTATATACCAAAGTAACCAAGGAAAGCTTCTTCTTATGTTCCTAGGTATTTAGATCATCTTGGAGACTTGTAGTAAGAAAGAAAAATTAAGCAATATGGCCAACGGATCAAAACCATAGACCGGGGAGGGAAAAGAGGACAATGCCCATACATGTCTATCTAAGGAGCATGCGAAGAGCACATGATTGATGGATTCTCCCTCCATCCCACATACTTGACACCTAAAATCCATTATGACCCCTCTTATAGCGAACAGATCAAGCACATGAACCGACTCACTGAGAGCCTTCCACAAAAAGTTTTTAATCTTGGGAGAAGTTTGAATTTTCCATACCTTTTTTTTAAGATCATTTGTGGAATGCAGCATCTGAGCATCTATGATAATATTGCCCTTGTTCTCTAAGCAAGCTTTGTAGTACCCTGACTTCACAATATAATTTCAACTTTTGTTCAATTTCCAAATCCAAAAGTCCTCTCTACTCACCACCGGTTTCATAGCCAGAATACTCACCACATCTTGATGATAGAATAACTCATTGAACTTCCCGACATTCTAACCTCTAGTAGCTTCATAAATAAGGTCACACACCCGAAGGTTAAGATCAATAGTGTTATTCCTAATAAGGTTTCTACATCCTTGGAAGACCATCAATCCACAAATCAGTCCATACACTCAATGTTTTCCCATTACCAATCTTTTTCTTCATACCTTGGTAAGGAGATCTCTGCCATGAAGTAAACTTTTCCATCCAAAAGAGGGCCTCCTGCCTTCAGAGGCCTCTAAGAAGCCAATCTGATTGAAATATCTTCTCTTAAAGAACGTAGCCAGCAAGCTATTTGGGAATTGAATCAGCCTCCAAGCCTGTTTCCCCAAAAGAGCTTAATTAAGACATTCTAAATCTTTGAAACCTAAACCCCAAGATCTTTGGACATAAATAGTTTATCCCAGTTGATCCAATGTATTTCTTTTTTTCCTCTCTTATATTCCACCAGAACTCAGACATGGCACTCGTCAACTTGGTGATTGTGGCTTTTTGGCAAGCTTAAAACACGACATGGCATAGATGGGCATGGACAGACCTATAGCCTTAATCAAAATCTCCTTTTCTCCTTGAGATAGCATTCTCGAAAACCATCCAGACATTCTGCATTTCAATTTCTCATGGATGTAAGCTAACAAGTCAATCTTGGATCCACTAAAGCACTCAGCCAATCCTAGGTACACTCCTGCTCCTCCTTCATTATTTATACCAGCGATCCTTTTGAGATTCGTTTTCAATTCTTCTCCCACCCGACTACCAAAAGTCATTGAAAATTTGTTGAAGTTAATCAATTGTCCAGTTGCTTCCCTATAAACCTTTAGAATCTGAAACAAAACCCTAATCTCATCTATCTTGGCCTTAGAGATGAAAAGACTATCATCAGCAAATACTAAATGGTTAATAATCGGACCCTGGTTAGAGAAACTAAGACCATTGTGAGGTAAATAAAGTTTTACCCAATGTAAAACAACCTAGGTTGCAAGTTCACAACTAATCGATCGTAGTACTTAGGGATCGAATACAGAGAATTATAAACACTCAATAGCAATTTAAATTAAGAACTACGCTAAGTCAAACAAGGGGTTTTTAGAGTGATCAAACTGTAATAAAATTCGGTTTTAAAACAATATAAAGAAAGCATTGGGCGTTCGGGATTCTCAGGATTTTACAGTTTGAGTTATTCAAGTAATTTCTAGGGACAATTGACTCGATTTTATTCCTACAAAATGAACGCATATTTAGCTAAACAAGCTCTCGCGATTATTAGCTACTAATTCGAACTAGTCTTATCATTCTACTCTCGCATCGGTAAAGACTAAGATCTAATGCAATTGCAAACAGGTTCAATTGTTCATTCAATCCTAAAGGTCTAATTCTCGTCTTCCTAAGGAATCAAACTCATCAAACATCCTTTTCAAACAAGTAATGGAACGGTTAGAACTCCATACTTTATCTAAGATCAATTTCAAGGTGATCAACCCTAAATTTATTTTTTAAGAAGGTTTTTACACCTAAATTTGTTTTTCAGGAAAGTTTCCTTCATATTTAGGAAGACCTTCCTAAATTAGTGAGAATCCTTCCTAAATTTGTTTTTAGGAAGGTTTCAATCATATTTAGGAACACCTTCCTAAATTAGTAAGAATCATTCCTAAATTTGTTTTTCCAGAAGACTTCCTACATATTTAGGAAGGTCTTCCTAAATATAATGAGAATTCTTCTTAAATTTGTTTTTCAGGAAAGTTTTCTTTATATTTAGGAAAGCCTTCCTAAATTAGTGAGAATCCTTCTTAAATTTTTTTTTTTTTATGAAGGTTTCAATCATATTTAGGAAGACTTTCCTAAATTAGTAAGAATCATTCTTAAATTTATTTTTCAAGAAGGTTTCATACATATTTAGGAAGACCTTTCTAAATTAGTGAAAATCCTTCCTAAATTTGTGTTTTAGAAATGCTTTCTTTATATTTAGGAAGGTCTTTCTAAATTACTCAAAGGCATTTCTAAATTTTTTTTTTTTTCAGAAAGTTTCATACAAATTTAGGAAGGTCTTCCTATATTAGTGAGAATCTTTCATCAATTTGTTTTTCAGGAAGGTTTCCTACATATTTAGGAAGGTTTTCCAAAATTTGTGAGAATCCTTTCTAAATTTTTTTTTCGAGATGGTTTCCTTCATATTTAGGAAGGTCTTCCTAAATTAGTGAGAAAGCTTCCTAAATTTGTTTTCAAGAATGTTTCTTTCATATTTAGAAAGGTCTTCCTAAATTAGTGAGAATTCTTCCTAAATTCGATTTTTAGAATGATTTCCTTCATATTTAGGAAAGCCTTCCTAAATTAGTTAAAAGCCTTCCTAAAAGCTTTCATAAATTTGTCGAAAGTCTTTCTAAAATTGTTTTTTAAGAAGGTTTTTCCTACATATTTAGGAATGCCTTCCAAAATTAGTGAGAATCCAACCTGAATTTGTTTTTCAGGAAAATTCCTTCATATTTAAGAAGATCTTTTTAGATTAGTGAGAATCATTCCTAAATTTGTTTTTTATGAAGGTTTCCTTCGCTACAGCTTATGCTTGCGAAAAGGGTTTAAAAAAACTGAGATTTGAATCCGATTCATCTCAACTCATCAACGCCATCAATTTAGAGACGTCTCTTCTGAACTTATATGGCATCATTGAAGATATAAAGGCTCTTGCCCAATTCTTCAAAAATGTCACTTTTATTTGTATCTCTAGAGAACTCAATATAAAGGCGGATAGCCTTGCTAAACTTGCTCTTAGCCAAGTGCTTGTATAGTGTCGAGATAATATGAATGAAAATCCATCTTTTGAACAAAAAAAAGAAAAGTTTCCTTCATATTTAGGAAAGCCTTCTTAAATTAGTTAAGAGTCTTCCTAAAAGTCTTTCTAAATTTGTTTTTTAAGAAGGTTTTCTACATATTTATGAAGACCTTCCTAAATTAGTGAGAATCCTTCCTAAATTTATTTTTCAGAAAAGTTTCCTACATATTTAGGAAAGTCTTCCTAAATTTATTTTTTAGGAAGGTATCCTTCATGTTTATGAAGGCTTTACTAAATTAGTTAAAAACCTTCATAAAAGTCTTCCTAAATTAATCAAAAGCATTCCTAAATTTGTTTTCTAAAAAGGTTTCCTTGCATATTTAGGAAAACATTCTTAAATTAGTGAGAATCCTTCCTAATTTTTTTTTAGGAAGCTTTTTTCATATTTAGGAAAGTCTTCCTAAATTAGTTAAAAGCCTTCCTAAAACCTTTCCTAAATTAGTCAAAAGCCTTTCTAAATTTGTTTTTTAAGGTTTCCTACATATTTAGGAAGGCCTTACTAAATTAGTGAAAATCTTTCCTAAACTTTTTTTTGGGGATTTTGAGAAGTATCCTAAATTTTAATGAAATTTTGCAAAATACACTTAATCTATTAAAGTTGGAAAAATATACTTTTTATTACGTAAAAATACGTAGATACCCCTATACATGTTTAACTTATTATATAACTTAAGATGTCAAGTTATTAAACTTAAATTCGACATATAGTTTTGTATTTACTTTTTACTTTTAAACATATTTTGTTAGTAAATTAATATCTAAAAGCTAAATTCTTTATTAAATTAAAAAAATAAAGATCGACTTATTTTACACAGTCGACTTATATTTTGGTTGGTTTTTTTACATTTGTTGATTTATTTATACATTTGATTTATTTTTTTATGTTCGTTGACATAATATTCAGTTTCGTCGACTTATTTTAAACTGTTGACTTAAATTTTGTTTGGCTGATTTTTTTCTTTGCCAACTTGTTTAACCATTGACTTATTTTTTTATTTTTGTCAACTTAATATTCAGCTTCGTCGACTAATTTAAACTGTTGACATATATTATCGTTTGTTTGATTTTTTACTTTCTCGACTTATTTAACCATTGACTTAATTTTCAATTTTGTCGACTTAATTTTCAGTTTCTTCGACTTATTTTAAACTGTTGACTTATATTTCATTCGATTGACATTTTAATTTATCAAACCACTAACTTTTTTTTAAAAATTCTTTGACTTTTTTTTTATCGATTTATTGTAAATTATTAATTTATATTTTGGTTGGTTGACTTTTTACTTTATGAACTTATTTAAACATTTGACTTAATTTTTATGTTCATCGACTTGATATATTATTATATAAATCAATTAAATTATAAATTATAAAATTAATTCATAATTTTATTTTATAAAAAAAATATCAATTGATAATTTTAGTTAAATTAATATATTATAATTTAACTTAAGTTAAAAAATATTATAAATAAATCAATCATTTTTTTTTTCTAACTTAAACTTGTTAAATAAGGATAAAACTGTCATTTCAACTCTTAAAATATGGTATTTTTCAAAGTGCAAATATGGTATAAATTTCAAATTTCTAATAAGATTTAGGGTATACAAGCTAATTTTCCTTTTGTTTTTTAGAATGGTTTCCTTCATATTTAGGAAAGTCTTCCTAAATTAGTGAGAATCATTCCTAAATTTTGTTTAATTGAATGTTTTCGTTCATATTTAGGAAGGTTTTTCTAAACCTAAAACCTTCCTAAAAGTCTTTTTAAATTTGTTTTTTAAAATGTTTCCTATATATTTAGAAAGATCTTCCTAAATTAGTGAGAGTCCTTCCTAAATTTATTTTTCACGAAGGTTTCTTACATATTTAGGAAATGCTTCCTAAATTAGTTAAAAATCTTCCTAAAAGTCTTCTTAAACTAATCAAAAGTTTTCCTAAATTTGTTTTTTAAGAAGGTTTTCTTAAATATTTAGGAAACTTTAGTTTAACAAGTGGATGTCTCCAAATTTTTAACAAGTGGATGGCTAAAAAAAGGGCAATTATAAGAGCATCATTATCCATATATCATGCGGGTATCATTAACATTAATTTAATATTAATTTTAATAATAATTTTATTTTTAAGACTCAGATTTGTATGTCCAATGGTGATACTCAATCGGATTCTAAAACATAAAAAATAAAATTATTTTTTATAAAAAATAAAAGAAAAGAAAAATCAAATTATTATGTTTCATAAATTTTTAAATGTATCCGTTAAAACAAATTAAAACATAAAATCGCATATAGTAAAATAAAAAAAACTTAGAATGATAAAAAACATATAAATAGCATGATGAAAAACACAATTAACTCGGTTCTAGTCTTCAGTGGTGCCAAATTTTTGCCAAATATGTAGATGTCTCTGTAGAATACGTGTAGATATCTCTGAGTAAAATAATAACATGTACCCGAACTTGTACCCGAATTTTTTGGGTACAATTAATTGTGATCCGATCAGAATCTGTACCCAAAAAATTCGAACCTATATACGATCCAAAACTTTACACATATCTGTATGGATATAAAATTTATATATCCGACAGAACTTGTATCCGATAGGACCCGATCTGAATACTCTTATGTCGAGGCATATCCTAAACTTTCATTTTCATTAATAATATTTACTATAGAAAAAATCCAGAATCATCACGTGTCTCCGTGAGACCGTCTTTTGCGTCTCCACCTGTTGATCGGTGCCAAGCACAAATCTCTTCTTTAATTAATTTTTTATTTAACTTTTTTTACGAAACCCCTATCGTATCAGGGGTGATTAATCTCCATCTAGTTTTATATAACTAGATGATTAATACAATAATAGTATTTGAAAATTGACAGAGTTTTATGGATTTCCATCGGAAAATGGCATATACTGGTATTCCCAGATTATATCCAATGCATAACACAACAGAACAAAAACAGAAATAATTTTATGACATTAAAGTCTATGTTTTCAAACAAATAAAAACATATATAATACAAAAAAATTAGTTACGTCAATTCCTGACACGTCACTTGGCCGCAGACACATGTATCAACGTCTTCCTGAAATTGCAAAATCAATGTTTAAGAACAAATAAGAAATTAGACAAATTTAACACTATTTTAATCATAAGTGGGGAAAAAAAAACAGAAATTTGACAGATGTTCCATCGGAAAAATAGTTTTCTCCAGATTAAATCCAAATCAGAACAAGTTTTGGACAAAATTAAATCAATTTTCCCAAGTTTTTTTTTTTTTAAAGAAAGATATGAACAAGAAGGAAATTTACCTGGAGAATTGGAGATGTTGAAGATCATAGATGATACTTTCGTCTTTTCCTTATTCCTTTATCGTGATTATTATATGATATCGCGAGCAGTATAATCGAGAGAGAGAGAGAGAGAGATATTCTTTTTTCGACCATCTTCCTCTGCTTCGACGGTTTTGAAGGGATTATCAGATGGAAATCCAGCCATGGACAGAAAGAAGATTTTCTGAGTGAAGAAGAAGAAGAAATTTGAAAATATGGAATTGACTGTTTAAGGAGAATTTAAAGTTCTCGTTGTGTTTAACGGCTATATTAATCTTACCGTTGTATTGAAACAACGCTCGATAAGACAATTAGCCGTTAAACTGTGAAACTTTATTGGCCTTATAAAGAAAAAGTCACATGTTTGATTAACTCAATTATAATTCTAATTTTATTTTTGTAAGGTTAAAATACACTGGACTCGAACTATATGTAAATTTATGAAAAATGCTTGTTTTATTGAATATAAAATCGTTGCTATTTCATTGTACATATTACCACAAAACAAAAAAACTAGAAAGATCCGAGAAAGACTCGAGCAAAATGTTGTTGATTCGTAGCTGAAAGAGAAGCAAAACTTAATGGAGTTTGTTTCCTTTAACCGGTTGCTTAAGACGGTGCGCCGAGATAAGATGCGAGTCTTAGTATGTCGCTGAATATACCACCCGCCGTGACTTGTGCACCAGCTCCAGGTCCTCGGACAATAAGTGGATGATCCTTGTACCTTGTAGTTGTGAATGCTATTATGTTGTCTGAACCAGCTAGTTGCGCGAATGGATGTTCTTTCTTGTATCTTCGAAGTTCGACTGTTCCCTTTTGGTTTACTGCGTCCACCACTCCAACATATCTCAGGACCTGCGAATCAAGAGTTTATATTCATATGGTTAATATATGGTCGAATTGGTCAAACAGATCACATTTGTTAGTGATGAATGATGTTTTACTTCTCCGGAATTTTCAGCTTCTAGCCTTTCTTTTGCTAGATCTTCGTCGTACTGTGGGAGTTTCTCCATGAATTCTTCAGCGGAAGCGCATTCCTGAAAGTAAATATAGAAGAACATTATATATATTGAAACTGCTGGTTTTGCAGTTAGTGAGAGATATATATATATATATATATATAAAGATGGTTTACTTTTAGAGGTTCTGGGACGAGACTTCTAACAGGGAGATCAGCGAGGTCCAATCTGAGTCCAGATTCTCGAGCGAGGATTATCACCTATGTAAAAAGGAAGAAGTTTTGGTTCCATGAGCGAGATTATCATCAGTTGCAGAAGTTTGTTGTTGTTGTTGTACATAGAAGCGACAACGTACCTTCCTTGCAACATCAGTTCCGGATAAATCATCTCTTGGATCAGGCTCAGTGAAACCTGCTTTTTTAGCTTCAGCAACAACCTCGCTGAAACTTCGATCCCCAACAAAGTTGTTGAATAGATAACTCAAAGTTCCACTGCAACAAAACAAAAACACAAAAATCAGAATCAGAACCAGAACCAGAACCAGAAGGGAGCTCAAAGTCAGACTGTGGTGGAACTGTTAATTAACAGACCTGCAAATGCCCTCTATGCGTAATATCTTGTCTCCTGTCTCAAGGAGACCACGTAAAGTGCTGATGATTGGAAGACCAGCTCCGACGGTAGCTTCATAGAAGTAATGAGTGTAGGATTTCCTTTGAAGATCTCTCAGTTTCAAGTACTGCATATACCAAAAAAAGAAACATCAGCGAAGCGAAATAAGAACCGACCGGACAGGAACATTTCCTATTGAGTTTCTCTTACATAGATTCAAAAGAATGATACTCTGATGAGAAGAATATATCACCTGATCAAGGGGACCAGAGTTAGCCTTTTTATTTGGGGTAATGACATGGATTCCTTTCCGTAACCAATCATAGTAATTGCTTGCAATAGCTGAGTCTGCTGTACAATCAACCAGCACAGTGTTGGGGATAAAATGATTTCCATATACTTGTTGGGTGAATTTTTCCATATTAGCCTCAGTTCCCTTCTCGCTTAGAAGTTCTCTCCATCTCGACAAGTCAATACCACTGCAAGAACAACATATGGTACAAGTCACGTGATGGTAAGCAGAGGTGATGGTAAGCAGAGAAAAAGCATCCACAGTGTGGAACCGAGCTCAAGAGTTACCAGCAAATGACAGATGTACAAGCATAGATTTTCAACTCAATTCATACATGAATGGTAGAGAGGAAAGACGTAAAGGAATCTAACGGATATTAATACCCAATAGATAAAACACAAGATAGCAATCAAGAGAAAGCAATTGTGAAACAGAAAACTAGGCAAACTATCTAGGTTCATATGGATTATGATTAAAGAGTTTGGGGTATTTGTCTCTCTAGAGAAAAGCATAATATACAGTCATACCATCAAGAATGAAAGATCTATCCAGAAGCTATCATTCTTACATGTCACTTAAAAGCATAGTTTTTGATCCAGTGATTCCCAAAACACGTAGATCGATGTTAAATTCTTGTTTGAGAACACCAGCCTGGAAATCATTAGTTAATGTTTAATCAGCTTCTTAAAGGATGAACAGTCCCCAAAAGAAGTAAATGTAACGTTTTGTAATGAAAACAATAACATGGAACAACATTTGAATTTCACCTGGTCCCTCAGCTGATCAAGTAATGTAGCCCCAATCAAGCCTGGTCCTATGATTCCCATTGCTAATGTCGTTCTTGACAAGAAAAACCTCGAGTGAACAGCTCTTAGTGCCTTCACACTATCTTCACGTTTAATCACTACAGTAACATTGTACTCAGAACAACCTTGAGATATAGCACGGACATTGATATTAGCCTGCAAGTGTGATACAAAACATTAAAACAAGCAGTCACAAAGGAGTAATTTAGCAAAAGATAGGATAACAGAAGAATGGTCCCCCATCATGCTGGTTAGAGTATGCGTAACAATCACCTTTGCAAGGGCACTGAAAAGTGTACAGCTAACTCCAGGTGTACTAGCCATTTTCTGGCCGACTGCAGCTAAGATGCTACAATTTGGTATCACCTCAATCTGACAAAAAGATGATATTTTTCAAAACATTGAAGCTTGCGAATACAAAATTAAAAATTAAAAATGCTTTTGATTAGATTACGCAGGCAAGGACTGTGTTATCGGCAACAGTAAGCAAAACAGGGATCAGAAAGAGACCTGGGAAAGACGTCCAGCTTGTAACGCTTCACTAAATCTTGATCGCAGCGCCTCGGAAACAGCATTTACTTCCTTCTCAGGTACAGCAAAGCACACAGAATGCTCACTGCTAGCCTAGACAATGAATATCTTAAAGGTATAAGCGTCTGCCTCTATAATGACGAAAATTGGTATACCAGTAAGGTAGAGTTTGAAGTTAGGGCACCTGTGATATCATAATCACATTAGCTCCAACATCTTTTACAGCGCCAAAAATGTCACTAGCAGTACCAGGTACACCAGCCATTCCAGTACTGTCAAAATGAATTGGAAGAGGACAGTCAATAGGAGAGCAGTGAATTCAGCTTGTCATTTACAACTAATATAAACAAAACTCACACAGCCACGACAAAGGTAGCTTACCCTTCAACATTTATGAGGGCCAAATTGTCAATGGTTGCAAATCCTTTGACAGGAGTTGTCAGTTTAAGGTCATAATCATCTTCAGGAGGTTGACAGATTATTGTTCCCGGTGCAGAGAGATTGAAAATATTTCTTATCACAATCGGAATATTATACCGCATCACAGGAATGATGGTGCGAGGATGTAAAACATTTGCTCCAAAATAAGACTGCATAAAGTTAAAAGAGTTTTTATCAGAATTTTGTACTTGGCATGAATAAGCTCCTGAATCTTGAATAAAAAGAGTGCTAAGGTTACCATTTCCCACGCCTCTTGATAAGAAAGTGTCTTGAGTATTACTGCCTCATTAACTGCAGAAGAAAATGATGTGTTAAAATTACGTCTTTCGAATAAAAAATGAAATAGTGGCAAAAGTTTAGGACAGACCTTTACGAGGATCCGCACTGTATACACCATCAACATCAGTCCAAATTGTTACTTTACGAGCCCTCAATAGAGCACCCATAATAGCCGCAGAAAAATCACTCCCATCTCTTTTTAAAGTTGTAGGAATGTTTTGTGGAGTGCTAGCAATGAACCCAGTGGCAATAATTATTTTCGACGGATTCTGGGAGAACCACTTTTCGAGTCTCTTCTCGGATTCACCAAAATCAGGATCGACTTGATTAGAGCTGGTTGGATTTACAATCAGCACGTCTCTAGTATCCATCCACTTGCACTCAAGCCCAGTCTACAGTCAAAAGAATAGAGAATTGATTAAGTGTACAACCTCAATTATTTCACATTCAATTATCATACACATCATTCAAACCTTTCTGACAACATATGATAGCATCTGAGCAGACCAAAGTTCTCCATGTCCTGCAACAAAATCTGAAAATGACTCTGAAGCATGGCCAGCTGCAAATAAAAGATATTAGTTAATCCTTTGAAATCAGACCAAAACGAAACAGGAAACACAGATAAGAACATCGAAAGAAAGAAAACCAAAACGAGGTAAAAACATCCCATTACCTATGTACATCGCACGAAGCATTGCTTTAAGATTACTAATATCATTATGCAAATGTGACAAGAAACTCGCAAGATCATCTCCATCGAGAAGGTCACGAGCTGTCAACCTGTGCTTTTCCAGAACAGCTTCCAACGCAGATAAATAAGAATCATCTCGTGATTGTGCCTTGCGAAGTAAGTCAAACATCATATCTGTCACCTTCGACATTGCAGAAACAACCACTAGTTTCCTTTCCGAATTATCATTGATTATAACCTCTGCAACATTCCTTATCCTCTGCGAATTTCCCACACAAGTCCCACCAAACTTGTGAACACTCCACATTTCACCTTTAGGAATCTGAACTTGATCCAAAGAATTCTCCGTCGATACACCTTCAACTGCAACCAAGTTGATCAAACACTTAAGACCCCAAATCCAATATCCATGAATCAATTTTAAAAAAGCTCATAAACAACAACAAACCAGTAGTCGCTGTAGCCGAGAGATGAAAATCGGGAAGTTCACATCGAATCAAACCGCCGCCGCCGCCAATCGTCCTCCGCAACCTGGGGAACACAATACTTGTAGTAGAGACGAGTCGCCGCCGGAGACAAGGCGGTTTCGGGGGACGTACCAAACATTGCGGCGAAAAACATCCAAATCTAATCGGATTAATATTCGGCGGCGGAGAAACAGTAAATGACGGCTTCAGAGTCGCCATACCTGCTTACCGAATCACAGAGTTACAATGAAGATTCGATTCGAAACAAAAACCATAAATCCAAAAAAAAAAAAAAATCGCATCTACGAATCAATCGTCAAGCATTCCACTAAGAACTTAGCTACAACACGAAATGCATAAACCCTAAATTTGATTTCTCAGAGATAAAATGGGAGAGAAGAACACTTACAGTACCAGTTATTGATTTTTTTCCGGCGACGCGGCGGCGAAGAAGGGTGGAAAAGAAAAGGTGTACGGCTTTTCTCAGTCGCGCGAGGGATTTGAAATTTGTAGTCAAAAGGTTTTTTAGAGACCTGAAGAGTCCACCAGAGAGTGAAGAAGAATCTCTCTCTCTCTCTCTCTCTCTCTCCAAGAAGCGGCTTCACGATTGTCTATCAACAATAAATTGCCACGTGTCAATCTGTTTACGACTCCCAAATAACGTTTTTTGTCTTTATTCTGTTTTGATTAAAGGCCTTAACGGCCCATTTTGACGATCTATTAAAATTAGCCTGGCCCATTTAAAATTAATCTACACCTTGGGCTCACTGACGAAACTCTCTATTCATTTACGATGTCGATCAAAATTTGGGGTTATTTAAATAAATTTATGAGAATAGAACATAGTTGTTTAGGCATTGGCACTCGGTTTTGTTTGGGTTGTTCGGTTTTGGTTGTTTTTCGTTTCTGATTTTATTCTTGAGAAAATCTCTCCGAATTAGGAAGTCGGTTTTTTGGGTTTGGTGTTGATGAAATTCAATCTGGTTACTCGGTATGATTTCGAAAAAAAATTCTATTTTCGATGAGAAATTCGATATATTTTCAGTTAAATTTAGTATATTCTGGTTACTTTGGTTAGTTCGGTTCTTCAGTTATTTTCGTGGAAATTTCTTCTAGGATATTTTCTACAAGACATCCAATTTTTTTTCATAAACAAAAGGAGTATACTAATAATAGATACGCATTTAACTCAACCGCCATTTGATAATGCTTATTTTCTGTCATGATCCTTTGGTCTCGTGAATGACCCACATGAACCAACATGGACGATGATGATAATACAACTCGATGCTTTTTAATTCTTTATACGTAAATTTTAAAACAATATATGCTTTGTATATGATTAAAAAGTAACTATATAATTAAATATGATTTTAGATTGACCGATACGTAGAAGAACAACCTGTTTAAATTTGTGATGATCCGGATTCAAATATGGAGCTTAATATGTGTAGATTCAAATGGTTTACATCGACAAGTGTATCATATGTATTATAAAAAATCTTTGCATGTTCATGAAAATAAAATCGTTGCATGAGAGTGAGTTATAGGCATATAGCCAATGATTAAAACAAAAAAAAAGTATGAATCATACGAAATTTTGAATTGATCATATATAAAACCTGAATATATTATGTAGATTTTTATTGTCTTAATTTCTATATAATATTAATTATTAAATACCAAAAAAAAACCGAAATATTGGCTAACCCTTTCATACTTTATCTTATAACGTATATAAAAATATTTGGTAATGAGACAATTTGCTGGTATATATGGTATAATGGTAAACCATTTCGTTATATATTTATAATAACGTGTAAGTGTATGCATGCATAAAATCATAGAGTAATAGTCTCATCAACATATCGGTTTGGATGATTCATGGTGATAATGACATTTAACTAAAAATTATCCAAATCCCATTTTCTTTGATTGGTTTTTTTTAGTTATTATAGCCGCCTAAGATTAGAATCTGTGGGCTGCTTCATGATATTGACATATTTTTTATTCCTTTTTGTGGTATAACTACAAATTTAATATTCCTCTAAACACTAGGTTTGGTTGGGATTGATCTATTCGTGTGATGCGAGTCATTACCATTAGCTTAGTTGGGTCGCCTACGGCTAATAACGTGTTCGTGTCACTAATAAAAATAACATTATTAAAAGGAAATATTGAAATGAAAAATATCAGAAAATATCTAAAATACTTTTTGTAATTTACGACAAGTATAAATATCAAGTTTAAAAAAAAAAGAGAGACAAATATAAATATAATTATCTAAACTTCAAATAAAACTGAGGAAATTAATTCTAAAAGTACTAATTTAAGCCAAAAATTTCCAACTGGAAATTATGAAAATATAAAACATTACCTTAAGATATTTCTCAAAATTACCTATGTCATTTTGTATTAATTTGTCTCTTGACTTTTTACCCTTCTTATGTGGCTAGCTAGATGGTTTCATCTTTACCATGAACGACAGAAATAAATTGTCTTTAACATGAAAAGACTAATACATCTTAAATCAAGAGTGCCATGCCAGAAAAATTTTAGTTACAAAAAAAAAAAACAAATGTTTTCACTTTCGTGAGCGAACATAAACCAAAAAAAGTTCTTAACTCCTAGCTATAACCAAATAATCAAGTAGTTTAATTGTTCGAATATTGAACACGTACTATAAGTATACAAGAAAACATGAATTGGTCCACAAAAGCGATGGACACAATCAAAAGCCAAAAATAAACAGAAGACCCTCGTAGAACGTCTAATCAATTTGGTCCTTACCTCCAATATATTCAACTTTTAATTCAATAGTACACAATTCAACAAAACCCCAAAAATTTTGTCATATCAAACGTACTCAACTATAGAAAAAACGATTTTGAAAATTTTATTTGGTCCCCCTCCTATGACATTTGTGGTTGAACATAATTATTATTGTTGACGAATCTCGTGATATTAATGGCTATATATGGGACATGTGTAGAGATTGTATAGTTACAGTCACGTATAATCATTTAACGACTATATAATTAAAATTAACTGGTGACTTTTTATAACTTATATTTCCCAATCTTATCATACTTAACATTTGGTCTTCTTAGAAGCTCAATAATACGAGCATTTAAATAGGAAATGGAGCCATTCTTATGAAAGCATGAGCTATGATTTATATACACTACCTTGGTAAAAAATAGACTATGCATGCATGTAGTCTGGCGTGTTAGAATTGACTCCAAATGTTGCAAAATAAATAATAATATATAGACAATTCATTTATAAAATATAAATACAAACTATGGTATTAGTTCGAATTTTATTATCAAAATCGAAGTCTCAAAGGTTTTTTTTTTTTTTGAAAATTGTTTGTTAAATGATTGTTTTAACTGTTTTAGCTGTAATAAGATATCAAAATAGAAAAAGATTAATTAATATGATTGATCAACAAAAATATACTTTGGTTATGATGATCTTATTGAGATTCTAGTTTTTATTATATAAAAGTAATTTTCTTACATCAGAACAAAAAAAAAATACTAGATTGATGATATATTGTTAGTTTTTTATTAGTTAAAAGTACCCAAACAAAACATGTAAAATTGTTCTTTAAAAACCAAAATAAAAACATGTAAAATTGTTAAGATTACTATACCTTTTTCTTAATAGAATGTTAATATTATTCAAATTAAACAAAAAAACAATTACAATAATCGTTTCAACATACTAAAAATGGTATATTCGAGAAAAAATGTGGTAAACTTGAAAAATTATACCATAAAGATATAAATATTTTCTACAATTTCTTAAAACAAAAAATTCTGCTAAACTAATTTTTCAAATTCTCCTCTAGTTATTACTTCTACTTTTATTTCGATGAAGAAATAGCCTGATATTCTGTCTTTTTTTTTTTTGAAACTTCTGATATTCTGTCTTGTTGTTAAAGGATTTTACATTCATGTTCAATAATTATTTCGAGAGATGTCTAACAAGCTATACGATTTATAAAAAAATAACGTGGCCGGTTTAGTACTCTTGTATAGAATAATCATTCAAAATCCATAATATCCATCTAATCACAATATTAGTATTGTAATGTAAACCATCCATCTAATCACAATATTAGTATTGTAATGTAAACCAAATAATAATGCACCGTCGACATAAAATTAAGGCATATTGAGTTCAAAGATTAGCACGGTACTCGATGTCTGTCCAAATCATGACATTGTAAATCATATAATACGTACTAATCAATTTTTTTTTATATGAAATATCAAAAAAATTAAAAGATATAGTATTTGATAGAACGAGTGTGATTAGATCTGATCGATGTCGTCGTCAAAACTTAATCCGCGGAATTGGTGTGGGGAAAGAAAAAGAAATTTTTGAGTGCATTTACATGATTCGATTATAGATAGGTGGGGAGATGATGATGATGATGATGATGAGTGATGACAATAAATCTAACCTAATTCAATTTTCTTTATAATAATTATTCTTTAGTCTTGTAACCATCTTTTACATATCAACTTCATTTTCTAACCTTTCTTTTCTTTTTGTTCCGTCGTCACTTTTTCCTTCTTCATTTTTTTTCTTTTCTTCAAATGTTCACTTTCGTGCTTAGTGAGATTTTCTTAAATAGATAAATCTGACATGTCCGCTTGGTTAAACTTTAAACATTTAGACATTAATATAATTACGCTTACACAAATATATTTTTTGTAAACAAATATCTTTAATCATACACATTATTATAACCATCTTTCTGATAGTTCATACTTAGCTTAACCATAACCACAAGCCTCAAATTGCAAATCCAATACATAAACGGTATAATGCGATTTATAGGCATCCAATGGTTGCATATATTTTACTTGAGAATCAACGAGATTGACAAAAATTATACTAGACTTTTTTTCCTTCTAAACGACGATATTATTTTAGCTAATTGAGTTTTGGCAGACAAAATAATATTGGTAATAGCTTACATACGTTCGATCAAAAAAAAAAAAAAAGAAGCTTACTTATGTATAGAATTTACCAATAATAAAGATAAATTTTAAAAGCATGGAAAGATAGACCTATAATCGAAAGAAAGACGTACAAGTACATATCCGCTACGTACCTATTTAGACATTGGTCGTACATTTACAAATATTAAAAAAACTAATTGAATTACTTTATAAAAGCAACAAGAATAAGAACTTGTTCCAAAGTGAAATGTTTCGTCTCACGTTTGGGAAATTAAAGCTTTAAAGGCGAATATTGGACCAAAAATTATTCTAATTGACATGATATGAACCAATAAAAAGGAAAAAACAAAAAAAGAGTGAGCACTAAGATGCTCTCGATCACTAAATTTTGGGTCGATCCATCTATATATCTTGGATATTAAATCAATGATATATTTGGAATCAATACCGGAGCTAAAATTGGTTTTAGGTCGATTCCTATAATTATATAGTCAAAAAACCAAAATCCGAATATTAGATAATAAAAACCAGATTAGATATACCTAATAAAGTACGACGTTTGTGCACTTTGCTATATTATTCATTGGTGTAGTCTTTTATCTCACTTTTTCTTTTCTTTTGTCCCAATGACTTCGGCAAACATGAAGGAAGGTTGAAAGGAAAAAGAGGGTAATGAGAATATAATTGCTATTATCCCTTACTCTATACTTTTTATATAATAGTGAAAATGTTTTGGATATAATATAGATCACTTGAAAATCAGGTTAAAAGGCAAACTGACTTTTCTTTTCTTTTTTGCTTTCTACACTCCACTGTTCTTTGGATCCTTTTTAACCTTTTCGCGATGCTTCGCACCATGAAGTTTCGTAACTTAGGCTTTACTAGCTCTTGACCAAAAAAAAAGGCTCACTAGCTAGACTTACGATTATTACAAGATTTTGCTTGGTGGCTGAAGGGTGATAATGTGAAAAAAAAGAACTTAGAAAATGATGATGATATGGTTACTTGCTATTAAAAAATAGTTTGAATCGGTTTCACGATGTATTGTATATGTGCTAAATACGGTTGTCACTAAATCATGTAGACCGAGTTATTGTGGCATACGATAAATTTTGTTTATTTGTTGTTGGATACATTCATGAATAATTTCTAATTAAAAATATTAACTAAAAAGGTGATCTACAAACTGGTCACATGATTAAGCATTTATATGACTTTTGATTTAAATGTTTAGTTAAAGTTAATACTGTCATTATCACAATACAGACAAATTAGCCGTAGGTTCTGATCAGTCTCCACTAATTATATTTAAGCTTTGCATGTGTTTCTAAAAGTACACAAAAATCTTCACCTAATATGCCCTCCCTTCTCCATCTTAGCAAGCACTATTTAATTTAGTATATGTTATCCTACATTTTGATTAATAATTATTAATTCCCAAGTCCTTTAACAAATTTTTTTTTATCAATTCCCAAGTCTAGATCACCACTTAATTATTATACTACACTTGTTGATGAACCTTTTCTTTTATTTTTATTTTTGTCCTAGATGGACCTTTTACTTTGAAATTAGTATAGATACATGTACTAATTATATTTCCGTCTCCTTCGTTTATTTATTTTATTAAGTAGTGTTACCTTTATCTATCTTCGTGTATTCTTTAGTTACACGTTGCTTTAGTCCGGTTGTTACGTCTATGAAATGTCTATTCAGAAAACCCAAAACAACAAAATGTCCACAAAACAAAGTCATACTCATATATTGACGTTTCTGCAAATTGGAATGCCCTAAAAGACTACCACATTTTGCAAATCAAATTGTTTTTTGTTTTATGAATATTTTTGACGAATGAAATTCTAATATTTTAATGAAACAAACTAACATTTTACGATATTCCCTAAAACCATATAGATTAGTTCGTAACCAATATCACCAGGAACACCACTTTTGTGAAATGAAGATTCCTTCCCACCAAATAGTTTTAGTACACTACAAGAAAGAAGGGTTAAAACCGACGGAATTACCGACGGGCACATATTACCGACGGAAAACCGACAAATAACCGACAAAATTGAATCTGTCGGTTTCCCGTCGCTTAAAAACCGAGGAAGTGTAAATCGTCGGTTTTACGTCGGTTTTACCGACAAAATAACCGACCAAAAACTAATTTGTCGGTAAACCGTCGGTTTTTAACCAAGAACTGGTCGACCATCGGTTTTCCGTCGGTTTTACCAACATAATTACCGACGACTGTACCGACGAACCGCCTTACCGACTGAAAACCGACGGCGAATTACCTGTTTAACCAATTACCGACGAATTACCGACGGTTTACGCGTCTAGTTCCCTTTATAAACAACCTCGTTCATTCTGTTATCATAACATATTTTCTCGACAAAATAACTCATTATCTTCGTAAAAATACACAATAATCAATGTCTTATTTCCGGTCATGGATGGACCAACCGATGAAGGATCCGGAGTCAAATACAATAAATGATGATTACGCACGAGGTGTTGGAGAGTTTATGGATATAGCTTGTCGGCAACCATCTGTCCGGAAAACTGGTATGTTGAAATGTCCATGTTGTATTTGCCGGAATTCTCGTAATGTTAGGATTGATTACGTTTGGAGTCACTTATATACCAATGGATTTATGGATGGTTACAAGATTTGGTTGCTCCATGGTGAAAGACCGAAATGTGGTAGTACTAGCGAATCATCATATGTTCTGAATAGGATAGAAGAACATAGAACGGATAGTGTAGATTTTGGTGTTGGTACGGTTCAGATGGTGAATGATGCATATCGAGAACATATAGGGACGGTGGAAGAACCTAATTTGCATACGGATGAAGAACCAAATTTAGAGGCGAGAAGGTTTTTTGATATGTTAGACGCATCTAAACAGCCATTATATACAGGATGTAGAGATGGTCATACTCCTTTATCATCTGCAAGTAGATTGATGTCGATAAAAACAGACTATAATTTGGCAGAAGATTGCGTAGATGCCATAGCAGATTTTGTGAAAGACATCTTGCCTGAAGATAATCTTTCTCCGGCTTCATACTACGAGGTTCAAAAATTAGTATCTGGTCTTGGATTGCCATATCAGATGATTGATGTCTGCATCGACAATTGTATGATATACTGGAGAGAAGATGAAAACCTGAGGAGATGTAAATGGTGTGGTCAACCCCGATTCAAAGAAACAAGCGGGAGATATCCTATTCCACATAAGAGGATGTGGTATTTACCCCTTACAGATAGGTTGAAGAGGTTATATCAATCTGAGCGTACAGCAGAGGCGATGAGATGGCACGCAGAACACACAACAAAAGAAGGGGAAATTACGCATCCTTCTGATGCGGAAGCTTGGAGACATTTTCAGACTGTATATCCGGATTTTGCTTATGAGCGAAGGAATGTATACCTTGGATTATGTACAGATGGTTTCAATCCGTTTGGCAAGCATGGAAGACAATATTCTTTGTGGTCAGTAATTGTAACACCTTACAATTTACCTCCATCGTTGTGCATGCGTCGAGAGTTTTTGTATCTTTCGATTCTCGTTCCCGGTCCTGAACATCCAAAGAGATCACTTGACGTTTTTCTACAACCATTGATTTATGAGTTGCAAATGTTATGGGAACACGGTGCTGAAGCATATGATATATCCTGCCAACAAAACTTTCAGATGCGAGCGGTACTTATGTGGACGATAAGCGACTTTCCTGCTTATGGTATGTTACCTGGGTGAAGAACGGACGAAAGACATGTTGGTTTGATTGTCATAGAAGATTTCTACCTCCGCGTCATCCTAATCGTCGTAGCAAGACTTTGTTTAGGAAGAACAAGCGAGTGAATGATGTTCCACCTCCTACAGCAGATGGTGATGATATTTTGATTCAATTACAGGATTTTGGAGCATCGAGGACTCCTAATGTTGGTGGGCAAGGGCATTCAAATTTATTCGGTGCTGGTGTGAATCACAATTGGCACAAAAAGAGCATCTTTTGGGATTTGCCGTATTGGAAAGACCATCTGTTGAGGCACAATCTGGACGTCATGCACATTGAGAAAAATTTCTTCGACAACATTATGAACACCGTCTTAAACGTACAAGGGAAGACAAATGACAATTTAAAGTCTAGATTAGACCTAGCAAATATATGCTCACGACCGTAACTCGAAGTATTGCCAGATGGAAAGTGTCCAATACCGACATATCGTTTAGAAGTACCAAAAAAGCAAGTGTTCTTCAACTGGATTATTTGTAGTGTCAAGTTTCCTTATGGTTACGCATCCAATTTACGTAATTGCGTTGACCTTGCAGAAGGAAAGTTTAGTGGAATGAAAAGTCATGACTGTCATGTTGTGATGCAACGCCTACTTCCATTCGCTTTTGCACATCTTCTTCCACAGAACGTTCATGAAGCTATTGCAGATAAATTATATTTACCCAATAATTTTTATAATTAATTAGGCCATTTACTTTATACCAATAATTTTTTATAATTAATTAATATTTTTAATTATGCAGCTGTTGGTAGTTTTTTCCGAGATATATGCACAAGATCACTTACAGCTGACGGTATCCGCAATTTAGAGGCAAATATTCCGCTGATTTTGTGCAATCTCGAGAAGATATTTCCACCGTCATTTTTTGATGTTATGGAACATTTACCAATTCACCTCCCTCGAGAAGTAGCATTAGGAGGCCCTGTTCAATATCGATGGATGTATCCGTTTGAGTGTTATATGTTCCATTTAAAAAAGAAGGTTAAAAACTTAAGCAAGGTCGAGGGTTCCATTGTCTCGCAGAGCATAAACGAAGAAGTTTCACACTTTGCTGAATATTACTTTCCATCTGACGTTCAAACAAAGAGTCGTAAGCCTTCTCGGCACGATGATGGAGGCGAACGACCAAGTTATCCTGTCTAGGTACCTAACTTGTTTACACAAATTGGTCGCTTAAGTGGGAAAGGAAAGAAACGTCAACTTTCAGAGCAGGAGTACACGCATTTGCATAGGTATATTCTCAACAATTATGAGGATATTCTGCATTATGAGAGGTAATTAATATTATGATTTTTTTAAAGGTTGTATTTTTATAAAATACTAATAAGTTTGATGTAGGATTTACATGGCCTTAATATGTACCTACTACACGGGTTACACTGAAGAACAACTTGAGAAAGTAAAAGAGGAAGATTTTTCTGTTTGGCTTGCATTTTATGTAAGTGTTATATATATTTACTACTTTTAAAAAATTACATGTCTGAAATTATAATTAAATTGTAATTAACTTATCACAGGTAAAAGAAGAGGTAGAGAAAGGTCAATCATTTCCGTCATGGTTATTAGAATTCATAAACAGGCCTAACTACAATGTAACTTCATACCCGAGATAATGTACGAGGGGATACGCATTTAGGATTCATGAGGAGGGGTCAAAGAGAACAACAGTGGATTATGGTATCTCATCGACATCTGATGATATTGTGTATTATGGTATCCTTAGAGAGATACTAGAAGTTCAGTATCCTGGCATGATCAACTTAAGGTGCATTGTATTCCTCTGCGATTGGTACAATCCAATTATTGATACTGGTGTTCGAATTGACAAATTCGGAGTTACATCGATCCACTCACGACGAAGACTAATGAAATATGACCCTTTCATCCTTGCATCACAGGCAGATCAGGTATAAATATGTGGTTCATTATTCACATAAATTAAAGTTTTATGAAATTTATTAATTTTTGCGAAATAACATTTTCTTATAAATTTAGGTTTGCTACATTCGATACCCACAAGTCATAAATCGGATAGATCATTGGTTGACCGTAACACCTATAAATCCAAGAGGAGCGGTATATGGAGTTGCCGATCATGAGCCTTTGCAACCTAGCAGAAGTGGTTTAATGGCCCCAGTTGAGCATTCTCTTGAAGTCGACCTTGTAGTTGACTTCACTACTTTCACAGATGATAGAGTTCACGAAGACTCTGAGCAATCTGTAGGAGAGTTTGACGATGATGAAGACTCAATTTCTTCTGATTATTAATGTGTATTGGATCATATTATTTTTTTAATCGCATTATTAGTTTAATTTTCTTATCATTATATACTATTTTTGAATACTTAATTTTGTAGACTTAAATGAAAAATAAACATTAAATAAACCTAATTTTAATAGTAAACCCCCAAACACTTACAACTATTTATACCTGAAACCCTAAAGTCTTAAAAATATTTATAACCTAAACCGGACATCGTCGGTTTTCGGTCGTTTTTTAGTTACAATAACCGACCGAAAACCGACGGTTTATACCCTAAACTCGATTCCGTCGGTTTTCCGTCGGTTATTGTAACTAAAAACCGACCGAAAACCGACGATGTCCAGTTTAGGTTATAAACCGTTGGTTTTCGGTCGGTTATTGTAACTAAAATCTGACGGAAAACCGACGCACTTATAATTGTGAATCCAAATATAAACTCCTGCTATCAAAATCAAGTAGTTTCTAATTTTTATTGATGTCTCCAACTACGGTAGACTACATAGCAACATTTAAAAAGATATAAAATAGATACATTTGTAAATTCTTATGAAATGCCAACGAATGGTATAAGTGTTATGGTATAAGTGTTAGGTATACTTATATTTTTTGAATGTTGATTTTTTTTATTTGTAAAATGTTTAAAGAATGATATAAGTAGATCGTGAAACCTCTAAATTGGAAAGTTGAATGTTAAATTATCATTAAATAACTCTAATTTTACTTCCAAACCCTAAACCCCAAACCCTTAATCCGTTGGTTTTGCGTCGGTTAATTCCGTCGGGTTTCAGTCGGTTTTGTGAATTTATTTCCCCGCGTTCATTTTCCCAAAAAAATTCCAACCCGCGCCTTTTCATGTGTTCCGTCGGTTTTTCCTCGGTTTGGGTCATAAATATTTAGATAACCGATAGAAAACCGACGGAAGGCATATATGTCCTCGGTTTTCCGTCGGTTTTGGGTAATTTTAAACAAAATAAATACCAAAGATCTGGTGTCTTCCTCGCCATTATCGCCCATCTCTTCCTCCTCGCCTCCTTGCCATTATCGCATAGACTCGATTTTCTCTCCATCGTTATCCTCCTTCTCCTCCTCCATCGTTCTCCTCCTTCTCCTCCGGTACAAAGCGGCAACTCGAAACCGAAATCTCCTTCTCCTCCTTCTCCTCTGGCGCAAAGATGTAAGATTTCTTCCTCTAACCGAAAATCCTAAAGGTTTGTTTGATTGGTTAATATTAGTTATGTAAACTTTGGTTGATTTGGTATGTAAATCTCGGCTTTTTAGTTTTGGTTGATTTGGTTTAGATTAGGTATGTAAATTTTGTTTGTAGATAGTTTAGGTTGATTAAAGTTATGGAAATTTTGTTTGTAGATAGTTTAGATTGATTAAAGTTTTGTTATTTGTTGGATCGTAGGTTGTTTTTTTTTTTGGTTGATTTATACATTTATAAAATTTATTAGTTATTAAATAAAAATAAATATAAAAAGCTACGATTTAATAAAATCTTAAAATATATAAAATTGACAAGTTCTATTTTTTTGGTCGTTTTAAATAAAAATATGTATTTGTGATTTTTTTGTGAATTATATATTTTGTTACTAATTTAATAATTATTAAAACTATTTTGATTTTAGAATTATATTTTTTTTAAAAGGACGAAATGGCTTTATTTTTATGAATTTATATATTTTAAAATTTCATTGAACTCACTGATTTTTTCGTAATTTTAACATTGATTTTTTTGTAATTTGAAATTATTTCAATAATGTTTATTTAACATTTTTTTAATTTATGAAAAGGATTACGGTGGGAATTATATGACGAGTCAATTGGGCCGCTCGACCCAAGCACCGACGGATAGAACGAGTGGATCGCAATCCGCTACTTAGAGCGATACTCCTGTTCCACCGATGGAGATGAGTATCGAGGATTTCGTGTCGCAGCCAGGACGAGAACGATTGACAGTTCTGGACCCTGACCGACGAATATACAAATCTACATGGTAAGTCCATTTTAAGTTTTTTAATATTTGTTTTCAAATTAATGAAATCTCATAGTTTTTAACATTTTTGTTTCATGTTTTTAGGTTTGGATATTCGCACAATGGCATTTCAAAGTGCTATCTGCGAATGATGCAAGAACTCTTGAAAGAACCTTATCCACAATTCAATCTCATACCAAAAATAGAGAAAGATATTTGGTTTAGACAATTTGCTGTAAGTAAATTTTAAATAATGATTTAAATAATGATTTAGGATTTTTATTTAATTTTAAATACTAACAATTGTTTATTTTATTCTTTGTAGCAAGAATTTACCTGGGATAGGAATATAACGCATGAGGTTCGTATGGCGTTTGACAAGGACATTCAGAAATATTATAGTGGGCAAATTAACGAGTGGAAGCAAAGGTGGCAATTGGGGAAAACACCAAGGAATGTGAACAAAGTGTTTTAACTTCTTTTTATTTTATTTTTTATTTTTAATAATTTTCTAACTAATCGTGTTTTTTAAATTAATAATAGTATGAGGAAAATGGTGTGTATCCTTCACATTTATATATGATGGAGCATATGCACACCAACAAAAAAACTAAACAAATAGACGATCCTGTTGCAAAAGAAATTCTTGAGTCTTCGAGGAAGAGGATTGTGGAGTTTGCGGAAAGCCAAAATTCGACTCCAGAAGACGTACCCATAGAGGTTATCAACAACATCGTTAGAGAGGTAATTTAAAAAATTTTAAGTTTAATTTGATTTTTTTATATTTATTATTAAAATTTACTAATCTTTTTTCATAACAATTTATAGGAAGCACCCATAAAAAAGGGTCGCATCTTCGGGTTAGGAAAGCTAACGGGAAGTCGGGGATCATTTTCATCTGCTCCATCTTGTGGCATCGACCATGTCGCCCTCGAGGAATCTCTGAAAGATAGGGATGAGCGGATTGCAGCTTTGGAGAAGCAAATGGAAGACGATCGAGAGGCGAATAGACGCAATTTTGAAGCTTTCAGACAGGAGATGCTTGGTTTACGGATGAACCTGCCTCCAAACCCATACTCGCCTAATAACCCAACCCCCTAGTTTTTTTTTTTGTATAATTTCAGAATTTAATATTTAAAATATTAATATTAATTTTAATTTTAATTCTATTATTTCATTTAATTGTTTTATAAAAAATATAATTTTAAATGTAAAATTAATTAATATACCAGAGGTTTCGGAACTGGTTTGGAAAACATATTCCCGTCGGTTTTGCGTCGGTTTTTAAAAATAATCTGTCGGTTTGGAAAACATATTCCCGTCGGTTTTCCCTCGGTTTTTAAAAATAATCCGTCGGTTTGGAAAACATATTCCCATCGGTTTTCCCTCGGTTTTTTGTCTCAGTTAACTGTCGGTGTGACCGGACGGTTTACTGTCGGTTATTCGTCGGTTAACGTTTGTCAGTTTTTTCTCGGTTATTAGTCGGTTAAAGTTCGTTGGTTTTTCCTCAGTAATAACCGAGGAAAAACCAACGGAATTGGTTTACCGACCAACAGAACCGACGGGAATATTTCGTCGGTTTACCGTCAATTAGACTTTTTCCGACGATTTACCAACGAATATGCTTGTCGATTATGCGATGTTTTCTTGTAGTGGTAAATGAATTATATATATATATATATATATATATATATATATATATATAATCATTATTGCACTGATGTAATAAAGAGAAATGGTGGTGGATTCGGAGAATCAATCAATCAATATTATATATATACACACACACATATATACATATGTAACATATGGGACCTTTTCATGTTTTACTACATGAAAATTAATGTTTTGCTGATTTCAATTTTCAATGTAATGTACCATACATATTTTTCAAATTCACATCTTCCCTTATAATCATTAACTTTAGTTATAAACTGCACTATATAAAATACAGAATAATATGTGTATATTATGAAATAGAGAAGCCCATTTCTTTGATATTTTGACAATGCTTTAGAGATTTTAAACATAATGCTAGCAAGTCTCATGACACATTATTGACTGGGGATGAACTATTCATATATATTCTCCAATGAGTCTAATCTTTGTATTATTATTTTTTATTAATTAATTTATAAATTTCCTTTCCCTTCTTTAATAATAACGACCTAACAAGTTTTTTTCAAAAAAAATAATAATAATAACGCCTAACAAGTTTATGCAGTAGTAGTTAGGGGTGTTATGTTATTACGTACAGGTAAGAATATAGGGTTTAGTTAATCCGATCTGATTAGGATTATAATTTTTTTACCCATGCACTAAATGGTTTAAAGCTAATTTTGATGGGTTTATGGGCTAATACTGAAAGAGAGATCAGAAAACTTGTATTCTCACAAGCAACTAAACTGATATGTGTTTTTCTCCAAAAAAAAAAAAAAACTGATATGATATGTGAGGTTATCAAAAAAAAAAACAAAAAAAAATGATATGTGTATTATACATTCAATATATACAAAATAAAAAATCATATTTAAACGGATCAACTTAGTCTAGCCCTCAAATTAGAATCATATAAAAATTACAAAAGTTTTGACCCGTGAACTTCAAGAACCAAATTGACTTAATCTTAATCTGTTATATATACGTTACAAACCCGTGATGGACCGAGTCGGGATGGATAAATCTGATTGACACCTAGTAGTAGTTGGTGCTGATAAGGATGGACCAATTTGATTTTTCAACACTTTATGTGTTATTTCTTCCTTCCACTTTCTTTCAGCATTTTACTTGTCGTCTCTTTTATATAATATGAATGTAAATATAAATGTCATTATCTGTTATGCAAGTATACGTAACACATTTCATATAAAACAAATTAGTGAAAAGCTCAACTGTGAAAAAGACATCATAAACAAACAAAACAAATTTTGGCTGAAAATTCCTTAACTTATCAACCCCGACGTGAAGGAACCTACTAATATATACTATATATGTAAATTCTAAATGCATTCGACGACTATATATATGAGTAAAATTCAATTCACACTAGTTGTATTATTTTTTTTTTCTGATTAACGCAAGTTATTTTAATATTTAGTATTCATCTTATCACGTTTCATCCCTTCAAAGCATGAACTCGGCCACGTACGTCCCCATCTATCTTGTTCGTTTGTATAACTTAGGAATTCGGTATTTATTATAAATCTATGTATAGAAGATAAATTAAAAAAGAATATGAAAACGTATAATGGGACAAATAAGTCTATTCTAAAATGATAAAAAGCTCTGAAGAAATTTTATTTCAGTGGTGTTAGGCGTAGTTTCTGACATAGGAGCAAAAGCGAGAATTAGATATGGACAAATGAACATGTCGACAAAATATAAACAAAAATGAAATTGAGTAAAAGAAAGACAACCGAATATGTCTTTTTCTACGATTTTGGTTTATCTTCAAACTTATACTTTCTCAACCTGTTGAGTACTCCTTCCGTTTCACAATACTTGTCATTCTAACCTTAATTTTTTGTTTTAAATTAGTTGTCATTCTGCAATTTCAATGCACATTTATGACTAATTTTTCCATTTTTATCCCTAGTTTTAAGCTTATTAATTATTTATACTCCCTCCGTTTCACAATACTTGTCATTCTACCCTTATTTTCTTGTTTCAAATTAGTTGTCATTCTACAATTTCAATGCACATTTATGACTAATTTTTCCATTTTTATCCCTACTTTTAAACTTATTAATTACTCATATCAAATAAAACATTGTATTAATTAGGGATAAAATAGACTTTTAATATATTTTCTTAATATGTGTAAAAGAACCTAGAATGACAACTATTTTGAAACAGAGGGAGTATCAAATAAAACATTGTATTTATTAGGGGTAAAATAGATTTTTATACTGTTTTCTTAATATGTGTGAAATAACCTAAAATGACAACTATTTTGAAACAGAGGGAGTATTATTTTAAAAAAAAATTTGGCCTAAATTTAAAAAATGTAAACATACACATCTATAGTGACACAAAAGTCTCTAATTAGAGAATTTTTTAAAAAATACTATTTTTGAAGTGTCATTTTACAAAAATAACACATTTTCAAAAAATTTGCAAAAATACTTTTTGAAAATTATTTATTTCTTTTGTATTTATATTTGGATTAGGGTTTAGTTTTGGGTTTGTTAAGGGTCAAAATAATTTTTAGAATTTAAAATTTTAAAATTGAGACTTTAAAAATTTATAATTAGTGACATTTTTGTAAATGACACACCAAAAATGGCATTTTTACAAAATATCACATCAAAAATGATATATTTTGCAATTGTCTCAAATAATTATTTCTAACTAATTTTCTTTTCTAACGCTTGCATTTTATGTATTTAAATATGAACGGTAATGCAACAACAAACTTAACATAAACTACTATGATATATATCTTAATTATTTATAAATGTTTATGCTAAAATCAAACAAGATAATATGATAAGGGTGATAAGAATTAAATTTTCTACAATTTAAAATGTTTGTAAAATATTTTAAATAAAATTTATTATATCTTTTGTTAATAGCATCTACTATGTTCATAGACTTATACGATTTATAACATAAAAGTAAAAGTCTAAAGATGCATTAAAATGGCTACTAAATTAAAACTTTATACACTACATTAGATTCGCATAAAGATAACGTTTAGTGGCTTAAAACATATTAAAATTAAAATAGCGAGAGAGACACGCATGAATGAATTGTAAGAAAAAGAAAAGAAAAAGACTTTTCTTTTTTTTTCCCTCTTGTGGTCGAACTGTCCCACACCGAAGACATCACTCACTTATGACAACACCTACTTGTCCGTACTATATTTACATTTATCGAATGATTCCGATTTTTATATTATTAATAGAAAATTAAAAAGCGTCGAGACGACAAGTCAAGAACCAAACAAAATGGTGGTACCGAAACAGTATTAATCTTTATAAAAGATTCTTTATTGTTGATTTCACGAAGAAATGAAACAGAAAGGTTCTCTTGGTCCCACTTTAGACGTGGCCTCTATTTTCACATCATGGTCCCTCACGTTTCGCACGTGCAACTTTACTCCTATTACTTACGGTGGAAATAGAAAATTCGTGGCTATGTATTTTTTTTTTACATGTTAATTTCAGTAAACGTTAATCGATATTTTGCTAAATAAAAAAATCCTATATATTTCTAAATATAAAATTTAATATTGTTTCATTTTAGGTTTCATATTTTTATATAAAAATAGAAATAATTATAAATATACTAAGAATGGGATATTCTAAATCAATTAATCAAATGTCTAAACCGGTTAATCATATATTTACAATGTTTTGTTACACACTCAGATTACTGAATTTCTATTAATGAATTTTCCCAAAATCAAAACTTTGAAGCGGTTTTGGCAACGGATGCTTACGTTTCAATTTTTAAAATAGAGGTCAAGGATATTATTTGACAAATGGTTAGTTGTTTCTCTTAAGACAAGTGGTTAGTCGTTGATAAAATTCCTTGTTAACATTTTAAAGTAAGTTGAGTTATGTTATTTTGTTAAGATGAACGTTCTTTAAAATAAAAAATGGTAAGTGTTTAATAAAAAGGTAAATTTGGTGAATAACAAAAAAAAATTATAACTCAATAATTAATGAGAGGTGTATGAATCTAGGTAGCACGGGGATAGCAATTGGTATGACGTTCCCGTACCGGAGATGTTTTGGGGACAAGAACACGATTGGAACGGCTTGTAAACGTCCTTAAAATGTTTTGAGTAATGTGAGGACAATAATAATTAACGGAGACGTTTTCGAATCGGTTTGGCTTTAAAATTAGTGTCTCCGTATAGAAAATATACTAAGATGTGGCTTCATATATAAATATATATTTAAATTTTTAAAATTAGTGTTATCGTTTAATCTAAACTATTACGTTTTTAGTTATCTTATCTCTACTTATACTATCCTTACTTTTTCATTTCCTCATTTCTTCATTTTTTTTATCTGGATAACTAAATCAATTAGAATTTAAAAACAAATGTTCAATGATAAAGCTTATTTATACTAAATTTTCTTTAATGTTGAGATTTATGTATGACTTACTCTATTTTTACATTTATAAATATTTTATATATATTTCTAGTGATTTATTTATACTATACTCGTATCTCAATATTTTTTAGTTTGCCATTTTTCATCTCTGTTCTCGTCCCTGTTTTTGTCTCCGTATTTGTCTTAATGCAACTTAGTGTATGATGTAGTAATATCCTAACCATTGGAACCTAAAAAAATTGGTTAGTTGTTGAATTCTAATTTTTTTGTTGGTTATTGGATATAATTTCTCCAAAAAATGATGAATAGAAATGTTGTGATAATTGTTGAATTTGATTTTGTTTTTCATTTCTGATTTTAAAATAATAATTCAAACAAAATATATATTATGTGGAAGCCCTTTTGGTCTAGTGGTTGGCCAGTGGATAATTAATGCTTCTACAATAAAAGATTTTTGTTTCAATAAAAAAATAATTTATTAATATTCATGCAGATTTATTGAAGTAAGCTTATAAAAAATCTCCAACGTAATACAAGCGGTACTATTCATCAGAGATTTTACACATCAAAAATATAAAATGTCCATTATAAATATGAAGCAGAAAGTGTCGTGGATCTATATAAAAGTCGAATTAATTGTTTAGTAAAATCGTTTTTGTAATAGTTCTCATAATTTATAATAAATATTAATTCTAAACGTTTATAAATAATCGTATTTGTCCATATATATATATCTATATATTTTTTTTTGTGCAAACAAAATATATATCACCGTTCAAATATCCAAATAAAACATAACAACGTATGATGATGGGGATCCGATGTGCCACGGTGGCAAACGTAAAGCGCAACTTTACCATATCAATATGCCACATGTCAGCCATTGAGAGCATATTATTCTACAACATCAGAATCCAAATTACGAAAGTAACCCTAGTTTGGTAAAAATGTATTCCGAAACTTCCTTATGGATGGTTCAAAATTTAAATCAAACAAAAACTGAAAATGAAGAATATGGATATTTAATATTCTCTTAATATATAATTAAATTACAGTTACCACTAAATAAGGGAAAATTAATTAAGGTAAATATGGATTGATTAAAAGAGAGGTTAAAATGGAATTTATGCAATCACAATACAGTGAACTAAATATATCTGATAAGAAAACAGCTTTATACATTATGATTATTTTCATTTTGAGTTTTAGAAATAATACAAAAATGATATTGATATTATATGGCACTTTGACTAGTCAATTACAGACGTTTGCGTGGCTGTTGCTAAGGAAACATACATGAGTGCATCAAGAAAAGAAAGGAAATATTACAAAAATATTACAAAAATTACTTTTACAGACCCAATATTGTCAAGTTCAAGAAAGATAACATATACTTACATAGATACACCTTTTTGCCAGCATATATATATATATATATATCTATATATTCTATTGATGCTCAGAAAATTAGCTTTTTCTAATAAATTTTACCATTAAATGTTAGTGAAACCTAACAAACTTACTAACCAAATATGGTAATTCTAGCCATGCAAATTAATATTTTACAATAACTGTTGATATTTTCTATAAAACTAAATATTTAAAAATGAAAATAATAATTATTTATTTATAGAAAAAATTGATTTTTTGACTTTTTTCTCTCCCTTAAATAAAAGCCAATCCCATAGATTTCTTCACCAGTCGCCACAACTCCTCCTCCTCCTTCTCTCTCTCTCTCTCTCTCTCTCTCTCTCTCTCTGTTTCAGAGTCTCTCGGAGCTTTTTTATCAAACGCATCAATGGCTATTGAAGCACAACACATGAACATTTTCTCTCCTCAAATGTTACAAAACAGGTAAAAACAAATTCCTCTGTTTCATCAAAAAAACCAAATTACTCTGTTTTTTTTCTCTTCATTTCAAAGCTCTCTGTTTTGAGTTACTCTCATAAAGGTCTCAACTTTATCGTTTTCATTTGCAGAGATTGTGTTAAGTTTCAACAAAACATGAATCACGGCGAGTTTAATCTCGCCGCCGGCGAATCTTTCGCCGTTGAACCTTTCAACAAATCAGAAAGTGGTCTCACTTACAATCTCAACAACTCTTCCTCTGTTCTTCCTCCGTCTGCAAAACGCCAACGAGAAAACGCAGAATTCGCGTCTGCGGTTAAACGTAGGCCAGTCGCGTTTGGTTCATCACCATCGTTGATAAACGCTGAGTTCGTATCACAGATTCAAAACCAACAACAATCAGAGATCGATCGGTTCATAGCTCAGCAAACAGAGAAGCTTAGAGTAGAGATTGAAGCTAAGCAACGAACGCAAACGCGTATGTTAGCGTCTGCGGTTCAAAACGCGATAGTGAAGAAGCTAAAAGAGAAAGACGACGAAATCGTAAGGATTAGAAACCTTAATTGGGTTTTACAAGAACGAGTTAAGAGTCTTTACGTGGAGAATCAAATCTGGCGTGATCTTGCTCAAACGAATGAAGCAAACGCTAATAATCTTCGGACAAATCTTGAACATGTTCTTGCTCAAATCGAAACGTTTCCAACCGCTTCAAACGCTGTAGAAGATGATGCGGAATCGAGCTGTGGAAGTTGCGGTGATGGCGATGAAGCGGTTAAAGCGGTTAGTGGCGTTTGCAAGCGGTGCGGTGAGAGAGAAGCGAGTGTGTTGGTTTTGCCTTGTCGTCATTTGTGTTTGTGTACGGTTTGTGGTTCGGCTTTGTTACGGACTTGTCCGGTTTGCGATTTGGTTATGAATGCTAGTGTACATGTTAACATGTCTTCTTAACCAATTTTTTTTTTTAATTTGTTACAGTAAAATTTTATATTGTTTCTTTAGAAATTTTAGGTAAAGATTTTAAATTCGGAAAGAAATAGGATTTATCTTTAGCCAAATGATTCTTTTTGTTTTTGCAAGTACAAAATTTTTAATCTTATTTTACCTTATTTGTTTAATCATAAGAAAGTAAATATTTCTTCTGAATGAAATTAAAGAAAGATTCCAAATTGATTGAAATGTAATATTCAAAACTTCTTTCAAAGTTGCACCGTTGTTCGGGTTACTTATTCTCAAAGTCAATTACATGAATTTGAATTGAATTATGTAATAACTCTTTTGATAGATTTTCAGAATCTTAAAATATAAACCGAAAATTTCATAGACATAGTATTGCAATTTGGAAGTATCCTTTTATCTTTCGAACCCCACAAATTTGGAAGTATTCAATTTTACGTTTAAAAGGATTTGAATTTTAATTAGATTTTAGATGATTTTAATGGTTTTGTGTGATTTTAAGAAGTTTAATATAAAATTCTCTACAATCCCACCTAAAAATATAGGAGTTGGCTCTTTGTGTTTTTAATAAAGAAATCCTCTCAAATCCTTCTTAAACTCTTTGAAATCATTAAAAACAAATCCGTCGTATATTTCCAATAATATTGGATTTAAAAGTATTTTTTCAAATCAATAGTTCAATAACACTAGATTTTAATAGAATTTTCTAAATTTATGATCCAATAACATAGGATTTGATAAATCATAACAAATCACTAGAAATGCTAAAACAAGATGAATCATATTTGGCTATCAAAATTAAAAATAAATGGTTATAAAAAAAGAAGAAATAGTCTGTTTCGATTACCTCAACGACATTTTCAGTTCATAGTCATTATAGTTGTCGTGTAATAAATATTAAAAATCCCGATCATATCATGTTCAGTGCATGTCTAGACAAAGCCTCGCTAAAATGGGTTTTTAAATCTTAGATATAAACCAAATTGGACCGATGAATACGATGTGTGAATTCACGAGTTACGATGATTGCGTCCAAGAAACGTTACCATGTCTCTATCCAATAATTTAACTTATTTATTTTCATCTTTCAAATTCAGAACATTAAATTTTAAAAAAATATTTTGATTTTGATGAAAATAGGACGTACATAAATAAATAGTAGCCAAAATGAAAATGGTACGACTCTGCGAGGATTCATTCGTACAGAAATTAATTAAATAGAGAGTTAAAATCACATTTTTCTATGCCCATACTTTTTTTTCTTTGCCATGCCCCTACGTATACTCAGTTACTCTCATTCAAAGTTTTATGTTGCATTCACTTAACCCTATTTTTCTAGTTTATTTTAATTTGATAATTTTAAAAATTAGTGATCTCTCACTTCCTAGTTTTTGTAAGAAGAAAATAGCTATCGATTTTTGGAAAAAGAAACTGTTTTGTGCTTAGTTAGTTGGAATTGTGTCTATGAAATTTACTTCTACAATTTTAGGATATATATATGAGTGTATTTGGATTCTAACTTCTTATTTTTGTGTGTGTGTGAAAACCTCTATATTTTGAGATAAATGAAACAGACATTTTTTTATTGTGGCCCCCGGGAGACTATTTATAACTAACAAGCCTTTTCCATAATTTTGTGTTTAAAAATTATGAATAACTCATCAAAATCTAAATGAAGTAACTAAAATTTTCTAAATCTTTTTTTCTTTTCAATATACATGTTTGAACTTGAATGATGATATAAATTCTATCAAGCGAGTCAACACATATCCATTAGATAATTTTAACCCACGACGATATATATAAGGAAAATTAGCATAAATAACCTTAAAAAATTATAATATAAAATTTAATCAAAATCTACCTTTTTCTCTCTCTTTGTTCTTATCTCTTTCTAGCCATTTGGTTAGATATTATATTATTTTATTTTTTTGGTTATTAAACAAAATCACCCTATATATAACTTCAAGATTAATACAAACTATCAAGATTAATACAAACTATTAGAAGTCGACGACAAAAAAAAAACTATTAGAATATTTCGATCAACATAGAGTGATAAATTAGAACATCTAATCATCCGAATAAGACACTAACCAGAAATAGAAAAAGTTATTATCTAAATGGGTCGACTTCTAAAATGGAATGTTATGATACTTCCATACACTATGTAGTCATGTTTTAAATATTGATCCGCTCTTTGTGAAAAGCCTAAACTATAATACATAATACTCCCTTCGTTTCATAATAATTGCCATTATAATCTTAATTTTTTGTTTCATATTATTTGTCATTTTGCAATTTAACTGCATATTTATAATCAAATTTTCTATTTTTAACCTTACTTTTAAGTTTATTAATTACTCATATTAAATAAAATATTATATTAATTAGAGATAAAATATATTTTTAATATATTTTTTTAATATGTGTGAAACAACTTTAGAATGACAATTATTTTAAAATGGATGAAGTAGTAAGAGCATGTGCAATGCTAAATACAAGTTTTGTGTTCTTAAGACATATTTTAGGATTATGATTGGTTAAGAACCAATTTTGTGTTCTTAAGTTTCAATGGTGAAACATTTTTTGTGTTTTTAACAAAATTAAAATGTGGGAGAAAATGTTTTGGGTTTACTCAGCTTGGTTACGATTTTGGCTTTGGTGTATACAGATGTGGGAGAAAATGTTCTTGTTTCGTTGATCTTCGGTGCTCACGGCGCTTTTCGTACTACCGATGATTTGTTTCTTGATGAAGAAAGTGCTCGTCAAGGTGGGCTCGTGTCGGGAGCTGCAGGAAACCGGCCACCGTCGAGTTATACTCCGATTTGAGTCACTGGTTTCATCACATTTCTTGGGAAGCTGCAGAGAATTTGGTGTTGGAGGAATTCATAAGATCCTTTTGTATGTTTTATGTTGTTTGAATGTGTAATATAATTGAAAATTGGCTTCCATTGGGTAATATAGAATTGCAATCTCATGGCTACAAAATTTCCACTCTGCTTTCAAACAAATCAGAACTTCAATATTTCAAAGTGGAACCAAAACAGGAAAAAGCAAGTCCATGAATTTCAAAAAACTCTTGTCATAATTTATGGATTTAACCAGATGAGATTCATACAGAACAAAACCAATGTGTTCTAAATTCTAGAATCCTGGTCTACAACATTGAGTACAATCATCAACTGCCACAGGGAATTCCTTGCATCCTCTAGATTATCACACTTTTCCTGCATAATCAAAATTTTCAATCAAGCTACATGTGCAGGAAACACAGTCTACTGCTGTTTGATTGCCCCAAATGAAAACAAGGAAAGCATGAACACAGAAACAAGAAAGAAAGAAAGAAGAAAACAAATTCAGATATTGAAACAAGGAACGCCGCCACCTCGGTCTTCTCTGCCTCTAAGTACAGAGTTCCTCACAGAAGTCGGTGGTCGATCAAACAGAGTTTTCTGAGACCTTCGAGCCGTCGGCTTTCGGAACTTCCCGCCGGTTCCCAATCCCCGCCGTTTGGATTGCTGCTCTCTCCCCGTGCCGCACTCGCCATTAGCCAAACGAGAACGAGAACGAATCTAGGGTTTCAGCGAACCTTTCCCCGTAAGGAAAATCGAAAATCTAATTGAGAAAAGAAAGAATTGAAAATTTGGGGAATTAATTAGGGTTCTTTGGGGAAAATTTGGTCTCTGGAAGTGAAACGCGAGAGAGAAGGGAGAAAGCAGATAACCGTGTTTTTTTATTTGTTTGGCCGACACTGTCTCTTAAGAGCATATGAAAATTGATCTTATTTAAGATCAGTTTTTACAATAAATACTCATTTATCAATTAAATTAAATCAAAAATATTGTAAGAACACTCTCTAAGAACTTGCATTGTACATGCTCTAAGTATCATTTATTTGCCCCCATAAAATCAAATCTTTTAATCTTTAACAAAAACAAAAAGTGTTATTTATTGATTTAAGAGATGCAAAAACATCACACGACAAGATTACCTGGAGAAAGAAAAGGTGCATATAAATACATGACTCGTGGGACCAAATCTTTCCAAAAATCTTCCAGAAAAACATGTTCTATTTAATGTGATAGATCAGAGATCCATAGGAACAAAAAAACTAGAAAGACAAGAGATAGCAACCACTAAGTACAACACCCAAGTCTTTTTGAATGGACTATGGAGACTTAAACCTAAAACAGTTTTGTTGTTGTAGTTCAACGACGAGGGTTACACATGATAGTACGAGGATCGATATTCCAACACTTAAGGCAACTGTATAGCAAAAGAGCGAAAACCAGTACCGAAAATGATTCCAGTAGTTTGGGAAAATTGTGAAACTATTCTGTGTCCATGGAGTCATGTCTAAAATGATTAAACCTAATGGCCTTGTTATGAATCCGCTGAATGGAAACTTGTTCCACAGAACATTTTCAAGAGATTTATATGAAAATGAACCATGTCACAAGTCGCTATGTTACCGGGTCTAGTCACTCTATCCGTTGATCCCATGACCACGATCCCCTTAAATGGGCCGACTTCTTAAATGAGCTTATTTTAATATGTTTTCACAGTTTATATTACTGTTTTTTTTTATCCTATCGGCTAATCCGGTTGGCTCCGGTAAGAACGTACCGAAGTGCTACGGAGTGGACTTCTCTCCGAAGTGCTGGAGTGCACCGAGAGGCCACTACACTGCCTGACCCGAATTTGGATTGCCTTCCGGCTAATATCCGGGGATAGTTAGGCCGCCTGCATTTCTGACTACCAGGTAAACCAATTGGGCCAAGGTCCAATTGACAGACTTTCCAACAAGGTGTTGATAACAGCAAGTGGGAAGGATCGATTTGCTGAATTTATACATTAACTAGGAGATGCCCAGGACTATGTCCGGGTATTGTGTTGCAGGTTGTATGTTTTAAATTTGATTTTTGGAACGGTTATGTTATGTGTGTTAGTTTTGCTCAGTTTGCCATTTTATCATTTGATTTATTAATTTAATAAATTAAATTACAAACCTATCTCATAAACTCGTTCAATGTTTATACTTTAGGCAACAAAGGTTTGCCTTTATTTTGTAAAGTAGTTTATGTCAAGTTTTTGTTGTTTGGTAAATTCAGTTTTTAGTCAAACTATACTTCTCTATTGCTAGATTTATTTTGGTTTGTTTTGGTTATAGTTAGGTTGGGTTCGGTTTAATTTAGTTTGCAACTTGTGAAAAGCGATTTCTCATAAACTTGTCAAAAGAGAGCATGTAGGTTTATGATATAATTCTTTACTTGATGAAGTTGCGATTTAAGTATTTAACGAGTATCAAAGAACTCCATTCAATATGATTGGAAAGAAGAAAACTCGTGGGCAAGTGGAGAAGACCACAAATCGATATCATCTTGTCAGGGGAGTTACCCTAGCGATGTTGGCCGAGGATTAGAGGACGGAACTCTCAATGATATGAGTCGGGTTCTTTTTTACGACTAATTAAAGTAGAGTTTGGTTAAAAGATAGCAAGGAGAGACGCTAATTAGTTTATTTTATGCATGTAGACAGATCCACAAATTATTTTGTTAGAAATTCACGACTACAACACCAAATTATTTAAAAGCTATAAAAAAACTGAAAAATAAAAGATTTAAATGGACAAAAAGGATAACAAAATAAATGAACCCATGGATTTATAGTATAAATAGCCTAAACAATATTCCTAATGAGTGAAAATATGCATAGCCTCTTGTCTTCTTTCCTCAAAACCTCAAATTAGCACTATGACTCTACTCTTCAAATTAGCATTAGTAACCCCTTCGATCTTTCTATACATAATTAAAACCTCTAATTTCAATCTGTAATGTTTGTCTCTTTCATAACCTCTATTGTTTTATCTATTGAAGATCATATCTTTGCCATAGACACGATAGTTGGGAACATTTTCGTTGCAAAGTTATAAAACTTGCCGCATACTTATATCATCATAGCTGCTATAATCCACAACCCTATAGATGCCTAGAAAAGAGAATGTTATGTGAGTCAAGCAGTTAGGATGCCTAAAACCCAACATATATAAACACCTTAATCATGAATCAGATCTTTTCTCTTCTACAAACACTAAGTTACTAATACACCTATGAGAGGGTTCTTTAAAAAATAGAATGTTGACTCACCTCCATAGTCTTGAAAAACATTAGAAAACACTACATCTCCAGCTTTACGCCTGTGATCCTAAATCGCCCATAATTAGCAAATAACATCAGTTCAGAAAACATATTCAGCATGGAAAATGGAACCAACATCCAGAGAAGACTATATAGTATCCCTTACCTTAAGGTTTTGCCACGAAGTAGACGGCAGTATTCCCGTCACAAGCATTGTATGTTTGCAACATAAATGTTAGTAAAATGAGCTTTCGAATCCCAAACTTTGATAACGACAAATAGCAGAATCGAGAAAGAGTCTAAAAATCACGATAGTTGGACTGTCTTGAAGGTGCACGACTCCTACTGTAGTTGTTGATGTCCCTCTTCACTGATGATGAACCCCTTCGACCACCATGTGCAATCTCAACCTAAGTATCATACAACGATAACACTTGTATAAGAAACCTAAATATCATACAAAGATGACTTCTTCATAAGAACTTAGAGAGAAGAAGTTAAAAATCAATGCTTTTACTAACTCGTAGTCGAGACCCATCAAAATCATATCCATCCTGGCCATGAGTTGCATCGTCTGCATCACCAAGATCTTCAAACGACATCAATTTAAAGACTTTTGGTGACTAAAATACGCAATTATAAAACCCAATAAGCTCCTTAGCCAGCTAGAATCATAAATACCTCGACAAAGGCATAAGCAGGAGGTTTTCGGTGGAATCTTCAAATGGATGTCCACAATGGGTCCGTAAAGAAACGAAGATACATGAGTGACGATCAAACCAAGAACATAAAAAGTAGAGAAGAAAACCGCAAAAGAGATTGCAATGCATTCTTCTGTTTTGGTCACTTTTGTTATGGTTCATATTAAATCATAACATTTTTAATAATGTGGTAAGAGAAAAGTTATCAAGATGATATAATTAAAGTAAAAATAATAGAAAGAAAAATATATCTTTAGTCTTTAACAAAAAGGGAAAAAATCCTTAGTGACACACAAGAAGCATATTAAAAAATAAATGGATATCAAATATCTTTTACATTGTCTGTAGCATGTAGGTTCAACAAAACTGTCTTCAATCTATATATTTTTCTCCAAGTTGACGACACTTTTCAAGAATAGCACGACTTTGTTCAAGTTACAAAATGCATGTACATAGTTGTATTCTTTGATTAACGGATTTTACCATGAGTTGGACTAAAACCCTTATAAAATTTATTCTTGCTTTTGCATGAGTTGTTTTTTACTCATCCGTTCAATTGTAATTGGTGAAATGCTTACAGCAACATGCAAAGGTGAATCAATTTTAAATATAGGTATCATGATCACAAGTGTAAGTTTATATACCTTTCATAGACAAACTGGTGATTTGAAATGTAACAATGTTAATTGCGATGACCATAAATCCATATACTCAAGTCATCAGTTTTAGTAATGCAGACTATTTTGTACGCAAAGAATCACCGACGACTTGACTTTAAAATACCAAGGGAGATATGATTCTGTTGAAGGCAATGGATGCAACCTTGCTGCAACGTCCTGCACTTAGAACTAATATATAAGGACTGTTATGTTTTTAACACATACTTGACTAAAACAGAGAGTTCAGACCTCCTGTGAGGGATGTTGATCATCTAGAACTATCAAGTTCATTGTTCCTTCCAGAACACGGTGGTCTAATCTCCGTATCAAACTTTGTTCCTTCCTTAAAAATGTATCTCATGTTGAAAGAAGGAACAAAAAAAAGAGCAAAAGTTTCATAGTCATAATAACAAATCAATTGCTAGACACCGAGAAAAGGGAGAGTGAAAACCAAACAACATATATATATTAATACGTAGGTGTCTATATATATTTGAATGGGTCTGCCTATATAAGCATTTCTATATCAAAAGACTCGACCAAGACAATCACTGATCCAACTGTATGGAAGTTTACTTTGCATATGCTACAATTTAATATTAGGCCCATCAACTAAGTTGACATTGAGCTTTTGCCATGTTTGACTAACAAATGAAACCAACATAAATTTTTACTCAATTCCACAAACTCATAGATGCAGATATGAACACATGGTACACGAACATTCCCGCTTTCTCAATAAGTTCAGGCACTTGCTTCATCAAGTTAGCATCAAACCCACATCCCCTCCTGCATACAATATATTAAAAATATTAGACAAGAAATGCTTACAATTGATCTTTTGGATAATGCTCATATCGCCTCTTATTCTCATTTCCCTTGTCAAATCCGCAGAGCAACGGAGTTTCACTTTCTAGGTTCAAACCTTTATCTCAGAACGGAACATACCGTTTTTAGGGTGATTTAGATAAACTGCAAATAAATAAAATAGCATAATGATTTTCTATCACATGTGAGCATTGCGAGCAAAGAAAAGCATTTGATAGTTTGAGGCTAATAATTCATTATATGAAAGAAAAACCGAGGACTTACCACAGAGTAATATCAATATTTTAAATTTGACAGTAGATAAATTCTATATATAAGAAAGAATTGGAAAATGATGAATAATAAGATATAAACTTGAAGATTACGACTGGAAAATCCTTTTACCTTGCTTTATGGTTGGAATTTTTTCTACTACTTTGTCGCCACGTCTTGACAAATTCGTACAGAACTACTCACCGATGGTGCCGTCATTACATTTGATTCTCTCTTCTTACTCGTCGTCTATGATCGTTTGATGTATGTACTTCGATTTCTCTATTTGTTTGCAATATTCGGCTCTCCGATTTTGTTCTTAAAAAGTGGGAATTAAATTACATTGGAAGAAGGAGAAGGGAAACGTGGAGAAGATGAATCGAAAACCCTAATTAAATGCGTAACATAGGGGAGGTGAAGAATCTAGAAGAAAGGGGATATAAAATCTGGCTGTGCGAAATTCAGGTGAAGAGGCATCTTGAGAGGAACTTCTTAAAATGCTGAAGTGGATGGGCTAAGAGGCTCCAAATTGTTCCTATTAGTTAGTAGGATTCTTGGTTTTGATTTTTGATTTCATGGTGATGTTGAATGAATTGGAGTCCAAGATTTAAAGGTGTTTAAAAGACAGAATAATCTAAGAGATAGATCAATTAAAGAGAGCTTGAAGAGTAATAATTAAAAAAAAAAGAAGAGAACTTGAAGAGCCTTAAAAACATGTAGAGTGTTCTTCTTTCCAAATCGTAGGTCCTCTTATCTTATTCATTGTCCTTTTCTCAGTGTTCCATTATTCATTGCAAAATAATAATTAATTTCTTTTGTTTTTCGAATATATCTATACTTATAATTGAGAGATCGAATATATCTATACTTATAATTTCGAATATATCTTTTGATTTGTCGAAAATACCTTTAATAAAATTGCTTAATTATTTTATGTGCCATCAATTTTATTCTTTAATTAAAAAAAACGAATTTATATTTATATGAGCCTTATATATTTATTAAGGAAATATATATTCAAGATTTAGTGGTAATATTCCATTATAAAGTTTTTGAATAGAAATCTTCCATATTTAGATATAGCAGAATTTATGGGTCAGAATATTTCATAACTATATATATATATATATATATATCAATTATGTGCGGAAATCTTCCACAATTACCTATATATAATTATGAAAATCTTCCATAATTATCTATATATTTTTTGTAAGTTAAATATATTGAAATCGACCTAATTACATGACATGCTATTATTTGAGATTTATGCTATTATTTTTGACTAAAATACTATTATTTCAATTGATTTATGCTATTTTGATCTGGACCTAATTTTAATTGATGTTGTTTCTATTTTCGTATGGTCTATATGTTTTAAATCAAAATATGTTTATTTTTGGAAATGCTCGAAATTAATGGTAATCTTCCATTGTCTTATCGTATATAAAAAATATTTTTTTATTTTGTTTATTCAATTAGATATTATCGTATATAAGTGAAACCCTAACTATTTTGTATATATATATATATATAGGTCATACTCTCTCTTTTTTCCCAACTGATGTTATTATAAAATTATAAAGTTCAACAGATAAGACAATACGTAAACATAAAACAATAAAAGTTACACGCAAGAAGACAAAATACAATAAACACACGTGGATCGATCCAACAATTTTTCCAAGCAAGAAAGCTAGTCGATCCCCCTTCCTACCGATTTATTCCAATTCATTTAACAATAATGGATCTCGATTGAAACCATAAATGCATCGATCGTTCCAGTTTTGTGAAAGAACCAATTCTGTACCTCTGCAAATAAACCCTTTAACCAGTCTGGACCTCCCCTTGCAACGTATGAATGACACAGATCCTCCCGAATCGCACTTGTTGCTATCAATTGTGTTCCCTGGTTCATTCTTGACTCCTCCACATGCATATCCCAATTCCGAATTTTTAACAAAACTGTTTTCATTTTAGATACTTCTGAAAGGTAAGATGGCCAGGCTGTCGGTCTGATTATAGCCCCCAAAAGATCATCATCCTCCGAAGCAAATATGACCTTGTCCATATGGAGTTCTACCATACTATCAATAGCCCAAACCATAACACACTTCCTTGCCTCAATTTTCGATTCCAAATCTGCAAAAGATCTCCTGCTATGAAACAAGACCACGCCAAAGGAGTCTCTTACGACCCAAGCTCCACCACAAGTGTGTACATCCCTAGACCAAGCATTAGCAAAATTACATTTGATCCAACCAAAAGGAGGTTTTTTCCAGACCTTGATTAGCCGATATCGCATTGTCTCCTCGTCTACCAGAACTTCATTCACCACCTGAGCTTCGAACCAATCATATGAATCATTGATTATTTTCTTTATTGTCTCCAAAGTATTCGCTCTTTTTCCAGAAGAAATTCCTAATCTTAGTAGGAGCTTTGATACTCCAAACCGCTTCTTTGATTCCAGTCAAGGTAGGAAAGAATGTCGCTTCCTCGATTAATTCTTGATGCTTGATTTGATTGGCTTTCCAATTACCAGATTTTACCGTGTAAACACCGTGTCGCGTGTATCTCCAAATCCAGTAATCGTCATGTGTGACTACTGGTTTATGTTTCCTGATCAACTCCACATCCTGTTGATAAAACAAATCCTCCAAAAGACTACCGATCCAATCCCCACAAGGATTGGAGATTAAATCGCATACCCTGAGATCAATGTTGACGAATATAAGTGGAATTCGCAATTGTTCTTCACCTAACCACGGATCACACCAGACCTTGATTGAGTTTCCATTTCCAATTCGTTTTTGAAGTCCGAGTTTCAATAATTCCCTTCCATGTAAAACACTCTTCCACCCGAATGAATGACGCCTTCCTTCACTCGCTTCCAAAAAATTCCCCTGATCATAATACCTGCTTTTGAGTAGTCGTGAAACCAAACTCTCCGGATTTTGTAATACCCGCCAAGCTTGCTTAGCCAAAAGAGCCTGATTGAAACATTGAATATCTTTAAAACCCATACCCCCGTTATCTTTTGAAAGACATAGTTTGTCCCAACGAATCCAATGCACCTTTCTCTTGTTTTCTGTAGAATGCCACCAAAAATCTGCCATAGCACTTGATAAAGAGATACAAGTAGCTTGTGGTAGCTTAAAACATGTCATGGCATATATGGGCATAGCCATTGCAACAGACTTGAGGAGAACCTCTTTGCCACCCAAGGTTAAAGTCCTAGAAAACCAACATGAAATCCTAGACTTCATTTTAACCCGAATATATTCCAGCATGTCAACTTTAGAACCGCTAAAACACTCCGGTAGGCCTAAGTAGTTCCCCGTGCCACCTTCTTGGTAAATCCCCAAACTCTTCTGAATAGATAGCTTAATGGCAGAATCTATGTTTGCTCCGAATGTGATTGATGATTTCTCTAAATTGATTGTTTGTCCCATAGCCTTCTCGTATATCTCCATTAGTCTTTTGAATTCCAAGCATTGATTCTCCTCGGCCTGGCAGATAAACAGACTATCATCTGCAAATAGTAAATGGTTGAATGAAGGACCATTAACAGAGAATCGTATCCCATTAAAGAGACCAGCACGATCCGCTCTGGAAAACAAATGAGATAACCCTTCCGTGCACAAGACGAAAAGAAAAGGTGATAGAAGATCTCCTTGTCTGATTCCTCTTTGGGGAGTGATCATTCCTTGTGGATGATTGTTGATTAACACTGAATAAGTGACCGTTGATACACAAAACATCACCAATTTGACCCATGCTGCACAAAAACCCATCGCTAGAAGTAGAGATTCCAAATACTTCCACTCGACTCTATCAAAAGCTTTCGACATATCCGATTTGATAGCCATATAACCTTTGGAAACCACCGGATGCGTTCTAAGACCATGAATGACCTCGTGAGCAACCAATATATTATCCGAGATTTGTCTTCCCGATACGAAAGCAGATTGACATGGAGGGATGATCTTGTCCAAAAACGGTTTTAGCCTTGCCACTAATATCTTGGAAACTGCTTTGTAGATCACGGAACAAAGACTAATTGGCCGAAGGTCTTTCATTTGTGAGGCATCCACTATCTTCGGTATCAAACAAATATGTGTGTAATTCCAATCTCGTGGAACAGTTCCTCCCTCGAAGAAGTCTGTATTTCTGAAGTGACTTGTTCACCAATTATGTTCCAATACTCTTGATAAAATACCCCCGTCATTCCATCTGGTCCCGGAGCTTTTGTTGGTTTAATAGAGAAAATCGCATCTTTTACCTCATCCGTGGTCACTCGTCCCATTAAAGATGCATTCATTTCATTTGTGACTGTTGGACGAAAACCTGTTAGAAGTTGTTCAATCTCTCCCGGATTAGAAGATGTAAACAGGTTAGCAAAATAATCCGCTGCCACTTCCCCTTTGGAAGCATCTGATCGGTGACCCTTCCCATCGTCATCAATAAGAGTATCTAAACCATTTCTTGTTCGATCGGCTTTAACACTTGCGTGGAAGTATTTTGTATTCCCATCTCCCTCCTTTAACCATTTTTTACTACTCTTTTGGCTCCAGAAACTTTCTTCTTCGCGATTAGCTATACATAGATCATGCTTAAGCCTTCGTATCTGTTGCGTGCAAGGTTGTGTACACGACTGTTCCAACTCTAGTGCTCGTTGTAACTGCTGTATTTTTTCATTAGCATTTGTATTGTTTTCCTTTTTCCAAGCGCTTAGTGCCTTTCGGCAACTCCTTATTCTCATTGAAACTATTTGATTTTTCCTTTTGTCGTGCGATCTCCATGCCGTTTCAATATATTCTCTGACCAAAGGCTTATGTAACATTCTTTTGTCAAATTTGAACTGGCCCTTATACGTTTCCTGCGATGCCAAAAAACTGAGAAGTATAGGACGATGGTCGGAGCCTCGCTTCTCCAAAAACCTCTGGTTCGAAACTGGGAACATGTCAAACCAAGATTTGTTACCAAACGATCGGTCCAACTTTGATTGGATGCACAATTTATGCCTCCACCCGCCCCAAGTGAAAGCATTGCCATGACTCGGTAACTCTGTCATTGCACAACCAGATATCATGTTACCAAAGTTCTCAAATGAAGCATTTGACCTTGCTGGACCTCCACATTTCTCTCCATTATGTAGCACCTCATTGAAATCCCCAACCATACACCAACTGCCCTTTCTATAAATACCAATACGAGTGATGCGTTCCCAAACCCGGTGCCTTTCATTAATCAAAGGTTCCCCATATACACACGTCACGAAAAAATCAAAAAATCCATGTTGAATGTGACAATCCAACACGTTCTTATCTGCATATAATAACTCCATAGTCACAGACTTCTTCCAAAACAAAGCTAAACCTCCACTTAAACCTCTTGGTTCAACAGTATGTACACGATCATAACCAAGCCAAACTTGCAAATCTACTAAAACATTACGATTATTTTTAGTCTCCATCAGAAACAGAACCTCTGGGAATTACCTTTGACGTATCTCCTGAAGTCGAGGAATCACCAATTCTTGAGACCGTCCCAAGCCTTGGCAATTCCAACTAAGTAGGCTCATTAGAAATTGGACAGTCCCTCATTTGGGACTATCTCTTTGTTGCTAATGCTAGCATGTTGTGTATCATTGCCTTCCGTAGTTCCCAAGTGACGTTTAGCCCTATGAATATCCAAATCTTCCGCTACGAACTCTGCAGATGCCTTTCTTTTAGTTGTTTTCCCCTGAAGTAATCCTTTTTTCTTTTCATCTGGGAGTATAGGTCATACTCTCTATAATTATAGTTTTGCGCTTTTGTTATTTCTTTTAGTATTTTATAGGTTTTGAAGACATAAGCACCTTTCGTGGGGTTTGTAACCCCCACAAGATAATAAATAAAAAAGAATCATATTTCTCTAAGCTCTAATACAACAACCTTATTTTGCAGAATCAGCAAGCCGATAATGGTAAGATGTACACTTAGCAGAATTATGAGGATTGATGCACAATTTAACATCAATTTGAAAGGATATCCTCGCCGGAGCTGCTTCATTTGCTCCACTTTACATCCTGGACACATCTCATGGTACATTTGCTTCTCCATTAACATACTCTAAAAAACAAAGAAGATCAACAAATCAGTTATAACTATCTAAAACACACAAACCCGAAAACTTGATGAAGACAAAATATTTTGGGAAAGCAAAGTTTGTGGAGAAGGACAATATTAGACTCTAAAAGTGCTTATGGGAATAACATGCCAAGGAACCTACTGCTTCTGTCTTTTCGATCGTTAACTACAATGATTATGGTTATAGTCATGAAGAAGATGACAAATGTGAGCACAATCAAGTACCATACTCTTGACAATTGTTCGACTAATCAAAACCTCAAATCACAGATAAAGACAAGAGAAAGAGGAACATCAACGTCCGAAGAAGCTTACCTTCATGCCCTCGTGATTTAATCCAGAGCGTAGAATTGGAGAAACCATAATATAGTACAATCCAAAATGGAAAATGGTTGATGTGATCTGCACAATTGTCTTCTTTTAAATTTACTTTTAGGCACAAAAGATAATTGTGCATATCAGATCAACTATTGTATCTTTGGTTAATGCTTTGAGAACAACCATCAAGATGATCTAAAGTATAGACAGACCAGAGAGAAAAATACTACAAAACTAGGCAAAGGTTTGCTCGAAATGAAAGAAGTGTTGTGGCTGTTCTGTTCAGGAGAACAATATTTATATGAAAATGGTACGTTACATAGATTGTGTGGCCAAAGTGAAATGGTAACAATAATTCAATATGGTTCACGAGAAAGAGAGTTACGTGAGTCGCATGTTTTCATGTTGTCACTCTCAGACTCTTTCTTCTATGTATCTACCCTCAGTCGTCTCATCATTTAAACTTTGTCCTACATTTATCTAACCATATATTTTTCAAAATTTTTACTATTCTTGTAATTCCAATATGTCCTCCTAGCGAACGATATGGTTGAAAACATAACTAAATAAGCCCATTTAATTTAATGTGCATATAGCTGATCGATCTAACACCTATAGTACATACAAAGAAATAAATTTCAGAATTGAGGCAGTATGGTGTGCAAGTAATTGACAATGGGCCTATACTGGCCTCTTTATAGTGATTAATGTTACAATTATTGGCCTGCAAGTTGTACCCTTAATGAATTAGATTACACAAGATTACTTATTCAATTTTCGTTTAATTTGCTAATCTTGAAAAGAAACAAAAGTTTTATTTATATAACATGCGAAAAACATTACACGATAAGAGCTAATACACCAAGAAAACAAAATTAGAGGAACATTAAAAAAACTATTGACCGGTGACCGATCACATTATTACATATCTACCCAAAGACATGTTCTTTAAAAATGTGATAGATAGTACCACGTAAGTGTTTTGTAAGGTAAAAAAAAACTGATAGAGAATCGAGACTGAAACCTGAAACGGTTTTTAGTTCGACAATGAAATCCACATGATTTCAATTCCGCATTAGTATCCGGAAAATTAATTAAGCCCATTTCGCGATGATCGACATGCCACCACACCCTAGAAGAGCCGCAAGGAAACATTTGAACTGCATTTTGATGCTACCTTGAAGCTTTGGTCCCATGAACTCGGCCGCTAGAAGGTCCACAAGGGCCATGTAGATAAGTAATCCCGCGGAGCATGCATTGAGCAATCCAACAGTTACCAATGCAGTGGGGCTATTGTCTCTGTAAACGGTCGAAAGAGCGATCCCTAAGGCTATTCCGAATGGAGTTGTTACCGCGAAAAAGAAAGACATAACAAACTTTTTCATGTTTGTATACTCAGCCTGAAAATAACTCAAAACAACTATATTTTTATTTATACACAATATTAACATTTACCAAAGAATAAATTTCCTATTCTATTTATATACCTGGAGGATGCAACCGCCAAGACCCATGCCTTCAAACATTTGATGGAAGCAAAGAGCTGCGATTAGTCCTTTAATGGTGCAAGTGTCACTTGTTGCTCCTAGAGATAGTCCAATGACCACAGAGTGAACTATGATTCCAAGTTCTAACACCTATATATTCGTAAAAATTCATAATCGGTTAGATATCATTTTGAATGGTAATATTTCGGTTTGTACTAATTTCGTACACGCACTAACCATAGCAATGACTCGGTATCGCAAGAGTTGTGCATTCCCGACTGAATCATCATCTTTTATTGGTAAGCTAACATCATTTCCAGGACTAGGACCAAGACCATGACCATGACCATGACCGTGTGGCATGATCCCAACTGAGTTCTTGCTAGTATAGATACTTGTAGCCATGGAGTCGATGACTAGAGTGACTAGACCAGCCAACATAGCGAGAAACCCGGAGAAGGGAAATTTGTGCCACGGGTTCTCTTCAAGACATTTAGATGACAACATCTCAAAAGAATCAGGCAAAACATGCATAAAACCAGTTCCGAGGATAATCCCCGAGGCGAAACACTTAACGATGGTGAAAATGTTCCCGTCCGGTTGAAGGAATGGCACGGACCGGCTAAAGAGAGGAGCTCCAACACCAATCATGCTTGCGACTAGGATTGTGATAATTGCTATGATTTTGAGAGGCAAAGCTTTAGCTTTGTTGACGCACGGGTTCGCTGACTCGCTTGCGCATTCTTCCGGCGCCGTTGAAGTTATCGGAGAGATTGTGAAAGAGACAAAGATGAGTACGAGGATGAATGTTTTCATGAGAAATGTTAAAGTTGAAGCCATTTTTTGTGTTTTTTTTTTCTTTTGGAGTTTTGTGTGTTTGGATTGTTTAATGTTTATGTGTCTTTGGACATATTGGATGAGTCGGTTTATATAGTAATGTGTGCCGGTTGTTTTCATGCCATTTATTGTTGCCGATGACGAAAATTGTTGATTACTACTAGTTTACTTGCTGTGTGGAATGAGAAAACAAATTACAATAGTCGAAGAAAAACTTTGCAAGACACTTCTGACAAAAAAGAGAGTAAATTTAAGACTATGACATATATTATTGCGATTATATATCCTTTGAAACAATTATTTGTCAAGACTATGACATATTTAACAAGATTTATATGAACACCTTTGGATTTGTTTATATTAATTTATTAGAGAATTATTTTGATAAATAATAAAGTTAGACATTCTGACTATAAGTTTTATAAAATATATATATATATATATCTATACTATATAAAAGTTGAAGCTACTATCTCCTAAAGCCGTCCACATAAGATTTAAATCAACCAATCAGTATTAGACATGTCATTAATTAATTTTTTTCAATTCATATTTAAATGTTGTTTCATTTTTTTTAAATTGATAATACCAATCAAAAAGCTACATGTCCTTTTTCAATATATTTTTTTTAAAAAAATCGATATTTTATTTCTTTCAATATTTTCTTTTTATTTAAAAATCGATATTTTCTTTCTTTAATATTCCTTAAAAAACGAAATAATAACAATTAAATAGTAGATTAATAATAATAGGAGCCCATATATTCTACACTAAGTTTCGGTATCCAATTAATATAAAAAATGATAAGTACTACTAAACATGGAAAAAAAAATCGGGATTAGTTCCTATTATTTTTGGGAAAAGAAAATTCAAAAGTTCCTAATACTATTGGGAGAAGAAAATTAATTCTCGGTTCTATGTAAGCATTTATCTCCACATCTTCTTTTTAACATGAATTTATGCAGTCAATCTTGATCCAAGCATTCATTACGGCAAACCGAATAGGCTACTATAAAGGAAAGATCAAACCCGGTGAAATCTACAAGATAAATAAAAAATTTAGCCATTAATAACAAGACAAGCTACATGGTGTCTTCTCACAATTTTTTATCCAATTCACCCTGCTAGGAAAGTTGTATAAGGTCGTCGATGGTGGCCACTTGATTGAAAGGCAAAAGTTTAGAATCCGTTCTTTTGCAGAATTTGAAGAAACAGTCAACATGAACAAAAACCTATATAGTAAATATTATTTGTTTATATCTAGCTATTGTTATAATACCACCATAAACTAACTTCGAACATGCTTCACCTAGCTACCGTTGGAAAAATAATCCTTATCAAACATAGGATTTAAAAACAAAATTCTATTGGTCCACATCAACATTTACATTAATCGGATAAATTAGGAAACATTCTTAATTGTAATGTAGTTTTGATAATATGAAATAACATAGGAGATAAGGAAACTATGACATGATTTTCTATTAAATATAACAAAATATTAACTTTTTTTTGTCAACCATACTATTATTTAAAAGGTGCCACCACGTTTGGTTATCCAACTTGGCGGAGTGAAAAATATGGAAAGAAATAATATATTTTCTTAAATCTAAAGTTTTAACAATATATTTTAAAAATATATTGAGAAGGTGGAAGAAGGAGTTTACACACAAAAATATGGAAAGAAAGATAGTCAGAAGTTGAATTGTGGTAACAATTATTCAGTTGTTATAATAGATTTTGACAATAAATAAAAATATTAACTACTTTTGTCCTTTATAGTTGGATTCATATTATGAGTTTGGCTATTTTTTTTTCAAGATATTAACTTCTATTTTTTAAACATTTAGTGTAAGTTAAATTTTTTTTTATGGTTAATAGAAAACTTCTATTTATTTTAAGTTTTATTTTATTTTTCTTAAAAAAATTTCCATATAAGAAAATAAATATATCATTAAAAGGTAAAATATAATCTATGTATGATTAAAGCTAATAACAAATTGGAATCATTGAATTTTACTTGATAATCTTAACATCAAATAGCGTCAAATTTTATTAGTGAAAAAATGTTGAACCTACTTGATTAAAGCTAAAAAAAATTAGAATCATTGAATTTTACTTGATAATCTTAACATCAAATAGTGTCAAAATTTATTAGTGAAAAAAAGGTTGAACCTACATGATGTTAAGGTAGTATACATAGAATTTAAATAGCCAATAATTATAGTCCACATCAAAATTGAGAATTAAGCTAATTTTTTTCTATTGTGAATAGAAAATTTCTAATTTTTAAAAGCATTTAGTATAAGTTAATTTTATTTTTGTTGTTTTTTTCCAGTTCAGTTTGAAATTTTTTTATAAGCTTTTCTATTTAATTCTTAAAAGGGTAAAATAGAATATATGGATATTAAAGCTAAAAAAAAATGGAAACATTGAATTTTATTTGACAATCATAACATCAATTAGTGCCAAATGTTATTATCATCCTAGAAAGCAAGCACGATGAAAAAATTAATGGCTTGAAGTTGAAATTGGAAAATGATAGTTGAGAGATTGCTGATATGGTAAAGATGACAATAGGTAGATGAGCAAACATGTCAAACTACAAATGCTAGAATTTTGTTGTCACAACTAATAAAGGTAAAAAATATTTTCTCAACAAAAAAGGGTAAAATAATAGAAAAAGTGTATTACATGCTTTTAATATTTAGTTTTAGTGTGATAGAATTAACCAAAATATATATGGATTTAGTCTTGCATACTTTACTATTTGAATCACAGACTTCGTGAATTGTTGCCAAATATACAGAAAGGATTATGAAATATCATTTATAATTAGTATTTATCATAAATTACTAACCGATACAAATTACTATTTATGGTAAATTAATTAATTAATTATATATGATATTTTCATCTTTTTACCATTGCACTTTTGCATTCGTATACGTCGATGTATATATCACTTAAAAATTAGCAAGTCCAAATATATATTAGACTCATCGATAAAATAAACCCACGCGTAGCCGTCCACATATGATTTAAATCAATCAATAGTGTTGCTATGTCAAATACTCAAATTAGGAAAATTTCTTAGAGTTGTTAAATAGAAAATAATTTATCAAACAAGAAAATCTATTACAATTAGAATTCAAAAAAGTATTAAAAAGGAAATATATGTATTATGATAAATAGAAAATATTCTTTTTCTATTTGATTATTACAGAAGATATGTGTTGCCCGAATTTATATATATATATATATATATATATATTTTTGCTTTATCGATTGAATGCAAAACTAATTTTACAGCTTTCATCTTTTTTAGGTTTGATATTATGTTCTGATGTTTCTAACGATTTTTTTGTTGGTGTTTATTTTTCTCCATTCGTTTGTTCATTTCTTTTGCTAATACACTTAAGATATACTCGCTCCGTTTTCAAATACTTAATGTTTAAGAATTTTTTTTTTTAAAGATTGATGTTTTACATTTTTATGCAGTTTTAATGAAGTAATAAAGATGAATTGTGAATTTCAAGACATATTAATTGATTTTATTGAATTACTATTGGTTAAAATTTATAGAAAGTTGTTTAGCACAAAAAATAATACATTTAAATTTACAATTTAATATATTTTCTTAATATGTGTGAAAATCCTAGAAAATCAATTATATAAAAACAGATGGAGTAGTTTTCTTCTCAATTTTAATTATTTGTTCTGGGTTTGTTTTTGTTTTTGTAAGTTTTTTCAAAAAATTCTTATCCATCGAATATAATAAAAACATCGATTCTAACAAAAACCTAGCTGGTAACTTTTCTTTAGTGTTACTTTTTTTTTTATATGGTGAAATATTTTTTAGTTTTGTAAGTTTTTTCTTTATAACATGAGGTGTGAATTTGTTTCTTTATTTTTTCTTCGTTTCCCATTGTTCCTCATATATTTGCTATTCATTGACGTAATTTTTCATATTCTCTATTGTTACACAATCTCTCATATACTATTGTTGCGCCGTTATTATTACATTCAGACTTAGCTCTATGGATATAGAGTTTCAAACTTCTTTTGAGCTCAACAGCCTATGTTCAAGCCTCTAAGGTTTAAATTTTTACTTTTTTTTTGCTTTAGCTACAAATAATTTTATTGTAACGTAGAGATTACTTTGTGCTTAATGTGAAATCAGAATATTTTGAAACCAACAACTATATTCCATATCAACATTTAAAATTATGATAATTTTTTTTTTGTTTATAGAGAACTTTTATTTTTGTAAAGCATTTCTGTTTTTTTGCTTTAGCTACACATAATTTGTTGTAACGTAGACATTACTTTGTGCTAAATGTGAAATCATAATATTTTGAAACCAACAACTATTGTCTATATCAACATTTAAAATTATATTAATTTTTTTTGGTTTATAGAGAACATTTATTTTGGTAAAGCATTTATTACAAGTTAATTTTCTTTTTAATAGAAAATTTCTATTTTTTTTAAGTTTAGTTTTTTCTATTTTTACAAGCTTTTCCATTTAATTCTTAAAAGGATAAAATAAAATATATGGATAATTGGATATTAAAACTAAACATTGAATTTTACTTGATAATCCTAACATTAAAGATCATCAAATTTTATTAGTAAATTTATTTTCTTTTAATGCTACTGGCAACCTATAAAACAAGTTTGATAACAAATCTAATGGCTTGAAGCTAAAGGTGGAGAATAATAGCAGAGTTGAGAGATTGTTAATATGGTTAAAGAAGAGAATAGAGTGGATGGGCAAACATGTTATACTATAAATGCTAGAATTTTGTTGTCGTAAGAAAGATAAAATAATAGAATTTGTTTTACATTGATTGATTGGTGTCTACATTGTGCTTTAATAGTTAGTTCCAGTGAGATAAAATTAGCCAGATATCAATAGATTTAGTCTAGCATATCTTTAGTATTTGAATTAGAGACTCAATGGATTGTTGTCAAAGAAAAAAAAAGGATCATGAGAGGTAATTTAGAGTTTGAGAGTAAAACAGAGAGAGTATAATATACTTAAAAATTAGTTGGACCACGTACTAGATTGGCTTTGTGTGTGATTATATCATCAAAGGGTATCTGAAACACTAATAATCATCAATAACTTTTCAAGTTGAAATGTCTTTGATGGATTTTGGACATATGGTGGTAGTTGCAAATATTCAACAAAGTTAATCTTCTATGAGAAAGTAAAATTTAAGTATCATGAGTCTGGATTAAAACTCCACATATTTGAAGTAATTAAACTGGGTTTTCCTAATAATTTTAAATTTTACAGTCGATTAAATAAATATGTTTGACAAACTGTTTTTGAAGAACTACAAAATTAGTTAAATGTAGAACAGCTATATAATTATCAATTGATTTTAAACATATAAATCTACAAATGATCTCATTTGACTTTTGTCTAGGAAATACATTGAGAGTATAATGTTTATAGTCTAGATGAAAAAACAGAGAATCTGAATATGCCTGCCAACTAACTTCAATAAAGTGTGGATTGAACAAATACAAATTAACAATACAAATTCGTAAATTAATTATCTAATTCTCTACGATTGCTTCATTTTCTTACCATTATATTTTTGCATCCGTATATGTCAATCCCTGCTAATTTAAAAATTAGTAAATCCAAATTTATATTAAACTTATCGATAAAACAAACCCACGCGTAGCGTGGATATAAAATCTAGTATATATAAGAATTGCAAGCAAACTTGTGTAGTTATAGGATAAACTTTTTTCTACATTTTTGAAATTATATTTCTGTAATATCTATGTTTGTAGCTTGCTATAAAATAAAATAAAATAAAAATCATGTATTTTCATTAAAAAGTTGGTGTAGCTGTATTTTGTTTATATATCTATTCATGTGAGGCTTTATAAACAAATCTGTGTAGTTAAATAGGATTTTAGGAAGATTGTTGTTGAAAAAGCTTTTTTTTAAAAATGTTTTTTTTTTAATGGAGTTTTGGAGGCATATATGTTTTTAGCGGATGAGATCACGTGCATGGAATTTGTTCACATACGCTGATTTATCCATTTTCGGAATTATTCGGTTTCGTTTTCTTTTAGGTTTAAATATTGTTTTTATATTGAGTACATTATATGCAATTATCAATTGCTTATTGTTTAAAAGCATTCTAACTATAGTCAACTGTCAAAATGCCTTAAATACTGCATTATTTAACCTTGTACAATTACTGAGATATATAAATTATTGACTTATGGCGGAAACAAACAGAATATTGACTTATAAAGTTTTACAAAACAACTTTTTAGCGTTGATGGAAGAAATGTTTATCGTGTCTGTGGATGAAAATTTGACTGGAAAGACTCATGGACATTGCACTTATGACATTAACTCCATCGATCATCCTACACCAAGTAAACACTCTTCTTGTTTATTTACATTTTCGTTGTTAAATCACAAAACAAAACAGAGTTCTGTAAACATTAAAGTGTATATTATTTGAGAAAAAACGTATATTATAAAACTTAAAGTTAATGTTATTGTTACTAATGTGACATGAATCACATCCATTGACCAAATCAGGGAATCTCAAAACTGCATTTTTCATGGCATTTGCCGAAGCGTTCGAAGTCAAACCCATGCGTAAAAAGTTGAATATAATAAATTTTAATTGGTGCATTTGCTCCCACACCCTAAGAGCATGTCCATTGCTAGTGTCTTAAAATTAAATTTGATTAAAAAATAAACAAAATCAAACTATAGGACACGAAGGGGTCTCGCGGAAGACACTGAGGAGAGGGGTTTGGAAGTTACGTGTCATTTTTTAATTAGTTCAATTAATTATTTATTTATTTTATAATTATATTTTTAAATTATGTAAAAAAAATATTAATAAAATATTTTAAAGACACTCAAAAAATTAGTTAACTGATGTGGATGGTCTAAGGCTAGCTCTGTCCCTAGTTCTGTTTGTCAACTCTTTGAACATCATCATTACTGAAATATCCATATATGGGTATTTCATCAAATATAATATTAATAATTTTTTTATATAGTTTAATAAAATAATTAAATTTATAACTAGAAATAAAATTGAACCAATTATATGTTGTCATGTATTGTATTGAAAGAGTTTCTCAATAGGGTTTTTAAATATATTATTTTAATAATTTTCTTTTAATTTTATTGTTTATTTAATTAATAAACTGTAAACAAAATAGTTAACCAATAATACAAAGACACATGGCAGGTAAAATTCTTAAATAGTAAGATTCGGTTTTTCGCAGAGAAACATTTCTCTCCTCTCTTTTATTTTTTTGTTATTTCTTATTATTAATTTTTTGTTGTTTCTCTTTCTTCTTTTTTACAAATTTTATTAGTTGTTTAATATGAAAATCTCATTGAAATACTCTTTATAGAGATGTTCTCACCAACGCTTACTTGATTAATCTTGTATTTAAGTTGAACTGTTTAATTAAGCAAATATTAATTAATTAAGACTCGATTAATTAGGATTTAAATTTAATAGGATTGTGACAAGCACAAAACGCGTGACGGGCGCAGAACATGTTTATCAATGATACTCAGCTGATTTACCTTCAAAAGTATCAGCCAGCTGAGACTTTAGAGAATTATCATGGCCACGTGGCGCGATATAATTGATCCAAATTTTTTTTTTGTTAAATAGTGAATATTAATGATACTCACGTAGGTCTTATGGATAAACATGGTCTCATGCTTAGTTTATGGTTGCAATCCAATCACCATACATACATTCAGCTTAGTATGGAAGACCATGTATCATTATTAATTAAATTCTGTGCTTTTAACTTTTATAAATTTAGGCAATAACTATAAATCTATTTAAAAGTGGGAAAGAAAAGATTTATATTTTATGAATATAAATAGAGGATGGACTTGTTTATATGTATGTGGATGAACAAATAATTTTGAAAGTACTTTACCAAAAAATAAAAATTTAAGAGTAGAATTCTATTTTTGATATAGAATTTCATGAAATCGGATACAAATGACTTCCAGAGATTTACAGTTTAAAGGTTGAAAAACCTTAGGATGGAGTCTTTTCAATAGAGAACATATTACAAATATTTTCATAGTCGTCTTTGGTCGGGTAGTACAATGATAAATAGATCTCATAGCATAAATTCGCATTTTCAAGAAAGATTTCAAAACCTCATTTTTTGAGGTTTTGGCCTCTCCAAAAACAACTTTAAAACCTCAAAATTTGAGGTTTCATCTTTTTTGCATTTTGATCTCCATACTTTATATACCATTAATTTTTATCTTATTAATTTATTTTTTAATCCTTACAAATTTATGTATCATAATTATTTGTACAAATATTTTATAAATTGAAAATTTACATATAAAATTAATTTATCTCTTTAAAATTAAAATGAATGAAAATGTCTGATTTCAACAATTTATCTCTTAATCTACAGATAAAAAATAAAGAAACTCATTTATCATTTCGAAATACATTGAATGATCATATTTGAGAGCATTACGAAAATAATTTTATTAAGTAATTTAGAATTTTATTTGTAATTTATTTATATCTTGTGTGCTTTTATTATTATTTATATATAATTTTATGTTTTAATGTAATTTTATCAATTGTGTTTGTATGATTTTTTTAATGTATGTTTTAAGCTATTTATAAAAGTTTTATGATTTTTTCTAAATCTGGTCAAAAGAAATGACTAAAATACAAAATATTTTTTTTAAAAATTTTATTCGAGGTTTCATCATTAGAGAATAACACTGTCAAACCTAAAAAATAAGGTTGCTCTTGGAAATAGTTAGTGGTTTTAAACTTGTTTGGATGATATAGTGATGGAGGTTCTGCTTTTTTAGGAATATTGCACGCATATTCGGCTTATAAAATAGTGGACTCTCTGCGAATTGGTTTATTTGTATAAAAATATTAAGTATATTTGTTAAAAAAATTCTAAATCATAGCAAAAATTACATAAAAGAAAAATTAGACCAGTGTAACTGTAAATGCACTCTTGGCACATGCCAAAGGCCAGTCTTGATCCCACGAACTTGCATACTCGTAAAAATAGCTAGTATCGATTACCTACAAAATTGAGTATAAATGTTTTTTTTTTTTGTTTGTTGTTGTCAACAGTATAAATGTTCTATATATATTTGTTTACTATTCCTAAAAATGATGTCCACAAATATTTTCTTTGGCATGATCATCATTGAGTCACCTAACATTTATATTGTTAAAAAACATGTAATAATCAAAATAAGAGATTAATCCAACTGTTGTGATGGTTTATAGTGAGCTTTAATTATAGAGGAAATTTGTAAAAATAATACAAAAATTTTATGTATTTTGAAAACTAACCCATGTTTTCAAAAAGTTTAAAAATTAATTTTCTTACAATGGAAATTACCAAAAATATTCCAAATAAATCAAATATATAAAATATTTTTTAAATCAAGTTTTGTTATTATTGGGTAATTATTTCTATTATAAAACAATTTACAAAATAAAAAGGATATCATTTAACGTGATCAATTAAAAAAAATATATAGATTGCATCTAAAAAAAAATTGCATATGTGAAAAGATTAAGAATAGTAAACTCCATAAAATTTATGGTTAGTGTTCAAGATATATAATGTTTAGTTCATTTGATTTAGTTAAGATATTTAAACTGACAGTTTTTTGGTCTGTCGAAATTCTTATATTTTACACAATAATAATTGATTGAAAGATTTATTTTTTTGGTTTAGTATAAAGAATGTTCATGTGTTATTTATATGCTGAGAGAAGAAGTCATAGAATAATAAAAATGGCATAAAATGTGAAACACTAACCAACATATAGTTAAAGTGATGCTGTAACTCATGAACAATCATAAGAAACATGAGTCACTGATGATTTTGACAAATACATCAGATTTCTTCTAAGGTCAACTGATGTAATATTTGTTGATGGAAATTTTTTTACATTACAATCTCAACTAAAAGTATAAACTGTTATAAAGTGCTTAAAAGAAATTTATAGACTCAATTAAAAATTAATTTTTCGTTTATATTATATTTTAATCTATTGCAGCCACTTGGAGCAACGATAAGAACAATACAATTGCGCTAATTTGAGAGACATTTAAAATAGTATTGGTCAAACGTTTATCCACTTTATTTTAAAATATACTTTTTATTTATAAATTCTCAAATTTATGAAAAAATTGTTGTTTTAAAACTTTAAAAAGGTTAGTTTTCAAAAACTTAAAAACATGAGTTACTTTTCAAATTACATAAAATTATTGGATTATCAAACCAAACATCCCTTAATTATATGTGCCGCCTGCCAATATGATGGAAGGAAAACAAAACGAAGGAATCTAATTTGCATGTTTAGATTTCTCAAAAAAAAAAAAATTGCATGGTTATCTAAAAGTAGGATAATTAATTAGATTAATCGTCAATGAAAATAAATTATCAGATCATGTAGTAATAAAAAAAGTTATTTATATTATCCTGTACATTCAAAATACTGTCCATGCCGAGTATCTCTATCCAGTAATCCATGGCATGCCTCTTAACTAGTCAACTTCGGTTAGAATTTCGCTTTCTCAACACAAAAACAAAATAAAAACTTCTTTCCAAAATACAGAAGAATAAATAATTGATAAAATCAAAATTGAATTCATAACATTTAATTGTGTGGTTTAGTTCCCACGTTTTCATATGGTTGGACGAGCACGAAGCATTACGTGCCAAACTCATACTCCACCGACGTGACAAAATGCTTATTATTTCGATTCGGAAACTTTGATAAATAAAATAAAATTAATTTGGGAAGATTTTCCGTATTGTTAAAATATTCTCTGTTTCTGGTGTCGGAAAATTTGTGTCAATGTCTGATTCAGCTTGATTCTAAACTTTCTTTGTTTATCAAATAGCGCAAAAAAGAAAACAGCAAAATAAGATTAAAAAGTGGTAAACCTACACTAAAAATAAAAAACTACAAACGTTCAAAACCTCATATATTACGTATAGTAATGCTAAACCTACATTAAGTATCAACGACGGGGGAAAAAAAAAATGGAATGAAATACAAAGAGAGGGGAAGGTTTAAAAAAAAAAAAAATACAAAGATGGTTAATATACAGTATATTGTTAGCAATTTTTAGTTCCTAAAAATTTATGTGCTTATTTGTGTTATTAATGAGTTTATGTAATTAATTTTTTGTCACAATATTTGTACTGTTATAGTACATTATCGAGTCTTTGCTGTTATATGTTAGTTGTCATGAAATAATGTGTAATTTAAAAGCTACAATAACCCTCCAACTTAACCAAATGTTTGGCTATTATGTTAGTTCGCAAAGTATACGAATTCACTTTTAGTCGAGAAAAGGTTAAATTAAACATTGTACGATAGGGTAATTCAAAGTTGATAGTTTATCAGGTATGAGCCCACTTTCTACCATGTTTACTACTTGGTCGGAGCTGCTTTCATGGATCAGAGATACATCATCAAGGGCCCTTTCCCTTCTTAAGGAAACTAGTGGCTCAGGCAACCATCTTTCACTTTTGGAAGCAGCGTAATAACGTTCTCCACAACCAAATTTCTATTCCGCCGATCATCGTCTTCAATGGTATTTATCGGGATGTTAAGAACTCTATTTCGGCCCGAAGGCAGTTTCACAACCTCATATCCCTTTGGTTGAGATGACCATGTGTTCCCCTTATCATAATCATAATTATTCTACTTTATTTTTTTTATTTTTTTTGGCAAGGTATTATAAACATTAGACCTAACTTCTGTAACGTCTAACGTTTATTTCTTTAATGATATTTACCTTTTATCAAAAAAAAAAAATTGATAGTATTAATCCATATAGTTTCGATATTCTTGTCACTATAGTTTCAGACCTAATTTCTCTCTTTTTATAACAACTATTGACAATCAACAAATCCCAATTATTAAACGTACCCGCCATTCCAAAGAAGGAAAGAAAAAATCACATTCTTAAAATTTTTTTTATAATTTCATAAATAAATAATTTTCAAACTCTAACAATGCCATAGTGTCATGTGAACATCTCACTATACAAATAAAAATATGAATCAAATTATTAAAAATAAACTCTCCACATGTACAAAGGCGAATCATTTTTCGTCTTGAATAATAAATCAAATAATTTATTAATTATGTTGATCAAAGTGGTTAAGCCCACTTGGCAAGGATCGACATTACGGAGCAGCCGAACAAAGCGGCCGTGAAGCATTTGATCTGAAGTTTGACGCTACCTTGAAGCATTGATCCCATGAACTCGGTGGCTAAAAGATCAACTAGAGCCATGTAGATGAGCATTCCGGCTGAGCAAGCATTCAACAGCCCAACCGTAATAAGCGCGGTTGGGCTGTTATCTCGATAAATACTCGACAATGCGATTCCGAGAAATATAGCAGAAGGTGTTGTTACAGCAAAAAAGAATGTCATCAAGAACTTCTTCACATTTTTAAAATCTGCCTGTTTAACATAAAATATATTCATATTAATATAATTAATTTTCTAATTGATATAAGAGACATAAAGTATATATTATAAGTGTATATATTTTGTACCTGGAAGATGCATCCACCAAGACCCATGCCCTCGAACAAGTGATGGAAGCAAAGAGCTACGATGAGACCTTTAATGGTACATGCATCATTAGTAGCTCCTAGAGATAGTCCAATGACCACGGAATGAAATAAAATCCCAAGCTCCAATACCTATTCATATAATTCAAAAATAGTTCAAATATGGTTATATATATCAATGTATGATTTGAATTAAAATGCTAGGTACGTTAAATTCAAGACCGTTTCATATTATTTTCATATGCACTAACCACAGCAATGACACGGGACCGCAAAAGCTGTCCATCTTTTTTAGCCGCTAGCACAACACCATGACCGTGACTGTGGTTTTGACCTACAATGTGAGTGGCCTTCTCCTGATCAATGCCATACTCCTCAGGCGCTGGTTGGACCGCGCTTTTTGCAGTATAAAGGCTGGTGGTAATGGAGTCAATGGCTAGAGTGACTAGACCGGACAACATAGCTACAAAACCCGCAAAAGGGAACTTATGCCATGGCTCATCGCTAAGACATTTTGATGACAACATCTCGAAAGAATCCGGCAAGACGTGCATGAAACCGGTTCCAAGGATGATTCCGGAAGCAAAACATTTCACGATCATGAAACCGTTGCCATCAGGACGGAGGAACGAAATGTAACGGCTGAAAAGAGGAGTGGTTACGCCTATCAAGCTTGTCGTAAAGATGGCTACAATGGCTACGATTTTGAGTGGTAAAGCCTTAGCTTTGCTGATGCACGGATTATCCGAGCCGCTATCGCAATCTTCCGGGGCCGTTGAGATCGCCGGAGATACAGTGAAGGTGAATAGGATGAGGAGAATGTAGACGAGCTTCATGACTATTTTGGTAGTAGTCATAAGTATAAGGATTATTTTATAAGATATGGTGTTTGATATGAAATAAATGTTGTCACTGGTTGGTTTATATAGGAATATTTGCCGGCTTGTTCTTGGTGGTGATGTGGAGAGTCAATTTATAAATTAATGGATAGAACAAAGATTATACTAGAGAATCAGAATCATGATTCTATTGATTGTTTATATGTAGGTACATTGTACATTGTCAAATAGAAAAGTTTTATATTGTATTCGTATATTATCCTATTTTTGTTTAATCTGGTGGAAGGTGTGGATCATGCCAAACAATACATGAAGTTTTGTATTATTATAAGGGAAATGTGTATAGTTAAATTAATTTAGTGTCGAGATAAAACTGACCGACTTTGCTAAATTTTATATTTTACAAACGTAAAGAACTTTATAATAGATTAGTGTATGATTTTTTTTCGTCAACTCCATTGTTAACAATGATACTACAAAAATTTATTTTTGATTGTTTTAGGAATCACTGGAAGGAAAAGAATCTCAATTTATTTTTGTTCCGAGTAGCCCATCTATTGATATTGGGCCACGGTTTCTTTAAACCCATGGAACAAAATTTGGTTTTTAACCACGTCCAATTTAAGACAGTCTCAAATTATTTTCATATGAACTACCAAACTAACCATAGCAATCTACAACCTAACTCAACCCATCAAACATGAACTTAAAAAGGAACTAAAGAAGACAGAAGTTTTAGCAAAAAAAAATACTCTATTCGTTTCCAAGTTTTTTCTTGCGATAATAGTTCAAACAGGTAAAAATATCAGACAAAGCTTAAAATCGCTGATTTGAGTGTTACTTGAAAAAAAATCGTATAAAATATTCTGGTTTCTGATCTGAAGGATATATGAATTTAGGTCTAGAATTTCTTAGAATTCAAAAAAAAAAAAAAGTTTGAATATATACCAAATTAAACGTGACGTAATATGGTAAATCAGTTTTATTTCATTATTTGTATTGAATCACCACATACTCTGCAACCAAATTTTTTTTTTTTTTAAAACATGTTATGCCAGGTTTATCATCATCATTTACGATTGGTTATTATTCGTCTTTTGTTCTGTTTGTTCTATTCATTTGGTTTATTCTGTACTAATCTGATTAGTCTAATCACGTCTGTTTTCTTTATTTCCTCTGTTTCATACTGTTTGTTTGTTCCATTGCCATTAACATTCTTATAAAGCTATTAAAAATATAATTTCGTATTTGAATTAAGTTCAAAACAAAAATTAAAGTAATTAAGCTAATGATTGCTGTCTCCATTTTCAAACTTCTTGCTGCCACACTCTGTCCTTGACTGTCTTCTATTGCAGAAATCTATTTTTTAAAATTAATTTTCCTATCTTTATTTAAAGGAATATAACTATTGGACGTTGAAAGTCAGAAATTTAAAAAAAAAAATTATATTGGACGTAGAGTTACAGCTTTTTCACTATTAAGAGGAGACAAAGTCCATGTGCTACTTTGATTTCTTAAGCTATAATTCTTCTTCTTCTTTTTTCGACCAATAATCCAATTCGATTTCAATGTTTAATTAATATAATTTGTACTTAACCATTAATTTAAAATTTGCTAATTAACAGTGTGAAACCGTGAAAATAATATGGAAAATGTAAAACTCAGAACACAGTACGAGAATGCCAGCAAAGCAAACAAAATAAAAATAAATAAATAAATAGAGAAAATAAAGAGAATAAAGAAAGAATAAAAAAAAGGTAAAAACTTTTCTCTTACGCCATTTGCAAGTGAGAACAAAAAACCAGAAAAATCGATGATTCTTCTTCTTCTTCTTCTCTCCACAAATTTCAGTCGAAACATCCAAAACAATGCAAAGAAAGTAAATTTTACTCTCTTTTTTTTCTTTCTTCTCGAAAAAAAGCAGAGATTTTGAAGATGTCAGCTTCGTAAGTGTAAGAAAGCTTCTTCTGGGTTTTTTTTGTTCTTGATTAATAGTCATAATTATAAACCGATCTTGTTTTATTTTTGTGGTTTTTTGGTTTCTTAATGTAAATTAATTATTTTATCTCTCTCTTTAACTTATGCAATAATTGAGGGGTCTCTCCATGGTTGGTTTATAGTGGGTGAACAAATCTAGCTGTTTCTTTTGTTATTTTCTGCATATTTTTTCAATGATTTTTCTCTGATTATTGATGATCTGTTTATAGATATTCATTAAGATTAGCTGTTTTAGTGATCTGAAATGTAAAGTTCGTTTTTTTCCCCCCTCTTTCCTTAAAATTGTAGAATTGAGATTAGATGATATCAAAAAAGGGTTTTGCTTTCTGGAAATTTGCAGATCCGATTTGGGTTTTACCTTAGTTTGTTGCTAAGTGAAGAAAGTTTGTACCTTTTTTTTTTGTAGCTTATTTGTGTAGTTTCCAAAACATGGAGAATCAAGAGGCTTCGTCTTGTGATGATGAGCTACCATTGAATCACATAGGAGATGAGGAAGATTTTAGAAGTTGTTGTGGTGATGAAGAAGTTTGGTTTAAGGAGAGTGATGACTTTACTGTTAAAGTTGCAGTTTTGGAGGAGTTGAAAAAAGATGATGAGTTCTCTGTTAAGATGTTTTTTAAAGGAGTTTCGATATCCGAAAGAGGAGATTCGGGTTCTGGTTATTCGGGGATTGGTGTTGTGTTGGAGAGATCAGGAGATTTTGAGTTGATTCAAGTTCAGAAGAAGTTGGAATTTCATGTTGAAGAGTCTGTAGCTAACTATTTAGCTTTGTTGGATGGTCTTGAAGTAGTTTTACAGAACAATCTCCGTTCTGTTGTTGCTTTAACCGACTCCGAATCGCTCTATAATCAGGCAAGTCTCTTTCAAAATGGTTTCATATCTCTTTGTAGATTTGTTCTCATGTTTTTTAGATGAATTGGTTTTGTAGATAACTCAAGAGGAGAAGCTCGAGACTCCGCTTTTGGTAGCTTTGAGAGAAAGGGTGTTGGAGAAAACTAGTAATCTTGATGGGTTTGTTCTAAAGCTTGCTCCTTTCTGTGATCTTGACCAAGCTCTAAGCTTGGCTCGAGTAGCGGTAGGAATCGTGTCTTTTAATCACGATGTGGATAAATTAGCTGAGAACTGCTCGATCTGCTGTGAAGACCGTCAATCCGAGATGATGCTAACATTGAAATGCACTCACAAGTTCTGTTCGCATTGCATGAAAACGTACGCCGAAGGGAAAGTACAGTCTTCAGAAGTTCCCATCAGGTGTCCTCAAGTGCAATGCAAGCATTATCTCTCAGTCACGGAATGCAAATCGTTTCTTCCCGTCGCTTCTTTCAAATCATTAGAGGAAGCAAATGTACGTAGTAAGAACAATGGCAAGATTTACTGCCCATATCCCAATTGCTCATTTCTGTTAGACCCGCGTGAATGTCTATCATCGGGAAGGGCAAGCGCAAGCGCAAGCTCGTCTAGTCAGTCAGAGAATAGCTGTTGTGTGGAGTGTCCAGTCTGTGAGAGGTTTGTGTGTGTGGACTGTGGTGTTCCTTGGCATGCTTCTATGAGCTGTGAAGAGTTTCAGATTCTCCCGGTTGATGAAAGACATCCAGATGATATTACATTGCATCGCTTGGCGAGGTATAAGAGGTGGAGACGGTGTCAGCAATGCCGTATAATGATCGAGCTTGCTCAAGGCTGCAACCACATGACTTGCCGGTAAGACTCACACACACACACTGACACACATATCTATAGCTACACATACTTTTTGATATCTATACATTTCAGAACCACTAAAGTTTGGTTTTTTTGGCTTCCAATCAAATGTAGTTAGTCTTGAATACCTTCGTTAACTACTATACTATTCTTCCTTGTGTCCTTCAAAACCGCAGAATGGTGTCACTGCGGATCAATTCTCTCCATTTTTAGTGTGCACAAAATTCCGAAAACTTGTGAATGGTTATCATATGATTAGTAGGGTTTAAATGGTGTCACCGCGGATCAATTCTCTCCATTTATAGTGTGCACAAAATTCCGAAAACTTGTGAATGGTTACCGATAAGCGTATTTTCCTCAGTGACAGTTATCACCATTACAACCCTTTAGTTTATTCTTTTGTTTTCTATGTTTAAATCTGATGCTCGTACTATATAAATTTCGAATCTCTGTTTTTCGCAGGTGCGGGCACGAGTTTTGCTACTGTTGTGGAGCAGAGTACAGAGAAGGGCAACAGACTTGCACATGCGCTTTTTGGGACGATGACGAAGAAGATGAAGAAATCTCAGAGTCGGGAAACACAATCCAAGAGCTTGAGCAATGGCCTTGGGACACATTTAGCTCAATTCCAACTGTAATGGATGCTTACTCGGAGCAAGAAAGATCTCAGCTTGCTCTGATCCAACGGTTCTTAGCGGGTGGAGGGTTTAGTCTCAGTGATAACCAGACTTCTTATCAGTCGCCGCCTCCTCCGCCTCCTCCATGTACAGAGTCATCTTATGTTGAAGCCGCAATGAAAGATCTTCACCAGCTTCCTTGGCTTGAGAGGTTTGTATCTGTTATAAGTGATGATTACTATGAAGAGTATCATAGACAGTGAAAGGGGTAGAATGGTAATTTACAAGACAGTGAAAGGGGTAGAATGGTAATTTACAAGACTGGACGGTTCGGTTCGGTTTAATGAGAGTCTCTCGCTCTCGAAAGAAATTGTTGGGATTTTTATAGATTCTTGATGGACAAAAAATGAATTGTGATGAAACTATTTGCTAAATTATAAAAAGAAGAGTTTGATCATTTCATTTTACAAATCTTGCAAGAAAGATTATTCTTCTTACGTATGAAAGTTACATACGATTGAAAAATAGACCAGTCTTGTTCTTACAAGTTGATTTTGGTTACCTATGAAAATTTTAGAGGTACAGTTATCAAAAATACCACATTTAATATTCTTTTTGAAAAAATTCTCATTAAAATCCCAAAATTTATTACCACAAAAATTAGATTTCGGAAGATTCTTAAAAATAAGACTTTTGAAACTATTTTTCTGTATAATCGTTCATCTAATTATTCTTTTAATTTGTATTAATGTATAAATCTAGACAATTAAAAAAATAAAAAATAAAAACTTTTTCTGTATTTATGGAACTTTCCCTAGACAATGATACACTCCTTTTTTCAGCAAATGAACAAATCAAGAAATAATAAGACTTTTGAAACTTTTTTTTTGTATTTGGAGCAAAATTTACTTTGTAAGATATTTTTAATCAATATTACATATTTTAAAAATATTTTTTTTTCAAACTCATCCAAACGAAATTGGCACCACCACCATATGTAATAGTGAAGAAAAGGTTCAATATATTCATGCTCTTCAAATAAAATAAAACATATCTTTAAAAACAAATAGGATAATTGAAAAAATGCTATTTTTAGTATGTATATTTGCAAAAATACCATTAATTATAACTTTTTAGAGTTTAAATCTTAAAATTCTAAATCCTAAAAAATATTTTGATCCTTAAAACTCTCTAAATCCTTAAAACTAAAGCCCAATACAACATAATTAATCAAAGCATAAATGATATAATAAATAAATAGTTTTTAAAAAATAATAATTTTTAAAATTTTTGATAATATGTCATTTTTGAAAATTAGCATTTTCAAAATTTTCTGAAAAAAAATTCAATAAAATTTTATGAGTTTTGGGTAGACTTCTTTTCTAAATTATATCATAAATTAAAGTAGCCTTCATTTGTATCCAAAGTTGACGTAATTTAAGATGTCATTGAACTACTACACCACAAGTCAAGTCGTCCAAATTTTATTGAATTTTTCTTTGAAAATATGTTTACGAAATTGGCATGACGACATTGCTTACGAAATTTACATCGTCATGGCAATTTTGGAGATGATTGGCTCAAAAAGACTTTTAACTACTGGGTCTTTCTTTATGCTCTTTTCATTATTTTCTAAATAATACTAATTTGACTCGTACTTAACCCAAAACTTTAATCTATAATCAAGAAATTATTGAGTTTTGTTTTGTTCTTAACATAGACCAGTCCTCTTATTTCTCATCTTTTAGATTTAGACAAGAACCTCTGATTTTTTCTCCTATTTTGTTCTCAAATTCCCATAAAACAAACGTCTTTGATCATTTTCATTTGTGCAAAAATATCAAAGCTGTGATCTTGAAGAATACCCATTTCTATATTCTTCACTTCTTTCTCTTTTATGTTCTTCGAAGAATTCAATTAGGGTTTTTTCATCAGCCATTATCGTTGACTTTTTGAAGCATTTCTCTTTGTTCTTCACATTGATTCATCGAAAATCTTTCATAAAGTTTTGATCTTTTTCTTCAGGGGTCAAAATTACTGTTCAATTGATTGTGTTTGTCATTGAAATCAGATTTAGGGTTTTTGTTTTTCTAAGGATTTGAAGATCAAAGACAGAAACTTTGAGTGATATGGCTGCAACTACAATGGAGCCATCTTCATCTATAAGCTTCACATCTTCTCACTTGTCAAACCCACCTTCTCTTGTTACTACTACTCATCATTCATCTCTTAATCTTGAAGCTGTGAGTTTAATCAAGCTTAGTTCCAATTTGGAACAGCTTCTCACTAACTCAGATTGCGATTACACTGACGCAGAGATCTTTATCGAAGAAGAAGCTCAAGCAGTGAGTGTTCAACGATGCGTTTTAGCTGCTAGGAGCAAGTTTTTTCTTGATTTGTTTAAGAAAGATAAAGAGAGTAGTGAGAAGAAACCAAAGTATTATATGAAAGATTTGTTGCCTTATGGAAATGTGGGACGCGAGGCGTTCTTGCATTTCTTGAATTATGTATACACTGGGAGGCTAAAGCCGTTTCCTACCGAGGTTTCGACTTGTGTTGATGCAGTTTGTGCTCATGATTCTTGTAAACCTGCCATTGATTTTGCTGTTGAGTTGATGTATGCTTCATATGTGTTTCAAATCCCAGAGCTGGTTTCGTCGTTTCAGGTCGGTCTGAGATCGAAAACCATTGTGTTTCTCTGTTTTTTGATCCGGTTAAGGCTTTAATGTTGTGTGTTTTTATGTGTCTGCAGCGGCGATTGTGTAACTATGTTGAGAAGTCGCTAGTTGAGAATGTTCTTCCAATACTTTTAGTTGCGTTTCATTGTGATTTGACTCAGCTTCTTGATCAATGCATAGAGAGAGTGGCGAGATCAGATTTAGACAGATTCTGCATCGAAAAGGAGCTTCCTTTAGAGGTATCAGAAAAAATCAAACAGGTTCGAGTTAAGTCGGTGACCATCCCTGAGGTGGCGGATAAATCGCTAGAGAGAATCGGGAAAGTACTTAAGGCATTGGATTCAGATGATATCGAACTTGTGAAGCTTCTTTTGACTGAGTCAGATATAACTCTAGATCAGGCCAATGGTCTGCATTATGCAGTGGCTTACAGTGATCCGAAAGTTGTGGCTGAGGTTCTTGCTCTAGATATGGCTGATGTGAATTTCAGAAATTCCCGGGGTTATACGGTTCTTCATTTCGCTGCTATGCGTAGGGAGCCATTGATTATCATAGCCCTTCTTGAAAAAGGGGCAAATCCTTCGGATTTCACGTTTGATGGAAGCAGTGCGGTTAATATCTGTAGGAGACACACTAGGCCGAAAGATTATTATACCAAAACCGCAAAGGGACAAGACACTAGTAAAGACCGCGTGTGCATCGATTTGTTGGAAAGGGAAATTAGAAGGAATCCATTGGCTAGTGGGGATACACCGACTTGTTCCCATTCAATGCCTGAGGATCTCCAAATGAGGTTGTTATACTTAGAAAAGCGAGGTATTGACCCGATATATATATATATATATATCTCATAGCTTAAGGTTGATGATGACTCTTACTAAAAGTTCTGAACTTTTTCTTGTATGTGTTGTTGCAGTGGGACTTGCTCAATTGTTCTTCCCAACAGAAGCCAATGTGGCTATGGACATTGCTAATGTTGAAGGAACGAGCGAGTTCACTGGTCTTCTTGTTCAGCCGCCATCAAATGGTGCAACCGGAAACTTGAGTCAGGTCGATTTGAATGAAACGCCTTATATGCAAACGAAAAGACTGCTTACTCGTATGGAAGCTCTCATGAAAACAGGTAAAAAGGCTTTTCAAGTTCTCGTCAACTCATATTCCCTAACCGCGAGAGATTAACTGATTTGAATACCGTTCATAACGCAGTTGAGACAGGTCGGAGGTATTTCCCATCTTGTTCTGAAGTTTTGGATAAGTACATGGATGACTATATGGACGAGGACATACCTGATATGTCGCATCCCGAGAAAGACACTGTGAAAGAGAGGAGATTGAAGAGGATGAGATATAAGGAGCTGAAGAGTGATGTTAAAAAAGCGTATAGCAAAGACAAAGAAGCTAAGATTGCGCGGTCTTGTCTTTCTTCTTCATCACCAGCTTCTTCTCTTAGAGAGTCCTTAGAGAACCAAACATGATATGTGCCACATATAACAAATGCTCTTAGAGATAATCTTCTTGAAGAAACTGTTAGCTTAGCTACTTTTACAGGTTGATTTAGAAGAGACTGGAGATCTCATTTTGGTATTCAGGTTTATACAATGATGATTTGTATTTAAGGGGACTTTGATTTTTGAAATGTATAAAGCAAGATTAGAATGCTCTTATAACCCAAAACCTTGGAATGGCTTGGAACCTTTTTGCTTGCTAGTTGCTTCATTGGTTACTTGGAACCTTATACCAGAAACTTGTAATGTTTGGAATATATCTTTAACTGTACATGGATATATCCATGTATTGATTGACAAGAAGAACAGTGAAACAAACTACTCCATCTTTTGGGCTTAGTCGTCCTCTCTCTTCACAAATGGGAATTTCCCATAAAAAAAAAAAAGCTTCAAAGTTCGTTAAAAAAGAAACAAAAAAAGAAAAAAGGGAGTTCTATAAATGGAAGTGGCAACATAAAATAGGAAAAAATGGAAACGAAAACTCTGTATATATAGTTGCATCAAGAGCTTTCTTTCTTTCTTTCTCTGTATTATTAGAAGAAGAAAGTCTTTCGAAAGTCCAACTAAATTCAAAAATGCTTTTCGTGTCTGACTCTGTTCGCTTCGGTACTCTTGGTTGCTATTTGCCGGGAGTGCTAACACTGAGAACTACCAGTTTCCCCGGAGTGCTAACAATGGGAACTACCAGTTTCCCGGGAGTGCTAACACCGCCAATTGCCAGTTCCCGAGAGTGCTAATTGTGAGGCAAGTGAGGCAAGATATATAGTTCAAAAAATAAATGACACAAGAGAAAGTCCGGAAATTAAATCCACTAGAATAAGAAAGCAAATACAATTATTCGCAAACGCGTAAATCAAGTACAATTTTTTAATTTACCGCTCTGTTCAATAACATGTATTCTTCAGGATATCCTAATCCTGAGCTAAACTCCCCCTGAACCTAGACTTGAGTTTTGTGGAATCTCCACACACTAACACGCACGGTTGGCAACAACACACAACCACTAGCACACAACCACGGGAAACCTTCTCACCAACTCACTTGATCAGCTCAAGCAGCACAAACTGCTACAGCAGCAGACAACAACAACATGAACTCTACAGCAGTAGCAACAACAAACAACAAAGACGCATTCTTCTCTCAAATCAAACACTCTGTATTTTTCTCTTCTAAGAGGTGTAAAAGAACTCAGCCATTGTGCCTCTCTATATATAATTATAAAGTGCATCTCCTTAACCCTAAAAAAAATTTCTTCCTTGTAGTTATCCTTTCCTTATTTTCTCTTAATATATATTCTTGAAAATATATTTTTCTTTTCCATCATACAATATTGATATTTTTCATTTTCCTAGCTTAACCCACACTTATGCATCTCCAAATTCGAACTCCTCTTCACAAATCGCATAGCTCCACTTCGGTATCACTTCTTGTAGTACTCTTCGTAGTACATTCGACTGAGAACAACGGTTCAAAACAATTAAACCCAAGAACTAGAAAAAGTGACTTAGACGCAAAAGCATAACTTGATGCTCGTGTCTGCACCGCACCTAAGTCATTCTGCAGAAGACTGCGCCTAGTCGTTTTGTGGAAGACTGCGCCTAAGTCGTCCTGCGTAAGACTGCGTCTAAGTCGTTCTGCGGAAGATTGCACCTAAGTCATTATGAGGAAGACTACGCCTAAATCATTTTACGGAAGACTGCGCCTAAGTCGTTCAGGGTAAGACTGCGCCTAAGTCGTTTTGCGGAAGACTGTACCTAAGTCGTTTTGCGGAAGACTACTCCTAAGTCATTATGCCGAAGTCACCAGGTTACCGAAGTCATTATACCAAAGTCAAAATGATGAACAAGATCTTTGAGTTAGCTTTACAATAGATTTGAAATCATGTCATTCGGAGTTGTGGTTGGCAAGATACACCCAATTTACGAAAGACGTGCCAATCCAGCCGAAGCAACCTTGCCGAATTCATCAGTCCGAAGGGGGGCCAAAGTCGTTCTGCCGATGCCATTATGCGGAAGTCGCCATGTAGAGGAAGATATTTGAGTTAGCTTTCCAATGGAGTTTAAACCATATCATTTAGAGTTGTGGTTACCGAGATACATCATTTTATTCTCTTTACGTTTGCGTTGGTTTAAACCCTAGAAATTCAGTTCCTTATGAACGTCTTTACAAGTTTTGATTGTGCTAGTTTCGACTCCCACACGGTTCTTGCTTATGCCTTACCGCGAAAAACGTAAAGTATTCTGTTATTGATTTGACGCTCAACTCCGTGGTCAAAGTCTTTTGCCGCTCTACCGAGTCTAGCGTTTTACAACTTTGGCAGAAAAGGCTGCCGCACCAATCAAGTGGCTCTGTTAAACATATCTCTCCTTCGCCAATTCTTTTGTTAACAATTTACAGTTCATAATCTTAAACCATTAAGAACAATATCATGTTACATTAATCTAGTACTCTTTTTACAATTCCTGAACGTTTATGTGTGTTTTGGTTACTTAACTTGGCCGTTACGTACACTTGTTTTTTTTTGTATGGTTTGTGAATTTGCTTTCGCACCCACTCTTTTTACAATTGCCGGATGCTTATTTGTTCTTGGTTACTTAACTTGGCCATTACATACGCTTGTTTATTTAATTTTTTTTTTTTGTTGGTTGGTTAGTGATTCATATCTTGGCTTGTAATTGATTTAGGATTTGTTACAGCGAAAAATAAGATTCTTACAAACGCTCATGTATTAGCTGATTACACGTACGTGCAAGTCGAAACCATGGTTCACCCACTAGGTTCAAAGCAAAAGTTGAAGCAGTTGGGCATGAATGTGATTTGGCAATATTGGTGATTAATAGCAAAGAATTTTGGGAGGATATGAATCCCTTGGACCTCGGAGAGATACCCTCTCTTTACGAAACTGTGTATGTTGCTGGATATCCTCATGGTATATAAATTCAAATGATTGGAATTGTGTGATAGGGCCTAAACTTTGGCTGAAACTCATAAAATATGACCGTTGGTTTATGTTATGAGCTCAATTGCATTGCAGGTGGTGACAATATTTCTATTACAAAAGGTGTTGTCTCTAGAGTTGAACTTACAAAATATGCTCACAGCGAAGCTAAGCTAATGACAATACAGGTAGATGCGGCTATTAATCCTGGAAATAGTGGTGGTCATGGAAAACACAGTCGTTGGTGTAGCATTTTCTAGGTCTTTCATATTCAGAGAATATAGGGTGAGTTGAAACTATAAATCTTTTAATTCTATCATATTTTACTCCCTTTGCTTCTTCACGAAGATTTACATTCAACAAGACCGATTGTTGAGAAAAAAATCTGATGTTGATATTATGAAAATGTGTACTGAAGGTGTGCCTCTATTTGATAAGTTTTAAATTTGTCTTGAGGTGCTACGAAACTTATGGAAAAGATGTTGCAGGCCTATTATAAGACTTGATGATGTATTCCTCAAATGGGAGCAGGATAATTGCTTCACGGTGTGCCTTCCAGAAAAGCATTGTGCTTGTACCAGTGGAATATCAAAGGAATCCCATTTTGCCATGCCATTCATGTGATCAATGAGTTTAATCGTAATCCGGCAGAGTGATTTTAATCCTCTGTCTAATATTAAACTATCTTAATGTTAATGTTAGCATCTTTTTGTTTGGGTAATGTTAATCTATTATTCTTTTTTTTGCAGCTGTTTGATCGCTACTTTTTGACATCTAAGTGGCAAGATAATTACTTAGACAACATCCTTGTCAATGGATATAAGGCTTGGCCAAAGACAGGCAAAGGTCCAATTAAAGTCCCTGAAAAAAGAAAAAGGAAAGAGCGACCAAAGAAGCATAATAGGATTAAGGAGCCAACTGAATCATCATCAAATCCTACAAAAGCTACAAGAGAGGGAAGGACTATGACATGAAGCAATTGTAAGAAAACTAGCCATAACATAGCCACTTGTAAAGAGACATCTTTCATTGAAACATGCCCTAAAAAAAAGAGGGGAAGACCTCGAAAGAATCCTGTAAGTAAGGACTGGTTTTATGTGTCTTATGCGTTTTTCTATATGTACTTTCTAATATATTGTCTTCTTTGATAGGATAATCCATGGAGCATCCAAAATGCACTTAAGAAGAGGACGAATGCTCTAAGCCAATCCACACCAACTTCTAATGCTACACAAATTCCAGAAGAACTGCATCCCTCAAGTGCTCCACCTGCATCAAGTTCTCGGGGTCGAGGTTGTGGCCGTGGCAGTGGTCGTCCTCGTGGCCAAAGTCATGGCCGTGAAACAGCACCTCCGATCTCTAGAGAGTATGGCTGTTATATTTCACCTTGGAGTGGTAAGTTTTTTTAGCAGTGGAAAAGTAATCCAGCAGCACCTCCATCACAAGCATCTTAAAATCAGTAGGATATGTCTTACTTTTCAAGTGTGTTGGTATCAAACTATGTACGATCTTAGCAAGTAATGTATGATGCTATTTTGGTTTCACAAACTATGTAAGATCTCTTTAAGGATGTTAAGAAGTTATGTATGATGATATTTTGGTTCTTTTTGTTTCAGAAACTATGTAGGATCTCATCAAGTATCTTTATGTTGCTACTTCAATTCGAACACATACATTAGAAAGAGTCAAAACACAAACATCAACTTCCAATTAACTCTTAACGGATGAAAAGACAAACACAACAATGAACATTACTTGTTCACGAGACACCACAATACCAAAACACAAAAAGTACATCATACATCACAAACTAGTTCTTCCCCATTGTAATAATCATTGATGCCACAACAATGAATCCTCCCCACGATATAACAACGACCTGCCGCAATAATTTTTCCCTATCTTTCGATGCCATTGCAGTTCAACCTTTGTCTTCTCTTCACTCCAATTCTTCAATAATTCGGACCTCACAAAATCTGCCTCAACTGCTGCTCCACTTTTGACTTGCAATTCTGTAATGAAGTCTCTAAATAGCTTGATTTCTTCTTTTTGGTGATGGAATTGATCTCACACCTCTAGTAAGCTCACTTTCTACCACTCATTTTGTTTCTCAACATTAACCCAGGTGAAAAAACCATGTACATCACATTTAAAAAATCTTCTTCCCGGATACTCATTTGTCCACGACTTCAAGATCTTCGTCGGCCGACTGCAGTGACAAAGAGGGACAGTTCTGTCCTAAGCTTTGGTTGATTGAATTTGCATCATAGCCTGAGCTTTGGCTTCGTTCTATCTTGAGAGAGAGAGCCAAGAGAAAGAAAATCATGTTTTAGGGTTTTTCCCTTTGAAACCCAAAATCGATTTGAGAATAATAAGTAAAGACAAATATGTGTTTGTCACTATAGAAAACACGTGTTAATTAAAGATTTAACAGCATTTAGTAACTTCCGTTAGTCGGATTAACCCTGTTAATGGTTATGTAGTAAAACCAACCCATTTTAAAAGTTCGAATATATAAAAATCAATCTTAAATAGTCTGGGTATTAATCGGGTAGCAAAAAAAAATTGAATATCTTTTCAGCAAATAAAATTAAGTTGAGGTATTTTCCCGTTTATAATAAACTATTGACATAAATAAATAAAAAGATGGATCGGCAACATAAAACATGTTTATTTGTTATATGGTGTGATGATGAACACTAAATTAAATAAACAGTATCGTGAGTAGCAATCAGCCAATCACCCTTAAATAAACATTATCGTGAGTAGCAATCAGCCAATCACCCTAACATTATCGTGATACCTTTCTATATATATTTGTGTGTGCGTGAGTGCAAGAGTAAGAGAATATCAAAAGTCAGAAGAATGAATGAAAATCAGAGGAAACAACACTTTGTGCTAGTACATGGTTCATGCCACGGCGCGTGGTGCTGGTACAAGGTCAAGCCGTTGCTCGAGGCGGTGGGTCACCACGTAACCGCTTTAGACCTAGCTGCCTCCGGGATAGATACAACAAAGTCGATCACTGAAATTCCCACATGTGAACAATACTCTGAACCATTGATGAAGCTTCTGAGCTCATTACCAAGTGATGAGAAGGTTGTGCTCGTTGGTCATAGCTTTGGAGGTTTGACCTTAGCCATGGCCATGGATAAGTTTCCCGACAAGATCTCTGTGTCTGTCTTCTTGACTGCTTTCATGCCTGATACCAAAAACTCACCATCCTTCGTCTTGGAAAAGGTATCCCCTTTTTTCCTCCGGTCACGTATTTTTTGTTTGTTACTCTTAATGATACATACAATAATTAATGATGGTATACCAAGAAAAGGTTAATGTCTATCGTGAACAGTCAAAGTTTAAACTGTAGAATAACTTGGAGTTCGTTTAAAATTGGAGTTTAATACAATGTTAAGTTGTATGAACTCAATTCATAACTAATTGATGACTAATACTCCCTCTGTATTAAATTAGATGATTTTCTAGAGAAAGTTTTTTGTTTCAAATTAGTTGATCTTTTCAGATTTCAATACAAAATTAAATACATTTTTATTTAATTTGATTGTTTATATTATGCAGATTTATTTTATAATTAGATGATAAATGATGTTTAATTTGAAAAAACTAAAGAATTTACAGTTTTTTTTTAATTTGTGTGATAAATCCCTAAAAATTATCTATTGTGATATAGAGGAAGTATATAGTTAAATTATCATATCCCTTATATATTAATTAGGAAGTAATTTGTGAGAAGATGTTTATATGTTATCTTCACATTCACTCTCCCAAATAAAATATGACATGGTTAAAAAGAATTATGACATGACAAGAGACTAATTATTTATTATCTTTTAAAGTTTTGATTGTCATGAAAAAATCTTTGCAAAATATTTATTTATAGAATATTTAAAAAAAAAGTACGGATCAATTTTAACTTAAATTGAAAGAAACATTTGGCCACAAAAAAAAATCAAAAAACAAATTACTATTGTGATTATAAAGTGATATTAATAATTAAGATTTCAAAATTCAAGTACCGAATGCCATTGTCCCTTATTACATTGCTAGTCAATTAATAATTTGTTATAAAGTTACACTAATAACAATAAACACACTTGATAATTAAAATAATTGAGTTATATTCACAAATTATTTTTGCGTATTCTCTTTAAAAAAATATTAACCTATCATTAATCAACACAATTAAATCTTTTCATCATAAAATAAAAATAGTTCAAATTCAGGAAAAGAACAAATATTATGATCAAATTGTTTTTCAAGAAAAAATAATCTTATGAAAAATTTAAATTACAAAAAAAAATCTTCTTATACATTGATACCGTTCCTTAAAATAATGTCATCTATATATGCTTCATCCATAATCCACAAGACTAATAAAAAAATATTTATTTTTCCCAAAATTTAGTCTTTTTCAAACGAAATTACTAATAAATACAAAATTAAATACAATTTTATTTTAATTAATAAATCACAAATAGATTTAAAATATATATATGTAATCGTGATCTTAAAGAACATAAAGAGAATGAGATATTGATTAAGATATATATTTTTAAAATATTTGGAAATAGGTAAGCCTAATTATCTTTAATAAAAATATACTAAAGTGTTGTATATATTCGTGTTATTGTACATGGTGAGACATTAGAAATTATAAATAACATTAGTTGATCAAAAATTTTTTTTAACATAATTTATATATTATATACATACGTGTTTGGGGTGAAGTTTGTTAAATTCATATTTCTATCTTCTTATTTATTATTATGATCTTATACACGTAAATATATTTTTTGAACCAAACTTCTTTTTTTTTCTTTCTATTTTGTTGTTTGTTCTCTGAATTTAATAAAAAAATGTGTAATGACTTCATCTTTTTGAATGTTGTCTTCAACAATTGAAAAAGTTTGAAATAATTGTTTTACTAATTTTTTCATCCCAATTCAAAATTTACTCCAAATCATGCTCATTTTAATTATCTTTTTGTTGTTTTTTGAGAAATATAAGAGTTAAAAATAGTGGAAGAACACGAACTACATAAAATATAACACATGAAAAAAAATTCATTTAGTAAATTAAAAGGTAGAAGGTGAAAATCTTTTGACAAAAAAAAGCAAAATATGAATATGTAAGAGGAGTACAATTTTAATTAAACATCATTGGTAATGTTTAACCATAAAATGAAAATTTTCTAATTAGTTTGGTACTTAGAAAATTAGAAAATATTTCATCTGCGTATTATGCGGGGAATCACCTAGTATTTCTAGTATATTATTATGTGTTCATGATGTTCATCGATGTTAAAATTTGATATTTCTTGTATATTTCTAATTGTATTAAACTGGAAAAATAATTTTTGAGTTTAATTTTTTTTATTTACGTAAAAGTTTGGAAGCAACATGCCACCAGAGGAATGGATAGGCACCGAATTCGAACCATACGGCTCAGACGATTCCGGGCTGAGCATGTTCTTCAGCCATCAGTTCATGAAGCTCGGTCTCTATCAACTTTCTCCAGTTGAGGTAATTTAATCTATCATCATACATTATAAATTCTTCTTTCTTTTTTTTGGAATTTTTTTATAAATTCTTTTCTATATGTTTTCAATCTTTACCTTTGTCTCTAAACCAAAACCGAAAATCAAACCGGAGTTCTTTTGAGATCATCGACTTACTGGATTGAACTGGTCAATGGATCAATAATTGCTAGATTTTTATTACATTATTTTAAATAGAAGACAAAATATGCATGATTGCACCAGAACCAAGAACAAAAATTAATATATCATTTTCAAGATTTCGTTGTCTTGTAACTATTGCTCCAGAAGGAAACAATAATGTACATAAGATTAAACATGATAAACAAAAGATTTTTTCATTTTTAAATTAGGATTTTTGATGTATATATTTTTCTTTTAAAATCTTAGACTGAAGTAAAAACTATTCTTTCAGAAATATTTGAACGACTTACGTTAACTAAAATAAAAATGTGATCTAATATAAGGAATAGTGGATCAATGGGAAAAACACTTCTAAAACAGGTTCTTAGTTTCGACATCACGGTCAAACATATATGTAACGGATCTGAATATATGGATTTTTTTTTTTTAACTTGTTTTTATTTTGGTTTTGGTGGTGTTGTAATCTTGATATAGGATCTTGAACTTGGATTGCTTCTAAAGAGACCTGGATCATTGTTTGTGAATGACTTATCCAAGACGAAGAACTTCTCGGATGAAGGATATGGATCTGTTCCAAGAGTTTACATAGTGTGCAAAGAAGATAAAGTCATTCCGGTAGAATACCAAAAATGGATGATTGATAATTTTCCGGTGAATTTAGTGATGGAAATGGAAGAAACGGATCATATGCCAATGTTCTGCAAACCTCAACAGCTCTGTGACCACTTAATGGAAATCGTGGACAAATTCGTCTAAACAAGATCTTGATAAAAATAAAAATGCATGTATTGGATTTGATACAACAAGTGAGTTTCAAGTTTTCTTTCGCTTTATAATACAATCACAAGAATAAGTCATTTGCATCAAAATATTCGTTATATCCAAAATTATATTGAATTCACTACACTGATCATTTTAATAAATTACATGTTCTGATCTTCAAAATCTTTGTTTCTATCGTTTTTTATACAGTTCCTATATATTTGGTCTAATTGGTTACGAATGTACTTTTAAATTTTTGGCGGTGGGATTTAGGTTCTGAATGGAGATAGTGCGGTGAAGAAAAGAAATATGCAGTACGGAACAATTAGTAACAAAAAATATTTATATACACATATAAGTATATATATATTTTTTATTATATATACATATAAAGTATAGATTTTTGATACTGTTTAGTGTGGGACAGGACAGTACAAGACGTCACCATTTAGATGGTAGGATTCTTCGATACATGAAAATTATATATGTATTTACAAATTTAATTATTATAATATCATATTATGATTTATGACATGTAATAACTAACCAGAAAAATTTGTAGCTTTTAAAATCAATTGAAGAAATAATTGGCAATATTTTTAGGCTGTAAAAGAAATTAGTGCTATGGTGTACAGCACTCACAGCCAAAAATTCGTGCAGTGTACAGCACTCACAGCCACAAATCATCTCCATTATTATTCTAAAGATCGTCCTCTACGAAAACGAAAAATGATCTTTATTTATTTGTGGTTTGAGTGTGTGAAGAGTAGATAATATATACAAAACTGGCGATAAAATCAAGAGTAGAGAAGAAAAATGAGTGAGGAGAAAAATAAGCACTTCATACTACAACATGGCGTGTGCCACGGCGCGTGGTGCTGGTACAAGGTTAAGCCATTACTCGAGGCTTTGGGCCACCGCGTAACCGCCTTAGACTTAGCTGCTTGCGGTATGGACACAACCAGATCAATCACTGATGAAACGACCCGACCCAAAAATTAAAAAAAAATTTCCCTTCAGATTATTATCATCACAGATAACAATCCTCAATTGGATCAATTCAACATGCGAAAACATAAAACAATTAAACCAACCCAATCAATTCAATAATCCAAACAATAACCAATAACCAATAAACCAATTAACTACAACTCAGAATTCACTAGCAACCTAGCAATTCTACAACAGCACACAGCCATACGAGACCCTAGATCATCTCTCCTTCCTGGCCATGATTCCACAATCACATTTTCTCTTTACCTGCAACACATGGCAAAAAGAGTTGCGTGAGTATTATCACAAATACTCAGTGAGACGGTCATCCCGTCTACAGGTTATACACACAGGCATAAGAGACAAACCACAACACCAAACAACACATAACATCCATAACACGAGAATCAACCATCAAATCATCAAACAATGCATTGGGATCAATCCCTTTACCCAGATAAACCTACGGTCACGCACTCACCTCGAAAGGATTGAAAAGATGAAGAACACGACGCCTACAAGAACGCCTCGCACACGACGAACGGATTATCCAAATCCGAATCGGAAAACGGTTCTGAAAACTAGACAGAACAAGCTACACGTCGGTATGCGGATCGTCTCCAGACTCTTTCTGGTTCGACGGGAATCCTCCCTCTAAGTGGACTGATCGTAGCAGAAAACTGCAGAAACCTACCCAGTTAAAACGATCATAACTCCCTAAATACTCAACCCATTGACGAGCGGTTTTCACCCACATCAAGAAAAAGGATTGGAGAACTTACCCACAAAGTTTCACCCCGATCCGACCTGATTTTCCTAGCCGTTCGTCTCCTCCAAAAATCACCTAAACCGAAATAGGATTTCAGAAGACAGGAACGACACACTGACTTTGAAAGCACACCGAGAACGGATAATACCTTATAATCAGCATCAGAAACCTGATTTAGAAACTAGACAGAGAGAACTTTCTACAGATAGGCTGATCGTCTCCTAAGTCGTTCTGGTTCGATCGAAAAGCCTTCCCGAAGCCGACTGATCGCAGCAACAAGTCTGTACAACCCTTTCGAGTTCAAACAGCCATAACTCAACGAATACTCAACGAAATGACGAACGGATTTCGCCTAAATCAAGAGCAGAGATCGGAGAACTTACCCACCAAGTTTCACCCCAATCCTCCTCGAATTGCCCAGCCGGTTGCCCTCTCAAACACTCGAGCAGAAACTGTCCTTCACCCTCAATCACACACAACTCACAATCTCTCCTGATTCTCTCTCAAATCCTCCTCTTTCTCTGATTTTCGACCAAAAAGAGACCAACACGCGTCTGTTTCAGCCCCTTTTATACAACCCTAGGGTGTCCCCTAAACCGGCCCACCAAACCGGCAATCAGAACCGAAACCGTCGGTCTAATTTTAACTCGTGTCAATCGACACACAACCCCTGTGTCGATCGACACCCACCAAAAATCCACTTTTTTGTTCACGGGCGTTACAATTCTCCCCCACTAACACGGATTCAACCTCGAATCACGCGACACCGCCACACTACGGTCTCAACCACCTGACCCGCACCCGACCAGTATCATCCGAGATCACACTCGAATCCCACAACCCGTCCTGCTAAGGCTAACACTCTCGCCTAGAATTCGACCAGATTCACCCGGAACATCCACGATGCACGCCCCATGGTCCGGATTAGGGCTGCCCGATTGACCGTCCAACAATCAAACAAGAACATGACCGACCAACCGTTGACTCCGCATTGGACCAAATGATCGTACAACAATCAAACAAGAACATGTACGACTATCGGCATAACATATGCTACCAGGATTGTCCGAACCGAATTCCAGACTCCAGTAATAACCCCAAACTCGACGTCCACAACACAACCCTGGCCCTCAGCCAGCACCACTTGTGATCATACCTGATCCCCGAGTTTTACTAGGCTCACACTAGCCTCATTGCACCGTCTCACCACGGCTGCAATCCTGACCCAACCCGGTCAGCACCACCTGAGATCCACTCCCGATCCCCGAAGTTCATCCACCTGATTCGACCTCGAATCACGCGACACCGCCACACTACGGTCTCAACCACCTGGCCCGCACCCGGCCAGTATCATCCGAGATCGCACTCGAATCCCACAACCCGTCCTGCTAAGGCTAACACTCTCGCCTAGAATTCGACCAGATTCACCCGGAACATCCACGATGCACGCCCCATGGTCCGAATTAGGGCTGCCCGATTGACCGTCCAACAATCAAACAAGAACATGACCGACCAACCGTTGACTCCGCATTGGACCAAATGATCGTACAACAATCAAACAAGAACATGTACGACCATCGGCATAACATATGCTACCAGGATTGTCCGAACTGAATTCCAGACTCCAGTAATAACCCCAGACTCGACGTCCACAACACAACCCTGGCCCTCAGCCAGCACCACTTGTGATCATACCTGATCCCCGAGTTCTACTAGGCTCACACTAGCCTCATTGCACCGTCTCACCACGGCTGCAATCCTGACCCAACCCGGTCAGCACCACCTGAGATCCACTCCCGATCCCCGAAGTTCATCCACCTGATTCGACCTCGAATCACGCGACACCGCCACACTACGGTCTCAACCACCTGGCCCGCACCCGGCCAGTATCATCCGAGATCGCACTCGAATCCCACAACCCGTCCTGCTAAGGCTAACACTCTCGCCTAGAATTCGACCAGATTCACCCGGAACATCCACGATGCACGCCCCATGGTCCGGATTAGGGCTGCCCGATTGACCGTCCAACAATCAAACAAGAACATGACCGACCAACCGTTGACTCCGCATTGGACCAAATGATCGTACAACAATCAAACAAGAACATGTACGACCATCGGCATAACATATGCTACCAGGATTGTCCGAACTGAATTCCAGACTCCAGTAATAACCCCAGACTCGACGTCCACAACACAACCCTGGCCCTCAGCCAGCACCACTCGTGATCATACCTGATCCCCGAGTTTTACTAGGCTCACACTAGCCTCATTGCACCGTCTCACCACGGCTGCAATCCTGACCCAACCCGGTCAGCACCACCTGAGATCCACTCCCGATCCCCGAAGTTCATCCAGTCTTATGCTTACAACCACATTACAGATACTATTGCTCATACTCATATCTATATACAACACTTCGCTCTCAGGATCGTCACCCTTTGAGCTCTCGAAGTATATCATACCCCTCCACCTTCAGGACCGTCGTCCATTCAGCTCTCGGTATGCTCTAGCCCCTCTCACTCTCAGGACACACAGTCCGTCAAGCTCGGCTGCAGAGGAATCACACATCCCCTGGAGAGGCTTCACCCCTCAAAGTATATGCAAAGGAACCACTTTCCCCCGGAGAGAAACATCACTGTCCCCTCAAGTATACCCAGGAGAACCACTATCCCCTGGGGCAATCACTCTGTAACATGCATCTTAGGCACTTGTCGACTGAAATCACCTCTCGTGGTCATCCGAAACAATCCAATCACTAGGGTGTTTCACAGAGTCCCTGGAAAAGACGATTCTAACTCACATCAAACCTCTTTTCCAGACTCCCCCTAGGAAATAGACAAGTTCTAACGCGCATAGAGCTTACATTTCCAGCCACTCCTGGAACATGAACGATCTCATTTGTAGCCACTCCTAGAACATGAACAAGCTCTAAGCCGCGTAGAACTTCTATTCCCCAGCGCCATGGCCAAACACTAGGCCATCCGGAACAACCCAAATCTCCCGGGTGTTCCCCAGAGTCCCTGGAAAAGACAGTCCTAACTCACATAAGACTTCTATTCCAGACTCCCCCTAGGAAATAGGCGTCTAACTCACATAAAACCTCTATTTCCCAGCGCCATCCAGGGAATCACAAGTCCTAACTCACATAGAACCTCATCCCCAGAAACTCCTCCTAGAATATGGACAGCCCTAACTCACATAGAACTTCCATTTCTAGCCTCCCTAGCCGATAGACAAGTTCTAACTCCCATAGACCTCCACATGACCTACAAGTCATCATATCACACGACTCCACCAGTCATACATAAGAACTCACATCTTATCACACAATTAATAAGGAACAAACCCATCTTATTAATCTCAATGTATACTCGTTACAACAACAACAACGAAAATACATACAACTCATAGCCACATACTAAAACAAACTCTGAAAACCAGAAAGACACTCAAGCCACCGCTTGCTTCTCGAACCACTTCGAGAACTTCCTCTTCATCGACGCTTCTGGTTCCCAAGTCTCCTCCTCGATACCGTCACAGTCCCACACGACTCTCACCAACAGTATACTCTTCCGATGCAGGACCTTGACCCTCCTCTCGAGAATCCTCACATGCCTCGCCGCCAACGTCATGTTGGGCTGAAGATCCTCCGGAATCCTAGCCAACACCTCCTCAGACTCATGCAAACACTTCCGCAGCATCGAAACATGGAAGACCTTGTGAAAAGCCTTCATGCTCTGAGGTAACTCCAACCGATAAGCCACCGGTCCGACCCGCTCTACAACCTTGAACGGACCCATAAACCTCGGACTCAGTTTATTCTCTGAAATGGATCTGTTAGGACCCCTCAACATCGCTGCCTTGAGATACACCATATCTCCCAGCTCAAACTCCAGCTCTTTCCGTCTCCTATCGGCGTAACTCTTCTGCCGATCCTGAGCCTCTCTCATGTTCAGCCTCAAGACACGGATCTTCTCCGTCGTCTCCTGAACAAAATCTGCACCAAACATGCTCCTCTCCCCCACTTGAGTCCAGCATAATGGTGTCCTACACGGCTTCCCATACAGAGCCTCATATGGAGCCATCCCAATACTCGTCTGGTAACTGTTGTTATATGAAAACTCAACCAGGTTCAGATGATCCGCCAAATGACCAGCATAATCCAGCACACACATCCTCAGTAAATCCTCCAAAGTCTGAATCGTCCTCTCCGACTGCCCATCTGTCTGAGGATGATACGCTGTGCTCATGTGCACCTTAGTGCCCATCTCTGCCTGAAACGCCCTCCAGAACTCTGAGGTAAATCTCGGATCCCTGTCTGACACAATACTTGCTGGCACCCTGTGCAGCCTCACTATCTCCCGCACATATTTCATAGCCAAACCGCCGCTCCATCGGTCTTCTTGATGGCAAGAAAATGTGCTGACTTGGTCAGACGATCCACAATAACCCAGATCGCATCATATGTCCGTGACACCGGCAACCCCGTCACGAAATCCATGGTAATCATATCCCACTTCCATTCCAGAATAGGCAAACTCTGCAACATACCACTCGGAACCTGATGCTCAGCCTTCACCAACTAACACACGTTGCACGCTGCAACCCAGTTAGCTACATCTCTCTTCATCCCCACCCAATGATAATACCGCTTCAGATCACGATACATCTTAGTCATCCCTGGATGAATCGACAAAATGCTCGCATGAGCCTCCTTCAAGATCTCCTGCCTCAGATCCTCATCCTTGGGTACACATATCCGCCCGTTCACCAATATCGTCCCATTCGCCGAGACCACATACTCTGAACTTACCACCCTAGAAGCATCAATCAATACCGGATCCAACTCCTGAGCTTCTCGAATCCGACTCAGCAAATCTGCTTAATTAGCTGCCTCTAACCCCAACGGCTCCTGTGAGATTACACACGATCTCAACGTACTAATCTCGCTCACCAGAGCCTCCATATCACGCTCCTGATCCCTGAGGTTTACATCTAGCCCTATGCACATAGCTACATTTTAGACATTGATTACTCTCAACTTATAACTCATATCTCATAACCACACCACTCACACTCTCAGGAACACGTCCTTTGAGCTATCGGTGCACCATACCACTGACACTCTCAGAACACACTGTCCATTGAGCTAGTAGTATACAGGGAAATACTCATCCCTTCCAGAGAAGTACTCATCTCTTAGCATTACTAAGGGAAATCCTCATCCCCCAGTAACACCCACAGGGAAATCCTCATCCCTCCTGGAAAAATCCTCATCTCCTATTACTAAGGAAAATCCTCATCCCTTAGTAACATACAGGGAAATCCTCATCCCTCCTGGAAAAATCCTCATCTCCATATGAGTTATTCGGGAAAATCCTCATTCCCTAGAGAAATCAATTCCTAACGCCTATAACATCTCTGACTAGAACTACCTCATTTGTTCTCAACCTGACATCCCAATACTCGAAATATCATCCCATCCATGACCAATCCTCAGGTCAACTCTAACGTGACACTCCACTATCCCAGAATATCATCTCATCCATGACCAATCCTCAGGTCAACCGAAACCATCCAACACACAGGGTGTCTCTCTAGAGTCTCTAAAAAATAAACAAGTTTTAACTCCTCATAAAACTTTCTATTTCCCGACCTTCAACACAAGTTACTATAAGAATTACTCATCTTCTATAACTCAGACCATAAGAATTACTCATCTTATAGTCTCATCACACACACACAATCCTCGTCCTCGACGACAATCCAGATGGACCATGTACTGATCCAGCCAATCTATACCCAGAATGACATCGAATAGCGTCACCGGAACTATTAATCAAATGTGCGGGCATCAACTCTCCCGCCACCAGAATATCCATACACGAGTCCGCCCAAAGTAGCTAACGACATGCTACCCGCAACCTTAACTACTCCCGGCTACTCACCAGAATCGCTCCAGACTCCACTGCCCTCCGCACTCTCTGGAGTAATGAAGCTATTCCTAGCTCCCGAATCAAACAGCACGTGGGACTCACACCGGCCCACAACTAAGGTCCCTGCACAATTTCCATGTGCCTGAGAACCCTAATACTCTAGCACAGACTCACAGTTCCCCAAAACAGACTAAAATTCGAACACCCATGAATTTACAAGGTCAAGTTCGGAAATTTACATGTGATCGGTCTGGTGCTAGATCCACCCGTCTTCACCGACATTAACACTCGCGGTGTCGCTGCAATCTGAGACAACGGCTGCACTGCCAAAGGCTGCACTACTACCACCGCCAACTGCTGCAGCTTAGGACACTTGGGCTTAATATGCCCCGTCTCTCTACAGTGGTAACACACCCGCGTATCCTGGACCCCGACCCGGGTATCCCGAGTCCCGGTCCTCTTCGGACAGCTCGCCACACGATGATCCATGCTCCCACACCCGTAGCAACCCGAACCACCCTGACTGGCCCCTGAAGTGCTCTCCCACTTCCTCTTTTGTCCCTGTGCAGGCTTACCGCTCCTGCCCAAACTCACCTGCTGCTGAGATCTCCTCGGCTGCTGTTGCTGCACCGGTGGACTAACCACCACAGCCTGCTCCCTGAGATCCTCCTCAATCGCAGCAGCAGTCTCAACCTGCTCCGCCCTCGTGGCGAACTTACTCGCCCTGCAGCGAGTCCTCAAATCCGCTCGAAGTCCCCTCAGGAACCTCTTAACCTGGGCCTCCTCGCCCTCCATGCCTCTACCCGCATGCACCACGAGCCGACTAAATTCCAAATCGAACTCCCTCACAGTCCGATCTCCCTGAGTCAGGTTCAGAAACCTCGACTCCATCTGGTCCACCGCCTCTACGAGAAATACTTGGCATTGAACTTAGCCATGAAATCCTCCCAGACCATCTCGGCCTGCACCTTCCTGGCCTCTACACCTCTCCACCAGAGATGCGCATCACCCTCCAGATAATGCATCGCCAGATCAACTCGGTATCCCTCTGGACACCTAATAGAGCGAAAGTTACGCTCCAATCTCCGCCGCCACTCATCGGCATCCTCAGGCTTGGCACCACCCGAGAAAAACCCGGTGCCAATCCTCTGCATCTGTTCCATCATCCTCAGGTAGGATGGAAGCTCCTCTGCAACCGCCGCACCCGGCTGCACACCAGCCACACCTGGCTGTACTCCAGCCCACATGGCTGAACACCAACCACACTCGGCTGAACTCCAGGAGCCTGACACTGAGCCGGCACCCCACCTGGTAACCGCTCCAGAATCATCTATAGCAGACTCGCCAGACTATCATCTCGATCCTGGCTGACACCTGCGACAGCACCCCCACCTGGGCCCGCCGCACCGCTAGCCACACCGGGAACCTCACTAGTCCCACCAGCCCTCACACTGGTACTCGCAGTGGCCACCCCGGGACTCTCACTAGTCCCCACCAGCCCTCACACTGGTACTCGCAGTGGCCACACTCACGGATCCCTCCTGATACGTCTGCGAATCAGCCATCTGCTCATGCGTGGTCTTCTAGGCCACACTCGCGGCAGCAGACTCACTCTCAAGTCCCCGCCCGCGCCTACGCCCTCCACGACCACCTTGGCCCCCACGGCCCCCACGACCTCTGCCTCTAGCCACTCTAGCCATCACTCTGTCCTAACCAGCAGACTACTAAGTACTAGAAAACAGAAAGTCATAAAACACTTACCGTGGAATCTCATTGAAGGCTCGGAAGAGATGATCTATGTCCCCAAACCCCACACAGCAATCAATCAATTATCACACAATCAATTAATCAATCACCCGCCCTAGAACCATAAGGGCCCTGATACCAAACTGAAACGACCCGACCCAAAAATTAAAAAAAAATTTCCCTTCAGATTATTATCATCACAGATAATAATCCTCAATTAGATCAATTCAACATGCGGAAACATAAAACAATTAAACCAACTCAATCAATTCAATAATCCAAACAATAACCAATAACCAATAAACCAATTAACTACAACTTAGAATTCACTAGCAACCTAGCAATTCTACAACAGCACAAAGCCATACGAGACCCTAGATCATCTCTCCTTCCTGGCCATGATTCCACGATCACATTTTCTCTTTACCTGCAACACATGGCAAAAAGAGTTGCGTGAGTATTATCACAAATACTCAGTGAGACGGTCATCCCGTCTACAGGTTATACACACAGGCATAAGAGACAAACCACAACACCAAACAACACATAACATCCATAACACGAGAATCAACCATCAAATCATCAAACAATGCATTGTGATCAATCCCTTTACCCAGATAAACCTACGGTCACGCACTCACCTCGAAAGGATTGAAAAGATGAAGAACACGACGCCTACAAGAACGCCTCGCACACGACGAACGGATTATTCAAATCCGAATCGGAAAACGGTTCTGAAAACTAGACAGAACAAGCTACACGTCGGTATGCGGATCGTCTCCAGACTCTTTCTAGTTCGACGGGAATCCTCCCTCTAAGTGGACTGATCGCAGCAGAAAACTGCAGAAACCTACCCAGTTAAAACGATCATAACTCCCTAAATACTCAACCCATTGACAAGCGGTTTTCACCCACATCAAGAAAAAGGATTGGAGAACTTACCCACAAAGTTTCACCCCGATCCGACCTGATTTTACTAGCCGTTCGTCTCCTCCAAAAATCACCTAAACCGAAATAGGATTTCAGAAGACAGGAACGACACACTGACTTTGAAAGCACACCGAGAACGTATAATACCTTAGAATCAGGATCAGAAACCTGATTTAGAAACTAGACAGAGAGAGCTTTCTACAGATAGGCTGATCGTCTCCTAAGTCGTTCTGGTTCGATCGGAAAGCCTTCCCGAAGCCGACTGATCGCAGCAACAAGTCTGTACAACCTTATCGAGTTCAAACAGCCATAACTCAACGAATACTCAACGAAATGACGAACGGATTTCGCCTAAATCAAGAGCAGAGATCGGAGAACTTACCCACCAAGTTTCACCCCAATCCTCCTCGAATTGCTTAGCCGGTTGCCCTCTCAAACACTCGAGCAGAAACTGTCCTTCACCCTCAATCACACACAACTCACAATCTCTCCTGATTCTCTCTCAAATCCTCCTCTTTCTCTGATTTTCGGCCAAAAAGAGACCAACACTCGTCTGTTCCAGCCCTTTTTATACAACCCTAGGGTGTCCCCTAAACCGGCCCACCAAACCGGCAATCAGAACCGAAACCGTCGGTCTGATTTTAACTCGTGTCGATCGACACACAACCCCTGTGTCGATCGACACCCACCAAAAATCCACTTTTTTGTTCACGGGCGTTACAACTAATATCACCACATTCGAACAATACTCTGAGCCATTGATGAAACTCCTAAGCTCATTACCAAGTGACGAGAAGGTTGTGCTCGTTGGTCACAGCTTTGGAGGCTTGAGCATATCCATGGCCATGGATAAGTTTCCCAACAAGATCTCTGTGTCTGTCTTCGTGGCTGCTTTCATGCCCGATACCAAACACGCACCATCCTTCGTCATAACAGAGGTATCTCGTCTTTTAGCGACCACTACTTGTTTTTTGTCTTTTCTTTTTTTTCTTTAGGAGTCATCCTGCATCAAAATTTTGTTAAAATGATGAGTCACTTGGCTTTAAATATATTGAGAAAAAATTAGAACAAGCCGATTGTTTGATTATTGTGGCTCTGAGAGTCAACAGCATATTTTTTCAATTCATAAATTGGATTTTTTAAACACTAGACCAAGAATATAAGGTTGTTAATCGTTTTGTGTATTTTAGTTGATTTATAAATCTTTAAATATCCGTAAGTTTTCTCTCCAATTTGATTTTTTGTATTTTTAATTTGAATTTATTTTCAAATATATTAAAATTCATTATGAAATCAATTCTTATGTAAATCCTTAACATTGAATAACATTTGAGCTTAGTGAGGATTTAAGAATCATAAAACAAATAACATTGGATTCTGATATAAACTTTTGCTATTTTTTACCGATATTACCCTTAAACAAAAAAACAATAATTAGAAATAAATGGTTTTAATTTTTTTTAAATACTATAGTTACAAAAACGAAAAAAATAGACACTTCCATATATTGAAATATTTTTAAAGTTAAAATAAAAACTGAAAAATAATTTTATATTTTTCTTCTACGCCTTCCAGAATATTCGTACTACGGCTAGTAGCTCTACGGATTTGTAGATTATTGATTCTGCCTATTTTATTAGTATTTACCGAGTTGTAGAAAATGTGTTCTACTGATTTGTCTGTCTTCTACGTCTTCGTAGAATGTTTTTTCTACCATTTGCAATATTATCAACCATATCTAGAATACGTATTCTACCACATTGTCTACCATCTACCGCATCCAGAATATATATTATACCACATTGTCTATCATCTACCGAGACTAGAATGTGTTTTCTACTAAGTTAGTTTTAAACTACTTAAATCTAGGATCTTAAAACAACTGAATATTCTATTTTCCTTATTTCTAGAGAAATTTTCATTATTACTGTTTCTTCTTCTTTTCTTCGTCATTTTCTTCTTCTTCAAAGTATGGACGAGAGGAAACCACATGAAATCTGGAGTGTTGCTGGAACAACTTTGATCTCATATCAAATTCTAATTAGAAGAAGCTTAGAATTTTGAATTATAGGATTTCTCAAACTAAATTTCTGCAGAAGTTGATAGAACATATAATGCAAAGATTCTGAATTTTGTTATTGAAAATATAATGAAAGCATAATTATTCAACCTAAGAGATTCCTAACAATCATTAGTTCTTCTGCAAGTTATTAATTTTAAATTAAAGAAAAAAGCGAGACATATTTAAACCCCATAGGTCAGCAACAATGTAACTGTTAATCGCTTTTGCTTCTTCTTTAAGTAACACAACAAGTAACAACAAGTGTTTCACTTGTTGTAAGAGAAAGAGAACAAGTTGTTCTCTGTTTTTGTGTCGTTTCACGAAGAGAAGAAGAGAAGAAGAGAAAACAGAGTAGAAACTGAAAACATATCTTTATTAAGACAACACAAGTACACTTATATAGTTTTTACAATACTTAACGAAACATTGTGACTTTCTACAATTGAGACATAACTGCCTATTCTAGAGTCACGACACTTCACAAGCACCTTTTGATACACACGCATACTTAACAAATGATTAAATGATATTTAGACCAAACTCAATTATAAACTAACATTCCCTCTTAATTGAGTTTCGGTCTTACTCCAAGCTTTTTCCTTAGCTCTTCAACCTTGTCGTGCTAACACCAACTTTGTCAACACCATATTCTGAGAGAAACCTCTTGCGACTGGCCTCGCTTTGAACTTGGTTGGCTTTCCATTCGCATCCGTCTTGATACGATATATTCACTTCACATCGATATTCTTCTTCTCCGGTTTGTCTACAAGTAGCCAAGTACCATTCTTCTCTATCATCTTGATTTCTTCACGCATTGCATCTCTCCATGCCTTGATCTCACACGCTTTATCATACGTTTGTGGTTCCTCCGACACAATAAAACAAGCTTCATGTATTTGAGCTATTTCTTCAAACTCCACCACCCTTGGTGCTTTTTGCAAAATCTCATTCATCGACTTGTACTTTCTTGGTGTTTCAAACGTATCATATGATTCTTCTTCTTTGTCATCACCATCACTAAGTTGAGAATGAATATGGCTGGAGATTACTTGAACTTGCTCTGTTTTCTCTTTAGATATCTCCACCTTCTCATCTTGTAAGAGCATCTCTTCCTTACATGTAGTTGTTGCACTTTCTTGAGAATTAAAAAAAGTTGATAGAGACAGAGAAGAGAGAGATTGCTTGAAGAAGAAGACGACGACGACAAGGCCTACAATTTCTTCTCGTTTCAATCCAATTTTTCATTTTTTCGGATTATACATCTTCATAAATCTATTTTCCAAAAATCTTTTACTAATCAAATAATATTGAGATATAATATTTCAAATTTAACAAAAACATTTATTTAAAATATATAAAGGGCAAAAACAGATTTCACTTTAACTAAAGCATAATGGGACAAAACTAAATATTTAAAGATATATTGGGACATAAATGAAGTTCAATGTGGGGTAATTTTCCAAATTTCCCTTATTTTTTTAATTATGTATTTAGGAATTCTTTGCTGAGATAATATAATCTCGAGCAAAATTTGAAAGAAAAATGGGCAATTGCAAAAATGTCATTTTTGGTGTATACATTTGCAAGAATGCTTTTTAGAAGTATCTATATGCAAAAATACCACTAATTATGGATTTTTTAATTCTAAATCTTAAAATTATAAACCCTAAAAAATATTTTGCCCCCTAAAACCCTTTAAACCCTCAAAACTAAATCATAATACAATATAGTTAACCCAAACATAAATAATATAATGAAAAAATAATTTTGAAAAAGTGGTATTTTTGCAAAATTTTTGAAAATGTGGTATTTTTTAAAAGTGGTATTTCTTAAATTTTCTCAAAAAAAAAAGATGATAAGCGTCAATAGTTAAACCAAAAGTAAATGATATAATGAGTAAATAATTTTGAAAAAATGGCATTTTTCAAAGAATTTTTAAAAATTACATTTTTGAAAAGTGGCATTTCTCAAAAATTTCTCTAGCATTTAACTAATTATATTGGGATTTTTTTTTAAACTACCCTATTTGTGTTTTAAATTTTGTAAAATACACTTTTTCTTCTTTTTTGAAAACTAACTCTTTTTCTATGTGGAAAGACTTTTTTATCATGATTTCAATTTTAAAATTAAAAATTATAATAAATAAAAATTAAATTCGTATTCATTATTATAATTAATATTTATTTATTCTTATTTGAGATAAAGATGTTTTATTGATTTAAAATTTATAGATAAATTTATTGAAATATGTCAAAGTTTATCTTTTTCAAATTTTGAAATATATATCTAAGTTGCTTATATAAATAAAGAATAAATGTTGCCATTTTTCTTCTTTAACACATTAGCATATATATATATAAGCATGACAAACCAACAATCTAAAATAAAGAAAATGAAAGACCTATCTAAATCTGACAAGAACAAATCAAATGGCTTCCAACAAAATATATCACTAGATATTTTCATTGTTATAAGCCACAATTTCAGCTTCTTATCAACTGTTTTTGAATATATAAAAAAAGTGTAACACAGTAGAATGTAGTAAAAAAATTTGAGAATTTGAAAAAGATGAACAGTCTAATAACAAAATGATAAAATACGAAGTTGGACAAAAGAGGAAATTTGAGAAGTTGAACTTCAGATAATTATTGTGTGTGAGATTATGGATACTGTAAAATACGAATATGGTTAAAGACTACCAGTCTGAAATTTTGATTTTCCTCTTTAGTTGTACTCAAAACGTCGAAAATCTTATTTAAATATTATTATAGGATAAAATGAAGATTATCATAATACATAATACTCTCATCACAATATAATTTATTTTAAAGGATATATATATATATATAATTATTATTCAGTTTTATTGAAGTCATTTTAGTAAATTTAATATTCAAAAAGTGTATTTTTCAAAAATTATAAATAAAGATGTATTTTTCAAATTTAAAAACAGAAAAGAGATAGTTTTCCAAATTTCCTCTTGTATTTAACTCGAAAGAAAAAATTCAAATTTTTACTCTTTGATCATGTAAAAGCATGTACGCGACATGCCACAAGACACATGGTTGGACTCAAAGTTTGAACCGTACGGCTCAGACAATTCGGGTGTGGCTATGTCTTTCGGCACTGAGTTCTTGAAGCACAGTCTCTACCAGCTTTCTCCTATCGAGGTACTTTAATTTATCATCATCATGATAAGTTGATAATATTTATATGGTAATCTTGATGTTGTGTGGTAATCTTGATTTAGGATATTGAGCTTGGATTGCTGCGAAAAAGACCCGGATCATTGTTTCTGGCCGACTTATCAAAGAGGAAGAATTTTTCGGAGGAAGGGTATGGATTGATTCCTCGAGCTTATATTGTGTGTAAAGAGGACAAAACCATTCCAGAAGATCATCAACAACTGATGATCGATAATTATCCAACAAATTTAGTGCTAGAGATGGAAGAGACTGATCATATGCCAATGTTCTGCAAGCCTCAACTACTAAGTAAACATCTCTTGGAAATCGCTGATAAATTCGCTTGAATTATCCTTCAATGAAAATGCATTTGTATTTGATACAATTAAGGGACTTATTGTTGGAATGCCTTTCCAGTTGAACCGAATTCAACTTTACCCTCGTTATAATAATCCATTTTGTTATATGCGCTACAAGCATCGGTGTATCACATTTGGCGGGAACGAAACTGCAGAAGACACGGGGAAACGTCTTTACCATTCCCTCGGTTAATCAAACTTATCGACAAAAACATAAGAAATCGATTGTCTTCCACTCGGCAATGGGGGATCAACAATATGAAGAGGGGATGATAAGTTGGTTTGCATCGAGGAGTGAGTAAAGGATGTAAATTAATGTAATATATCGCTATAAACTAGATAATCGCGTAGTGAAAACCATTGTAACGACGTTTTTTTGGATCCGAATCAATTTAACATTCTATTCAAAAAAAATAAAAAAAATAATCCATTTTGTTTTTGTTTTCTTTTAAATCAAAACAAGGTAAAAGACGGATATGAGTCCTTTAAAATTTGACATAATTACCGGGTCAACACCGCCCAAACCGGTTAAGGAAATTTCAGAGGAGACAATGATTAGCGACAGAGGAATCGCCAGAAGATGCTGCAGCGTCGACGGCTATCTCAGACTGATGAAAGTGAAGACTGAAGCTCTTGAGGTCAGTGTCAGAGCGAATCACCGGAATTTGCAGAAAGATACGCCGGAAGTTATGTCGGGTTTGATGTTGAGGAAGAGGTGAACGTCGAGTTGCAGAGGTTATGTGAACAACATGAGCCGAAGGTGGAGGCTGGTCGGTGACGACGAGGAAGATGTCATCAATGGGAACTGAGGGGACGGAGGTGCGGCAAGAGACGACGACGGCCACCGGAATTGCGCCACCGTTATTTCACTATCAAGAGAGCAAAGGAAGAGCTAGGGATTTCTCGTGGAGGAAGAGAGGGAAATTGATTGGGCCCAAGGTGGAGATTGTAAATGAAATGGGCCTAAATCAATATTTATAGTCCAATACGTTTGTTTTTTTTCTTTATGCCTCGAGTCGGTTTCTTCAACAAAAAAGAAACTAGAAGAAAGGTAATTACAAGTGCAAAAGGGAAATACAAAGACACGTTGTTGGCTATAAAAGGAAGACGTCCCATAGCTTTGAAGATACAAGCAAGAGAAAGAGGTTACAAAGAGAGCACAGAAGGAGATAGAGAGCAATTGTGGTTAAGAGAGAAAAGACAAAGAGAGAACTATAAAGAAGTTCGAGTCTTCTTTATTGTGGTTGTGATTCAAGTTGTCTTCTTCTTCTTTTGCTTTATTCTGTGATTTGTACCTAATACGGAAAGAGAACGCAAGTTAGCGTTTGTGTAAACCCTTGATTGATAGTAAAGTTGTGGGAGACGGTTCCCACCCCAGAGGTACCGAAAGAGAACTGGGTGAAAAAATTTCTTGTGTCTTTTAGTTTTGCTAAATTCATCTCAAATCAAATTAAGATCAAAGCACTAGATCGGTTAAAAACTCTACCATAACATGCCAGCGTATGCAGAATTCTCAGATTCGTAAGCACTTTAAGATGAGTTTTGAAATGACAGGGATTTTAATAAAAGAAGTAAGCGCCTTGTCGAGTGCTTACGATATTCTACAAAAGGATGACATTCTTCTCTCAGTTGATGGCGTTTCTATAGGAAACAATGAGACAGGTAACATTATTGTTTAGTACTTTTGTTCAGGCTTTGATTCATTGGTGCATATTCATCATTTTCTGTTTTCCTACAGTTAAATTTCGGAAGAAGGAACGAATAAGTTACAATCATTTGGTTTCTATGAAGAAACCATCTGAAACAACTTTACTTAAAGTCTTGAGAGAGAGAAAACAACGTGAATTTAATATCAATATAAAACCTGTAAGTTAATTAACGTCCACTTTTCTAATAGCATCTTTGTTGTTATAAAAAATTTGTGACTTTGGCTATGTGTGTTTCTTTTTTCTTATTTAAATTGGTGGTTCATATTTTGTTGTATTGTACGTAGGTGGAACCGTTGATTCCAGTTTATCAATATGATAAGCTTCCAAGTTATTACATACTCGCGGGTTTTGTCTTTGTGCCTCTCACTAAGCCGTACATGGATTATTGTTACTCCATATGTGTATTAGAAAATACGCCCAAAAAAACTAGTGAACAGATCGTTGTAATTTCTCAGGGCTGTCATTCCTTGTCGCTACCACATTAACAATATAATTAATTCTGTTCTCTTGAGCTGTTAGTAAGAACGAGGATAAGTTAGAGGTACTAGTAGATATAACAAACATTCTCAGAGAGTTTGTTTTTGGAGCAGGTGTTAGAGGATGACATCAATGTAGGATACGCCAGTTTCGAAGATTTGCAGGTAATGCTTGCTCTCAAATCATGTTTGTATATTGATGGTAATGATACAAACTATGAAAACATCTGAATCATAGTTCTACACTCTTAAGATGGTTTTTTTTTTTACTATATTTGTGGTTGAGTCAGGTCAAAAAAGTGAACGGAGTGCGAGTGGAGAATCTGAAGCATCTATGTCAGCTCATCGAGGGATGTTGCACCAAAGATTTGAGACTAAACTTAGAAAAGGAGAATGTTATCGTCCTCAAACACAAAACTGCGAAAAAAGCCACTCCTAAGATTTTAAAAGCTTACGGAATACCATCTGCCATGTCTAAGGACCTTCGGTCTCTGCAGACCGTAGTAACGGGAGTATAACTAATGAAATCAAACATCAGTTCTTTGTTTTATTTTTATTTTTATCTTACCAAATTCGCATGACAAAAGTCCTTATTGATTTCCATACATTTAGAACCTTCAGTTTTAGTAAAAAAGCAAACAATTTCTGTTTTTATATGACTTGATTTTTGGTTATTGTGTTTTCTTTTTATTCAAACATCACATAAATTAAATGATTGATAATTGTTTGCCATCGAATTACCGTTTCTTTTTTCATAGAGATTTACACCCGACAAATCTTATACATTTTTGAATTTTTAGTAATAAATATAGTATTATTATTATTATTATTATTATTTAATGTATATAAATTTCTGTTTATACAATTTCTTTTCTTTTATATCAATGAAAAGTACTAATAATTTTTTTTAATTGAAACTTTCATTTTCTATTTTTTTTTTTACGGTTTATATCCATCCTATTTTCTTTTTTAATTTTTTTTTTTAATTAGTTTGAACAGTTACAAATTTTACTTTCCATTGCTTGGTTAATTAGTTGACAATTGTTTTGTTAATTTTCATTTTTTTTATTTTAAATAAACCCAAGTAACCAAACGGCCCAGCCTTAAGCCGGACCTCTAAATAAAACCCTAACTTTAAAAGGAAGTAAACCTCTTTCTCTTTGCATACTTGTGTTTGTGTAATAACGCCATGAATCGCGAAAGCTTGTACAAATCCGACGACGAAGATGATGATGACGATATCGGTGAAGATCTCGATGACCTAAGACTCGCTTGTATTGTCTCCAAAGAGGCCAATTCTGTGATTCCGTCGTCGGATTCGGAGAACGAAGATGATTTCGAATTACTTCGTAGCATCAAAAGCCAATTAGCTTCCTCCTCGACGAATGTTGATTTGTCACTGCCTATGGATTCGGAAAACGACGAAGAAGACGATTTCGAAATGCTTCAAAGCATTAAGAATCAATTGGAATATTCGATGCATGAAGAAGAAGACAAAGATAGTGATGCATTTGAAACCCTTTGTGCGATTCGTAGGCGATTCTCTAAGCTCAATGGTGAAATCTATACTTTTGTTTTTTGTGTTAGATTTCATGAGTAGGTCTAATACTTGTGAAAGCTTTCCAGATTCAGAGCAACAAGTACATGAAAAGACTTACATTGATAAGACTACGAGTTCGAGTTTTCCTGAATCTGCACAAGCCTTTGTTGATGCAATCCGAAGGAACAGGTCATATCAGAAGTTTCTTCGAAAGAAATTGACCGAAATCGAAGCAACGATTGAGCAGAAGGAGAAACACAAGAAGAATGTTGTGATAGTTAAAGATTTTCAAGCATCATGCAAGAGAATTACTAAACAAGCACTTTCTCAGAGGAAAGATCCTCGTGTCGAATTAATCTCGACTCGAAAGGTAACACACGCTTCGATCTAATTCCCCTGCTTTCAATCTGCTGTATTCGCTCGACTTTTATATGGAAAATGTTTGTTCTATGTTAGGGTAATGATAGAAAGACATCATCATCATCATCATCTCCTTTGATGTTAGGTCCACCGGAAAATCATTGTGTTGCAGATTATAAGATGGCTCTAGAGAAATATTCAATTTCGCTGTATCGCAGAAATTGGACTAAGAAGGAGAACGAAAATCTTGCAAAAGGCTTAAACCAACAACTTCAAGAAACACTTATTCGTGAAACTACTGAACAGTCCAGGTACTGCTACTTGCTGCTTAAGCTCTAGTCAGATGCAGAATTTAGTTTCTTTATTGACAAAAAATTTCTTGACAGTGACTTGGATGATATAAACTCCATTCTTGAAGGGATAAGCAATCTTGAGATCACACCGGAAATGATTAGACAGTTTCTTCCCAAAGTTAATTGGGATCAATTAGATATCAAGAACCGTTCGGCTGCAGAATGTGAAGCACGGTAAGTTCCTAATTGATCTCTGGTTAGTAAGATAAAATCAAGTATGGATTTTTCTTAATTTGTGTGGTCTCATTGTTAGGTGGATGAGTTCAGAAGATCCATTGATTAACAAGAGTAGTACATGGACTAAAGCAGAAGAAGAGTACATACGGTTAACTACAAAAAACAAGAGTTTTACAGACTGGCTTGACATTGCGGTATCACTAGGGACAAATAGGACCCCATATCAATGTTTGTCTCGATATCAAAGAAGTTTGAATCCAAACATGTTGGAAAGCGAATGGACTAAAGAAAAAGAAGACCAACTACGCGCTGCGGTTGACTTGTTTGGAGAGAAAAACTGGGATTCTGTTGCAAATGCATTACAAGGAAGAGTTGGACCTCAGTGCTCTAATAAGTCAGTGATCTTCTTGACCAAGTCCAATGTTTAGTCGATGTGTGACCTCAAAACGCATGATATTTCAATAGGGTTTTACTATCTAGAAGGGTTGGTTATTTTCTGTAATGTTATGATGTTTGTTTCTGAATTTCCCTTCTTCTCTATACTTTCAGATGGAAGAAGTCGAGAGAAAGAAAAGGATGGAGCTCAGAGGAAGTTGAACGTTTGAAAGTAGCTATGACATTCTTTGGAGCTGAAAATTGGCATCGAATTGCTCGGTTTGTCCCTGGACGTACGGGTCCTCAGTGTCAAGCAAAATGGAATGGATCTTTAGATGGCAAAGTAAATCGTGGCAAGTGGACAGAAGAAGAGGATGAAAAGTTGATACAAGTAACTAAAGAACATGGAATTGGTAAATGGACCAAAGTCGCTTCATATCTGCCTGGTCGTACTCGCTGGCAGTGCAGGAAGCAATGGGAGAGATTAAATTCTCACTTAATGCCTCTTCTACGAAAAGCTAGAAGCTTACGAAAAGAAGCTACTATGTGTAATTTTGTCGACCGGGAATCAGAGCGTCCTGATCTTGACACTGACGATTTTTTGGCACTAGCTGAGATCTCTCTTGAGCAAGAACAAGCAAGAATTGCAGAGAGACAACCAAAGAGGCGGAGAAAAGGAACAGAGAGAAGCTCAGGGGATGTATGTAGTAGACAAGAGAATGAAAATGAAGCAAATAACGGAGGAGAGGTAAGGTGTTTGGAATGGCATAACGAGTTTCAAGACTCTGTAAAGGAGAAGCAACAAAGAGGAAAACGCAAAAATGTTGCGGAAACATTATCGAATAACAGCTCTGTGATCAAGAAGCTTAAGCCTAGGAGGAAAGTGTCTGAAGAAGTTCCTATCGAGAACCAAGATTCATCAATGACGCAGTAACTCTGAGTTTAAACAAGACTACTTTGGATCCAAGCAAGAGAAGTTGGGGTTTGTAGTCTTCAATTCAATTATATAAACGCAAACACTATATCAGTTTATCACTTTGTGACATTGTCAAAGATGGTTTTTGTTAAGGTTCTCCATCTTTGAAGCCACAGTTTGATGAATATACAGAATGGCAATAAGATCAAAATTCAAACATATAGCTTTCACATGAAGTAAACAGATAGAAGCAAACAACGCAACATTAGTTCTCACTCACTACTCATCAATTTCTACAGGTGTCGTCAGATTGGAAATGCAGTAGCAGTCTCGGTTTGGTTTACTTTAAACCTCAAGTGAATCAGTCAAGACATCAACACAACACGAGTTACAAAATATGATCTTGTTGTTGCTAAAGAGCATCAGAGTTACAGGTGATATAGCAACCTCTGTAACACATTCTGGACCAACCATCAGTACTGTCTAAAGAGCACTTCCAGTGAGTTCAGGCAATGCAGTTGCACAAAAAGGCTAGAGTTGAACTCACTATATTAGATCAGCTTGTTCTTTCACAAGCATCGGCTAATATTAATGACCAAACCTCTCCTCTTTCGGCTTTCTCCAAGCCCGCCCTTTCGTTTCATTAGTTGCCGTTGATATCATTAACTCCCATCTTTAGTGTTGGATGCAACACATCGTCACTATCTCAGATTCTCAGTTGCATTCAAATCAAGAAGCCATGCCAATAAACTTCACTTCAGGTCGATGATTGGTTTATACTTTCCCAAATGGCTGGACCATCAGGGTGGACATTGACAAAATACTTCACAAACCGGGCATCACCGCAAGTGAGAATAGTGCTTGGTGAAAGCATCGGCTTTGCTGCATCTTTTTCCCTCAACCATAAATACATTGAGAATCTGTTCTGTATTCTCTGCATATCGTAACACAGATATGCCGGGAAACTTACTAGGGATTCAATCGGATAGCCAAGAAGTTTGGTTAGGGAATGTATCTTTTTCTCTAAGACATCTTTAGACAGGTTAAGTACTATTGGAGCATGCTTGATGATCTCGGTAACCACACTGTGGCTTAAACCGGCTTTCACAAGGCAATCAAATCTCTCTTGCAGCTGGTCTCCCCTCCCTCGAAACTGTTTCAGAGCCTTCACCATCTCATCTGAGTTCTCTAAATACCCTAGCCTCATCAAAAACGCTGTCTTCTCTGCGTGTTTCCTTGAGTCTTCCGAAAGATGTTTGCTTTTTATTTTCTTTGTTGTAGAAACAAAACTGAACAATCTCAAAGGCTCTTTCTTTAAGATCTGACATAGCTCGTCTTCTCTAACGTCCAAGCTAATACAAGCAGTTCTAGGTGCTTGCAGAGAGCATGAACCGATAAGCTCCATGTGACTCAGCAAAATCTTTGTGATAAACTGCGTTTCCATTCTAATAGCGATCAAGAAATTCAGCGTCTTCTGAATATTTCTTACGCATTTGTCTGACAACATCTCTGGGTTGTCTATAAATAGCCTATAAATCTCATTCACTTGAAGTCCCACTTTAAACAACCTACCAAACAGAACACAGAATTTCTTACCGGAACCTTCGAGCACCAGAGCCGGATACATTTTCAAAAGACTACTCAACTTCTCCTCTTTACATCCCACTTTATCAAGAAACTCTATTGTCTCCATAATTCTACGCCAGCTATATGTTTTCCGATCAGACAAGTACCGCCCGAGCCAATCACATCCTACTTGTAACCCCTTCAACTTATCAACCACAGAAGCAAATTCACCGTCAATCCCACCAACCAGCAGCAATGGGCAACTAGTAACTAACTTGATGACTGTACCCTTACTTAGACCCAAATTCTCATAATCCCCGAGTTTCGAAGCCAACATCCCAGATTCATATCGGAAAATCTCTCTCGCTTCTTTATACATACGACCAATCTTACCACGCGGGATTCCATAGTTGCAAAGAGCATGGAAATTCTCAAACATGATACCATCATCACTCAAAAACATTAACTGCTGAGGAAGAAACGGTTCATACTCAGACCGGCACAAACCCAAACTCTCGAAAAACGGTTCAAACTCGTTTATCGGATTGTACCTAAAGAATTTAGTCAATGCCCTGGATATATCCTTCTGATTATCATCAATCTTGGACAAGATATTCGACATAAAATGCGGTGAATTCTTGCTTATATGCTCTGCATCAGTAAAACTAAGGTTCCTAGTACAATGCAAGTAATCAAAAAGAGCTTCTTGAGCTTGATTCCTAATAGCCCTTGAAACCGGATTAACGAAAAACCGAGTTGGTAACTGAGTCGAGTGTTGTTGTAACTCGGACTTATCACTACGGACACAGCTGTGAATCTGAAAACACCGAACTGTAAATGAAACACGAGAAAGGTCGAACCTTGGATTTGGAGGAACTTGGTTTTGACGAGGAATAGAGGAAAAAGCTATGGAATTGTTGAAATGTGTAATCATATTCAACAATTTATAAACTTTTTTCTGATCTCTGAGCAATAACATCGCAATCTACAACACAAAGAGAAAGCAAATGAAATCACCCACCACCTGAATACAAAATTATCAACGAATCTAATTCAACAACATAAAAATGCTTACTTTCTTCGAAATTAGGGTTTATTATGCATTTGAATCCACCATTTTCTCAAGATTTTCTATGGTTTCATTCATTGCTCAAAATCTTGATTACTTTTGCTAAAACCTTGTTTAGGGATTTTACAATGGTCCAAGTATGGATTTCAAAATCGGACCAACTCAAACCATCAATCCTAATGGGTCGGGTTGAATATTTTAATTTTAATGAGTTAATTAATCTAATTGATTGATAAGTCAAATAAATACGATAAAAATATGTTGAAATAAACATTTACCTAAACTAAAAACATAATTTTAAATATGATCTAACAATTTTCCTGCTAAAAACACAATTTCACAATTTTTCCGCTAAAACATAATTACGTAAATAATTTTTCGCCAAAAATACGATTCTATATAAAAAATTTCTGCCAAAAACACAATTCCGCAAAAAATTTCCTGCCAAAAATGCAATACAATAAAAAATTTCCCACCAAAAATATGATTTCGTAAAATATTTTTCCGAACGAAACTCTATAAAAAATTTCCACCAAAAAAAGTGATTCCGTAAAATGATTTCCCACCAAACAAGCGATTCAATAAAATAATTTCATGTCAAAAATGCGATTCTATTAAATTTTTCCGCCAAAAATGAAGCTCTTTAAAAATTCTACCTAAAGACATGATTTCATATAGCAATTTCCAGCAAAAAAATGATTTCTAATTTTTTTTTTCAAATTTCACAATATATATATATAAATATATTTATTAATCAATTTATTAATGGGTTGAGTTAAAGTCAATCTAACCCATTTAAATTTAATGGATTAATGGGTTAATCTAACTCAATTACTAAATGAGTTGGATTGATTCATGTTTCATTAATATTCAACCCATAAGGGTTATGAATTGAGTTGGGTTGGAATATCATTTATGACGATCTTTTAGATGAAAATACCAGGAAAGCCCCTGAACTTTTCCAATATACGAGAAATGGCCGTAAGTTTTATTTTGCAAATGGTAAATTTACGAAACAGGGCCTTTGTATTCTAAGTTTTCTAAAATATGTCTAAAGAGTTTCCGAAATATCACATAGGTATTAATTAGGGTGTCAAACCGGATTTCGGTTCGTTTTTTAGATCAACTATTTCGGTTTAGTCCGGATCTAATTGATTTAGTTTATCCATATTGAACCCACATAATTAGTCCATCATCAACACTTGGCCTTAACACATTAAAAATGAGATATTCCCCCTCATGATATCGAATTTATAGACTTGTCAAATTTAGTCGTGTCAAAAGTGATAAATATATCGCACAAAATCGGGTCAATGAAACGAACGTTACAAATTCTTAAATGTATGAATCAGTCAACCTATAAAAATGATTTCTGACCCATCAAAATGGTGATTTCTTCGTTTGGATTATGTTTGGAAGATAAAAATCAGCAATAAACGGTGAGTTTCTTCACAAGTATAAAATGTTTTGTTCGTCTTTCTGAAATTTATTTCACAAATATTTAACTTTTTCTTATGTCAATTTCAAGTGGCCCCATATACTAGATTCAACTCATTGTTAGGTTATCATCTTCAAGCTAAAACGGCTACCAAACATTGAAAAATAAGTATATTTAAATTCTGAAGTTTAGTTCCGAGATATTTCTAACTATCTACATATGTGCTTTTTAATCAATATGTTAGAGAAATTCTAAATAGATGACTTGCATGTGTTTTGTTTGAGAGGAATGGTTTTGCTTTGTAAAAAAACCGCTTTATATAACTCGTAGCTACTCGAATAAAACTTAATACTTTTCCGAATTTTAATATGTTAAATGTCAATTTTTGTTTTCATATTGATTATAGAGTTTTTTTTTTCTATTTGAACTTGCGAAAAAAAATATTTTTTCATTACATTTCGCCAGCAAATTAAAATATTTATAATATTTAGATATACATAGAAGTTTATGTATACATCTATATATATTTTTAATTAATATGCACTTATTAATGATAAATATTAATTTTAAGATATCTCATTTTTAAGGTATAAATTTAAAGTATATCTATAAATATACCAAACAAATTATAACATGTGGTTTAAACTCACTAAATATTTAAACAATTATTTTTTGTTTATAGTACCTTTTCATTTTATTCAATACTTGAAACATATTAGTATACGGCTATAAGCCAACTACCAAAATTTTTGCAATTAAAAGAAACATCTTTAGCTCCTAAAATCCAGCTACCTTTCCTTTAACTAAAACAAAACCAAAACTATATAATTTCTTATTTTTTATATTAAAAATTACAATATTTCCTTAAATTAACTTACTTCTCCTTTGGGTTTTTCTAGCACACTTTATTAAAATAAATCGTTTAACAAGGTTTAAAGATTATTATACTTTATTCAACCAATTTATGCCTCCTTTGTTTTCCTCCTAATTACATGTTAATTATCTTTCTTTAACCAAAACCCAATTTTTAATCTTTGTTAATTAATTTTTAGAGTAAATAAGGGGAAACAAAAATCTCCAGCTACACAATTAGTTGTTTCTCTTTCGATTGTTCTTGTGTCCCCTTGCGAATCAAGTAATTGTGTAATTTTTTTTATTTCACTTAGATAATTTCTTGAAGCTTCTCAAGGAAAAAAAAAAACCCTTTTTTTCCTCGTCTCTGTAACTTCCTTCTTCTTCTTCGTCATCTTCTTTGGCGTTTCTTCTGCAGCTTTTTGCGGTTCACGTTTTGTTTGCTTCAGGGTCATCTTTTACCCGTTTTAAAGTTCGAATCTTTCTGCAAAAAACAGAGCAAAAACAGAGTCTTTTAGTTTGCGCATACGAAGATTCGAGTAAGTTAATGTAAAGATTAGTGTCTCTTTTGATGTATTTCACAAAACGATTTGTATAATCCGTTAAAAGTTTAGATTTTTCTTCATCATATTGTGTATTCAATGTGTTTGAGAGATTGACTTTGCTCTTCTTTATGTCTTTCAGTAATGATAATGATGTTGAAGCTTGAGACAAGTTATTAGTCTGAGAACTATTCACCAAAAAGAGATTGAGAACTAGAGACAAGTCATGGAGATCAAGTCTTACCAGAATCAAGCAGAGGATCTTGTTAAACACTATTTATTAGCAGATCCATTTCTTCCATATACTTCTGTTCTTGTTGGAATCTTTCTATGCAAAATGGTAAATTATGATTCTGTTCACTTGTAATCTTTCTCTGTTTTAAACAGTGTGGCTTAATGCTCTTTTTCGATACTAGGTCTATGATCTTACTGAGTCATTTAGCTCAATTCATATAAAATCATACTCAGCTCTTACAAAAATGAAGAGAATTGAATGGAACAATCGGTGAGTATTCTTATATATATGCTACTTGTTTCATCTTTTTCATATTTGTGACTTATCACTTTGGCTTATAATATAACTTGGCAGGGGAATTTCTACGGTCCATGCGATCTTTATCTCATTCATGGCACTCTACTTTGTGTTCTTCTCTGATTTGTTTTCTGATCAAAGAATGCTTCATCAAGGCCTTATGGTGTTTCGTAGCTCGCCTCTTTCTAACTTTGGTTTAGGAGTAAGTTTTGATCTTTTCTTCATTTCTCATCTTTCTTCGTATAATTGTGTCCTGCTGATATCGAATGGTACTTTGTTTTGCGTAGATATCAATTGGTTACTTTATCGCGGATCTTGGAATGATCTTTTGGTATTTCCCTTCTTTAGGAGGATCAGAATATGTAAGTAGACACAAGAAAGTTTATGTGTTCTCTCTATTGGTTTCAACAATCTTGATTTTGTTTGAGTGTCGCGGTTTTTTTCTTTCTAGATTTTTCATCATTGCTTATCTGGAATTGGAGTAGCTTATTCTCTGTTCACTGGAGAGGCTCAGCTTTACACATACATGGTTTTAATCTCTGAATTGACTACACCAGAGATCAATCTTAGATGGTACCTTGACATTGCTGGTTTAAAGCGGTCTAAAGCTTATCTTATTAATGGAGTTGCTATTTTCTTGGCTTGGTTGGTGAGTTTTTGTAATCGTTTCGAATCCGTAAAATGTCTTAAAACTTAATTGGATTCTATTTGAAAATTCATGTTTTGTTTGCAGACAGCAAGAATTCTTTTGTTCATCTACATGTTTTACCATGTTTACATACACTATGATCAGGTAACCAAGATTTCGGTTTAATCATCTCAAAACCGAACCAGTTTGCAATCAAAACGGTCTAGCTTCTAGAGAGAGTGAATTGGTTTTTTTTTGGCAGGTGGTAGAGATGCATACATTCGGTTATCTACTGGTTTTCGTCGTACCGATTTCATTGAGTATCATGAACTTGATGTGGTTTGGTAAGATTGTGAAGGGATTGAAGAAAACTCTTGAGAAAAAACAGTGAAAGAAATGTGTAAATACATAAAGCTCTTAATTAGATTCTTACATAAAAAAAAAATCATGCATTGAACACACATTCCATTGTATTTGGTGTCGTATTGATTAAGCCATATTGACAGACGTGACTGATAATATTATCCAAGTATTGGAAGTAGACATAGGTACTACTCTAACATCATCGTTTACATCATGCTTACATAATCAACGATTACATCATCGCTTACATCAACTGTTTCCATGCATATATTCACACACCAACTGATCCACACATATTCATTTTTTCGTTTTTACAATTTCAAATATTTTTTTTTCTTTTCCAAACTAGTATTTCAAATTCTCTAAAATTGATTCATGAATTTTCTGTTTTTTTCTTACGCTTACTATGTTTTTCTTTCTAAATCACATATTCGATATATGTTCATTGTTCACAAGTTATAACTACAAAAAATTTAGACCATGAGCTCACTGAAAGAATCTCATAGAATCTCACTGAAAAAATTTAGACTCGGTTGATATGATTTTAGATTAATTCTATTTTTCATGATTTTAATATGGTTAAGTGAAACACATACACATTCACATTGCTTTTATTCAATTTCGCGAATTGCATATGTTACGTGGTTCTCCTTTAACAGATAAAAAAAACAGTGTTTTGGCAACTGAACAAATATCATTATATAGTTTGAACATACATTAAAAAAATTAATAGTTATTCGTGGAGTTTTTTGAAACAAAAATATTTGATTCCTTTAGATTAATTGAATAAACATTTTTGAAACGTAAGTTTTTTTAATCCCAAAATACTATTTAACATAAACAATTAACACAAATATGCCTTTTCAAAAAAACACAAATATGATTAAATGAAGGTTAGTTTTCCAAATGTAGATTTCGTTTCGTGTCATATTTACTTGCCGTGTAACATTTGTTTCCTTTTATTTTATTTTTGCCCCAACATTTATTCTATTTTATCTTTTATACTTTTTTGTTTTTCTGGAAAAAGAGAGCAAGAAGAAGGAAGATACAGAAGATTGGTTGTTGTATATTGACGACGCACGCGTCTTCCTTCTCTTCTCTTGCAATTTCCAACTTTTTCTTCTTCTTCTTCGATCTCGTTTCTCTTTGAATTTTGAGCTGAAGATCTTCGTGCTTATCGATAATCATGGCTACTGCTGGAAACAAGAGCATTAACGCGAAATTGGTCCGTCTTTTTGTTCATTCGATGATCTTAAAGTTGATTAATTGTACCAACTTTTGTTAGATTTTTCAGTTTCCTGATGTGATTCTGTTTCTAATTTGGGTGAATTTTTTGATCTGATGGCTAATTCATTCAAGCCCAGGAAAAAAAAATGGAGAATTTTGAATCTTTGATCGGTTTCAGTATTAGGGTTTTGATGTTAGAATTGAAATCTTCTGATTTAGTTGTTTTCCTGATAGAGGTTTAGTGATCTATCTCTGTTGCTTAACCTGTTCCCATGGAGAATTCTGCATTTAGTTGTTTGTGTATGTTTCTTTTTGATTTGGTTTTGTAATTTGGGTTAAGCTCTTCAGGTGTTACTTGGAGATGTTGGTGCTGGAAAATCGAGTCTTGTGTTACGGTTTGTTAAAGATCAGTTTGTTGAATTCCAGGTTAGTGACAGTTTCTCCAATGATCTTCCTTGGCTTGTTGTTTTATTAACATTTATGTGTGTGGTTTCTTGACTTTGATTATTGTTTGTGTTATAGGAATCAACCATAGGTGCAGCTTTTTTCTCGCAAACATTAGCTGTGAACGATGCCACTGTGAAGTTTGAGATTTGGGATACTGCGGGTCAGGAACGATACCATAGTTTGGCTCCAATGTATTACAGAGGTGCAGCTGCTGCAATCATTGTCTTTGATGTTACAAATCAGGTACAGAGTCACTAACCCGTACTGGCCAGTGGGTGCAATTCAGTAGCCTTTTAAATTGTTTTCTATTAAGTTAAGTTTGTTTGTTTTTCTCAGGCCTCGTTTGAGAGGGCAAAGAAATGGGTTCAGGAACTGCAGGCACAAGGTATTGTCTATCTAAGTTGCCGTTTAGATAAGCTTGTTTATGACTACCGATTACTGGTACTGTCAACATTTATTTGCTGGCTTGTGGAATTTACTATTTGGATATATTTGTGTGAATAGGTAACCCGAATATGGTCATGGCCCTTGCTGGAAACAAATCTGATTTATTAGATGCGAGAAAGGTGACTGCAGAGGTAAGCAAATCCTATTCTTTCCTGACTGGTTTTTCTCGTTGTGAGGTTTGGATTTTGTTGTCAAGATAAAGTTGAGCTATGTGTAATAGCCGATCCATCATGTCCAACGTGTTCAGCTGTATTTGGATTCTCACTGGTGACGTTTGAATCAAAAGCCTTAAGTCTAGATAGTCTCATTTCTCAAGATTGACCCTTATGAAGTTTCTGTTAGAACCATTTACGTTGTGCGTTAAAGTTGAATCATTAGCAACTTGCAAGGATCAAAGGGAAAGAAGCACAATCTATTTTCCAAATGACCAAACATTTGATCCGTTATGTGTTAGAATATTTACCGACACATGCATCCCTAATAAAGTAGGCATTATATACATAGATTTATATGCATCCTTAACAAGTTATGATTAGCTCACTGCTCAAATAAGAGTTTTCAACCACATTGAGGATATGTTCTAACACATATGGTATCCGTGGAGTTAGTGTCGTTCCCGAAATATTCGCCTACAGCTTTATTCTTCGCTTCTAAATTTTGCTGTTAAGCCTGGTTCCTGATATCTGACACTCTTGGTCTTCTTTGCAGGAGGCACAAACATATGCTCAAGAGAACAGTCTTTTCTTCATGGAAACTTCAGCAAAAACCGCAGCTAATGTCAAAGAGATCTTCTATGAAATCGGTAAGTTATTGGTACATTCAGAGAACGAAACTCAACAAGTATTGCTTCTTGTATTAAACGCTGTTATACCTTTTTCTTTTGACCGGTGCAGCAAGAAGGCTACCGCGAGTACAGCCAACAGAAAATCCATCAGGAATGGTTCTACCGGACAGGGCCATGGATAGGGCAGTGAGTGCATCTTGTTGTGCTTAGTTATATGTAATGACACACACTTCCCTTAAACAGAGACCTTTTGGTCAGTCACTATGGAGTTATGAACTTCTGTGTTTGCATTTCTTCGCTTTTTTTGCTTCTATTGAAAAAAAAAAAAAAAAGTTGTACATGAAGATATTCTCTTTTGTAACTAAAATCCATAGTAACTAAGTGCGTAAGGGGGCTATGGATCCAATTGTTTAATCACAAAGAATTTCAAGTTTTAGAAACTCTAAAATGTTGTTTAAAGGATAAGTTGAAGTGAAACATGCTAATTTATATGAAGGCAAACATGATCAATTTGTGACTTAGTCAAAAGAGTGCTTTTGTTAACTGTCAAATCCCTTAACTTCACTCGAACACCATCTGATGCAACACAAGATCTTGAGTAATATAACTCATAAGTCATTAAATAGATGAAGCCAGTACAGAGCAAAATTTCAACCATGGAGGATAAAAAAAGAGACTTATCATCACACCATAGTCAATAATACAAAACTATAAGAGGGGTGGCTTATTCAGCTATACTCTCAAACTTCATTCTGCTTTCATCAACAACTTTCGAGCTCTTCCTTTTCTTTCGATTATCGTTTTCTTGGTCCATATACTTCGCAGCAGAACGTTTCCGGATCGCTTCCATGCTATTTTCATCATTGGCCCACTCAAGCACCTACAAAGGAGGTAAATAGAGAGTTGAGAATAGATTGAAGGATGTCAAATGAACAGGCTTGAGAGAGACAAAAGTGCAACAATAAGACGTACCAAATGGCGCCCGTAGAAATGGGTGCTTGATAATGCATTTTTCGCGTTTGCAGCTTCTTGCTTTGTCACAAATTCAACAAAAGCAAAACCTGCTGATTGTCCGATATTCCTCTTTGGAAGCCTAAGACTCTTGATCTGCATAAACAAGAAAAACAAATATTGTTTGATGTTCCTGAAATTCTTTATCCAAAACCATCTGGTTTGCACACAACTTCTATTCTGTTCCAATACAATAGAGCTAATGTTTCATCCCCTTGCTTGTAGGTGTACTAACAAAAAGAATCTTAACCGAAACACGCATAAGACCAAAGCTTCAGCAATTGCACACAGTTACACCAGAATGGCAGAATGTGTTCATAGCTTGTAAATATAACGAACAAGCTGTGAACATATCATCAGTATTCCTCCTTAGAAAAGTGCTTACCTGTCCAAATGGACTGAAAAGCTGTCTTAGTTCCTTCTGGGTTGCCTCAAAAGCTACATTTTTCACATGTAACTTTGTCGAAGTTTTGTCCTTGTCTGAACTTTTCCCAACCGTGTCACTACGCTTGTTTTCACAGAATTTTAACTTCAAAGCATGTCCATCCAGTGTAGTTCCCTGGAAAAGAACAGTAAAAGTGTCACTGTACTTCATTAAGTCCAATCAACTTTAAGTTTCAAAGAGACTTAACTATTATATACCTGTAGATCTCTGCATACACTGGTCGCTGTCTCTACAGAGTCGAATTCTACAAAACCATAACCTCTTGAAAGATTTTTCCCATTCTTTACATGCTTTATTATCTGCTTATAATGAAAAAAGGGAATATTATAATAGACTCATGATTAAGCGCACATCATGTGTCAGCAAATGAACAAGAACTTACCTTGACACTCAGAATCTTTCCCTGTTTCACCAGTTCAGTCAAATGCTTCTTCAATCCCTCATCAGTTGTCTTGAAGCTCAGATTCGTAACATGAAGGACATTTGACTGAAATATATAGTGCATTTTTTAAAAGGAAATGTTACGAAGAGACCAATTCAATACATATGTAACTTTCTTTTGTCTACAAAATGGATCAGAAAACAGATATTTCAAGCCAATGAACAGAAATTATTCAGTACCTAACTCGAAAGTTACAAGATAGTACTAAAACCGTAAATAACCCCACAAGGTAGGTAAGACTAAATCAATTTTAGTTACCCAAGCTAATCAAGATTTTCTCAACTATTTTTCAGTTCGGATAGCTTAAAACCACACAAAAAGGAAGTCCACAGCTATCATAACTGGACATACCTCAGTTATATCCGGGTCAATTTCAACCTGCTGCTCCAAGTTGACTCTTCTAGCATCATTTTCTCCAACATCACTCTTCTTTTCATTGTTATCGGGAAGTGTTTTTGGCTCAAGAATATTTCCAGGAGCCCATTCTAGATACAGGGGAGCATCTCTGTAATAATAGGGAAATGTGATGAATCAGTTTGGTTTAACTAGCAAGAAAATTTATCTCCAAGAAGTACTTTAGGGAAAGATATAGGATTTTAGACACAAACAAAAACCAATTATCACTCCATTGTTCTTCCTGTCTTGGTTTGATAAACATAAAAGTAAATGTTAAAGCTTACTTGTAACGCTTGTATGCCATTCCCTTAATAGCTGCACGTGCCTCAGCCGGTTCAAGGAAAACAACCTGAAGGTCATGTAAGGACAAGGTCAGAGAATAATCCACTATTCATCGAAGAGACAGGAGTAGAACACGTAGAAAGAATAATACCAAGGCTATCGTCTTTGTCGGAGGGAGAACAATTTTGTCTATACTTCCAAATTTTCCAAACATTTGAGCCAGTTCGTTTTCGGTAGAAGCAAATGGCAAATTCTTTACTAAAAGAATATGTTTGCTTCGATTCTTCCCATCACCTTTCCCTGAAGCAAATTCTTCCAAGGAACTGACATTTACTCCAGCTTTAGCAAGGGCTTCTTTGGTCTCCGCAATCACTTTTGTTTCTCCCAAAGCAAGGCGTACAGCAGGATCTTCAGATTCACGGTCAAGAAACTCACTCTTGCTTATACCATACACCCTGACTATGTTTTCTAGAATCTACAACACAAAAAGGAAAAGAAAAAAATCATGAAGCAAAGCAAAAAGACAGAATTTAAAAAATATTGATGGATGCATTCTTGAAACAAGGAAAACGTACAGTATCGGGTCGCATGTATAAACTATTCCAAGCCTTAGTATTTCCACCGGCTTCAGATGCCTTTCTTTGTTCCTCCCTCTTTTGCTTGAATGTTTTTGGCAGATTAGAAGTGTCATTCCTGTTGGGAACAGCCATGATAAACAACTAATGAAAATTCTAGACTAGTCCACTGTAATATTGCAAGTTTGAAGACTGAAACTTAGAAAGGCCAGGCCACTGACACTTGTTTATCAGACATTTCACGGTGCTTGGCTGGCAAAATATGCAACAACCGCCCTTGGAAAATTGAGTTATCTAATTCCTTCAATGCCCTGCATCACCATCCAAACAATTTAAAAGCTAATGATCAACATAAGGCTACATCTTGACTAGCATGCACTTAGACGCAAGGAGTGATCAACAGCTAAAAACCAACATAAGGATACTTTTGGCATGAATAGTACCTTGCTGCAGATTCTGGAATTGGGTAAAGGATGAAGGCAATCCCTTTGGACCTTTTTGTCTCCTTGTCAAGAACAAGATGGACCTCTGATATTTCACCGAATTTGCTAAAATGTTCCATAAGCTCTTCTTCTCTATTGCATGAGAGTATTGACAACAATCAGAGATGTATAAGATGGATAACAGAACGATAAACAGAAAAGAAGAAGAAAAAAACAGAAGATGAGCAAGAAGAACCAGTACGTTGCAGTGTAAGGCAGGTTACGGACGAAAAGGCGACCAGTTTCAAGAACATCATCACTGTCAGCTTTCAATTCTTGAGCCATATTGCCATCAGCTTCCACCTCCATGGCATCGCCGTCATTATCTTTATCAACTCCGCCAGTTTCAACATCTTCATCAATAGGAAAAATAAGAATATCAGTATCATGACCGTCTGCATCAGCTTCACCATCATCATCACCAGCTTCATCTTCATCAATATCACTGTCTGAATCCGACAGATTTTTCTTTACCCTACTCTTGAAGTATTCCATATCAGAAACATCATCACTAGGAGTAACAACTTTTTTCTCCTTAGTCTTTTCAGTATCCGACGATCTTTTTTTAGCTTTGTTAAGTTCAGCACCATCCGAAATCAATGGCTCATCTGGTTTCTTCACCTTGACATTCTCTTTACTAGTTACTATAGGGGTAGGAGCAATCGACATGTCGTTGGACCAGATTTTCGAATTACCCGTAACCTCAAGAAATTCTTGAAAATCAGGATCAACATCCGCTAATTTCTTCTTCTTAACCTTTTTGTCTCCTTTAGCATTACCATTGAGTAAGGTTCCACTAGCAGATTTCACACCATTTTTATCAACTTTCCCTCGTTTCTCTAGCGAATAACGACTCCAAGGACGAGGAGTGTTAGCATCATCGACTTGATAAGCAATCTGTAAAGTTCAAAAAAGAGTCTAACTCAGATTCAAACAACTAGCACACAAGTGTAAAACAGAGTCTTTTTAGTGTAAGTGCAAACCTCAACAGTAATTCGAGAAGTATCAAGAAAAGAATTGTTGAAATACTTAATAGCTTCTTGAGCTTCTTGTTCACTATGGAATCCAATAAATGCAAATTGTCTACTTTTACCGGATTCACTGCAAAAACCACAAAAGTGATTCAAAATTAAACAAAAAAAAACAAAACAAAAAGTTGTGAAATACAAGACTCAGATAGTAGTAGTAGCAGTAGTACGGGAAACGCATCAATTTCACGTCTGTGATTTCTCCTTTCTGTGAAAAGACATCTCGAAGTCGTTCCTCTGTTACATGTTTGGGCAAAGCCTTCACGCATATCCTCGACCTGGAATTTACAAAAAGAAGACAACTTTCTTAACATTGATTGTACAAAAACCTTAAAAACAATAACTTTTTTTTTCTGGAAACCCAATACTTACATTCTTTGGGATTACAATAAAAGAGCTCGTTTTGGGAACCTCGAACGAAATTAGGGTTTACAAGAGAAGAAGACTTTCTCTTGTGTTTCTGGAGAAGAAAGAGTATCGGAAAACAAAATGATGTCAATTTCTTCTGCCGCCGACGACGAGAGACGAGAAGAAGAAGACGAGAGGGGTTTTTAGGTCTTTTGTTGTTTTTTTAATTTAGGTCGGTTTCATGTTTTTTTTTTTTGTGGAAAAATGAGAATATTTTACATTTTTTTTTTTTTTGTCATCGAATATGTAGAAGAGATAAGAGCGGCCAAGTGTTTATTTGGAGTGAGACCAACCGCCATCATATTCAATCCTTAGAAGTTGAAGTAAGTTAAGTGAAGATGAGGAACATGAACACCAAGTAGAGTATAAATTTGCCTGCATTTCAATGTTATTATCATTTAGTTGATGAAATTAAAGAAAGATTGAGATTCATGAGAAAAGATCAATTGAAATTTACTAGCTGTTCTTTCAAAGCTAATGGTGAAGTAAGTGATTACACCGTAGAGAATGGTTTGGGTGAGAACGTAAGGTATCTCCACAAGGCCTTTGAATTGTTGCATATGGAATTGAGCATACATTCCTGCGATTTTTTTTCTATAGAAAATTGTTCTTAACGTTTTTATTGAAACGATTGGTTGTACCGATGAAACGTAAAGAACAGTTTTTTACAGAAAGAAAACCGCAGGAATGTATGCTCCAGTTCCATATGCAGCAGCTCAAGGCCTTACCTTACATTCTCACCCAAATCGAGCTTTTTAGACCACGTTGATTGCCTCTTCTACTTTCACAAATTTTCCATATTTTTTTTTCTTTTCCTTGTGATGCTTCCTAAGCATTTTTCGAACCTTATAGTAGTAGTTGTGTCACATGGTTAGCATGTACTCTCGTTTTTTGGAAAATGACTACCACAACAAATAAAACAGATTTCATCAAATCGAAGAATTAATTAGATCACCAAGAAAAAGAAAGAGATTTGACAGAAATATTTTATTTATTTATATTTTTGCACCATAAATAATGAAGATCAATTTTATATTTAAAAGATATTAAAATAAATAACATTTATATATGTTTAGATCAATTTACAAATAAAAATATTAAAACGGATAGCACTAACAAATGTGGTGAGGACATCGTAAGCAGCAAGGATGATGAAGAGGATTTATTGTTTCTATCCGCTGGACCAGTTACAAGAGCACGAGCTAAAAGGATGAAGGATGCACGTAACGGGCTTATTCAAGAGATTTTGGACAAGGAGAACATTCAAAAATCAAGGGATAAAGATATCTATAAAGTCTAACCTGTTTTGAGTCTGATTCAAGTCTAAGATGAGCTTGTTGGTCCAATGATGTAAGGCTGTTGTACTCTTTTTCCTTGTTCTCAATTTTGTCCCAATGGGTTTTCCGGAAAAGGTTCTAATGAGGCAATTAGCTTAGATCTTCGTCTAAATCCAATTCAGCCATCTCAAGAAAAGACAAAGGTTTGTTTTGATCTGAAGAGGCATTCAAACTCGTTTGAATCCGAAGGGTTATTCAAATTTCTTATTTAATTCAGTCTTAGGAAATATTTATGTTCAGATTTCGAATTGCCTTGTTTTTAGCTCAGTTTGCCTAGTTTTTAGTTCATTTAATCAGTTTAAATAAGCCTTGTAAGATCTGAAACGAGATCATCCAACTTTTTAATAAAATTTCATTTTCTTCTTTGTGAGAGTGATTCTCATTTAGTTCCTTGTGAATTTTCGATTTGTCTTGGTGTGTCATATCCAGGGGATCGTAAATCAGTTTATCAAGTGTTCTTCATCACACTTGTGTGGACATTCTATCAAACAAGGCTAGTTGTTTCAGTGTAAGTTAGTATCAGGTAGTGAGTTTAATATACAACATCTATCTAAAGTTCCACCGCCTTGTTTTTTTTTGGAGGGTTTTAAGTCGAGTATTGGTCTTAGGTTTAATATACCTCTGGTTCGTGCTTCGCCAGTCCATAGAAGTCGAGAATTATCCTTCTTTGTCAACTTAGAGTAACGAATCCTTGGGAGATTCATATCAATATGTTTGATCAAAATAATTCAACTTTATAACATTTAAACACAATACATATCATTTTTGTACGTTTGTTGATATTAGAAATCATATGATTTGTCATACACGTTTCAATATTAAAATATTATATTTGTTAAAATCGATTAACTAATTTATTCAATCATTTAATCATGCGTTTGGACACAAACCAAAATCTAGTTTGTAATAACTATGTTATAACTGAAATATATTTATTTTTTCGGTAGCCACAATTCCAGATTTTTAACTTATATATTCTCGTTAGATCCGAGATTATATTTTGATAATACTTATTATGGCCAACACACAAAAAAAATTCAGACTCGAATCCAGTCCATCCTACTTAGTACTTACATTAGGGGTTGATTGGTTCACCCTCTACCACAACGCAGCGTTTGCGGGCAGTAGCGGTTGTTGGCGTTTGACAACAATCATGGAAAAGGTTTTATACCGCTCCGTATCGCTCCAAACCTCTCAAATCCAAAAGCTGCTTTCCTCGAGCGTTTGCGGGCGGTTGCGGTTGGATAATTACAAAAATAAAAATTGATTTTTCTTTTATCAAAAAAGAGAAAATTTATTTAAAAATCAAAATCAATATAATAAATTAAAAATTGATATTTTAGTAACTATAATTACAAAATATATCAATAATTTGAAATTGTTTAATTAAAACTTAATAATATATCATAATTTTATATTTATAAAATCTTCAAATCATAATTTTTTCGAGAAATTATTCTTGATCACTGATTAATAAATCTAACAAGCTAAATTGTTCAAAATCACATTAATCTCTCTAAAATAAAATAAAAAATTCTCCGTTAAAATCACAATTTTCATCATTTTTTTTTTGTCATAATCATAACATTCGTCTAAACTAAAAATTTTAAAAAGGAACATCAAAATATATTCATGGTATTCTATTACTAATTATATTGAATCAATCAATTTTTTATATTTTATTTTAATAGTATGGTTTTTGATTTTTTATAACTATATAATGTGTTTATATTATTAATTTAATGTTTAGCTCCTACTGCATCCGCTTTCAGCCAGTCATAAATATTCTGCAAACGCACTATTTTTCAACCGTTGCATTAATCGTATAAATCGCTCAATAACGCTTGAAACCGCTACCGTCCACTTCCGCAATCTCCCGCAACAGCAATCGCACTCGGGCTGTTTGAAGCCTCAGAGGTCAGCCACGTCAGCTAACCTGCCACGTCAGCTACAAATTTCCGTGATTTTCAAACGAATTGAATTAAATAATGTGACCCATCACCAAAAAGCCCAAAACCCATCTGCAAATTATTGATTTCTTGCCATTTTAATAAAAACCCAATTGTCTAGCCCAAATTGTTTTCCTCTTCTAAACCATATAAAACACAGACAACGTTTCCTCACCCTCACGAGATTCCTCTTCCCAATGTTGGTAAATTGGGTCACTGTTACGGCTACACCACTTCCGCAGCTTCTTATCGCAATTCAATGGCTTTTAATGGCTTCCACTCTCTACCTTATATAAACCATACGTATAACCCAATGTTCTTCAAATCTACACACAGAACAACATAATATCAAAATGGCCTCCAACTCTCTCTAACTTGGGCAACATCCTCATGGGTTTTGAACTCCTCCAGAGGTACGTCTATCAGATCCTTCGTATATACAATTTGCAAACTGAAGCTCCCTTCTAATCTCAAACATTATAGGGCAATACAATTGAACTCCGTTTACAAGCTCAAGTGGTTCATGATCAAAAGAATGCAAAACCCGTTATAAGACGTCTGACCACAAACACGACATTCTGTTCACTGACCAGACGACCATGGTTGAGGTCCGTGAGGGGGCCGACAATATAGATCACCAGAAGTTCAGACCCCGCCTTTTTAGTGACTTCTCTGACACAGATACCGCCCTCTTTGGTAAGCAAATCCCTGCGCTCTTAATTTAAAAATCAGACTTTTCGTACAAAATCAAGTCATATTTCCCACGTTCGATATTATACATCTACGACTATTCTGTTTAAACAAATAAATTGGAAATAGGCATTGAACCAGATTAGATTGGCAACGAAATAATCTTCCAAATAGCTACTTCCCTGGTTAACCAACTTCAAGAGTTACTTTGCATTTTGTGGTTTGAACGTTATTTTTACTTAGTAGTAGAATAAAATATTAAATGTCTACCTCTTTGCAAAGCACTCATCTAATATGCCTGAGCGTGAAAGTTATTGTAGTTATGTGCACTTCTTAATCACCTACTTTTTAATACATTCTCAAGCAGGCATATAATTTCCCTTATGAATCATTAAATTTTCTAATAGTTAGTATCATGTAAGAATTTCTGTCTAATTCTTGTGCACTGATGGGAAAGTACAGTTTGGAATATGCAAGTTTGTATTTTAAATCTCTAATCCTAATCTTCCAAAATTTTCACATTATATTATTGATTCTTGAGTTATACTAATACTTACGTAACACTTTACACATACTTAGCCATTCAACACATTAAATTATACTAATATACTCATGCTTACTTATACCTTTAACCTCATGACCAAACAAGTTTTATCTCAAACAAACCACACTTAACTCAGCATATAACGGTTAAGGAGACAAATTACTATGCATTGTGAATACACAAGTCCAAACTCCTCACCTTCGCCACAAATACCTTTAACCTCCGAAATTTATTTATTTCTATTTTCTTTTTGTGGAATGATAGTATTGCGTTTTATTGTTTATTGTTTTTTTAAGTTGTTTCAAATGTCATGATTTTTTAAAATTTAAATTTCTTATAATCTCACATAGTTACAAAATTGTTATATTGTTCTTAAGTAAACAATCAAATCGAGTAGGAAGAAAAGAAATTGTACATAGTGATAGATGTAATTTGTAGTTTATAGTTTGTTTAATTCCTTAGAAAATCATGTCCCAATCGTTTTTCAATGTTAATTCATAGAAAAAATTGGCAAACAGGAATTCGGAATGGGAATTTTCGGGAATGGGAATGGGACGGAAATTTGAGAATCAACATACTTATTCCATTCATGTTCTATATACAATTTGAGACGGAACATGTACGGTACGGAACAGGACAGAAACGGAACAGAAATTCCCGAAAATAAACATGACAAACGAAAAATTTAATATCTAAATCACGTCCATCACGTTTTAAAAATTTGCAAAAGCCCATGACAATAACAAAATAAAATGAAATAAACTAGAATCATAAGAAATCCAACATTTCAAAATAACGTTCAAACTTCAAATCCATGGTACTAACAAAATGTAATTGAATAAAGGGTTAATTAACTTAATATTACTTTTGGGACATATAATTAGAAAAATAACATAACCAAAAATATAATTAGAAAACTAGTAGAGAGAGAAATAAAAATATGATGAATTTTCCCTTACAACTACAATTAAGGTAAACGAATATACAACCTAATTTTCCTAATAATTCAGGTAAAAATAAAGAAAAAAATACCTAAAATTCTTCACTTAATCTCATCTCATAAATAATTGTTCATCCTAAAAACGCAGATCCATTTTCTGTAAAAACGAAATTGGGTCAGAAAAATCATATATGTTGCAACAATTTACTATTTAACATAGTTAGCTATTTTCGTAACTATATACTTAATTGATTTCAGAACATAGTTAACTACATCACACTATTTCAAATTATCTAAAAACATAGTTAATTATATTCACAAAATAGTTACCAATTTTAAAACATAGCTAGGTAACTACTTTTAAGAAATGGTTACCAATTTAAAAACATAGTTAACTATTTCTAGAGCATAGTTGACTACACAAAAATATTGTTTTAATAGTCACTTATTTAAACAATATAGTTAACTACGTTTAGAAACATAGTCAACAATGTTTTAAACCTAGTTATCTATTATAGTTTGCATCACAAAAAAATAACATACATAGTTAACTATTATCAGAAATATAGTTACATATTATAATGAAAAATAATTGTTAACTATTGTACTGATTTTCGAATATAGTCAACTATGCCAATTGAAATGACCTAACCCGTAAAAATTTAAAATTTTCCAAATTCGGATTATTATTATCATAAATAATAATCCTCAACGGTCAAACACAAACATGCGGAACTCAACAATCAATTAACCAACGATAGTATTCAATAAATCTCATACTTTATTAAATCACTAAACCAATTCCAATACAAAACAACAACCAATAATCCAATTCAACAATCCATAATTCACTAGCAACCTAGCAATTCTAACAACAACAGCCAACCAACCGAGACACTAGATCATCCCCTCTCGCGGCCATGATTCCACGCTCACACCTTGTCTTTCCCTGCATCACATGGATAAAAGAGATGCGTGAGTATTATCACTAAATCTTATCACACCAACACAACAAATCTTAATAATCCATCCACCCAGATAAGCCATGGTCACGCACTCACCTCGATTTCGATCGGGAATTGACAAGGACAAGGACAATCACGAAATCATACCCTTCACTATCTAAGGACCCTTTGATTTCTTCCTCTTTCTCTCGAAATCACCAACACTCGCCCCCTTCTCGCTCCTACGGCCTTGATTAAGCCTCTTGGAACAACCTCGGTCAACAATCTCCTCTTCTCTCTCAAAACCTACGAAAATCCTCTCTCTCCACTTTGATTTTCGCCTAAAGAAGGAGGCTGCTCGTTTATATAGCGAGCCTAGGGTTTCCCTAACCCAAAATCGTTAACCAAACGATTTAAAATCGAACCGATCGAACCGACAATTACTAGTGTCGATCGACACCCTCCAAAAATTATACCAAACACTCCAATTTTTTGTTCACGGACGTTACATCTTGGATGATTGTCTTGTCTCCTGGAAGTCTACGAAGCAGGAGTCTGACTCTAGAAGTACTGTTGAGGCTGAGTTTTGAGCTATGGCATTAGTTGCTTGTGAAGTTGTCTGGCTTGATAAGCTCATGGCTAATTTACATCTACCTTTGTCTCTTCATGCTTTGCTATATTGTGATAACATGGTTCCATGCATATTGCCAGTAACGCGGTCTACCATGAACAGACAAAGCATGTCGATCGGGATTGCTATACCTACCATTCGGGAAAACATTGATGCTCGTTTGATCAAGACTATGTATATACTAACCAAACCCTTTATATTGTGCTATTTTTAATGGTCCTATTAGCAAGTTTGGAGTTAGCATCTTTTTACCTCCATCTTGAAAGGGGCTATTAACCATTATATAACTCATTTGGTTTAGTTTCCTTTTGGTGGACTAATTAGGATTGTATTTAGTCTTGGTTAGTGTAGTTTCCGGTTTAGCTAGAGTGTATATAATAATACATGTAAAGGTAACAAATTGTAATTAAGGAAAGTAAATGAGAAAACCCGCAAATCGATATGCCTCGCAAATTTCACATTTTTGTTTAATGGCGCAAACGGTTAAGCCATATAATCCACATACCGCAATAGATCAACCTGCAAAATCTGCTTCGAGCCCAAAGTTGACGACTCCCTGTCTCCTTCAAGTTTAATCAGGCCCACGGATCCATGGCCGTTTGACATCTCTACACAGTAGGCCTCCTCCTTATTAAATTTAATGGATCCATGAATTTTTAGGGGCAAGAGGTTTTTTTATTTTCTCTTGTATACATTAGGCTCGTCTTTTTCTTTCTGTAACGCCATGAATCTCAGAAGACTGTACGAAGCTGACGACGACGACGATGATGAAGACGACGATATCGGTGAAGACCTCGAAGGCTTAAAACGCGCATGTATGGTCTCCAAGGAGAACGAAGACGAATTCGAGATGCTTAGGAACATTAAGAGGCAATTAGCTTCATCGTCGATGGATGTGGATTTGTGCGGTAATCATCCTCCAATGGGGTTATCTGATTCGGAGAACGAAGACGACTTCGAGATGCTTCGGACCATTAAGAGCCAATTACCCTCGTGTCTTCCGATGGGTTTATCGGATTCGGAGAATGAGGACGATTTCGAGAAGCTTCGTAGAATTAAGAGCCAATTGACAACATTGTCGATGGAAGAAGACGAAGATGGTGCGTTTGAAACCCTTCGTAGGCCATTCTCTGCTTATAAAAAAATTGATCTGGAAGGAAAATTCATGAATGGTTCGGTAGATGCCTCGGACAAGCAACCTTCAAGCCAAGTATTGAGTAGAGTAGAAGCTGGCCATTTACATGAAAATACTTCCATTGACCTTTTGGAAACATCTTTTACCTCAAGTTTCCCTGAATCTGCACAAGCCTTTGTTGATGCACTACGGAGGAACAGGTCATATCAGGTTTTTCTTCGAAGAAAATTGGGAAAAATTGAAGCAACAATTAAGCAGAACGAGAAACACAAGAAGAATGTTATGATTGTGAAAGATTTTCAAGCTTCTTGCAAGAGGATAACTAAACAGGCACTATCTCAGAGTAAAGATCCTCGTATCGAATTAATCTCAGCTCGAGAATCTGGGCCTTCTCATAGCTCTAAGGATAATGGTAAAAAGACATCTCCTTTGACATTGGGTCCACCGGAAAATCATTGTGTTGCAGATTATAGGATGGCACAAGAGCAATATTCAGTTTCATTAGTTCGCACAAAGTGGTCTACTAAGGAGAATGAAAATCTTGCAAAAGGTCTCAAACAACAATTTCAAGAAACACTCATTCTTGAAGCTACTGACTTGGAAGGATCTACAGATGATATCAACACCATTCTTGAATCGGTAAGAAATCTTGAGATCACACCAGAAATGATTCGGCAGTTTCTTCCGAAAGTTAATTGGGATCAATTGGATATCAAGAACCGTTCTGCTGCAGAATGTGAATCCCGCTGGATGAGCTCAGAAGATCCATTGATCAACCACGCTTCATACTGGACTGCAGCAGAGGACGATCACATACGCTTAATTAACAAAAACAAGAGTTTTACAGACTGGCTTGACGTCGCGGTATCACTAGGGACAAATAGGACCCCATTCCAATGTTTGGCTCGATATCAGAGAAGCTTGAATAAAAACATATTGAATAGCAAGTGGACTGCAGAGGAAGATGACCAACTCCGTGATGCAGTAAACTTGTTTGGCGAGAACGACTGGCAATCTGTTGCGAGTGTACTAAAAGGAAGAATTGGATCTCAGTGCTCCAATAGATGGAAGAAGTCGCTTCACCCTACCATAGAAATGAAAGGGAGTTGGAGTTCAGAGGAAGAAGAACGTTTGAAGATAGCTTTTACACTCATTGGACCTAAAAAGTGGTCAAAAATTGCTCAGTTTGTTCCTGGAAGGGTGGGTGTTCAGTGCTCAACGAAATGGGAAACCTTGGATCCCAATGTAAAACGTGGGAAATGGACCGAGGAAGAGGTTGCAAAGTTGAGTGAAGCAGTCAAAGAACACGGAAGTAAGTGGGCCGAAGTCGCTTCACATATGTCTGGTCGTAGTCGCATTCAGTGCTCGAGGAAATGGAAGAGCTTAAATCCTCACCTAGTGGCTCTTAAAAGAGAAGCTAGTAGGTTACAAAGAGAAGTTACCGTATGTAATTTTGTTGATCGGGAATCAGAGCGTCCTGATCTTGTCGCAGGCGGTTTTTTGGCACTAGCTGAGATATCTCTTGAGCCAGAACCCGCCCTGAAGAAGAAACGCAAAGCAAGACAGAAGAAGGCAGATGCAGAATGCGAGAGTGAAGCATTTTGCGCTGATACAGAGAGACAACCAAAGAGGCGGAGAAAAGGAGGATTAGAAAGATGCTCTGGAGATGTATGTAGACAAGAGAATGAGACTGAAGACAATGTAAAGGAGAAGAAACAAAGACGAAAACGCACTAGTGTTGCGGGAACATCACATAACAGCTCTGTGATCACCAACTGCCCTCGAGTCAATAGGAGGAAGGTTTCTGCACTAGTTCCTGTCGAGAAACAAGATGCTCCAAATTAGGGTTTTTTATTTATATTTATTGTGCACTTGACAATTTTGTATGCACTAACCCAAACAATTTTGCAGAAAAACAACTAAGTTATTGAGAGAAAAGAGTAATTGAGTACATGTGCATTTTATAGCTAAGATTCCTTACAACATTGAGTAATTTGCTTGCACTGTTTATAACTTATGTTGTATTTGGCTGCAGAAATTTGTTATACATAACCAAAGGACAACTCTAAGTCTAAATTGACAACAAAGTTATCACATTTAAATTACAGCAATTATTACATTAAAGCCCATAATAAATTAACTTAACAAAGAGTGATTTTTAACTTTTGAAACTTAATCAATGCATGTAATAGTCGGATTGACGGTTAAGTGACAAAATATGGTTTTGGAGTCGGCATTGGACTGAGTGTTAAGTGACAAAATATGGTTTTGGAGTCGGCATTGGACTGAGTGTTAAGTGACAGTTATAATGGAGTGACGAAGCAGACAGACACTTTCACTCTGTTTCTTGGGATGGGTTAATTAATAAGCCATGTTACAAGATCGGTCCAAACGACTCTATAGATCGTGGTACTTTTTTTGTGCAACGAGACTTGGAAGATTTTCCATTCTTACAAAGAAAATCAGATTAAAGTGCTTGACAAGAATGGATTTCTAGATTTTTTTGTTGTGCCCAAGGACTCTTCGGTTCCGAAATGGACACATGTTTCTTTATCATTCTCCATTTTTCTTTATTTGGATAAAATGCATATTCATTATCCCACCTACTACCAAATGGCCAAGCACGCCATAACCGGCCCTAAGGCCAAGCTCATCAAGCATTGGCTTGCGGCCGCTAATAATATCATTTATTTCAGTAGATTGATGGATTGTCATGTTTCATGTTCGTAATTCGGAAGGTGCAAGTTTCTGTTTGTACGTTTTTTTAAAACACAATAAATTAAAGGGAAAATTACTAAAACAATTTTGGAAAATTCTTTAATTACCAAAACAACTCTTTGAGAAGAGAGAAATATCATAAAGGGGATAAAAGACCTATTAACCTTTCATTTTCTTTTTAATAACGAAAATGCCACTAACATTAATTAAAAATAAATATTAAATAATAATAATAATAAATATTAATAATAATATTATTATTTTTTAAAACTTAAATTTTTTTTAGTGATAAAATTTGGCGATCGGAGTTTGTATTTAGCGATTGGCGTTTGCATTTGACGATTGGCGTTTGCGTTTAAATACATGGTATATTTTTTGGATTGTTTTCTTGTTATGGTCGAGTTATTTCAATCCAGTATGAAAATCTACATAACCATTAGTCGTAGACTTATTTTCTTAATGATGGTAGACTTGTATCGATCCGTGTTTGCGACTAGCGTTTGCGTTATAAAGTTCGTTGTATATAAGATTGTTTATAATCTCATATCAAATATACGATAAATTTTGTAAAAGATATGATCAACTAAATTTTGAGAAATTTTAATATTAAATATACGATAAATCTTGTAAAATATATGATCAACTAAAATTTGAGAAATTTTAAAGTGCCACTTTTCAAAAATACCACATTTTCAAAATCTTTGCAAAAGTACCACTTTTTAAAAATTATTTTTTCATTATATCATTTATGTTTGGGTTAACTTTGTTGTATTAGGGTTTAGTTTTGAAGGTTTAAGAGGTTAAAACAACTTTTAAGGTTTATAATTTTAAGATTTAGGTTTTAAAAATCCATAAGTAGTGGTATTTTTGCAAGTAGACACCCCTAAGTGGCATTCTTGCAAATGTACACACCAAAAGTGGTATTTTTGCAATTACTCCCTAAAATTTAGGCTAAATATATATATATATATATATGTATGTATGTATAAATCACAACAAATTAATTTTTATTTAAAATATATAATTTTTTGTTCAGATTTTATGAGGATATTTTAGTAATTTTAAATTCAATCAAGTGTGTTTTTCAAAACTAAAAAAAAAGAAGAAGGTATTTTTCAAATTTAAGAAGCCAAAAGAGACATTTTTCCAAATTTCCTCTAAATTTTATTTCTCTTTGCTAGTTACCAAATTTACAAACTACACATGTTACTTTATTAATTTACATGTTCAAACATGTTATTTCACTAATTCACCCCAAATAAAAGGGTATTGATTTACTGTAATCCAAAAACATATTCAATTTCAAAAAAAAATTATTTAAATTTGATATAGACTTTCATGTAACTATCATGTATAAAATTTATATTTTTATCTTGACCTTAAAAAAAGTTCCAAACAAACTTGTGAACATCCATAACCATTGATTGAATACAAAACCATATTTTAACTAATATATTTTTTGGTTTAATACAAGAGAACATATGACCAGAATTTTGCTACAATTTTGTTTCATTGGTTGTGTAGAATCGGGTGAAAAGAAAAAATGGGAGAAACAGAAACCAGCTGCTCTTGTTGTTTTATCCCGTAAAGCAAGGAAAATGCGCATGAAGATTGTCTTTGAATCATCTCTCACTCTGCGGTTGTGAAATATTTTCAAATCTGGTAAGTTATCATTGCGTAATATACTGATAATATGTTTATAGTTAATTGTTTTGGCAAAGAATACAATTCTATGATGTTGCACCCTATTGTTCTAGATGGACCATGCAAAAGCATCTGTCTTCCATTGCGTTTAAGCCTGAACCTGTTGGTGTTCAACGCCGTAAAGAAGAGAAAAACAGGTGTTTGTTTTGTTTACCAAATATAAATAACAATTGCAAAGACCAATTTTGCGAAATCTTTTGCTTGTAGCAAAGAATCGTATAGTTAATTGATCAAAAGTAATTGATTAGCAAATATACACTCATTGGAAAGACCAATTTTACCAAATATTTGGCTATGTAGGAAATGCTAAAAAAAAATTCCTTTTATGAATATTTATATACATAACATATGTGGGGGTTGTTGTTGCCACAACCTTAAGCAAGACTTTCCTTCCTTCCTTGAGCAAGTTTGTGTACGAATTCTCAAACTTATTTTGAATTCTTTGTGTAATATAGGAGAATTAATGTGTCATACTTATTAATTCCGATATGTTATGGCAAGACTAAGTATTTTTTCCAAATCCTCCTATTTCCTGAATTCTTGTTAAGTGAATTATTTTAATTTTTAAATAAGAGGGCACACCTTCTTTGCTAAATGTAGTTGCAGACTTGTAATAGTTCACAACTTACCTGTTCGGATGGTTGCTCATACTGTTGTAGCACTTGAGGGAGATTCTTGCATTCTTCTTCAGTAGCTTTGCAGAAGATAAGTAAATCATCTGCAAAAAAAAAAAAAATGCGAGATAGATGTATTTGAAGCTTCTTTGAAACCATGCAACTTTGAGTTACAATAAATCCTCTATAAATTAATAATCTTGTGACTTTAAAAATTTATTAATTTATTGAAATATCAATTTCGTCATGGTCAAAGGCTTGGATGCAATCAAAATGAGACGAAACACCAAATACAAATAGAGATATCTTCCAAATGATTTTTTCAAAAAAAAAAAAATATTGCATTTTCTTCAGCAATTCCTCTGGATCCAATTTTTATATAACATTTTCTTTCAATACCTAACCTCAACACCACAAAATAACCTAATATAACCCCATAACATTTAATGAAGTAGGAAAAAACAAAAAAACCCTCAGCTATTAAAAAAAAGGGAAAAGAATTAAAAGACTATCATCTGTTTCCGTATCCGGTTTTCTTCTTCTTTTTCTTTGCTCATCCCCGTTCCTCCTCCATCACCATTGAAGGGAGCACATTTGTTCCAATTGAAGCCCAATCCACCATTGAAGCAGCTTAGGATATTCAATCCGCCATTGAGGTGCGTTATAGCTTTAAATTCAGTAGCTCGGATAGTAATGCAAGTTGGAAGATATCCAATTGGATTTGGGATTATCTCCCATTATCGTGGATCCCATTATCTTATTCGTTAGCGATAGTATCTGGGTCGATTAGATCAAGTAATATATACTCACAGTTGTTGAATCGTAGAGGATTACCAGAATTGAAAAATGCAGACTTAGAACACCTGGGTAAAACTGGGTAGCACTGGGTACTACTGATAATAGGGAACACTGAGTATAACTGGGTACAACTAGGTACAACTGGGTAGAACTAGATACTACAGATAATAAGGAACATTGAGTACAACTGGGTACAACTGATATAACTGATTTTTTTTTAGGAGACAATGAGCACAAGCCTATATTTTGATTATGGAGGACATTATGTAAAGAATGGAGATGGGTATGAATGGATTTCAGCAGAAGATCACATATATCCACTATTGTTCAAGAGATTATATGCGGAGGAGATTAGTTATTCGATGTTATTGAAAAGTGTATGCAAGAAGGTTGGGATAGATTCAGCTACGACATAACTGAACTTGAGTTTCATATCATTGGACACGAGACCTTTGAAAAAATCATATATCGTCGATGATGATGACGTTTATGTTTATCTAATGTTGATGGATGCAAATAAATGTAGAAGTGTATTGCATGTGGAGAAGGGTAAGGGTCTAGTTTCAAGAAAGAATCAGTTGGAGAAGGGTAAGTGTCTAGTTTCAGGTAGAGAGGAAGGTAGTTCAGTTGGTTTGAATTACGAGGAAGTGGTTCCAAGAGGTTGTGGCAATGCTGGTGCTCTTACTCTTTACGAAACACCACAGTATGAGCCAGTGGATAATGATGGTCATGGAGAGTTTGAAAATATATCTTCAAGTGATGATGAAGATAACGGAATGGATTACTCTTCGGATAGGAGTATGGATAATAAAATGGAGCATGAATATATTCCAAGTGAAGAGGAAGGAAGGGATCAGTTTGCTCAGGGATGGGAAGATGGTATGGATTTGAAAGTTGGTCAAGAATTCAATAATAAGAAGGAAGTGAAAACTTTTGTTGAGAGAGGTGCACATAAAAGTTGTTTTGCCTTCTCAACAAGCAAGAGTGAGAGAGATAGATATGTGTTGAAATGTCGTCAATCTGGACAAGGGTGTGAATGGTATTTACAAACTACAAAGGTCAAGGATTCAGAGTGCTTTCGTGTTAAAGTATACAAAAACATGCACACATGCTCTCGGACTAGTGCTAGTACAAGCAACGAGAATGGAAATAGAGCCACATCGGGATTAGTTGCTGGTCTTTTGAGAGAAGACTATCCATGTATAATGAAGACTCCAAGTCTTAAACATCTCATGGGTTTGGTACAAAGAAAATATGGTGTCCCACCATCATATACTACTTGTTAGAGGGGAAGGAATGAAGCTGTTAACGAGTTGCGTGGTGATCCAGAAAAAGGATACAAGCAGTTGTACTCTTATTTGTATATGTTAGAGCAAGTGAATCTTGGAACAAAAACATATGTTAAGTTGGATGAGAAAGGAAAGTTCAAGTATGTATTTATCGCACTAGGAGCTTGTATTGAAGGGTTTGAATCGATGAGGAAAGTTCTTATTGTGAATTCCACTTTTTTGAAGACTTGTTACGGTGGTGTGCTAATGATTGCTACAGCTCAGGATCCTAATCGTCACACTTATACGATTGCATTTGCTGTAACGGATGGTGAAAATGATGCAAGTTGGAACTGGTTTTTCGAGACTCTAAAAGCCGTTATTAAGGATAGTAAGGAGCTGGTTTTTGTGAGTGACAGAAACGCAAGCCTCATTAAGGCAGTGCGTGAGGTGTACGCCGAGTCTACACATGGGTATTGTATCTTCCATTTGTCCCAAAATGTAAGGCTAAAAGTTTCGCACGTCAACAAAGAAGTAGTTGCACAAACATTCAAGGATATTGCTCAGATTTATACAGAGCATGAGTTCCAAAGAAGGTATAATGATTTTAGAAGACGATATCCTAAAGTAGGATAATATCTAGATAAAAGCGTTGAGATGTCAAAATCGGCGAGGTGCTATTTTCCCGGAGCAAGGTACAACATAGACACAAGTAATTGTGTAGAGTCTCTGAATAAAGTGATTGAGGAGGCAAGACACTACAATTTGTTACCTATGATAGATGCAATTGTCGACAAAATTTGCAAATGGTTTAACAAACATAGGAAAGAGAGCATTATCTATGGAAACTACGGGAAGCGACTAGTGCCGAAGGTGAATGACATAGTGCACGAGAGATGTGCGGAAACGTCTCATTTGATTGTGATCGAGTTAAACATGTACATGCTTGAATATAGTGTGGTTGGACGGGATGAGATTCATTATAAGGTGGATTTGCGAAACAGAAAATGTAGTTGCAAAACTTTTGATATTGACAAGTTTCCTTGTGTCTATGCAATAGCCGCAGTCTACAGCCTCATGAAGGAAGAATCGAGAACGACGAGCTTCGAGATATTTGAGTTGTGTTCGCCAAAATATTTCGTTGACCAGTGGGTTTTTTCATATTTCAAGACCATTTATTTAGTGCCGCATAGGTCTGAGTAGAATATTCCCGCATATATAGAACAAAAAAGAGCTTTACTTCCGAAGAAAAAGAAAACCAAAAAGAAAAGATGTCGAGTAAGAAGGATTCCATCAACAGGAGAACCTCAACCAAAGAAGAAGGCGATTCAAATTACAGATATTGAGAACCTAAGTGGCGGAGGTGAAGTAGGTAGTGGTGAAGTAGGTGGCCCAAGTGGTGGTGGTGAGTGAGCGACCAAATTTGTGTGTTTACCTCTGGACTACTACGTACTACTGTTATTGTATGTGTGTTTGAATTGGGATCCGTTTGAATTATGAAGGCAGGTTATTATAATGTATTTGGTTTGAATTATATGTGGGTTTGAATTTGTTTTCAAAGTGTCATTGAATAATTTTTTCAAACATAATATCAATTATGTTATTTATCTAATAAATATTTTATTTATCTAAAATAAATAAAGAATGTAAAAAAAAAGACATATAATTAAATTTACTTTCAAACTTAAGATCAATTATGTTATTTATCTAAAATTTAATTTCCCAAATATAAGTAAATTAAAACGAATTCTCGAATACAAATTTTCACAATATTCCATGGATCACATTACACTTTTAAGTATAGTTTGATAGTGTTGTATACTTTATGATGCAAATACTGACAGAAAATGTGATATTGAACATATTTTGACATGGTAACTAAATAAATGTGTTTCTATTTCCAAAAATAAGTTGTAAAACTTAAAAATTGTTTTCCATAGTATGGTAAAACTAAATCACCAAAAGTACAACTATTAACAAATATGCAAAACTAAAAAGCTGGGTAAAATTATGTCTAAAATGACGGCGCACATGTCCTAATAACGGCGCACATGACTTAATTGGGTGACATTCTTTGATTGGATTAGACATAAAATGTGTATATTCTTGTTTTTTTTTCTTATAATTTTCAAATATAAAAGAAAGTATTTAAAAACCATAAAAACTGAATTCCCCCAAAATCTAGGGTTTATCATTGGCGACGGTGAAGACGATCCGATTATAGAGACGGATTTTCAATAGTTTCCATTTTCGATTACGGTAACCTTCCATTTCGCGATTCATCGGTAAGATAATCCTATTTTTTGGGTTTTAGTTTTATGATTTAGATCTTTTATTGTAGAAATCTTCGATTCTAGAAACATGGGTCGTTGGAAACATGAAGACATATTCGGCGAGTTCGATACTGGGTCCAACAACAACAACTCGTCAGATTCAGATGAAGAGATGAAAGGGAGACGGATTGGGAAACTTCTCTATTCTACTTGTTTGTTTTGGATTGCTTTGTTGAAGGATCAAAACCTTTGTTGAACGAGTACTTGTTTGGTTCTATTGTACTTGTATGTTTTGGATTGTTTTGTTAAACTTGGTTCTTCTATTGTACTTGTTTTTATTGGATTGTACAAAGTAGTCCATTTCGAATTACTGAACTAATCCATTTTGAATCAAACATGCGTTCACAGTTTTACCTAAAAGTACCAGTAGTACAAACACTAATTCACAGTTTTACCAAAAAGTACCAGTAGTACGAACATAAAATCCAATTTGGAACATAAAATCCTTAAACCAAATTGCATAAGAAAACCAATAGATAGAGTTCAAGAGGATGAGTATCAGTTCTTCAATTCTTCTTCCTCTTCTTTGTTGGGTTCGGGGCCATGTAGGGAGTCTTTAATGTTGCTGCTCGCTTCTTAATCATCTTTTCACCAACTGCTTCATTCTGTGGCTCCTTCTCCACTTTAGCTTCTGCCTTTAGCTCCTTCTCCACTTCACTCCCCTCCCCCTTCTCAACTTCTGCCTCTACCTCCTTATCCACTCCACTCCCCTCCATTTCAGCTTCTACCTCTGGCTCCTTCTCAGCTTCGGCATGTGTCTCTTTCTCCACTCCACTCTCTGGCTCTTTCTCAGCTTCGGCCTGTGTATCCTTCTCCACTCTACTCTCTGGCTCCTTCTCTAAAGGATCCTTCTGTCCACCACCACCACCAGAGCAATCACCCTCAGTCCAAAACCTAGATCGAGGGCTATAATCATCAACACCAAAATCACCCCTATCATTCCATCCCTGAGAGTTCACAAACTATTCCACAACCTTGAGCCTTGTTTCATGCCCACCAAACATACTGCTCATCATTTTAAAACCATCTTCCATGGTTTTATTCATCTTTACCATTCCATCTTGTAACCCTATCAACACATTCTTTATCTCTTTCATTTCATTACCATCCACCTCAGGACTTACACCCTCATCACCAGCCCTTATAGAATCCAAAGGTTGGGATCGACCTGCCACATCAAGTTCCAACTCCGTTTGCCAGAAAATAGGCTTTCGGTCTTTCAAAAGGCGATCCATCCAACTATCAACCATGTAACAATCAATATCACGACGGTCCTCCTCCTCATCAAAGATTTCAGCCAAAAGAGGACCTTCACCACGATTCGGTACCAATATACTATTTATGTCCTGTGGATATAAAAACAATACAATTAGTGAAAGATTACAACTAAAAACAGTTCTTGCTACACAATATGAGAAAAGTAATACTAACCTCGGTTGTACCTAGTGTTTCATAAATTTCATCAAGAGGAATCCCTTTCATAGGACTATGTTTGAATACAGACTTGCACATCCTAGGACAAGAAGGGTTTGGATCATAAAGTTCTCTGCGGAACGTCGCCTTCAGAACAGGAATTGTCTTAAACGCAAGAAGCTACAAAATACATATATAAGACATGAACAATTTCAATAGATATTGAAACTAAAATTTAGTAAAAGAATAATGAAAGTTTAATTTAAATATTATGAATCAATTACCTCTAGAGGAATAATGAAAGATGGAAAGCACCATTGCTATTTCCTGACGACTCCATCGAATTTGAGTTGTACATCATTGATGTGGCACAAATTGTCATAAAATGACAATCTTCCCCACGGAAATGTCTGGCACAACTCTAGATCATTGCAAACTCTCAGAAAAAAACTTTTAACAGATGGTGCATCCGCTCCAGTCTTCTTCTTTCCAATTATCACACTAGATAAGAAGTAGAGGACAACCATATTCAACCTATTTCTACAATTTCTCATCGACACCAACTTCTTCTCGACATCCGCCAACATAATTATTGAACCAACTTGAAAGTGCCTCTCGATAAACTCACTTCCTCCCATCCTTTCCCAGTTAAGTGGATAATTGTGACAGTACAATCCAGAGATAATCCCATGTTCTATGATGAAATAACGGATGGGAACTCCATTCACCAAAAACTAAGCTTCTCGAATCTTTGATGTACACACAGTACGAAGAAGAAGCATCCACATGTCCATCGACTTGTGGTTTTTAAGCTCAGGCATGTGGAAGAAATGCTTGAACTGAGGATGCTCTTCAAACCATTTCAGCTCCTTCTTGGTAAGCACCCTTTTTAATGTCTTTAGTGAGTTAAATAGAGAACGCCTTGTTTCAATCTTAATGGCCTTCTTATACTCCATTGTTGGAAAGAACATATCCTTAGGTCGCGGTCACACTGGTACGGTTTCCTCATTTGATCCCTGCAATCATAAAACAGTTTTATATCACAGTAGTTCTCCAGTTGTACCAAGTATTATATCGTAGTAGTTCTCCAGTTGTACTAAGTTTTATATCACAGTAGTTCTCCAGTTGTACAAGTGTTACATTTTCTTTTTAACAACAATTTCGACTTTCAACAAGTGTTAAGCTTTACATACCACGTTGTTTCCAGCGGAGATTTGAGTTCCTTCCGCCTCTTCCTCAGACCCAGCTTCAGACCTAGTTTCCTCCGCTTCTTCCTCAGGTCCAGCCGATTCTGACCTAGCCGATTCCTCCACCTCTTCCTCTGAACTCGTCTCATCAAGTATCCATGGAGCTCTTTGGTTTATAGGAGTTCCATCTTCCGAAACAGATGCCTATTTTGTACGAGCCATTACCTACGAAATCGACAAATCCAATGAACCCATTACTCTCGAAATCGAAAAGAAAGACAGACCATTACCTACAAAATCGACAAATCCAATGAACCCATTACTCTCGAAATCGAAAAGAAAGACAGAATTACAACATACCTTCTCTCAAATTGCAAGTTAGTTATCCTAGTTGTGTGATTTTTAGAGGGAATTTTAGAAAGTTTTCAAACGGTGAAGAAGAAGACGAAAAATTCGTCGTGGTAGGGATCGGGGTGGATTTAAATGGGTCCGATTTACGGATCCCTGATTTTCACGGAATGGGTCGGGTTTTGATCCTGGTTGGGTATGTAATTTAATTGAACTTGTATGATTTTTTTGTTTTTTCCGCTAGCTAAAAAAAAAAAAAAAAATGAAAAAAGGTGATTTGTTATTTCGTTGTCGTTTTAAGGGTTATGAGAGGTTTTGATTCAATTCCTCTAGAGCGATTTTTCTTCAGCAAGGAAAAATTGGGATAAATTTCTTCGTCTTCTTCCCTTGTTCCAAAACCTCGACTGAATTTTGATTTCAAAATCTCTCCTTTGTTTCCTAAGAGAACTTTTGGAAAAAGAAGGAATGGAGCAAGAGATAAGCTGCTTGAATCCATACCCAAGAGAACTATGGCATGCTTCTGCAGGACCACTGGTTAAAATCCCTTCAGTAAATTCAACCGTCTTCTACTTCCCTCAAGGTCATGCCGAGCACGCCCACGCGCCTCCCGATTTCCACGCGCCGCGCGTCCCACCACTCATCCTCTGCCGCGTCGTCGCTGTGAAGTTTCTCGCCGACGCAGAAACAGACGAGGTCTTTACCAAAATTACGCTTCTGCCACTGCCGGGAAATGACCTCGTCCTTGCAAACGACGCCGTCGTGAGGATGCCAGAGTATGTCGTCAAAACGCTGACGCATTCTGACGTCGTCGACGGCGGATTATCCTTGCTGCGTTGGCACGCCGATATCTTCCCGCAGCTTGACTACGGGACGGTTACGCCTGTGCAGACCATCACTGCCAAAGACATCCACGGCGAGACCTGGAAATTCCGACACATCTACAGCGGAAAGCCTCGCCGTCACTTGCTGACCAAAGGCTGGAGCACTTACGTCAACCGGAAAAAACTCATCGCCGGAGACGCTATCGTCTTCTTCCGCTCCGAATCCGGCGGCCTCTTCTTAGGAAGCCGCCGTGCCAACGTCGTGATCGCGCCGGGGAAGGTAACGGTGGAGGCAGTGGCGGAAGCAGTGGCGCGTGCGTCATGTGGTCAAGAGTTCGAGGTGGTTTATTACCCTCGTGCGGGCACGCCGGAGTATATCGTGAAAGCGGCTGATGTGAGTCCAGCAATGAGGATAAGATGGTGCAGTGGCATGAGGATTGAAATGGACGTTGAAACAGATGATTTTCGGATAATCAGCAGCTCTATTGGCACTGTTTCCGATGTTCAAGTCGCCGATCCAATCCGCTGGCCCAATTCTCCATGGCGTCTACTCGAGGTCTCAATTTTCTTCTTTTACAAAATCTCTGATCTACTTTTGCAAACGCTAGAAAAACGCTGTTAAAAGATGAAAATGTTGCGTTTATGGGTATAGGTAGTGTGGGACAAAACGAATTTGCGGCAAGACGTGAAGCGGGTAAGCCCGTGGCAAGTCACATTGCTCTCCGACGACATATTTTCATTCCAGCAGTCTCATATCTCTAATAGGAAGAGGCTACGGGTTGATCACCTCTTCGACGGTACCAAATTCCCAATCTTTCAAACGATAACAATAGGAAGAACCCTTTCTCAAAAGAATCACGGAACATTCTAACATAGGCGTCTCTTGTTTTAGGAGTAGGATAATATTGGCAGTACGGTAAGTGGTGTGCCATTAGGCTGCTATTTTCCTTGTCCTTATTACTTTAATAGAAGAGAGCTTCTCCTTGAAGATTGGTTATATGATTGCTGCCCATGGCTATCAACAGAGTTTCTAATTCTCCCTCTTCTGGTGTTTTCGTGTTTAGGTGTCTCTTCTGATTCCATGGATGGGGGCGGTGAGATGACTTTGACAGGGACAGTGGATTCGCAAGATGTAATGAGAAAGCTGAGAAAACACTGGCCAATGTTTGAACCCTCGGAGAAATTGGAGTCAGAGAAAAGTCGCAGCAAGCAACATATGAACGAAGACGAGGAGTTGGCGTTTGCTGTGGCTAATTCGTTGAGGGATGTAAAGCGTTTTAGACCAACTGAAGCATTAAGTGACTCAGGTTCAGGATCCATCATTTTAGATGTTGCAGACAAACCGACTACTAAATCTTTCAAGCTTCTTGGTGTCTCTTGTGAAACCATGGGTGGGGGCGGTGAGATGACTATGACAGGGACAATGGATTCGCAAGATGTAATGAGAAAGCTGAACAAACACTGGCCAATGTTTGAATCCTCGGAGAAGCTGGAGTCAGAGAAAAGTCGCAGCAAGCAACATATGAATGAAGACGCGGAGTTGGGGCTTGCTGTGGCTAATTCGTTGAGGGATGTGAAGCGTTCTAGACCAACTGAAGCATTAGGTGACTCAGTTTCAGGATCCATCAATTTAAATGTTGCAGACAAACCGACTACTATTCCTTTCAACATGACAAACCCGAGTTACCCAAAAGATGAATGGTACTTCTTCTGCGAGTTCCTTGGCAACCGCCTGCCTCCTTTGAATATCTCTGGGTGCAAAGCCGAAGACGTCATTGATTATCTCCGCATGCAGCAGGATTCCGGCAACGTGGATGCCCTTGTTGGCCGCCTCAGTGCTGCATGTGAGCTGTTCGGCATAAAACCGCAGGACAATCCTTTCCATAGCGTAGCTGTAACAGCATACCTGAGGGCTGCGAGAGAGATGACTCGAGAAACAGAATGCATACTAGTCTTTTCATGCAATAACAGCCATGATGTGGACGAGACACATTTCATTAAAGCTATCTTAAAAGAGTTGCACGACCAAGAGGTCATCCCTTTGACATATAATCTATCGGGGAGAGATCACCTGGACGCGGGGATGCTGTGCAGATCTAGTGTTGGTATTATGGTACTTTCAAATAGTTACTCTTGTTCTAGACAGTCCTTGGATCATCTGGTGGAAATCATGGAACAAGGGAAAACAAAAAACCTTGTGATTATTCCTATATATTTTAAGGTAACACATTCAGACATTTGTGGGTTGGAAGGCAGGTTTGAAGCAGCATTTTTGCAGTACGTGAATTCTGCCCAGCCAGGCAGAGTTCAAAAATGGAAGGCAGCTATGGTTGAAATAGCGTCCATCGATGGGCATGAATGGACAAAAGAGTAAATTGACTTCTTACTTGTCCCTTTACTATTTGTACAATGGGGCATATGTTCCTCTGGAAACATTTCTAGGAGACATCCAATGTACTTGTTTACATTTTATAATATTTGGAGGAGCTTTTCTTATCTATATGGTGTTACTCCGTTACATCTATTACCTGTGTTCTTTTTGTAGGACTCAGGTTATACTTGCCCAGGAAGTTGTAAGAAGTGCATGCTTAAGGCTATATTTGAAAAATAGCAAGAATCTGGTCAGAATCTTGACATTGTTAAATCCCTCCCAGCCTTCAGATGCTGATATTGTGGGAATTTGGGGCATGGCAGGAATAGGTAAGACATCCATTGCTACAGAAATTTTTGGAAGTCTAGCTCCTCAATATGATTTGTGCTACTTCCTGCAAGACTTTTATCTAATGTGCCAAAAGAAAGGGCTGAGGCAAATGCGTGATGATTTCTATTCAAAAGTATTTGGGGAAGAAAAACTAAGTATAGGTGCTTCTGATGTAAAACCGAGTTTCATGAGGGACTGGTTCCACAGGAAAACGATTCTTGTTGTTCTCGATGACGTGAGTAATGCCAGAGATGTGGAAGCTGTAATTGGAGGGTTTGGCTGGTTTTCTCATGGACACAGAATCATCCTAACCTCTAGGCAAAAACAAGTTCTTGTACAATGTAAGGTTAAAGAGCCGTATGAGATCCAAAAGTTATGCGAAACTGAATCTTTTCGTCTCTGCAAACAATATTTGAGTGGAGAAAGTGCGGTCATCTCAGATATCATGAGCTGCAGTAGTGGTATTCCATTGGCTCTTAAAGTTTTGGGTTCCTCTTTATCAAAGCAGCATATAAACAATAGGATGGAACATCTCCAAAATTTGCGGAGGAATCCTCCATCCCAGATTCAGGAAACATTTCGGAGAAGCTTTGATGGACTAGATGAAAACGAAAAGAACATATTTTTGGACCTTGCATGTTTTTTCAGAGGGGAGAAGATGGATCATGTGGTGCAGTTACTTGATGCTTGCGGGTTTCTTACATATTTGGGAATATGTGATCTCATTGATGAGTCTCTCATTAGCCTTCTGGACAATCGCATAGAGATCCCTATTCCTTTTCAAGACATTGGTCGATTTATTGTTAATGAAGAAGACGAGGATCCATGCGAACGCAGCAGATTGTGGGACTCTAACGATATCGCTGATGTATTGACAAACAATTCAGTAAGTTTCTTTCTTTTAACACTCCAGATCATTTCATAGTTATACTTTCTTTAATTGTAAAAGCTCTGATTAATGTGTTCGTCTTTGTCAGGGAACAGAAGCAATTGAGGGAATCTTCTTGGATGCATCTGACTTGAAATGTGAGTTGAGTCCTATTGTGTTAAGTAAGATGCATAGACTTAGATTGCTGAAGTTCTATTGTTCCACCTCTGGGAATGATTGCAAGCTAAGTCTACCTCAAGGCCTCGACACTTTACCGGATGAGCTAAGGCTACTTCACTGGGAGAATTACCCTCTGAAATACTTGCCTCAGAAATTTAATCCTGAGAACCTTGTAGAGGTAAACATGCCTTATAGCCACATGGAGAAGTTATGGGAAGGGAATAAAGTAAGTGTCGGCATTATGATAATTTTAAGCTACTTACATGAGTTTTTAAGCTTGACCCTAATGAATCGTCTTGGTTATTCATGTTGTACACAGAATCTCATGAAGCTAAAGAAAATCAAACTGAGTCACTCCAAATATTTAACTGATATCTTGCTGTTATCAGAGGCCATGAACCTTGAACATATCGATCTCGAAGGATGTTCGAGTCTGGTTGACGTTAGCACATCTATTCCTCGTTCTGGGAAGCTTGTTTCCTTGAATATGAAAGACTGTTTTCATTTGCGATGTTTGCCTTCCATGGTTGATTTAACATCTCTCAAGCTTCTTAATATGTCTGGCTGCTCAGAGCTCGAGGAGATTCAGGATTTCGCACCAACCTTGAAAGAGTTATATCTAGCTGGGACTGCTATAACAGAACTTCCATTGTCAGTCGAGAATCTCACTGAACTTGTTATGCTAGATCTGGAGAACTGCCGAAAGCTTCAGCAATTGCCACGTGGAATAAGGAACTCAAGATCGATTGTCGAGCTTAAGCTCTCTGGCTGCACAAGTCTTGAGCTTTCCGAGTAGAAAAGGTGATTTTGGAAGCGCAATGGAATCAAATTGGAACTGTGATTTTGTACAAAACGCAAGTGCGAAGTCTACTGAGAAGAACAAAAGGGTGTGAGTGAGAGGAGGAGGGATCTGATAGAGTGTCAAGGAGAAAGGAAGGGAATTGAGACGGGGCACCGTGAGAAAGGAGGTTACGGGAGAAGATGGGGTGGGTCACTACTTGGCTTACCAGGTATTCAATAGTTGCACTTTAATCAATATTGCGTTGGATCCAAAATGAGATATCAATGTGTGGACATCAATTTAATCAATTTATAAGGCATGTAAGGACATTATGTCCACGTTGCCAAGTTGGTATTGCGGTAAAGATGCCAATGTGTTAAGTATTTGACCTTTTGGGTGGCTAAATTTATGATCCATGTTTCAGATTTTAAGTTCATCACATGAGAATACTTGTCAGAGATTCTGATTACTTCACTTGCAAGTGCTTGGACGCAAACTGGTGTTTGAATATGTCCAAAATCCTTTGTTGGAAATATGAATCTCTGTTGTGGGCTTAGGATATTCACTATTTCTGTTATGTTTCGCTTATGGTTTCCATATTGTCATATTGGAAGTAGAACTTTGTCATGCCTATAAAGAAGGCTATTGGGTCTCCAAGCTTTGTGCGCCTCCAGTCATGTGGTAAATAATACATGTGCTTCTTCACACACTTTGTCTGTAATGTTCATCTGTAATTAATTTGGTCTGACAATTGTCTTGCCTTGTGGAACACAATGACTAATTGTTGCTTATATGTTTGACCTTGAAATGAAAAATTCTTTGATTTTGGGGTCACTACTCACTAATGTTACCTTGCTTCTTTCATGCCCCATGATCCTTGTTGACAGGTGAATTTAAATTTGCATTCACAGATCTCTAAAGTTATTTACGCATGGAGATCAGACCTTCAGAGTCGAAGATGTGGTTAGTCTCGTATACTCATTGAAGAATATGTTGACTACTTGACATTGTCTGTCTTTATTTGTTGTTGAACTTCTTTGTAACTTTATCGGCTTGTTTCTGGTTGAGGATTGATGTTGAGTATCATCAAATACTGAAGCTAGATGGATACATGGCCCAACACTTTGGAATAAAAGCTGTTTTGATTGGTGAACTTTTAATCGTAAAGCTACAACATGTGGGGAATGCAGTAGATGGTTTCTATTGGTAAGTTACTTTGAAATGAGAGTGTGGAAACTTTTGAAAAGTCAACAAAGGTGTGCTGAATGCTGATAAGTTATAATAATGCAAACGAGCCATCGTGTGTTGTTGAACGCCTCAAAGTCCTCTTCTCTTCCAAAGAAGAGATCACTTTCGCAAAAGCTGCGTTATCCTTTAATGGCTTTTCCTTCTTCTTCCTCGTCGTTGGATCCCTCCAGGCGTCAGTTCGATGTGTTTGTTAGTTTCAGAGGCAAGGACACGCGTAATACCTTCACCTCTTACCTCCTTGAGGCTCTGCACCGAAAAGGTATCGATGCTTTCTTCGATGGGAAACTCCTGCGAGGCAACAACATCTCGGTTCTGTATGACAGGATCGAGCAATCGAAGATGTCGATCGTTGTCTTCTCGGAGAACTACGCTAACTCCACCTGGTGCTTGGAGGAACTGTGGAAGATCATGCAGTGCAGGGAGAAATTGGGTCATGGGGTTTTACCCATCTTCTACAAAGTCAGGAAATCTGATGTGGAGACTCAGAAAGGGCCCTTCCAGAATCCAAAGGAGAGTTTCAAGGGAGGTGAGCACAAAGTTGGGGCATGGAAGGAAGCTCTCAAGACTGCTTCCAATATTCTGGGCTATGTACTTCCTGAGGAAAGGTACTAGCAAATTTAGTGTTTACTTTCTTTGGATTTGTTGTGATACTGTTGTTAAGCTGCATTGATGTCTTCTACATTCTACAATAGAAATTGACCAAGGTGTCTTCCAATGCTCTAATTTGTAGTCAGCTACTGCTTGTTTAGTTTCTTAAACTATTAACTGCAAAATTCTAATTTGGATCGACATTTGTGCAATTGGCAGACCGGAGAGTGAATTTGTTGAAAAAATAGCCAAGGAAACTTTCAGGATGCTGAATGATTTGTCTCCATGTGAAATCCGTGGCTTTCCGGGGATTGAAGCACGTTCAAAGGAACTGGAGAAGTTATTGATGTTTGATAATGCAAACTGTGTACGCACCATTGGGGTTCTTGGGATGGCTGGAATTGGAAAGACCACAGTTGTTGATAGCGTATACAAACGAAACCACCGTCAATTTGATGGGTACTGTTTCCTTGAAGACATTGACAATGAGTCGAAAAGGCATGGATTACATCATTTGCATCAGAAACTCCTGTGTAAATTATTAGATGAAGACAATGTGGATGTTAGAGCGCATGGAAGATTGGAAGACTTTCTAAGGAACAAGAAGTTAATTATTGTTCTCGATAACGTGACCGAGCAAAATCAAATAAATGTCCTCATCGGGAAGCAGGAACTGTACCGGAAAGGAAGCAGGATTGTAATAACAACCAGAGACAAGAAATTGCTGCAGAACAACACTGATGCAACATATTTAGTTCCCAGATTAAATGACAGGGAAGCTATGGAGCTTTTCTGCCTTGATGCATTTTCTGACAATGTCTACCCCACGGAAGAATTTAAGGATCTGACAAACAATTTTGTTTATTATGCTAAAGGGCATCCGTTAGCTTTGAAGCTGTTAGGTTCAGGTCTATGTCAGAAGGAAAAGACATACTGGATGGAGAAATGGGAGAGATTAAGGGTAATGCCAGACAAGGAGATTCAGAAAGTGCTAAAAAGAAGCTATGAAGAACTGGACGATGAACAGAAGCGCATATTTCTGGACATAGCATGTTTTTTCAGATCAGAAAAAGCAGACTTTGTTTCGAGCATCCTGAAATCAGACCGTGTCAATGCTGCAGCTGTGGTGAGAGAACTTGAAGATAAGTGCTTGGTTACCATTTCATATAATAGGCTTGAGATGCATGATCTATTGCATACAATGGGGAGGGAAATTGGATATGAATCATCCATCAAAAGGGCGGGCAAACGTAGTAGGTTGTGGAACCACAAAGATATTCGCCAAGTGCTGGAGCAGAGAACGGTGAGTTAATTGTAATATTCCGTTGATTTTCTGCAGTATATCATATCTACACTTGGTTCTTATGGTATTGTTTTCTGTTAAGCTTTCCCCATTATATTATCTTCTGCTCTTGCTACCAGGGCACCGAATGTGTTAGAGGCATCTTCTTCAACATGTCTAAGGTCGAAAGGATCAAGCTAAGTCCTGATGTTTTCATGAAGATGTCGAATCTCAAATTCTTGAAGTTCCACAGTTCTCATTGTTCTCAGTGGTGTGATAATGACTGCAAATTTCAGTTCTCCGAGGGGCTTGATCACTTTCCAGATGGGCTTGTGTACCTTCATTGGCAGGGGTATCCGTACGATTATCTACCATCAGAATTCAATCCAGAGGAACTTGTTGATCTTAAACTACGTCATTGCCACATCAAACAACTATGGGAAGATGAAAAGGTACATCCTCGCATATATATATATTATATTTTATCTGAAAATATGATTTTTTTAGTTTTTCTTCTGATATGTTATTTGATCATTGTCTTTGTGCCACAGAATACAGAAAATTTAAGATGGGTGGACCTCAGTCAGTCAAAAGACTTGTTGAACTTATCAGGTTTGTCCAAGGCCATAAATCTTGAAAGATTGGATCTCGAAGGCTGTGCGAGTTTGGCTGTGTTGGGCTCATCAATCAAACAAATGAACAAACTTATTTACCTGAACCTCAGAGACTGCACAAGCCTTAAGAGTCTCCCAGAGGGTATCAACTTAAAATCCCTAAAGACTCTGATCCTCAGTGGCTGCTCAAAGCTTCAGGAGTTTCATATTATATCAGAAAGTATTGAATCCCTTTATTTGGAAGGCTCAGCAATCGAACAAGTTGTTGAACACATTCAGAGTCTTCGCAGCCTTATTTTGCTGAATCTAAAGAATTGTCGCAAGTTGAGGTATCTCCCCAACGATCTTTGCAAGCTGAAGTCTCTTCAAGAACTGATTCTCTCTGGTTGTTCAGCTCTAGAGAGTCTTCCACCCATCAAAGAGGAGATGGAATGCTTAGAGATTTTGCTTATGGATGGAACGTCCATCAAACAGAAACCTGAAATGATTTGTTTGAGTAACCTCAAGATTTTTTCGTTCTGTGGATCTAGCATCGAAGATTCGACAGGGTTGGTATTGTTGCCTTTCTCAGGCAGCTCTCGTGCATTGGACCTCTATCTCACGAATTGCAATATCAACAAATTGCCGGACAACTTTAGCTCATTTCACTCATTGCGGTGTCTATGCTTAAGCAGAAACAATATTGAGACCCTACCTGAAAGCATTGAGAAACTTTATTCTCTGTTGTTGCTTGACTTGAAGCATTGCCGCAGGCTCAGTTCTCTTCCTCTGCTTCCATCTAATCTACAGTACGTAGATGCTCACGGGTGTGTTTCTCTGGAAAAAGTAGCAAAACCAGTGACGCTTCCCCTAGTAACTGAGAGGATGCATACTACTTTCATTTTCACGGATTGCTTCAAACTGAACCGAGCTGAACAAGAAGCTATCGTAGCTCAGGCCCAACTCAAGAGTCAGCTACTGGCAAGGACATCTCTTCAACATAATCATAAGGTCCATTTCAATGTTACTCTGTTGTTCTGGTGATACCTTGATCACACGCTCATGCTTAAGTTGTTTTCTTTGTAACCGATTGCAGGGACTAGTTCTGGATCCATTGGTTGCCGTTTGCTTTCCAGGAAGTGACATACCCTCATGGTTCTGCCATCAGAGAGTGGGATCTTCAATAGAAACCGACCTGCTTCCACACTGGTGTAACAGTAAATTTATCGGAGCTTCCCTATGTGTTGTTGTCAACTTCAAAGATTATGATGGTCAACATGCCAACCGATTATCTGTAAGATGCAAGTGCAAATTCAAGAACCAAAACGGTCAGTCTATTAGTTTTAGTTTCTGTCTTGGGGGATGGAATGAGTCATGTGGATCCTCGTGCCATGAACCACGGAAACTTGGATTGGACCATGTGTTTATCAGTTATAACAACTGTAATGTGCCAGTCTTCGGATGGAGCGAAGAGAGTAATGACAGTAATAGATGTCATCCTACTAGTGCCTCGTTCGAATTCTACCTTACCGATGAAACTGACAGAAAACTACAATGGTGTGAGGTGATAAGGTGTGGAATGAGTTTGTTATATGCTCCAGATGAGAACGATCGTGGAATCCAGGGATTACGGGTAACAGATATTGTTGAGCGTACATCGACTGAGGCTTTTGTGCCTATTCAAGGTCAGTCCCATTCACAGGTTGAAGAAAAAAAGAATGGGAGAATAAGAGATGAAATCCCCTTATCAGTGTTTACTCCCACGATTTGAGGTCCCGGGTCTTGAAGACAACAAAAGGTACAAGTAGACTTTATTGTTGTTGAATTTCTCGTAGTATCTTTCATGTATATGTTAAACACACAATTTACATTGAAATAGGAACTTGAAGACGTTACATTGCTTTTCAAGCTCTTTGGTATGTCGAACGGGAGTTCCTTTGATCTACTTATCTGGCTGGAGCTTGACGTTGAGTTCTATCTTTGGATGTGACTGGTTCGTTGCCATTTGAAGATGATTTGATGATACTGCAACTCTGTTCCACTACCAAAATACAAAACAGAGTATGCTCTTCTCTCTCTCCCTTTACATCATATGTATGCTCAGAGTTTGGTGGAACAACTTCAAATTGAAGAAATATGAAGAAAGTTGCAGGAGATTGGCGTGGTTCGCAACTACCAAAACCGCCAAGGGGTTTGGCTAGAGAGGACACGTGGGAATCTGGTGGTTGCAGCTACGGTTATAGTATGAGCTTCCAATTCATGGTCAAATCACTCCAGTGGCGTTTGGGAAACATTGATATGGCTCATACTGGCTACAACCGTAGCTCATATTCCCTCTTGTTTCTGTAACCGATCCGCTTTGTGGTTTCGGTACTTTTGCGAACCACGCTATTGCTTCTTGGTATTGAGGACCTTCTTGAGTGTTTATCAACATGATCCAAAACGATGGATTCTTTCTTGATTCTATATATGTTGTTTCTTGAGGATATTGTAATTGGTTGGTTTCAAGATTTTATTACTTGCGTAGAAAAAAAACACACTTGAGAACATGACATGTCTTTGGTTTGGGGAACAAAGCACACAAAAGTTGTGATTTTTTTTTCTTCGGGCATTAGTGCGTTATAGACTTTTTTTAGATCAAGATCATCTATCCAGTTTCAAATTATAAATGGATCAGATTTCAGAAAAAGAAAAAAAAAAACAATTTGGGCTTAATATGGGCCTCAGTCTTAAATTAGGCCCAGTAAAGCTAAGCCGCTTTTTTTGTTCGTTATATTACAACCTTCGAGTCCCACAAACTCGTCTTCTTACCTCTCTCGACATCTTCTGGCTTTGGATCTGAAACCCTAATTCTTGAGTTTCGCCATGGATTCCGTCGAATTGAACCATACAAATCCTTCTTTGAATACCCTAGATCATCTTTCTCCTTCCTCCAATGGAGACAACACTGCTTCGCTCGATTCGGATCATCTAAACCCCCCTCCGTTTACGTCTCCTGAGGTTTTACTCGGTTCTTCTGAACCTGTGCCCAATTCAGCAGCAATTCCTGAATTACGACGCCTAATGGTACCGGAGAACGGCGTTAGTAGCTCAGACAAGGATCAATCCGGTGGAGAAGATGAGACCACAAACCGGAGGAGTCGCCGTAGCCGATGGGATCCTCAGCCTACCGAATCATCGATTAGTAACCCTAGCGTGGAAGGAGGTACTGGAACAAGAAAGCGTAAGTCCAGATGGGCAGATGATGAACCGAAGCCAGTGATTCAGCTACCTGATTTCATGAAAGGTTTCGAGTTTGATCCCGAGATTCAGGTTTTGAATACTAGGTTACATGAGATCAGTAGGATTCTGCAGTCTGGTATGCCTTTAGATGATAGACCGGAAGGAAATAGGTCTCCTTCACCAGAACCCATCTATGATAACATGGGAATTAGGGTAAACACTAGGGAGTATAGAGCAAGGGAGAGATTGAATAGAGAGAGACAAGAAATCCTCTCTCAGATTATCAAGAAGAATCCGGCGTTTAAACCCCCGGCGGATTATAGGCCTCCTAAGCTCCAGAAGAAGCTTTATATCCCGGAAAAGGAATATCCTGGTTACGGCTTTATGGGTCTTATTATTGGCCCCAGGGGAAATACTCAGAAGAGAATGCAGAATGAAACAGGTGCTAAAATCGTTATTCGGGGTAAAGGGTCTGTAAAAGAAGGCAGGTTCAAGCAAAAGAAAGATTTGAAATACGATCCTTCAGAAAATGAGGATTTGCATGTTTTAGTCGAGGCTGAGACTCAGGAATCTCTTGACGCTGCTGTTGGTATGGTTGAGAAGCTCCTGCAACCTGTTGATGAGGTGCAGAACGAACACAAGAGGCAACAACTCAGGGAACTTGCCACATTGAATGGAACTATGAGGGATGGAGAATTATGTAGACAGTGTGGTGAGACAGGGCATAGACAATTTGCGTGTCCTAATTCTCGTACAAATACCTTTAAGAGTGATGTTCTTTGCAAGATTTGTGGTGATGGTGGACACCCTACTAATGATTGCCCGGTGAAGGGTACTACTGGGAAGAAGATGGATGATGAATATCAGAATTTCTTGGCAGAGGTAGGAGGAACTGTCCCTGAATCTTCTCTCAAACAGAGTACTACCTTGGCTCTTGGTCCGGGAAATGATCCTCCGTGGGCAAAGGCAAGTGCACATCCTGGCTTAGGGTCAACTCCGACCAACCCATTCAAAGAATATGACGAAACAAATCTGTACATTGGGTTCTTACCTCCGATGCTTGAGGATGATGGTTTGATTAGTCTTTTTTCATCCTTTGGTGAAATCGTGAAGGCAAAAGTAATCAAGGACCGTGTGTCTGGTCTGAGCAGAGGCTATGGTTTCGTCAAATACGCTGATGTTCAAATGGCCAATACTGCTGTACACGCAATGAACGGCTATCGGTTAGAAGGTAAAACACTTGCTGTCAGGATTGCAGGTAAACAGCCGCCGCCTACTGCACCGCCAGGCCCTCAACCACCAAGTCAAGCTTATCCTCCTTCAAACCAGCCATCTGGTGCTTATCATTCACAACAATCTGCCAGTGGTGGGCAACTGCCAAATCCTCCTCCTGTAGGCTATTCAACAGCTCCAGTCCCTTGGGGTCCTCCTGTTCCTTCCTATTATCCTTATGCTCCTCCGCCTGGTCAACATTTCTCTCCGTATGGAATGCACTACCCACCACCACCACCTCCTCATTATACACAAGCTCCTCCACCTGGCACTGCTCCACAAAACTCATCGTTTAGTGAAAGCCAACAAAGCTTCCCACCAGGGGTACAAGCAGACAATGGTGCTCCTGCTTCATCTGGGCCACCAAATGTCTATATGAGCTCAGTTACAGGTATGCCTGGACAGCCTCAATATATGAGTTATCCATCTTATTACAATGCTGTTCCACCTCCAATTCCGGTCTCATCTACTGATCATTCCCAAAGCATGGTTAACTTGACATGGGCTAACAGTTCTCCTGTGTTAACATCTGATCACTCACTAGGTAATGCACCCTGGGCACGTAATCCTATGCCGCCCACTGTTGGCTATTCACAGAGCATGGGGAACGTACCCTGGCCTCCCGAGCCTCCAGTACAACCACCTGCAGAGAATCCGTCCGCTGTTGGAAATTCTGAGTATGAGAAGTTCATGGCCGAGATAGAGTATCGTGTGTCTTCTGAAGAGAAACTCCCTAGTGGAGAGGTAAGATGTCCTTATTTGATATTTTGTTTGTTTCCCCTACAGGTTTTGAAATTAAATCAAGTGGTAAAACTTTTCGTATGTTTTAGAAAATGTTTTTTCCAACCTCAGTTTTTAGACTTACAGTTGCAGGATGGTTCAACTCCACCATGTTGTGTGATTACTGCCTTTTTGTCCATCCTTTCTTTTTTCTCGAAAGTCTTTCATCTTACATATTCCTTTTTACATATTTCTCCGTTGCTAGTTTTGTCACATGATAACTAATTGTTGTAGCTCATTAATCTAGTCACTGGTGTGTGTTGTGAGCAATCCCACAGGCCACAGCTAAAGGAAGCATCAGTCCTGGTATTCGATTCTGAAACATAGTATTTGGGAGTTGGAATATTTGTCAGTCTATTCTACCCTGTGGTTTTGTTTTTCCTCTACTCTTTTAGTTCTCTGTTTACTCAGTAACTCCTAATGTGTTTTGTGTCTCATATGGGAGGCATTTGTTTTCAGTGTTTTCCATTTGAAAATATTTGAATTGCCACGAAGCCATAGATTCTAAAAGTTTTGTCTCTGCTATTGTATACGGCTCATTAACGCGAAACTTTGTTTTGTTGCTAATTTTATTTTTTGCAGGTGTGATGTTTCTTGGAGCTCTTGTACCGTGATTTCTTACATGATTCTTGTTGGAAGTTTGGGGACTAACCTGTTAACCCTTGCTTGCTTTGCTGTTGTGGAAAATGCAGAGATTCAAGCTTGGAAGCTCCCATTATTGCGTATCAGAAAGGCCATAAGATGTTTTTATTTATGTTACTGATATTAAGTGCTCTGCTTTTTTGTAGGACTAAATATGTCTCGGGGTTCATGTTTTCGTTTTATAAACTTATCGGTGACCATGTGTTAAAGGCTCTGATTGGTAACATTGCGGAATGGCGGAATCGTGTTTCAAACGCGATTCCGCAAGAATTTTGCTAATCAGAAAAACATGTAGAAAAATGCAAAAACGCAAGATCTGCGAAATTGCGTTAAAGAAATCTTTATTAAGCGGAAAAGTGTGTTTTAAGTAGATTATTTGTTGAATCTATATTTTATTTTTATTCAATTATATAAATAATTATATTCTACTACTTAAATAAATACAAATAAATACTTTGTACTACCGATATTATTTAATGATGAAATTATGTCTATTATTTAAGTTTTGCAACATTTTTAGATTTTATAATTTTTTATTTTGAAAAATAAATTAAAAATAATAATTAGAAAAAAAAATTATGTCTTTTAAATTATGTTATTCTATATTTTAATTTTTATAATATCAAATAATATTTAAAATATATTTAATAAAAAGTTGTTTTTAAATACTAGTTTTCCGTCATTCCGCATAATTTATCCAATCGCATTAAAAACATATATTCCGCAATTCTGCAACAAGTTATTCCGCAATTTTTAGTGTGTTACCAATCGGAGCCAAAACTTTATCTTCCAATCTCATATTTACTCACAATTGCTTCTTTTGTTATTCAGTTTGGGACTTGAAAAGCTTTTTGCTGGTTATTGTATTGCGAAACATATATATATATTAATATACAAGGAATCAAAAACAAGTCTACATAAATATTAAATATACAAGGAATCAAAAACAAGAGTAAATGATAATGATTTACGGAAGAAGGTTAAACAGCTTCTTGATGAAGCGGTATATAGAGCTTTTCTTGGTATGCTTTATTTGTGTGTTTGCACGCTCTTCATCATCATTCGCTGGAATTGACACTCTCATCCTATCTAGACGTTTTTCTTTGGCTATTGGTAGGGAACCAATGTCTAGCTCAAGCTCCGAGCAGTCAGACAAATCAAGAAGTTCAAGGGGATTCAAGTTCTTCATTCCCTCTGGCAGTCGTCGAAGCCTTTTGCAATTATTCAAATCTAATGTAGCAAGTTCAGCAAGATCCAAAATAGAAGACGGTAATTCTTCTATGGAAATACCAGCAAGATATAACTCCTTTAGATTTTGAGGAAAATCATGAAGTTCCTCCAATGCCGAGCAGCCAGATAGTGTAAGCGTGACAAGAGATATCAAGTTATTCCTTTCCATTGGCAGATGTTTAAGCATTTTGCAGTTCTCCAAACTTAATATAACAAGTTCAGAGAGATTCTCAAGCAACGATAATGATGGAAATGCTCTTACTGCAGTGCCGGCGAGATACAACTCTTTGAGGTTGCTTGGAAGATCATGAATACTCTCAAGATTCGAGCAGCCACACAGGTTGAGGAAGGAAAGAGATTTCATGTTACTCATTCCCTTTGGCACGCTTTGAAGCATTTTGCAATCCTTCATATCTAGTATGATAAGCTCAGCGAGGTCGTGGCACATAGAAGCTGAAATTTCTTTCACGGCGGTTTTGGCTAGATATAACTTCTTCAGGCTTTTTGGAAAAATCTGTATCTCCTCAAGTTTTGAGCAACCAGACAAATCAAGAACTTCGAGGGCCTGAGAAGTAACCATGTCAGGCAGAAATCTAAAATGAGAGCAATCTTTGAGCTTCAAGGAAACAAGCTTTCCAAAATCTTGATTATAGAAGCTAATTAACATTTACCTGACTTGTTGATTCTTCAAGGTGGCTATGCTCATGCACCAAGGCATTTGATAGACCTTGGATTTCTGGTGAATGATTCGAAAAAGATAGTTCTCTTATGCTAGTTCCCTTGAGATGCAATTTCCTTATTGACGGTGGAACCTTTGGAAAACTTTTGATTTCTATGCAAGTTGAGAGATCCACAATTTGGAGATGTTGTAGTTGATCTGTGTCTGGAAAGCTTTGCAACCTTGAACATCCTTGGAGATCAATTTTCTCGATATTTCGAGAATATTGAAGTTCATCAACATTAACTAGTTGTAGGGAATAACTAAGTGTGATCCTCTTCAAAACCTCAAGATTCTGAACAAACAAGCAAAGATAAAAAAACCGAATGTAAGAGAAATTCACTAGTATGATAAAACACTATGTAAAACCGCGTATGGAGCTTGCTAACCTTTGTTGTTCCCCAGAGTTTCTCAAGTTTACTATATGGCATATTGAGTTCTACAAGATATTGAGCATCAAAATCTTGTGGTAATGATTGCGAGGGGTAGTTTTCCCAATGGAGAAGTCTTAGCTCATGCGGCAAAGATTGATGGCCCTCGGGAAAGGAAAATTCTAGATTCTTCATAGGATTGGAATCATAAATCTTCAGATATCGAAGGCTATACATATGTTGGAACGCAATATGACCTTTATAGGCTAAGTTTGATGTGTCTATCGTTATGGCTTTAATATCTTCATTTCCCTGGAAGAACAAGATAAGAAAAAGAAAGGTTATATCAAAAAGTTTGGTTGCTTAAATTCGAAAAAATTGCAAGTTCTTTTAAAGAATGATTAGAATGTGACGACTAACCAATACTACCGATTTTGGTGTTGCTTTGGGTTCTCCAATTTCTTCGATTTCATTCTCTTGTAGGAGAGATTGAATATTCGAAGCCTCCAAGAATCTATAACCCATCTCGATCTCTTCTCTTTGATCCTTGATAATTTTGAGGCCCATGCCATAAATCAAATTATGCATTTCCACTCTATTTTCTGAAACAACCACCAAACTTTTGTCCACAAGAACATCGATTCCAACATGAGGAAAGAATCCACAATTTGAAAGAAATTGCTTCACGTTGTCGACATTTTCTCCCCTAAAGGAAAACACAATGACCAGAAAGATTTCCTTCTCGTGGTCACTAAGTGCGTCATAACTGTTTTTGAATGTATCGAAAATCTCGTCGGAAAGATGTTGCTTGATTTTGCGGACTGCACTCTCCATTTCGGATGGTGTTTTTCCCTCCAAATCTCTACCATAAATGGTGAGAGCTAATGGGTTTCCACTAGCGTAGGCAACCAAATCCATAGACAGCTTCAAGAGATTCGGATCTGTTACATCTTTTCCAAATGCACATCGAGAGAATAGCTGCAAAGCCTCGTGGTTGTTTAAGCCTTGGACCTCATAAATTTCATTGACCCTACATTGCACAAGTAATTGCTTATCTCTGGAGGCTATGATTATCAAGCTTCCGGAACCAAGCAAGTCAAACGAGCGAAGAAAAGTCGTTGCACCAAGCGGCTTATCCACATCATCGAGAACAAGAAGAACTCTTTTATTGCGTAAATTCTCTCTTGTAACGTGACCACGTAAGCCAAGCTTTTTCCTCAAGTGTTCCTCCAATAATCCGTAGACACCCTTCTCTTCAAAGGCATTGTCGAAGTCTTCGATGAAGCAAGAGGCTTCAAAGTCATTGCCTGAGAGTAGTTGTTCGAAAGCTGCTTTAGAAAGGGTCGTCTTCCCTATGCCACCCATACCCCAAATCCCTAAGCTACGAATTCCCCTAGGTTGCTTGGAAAACAAGTTTTCTATCTTCATCAATTTGGAGTAGACTCCTATTTTACTTGTAATATCATCAAGCTTTTGACGCACATCCGCAACAATCTCTTCTACAAGTTCGGAGTCACTGCATTTTAACACAAAGGTTAATATATTAAGTCACCGTAATTGTGTCTTTTTTAGCAGTAAGATATTTTCCAGAATAGACATTTTCCGAGACATTCCAAATTCATCAGATTTACCAAATCAGACTTTTTAATTTAAAAGTTTCATGAAGACTTTTTTAAAAAATAAAGTTTTTAAAGCCATAACTTACGCAATCAGACTTTTCGATTTAAAAGTCTATGTCCTAAATTGTCTTCTAAAAACTCTCAAAAGTCCTAATTTGTTTTTTCTCTGAGAATAAAAGTTCCGTCTAACCGTCTTAAAACTCTTAGAACCATTTTTTTTCTTGCTCGTTTTTTTTTAACTCTAGTTGTCTTAAAACCCATTATTTTAAAGTTAAATTTTCTACTACAATATTTTTTTATTTTCTTATAAAATAATAGTCTAAGATTAAAGTACCTACCAATCACACCTTTGATTACTGTCTAAAATAAAACTATAAATCCGTTACTGTCATTTGTTAATATTCACTAGTCTAAAAATAAACAACTCCACTTTTAGCGGAACTCACTCACGCAAAAAAAAAATTGAAATAAGAAAATGACCCAAAACACCTTGTACTATTTAGAATTGTTTTTGTTTTGGTTAAAAACTATCTAGAAAATGTTCAATGTTTCAAAAATCACTCTAAGCCTCACCCTCACATATGCGCTCTACTATTCCTCGGCGAGACAAATCGGGTCTCTGGTCCAGGATGTTTATTTCGGGCAATATGGGTCTAATTATTTCCTTGGTTTCCTAAATACTACGACTTGGTTGAGTAAATGAAACGGAAAAAAGAAAGAGTATTTAACATATTCACGACTTTGATTCTTCTTGCTTCTTCGCTTTGTTTATGTGTCATCGTTGGATAAACTCAAAATTCAAATTTTAAATATTAATAAAATTTTAAGATTTGTCCATTTTTAAATAATTTGTATCAAAATGGCTATTTTTACAAGGCAATCCAAAACCGATAAGAAATTAAATTAAACCAGAACTATAAAACCAAAAAGGTAGTTGTGACTTATGAGTGTGTTATACACAAATGATTTTCCTTCCTTTTTAATTGTTAATCAACACAAAAACAGGTTTAAACAATTACCTTCGATCAAGAGATGATGCATGGCCTGGTAAGTCTGCGATTTCCAAAAGAGCACGACGCCAATCCGCTACACGACCCTGAGGATACATCTTTTTCAATTTCAAGCATTGTATCCTCATAGCTGATTTCGTGAGCCCGTAGAAAACCGGAACCACCACCGGGCCGTTACTACCCCGGCACTCGAAAATCTTCACTAGTTCATCCAAACACCACTTGCTGGAAGCATATTGCTCCGAAAATATCACCAGGACAACCTTAGACTGCGCTAACGCGGCTTCCAACTCCTCAGAAACGCAATTATGATCACTTGCCGGATCTTCGACAGATATGCTTCTGCGGCGAAAATCCGCAAAGAGATGGCTGAGGAAGGAGTGACGTATGGTGTCTTCGCACCTGTTGAAGGTCATGTACACGGCGTTTCCGTTGGCCATTTATTCACGACCTGTCTTTTAAACTCTTTTACAGAGCAATTTTTTTCTCCTACTGAGTGGCAAGGTTTTTTTCTCCTTATAATGGTGCGACAGGGGTCCCACTATCTTCCACCCAAAATTCACCTACGCCAAGCGTGAAATTTAATAATTAATATGTTTTCAATAGCTTTTAATATTTAAACGTCTACGACAAAACATATGATTTCTAATATTTATAAATGTATAAAATGATATGCATTCTGCATAAATATAATAAAATTAAATTTTGATCAACCATATTTTGATGTGTTTAGTTTTAACAATTTTATGTGCAAAATTGATTAAAACATCTGCAAATGTTATTTATTTTAATATATTTTAAATGTAAAATTGATTTTTATTACTCGTATAAATTATAGAACATTCAATAAATTAGATCAATTTTAAATTTATATGAATGAAAATGAAAAACAATATATGCTTCCAATAATGAAATGTGTAAATATTTATAAGGGTAGTTAGATATATATAATTGATTATCATAATTAAATTGTTTGTATATATTATATTAATCTAAATACATATATAAAAAATAAATAATATTGTTACAAATATAATAAAAAGCTTCTTAATATATTTAAAAAATGATATGGTAAGTCTAAATATTATATTTAGTTGGTCTTAAATTTGTGAAGCATGTATTAATAGGTTTATATTATAAAACTAATGAGAATATGTAGAGATTTTCACCATGGCATATAGTTATAATTGAAATTTTTTCATTGGTTAATTTATATGACATATTTTTAAAAATCATCATTAAATGACACATAGGATTTTTATCTTAGTGTCTCCTCAATTAATATATTTAAAATTCTAGTTTAGTTACATCAAACTTTTGCACATAAGTTTTTATTTCGTTTCATATCCAAGTGATAGTCTATTCCACATCTTGCTATTTGAATTTATATCAAAATTTTAATTTAAAACAGATTTTGAAAAACATTTTGTTATGTTTTCTAATTTTTTAAATTTATTATGTTTTATTAATATTTTTTTAACAGTAATGATATATATATATATATATATATATATATTTCTTTATAATAATGAATCTTTTTTTAATCGTCTAGATTTATGAATTATTACAAACTATGAGAACAATTACACGAACGATTATACAACGGACAATTTTAGATTTGACAGCGAGACTACTCCAGACGACTTTCCTAACACCACGCTGAAAATTTCTTATAAATTTTGCCTCCATTAATTTGTATTCTCCGGAACTCGAACTACATATCTCTAGATATAGAAGCATTAATGAATCATTTGTCAAACTATTGGACTGAGAGGACTTCCACAAATAATGAATCTTTTGGTATACACTTATATCTAATTAAATTTAATTTACGCTTTTATACAATATCAAAATTAGTATATTTAGGCTCAATGAGAAATTTCTAACGTATCACTTTAAAATACTGAATCTTCTAGTATATTTAGGTTCTTATAGCATGGAGAAAACACTGTGTTTCCATAATTACTCCGTTTTGAATGGAAATGTTATTGTTTTTTTTTCAAAAATAAACGGACTACAAATTTTATAAAAAATTTGCTCGTGACCTTCCAAGATATTTCCACGAAGTTTACCTGGACAGTTCTCTGTTTTTTTGTTGACCTCTCGTGATTTTCCTCGCATCTTCATTTTTGCCAATAAACTTGACAGATTGAAACATGTGGCAGAAGAGAAAAACATTGCTGAGTCACTATATATCAGTGGCGTAGGCAAAGAGAGACTCTATAAAATTATTATATTAATAACTTTTAATGTAATATTGGTTGTATTTAGTGAAGTATTAAGTTAAAATTAGTGAATGACCCCTTTTAATTTGTGTTCAAACTTTAGAACGACCTCATTAATTCATACTTTCACCGTTCCACAAAGTTGATTTTTTTCCACAAAGTTGAATTTTTTTCCAAAAAAAAATTGTTCCATAAAAATATTTTTTATTATTTAATGTTAGTAAATTGTAAATTTGAAACACTATTAGTTAAACTTTCTTGAAAACTGTTTATTATGAAATTAAGACATTTATAATAAAAAATTAATTCATTTTTCTTAATATATGTGAAAACTCAGAAATTTATCTTTATAGAATGGAGATAGTATATTTTTTCATCTATTATTATTATAATATTATATTTCATTTTATATATCAAATTTATTAATTATGATAAAAAATATTTCTACATTCGCCACGGCTATATATGGCGACTTATTAAATGTGAATTTCTACAAAGACTTTTTCTGAATATTGTTGCGACTTTTTCTACATATGAAGAGAGAATTCAGCTCAACTGAAAGTTCGGAGAAACATGTCAAAATATATCGGCTTCTAGAGTTTAGAGTACAAACTCTTTTAATTATCAAACCGAGTGTTTAAAGAAAAAGACAACAACTTAAATATGACTCTCATCTAGGTGATAAACGACTTTGAGAGAGGTTTAACCCTAAAGCCCAAAATAATAAAGTACGTACTATCACGTAAAGTAAAAGAAAGCACAACATAGGTTATATGAAAGATCAGAAACGTGATGTTTTAGTGACAGCAACATGTGATGTTGCTCAGGTCTCTCCGGTAGGAAACATTTGACTTTGAATCGGAAGGCTGATCATGAGCATTATAACGAGAGCGGACGTTGAAAACATCAGAAGTGTTAACATCAGCTGGGAGACGAAGACAATACGTATCATCGTTAATGCGTCCAACCACTTCGACATAGAACCAATCTTCTTTGCTTTTAATTTGTTATAAGCATGCGCATGAATCCGATCCATAGCAAGGACAACCCAAACAAAATCCCCAACTTCCAAGACAAGAAGACTACGATGAACATCAGCAACTACTTTGTACTTTTGTTCTTTGATGTTAAGATTCAAGATTTGCCTTGGTTTCCTCATGAATGCAGAGTAATTTCACCCACAAAATCAGCAGTCACACCATGAATGTGAGTAAGATATGGGGGGTTTGATATATAAATCAACAGGATCACACGGGACGATACCATAAATGACTAAGAAGGGGCTGAAGTAAGGGCTACGGTTGTACATATGATTGTGAACGCTTGTGGTAACTTTGAATCACGGCGAATAGTTCTACTTGACTCCATTAATCTTCATAATTTTAATAAATCGTATATTATCCGGGAATTGAAATATTAAATCAATAAAATACAATTGGTTATTGATCAAATAAAATATAATATCTACCATATCTAAACAAGGCACATAATTGCTTACAAAGGAGAACGAGAACGAGCATTTTTGCTAGGAAATCGGCTAGCGCTTCTACTATTGTATCTATGCTCATGCAGGAAATTCAACTTGTAAATTTTAACCAAGTTTCGTCACACAAGTATGTTCATGGATAAAGTTATGAAGTAGACACATAACTATACAATTTCAGACAGCCCAAATCAAACTACTATACAATTATGTGAAGAGCTTAAATTCCAAAGCCCCTCGCATCATTGCGTGCGGAGAAAGTCAGTCGTTATATTTGAGGTTGGATCACCCACATGATAAGTTCTACGGGCTTCCAACTCAAAACCGCAATGAATAGATTGACTCAAACCTTTTAATTTTATATACTACTCAATGAATGGATATTTTTCACGCCATCCCCATACCGTTTGTGGTGAGTGAAACCTTTCCGCGATTCATCTACAAACACATTAGCTAAGCCACTAGATAGAACACTCCTATACCAAGGTCTAAAATATCCTTAGGAAAGTGATGTATAAAATTATACAATTTCTCTTTGATGGTTTTCCTTAACAATACCATATTATCCACAGGGAAAGTTCGAATTAAATCCTCCATATTATCCTCATCAGGGATCTTCCTAAACAGAGAAGCCATGTTCTCTCTGAGATTTTGAGGAAGGAAAACATCTGGAACCAAAAAGATAATATGATGGATAGACTCCTTGTTCCGCCCCACATGTCTGAACATTAGTTTCTCAATGACTGCTGCCACATGAAATAGGAAAATTTTCTGAAGTTTTGATCTTCCAGTCTGCTTTTTAACCAGATTCATGGGTGGTAATTGCTAAAAGATGTTATATACCATGGATTTGACACATATATAAGATACCACCCGGCCGGACTTGGAAAATTCCAACATAAATCATTTTTTCTAGAGCTGTTTATGTTTATAGGTCCATGATTAGTTAAGGGGGTTCACACCTGTCTAATAATAGTGATATTTTTTTTTTATTGACATACATAATCAAACTATATGTGTTTTGCCGGCGGACACATAAAGTGTAAACGACCAGTGAAATAGATACCTGCACATTTTTCATTATTTTTGGTTAAAAATAAAAAGTGAAATGAACAATTTCATATGGTTAAATAGTTCCTTTTATATAATTAATCAAGTAGTTTGGGTCTCGTTCGTAGGTTTTTTTGTTTGATAAAAGTCTTGTTCGTAGGTTTCAACCGTATCAATTGTATTCTAAACTTTAAAAAAAAAACGATCCGAGTGGTTGTAAATAAGATTTCTTGTTTCTGTTAAATATAATTTTACATTACAAAAAAAAACTGTTTAGTTATATGATTTATATTAACGGTTATTGTCAAAAGTAACATCGGTCTAAAAGTTATAAGAATTGGAAATATGTATATATATAGATTTTTTGTTATTATTTGAGCCGACTACATCTTTCCTACATTATTTTTTCAGCGATATATATCTTCATTTTGAGCCATAAACGTATTTGTTTGCTACTTTAATGATATATCATGGTTTTGATCCGTTTTTGACCATGATATAAGTCATTTTCCTATAGTCTTTTCGGTATTTTTCGAGTCGTTTTGAGTCTTTATAGGTTGATGGACGATTGGAGCTTAATGAGAACTTTTGGTGCATTCTGGAGCATCGAGCAAAGAAGAGCCGAAGTCTCATGAAGTTGGTGTCGATATTATACATCTGCATCGATCGACACAACTCATGTGTGTCGATCGACACACATGTATTACGAGAGAAGAAGTGAATTTTGGAGCTTGTGTCGAAATTCCGCTTTTGCCCAAAAAGCTCAGAAGTTTATACACAAAGCCCGATCCGAATTTGATACATTATATATAGTTTTCTTTTAGGTTTTAGAGGAGGATCTTATTTTTTTCTATTGAGACTTGGAGAGAGATTGATTTGGAGAGCTTTTGGGAGAGATTTCTAGACTTCACACCTTCAGATTTCGAACCCTCTGTATCTCTTACTCTATCTCTTTTATGCAATTTTATTCATTCATAATGTTTTCATCATCTATGTCTGAGTAGTTTGCTTGTTAGGTTTTGGGGATTCGAGGGATTGATGAGAAATTGCTAGGATTGAAACTCTGTTATGATCTATCTATTTGTTCTTCATCTAGATTGCTTTAACTCTGATTTTAGGATTGATCAACTGAAATTGGAAATCCTAGGTTGAATTAATAGATGCGAAAGTATTATTAACAAACTGATCCTAATCTTAGATGAGCAAAATTATATATTCGTAAAGAAATTTGGCTTAGTAATTTTGTGAACAATCGAACTTGAATTTTAATGCTTGGTTTTATTCACTGAATTTGCAAAGAAATTTGGAATTTAGGGATTTAGTCATAGATAACCTCTGCAACGAAAGTTGATTGGTTTTACACTTGTGTTCGAGTTCTAGAACTTTGCTTAATAAAATCCTGACAGTCTTTTATCCGTTTATTTCGATTCATTCCTGAGAATTACCCATAGCTTTTTTGTCTCATTGAATTTTAAGAACCTTTAATCATCATCACTTGCTTTGTTTTGATATTTTCCTTACATTCATACATATTTACTTAGCATAATTTGAATTTATTAGTCGTTTGTGTGATTTGATTCTCTGTGGATTCGATCCCTAAGTACTACTACGATCTTTTAATTTGAGAGAGTAACTCAGAGTAAATTTGAGCATATCATTTAACAATTGGATTGAAATTAGATAACTGTTTCGTGGTTGGATCCACTGATTTTTTGGATAAGTCTTATACGAAGGAGATGATTCTCAAAGATATTTTTCGACGAAAGTTTAATTGAACCACACAACGCTAATGTACAAAGATGCTTGACTCACAAAGCGCGGACTTTGGACTTAGGCGGAGGTTTCTCAATCTGAAATTTGATTAAATATATACTGACAAAAATAGGTTATTTGCAACTAAAACGTGACGTTACTGTTTTTGGTTTAATTTATAAACATTTGTTTGCAGCAATTTATTAATATTTTTTTTATCATATAATTTTTTCATCAGATATTATTTATATTTATCTTATTATATTAAATTGGACACGTTCGATGTGGATGAGATGTGTAAAAAATAAGAACTTTGAAGATGTAATATAGAATCTATGGCAATTTTTAAATTTAATATTTATATCATATAATAGATTATACATGATTAAATTGATGGAAGACAAGTTTTTTTTTGCTTACGGTAGAGTGACATTCAACAAAATTTTAGTTATAACGGAAAATTTGGCGAATATTTTGTATGTAACTATGATATGGGTGTGATACATGTTAACGAAAATATTAGGGAGGTAAATTTGGTTTTTTTTTTCTCACCGATAACAAAGCGAGTTAATCAATTCAAATTTCAACAAAATATTAGTTTCTTTTTGTCACGCAGCAAAATATTGGTTATACCAAAAAATTCACCAAAATTTTTGGTGATAACTATGATAGAGTTTTTGTGAAACGTGTTGACAATGAACTTAATATAGTATATGGATATAAAATAGTCTTTCTCCTCTAGAAAAATGTGAATTACTTATTTTCTACATTGGGATTTAAATTAAGAATACGGTCTACTTCTTCCCCAAAATTTTCTATACCTAACAATTTACCAACAATGTTTATTCACTATAATTCTCCCATAGTAATCTAGTTTTACTTAAGATTTGACATGGTATTCTGTTTTAAGATTATCATTTTGTTGTGGAAAATATCATGCCATAGATATTAAACAAATTTCATGATATATGCAAAAAAGTATCTTTATATATCCTTAAAATAACATAATATATAGATATAAATATATAGTATGATTACAATAAAAAATCGTGTTATATATATGAGTGATATGCTCAGGTTTTAACCCTATCAAACTACTGCAAGTGCACAGCAACGAAGTAGTATTTTAGGGATCGAATCCACAGAGACCAAGTGTTACACTACGAAAGTATGAGATTGAAATTAAGCTAAGATGGTAAAATGTGATTGGTTGCAATATTGAAACGAAAATAGCAATTATAAACGTGTAAACTTATGGAATTAAAAGCGTTAGGCTTAAGGGATATTCTCGGGAGATCATAGATTATGAATCAGACATTTATTCAGGGTACAATTTAGGACAATCTTGAACTCAAACATAATTTTATAACCAATCCACTGTCGTGGCATCAGAGACTTTATTTATCAACCTAGGATTCTAAACTGTCGTTTGAACCTAGAATTCTAAACAAGCATTAACGAACCGGTTTGATAAGTTCACAAATCGCCTTAACATCAGCTTTCGTTGGTTAAGGACAATTTGCTCATCTATGTTCTTTCGGGTATTTAATTACACTTTTGGTGAATTAAACATCCTAACATCAAGAACTAGGTGATCAATCATAATTCAAGCAATAAGAACAACAATAGATGAAGACAAGTACAAATCCCTATTTATGTCTAATTCAATGATCCATGAATTCCTTTGAACACCCACAAGCCTAACTAATGATCTACTCACACATATTCAAAAGAAATTCACAAAGAGATGATATCACAACCATAACTTAAATCAAAGAAAGAGATAAAGGAGTTGAGAAATCTTCTCTATGATACAAGGTTGAAGAAGAATCTCCCAAATCATACAAAGATCCAAGAACAAGTTGTAAACTTAAGAACAAGAGAAGATGAAAGATTTTGATCTAAAAACCAAGAGAAAATTGAAAGGTCTTCTCTCTAGAACAAGAAGAAAAACAAAAATGATAATAATTGAAGTCTACTAGAATGATTGAGTGAAAACTCAGTTTTTAATGGTCTAAACACGTTTTGGTTAAAATAATGCAAGATTAGGTGACTGATTTTTTTTTTTCTTTGGGCAGTTTTAGTAAGTGGATCGATCGATCCATATGTGGATCGATCGATCCAGTTACTAAAGATATCGATCGACCCAATTTCCTTTGTGCTTGATCGAGCTGCAGATCCCGCGGAGCTGAAGAATTTTAGCAAACGGATCGATCGATCCGATGGTGGATCGATCGATCCAGTTACTAAAGATACCGATCGATCGATCCTCTTCGTGCTGGATCGAGCCGCAGATCCCGCGATCATTTTGAAGAATTTTAGCAAGCGGATCGATCGATCCGAGGGTGGATCGATCGATCCAGTTGCTAAAAATCTTTATTTGCTTCTTTTGCTCGCCAAACGGACCTGTCTTCACTAAACTTTCCATAACTTTTGATCCTTTGTATTAACCTTCATTTAAACGTGGTTTAACCTGAAAAGACTCTAAAAGTATAGAAAAGACTCGATAAAACTCAGAAATCAATGGTTAGAATGCGTTAAAAACGCAACATATCAACTCCCCCGGACTTAGTCTTTTGCTTGACCTCAAGCAAAACAGAAAACTAAGCCAGTGAAAGAGGTTTGAAAATACGGAAACTCAACTTCTCTTTTAAAACGTCCAATGACCACTAAAATTGCAATCCACATTCTGCAAGGACGAACCCAACCGAGTCGCTATGTACTTCTCCTCAAACTTATCCAATATCCCCAATCCATCTCAAATTTCGCAACACTTTCCACAAGTCATCCTTGCTAATCCTCGTTGTCAATCCCAGTGCCAAGAACCTTCTAGATTCATTCCCGTACTATATCATGATATATCACCAATACAACATTTATTATTCTTCCTCTCCCCATAATTGCTTTGGTCTCGTAACGGAACTCACTAGTGTTGTTCCTTGTGAGGAGACAGCGTCGTGAACTCTTTTGTTCCGTTACAGTTTTAGAATAGCACTCACTAGTGTTGTTCCTTGTGAGGAGACAGCGTCGTGAACTCTTTTGTGCTATTCTAAACCTTTGAGCCAAAATTAAATTTTTTTTTTTTTTTTTTTTTTTTTTTTTTTTTTTTTTTAAAAAAAAAAAACGGGGTGAATATATCAAGTATGAACGAGGAATCAGGATCTATGGACATCAGTCATTCCATTAAGGGTGCAATTAGCTCAGACTTGGTGGAACTTGTTGGAAACGAGAGACGTCTCTAGTTAACCGGTAAGTCTTTGAATTTTTCATTGGTCGGATTGGAATTCATTCTGCATCAATGTCACTTAAATGAAATGGTCAGTAAACAAAGAGATATATATCATCATAGTTTCCTAACCATAAAACTCTTGACTCAATAAAACATAAAACACACAAAACAAATATAAATACCAAAAAGGTTCACATAAAACAAAGCAAAGAAAATGGCGTTAGTCCCAGCAAATACCCTCCCCCGGACTTACTTCACACCGTCTCGGTGGAAACTAAATCAGAAGAAAAGTACGACATACGCGAAAGTTCGAAATATATTAAATAGATGTAGATAAAGTAGAGGGGGAGAAATAACAGAATCAATGCTCTCCGGAGCTGGCGCTCCGGCTATCCCCTGGTGCCCTCCGACGCCTAGGTAGGCGTGTCTCTCCAGCCTGACCTCCCTCGTATGAAGTCCCATGTCCAGCAACACTGGGACCAGCTCTCGCGTCAACCGCTGCTGCACGAGTACGATGTCGAGAAGAAGAAGAAGATGGCTGCATACATGTGAGGCGTCCGAGCACTCCAAATATCTTCTGTAACATCGTGTGTTGCTTCCTATGCGAATCCACCAACCATGCGATTCGTTCGGTGTCTGAAGCGTCTTCAGCAAGCGGTAGAAGATCGTACTCCGTACTGTACTCCGGTATTACGGGGTCATCGACAGAATGTGCGTGAGGTGGTTGCTGTGGGGGATCTACTTGCTCCCGTGCAGCTCTCCGTGATCTTGAAGTTCGAGGTTGGCCGGTAAGTATGAATTGAGGGTCCAATTCGAACTCCAAGTTTGCCCTTGACACGGGAGGTGTGAAAGGTGGAAGAGGTAGTCTGCATCGCTGAGGAACTCCTGCTCGGTCATAGAACCTGTACTCATAATCGCCCTTAAGGATGTGAGCATTAGTGAAGTACCTCGCATTGAACGTTTCAATCTCCCTGATGCACTCTGTCTCACGCAAATCGATGTTATGGTATCGGAAGATCGGTGTTAGCAGACTTCCAATAATCTCAATCTTCTTGGTACCGCTTGTGTTCAAACCTCGTTGCTTCTTCTTCACGAGCATCTCAGCAAACATTGCTCCTAAGTTAGTGTGCAATCGCAAGGGGGGTTCTTGGTGGTAAGTCGCTCTGACGGAATCTGGAAGCCCATTGTCTATCAAAGACAACTCGTCGACCCTTAGAGCACCTGTCTCTTCCTTCCCAGAAAATGACTGACCAATGATCTTCGCGACAACCCGAATCACAGGATTCCGGATCAGGCTAAGCTTAGCGTCACGAGATTGAGCCGTAGTAAATGGTCCTGTTGCAATCAAATTCCACAGAACATCAGTCTCTCCAAAATAAGGGAACCTGCATAGCTCCCATGACCGCTCAAATCCATATATCTCACACAGGGTTTGTATGGGTAACTCGTAGTGAACACCCCTGCATAAATATGAAAGAGTCCCCTCCGAAGCTGTATGGATAGCGATATCCTTGTACCGGACTTCAACCGATGCAAGGAATTGGCGGACCAGCTCAGGATACAGAGGATAGGACTTGTAAGCGATCGTGCCAAGCCCCATCTTGGTCAGCATTGCTCGGACATCGTCGCTAATTCCCATTCTCGCCAATGTTGCTTCGCACACAAATTTGGTAGGTGCCATCGTTACCTGAAGCAAACCATTGTAGAAAATGCGGTTGAAACGGTCCCAAGCATGTCCAGGCTGACGCGAATCAAATCCTGTCATGGCCTGAATAGCGGCTATTGATATTCGTGGAATCTCCTCAACCAACGAATCATCAAGGAATGGTGTCTTTTCAGCGCGAGGCCATGGATGAGATGTGTGTCCTTCCTGCGTCTCATCAGCAGCGGCAGAAGCGGAAGCTACAGATTTTCCTTTTGCGGTACGCAAAAACCGAGCGGGTTGAGATGTCCTAGCAGGTGGAGGTTGGCGAGCGGGTTGCGAAATTTCTTCATCACCGCTTGTCTCGCTGTTGTACGTGTTAGCTTGCGGTGGTCTAACCTTTGGTACACCTCGTCTTGTCATTTCCTACAAATTCAAACAAAAATCCATATTTATCGAATTTTTCGAAACATAACAAATTGTTGAATTTGCAAAACCCAAAGAATAGACATCTCTACTAATCCGTTTTAACACCAATTTTAACACCAATGCAGGCTAATTCCGTTTGTTTTTACTAAAACCCCCAAAATGTGTCAAATTCTCAACCTAAAATTTCAACCATTGAAATGGATAAAATTAACGCATGGGGTTTGTCGAAAATCACTCTAGAAGTACATATAAACTCACGGAATTAACCAATTGGAGCAAATCAAACACGAAAATTGCCTTTTTCCTCAAGAACATCGAACTCGAATTTTGTGTTTAGAGACACATACCTTTGTAGATCGACTGAGCGAGTGCTAGAATCAGTTAGAGGAGGAAATTTCGTGTGAGATAGACCCAAAAATCGTTCAATTTGGTGAAGAATTGAGGAAGTTATGGTTTGAACAAAATTTTGCTCAAAAACTTACAAAAATCGCGATAGAAGGAGGAGAAAGACATTAAGATGGATCGATAAATCAGTTTGTGTTTTAATAAACTGTTTGTTTCTGGTTCGGTTTTAGTGAATTAAACCGGTTTGAACCCAAAAAATCGAATCAGAAAACTGACCTGGAGAGTGGATCGATCGATCCAACAGTGGATCGATCGATCCACTTGTTAAAATCGCGATCCTGTTTTTGTATTGGTCGATCCGTTTTGGTTCTGGTCGATCCACAGATCCCGCGACATTATGTTTGCTGATCGGATCGATCGATCCGTTGTGCGTCCGGTCGATCCACAGATCCCGCGACATTTTGGTTTCTGATTGGATCGATCGATCCGATGGTGGATCGATCGATCCATTCTCCCCTGTTTTTTTTTTTTTTTTTTTTTTTTTTTTTTTTTTTTTTTTTTTTATTTCAAAAACACACCGAAAATCAAACCAAATTAACGAAAATTAAAAATTTAGTTATGTACACATACCAGTGGGTTGCCTCCCACTAAGCGCTTGTTTTAAGTCACGAGCTTGACTCGGATGCCGTTTAGGCTTGAGATGGATCACCGAGAGGAACGGTATCTCCCCTAGCGATTTCAATGTCAGCGAGATATGGCTTTAGGCGCTGACCATTAACCACAAATCTACCTCCTGCAGCGTCCAGCAACACTACAGCTCCATATGGTCTCACTTCTTTGATGGTGAAAGGACCAGACCATCTCGATCTCAACTTACCAGGAAAGAGTTTCAAGCGAGAATTAAAGAGCAAAACCTGATCATTTGCAGCAAAGTTCCTCGAGATGATCTTCTTATCATGGTAAGCCTTTGTCCTTTCCTTGTAGATTCTCGAATTCTCATAGGCCGTATGACGAATCTCATCCAGCTCATTCAGTTGTACTAATCTCCTTTCAGAAGCAGACTTGATGTCGAAGTTGAGCAACTTAACCGCCCAGGCTGCTTTATACTCTAACTCCACTGGAAGATGACATGACTTTCCATAGACAAGATGAAATGGTGTCGTGCCTAGAGGTGTTTTGTAGGCAGTCCTATATGCCCAAAGAGCGTCATCAAGCTTGATAGCCCAATCTTTCCTCGTAGTGCCTACAACTTTCTGCAGAATGCTCTTGATCTCCCTGTTGGAAATCTCAACCTGTCCACTCGTCTGAGGATGGTAAGGAGTTGCGACCTTGTGCTTGACACCATGCTTCTTCAAAAGACCATCAAAGACCTTATTGATGAAGTGAGAACCACCATCACTGATTACCACTCGAGGTACACCAAACCTTGGGAAGATCACCGATTTGAACATCTTCACAACCACTCGGGCATCATTAGTCGGGCTAGCCAGCGCTTCAACCCATTTAGACACATAGTCTACTGCAACGAGAATGTATTGATTTCCGTATGAAGATGGGAAAGGACCCATGAAGTCAATACCCCAGACATCAAACAGCTCAACCTCCAAGATGAAATTCTGAGGCATCTCGTTTCTCTTGCTTATGTTGCCTTGCCGCTGACATGGATCACACTTGGAGACGAAAGCATGAGCATCTCTAAACATAGTTGGCCACCAGAAACCAGCTTGTAAAGCCTTAGACACTGTCTTAAAGGTAGCAAAGTGTCCTGCATATGATGAACCATGACAGTGAAACAAGATACCTGGAACCTCTTCTTCTGATACGCATCTTCTGAAAATTCCATCAGAACACTGCTTGTACAAATAAGGTTCATCCCAGAAGTAGTGTCTGATGTCTCTCAAGAACTTCTTCTTCCTGTACCCAACAAAATTATCAGGTTCCCTTTCTGCAGCCAAGTAGTTCGCAATTTCACCAAACCAAGGCATCTCAGGAAACTTGGTTTCTGGCGGTGGAGTGGAATGCACAATATTGCCAATGCTAATGGCATATACGTGCTCCTCAGGTAGGCTATCATCCAAAGGGACATCTTCATTTATACGCATTCTAGAGAGATGGTCTGCAACACCGTTCTCAATTCCTTTCTTATCCTTGATCTCCAAGTCGAACTCCTGCAGCATAAGTATCCATCGCAACAGTCTAGGTTTTGCATCCTTCTTTTTCAGAAGATACCTCAAAGCAGCATGGTCAGTGTGAACAATAACTTTAGAACCCACCAGATAAGACCTGAACTTCTCAAAAGCAAACACAATAGCCAGAAGTTCTTTCTCGGTGGTAGCATACTTACACTGCGCCTCATCAAGAGTCCTGCTAGCATAATAAATGACATGGAGCTTCTTTTCCTTTCGCTGTCCCAATACTGCTCCAACTGCATAGTCACTAGCATCTGTCATAACTTCGAAAGGCAACTCCCAGTCTGGCGGTTGGACAATTGGTGCGCTGACAAGTGCTCCCTTGATCGTATGAAAGGCCTCCAGACAATTACTGTCGAAGTCAAACTTCACATCTTTACACAAAAGCTGTGTCATTGGTCTAACAATCTTGGAGAAATCCTTGATGAATCTCCTGTAGAATCCAGCATGTCCCAGAAAACTCCGAACTCCTTTGACAGAATTAGGTGGCTGGAGGTTTATCATCACATCAATCTTCGCCTTGTCTACCTCAATACCGCTTTCTGAAATTCTGTGTCCCAAGACAATCCCATCCCTGACCATGAAATGACACTTCTCCCAATTCAGCACTAGATGTTTCTCCTCACAGCGTTTTAAAACCCTGCACAAATGAGAAAGACAAACAGAAAAGGAAGATCCATGGACAGAAAAATCATCCATAAAAACTTCCATTATGTCCTCAATCATGTCAGTAAAAATTGACATCATGCATCTTTGGAATGTGGCCGGTGCATTACACAAGCCAAATGGCATTCTGCGATAAGCATAGGTGCCATAAGGACAGGTGAATGTTGTCTTCTCCTGATCTTCTGGATGAATGGGAATCTGAAAGAAACCAGAATAACCATCTAGAAAACAGTAGTAAGCATGGCTAGCCAATCTCTCAAGCATCTGATCAATAAATGGTAAAGGAAAATGATCTTTACGAGTAGCAGAATTCAACTTCCTATAATCTATGCACATCCTATGGCCAGTGACAGCTCTAGTCGGAAGTAATTCATCCTTATCAGTCCTAACCACAGTTACTCCACCTTTCTTTGGTACAACATGGACAGGGCTAACCCACTTGCTATCAGAGATGGCGTATATAATACCAGCCTCTAGCAGTTTCATAATTTCTTTCTTAACAACATCTTTCAGATTCGGGTTTAACCGTCTCTGATGTTCTATAGAAGTGGTTGCCTCATCTTCTAGAAAGATCCTGTGCATGCAAAGGTCAGGTGAAATTCCTGTGATATCATCTAAAGAATAGCCTAAGGCCCTGCGATACTTTCTAAGCTCACACAAAAGCAAAGCAGTTTCAGCATTGTTCAGTTCAGAATTGATGATGACAGGGTAAGTAGACTTAGGGCCTAGAAACGCATACCTTAGCCCAGATGGAAGTGGTTTGAGCTCAACCTTAGGAGCTTTCAGCTCGCTCCATGGATTTGTAGATGGCATAGGAAGGGGTGTTGCTGGAGATCGCCCTACAGCTTCATCCAAACTCGTGTAAGCAACCATCTTTCCCATTGACTGGCTCGAATCCATCATCTTAACATACCCTGTTGCATCCTCACTCAGAAAACTATCCTCACTCACAGACCTTGTCAAAGCAATCTCTAAAGGATCATCAACTAGAATCTCTTCTACATCATTGTCCGAGATTTCTAGTGAATCGTCAACCACAAATGTCTGCCCATCCAGCATAGGCTTCTTCAGCAACTTTTCCATCTCGAACTTCATGATAATATCTCCCAGCTGGAGATCTATTCGCCCATTTTTCACATCTATCACAGCTCCAGCAGTACGTAAGAAAGGCCTCCCCAAAATGAGAGGATCCTTTGGTTCTTCATCGAGCTCGAGGACTACAAAATCTGCCGGAACCAGCACATTACCAATCTGCACATGTAGATCCTCAAGAACTCCAACCGGTAACTTCACAGAGCGATCAGCAAAAACCAAGGAGATTCTAGTGGGTTTGAACTTGGTGAATCCAAGGCGCTTGGCTACTGAATATGGCATCAAATTGACGCTTGAACCTAAATCACACAAAGAACAAGCAAACGTCATTGACCCAATCTGCACAGATAAAACAAACCTCCCTGGATCTCCCAATTTCCTGGGCATCTTGTTATGTAGGACTGCGCTGCAATCCTTTGAGACTTTAACGAAATCTTCTTCTGCAGAGACTTTTCTTGTCACCAAGCCTTTCATATATCTCTTCATCGAGGGAATCATCTGGATTGCATCAACGAGACTGAGCTTCACTGTGAGGTCATCCATCATCTCCTTGCATTTCGCATCTTCTAAATCCTTTCTTGACTTTTTAGGGCGAGTAGGGTATGGAACCTTCGGAGCATAAATACGAGGAGGCAATGATTCCCTTGCAGGATCCTCATGTGCAGTCGGGTTCACCTTCTCAGGTTTTGCATCATCAGTCTCTTTCTCATCAGTGGCTACCTCAGAACTTTTACCTTGCAATGCAGTAGGAATCAACACTTTCCCACTCCTGGTTGTGATGGCACTGACATTTTCAAGCCTAGGATTTTGCTCTCCTTTTCCAGGTAGAACTCCCTGTGGTCTCTTGATTGCCTCAGCAGTCTGAGCTACCTGAATGTCTAACTTCTTCACATGAGATGAGAGAGCTTCAAATTTACCATTGAGATCACTGTACATACTATCCACCTTGACACTGATCTCGTTAGAAGCCTTTTGTTGATTCATTAGAAGCTGCTGCATAAGTTGCTCGAGCTTGCTTTCCTGTGGCGCTGGAACAGAATTCACTGGGGTTTGGAAAGGAACTTGAGCTGCTGGTCTGAAGTTGTTGAATGGTTGTTTCGGCTGAAATCCACCCTGAAATCCGCTCTGACCTGGGTTTTGCACAAACGGTTTCTGAAAACCTTGTGAAAAATTCTTCTGAAATCCCACATTCTGCCCACTGTTTTGTCCTGCAAACCCTTGAGAGCCAGATATTCCTGCGTTTGGCACATACATTTTCTCCTTCCCCTGATTGACCACCTGTTGTGGATAAACCTGGTCCTGAGGATTCTCAACATTTGTGCTCCTGTAGGACAAATTCGGATGATTTCTGTAGTTCTGGTTGAAACCCCTGTTTTGCATGAAACCTTGCCCATTCACATAATTAACCTCCTGCTGCTCATTAGTCTCTCCCTCAGTGTAATCTTGGTAGACAATTGCCTCTGTTCCATCTTCACAAAACTGTACATTCCTCTGATTTTGCTTAAGCAACTGATTGTATTTCTCATTCAACTCATCGTACTTCTGAGATTCAACGCCACTGACTCGCTTAGACCTGTCATACTCAGAAGAGCTAGCGATAGAACTTGCAGCCATATTCTCAATCAGCTCAGATGCTCCTTGCTCACTTCTGGTCATGAAATTTCCATTGCTTGCGGCATTCAGTTGGTTCTTGGACTCTCTGTCAACTCCATCATAGAAGATGCTAATAAGTTGTCCCTCTGAGTATCCATGGTGAGGACACTCTCTCCGATAATCCTTGAACCTCTCATAAGCCTCACCGAATGACTCTCCTAAAAACTGCTGGAAAGAAGCAATCTTGTTTCTCAGAGAATTTGTCTTGGATTTGGTGTAGAAATGATCCAAGAATGCAGCTCTGCATTGATCCCATGTTGTGAGTGATCCAGACGGTAGAGACTTAAGCCATCTTGAAGCTTTGTCTGCTAGAGAAAAAGGGAACAACTTGCACTTGATCCAGTCCTCAGGGACTCCATTTACTCTGGTAGTGCTGCAAATCTCCTCAAAGTTCTCTATGTGTTCCATTGGGTTCTCAGCAGGTAACCCATGGAAAGTGTAATTCTTCACCAATCCTATCAGCTGGGGATGTAGTTGATAGTCCTGCCTGTTGAGAGTAGGCAGACTAATCGCAGATCGGTTCTGATAGAATGTGTGTGGCGTGTTTGCATCACCAATACCAGGCTGAACCTGTTGCAACCGCTGCAGTTGTTCTTGTATCCTTTCAAATTCAGCCCTTGTAACCCCTGCAGTATCAGTCACAGGAGCATTGTTTCCTTCTTCCATGTTGACTTGGTTCGATGTCGTTCTTGCTCTGTTAATTCGTTCTATTCTTCCAAGTGCCTGGTTTTCGAAAAAGAGAAGGTTGTCAGAGCCTTGACTTCTTCTTTGCATAAAACCTGAAACACACAAAAGAACAAAACAAAATTCGTTAGTAACTTCTTAGACTAAATTTCAAACTGAATTTCGAAGGTAACGCTATTGGTCCCCGGCAACGGCGCCAAAAACTTGATATGCTCAGGTTTTAACCCTATCAAACTACTGCAAGTGCACAGCAACGAAGTAGTATTTTAGGGATCGAATCCACAGAGACCAAGTGTTACACTACGAAAGTATGAGATTGAAATTAAGCTAAGATGGTAAAATGTGATTGGTTGCAATATTGAAACGAAAATAGCAATTATAAACGTGTAAACTTATGGAATTAAAAGCGTTAGGCTTAAGGGATATTCTCGGGAGATCATAGATTATGAATCAGACATTTATTCAGGGTACAATTTAGGACAATCTTGAACTCAAACATAATTTTATAACCAATCCACTGTCGTGGCATCAGAGACTTTATTTATCAACCTAGGATTCTAAACTGTCGTTTGAACCTAGAATTCTAAACAAGCATTAACGAACCGGTTTGATAAGTTCACAAATCGCCTTAACATCAGCTTTCGTTGGTTAAGGACAATTTGCTCATCTATGTTCTTTCGGGTATTTAATTACACTTTTGGTGAATTAAACATCCTAACATCAAGAACTAGGTGATCAATCATAATTCAAGCAATAAGAACAACAATAGATGAAGACAAGTACAAATCCCTATTTATGTCTAATTCAATGATCCATGAATTCCTTTGAACACCCACAAGCCTAACTAATGATCTACTCACACATATTCAAAAGAAATTCACAAAGAGATGATATCACAACCATAACTTAAATCAAAGAAAGAGATAAAGGAGTTGAGAAATCTTCTCTATGATACAAGGTTGAAGAAGAATCTCCCAAATCATACAAAGATCCAAGAACAAGTTGTAAACTTAAGAACAAGAGAAGATGAAAGATTTTGATCTAAAAACCAAGAGAAAATTGAAAGGTCTTCTCTCTAGAACAAGAAGAAAAACAAAAATGATAATAATTGAAGTCTACTAGAATGATTGAGTGAAAACTCAGTTTTTAATGGTCTAAACACGTTTTGGTTAAAATAATGCAAGATTAGGTGACTGATTTTTTTTTTTCTTTGGGCAGTTTTAGTAAGTGGATCGATCGATCCATATGTGGATCGATCGATCCAGTTACTAAAGATATCGATCGACCCAATTTCCTTTGTGCTTGATCGAGCTGCAGATCCCGCGGAGCTGAAGAATTTTAGCAAACGGATCGATCGATCCGATGGTGGATCGATCGATCCAGTTACTAAAGATACCGATCGATCGATCCTCTTCGTGCTGGATCGAGCCGCAGATCCCGCGATCATTTTGAAGAATTTTAGCAAGCGGATCGATCGATCCGAGGGTGGATCGATCGATCCAGTTGCTAAAAATCTTTATTTGCTTCTTTTGCTCGCCAAACGGACCTGTCTTCACTAAACTTTCCATAACTTTTGATCCTTTGTATTAACCTTCATTTAAACGTGGTTTAACCTGAAAAGACTCTAAAAGTATAGAAAAGACTCGATAAAACTCAGAAATCAATGGTTAGAATGCGTTAAAAACGCAACATATCAATGAGCTGCATGATCACCGCAAAATATTAATAAATGAATATTCGATAAACTATTAAACACGATAAAATATCGAATTTGACTTGTTCTGAATGGAGAAATGTAAAATTAAAAATTTCAGCAAAATAATAAAAAGATATTTTTTAGAAATTCCAAAATAAATATATGATACCAATAATATCATAAATTAATAATTATATAAACTTAACTAAGCTCATGTAGATATGAATTTAGTATTAGCCGGTCCAAAGATCCTAGTACTGTGGGTTCATACGATCCACGCACCGACAATTTGTTTAAGAACTAATTAAAAGACAGTTTGAAAATTCTAATTTTCACATGATCGGAGTTGGTCAATATATATATCAAACATTTTTAAGGTGTCTTCACGATGTTATTTCCAACTCCAACCAATCCAACAAAACCCTCATCATTTTGTTTTCTGCGCAAAATCATTCTCCCATGGCTGCCTCCCCTGTGGTCAGCTGTGTACCTCCGTACCCGTATCAAGTGTTCCTCAATTTCCGAGGAGAAATTCGTTATACATTCATCAGCCATCTAGCTAAGGCCTTGGAAGATAAAAATATCAACATCTTCATAGATGAATATGCGGCAAAAGGCCAACATCTAGATATCTTTTTCAAGGAGATCGAGAAGTCGAGAATCGCGCTGGCTATCTTTTCTGAATTGTACACAGACTCAGATTGGTGTTTGGACGAGCTAGTTAAGATAAAAGAACGCATGGAAGAAGGCAAACTCGTGACCATTCCCATCTTCTACATGGTAGAACCAACGACCGTTAAACATCAAGAAGGAGCGTTCGGTGATGTGTTGAGAGCAAAAAAGCAAATTGTTGGTGATGACCAAGTGAACAAATGGGAGCAGGCTCTACGGTATGTTTGTAACCACACAGGCTTCCCTTTCAACAGAACGAGGTACATTTTTTTACTTATTTTATCTAAAATGTATAGAAATTTATAAACTTCCACGTTAATTTGAGCTAGAGAGCTAAAATGCATCTGTTTAAAAATAATTTAAATATCTGAGCATGCATTTTAGCACATACATACTGTGCTGGCTACTTATCATAAACGCATGCAATAATTTGAGCTAGAGAGCTAAAATGCATTTGGAATAGATATTGGTTTAAAAATGGTCGAACCTAGAATCTTGATAAGTAGCATCTGGAGAAAAGATTCCATATCTGAACGATGGGAAGGGACATGACTAATATATAAGGAGATTGGGCCTCTCCACTAATTGCCAATTGGTTTTGAGTTGAAAGCGCATGAAACTTAACATGGTATCAAAACCCACATACGCCGACCCACTAATCCGGCCAAGAAAGAGGCCCAATCATGACACACTAATTGATGGCCTAAAGAGAGGCTCAATTCCTCGAAATAGCTAGAAGAGAGATTTATCTCGAGGGGGCATAATGGATTATGTCAAGATTAATGGCTAAAAGAACCATTATCTCGAGGGAGCGTGTGGAGAAAAGATCCCACATCTGAAAAATGGGAGGGACATAACTAATATATAACAGAATGGGTCTCTTCACTAATTGCCAATTTGTTTTGAGTTGGAAGCCCATGAAACTTAACATAGCCAGTATGTCAAAAACGAGTTCTACATTATCAATCTTGTCGCGGGTTTACATTATCAAGATTTAAAATTACATTGTCAATTACCCTTGACTTAAAAACCTAAATCAACCTTTTTAATTCTGAAATGTGACAGTAGGAAGTGTATCAGTCGTCCGAATCTATGCAGCTCGAAAATATAAGAGGGATATAGATAATTTATAATGCATTGGGAAGGCGTACATGGAAATAAATTTTGAGAACAACTTTCATATTAATCATTGAAGTATATAGTACTACTAATACATGTAACGAATGTTAACTTTTTCAAGTTTTTATGTTTAAACAAAATGAAGTAATTTCACTTCTTCTTTTACCATACAGTACATTTTTTATGTGATACCGGCAAATACTAAAACGTATTATGAACATAGCTATAAAAATCATCAATCTAATTAAACTAATTTTTAGCATTTTGTGATTATGTTACGAAATTTTTTCAGTTTAAGTGTTTTATTTTAGAGAAACTCTCAAAAATACAATATTTTAAAGTTTTGTTTTCAAAAATAGCATCATTAATTTTTTTTCCAAAAATAATACTAAAATTTTATGTTTTTCAAAAATACAACTAAACTAAAATTAAACTTAAACATTCAAAAGTAAGTCCTAAACCTAAGATAGTTAGCCCAAAACCTAAAAATTAAATTACAAAACCTTAAAAATAAGAGGAATTCTTTAAGACACCAACACTTTGAAGTACCACCATTTTTTAAATCTTCCACAAATACAACCATTTTTCAAATGTTCCACAAATATCACAAACATAAAATTGATTTTCAAGGCTTTATAATTTAAATTTTTGGGTTTGAGTTAACTTGTATAATTAGGATATAGTTTTAGGGGATAGGGATTCAGTTTAGGATTTAAGGTTTAATTTTGTTGTTGAAAGTTCATGTAACGACCGCGAACCAAATTACGGAATATTTGGTCGTGTGTCGATCGACACAGGGAGTGTGTGTCGATCGACACGAAAAAAAAAAAAAAAAAAAAAAAAAAAAAAAAAAAAAAAAAAAATTTGTCTATAAAAGGAAGAGGAGTGTCGGCAGAGCTCAGTTGTTCAAAGAGAAAATCAGTTTTTTTGGGGGATTTGAGTGAGGAAATCAAGTGATTTCGAGTTGGGTTTTTGGAGGGTAAGAACAACTTCTGTTCGTGTTTTGGAGGAGGCAGACGGAGGTCAAGTTCACGACGGATCGGAGTGAAATTTGGAGGGTAAGTACTCCTGTCGTTGTTCTTGTCGTAGGAAAAAATCCGTTTGTCAATCGGACGGTTAGATTGTTAGTTATGATCGTTCTAAGTTGGTCGGTTTGTGCAGCCTTCAACTGCGATCAGTCAACTTCGGAGGAGTTTTGCCGTCGTTATGTTGTGACCCAGAAAGCGTTCTATATATGGTTAGAAAGCTCTCTATGTCTAGTTTTTAGATCGTGTTTCCGATCTTGATTCCTTTGTGTTTTCCGTTCCCAGTGTGCTTTCTTGTAAAACGGGTTATTTCTGTTCCAGTTCGGATCATTGAACTTGCGAGTTGTTTTCTCGTCGAACCGTTGGGAACCAAGGGACGATCTATATACGGTTAGAAAGCTCTATCTGTCTACTTTTCAGATCGGGTTTCCGATCTTGATTCCGTTGTGTTTTCCGTTTCCAGTGTGCTTTCTTGTTCAACATGTCATTTCTGTTCCAGTTCGGATTGTTGAACTTGCGGGCTGTTTTCCCGTCGAATTGTAGGGAGTTAGAGGACGTTCTACATACCATTGTGTAGCTCGTCGTGTCTAGTTTCCAGCACCGGTTTCCGATTGGAATTTGGAGTAGCCGTTCGTCGTATACGTTGAGTTCTTTGGGGGCGTGCGTGTTCTTGGTGTTCTGGGTGTTCTTGAACACTTTTGAATCCGTTTTCCTTCCCAAATCAAGGTGAGTGCGTGACCATGGGTGCGTGTAAGCATAAGAAGTGTTAGGATGCGTTTGTGTGTTGTTTGGGATCGAATTTCGTGTTGTTTGATAAATTATTATGCAGAAAATCGCGTGTGCGAGTTTTCTGGGTTTGGTGTGTCGATCGACACATATGGGTGTGTCGATCGACATGGTGTCAGTAGGTCACCGGGATGGTGTGCTGACGGACATGAGTGTCGGAGTTGGTGTCGATCGACACGGGTTAGTGTATCGATCGACACAGGTTGTTTTTACGCGATTGAGTTGTTTTCATGTTGATTGTTCATCCTGGTATTGTAGCATTGCTTATGCTTATATTTGTACATAGCCTGTTGATGGGATGACCGTCTCACTGGGTATTTATGATAATACTCACGCATCTCTTATAACCATGTGATGCAGGTAAAGACAGTCAGTGATCGTGGAATCATGGCCGGGACGAGGGGAATGATCTAGTGGCTCGTTTTCGTGTAATAAGTTAGAATTGCTAGGGTGTTAGCAATTTCAGAACTATGTGTATTACCGAATTGAACTAGAATTAATAAGTATGGGCTTGTTAAACGATAATTGTATTTGATTGTTGAATCATTGTTTCCGCGCTGTTTGTTTATTGGACCGTTGAGGATCACTATTTATGATAATAGTGATCCGGTTAAAATTTTTTTTTTTTATTTGACGGGTTGGGTCGTCACAGTTTGGTATCAGAGCCCTAGCGGTTCTAGGGCTAGTTAGTTAATTGATTATGCGAGTTAGTCAATTGATTGTTGTGTGGGTATGGAGTCCTAGATCATCCCTTCCGAGCCTTCAATGAGATTCCACGGTATGTGTTTTGTGATTTCTGTTTTTTCTAGTACTTAGTATTCTGCTGGTTAGTGCAGAGTGATGGCTAGAGTGGCTAGAGGCAGAGGTCGCGGGGGCCGTAGAGGTCGTGGTGGTCGTGCTGGGCGTGGACGTGGGCGGGGACTTGGGAGTGAGTCTGCTGCCACGTGGGTGTCCCAGGAGACTACACAGGAGCGGGTAGTTGACTCGCAGGCGTTTCAGGAGGGGTCCGTGGGTGTGACAGCTACGGGTTCCAGTGAGAGGGCTGGAGGGGATAGTGTAGGTCCCGATGTAGCTGGTGGTGCGGTGGGCCCTGGTGGGGGTGCTGCCGTAGGCGTCGCCCCGGATCGAGATGATCGTCTGGCGGGTCTACTACAGATGATTCTGGAGAGGTTACCGGGAGGGGTGCCTGCTCCGGGTCATGCTCCTGGGGTGCAGCCGGGTATGGCTGGGGTGCAGCCGGGTATGGCTGGGGTGCAGCCGGGTTTGGCTGGGATGCATCCGGGTATGGCTGGGGTTGAGGAGCTTCCATCTTATCTGCGGATGATGGAGCAGATGCAGCGGATTGGTACTGCATTTTTCTCGGGCGGTGCTAGGCCTGAGGAGGCTGATGGGTGGCGGATGAGGTTAGAGCGTAACTTTCGCTCCATCAGGTGTCCAGAGGGATACAGAGTGGATCTGGCGGTACATTACCTAGAGGGTGATGCGCATCTCTGGTGGAGAGGTGTTGAGGCCAGGAGGGTGCAGGCCGAGATGGTCTGGGAGGATTTCTTGGCGGAGTTTAACGCCAAGTATTTCCCGCAGGAGGCGGTGGACCGTTTGGAGTCTAGGTTTCTGGACCTGACTCAGGGAGATCGGTCAGTGAGAGAGTTTGATTTGGAGTTCAGTCGACTTCTGGTTCATGCAGGGAGAGGCATGGAGGGCGAGGATGCCCAGGTTAGGAGGTTCTTGCGAGGACTTCGTCCAGATTTGAGGACTCGCTGCAGGGCGAGTAGGTTCGCCACGAGGGCGGAACTGGTTGAGATGGCTGCTGCGATCGAGGAGGATCTGGGGGAGCAGGTTGTGGTGGTTAGTCCACCTGTGCAGCAGCAGCAGCCGAGGAGATCTCAGCAGCAGGTGAGTTCAGGCAGGGGCGGCAAGCCTGCTCAGGGACAGAAGAGGAAGTGGGAGAGCACTTCAGGGGCCAGTCAGGGTGGTTCGGGATGCTTCGGGTGTGGGAGCATGTCCCATCGTGTGGCGAGCTGTCCGAGGAGGACTGGGACCGGGACTCGAGATGTGCGGGTCGGGGTCCAGGATACGCGGGTGTGTTACCACTGCAGAGAGACGGGGCATATTAAGCCCAAGTGTCCGAAGCTGCAGCAGTTGGCGGTGGCCGCAGTGCAGCCATTGGCAGTGCAGCCGTTGTCTCAGATTGCAGCAGCACCGCGTGTGTTCACGTCTGCGGAGGCGGGTGGATCTAGCACCAGACCGATCACAGGTATTTCCGAACTTGACTTTTTAAATTCATGGTTGTTTGAGTTTTTGTTTGTTGGGAAATTGTGAGTTTGTGCTAGAATGGTAGGGTTCTGAGGCACATGGAATTGTGCAGGGACCTTAGTTGTGGGCGGGTATGAGTCCCACGTGTTATTTGATTCGGGAGCTACGAATAGCTTTATTACGCCGGAGTGTGCGGAGAGCAGCGGAATCCAGAGTGATTCCGGGGAACAGGCGGGAGTAGTCAAGGTGGCTGGAGGTAGGACGTTGGCTACTTTCGGGCGCGCTCGTGGTGTGGATGTTCTGGTGGCGGGAGAGTCGATGCCAGCAGATCTGATCATCAGTCCGGTGGAGCTGTATGATGTTATCCTGGGTATGGATTGGTTGGATCGTTACAGGGTCCATCTGGATTGCCACCGAGGGCGAGTTGTGTTTGAGCGAGAGGCGGGGAGGTTGGTTTATCAGGGTGTGAGACCGACTTCCGGGAGTCTCGTGATTTCCACGATACAGGCCGAGCAGTTGCTTCTCAAGGGCTGCGAGGCGTATCTGGTGACGATAGTGATGCCTGAGTCTGTTGGAGGGGTTGCAGTGGAGGATATTCGAGTTGTTCGGGATTTCCAGGATGTGTTCCAGTCATTGGAGGGATTACCGCCATCGCGGTCGGATCCGTTTGTTATTGAGTTGGAACCCGGAACTACTCCGATATCTAAGGCACCTTACCGTATGGCTCCAGCAGAGATGGCAGAGCTGAAGAAGCAGCTGGATGATTTGTTGGATAAGGGTTTTATTCGGCCTAGTGTTTCACCGTGGGGAGCGCCGGTGTTGTTTGTGAAGAAGAAGGATGGTAGTTTCCGGTTGTGCATCGATTATCGGGGACTTAACCGAGTCACCGTGAAGAACAGGTACCCTCTGCCGCGCATTGATGAGTTGTTAGATCAGTTGCGAGGGGCTACCTGGTTCTCCAAGATCGACTTGGCTTCGGGATACCATCAGATTCCGATTAAGGAGGCAGATGTGAGGAAGACTGCTTTCAGGACGAGGTATGGGCATTTTGAGTTCGTGGTGATGCCTTTTGGTTTGACGAATGCACCAGCAGCGTTCATGCGGTTGATGAACGGGGTATTCCAGGAGTATCTGGATGTGTTTGTGATCATCTTTATCGATGATATTCTCGTGTATTCCAAGAGTCCTGAGGAGCATGAGTTGCATCTGAGAGTAGTTTTGGGGAAGCTGCGGGAGCAGAAGTTGTTTGCGAAGTTGAGCAAGTGCAGTTTCTGGCAGCAAGAGATGAGTTTCCTTGGCCATGTGGTGTCTGCAGAGGGAGTTTCTGTGGATCCGGCTAAGATCGAGGCTATCAGAGGGTGGCCTAGACCGAGGAATGCCACCGAGATTAGGAGTTTTCTTGGGTTGGCAGGTTATTATCGAAGATTCATCGCGGGATTTGCGAGTTTGGCTAAGTCGATGACCAAGTTGACCGGGAAGGATGTTCCTTTTGTGTGGTCTTCTGCGTGCGAGGAGAGTTTCGGAAAGCTGAAGGAGATGTTGACGAGTACACCGGTGTTGGCGTTACCCGAGCCGGGTGAGCCTTACGTGGTGTATACCGATGCTTCGGGTGTTGGTTTGGGTTGTGTCCTGATGCAGCAGGGAAAGGTTATTGCGTATGCTTCGAGGCAGTTGAGGAAGCATGAGTGCAACTACCCTACCCATGATTTGGAGTTGGCTGCGGTAATTTTCGCTCTAAAGATTTGGAGATCTTATCTTTATGGCGGAAAGGTTCAGGTGTTCACAGACCATAAGAGTTTGAAGTATTTCTTCACTCAGCCGGAGCTGAACCAGAGACAGAGGCGCTGGATGGAGTTGGTAGCGGATTACGATTTGGAGATCGGATACCATCCGGGTAAGGCTAATCTTGTTGCAGATGCGTTGAGTCGGATGAGGGTTGCTTCGGCTCAGGAGCGTGATATGGAAGCTCTGGTAAGCGAGATTAGTACGTTGAGGTTGTGTGTGATCTCACAGGAGCCGTTGGGGTTAGAGGCAGCTAACCAGGCAGATTTACTGAGCAGATTCGGGTTGCGCAGGAGAAGGATCAGGGGTTGATTGATGCTTCTAAGGCGACAAGTTCGGAGTATGTGGTCTCAGCAAGTGGGATGATACTGGTGAATGGGCGGGTTTGTGTACCCAAGGATGAGGATCAGAGGCAGGAGATTCTGAGAGAGGCCCATTCGAGCATGTTATCGATTCATCCGGGGGCGACCAAGATGTACCGTGATCTGAAACGGTATTATCACTGGGTCGGGATGAAGAGGGATGTAGCTAATTGGGTTGCAGCGTGCAACGTGTGTCAGCTGGTGAAGGCTGAGCATCAGGTTCCGAGTGGTATGTTGCAGAGTTTACCCATTCCGGAGTGGAAGTGGGATATGATTACCATGGATTTCGTGACGGGATTGCCGTTGTCACGGACGTATGATGCGATTTGGGTGATTGTGGATCGTCTGACCAAGTCAGCCCATTCTCTTGCCATCAAAAAGACCGATGGGACGGTAGTGTTGGCTAAGAAGTATGTGCCTGAGATAGTGAGGCTGCACGGGGTGCCAGCGAGTATTGTGTCAGACAGAGATCCGAGGTTCACGTCTGAGTTCTGGAGGGCGTTTCAGGCAGAGATGGGCACTAAGGTGCACATGAGCACGGCGTATCATCCTCAGACAGATGGACAGTCGGAGAGGACTATTCAGACTTTAGAAGACCTGTTGAGGATGTGCGTGCTGGATTATGGTGGTCATTGGGCGGATCATCTGAACCTGGTTGAGTTTGCGTACAACAACTCATACCAGGCGAGTATTGGGATGGCTCCATATGAGGCTCTGTATGGGAGGCCGTGTAGGACACCATTGTGCTGGACTCAAGTGGGGGAGAGGAGCATGTTTGGTGCGGATTTTGTTCAGGAGACGACGGAGAAGATCCGTGTCTTGAGATTGAACATGAGAGAGGCTCAGGATCGGCAGAAGAGTTATGCTGATAAGAGACGAAAAGAGCTGGAGTTTGAGCTGGGAGATCTGGTGTATCTCAAGGCAGCGATGTTGAGGGGTCCTAACAGATCCATTTCAGAGAATAAGCTAAGTCCGAGGTTTATGGGTCCGTTCAGAGTGGTGGAGCGGGTTGGACCAGTGGCTTATCGGTTGGAGTTACCTCAGAGTATGAGAGCGTTTCATAAGGTATTTCATGTATCGATGCTGCGGAAGTGTCTACATGAATCTGAGGAGGTGTTGGCTAGGATCCCGGAGGATCTTCAACCCAACATGACGTTAGCGGCGAGACCTATGAGGATTCTCGAGCGGAGAGTCAAGGTGCTGCGTCGGAAGAGGATACCATTGGTGAGAGTCGTGTGGGACTGTGATGGTGTCGAGGAGGAGACTTGGGAACCAGAGGCAAGTATGAAGGCAAAGTTCTCGAAGTGGTTCGAGAAGCAAGCGGAGGCTTGAGTGTTTTTCTGGTTTTCAGTAGTTGTATTAGCTTGTTGCTATGAGTTGTATGTATTTTCGTTTGGGTTGTAACGATATACATTGTTGAGATTTAATAAGATGGGGTTTTTCTTATTATCTTGGGTTATAAGACGGATGTTCTTATGGTATGACGGGGAGATCATGGGTTTGATGACTGGGTTAGGTCATGTGTGTAATGACGGGGAGGTCATTTGAGGGGCTAGGATAGAAGCTCTATGGGAGTTAGGGCTTGTCTAAGTATCTAGGGATGGGGGTCCTAAGGGATTAGGACGGGTAGATCCCTAGATGGCGCTGGAAAATAGAGGTTTTATGTGAGTTAGAACCTGTCTATTTTCTAGGGGGAGTCTGGAACAGAAGTCTTATGTGAGTTAGGACTGTCTTTTCTAGGGACTCCGATGGAAACACCCTGGCGATTGGGTTGTTTCAGATGACCTGGAGATTGGTCATGAGTGATATTCCGGGTTTGGGAATATCGGGGTAGGAAACACCCTGGCGATTGGGTTGTTTCAGATGACCTGGGGATTGGTCATGAGTGATATTCCGGGTTAGGGGATATCAAGATGGGAACCATGGAAGTAAATCGGTCGACAGGTGCTTATGATGCACGTTACAGTGTTACTGCTCCAGGGGATGGTGATATTCTCCTGCATATACTTTGAGGGACAGAGATCTCTCCAGAGGATGTGTGATTTCCTCTGCAGCCGATAGCTTGACGGACTGTGTGTCCCGAGAGTGGGAGGGGCTGGAGCATACCGAGAGCCGGTATGGTATACATCGAGAGCTCGTAGGGTGACGATCTTGTGAGTGGGAGTGGTGTATAGAGATATGAGTTTGAGCAAGAGTACCTATAGTGTGATTATAAGTATGAGATTTGATGAACTTCAGGGATCGGGAATGATCTCAGGTGGTTTGTGGATGTCTAAGCTAGGGTTGTTACTCGAGTTTGGAATTTTAGTTCAGACGACCCTGGTAAACATATGTAGCCTCTTTGGTCGTGCATGTTCTTGTTTGATTGTTGTGCGACCAATTGATCCAAGGTCTGGGTCTACGGTGGGTCGGACATGTTCTTGTTTGATTGTTGCGCGATCTATCGGACAACCCTGATCCGGATCAGCGAGTGTTGCATCGTGGATGTTTCCTGGGGGAATTTGGTCGGGTTTCGGACGAGAGTGTCAACCTTAGTGAGACGGGTTAGGTGATGGAGATCGAGAAATGATCTGAGTTGGAGCTGACCGGGTTTGGTCAGGATTGCACCTGTGATGGTAGTGCAATGTAACTAGTATGACACTAGTTGAGTTCTGAGATTGGGTGTAATCTCAGGTAGTGCTGGCCGGGTGGGGCCAGGGGTGAGGATATTAGTAGAGCTGGCCAGGTTGGAGGGCTGATATCAGTTGTGTTTGACCGTAAGGTGACGGTTTCGCGTGATTCGAGGACGAATCTGTGTTAGTGGGGGAGAATTGTAACGACCGCGAACCAAATTACGGAATATTTGGTCGTGTGTCGATCGACACAGGGAGTGTGTGTCGATCGACACGAAAAAAAAAAAAAAAAAAAAAAAAAAAAAAAAAAAAAAAAAAAAAAAATTTGTCTATAAAAGGAAGAGGAGTGTCGGCAGAGCTCAGTTGTTCAAAGAGAAAATCAGTTTTTTTGGGGGATTTGAGTGAGGAAATCAAGTGATTTCGAGTTGGGTTTTTGGAGGGTAAGAACAACTTCTGTTCGTGTTTTGGAGGAGGCAGACGGAGGTCAAGTTCACGACGGATCGGAGTGAAATTTGGAGGGTAAGTACTCCTGTCGTTGTTCTTGTCGTAGGAAAAATCCGTTTGTCAATCGGACGGTTAGATTGTTAGTTATGATCGTTCTAAGTTGGTCGGTTTGTGCAGCCTTCAACTGCGATCAGTCAACTTCGGAGGAGTTTTGCCGTCGTTATGTTGTGACCCAGAAAGCGTTCTATATATGGTTAGAAAGCTCTCTATGTCTAGTTTTTAGATCGTGTTTCCGATCTTGATTCCTTTGTGTTTTCCGTTCCCAGTGTGCTTTCTTGTAAAACGGGTTATTTCTGTTCCAGTTCGGATCATTGAACTTACGAGTTGTTTTCTCGTCGAACCGTTGGGAACCAAGGGACGATCTATATACGGTTAGAAAGCTCTATCTGTCTACTTTTCAGATCGGGTTTCCGATCTTGATTCCGTTGTGTTTTCCGTTTCCAGTGTGCTTTCTTGTTCAACATGTCATTTCTGTTCCAGTTCGGATTGTTGAACTTGTGGGCTGTTTTCCCGTCGAATTGTAGGGAGTTAGAGGACGTTCTACATACCATTGTGTAGATCGTCGTGTCTAGTTTCCAGCACCGGTTTCCGATTGGAATTTGGAGTAGCCGTTCGTCGTATACGTTGAGTTCTTTGGGGGCGTGCGTGTTCTTGGTGTTCTGGGTGTTCTTGAACACTTTTGAATCCGTTTTCCTTCCCAAATCAAGGTGAGTGCGTGACCATGGGTGCGTGTAAGCATAAGAAGTGTTAGGATGCGTTTGTGTGTTGTTTGGGATCGAATTTCGTGTTGTTTGATAAATTATTATGCAGAAAATCGCGTGTGCGAGTTTTCTGGGTTTGGTGTGTCGATCGACACATATGGGTGTGTCGATCGACATGGTGTCAGTAGGTCACCGGGATGGTGTGCTGACGGACATGAGTGTCGGAGTTGGTGTCGATCGACACGGGTTAGTGTATCGATCGACACAGGTTGTTTTTACGCGATTGAGTTGTTTTCATGTTGATTGTTCATCCTGGTATTGTAGCATTGCTTATGCTTATATTTGTACATAGCCTGTTGATGGGATGACCGTCTCACTGGGTATTTATGATAATACTCACGCATCTCTTATAACCATGTGATGCAGGTAAAGACAGTCAGTGATCGTGGAATCATGGCCGGGACGAGGGGAATGATCTAGTGGCTCGTTTTCGTGTAATAAGTTAGAATTGCTAGGGTGTTAGCAATTTCAGAACTATGTGTATTACCGAATTGAACTAGAATTAATAAGTATGGGCTTGTTAAACGATAATTGTATTTGATTGTTGAATCATTGTTTCCGCGCTGTTTGTTTATTGGACCGTTGAGGATCACTATTTATGATAATAGTGATCCGGTTAAAATTTTTTTTTTTTATTTGACGGGTTGGGTCGTCACAGTTCATTTTAGTTTTGTGGCATTTGTGGAACATTTGAAGAATTTTGGTATTTGTGGAACATATGAAAAATAGTGGTACTTTTGGAAACAAAAACTTCATTTAGTGGTATTTGTGAAAATTTTCCTAAAATAATTTGTAGTGTTATAGTATTTTTGGAAACAAAATTATATAATCATGTCATGCTCGGAAAATACTTCAATTAGCGGTATTTTTTGAAATTTTTCTTTTTATTTAATTATTTAAAAAAAAAAATTTACTTAATCATTTAATCATTAAACTATTTTACTTATGTGGATCGATAGTAAAATTTCCGTGATCAAGCATGAAGATTAGATGAATAATTTTGTTATTGAAATTTGTGATTTTGACATTGTGTTGCAGCAGCGAGAACCAGTTCATTGGAAAAATAGTCCAAGAGGTTTTGCAACAGCTAAGCAAGATTTCATCAGACGAAAGCACAAAGCGATCCTTGGATCCTTCACAAAACACTGAAGCTCTCTTAGAAGATGCAGAAACAGAGATTTTCGGGCTCAAACAACGGCTTGAGGAATTGAATTACAAGGTCAAGGGAGCCGAGACTCGTATTATCGGAGTTGTTGGGATGCACGGCATTGGCAAAACCACTCTCGTAGAGAAGTTCTATGAGGCGAAGCTACACAAGTTTTGTAGTCATTGCTTACTCCAAGATATAGGTGAGATTGTAAAGTTTGATCCATTATGCTTGCCCGGGATGGTCTTGAAGAAGTTGCTAAAACATGACGACATAGAAGAAGAGGGATACGAGTTTTACAAGAAGGAACTACTTGAACAAAAAGTTTTTATTGTTCTTGATGGGATCAATAGCAAGAAACAGATTGAAGATCTTCTCGAGGGTCACCGTGACTGGACTTTGAAAGGAAGCAAGATTGTGATTGCAACGAGCGACAAGTCATTGCTACACGATCTTGTTAATGATATTTATGTGGTTCCGCAGTTAGACTACAAAGACGGGTTAAAGCATTTTCATCATTATGCCTTTGGGAATGACGACAAGGAAGCTTTCTTGACGTTGTCGAAAGAGTTTGTGCATTACGTGGGAGGCCATCCACTAACTCTTGAGCTATTGGGTAAAGAGCTCCGTGGGAAACCTTTAGCCCACTGGAAAGATAAAATGGAGTCACTTGCAAAAAGTCTAAGCCCTAGTATTCGAGACCTTGTCTTGCAAGTAAGTTATGACGAATTAAATCAAGAACAGAAGGATGCGTTTCTCGACATAGCTTGTTTCAGATCCCATGATCTGGTTTATGTAAAGAGCTTACTGGATTCATCTGGTTCTGAAGAGACGAATATAATCAAAGCCCTCACGGATAAGTTCTTGATCAATACTTCTGACCCTAGTCGAGTAGAGATGCATGATCTTCTGCATACTTTCGCTACAGAGATTGGCTCGAAAGCTAATGGAAAAGGGAGACATCAACGCGGCATAACTAATGTTCTGCAGAAACCGGTGAGATTTCTTCCATTAGTTGATTCAAACTTCAAATCTTTCATTTCTTCTTCTCTTTGTTGACTTTGTGATTGTTATTGGTTACAGGGAAGCAATGTCAACGTCAAAGTCAAAGGTATTTTTCTTGACTTGACTCAAATAAAAAAGGAAAGGACCTTAGGCAAGGAGCACTTCAAGAAGATGCGTGATCTTCGATACCTAAAGTTCTACAGTTCTCATTGTCCTCAAGAATGTGAGCCTAACCAGAGGATACACATCCCAGAGAGGCTTGATTTCCCACTAGAAGAGGTTCGATGTTTACATTGGCTGAAATATCCATTGGACGAACTTCCACAAAATTTCAACCCCAAAAATCTTGTCGACCTAAAGCTGCCTTACAGCAAAATTAGACAGATTTGGAATGATAAAAAGGTAGTCTCTAGATAAATATTCTAATGGATTCTTAATTTTGGCCTAGCATCGTATTAAGTTTTTAACTCAAAACTAATTGACAATAAATGGAAAGACCCATATTCCTTATATACTAGTGTTAAGTCATCTCCACTTGGGGATACCGTTTTTTATTTATTAGGATCTTAAACAACTAACTTGGGTGTTTGGATCTTTTGTTGTTGCAGGATGCACCAAAACTAAAATGGGTTGATCTCAATCACTCAAGTAAGTTAAAGACCTTGTCAGGGCTAACAAGAGCTCAAAATCTACAAAGAGTGAACCTTGAAGGTTGCACGGCTCTGAAAGCATTGGCTCCGTATATGCAAAACATGGGAAGTCTTGTTTTCCTAAATCTGAAAGGGTGCACGGCCCTCGAGTCTTTTCCTGATATCGGATTGGTACCACTACAAACACTCGTCCTCACTAAATGCTCAAACCTTAAGAGTTTCTTTATGATTTCAGAAACTTTAGAAGCTCTATACTTGGATGGTACTGCAATAACTGAAATTCCTACAACCATGGTAAAGCTCGTCATGTTAAACCTACAAGACTGCGAGAAGCTGGAAAGGCTTCCCGAAGGATTTGACAAGCTGAAACATCTGCAAGAACTAGTATGCTCTGGTTGTTCAATCCTCAGTTGTCTCCCAGATTCAATGGAGAACATGAAACGCTTGCAGATTTTACTGCTTGATGGAACATCAATAACAAAGATTCCTCAGATAGCCTCACTTGAGCGTTTATGCTTAAGTGGAAATGATAACATCATCCATTTGGATGACATGAGTCAACTTTATCAACTGAAATGGTTGGACTTGAAATACTGTAAGAATCTTTTATCTCTTCCAGAGCTTCCAACAAATCTTTTGTGCTTAGATGCACACGGATGCGGCTCACTGAAAACAGTCGCGGATCCACTTACTACTCATATGTCAATGGAGCAGATTCATTCCACATTCATTTTCACCAACTGCAACAAACTGGATCGAGATGCAAAAGAGAAAATCACAACTTATGCTCAAAGGAAATGCCAATTCCTATCGAGTGCACTAAAACTCTGCAATGAGGTTATCTCTCTCATTCATTTCTTGCTCTCCAAGTAAACTTATGAATGAATGTAACTTTTGTATTACTTTTTGCAGGGCTTTGTTCCAGAGGCTTTGTTCAGCACTTGTTTTCCTGGGTGTGAAGTACCTTCATGGTTTTGTCACCAAGCAGTTGGATCTGAGTTAAAGATCAAACTTCCCCCGCATTGGAACGAAAATCGGTTTGTCGGGATAGCTTTGTGTGTTGTTGTCTCCTTTCGAAACTGCCAAGAACAAATCAACTCTTTTACCGTAACATGCAAGTTTAACCTCGAAAGTAAAGATGGATCACATATCTCCTTCGATCGCCTGGTTGGACGGTGGATCAATCATGGCAACAAACTAGACAAGATGGGATCAGACCATGTCTTTATTTGCTACACCAGATGCTCAAACAACATAAAATGTGTTGAAGACCAGCACTCAGGTACATGTACTCCAACTGCATCTTCCCTTGAATTTGGTGTGACAGATGAGAAAGATAGACTCGAGGTTCTCAAGTGCGGCTTAAGATTAGTTTATGCATCTGATAAATCCCAGAAGACAAACTCAGATGTAACTACAAACAAGGACAACAATGATGCAGAGTTTAACAAAACTTCAATAAAATTTGAAGAAATCGAGCTTCAAGATTCAACCCCAATAAGGAATGTCAGTTTCAACAGTAGTATAAGAAGTGGAAGTTTATCTCCCGGTGGAGATTATTCCATTGTCTCGGATGAAGCACACCCACAAAGAAATCCAATTGCGAGATGAGATCCAAAATCAATCAAACTGTCCGTGATCCGTTGATGGTCTTTTAGGGTTTGGAATCAAGAGAGCAAGGAACAACACGTACAAGGTGGGATCTAATATAATCTTCTTACAATTTGTTATGTATGCTTCAAAAGTTTTGTTTGATTGTTTGTTTTAGAGGATTTTTTGTCTTAAAAGGTAAGATATTTTTTGTCTCAAAAGGTAAGATGTTTTCACAATTCAAAGTAATTTTAAACTTTTTTAGACATTGTGCAATTCTACAATATAATTTATAATTGGTTCAACTATTTTTGTTGTATGTATTAAATGATACTTGTTGAAGTAAAAATAATTTTTTAATTTTCACGCTTTTAGCTAAAATATCTTATATTTTGAAAAGAATGGAGTATAATTGTTTTGTTTGTTTTTGATTTTAGGGTTTGTTGTGGGAATCGTTTAGGAGAGAGATGGTGAATCAATCACTACATTAGCAGGAATAAAAGAGTGAGCACTCATTTCTTGGAGGTATTAATATTACACTATGTTGTTGATGGTCGTTCACGGAATTCCATAATCTCAGAGCACGTACATCGAAGGTTCTGAAGTGGAGTTCTAACAATTTAAAAAGAAAAAAAACAGTAAAAGAAGAGAGAGAAGAAAAAACCAATCTCTCAAACCTCCCATTTCAGAGACTATCAACAAGAGATTAAAAACTTTTGGACCCATGTGTCATCTGGTGATAGGAACAATTTATTATATTTATTTATATAATTTAATTTTAAATAAAAATAATAATATTATTACTTTTACATACTCTTACTCTTTACCGTTTCTCGCCAATGGACGTCATGGGGCCAAAACGGCAAGAGTTTTGTTGTATGGAATCTGGAAAATTTTGGCAGCGATATCTTCCCAATCTACACCACAATTTGTAAAAAATTTGCGCAGAAATGTTTTTAGACAGAGAAGAGAAATTGGATTAAGGGAAAAGCCTACTTAAAATATTATGTTGGATGAAGTCCATGAAAATATTTATCTAATCCAACCCCATAAGCCCAAACTCATGCTAATCATTCTAAAACCCTAAGCTAATGACTCTAGCTAATTACCTACGATATTTGCCGTCAATCAAAGGAAGTCAGAGAGAGTTGTCGTCGTTAGTAACAGAGAGAAGTAAAAATTAAGTAAAGAAAATCAGAGAAGAAGAAGAGAAAAGTTGAAGACGAGAATGACGTGAAGAGGAATGGAGACGGAGCCATCGCGGTGGAGAGGAGCTCCAACGACAATGATAATGGCGTGTAGACTTGGTCGGGCAAAGGTGGTGGCGTGATCCAGGAAGGAGCAGATCGGAGTTGTGATGAACGGAACCACCGGTGAGAGAGGAAGGAAAGGAGGGGGAAGAAGAAGCCAGAACAGCTTCGTTGTGATGATTTGCGGGGACGTTTCTAGGACGATCGGAAGGAATTATGATGAGATCTAGGCGTCGTTGGATAGGTCTCGTTTCCTAGTTTCTGGAACACTTTTCCGATCTGGAATCTGAGGCAAGGCCCGCCGGGAAATCTATCTGAAAGTTGAGCCAAAATCACTGTTTGAAAACCTATAATATATCTAAGTATAGTGATCTGTTTCCAGTTTCAAGATGAGGTTTTTGGAGGATGATTCCCGTAACATCAGAGCACGTATAGTCATGTTTATGGTTTCTTCGGACAGAGGACATGTCAGTAAAGCCATGGAAGTTTCAATCATCTCTGTTGGGGTTATACTTTGGGCGTGGTGAAGTTTACTTATTGCGCAAGTTTTAGCAGAATTGAAGTGCCAGTCTAGAGACAGTTTTGATGCACCCACTTTGAAAGTCCATTAGGAGATCTATATAAAGGCTGATTCTGGCTGGAAATTGGAGTTGCTCATGACACTACTGTATCAGAATCAACGGTCAGATTCTTAAGTGGACTGTTAGTTTGTCATTTACTGATATATTGTTAAAGATGGTTAATGCAGTTTTGTTCGAGCATAAAATTAATATATGTTTGGACAAACGAGCTTGAAATGAACTGTAAATTGGCAGGAATATTATGGACTTATAATATGAGATGGTGTCAAAAGAGAACTGGAGTTGGAAATTGGAAAGTCAGTAAAGAAAGGACAGAGACCCGAAAGCTTTGTGGCTAAGGTGAGGGTTGGGATTTGTGGATTCATATTATGCAATAGTCTAATTTGATGAATATGTGTGCTGAGTTTAGGAATAGTGATTGAGTGTTGAATGAAATGTTAAGTTAGTGATGTAGTATGGCCAAGGCATGAAAGTTATGTTATATTATATAAAGTAATATGTGATGTGTGGTGTGTAATGTCGGACTGAGGGTGAGGACATGGCGATCCCGCTAAAGCCCGTAAACCAGCTGACGAGCCAAAGGTGGCGTACGACCTTTCGAGGTGACGTCCAGCCCAAGTTGTCATGGACTTCGTGTCGAGATATTGATATATAATGTTGAGTTATGTGATATGTATGGTGATGAGTTATATGACGTATGTTAGGTTGATATCTTGTTAGATGTTAGGTTGAATCTTGTTTGACTATTACTAGGCTTAGTATATTTGTTTATTAAATTATATTATTGTTTAATATGGATTATGTGGGCAGATGTGATCTCCCTCACTAAGTAATTCTTCCCAGAATTGCTCACCCCTCTTTTTCCTCTTTTCACTGTGCAGGTGTATTTCTTATGTTGCAAGTTAGGACGCGAGACTAGGGCTCAAATCGGGGACGGGGCGTGTCACAATTTGTCATTATTCATCCGCCGGCTTGAGAGCTTTGTACAGCCGAATCCGAGATTGAAACCGTAATTCTACAAAATGTCAATCATCACATAAAACGATATTTCAAATAAATTATTTTTTTATTAGGTTATGGCCTTATGGGATACATGCGTTGACAAAGAAAATTGAATTGGAAATTAACTTTTAATGAAACAAAAATTGAAGTTATCATCAAAATGTAAATTAAACCACAACGCAAGAAAAGACAAGACAATTTCGGAACATAATGACCTAAGACAACATACGATGTACGTAGGAGGATTAGATTAAGCTCCAGCATTGTGACCTTGATTGGGTTGCGGTTGCGGTGCGGTCGGGTTAGCGATTGGAATTGCCAAGCCAACTGTCCCTTGATGTCGACCCATGCAGAAGCATCCAACACAACCACCGATGGCTACGAACACCAAGAATATGAAAAATGGTTGGTAGAAATAAATGTACATCGCTTAAGAATCTCTGGTTTTTAATTTAACAGAGAGAAACCGGTAAGCGAAAGAGAATGAGATGAAGAGGGAATGAAGAAACAAGAGAAGAGAGTTCATGGATTTATAAGGGAATGTTGTTGGTTTTGCTACTTGATGTTTTAGAAAATGCAATAGAAATGAAGGGCAAGTATTATAATATTAATATGAAAATTTAACAGATGATTTTTGTTTTTACCATCTTTTGGGGTCACAATGAGCCGTCCTATTAACCATATTGCAGGGGAAAAGACTCGATCTTGAAAGAGGTAATACCGATTCTTGGTTGACTTATGGATGCCAGTAGACCGCGGTCACTTCTCAAGATATTGAATAATTTATTGCATTAAATTGAATTTGTCTATAAATACCGTTTTATCATTATATATGTCTTAAGTTACTTCTTATATATATGAATGAATCTATGGAGTCTTTATTTTCTTATATAGTTATAGTTTGTGGTTTAGTTCATTTGGTTGAGATTGATTATTATCTGGTGAAAAAGGCTATATGAGTTTGAGCCCATTGTATAAGAAGTCGATATAATTTATCAAAATTTTATCACAAGTTTCTAAAGCATTATTGGTGGAATGTAAGAACTATAATGAAATTCTGAAACTGTACTCCATGAGACCAAGACGTACAGAAAACAATGGTCTCATACAATAACAAGTCAAGTCATGCTTTAAAGTTGATTGAGTTTAGTTCTTGTGTATTATTTTCTGGATTATATATATATATATATTTTTATTTTATTTTTTGAGAGAGAGAGAGATTTTCTGGATTATATATTGTATGATTGATTAATACGTTTGGCTGGCAAAAAAGTTTTAAAGAATACTTCTAGGACTAATTTATCCATGTAGGCTTCGTGGTTTCCACTTCTATCTTTGTAAATGTTACTAGGTTTTTTCTTGGCATGCTAACTTGTATCCCACGAAAACTATATTTCATTGCTTTTTCTATACCATTGTGAGGTTTCAAAAGGACAAATCTTTACCCCAAAACAGAACGGCCGATTAAACATGTTTAACCACGACCCAGCGTGCTGTCCGAATTTCTCTAAAATCTGCCAGTGATATTGAACCACTAAAACCAATATAAAACAGACGAACCGGCCAACAAACCAATCCAAACCGGCTTCTAAAAAAAATTCTACACTTTTTAATTCGAAAGTGAAACTCATCCATATCAATTTTTCGTTATCTTTCTCATAACGGAGGACTCAATCCAAAGGTTCATGACCGATTAGCCCAATACACAATCTTACCCCTAACACACGGAACCATGCATGACAAATTGTTCAACGTGTAAAAGTTACAATAGGATAGGAATCGAAACCATATCTAAGTGTATTTAATTACTAATCTCTTGGAACACTTCTACCTAATATTTTACTAAGCTATTCGGATCTTTCCAAACAATTGAGAGACTAGGTGCTCAAGCAATAACAAAACGATAAAGAGAATTTGCCATAAGTCTTGTGTTTTATTAAGATTGCGGATTACTTTCAAAGAGAAATACATAATGTGACAAATTAGAAAAGATAAACTCGAGGTACTCAAGTATAGCCTTAATTAAATGATTTCATTGTCTTAAATGAAGCGCACTCTTTCGAAGAGACTCAAACTGGGATCATTTGTAAGAATAAGTGTAAATCCCATTTCCACCTTGTGATGTTCCTTGCCCTCTTGAAACCAAACCCAAAATGATTATCACTGATCAAAGTTATATATGTAGGGCTTTCATTGTCTTAAATGATTATCACTGATCATTTTGGGTTTGGTTTCAAGAGGGCAAGGAACATCACATGAAGGTGGGATCTACACTTATTCTTACAATTTATCTTGTCTGCTTGAAAAGTTTCGCAGCTTCCCAAGTTGAATCTACATCACAATTGGTCATTATTCATCCGCTGCCTTGAGAGTTTGTAAGTTAATTTTTGTGTGTTAATTAGTGGTGTTGGTAAAACAAGTTTTGATGATGATCTTCCATATATGGGTTTCGAAACGTTTAGGAGTCTGAGCAATGGGTATATGCATACAATGATGTTTTGAGAGGTAAAACGCTTCAAGGAATCTCTTGCCCCTAAATTTTTTGTGTTCAAGCAGTAACCAAGAGATCCTGACTTCATGGAGAAAAGGAGTTTTAATGGCTAGCAAAGGATGTTTCAAAAATCATTTTATCATGAATAATCACTCATTGTCGTAGTTTGTCGTTCCTTTTTCTTGTATCAATCCCTTAGTGTTGGGGTTTTTCTCAAACTCTGTAACTCTTATATAACTTTTATGTCTGAGATCAATTCTATTTTCCGTTTGGTAACTAATGGATAATACAAACCTTCACTATAAAAAAAAGACATTCTTAGCTTACAATAAATCTCATGTAACGGTCATGACAGTATGTCAGAGCCGCAAGACCATCACATGTGATAAAGCCACTAATGTGATGGTCTTGCGTCTACTTGGAGCTAATGTTGGAGTACGGCTTTACTACATTATCCATGTGACCATGTCGTGACATTTGATTTGGTTATTTATTTTGATAGTTATCTAGTTTTACTTTTACCCAATTTTTCGCATAATTATGTTGTTGATAAATAACTGCAGAATCGTAGATTAATGAACCAGTCATTCTAGAAAATATCAATCCTCATATTTAAAATAAATTATACTTTGATAAGGTTATGGGAACAGACGTTGACAAAGAAAATTGGATTGGAAACTAAACTTTTGATGATACAAAAAACTCAAGTTATCATCAAAATGTAAATTATACCACAGCACAACAAAAGACAAGACAATTTCGGAGCATAACGACCTAAGACAGCATACAAGATTAAGCTCCTACGTTTTGACCTTGATTGGCTTGCGGTGCGATCACGATAGGGTAAGCGACTGGCCTTGTACATCCGCGACCCAAGAAGAAGCATACTGCACAACAACTGATGCATAAGAACACCAAGAATATGAAAAATGGTACGTAGATATAATAGTACGTCATCGCTTAAATCTCTGGTTTTTAATTTAACCGATATTAAACCGAGAGAAACCGGTAAGCGAAAGAGAAGGAGATGAAGAGGGAATGAAGAAACAAGAAAAGAGAGTTGATGGATATATAAGGGAATGATGTTGGTGTTGCTACTTGACGTTTTAGAAAATGAAATAGAAATGAAGGGCAAGTGTTCTATATTAATATGACAGAGTAAGGGAATATATATGTATCCAAACTCACATGAAAATTTTAACAGATGATTTTTGTTTTTATCATCTTTTGGGGTCACAATGAGCCGTACTATTACCCATATTGCAGGGGAGAAGACTCGATCTTGAAAGAGGTAACACCAATTCTTGGTTGACTTATGGATGCCACTAGACCGCGGTCACTTTTCAAGATATTGAATTATTTAGAATTAAATTGAATTTGTCTATAGATACCGTTTTATCATTATATATGTCTTGAGTTACTGTTATATGAATCTATATATGGAGTCTTAATTTTCTTATAGTTATAGTTTGCGGTTTAGTTGGTTGAGATTGATTATTATCTGTTGAAAAAGCTAGCTAAGTTTGAGCTTATTGTATAAGAAGTCGATATAATTTATCAAAATTTGATCTCGAGTTTCTAAACCATTATTTGTGGAATGTACAGGAAAAAGTGGTCCATACAATAACAAGTCAAGTCATGCTTTAAATTCTTTTGTAATATTTTCTGGATTATATTGTATGACTGATTAATATGTTTGGCTGGCAAAATAGTTTTTAAGAATTACTTTTAATTAGTATTAAGTTATTAACTTATCCATGTAGGCTTCGTGGTTTCCACTTCTATCTTTGTAAATGTTACTAGGTTTTTTCTTGGCATACTAACTTGTATCCCACGAAAACTATATTTCATAATACTCACATTGTGTTAAATCTGTCTTCGGCTCTCATTTACTCACAATTGCTTCTTTTCTTATTCAGTTTGAGACTTGAAAAACTGTTGCTGGTATTGTATTGCGAAACATATTTATTAATCTTGCTCTTGAGGTTTTCTCTTCTTCTTTTTTATCTTTTTTTTTTTTTTTGTTATCTTCTCTCTTGTGTGTACATAGGGAATAATCATCAGTTGCAAGATATGTTTTGATTACATTGGGAATCATATTGATGCTAAGGAAACTGACATTTCTCGCGTTTTGTTTTGCTGCCAAACAAACTCATTTACAAATTTAATGCCAATCATAGAATGATTTCGTACGTCCTACAAAATATACGTACCAATCATAACATAAAACGGTAATTCTTTGTAATATAAATTAATACTTGACAAGGTTGTTGAGGGATACAAATGTTAACAAAGGAAAACGAATGATTGGAAATTAAATTTCATTTTAATGATCAAACTGAAGTTATCATCAAAATGTAAATTAAACCAATTGCAAAACAAAAGAAAAGACAATTTCGGAACATAATTGACTAGACAGCATACGAGGTAGGAGGGTAAGGTTGAGCTCCAGCATTGTAACCTTGGTTGGCTTGTGGTGTGGTCGGGTATGCGGTTGGCATTTTCGAGCCACCGGGTCCGCCGTCTTTAGTTATCCCTTGATGTCGACCCATGTAGAAGCATCCTACACAACCACTGATGGCTAGGAACACCATGAATATGAACAATGGTAGCGAGAAATACACAACAATCATGGCTTAAAATAAGGTTTTAAGTAATTAAACTGATCGAGAAAAATCGTTAAGATAAGCTAAAGAGATAGAGATGAAGAGGGAATGGAGAAACATAGGAAGAGGGTTTCATGGATTTATAAGGGAATGTTGTTGAGTGCATGGTATTGACTTTATAAGAAAATGCAAGAAACATAATATAGTAATGCATGATGGGCAAGTGTTCTATATTAATATGATAGAACATAATAAAGGGAATTTGTGAATAAAAAAAGTTAGATGATCACATTAAAATTATAAGAGTGAGTTTTGTTAATTGATAAGTGCCGTTTTATTATTATGATCCAGTTAATCATTAACACTCATTATATATAAATTTATGGAAGTTTTTTTTTTTTTTGTCAACAAGCAATATGCATATTTGAATTCGGATGGCAAAACAATGATGGTACTAGTACAAACCATGTCCTATCTATGAATTTTTAGAATCTTAGGATCCTTTAATCATTTTTTTGCTTGTGGGTCGTTCATGTGGTTGAAATCGATTATTATCCGGTGAAAAAGCTAAATTGAGTTTGAGGCTATTGTATGAATTTGATATGCTTGTTGTATACAAAAGTTGATCTCGATTTTTAAACCATTATTAGCGGAATATAATAATTAAAATAAATTCTGAAAATGTACTCCAAATGTAAAGAATTCAATTTTCCTATATAGCAAGTAAAGTCAAGCTATTGAGGGTTGGTACGTACTGTAAGTATTTTTTTTTTTTTTTGGATTATATTGTATGATTGATCATATGTTTAGGCTGGCAAAACAATTTTAAATAATTACTTAATTAGGATTACTTTAGTTTCAACTATGTCTAATTGACTTGACTTCTCTGTGTAGGCTTCGTGGTTTCCACTTATATAACTTAATTTTCTTTTGGCAATTGAAAATTCAGAGCTTCATCTACAATTACAACTAAATTTAGAGATCTACTATAAGTTAATATTTTTTTAGATACTTCGGGTTGGTAACGAGGCGCCCATGTAAGTTGGAAAGGTTAAACTAAAAAGTTAGAAAAGGTCAAATGACATACTAACTTGTATCCCACGAAAACTAAATTTCATCGCTTTTTCTTTGCCATGTGAGTGAGGTTTTAGAAGGAATAAGACAAATCTTGACCACTAGATTCCCTTTCTACTTTTGTGCAAATGAAAAATTATAGAAGTTTGGAAATATAATGTAAAGAAAAAATAAAACGAAAGCAAAAAAAAGTAAAAGAAACGAAGAAGCTCGTTTTATTTTCATCATCGCATATTTTTTTTTCTTTTTTTTTCAAAAGGGAACAAAAACATCACATATTATTGATTACAAACCTTAACATTTTCAATTAGCTAATTTTTTTTTCTTTATTTCACATTATCATGTCAACCAAAAGCAATTTAATGACCATCATCGATTGTTACCTTTATGAGTTTTTAGGCATGGCGTCAAAAATAGCCGGCTGGTTAAACATGTTTCTATATGACAATGGTTTTAGAAAATTTGAGGAGTCTGAGCAATGGGAATACGCGCACGATGATCACTTTGTGAGAGATAACCTGAGCTCACTCATGAGATCGAGAAGGCCTTCAGGGCCACTCTTGCTAAAAATTTGGCTGACTTGGACAAGTCCTTCAAGGAATCTCCCCCTGATCCTTCAACTTTTTTCGATCTTAATGATCCTGTTTTCTTGGAGAAAAGGAAAGCTGTTTTAAAAGCTATGGCAGAGAAGAAAGCTTTAGGAGAGAAGAATGAATTAACAGAGGATGCTTCAAATCTCACCAGCTCCTGAATCCTTCTTGGACTTGTAATTTCTTTCTCTTGCAAATAATCAATCCCTTAGTGTTGGGACTTGTAACCTCAACTTTTATGTCTGATCTATTATATATTTCTGTTTGGTAATGAATAGTACAAGTTTGGCTTTCCGTATCAAGTAGTCTAGTACTTGGAACAAATGTGGAATGGCTTCACTACATTATCCGTATCGTGATTTTAGTTCAGTATCGTGATCTTCGACTGCTGTTACAACCAGATCTTTCCTAAGCTTTTAGGTGTGAGATTGAAATTGGAATTTTCAAATTGATAAATGTGAGAAATCTGTGGATTTTGGTTTGATGTAGTTAACTTAGCTGTTGCATTGGCCAACAAATTCGAATTGAAGATTGGATTGCTTGATGCTGATGTGTATGGACCATCTGTTCCAATCATGATGAATATCAACCAAAAGCCTCAAGTAAACCAAGGTAGATAGATAGATAGATATTACTTCTTGCATTTCGATTAGCGTATTGTTTACACTTTTTTTTCTTGGACTTGTAAATTTCTTTCTCTTGCAAAAAATCCCTCCTTTAGTGTTGGGACTGACTCCGAACATCCTTTGGAGTTCAATGTTCCTTGGCTATTGAATAGAACAGACAAGTCTTGTTCAATTTCTCTTGTTAAGATCATCTTGAGGAGAAAATCACTAATTTCAGTTTTGTGGTTTCCACTTGCATCTTTTTATAAACTATAGCTAGCATCTCCAATGTATTACTCAATTTTTCATTAGAAAATGCGCAGTTGAAGTTTACTCTAATGTATTATTTCATTTTTTTACTTCAAAAAAAATTATTTTTCTATATATTTTTAATTACAAATAATACACTTTATTTATAAAATTTACAAATTAACTCCATTATCTTTTTATTTTATAAATCAAAATCGTAACATTATGTTTTGTTATACTAATTTACAAATACATACACATTAGCTTTAAAATATGCACCTTTTAAAATTTAAATTCGTAATAATATTTGTTAACTTAGACATACATACACATTTTTAACAAAAAAAACTTACACAAAAATTACAATTTCCCACATTCTAATATAATATAATTATTTTGTTGCAAATTCTTGTGTTATGATAAAATTGTAACTATTTAATTAAAAAGAATATAAAACAAACAGAAAATCATCACCGAAATAAATCTTTACCTCTTAAAATAAAATTATTTTAAATTTGAAGGATCATTTTATAAATAAAAAATTTCAACTCCAAATTATAATGAAAAAATGATATTACTCTATATTTTAAAGAAAAAATGGGTTTACTCTATTTTGGAGTTGAAAATGAAATAAGATTGGAAAAAATATTATTCGAAACTGGAGCTTGGAATGAGATATGAAATGGGGTTGGAGATACTCAAGTGAGTTATAGATACCCTTCTCAAATATCTCACAACTATAATTATTTTACTTTCTTTTTTCTATTAGTTTTTCATTTATTTAATAGTAAGATACCCTCTAAGAACTCTGCGTTGCAGATGTTTTTGGCAAAAAAAAAAAGTTGGAAAATGTCAAATGACTACTAACTTGTAACACACGAAAACTAAAATTCATTGATAAATTATACGACGCGAGATTTTAGGAGGAATAAAACAAATGTTAAGCATTTTTTTAGCAAAACTTGATATAGTTAAGTTATTTGCAACTACACCGAATATAAGTATTATAACCTTGGTTGACAAAAAAAAAATATTATAAGCTAATAATCCATCAAAACTTAATCAAGTTATACATGGAGAAAATATTTTCTCCACACCTGGGCTAACGAGGGGATATAGAGAGGCCCTTATGTGGTCCAAGGAAAAAAGCTGATTATTTATTAAATAAGTTGTTATAAACCTATTAGGTGGATGTCTATTATAGTCCATGTTCTAGAACATTCTAGAATTACTTATTCTCTAAGTTGTACTTCCTCCCCAAGTATTTGTAATCCTATATATACTCTCTATTATTGATGGAATAACACAACACAATTCCTTCTCTCTTTCTCTTATTCATAACACGTTATCAGCACGATAATCTAGCCATCTGAACACAAAACCCTAATCAGTGAGCAAAACCCTAGCCGCTTGACCTAAGAAAGAATCTTTACTGTTTTCTCGATCTTGGAGCGAGATCTATGCCGAATCATTAACCGATGCCGTTTTCGATCTCCATCGACGGCAACTTCGACCTCCATCGAATGCCGATCTTCCATCGAGATAAGTACTCTCATGCTTTATAATTATCGCATCATGGTATTTAAATATACTCATGCTTCTAGGTCAAACAAATACATTATTTCATGCTTTAATACTTTTGCCGTAATTCTTTTTCCTATATAAATTATGAATCTAACTATAATGTTTTAATATGCATGATTCTTACCTATTGAAATAATGTTACGTAATTTTATAGCATGCTCATGTTCACAGTTAGATCATGCCTCACTATCGTTTTCTTTTTTTTCTACACGTATTTTGATGTTGCCCGATTCCTTTCATGATATGAAAATAATTAATTAGAAATTGATAAAAAAATCGTTCGTTGGTTTTGTAATATGGAAATCATTGATTTGGTATCCTCTTAATTCATTACATGAATAATTTATATACTTTATAACTTATTGGTTTGGTAGACTAAAAGAAAAAAAATAAATGGATTAAATTTGATTGCTTAAATCTCTATTGATGATGCTACCTCATGTTTGTTCGGTCCATGTTTTAGAATTAACATAATCAACCGTTGGTTTGGACTGGTTTGATAATTTGTTGGTTAGTGTAGGTTTGATAATCGAGATCCACCTTTTGTTCAATTTATTGCTTCATAACCCTCGATTTGAGTTGATTTGTTGAACATGTTTGTTTAATATATATTCCATGTGTTCATGCTTTATGATCGATCATTCTTCATGATTTATAATTGTCGATCTGACATTATTATGATCGGTTTATAAAATCTAGATTTATGAATGATATACATAATAATTTTGTCACTCTGAGCATGAATTTGTAAATTTGTTAGTTTAAAACTATTTGGATCAGTAAAAGCGTCTAGCCGATGTTTTATTGTTAGATCTTTATTAATTTACGATTGATCATGTTTTGTTGGCAGATTCAATATATTTTCTTTGTTCGAATATAAAAGTCTAGCCGATGGAGACGTTCGAACCGTCTAAGCAAAGACATTGTCTCAGTCATAACTCAGCGCATTATCAAAAGTTCGGAGAGATTCGTCCCCAATCGAGGTCTCCGTTACAGTAGAGGTAACTACCGCATGTGCTTTATAAATTATGATCATCGCATCATGATCATATTTTAGATAATAAAATTATCCATGCTTTAAGAGTTGGGCATGCTTCTATCACGTTTTAATCTTAACATGGCATGTATAATTCTATGCATCAATTATGTCTCGATAACTAATGGATTCCATCTGGTCTTTAATATTCACATGTTTTATGACAACTATTTATACCCACTAGATTTTGTCCATGAAGTATAGACCGAAAAAGATTGATTTAGAATTTGATTAAGCAAATCTTGTGAGATTGACACATGTTTACTTATGGCTTTGTTGATTCACCGAAATTGAGAATTGCTTTTAAATGATTGTTATGTGTTGGTCTGATTGGTTTAATATTATGATATCATAGTGCTTTAGACAAATCGATGTCTATCTTTATTATTAAAATAAATACGATAGTAAATTACAATGATCGATATATATTTTCGTTATTGGTTCATGTTTAATACATTAATTCATGGCACATAATACGCTTATTGGCATTCATCCAATACTGTATATATGATCGACTCATGCTTATTAATTTGGCTGATTTATAATTTATGAAGTGATCCTCTGTTTTGAATAATGATTAATCGATCATGTAGTATCATGTTATTAGAGTAAATTTTGAGTTAAGTTCTAATGATTAATGTTGCATATTTATCTATTGGATTTTTATAATAAAATCACATCGAGATGATTATGATCCATTCCCTGAAGTGAATGTGACATCTTATACAAAAAGAAAAAAAAAAGATCACACTAGTCAAAGAATTGGCTATAGAAATTGACTTGAATGGTCAAGATCAAGATCAAAAGTTTCTTTCAAGAACTTAGATTCTCACCATAAGTGAGAAAAGAAAAATGATAATAAGCAAGAGATATTCCAATAATTTGGAAATTGAAAGAAAATAGTGAATGCTCCAAAAGAGCACATAAAAGCTATTGCTTATGACCTAAGTAGGGTATGTTACTCTAAATGAGTAAATTCAAGATTGATAACCCTACAGTATTATCATCTCGAGGGGGAGAGTTAAAGAATCTCATGTACATGATAAGTGACATATCCAGAAGATTATGTTCAGTCCTTGATTATTAATGTTCACTACAAGTGATATCAAGATTATATTCACTATTCTTCAAACAATTCTCAAAGAAAAAGTGTGATCATCAAAATGTGATATTTAAGATTACAAGACTTGAAAGTCTGTAAGTGAATGCAACTCAGTTATGTTGAGAGAATATCTCTAATGCACAAAATCGTAAAGCAGTCATTTTATGACACATAAAAGAAAAAGACCAGACAAACAAAATCCGTCAAGGAAGTGACTACTAAAGTGATCGTCTCGGTCTTTGTTTTATGATAACTCCCATAATTAGCTTTGAATTTCCGAGAAATAAATTCTAATGATAATATTCTTTGAAGGGAGTAAGTGATTAGCGAAGCAAAGTAAACCAGAAGTTTACTACGAATGTAAAGTAAACAAGAAGTTTACTAAGATTAAATATTTGGTTTAACCGGATTGGTCATCCTGGTTTAATGATGATGCGAGAAATTATGAAAATTTATGTGGACATTCTATGAAGATCTAGAAGATTCTTCTTAATGATTTATCATATGTTATTTGCTCAGAAAGCAATATGATAATCTGGCTTTCACCAGATAAATAATTTGGAATCTAATAGTTTTCTGAAATATTTACAAGGAAATGGTTATGGGCTGATCACCCACCATGTGAAATTTTTCTTTCTTATGGTTATAATAGACGCATCGATTCAGTGGACGCATTGACTCGATTAACGCATAAAGTCGATGGATGCATCGACTAGATATTCACATTTATCCTTGTCATCAAACTGCAACCTGAAGTTTGCAAGGTTATTTGATATTGTTGGTGAATTCACATCTCAAGTTTTTTTATGATTATTCTATGTCCACTGGAATAAGTGTTGAACATCCCGAAATTCATACACAAAAATGGTTTACTACCATTGATTCGCATCAAGCCAATGAATAAATAATAGTTCTCCCCATCAATATTTGTTTAGGGTCAGAAACCAAAATGGTTCCCATATGAGAATCTTTAAGTATGAAAAGTGCTCCACCACAATGCTCTAAGATGGAACCTCAAAGGAGTATATAAATATATGTTGGACAAGAATGATAAGTAAGTGTCTAAAGCCATCCCAAAAAGATTTATCTAAGGCTCGACTCATAGACTGCATTTTAATGAATCAGTTTTTCCAACATTAGGGGGAGAAGGTAAAATAGCTGGAAAAAGATATAAGTATCTATGAATTATCAATGATCCTCGGACTAAATGATGAAAATTAGAAGTCCAAAAGATAATTCCAAGTTTAGCGTATTGATTGCCAGACGCATTTACTGACTCAAATAGAGTGATGTAATCACCTATACCAGCTGTATATGCTCTAATTATAATTAATGTCCCAGAAAGACAATATGAAACTGCTAGTGAGTCTAAAGATCGCATGAAGCGTGATAGACCTATTTGGTTCCAAATATAAGAATCCTCATAAAAGAAAAAGAGCATATAATTAGAATGACCAGATCGAGGAAATAAAGATTTCAAATGATCTCTCCAGAAGAGATCGAATGAGCTCTAGAAGAGACATAAATATGACGAATAAATATATTCAAGTACTTGACAATGAACAGAGCTAGCTAGCTATGTCATGTTTGAAATAAGATGGAACCGAAAAGCAAATCGACGTCGTAATATTTTGCATGCTATGAGCAGTTGATATTATGAAAAAGAGGATCATAAGAAAAGTCTATTGAAAAGTGTACACAAAGTAATGATTGGCCAAATAGAATGGAAGAAAATAGACATATAATCTCTTGCAGAGAATTAGACTAGTAGTCTATGCACGTGAAGTGTAAAACCAGTGGAAGATAAATGAGTCTTTGTGTGAAACAATAGTGAAATTGTCACAAAGACAAAGAATTTTTATGAAGGGATATGTTTTCTTGTGGTGGATGCAATATTTATAAGTCTGGAAATATGTTATTAAACACTGGATAATTACTTATGATTGCAATCCTTGAAATATGTGAAAGATATAATCCCCAAAAGATTAAGGATATCGAAATTATGTTCCCGGGAACTCTACTCAATTGAGATTGAATAGAAAATATGTAACATGGGGTATAATCAAGTATTTATCAAAAGATTTTGATAAAGTGATTTTTAATTAAAGATCATCGAAACTCCAGCAGAGTTATCAAGTAGTACGATGATAAAATATCAGTGGATAATGATATTTATGAAAGTCTGAGAAAAATTCAATGTAAGGAGATTTCGTAAATGATTTGCTATAATAGCAATGTATGTGATGATTTGAATACCACTAGAACTCCTTAAGAAATTAATATATGAAGAAAGGATTTGAGAATATACCTTGGAAAGATAAATTTATCTTTAGATATATCAAGTTGAACATCTAACGCAAAAGATGTTATCTCAATAAATCTTTAGAGGATTTTTACAGAAAATGCTCATATATGTTTGGTCTTGAAGTACCATACATAAAATACAATGAGATTTTGTATGATAAAGGAAAAGATGGCATGGACCAGAAGTCCAATCATCTGAGATATCATATGACAAATTATATGAATTTTAAGGCTATGTTTATAGTAATTTTGATAGATCGGAATTCATCTCCCGAAGAAGATTTTTCCGAGGGGGAGATATATAATGATGAACGTGGATGTACTCTTTTTCCTTTATCATAGTTTTTTATCCCATAGGGTTTTTCTGTGAAAAGGTTTTTAACGAGACATCAAAGAACACGCAAATGATAGACACTTAAAGAGAAATATTATCATTACAATGATATATGAAAGTCTATCAATTTCCCAAATGTATATCATACATTGATGATATCGAGAGAAACAAAGGGAATGATTAAGATAAATCATCTGAAAGATCCATGAGTTGCAGAAGAAAGACGATGTACATGTTCTACAGATTCGTTCAAGTGAAGCTTTGGCAGACTTATTTTCCAAGACACTTCCAGTTAGTACTTTCAAGATGCAAGTTCAACATTTGGGTACGTCGTCACAAAGATATCAAGTAATGCACTCATCAGGGGGAGAAATAGCGCGTTGCACTCTTTTTCCCTTAGCCATGGTTTTGTCCCAATTGGGTTTTCCTGGTAAGGTTTTTAATGAGGCAACATCTTATGCGCATTAGGATTATTTTTACTATAATGACATCCAAGGGGGAGTGTTATAAACCCATTAGGTGGATGTCCATTATAGGCCCATGTTCTAGAACATTCTAGAATTACTTGTTCTCCAAGTTGTACTTCCTCCCCAAGTATTTGTAATCCTATATATACTCTCTATTATTGATGGAATAACACAACACAATTTCTTCTCTCTTTCTCTTATTCATAACATAAGTTATTTATTACACAAAACATAATTATTATTATAATCCAACAAAACTTAAATAAGTTATTTATAACACAAAACATAATTACTATAACTTGACATCCATCAGACTCGCGAAACCACCGTTCACACTCGCCGGATTAGCCTAGCCACTGGCCTGTTCGCCGCTCCCTGTGCTTGCCAACGGATCACCAGACTCTGTACTAACCAGGGCCGGCCTTGACCTAACACCGGTGACGCATCCGGCGTTAGGCATCAATATAGCTTATTAATTTTAAGGGCATCATTTTTTTAAAAGTACTTTGTATCCTAGTGGTAAAACATAAAAAGAGTTTGCAATAGGTGTTAAGTTCAAATCCTAGTTTATGAAACATAAGTAATTTTTTTTATTTGTATTTGTAATGGGGCATCAAAAAATTTTTTGGCTTTAGGCAGCCCAATACTCAGGGCCGGCCGGCCCTGGTACTAACCGTGCTTGTCGTAAGAGTAGGACCGTCATCCATGCCTTGGTCGGGGAGCATCATCCCGACGTTCTGAAAGCCCTGGATCAATTGCTGGTAATCCACTACTCGAGCAAGTATTGCTTCTAGCTCCTCGAGTTCGAAAACCAAGTATAGTCCACGATAGAATCCAAGCTCTGCATGATCAAAGAGATAGACGCTATGGCTGCAGCTCTCATGTCATCTATTTTTCACTTGGAAAAACAAAAATTAAACTTCAAGAGTTGTAGAATAAGAAAAAAACGAGAGAAACGATTAAGCGAGACGTTTCCAACGAAGATCAATATAACAAATAAAACGAGAACATATTGAGATTTTTTAAAAGAAGATCAATAGAAGAAGAAGATATGCAACGCTTAACTCGATCTGGCTGGTGCCGTGGCTAGGTCCAAGTAGAATTTCTTTCACTTCGAAAAAAAAATCCAGTTTTATTAAAGTTTCAGAATCAAAACATTGGTTTCCTCAATAAATCAAGATCTCTTCTAAACGATATATCAACAAAGAGAATAAAACCCAAGAGATAACAAAACAAAAAAAATGACATCATCATTTCTCAGCTCATAGATTTTAAACCCCCAGCTTTCAAGAGTTGTAGAATAAAAAACGTTGATTTTCTCCATAAATCAGGCTGTATTAAATGATATAATCAACAAAAAGCTAAAACCCAAAGAGATAGATAACAAAAAAACGAGAAAAAATTAATGGAAACTGTTTCACGGAAGATCTCTATAGAACCAAAATAAAAACAAAAACAAGAGAAACGATTAAGCAAGACTGTACCAACGAAGATCAATAGAACAACTAAAACGAGAACAGATTAATCAAAAAAAATTCAACGAAGTTCAGTAGAAAAAGAAGAAGAAGAAGAAGATATGCAATGCTTACCTCGATTGACAGGTGCAGCGGCTAGGTCGGTCCAAGTAGAGTGAGCGGATCGATTTTGTAGTGGTGAAGCCAAAAGAAAAAGTTAGGGTTTAAGTGCAAAATGATAGTCATGCCCTTGTATTTGTCTTTTTGTTTCCTAGTTGGGTTTAGAGAACAAAGAGATATACTATATGGCTGAAGCTCTCATGTCATCCATGTTTCACCTAGAAAAACAAAAATTAAACTTCAAGAGTTGTAAAAAAAGATTGTCGTCCGCAAAGAGAAGATGAGATATCAGAGGGTTAGCTCTAGCGACTTTCAAGCCTGTAATCCGTTTCTCTTCTTCCGCCCCTTGTAAGAGGGATATGAGTGCTTCTGTACATATTATGAACAGAAAAGGAGAGAGAGGATATCCTTGGCGGAGTCCTCGCGATGGCTGTATCCTACCTTTTAATGAGAATCTGGTATGAGACCGAAGAGATACATAACATTAGTAGTTCGACCCATTTCTTTGTAAAGCCCATCTTTAGCAAAGTGCTTTCAGAAATCACTATTCCACCCGATCATATACCTTGCTCATATCTGTTTTGATGGCCATAAAATTAGATTTGCACATCGAGCTAGTGCGTAAGGCATGAAAGTTCTCTTAGGCTAGCAGGATGTTGTCCGTGATCAGACGCCTAGCCATGAAGGCCGATTGTGTCTCCGATATCAAATTCGGGAGTGCTAGCTTTAGCCTCTTACACATGAGCTTTGAGATGATCTTATAGCTCACGTTCCATAAGTTGATAGGTCTGAATCTAACATTTTCTTTGGCCTCTGTTCTTCTTTGGTATCAAGCAGATGTTTGTCTGGTTAAGTCGTGGGTCGAAACTCGTTTGCCAAAATTTTCGATAGAGTCTCCTTGTCATACTGTCTGGCCCAGGTGCTTTATCCGGGTTAATTTCAAACAGAGCCTCTCTAATTTTATCTTTGGTAGGATCTTTTATAAGATTTTGATTCGTTGTCTCAGAAGCTTTCTCGATAATAAACCAGAGTGAAGATTCTTGGTCTTGCGGACCAGAGGTTGTGAAGATTTCTTGGAAGTATTGTGTCGCCACTCGCTCGATTGTCGGAGCGCTTTCCACCCACGCTCCATTTCGGTCTTTAAGACGAAGGATTCGATTCCTTGTCCTTCTTTGTTTTGTAGAAACATGAAAGAATTTGTATTTTGATCTTTTTCTTTACGCCAAAGTTGACGACTTTTTTTGCTCCAAAATTTTTTCTCCTTGCGGAACGCAGTGCACAATCGTTTTCTAATATCTTATATTTCCTCCAAAGTAGTAGTCTGCATGCGCTCGGTCTAACTCATTCTTTAGCTTTTCTATAATTCTTGTCGTATTAGTTGGCAGGGTTTTCTTCCATTTGGAGATATGTTTATGACAAGCGGCTATTCTGTGGTGGAAACTCGCATGTGAGGTTCCGTTTAGTTGGTTCCATCCCGAGACTACCGCTTCTTTAAAACCGGCTTTTCCTACCAATCTCTTATCAAAACGAAAGCTTTTCTTAGTCATTTGCGGTCTCGCTTTGATACTGGCCAAAATTGGTCTATGGTCTGAACCCCACAATTTCAAATACTCCACATTAGTGTGGGAAAAAATATGATGCCATTCTTCGTTTTCAACTGCTCTATCTAAGCAACACTTGACTTTTCCACCGGTTCGACGTCCCACCCAGGAAAAAGAGTTGCCCTTGTAAGAAAAGTCGATCATCTTGCAGTTATGTAGCATGTTGCGAAATGGAATAAAGGAGGTTTCCGCTCTCCTCCTCCCACCCCTTTTTCATGGTTTTCGGTAATCTCATTGAAATCGCCTATAATGAACCAAGCGCCGTTTCGGTTCAAACTTTTCCTTGTGAGTCTTTTCCAAAATTCTTCTTGTCTTTCTACCACCGGGTCTCCATAGATGAAAATAAAAAAAATTATGACCTTCTAAAGTGGATTCAACATCAATCATACGATCATCAGAATAAGAAATAACAGTCTTTGGGTCGTCCTTATAGAATAGAGCTAAACCTCCGCTTCTCCCTCTCGACTAAACGGTACACACATGGTCGTAACCAAAAGATACTTGCAGATCTTGTAGAAAATGACGACGATTTTTAGTCTTAGATAAAAACAGAAAATTAGGACGAAAACGCCGGTGTAATTGTTTTAGGTGTTCTTTCGTCAAATGGGCTCCCGCCCCTTGACAATTCCATGCTACTATGTTCATTTTGGTGTGTTGAGTGTTTTTTTATATTCCTTCAACCCGGACGTTTATAGTGATATGTTTGGCGTCTTGCTAACCATAAATTGATACTCCTCATCAAGAGGGAATTTTGTAGAGTTTTCCACACTGAGTGTTCAAATTATAGTGAATGTAACCAATTTATACAACAGACAGCTTAGAGCATAAGCTTGATTAAACTTAATAACTTGGCAAAGAGCTATAAGACCTTAATTTTACGATATTTAGTGGTCAGAGAAGCATAAAAACATAGCACATTGCTAGAAAAGTTAGGACTAGACAACGATCTAGACTTCATCAAACGCCTTTCACTTGAGCTTGATAATAAAGTATTCCACCCTTCACCAAAACCTCCAAACACAACGAGACAAGTTCTTCGAGTGTTCGGCTTATCTTCGAACGATGGACCGTCGTCGAGCCTAGACCAGATCTGGAGCCTTAGATGGTCGGGACTAAAGCGAACGAGCCGCACATGAGCTCTTGCCGGAAAAAAAGAGCACCGGTTTGAGGCGTATGCTTTGAAGAGAAATTATAGATCTAAAATGCTCAGCACTTGACTAGATTTAAGATGTCTGAAAACAAAAGCAGATCTTAGCATAGAGCTAGAAGATTTTGGAGTATAGAACCATCGCTGCTGCGGAGCTTTTTCTTCAAAGATTTTTGTCTTAATCTGAATTCGCAAAACCCTTTTCTTCACCAATGACCCCTTTCTTGAGCAGATCTGAAATCTCACCGGAGGAGACTAGGCCTTTAAAGCTCGAACGAGGAAAGTCTTAGCATAGAGATACGATGGTCACCATATGAGACAGAGCCGGTGATGCAGAACCTTCGATGGGTACAGGCTTCGCCCTTTGAGTCGCCGGAATCAGCGAAGGAGGAGAAACGTGCAGCGGAGAAAAGAAAAACGTGCATCGGAGAAGAGTGTATAACCGGCGGAGGAAGAGAGAAGAAGAAAACAGATGGAGGAGGAAGATGAGGTTTTATCTAAGTTCCCCTGCTTTCTTGGAGAAAAGGAAGGCTGTTCTGAAAGCAATGGCAGAGAAGAAAGCTTTAGGAGAGAAGAAAGATTTAGCAATGCGTGCTTCAAGTCTCACCATCGCATGAATCCTTGGACTTGTAATTTCTTTCTCTTGCAAATAATCCCTGCTGCCTTAGTGTTGGGACAGACTACCTCTCAACTTTTATGTCTTATCTATGCTATCTTTTCTTTGGTAATGTTTGGTTATGATGGATTTGGGGCACGAATATCAATCTTTTTGCAACCTTTTGCATTTTCTCGTTGTTGTTACACCATTTACCTGCATTTTGAGAATGAAGAGTGTTACCATTACCCATTTTGAGCAACTTTTGATAATTGGGATGATTCATATCTTAGTTTCCTTCCATATTGTATGCCTTACACCATATAATCTGGATGTTTTTCTCTGATTGTTATAACAAAAATCCATGAACCATTTTCTTCAACGTCAAGACCAGCAACCCCTTGTCTTTCCTATTTCAGTCATCCCATGAACAGGCTAGTGGAAGACTTCTTGTTCAATTTATTTGGTAGGATCGCAAGATATTGTAGAAATCATCTCATGAACAAATTTATCCTACAAACTTTCTTTGGTTTTGTGGTAAATAGTAGATAACTCTACCAAAACAATAATTTCTCTTTCTTTATTGAAATCTTCTGTATTCTCAATTTTTGTGTATCCTCGGGTTAAAACACGATTTATAGCCCGTAAAGTTGACAACTTTACTTGATTTGCTTCTCCATTGCTTGATTTTGAATCGAGTCTGGCTTCAAAGTGGTTTTTGTTTTGTTCATCTTCATCTATTGGGTGCAATCTCGTCATCTTCCTCTTGTTCAGGGTTTTAGGGATTTAGCAACGCCTTCTCCTAAATTACCCTCGTGACCACTCTCTCTCCCATGGCCATCGTCGCGCTTCTCCGGTCTCTCTGTCGCCGTGAACTCAACGCAGTTACAGTCTCTGCCTACAAATTCGTATGAAAAAAATTGCTCCTTTAAATCTCGTTCCTTTCTTGTGTACCTTCTTAGCTTTGAGATTTGAGGTTTAAATCTCTGCCCTTTTTCGTTTTTACAGAGCTCTATTAGCTCCGGCGGGAGGACGACGGAGCTCCGGTTGAATGGAGTCAGAGATATCATCGCCGTTGCTTCCGGTAAAGGCGGAGTTGGAAAGTCCTCAACAGCTGGTACATCAGATCTTTCCTAAGCTTTTAGGTGTGAGATTGAAATTGGAATTTTCAAACTGATGATAAATGTGAGAAATCTGTGGAATTTTGGTTTGATGTAGTTAACTTAGCTGTTGCATTAGCCAACAAATTCGAATTGAAGATTGGATTGCTTGATGCTGATGTGTATGGACCATCTATTCCAATCATGATGAATATCAATCAAAAGCCTCAAGTAAACCAAGGTAGATAGGTAGATATATATGTTACTTCTTGCATTTCGATTAGTGTATTGTTTATACTTTACTGTAATCTCTGTGTTTGAAGATATGAAGATGATTCCAGTTGAGAACTATGGAGTTAAGTGTATGTCAATGGGACTTCTTGTAGATAAAGATGCACCAATTGTGTGGAGAGGTCCTATGGTGTGTTTCTTTTTCTAGATCCTTTGTAGAAAATCCGATGAAGGTTAAAACTTTTTCTTTGGTAATCAAGATTGTGATGTTGTTGCAGGTAATGAGTGCTCTTGCTAAGATGACTAGAGGAGTTGATTGGGGAAATCTCGATATACTTGTTGTCGATATGCCTCCTGGAACTGGTGATGCTCAAATTACGATATCCCAAAATCTGAAACTCTCAGGTATATATATATATACATATCTCGTTGTAGCTTTATCTACTTGTGTTTGATTAGACAAATTGTGTAGCTATCAGAGTGTGGTGATGGTTTTCCAGGTGCTGTAATTGTATCAACTCCGCAAGATGTTGCGCTTGCTGATGCTAATCGAGGAATCTCCATGTTCGACAAAGTTAGAGTTCCTGTACGGTCATCTATATCCCCCTCACTATTTTTGCGTGCTTGGAATCATATATTTTGTCTTAGCTGCTTAACCTTTCGGCATTTTTATACTATAGATCTTGGGACTTGTGGAGAACATGAGTTGTTTCGTTTGTCCTCACTGTAACGAAGCTTCTTTCATATTTGGGAAAGAAGGAGCACGCCAGATGGCTACAAAGAAGGGTTTGAAACTCATCGGCGAGGTAAATAATCTAAAGCCAAAACTGATGTTTTTGCTTTTTGCATTATAGTCTTTTAGATTCTCTCTGTGGCCTTGCAAGATAAATATTATCGGTTGTTTTTTTTTTATAGATTCCACTGGAAATGAAAATCAGAGAAGGTTCTGATGAAGGTGTTCCTGTGGTTGTTACTTCACCTGGTTCTGTAGTATCAAAAGCTTATGAAGATCTAGCTCAAAACGTGGTGAATAGACTCAAGGAACTACGAGATAATCCAGAGAATGAGATTCAGATGAAGCTAAACGTTCCACATTCTAACCGCTCGTCATAGAACTAGCCATGTGAACAAGAGGCATACAACCCAAGTTTTGTCTTCCTGCTTCACCTTCTCAGATTATTGTACGAAAGAGAGTGTCTGCAAAGAGAAGAATGTATTTGCAGAGGAAAAAAGCAGTAGAGCCACTCACTCTTTCTGAACAATGTGAATCAGCAAATCAATGTGGAGGCCTACATTTATTAGATAGGAAGATGAATCTGAATAAGGCATGTAGAGATCACTATAGATTTGGAAAAAACATATAATGTTCTGTAATAAGATCACTATAGATTTGAAAAACAAAATTCAGTGTTGAGATCACATTCAAAATGTAAGATGAGATCACCAAATTATCCCTTCATCATCTGCTGCTTCTTCTATATCTTGATCTACAATTTCACGGTCATACGCATCTTCATTACTGTAATCCTCGTTCCAATCTGGTTCTTCTTCTTCTTTTTCTTCAGACTCCTGAGGTTTCAAAAGGCTTTCTTCACTGGTCTCCTCTGAATATTGCACGTGGTCACCTACAACAACTGGTTTCTCTAACTTAGCTCTCTTTGGAGAGTTTTCCTACAAAGATGTGAATACATGGACATAAGAGACTAGACAAAGAAACAAGGCGTCTATTCTACACCAAGAAGTATAGTTTGGATTCTATATAAAAGATATTTTACGAATGGAAAGCAGCTAGTCGATAAAGAGACAGATAACGGTGGAATCAGGGATAAACTTACAGCATCAAATAGCTCATCCAGGACATCATAATTTATTTGTAAACTCGGTCTCTGTATGAGGATCAGACAAGCAAGGGAACATATGTAAGTCAATAAGGAATATCCAGAGATATAGAAAAGAAAAAAGTGCAATATCTTTATAACATGAAACCATCTAGACACTGTGTCAGAGAGAGCGAGCTGAAGGTATAATATCGCTGACCTTTTTATTTTCACTTTCTGCATTGCTTTCGGTTCTGGTCAAGGAAGTTTTCTTACTAGGAGCAGTCTTATTAATAGGATCTTTCTTTTTCCCGGTGGTCGGTTTCCTCTGCTTTCCCTGATAATCGATACAAAATGAAAAGATCATTAGCAAGAACATCAATGTTACGTTAGCAGAAATTAAGAAGATCGAAGACTGATAAAGAGTGAAAAACCTTTTGGTATTCGGGATTCATCATTTCCCATGCTATTTTCTTCAGAAGGAATTCTTTCTTATAATTTAGATGAACAGCAACCTGAGGAGCAGCAATATCCATCAAAATCAGAACAAGGCTACATATATTCTTTTTCTTCAGAACCTAATATGATCAAACATTTTATAGAGCAGAGAAGAAAGTAAAAACTTGAATACCAACACAAGAAGAAAAAAATAGTTTTTGACTAGGTTATATGGTCGGAATTAAGTGAAAAACTAACACGGTACGGACTTACATTTTAACAACAGCTGGCTTCACCATTATCCAAGAACAATTGTTGGGTTACAGAGACTAAAAACCATAGATGGGATTCAAATTAGACTAAAATTCAAGATATGTTTATGATTTGAATACATGTGTGAAATACATGAGCTACAATAAGCATCAATTCAAAACATTAAGGCAAGACATAATCTTTTTACCTCAGCATCACTGATATCAGATAAGTCGTCTGCAAGATCACCATCACGGTGTCGAGAAGAAGAAACTCCTGAAATGTAAATCACATCATCGTTTAAGTATTTACCGGAAAATAACAAATACCCTACTACGTAATCATCATAAACATAAACAATTCAAAGAAAATCTTTGCAAGTTTACCTTTTTTGCCACATACTTTAAGGTTTCTAGCCAATGACTTAGATACTAAAGCTTGACTAATAATTTTAACCGGAGTAGTGTTTTTCAAGGATAAATTTACTGATTTCCCCACCTGCAATTGATATACAAACGATTAGAACACATTCAAAATATGGTTTCTATGCAAAGATGCATATTCTACCATCAAATGAGAAATTCACAATCTTGATTCAACCACACATAATTCAAGAAAAACAAAAACTTGCTCATTGCATTACCAAAACAATATGATTGTCCGCATCGAATCATATGTAATTCAGATCCATTAGTATTTATAAATAATGCTCCAAAAAGAAACAGATTTTAACGAGTACGAACATCGAATCCACGCATCTGACATGTAAATCAAATGAAATCAGATCAAAAAACGAAGAAAGATGGAAAATTTTACCATAGTTCACAAACCCAATCTGGCAAACATCGATCGCCGGTGAGAATTAGGGTTTTAATTTAAATATTCCGGTAAGATATTCGATCCATGAACACGAGACCGACCTGTGAGAAAGGTGGTAATTTATAATTTTTCCTTTCAAAAAAGAAAAATCGAATGACACGTGTCTCAATAAAATTGGTTACAAGCTTTGCCGACTATGCACATATACACTTTTAATAATATGATATTTTCTAATTGTTACCCTCTTATTATCAAATTCTTCAATTTGCCCCCAAAATCTTTTTTTCGTTCCTCTTTCTCTTTTGCTACTCGCTGCTCTAGGGCTAGGGTTCAGGCAAGCATCGATCTTTTCTTCTGTTAATCCAAATTGAGGTTTTCTTCTTCTTGGGTTCGGTGAATTTCGCTACGAAATTTTCAAAATTGATTCCTTTTTTCTCGCTAGAGAAGTTGTTCTTCGTCATTGTTATCATGGATTTGTTGTTTGATCTGCTTACATGCAGTATTCGTTTTCGTTTCTGGGTCATAGCACATGAATCGTTTCATGAATCTTTCACCAGTTTTTCATATAAATTTGCAGTCTTTACCTTTGGTTAGAGATAATTTTCTGATTTAGTGAACTTTCAATCTTTTTTGAGTTCGTGTCTCTGTATCTTTTGCAGTCATTGATCTGTTCTTACAATTCTTGTTAAGGTTTACAAAAATCTTACATAAACACAATTTTATCATGTTTTCAGAATCCGTGTAACAGTCTGTTTACAAGCCTTTTCATTGATCTGTTTCAGAATCTTATGTAAACACGATTAGATTCTGTATTCAGAATTCGTGTAACAGTCTAGGACCATCACTGTTTACATACTTACCAATGGATGGAATGTTGAGTGGGAATGTTTCTGGCAATGAGAGGAATGGTTCGTCTGTCTTGAGTAATATACATGATAATGAGGTTATCCCTTGGTATTTTTCAAGAGAAGAGATTGAAAAAAACTCACCATCAAGGCGAGATGGTATCGATTTAAAGAAGGAAACGCGCATACGCAAGTCATACTGTACATTTTTGAAAGAACTTGGAGTGAAATTGAAAGTGTAAGTTCTCTTTTCTTACCTGCATTTGTTCTGCAGGTACATGTATCTAGTTTACTTTCTACCTTGAATTGGTATTTCGTAGATTCACAATCTTTAATTACAAACATGTATCTGTTTGACATATAGGCTTTGGTCTGTTAGAAATTCTATAGTACGATTTGTTGCAGTCAATTAGGGGAATTGATACTCTGAGGTAGTTTATTTTAGCATTGGGTTTACACACCTACTAACAAAAAAAAGAGTTAAGCTGGTAATGATATACATAGTTCCATCTGAATTTAAGAAGTTTTGTTTCCTTCGATGAATGTGGCTGATATCAATCTCTCGATGCAGTCCCCAGATAATGATAGCAACTGCTATGGTATTCTGTCACCGATTCTTCCTTCGTCAATCACATGCAAAGAATGACAAATGGGTGAGTTTAGTTGGATGTGAACGAAATGGTTGCCTAGGAAATATATGGTCTTTAGTCTCTGTTTTTTTTTTTCTTTAGTGGAACTGTGAGTCTATTAGACTATTAGGTGTCCAGTGTTTTAAAACATCCCACCTCCTCGAGGTTCCTCTATATATTGTTCTAGAAAAAGTGTAATAGTAGATTGATCGGATGAGTTTACCTGATTTTCTTCAAAGAAAAACCAGAGGTGATAGAGATCAAGCTCTCTGTTTTGTCGGTTTGGATAGAGGTGCATGGTTAATGAATTTGTGGTTGCTTTGCGATGAGTTATTCTTCTAGAGCAGAAAGAACAACTAGATTAGTACTTATGCCTTTCCTGTTACAATGTCTCTCTAGACAATTGCAACAGCCTGCATGTTCCTTGCTGGGAAGGTTGAGGAAACTCCACGGGCTTTAAGAGACGTTATTATTGTCTCTTACGAGATGATACACAAGAAGAATCTTGCTCCTGCCCAGAGAAAGGTTTTATTCTTTATACTACTGATCCTATAATCATCCTTGTCCATTTCCACTTCGCCTTTTACTATAATGGATTTTGTAGATAGATCTGTTTGTCCTTTCTTTTGCATATAAATGTTTTTCACTTTTGCAGGAAGTATATGAGCAACAGAAAGAGATTGTATTAAACGGAGAGGAGCTTGTTCTTTCTACATTAAACTTTGATCTCAGTGTTGATCACCCTTATAAGGCTCTTATAGGAGCAATTAAGAAATATAGGGTTGAAGAGGCTAAGGCCCAATTTCCTCAAGTGGCTTGGAGTTTTATTAACGATTGGTACGCTTGATATGGTCCTTGGACATTTTTTTGAATTCTGATGATTCTATATAGGCCTTGTGTTTTTCGGTTTTCATACAATCACACGTCATTTGCAGTCTCTGGACGACACTCTGCCTGCAGTATAAGCCTCGTCACATAGCAGCAGGTGCTTTCTTCCTTGCTGCTGAGCACCTAACAGTGGACTTACAATCATACGGAGAGAGCTTGTGTCAAGAGTTTAATATCACACCTCGTCAATTAGAGGGTATGTGTTATTTTTTTTCTTTTAAACTTATGACTTTGATGTCTCTGGACTTTCTTGCTTCGGTTTATTTATTATTTATCGTTTTCAGATGTCCGTGGCCAAATGCTTGAGCTTTATGAGAAAAAGCATATTCCTGCATCTCAAGGAAGCATAGTCGAAAGTAGTGGCCCTGTGCACCAACCTGTTTCTAGAGATATGGCTTCCACAAATAAATGTCCAACCCACGAGCATTCAAATTCTGATAATCATGGGGGTTCGTCAAAAGCCACACAAAACCAGAGCAGTGACAATGGGAGTGGTGAGGCAGGTAGTGTCCTCACCGAGCAGCAGTGGGAGCGAGAGAGAAGAACAAAAGATAGCCCGCATACTGAAAATCATCCAGCTCATAAGTCTGGAACGGGAGTTGAGGGACCTGGGAAGGACAAAACAGAGAAGACAGATGCAGCAGATATTCGAGATGATAGCGCCGCTCCTGATAAATCTAGAAATGTTAATACAGGTGATGCCCCGGTCAGTCAATCGCAAAATGACTTGAAATTGCTTCTAGATAAGGTGAAGCCTAAACTAGAGGCTAAGAAGTTACAAGGTGAAACGATGAGGAAAAAGGATTTGATGGATGAGGATGATTTGATCGAAAAAGAACTGGAAGACGTGGAATTAGCTGTTGAGGATGACAAAGATAAACAACCGAAGAACTCCAAAGTCAATTACATGGGTACAGAACACGGTGAGATTCTAGATGGAAACCACTTGGCAGCTGGTATCAAAGGCGAAACTGGCCATACCGAGGAAGGTGAAATGGTGGATGATGTGTCTTCAACAATACCTAGTGAAAAGAGAAAAATTGGAACATTTTCTGAAAGAAACAGTTAGGAGGAGGAAAGACGCGCGGCACAACAACAGTGAGAATGTTGATGAAGGTCACAAGACAAGCCGAGGAGGAAGTAGTCATAGTCATAGCAAGCCGAGGAGGAAGTAGTCATAGTCTTCGGCTAATAACCCGGGAGAAAGGTAAATGATCTATTTGGTTTTTACCTTGGTATGGTCTATAAAGAGTCATGGTGGGTCGGATTAATCACTGGCCTGCGAAACGAGCTCAGTATACTTTGTGATGTTGGTTACAATAACTAATTCTTTTGGCACTTCTTTAGATATATGATAGTTATTTGAAAGTCTATATACAAACCTGCATAATTTCTTTTTGAAGTTGAATATGTTTTTAAAATACACAAATCAGTAAACTCTCTCTTTATTTGTAAGGACTGCAAATGTTGGTTTAGATTTTTTTAGGTAAGAAGCTTTGGAAGAACGGTTTTGGGCATTGAAAAGAGCTTTTTAAGTAGGTTTTATGTTCTCTACAAAAGCTAAATTAGTTTATAAAAGTATTATTTGGTTAATAAATTAATTTTAGGATCAGAAAAATTCGAGATATTAAAAATTTATAGATGCTCTACTATAGTTCTATTAAAAACGGAAATTGGCAACTATTGCCATAAGAATGGCAAAAGAAATTAAAAATAAATGATAAAAAAATTAAAAAAACCCAAACCCTTTTGCTTCTGGACTTGAACTATAAAAAAGGAAAGTTATATCTCAATCAAAATATATATATGTACTGTTTTGCTTTCGAATTTTGGAAGATTATTATTATTCATCGAGTTTAGTTTTTTTTCCCTTTCTCAGCAAACCCTAACTAGATTCGTCCTTATAAACCCTAACTAGTTTTTTTCTTTTGCTCCTCTGTTTCTTACATATAGGTGACTAAAAACGTTTTTCCAGAGAAGAAGATATTGGAAAAACATGGAATGTAATAAAGATGAAGCGAGAAGAGCAATGGATGTTGCTGAGAAGAAAATTTCAAAGAATGATTACGCCGGAGCGAAGAAATTCGTTAACAAGGCTCATAATTTGTATCCAAAGCTTGACGGTTTAAAACAAGTTTTGATGATGATCGATGTTTATATCTCTGCATCAAAGAATGGGAAAGGAGAAGCTGATTGGTATGGTATTCTCGGTGTTGATCCTTTATCCGATGATGAAACAATAAAGAAACAGTACAAGAAGTTAGCTCTTTTGCTTCATCCGGACAAGAACAAGTTTCATGGCGCAGAAGAAGCATTCAAGCTGGTTTTAGAAGCTTGGTGTCTGTTATCTGACAAGGCTATGAGAATTGCTTATGATCAAAAGAGGAAACCGAAGACCGGGATGCAGAAACCACCAAACCCACATAAACCAGCTTCTACTAATGCGAAAGACGGTGTTGATCCGAGTGCTAAAGCTACAAGTAATACGCCTAAGCCGCCACCAGCAGGTTGGAATCAGAAGAATGTTGGTATGTTTTGGACAATGTGCAATAAATGCAAAACACGATGTGCACTCATAAGGGATTGTCGTCTTAACAAGATCATACTTTGTCCAAACTGTGGTCAGTCTTTCATTGCAACCGAGAAAACTCAATGTTCAAGTTTTGTGAGGCCAGTCCCTAACTCTCCTCAACAACAAAGGAGTGCCCAAAATAAAGCAAGAAACAAAAATAAAAAAGGTGCTTCTGGTTCTTGGACAAGCGTTTCACCATCTACTAGTACAACTCAGAAAACTCCACAAGAAAGTGCCAGAAGTCAAGCACCAGACAACAACATTAATGGAGCTTCTTCTTCACCATCTGCAAATGCGACCAGGGAAACTCCACAGGGAAGTTTTGCGAGTCCAGTCATCAATATCGCTTTATCTACACAACCAGAAGAACAACGGAGTACCCAAAATCAATCAGCAAGTCAAAACACAAGTGGTGGTACTCATTCAAAGACGACATCAACTGTTAGTTTTAGCTTTAGTACTCGCTGTCATTGTTCGAGATCTGTAACTACCAGTACTAATGGCGGAAATACCACAAATCAAGAACAAGAAAGATCGAAAAGAGTGTTTGAGGAGTTGCAAGAAACGCCGATACTTAAAAAGCAGAGGACAGATGTGAAATAAGAAGTAAGACTTGTCTCATTTAGAGTTTGAAGAGCCCTGCTTTTCTTTCTCTTTTATATTGATTTGTGATATGTAAAGAGTCTTTTGTTATGAATCTACTTTCATCTTCAATGCGTAATGTCCTAACATGACTTAAAACATTTTTGTTTAGTTTAGCTGATGATGAATGAAGCTGTGAATGAAGAGTTAGCTCTTTTTGCTTCCTTTGGACAAAAGTGCTTTTGGACAATGTGCGCGATTAGCTGCAAAACGTATTGTGAACTTGTGAGGACTAATCATTTTAAGAAGACATACATTAGATTCTCATTTCCTTACCAAACAAGAAGAAGAATCGAGTGCCAATTCTTAAGCAGCGAGCAAAAGAACAAGTGATGCTTCTTCTACAACTTGAGCATCGAATAGCGTACAAAAGGATGCAAATCAAGCAAAAGAGAGGCCTCTCAAGAAGAAATCCAAACTCTACTATTGAAGATAAATCCAAAATCTACTTCCAATGCAAAAAGGACGTGAAATAAGAAAAAAGAGAAAGGATAATTACATCAATCAAACTAGTAATATTTTTTATATATATACTAGCACAATACAACTCTTTCAAAGAAGAGAGAAGAAATATTTGTTTTGACATCAATCAAACCAGTAATATTTTTTTATAGGGTTTTATGCAAATAAACGTCCAAATCAATTAAATGCAGATCAATCATTCAATTAAGAGTCAACCGCAATATAATCCTTTTAAATTTGTCAAACCACAAAATTTAGATATCAAATCGAAGTTTTTGAAATGAAAAATCCAAATGGTCAAATCTACTCTTAAAATTTATGAATTCTAATGCTTATAGGGGTAAAGACTCTTCCATTTTTCAGATCTGAAGGATTATATTGTGGGTTGATTCCTAATTCAAGGGTTGAGCTGCATTTAATTGACTTGGAGAGTAAAATCGCAAATCCTAACCACTTGGAGGGTTTATTTGCACAAAACCCTTTTTTATATATCAAATCAAATCAAAATTTTATTATCAATAGAAATAATTTTTAAGAAGAACTTGAAGGGTTTCGACCAAACTAAAATAAAATAAAAAAAGCTTGAAGGGTACGCTTGTTGAGATTGTTAACTATATATATTAAACTCTGTAAGAGAAATCGCTTAGTTTACCTCTCTGTGGTCTGCACAAAAGGTATGTTTTTGGTTACTTGTTTCACTTTGATCAATGACAGTTTTAATCTACTGATTAGCTTTCGAATTGTCTAAGATTATTATTCATTGAGTTTAGTTTATTTCCTCAGCAAAAACCCTAACTTGATTCGTCCGCATAAATCTGTGCTAATTCTTTGGTTAAACCACTTACCTTTACTAAAGTAGTCGATACATAGAGTAGAGTAGGAGAGTTTATATACTCTAATATGTGATTTATGGAACCCTTTTTCTTTTGCTCCTCTGTTTTTCTTTTAGAGGAAAATATGGAATGTAATAAGGATGAAGCTAGAAAGGCAATGGATATTGCAGAGAAGAAACTTTCAGAGAATAATTACGTCGGTGCGAAGAAATTCGTTGACAAGGCTCAGAATTTATATCCAAAGCTCGACACTTAAGAACAAGTGTTGATGATGATCAATGTTTATATCTCTGCATCAAACAAGAACAATGGAGGTGGAGAATCAGATTGGTATGGAGTTCTTGGTGTAGATTCTTTAGCTGATGATAAAACAGTGAAGAAACAGTACAAGAAGTTAGCTCTTTTGCTTTATCCGGACAAGAACAAGTATAAAAGCGCAGAAGGCGCGTTTAATCTGGTTTCGCAAGCTTGGTGTTTGTTGTCTGATAAAGCTAAGAGAAATGCTTATAATCAAAAGAGGAAATTGATGCATAAACCACCAAACTCGCATAAACCAGCTTCTACTAGTGCGAAGCAGAATGCAGGTGGGAATTCGAGTGGCGGGGCTAAAAGTAATAACCATGCTGGTGGGACGCAGAAACCACAAAACCCGCATAAACCGGCTTCTACTAGTGCGAATCAGAATGCACGTGGGAATTCGAGTGGCGGGGCTAAAAGTAATAACCATGCTGGTGGGACGCAGAAACCACAAAACCCGCATAAACCGGCTTCTATTAATGGGAATCAAAATGCGGGTGCGAATCCGAGTGCTGGAGCTAGAAGTAATAGGCCTGCGCCGGGACCAGCAGGTTCATCAAGTCAGAAGAAATGCAACAAATGCAAAACACAGTGTCCATTCTTTAGCAATCTCAGACTTTGTCCAATCTGTGGTCAGTCTTTCACTGCAACTCTACGTACAAGTGGTGCGAGGCCAGTCCCCAACTTCTCACCTCAACAACAACGACAACAACAACTACAGCAAGAACTACAACAACAAAAACAGCTACTAAAAGAACGAAAACAGCTACTAAAAGAACAACAACAGCTACTAAATCAACTACTACAGAGAGTAGAACAACTACAACAACAACAGCAGCAAAAAGAACAAAGGAGGAGCCAAAACAAAGCAACAAACAACACCACAAATGGTGCCTCTGCTTCTGCTTCTGGGAGAAACTCGTCGCCATCTATTAATGCAACCGCGGGAGCTCCAAATGTCGTGCCATCCGTCAACATCTCATCATCTTATCAACGGAGTGATTCTTCATATACCTTTAGTTTCAACTATAGCTACTCAGCGTCAGTAACGACCAATTCTAATAGCGGAAATGCCCCAACTCAAACACAAGAAAGACCGAAAAGAGGTCTTGAGGAGATTGTAGGAGAAAACCCTGTTGCTTTTGCTGCTGCTAGAGGAAATGCAAACGAAGTAGAGAGACCTTTCAAGAAACCGATGACAACAAGAAATCCAAACTCTACTGCCTAAAGGCTTTTCAAGAAGATGTGAAATAAGACATCAAAAGTCAAAGAATCCTACCCTTTTTTTTTATGTTTTAGGGAACTTTTTTTTTTTTCTCGCAATCTTTTTATATTTTCCTCGTCTTATTCTTTTTCCTCAGAGTTCGAACCTTCTGGTTATGTCCGAGTATTCCAACCATCTGTATCATAATACCTCTTTTGAATACTAGACTAGATCAAATAATCAAATACTTCTCTACTAAAATTTAGAGAAAACCAAAACTAATTTGTCAACTTTAATCATGAACTGTTTTGAAAATTATATATGATTGAAGAGTTCATAAAAAAATGCATACCAATCAAAGTAACCAAAAAATTTATTAATACCAAAGACATGCAAATAAATTCATGGTTCTATAGTATATACATTTCTTTCAAGAAGAGAAAATAAATATATTTTTTTACATCAAATGATTCAAATCTAATAAAATAAAACCCGTAATATTTGTTTTTGGACATCAAATCAAATCCAATCTTATTGTTATTTTGATGGAATAAAAAAATACGTTTGTGGAGATTTTCATTATATAAAAATTGAAACTTAGACCATCATTATCCATGAGATTTGGTGGGTATCATTAGATATAAAATTATTAAAACACACATTCTCTCTTCCTTTTACTCAACTTTATACATTCTCTTTCATCTTTTTATTCAACTTTTATTAATTTTATATTTAAACACACTCCAACTAAAGTTTAAACTCTCTCCGAAAGTATCAACCCATTGATACAAAGACACTCTCTCTCCAAAAGTATCAACTCATCTCCTCTTTTTACTCAATTTTTATTAATTTTATATTTCAATACACTCCATTATTTCTCCAAAAACACTCTCTTTCTTCCTTACTCAAATTTTAATAATTTTATATCTAATGATACCCACCAAATCTCATGGATAATAATGCTCTAAAACATATCAAAATCTCTAGACAAATCGCTTGTTGCAGGTTTTCGTCTCTGGAGACTGCATTAAAGGTATGTAATTCCCGTGAATCTACTAGCCATTTCGCTGTTTTTGATTACTTGTTTAACTTTGAACAGTGACACTTCTAATCTCTCGTTTGAGGAAGATTTTTTTGTCGATCGAGTTTGGATTTACTTAAAGTAGATTCGTCTGTTTCATTAATTTTGTGGTTAAGCCAGTTTCTGAAACATCAAAGTCGTTGTTACCTTTATGGAACCTTAGTTAGTTTCTGAGTTGTGTAATTTATGGAACTTTTTTTTCTTTTGCTCCTCTGATTTTGTATAGGTGACAAAAACGACATGGAATGTAATAAAGATGAAGCTAGAAGGGCATTGGATATCGCTGAGAAAAAACTTTCAAAGAACGATTACGTGGGAGCGAAGAAATTCGTTGACAAGGCTCAGAATCTGTATCCAAAGCTTGACGGTTTGGAGCAAGTGTTGATGATGATCGATGTTTATATCTCCGCATCGAAGAATGGAAAAGGAGAAGAAGCTGATTGGTATGGAGTTCTAGGTGTTGATCATCTAGCTGATGATGAAACAGTGAAGAAACAATACAAGAAGTTAGCACTTTTGCTTCATCCAGACAAAAACAAGTGTAAAGGCGTAGAAGAAGCGTTTAGGTTGGTTTCAGAAGCTTGGTGTTTATTGTCTGATAAGGCTAAGAGAGTTGTTTATGATCAAAAGAGGAAATCAAAAAAGAGATGCAGAAACCACCATCAAACCCACAGAAATCGGCTTCTACTAATGGGAATCAAAATGCGGGTGTGAATCCGAGTGGTGTGGCTAGAAGTAATAAGCCTGCTGGTGGAATGCAGAGACCACCAAACCCGAATAAACCGGCTTCTAATAATGGGAATCGAAATGCAAGTGTCGGTGTGGATTTAAGTGCTAAAGCTGTGAATCCGAGTGGAGGGGCCATAAGTACTAATAAGGCTGCTGGTGGGATGCAAAGAGCACCAAACCCACCTAAGCCGGTTTGTAATCATGGGAATCGAAATGCGGTTGTGGCTCCAAGTGGTGGTGCTAGAAGTATTAATCCTACTGGTGGGATGCAGAGGCCACCAATTCCACACAAGCCAACTTCTTCTGGTGGGAATCAAAATGCAAGAAACGGTGTGGTTCCGAGTGCTAAAGCAAGAAGTAATAAGCCTGTGCCTGCTCCTGCACCTGCAATTCCAAACTGTGGTCACCATTTTATTGCATCCCAAAATTCTCCATTGACAAGTGTTGTGAAGCCAGTCCCCAACTTCTCATCATCTCCTCAACAACAACAACAACAACAACAAGAACAATGGAGTGCCCAAAACCAAGCAACAATCATAAACACAAATGGTGCTTCTGCTTCTGCTGTTCTTGCTTCTGCTGCTGCTATTCTTGCTTCTGCTGCTGCTGCTCTTGCTTCTGTTGCTTCTTCTTCTGCTTGGCCATCTGTTAATGCAACCGCAACAGCTCCAAATGCAAGTGTTGTGATGCCATCCTTCAACAACGTATCATCTCACCAACAATGGAGTACACAGAGCACAACTTGTGCTACTTATTCATCACAGAGCACTTCTTCATATACCTTTAGTGCCCACTATAATTGTTCATTTTCAGTAACGGCCAGTTCTAATAGCGTAAAGGCCGTGAATCAAACGCTGAAAAGAGGACCTGAGGAGATAGTAGGAGCAAATTTTGTTGGTCATGCTTCTGCTAGTGGAAATGCAAACGAAGTAATGAGGCCTTCCAAGAAACCGATGACAACAAGAACTCCAAACTCTACTCTTGAAGCAGTGCGACCTTCCCGAGACCACCGATAACAACAAGAACTCCAAACTCTACTCTTGAAGCAGTGAGGCCTTCCCAGAGAATGATGACAACAGTAAATTCAAGCTCTAGTGCTGAATCAAAAAGGATTTTCGTAATAGATGTGGAATAAGTCCAAAAGCTTTGGTGGATTCTGTTTCTTTTTTATGTTTAAGGGAACTTTTTTTTTCTTGTTGCAATCTTTTTTATTTCCTTTTGTCTTAATTCTCAAGAGCTTTTCCTTTAATCTCAAAATGTTGTTAAGACTCTGTCTATGGTCAGGAACTTTTAATCTCCAAACAAGTAACCAAAATCAATCAAGAAACAGAAGAACACACAAATGGTACTTCTTGGACAGTTTCTTCACCATCTCTTAGCGTAATCCTGATTCTTCGTCAACTTCAGCATCTGATAATGTAAAGACTGCAAATCAAGCAAAAGAAAGCACAAGTCATGCTTCTTCTACAACTTTAGAATCGGATAGCGTAAAAGAAGCAAAAGAGAGCGTGAAAAAATGGTTTTGAAAAGGCACGAGAAGATCTTGCTGCTGCTTCGGCAAATCAAGCACAAGAGAGAATTAAAAACTGGTATGAAAAGGCACGAGCACGAGAACCAGCTTTAGGGTTTTGGCATGTTTTCAGGCTGGTGGATTCATCAAGAGATTCGCAGAGTAACATAGAAAACCGATAGCTTTTTCATGTATTCTCATCAAAATCAGTCAGTAGTTTAGATAACATTCAGCTAGTTTTTGTAGATAAGATGTTGAAATATGTATCTAAAGAACTATTATCGACCAAAAACTTCAGAATATTGTTTCTTGCTTCGCACAAAAGTAATCTCTCTGGTAAATACTCTGTTCTTATATTCTGAACAAGAAGCTTTAACTTTAATGTTTTCAATTAATGTATAAAAATCTTGGATTCAATTTCTGAAAATTTAATGATTGAAAACCATGTATTTTTTTATTAATTTTTTTTTAGTTGATAAAAAATATATACATATAGAAAAGGAAATCAGCCTCCTTTTGTAAAAGGAAAAAATCCATCTCTTCTCTCGTTGTCGTTAGGTTTAGTGAGAATTTCAAAAGTTTCTTGTTTTGTAGGTTTGTACCGATTAAAACCACTCTCAACAACATGGAATACAAGCTAGAAGAGCAATGGATATTGCAGAGATGAAAGTTTCAGTGAATGATTACGTAGGAGCGAAGAAACTCATTAACAAGGCTTGTAATTTGTATCCAAAGCTTATTGGTTTAAACCAAGTGTTGTTGACGATTGATGTTTTATCTCTGCATCAAAAAATGGAAAAGGAGAAGAAGTCGATTGGTATGGAATTCTCGGTGTAGATCTTTTAGCTGATGATGAAGCATTGAAGAAACAATACAAGAAGTTAGCTCTTTTGCTTCATCCGGATAAGAATAAGTGTAAACGTGCAGAAGAAGCGTTTAGGCTGGTTTCAGAAGCTCGGTCCTTGTTATCTGATCATTCTAAGAGAATTGCTTATGATTAAAAGCTGAAATCGAAACAAGTATATTTTACGAAAAGGAGTGGAATGCAGCATACACCAAAGCCACAAGAGCCTGATTCTTCTTTCTCTTTTTGGTCACAGCCAGTTTCTTCTAATAAGCCTAAGGTTGAGCCTGAGCCTAAGCCTAAGCCTAAGCCTAACCCTAACCCTGATTGTTCATCGGGAAAGGGAAAGGAGAAAGTCATCGATTTTGTGCAAGCATATTTTACGGAAAAAATATAGTTATTAAGAGATTAAAGTGTATGTCTCTTTTTTATCAAGTTTTTTTTTTTTACTTTTTGGGTGTTTTTTCATTTTTTCCATAGATTTTTACTATTTCTAAATTTTTGTATTCTTTATTTTAAAGTTTTTCCTATATTATGTTTGATTTTTAGCAATATATAAAGAGGTCTTAGTTCATTTGTAATTGACATCTTGTTATTTTCGTTATTAATCAAAGTTAAGAGTTTTATTTTACTCGAGTAGAATCCAAAGTTTTATCGTTCAAATTCATCGTCCGCAAATTTTGTTTCGATCTAGATTTAGTGTTTATTAGTGATTTTCGACTACGTTAGAGTAGACAATCTCCTGTTTTTTCTGTTTTGAAGTTTGATCAGCCATGTGAGATCAATTTTTGACTAGAGTAGATTTTCACGGTTTTACACCGGCTTTAACTACGGCCCTAACTGCTTTGACCAGCCAGTCGGTCATGTTAACGAACCAGATGAATAACGACAACAGTAACGAGAATCATTAAAGAGATATTGGAGGAGAACCAATTAAGGTTCAAAGGATCGGACACAACCGTGCAATTATTGCTGAAAATTCGAGTTATGATGAAGAATTCATGATGATACAAATGTTGGCGTCAAATGAAACAGTAACCACTTTGTGATGTTCTTGATATTTCATGTTTTAACATTTGATGTTCTATTAAACAAATCAATAGTATATACCAGTTTACTTTCCAATATGATATGAGAAAAATAGCTTTAACAAAAATCATAATATTAACTATTATTCTTTTTCTTTTTTTTTTTTGGTCAATAATATTTTCTATTATTCTAAAAAATGTTTTTAGTGAATAAAAAAGGAAATTAACCTCCTTTATGTAAAAGGAAACTCCATAAAATCACTTATAAATAAATAAATATACGAAGCTTTCTCTTCATCCTCTGTTTTTGTTTCTCGCGCGTCTCTAGGGTTTTCAAAAGCAGAGATTTTTGTCAAAGTTTCTTCCTTTATGAGTTTTTGTTCTATTAACCGAATTGCTGCAAATCTATATCTGATTTGTTTGATAATTCGTGGTAACTTCAGAAGAATTTAGGGCTAAACACAACTTCTTTTGTAGAAAGATATTGGTGGAAATCGAGTAACAAAACTCTGTTAACGACATGGAATACTACAATAAGGAGGAAGAAGCTAGAAGAGCAATGGATATTGCAGAGAGAAAACTTTCAGACAATGATTACGTGGGAGCTAAGAAATACGTTAACAAGGCTCAAATTTTGTATCCAAAACTCGAGGGTTTGAAACAAGTTTTGATAATGATCGATGTTTATATCTCTGCAAAAGGAAAAGCTAATTGGTATGAGATCCTCGGTGTTGATCCTTTAGCTGATGATGAAACAGTGAAGAAACAATACAAAAAGTTAGCACTACTGCTTCATCCGGACAAGAACAAGTTTCATGGAGCAGAAGAAGCGTTTAAGCTAGTTTTAGAAGCTTGGTGTCTGTTTTCTGATAAGGCTAAGAGAGTTGCTTATGATCGGAAGAGGAAATCAAGAGAAGCTAAACCACCACCAAATGAGCGAGCTGCTTCTCCTAAACCTAAGCCACATGAGCGACCTTCTTCTCCTCCTAAGCCTAAGCCACATGAGCGAGCTCCTCCTCCTAAGCCTAAGCCACATAAGCGAGCTCCTCCTAAGCCTAAGCCTAAGCCTGAGCCTAAACCACATGAGCGAGCTCCTTCTCCTAAGCCTAAACCACATGAGCGAGCTCCTTCTCCTAAGCCTGAGCCTAAGCATGAGCCTAATGCTTCCTTGATAAAGGAGAAAGTTTTTACTTTTTGGACAATGTGCAGTAGATGCAAGACATATTATGAATATGTGAGGGATAATAATCTTAACAAGACCTTACCTTGTCCAAACTGCGGTCAAGATTTTGTTGCGGCCAAGATAATTCCAGAGATAATCAATGGGAGGCCATGCATCAGAATGAGTCCCTCTTTTCACTCAACAATAAAAAGCACAAGTGATACTTCTTCTTCAACTGATAGCGAAAAGGCGGCACACAGAAGAATGAAAAGATGGTTTGTTCCTAATCTGGAACCTGATTCTTCGTCGAAAAAAGAGAAGGTTAGTATGTTTTGGACAGTGTGCAATAGATGCAAAACGTATTGTAGGTTTGTGAGGACTAATTATCTTAACAAAACCTTGCCTTGTCAAAACTGCCGTCAAGATTTCGTCGCGACCGAGATAATTCCAGAGATTGTCGATGGGGGTCCAGTCATCAGATAGATTATCAATTTTCAATCAACAAAGCAAAAGCTACAATAGAAGATGACAACAGTAAATGCAAACTCTGTTCTTGAAGCAGAGAGGTTTTTCAAGAAACTGAGGAGAGATGTGAAATTAATAAGAAGTAATGCATAAGTATTTAGAAGTTTAATCTGTTTTCTTTCTTTTTTATTGTGCATCAAGAATAGTTTTAATCTTGATTTAAAGAATATAAATGAAAAACATATCTCTTTGTTATAAAGGTAAGATACTCTAATACAGTTTTTGTTTGGTTTCATTAAAGTATAATAACAGTTACTTTTTTGTTTTCCAAATGATGCAGTAGTAAAGGAATGTGATATCAAAATGTACGTAGAAGGTTGGGAAAATCTTCAGAGAGTCTAGCTTTCTATGTTGTTGGATCAATCAGTTTGCAAACCGGTAATATCGAAGAAAACTCTTGACGAGAGTTCACTTCAGTATCATAGATCCACTCTAGACAGTGAAAATTCAAAACATTGATGTTGGTTAATGGTGTTCCACTGTAATTTATTTCAGCCTAACTCTGGAGATGCGAGAGAGATAACTCTAGAGATGATCAATGGAAGAACAGTCATTAGATTCTTCTCATTTCCTTATAAACAAAAACAGAGGAGTCGTGTCTATAGGAAATGTAAATGAAGAGATATCTAGGGTCAAGATTACAATATCAATTAAGGTCAGTTTTCATGTCAATCAGATTGGTATGGAATTCTCGGTGTTGATCCTTTAGCTGATGATGAAACAGTGAAGAAACAATACAAAAAGTTAGCTCTTTTGCTTCATCCAGATAAGAACAAGTTTCATGGAGCATAAGAAGCGTTTAAGCTGGTTTTTAGACGCTTGTTCTTTGTTATCTGAAAAAGCTAGGAGAAAACGTGAGGAAGATGGGTACCTTTTGGACAGCTTGCAATAGATGCAAAACATATTGTGAATTTGGGAAGACTAATTATCTGAACAAGACCTTGTCTTGTCTAAAACTGCGGTCAAGATTTCGTTGCGAGAGAGATAACGAAGGCATTCATTAGATTCTCATCTCCTTATCAACAAGAAGAACAACCAATTCTCAATCAAATAAAAGTGATGCTTCTTCCTCTTCAACTTCAGAATCTAATTTTGCAAATCAAGCAGGAGGCAAAGTGAGTAGAGGGATTGAAGAGATTGCTGCTGCTGTTGCTAGTGGAAATGCAAAATTCTATTCTTGAAGCAGAGAAGCTTTCTAAGAAACCGATGACAACATGAATCGCAAAACTCTACTTTTAAAGCAGAGGAGGGGATTTTCAAGAAACCTATGACAGAAGTGTAATGAGAAGTAAGACAATTACATTTTGAAGTTGAATAATTCTCTGCTTTTTCTTTTTGGTATGAATTGTTAAGAATAATCCTGCTTGTTATCTTTTGAGGATATGTTTTTGTTATATTTTTGTGCCTCCACTTATCATAATTTGTGAGTCGTTTCCAAGTTGAAAGAAAGAAGAATCTTACACCAAGTATTGGGTACTTGGGAACACCAAGACCTTGTCTATGATTCTGCGAGGAGAGAGGGAGCTCTTGAAGCATGAACAAGGACCAGGTGATGAAGCTCTTGGTTTATAAGTCTATGGTTTTGGATTGGTAGATTTTTAACCTTCAAAAGTATGTTTTTTTAACTCAATAGCCTCTTCCAATGCATTGCTCAAGACCTCGTTGAGGTATTTTGTTTTTGTTTTCCCCCTAGCTTGTAATGTAGCCTCAAGGACCTTAGAATGTGAGTATATTAGAAACCGAGTTGCAACTCTCGGGAGTTTATTCAACGCATTGCCGCAATAACAGTTCAATTCTTATATTGGACTGCTGCCGTGGCAATGTGCTGAATAAACTCTTACGAAGTTACGACTCACTAGTAGTTAAGCCAATGTGACAAAAAGGAAGAGATGTGAAATTATTTAGAACTTATTACTTGAAGAATTATAATTTTTTTTCATAAATGTTATACTCGGATTCAGGTAATAAAGATTGCATCTAGCTACTAAGAATATAAATATTCAAATATATGAAAATATTGTAACACATTGAAATAAATCTTCTTTTTGTAAAAGGAAAATAGAAAATCCATAAAAAAAATCACTTATATAAGAAGATCGCTCTTGCTTGTAAGTCACTTTTTACTTTCCTCTTTGTTTCCTCTTCTTTACGTCTCTCGCGACTCTAGGGTTTTTTTTAGGGTTAATCAGGTCTCCAAGAAAATCAAAAGATACTTTGATGGATTTTGTTATATGATTTATATCCATCGGAAATCTGTCTCTGATTTGTGTGATAATTTCGTGGCTTTAGATTTAGTAACTTGAGAAGATTTAGGGTTAAGGACTGCTTCTTTTGAAATTGCGGGGTTTTAGGATCTCTATAGGCACAAACATATTGGGATCATCTGAGTAAAAACTCTTCTAACGACATGGAAACTAATGAGGTTGAAGCTAAAGAAGCAATGGATACTGCTGAGAAGAAACTTTCAAAGAATGATTACGTGGGAGCTAAGAAATTCGCTAACAAGGCTCAGAATTTGTATCCAAAGCTCGAGGGTTTGGAGAAAATGTTGATGATGATCGATGTTTATATCTCTGCATCAAAGAAACGAAAAGGAAAAGAATCTGATTGGTATGAAATCCTCGGTGTTGATCCTTTAGCTGATGATGAAACAGTGAAGAAACAATTCAAAAAGTTAGCTCTTTTGCTTCATCCTGACAAGAACAAGTTCCATGGCGCAGAAGGCGCGTTTAAACTGGCTTTAGAAGCTTGGTCTTTGTTATCTAATAAAGATATGAGAGAATCTTATGATCGAAAGAGGAAATCGAACCAAGTTAAACAGAAAAACAAGAGTTGTAAGAAGCAGAAACCACCACCAAAGTCACATGAGGAACCATATTTTTATACTAATTGGGATCGAGATGCCAAAGAAGACGATGATCCGAGAAGTTATGATCGAAAAGCGGAAGAAGAGGAGGATCATAGATGTTATGATCCTGAAAGTGAGTATGTTACATTTTGGACAGTATGCAATAGATGCACTACATATTGTCAATTTGGAAAGGCTAGTTATCTAAACAAAACTTTGTCCTGTCCAAACTGTAGTCAAGACTTCGTTGCAACAGAGATAATTCCAGAGATGGTCGATGGTTGGCCAGTCTATAGATTCTCAACTCCTTACGGACAAGAACAAGAATCAACGAGGAAAAACACGAGTGATACTTCTTCTTTATCTACTTCAACATCTGATAGTGCAGATGCAAATCAAGCTGGAGGAAAGTGAAAAGAGGGATTGAAGAGATTGTTGCTGCTTTTGCTAGTGGAGATCCTAATTTCTACTCTTGAAGCAGAGAGGCATTTCAAGAAACAGATGAAAACTCTGCTTTAGAAGAAACCAAGGACAGGTGTGAAATAAGAAGTTAGAAAATTACATTTTGAAGTTGAATAATCTTTCAGTGAATTTTTTATTGTTACATTTTGTTTCTTTATTAATTTGGTGAAGGTAAATTGATCAAAGTTGCTGCACTTGATCACCAATTGTGTCATGTTTCCAAGTTTTTAAAATGAAGAATCTTATAAATGCTAACTGATGTATTCATTTTTATTGTCTTAATTGTGAATCTTGGTACTTTGGAACAATACCATAACTCTGTCTATGAAGAGAGAGGGAACTCCTGAGCATGGACAAGGACCAGGTGATGGAAATCGCCGAGGTAAAGTTGAGAACCAAGAAAGTGAATCTTTTCCCTTTAATTAAAATCTTGTGTTATGGTTTTGGTGTTTTGTCAGTGTTAGGACATGTAGATTCATCAAGTGATTAGTAAAAAACTCTTTGGAGGATATGAATCACTGGTAGTTAAGCCAGTGTGACAAAAAGGAAGAGAGGTGAGCTTTGAACCAACAAGACGAGATCCGCTCTAAGGTACTTGCTTCTTAACCTTGAGAGACAAAACTCTATAGGTTGTTTGTCATTTAGCTCACAAGACAAACGTAACTTAAACTTTGGTAACATTTTCATTAATTAGTATTTAGCAGTGATTATTATTATTACTACATCTTCAAGAAATAAAGATTGCATCTAGCTATTAAAAATTTAATTATTAAAATATATTAGGAAACAAATTCGCGCGTTCTGCGCGGAAAATTTGCTATAGCATGACACATGCATTTTTGTTAATGTATATAAAATTTCTAACCGTAAAAAATATTGATTATTAAATATGATGAAATTGCCATAGTATCGCAATGGAATTTAACGTTAAATCCAATACCCTGACATCTCTATAATTAACTGATCGATTTAGCTTTCGTATTGTGTTGTATATAATATGTTCTAAGATTAGATATGTATGGTTTTAGTTTATAAGTGGAATCGATTAGTTTGAAAAAGTATGATGGTTTTTTTTTTAGCTTGAAGGTAGAGAATAAGTATGTTAAGTATTGAATTTTATAATGAATAGTCATTGGAGTTGGTATACATAAATTACAATATTTAGTTTTGTTCATTTACGTATGTCTGTCGTATCAATTATTTAGTTTGGTATGCAGCCAATAATATGAGCAAAAAAACTATTAGTAATTAAAGTACTAATACACATGATAAAGAAAATAATTAAATTGGTATAGGGAACTAACTACCGTGGCTGAAAAAAACTCTACCAAACCTAATGATGCATATGATAATGTCATCATTTGAATCTGTGAACTGACAGCAGAAATCATGGGCATATTCCTTTGTTAATCGACATGGTAAATGACATTTTCTGGAATTATAAATAAAGATTAGAAATTGAGAAATGTCAAATTGGGTGATTATTGTCAGGTTTTGAAAACATACTTTTCATTGTCGAGCTCGAACGAAATCTCATCCCATTTTTTGTTCGAGACGCTAGATCTGCACTCAACGATACTCTTTACGTTGACAACCTAACCAATAATATCTGACAAAGAAAAATGGTTGTGTCGTTAGAATTAGAGTTGATTCTTGTTTGATAACAACTACTGTAATAAATAAGTATCAGTTATATATATTAATAAAATTTGGAATAGGTTACATATATCGGTTTTGTCAAAAACCTAAAATATTATAAAAAAAAAAAACTAAAAATGTCTTTGATACTTATTTATTAGTTGTTATCAAACAATAATCAACTCTAATTCTAACGACACAACCATTTTTCTTTGTCAGATATTATTGGTCAGGTTGTCAACATAAAAGGTATCGTTGAGTGCAGATCTAGCGTCTCGAACAAAAAATGGGATGAGATTTCGTTCGAGCTCGACAATGGAAAGTATGTTTTCAAAATCTGACAATAATCACCCAATTTGACATTTCTCAATTTCTAATCTTTATTTATAATTCCAAAAACTGTCATTTACCATGTCGATTAACAAATGAATATATGCCCATGATTTCTGCTGCCAGTTCACAGATTCAAATGATGACATTATCATATGCATCATTAGGTTTGGTAGAGTTTTTTTTTCAGCCACGGTGATTAGTTCTCTATACCAATTTAATTATTTTCTTTACCATGTGTATTAGTACTTTGATTACTAATAGTTTTTTTGCTCATATTATTGGCTTCATACCAAACTAAATAATTGATACGACAGACATACGTACATGCACAACAAAACTAAATATTGTAATTTATGTATATCAACTCCAATGACTATTCATTATAAAATTCAATACTTTACATACTTATTCTCTACCTTCAAGCTAAAAAAAAACCATAATACTTTTTTAAACTAATCGATTTTACTTACAAACTAGAACCATACATATCTAATCTTAGAACATATTATATACGACACAATACGAAAGCTGTAAATGCAACAAAATTCTAGTCTCTAGTTGCATTTTCGGTAAGGTTCGTTGATTTGTCTTCTCTTTCCATTTCTCTGTTCATTCTCCACTACTACAAGTATCATGATTTCCATTCTTCTATCAGCGTACAAATAAACACTGTCTCCATCTTTGCATTTCATCCATTTATAAGCCATAATTTTATCCTTCACATGTTTCCATTTTTATGACAAATCAAATACTATTTTAATATCATATCATTCATCCAAACAAAACAAAACATGAACCACGATAAAATGAAAACATGAGAAGAAGAAAAGTACATCAGATCAAGAATGATCAAGCACAATTCATCTCTACTTTGTAACATAAGATAAATGAGCGAACCTTAGAATGGAAGAACAATTTTTCTCACAAACAATCCCCACTTTAAAGTGCCACACCATGGTTTACATTAGTAGACAACACTTTGTACACCAAACAAAAATATGACTCAAGATCACATCCACATGTTTCACTAAACAATTTCTTCTAAAAACGAAAGATATAACATCATCCTCTGGAAATGTCATGTCAGAATGATCTGGAAATGTGTGAAAAATTCCACTCTCATCAAACGTGTGAAAAAATCACAAACTCATGATATATTTTAGATTGAGAAACTTACAAACATTTAGTTTGTTGGAGGGCGAAACCAAAATATTGAGGAAATTTTTAATATTTTGGGAAACAGTACATATATTAGAAGTCAAATCAGAAAAATGACTTACTGAAGAAATAAATAAATAAGCAGACGATGTTGTAAACGATTTGAGTAAACAATTTGTACAATACTTCGATCAACGTATGTATCTTAGAAAAAATTTATGGGAGTGAGATTATGAGTTGTTATTCAAGAGTAAGCGAGATTTTTTTTTTAATTGGCGATTCCGAAAGAAAAAATGATTAGAGAAGATATTGAATCCAATTTTAGTAAGGCGTGAACATTATGTTATGTCGTTTTAAGTCTTTGTCTTTGTTTATGTTTGAATAAGAGACACGTTCTCATCTGTTGAATGAGTCAGTCCTGTTAGCGGTTTAATAGGATGTAGTTGAGCTTGTTGAGCTCGTGTCCCCTGTTTTCGTGTTTCAGTTATTTGCTTCCGTTGTATTAACTATAAAACGTATTGATGTGTGATGAATACAATCAGATCATTTCAGTGCAAGTTTGTGTATTACTCTGAGATTGCAATTACATTTGGTATTAGAGCAAAACACAAATCTAAAGTGATCAAAGAGACAAGAGAGAAAAGATGAGCGACGACAAAACACTAACCAAGATTCCTTGCTTTGATGGTCACTACGATCATTGGAGCGAATTGATGGAGAAACTCCTACGTGCCAAAGGACTATGGAGCTTGGTAGAAAAGGGCTACGTTGAGAGAACAGAGGGAACCGAGATGACTGCAGCGCAGCAGAAACAACTCGACGATCTCAGGACAAAGGATCATCAGGTGAAACACTACTTGTTCCAGGCAATTGATCGAGTGGTGTTTGAGCAAATCTTGGACCGCAGGACCTCCAAGATCATCTGGGATTCACTGAAAAGAAAGTTCGGGGGAAATGAAAGAGTGAGGAGATCACTTCTCCAAACCTTAAGGAGAGAGTTCGAAGTACTCGCAATGAAAGGCAATGAAAGCATTGACGATTACTTTGGAAGGGTAATGATGGTCTCCAACAAGATGAGGAGCAATGGTGAAGCAATGCCGGATTCGAAGATTGTTGAGAAGATCCTGCGTACTCTGACAGACAAGTTCACATATGTTGTGGTATCCATCGAATAATCCAAAGACACCGACAACATAACGGTTGATGAGTTGCAGAGCTCCTTGTCTGTGCATGAGAAGAAATTCAGGAGAAACAGTTATGAAGAGGAGGAGCAAGCACTCAATGTCAGAGGCAGGGGTAGAGGCATGTACAGAGGAAGAGGCAGAGGTAGAGGACGCATTCTCAACAAGGCAGTGATCGAGTGTTACCGGTGTCACAACCTTGGACATTTTCAGTGGGAATGTCCAAATGGTGGGAATGGAGCGCACTACGCAGAACTGGAAGAGAAAGAGGAGGTGCTGTTGATGGCGTTAGTGGAGTCTCATGAGACAAAGAGGGGAGATGTTTGGTTTGTAGACTCGGGGTGCTCAAACCATATGTGTGGAGATCGAAGCATGTTCACCAGTGTAGACATGACATTCTCTCACAATGTCAAGCTCGGCAACAACCACAAGCTAATGGTTAGTGGGAAAGGTGTGGTAAAGATCGTGCTCAAAGGGATAAGCTACGTGATGAGTGATGTCTACTACGTACTAGAATTGAAAAATAATTTGTTAAGTGTTGGCCAACTCCAAGAAAAGGGCCTAGATGTGCTGTTCAAAGGAGGAGATCGAAAGACCTGCAATATCTTTCACCCTACGAAAGGAAAGATAGCTGAATCAGTCATGAGTGCGAATCGAATGTTCATCTTACTTGGAGAAACCGGTGGAAAAGGGGAGGAACTGTGGCACCATCGATATGGACATCTCTCATTCAAAGGTCTCAGCATCCTGCAAAACAAAGAAATGGTCACCGGCCTACCTGAAATAGAGCAAATGAATGACACTTGTGAGGCGTGTGTCATAGGCAAACACCATCATATTCCTTTCCCAAAGCGAAGCAAGTGGAGATCCACTGAGAAACTGCAGCTCATTCACTCTGATCTTTGCGGACCAATCACTCCATCATCAAACAGTGAAATGAGATACCTCTTGAGCTTCATAGATGATTTTTCTCGAAAGACATGGATATACTTTTTGGCAGAGAAGTCAGAGGTTTTTCACCACTTCAAAATGTTCAAAGCATTGGTGGAGAAACAATCTGGAAGTGTCATCAAGTGCTTGAGAACCGACAGAGGAGGGGAGTACAATTCTAATGAGTTCAAGGAGTTTTGCAGAGAAAATGGAATCAAAAGGCAACTAACAACCGCCTACACCCCTCAGCAAAATGGCGTTGCTGAACGCAAAATCGTACCATTATGAATATGGTGAGGGCCATACTATCAGAGAAGGAGGTACCAAAGAGTTTTTGGCCGGATGCTGTTCAATGGGCGAATCATGTTCTCAATCGATCGCCTACAGCAATCGTGAAAGATATGACTCCAGAAGAAGCATGGTGTGGGATTAAGCCGTCAGTTGACCATTTCAAAGTTTTTGGTTGCATTGGATACGTTCACATTCCAGATGTCAAAAGAACCAAGCTTGATGATAAGAGTGTGAAGTGTGTTTTGGTTGGTTACAGCAGTGAATCAAAGGCGTTCAAAATGTTTGATCTGATTGAGAACAAGGTGCATATCAGTCGGGATGTCATATTTGAGGAAGGAAAAAAATGGAATTGGGACATCAGTTACTCAGCCGAACAAAGTATGGAGCTTGAATGGGAAGAAGAGTACGAAGGCGAAGAAAATGAAAATGAAGGGGAGGAAGTAGCAGAGGAGGAAGTGACAGAAGATGAAGATCAGAATGATGAAATGCCAAACGCTTCATTGAACGCTCCATTTAATGATCCTATCATCACTCACACAACTCCAATGACGGTGCCACCTGCAACTCAGACAACAGCTACAACGTCCGCGACCGGCAGAGCAAGAAAACCACCCGTCTGGGCAAATAACTACACCACTAGAGAAGAACTGTCAGATATAGAAGAAGAAGCAAACATGGCAAGAGTCGAGGCAGAAAATCATCTCGCACTCATGATCATCACAGATCCAACGACTTTCCACGAAGCAGTGAGACAGTCAAGATGGAAGAAAGCGATGGATGCAGAGATTGAATCAATAAAAAAAAATGGAACATGGTCTCTAGTGGAGCTTCCAAATGATGCTAAAGCCATCGGGGTAAAGTGGATTTACAAAACGAAGTTGAACGAGATGGGAGAAGTAGACAAGTTTAAAGCCAGGCTCGTAGTAAAAGGTTATGCTCAAGAGTATGGATTAGACTACATGGAAGTGTTTGCTCCTGTTGCCAGAATGGACACCGTGAGGATGATCATTGCTTTGGCGGCTCAACGAGGATGGGGGATCTACCAACTTGACGTTAAATCAGCCTTTCTTCATGGTGAGCTCAAAGAAGATGTTTTTATTGAGCAACCACTAGGCTATGAGATAGTTGGAAAAGAGCATATGGTCTACAAGCTGCACAAGGCTCTTTACGGATTAAAACAAAATCTGGGTGCTTGTTTTAATCCGTAAAGAGCCTTGTGCAGCTTGTAGACCATATGCTCTTATTTTATCATAATCCGTAAACAAGCGACTTATTTTATCAAAGAAAGTTACTGGTTTAGCATCCATACCCTTTAAATGGGTCGGTTAGCATCAGGTAAACGTATATAACACCAGATTAATGATTTTTATATCAATGATTGATCTCAAACAATTCAGATTTTGATATACATCAGTCACTCAAGGAGATCAAAATCTGAATTGTTTGAGATCAATCATTGATATAAAAATCATTAATCTGGTGTTATATACGTTTACCTGATGCTAACCGACCCATTTAAAGGGTATGGATGCTAAACCAGTAACTTTCTTTGACATGCTCTTGTGATACCAATCGGTTAACGAAAGTTTCGGGTTATAATTATAAGCAAACGGTTCTGATTTTGTTGCCCGAGGAGAAACTTGAATCATTTTGGTTACTCCAGATTCTTTTTGTATCCCATAGTGTGAATGATACATGTATGTCCCACGCAAAAGAACAAATTTCAATTAAAAACATATCAGAGAAGTACTTGTCAGAGAAGTTACTGGCAAGAAAATAGGATAAAAAGTAGGAACCTTGAAGAATGATGTGTTGCTGTTTTAACGCATTCTAACCCGTGTTTTCAGTGGTTTATCGAGTCTTTTCTTTGTTTTTAGAGTATTTGCAGGTTGAAATGCGTTTGAAACGAGTATAAGGCAAGATGAAACAAAGAAAAGAAGAAAAGGGACAAAAATGCTGAAATTGACCTTAGGATCGACCTCAAGATCGACCGATCCAGATTTACCCAAAACATCGGATCAGTCCAGGATTAACCTAAGCAGGAGGGCTACGTTTCTGACGATCGGATCGATCGATTCTGACCCTAAACCGGCTCAAAAATGGAAAATTTCAGATTTTCTTATTCTATTGGGTTTTGCCTGAGATTTCGACCAGAACGTGATTTAGACCTATTTATTCTAATTTTTAGCCGTTGTTTAGGCTACGCTTTATTTTCTATCAAAATTTTTGATTTTAAGCTTTTGGGAGAAGATCTCTAACCTTATTAACAATTCGGATAAGATTTCTAATCCCTCTTGTTTTCTATTGATTTTTTTATGTCTCTCATGAATTCTTCTTATGATTTGATATCTATCATGTCTGAGTAGTTTTCTAATTGGGTTTTAGGGTTTCAAAGGGATTTCAGGGTTTGATTGATGTTGATTTAGGGATTGATAACTTGATTTCTTCATCTAGGTTGTTCGTATTGCTGGAACTTGATTAGCTACCTTGTTTCTGATTTTAGGTTGTTTAACGCATCAAAAATGTTTGTTTAAAAGCCTAAAATAACCTATTTGAGTAAAGCATCCCTAGCCAACGAAAGCTGATGTTAGGGTGTTTTGTGAACATATCAAACTCGACCATTAATGCATGTTTAACCTCTTGAATTCAAACGACAGTTTAGGATTTTAGGTTGTTAGGCATAGTAATTGATGCTACGATAGTAGATCAATTTGATTTTGTGATTTGAGTTCTAGAACGATTACCACTGTTTTCCCTGACAATTTATTTATTTCTGAATCCTTGAATTCCTGCGAATTTTTTGATGCCCAATGCTTGTTATTCATAAGTTTATATATTTTATTTGTTATTTTCATTTACATATTGCAATTCACAATCATATTTTTGTTTTAGCTTAGTTTCATTTTCATAAATTCATAGTGTGATACTTGGTACTTGTGGATTCGATCCTTGAATTACTACAACCATTTGTTGTGCACTTGCAGTAGTTATATAGGGTTACAACCTGCGTTATCATATGTGACAATGACCCAAGATTGAGTTGAATAAGATAAGAGTGTTATATATGTATGTAACATACAGGTCATTCTAACAATAAGGTAATGGTGAATGTTGTATAGTCCTTGTAGTAGTTAGTAAGTGATGTAAGGAGATCAAAATCACATATTGAAATCTCTAATTATAAGCCTGATCATGTTTCTAACGTGGATGAAATATATCTGTTATTACTTTGTGTCACTATCTACCTTGTAAATTAGTAGTAAAGTAAACATTCTCTCTTTTCCTTTGTAATTTAGCTTTGCTCTATTTGATGTTGTTTTAATCCACATAAACTTATATAATTCTAATTGAATTGAAATAATCGGTCCATAAATTAAACCATATTTCAGTACAGTTTGAATGAATCCAAATTTTAACCAAACTAAAAGAGAAGAGGAGCGCGGGAAAGGGAAGAGAGAGAGAGGGAAAAATAACTAATAGTTTCCTTTTCCGTCCCTCAAGTCTTGAAACATTTCACTTTTGCCCCAATTATTTTTTATGAAATCGAAGTTAATCATCTTCTATTTCGAATTCTGGGCTCTTCGTTGTAAGTCTTAATCCCTTCTCTTCTCTTCTCTTCTTTTTCTTCTTCTTCCGTTTGTTCGCTTCTCTAGGGTTTAAGGTATTGATTGATAAACAAATTTCATTCAATCCAATTAGAAATTGAGAAAATCATGCTTGTCTCAATCTCATTTCGATGTTTAATTGAAACAGACGATAACCCTAATTTAAAATTGTTGCAGGGTTTATAAGCGAGTCTCCATACAAAATCTGGGCTTTTTCTTATTGGTAAGATGATTCTGCTTTACACGAGAATCCCAAAGTTTCAATATTTTTCTTATGGGTTTTGTGTATCTTATGTTTAGCCTAATTTCGACATATCTGTTTGTGATTTGTGTGAAATTTCGTGGGGTTTGATACTGTAACTTGAGAAATCTTGGACTAATGACTTGTTCTTCTTAACTTAGTGATTTGCATTGTTCAAGTTAAGATCTTACTTACTGTTACTGTTTATGGATTTTGTCTCTCCGTTCTCTGTTTATGTTCACCTTCATTGCTTCAAAAACTGTTTGTGATTTGGTATGATTATTTTGTTGCTTCAGGAATATATAGCTAAAGACTTGTTCTTTTCACTTAGTGATTTGCATGTATGGTTTTGCCTCTGTTTTATATTCTTTTGAATCATTTTTCGTTCGATTGGTCAGGTGCGAAATCCTGTGAAGGATTCTGTATTCTACAAAGACATGGAATGCAACAAGGAAGAGGCTGTAAGGGCAATGGATATTGCCAAGAGGAAAGTTACAGAGAATGATTACAACGGGGCGAAGAAATTTGCAGAAAAGGCTCAGAATTTGTATCCCAAGCTTGAAGGTTTGAAACAAGTGTCGATGATGATCGATGTTTATATCACTGCAGGGAACAAAATCAGCGGAGGCGAATCTGATTGGTATGGAATTCTCGGTGTTGATCCGTTGGCGGATGATGAAGTAGTGAAGAAACAATACAAGAAGTTAGCTCTTTTGCTTCATCCGGACAAGAACAAGTGTAAAGGCGCAGAAGAAGCGTTTAAGTTGGTTTTGGAAGCTTGGTGTTTGTTGTCTGATAAGGTTAAGAGGATTGCTTATGATCAGAAGAGGAAATCAAAACAAGTTAAACCGAGAAAGACTCGGAAGCCAAAACAACCAGCAAACCAGCCGAAACAGCCAGCAAACAAGCCGAAACAACCACCAAACCAGCAGCAACAACCACCAAGCCAGCCGAAACAGCCAGCAAACCAGCCGGCAAACCAGCAGAAACAACCACCAAACCAGCAGCAACAACCACCAAGCCAGCCGAAACGACCACCAAACCAGCAGCAACAGCCACCAAGCCAGCCGAAACAACCACCAAGCCAGCAACAACAAGCACCAAACCAGCAGAAACAACAAGCAACCAACCAGCCAAGTCCTAGTGGAGTTCGAAATGGTAGATCTAGAAGCAATAAGCCCACTTCGAAAGTCGGTACATTCTGGACAATGTGCGACAAATGCAAGACACAGTATGAGTATGTGAGGGTATTTTATTTTAACAAGACTGTGATTTGTCGAACCTGCCATCAGACTTTTATTGCAACCGAGAAAGAGAAAACACCGGAAGTAGCAAGCAAGAATGCAAACAATGCTTCTTCTTGTGGAAGAGATCCTTCACTAACTGTTAATGTTGGCTATAGTTTTCACTGGGATTGTTCGACATCAAGAATGGTTGATTCTGACTGCGGAAATGTGGCGAATCAAGATGCTGAAGAAAGCGCGAAAAGAGGAGTTGAAGGTTCCCAAGATGCTGCTAAAGGAATTGCAGACTCTGGTTTTAAAGTAGAAGAGAGGGTTTTAAAGAAACTGAGAACAGATGATTATGCAGAAGCAAGTGGTGGAATCAAGGTGTGAAGTAAGAACTGAGACATTTAGAAGTTGAACAATCAATGTTTTCAGTGATTTATATCTCTGTTATGATTATTGTATATGATGAATATTTTGCATCTAGACTAGGAAAAGTAACGGTAGAACAAGGTAAGTTCTTCTCCTATCATCTTCAATGTGAGCACTTTCAACCTTTTTTTTGTTAAAAATGTGTTCTTGTACAATTTGGAACATAAAAAGTGAAAAATTAGGATTTACTTTATCCGAATTAAAATTAACAGCAGAAAAGAAAAATTAATTGATTCGATTTATATCCGAATTAAATATTTTTTAATGACAACGTGAGTCAATTAATCACAGTGGACCCACTTAAATTGTCACGTTTCCAATTTGAAAGGGGAAAAAAGGAATAATCTTAATTCTCAAAAGTTTTCACTTTTTCCCCCACTAAATAATATTTCCTTTTTTTCTTCCGCCCCTTGATTCTCAAAAATTTTCACCTTTTCCCCAAATGTTGTCAACAAAATCCTTGTATCGGTATATTCGTTAAAAATCCAATTTTTTTTTCATTTCTTTCGTTTCTCTAGAGTTAGGGTTTGACGAACGCATCTAGCTCCTTTTTCAATTCGCAATCGAAGAAGCAATAACCAGGTTCGTATTGTTTTCGATTAGGGTTTTTAATATTTCCATTGATTTCTTGATTGAAATCATCTTTTCTCTTGTAATTTTTCTCGGGTTTGTTCGATTTTCACGAACCTTCGCATCTTTCGGATCTACTGTACGTTTTGTGAATCATTTCTGTCTCTGAAACTACCCAGTTAATAAATTCTCGATTTCGTTTCGTAATTTTTGGTTTTCTCGGATTCCTCTGTGAAAAAAAATCGAACTTTCCATGGAGAAATTGCTCGATTATGTCTTATTAGCTGGTCACAACACTGTTTGGCATGTAAATTTCGATTTCAAAATTGTTTTGGATACGTGGATTTAGCTATGTTTTTTATTTTCCTGATGATTATTGTCTTTAGGTTGCATATTTCTTGTTCAATCCTGTTTGATTTTTTCATTCTTCTTCATTGACCTTGCCTAGTTGATTCCTCTTCTTTCAGTCACCTAAAGAGCTTGCATTTCGTATTCAATATAAAGCTTTGACGCAGAGATTAAGATTCTCTAGCTTCATTTGCTGGGAACACAACTTGAGCAGGTATAAATTCTTAGCTCATGGATAAGAAAACTACTTTTTTTTTTCTTACATCTCTTAGAATTATATACACCTTCTAACTCACTGTATCAGTTTAAAAACCAGCCTGATAGGGTTTTTGTTGCATTGGTTCTGCTTTTGCTAGATTGGTTTTGAAAAGATACCAATGGCTGGAGTATTAGGTGGGGAATGTTCATTCAGTGAGAGTGGCATTTCATCTTACTCCAGGAATTCCAATGAAAAGCAGGACGAGGGTGCCCGATGGTATTTTGGAAGAAAAGAAATAGAAGAAAACTCACCATCAAGGTTGGATAGTATTGACTTAAAGAAGGAAACATACCTCCGCAAGTCGTACTGTACATTTTTGCAGGACTTGGGCATGAGATTAAAAGTGTAAGTATAATGTTCTCACTTATTTGTTTCAGCTTCATACTTTGTGATGTGCATTCTCCCTAGTTTTTGGTGCATTTTCCATTGGATTACTTCTTGCAAGCTTGGTCCAAGACATGTTAGTTCCCCCCAATCATGATAATTGTCTCCAGTTTGCTTACATATTATAGTAACTCCGTTAGATGTATCATGTATGCTTGAAGGATTGAATTTCTGAAATTTATAGAATTTAATGTGGTAGAGGTCGTTTAGGATATGAATAATTTAATGGTCCTTGGATGAGACTGGTGGGATACACTTGGATGATATATCTCAATAGTCCTTTAATGGTTTTGTAAAATTTAGTTAATAGTGGTGAACAGTATGCGTAGTCTGAATCGTTTTACATGTAGACATGGTTTCATCAGCACTGTTAGCTTTCACTTTTGGCTCTCTTAGTGAATGCGACTAATATAGTTTTCTAATACAGTCCTCAGGTTACAATAGCTACAGCAATAATCTTCTGCCATCGATTCTTCATTCGGCAGTCACATGCAAGGAATGATAGAAGGGTCAGTATATGCTTCTTTCTTTTTTTCATACCTAGTTAAATGCTTTAGAGATATTGGCCTACTCGTTGTTGTTTGAGTCAGTCTGGTGGAGTCTAGTTAGCGCGAATTTGATGAGTCGAAATTGCTTTTTGATGTTGTTTAATGTTTATAGTCTCCATCTCTCTGCCACTTTCAAAGTAGCTGATGCAGTAGATGAGTTTACACTGATTTCTGCCATGGTATATATATTACTAAGTGTTCTTATTAGTCTATATGGTAATAAGACATATAGGTCTTTGTACTTATTTCTTTTTCTAGAGCTGAACAGTATTAAGATTATTACTGAGCCCTTTTTCCATGTTGTCCTCCCTCCATACTCAGACGATTGCTACAGTCTGCATGTTCCTTGCTGGAAAAGTTGAAGAAACTCCAAGGCCGTTGAAAGATGTTATTGTTGTCTCATATGAGATAATACACAAGAAGGATCCTGCTACTGCACAGAAAATTAAGCAAAAGGTCTCAATACTACTAAACCTTCTCTACTCTGTTGCTTCCCTGATAAATTAGTTATAAGTGAATGTGCACTTTTGTCATGTATCTTCTATTATTAGTTTTGTACTAACCTCTAGGTTATGCTTGTTCGTTGTTTATTAACTATTATCCTCTGTTCCTCCTATCCTTTTCTTTGGATCTCTAATCTGTGGTGGTCACCCTATTTATTACTTCTCTTCTGTGTACTGAACTTATTTTACTTTTGCAGGAAGTATATGAGCAACAGAAAGAGCTTATTCTGAATGGAGAAAAGGTTGTACTTTCTACTTTGGGGTTTGAGTTCAATGTTTATCATCCTTACAAACCTCTTGTAGAAGCAATAAAGAAATTTAAGGTCGCACAAAATGCTCTGGCCCAAGTTGCATGGAATTTTGTTAACGATGGGTACGTTAAAAGTCTGTTTCCTTCAAAAGCTTCAGATTGATCTATCTGCCTTGTATTTTCGTCTTCATACAATGAAAAGATGCTTGCAGTCTGCGGACGTCACTCTGCCTACAATTTATGCCTCACCACATTGCGGCGGGTGCAATTTTTCTTGCTGCCAAGTTCCTTAAAGTGAAATTACCATCAGATGGAGAGAAGGTTTGGTGGCAAGAATTTGATGTCACACCTCGACAACTAGAAGGTTAGAGTCTGTTTCCACTTGTTCTGCTCGACTTGCATGCGTTTTTTCTGGATTTGATGCTAAGAGCTACTTCCTTTTGTATACTGCAGATGTTAGCAACCAAATGCTTGAGCTCTATGAGCAAAACCAAAACCGTGTTCCTGCATCTCAAGTAAGCGAAGTCGAAAGTAGTGCAGGTGGAGGATCAACTCATCATGTTGGCTCTAGGCCAGTATCAGCACGTCCAACTCATGAACATTCAAATTCTGATAATCACGGGGGCTTGTCAAAAGCTACACATAACCAGAGCAATGATAATGGGAGTGGTGAGGCAGGTAGTGTCATTACCGAGCAGAAGGGGGGAAGAGATAGAGAAATGAAAGATAGTAAGGAAATTAATCCAGCCCATAATTCTAGACCGGGAGTTGAGGGATCTGGGAAGGACAAAACAGAGAGGACAGTTGCAGCAGATCTTCGAGATGATAGTGCCGCTCTTGATAAATCTAGAAATGTTAATACGGATGATGCCCTGGTCAGCCGATCTCCAAAAGACTTAAAACTGCTTCGAGATAAGGTAAAGGCTAAACTAGAGGCTAAGAAGTTCCAAAGTGAAAGGACGAGGAAGAATGATTTGATGGATGAGGATGATTTGATCGAAAAAGAATTGGAAGATGTGGAACTAGCTGTTGAGGATGACAAAGGAAAACTAAAGAACTCCAAAATCAATCACATGGGTACAGAACACAGCGAGATTCTAGATGGGAACCACTTGGCAGCTGGTATCAAAGGCGAAGCTGGCCATACCGAGGAAGGTGAAATGGTGGATGATGTTTCTTCAACAATACCTAACCGGAAGAGAAAAATAGGAAGCCCTTCTGAGAAAGAGTTAGGAGGAGGAAAGAGGCGGCACAACACCAGTGAGAATGTTGAAGGTCACAAGACAAGCCGAGGAGGAGGAAGTAGTGATAGTCATAGTCATAGTCATAGTGAGCAAAGAAGACAGTCCCAAGAAGATAATAACTCGGGAGAGAGGTAAATGATCTCTCTTTGTTTTTTACCTTGTTATGGTCTATAAAGAGACATTATGGGTTGGCGAAACCAGCTCAGTGTACTTGTGATGTTGGTTCCAATAACTATCTCTTTTGGCACTTGTACTTGCGGGAACAACTTGTCTTAGAGAAATTTTGCCGTTTTATTGAGAGCCTTGAATGTGGTCAAGGATGATAGTTTTGTCATTGCCTGAGAAAGTTTTGATTACAATACGAGTAAAATTGATTTGTCAATGTAGTGTTTTGGAGATACATATTGAATAGTGAAATATAGAAAAGCTTTTTGTGAGGTATTATATGTTCTCTTGTATTAAACCCATGATTGATAACACATATGAGGTTGTTAAGCTATAGGTCTATCGTCGTATTAATTTATCGTAACACATCCCATATAGGATTGTTGATAAGATCACACAAAAAATGAGAGTTTTAGTGGTCTACTGATCCAAATAGAAATAAAATGGCATGGGAGAAAATAACACAAGCTACGAATAATGGGGATTAAGATTCAAAGATCTTAGGGATTTTAACATTGCTCTACTTGTAAAAAAAAGGCTGGAAACTCATGAAGTGTCTTAACTCTTTGGTAGCAAGAGTTTTTCAGGCCAAATATTATAGTAAATGAAATTTTTAGAAGCAAATCAGCCTAGACAGTGTAGTTCTGCATGGCGTAGTATCCTACATACTCAGGCTTTGCTTAAACAAGGAGTTAATTGGATCATGGGCTCTGGTGAACAGGCTCACCAGAGAGATATGGAAACTAGCCCCATCAGGTGATCAATTTCTTTCCCAAGATCTAAACCATAATCTGCATTCCCTATTTACATCAGGTAATAGTTTCTTTTGACTAATGTTAAATAGACGACAAAAAAGTTTTTATTTAAGTTTAAGATTCTTAATTACTCCTGCTTCTCGTCAATTAATTACAGCCACAAAATTTTGGCCCATCATCACCCAAGAAATTGCAATTTTCTTCATATTTCCAATCAATTTTCAGAGCATACATGTTTTGAAAAACAACTTGCTAACTAATAAAATATAGACTAGTTGTTCAACCAAACTCAAGCAATGTAAAGGGAGAAACAGAGAGAGACATGAGGATACTCTGTTTGTATTTTGGTTGTGGAACAGAACCAGGGCGGAGGCACTTGTGTAGGGAAGAGGGTCATGTGACCCCTACTAATTTCGGAAAATCTAGTATTATACATTTTCAACATTAATAAAAAAAATGATCCCAATCAAATTTAATGTTGGGTGAAATAGCTTAATATTATTTTTGAAGGACATAATTAGGAGAGCAACGTAGGGTTAAAAAAAATTAGGTGACTAGCAAAGAGGTAAGACTTTCGGACGAAATTGCTCCTATTAAATTTACTGAGGAATTTCAAAGAAAATAAAATAAAAGAGTAATCGAATAAGGGAAATATTAGAAAAAAAAAAATTCTAGAAGATTTCTTCCATTTAATACACTACATATCATGTTCATCAATCATAGGTATTTAGTACCAGATGTTATAACTCAACATGATGTTGTAACTACCGAGCCAACAAATAGTTAACTATTTTATAATCATAGTGATGTCGCTTCATAGTTCACTATTTTCGAACCATAGGCAGTAAATAGTTAATTATTTTCGAACCATGACCAGTAAATAGTTAACTATTAACTATTTTTGAACCATAGACAGCAAATAGTTAACTATTTTGGACTATAGTGATTATAGTGATGTTGTTCCATAGTTCGCTATTTTTGAACCATACCAAGCAAATTAAATAGTTAACTATTTCCGAATCATAGGCAGCTAAGTAGTTAACTATTTTTGAACCATAAATATCTATTATGATTTTCGATTATAGTCAACTATGTCGACTCCATCGAATACCATCTTAATTCATGATTGGTGATTACGATATATGGCAAAGAGTTAACAACAACGTAATTGCGAAATTAGTATGAACAAAGATAGACGACGATGGTAAAGAGTTTAATGGAGAAGAAGAATCACCATCTTCATCAATGATTGGGGATTTCGATCTATGGAGAAAAAAGAAATTTCGATCTATGATGTAAAACGTGGAGGAGGAAGAAGAAGAGAATGTGGAGGAGGAGGAGCAAAACGTGAGAAGAAGAAGAAGAAGGTGGAGGATGATCATAACGTGAGGAGAAGAGAAGAAAAGAAGAAGAAGAAGCACGTGAAGGGAGGTAAGGAAAATATGTGAACGGCAGCAATAGATTTTAGAGAATAGATTAGAGCTAAGATTTTTATTTTGTTTTAAAGTAAAAAAAAACCAAAATTCTTGATAAATAGAAAAGAATAAAATTGGAATTTATTAATTGTTAGATACCTAAATACTCCCTCCGTTTCACAATACTTGTCATTCTAGCCTTATTTTCTTGTTTCAAATTAGTTGTCATTCTGCAATTTCAATGCATATTTATGATCAATTTTTCCAGTTTTATCCTTAACTTTTAGCTCATTAATCACTTTTATCAAACAAAATAGTGTATTAATTAGGGGTAAAACTGAAAATTTAATGGTTTTCTTAATTTGTGTGAAATCCTCTAAAATGACAAGTAATTTGAAACGGAGGGAGTATGTTTTAACCTTTGTTAAATAATTAATTATAGGTTACAAACCTAATATACATGCTAATTACTCTTTAATGTTTGACACAGTAATCCAAAAACAATAGTAAAACAATCTAAACACATGAAATGAACAAACTCAACAAACTAAATTTGGGTTCACGTTAAATTTTAAACCCAAACTTAATGTAATTTTCCATAATTTACATAGGTTTAATTAAAAAAAAAATGCACCTAATTTATATTTCAATACAAACAAAATTATAATTTATCTGCTATGTATGAATGTTTGAATCGCCAAACAAAACAAAATCTTAAAGTATTATTTGAAAAGGTATAAATGAAACAAAGTAAATTAAAAAAGTTTAACTACATTTTAAGAATTTTTTTATTGTTTATATGATACGTTTTTAGTATTATTATTTTTTTTACCCAGAATAAAAAGTATTATGGCTCCGCCACTGAACAGAACCAGCCAACTACATCAATATCATCTTCAAATGGTAACGAACCAGCCGTATCCAAAGATAGAACTCAACGTCAAGATTCAGCCAGATAACTAGATCATAGAACTCTCCTTCAACATACCAAAGAGTCTTCAAGTTCCTATTTCAATGTAAATTGTGTTTTAAAATATATATGTATATATGAAAGCTATTAAGAGAAATTCAAGAAAGAAAAAAATCCCAATAAGCATTCTACTACCTTTAGTTGTTTTCAAGACCAAGGACCTCCAGTTTGCAGGAAATTCTCAGAAGGGAATTTCATCTCTTATTCTCCCATTCTTTCTTTCTTCAACCTGTGAATGGGACAGACCTCGAATGGGAACAAAAGGCTCAATCGATGTACGCTTAACAATGTCTGTAACCCGCATTCCCTGGATTCCACGGTTGTTCTCATCTGGAGCATACAGCAAACTCATCCCACACCTTATCACCTCACACCATTCTAGTTTTCTGCCAGTTTCATCGGTAAGGTAGAATTCAAATGAGGCACTAGTGGTATGACATCTATTACTACTATTACTCTCTTCACTCCATTCGAAGACTGCCACATTACAGTTGTTATAACTGATAAACACATGGTCAGATCCAAGTTTCCGTGGTTCATGGCAAGATGATCCACATGACTCGGTCCATCCCCCAAGACTGAAACTAAAACTGATAGACTGGCCGTTTTGATTTTTGAACATGCTCTTGCATCTTACAGATAAGCGGTTGGCATGATGACCTTCATAATCCTTGAACGTGACAACAACACATAGGGAAGCTCCAATAAATTTAGTGTTACACCAGTGTGGAAGCAGGTCGGTTTCAATGGAAGGTCCCATTCTCTGATGGCAGAACCATGAGGGTATGTCACTTCCTGGAATACAAACAGCAACCAGAGGATCCAGAACAAGTCCCTGAAATGGGTTACAAAGAAAACAGTTTTAAGCATGAGGGTCTAATAATGTACCACCAGAACAACAGTGTAAAATTGAAATGGACCTTATGATTATGTTGAAGTGATGTCCTTGCCAGTAGCTGACTTTTGAGCTGGGCCTGCGCTACAATAGCTTCTTGTTCAGCTTGGTTCAGTTTGAAGCAATCCGTGAAAATAAAATTAGTATGCATCCTCTCAGTTACTAGGGGAAGCGTCACTGGTTTTGCAATTTTTCCTAGAGAAACACACCCGTGAGCATCTACGTACTGTAGATTAGATGGAAGCAGAGGAAGAGAACTGAGCCTGCAGCAATGCTTCAAGTCAAGCAACAACAGAGAATAAAGTTTCTCAATGCTTTCAGGTAGGGTCTCAATATTGTTTCTGCTTAAGCATAGACACCGCAATGAGTGAAATGAGCTAAAGTTGTCCGGCAATTTGTTGATATTGCAATTCGTGAGATAGAGGTCCGATACACGAGAGCTGCCTGAGAAAGGCAACAATACCAACCCTGTCGAATCTTCGATGCTAGATCCACAGAACGAAAAAATCTTGAGGTTAAGATGATTCTGTGTCCACGAGAAAACCAGCCAAACCCTCCAACTACATATTCTGCATCTCTAGCATTACTCACGCCATCAAGAACAACGAGAATCTTTTTGTTGAGGAACAAGTCCCTCATGAAACTCGGTTTTACATCAGAAGCGTTTATACTTAGTTTTTCACCCCCAAATATGTTAGAATAGAAAACATCACGCATCAGCCCTTTCTCTTGAGACAATAGATAGAAGTCTTGCAGAAAGTAGCACAAATCATATTGTGGAGCTAGTATTCCAAAAATTTCTCTAGCAATGGATGTCTTACCTATTCCTGCCATACCCCAGATTCCCACAATCTCAGCGTCTGAAGGCTGAGAGTGTTTTAACAATGCTAAGATTCTCACCACATTCTTACAATTTTTTAAGTATAGCCATGCATCTCTAGCAACTTCCTCAGCAAGAGTAACCTGAGTCCTGCAAAAAGAAAACAGAAAATGGAAATGTCAAATTAACACCACATCGGTCAGAAACACTCCTCTGCCCATTGCCACAATGACCACATTGTATATCTCCAAGAAAATTTTCAAGAGGAGCAGTTGCCACTTGCCACAATGAACAAATAGTAAAGAGACAAATAAGAAAAGTCAATTTACCCCTCTGCCCATTGATGTCCATCAATGGACGCCAATTCAGTCATAGCCACCTTCCATTTCTGCATGGAATTCAAATACAGCAACTGTACTGATTCTTCAAATCGGTCTTCCAACCGACAAAAGTCCGAAGGTGTTACATTAATATATACAGGAATAATTACAAGCTGTTTTGCCTTCCAATGTTCCATGATTGCCACCAGATGATCTAAGAACTGACTACTACGAGCAAAACTATTTGAAAGTACCATGATACCAACACTAGATCTGTAAAGCATCTCCGTGTCCATGCTCTCTCTCCCCGATAGATTATATTTCAAAGGTGCGACCTCTCGCTCGTGCAACCCGTTTAAGATGGCTTTGATGAAAAGTGTCTCATCCACATCGTTGTCATTGCACGAAAAAACTAATATACCTGTATTGGTTGCGATGATGGACCCTGAACCCGAGTCACTAGACAAAACGCTCTCTTCGTCTTTGAAGTGGTTTTCAACACTCATTTCAACTTGTTTATCTGATTGCTCTTCACTACTTTCTTTCTTTCGTTTAATCTTCTTACTGGGCGCAACACTAAGTATTTCAGCCGACCAGTATTTATTCAGCTCTTTCACTAGCACTACTGAATCCATTGTCCCATTCCCAGTCACATTAAACCTCTCGTACCCATCCGCGGATACAGAAGAAACACCTAAACACGAAAACAATATAAGACAGTACATTAAAGCATCCCACAAAAGAGTAAAGTATCAATCAAATAACCAATATATACTCTAAAATCTTTTGCATATATATCTACTAAACCGCCCCAATATTATATGCCTATAATTATAACATTGATTTCAGAATTCAAACCACATTTACAATTTACTAAATGACACCAATTTTAAGATACTATCGCCGATTTTATTCTTCTTTTAGAACAAGAAATGTGTATGTCAGAATGACTAGAAATTGTTCATCACTGTATTATTTTTTTCGTGAGTGTCATTCTTCAGTTTCCCTACATCTGGCCAAAACCAGAACTAGACTAGACCAACAAAAGCTTCTATCAAGAATCAATTATTAGTTGTAAATGAAGCATGGTGGGATATTGCCAATGGAATAACAAAAATATTACCTGAGATTTTAGCAATTGTGCTAAGGGCCTTAGTTATTTCCTTATCATTACGTAGATGAAGTTTTAAATGAACTACCTGCATATAATCAGTTATAACTTTTAAGGTACAACGAAGCAGAAATAAGCCATATTCATAAACACCGACAGACCTTCTGGCCCTCTTCGTCAATGGAGCTCTTTGGTCTATCACTGGGACCGGGATGTGGCTCTGTAGCCAAACCACTAATGTGGTCCTCCAGGTCCGAGAAGTACAAACCTAAAAGTTGGTAGTAACAAAAAGAAATTGGTAAGTAAATTTCTTTAAAAGTACTAATAATATAACACAATCATACATCGAGTCAACAGGAATTATTGACGTGCAATGTAAACAAATTAACAATTTTTTTACTAACCATAACTCTGGTACATCCCAGCGTTCATAAACTCAGTGAAGTGTGAAGATGAAGAATTAAACCCATCTCTTCCTTTCATCTCTTTGTACTCTCTCCACCACATCATGAAACTGCTCTTTTCCAAGAAAATCTCCGGCGAAATCTCACGTCTTATAATCATCTCCCACATGTATTCCTCAAACCTCACGAGTTTTCCCATCAATAACACTCTCTCCTCATCTCTCATCCCCACCTGTGTTTTCAGCGAATTGATTACAATCATAGCTTCCTCAACCTCAGCCCAGAAACAAGAATCAAACGTCAAAAGATTACTCAAGTCATTCCTTCCCCATCTATTTGGTTCTGTCCAAGACTTTCCAAACCATTTCTCTAGCATAACATAGTGGCGAGACCTTCCAAAGTTTCGATACTCTTCCCCACCGTTGAGGTAATATTCAGCAATGTCGAGCGGTTCGATCATCAATCTGTAATTGTTCCCAACGAAACGAAAATATCTCGACATTTCACTCAGAGGCCTTTTCTCTGTTTCTTCAACTATTGATTTCCAAAAATCGTTTAGCTCTTTTTTCCACTTACCGACATCCATATCCATATCGACCGGTGAAAACGGAGACTTGGTTTGGTTCTTGAACCTATCATAGTAACTGATTTTTTCCTTCTTGCTTATCTTTATGTAGCAATCTATATACAACATTGCTATCTTCATGTCTTCTCGTCTCTTAAGCAATTCAAAAAGCAGCTTCTTCTTCGCCACACGTTCCTCCATTCGATCGATAACATCATCACTCAAGTTCATCGATCTTGAATCTGCCATTGACAACACCGAGTTGTTCAGACGATGTAGAACTTTGCCGTAGTCTCTCCAGTCTACTAGATCCGCTTTAACACTGATTAGCAACTCCATTACTGCCTCGGGGTCATCGATGCAAATACATTGGGAGTCAGAACAGATCAAGAACGTTCCAAAAGGCTTGAAGAAACCTTTGAAGAAACCCGCCGTGATGGGACTTTGTGCGGCATCAGCCACGTGAAGGAAACATGAGTTCCACACAGAACACTCAAGAATCTGCTGCAGAGAAGCGTCTCCGATTAAAGGCGAGCCAAATGTGATGCACAAAGGGTGCTTTTGCCATGGCTTGACTGTTTCTAGAAGCCATAGCGTGAAGAGAGATGCGACGGATCCTCCCAAAGCAGCTCCGGTGATGATCAACGGAGCCTTAGACTGGAGTAACTGCAAGATAGATATAACTTTCAGGATTCTGTTTTGTCTTGGAATTTTTTGAAACCTTGTTTCATAAAGTTGACTTCAAAACCAGAAAATTCTGAATAGATTACAAATAGAGTATCAAAAGCTACTGACTGTAATATAATTACCTCGTCTTTGAGAATGGAGAGATCTTCATAGGCAGAGGTAAATAGCTCAAAAGCAGGTGTGTGGACAGAGAATGAGGAGATATGTTCGGGGATCAAGAAACGAAACGGATTTTGATCTTGTGACTCATCAAGAAGAGTAGAATCATAGTTAAAAGAGCTGTTTCTGCGGATCGGTGGTGCCACGAAAACCACAAAGGTGCAGTTCGCTTCTTTGAAAATCTTGTAACCCAGACCTGAATCTTTATTCAGATTGGTTGATGCATCTAATTCCGAGATCTTACTCCACGAGCTTTGTAAGAGACCCGAGCTCAACACAAGGTTCCCAAGCTGAGAAGCCTCTCTAAAAACAAGGAGAAGGAATTTAGTCAACGTCCAAAGAACAATATTTTCAGCAAGAACAACTTACGAAAAATAAACACTAAAGGCAAAATAAAAGGAACGAAAGAGAGAATAATCGTAATACTAACAGTAAAAAAGAAGAATCCATGGCATGAGCAAGAACAGAACTGTGGAGAAGAAAGTCAAAAGGGACGAATCATCGAAAACAGACAAATAATGTCTCAAACTGAGAATCCATTTGACAATACTTAATATGGAAACTCTTTGAGACAATTGCCACTGAGAAAACCCTAGCTTTCCACAGATCAATTGGAGGTTCTCGATTCATCGCTATACGGATCCACTATCTTAGGTCCGATTCCCCACATCCCAATCTCACTGGGTTTCTACTACTTTGGTTCGATTTGGTTGTTTCAAAAACTCTATTAAGAGACTAAAGGCTGACCTTGTCGAATTTTGTTTTTCGCTGTCTATTTTCTATAGATTTTGGATTTTGGTTGGTGTGTTACATATCTACAACTTTGTAACAAACACGTTTTTTTATCCAAAATTCCAACAACAAAAGAAGTACTCCCCTATATTTTTAAGAGATAATTACAAAAATGTCATAAATAGGCCGATATTTTGCAATTTTGCCATATGCGGTGGGTCTCTTGCAAAAATACCACTATTTTATCCGAAAATAACAAATTTGCCCCTAACACAAAAGAAAACTCTCATTCTCTCTCTCGCAAACCCTAATCGCCATCGCTATCGTTCTTGAAGATCGAAATTTTTAGAGACGAAATCAAACAAATTAGAGACGAAAATCAAACGAATTAGAGGTAATTATAGATCTATTTGATTTTTGCGATTTATCGATTTCTAGATCTATTTGTTTTTTATCGCGATTTCGTCTATTTGAGTAACAGATTTTGTCGTCGTTCACTAGTTTATTTTGCATCTGTCAATGATTTTTCGATTCGTGATTTTCCGATTATATCGATTTGTGTTACAAAAATCATTCGAATCTGGGTAATTTTTACTTCTCGAAGTGAATCTAGGTAAAATTCTGGGTTTTAAACAGTTTTTTTACAATAATATATGAAATGAAAATTGACGGTTTGAATTTGTAAATTTGGGTAAATTATTGTTCTTGAACTGATTCCGATTCTGGGTAAAATTCTGGCATTTGAGCAGTTTTTTGTTGAAGAGTCAAATTTATAAAGATTTTTTACAGTTTATAAAGAGTTATTGACATGTGTTTTTTACATCTTATCATATGGATGCTTACATGGATGAGATCGTAAAGCTGCCACAACATATTTATTTGCCTGGTTGTGAACCAAATGAAAACAAAACGCTGCAGCAACATGCCAGCCTAGAATTGGTGAAAGCTGTCAAAACAATAATCGGAGCTGACTTATTCCAAAAGATTGAAAGCAGTTTTCTCAGTCCGATTGTCAAACTTGTAGAGCGGGAAATAAAATTCTCTAGTAAGATTTTCCATTTTCTGGTCCGGAGGAGACTAATGACAAAAGGACCAGACTTGTGGTTCAGGATTGATTCACAGCCAACAAGATTCTCCATGAGAGAATTCTTCCTCACAACAGGTGCTATTTACAAAAATTAGAGTGTATAATTGATTTCAAATGTTTATAAGATTTTTAAACGATTATAAGGATTTTAAATATAATTTTATACTGGTGTACACAGGTATTCAATGTGAAGAATTGGTCACTGAAAAGACAAGAAAAAGAAAAGGTCAAGCTAAGCCTTCTTGAGCTCGCCACGCCTTTACATAAGGGATCCCAAGTCCAAAATCATGCTTAAACAACTCCATCATCTGTTTAGGTTTAAGTCCACTCTTCCCTCCATCAAAATGGTGACTTACAAATTCGCCTAATGTCTTTGATGTTGCTTGACGATGATTAAAATTACTTAGCGAACCATCGCAACTATGATCATCCTTTATATTGCGAATCACAACACTTTTCGAGGCATGAAGCCTAGTTGCGCGCAAGCTCCAAGTACATTTTTCATTAATGCACCTTAGCAAAACCCTAAAACTGTCTAATTTATAAGTCATAAACTCAAAGCCTATCTTCATTGCATGTCTTCAACGCTCTAGACAAATCCTTTTTGGTCTTGAAACTCATCCCACAACCCAACTCATTATCATTACCATATGAATTTGAAGAACCACTTTCACCAAGCCCAAAAGTTGGAAACTGAGGTTCCATCATTTTTTACAGTTAGTTTATAAAGTTTTTTTACAGTTTATAAGGATTTTTTACAGTTTATAAATCATTTTTACAGTTAGTTTATAAAGAATTTTTACAATTTATAAGGATTTTTTACCATTTATAAGGTTTTTTACAGTTAGTTATAAGAATTTTTTATAATTTATAAAGATTTTTTACAGTTTATAAAAGATTTTTTACACTTTATAAGTATTTAACAAAAAAAAATACCTTATTCGGAATGTGAGATACAAGAGCAGGAGAAGCACAAGGAGGAGGATCTGGAGCAATGAAACGATATACATTACTATCTTCGTTTCTAGTTTCGATGTTGCTTTGCTCTGTCATTGGGTATGAGCTTGTTTGCGCCTGTTGCAAAAAAAAAAACACTAAACAAACTTTTTCATGAATGCTAAAAACAGGAATCCACATATATCCATAGAATATTTATCAAAACATACCTCATCCACATACACAAATAATTGAATGCGACCTCCACTCTCTACATACTTGATCATGAATGCGTGCAATTGCCTGTCATTCCTAATATACATTGGCGGAAGATGTGTTCTATCTGGTAACATGTAACTAAGTTTGACAGAACTTCTGCACACATCAATACTAAAATCTTCTAGCACAACATGCAATAAATCAATAAAACTAATGTCTTCATCGACCAAGCTAAGAGATCCTCCCCTTTCAACATCGAACGTAATCTCCCAGTGACTGTTATCAATCATCCTCCAAATTCCACACAAGAATACAGCTCAACCATTACGGCATGTTACAGAAAATGAAGATTTTTTAAGATTTTTTAAAGGTTAAAAAACTTGATTGTCAATCAAAGAGAAACGATTTATAATTCAATTGTTCATCAATCTAGCATGCTCAACCGCATGTAATGTTAATCTCCTAGGATTTTTAAAAATTTGTAAGGTTTTTTAACAAGTTGTAAGGTTTTTTAACAATTTTGTAAGGATTTTCAATCAAAAAGAGAAACAGGTTATAACCTCAATTGTTAATCAATTAAGCTTGCTCAAACCCTGTAATGTTAATCTCGTATGTTTTATAAACAATTTGTAAGGTATTTTAACAATTTGTAAGGTTATTTTTCAATCAAAAAGAGAAACAAGTTATAAACTTAATTGTAACTCAGCGAGATCCGATCACCAGAATTCCGACTCAGCGACAGCGCCGAGATCTTATCTCCAGAAAATCCGACTTCAACAGCAGTTTTCCCAGAAAATCTGAGATTCAGATCGCAGCAAGCGAGATGAGATAGCATCAAGCGAGATGAGATTCATATCTCTCTGATTCAGAGATATGAATCAGAGCGGTCTCTCTGTGTGAGAGATCGAGATCGAGATCGGAGAAAAAGACCAAGAGAACGAGATCAAGATCGCAGAGAGAGAGAGAGAGAGTCAAAGAGAGAGATTGCGATCCGATTCGGAGATACGAATCAGAGAGATCTCTCTGTGTGAGAGAGATCGAGATCGAGATCGCAAAGAGAGAGAGAGAGAATCACACAGAGAGAGAGAGATTGAGATCTGGTTTACAAATAGGGTAATTTTGGAATATGAAAATATGAAAGTGGCATTCTTGCAAAACTTTTAAAAATGTGGCATTTTTGTAAAGTGGCATGAAACATGTGACATTTCTTAAAATTTCTCTATTTTTAAATAATTGATGTTATAGAAAATAAATTTGTTTTTTAAAAAATTATTTTTTTATATTTTTTATGTAGTTTTTATGAAGTAATGATGATGAATTGTGAATTTTAATGCATATTAATTGAATTTATTGAATTTTTATTGGCTAAAAATTATAGAAAATTGTTTAGCACAAAAAATAATGCATTTATTAGGGGTGGGACGGATCCGGATATCCTGGAATTTCAAGGTATCTGGATCCGGAATCGTCGGATCCGTGAAAAAACTATCCGGATATCCGTACTCTAGATATCCGACCAACAATCAGGATATCCGGATCCGAAATTAATATTAAAAATAATTAATTAATAAATAAAAATATATTTTTAAAAATTATTAGTTAATATTTTAAATGGTATTTATTCATTATAAATATAATTTATTATAAAAAGAACTAAAATCAATTTTTATATGTAATTATTTATATAAAATTAACTTAATAGATATATAATATATATGTTTTTAATATATTTAATGCGTTTGGATCCGGACCCAAATATCCGGACTTTAAAATTTTGCTATTCGGATCCTCTTTTCACAGATCCTAGATTTTACTATCCTTATCCGGATTCGGGCTCCCCGGATATCCTAATTTTCTGAGAGATTCCGAATGGATAATGGATCGGATCTTGTATCCCGGATAATAATTCCACCCCTAGCATTTATTGTCAAAAATTAATATGTTTTTTTAATATGTGTAAAAATTCTAGAAAATCAATTATATAGAAATAGAGGGAATATGTGTTAAGAATTTTCACGATGGATGAACTTTTTCAACCATTAGAGGTTTATACCGGAAACCATAATTGATTTGTATCTGCTAATTTCTATTTCTGGTATTGTAAAAATTTGTTGTTTTGTTTTGTTTTTTAACGCTGTAATTTTATTATTATTTTATTACAAATTATGAGAATTGTTACATCGACGATTCTACAACGGATACATTTTTTTATCTTGATTCACACCTGACGATTTTACCTAGTCTCACGTTGAAAATCTTCTGTAAACTAGCATTTATTAATTTGCATAAATATCCCAAAGGACAATTTGTTGTTTAGTTTAGTTTGTATGCTTTGTGAATTTTGGGTATTTCGATTCACCTTAAAACGGTAAAAAGCATTTATGTCCTCATAGACACCACAAAATCCATGTATAATTTAGTTCATTAAATTCATTTATATCATTTGCGAAAACCATTTAAACATACAATAGGGAACAAAAAAAGTGGACATAAGCTAAGCAATCGAGCATTTAAAATTTCTTCCCTCTGAAAATATATAAATATATACGTCTAAAATCTACTGCTTACCTCTTTCAAAAACTTCAGTCGTACCTCTCTTACAAATCGCGCAAAAAAAAAAGGATGATAAACAGCAACATGGAGGTAAAAATGATAAAATCCAAACAAGAAGAGAGAATGTACTACTTTATAGAGATACTTTTGGTACAACCATAGATTGATAGAACAATATTCATCCGAGCCAACAACTGTAATATGCCTGCATTTTGAAGTTCCAGCCATCAGTATTCTCTTAAAGTTTTATGCAGTAGCCGAATAAAACGTGGGTTTCCTTTCCAGGATACTAAATTGGTAGGCTTTCCGCGACTCATATTTTGTATCAGGTTGGTTAGTGCCTTGGGTTCGCTGGTAATGGAGTCAGAGGAAAGGAGTTTGTTACCTGTAAGCTAAATCTACAGGACGAGTGATCCATCTTCATACCCAAACTGAGTTTTTGACTTTATAAAGGAAGTGAGAAGAAACAATTTGCTGTACAATGATAACTTCATCACTCAGCTTCACCTCCTTCTTCTTCTTTAAAGTGTTGTGCATAAAATTCATCTAGCGGTCCCCAGTTTGGGATGTCGGATTGATTGGTACTGTCGGATGGCAACGACCGGATGCATTTGAGGATAAGCTCAATGTGAAGCTTTAACCTGATTAAACCGAGACAAATGTTTATTACAGAAGATAAGTCAGATTTCTCTCTTTTTAAACAAGACAATAGAGGTGTTACCTTTTCTTTGCCTCTGGAGAGTTTATCTCCAAGTTCGTAAGCGTTTGAGAGGTTTGTGTGTGGATAATCAAAATCACCTGCCTACATGTTTGAGTAAGGTAATATCAGTTGACTTTAGAACCCTGAAAAACCATTTCCTGCCTAAATGTCTTTCCTATGAAAGCTGCATATATGCTCACCTGAAGATTGCTTGAACATCCGCTTCATGCAATGTTTCGGACAAGACACGATGAAGGTAGCCAACTTCCTGTAAAATCAAATGCACATTATTAAAGCATCCACTATCAATCTTTATAAGATTAGTGGATAAGAATAAATCACCCTCGTGAGTGGCCATGCAAACTCTTTAGTTTGTTTATTGGTGTCTGCAGGTCTGTTCCAACCCTCAATAACTTTAGGTAACCCATGAAGATGCGCCAATAGTCTTTCTCTCATTATCTGAACAAGTTTTGTGTATATTTCGTCTCGATGAACCCTATAATCCTGTGAATTGGTGAGAAGCCGAAGTTAATGGAATTGGACATTAAAACTGTCATCCTAACAACTTATATTCTAGAAACCAAGAGATAACTAACTGGTGTAAATTTTTTTAAACTACTTCCTCAGCAGGTGTGCAACAACCTCCAAAAGCTTATGACCTATAAGCGTAAATGAGACAAAACCCAGAAGGCAAAAAGAGAAACATACCTGAGCAACTTTATCAATCTCCACTGACAACAGTAGCTTTCTCTGCTCAGGTACTTTTGAAAGCAGAATTCTTCTGGTTTCTTCGGCCACAAAAACAAAACCAAAAATCGTTATCCAGGAACCCACTTACATGGAAAACGAGCTAGGGATGATTCAAACAGAACAATTGGAAGCTGAAAAATAGACAGACTAAACTAATCATCCTATAGCAGATCCGGACATGTACAAGAACCATAACAACCATCATATGAAAGCTCACGTTTTGGATAAAGTTGAGTAAATAAATGCTTGGATAAAACACTTCTACAGAGGAGAAGAAATGATATCAAGACATCACTTGACTTGACTTGATCACATAATCACGGCAACAGTACAAAATGGAAGGAAAAAAAAAAAGTCACTTACCAGGAATAATAGTGTAGGTGAAGTCGATTACTTGACTTGCAAGCGCCAAGTGTTTCGCCTTTATAGACTTCAAACCAGATACCTATAGCATCAATATCACCACTGAAAAGGTCAATATTAATGCACATTACATCTGTTTTGCGTGAATAGAAAGCAAATTTCTTTTATGTCAAAAAATTCAAGTGCAAAAGACACGTAGGTGAGGTGATACATCTGGTCACGATATGGATCACTGGTTATTCGTTAGAAAATTCAATACAGCTAATCAGCAATGAAAACTACTATTTTCTCTATTTAAAGCATATTTATACCTGCATAGCACCAGCCCCCAGAACAAGTTGGCATGTCCTAGTGTTGAAAAATCTCAACACTTCAACAACACGAAGAGCAATTTCCGAGGACAAAGCTGGCAACGAATTGTTCATATCAATGTATTCTGACAACATCTTGAGCAATATTAACCCACTGCAAACATAAAACGTATTGCATCAGCTAATTAAAAATTTCCAGCCTAGACAGCAACTAGATGTTAAGCAATCTAAACATAGCAAACGGTACAATAAGTTAGAGAGAGTAGACCGCCCATCTCACGCATGCAAGACAACAAAAGTCTTAGATGGTGAACGGAAAACGGAGAGAAATATTCATCAATGAACAGCCAATCAAATTACTAAAGAAAAAGGCATAAATAACATTAAAATGCATAACAAGAGAACTAACCAGTTTACCATGTGGTAACCAATTCCTTGATAGAAAAGGTTAGATTTTCCTCGCTCCTTCTGAGTACTTTGATTATTCGGAACTGAAGATACACCAGCCTTGCTTCTTTCAAGAGACTCAGGCGAGACTGTAGATATCACTTGTGCATCACTAACTGCAGGACCTTCACTAGATTCAGATTTTTCATTTCGCAGTTCAATATTTTGATCCCCAGTTCCTGAAGTGAGAGACCCATTGAGAGAGAGCAAATTTCTGTGGTACGTTTTACTATTAGCATCATCAACTTTCCCAGAAATCAACTCCTGGAGTGCAAAAAGAGAACTGATTATGGCTTGGAATTCCTCGGGAACATCCATCTCATCCCATGTTTCTTGATCAAGCACAGCTTTTAGTTTTGCCATCTGCAGTAAAGCAAAATACAAATTAGATTGACGGCCAGACTTCTTGATAATGGAATAAATTAGATAGTAAAAGAATTACAAAATATGCATCGATGGGAAGAAAGAAAAAGATGGATGAAACGATGAAGTCAATATAGTGCAACACTAATAAGTTACCGCAAGTAAGTTTAAACCTTTCTGCTAGTCAAAATATAACTTTCTCTGCCATTTTTTTCACCATTTTTCCTTTTATGTAAGCCATGGAACTGAACAAAAGTGTAGATGTGCTTGCTGTAAAACCGATAAAAGTATATACACAGAGACTAACCCGAGCTTCATGCTGGAAATCCACAAAGGCTTTGGCTTGTGATTGAACCGTCGCACGAAGACTAGAACCCAACCGCCCACCAATCTGTTAAATTCCGTACAAATGTCACACAAGAATAAGCAATGCAATTTCTTCTCTCTTGTATGAAGAAATGTTCAGAACAAATACCTTCTCCGTAGCTGCTACAAAATCTTGGGTGAGATCATAAATGCTCATGAACTCCTGCAATTTCAATTTTGGATGAAGAAGAGCACGAACTGCAAGTAGCTTTGCCCACCTAGCATGAGTAACCTCACAAGCCGCAAAGACAGCTTCTGCGTTTTCCCACAAGACATCGGACCTATATATATAAGAAAAAAGCCTCATTTAGTTCCAAGCCTAGAACAGAGGCCTGTGCAGACAACTGCGAAATTTTAAGATATGCACAAAATACAACAACTAGACAACCTGAAGTTTCTTGACATGTTCGTCAAGCTTGATGCGTCGCTTAATTTTCTCTGCAATGGAAGGGCCTTTGAGGTAGCCTTACCCAACGGAGAATTCAATGATGACCCACCTTGGAAACCTGTTTCCTGGGCTGTTTCAGCAGCTACAGCACCAACAGCAAGTGCAGCTGCAACTGAACCAGCTGCATAGTGTCCATCGACATTGCAGAGAATCCATTCAATTGCCTTTTTCACTTCCGATGCCCGGACTAGATGCACCTGCATTCACTAAATGAAATGAAATCATATTACATCTTAATCAATCATCTAACTGCTTCAGAGGGTGAAAAAGGTTCCAATGCCTCTATAAGGTAGATGTATCAAAACAAAAAATGCTGCTAAAGGTTTAACAAATTGTGATGCTCGTATAAATAATTTAAAGTTCCAGAATTGATGCATATATTACCTGAACAATCCTAAATATAGCTGTTAAGAGATTAACAAATGCCTCAGATGACAGAGTCCTCAACTTGCTCGCGAGAGATAAGCCTCCACCTGAATACGCACTAGGAATAAGCATGGATTTTGGAGAGACAAACTACCATCGAAGTAGAATACATTATCCTAAGAAAACGATAAAAATACATCATTTAAACCAATTTCCATGTAAATTACTTCACAGTCGGGTCTCAGGTCATAGTAGAGACCCCAAAAAAACAAGTAAATGGGAATATATAGTAATATTGATAAAAGCATTTGCTAAAACAAGAATGTGTACCAGAGAAATTTTACACTTTTCAAATGCTAAACTTATGTTCAAGTATGTTTTCATGCGCCAACTAAGTCACTGGACAATTTTAATAGATAGTAATAACAATTAAAATCTCACCATCAACTTCTACTGAGCGGTCCCCATGTGAAAAATCAGATTCGAGAGATCTGGCAACCAGAATTGGAAGCAGCTCAGCAACTACATTCTTGATTGCATTCTTCATTTCAGATGTGAGTGCCTCACGATACATCCTCAAAACTGAGGGGAACTTTGCCTAAGGAAAACAGTCCAAAGAACAATACATGAGAAACTGAATTTAGAATAAACACTTAATGAGCATGAACAAACACTAATCACCAGTCACCAGAAACAGCATAAACAAAGAAACTCAAACAATAAAGCATTGACAACTTTGGTGGTTGCATATGTTGAAAAATATTCAGGACCAGTCACTCACCGTTCTTAGCAATCCAATAACTAGAGGAAGAAGCCGATCACATAAGGTAGATGAGTCCTCTTCTTCTAGCTTAACCTGCAAAGGTGTAAGCCCAATATTCAGAGTTTGACGGAGGAGCTAGTACACTATAGATGCTACAAAAGATTGAAGAAAAGAGCAAACAGTCATGCTGGAAGTTGTTCCACTTCTTTTTCTGATTAATCTACCACTTTTCACAGTTTAGGATCTTCTATTCAGTTTTTACACCAACAATCGAGCTCCACGTGTTACAAAAGAAGTTCACATATTCATTAAAAAATATACATCTGTATCGAATGAGACTTACTTCATCACCGGTCTTCCCGTTAGATGAAATGGGTCCTCGTATTTTTGCTGCAGATAAAATCAGTACAGCTATTTCCCCAGTATCATGTATTGAGATACTCATGAATTCGGCTGTGAGAATACTACAACGACCAAATTAACAGAATCATCAGACACTAGACCAAAAAATAAATAAATAACAGAGAAAACAGAACAAGTAGATATAGAACGTGAACTAGTAGTAAGAACTACTAAATCTTCTCGAAAGAGCACTACTAAAGAAATCAATATAGTTAGCATTTAATTGACACAAATGCCTATAGGTTGTACAATGTTCTACACCTAAGAAAATAACTAAATTTGAGTGAAATCTCCAAGTGGTGAAGACCAAAGTACATTTCAGGCGCAAGCCAGGATTCATCACACTAAGGGGAAGATAGCCAGCAAGGCATTACCGCATGGAAGACACAAGTTGAGGAGGAAGGGAAAGAGTTCAAAAGTTATGATAGATTACTCATAGAACGCTACAAGCCTGGGTACATTCACAATCATCAGATGGTAAAAGTATCCACCGCTATTATAACGCTTGGCATCTTATCGAAATGACCCAGCACAAGAAACATGGAATGATTGATTTACACTAAGATACAGAGTGACTTTTGCAGATTACAGAGAGAATGCTCTATCTGCTATGAATAAACCGAAGCTGCAAAACCCTGCTAACATTTTTCAAATTATTGCCTGCCTTCTCTATCCGAGAAATTCCAAGAGGTTCAGTAGAAACATAGTTAATATTATCACATTTTCACCTCTTTTTTTACCAAATTGAATATTTGGTTGCTTTGGATAAGGCGCTTAGCATATTAACATGATATAGTCTCATTGTGTTCCCGTTCCATCCACAAACATAAATAAACTTAATGTTTCTCCTAAAAGAGCATTACAAACAGACTGAATACAGCCTGTTTTAGACAGTTATCATAACAGGAAAAGAGACATACCTGTTTATGGAATCTATGGAAGTAGTGACATGATCCCGAAGATGACGGAAGCAGTGTAAGCCAGTTAGCTCATCACCAGCCTAAGAAAATGGAAAACCATTTTAGCTTCTTAAGAAAGAGCACCCTAAGCATCTAAAAGTATCCAACATTAATCACAGATGAACTTACCAACAAGTTCTGGAGATCGTCAGTTATATCCAAAGCTCCAGCACAATCTGCGGACGCCACAAGCTGAACAATAAAGAATCAAACTTCCATCAAGAAAAAGAGGAAATACACCAAAGTAGCTAACTTGACACTACTCTAAACGAATCAGTCAGATTTTTTTTTACCAATTTGAGTGCAGAGAGAGCTTGGTTAACATAAAAAATGAGTCTCAATTTACGTTGCAGTTCCAACATATTAATCCTAGTTGAGCTCAGCTCTTGAATCTGTCGAGCTGAATCTACCAAATTCCTATCCAAGAGCCGAATCGTCTCTTTCAACTCTCGGATCCTACTACAACCCTCAACAATCTTCACATTCAAATCCTGTAACTGTCCCTGAGCCTCAAAGAACGAATCAGACCTCACTGAGATCTCTTTCACAAGATGCAACTCCACGACATCAAGATACTGAGACAACTTCTCTTGAAGACCTAGATTCTCCGTCAAGCTCGAGAATGGACAAGCAGAACGAAATGTAGCACCATCCTCAAGGGCAAAATCTTCCTTGAAGTAAAGTGAAGGAACCTCACGTAAACACGCAGCTAAACCCGATACATGACTCTCCTGATCAAACCCAGTACTCTCTTCCCTCGTGTGATTCCTAATATCCTCAAACCTACCATGAGACTCAGAGATCGAAGAAACGTAGCCATTGAAATCGGATCTGGTCAGCTCCGAACCGGGGAGCTTCGTTGAAGCAACAGGTGCGAACTCAGACGGAGCTACAAATGTAGAAGAAGACCACCAACCAACCCATGACGCATCGGAACCATAAACACCAGACTTACCTCCATGTGGATTGTTGAGAATCGAAGAGAGACTCTGACTACTTGCATCCGAGATCGATTTGGTTAACGATGAAGGAGAAGACGAAGATGGAGAAGAACGACCAAGATCTAAGCTCGATCGGTTAGTGTTGCCAATGGACCTTCCCATTAGGGAAGGAGGCGAATCCATTAAGGACTCACGAAATCTAAATCATGAACCAAAAAAACTGATTTGATCTGGAGGAGAATCGAAGAGATCTTTGGAATCGAAATCGAATTTGGTTCTCGTGAAGAAATATATGGTGAGAGTTGGATCTGGAGAGAAGCAAGAACAGAGAGGAGGACTGAGGAAGCCCTCTGGGTCGTCGTGACTCGAGGGAGATGGTTCGAGAGGTGATGGTGGTGACCAGTACGCTGTTTAACTGCGAAGATTAAATCGACGGTGGATTAGCTATCCACGTCATTTACGAAAAAAACAAGTATTTTTCTCTTTTTTTCTTTCATTAGAATTAAGTAATCAAATAGTTCTTCAAATGTACCACAATTTTGTTCTTAGAAAACTTGCGAAATTTTTTGATTTTATGATTTAAGAAAGCGATAATGAATGTGAAAACCAAAACTAAAATGTATTATAAACGAATGCAAATGTTGTATTAACACACATCAACGTCACTAACACAAATGATGATTTATATACTGAGATTATTCGTTACCAATCATCAAATGATTTGTGACAAAAGCTTTACTCTTGATCCTTGCTCTGTATCAATGGTCTCTTCTCTACCAAATGCTCTCTTATTAGTCATTATAATGTTTCTATTTTACTTACTCTACTATCCCCATTGACGAAATATAATCCTGGTAGCTTTTTCTAACCTTATAGCCTCTCCAACGAGCCTGCCAATTGTCAGTTAAAACCGTTAAGAGTTTTCAGAGGAAGAAAAAAACGAAACAAGAGCATTTCATTTGTTATCAAACAGTTTTACCTGTATTAAAACGATTCCCTGTTTAGCAATCAAATGTTGTTTTCTACACTTGTAGCCGCGGAAATCAGTCTGAATCCGGATAGCAGCAGAATTAAGAACAGATCCATCACTATAAGACAGTCTTGGTTTGCATGTTTTACTAGAAAGTACCAACTCTATTGTTCGCTTCTTCTCCGAAAATCGAGCCCTGAAACACTGATGAATCCGAGCTGCTGATTGAGTAGGTTTACGGAAAGAGGTCGGCGAGTCTGCTAGAGATGAGTTGGACTTGCTATGAGCGGTTTCAATCTTTATAAACTTGTGAGAGGCTAACTCTTTTCTCTCATTCTGCTCTAGATTTCTGTAATTTTGATCGTCTTCCAAGCAAGCAGAAACTCGACCTAAATGAACCTGCAAAATGAAGCTAGCTTGAAATCCTCATTCATATTTCGTTGATGCACTTACTATCCATAAAATCATCAGTTATTGAAGGGTCAGTCTCAGAAGTAATATGTAATACAAATCAGCATTAAATCAAATTTGATTGTCTTCAAATTGACATCAAAAGCCTACCTATACTTAGATGTATTTGCCAATGAAAGTGTCAGATGTTTTACCTTAGAACGGTTGTTGACTCTGGAGACACTCTTTTCTCGATTCCTTTTTCTTAAGCTCCGAATAACAGTTTCAATAACACTCCTTTCTCGTTTCCTTTTTCTTAACCTACGAATAACAGTTTCAATAATACTCCTTTCTCGTTTCCTTTTTCTTAACCTCCGAATAATAGTTTCAATAACACTCGTTTCTCGTTTCCTTTTTCTTAGGCTCCAAATAACAGTTTCAACAACACTCTTGAAGCGACATCTCTTACATGGTGTTGCCATATGCTCCACTGGATCCATCCACGAAGTAGGACGTTTTGCACTAACTGATGTAGCAAATGTTCCCGTAGTAATTAAATAAACTCCGCATCGCTTTATGGTGCAACTATCATCTAGATGCTGGTTCGCTGCATTGACAGGATGAAATTCAAAGGTAACTAAATCAGCCAGGACATCATGGTCATCTCCTTCCGCAGGATTCATCGTGACATAGCCAAAGAGAAACACATGATCCTTTTGAACAGTGGGGGCTTCCTTTGGAGCCCAAAATTGGAAAACTCTTTCTAGTCTAGGCGAGAGGTCTGTTCTAGTCTTCCTGCATATGCACTTGATGCCAAAACCAGCAGCGTCGCTATAACTGTCCCCAAATTCAACGACTACTGATAAAGCAAAGCCTGAGAGAGTCTTTATTATGCTAGGAGTTAACTCTATCCTTACAGATGAACCAGCTTGAAAATTAATAGAGGATTCATAACCTGCAGAGGCAGGTATACAGATGCTGAATGCAGGGACATTGCTGTGTTCCTGTTTCAGTGACGCCAGAAAAAACGTATCATATATGTAAAAAGTGCATCTGAAAATGCATGTCAGAGAGAGGGAGTGATGGAGAAAGAGAGAGGTACCTGTCGATCCACCTTGGCCAAGACTTCAACACCACCAAGAGCTTTTCTCATATATTTTCTGACAACTTTTGGGGACAGCGCAAAGCAATTACTGAATCTGTATTGCCTTGGAAACTGCTCGAAGCTTGAAGAAAATGATTTAAGAGACACACAACCATGAGCGTTCAAAAGTTCCAGACTTCTGGGAAGCTCTGGTAAGGATGTGAGGTTTTTGCAATGGCTTAATCTGAGGCTGTGTAGTTTACGAAGCTCCTTAATGCTTTCAGGAATTTGGCTGAAAGAATTTCCACCAAGATCTAACTCCTTCACTGAAGGAAGCCAGCATAACTCATCAGGTATATCCACTAGGCACGCGTTACAAAGGGACAATGATACTAGGCAATAAATTCTTGACGCCAATGAGTGTGAAATTGATGAAGGCAGGAAGGTAATTCTGACCCATGACCAGTTTGATTGGATCAACTGGTTGATTGATGGAGTTTCAAATGCCTCTAACAATTCTTCTACAGCAACTCTGCACAATCATGAATAGTCAGTATTTTAGTTTAACTGCAAATTATAAAAGTACAAAAGGGTTTCAGAGTCATCTAACCTTGATTCTACAATAGCAGAGTGATGTTTTAATAAAGGCGCAGATTCTTCCATGGTTATATTTTTTTTAAGACCTTGTAAAAATAATACATCACTAGTTGGATGGCTCTTCAGATTTGAACATCCGGACAGCTTAAGTGTGACCATAGCTTTCAAGTTACTTATCCCCGGTGGCAGGTGCTGAAGTCTTTCGCAATTCTCCAGATCTAATGTAACAAGTCTAGTGAGATCCTCGAGTGACGATGGCATTTCACTAATGGCAGTCCCAGCTAGATATAGCTCTTTCAGGTTTGGTGAGAAATCCTGAAGGTCCTCAAGCTCTGAGCAGCCGGATAGATTAAGAACTTCAAGAGACTCCAGATGAACCGTGGTAGGCATAATTCGCAAATGAGAACAATCTTTCAGACTCAAGAAAGTAAGCTTGTGATGATGAAGAATAGATGAGTTCACTTTAACCAGACTCGTACATCCTTCTAGATCAATATGCTCGAGGTGTCTGGCCTTTGAAAGCTTTGGAAATTCCGTTAACTGTCGAGAATGACTCAGAATAATCCTCTTTAGATTCTCGAGATTCTGTTTACAACATGAACAACCAAAATAAGTCATCAACTAAATGCTAGTTACTTCATGTATGCAGCAGATTACACAATAATGTCAACACATACCTTTGTTCCTTTCCATAGTTTTGTCATGTTGCTATAGGGCATGTTCAGTTCTACGAGATTTTTAGGATTAACGTTCCGAGGTAAGGATCCCAAAGGGTATCTCTCCCAATGGAGTAACCTCAGCTCGTCAGGTAAAAAGTGGAGCCCTTGCGGTAGACAAACCTTGCAATGGCTTCCAGAAATTGGAAAGTATAGCTTAAGCAATCTAAGTCTATACATCCTCTCAAATACAGTAGGACTCAACTCAAGTGTCAAGCCAGACGCATCCAGAAATATGCCTTCAATCGCTTCTGTTCCCTGATAAAAAGGGGAAAAGAATTGGGAAACATCAGTTTTTCCTACTGAAATAAAGGAACTAAGAAGTATTATAAAGTTATTAATAGAACTAAAGATTGTACATTTTCAAAGACTTACTGATTTGCTTGTCAGTACATCAGCAATTTCATAAGAATCCCACAATCTGCTACGCTTGCCTGCCTCTTCGTCTTCTTGACAAACAACAAATCGACCCGTGTCTTGGAAAATGTTAGGCATTTCTATCCTGTCATCTACAAGGCTGATGAGAGACTCATCAATGAGACCATAGATTCCTAAATCTGTAAAAAAACCGCAACCATCAAGGAGGTTCACCACACGATCTTTATTCTCCCCTCTGAAAAAACATGCGAGGTCCAAAAATATGTTCTTCTCGTCGTCATCTTGTCTATCAAAACTTCTTCTAAATGCATCCTGAATTTTTGTTGGAGGATGTTGACGCAATCTTCTCAGATGTTGTTTCTCATAATTAATACATTGCTCTTGTATAGACGAACCTAAGACTCGCAGAGCCAATGGATTACCATTAGCGTAGCTCACTAGCTCCGAGATCAAGGACATCCTTCCCTTCCAATTTTGTTCAGTGCCAAACTGGCAGCAAAGGCGAAGCGATTCAGGCTCGGAAAGCTTCTCGATCTCGTAAATCTCATTGACGTTACATTGTACAAGAACTTGCCTGTTCCTAGATGTTAAGATGATTGTATGTCCACCAGAAAACCAGCCAAACCCTCCAACCAAAACTTCTGCATCTCTAGCATTACTCACACCATCAAGAACAATGAGAATCCTTTTATCAAGGAACCTATCCCTTATGAAACTTAGTTTTGTATCACATGCGTCGATGAAAACATTTTCTTCCCCAAGGATCTTCGAGAAGAATTCATCATGCAAATGATTCAGCCCTTTCGTTTGACACATTATATGAAAGTCTGGCAGAAAGTAGCACACGTCATGTCTCTCAGCTTGTGTTCTGAAAAGTTCTCTCGCGATGGTAGTCTTCCCTATGCCAGCCATACCCCAAAGTCCAACAATATGGGGGGCTGAAGATTGAGAACTATTCAGCAGAGACAATGTACGTTTTAATTGTAGCCTCATTCCTTCAAGATTTCTGTTAGTTTCAGAATTGAGCAGCAAAGAGACAAAACATCAGAATCAGAGACAGTTATAAAATGGTCTATGGGTAGAAAATAGAAAATATCAAAATAATTTACCCCTTCATATGTAACTAAATCCAGAAGAGAGACGGATTTTCAGGTCATCATGTTAGAGATTCGCATAAATTCTGCTGTGAGAACACTACAAAGGAAAAATTAACAAACATGAGACACTAGACCAAATATACACATAAAATAAAATAATAGAGAAAGCAGAACAGGTAGAGTAATATTGTGAACTGCTAGATCTTCACGAAACAGGACTACCAAAGAAAATCAATATACTAAACATTTAATCGACACAAATGCCTACAGGTTATACAATGTTCTACATCTTTGAATGTAACTAAATTTGAATGAAATCTTCTAGTAATGAAGACCAAGGTACATTTCAGGAGCAAACCAGGATTCCTCATTAAAAAAGGGGAATTTAGCCAGCAAGGCATTAGCGCATGAAAGACACAAGTTGAAGGGGAAGATTAAGAGTTCAGAAGTTACAATTGATTACTCATCGGATGTTACAAGCCTGGATACAATAATCATCAGACAGTAAGAAAAGCATATTTATAGCGATTAACATCTCAGCAAATGGCCCAAGCACCGGAAACATGAAAGGATTGATTTTACACCAAGATACAGTGACGTTTGCACTAGAACATGAAAGCATTTTTATAGTGATGTTTTCCTAAAACATAGTTACTAGACCACATTTTCACCTCTTCCCTACAAAATTGAATTTTTTTTGTTGCTTTGGTGAGGTACTTGGCACAATTAGATGAAAGTCGACTAAGAATCATTGTGTTCCCATTCCATCCACTAACTCCAGAAACCCTTTCTTCGAATTTTAAAAGAAAAACCTGAAAAAAGTTAACCCTTCTCCTAAAATAGCATTACAGGCAACTTTAATACAAGCTATTTTAGCTTGTAAAGAAAGAGGACCCTAAACATCTAAAAGTATCCAACATCAATCACAGATGAACTTACCAACAAGTTTGGGAGATCGTCAGTTATGTCCAAAGCTCCAGCACAATCTGTGGACGCAACAAGAGTCGAGAGGAAATACACAAAAGTAACTAACTTGACATTCCTCTAAGCTCAATCAGAAAAATTACCAATTTGAAACCAGAGAGAGCTTGATCAATGTGAGCACAAAAATGGAAATTGACACACGGATTTGGCTTCAGACTGAAACATGTACAATTGCCAACCTGAACATATCGACAAACAGCGAAGACTAACTGTTCATAGTAAGTCAACACACTAATTCGTTTACACATAGTGATACAAAAAGCAAACCTTATCGTCTCTGTAACTGTCTTCATTCCCCTTCACGAGCTGCTAGTGTTTGTCTTCTTTGTACTCAGTCAAACTTTGTATGCTGTTTCCATACACAGACCGCTACAAAAATACATTATTTATCTATGAATGCGAACCTCAAGTGCATAGTATGCCTTTAAGAATTACACTAACTTTTAAAAATTCATGTTTTGTTGCTGTATGACCCCACTGGGAAGAGTTGCTGTACATAGTTTTGTTTCCACCTACCGACATAAAACCCTTAATGTTTCTGGACTTATCCTCATTTCCTAACCTCGAATTCAGTTTTCCGTGGCTGCAAATCGTATCCTTCCCGCCGGAATTACGACTGTGTTTCTTAGATTCCGAGGCGAATACACGCGCCATTCCTTCACTTGCTATCTCCGCGATTTTCTTCGCCGGAAATGTATCGGTGCTTTCATCGATGAGGAACTCTACGAGGCAATGATCTATCTGGACTTCTCGAAAGGATCCAGACGGGAATATTCGGAAGCTCTAAGAGCTGCTTCTGATATCTTCCGGCGAGAAGGCACATGAATGGATTTTGATATAGTCGAATTCCGGTTTAGGATTTGGTTTAAGTCTCGATTTGATATTTGGTTTAGTACTAGTGATAACAAAACTTTCTTGATTACTCTAATGGGCATCCACTAGCTTTGGAGTTAAGTTGTGATTTATGTCAAAGAGATAAGTTGTATTGGGTGAAGAAATCATCATAGATTAAGAACTTGCAGAGCCAGAGATTCTAGATGAACCGTGGTAGACATAATTCCAACACTCAAGAACGTAAGCTTGTGATGCTGAAGAATAGATATGCTTTCTAGATCAATATGCTCAAGATTCATGGCCTTTGAAAGCCTTGGGAATTTAGTCAACTGTCGAGAATGACTCACAACAATCCTCTTTAGATTCTCAAAATGAGTCTCATCAAGTAAAATCTAGTTACTTCATGTATGCAGCAGATAAATACACAATAATGTGAAGACATACCTTTGTTCCTTTCCATAGTTTTGTCATGTTGCTGGATCCAAGGCACAGTTCTACGAGATTTTTAGGATTAAGGATCTCAGAGGATATCTTTCCCAGTAGTTAAGATAGGTCTGACACATTATTTAATTGTTAAAATTGAAGACTCCTCATCAGCGAGAGTCTCTCTATCAGATCCTTTGCCACTTTCTTCCGCTTTCCCTTCGTCTGCAACTACTCCCTTCTTCGCATACCTTCTAGCTCTTCTTCCCGAAGCTCGGCTTCTTCTTTTTTTCACATAGGCCATAGGAACCTCCAACCTATCAGCTTGCACAAGCTCACTTGATGGAGCTCCAAGTGAACCAGCTTCTACAAGCTCACTTGATGGAGCTCCAACAGTAAAACCACCTTCCACAAGCTCATTTGATGGAGGAGCTCCATCTGTAAAACCAGCTTCCACAAGCTCACTTGGTGGAGCTCCGGGGGTAAAAGAAAATTCTGGCAGATTCATGTGCGGTGTCTCGAAAGCCATGGAAGACGACGTGTTCTTGAGTGTTGACACCAATCTCGGATGATCAAAAATGCAAGTAGGACCAGAGATGCAGTTTCCAGTGCGAGAATACAAGGCACACACACGTTTTCCCTGTTAAAAAAATTGAGTGAGCGACAAAGTACGGATCCGTTTTCACTAAGTCGAACAAGATTTAGTGTAGGATAGTTTTATGATGAGCTTTAAATTGAAGGAAACAAAATTGACGTCTGTGCTAGTTCATGTAGAGGGGCTTACAGGCCGAGACGGGAAGCCTACAAAGCTTAAGGAACTCTCAGGGACAGAGGTTTCTCTGTCTCTCGGATGATGAAATTTACAAGCATTGCCGAATTTGCAATCTCCTGTATTCATGTAACGTTGGCATTCGGGTTGGCCAGGTCTTTCTGGCAAAACACGGATTTCCCAGAAAGACTTGTAAGAGGGATCACTTACCGAAGAAGAAGTTGAGTAAAGCTGAACCTGCAGAATGAAGCTAGCTGATTAAGAAGATGCGAGAAGCACGGGTTTTCATGCCACCAAGAAATCTCATTCGTATTAGGTTAATTGAGTTCAACGTGACCGTCAAAAGCCTATTCACAAGTACCTGGTTTGTGGCTCTAGAAACAGTCGTTTGTCGCTTCCTTTTTCTTAAGCTCATAATAACAGATTCAATAACTCTCTTCAATCGGCATCTCTTATATGGTGGAGTCATATCCTCCACGCAAGAAAGATAAACGGAAGAAGCAGGACGTTTTGCGCTAATGGTGACCACAGCTTGCAGGTTACTTATCTCCGGTGGCAGGTGCTGAAGTCTATTACAATTCTCTAGATCAAATGTAACAAGTCTAGTGAGATCCCGGATTGACGATGGAATTCCTTTAATGGCAGTCCCAGCTAGATATAGCTCTTTCAGGTTTGGAGAGAAACCCTGAAGGTCCTCGAGCTCTGAGCAGCCAGATAGATTAAGAACTTCAAGAGACTCCAGATGAACCGTGGTAGGCATAATTCGCAAATGAGAACAATCTTTCAGACTCAAGAAAGTAAGCTTGTGATGATGAAGAATAGATGAGTTCACTTTAACCAGACTCGTACATCCTTCTAGATCTATGTGCTCGAGGTTCCTGGCCTTTGAAAGCCTTGGAAATTTCGTCAACTGTCGAGAATGACTCAGAATAATCCTCTTTAGATTCTCAAGATTCTGTTTACAACATGAACAACCAAAATGTCATCAAGTAAAATCTAGTTACTTCTTGTCTGCAGCAGATTACACAATAATGTCAAGACATACCTTTGTTCCTTTCCATAGTTTTGTCATGTTGCTATAGGGCATGTTCAGTTCTACAAGATTTTTAGGATTAAAGTTCCGAGGTAAGGATCCCAAAGAGTATCCCTCCCAGTGGAGTAGCCGTAGCTCATCAGGCAAAGAGTGGAGGCCTTGAGGTAGACTAACCTTGCTATGGCTTCCAGAAATTGAACAGTGGAGCTTAAGCAATCTAAGTCTATCCATCCTCTCAAATACAGTAGGACTCAACTCAAATGTCAAGCCAGACGCATCCAGAAATATGCCTTCAATTGCTTCTGTTCCCTGAAGAAAAAAGGGCAAAGAAATTGGAAAAAAATCAGCTTTCCTAAGTGAAGAAATTAACATAAGCAGTAATCTAAAGTTTCAATGGATTTATTACACATTTTCTAAGACTTACTGAGTTGTTTATCAGTACATCAGCAATGTCATTAGAATCCCACAATCTGCTACGCTTGCCTGCCTCATTGTTTTCTTGGCGAACAACAAATCTACCCGTATCTTGAAAAATGTTGGGCATTTCTAACCTGTTATCTACAAGGCTAATGAGAGACTCATCAATGAGAGCATAGATTCCTAAATCTGTAGAAAACCCACAGCCATCAAGGATGTTCACCACATGATCTTTATTCTCCCCTCTGAAAAAACAAGCGATGTCCAAGAATATGTTCTTCTCGTTCTCGTGTAGTCCATTAAAACTTTTTCTAAATGCATCCTGAATCTCGATTGGAGGATGTTGACGCAATCTTCTCAGATTTTCTTTCTCATCGTTAATACATATCTTTTGTACAGTTGAGCCTAAGACTAGCAGAGCCAATGGATTGCCACTAGCGTAGTTCACTAGCTTCGACATCATTGTCATCATTCCTTTCTGATTTTTTTCAGTTTGAGACTGACCAAAAAGGCATAAAGATTCATACTCCGACAGTTTCGGGATCTCATAAATCTCTTTGACATTACACTGTACAAGAACTTGCCTATTCCTAGATGTTAGGATGATTGTATGTCCACCCGAAAACCAGCCAAACCCTCCAACCAAAACTTCTGCGTCTCTAGCATTAGTCACACCATCAAGAACAATGAGAATCCTTTTATCAAGGAACCTATCCCTCAAGAAACTTAGTTTTGTATCACATGCGTCGATGAAAACATTTTCTTCCCCAAAGATCCTCGAGAAGAATTGATCACGCAAATGATTCAGCCCTTTCGTTTGACACATTATATGAAAGTCTGGCAGAAAGTAGCACACGTCATATCTCTCAGCTTGTGTTCTGAAAAGTTCTCTCGCAATGGTAGTCTTCCCTATGCCAGCCATACCCCAAAGTCCAACTATATGTGGGGCTGAAGGCTGAGAACAATGTAGTAGTGGCAAGATACTCTCTAATGCAAGCTTGATTCTGTTAGTTTCAGAATTGAGCAGCACGCATACACCTCTAACGATATTCTTGACCAGAATAACCTCACACCTGCGCAAAGAAGACATCAGAAATAGATATAGTACCCAAGAAACATACTTTCATAAAAGACATTGCCGTATTTTTGAAATGTTGAATAGAAAAACCTTTGGAAGGATTTCCTTTTTCATAAAGCTGAAACATATGATAATTTGAATAAATGTTTGCAATAATCACTTCCTCATTCAGATAGACAATCGCGTACTGAGAGAGAAATCAATTTACCACTTCATATACCAATGATATCCCTTGATGGAAATTAATTCGATCATAGCTGCCCTCCATTTCAGAACTTGGGGTGCCTGGACTGAATTCTCAAGTTGCAAGAATGCTCTTCCAAGAGAGCCGCTTTGATTAATAACATCTGAAAGACTTACTTTAAAAAATACGGGACTAAGCTCAAGCTTGTTTGCTTTCAAACGGTCCATGATTGCCACAAATCCGTCCAGACACTCTCTGGAACGAACATAGTTCTCCGAGAAAATCATAATACCAACTCGGCAGCTGTATATCATCTCCGGATCCCCAGTCACTGGGCTCCTTGTTAGATCATATCTCAAAGGGGTGAATCCACGGAGACATAACTCCTTGCAGATGCAGCTGATGAAGTGTGTCTCCTCTGAGTCCTGGTTGTCACCACAAAAAATGACTAATATTGAGTCAAACCTTGTATTGCTATACTCAGGCAATCTAAGGTGGAGAGGAGTTTCATCTTCCTTGAGTTTCTCTCTCAATTCTAGCATCTCGGAGGATGTTTGATCCGGAAGAACATTATCCTGCTGTCTGGGAGTAGAGAGACCCTGAATAAAGGATGACGGTGATGTTGGGTCCGGAAGAACATTATCCCGCTGTCCGAGAGCAGAGCCACCCTGGATGGAGGATGTGGCCGGTGATGTTGGATCCGAAAGAACACAATGCCCCTGTCCGGGAACAGTGTCATCGTCATTGCGCCTTCTGAAGCCAATGAAGAGCCTGCTGCTGTCCACACGGTGTCGTTGGAAGAAAACAAAGTCTCCGGCAGCAAGCTGCTTCTCTTTAACGTACTCGCTCCAGCCTTTGGTAAAGACGTAGCTTTGCCTGACGTATGTACAATTGATCTCCCATGGCTCGCCGTCCTCATCCTCAAATGAAGGGGGTCTCGTGGTGCCTCTAAGGATGACGGAGGCGAACAGAGAGTACTTGTCTGCGTTGTTGGCCGGGATGAGGAGGCAATTTTGCTTACCGACGACATCGTTGTCTGTCAAGCATTTCTCGAAGAGAAACTCCTTGTCGTCATCGTGTTCTTTTTCACTAGTCTCTTCTTTCACACGCTCCTTCAAAAATGTCCTTACCATTGGGCTACCAAATGGATTTTCCTTCTGCCTTCCGTCCATCTCTGTGAAGGTAGCTGCGCTGAGGCTGCCGGCGACTTTGTTGATTCTGTCGGAGGGGAAGCTAAGGAGAAATTCAACGGCGTCATCGGCGGTGCTCTCCGACAACGATCGCGGAGGTTCTCGGTTGCTCAGGAACTCACAGAAAGCTTCCCGATCTTCCATTGATTTCGGAATTCTCGATCGATCTGATTTGAATACTGCAAACTGGAAATTGATTCCAGATCTGGTTTCAATCTCAAATGTGAACACGTTGAATGCGAACCTCAATCGTATGACCCACTAAGAAGAGTCCAAGAAGACTCACTGTTCGTAGTCAATCATAATTTCCACAAAACCCTTTATTCTCTGCACTTATCCTCATTTCCTAACCACGATTTTTTCTCCATGGCTGCTGCTACATCTTCCTTCAAATCGGATCCTTCCCGCCGGCAGTACGACGTGTTTCTCAGTTTCCGAGGCGAAGACATCCGCTATTCCTTCATCTGCTTCCTCCACGCTGCTCTTCGCCGGAAAGGGATCGATGCTTTCGTTGATGAGGAACTTCTGCGAGGCAACGATCTCTCGGGACTTGTCGAAAGGATTGAGCAATCGAAGATCTCGATCATCGTTTTCTCAGAGAACTACGCGAATTCTTCGTGGTGCTTAGACGAACTCGTGAAGATCATGGAGTGTAAAAAGTCCTTCGATCAGGTGGTTCTACCGGTCTTCTACAAAGTTCCGACATGTGACGTGAGCAATCAGACGGGACGATTCGGAGCTCCGTTCAAGAGAGCCGAAGAGATTTTTCAAGGATTTGAACACAAAATTTCGGCATGGAAGGAAGCCCTGAGTGCTGCTTCTGATATCGCCGGCTATGTACTGCCGGAGCAAAGGTACCTACAAGATTGATTGATTGTTTGGTTTGGAGTTTAATCGAATTCCGGTTTAAGATTTAATTAGGAGTCCGGTTTAACATTGTTAAGTCTCGGTTTATTGTTTTAAACATATTTGGTTGAGTTCCGCTCTAAGATTCTCGGTTTACTGTTTTAGAGGGTGTCGAGCGAGTTTCAAATGATTTCCGGTTTAGCAATTGGTTAAAATCCTCGGTTTACTGTGTTTTAGAGGGTGTTGAGCGAGTTTCAAATGATTTCCGGTTTAGCAATTGGTTGAAATCCTCGGTTTAGCTTACTGATAAGTAGAAAGAAGAGTATAACAATGATGACTCTTTCCATAGCAAGTCTTGATCAAATTTGGATTATATTCCATTGCATAAGCTCATGAAGAAATGGATCAAACCAAAGATGTTACTGTAATTTCATGCAACTTTCTCATCATTTTGTTGTCATTTTTCATTAATTTGTAACCTTAATAGAGTTCTTCATACCAATATATGCTCTTTGTGTTTTGTAACTGCTTCATATTCTAATGGGAAGCCAAATTATTACATGGAGATCAATCATTTTTATCCTCCTTTTTTCTTCTTTTCCGTTTGTTTTAAAACTTATCTTTTTAAAGATGATGATGCATTTTGGCAGCCCGGAGAGTGACTTTGTTGACAAAATTGCCAAGGAAACGTTCAAGTTGCTAAACAAGTTGTCTCCATCTGAAATTCGAGGGCTTCCGGGGATTGAACGGCGTATGATGGAACTGGAAGAGTTAATGGATTTCAAAGAGACGAGTTGTGTCCGAATTGTCGGGGTTCTTGGGATGGCTGGGATTGGTAAGACAACTGTTGCAGATTGTGTGTATAAGCGAAACTACGGTCAATTTGATGGTTATTGCTTTCTTGCAAATATTCACAATGAGTCAAAACTACATGGAGTAGATTATCTGCAGCAGAAACTCCTCCGTAAGTTACTAGATGAAGAAAATCTTGATGTTGGAGCTCCTGAAGGAGCACATGAAGCCTTAAAGGATCGTCTTCGGAACAAGAAACTGTTTATTGTGCTTGACGATGTGACCAACGAACATCAAATGAGACTTCTTCTTGGGGGAGAGGGACAAGAGCTGTACCGAGAAGGAACTCGGATTGTTGTAACAACAAGGGACAAGAAACTGCTAGACAAGGTTGTGAATGAAACATATGTGGTTCCGAGATTGAGCGAAAGAGAATCTTTGGAGCTTTTCTGCTTGAGCGCATTTTCTAGTAATCTTTGTCCCACAGCGGAGCTCATGGATCTATCAAACAGGTTTGTGGATTATTCTAAAGGGCATCCATTTGCTTTGAAGTTGTTAGGTTCTGATCTATGTCAAAGAGATAAGTTTTATTGGGTGAAGAAATTGGAGAGATTGCAGAGAAGACCAGACGGGAAGATTCAAGAACTGCTGAAAATGAGTTATGAGGAACTATGCCTGGAAGAACAGAGCATATTTCTGGATGTTGCTTGCTTCTTTAGATCAGAAAAGCTGGATTTTGTTTCGAGAATTCTGAGTACTTACCATACTGATGCTTCTAATGTGATAAATGACCTGATTGACAAGTGTTTGATAACCATTTCGGATAACCGGCTTGAGATGCATGACTTACTGCTTACAATGGGAAGGGAAATTGGTTACGAATCATCCATCAAACAGGCAGGTAACCGCGGTCGGTTATGGAACCAAGAAGATATTTGTCGCGTTTTAAAGTATAAAACGGTAAGCCAAAACGTTTTTTTGTTTTTATGATTGTTTCATTTGTCTACTATCATGTTTTAACTTTTTTTCTTTTTCCAGGGCACTGCGGAAATTAGAGGCATCTTCTTAGATATGTCTACAGCAGAAAGCATGAAGCTAAGCCCCGATATTTTCACGAGGATGTCGAGTCTCAAATTCCTGAAATTCTATAACTCTCATTGTTCCAAGTGGTGTAAGAATGATTGTAGATTCCGTTTCCCGGGTGGACTTGATTGCTTTCCAGATGAGCTAGTGTATCTCCACTGGCAAGGGTACCCTTTAGAGTATCTGCCATTGAACTTCAACCCAAAGAAACTCATTGATCTCAATCTGCGTTACAGCAACATTGTGCAACTATGGGAAGATGAGAAGGTAAAACCTTAGCTGTGAAGTTTCCCATTTCATCAGATTATAGAGTTCTTCATTAAGCTGTGAAGTTACTAAATTATTGATCTATTTCATTGCAGAACACAGGAGAGTTAAAGTGGGTGGATCTCAGTTTTTCAAAAGACTTGCTGAAACTATCTGGCTTGTCAGAAGCTCGAAAACTGGAGAGATTGAATCTGGAATGCTGTACAAGTCTAGTCAAGTGTAAATCTATCCAGCATATGGACAGTCTCGTTTCTCTGAATCTCAGAGATTGCATAAAACTCAAGAGACTTCCAAAGAACATCAATCTGAAATCTCTGAAGATTGTTATCCTCAGTGGCTGTTCAAATCTGAAGAAATTTCCATCTATTTCAGAAAACATAGAATCTCTATATTTGGATGGCACAGCAGTAAGACGAGTTCCTGATTCCATACAGAGTCTCCGGAAACTTGCTGTGTTAAATCTAAAGAAGTGTTGCAGGTTGATGCATCTTCCTGACACTCTTTGCAAGCTGAAATCTCTTAAAGAACTGATTCTTTCTGGCTGTTCAAAGCTAGATAGCTTCCCGGATATCAATGAGGACATGGGAAGCTTAGAGATTCTGCTCATGGACGATACCGCCATCAAGCAATCGCCCAGAACAATGTGTATGAGTAACCTGAAGCTGTTTTCATTTGGTGGATCTAAAGTCCAAGACACCACAGGTTTGGAATTCCTGCCTTTCTCAGGCTGCTCTCGGTTATCAGACATGTATCTCACAGATTGCAATCTGTACAAGTTGTCGGACAACTTCAGCTGCATATCCTCGCTTCAGTCTTTATGCTTGAGCAGAAACAACATCAAGAATTTACCAGGAAGCATCATGAAACTTCATCATCTAAAGTCACTTTACTTGAAGCATTGCAGAAAACTCATTTCTCTTCCAATGCTTCCATCAAATCTGCAGTACTTGGATGCTCATGGCTGTATCTCACTCGAAACAGTGGAAAATCCGATGACGCTTCTTGTGAAAGCCGAAAGGACCCAGTCAACTTATGTATTCACAGATTGCTTCAAGCTAAACCGAGATGCTCAAGAAAACATTGTGGCTCATGCTCAACTCAAGAGTCAAATCCTTGCAAATGTGTCTCTTCAGCGTAATCACAAGGTCCAATCTCTCTTTACTTTGCCATTAGTATTCCAGTGACATTTTGATTCACATCTCATTGTTTAAATTGGTTTTATTGTTTCAGGGACTGGTTCTAGAACCTTTAGTTGGTGTAAGTTTTCCAGGAAACGACTTACCTTTATGGTTCCGCCATCAAAGAATGGGATCGTTCATGGAAACCCACCTTCCTCCTCACTGGTGTGATGATAAATTCATCGGTCTTTCGCTCTGTGCAGTTGTTTCCTTTAAGGACTATGAAGATCATACCAGCCAGTTCTCTGTAATATGCAAGTGCAAGTTCAGAAATGACGGTGGTGATTGCATCACCTTCATTTGCAATATTGGAGGATGGAACGAGTCATCTGGATCATCTAGCCACGAAGAAGAACCGAGAAGACTGAGCTCTGATCATGTTTTCATCAGTTATAACAACTTTTTCCACGCCAAGAAAACACATGACCACAACAGATGTTGTAACACCACTGCCTCATTCACATTCTCTGTTACCGATGGAACCAAGAGAAAGCCAAAATCCTGTGAGGTGGTGAAATGTGGGATGAGTTTGCTATATGCTCCAGATGAGAATGATTATAGGTTGCAGGGATTACAGGAGAATGGTAATCTCGATAAAGCGGTATTTGGGAAAGAAGTTGGTCAAAACGAATGCGCAGCCACGGAAGAGGTAAGTGTATTGCCCAAGAGAAACCGTTTCTGTTTAGAAGAAGAAGAGCTACGGAAGAGTAAGAGAATAAAGGAAGAAGTCGTATGGGCATTATGAGCTGTTCTGTTCTTAGCTACATGGAGCCAGCAAAGCCTAATCTCTGGAAGTAACTACCAAGTGTAGGAAGCTGGTTTTGTGGCAAGGACTGGATTTACACAGAGATCGGATCATGTTTCAAAGACTATCTTTGTGTCTGAAAGTGTTTTGAAAGATTCTTATCTTGGATCAATCTCTTTCTGAGACAAGTGGTTTTGCTTTACCAAACACAACCAAGTTGCTGCAAGAAAGTTCTGCAATCTCATCATCAAGAAGAATCAGGTATGTTCAACACAAGAACTGAACAGGGGAAAGAAGCTGAAACCAAACCAATCAATGGTTACTGTGGATTCTAACAATAATGGGTCTTGTTTTCTCTGTTAATGATCTTATTGATTAGAGTGATGAGATCTTTCTTTCTTTCTGAAACCAAAACTAGAAAAACTCCTTCGTAGTTATTGTGATTTTGTATTTTTAAACATTCCTGTAAAAGAAGCTTAAGTTTGAAGTAAAGTTCCAATGCAAACTTATTGTGATAATTAATAAGATTCTTTGAGACTTGAAGTAAAGTTTCCAATACAAATGCATTTAGCTGTAGTACATTTGCCACCTCGCATTTGTTAACTTTATCCATAAGCTTGATATAAGAAAATGTATAGTTTAAAAAGTTAAGTCAAATGCTTGAGTTGTAAAATACCAAAATATCCGCACTAGAAGAATGAAAATATCACAATCAAAAGTCAAAAAGTGGATGATGCCAAACACACTAACAAAATTATTTGCTTCGAACCAAAATCATAGACCATTGACCTATGTATTATAAAATACTATTTTCTAAAAAAATATCATGAGAATTAGGAGTGTTCACATAATTTGTTAAAAAGCTACGCAACAAGTCACATGAATATTTTCCCATATATACAACCAAAGTAACATCACGAAATTAATTGAAGCCTCACGTTTCTTTCTTGGTCCTTTTTAGACGTTACCAAACCACTAAATAAAACTTTTTAAAAATTTGGAAACAACTTTAATGGACCATCTCCACTTTATCATTTTACTTATATTCTAAGTTTATGATTACATTCCCGAAGTTGAAAAATGACATTTTGCTTTTTATGCATCATTTAATTGAACAAAGGAAACACAAAGAAGAACAAAATCGAAAAATGGCTTCACAAACAAAACTCAAGAAACCTAATTCTCATTTTAGCCTTTGCACTTTCCTCTTCTTCACCGTCCTCTTCACCATCCCGGCTCTCTTCCTCCTCCGCTCTTCCTCTTGCTCCTCCTCCACCGCCGCAATCTCTTCCTCCGACGAGACACACCAGCCACCGTGGTCCGGCGACCTCCGAACCGCCCAATTTTCCTGGAACCGCCTTGCTTTCTCCTTAAACAACCCTCCTCTAAAAACCCTAAAACTCGCGGTTTTCTCCCGGAAATGGCCTACCGGGCCCAATCCCGGCGGTATGGAACGCCACGCCTTCACTCTCTACACTGCTTTAGCTCGCCGTGGACACCAAGTCCACGTTTTCACTTCCCCCTTAGACCCTTCCCCTGAAACCAACAAAACCACCCCGGTTTCCGACCAAACCTTAAACCCTAAAATCCATTCCCACGGCGATGCGGAGCCCGGAAAATGGCGTTACAACAAAGCATGGGAGCTTTACCAAGAAGAAAACCGGAAAGAACCTTTCGACGTGGTTCACTCTGAAAGCGTGGCTCTACCGCACTGGATCGCCCGGGAGGTCTTGAACCTAGCGGTCTCGTGGCACGGTATAGCACTAGAGAGTTTACAATCAAGCATTTACCAAGACCTAATCCGTAAACCGGATGAACCAAGATCACAAGGCTTCAATGCAAGCTTATACGGTGCCGTGCTTCCCAAGATACTCGACGAAATCAGATTCTTCCACAACTACGCTCATCACATCGCAATCAGTGATAGCTGCGGAGAAATGCTAAGAGACGTTTATCAAATCCCTGAGAAAAGAGTTCATGTGATCCTCAACGGAGTCGACGAAAACGGATTCACATCAGACAAGAAGCTACGTTCTCTGTTTAGGTCAAAACTAGGGCTACCTGAAAACTCATCAGCCATCGTTTTAGGAGCAGCAGGGAGATTGGTTAAAGACAAAGGACATCCGATTCTTTACGAAGCTTTCGCGAAACTAATCGAAACACATTCGAATGTTTACCTCGTTGTAGCTGGATCAGGGCCATGGGAACAACGTTACAAGGAGTTAGGAGAAAAAGTTTCCATTTTGGGATCTTTAAACCCAAACGAGCTCAAGGGTTTCTATAATGGGATCGATTTGTTCGTGAATCCGACACTTAGACCACAAGGTCTTGATTTAACGTTAATGGAAGCAATGTTGAGTGGTAAACCGGTAATGGCTTCGAGATACGCAAGCATAAAGAGGAGTATTGTGGTGAATGATGAGTTTGGGTTTATGTTTGCTCCGAATGTGGAAGCCTTAACGGCGGTTATGGAGGTTGCGGTGGCGGAAGGAGCGGAGAGATTGGCGGAGAGAGGAAGGAAGTGTAAAGAGTATGCGGCGGAGATGTTCACGGCGAGTAAAATGGCTTTGGCTTATGAGAGGCTTTTTCTTTGTATTAAGGAACAGAGGTTTTGTATCTATCCCTAAATAAAATTAGTAATTAGTTGATTTTATTACTTAAGTATTTTGATTCACATCATTTTATTTTATTTTTTCTGTATTGGGGAAACAGTCTTAGAAAAGTAATCATTTACATAATTATATATATATATATATATCCACTCTTTTAGATTTCTGATCTCATATAAATACTATTTTTTCCAGCAAAATAACTGTATATGAAACTCTACATTAAAAGTGCAACCATATACTTAATCTCCATTGATTGGTATTTATTGTTTATGTCGACAGTCTCATTTGATTGCTAACTATACCGTCAATAATTATCAGCAAAATCAAATTTTCTTTTAAATAAAAAAAAAACTATCAGATAATCCGTAAAATTCCATTAATATGTCTGTTACAATTTAGATCCTAAATATACACAAGCCATTAGGCAAATTTCTAAGAATCAATGTTTGAACTTATCCGAGCTTGTTCAAACCGTTGATAAGCTCTTCTAGTTCTAATAAACAACACAAGACTCGAACCTAGCCCAAGTACGGACAAGCATCCCCACCACACAAACGTCAAGTAATAGCAACCTCGTCCCATACACACGACTGAGTCAGTCATCGATCTGATCCCGGTCAAGCCATGCGAGTCATAAACCAATGCAGCCAAGAATCCATAGATCAATGATCCTATTGGTATGTTTGTGATCAAGATGTTGTGGTTTACTCCAACACTGTTTGGTCCAAAAAGCTCTGATGTGATGGAAACCGCTGCTGCGAATATGAATCCAGAGCTTAAACCTATCAGCGCAGTTCCCGCTTGTAATGCTGATGCGGTTCCAGATGATGCAAGCAAGAAAAACGCGATTGGTGTTGGTAATAACGCGATTGCTAACCACCCGGTTCTTGCAAAATAAACCTTCCTGCACAAAAGTAAAACATTCACAATCCACAATCAAACCAGAGAGACTTTGATTAATCGATGAGGATGGATGAACTTACGCTCGGATATAGTCCGGTGTTGCGGAAAGCAATCTTCCAAAGAATGAGAAAGAGGAATAAAGTGTAACAAGAGTTGTGGTATTTGAGCTTTGTCCTAAAGACTGAGCAATCTGTCCGAGATTGTTGCTATAAACGAGTCCAATGGTTCCACCGCAGAAATACGCGATATAGTATAACCAGAAATCCGATCTGCGTAAGAGCAACCTGAAAGAATGTTCAATTCCCAAGATCTCAAGCTGATCTCTATTGATAAGATTCTTGCAACAAGACTCATCAATATCGTCTTCCTCTGCAGCTACGGTCTTAACCGGGTTTTGCACTACATCGTCATTTAACAGTTGGTAGCTTTCGCGATTCGCTTCATGTGCAACCATCCCTTTATGCAACTCAAGCTCATCAGGATGAACAAGAATGAAACCGGAACCTTCTAGACGGAAACTAGTGTGGATAGTGCGTTCATACCAGTTCCGAGCGATGACTAAACCGGGTATACATATAGGAAAGATCAAAAGAAGGATTGCTCCACCAAAAAGGAGACGAGCAGAGGTTAAATCAGTAGAGTTTGAACCAAAGAGAAGCAGATAAACACCGTTCAAAGCAGCGAGAATATTGAGCAAGAGAAACATGAGAGAGTCACGGCGAACTCCATCAGGAGGAAGAGGCTCAAAAGGCGGTTGGCGAAGAATCGGGATGATTGCAGTGAAAGAAACAATGAGCGGTATAAGAGCGTTTAAGAGAAGGTATAACTCTGGAGAGGATGGATTGATTGCGTTGTAAGCGAGAGTGTATAAAGCGGCGCTTACTCCATTGAAGCTAACTGTGAGAGAAAGAGCAAGTGATCTGTTTGCAGGGAAGTTACTGATGCAGAGCACAAAGCAAACTGTGTTGAACCAACAGATACTTAGACCAGCAAGTAAGCAACAGAGAAACACCTGCACATAAACTAGCCAAAGTTTCCTCAAAGACAACAAATTATGTACAAATGTAGAAACTTTTTGTGTTCTAATTAGAATCTTAATGTCATATATGTAAAGATAACAACACTAAACTAAAAAAAATACTGAATATTCATATTATATATATATGTATAGATAATTCATAAGTATGTAAATGCGTATCTTCGAAACATAGCCATCAAACACGAGAACAAGCCGAACAAGCCAAAAAGGACAATTTATAAAAAAAGTTATTGAAAATAATAATGCATTTATCAAGAAAAAGAATGAACAAATCGACAAAAGCAAAGAAAAAAAATTGTGAACTACCCAAACTGGGATTCAAAATCTTATTTTTCGTCTCATTTGTGACAATTATATACCCAACAATTAACTTAAAAAGTCTTTTTTTAGGAAAAAGATAACCCACTAAATTTTTCCAAAAACACTACTTTTGATTAGGAAAAAAAAGTCAAAAATTACACCTTATTTTTGAAAATCTATTTTTGACCAATTTTGTATATGATTTTTATAAAAATATATATATAATTCAACAAAAATAAGCTTCAGAAATCATTATACTTTGTTCTACCACAAACTAATTTTGAAGTTGAACAAACAACAAATATATCAACTCAAAATTAGAACTTTTCTTTCTTCAAGTAACCAATGAGAGTTCTGAATTAATACAAAATTCAATTTCTCAACGACGAAGGTTGTAACTTATTCCAATCTCTATATATTTCACAAAATATTTTCACAAATTAATAAAACTAATTTCGAAATTTAAAGTAGAAAAAGATAAGTAAAGAAGTTACCATAATATAAGGCAAAGTGATGAAATTAGTGATAACAAGCCACTGGACTCCATAACCGACGAATCCCATAAACGCCGCCGCGAAAAGCACCGTCCAAAGCGGAAAATACATAAGCGCAAGCCCAGAAGACCACCCGAAAACCTTACCGAGATCTGAAGCTACGGCGAGGTAATTTAACTGAACCTGCGAAATCCCTAAAACCGATTTCAAATCCGATGAATAAGCAGAGAAATCGAAATTCGTTCCCGTAAAAGCTTGAATCCAAATCGTCGCCACTAGAATCATCCATTTTCGCGATTGTCCCGCCATATTCTTCTCGCCGGCGTCGGAGATTTTGGGTTTTTTTTTTTTTTTTTTTTTTGTATGGTAGAGAGAATTTGAGGAGTTGGGTTGGTATGAGTGAGAGAGCTTCACGTTAGAAATGGAAAACGATTCTCTTCATATACTACGTGGCAATCTTCTTACGATAAAATATGATTTTATTTAGTTTTTCAATAAAATATCTGATAGCGACCACAAAATCATTGATCCAATTGATAACCTAAAAATAAAATGGTACAAGCTTTTCTAAGTGCCATACAAATAAAATTAAGTGTAACGATTTTGATTATTTTTTTGTACCCCTGCGGTACAATACTACCAATCAAAACTTGTGATAAAAAATTGTTTTTACAGTAAGGAGAAATGATGTATCTAATCTAATATAATATAGTAAGGTTTTTTCAAAGCAAAGTTACGAGAAGCTGTTATGTGTCACCCACTCTTTTGATATGTGTTTTTTAAATTTATTTATTTAAAAGAAAAATAAAAATTTATATCTATTTTTCTCTTTGAGAATCAATTCCAACAATTTAATAGCTAATTCTAATGTTAATTAATTCCAATAAGTTGTAATATATATTAGCCATTGTTTTTTCTTTTTTTGGTACCCATAAAAAATATGATTCCAGATTAAATATGTTATTGTAAAATTTTAAACAGTTTAGAAAATATATATTTTATTTATTGAACCAAACAATATACTATATCAACAAAATTTAATAGCACATAAAAAAAAAATTTGTGCAATTATTAAATTAAAACCCAACAATATACTACACAAAAAAAAACTTAATAACACATAAAAAAAATAATTAGTGCAATTAAAAAAATTTATACTAGAGAAAATATTAACCAAGAAACTTTTGAAAGAAAAATCTACTCCACCACAAATTGTGAATCCATAAAAACTCTTTTTATTTTTATTATTCCTTCCACACTGTAATCACGACGAGAAAAACATAATACAATTCACCAATGAGTCGATGTGAAAGACAAAAATTACATCAAAACGATCAAAAGAGAGACAAAAATACAATCAAGCAATAATTATTCTCTTTTTACGATTGAAAGTTCTAATGAAATAAACATAGAGATAAGTTCCAACATCTCTATTGAAATAATGCATATGTTTAAGTAAAGGCGCCAAGAATACTACAACTTGTCGGATCAATAAATTTCTTTTTACGAACGTGTTTGATGCAAGAAAAAAGAAGACCAAACATATTTCTTAACTTTACTTTACATTTTTATTAATTTACATAATAAATATCTCCTACAAGTTTATGTCAATTCATATACAAATTTTTATTAATGAACAATCTCTTTCTTTTACATATAACATTGTATCAATAATTTGGTACAAATGTTTAGTTTTCGAACCTAGATAATTATTTAGTATAAACATCAAATTTTGTAATATTAAATTTATAAATAATCAATAAGTTAAAATATTACTGCATATTTTACAATTTTAATTTTTAAACCCACGCATTGCGTGGGCAATCTCTAGTTTTGGAGATGATTAGGTTTATATATTAACATGAAAGTTATAATGTTGTACTAGGAATTACTAGTAACTTAATATCGATCGAGATAAAAATTTAATGGTTTATTATAAATTACATAAAAATGGTTGTATTTAATAAAAATTTAAGTATTAAATTGTATTAGTTGGATTTTTTTTTTTGTTTAGACAAAAATGTTATGAATTAATCAAATGTGATTATAATAGATTTTTTTGGTTTATTAATTAATAAAATGAAAAAAACAAATATAGTTTCAGCCATTAATTATGTATATACACGATTATTTATGAAATACAATTTTTTTTTTAATTTTTTTCTATCAAAGCACAAAATCTGCCTTTTCCGTTTTTTTTGTTGTATTCAGCAAATTTCCTTGATTAGTAAAATATTTGGTTGTATTTATCAAAAATTTAAGTATTAAATTGTATTAGTTGGAATTTTTTTGTTTAGACAAAAATGTTATGAATTAATCAAATGTGATTATAATAGATTTTTTTGTTTGTTTATTAATTAATAAAATGAAAAAAACAAAAATAGTTTCAGCCATTAATTAAGTATATACACGATTATTTATGAAATACAATTTTTTTCTATCAAAGCACAAATTCTGCCTTTTTCCCTTTTTTTGTATTCAGCAAATTTTCTTGATTAGTAAAATATTTGGGGAAAACATTAAAAATGTTATTCCACCATTTTGGGGAGTTACCGGTCACAGCCTTCATTAGGCTTTGCTATAAAAATAAATTAATGATGAATGGACAATAGTTTGTGGCTTTGTGCTAATGGCGCAACGCATCATGTGAGGTTAATTAAGTTACACTTACAGCTAATTAATTTTGCACTGCTCGATGATTTGTCTCTAGTATACACAAACTGACAAACTTGAGGTAATATATTATTTGTATTAGTATAACTTAAAATTATTATTCATCTTGATCAAACGCTAGAAAAAAAAATATACATTGAATGATACATCTTATTAAGTTAAAATTATAATTTGACAAGTGATTGGCTGTTCGATTACGACAAATTAGAACCTGTTTTTAGAATTGTATACGTACGAAAGTTACTATAATTGGTATGATAGTTTTCCACGTCAATCATAAACTAAAAGTTTATTCCAAATAGTGTGGTTACATTAAAGTGACCAATGTGCGGGTTCGGTCATGTTATGTGATGTCACGCCAAATAAAGTTATACTATTTATATAGTCAAATTAAACACCCTATAATGATTTTCCTTTGTTTGTAATGAGTTTTTCTGTTACCGAATTATTGACATAGCTACGTGTCTCTACTTTTTTATTTTATTTTTTAAATTATGGCTGTGATTGGGAGACATATGCGGGGCAGATATTAGAGCGGGACGGGACGGGACGGGTTATTATTTTGTTACCATTCACGTATAATAAAATGTCATTTGCGTTTGTTAATTAAATAATACTAAAGTGAAGTCAAACCAAATGCGGTCCAAATATACAAAGGAAATTGTTGAACCGCATTAGTTATAGGATGTACACCACATTGGGTGTGGTTCAAGTGCGGGAATTTTTTTATATAATTATGTTATTTGTTTTTATTTAATTAAAAATTTAACATCATAGCATGCATATGTATCTTACGATAACTTTTTATATAATCTACATAATTTATTTATAATAAACTTAAACTTTTAAGTTTTAAATAAATTTAATTTTTTTATCAAAAAATATAAAAAAATAAATTTAAATTGTTGAATTTCATAAATTTTATTTATAGTTTATAACTCCATATCCTTTTTTTTTAATAGCAAAAAACCCACTATTGGAGATTGTTAGATCCGGATTTCTTCTCTTTTGAACTCAGGTTATTGTTGGGTCATAGCCAAAGTTCGTTTTGGATATTCATTGAGCGATAAACTTTACTCGAAATGTTAGAATCCACCACATACGTGGCTAAGGGTGATTTATCTAACTTAAAAAGAATATTTTATCTTCAACAAATACTAATATCAATATTATTAATCTATTTAAAATTTGTAAAATTGTAAATTGAAGTCTACTCCCATTTAAAACGAAATGATATATATTAATAATTTTAATTTATGCAAATAGTAATAATATTATTCAAATTTATTTTCTAAAATTATTATCTAAAATATCTATCTCAAACAGTTTTTATCGTTTTTCACCAATCAAACAATTGTATTGTATCATATGTTATGTTTGTCACCAATCAAACATTATTTCGTCTCGCTTTTTTTATAGAAATCGCAATTAATCCACATAATATATTTTTCTATATGAACCACAATTATACTGTATTACACCGCACAAATTTTTTATCCGCGACCACACAATTCTATGGCACTATCCGGTCCCTATGGCTCTAATTATTGTTAGTTCTGTATTGGACAATCATTGAAAGTCTGCGAGGAATAAAAAACGAATAACAAATCATTAAGTTGAGGATCTGAGTTTGAAAACGTAACTTCACTCTAGTTTTCACTTTAAAGTAAAATCCTTTTAAATTTCTATAAAATGAAGTAAAACATAATTTTAAGTATATTTTAATTATAGAGTAATCCTATTCATTGATATCTATTTTAATTTACTTTCGACCACAAAAAGTATATTTTAATTATAGAGTAATCCTATTCATTGATATCTATTTTTACTTATCACTCCATCTTCTATTTCAAAATAAAATGGAGTTAAGTTAAACTCAACTATGTTTTAAATTATTTTATTTTAGAGTAAAAAATAGATTAATAAATTGTAAATAGTTTTAGACGGTTGGATTTTAGTCCAAGTACTTTACTTTTTCTGATCAACCAATTATTTTGATAAAAGAGCACCTCAATTTCTAAAGAATTTAAACTCGTCCAACAGATTGAAAAATGTGGATCAATCAAAATTTGTTCACTCTCAAAAAAAGTTTAACGGTGGGCCAAATTGCATCTTTCAACACACTTTTTATGTGTATGTCCAATTCCATGTCCGCATGAATCTCTAACATGGGCTTTATTAATTATGGCCCAATGATAGGCCCATTTATCTCGATCTCGTTCGTATCCACCAAGTCAGAACCCTGGGTTTTTGCCCAAATCGCCTCCTCTCTCTCTCCCGTGAACAAGCCTCTCTCTCTCGGTCTCTCTGTGCAATGGCGTGGCTCAACACCAGCTTCAATTCTTCTTCTACATTCATCAATGGCGACGACTCTTCTCTATTTCCCTAAAATCTCTTCAGAAGTGAGTTTCCTCACATTTCCTTTCTCTCTCTCACCAATGGATTTGAGGAGACTCTCTCTCGCAACCTACTTCTTCACTCGCCGCTTGAAATCCATAGCAAACCCCAGAAAAAGCTTCCACACGACCCGATACCTGCAACATCAGTTTCGTCGGCCGGATAAATCGGAAGAAGCATCCTCTGATCGGCATTTACAAGACCGATTATCTTCGGTTTTGACTAGAAGATCTCTAGATTACGAGCAGTGTAAACAACTCATAACTATTTTATCTCCTCAAGAGTTCGATACGTTGTTTCATGACCTTGGATCCAAAGTTAATCCCAAGACGGCTTTGGATTTTTTCCGATTAGCTTCTGATTCGTTTAGTTTCTCCTTTAGTCTCCGTTCTTATTGTTCATTGATTGGTTTATTGGTTGATTCGAATCTGTTATCTCCTGCTAGGCTAGTTTTAATTCGTTTGATCAATGGGAACTTCTCTGTTTTGCCTTCTGCTAATGATTCAAGAGACAGTCGAGTTGCGATTGCTGATGCAATGGCGAATTTGAGTATGTGTTTTGATGATGAAACCAGAATGAGGATTTCGGATTTGTTGATTGAAGTTTATTGCACTCAGTTTAAGCGAGCTGGTTGTTATTTAGCTCTTGATGTATTTCCTCTTCTTGCAAGCAAGGGTATGTTTCCTTCTAAGACAACTTGCAATGTTTTGCTGACTTCTTTAGTGAGAGCAAATGAGTTTCAGAAGTGTTGCGAGGCTTTCGAAGTTGTTTGCAAAGGGGTTTCTCCTGATGTTTACTTGTTTACTACAACGATTAATGCGTTTTGCAAGGGAGGGAAAGTCGATGAGGCTATTGGGTTGTTCTCTAAAATGGAGGAAGCTGGTGTTGCACCAAATGTTGTTACTTACAATACTGTCATTGATGGGCTGGGGATGAATGGGAGGTACGATGAGGCGCTCGTGTTTAAAGAAAAGATGGTTGAAAGAGGTGTGGAACCAACGCTTATTACTTATAGTATTCTTGTCAAGGGTTTGACCAAGGCTAAGAGGATTGGTGATGCTTATTGTGTCTTGAATGAAATGACAGAGAAAGGGTTTCCTGCTAATGCTATTGTTTATAATAATTTGATTGATAGTTTAATCGAGGCTGGAAGTTTGAACAAAGCTATTGAGATAAAGGATCTCATGGTTTCGAAGGGGTTGTCTCTCACATCGTCGACGTATAATACTCTCATAAAGGGATACTGCAAGAGCGGTCAAGCAAATAACGCAGAGCGTCTCTTGAAGGAAATGCTGTCGATGGGTTCAATTGTAAATCAGGGCTCCTTTACATCTGTTATTTGCTTGATGTGCAGTCATCAGATGTTTGACTCAGCACTTTGTTTTGCTGGAGAGATGCTACTGCGTAACATGAGTCCTGGTGGTGGATTACTTACTACATTGATTTCTGGGATCTGTAAGCATGGGAAACACTTAGAGGCAGTAGAACTTTGGTTTAAATTTATAAATAAAGGTTTTATAGTAGACACGAAGACTTCGAATGCTTTGCTTCATGGACTCTGTGAAGCAGGGAAGCTAGAGGAAGCTTTTAGGATTCAAAAAGAAATATTAGGGCGTGGTTTTGTCATGGATAGTGTTTCTTACAACACATTGATTTCTGGATGTTGCAAAAAGAGAAAGTTGGAAGAAGCTTTTATGTTCATGGATGAAATGGTTAAGAAAGGACTTAAACCTGACAATTATACTTTCAGCATATTGATCCGTGGGCTGTTTACTATGAATAAAGTCGAGGAGGCCATACAGTTTTGGGGTGATTGTAAACGTAATGGTATGCTTCCAGATGTTTATACGTATTCAGTGATGATAGATGGATGTTGTAAAGCTGAAAGAGCAGAAGAGGGTCAGAAATTGTTTGATGAGATGACGAGCAAGAATGTTCTGCCAAATACTGTTGTTTACAATCATCTAATTGGAGCATACTGTAGAAGCGGGAGGTTATCAATGGCCTCAGAACTCCGTGAAGATATGAGACACAAAGGAATTTCTCCTAATTCTGCTACATATACTTCACTAATAAAAGGGATGTCTATCATTAGCCGTGTTGAGGAGGCAAGACTCCTCCTCGAAGAAATGAGGGAGGAGGGTTTGGAACCGAACGTCTTTCATTACACAACACTTATTGATGGATATGGTAAATTGGGTCAGATGGTCAAAGTTGAATGTCTTTTGCGTGAGATGCATTCGAAGAACATACATCCAAACAAGATAACCTATACCGTGATGATTGGTGGGTATGCCAGAGCTGGGAATGTAACAGAAGCTTCTAGACTTTTAAATGAGATGAGGGAAAAAGGAATTGTTCCAGATAGTATCACATACAAAGAATTCATATATGGATATCTTAAGCAGGGAGGTGTTTTGCAAGCTTTTGAAGGCTCTGATGAAGAAAATTATGCAGCAATAATTGAAGGATGGAACAAACTCATACAGTAGCTGATGAATAAGTACAAGAAAAGGTTTCTATTCTGGTTATTTCGGTTCTCACTTCTCCTGTTGATTGTTCTAATTGCTTTTAGCTAATTAATGGAAATTGTTCTGATTTTATAGGTGTGCATCCTGCTGCCTTGTTCTTGCAGTTGGAAAATCTGGGATCCATTGGGGGTGTTCTCAGATTTGATGGTCCTATTCAGGGCGAGGATTGCTTCTACTTTTTAGAAAAGTTTGATACCATTGAATTGCTCGGTAAATGCATATGCTCAACCTCTTCTTACAAATAGTTTAGTACAAGATTCATTTTGAACAGCTTTGTTCCTCATCAGTTTGAGGGAAAGAAAAAAGTCGTTTTTCTTACATCACATGCTAAGAATATGCGATTACGTTATACGAGCCTGACATTTGTGGTGGTGCACAGGTTTGAGAAGGTGAGTGCTGCTGAGGAAACAAATCCCGTAACGCAAGGTTCTCGATCAGAGCAGGCTCTTTAGACGGCAGTCCTGATTGAAAAAGACTACACTGGTAATAAAACTGTACACAAATCATCATCCAGCTCTAAATACATGCAATGTATCAAGCCTATCAAGTTTAATGACACAATTCTTAATTTCTTATCATGTAAAGACCACTAGGATGCTTTCATTGGTTTTCATTTTTTCTCTCTTGGCGTTCTATGTGTGGAGTCTCACAAAGCGCATTTTTCCCTTTTGCAGATTCAATAAAAGATCTTCTTTCCATTTACAGTCACTGAAAGCATACACAAGTGGAGATAGATCCATAGCAGCCAGCTCTTGAGTAGCCTAAGCATGAGACTGGACCATTGGCTTCTCTTTTCCAAGTCACACATAAGTAAATACACTTTATAACTCTTCTTCAATCGCTCTCTGTTTGCCTCAAAGTGTTGATCTCTCTCTCTACCTCTTGCGATTCAGAGGGTTTAATCTCCAGTGTTGATCGGAGTAGTTTAGAACTAATTCTAGCCTTAGACGTTTCCAGGGACCGGAAACCAGAAAATTTTCTCACGTGTACAGAATTTTTTCCTGCAAAGGTAACCTTTCTAATGGTATAAAACTAATTCGACAAGATTTTTTTTCAGTGGGTCTTTATTATCAATCTCTGAGAGAGCATTTCAGATGTGTATATATGCTTTAATAACAAAATCTGATACTATTAGATGATGTCATAATAATCTACTGTTGAAGATATATAGTTTGGTTTCTCTGGTACTGTTTTAGGTATCGGTTTAGGCCGATATTTCATACAGGAAATTTTATATAGGAAATTATGTGAATCGCAAGAGTCATTTCGTTAAGCATATAAAATCAAGTGTAAACAAGTTTCTTAAACGTTATGGTTCCATTAGCAAGACACAAGTTATCAAATAAAAGCAGAGCATAAGTAATAACAACTCAATCACCAGAATGATAACACAAAATGACGAATTGTATTTGTAATCAACAAGGGATTCGATACTAATTTTCTTTAGCTAGTTTAAACAAAATGAAGTTTCATCTCCTTCACTCTTGTTGCTCTCCTTTTGCCTCTGCTACCTTCTCCTTTCTACAACTGGTCAATAAACCATTCATATTATGCATACATACTACGAACATATATGGGAACACCTCTTTAGAATTGCAATTCGTATAAAAGAACCATGAATCTTTTCATGGAACACAACTTTGGTAAATTTAAACCCCGCCAAAGGTTTAGTACTACAATTCCGTGTCTCATTCACAACAAATCCCTCAAACGGTTGAGTCGCGGAAGTTGTTGAAACCTAGAAACAGGGACATTGACTAAACATGGAAGTATTTTGCCAAAGTTGAGGATTAAACGACTTTTCCCCTGTATGTATAGTATATAGACACTACACTATATATGCTTTTAATAAAATCCTACAAACTCATGTGTGAATTAAAAACAATTGATTCATACCTTGGATACAAGTCAATCAAACGGAGACAGCTAGACAATGCGAGAGGTGGTACCAACTGCGGATGATATGCACAACGTCAAGCCACTCCACATTTCCCCAAACCTCACCTCCATCGCGTGATTCCAGTGCACCAAATCTTCTTCATATCGCGATAACGCTTTGTATGCTCGTCTCAAATAAGTAAGAGTTTCCCACCACAACTAACTAATTTACTTGTACTAACACCAGGGGTACCGTTCGTCTTGTCTAGTAGTGAGTCTAACCCTTTAACCTCTCTCCAAACGACGGAGTTGAAGACGGAAGAGACGATGGTGGTGAAGAATTCTTCTTCTCCTCCTCCGGTGGTTTTATTTGGAGACTCATGGCCAAAGTGATTTTTGTGATTTTTCTATATACTGTATCTTATATAGAAAATTGTCTGGTTTAGTCTTCTCTTCGGCTTGGTTTTGGTTTGTATTTTCCGGTTTCTTTGGCTTACTATAAAGTACAAACCCTAACAACATGAGAGACTTATATAGCAAGGCATCTCCGTCATACGGATCCGGTTCTATATATGTTTCCTTGCAAGGAACAGTTGATTCCGTTTCAACCAAATTAGATAGAAGGAATTATCATAATCAATATGAACTCGAGGTTTGTGGCAGAACTTATTATACAAGAGAAGAGAAGAAAAAAGAAAGAAAGATGTGTTAAGCTGACATGCTAATGATCCTCTGCCTACATAATAGATTGGACATGTGCATATTATTTCACATAGATAGACATAGAGACACTGTTCGGTGGTTCCGAGGTGAGATCGAGCTGCGTAGAGCTCGTTGGAAGAGAGAAGCGACCTGAAGCTTTTGGAAACAATTGAGAGTGTAGGGTAATATGACCTCGAGATCTTAGCTAAGTAATTGACGGTGATTTCGTCAGGAAGCAAAGAAAACGACGGAGACGAAGGCGACGGTGGTGGTGAGGAATTCGTCTTCTCCTTTTTCATCTTCCTCTTCTCCCTCTTGTTCTTTTTCTCCGGTGGTTTTACTTGGCATTACAAAAAAACATGCCAATTTCGGACGGACTAGAACCCGTTGGAAATTTGTCATTGAATTGAGACATATTTTGGACCAAATTTCGACGGGAAAAATTTCAGTCCAAAATCAGTTGGATTTTTCCGACAAAACTCATTTCGTCAGAATTCGGTTGGAAAAATTCGTCGAAAATCCATGGAAAACTCATCCCGTCAGAATTCGGTTGAAAAAATCGGTCGGAAATTCGTGGGAAATGCATTCCATCAGAAATTGGAAAGAACTTTTTTCCACGGATTTCCTAGAGAATGTGGTTTAGAATTACAAAATTTAGTTCTAATATTCAAAGAGTTAATCGTACAAATATAAAATATAATTGATCAAATAAAATAATAAACAACTTACTTTTATTTTAGAATGTCATAACATAAGAGTTTTACAACTTCTAGCTTGTAGTATACATCACTAGAGTTATTTTCCTTTTTAGTACATTACACGTGAATTAAAATTAAACATGTTTTAGTTGGGTGATGATATTACACACGAATTATAATGTCATTTGACGTTGTTTACATCAATTTTGCATATCTTATACCCTAATTCTTAGGAAATCTGTGGCAAATTTTCAACGGATTTTCAACGGCTTAATTTTTTTTTTTTTTAAACATAATTGTTGTGGGAAAACGTGTTTTTTTTTAATGTTATAAAATGGTTTTGTGTAATCACATTTTTATATATGAAAAACGTGAGTTTGGATTATTAACTAAATTGTTTGAATGTGATTTTGTTAGATTGGGTGTTTTAGATAGGGTAATGGTGAATATGGATTGTAAAGTTGTGTGATTTGTTATGATTTAGTGTTGGATGGTTGTTTAGATTACAAATTCATTAGAGTTTTTTTATTATTATTATAAAAACGATTTTTTTGTATACTAATCATGTGTTTTCATATTAAAAACGTGATTTTGGAATATTGAAACAGTTTTTTGTATATTAAAAATGTATGATATATGAAATTTTGATATATTATCCAATATATTAACATGTAAAAAAACATGTTAAGGATATATATAGATATAATATTCAATTTTAATTTTAAAAAAGTTTTTAGAAATTATATCTTGAGAAACTATTTATTTTTTTATTTTAAAAATAAATTTTCAATTTATATATATATATATAATTAATTTTAATTATTTATATTTTTAGAAAGCAATAATGGTAATTTATTTTATAAATGTGATTTTGTATAATTTACAGAAAATTTGAATTTGAATTCAATTTATTTACATTGTGTTGATACTAATTTTATTTTTAATTTTATTTATTTACATTATGTTTGTACTAATTTTATTTTTATTTATTGTTCACATCTATCAGATGTTCCCGAACTCTTCCAAAAAATTGATATACTAAAAGATGCGCTCAGGGAGAAAGATGTAGAAGTTGAAGTAGTGAAGGTTTAGAACGCCACAACTTAAGAAACTTTATCGCAATCCGAGCTTTCATGAAGACTAAGTATTCAGATTTCCTTTATGATGTTCTAATTTTTTTATTTGTTTGTTTTAATTTCTTGTTAAACCAAATTTTCTTTTAAATGTTTAAAACAAATTTATATTTTAATATTAGATTTTGAATTTAAATGATCTTGTTTTATAAATTATTTCGATTTTAAATATTAATTTATTTTAATTTTAATTATAAAATTTATTTTTTTTCAAAATCCGTTGGAAATTGCTGGGACCCCTTCTGAAATGGTGGGAAAATGATTCGTTGGAAATCAGTAGCAAATATTGCTGACGAATTTCCCATGGTAAAGTGGTCGGAAATTCCGACGGCATTAAAGACAGACATATGTTGTAATAAATCTGTCGGAATTTTCCAACGATTTTCGATCAATTAGCGAATTGCGATCACCTGAACCCAACGGCTGATATGGTTGGAAATACGTCGAAAACAACTGTTTCAACGGAATTCCAACCATATTGTCCGTCCGAAACAACTTTATTTTCTTGTAGTATGGAGACTCATGGCGAAAGTGTTTTTTGTGACAAGTAGGGCAAAAACTATCTTATATAGATAAATTTACGGTTTACTTCTTACCTCTTAGCCAATTCGGCCCGGTTTAGGTTTGTATTTTCCGGTTTCTTCGGCTTAGAAAGTACAATCCCTAACCACATCAGAGACTTATATCGTAAGGCATCTCAGACAATATTTTAGGTCTATATAACTGTAACATATTAGACGAAATAATTGAACCCGTTTCCCCCAAATGAGATAACTATATTATTATATAAAGCCTGATACGTCAAACGTGATAATTAACAAGATTGTGATATGTGTCAGTCACTCGATTAGATTTAACACGTATTAAAAAAAATTCAATTAAATTTTGCAATATATATCATGCAAATCTTATTTCTTTTTAAACTTATATATTTGTATTTATTAAATAGATTATTAAAATCAATATATATCAAGATTGTTCTTCAATATTGATAATACATGTGTAAAAAAAATTTAGTTCAAACGTGATAATTAACAAGATCGTGAGATGTGTCAGTCGCTCGATTAGATTTTGACACGTGTTTAAAAAAAGTCAATTAAATTTTGCAATACATATCATGCAAATCTTATTTCTTTTTAAACTTATATATATATATGTATTTATCAAATAGATTATTAAAATCAATATATATATATATATCAAAAATTTTCTTTAATATTGATAATACATGTGTAAAAATAAATTTGTTCAAATAAAGTTAGGTTTACATATCCAAATCGTCATAGATTATAATATTTTGTATTTATATAATATAAGCGTTTGTGTTCTCTTAATCTTCTCACCAAACAATTTTAAACTTTGTAATCTTTTCGACGAATTTTATTTCATCTTTTTCATTATAAAATAACATCAATTATCTTTTTATTCGATATGTGAGATAGATTACGACGATCTAATTGTAGTATTTTCATTCGCTTGCTGCAAATTGCAAGCTAAAGCTTTGTGTATCATTCGTTTCTTGTAAAATTTGGGAATCAATTATGAGAAAAAAATCTTATTAAAATTTATAATTTTAGTTTGCAACTAAAATATGAGTAATTCATCAAATTTTTGAAAAAATAGTTATATATGAAGATATATAAAAAATAACCTAATTCAATTACGAATAGAAAAAACCTAATTATTTGAAAATATTTGACAAATTTAGATTGAAAAAATAATATACTAAAAAGAGTCAAAACAACTTAATAACGGTGAGATTTTTTTATTAGTGGTCTTGCACTTTTTTTTTTTTCGCATATTATAAAACATTTATAAAACTGAAAATTTAAAATAGGAAAATGAGTAACTAATTCAAATTTTTAATCTTGAGTTCTAAAACCTGTGACAACTACACTTATAGTGTTAGTCATGAGGCGAAGAGCAATCGATGTTTTAGTCCGCGTGGCATAATGACCCCGAAAGGGTTAATCAAAGGATGGCTTCCACAGTAGTGATGCTTGATGTGATTCATGATTACTGTGTTATTCATACCAGAAATTTGAAAAGGTAACCTTTAACGGTATAAATTTAATTCAATAAGATTCACCGTGTACCAAGCTTTTTTAATGGGTTTAATACTGTTTCTATTTCACATAATGTTTTTGAATGTTATCAATCTCTTAGAGAGACATGAAACTATCATTTCAGATGTGTACATACGCTTTAATAGCAAAATCTGATACTATTAGATGAGCTCATAATAGTCTACTGTTGAAGATATATTGCTTGATTTAGTCCGATATTCAAGAATTTTGATATACGCAAATCCGTCTTGATGAAATTGAACTCTCAACTGAAATATCGAAAATAAAAGTCTGATCCGAACTAAATCGAATTGAAACTTTAAGACAGTTCTTGTGATGTTTGGGGACAAATTATTAGATATGGATAATTGATATGAACTTTTGCGATTAGATTTTTAAAAAAATGGTATATGAAACGTGATTACCTAGAAAAAAGTCGGATCCTCGAAATATCGTCAAAAGTAATACAAATTGATCACCGGCTTCATATGAAAACAACTCTAAAGAAACATATAGATACCAGACAATTTGAACGTGGGTATGGACCATTCAATCTTTTACATCAATCCATTTTCATTGCACAATAAAACGTCGTATTTAGATTCCATAGATTCTAGGTTTCTTCGAGTTCTTTTTTTTTTTCATTTTCCATATATCTTTTTATAATGTGTGGGTGAAATAATTATCAAATTTCATCTTTACATCATTTATAGGAAATTTTGTGAACCGAAAGAGGTAAAGTCACTTGTTAAAGAAAGTACATTTCATTTTCATCCAGCTTTCTTGGTCCTTTATAAAATTAAATTCACCAATTCAGATCCAGCAACATAGACCACATGATCCACAGTAAACCCAAATAAATATATAAGATTCTTGAAAATACATATATGCATATGCCTAGTATATGCTACATACTTACATTCCGTACAGTACGGACCTGCAATCAAAAGAATCTTAGTTTCAAAAATATTGCTTGATCACTTCCAAAGCTAAACAAACAAAACTCTCTTTGGTCTTGCGTAAATTGGTTTTTCGGACCAAACCCATGACTAATATATAATTCTGATTACTTATAAGTAATTGTGGAAGAAAATTAGAAGATTGTATAATATCTAGAAAAATATATAAGTTTTTATGTAACTATTTTGTAGTTTGTATATTGCATAGTTTGATATCACGATCAGAAGAAAAAGATGTATGATATAAATATTCTTTTAGGTATTGCTTTTTCATTGTTAGGCAATGTACAATGAAAGATTGTGAAAGCTTTAAGTATCACTTTTAACATTGGCCGGTTAGGCTAATTAATTAATCACTTTAGTTCCCATCCAAAAATATCTTATATAGCTATACTATACCAAACTTTAATACACATTATATACATGTGTGCATGTATGTACGTACGTATATGTGTGTGCATATAAATATGTGAAGAAAGGAGTCAAGAACAATTCACAAGCCAATCAATACACACCCTTATAAAATAAAAACCTATCTCTCATGGCTACCAAATTCATCGTCCTCTCTCAAGTCCACCCCCCTAAAACCTCAATCTCAACCCGAAAACCTCCTCGATGCAACCGAAACAAACCTCGAGCATCCAAATCCATAAGCGAAAACATGTTGAACAACGTTTTTTCTGGCAAAACGCTAACGGAAATTTGTGATAACAACCTAAATTGGCACCCTCTTACTGATTCACTACTGTTTATGGAAGACCAGTCAGTAAAAGAAGAGGAGACGAGTCGTGAAGAACACGGAAAGGTCTCAAATTGCAACAACAAAGACGGTAAGTCGACAAGTGTGACGAAATACGGCGATTTGAGACATGAAGGTGCTCGATTAAGCTTGCTGTGGTACATGAAATGTTCAATAAGCTTTATATTAAGGAAGGCAAGAGCATTTTACAATGAGTTTTGTTGTGATACCTATGTTGAGAGTAGCACTATGGTTGAGGTCGATCCATATTTTTCTATTCCGGTTGTATTACCCTTCACTAATTGATAAGTCTACGCAATTAAGAGTTGTAATTAGTCAAAATGCTATGGTTTTGTGATAATCGTATTTGTTTATGCTTAATCAAATATTTCATTAGCTTTGTGTGTTGTAATGTGTTATTGTACGTCCACGCACAACAAGAAAACATTCCAATTTTTACTATCAATTTGGACTAAAATTGGTGAAAAACAGATATTTCTGACTAGTAATTGACCAAAATCGATGATCGCAAATGAATTTTGGTTAAAAAAATAGTCAAAATGTTTTGACCAATAAAAATTGTCAAAATTTGGTTCTGACCAACAAATTGGTCAATGACCAATCAAAATTGTCAAAAAGTTGATTTTGACCAATGAAATGGTCGGAAGTTTTTGACCGATCAGAATGGTCAAAATTTTGATTCTGACCAATAAAATCATCAAAAACTTTTGATCAATCAAAATGGTTGGAACTATATATTTTGACCCATTTTAGACCATATATTCCAAGCAATTTTTTACCAACTTAGATATATTTTTTTAAAACTGTATTCGAAAATATTGAAATTCAAATTTAAAATATTTGATTCATAATAATTAAAATAAAATTAATTATTATTAAACAATTAAAATATAAAATATTTCAAAAAAAATGTATTCGAAAATATCAAAATTTAAATTTAAAATATTTGATTAATAATAATTTCGAAATATCCACTCAATCAACGATTAAAATATTTCAAAATTCAACTATTTAAGTCATGGTATTAAAATATTTCAAAATTCAACTATTTGAACCATGGTAAGCTCATTTACATTTTTCACAATGGAGTAAGTGTTATTTTATAGAGAAAGTCAAAGTTTCATCCTTTCTTTATTGGCGATGTGGGACAAATACAATAGAGGTGTTCTCCTCAATATTTGGTCGATAATGTTGTGACCAATTTCTATCAAGTATTTATTCATAAAAAATTGCTCACGAAGTTTCGACCAAATTTTGTTTTAGTCGATAAATGGTAAGAATATTTTGACTATTTACCTGACCACTTGTATTAGTCAAAAAAAATTTTGATCATATTTTGACGAGTTTAAATTTTCATAATTTTTTGGTCGAAAATTTGTCAACAAACATTTTGACCATTTTATTGGTAAAAAATTTGTCAAAAATTAACGTGTTTTTTTACCAATTTTCAACCAATCTTCTTGGTCGCAAGTTTTCGACCATTTTTTGACTCTTATATTTCATAATATTTTCTTGACCAATTTATAACGAAAATAAATGCTCATCTAAAATTGGTCGAAAATGGTCAAAATAGTTCCTGACCACAAAAAAAGTTAGCCTAAAATTGATATGTTTTCTTATAGTGACATATCTGTAAAAAAAAAACTAAAAATACGTCAATTAATGTAATAAAGGTTGTATTTAAATTAACTTCGTACTATAATCAGAAATCCACTTAAAATCTTACAAATATTGAATAAACTAGAGCTAAATCGTAAAAAATATACAATAAATCTGAATATAAAAATTATCATGTTTTGTAAATGTTATAATTTTCCAAATTTATTAATGATAGAAGGTTTGAGCATGTATGACATATATATTATTTCTTAAGAGAATGAGATTTTTTTCAATCTTAAAGATTATTTATATTTAGGATATTTAGTAACAAATTTAGAAACATATATTATGAAGAAATTAAAATTTCTTGTGATCAAGTTTACAGTATTTTCTCATAACATTTTACATTTAAATACATATCACAAATAATATTGAGCACAATATCCATACAAATACATGGAATTCTGAAATACACAGAATCTTATAGATCCCAAATACATTCCAATATTTTTGAGCTAAAAATCAAAGCTCTTAAGAAGATAGGTATTCCACTAATTCTGAGTTTAAAATCATGGCTTCGTCCAATAGAACAGGTTATATATGTACTCACTTTGCAACATATTCAATGGATCTAGTTCGTATGTCGTGGAAATCGGAAGAGTGGCCTGAGTATTGGACTTTTTTTTTTTATAATTGGGGATGTCTGGTTTTTTACCACCCGACTAATGCTCCAAGATGAGTGTAGTCGTCGAGTAGCCTATTCACCGGATTTTCTAATGGATCAAAAGTGTGGCACCATTTTGACTTATCAAATAAATGAACATGAAAGTGTTTCCATGAGTAATATCGAACTCATGTTACAAAGGTTTATCCTTTTAAACTTTTTACCACTAGGCCACTACCACTTGGCTGGTGTTGTATAAACGAACGTATCTCCGGGATCGTAACGTGCGGTGAACTTAGATAATGATTGAATCGTACTCGAAAATACTTTCCTTAAAGAGTATTTCGACCCTCTTCTCAAGTCTTGGGTTACACGAAATCCCTTCTAGGATACGACAATCAAAGTTCTCTTTTGTTCTAGGCTAAGATCCAAGAAAAATAAATAGAGGTTTTGTGTTTTGCTTTTTTGTTATCTTTGGTCTTGTGAATCTCTCTTTTTCTCACGTTTTTCCTTACTCTTTTTAAAGCAAAGGAACAAGTTTTTATAATGGTTCAAAGGGTGCAACGTACGTTTACAACCATACGTTTATAAAATAACCATAAACTCAACAATTGCAATGATTCATAAAAAGTAACCATAAACTCAACAATTGCAATAGTTCATAAAAAATAACTATAAAACGTTCATAAATAACAATAAAACCAATAGTTACAATGGTTCATAAATAACCATTTTATTAAACTTAAATCTCCAACAGGTGGCCTGCGTATTGGATTTCAGATCGATTACTTATTTTTTAAATTATGATTTTGATTCACGATCTTTTACTTTTAATTAATCTCTATAATTGGATTTTCACAGCCAGAAATCCCAACTATAGATATATTGTATATTCGTTTGTTAGCAAATATGTACATTTTTGCTATTTGTTTTTTCTGAAAAATACATTTTTGCTATTTGCTATTTGTTGATGCGGTAAACCTATTCGATTAATATTTTATATTTATTTATACAAATGCGTTTGTCGGAAAGGAAAAAAAAAGAAACTATTGACCATAATTGACAATAATGTGTAATAATTCAGGTTAATTGCGGGACTAATCCTACTTCTAATTATGTCATGTCACACTCTATTTGCTTTGAAATTTGGTCGTCGTCTTATCTTTTCAATTAATTTTAATTTATTTTGGTTAAGAGTATATCAGCATCCTTAAGAAAAAATTATAGTCCAGCACATTATTACAAGGAACTAAAGAAAAAAGGATTAAATTATTAAATTTTATGTTGCTTACTGAGTGTGTATTAATTTATGCTGTACGTATACTGTCCATGCATGTAGAATCACATGCATAACGTTATAATCAAATTATTAAATTTGATGAAGACCACATAATAGACGATGCATTATGAATATACAAACCTCATAAATGTTTTTGCACCGTTATATATGGTAACTTATGTTGACTCTTACCTGTCCCATTCAATACGAATTACGTACATGTTCTTCGTTACTTCTAGACCTATGTAGAATGATGTCGATCCACTGATAATAGTTGACAAAAGAAATAATGTTGATGACCTCAATAATCATATTATTATTGATCACCAGGGTACTTTAGCTTATGCTGCTGTCTGATAAGTTATGGTAAGTGATATAAGTGGTGACTAGTTTTAGGCTTTAGTCGATCATGTTGTTGATTATTACGGTCGATGATACATTAAAATAATGATGCATTAGTTTGTCATGTTGAGGATCGTATTTAAGCATGTGTAAAATGTGTTTTTGCCTGTTATATTTTAAGGCTTCAAATAATTATTTTAAAAAGATTGAACAATACCCATATATAACTTTTTTGCTATATTTTGAACCGGCCATATACATGTTGATGATGAAGACGAGGAATGAATTTTATTGTTTCGACATCACATTATCAGTTATATACGTCATCGGCACAAGAAGATTATGAGTTTCGGTACAATATTTTCTGAGTAAAAAAAAATGACTACGCATGATTATAAATTTATAATTATGTTTGTTCACAAATTTATAGTGATATGAATATATTCCGATGTTTAGTAATATATAGACTAGATCCTTATATTTAGGGGTGGGCAATAGGTTTTCGGTTTCAGTTTCGGTTCGGTTTTTTGGTTTTTCGGTTTTTCGGTTTTTGATAAATTGAGTCCATATGAAACAGAAATTGTTTTGGTTCGGTTTTCTTCGGTTTCGGTTCGGTTCTGTATCATGAAATTGAAGTCCATTATATACCGAAATCCGACTTCGGTTCGGTTTTCGGTTTCGGTTTCGGTTTTAAACCGAAAAACCGAATTCAAACACATACAACCCAAATAGATCGATCGATTTAGACTAAATGATCGGTCGATCCATGCTCTTTTGGTTAGATTAGTTTTTTGGTTTTGATTTCGGTTTTTCGGTTTAACCGAAACCGAACCGGAACCAATCCGAAACAATCGATTTTTCGGTTTCGGTTTCGGTTCGGTTTTTTGGTTTTTCAGTTTTTCGGTTTTTGAAAAATTGAGTCCATTCGGTTTAATCCAACTAACCGAAACCGAAACCATACCGTTTTTTCGGTTCGGTTCGGTATTTCGGTTTTGGGTTGATTTGCCCACCCCTACTTATTTTCAAGGTTAGGTAGGATAAACTAGGTTTAATTTTTTTATACAAGTGTAATTGATGGAAGATTGGGTTTTTTCAATCCTCTCTGTAAAATATCTTAGTAATGAAAACTTGGCGGACAAAAAATATATATATATATAGACTGGATATAGTACATTGAAAAAAGTAGTATTTATTTGACGTGTAAATGGTTAGTTTTAACCTTTTAAAATGCAACTATGATTGCCGTTTCCATGCAGCTACGCCACATACGGAGCATGGAAGATTAGGATGGTTGTTTTAAAGGTGCTGGACAAAGCATTACTATGCTCGTTGAAGCTGAACTCCAAGATTTACTTATGGCGATCGATGCAACAAGTATGGATTCATGGATATCGGCATATTGTCTTTGAAGGTGATAATAAGATGGAATTTATAATCTTTTGGTAAAAAGTGCATAATTGGGTGCGGGGAGTGAAGTTTTGGATGTCAAAATTCGAATCAGTTTGTTTCCAATGGACTCCTAGAATATGCAACAAAGTCGTTGATCGCCTTGCCAAAGAATTTATGAACCCTCTGTTTCCGTTTGTCTAGATGTACATTGTGCTTCAATTTCTTGTAACTATTTTTCAAGAGAATCGCACTGTTTTTTTCAACTAATATCAATGCAGATGTTAAAAAAAAAAAAAAAACCTTTTTGTTTTATCAAAAAAAAAAAATCCAAGTCCTATAAAAAATGGGAAGAAAAGCAAAATTATTTAGACAAAAAAAAATATATCCTAAAGCCCAATTAGTCTCAAACCGATTTTTATTCACACCCAAACTTCAAAACTGGGCTCATTTGCCCATATTCAAACTACATTATTTTTTCTTTTTTTGAGCAAATTACATTATTTTTCTTCAAGGTGTTAATTCAAACAAATATTAACTCTCTTTCTGCAAGGTCGTGCAGTTCATAGCAGTTGACATATTTACTATGCCATTAGTGCTATTTTGTTGTCGTATTTATTTAATGTTGGATAATGCTTTACATATTACTACTAATCTAATCATGTCTGATCTCTCTACAATGATATCAACAGCGTTACACCGATCGATGACCTATATTTTCCCGTAAACATGATTAGTAAATTATTATCGACTAAGTAAAGGACCCTTATATATGAATGTTTATGATAAAATATTTTATAACTGTGATTAAATATTTTATAATCCGTGAAAAAATCAAATTAAAAAATTAAAAAAATAAATAAATCATCAATAAAAAAAAACCGAAAATATTGATATAAAATAATTTAATAGTTACTTTTTTATTTTGGTTATTTTTTTTATTTGATTTCCTATTAATTTCTAAATTTTATGATGTAATGAATTTTTTTTCTTTTCATGTATGAAGTAATTTAGTTTTTATAAAAAAAAAATTGAATTAATTACTCATTCTTCTATTTAAAATTTTCAGTATTATAAATATTTTATAATCTATGAAAAAGAATAAAACGGAAAAATGTAAGACCATTAATGGAGAAATCTCACCATTATTAAGTTGTTTTAATTCTTTTTATTATATTATTTTTTATTAAAAAATTTTCAATTTCTAATTAAATTAGTTTATTCATTTTTTATAAATCTACTCATATATCTATTTTTCCAAAATTTTTGACCAATTAATTCTCTTAAATTTAGTTGTAAACTAAAATTGCAAATTTAATAAGATTTCTTTGACATAATTAATTCCCAAATTTTGCAAGAACCGAATGATGCACAAAACTTTAGTTTGCAATTTGCAATAAGCGAATGAAAATACTACAATTAGTTCGTCGTAATCTATCTCACAATAAGAGGATATTTGATGTTATTTTCTGATGAAAAAACTGAAATAAAATTCGTGGAAGAGATTATCGAAGTTTAAATTTTTTTGGTGAAAAATTAAGAGAGCAAAAATGCTTATTATATAAAAATAAAATATTATAATTTATAACGATTTGGGTATGTAAACTTAAGTCTATTTGAACTAAAAAGTTTTACATATGTACTATCTTATCAATTTTGATATATATTGATTTTGTAATCTACTTGATAAATACAAATATATAATTTTAAAAAAAAATTGTATGATATATGTGACAAAATTTAATTAATTTTTTTTAATACATGTCAAAATCTAATCGATCGGTTGACACGTGTCACGATCTTATAAAATAAGTGTCAGAAAACATATTAAATATATATATATATATATATAATAATAATAACTTGTCCTTAAGCCACGCCCGTGCCTATAGTGTTGGAGAAGAGGCATTTGCCTCATGGCCCCGAGTAATACATAAAATTTTAGGGGCTCCGAATTTTTAAAAATTATCTATGGTGTAGTGGTGATCAATATTTTAGTTAGGTCCACTTTAAATCTAGAACCAAAGTTCGAAACTAGGTATCGCAAATCTGAAAAGCAATTTTTTTTAATAATTTATATTATATAAAACTATCGATAAAAAATATTGGAAAATGCTCCAATTTTGATCTTGCCTCGAGCCTCTAAAAATCTTGGCACGGCACTGCGTATCTAAGATTAGAAATGTACATGTACTCTATATATATTTGGTATAGTTGGGCCTTATAGATTATAGACAAAATAAAACTTTATACTAGCTATAACGTTATTGCTTATAATCATTTTGTACTATAATTAATAGTATTATAACTCGTTTGCTAATAAACTTTATACCATTTTTTTTTGTCGGCCATTCTTCATTGAAGTGAAAATACCCGTCAAGGGTTACAGATGATGTTTGAGAAAACCCAATCTCCCACCATTTACATCTTTAGTAAAAATTAATTCAGCTTATCCCACCCAAATCTAAAGATAAGGATAAGAATATTATACCATAACTCTATAAATGAATAGAACATAATAATCAAGAGGCGACAACTTTTTCAGTTGTCTAGAATCTTAATTAATTTGGTCACACCAAAATCTTCCATTATAAATTAAACCGATCTAGTTGAATAAATGGCCAGATGGGGGAAATTAATCAAACTCGTGTAATCGTTGGATTATAAAGTATTATGTTTATATTGTTATGTTTTTGTTAATCATGTGATTAGCTTAACTGGCTTTACATAATAATGTTAGTTGATGGTATATCTTGGAACAACCCACATGGAATGTTCCTATATATTCACAGATACATTGTTACAATTGGAACTAAAACTAAGAAAACTTATTTTCGTCCTGACTATTATTTTATTAGTTAATCCTTAAGTTGTGATTTATACTAAAACCTTTCCTAACTTATAGAATTATCAGTTTCGCCCTTGTGTTTTCCTTGCTATACTCAGTATCAACCTATATGGTAGAATTAGCACTAAATCAAATATAGTATATGATGTAATTTCAGATCGATGCTTATTATGCTGACATGTTTGGTCATTTTATTTAAAGAAATTTTGAGAAATGCCACTTTTCAAGTGCCGGTTCTTAAAAAGTCATATTTTCAAAATATTTACAAAAATATCACTTTTTCAAAATTATTTACTCACTATATCATTTATGTTTGGATTAATTATGTTGTATTGGAGTTTAGTTTTGATGGTTTATGGGTTTTTAGGGATCAAAACATTTTTTAGGGTTTAAAATTAATTTTAAAATTTATACTCTAAAATTTCATAATTAGTGATATTTTTGCAAATAAACAATCCATAGTGACATTTTTACAAATATACACATCAAAAATGGTATTTTTGTAATTGTCCTTTTTATTTAATTATAGATTTTAAATTTTCTTTATTTATTTTATTTGAAATCCAAGACTAAACATTTGGATAAAAATGAAATTAAAACTTAGATTGAACACCTACAATGTTTAAACATACTATATAGACAAGAGGTGATGGTCCTGATGGACCAGACTATTTTCTAATCGGATTATCATCAATCAATTCATGATAAGTAGATAAATAATGACCAATCGTTGTTGACAATGGACCAATCTCCTAGATAATTATATTTTTTCGTATATAACCAATCAGTTCACAAATCTTGTCTAATTTTTGTTGAATTAAATTACTATTGTAACAATTAAATAGTTGGCCAGCTAATGTTTCTTAAATGCGAACATGTTCTTGTTCATATAAATATTAATTAAGTTTGAACATATTTATCTTGTTGAATTAAAAAAAAAATAGAGCATAGTATTATCTTTTTGGTATTCGTAAGATTTTAATTTTATTGAAAAAATTATTAAAATTATCTCTAATTAAAAGTTTCACTTTATTGAAATTAAACCAACTGCAAGTTGTTGCGGGTTTGTAACGCATTACCAACTTGTAAAGATTTTCCTTTTTTTAGTCAAACTATTATGTTCTGTAGTGGATTAATTACCATAGTCATTAGGAGCATTATTAATATCGACTAATATATAGTATTGAAAACCATATAGTATACATAAATCATGTAGGTGGAACCAGAGTTATATATAAACTATGATAATATCTTTAATTCTCATAATAGCCCCGTTAATCTCAAACTAAATTCATTATTCACGATGTGATATAGCATAATTTGGTTTTTTGCGGTAACATAACATCAATTCGCTTTTTCTATGAATTCAATTTTTTATTTGACTTTTTAATTAATCAAAATGGTGTGGCATTTTAAACTTATTTGAAATCTGACGAACATACTATATGATTGACGGCTATACTTATAAAATCTATACTCAAGTCATCTCTAAAGAACCATATTAATTAGAAGTTCTCTAAAAACTCCGATCTAAAGAGCAGATTTTCCGATTTAATCCAGTTGTAGATCCGACCGGTGGTTGTGGCTTTCCTTTGCCAAGGTCATCGGTCCGGTTATGTATATACTTAGGTTCTTGTTTTCTTGTTTTAGTTATAGGTTTCCGATTGCTCGGATCTCGGTTCCGGCTTCGTCTGGGTTATGTTTCCGATTTGTTTCGGATTGTGTAGTTTTGTTTTTTAAAATCCGATCTCTTTTCTTTGGTTAAATTTGTCGCATCCTCTCTGATTTTATTCTTGCTTGTGGAGTAATATCTTCAGCGCTTTACTTGCTCTTGGCAGAGCAAAGATCAAAAGAGCACATCAAGTTTGGGTGTGTCGGCGTTGGAGCTTCCAAGGTGAGGATGATGTTGGAGCGAGTTTATGGGTGAAAATTAGGTCGACGGATTTTGCAAAGTTTTCGAGATCGGTGGAGGGCGGAAGTTTCTGTTCGTCTCCGTGGTCTTTTAGTAGTGGCTGAGGACTTGACGGGACGGCGGCTCGCAGTGGCTGGACGGTGAATGCAACTGGCGGCGGTTTCTTCATTAAAATTCTAGATATCTCTAGGTTATTTATTGGACCGATTCTGTTGTATTTACTGGACTTTTGTCCTCTTAATCCTGTCCTTTGCGCTTTTAATGGAAAAACTAGTTGTCGATTAAAAAAAAAAAAAAAAAAACTTGGATTCATAGAAAAGCAAATTGATGTTACTTTTTAAGTTTTTATCAATACGTGGAACAAACAAAATACACCTAATGGGGAATATATATCTGGTTACGAAATCTTCAACCAACTAGTGCAATGATCACTCCATTACCAATGGATTTGCAAATACACAATTTGATTTAAACTATGGATTAACACAAGATTATCTACTCCAATCTTCATACGATAAAAAAACCGATATCCACAAATATGTTAAATTCACAATTATGTTTTCATTACCACTTGCTAAATTGATGTGATCACACGACGAAGGATGATAATTCAATTTTGGAGCCCACTAGTTTCGTGGATTTGTGGTCTTATCTTGAAATGAACCCTAGTGATCAACTAGATGAAGACCAATTAACATGGTTGGACAAACTTTTCCATTTAGAACAAAAAACAAAAGACAAACTTTTCCATTTCATTGTCAATTTTAACTTCCATGTGACGTATTTAAATTCTTCTCTTCATCTATTGGTTATAGAAAATTATAAGCAGACAATAAATGTTATATTTAAATATATTAGTATTATTTTATGAAGAAAATGAAAAATGTATGAACTAGCAAAAGTTAAAAACAGGTTCTCTGTGACTATCGTTTTCACCAAGAATTTTTAAAAAATATATAAAAAATTCCATGGAAGGAAAATGGCTGAAAACAACTTCTGCTTATATAAAAAATATATAATAATTCTGTAGATGGCATTGCATTATTATGTTTACTTTTCAACAATCTTAGTCTTAAACTACATAGAATGTTAAAAATTGTAAAAACAAAGCATATAGAAATTATATAATTTATATGTAATAATTTAATTTTTTATACTTTTAGTTGGGAATTATTCTGAAAAGTTTGCATTTGGATAGAATAGTATTGGATTAAAAAACACACATAAAACTTATTAGGAATTTAACTAGGGATTTAGCTCAACAGACAAACAGCTGTGTGGGTCCCATAAAAGAAGAATCTCACCGTCAATCACGTGTCTCATTACCACATCTACCGCCACGTATCATCCACACACTCATTCTCCAATCATACGCTTTGCTCCTCCCGCCGATTTACAATAATAAAAAACGGTAATCACATTAATATGTAGCTAAATTCATTATCTTTTTTTTTTGTTGGCTCAGCAATTAATACTATTGACCATTTCTTTTTTTTACAGTTGTCACAAATTCCATTTTAAAAATACATAGCACTAATTTAATCTTAGATACCACCATGCAACATGTAAATTATATTATGATAAGAACATCACAAAATTCATCATCCCCAAGGAAATCTGGTCCACGTCAACCCGGAACCTTTTAACCTCTACCTATACTGCACAATGGGAAGATGTTGTTCAACTCCTTATTGAAGGCCACAATTTTATTCGCTTGTTTCTATTTCGATATGCATTTCAAGCTACGGTATATGCTATTTGGCAGAAAAAAACTGTAGACCACATGAAGAACTTTCGATTTCTCCGTCTCGCCTCATTCAACAAATCGACAAATCAGTTCAAAATAGAATCTCAACCGTTCGACACTGCGACCTGAGGTTCGCAGAAAGTCTAGTGGTTTAGTTTGGCTCACGATAAAAAATTTGTTTTCTCTTCTATGTCTTAACCACATTATGATTTAAATTCTCAGAATTCAAAACAAAGGTCATATCTATTATAAAAACGTTTTTTCGGTTTAAACTAATTTTACATTCAATTAAAAAAAATACTGATTACCTTCTCTAATCTCGACGCCGAACAAAGAAAATTAATTACCCTACTATGTTCCAACAAATTTATTTACTATATAAAAAAAACTGATGACATGAGGATTTTTTTTTTTTTATAAAGATGAGAATGTTTTTACGCAAGAGTTTTCATCACGCCGATCTGTTTCATCTAATGTATATTTTAAAGAAAATATAAATAAATAAATAAATATATTTAAACGTTGGAGTGTGGTTCTATTTATTTATTAGATGAACAAAATAACTAAACGTAGAAATGTGATTCTATTTCGTGATTGGTCTTCAAGCATTTATATGTCAGAAACATATACCATTCAAACTTATCTACCAGCTTCTATACCAAGCTCCAGTTGTAAATGTTTTTTTTTTTGTTTGGTTTAATACCAATTATAGTTTATTTATTTTTGAAATTATAATGTTGGTATACCAGATATATGTAATTTAGAATAATGATTGACTAATTATTAAATAACCTAGTAATGAAATTTGTTTGTGAGATAGGTATAAGCTGTATTATATATCGTTCGGCAGGTAGTTACAAATTCCATAAGAGATTTGACATCAATTAATAAAAGTCTAAATAAGTTTGAACTATAACACTTTTTGTAAATATTTTAAAACTTAAAGAGATAAGATAAGCTTCGAGATGCATAATCATAGTTCCCTTTTGAGGTTCGGATAAACCGAATTGTCTTTGTTGTTTAGGTTACATCACTTTGGTCCTTTTCTCTGCTTACTTCTCTTCTTCAACTATACTTCTATTAGTATTTTTTAGTTATTAATGTATGTATCGCCATTTTTAAATAGTACAAAAAACCTGTCCACCAATTTTATTTTTCTCTCACAATTTTCCGATTAATTAGTTTATTATTTTCGAGAATTGTCAACATCCGTGTTTTTTAAACAGATTATAAAATACTAATTACGAATAATATTTTTGAAAATACGAGATGCTTCTTTTTAGGGTAATTGTAAAAATGTCATTTCTAGTATGTCTATTTTTTTAAAAATACTAGTAAATATTGTTCATTTGCAAAAACACTACTAATTGAGGATTTTTAAATTCTAAATCTAATAATTTTAAACCCTTAAAAAGGTTTTGATCCCAAAGAAGCCCTAAACCTTCAAAACTAAACGCTAATACAACTTAGTTAATTCAAACATAAATAGTCAATGTTTTTAAACCTGGTCCGGATGACAAACCGAAACATCTTCAGAGTCACCGAGTCGTCCGGTCGAACCGGTTGGACCGCGAGTCATTCATTTTATTTATTTATTTATTTAAAATATATTATTATAAATATATAAAAACTTGGCATAATATATAGACGAAAAACAAAATTATAGCAGATCAAAATACTCTTTATTGTTGTCTGTATAATCTCTTTTATGTAAAGAGAAATTAATTTTTTTGTTTTGGTTTTTGAAATTTTGGAAAAAAACGAATTTGTTTTATATATTATTACATAATATATAATGATAACAAAATACTGTATAAAAATACATAATTAAAAAAAAGCAAGAAAATAAAAATATATAGTACAGTTGATAACAAACCAAAAAATATTGTCATTGATTTTTTTTTTTTTGAACGTCTTGTATATTGTTATTAAATTTTTAAATGAAATATAAAGATATAAAAATATAAGGTAATAAATCATAGTATTTTTATTTCCGGCCGCCAACTATCATTCTCTTGCCCTTCTTCTTTTCTATATAGTATGCAGGAACCTTTTTAATAACTCAACAAATTAAAGAAGAAAATTTAAAGAACAAAATACATATAAATCAAACTCTGGTGACTTTAGATCAATCCATGGCGTGAAATTCTTCAACAAATTATGTTCAAACCAGAAACCGGCAAGTCGGATTTTTATCCGGATCACCGGTTTTAAGCAATTTTTTTCGGGTTTTACCGGTCCAATTACATGCCGAGTTTTGCATGAAACATGAATCGGAGATATTACCGGGTCCGGTTTGACCGGTTCGATCGGACGGTCCGGGTTTCAAAACATTCTAAATAGTATATTGAAAAAGTGATTTTGAAAAAGTGACATTTTTACAATTTTTTTGAAAAAGTAGCATTTTTTAAAAGTGTTATTTCAAAAATGGTATTTCTAAAAAATTCTCTTATTTCTTTTCTCATTCATTTTCTTAATTTGTTTTTAATCCATTTAGGGTAAAACTTTTTGTTAGTTAATGGGTGTATTTTATGTTAAAATACTTACCTAACTATTCCACCAAAATTTCTCAAAAAGAAACAAAAAAACTATTCCGCCAAATTTAGACTTTCAACATTTCAGAAAAAAATAAATTAAATTAAATGGAATGGCTCTGAATGGTGACAGTGCGGTGCAGGACATGATAGGTGTGGTACGGAAAAAATAGTAACAAAAATATATATATACATATATATATATAAATATATATTTTTGTTCGATACACATGTATAAATATAGATTTTTGCATCTGTTTAGTGTGGGGCGGAAAGGTATGGGATATCACTATTCGGAACCTTAAGACTAAACTATTTGAATGAGAGATCAAGTGGACTTCTTTTTTTCTTAAAACAAAATGAAGTTTTGGAGTAATTGGAATCGATTGTTTTCTAATTTTGGAATCGTAGGTTTCATTTTTTAGTTTACTTTATCGAAAAAAGGAAGGAACAAATCGTTTTTCTTTAAGTGAAAAGACAAAACAGTCCTCGGAACAAATCGTTCGTTGGGTTTACGCGTATGTCGGAAGCTGATAAGATTCGTTACATTCCACCAGCAACACTATTACCGGTCCGACCGTATCACGTCACCCACCCCCGACATTCGGGTCGGATCCTATCCAACCACCCATTTGACCCAAAAGCTAATTATTTATTTTTCTCAACCCAATAGTTATTAGCATTTCTGAACTAACTATTTTTTTATGCCAATCTTTTATATTAATCCCTTCCATTTTGTTTCTGTAAGTCAACCCCACAATCATCAATGTTATTTTGACCAACTAATCAATTGATTACAGTGTTGTCATTCAATAAACCAAGGGACATGATCTGAAATGTTGCAAATTTGAGTAATTAACTAAACTCATAACATATTTTATACTTTTTCTCTTTTATAAATAATGTCATTTTAACCATAAATTTATGTTTTAGAAAGAGTGTTTTTTTTGTATTTTCAACGTAAAATTTATAACAAATTTCCAGTTTCAACCATTTTATTTCAATGTATCAATTAGAAAAAATTTTCTTTAGTGCATTAATAAGAAAAAATTTTCTTTAGTGCATTAATAAGAGATATAAGAGAATTTTAATAGTTTTTTAATATGTGTGAAAATGATAAAATGATACTTTTTATGAAATAGAGGGATATGTTCAAATGAATTTTTTTACTTACAAATTGAGTATTAATAATTAATATTAATATTGAAAACAATGTGGGTTTAAATTTGAACTATGATTGCGATTTTGATTTGAAATTATCTATTTTATCAAAACTAACACATGTTCATGTGTACTTTTAGATAAATCATAATTAGATTCATCTATCTTCATTGAAACCTTTCTACTTTTGCAGTTAAAAAAAATAATAGAAACAAGGAATATTATAATGAAAAACTACAAAGATATATTAGATTTGTTAATTCTTTCTCGAAATATTTATTTTCGATTTTATGTCAATGTAAGGGGTTATTTTATAAGAAACAAAAAAAGGGTTAATTTTGTAAGGAAATAATAATTTCGGGGAAAATCTGAAAACATATTCTGTATATAAACACATCATCTTCTCGTACACAACACCAATCCTTTGTTTTATTAAACTTTTTTTTTTTTTTTTTCATAAAAACGAACGAATCAGTGTCGGCTCTTGTGTTCCAGGAAAAAAAAAAAAATTGTACAACGTAGGATCCAAAACGCGCGTTATACAAAACGCTTTATTTTACTCTGGTTTCTTCACATTCCATCATTGCTCGGAAACCGCGTTTTCGACCAATGTGCTGCTGAAACTGAGTCACCTTCCGAGTTAACGAAGTGAAACTTCGAAGTCGCAGGTTGGGTTTTGTGAGAAACCGCGTTTTCAAGTAAGTGCGTTCGCGGCTGAAACTTTCTCTCCAAGAAAGTTTTATTCTTTACCCAGTTTGCAAAAGTGGTTGATTTCTTCTACGTAGAGGAAAAGATTTCGAATTTTTTTTCTTGATTTCTTTTTCTGTGTAGATGAAAAATTTCCTGTCTGTGGAAAATTTAATCTTTTGTTTTTTTAGTAGCTGGATATTGGAAATCTCAGGTACCGCAAACAATCTACTAAAATCTGGAAAAAAAAAACGTTTTTTTTTTAATACAAAATGCTATAAAAATGATGTAAATAAATAGTTCTGAATTCTGATCTAACTCAAGTGGTTTTGTCTACTTATGTATTGTTTCCTCCAAAGTGAAGGATCTTGTCTTTTTAAGTACTATAATGCCATTTTTGTTATAGCTATTTTCTCTTATTTTTATCTGTACTTTTGATTTATAAACGTTTTTTTCATTTCTTGTTTTATTTCCCCAGAATGTTCAACTTGAAGGAGTGGTTGATTCTTTTGGTATGTTCATTAGTAATCTTGAAAACAGAAGGATTGTTTGTCAATATTACATTGGTTCGAAACGCAGTCGCTAAAGGAGCCGGTGAGTTATATAATTTATATTTATTATACTATATAATAATCTTCAAAGTTTGTTCTTGTTTTGTATGTTTTAATCCTTAATTCATGTTTTTTTTCTTCTTCTTTGGTTTTGCAGTTTGTTTGGATGGTAGTCCACCAGCTTATCATTTAGACAGAGGTTTTGGAACTGGAATCAATAATTGGTTGATACAGCTTGAGGTTTTGTTCTGTTTTTTTACTCTTGTGTTCTGCTTTTGATTACTCGAGGATGCTAATATCGATTAGTTTATGGCCTTTATCGGTTACTGGTTTGATTTATTGGGACTTCGTAATTGTAATTTTGAATGATTTAGGGAGGAGGATGGTGTAATAATGTCACAAACTGCGTTAGTCGGATGCATACTCGATTAGGTTCATCGAAGAAAATGGTGGAACAAATCGCTTTCTCAGCTATTCTTGCCAATAAGAAGCAATATAATCCTGGTATGATTGCTTTTGACTAACTGTTGATCAAACATAAGTTGGGTGTTTTCGGTTTTTTTCTTAAGGTTGTGGTTGGTTCTTTGTCAGATTTTTACAATTGGAATAGAGTGAAAGTTCGATACTGCGACGGGTCATCATTCACAGGAGATGTGCAAGCAGTGAATCCTGTGAGTATTAATAAGAAAAACTATTTAATTGGTTACTCTTCCTTATTCGATAATCGTAATGGTGATTTGATCAGGCTACTAATCTTCACTTCAGAGGTGCTCGAGTTTGGCTAGCTGTTATGCAGGAGCTGCTAGCTAAAGGCATGAGGAACGCCGAAAATGTAAGCTTATTTTTTATGTTCTTCCATAAATTCTCCATCAAAACCGGTCTAAAACGTTTCAATGGCAGGCTGTTTTGTCTGGATGTTCAGCCGGCGGGTTAGCTTCGTTGATGCATTGTGACAGTTTCCGCGCTCTGCTACCGATGGGTACCAAAGGAAAATGTCTTTCAGATGCTGGTTTTTTTCTCAATACGTAAGATTTGTAATCTTTTCCTATCTATCATCAATTGAATTTAGAAAAATAACAGAAATTGATACGGTTTTCGCTGTATATTATACTGAACTTCTTTACAATCTAACAAAAATTTACATCTGTATATGTTTTCAGAAGAGATGTTGCAGGAGCTCAATACATTAAATCTTACTTCAATGATGTGGTTACTCTACATGTAAGCTTTACATTTACCTTTTCCTCACTAGTGTCAGTTAGTACAATTGCTCATTCTTGTTTTAAGAACTTTTCAATGAAATGCTTTTGCAGGGATCAGCAAAGAACTTACCGAGGTCATGCACATCAAGATTAACCCCTGCAATGGTAAAAAAAACTCTTTGAATCCCTCTTTTCTGTTTCTCTTCAATCTTAATCATTACGAAACAATCGCAGTGTTTCTTCCCGCAATACGTGGCTCGTCAGATTCGAACTCCTCTTTTCATTCTTAATGCTGCATACGACTCTTGGCAGGTACATTATCACTATGTAACTACCAAAGTTCTCTAACAGACAATCTTTCAGCTTGAAAGAAGTATTTTGTACAATCTTAACTTGGAAAAACTCACCTTTGAATGTCACATTTCTTTCTCAGATAAAGAACATTTTGGCTCCTCGTGCTGCTGATCCTTACGGAAAATGGCAAAGTTGTCAATTTGACATCAAGAATTGCCAACCAAACCAGCTCAAAGTTATGCAAGGTTAGCCTCAGAACAATAAACTATTCAAGAATCTGATTTCTTTGGATCCTTTTCTTAAACATCAATGCATAAAAAGGTCTTAAATTTCCGAGTTTTATGTTCTTTAGATTTCAGGTTAGAGTTCTTGACCGCGGTGATAGGTTTAGGAAGATCATCATCAAGAGGGATGTTTATAGACTCATGTTACACTCACTGCCAAACCGAGACACAAACTTCATGGTTTTGGCAAGATTCTCCAATTCTAAACCGAACGGTAAAAATTCGTGAAAAATCAGTTTTTTCCTAATTCTTGTGAAACAAGAGATCATATTAAGAATCAATGTACATTGTGTTCTTCTCTGATCATTTTACTTTTAAATTTTTGCAGACAATAGCAAAAGCTGTTGGAGATTGGGTTTATGACAGAACATTGTTTCAGAAGATAGATTGTCCTTACCCTTGTAACCCTACTTGCCACCACAGGGTTTTCACTCCTCAAGATGCTCCTCCAATTTAAAGAGATTCTACTAAATATATATATATATATATATAGATTTATCATTTTTTAACAAGAAAATATGCTTATACAAATGATTCATTTGTCACATATAGTGAGAGATTTTTAGAGTTTAGTTATAGAAGAAGAAAAAGAAAAAAATATTAGTCTCCGTAAAACGCGGGGAATCACCTAGTTGATTCTTAAGTTTCGAGAATAAGCAAAATGAGTAATTTTCTTCAGCACTTGTCTTGTGTGCTGGTGAGGTTGCTCGGCTTCTCTTCCATTTTTATGTAAAATACGAAAATTGTTACTTTATATTCTAATAAATGAAGTGTAATTCTTTTCTCAGCTCTAAGTTTGACGATATATATATATATATATATATATATATATTTATGTGTATCAATTTATTTAGTTGTGAATTAATAACATAGTATATATATATATATATATATTTATGTGTATCAATTTATTTAGTTGTGAATTAATAACATAGTACAAAAGTATTCTGAAAATATGTACATCTCTAGTTTATCAAAAAAAAAAAAAAGTATGTACATCTCCAATTTTTTTTTTTTTTGAAATTTACATCTCCAAATTTCATAGAAACATTCTCATTTTCAATAAATGGTTTCAAAACTCCTAAAGTTTTAAGGGAGTGTTTGCTTTAAGGTTATTTTAATTGTTATTTTTTTCCGTTTCAGAATAAATGTCGTTTTGACATTTTTCACATACTCTTATTATTTTTTTCCGTTTCAGAATAAAATACATTTTTCACATTTTTTCCGTTTAAAAAAAAAACAAGTCAAACTGAAAGAGTATGAATTTTACATTTTTGTGTTGTTTATGCATTATTCGAAGCCCATATGCCATTATGCTGTCTGTATTATTGCACGCGGTTTCAGTTCTATAAGTTTCCCGAGAAAACAAAAGAAAAACCCAATGAAGATTGAGATCTCCAGGTAGCTTCCTAAATTAACAAATATTCCTTCTAATTTCCCAAAAAAAAAAAAATATCCATGAAATTAACATTAAGTTACTGTCTTCATTTACAAATTTTCACAGTATAAACGATCTCTCAATTAAAATAAAATAATATATATATATATAATATAAAAGATCTAATAGAGAAAGGTCGGATTTATTATTAATTTTGATACGTACCGAAAAGCTTTAACATATTTTGGCTGTTGCGAAGGAACTCATTCGGTGCACCGTGCACCGACACTTTAAGCCCTCGTGCCAAACCATACTTTTTCTTGCTTATTTAATTGTTTTAGAGATTTATATTTAGGAAGATAACAATCTAAGATCAATTATTAAATCATGTGAAAAAAGTTTAGGTGAAATAGACGCATAGAGATTGATATCTTAAAGCAAACCGAGAATAGTCCTTTTGTAGTAAAGTAATTTGAATCGATAAAAAGTTTTGACTACAGTAGATTAAATATAAAACAAACCAATTCTTGAAAATAAAAAAGAAGTACAATTTACAGTTTTAAAAATAATATAAATATATATTATATCTGTATTATTGTAAATGTAAGATTTTTCCATCCATAACAAAAAGTGCTTATATATTTGTAACACCTTTCACTAATATATTTATAATTTTTTCTTCATTTAATTAAGTCAAAAGATTAGGGATAACAACTGAACTTTTGTTGAAAAATGCATTTAAAATACAAACTGGTATTCTTTTTGAAACGTAGTATGTAGTAGTAAATTAAGAATCACTATTAATTTCTGAATTTACTTTGAAATTACATCTACCTATCAATTAAGATTAGATTTAAAAACATTAATAAACAAAACTAGAGGAGTTATACAACAAATAGTTTCTTAACTTTGGATAACCTGGCTTATCGACTGACAGACACGCTATGCCATTCACAAGTATCTTATAAAAAAGAAAAGAAAAAAACTTTATGCAAATTAAAGCAAAAGAACAATAATAATAATAATAATAAAAAAGCAAATTAAAAAGTTTGTTTTTTATTTGCAACTTGTGGATGTATCTATATAACTGAGAAGACAACAATGGCTGGTTTCCATTAACTTCTAAACCTCTCTCTTTCAGATTCCTCTCTATCCATTTCATAACACACAAACAAATATCACTCTCTATAAGCAAAAGAACTCCATTTCCACAAGGTAAGCTTCATTTTCTGTCAATTCTTTTTTTCCTTCTGAGTTTAATATTATATCCTTTTTATAGTTCTGCAATTTGATCTTTACTTAGAATGTTATCATTTCATGGAATTGATATATGGAAAGCTTTTGATATAGTTGGTTTTAGGCTTGTTACTTATCACCAAATTACCCATTGTGAAGCAAAATATTGAATATTACCAATTTTTCTAATAGTCTATGAATCGTATAATATTTTTGGGTATCTCAAAATATTAGCAGACCGTAATAGCGATCAAACAACGGATTAATACAATACAATCGGTGTCAACATATGTTATCTAGATAGGATTATCCTCGACTTTTGTAATTAATTTTGTAGTAATAATTATTATTTAGCGGAATGCACTCCGAGCGAGATGATAATTACAGACATGAGAAAACTAAAAATGAAAAATGTTGGTCTGAGAAAAGCTATAATTTTCTTAAACACGCACATGGACACATATTTTTGGTTCCCTGACTATCTTCACCTTTGTGGTGATTTATTTGCTTTAATAATTATGTGGGTTAGTGAAATCTTTTTTATTTTTAGTAATGATGTGGAACAGAATGGTAGAATCTTTTAAAATGATTTTTTTTTTCAATGGAAAACTACATTGTAGTTTATCTTCATTGAATTTATAGATTATTAGAAAAATTGAACAGTAATTGAATGTAGATTTTATCACTCTAAAATTTAGACCGTGGACGTTATGGGTTGTAGGCTTGTAGCTGTAATTAAGAATTCTGATGTAAACATTTCAAAATGAAAACATGATTAGTAAAAAATATTATACAATAGCTTTTTTTAGTTCTAAGTTCTTACAGAATAAAAATAAGTAATAGATATTTCTCTGTATTTAAAAAAAAAAACATTTCGAGGAAGAAAAGAAAGATATATATTATTCGTTACTAATAAGATAATTTATTAAAACACTATAACTAAATCGTAAGCTTGTTTTTGTTGTTGTTGTTATTGTAATAATTATAGAATGGGGAGGCTTGAGCAATGTTGGTCAAGTGTACTAGTGTTGGCAGTGGTGGTGATCGGAGCCGGAGCTGTTCCCATCACTTATCTCCAAAGCGCCGTCGCTAAAGGAGCCGGTAATATTCAACAACGATTTACATACTTATATTCATATACAAAAATTGTATTAATCAAACAATACAATAGATTATTGACACTTTCTATTTAATATTTTTTTTGTAGTGTGTTTGGATGGGAGTGCACCAGCTTACCATTTCGACAAAGGATTTGGTTCGGGTGTTAACAATTGGATCGTTCATATGGAGGTAAGAGTTTTGATTAGTACACCGCGAAATGGAAGAATCGCTAAGAATGAAATAAATTTGCAGAATGAAATGACACATTTTTTAAAATTTATTGCCAATTTGTTAATCAGTTCATATCTTTATCCCTGAAATGACCAAATGATTGAAAGTAAATAGTAACTTGCAATGTTATGTTACTAATAAAAACTTATGAAATCGCGGAATGATTCGGTCATTCTAAGGTTACGAATTAGAATCAAAGCCAGCTTTACTTATCTTTGATTGATTTATGGTTAATATATGGAATTCTAGACCAAAATCCATATATCTCTCCGTTTAGGAACTTAGTCTCCTTCGAAGCAGAGATCAAATAACTAGGGGTCTTTGGAATCTCAACGTTTGGAAAGTCATATATAGGAGACACTACTAGATTAAGACCTACTTAATCAACGTTACTTCTTGACCTATAAAATATCAATCTAATATGCAAAGTAAGCTAGAATTAGTTGAATCGAATTTGAATATAGTATGAATGTTGTTATGTGTTTAGGGAGGAGGATGGTGTACCGACATCGCTTCATGTAGTGAACGTAAGGGTACAATGAAGGGTTCGTCCAAATTCATGAACAAAGACTTCGGTTTCTCCGGTATCTTGGGTGGCAAGCAAAATACTAACCCAGGTCTAAACTAATATCTATTTTATTTGATTTTTCCAATGATTCAACAATTTTGCATCTATTACTTGCTCTAGTTACTAAAAGGGATTTATTTTATTCAGATTTTTACAATTGGAATAGAATCAAAGTACGATATTGTGATGGATCATCCTTCACCGGAAATGTAGAAGCCGTTAATCCGGTAATTTAGTGATTAACTGTGATATCCATCTCAAATATCACATTTTCTTGTAGTAGTTTATATTTTCATATTCAAAATCGTAAGTTTTATGATCGGAATTTTGATTCTTTTAAACAGGCAAATAAGTTGTTCTTCCGTGGCGCAAGGGTTTGGCGTGCGGTGATTGATGATCTTATGGCAAAAGGAATGAAAAATGCTCAAAACGTATATCAAATTCATATTTTTACATCTTTCTTTCTTGAGTGTCATTTTAAATTTCTTAATCTCTTACTTGGAAGAGGTTTTACAAAACTTTTCAGGCGCTACTTTCTGGTTGTTCAGCCGGAGCATTGGCAGCAATTCTACATTGTGACACTTTCCGGGCCATACTTCCCCGAACAGCTACAGTCAAATGTGTTTCAGATGCTGGTTACTTTATCCACGGGTACGTGTACATATGCTGTATTTATAATATAAACCCGTAACAGAAAAAATCGAATGGAACTTTACTTATAAAGCGATATTTTAACTATTTGAAAAGCCAAAACCGATTGAAATTGGTTTTAGTCTTTTTAGTATAACCAAACCAAGTAAATGAAAATTAAAGTTCATATTTATAGTTACAATATACATACTCCCTATTTATGTTTCAAAATATAAGATGTTTCAGAAATTTGATAGAAGAACTATATTGATCATTTGATTACCATCTCTGAATTGGATTTTATGAAACAGTAAAGATATCTCAGGAGGATCATACATCCAATCGTATTACAGCAAAGTCGTCGCGCTCCACGTACAACTTCTCTCTTTCTAATATCTCTCTATTGTTAATTCTCTTAAAGCATGATGATAATTGATAAATCCTAAGCTCATTTTTGGTTAAATCATTTTGCAGGGATCTGCAAAGAGTCTTCCTGTTTCTTGCACCTCAAAAATGAAACCAGAACTCGTATGTACTTTCTAATCGATCCCATCTCAGCATTTTTTTCCGTATCTATGGAACGATATGAACGAGTTCTTTGATCATTTCTTGCAGTGTTTCTTCCCACAATACGTTGTTCCTTTCATGCGAACACCACTCTTTGTCATTAACGCTGCCTTCGATACATGGCAGGTCCGATACATACATTATATACATGTCCACACCGATCGATACATAATATTGAATCTAGTGAATTTTGCAGCTCAAGAATGTTTTAGCTCCAACTTCAGTTGATAAAAGCAAAGAGTGGAAGAATTGTAAGCTTGATCTCAAGAAATGTACGGCCGCTCAACTCAAAACCGTCCAAGGTAAAAATTCTCCATAACCAAACCAAATACCGTTTTTTGGTACATTTTCATTTTGGTGGTAATTTAATTAAACCGGGTTGGTTTAAATGTCTCAGGGTTTAGAGATCAGATGATGCGAGCATTATCACCGGTTCACAGTACACCATCGAGAGGATTGTTCTTAGATTCGTGTCACGCTCATTGCCAAGGCGGAAGCGCCGCCTCTTGGTCCGGTGATAAAGGTCCCCAACTCGCTAATACGGTAATAAAAACTTCACATTTTGTAATTTTCTTTGTTTTGAATAAAATATCGATTTTTGATTTTTGATTTTTGGTATTTTTTTTTTTTGGTAGAAAATTGCGAAAGCAGTCGGAAATTGGTTTTATGGTCGGAGTGCATTTCAGAAGATAGATTGTCCGTCGCCGATTTGCAATCCTACTTGTCCTGCAATCTCTACCGATGAATAGAAATCTGTTAAATGTTTCAATTTCAACTTCGAATATTGGGTTTTGTTTTCCCCAAATCATTAAGAGTTTCATAACAAAACAATTGGAATCACAAAATTGAATAAAGAGTCGATTTTTCCACTCAAATTTATACGAATTTCGAGTGAGAGAGAGAGAGAGATTACACAAAGATTAGGGTTTATATTGATTTGGGAAAGTAAAAGCTTTCGACTTTACTTGAGGGTCGACGAAGATCAGTGCTTTATAACAGTTTTGGAAGCGCATCGATGGATTCGACTTTTGTGGACAGAGCTTGGCTTAAATGGGTTATGGCGGATCATGTCGGATCTTCCGGTAAGTTCTCCGATTAGGGTTTATCTTCTTCTTCTTCTTCTTCTTCGAGATTCTTGTGCAGAAGAAGAAAACCCAGAAAGAAAAAAAAGTATTCTGTTTTGGTGATTGATTGAAATTTGATTTCAGGAAGTCCATTGAAAGCTGCTGTTTTGATTAACTATGATCCTACAGGACCTTCTCGTCTCTTATCAACAATGTAAGCTAATTCATTCTCTGTGTTCTGCTCTGTTCTGTTCAAAGGTGGTTGTTCTTAAAATTGGGAATTGGCAGTAAAAGATCAAATTTGGTTCTGTCTCTTTCACCAAATTTGATGTATGGTTAGTCTCTTCTGAATCTTGAGGTTGAATTTGAGTTCTTTGCAGAGCTGAATTAGAGGGGATTGATAAAGATCAAAAGCTTGTTATTAGATTGAGAATTGCTGTAAAAGATCCAAAATTGTTTCTGTATCTTTCTACAAGTTTGATGTATGCTTCGTATATATGTTTTGATTTCGATTTAGTAGCTTCTGGACAGTGTTTTTGTTTATTCAGATTCATATTTGCTTTCATTCTCTGTGTTCTGTTCAAAGTTTGTTGTTCTTAAGATTGAGAATTTGCAGTAAAAGATTGAAATTTTGATTCTGTCTCTTTCACCAGATTTATGTATGGTTTGTATATATGTTTTGGATTTCGATATAGTCTCTTTTGAATGTTGAGGCTTAATTTGAGTTCTTTGTAGAGCTCAACAAGAAGGGATTAATCTGTATCCAATTGAATTGAAGCAATTCATCGATTTCATGAGACGCGGCAATCTAACTACCGAGACCTTTGTTCTTGGATCCAAACAATGTAAGTTTGCTTCTGCTTTTTTTCTTTTGCTTGGAGAGTAATTAGTGGTTTAATTAATAGGACTTGGAAATTTGTAGACTTGGTAACATCAGTACATGAGGATTGGTTCGCTGCTCGGTGCTTAAACACTACACAGCCTGCTGGTGAAGGATTTATTGTTATGCAGACTGCGGTTTACGTTTTGGTTGCTCTGTGAGTTGACTACACACTCTTTTCAGTTGCATTACATTTCAATCTAGAACCAAGATGCTTATGAAACATCGAAACGCTTTTGATTTTACACTGTGTTCTTCTTGCAGATATGATGGATCAATTGGTTCGGCTTCTGAAGCTATGGCTGCGGCTGATCAGCTTGCATCGGAGCTGAGTCGGAAAAACTTCTAGGTTGATTTTTTTGCAAAGATTGCTTTAAAAGACTATTCTCTCTGTTATTGAAGTACCCAACTTTGACTATGTTGTTGCCAAGGATATTTGAGTTTCGATAACTGGTTTTTCATTTTCTCTCATCTTTTATAACTAGAAACGTCAGAAATCCCATTTTATCAACAACTCATCTGATAAAAGTTAATGTTTTTAAAACCAGACCGGACCGGAAGTCGAATCGGGTTCAACCGTGAACCGGGGACGTGGTCATGTTGGGTCGACACTAAAACTCAAACATAGTTAAACCGATTGTAAAACCGGATTGAACCGGCAAAACTCCGGAAACCAGCGACTCAATTGAATCGTATTAAATCGGGTTTAACTTTTCAAAGTAAAATTTTCTATTTTGTTTGTTAATTTTTTTTATTAATTATGTTTTGTTTTTAAAGAAATAGAATAGATATATGATTTTTAAAACTAATAACGTTTATATTTCTACTTTTAATGGACAATAAAAATAAAATGTTCATATACAAGTTAGTTTTTTTAAAAATCTAAACTACTAAAATAATTTTTTTCAACACTGCAATTATTCCAAATATTATAATTATTGAAATGTTTTGTAATAAAACGTAGATATTTGAAGGCTATGTATGTATTTACATGACATGGTCAATAAATAGAAAAGATCAAAACTAATTATATTTTTATCTTTTTAAAAAAAATCATTGAACCCGGTTGAAATCCGGTCAGATCATATTGATCCGTAACCCAAAAGCTTTTTTGGTTCGGTCGCCAATCCGATTTTAAAAACATTGGATAAAACTAGGGACAATTGCAAAAATACCACTTTTGATGTGTACATTTGCAAATATGCCATTTTGGGTTGTCTAATTGCAAAAATGTCATTAATTATGAATTTTTAGAAACTAAATCTTAAAATTCTAAATCCTAAAAAATGTTTTGATCCCTATAACCTCCTAAACCATCAAAACTAAACCCCAATACAATATAGTTAACTCAAACATAAATAATATAATGAATAAATAATTTAAAAAATAGCATTTTTGCAATTTTTTTGAAAATGTGATATTTTTGAAAAGTAACACTTGAAAAATAACATTTATCAAAATTTCTCATAAAATAAAACCGTCTTCTCCAAGATAAGTTCAAACCAAATTTAAAGTTTTATGCATTCCAAAAGCAACCTCAAATTTTAAAGTTGAGTAATTTTAAGATTTTAGCCCCTACAATTATACTAATTTGTGTACCATCCTAGTGGACTGACTATTTGGTCTTAACAATTTGTATCTTGATCTACATATATAATTTTTTTTTTGTCAACTTTAAAAACCTATTTATCACATGAAATCATAAAGAAAATAGTTTTATGAGTAGTTTGATATTTTATTAGTAATTTATAATTTATTTTATATGTTTTTTATTTATATGTAATTATATATTATAAGAAAATTTCAAATCTCAAATTTAAGGCCTAGCAAAACTCAAAAATGAGATTGTTTTTAGAAAAAGACAGTGAACGAATCTATATATATTTTAAAACAAAAAAAATTAAAACATTTTTTTTTCTTTTGCTAGAAATCAAAAATCAGAAGCCATAACAAACAAAATTATGTTATTCTGTAATAGAAAAATCCAAAAGAGAAGAAACTAAACTTGTAACCATATGTTTTGAGTAAAGAACATAGAGGGTTGGGTTGAGATTGAAAGTGAAACTTCAAGACCTGACATGAATCACATGATGCTTTCTTGTTTTTTTTGTTTCTAAAAATCCCAACACTTTGATTATCATCATCCATCTTTACTTGCTTCCTTTAAAACAGCGCATAATAATCCCAAAACTATTTACTCATCGCTACAATATTCAATATGGGTTTTAATTGTTTTTTTTTTGTATATAGAAATAGAAAAAGGAGTGTGTTTTTGCTCCTATTGAGTTTCAGTTGAATCAGTTTATTCAGAATAAACATTTGTCACAAAATTAGCATCCTTACATATCTTGCAAGTACAATAAGCTGGAAAAAATCTACTCCATAAAAAGAGGAGAATAATTTTCCATCATCAATTAATTAAAAGTTCTTGAACAATTGATATACTTTTAATTATTATAATGTTTAAAAAAACATTAAAAAAAGACTAAAGAGGAGCAGCTGAAAATAGGGAACGTGCCATTTGACAAATTGGTGAACTTTATTGACTAAACTGCTCAAATCCAATTACCAATATTTCTATATTAAACTTACACTTACACACACATATATTACTTATAAATTAGTGATTGTACACATTGTAATTTAGATCCAACAAAAAACTCTGTGAAAACATAAGATACAAGAATATAAATAAGCTAAACAATATCAAACTTCATCCACATTCCACACAACAACCAACCAGTTTAGATATTAAATACATGATCAAAGTATACTACACAATTCAATTAAAACAAAAATCTTCATTTTCTCATGCCTGCAATTAAAAAAAACCCTCTCATTCATCACTTTGCACAACTAACTTAATCATTGTAACATATATCGAACTTCCTAAATTATCAACACATATACTGTCATGTGTATATGTTTGTAAATTCTATACAAGTAACAGTACTCACTTTTCAGATGTTTTACCTGTTACGAATTTAAAACCAGAGTCATCTTGAAACTCATCATCAAAACCTATCCAGAAGTCAAACCAATCATAAACACTAAAGATTCTCAATAACAGAGCTCTACATAGTAACCTCTAAATCATATACGAATCAATTGTTACACAGAAGATTGAATAGAGAATTAATCACATATCAACCCTAGATCTTGATTCAAATGTTCTCAAGCAACTAACAAATCCTAAAACAAAGTTTCAACTTTTGGACAAGAAAAACAAAAACAGAGATTGAATCAAACAAAATTATAAAACTTTTTAACCATAAAAAGATTTAAGATTCAAAGAAAAAGAAACCCTTTTTTCCAGATCTGGACATAGAATCTTGATTTTGTTGTCTTCACCATCGAGGCTCCGATTCAGTTGATGCAAGGCGGGATCCAATCACTGGCTTCACAAACCAATAACAAAACGCCACGTGGTTGTAATCAGCCAATCAGTTCCCGACCTGCACCAAGCGAATCCGAGCCCGACGGTGACTCTATCATAATCTCTCTTTCTCTCTCTAGAAATCTGAAAAACAGAGCGAGAAGAGAGAGAAAGCTTAGGTTTTGTAATGGAGAAATGAAGCAGAGAGAGAGAGAAGTGAACCCTATACAAACAGAGACAACCTTAGCTTCATTTGTAGGGTATTTAATACACGTAACAAACCATTCATATAATGACACGTGTCTTTTTATACTGGTCTACTTCGCATTCACACTATGGTGGTGGTGGTGATAATGAATTCTCCGACCTATATTTTTTCAAATGTAGTAAATTACGAAAATGCCATCATCACTTACGCAAACTCGTACGTGGTTTCAAGTTCAACAGTTAATAACCACGTGAGGGTGATCTGTACATGGTCACGTGGACTACCTTTTTGAGTCTTCCACTTTTGACCTTTGTGATGTAGAAAATTTAGCCTTGTTGATAATATTTTTGGAAAAAAATATCTCATTTATATTTAGTATTAAAAATAATTAACATTTCATCACTTACCCACTAGAGGAGACATGTCTAATTATGATGAATATATAAATAATAACAAAAAAGAAACAAATTTTTATGAGTTACTCCTTTTCATGATTTCATCCCTCTATTATTCTTTATAACAAAATTTTGGTTAAAAAAGCTAAATTTAAGAAAGAAACATAAATTATATAGATTTTGTATTCTCTTTTATACTAAAACATTATTTAATACTCTTTCTATTATAAAATAGTTGTCATTCTAGATTCTTTCACACATATTAAGAAAATATTATAAAAATTTATTTTATTTATAATAAATATAATATTTTATTTGATATAAGTAATTAATAAGCTTAAACTAGGAATAAAAATAAAAAAATTAGTCATAAATATGCATTGAAATTGTATAATAACAATTAATTTGAAACAAAAAAAATAAGGTTAGAATGACAAATATTGTGAAACAGAGAGAATAATGGGTAATTAGCATTTATAACCATAAAAATCAATAATATAAAATCTAACCAAAATCTATATTTTTTCTTTCTATTTATTCCTATCTCTTTATCCATTTGGTTAAATTTTATATTGTGTTTTTTTGGTTATTAAACAAAATTATCCTTTAATATTTAACTAAATTTTTTTTTAACTAATGAATAACAAAAATGGTCACAATATATAAACGAATTTAAGGTTTTGTATAAAAACTTAAAAAGCAAGAAAAGAATCTCCAAAATATCTTATAAATATAAGTGGAAGGACTATAATGAAACTGAATACATATCTTAATATTATTGTTGTTATTACGATTATTATTATCATTTGTTATTGTAGCAGTAATCACGTGGACTAAACCAACTTTCAATAATAAGATTTTGATGACCATTAGCTAGTATTTACTTCATCCGTATTAAATTATTTGTAGTTCTATAATTTTTACATTTAAAAAAATTATTAAATTTATGTTTTATCCTTAATTAATATATTATTTTATTTAATAAAAATAATTAATGTGGTAGAAAATAAGAATAAAAATAAAAAAAATAATTATAAATATATATTAAAAATATAAAACGACAAATCGTATGAAACAAAATATTAAAGTTAGAATGATAACCAGGGAAAAAACATTTTTTTCTAGTGTAGGTGGTAAAGATGATAGAGAGCGCCTTAACATTGAAGAAAGAAAAAATGGATAAAAAAAATGCCGAAAGAGAATAATGATGTTAACTACTTTCCCTAAAATGCTCCATAATTGAATTAACTATCACCACGTCCCATTTTTTTTTATCAAATTTAGTAATCTTTAGTGGCTCTTTAAATCGGAATATTCGGATACATTACAACAGAGGATATTCAGAAGTTTGTTATTATATTCGTAAACATTTATGATCACCTGATTTTCACGTTGATATTCTTTTAAATTGAAAATATAAAACTAAATAACTTTTCACAAGAATATGTATAGAATACATAAACTTAAAGGAGCATATGATTCTATTTCTGTGATAATTGACAAAATGTGCACAGTCTATATTATGATATAGATTCTAGACCAATGTATGTGAATGTGTTATGGTATTCTGCAGTCTTTTACGGCGCCGACAGTTTATTTTTCTCCATCTCAAAATTTGTCAATTTTGCATTACATATTTTTTCTGCTAACTTTTTGACCATACAATATTCTTATATAGCATTATCAATTAATTAAAAAATATATATCTAGAAAGATCTCAGCAAGTTTCTCTTATTTATATTTATCATCTGAAAACTTTAGAAAAAGGAATTTCACAACAAAAAAACAATCTGTAGAAAAAGAAGTGTGGTGAAATATCACCAACATTATCTTCTGGTATTTGGTTACACATTGACTTCGGTTTAGTTCGTTCAGGTACTAGCTAATGAAGGTTCAGTTCACTGATCATGACATTAATTTCACAAAGAAGAGAAGGGAATAAAAGTAGAAAAAAAAGTTTGTCGAGTTTTGTTAGAGATATTTAAGTTACAAGACTTTCTTGAAATTCAAAATCATAATTTCGGGGGATATGGGTTGGGCCAACAAAATATTGAAGGCAAGAACATATTAGTAGGGGAAAAAAGAGAGAAGATGGCTGGTTACTTGGTTTCATATGAGCATTCATGTGATACAAAACTGTTAAATCAAAGCATAGAGAAAGATAATGATTCTTGATGAAAGTTATGTTTTAGAGAAAATAGAATTGCCATTGTCACAAACCAAATTGTTCTACATAGATCGATCTCGTTAGAGCAAAAAATTTAAGCATTGAATATTGTGGAATAAATGGATTTTGAGTATCTAAAAGCCACAAAATTTTGCTTCTTGTAAAAAGAAAACCTTTTATGAGCTCTGTCCGAAATGGTCAGAAACTAGTCTTAAGAAGTTGATGTTGGATTGTTTGGCTACCAGATTACCCCAAGTACAAGTCAAGTCCTAGTGGTTGTTGTTTGAAGAAACGAAATGTCCTTCTTCCTACAAAATGTATTGTTTGCCAAACATAATTCTAAGAGAGACAAAGTAGATATGGCCGTGACAAGAGAGAAGGAAGCAAAAACTTGGTGTGAACCGAAAAGAGAGAAGTCTTCGGTAAGCATCAATGGTAGAGCTTGGTTGCGGAGAGATGATGGTCCCGGGAGAACATTAACTGAGTTGGAACACATCTCTCTCTCGGTGAACATACTCGGTGGAGCTTGTGATGAATCAGTAAAAAGTTCCCAAGAAATAAAAAAAGACATTTCTCGAAAAAAAAGTAGGTCGAACAAAGAGAAAGATGTTTTAAAATAAGTAATTTGTGGGAATAACATGTCGTTAGTAAATGGATCATCAAATCACATGTTATTCTTAAAATTCCAATTTTAAATTCTCTCAAAAAAATTTAGAGACGCGACCGATTTTACTTACACTAGTATCAATCAATTGTATAACATGTATGTATATTGTCCACAAAAAAAAAATCTGAAAATAAAGTAACATATATGATTGCGTTTGAGAAAGTCGCGTTTGCGTTTAGATTGTTTAAAGATATTTGTGGGATTAAAATGTTTTAGATTTCTTCCAAATGATTACTGTTAATGACCGTCCAAGTGGATTCCTCAGAGACCGTACAACTCTCCTTCTCTCTCGCTCTCTTCTTCACGGCGGCGAATTCTCAAATCACCTGAGTCCTGACACGTCTCTGCTTCTCACTCTCTTCTTCTTCTAACCCGAGTTCCACACCTGGTTGACTCAACCACGACTCGTCGTTCTCTTTCTCCATATTCTTCCTCGCAAAGCAGCCATGGCGACGCCGTGCCGGACCATAAACGCTAATGCCATCGCCGCACCGTCTCCTTCTGGAATCATCGTCAAATCAAGCTCTCGTCGCTTGAAATTACCGTCGAGGAGGACGACGAGCTCGGGTTTGAGTTTTAGGTCTCCGGGAAGATTTCTCTCTTCACGCGTCGCCTCTGCTTCTGCGTCTGTGACATCGAATTCTACCAATAGATTTGAAGCTTTAGAAGAGGGCATTGAGCAGGTAAAAGGATTGATTCCAAATTTCATTTTGAATGGGTTGATAAATCGAGACACAATCTTGCAAAAGCTCAGTTTTTTAGGCATTTGAATTGGTCTCTGTTCATAGTTTAAAGCTGAGTTTTTGTTAGGGATTTGAAGGTAGAATTGTCGATTCCGAAATGGCTCATTACAAAATCTTGAAAAAGCTGAGTTCTTTTTAGGGATTTGATTTGATGAATGGGTCTGTTCTTAGTTTAAAGCTTAGGGATTTGATGGTAAAGGATCCATATTTGACAGGAAAGCTGGGTGTTTTTTTAGGTGTAGGGATATGAATTGCTCAAGAAACTGACTCAAGTTCCTATTTTTCAGATCATTTACCGATGTCGATTCATGGCGTTTCTTGGAACATTAGGATCTTTGTTCGGATCGGTTATATGTTTCATCAAGGTAAAGGCACTGCATATTCTCTCCTTGCTCTTCCTGGTTTAGCTGCAATTAGGTGTGGAATATGCATCATCAATAAAGCACATTATGTCCTGAGTCTTTGAATCTTTGAAACACATTATACTTGATTTCTATTTTGCTCTCTCTTTAAGATTTGAATCGGTGCAGGGATGTATGTATGTCGCAGACTCGTTTGTGCAGTATTCTGTTAATCGAGGGAAGGTGATATTACTTTTAGTAGAGGCCATAGGTGAGAGTTTATCTATGTTTCAGATTAAGAACATTATGAGTGTTAATGTGATGCTGATGCTATACGAATATTTGTAGATATATATCTTCTAGGAACCGTGATGTTGGTCTTCGGAATGGGACTTTACGAGTTGTTCATTAGCAATCTCGATACTTCAGAATCGCTTTCTGTCGAGAATGCTAATAATAGATCAAGTCTCTTTGGAATGTTCACTCTAAAGGTTGCTCTTTTTTTTTTTTCTAACCCTTCATCTATATAATATGTCAAAATGTCATTTTTGGTTCGTACTAATGGTTTTTAATCTTCTCTAGGAGCGACCTCAATGGTTAGAGGTGAAATCGGTTAGCGAGCTGAAAACGAAGCTAGGACATGTAATAGTGATGCTACTGTTGATTGGTTTGTTTGACAAGAGCAGGAAAATTGCCATAACTTCAGTCACGGATTTGCTATGTATCTCTGTTTCTATCTTTCTTTCTTCGGCTTGTCTCTTCTTGCTCTCTAGGCTCAATGGCTCACATTGAGTTAATGGTGTTTTCCGCAAAACAAAAGAAACAATGTATGATGTGTATAATGATTTAGCAAATGTTCACTTTCTTTTGTTCTTATATTTTTGTCTCTGGCTTAGAACATCAAATAACATGTATTTTGTCCGGACTCGAACAAGTAGGATATATTTATTTGATACTCATAGATGATTTGCAATATTAGAGGTAACCTCACTCTTGATAAACTTATCAATATAGTTAAGATTTAATTCTATGCACAAACCAATGAGTAAATTAGAAAACAACACATTGGTTTTATATGGAAATTTCAAAACTCTCATTTTTCTGGAACAATTTTTTTCAAAAACATCAAACTTTAAAACGGAGATTTAAACCCGCATAATCCATGTTGTAATGACAAATCTATTATATAATAATTATATAATTAAAGAATTTTCTCTCCTCTTATAGTGTCCACGTCAACAAAACAAACAATTTTTTATTAAAAACTATTTCATATATTTATTTAATTCATATTAATTATAATTTTAATGCATAATTCTCAATTTATATAATATAAAATACAATAAACTATTATATAATTATGGAATTTTCTATAATTATGGAGTTATAACCGGCTCCTTCACCAAACAAGAAATCCGAATCGGAATCTTGAAGATGATGATCCGGATTTTGAGGTTTCTTGTGATGTGTCTCAAATGAAGAAGAGGGCAGTACTGCCTCGTGCCTGCAAGAAGAGAAACAAGATTCTACGATTCAAGTCTTACCGCGAGGCTCTCTTGGTTCCAACGGCTTAGTGATTCCTGCTGGTATATAATCATAACAACAAATATCCCGATACGTTGGTAAATATTATATATTTCCATGTGGAATCCATTTTATTTAATCTAACATTTGTAGAAGATGAAGACTCTTTCTATTGTCAGGAAACACGCTAGGTGTCACCAATGGCAACGACGAAGAGGTTGAGGATGCTTACCATAGTTGTAACTCGCATTTTGTTTTGTTTAATCTGAAAGATAGTTTCATGGATTTACAATGATGACATGTGCTCTATATCAATATGATACTAGGAATTTTGTGGATCAAACAAATATATATGAGCACATGGAAAATTAAAATTGGGAGTTTTGTTTATTGTTAAATCCCATTTTATTACTCTAATCGTAAATACTCATTATGTCGTTGTTTTAAGATAACCAGTATAATTTGTTTATTGTATGAATAAAAACTCGGATCCACATAGATAAGATAATCGGTATAATTTGTATCGGTTACCAAACCAAAATACGGCATAATCATATGTAATCGATTTCAGCATCCCGTATCTGAAAAATGACATAATCATATTTATGTGTCTTAAATCTTTGGCTTTCCATGTGCGATTCCAGTGCACCCTAAAGCCTAACTTGTGATGCATGGTCACATCTTACTCAAATATGGAAGATCAATGTATATATAAAGTAAAAGAATTTTGTGAATCAAATGGTCAATATGATCACATGAGAAATTAAAAATAACGAGACAAATGAATACACACTTGAAACCCAAGTTACCATGGTTCGAAGCTAAAGCTAAGATTAAAATTGGATGACATGATAATGAATAAGTGAAAAAAAAAAAAAGCCACCGATAAAAAAAACTCAGTCAATCCAAAGTTTTTTCATAAAAATAATCAACCTAATATCATCCTCTAAAGCTTCACCTATGAAAAGAAAAACTATCGAGGGCAAATTGGTGATATGCACATCTCCAATAGAAAAATTCAAAAAAAGTAGAAGAAAAAATCAGATGTTACACAAATAAACCATCAAAACCGACAATCCTAGACTAGTATGGAAAATACATACATCAAGAAAACAAAAGAAACAACAATACCATTCTTCATTCTATATGATTCTACACGACCCATTGTTTTTCGTAATCTACACAAGTCATTTTGTAACTAGATTTTGGAGATTTGCAAAAAAATCATATATTTTTTTTTATTATGAATCTTTAATAAAGTTATTAAATATATAGTATTGTGTTCATTTGTATATTATGATTTATGTTGACAAAAAAAAAGTATATTATGATTTATAGCGAAAATCTAAAAATATTTATTTATATATCATTAAATTTGTAAGGATTTTTAGAAAGCTATAATATAAATTGAGATACTTATTATATATAATACTATTGTGAAAACTTTTTTTTTTTATTCGACCAGTTTATATTAAAGTCCAAATGGCTAGAAACAGTAGGGAAATTACAAAACCAACTTACGAAAGCCCAGCCCAAACATATTAATCTTGTTCCCGAAAGATCTTTTTTCGATGACCGTACAGCGGCTAAGCTATCATCCCAACAGCCAATCTGTCAATTAGCCTCCGCCCACCAACCTGAACGGATTCTTCATCCATGCTTCTTCCCCACTGTCGATCGTAAGTCGAATCCCCAAGTTGTAATTACCGGATCTAAAAATTTAATTTATTTCAGAATCGCCTTAAAAACACCATCGCCGGGGAAGCTCCACCACCATCACATCCAAACTTGATGTGATCTGTTACATTCCTTGCTCCGGCGTCTTGAGCAAAAAGGAACCGCGGTAAAGATATTACTCCTCGAGACTAACGGAGTTCTCACGGAGACTTGAAGCCAATATCAGTATAAACAACGAGGGAGCTGACTTAACTAACATAAAACTAAACAAAAACATAGCCGGACCAAAGCCGGAAAAACAGAACCGGAACTAGCCGGAACCACCCGAATAGCAGTACCTATATTACAACTAGAATATACAAAAGCTAAACTAAACCCGACGCCGGCAATGCCAGACGCCGGTAAGAAAATCACTACACGTTTCTACAAGTTTCTGAGTTTAGAGAGAGATAGCTACAGTACAGAAGAGAGAGAGTAGTTCCTCCGGATTTTTTGTGAAAACTTAACACTAATATATTTTAGAATAGATACAAAATTATGAACATTCAAACTATTTTTTTTGGAAGAAACTATAACTTATGGCAATCTTGCAAAAAAATTATATCTAACAATTTTTTTTGTTTTTGTTGAAATTCTAAAAGTTCTGGGCCTTAGGCCGATAATTTCTCCGGCTAAGAGATAAAAGCGGGTTTTAATCTTCACCTCATTCCCAGTAAGATTCGAACGTGGCACCTCTATCCTTAACGAATATCTAACAAGTTCTTGACGAATAAGACGAATACTCATCCAATCCATAACCGACTCCATATACAACAGTAATAGGAATTTCGATTCTTTTCTCCAATATACATTATACAATGTTTGAACTTGGATAGTGATAAAACAATATTGTATTATATATGTCTTTTATAAGAGAGCTCCAACTTAAAAATAAAATAAAAATTCAAACCAAAATAAGAAAAACTAGCTAGAAATTATTTAAAAACAAAAATTCACATCCAAAAAATTTGAATTTTATTTAAAAAACAGAAAAAATAGATGCCAAAAATAGCTTGTCGATTGTTTAACCTTAATGTGTAGAACGGAGTATGAAATCAAACTCCAATTATTGAACTCTACGCAATAATTTAATAAATATTGTAAGTTATCTATTTATCTACACAAACGCATCTGAAGAAAACAAGAAACACAATTAGCACGTAAAGGTTGAAAAAACTTGAGATCATAAATATTTATTAAATTCCATCTACCCCATCATCAACTTGCATTGGACAATCGATGATTTCAATGCACCTATAATTTACATAAAAAAGGAAAAATAAACTCTAAATCTTTGAGAAAATCAGAAACTTAATGAACGATAATTATGGAGGACAGGTATTGTTACCTGTATTGTCTTCTACATTCAATTCTTTTATTTTTTTCTGATTAAAGGGTCCAGTTTGGTACTCAGATCATGCATTCGTCGGGTCCTTTCATGAGCTCTTCACTTTATCAATTCGACTAATATTTATGAATATTGTCAATTTTTCTACCAATATTACCATATATATTCAAAATTAATCATTCGGAATTATGATTTATCATTACTTTTTGATATTTTGAGTCCCGTATCTGGAAACATTCATATCCCTTCCAACGAAGTATCAAAATGTTGAATTATTTTATTTTTATATTTAGTATGATAATCGGCTAAAAATGTTAGACCAATATAGTTGTGGAAGTAATTGGTAAGTACTCCCTATCGATTTCATTTGTTTATATTATAAACAATGTTTGAACATTTTTCATGTTTCGTTGTAAATGATGTTTTACCTAATTTATATTAAAAAGAAATTGGTTACTAATGTATCTCTACTTGTTAGTATTTATTTTAGTTACTATAACACAGCTAATAAGTAAAGTGTTGTTTTTATACTGTAGTACGCATTTTATTACTTTGAAAATGTGTGCAAAATATCAAAGATTATTAGACAGATGAAGCATTTTATCATTTATTCTAAGTCAATATAGAATTATCAAAGTGTGGTAAATTATCTAGCAAAGTTGTACTTTTAAACACGAAATTAACCATATAATTATAAAACGCTCATTTAAATTTGTATACAATAACAATAACAGTTTCAGTTTTAAAAAACGACCAGTTGATCATAGATAAGTTTATTATAAATAGACAAAGTAAATTAACTAACTAACATATATCTTTTAATCCATTTGCATCATCTGATTTAATTATTATATATTTTTCAACCAAAATTTAAAACAAAATAAGGCTTATTGACGTTTAGCAAAATTTTCAAAAACAAAATTAGTAAACTAGGTTCTTTAAGCATGGACTAAATATGACTTAGTGTTAGCGGAATTTTTGGCTTAGAAGCAAATTTGCTGCGAGATGTCCAAACTTATAGAATAGGTTGGAGAAAATGGATCATTTATCAAGAGCCTATGTAACTCGATTAATATTTAAAATTTATCTCAAATTCTTAGTAATGTATATCTTCTAGATAAAATAATCAACATCGCTGAAAAATCAGTACTTCAGAGACTTTCTGGAATCACTCAGCTTATGCGAAAAAACAAGCAAGAGTTAACTTATGACGTGGCACTTTGGACAAAGCAACAAACAAGTGGAAGCAGCTTGTAGCAGAGTTGGTCTGGTTTTCAAGAGCATATGGGATATCTGACAAGGAGCAGGCTGAAGAAGCAAAAAGTTTTCTACAAGGATCCTGCAACTATTCAGCGGACAAAAAGCTTTGTCCTGGTATTGCTGCAGCTGAAGTTCAATTTACTTAAAGACAAAGTAGAACTTTTGTAAAGGTAATTCTTTCAAAATAAATAAGCAGAGAACTCAAAGGGTTTACTCAGGTGAGTGAACAAACGGAAATCAACAGGTGTTGGTTGTGTAGGGGTTTACTCAGGTGAGTGAACAAAAAAGATATCAGAAGGTGATGGTTGTAAGCTGGGTAGCTTAGAAAATATGGTCAGGGGCAAATCACTAGGTAGTGATGTTGTGTAACACTGAGTAGAAAAGATTGTAAGTACAATCAGTTTTCTATGAGTATTTCTAAATAAAGACACTACAAGAAAACAGGTGTTTTGTGACACCCATTTTAGTCACAAAGTAGTCACAAATTATCATTTTGTGACTACTTTGTGACTAAAATGGGTAGTCGCAAATTCATCGTCGCTAATTATAGAAGTCACAAAGTAGTCGCAAATTAGCGACTAATTAGTGACAACTTTACAGTAGTAGCAAAAAAGCGACTGATTTGTGACTATCTACTAGTAGTCGCAATTTAGCGACTACTTTGTAAAGAGAATGATTTGGTCACAAATTAGCGACCATATTGTGACTATAATTGTGTTGTCGCAAATTAGCGACTAAGTTGATACGCTATGTTTTCGTTGCAAAATAGCAACGAGTGTGTGACTACTCTTTGTCGTGGCAAAATAGCGACTAATTAGCGACAAGCATGGAAGTAGTTAAATTGTGACTAATTTGTGACGCCTTGTGTAGTCGTAAATTAGCGACATATTAGTGACTCCTTTCAATATTATGTTTATTCACAAATTAGTCACTAAAGTGTCACTTGGTAGACACTAATTTGCAACTCGTTTATTTTTTTTGGTCACTTAGTTGGACAATTCAGTTGCAAATTGGTCATAAAACATACATTTGTGTTTTTCATTTGAGAAATCTAAATGAAAAGAACTTAAAATCTTAAAACTACAAAAGATTATAATACCATAACATAAGTTTGACAAAAGAAAAGTAGAAATCAAGTTGAGGGTACAAAAGATAGAGAGAGAGTACATAACAAGTTGTTAAGTTCTTTAAACAGATGGAGGAGTACATAACCAGTTCATGTGTTGTCTTTAGCTGGAGGAGGTTGAGAAGGATCGGCTGTGGCAGAAGGATCCAAGGCAGAGGCGTCAGACATGTAAGCAGCAAAGGTGGGATTGTTGTCCTTCATAAACAGAAGGAGCTTCTCCAAATCAGCAATCTTCACTTGACTTTGCCTTAGAGCCTCATCGCGTTGCTTATTTTCCTCGTCACGACGTCGATTCTCCTCATCACGACGCTGGTTTTCTTCTTCGTTCTCAGCAATCTTTTGACGAGCTGATTTAAGCTCTTCCTGGATCTCTACCAGGGATGAAGAAGAAGATTCAGCATATCTTACCTTCCTCTTTCCTTTCTGAACCTGTGACAGTTGGCCCATTCCATAAGGATTCCCCTTGGAATCGAATTCAGTACACTGCAACAGTCATAACAAGTATATCAAACAGTCATCAAGCTGAAATTCAAGCAACAGTCACTGCAACAGTAATAAGAAGCTGCAATGGAAGCAATAACATGCGATGATTACCAAAACAGTATCATTCAAGACTACCAAAACAGAATCATTAACAAAGAACAATAATAGGTCTAACAAGCAATACCAAAACTACACTGAAATCCAAGCAATAACAAGTAATGATTAACCATAAACCTAAATTCATTATCATTCAAGAGAACCAAGACAGTATATCATTAACAGAAACCTAATTTGGAAAGAATCATAAATCACAATTGTATGCAAGACAAACCAATATCTTTTCCACCAACAAGTCATCTAATCACAATTGTACTGATCCCAAAGGTACTCACAATGATTCTCAAAGATGATAACACATACAGAACAGACATAAAACATGAGAGAAGATTAATTTACCTTAAGAAAGATGTCATTCCGCTCAGCGATGCTTAGAGTCCGCTGTGTAGAATGCTCAGAGGAGGAGTCTGTAGCCTCTGGTCCATCTCCAGTCTGATCCATAACTTCTTGCAGGGCCCTCTCATAAGTCTCAGCAACCTTCTTAGCTTTTTCATCCACAAAACTTCCATCAGCGTTTGTATGCGTCTTCCTAAACACTTCACCAAAAGAGACAGGACGTCCTAGTTCCTCCTCCTGCAAGAATGGATAAGAAAGATTAGGTAGATGAAGTTTATATGACATAAAGAAATGATAAAAGTATTACCATGTCTTGCTGAACGGTCAAGAAAGAAGATTGGCCTGAAACGTGCTTGTAGATTCCAAGTCCGCCACGGTCAGAGTTGCGGGAGTTGGAAGCCGTAGTGCTTCTGCCCTGAGCCTCTGGTGTGTCCCAGTGGACCCACATTTGCCTCCACAGCGTAGGAGTAATCCAAACTGGCCTCACGCCCTTTCGCTTTGCTTGACTTACAATCCCTCTCATCCGTTTTGTAGCAATCCTTCTAAAATGAGCCCTCACAAGGGGAGTGATCCCTATATCCCAATCGTACATAGACTACACAGTAAAATACATAGTTAATTAGAAGAATTGAGAGTGGAAAAAAGGAAAATTAGTTAAGTATAAGAATTGAGAGTGAAAGAAAGGAAAAGTAGTAAACATTACCGCGAAAGTTCTGAAATATCTTTCTTGTTTGTCTATAGGGGTCACAGTCCAGCTGTAGAAAGGTCCATCGAACTTCCGGCGAAAAATCCCAGCAATGACACGGGTGAGTAGTCCTCTGTCCCGAGTGAACCTTGCAAATAAATATATGATGAGGTTAAATAACACATGCCAAATACAGAAACACAATCTATAGTTGACAGAAATGAAAAACAGTTCAAACAATCCAGTTCAAACAATAAAGCTATACAATCTAGTTTAAACAATCTAGTTCAAACAATATATCTATACTACTAAATAAGACAGTTCACAATCAGCTCACATATATAAAACAATCCAATCCAGTTCACATATATAATACAGTCCACAATAACAATCTAATTCAGTTCACAATCACTCCCACTCAGTTCCAGTTCACAGTCAGTTCCCAAAACACAATCCAGTTCTGCATACAATAATAAATTCCATAACTTAAAAACACTAAACTTATTAACTTACCAGTATACATGTCTGCCTTCGATTTCGAGGGGAACCTCACTCAGGAGGGGCAGGTTTTGACGTCCTGGAAGAGCAAACATATTGTCCAAAAGCACCTGGTAGTCCTCTTGATCATCAACAGCATCGTACTCGGGTCCCAGTTGTTGACCCTGGACTTCTTCTTCTACTTGTTGTTGTTGTTGTTGTTGTTGTTGTTGTTGTTCTTCTTCTTCTTCTTCTTCTTCTTCTTCATCATCCGTATCTTCTACTTCATCTTCCTCCTGTGCCATCTGAGCTTCCTCCTGGCGTGGTTGGTGGTTTAGATTTAGGTGTCGAGGTCGTTCAGGCAATGGAGCAGCAAACGCCCATCTCTGAGATCCACTTCGGTTTGATGTAGCAGGGTATTGGTTTGGAATCAAGTTGGTTCGAGAAACAGAGGCAGTGACTTGAGAAGTCGTTGTCTTTTGAGAAAGAGGCGTCGTAGGACCAGACGGGTTGGAGGAATTAGAAGAAGCCTGACCGCCGGTTGACTTTATTGCACCTGGTGGTGTACCTCCGGCGGTTGACTTTGTTGGACCTGGTGGTGTACCTCCGCCGTCACGGTTCTGTTGTCCGCCTGAGGTCTCTCCACCACCGTCGATGCCCTTTCCTTTACCCTGAACCGGAAGCTTTCGAGAAGGCTGCGCCGTTCCCTTACTAGACTCGCCAGGAGAAGGATGCTTCGCTTGACCGCCGAAAGCAGGAAGCTTTCCACCGCCAACGGTAGAAGGTTTTCCACCACGAGTTGTTGGACCACCGGCGCCTCTTCCAAGGCCAGCGCCTCTTCCACCGCCTCTTCCACCACCGACGCCTCTTCCACCGCCAACGCCTCTTCCACCGACTGAGCCTTTACCACCGCCGGGGCCTTTACTACCGCCGGGGCCTTTACTACCGCCGGGGCCTTTACCACGACCTCCTCCAGTTTTCGTAGTAGCCATCACAACTAGGGTTTCGAAAAAAACGAATCGATAGAGAGAGAGAGAGATGAATCGAGATTTCTCCTTCGATTCAAAGAGAAGAATCGACAAACAGAGAAGGGAAAAGATCTAGGGTTTGGGAAGTGAAGAATAAAAGAGATTTGTTGTCGGTTCAAGAGAGTAATCGACTGAGGGAGAAAGAACAAGGAGAAACAAGAGAATTGAAGGGAAGAACAAGGAGAATCAAGCGAGGAATCGAAGAGAATCGAAGAGATTCTTCGTCTCGCACAGACAAAGAGAGAGAGGGGCGATAAATCTAGGGTTTTCTTTAGAATGATTTGGGGATTTTTTTTCTGATTATATATAATCAGGTCGTCACAAATGCGTCGCAAAGTAGTCGCAAAATACCCATTTTAAGCGCCAAAAATAGCCCGCCTAAAAGCCCAAATCTGATCCATCAATCCAAAATTTTTGGATTGGGCGCAAAATAAGCCCGCCTTCGGATTCGTCACATATGAGTCACAAAAGAGTCACAAATATGTGACTACTTTGTGACATTTTTGGGTAGTAGGAAATGAAACCCTAAACCATAAACATTTTAACAAACAAATATCACCCTTTTTCATTTCCAACCGAATGACTACAATAGCCCAATGGTTAGCAATACACGGAAATATGGCTGCCCTGTCACAGGTTCGATTCCACGAGAAATCAACCTTTTTTATTTTTCGATTCTACGATTTTGTGACTCTTTTGTGACTAATTTGTGACACTTTGGGGTTTAGAAAAATGATTCCCAGGACATTTCAATTCGTCACAAATTAGTCACGAAATACTGACTTATTTGTGACTAATTTGTGACACTTTTGGGGTTTAGAAAATGATTCCAATAAAATTTCAGATCGTCAAAAATTAGTCACAAATTACCCACTACTTTGTGACTTATTTGTGACTGATTTGTAAAACTTTAGTGTACTGAAAATTCGTCACAAATTAGTCACAAATTACCCACTACTTTGTGACTTATTTGTGTCTGATTTGTAAAACTTTAGTGTATAGAAAATTCGTCACAAAGTAGTCACAAATTACCCACTACTTTGTGACTACTTTACAACTAATTTGTAACTAATTAGCAACTACTTCTAATTTTTTGCAAAGAAGAACACATTCTAAGTGTCTATAATTTATTTTGGCATTAACCATCTTTGTAAACAATAATATTTATGAAGAATATATTGTATGAGTGAGAAAAACCAAATTCATTTTTTTAAATATTGTTGCATACATATAACTAGTTTATAACATTTGCATCTTTAATCATTTTTCTTGTAAGTTTGTTAATTTTTATAGATTAAGTTGAATTTTAAGTAATGTGATAGATATAACCAATAAAACATTCAAGAAATGTATTTTTTATTGGTTGGAAATGAAAAAGGGTGATATTTGTTTGTTAAAATGTTTATGGTTTAGGGTTTCATTTCCTACTACCCAAAAATGTCACAAAGTAGTCACATATTTGTGACTCTTTTGTGACTCATATGTGACGAATCCGAAGGCGGGCTTATTTTGCGCCCAATCCAAAAATTTTGGATTGATGGATCAGATTTGGGCTTTTAGGCGGGCTATTTTTGGCGCTTAAAATGGGTATTTTGCGACTACTTTGCGACGCATTTGTGACGACCTGATTATATATAATCAGAAAAAAAATCCCCAAATCATTCTAAAGAAAACCCTAGATTTATCGCCCCTCTCTCTCTTTGTCTGTGCGAGACGAAGAATCTCTTCGATTCTCTTCGATTCCTCGCTTGATTCTCCTTGTTCTTCCCTTCAATTCTCTTGTTTCTCCTTGTTCTTTCTCCCTCAGTCGATTACTCTCTTGAACCGACAACAAATCTCTTTTATTCTTCACTTCCCAAACCCTAGATCTTTTCCCTTCTCTGTTTGTCGATTCTTCTCTTTGAATCGAAGGAGAAATCTCGATTCATCTCTCTCTCTCTCTATCGATTCGTTTTTTTCGAAACCCTAGTTGTGATGGCTACTACGAAAACTGGAGGAGGTCGTGGTAAAGGCCCCGGCGGTAGTAAAGGCCCCGGCGGTAGTAAAGGCCCCGGCGGTGGTAAAGGCTCAGTCGGTGGAAGAGGCGTTGGCGGTGGAAGAGGCGTCGGTGGTGGAAGAGGCGGTGGAAGAGGCGCTGGCCTTGGAAGAGGCGCCGGTGGTCCAACAACTCGTGGTGGAAAACCTTCTACCGTTGGCGGTGGAAAGCTTCCTGCTTTCGGCGGTCAAGCGAAGCATCCTTCTCCTGGCGAGTCTAGTAAGGGAACGGCGCAGCCTTCTCGAAAGCTTCCGGTTCAGGGTAAAGGAAAGGGCATCGACGGTGGTGGAGAGACCTCAGGCGGACAACAGAACCGTGACGGCGGAGGTACACCACCAGGTCCAACAAAGTCAACCGCCGGAGGTACACCACCAGGTGCAATAAAGTCAACCGGCGGTCAGGCTTCTTCTAATTCCTCCAACCCGTCTGGTCCTACGACGCCTCTTTCTCAAAAGACAACGACTTCTCAAGTCACTGCCTCTGTTTCTCGAACCAACTTGATTCCAAACCAATACCCTGCTACATCAAACCGAAGTGGATCTCAGAGATGGGCGTTTGCTGCTCCATTGCCTGAACGACCTCGACACCTAAATCTAAACCACCAACCACGCCAGGAGGAAGCTCAGATGGCACAGGAGGAAGATGAAGTAGAAGATACGGATGATGAAGAAGAAGAAGAAGAAGAAGAAGAAGAACAACAACAACAACAACAACAACAACAACAACAAGTAGAAGAAGAAGTCCAGGGTCAACAACTGGGACCCGAGTACGATGCTGTTGATGATCAAGAGGACTACCAGGTGCTTTTGGACAATATGTTTGCTCTTCCAGGACGTCAAAACCTGCCCCTCCTGAGTGAGGTTCCCCTCGAAATCGAAGGCAGACATGTATACTGGTAAGTTAATAAGTTTAGTGTTTTTAAGTTATGGAATTTATTATTGTATGCAGAACTGGATTGTGTTTTGGGAACTGACTGTGAACTGGAACTGAGTGGGAGTGATTGTGAACTGAATTAGATTGTTATTGTGGACTGTATTATATATGTGAACTGGATTGGATTGTTTTATATATGTGAGCTGATTGTGAACTGTCTTATTTAGTAGTATAGATATATTGTTTGAACTAGATTGTTTAAACTAGATTGTATAGCTTTATTGTTTGAACTGGATTGTTTGAACTGTTTTTCATTTCTGTCAACTATAGATTGTGTTTCTGTATTTGGCATGTGTTATTTAACCTCATCATATATTTATTTGCAAGGTTCACTCGGGACAGAGGACTACTCACCCGTGTCATTGCTGGGATTTTTCGCCGGAAGTTCGATGGACCTTTCTACAGCTGGACTGTGACCCCTATAGACAAACAAGAAAGATATTTCAGAACTTTCGCGGTAATGTTTACTACTTTTCCTTTCTTTCACTCTCAATTCTTATACTTAACTAATTTTCCTTTTTTCCACTCTCAATTCTTCTAATTAACTATGTATTTTACTGTGTAGTCTATGTACGATTGGGATATAGGGATCACTCCCCTTGTGAGGGCTCATTTTAGAAGGATTGCTACAAAACGGATGAGAGGGATTGTAAGTCAAGCAAAGCGAAAGGGCGTGAGGCCAGTTTGGATTACTCCTACGCTGTGGAGGCAAATGTGGGTCCACTGGGACACACCAGAGGCTCAGGGCAGAAGCACTACGGCTTCCAACTCCCGCAACTCTGACCGTGGCGGACTTGGAATCTACAAGCACGTTTCAGGCCAATCTTCTTTCTTGACCGTTCAGCAAGACATGGTAATACTTTTATCATTTCTTTATGTCATATAAACTTCATCTACCTAATCTTTCTTATCCATTCTTGCAGGAGGAGGAACTAGGACGTCCTGTCTCTTTTGGTGAAGTGTTTAGGAAGACGCATACAAACGCTGATGGAAGTTTTGTGGATGAAAAAGCTAAGAAGGTTGCTGAGACTTATGAGAGGGCCCTGCAAGAAGTTATGGATCAGACTGGAGATGGACCAGAGGCTACAGACTCCTCCTCTGAGCATTCTACACAGCGGACTCTAAGCATCGCTGAGCGGAATGACATCTTTCTTAAGGTAAATTAATCTTCTCTCATGTTTTATGTCTGTTCTGTATGTGTTATCATCTTTGAGAATCATTGTGAGTACCTTTGGGATCAGTACAATTGTGATTAGATGACTTGTTGGTGGAAAAGATATTGGTTTGTCTTGCATACAATTGTGATTTATGATTCTTTCCAAATTAGGTTTCTGTTAATGATATACTGTCTTGGTTCTCTTGAATGATAATGAATTTAGGTTTATGGTTAATCATTACTTGTTATTGCTTGGATTTCAGTGTAGTTTTGGTATTGCTTGTTAGACCTATTATTGTTCTTTGTTAATGATTCTGTTTTGGTAGTCTTGAATGATACTGTTTTGGTAATCATCGCATGTTATTGCTTCCATTGCAGCTTCTTATTACTGTTGCAGTGACTGTTGCTTGAATTTCAGCTTGATGACTGTTTGATATACTTGTTATGACTGTTGCAGTGTACTGAATTCGATTCCAAGGGGAATCCTTATGGAATGGGCCAACTGTCACAGGTTCAGAAAGGAAAGAGGAAGGTAAGATATGCTGAATCTTCTTCTTCATCCCTGGTAGAGATCCAGGAAGAGCTTAAATCAGCTCGTCAAAAGATTGCTGAGAACGAAGAAGAAAACCAGCGTCGTGATGAGGAGAATCGACGTCGTGACGAGGAAAATAAGCAACGCGATGAGGCTCTAAGGCAAAGTCAAGTGAAGATTGCTGATTTGGAGAAGCTCCTTCTGTTTATGAAGGACAACAATCCCACCTTTGCTGCTTACATGTCTGACGCCTCTGCCTTGGATCCTTCTGCCACAGCCGATCCTTCTCAACCTCCTCCAGCTAAAGACAACACATGAACTGGTTATGTACTCCTCCATCTGTTTAAAGAACTTAACAACTTGTTATGTACTCTCTCTCTATCTTTTGTACCCTCAACTTGATTTCTACTTTTCTTTTGTCAAACTTATGTTATGGTATTATAATCTTTTGTAGTTTTAAGATTTTAAGTTCTTTTCATTTAGATTTCTCAAATGAAAAACACAAATGTATGTTTTATGACCAATTTGCAACTGAATTGTCCAACTAAGTGACCAAAAAAAATAAACGAGTTGCAAATTAGTGTCTACCAAGTGACACTTTAGTGACTAATTTGTGAATAAACATAATATTGAAAGGAGTCACTAATATGTCGCTAATTTACGACTACACAAGGCGTCACAAATTAGTCACAATTTAACTACTTCCATGCTTGTCGCTAATTAGTCGCTATTTTGCCACGACAAAGAGTAGTCACACACTCGTTGCTATTTTGCAACGAAAACATAGCGTATCAACTTAGTCGCTAATTTGCGACAACACAATTATAGTCACAATATGGTCGCTAATTTGTGACCAAATCATTCTCTTTACAAAGTAGTCGCTAAATTGCGATTACTAGTAGATAGTCACAAATCAGTCGCTTTTTTGCTACTACTGTAAAGTTGTCACTAATTAGTCGCTAATTTGCGACTACTTTGTGACTTCTATAATTAGCGACGATGAATTTGCGACTACCCATTTTAGTCACAAAGTAGTCACAAAATGATAATTTGTGACTACTTTGTGACTAAAATGGGTGTCACAAAACACCTGTTTTCTTGTAGTGCCAACTACATCGTAATCTTCACCATGTTCGGTCCATACATAATAACCTTCCATAAAACCATAACTATGCAAATGGCCCGAAACGGTTCGAGCCGGTTTTAAACTCTTAGAAATTTTACATTTCGCACAAGGACAGAATAATTTACCTCCACTACTTATGGCTAAGTCTTGGCTTGTTGCAAAATTCATGAATTGCTCCACTCCCTCCAAAAATTCGTCAGATATATTATTAGTGCTCGGATCGATCCGGTTATACATCCACTCTCTAGAAGAATTCCACATATTTTTATTCTTTCTTTTTTTTCTTTTTCTTTTTTTTTTCTTTTCCCTTTTTTTTTTGTTTTTTTCTCCTTTCTTTTTTTTTAGCTCATCGTTGAATGAAGAAGAGAATGGGCGATGGTTGCTTATATAGGCAAAATTTTGCCACTACTTTGTGACGCCCGAAAAAGGAGTCACAAATTTGTCACTCTTCTGTGACCACTTTGTGACTACCTAAGCTACCTACCACCTTCACAAATATCTTGCCGACATGCTACCCGACAAACCTGCCGACACGCTACCCGACAAAACTGCCGACATGATTTTTGTGACGAATTTGCGACGCCCTCGCCACGCCCAATTAAAGTCACAAATCAGTCGCAAATTTGTGACCGATTAGCGACTACCACAATTCACTATTTATTTGGTCACAAATTAGTCGCTAATTGTGACTAATTTGTGACGAAAACTTATCTCTCCAGTATGAGTCGCTATGTAGTCGCTAATTTGCGACTACTTTACGACTATATTTGGTAGTCGCAAATATGTGACTATTTTGCAACTCTGATTTTCGCAGTCACAGATTAGTCACATATCAGTCACAAACCAGTCACAAATTTAGTGACTATAAAATCAGTCACAAAAAGTAGTCACAAATGGACTGTTTTCTTGTAGTGAGATAAGGTTATCTTTAATTGCTACTTCTACTACTTTTATTGAGGTATATCGTTATTTCAATCGCCTATAACAAGACATTCATTTTTAGATGTGATATGTCATCATGTTGACATTTAGCCCCTAACAATACCGAGTTACAATTACGATCTAGGCAATGACATATCCAATCTAATTACGAAGGAGAATACAAATTTTTTCATAAACCGTCTAGGAAGTGAGGATCTTTGTTGATCATTTGATTGAATTAATTCGTTGCAAAGTGAATTGCCTTTGGGTGTTCGATCAATATAAACGATCGAGTCTTCAGTTTTTACTTCTTCTATATACTCACCTAACTATTCCCCTTATATAGCAATTCAATATAGTTTGAACAAATATTTGTTTTTCTATAAAGTATCACATGTTTCGATCCAAGTATACATAGCTCATATTTTACTCTAAAAGTATAACTAACTTACTGATATAATAACGAGATGATCATTACGTCGTTGGAACTACGAGTCGTGAACTACCACTATATACTATAAAAGGTACAAGTTAAGTGAACATTTAAGTAGTTCACCAGTCTTGTAAACGTTCTGGAAAAAAAACATATTTGTATAATTTGGGAATAATAATTTATTTGAAATATTAAAGTCCTAATACCCATCCTCTCAATTTTGTTTCTGTGGATTTAGGATAAATACAAATAAAAATCTGTTAAAGCTTTCGCAAGACTGTTGAATTAACATTAAATTTTAAGCTAGTATAAAATGTAGTCAAAATAGATTGTGAGAAAGTTTGACTACTTAAGTGTCTTTTTAAGAATGATCGTCATGTTTAGTATAAAACTAAACGACAAAGCTTTTATAGATAGAATTTTTTTTTTTTTTTTGAAAATTATAATCTAATTAATTTCAATAATTTGTTTAATATCGAATTCAGATTCAAACATGTGTACTTGCCGGTATCCGAATTTGCCTGCTGGTACCAAAACTATTTTATATGGTTCATGTATATACACATATACATTTCCCATTAAGGCATGAACCACATTCTATATATACATATTTTAAGTTTCAAATAATTAAAATGCATACATATATAATATATATAATATTTGTGTGGATGACAATATATTTGTGTGAATTTACTAGCCCTTGCTCTCTATATAAACACATAAGACATATATACTTTACTAGCCACAATTACAAAAACATTGAATTAATGGAAAATAAAAACAAAAGCTTTATTCATAAAGATTCGACGGAGGCCAAATTAGACGTCGAATCTGGTAGTCTCCGGCAAGAAGATGAAACGAAGCCGTTTTACAAAAACTCATTGACGGCGCGTGAGATGGAATCTCTTGTAGCTATATGTGATACTCTGATTCCATCGATCGACGGCTCTAAAGTAGGACACGTGGACGACGTCGGTGTAGCTCGATACTACTCCGCCTCCGCTTCTCAGACCGGAACTCCCGACCGTGTAAGTATAATTTATGTACACAAACATGCATGACCATATGATTAAGTAAAGACAACTATATATATGTTATACATGCATTAGTATATGTATATAGCTAATCCTTTTTTACGAACAAAGGAGAAAGAGAATAGAAGATTTTACTTTTAATTGTTTTTGGATGATTTTAAAATTATATTTGTTTGAACAAGTTAAGTAAGAAGGGATTAATTTGCTCAAATAATGGTTTTTTATAATTGGAATAGACTTTGAGCCAAAACTCAAACTAATACCCTGAAACATGTAGAAAACATGTTTGATATCTGATCAAGGGTAATCAAGTGTAGTATCTGTTCTTATCAGTTTAATATATGATATGTGAAAATAATTTAGCAAAAAAAAGAAACATGTAGAAAACCGGATATTAAAAGTATTTACAATGGTCAAGAAGGAACCAGGATGTTCTTGCTCAACTATATTTCTTACCAATGAACTGAAATTGTATTTTTCTCTTAATTGATGGACATGAATGATAAAGTTACTGATTCAGGATCATTTACTGAAATAATTAAATAAAGCATGACACTTAAGAAAGGAAAAAATAGGTTGTTAATAGTTGCATGCATGTGAATAAGTACTTTAGATGAAAACAAAAAAGAATCAGCACATTCAGTGAAAGCTAGAGCCGACAGATATCGAGGACACCTAACTTCCATCGTCGCAAAGCCAAATATATCTCAGAAATTTATTGTCAAATTCGGCAATAATTTATTCCTTCCATATAATATTATTATATATATGTTATTTATTTTACTCTGAGGACCAACAGCAACGTTCCTAGTACTTATCATCTTGTCAATTACATTGGCAAAAAAAAACTGAATAGAATGAACTATTATATACTAGCTAATAGCTATAAAGAAGATTAGTAGATTACTACAGGTTAAACGGACTAAACCTTTTCTTTGATTTATATTACGATATGTAATCTAATTTAACTTTTAACCTTTTGTTTATGTCATAATTAAATTCACTATAATAGGTGGCGAGGTTAATGAGTGAAAGACTTGACCACCCGAAGAAGTGGATATTAAGAGTTGCATTGTGGTTACTCTCCACTTGGATCGGAAGTCTCATCTTGTGTGGTCGGAGAAGTTTCACCGGCGAGTTTCCTTACTTCCGGAGATTCTGCAAGCTGCCGGAGAAACAGAGAGAAGAGATTTTGCTTAATTGGTCTTCAAGCTATTTCTTACTCCTTAGAATGTTCTTTAGGTCCCTCAAACTTATCACTGCCCTTGTCTTCTTTACTCAGGTAACTAAATCTAAAATCTCAATTCTTAATTACCCATTTCAGTTTCTAATTTCTTGTTATTTTTCATTTATATATTCCTTATGTTTCTTTAAATTATATGTTTTTATGATTTTCACACATTGTAATAAATTATTTGCAATATTAGATATTTAGATGTAGCCTCACTCTACCAATTAAACTTATCATTCTAATCAAGATTTATATGCTATTCACTTTAGTTAGCATGAGTAAATTACAAAATAAAAAATTAATATTACATAGAAAAAATAAAACACTAACTTTTGCAGAACAATTTTTTTTTGTTGACAAATAAAATAAAAATATGAGTGAATTGGTAAGAACTTGGATATACTTATTTGTGATTCTTAAATTTCTTTTTGGAATTGAATGTTAAAATTATTCAACCAAAAGTCTTCTGTTTACATCAAGTGAGACAAATGAAAGAATTAATAACAAAGCAAGTGGTTCTTAAATTTTGAGTACAAATGCAAAATATCTTCTTAACTTAAACCACCACACATGCATGCATGCGTACATCTTTCTCTATATATATTGATATGTCGTACGAAAATTTGCGTCTTGTTAATTACCAAGGAAATGAGTAAGTTGGTAAGATCACTTGGATGTACCAGTGGTTTTTAAATTTTGAGTCCAAATTGCAAAATATCTTCTTAGATCATATGGTCATGAGTCAGACTCATGGGGTCTATGATTTACCTGTGGTGGACCTGTCGAAAATACCTTTTCAAAGAAAGCCGTTACTCGAGAAATCCGGGAGGGAACATGAAACTTGTCAAACTTGATAAACTAAAAAGAATATAATATCTCATAATGTTTTAATAATTTCCAGGTGGATGAAAAAGGAAAAAACTTGGCGTGGAAAGCAATAGGTTACAATGGACCCAGCTCAGATCATAGTGATCACGAAGAAGAACTAAATGAGAAGAAGAAGAAGAAGCTTGAAGACATCTTTGGACCACTTTACAATGGCATAATCGATCTTAAAACCCCTAGAGAAGCCGTGGCAAAGAAGTTAACCGGTCGCGGTTTCACAGTTTCAATTCCAAAGAGGGATAAAACCAGATCATCTATTTCTGATCCGGTCATGACAATCCAGTGTGATGCCGTGGTGGTTGGATCCGGATCGGGCGGAGGAGTGGTGGCCGGAGTTTTAGCCAAGGCGGGTTACAAAGTGTTGGTGATTGAGAAAGGGAATTACTATGCAAGAAGCAAGCTTTCTTTACTTGAAGGGCAAGCAATGGATGAGATGTATTTATCCGGTGGGTTATTAGCAACTTCTGATATGAATGTAGTGATTCTTGCTGGGTCCACGGTCGGAGGTGGATCGACGATCAATTGGTCCGCCTCGATCAAGACACCAGAACATGTGATGAAAGAATGGGTAGAAAAGTCGGAACTCAAAATGTTTGGAACCGATTTGTATCGAGAGGCAATGGATGTTGTGTGTGAGAGGATGGGTGTTCAATGCGGATTCGTTGAAGAAGGGTTTAATAATGAGATACTGAGGAAAGGTTGTGAGGAATTAGGGTTACCGGTAAAGAATATTCCGAGGAATTCTCCATCGGATCATTACTGTGGGTTTTGTTGCTTGGGATGCAAGAAAGGTCAAAAGCAGGGGACTTCAGAGACTTGGCTTGTCGATTTAGTGGAATCTGGTAATGGTTTGATCCTTCCAGGTTGTGAAGTGATGGAAGTCTTGTACGAACGTGAACCCGGGAAGAAGAAGAAAATAGCGACTGGAGTTGCGTTTGCGTTTGGGGAAGAGGTTTATGTGGTGGAGTCTAAAGCGACCATAGTGGCTTGCGGTGCGCTTAGAACGCCGGATCTATTGAAACGCAGCGGTTTGAAGAACGGTAACATTGGGAGAAATCTTTGTCTACATCCTGTGGTTATGGCTTGGGGATGGTTTCCAGAGGAAGAGAAATGGCCGGAGAAGAAGAAAAAGAGCTACGAGGGAGGTATAATGACCGCGATGTCTAGCGTCGTAAACGCTGAAACGCGGAGTTCTTATGGCGAAACGGTTATCCAGACACCTTCTCTACATCCAGGAATGTTCTCAGGGATAATTCCTTGGACATCAAGCAAAGATTTCAAAACCCGAATGCTCAAATTCTCAAGAACCGCACACGTTTTCACGCTTTTGAGAGACAAAGGAACCGGAACAATCAATTCCAAGAGCTGCATTGACTACAACTTACAAGACGAAGACGAAGAGTCATTAAAGAAGGGTCTTGAGAGAGTCTTGGAGATTCTAACCGCGGCCGGAGCTGTGGAGATTGGAACGCATAATAAGGAAGGTAAGAGTTTGAACGTTAAAACAGCCAGTGCGGTAGAGATTGCGCGGTTTGTGAAAGAAGAGAGCTCAAGGAAGTTGAAGGATTTGTCAGGACAAATATGTTCAGCTCACCAAATGGGGAGTTGTAGGATGGGAATTAGACCTGAAGAATCCGCGGTAAGGCCAACGGGAGAGACTTGGGAGGTCGAAGGCTTATTCGTGGCGGACACAAGTGTTTTTCCGACGGCGTTAGGGGTTAATCCCATGGTCACCGTTCAGTCTATTGCTTATTGTATTGGACTTAATGTTCTTGAAGTCCTTGAGAGAAAGAAATGATGTTATATCTGTTATTATTAAAAGAGAAATGTTCTTTTTTAAATAAATAAAAAAAACTTACTTTAAAGAATTTTTAATTATTCTTTGACCAAAAATATAATAATAATAATAATTATTCGAGTACCAATTAGGATTAACGATAACTTTCGTTTCATTTTATTAGTAAATTATTACTAGTAAAGACTAGTCGCTAGCAATTTGATAAATACGAAAAATAAAAGATGACCAAAATGGATAATATTTCTAAGCCTATTAGCCAATTAATATTTTTTTAAAGATCAAACTTTCAAAGTATCTAAACAATACAAAACCATATACAAAAAAAAACAAGTTTCACTTGGGGAAGGCTTAATCTATACTCCACATCAAGTCCATGTCATTATTCTGCCTTTTCTTTATATCAAAGGCTATGTTGCCAAATAATCTAATTTGACCTCCATTTTAGTCAACACAAGTAATATTTACTAATTTAGATAAAATATCATTGAATATTCTCCTCCTTTTTATTTCCATATTCATTTAGTTGACAAGTAAGATTTCTGCAAGAAGTTGCATCAAATAACCAAAATTTTAAGATTTGTGTTGCATTATCTATTTCCATGAAATTGGTGGTTTGGAAAGAAAGAAAAAATCATTTGATTTAAGAATATTCTCCTTTTTCCCCACTCTCATATTAAGTTGACTAAGAAGATTTCGCATGAGAAATTGCCTCAAATTGTTTTTATGTTGTAGAATTATCCATATAATATCTACATGCGATTGATTTTGTCCATTAAGGCACAAAATCATTAGAAACAAAACTATGAACAACCTTTTTCTCTACTCAATCGTGTTCTCTCTTGGTCTCGTTTCTTTCATCACATGTTTTGCAGCTGAGTTCAAGAGAACAAAGGTACGAAGTAAAACCTAAGTTTCATTAAAAATCGCTTTTCGTATTTCTTAATCGAAGAAATCGAACCAAGTTTTGTGAAAAATTCATGTGTTTAGAAAGAAGATATTCGATGGGACACAAAGAAGAACTGTTATGTACCGGGAAGCCATGCGTTTGGGCTTGGATCAGCAGCTATTCTTTGTTTCTGTCTTGCTCAGATCGTTGGAAACATAGTTGTGTTTCGAAATCACAAAACAAGAATCAAAACAGAACATGGTTACAAGATTACTGATCTTACTTTACCCACTGTTCTATTGCTGCTTTCCTGGTAATATATTTTACTCTCTTTTGTTTTTGTTTTTGTTTTTTCTTTAACTTAAAAGGTAAAAAAAATGCAAAGAATCCCCAAAAACAGCTATAACAAGGGGGGATTTCAAAAATTCTCTAGAACTATCTTATTGAATTTGTATATGGTAATCTAAAATAAGGGTGGGTGGGTTCGGTTTGGTTTTTCCGGATTACGGCTTTATAAAAACCGAAACTCAATAAAACCATTTGTAATCGGTTTGTGTGATTTAATTCCGGTTTGGATGGGTTTGATTTTACCAAAATAATTTAAAAAATAATAAATATGTGACGACTTAGGTAATACTATATTTTAAGTAGTATATTTATATTTATTATTAGTATATATAATTAAGAATACAAAATTTGAAGAAACATGGGGACTTTGATTTACACTAAAATTGGTTTTCGCTAGGCTTATTGGGGTTTAAATAGTAAAAGAGACCAATCGGTTTAAGTTGGTTTCCGGTTACCGTTTTTGACCCGCCTCTTTAAGATTTTCTAAACATTAATAAGAACAAGTGATGGAACTTAGAAGTTGTATAAAGCTAAAGAAAAGATTTACTTCTTTTCATCCTCTCATTCTTTTGGTTTCTTTGCCTATTATGTGTCAGGTCGAATTTTGTGGTAGTGGTTTTGATTCTTAGTACTGCAATAAGCATGAGCCGAGCTCAAGCTTATGGAGAAGGATGGCTCGAGGAAGATTGTTACCTGGTCAAAGATGGTGTCTATGCAGCTTCAGGCTGCTTAGCCATCCTTGGACTTGGAGCCTTGACCATATCAGCCACAAAGTTCCAAGTAAAGAAGCAACAACAACGACTTGTACAAGTCGTAATCAAAGACCAAAACCAAGAACAAGAAAGATCAAAAGAAGAACAAAACCATAATGATCAACACCAAACGAACAAGTCAGAAACTGTCATTCACTTGGTGGAAGAAGTGTCTTCCACTACTAATATAAGCCGAATATAATTAGATAATGAAAAAAGGGAAAACTACGGATATATTATTATTGAAAAAGTTGTATATAATTGATTATAATGTGCACTTATATTGGAAATGTTGAGTGGACATATTCCATCAAACCACTTACATAGGATACCAATCAAAAAGTGTTGTGATATAGTTTCAACTTGTGTTTAATTTATTTATACATTGTGCTATTCTCTTTATCTCAAACCTATGACTGATCACAATCATAACCCCACAAACCAAAACCAATGGTCTACATAACTCTTGACTAATCTAAGTTTATAACAACGACATGGATAATTAAGAAAAAGAAGACTTTACACGTGTGATAGATGACCTATTCAGATATTAAGTCAAACCCCAAAATTGGAATAGAGAAAACAGAACATGGAACTAGAAAAAACAGTAAAGATTGTTCATATGTGTGGAGACATTTTTAGAAATTTCTACAAGAAAAAAAGAAAAGAGAAACAACATTCTCTAAAAAATTCTTTGTAAAAAAGCTAAGTTCATGAGACAAAAAAGAAACACAACACATGAACTTGTCAGTGATATGTTTTTTTTTTTTTTTTTTTTTTTGCTAAATGAGTCAGTGATATGTGCCACAAAGATTTCGACTCAAAGAAAATTGTTTTAACACCAAAACAGAGAATCATATGTTGAAACTGAATGGTGGTTGTTGTACTAGAGGCCACTTTGTATGTAATTATGAATTTCCTGAAAAAGATCAATGAAGATACATGACCATTGAATCGTCACTCAATTATATAAATTTCAAAACTTTCAAGTTGATAGCAGAGGAAAAGATTTTGTGTAACAAACCTCAGAATAGTCCAAAGGTCTCTCAATAGGGCCAAATGGATGGTAAGGTCTCTCAATAGGGTCTAACGGATTGCGTGCAGTTTCATCTTTTTGATTATTGTTTCTGGAAGGACCCCAAAGTTTGTAATTCTTAAAGTTCTGATTCACTGTCTCAGAATTATATCTTCTGAATATCTATAACCAAAACACAAGTAAAATTAGCTTTTAGTTGGCTATTCAAGTAACATCATGTAATCAAACACAGATATGTAACAAAGAGAGAATAAGATTTACCGGTGGTACGGTGGTAAAAAAGCTTTCAGATGGGTTTGTTGGAGTAAGCATTGGCTCAGAGGCATTGCATATAGGAGCTTGATTAAGTAAACCGTAATTAGGCAAAGACCGAGGATTATAGTAATTTGAACCGAGAAATTGTGGTTGAGCAAACAGATTTGAACCGGGAAATTGTGGTTGAGAAAGCGGATTTGAAGCAATGAGTAATCTATCATTGACTAATCTATTAATCGAGGAAGCCTCAGAATCCTTAGTAGCTTGCGGTTTTTCGGATTTTTCGAGGTTTTCATTGGAGAGAAGTGGAACTTTCTGGTGTAACTTAGTTCCTTTTGGTGAAAAACCGTAACCGTAACGCGTAGAGTGAGGCTTAACTAGTATACTCTGCAAAATCAATGACACACATAAAACAAGAAAGTTTGAGTTTTTAGCCAAGAAAATCATCAAATTAAGGTGAATAATCATGTTTCTGTCTCAAAGTTCGAAAAATTGATACACTTTTAAACACACAAAAAACGAACCTTTAGATGAATTCCGTTGAAAATAATGTATTCGAAAACTAGATTAGAAGGCATAATATGAAATCCGTTATTGCCTCTTTCTTCAGTACCATAACATCTAACTGCACAACACAAACATTCAAACAAACAAAAAAATGGAAATTTTTACTCTAAATTCATCGAAAGATTGTGCAACAAGAAACGTGGAAACAGAAAAAGAACAAATTCAAGAAAAGGGTTACTTGAAGGGTTTCGAAACGGTACCGTTTAGGAGAACTAGAATCCAGTCTTGAAGATTGACGTAATAGAGAAGACCACTGTAACGTAAATCGCAGTTAGAAATCAGAGTGACGTAGTTTCCTATGAACGATTCGAGTTGAATTTGCTGATGAGGTAAAGAAGATGATGATGATAAACATTGCGAATTCTCAGTCTCCATGATTCGATTCTTCAGAAGAACAGATTAGTGAGAAGATTTTTGGGGAAGAAGAGGGGAATTTAGCCGATTAGGGTTCTTCGTTCTGTCTCTTTGGTTGCAAAATTGTTAAATTTGAAATATTGCTTAAACTTTTGTTTAGATCGAATTTGTGAGATTTATAGGGAAAAAGCTAAAAAGGAATGGGTGCCGTTTTAGCGGTTGCTTCATTTTTGGGCCTATATGGGCCGTGAACTAGAGACGTCTATTCTATGGGCTTTTCTATGGCCCATATGTTTCTATGGCCCATATGTTAGACAAAAGATTTGTGAATTGTTAATGTAACTTTTCTCATAATTTAAAATAAAATAATAATAAATTTAAATGATTAAAAAAATCAAACCAAACCAAGTACGTGATTAAACAAATGTTGGTGGAGTTATTTATTTTTTGCATAGCTTTAATTTAATGAATATTCATTGCGACTAAGCTGGGTGGTTATAACTTAATTAAGGTAAATGAAAATTCTCTCCATGACAAAATAGATCATGTATTGGAACTTTTAGTGTGTATATCACAACAACAACTACTCTTTTTTTTCTTTTTCTCATGCATGTGTGCGATTTCGGGTTTTCTAGTTAATTAATCTAACTACAGAACTTGTGTTAGTATTTTAGAGGCTCAACGGATGGCTCTACGAGCTCGTAGAGAGACAAATCTGATAAGAACTACTTTATGCTTGATTTATACTTCATGTCACTATAAATTACATTCTCTATATGTCGTGGTAACACTAACACCTATGTATTTGAGAGCTACTTAAGCTTTATTCATATTTCATATACTGCCTATGCTGATAAAGAAAAAGAATGTTACTAATGAATAAAGAATGTGACAAAAAAACAAACAAACTATAGTATCAATATATAAAGAAATACTACTAAAAATAAACTCTATACCGTGAAAAGAGAATTAAAAAAAAAAACACATACAACAATATATATGAATCTATAATATATAAAAGTTGAAACTATTAGCTTTTGAGACCGTCCACATAGGATTTAAATCAACCAATCAGTATTAGACTGTCATTAATTAATTTTTTCCAATTCATATTTAAATGTTTTTTTTTTTAAATTGATAATGCCAATCATAAAGCTACATGTCCTTTTTCAATATTTATTTTTCTTTTAAAAATCGATATTTCTTTTCTTTCAATATTTTCTTTTCATTTAAAAATCGATATTTTTTTTTAATATTTCTTAAAAAAATGAAATAATAACAATTAAATAGTAGATTAATAATAATAGGAGCTCATATTTTCTACACTAAGTTTCAGTATCCAATTAATATAAAAAATGATAAGTACTACTAAACATGGAAAAAAAATCGGGATTAGTTCCTATTATTTTTGGAAAAAAGAAATTCAAAAGTTCCTAATACTATTGGGAGAAGAAAATTAATTCTCGGTTCTATGTAAGCACTTCATCCCCACATCTTCTTTCTAGCATGAATTTATGCAGTCAATCTTGATCCAAGCATTCATTACGGCAAACCGAATAGGCTACTATAAGGAAAAGAACAAACCCGGTAAAATCTACAAGATAAATAAAAAATTTAGCCATTAATAACAAGACAAGCTACATGGTGTCTTCTCACAATTTTTTATCCAATTCACCTGCTAGGAAAGTTGTATAAGGTTGTCGATGGTGGCCACTTGATTGAAAGACAAAAGTTTAGAATTCGTTCATTTGCAGAATTTGAAGAAATAGTCAACATGAACAAAGACCTATATGGTAAATATTATTTGTTTATATCTAGCTATTATTATGATACCACCATAAACTAACTTAGAACATGTTTCACCTAGCTACCGTTGGAAAAATAATCCTTATCAAACATAGGATTTAAAAACAAAATTATATTGGTCCACATCAACATTTACATTGATCGGATAAATTAGGAAACATTCTTAATTGTAATATAGTTTTGATAATATGAAATAGCATAGGAGAAAAGGAAACTAGACATGATTTTCTATTAAATATAACAAAATATTTAACTTTTTTTTGTCAACCAAACTATTATTTAAAAGGTGTCATTACATTTGGTTATCCAACTTGGCGGAGTGAAAAATACGGAAAGAAATAATATATTTTAAAAATATATTTTCTTAAATCTAAAGTTTTAACAATATATTTTAAAAATATATTGAGAAGGTGGAAGAATGAGTTTACACACAAAAATATGGAAATAAAGATAGTCAGAAGTTGAATTGTGGTAACAATTATTCAGTTGTTATAATATATTTTGACAATGAATAAAATATTAACTATTTTTGTCCTTTATAGTTGGATTCATATTATGAGTTTGACTATTTTTTTTTCAAGATATTAACTTCTATTTTTTAAACAAATAGTGTAAGTTAAATTTTTTTTTTAATCGTTAATAGAAAACTTCTATTTATTTTAAGTTTTATTTTATTTTTCTTACAAAATTTTCCATATAAGAAAATAAATATATCATTAAAAAGGTAAAGTATAATCTATGTATGATTAAAGCTAATAACAAATTGGAATCATTGAATTTTACTTGATAATATTAACATCAAATAGCGTCAAATTTTATTAGTGAAAAAAGTTGAACCTACTTGATTAAAGCTAAAAACAATTTGGAATCATTGAATTTTACTTGATAATCTTAACATCAAATAGTGTCAAAATTTATTAGTGAAAAGTTGAACCTACATGATGTTAAGATACTCTACATAGAATTTAAATAACCAATAATTATAGTCCATATCAAAATTGAGAATTAAGTTAATTTTTTCTATTGTGAATAGAAAATTTCTAATTTTTAAAAGTATTTAGTATAAGTTAATTTTATTTTTGTTGTTTTTTCCAGTTCAGTTTGAAATTTTTTTATAAGCTTTTCTATCTAATTCTTAAAGGGTAAAATAGAATATATGGATATTAAAGCTAAAAAATAATGGAAACATTGAATTTTATTTGACAATCGTAACATCAATTAGTGCCAAATGTTATTACCATCCTAGAAAGCAAGCATGATGAAAAATTTAATGGTTTGAAGTTGAAATTAGAGAATGATAGTTGAGAAATTGCTGATATGGTAAAGATGACAATATGTGGATGCGCAAACATGTCAAACTACAAATGCTAGAATTTTGTTGTCACAACTAATAAAGGTAAAAAATATTTTCTCAACAAAAAGGGTAAAATAATAGAAAAATGTATATTAATCAATTTGTGTTTACATGCTTTTAATATTTAGTTTTAGTGGGATAGAATTAACCAAAAATATATGGATTTCGTCTTGCATACTTTACTATTTGAATCACAGACTTCGTGAATTATTGCCAAATATACAGAAGGGATCATGAAATATCATTTATAATTAGTATTTATCATAAATTACTAACCGATACAAATTACTATTTATGGTAAAGTAATTAATTAATTATATATGATATTTTCATCTTTTTACCATTGCACTTTTGCATTCGTATACGTCGATGTATATATCACTTAAAAATTAGCAAATCCAAATATATATTAGACTCATCGATAAAATAAACCCACGCGTAGCCGTCCACATATGATTCAAATCAATCAATTGTGTTGCTATGTCAAATATTCAAATTAGGAAAGTTTCTTAGAGTTGTTAAATAGAAAATAATTTATCAAACAAGAAAATCTATTACAATTAGTATTCAAAAAATTATTAAAAAGGAAATATATGTATTATGATAAGTAGAAAATATTCTTTTTCTATTCGATTATTACAGAAGATATGTGTTGCCCGAATTTATATATATATATATATTTTTTTTTTTTGCTTTATCGATTCAATACAAAACTAATTTTACAGCTTTCATCTTTTTTAGGTTTGATCTTATGTTCTAATGTTTCTAACGATTTTTTTGTTGGTGTTTATTTTTTCTTCATTCGTTTGTTCGTTGCTTTTGCTAATACACCTAAGATATACTCGCTCTGTTTTCAAATACTTAATGTTTTAGAATTTTTTTTTTTTTTTAAAGATTGATGTTTTACATTTTTATGCAGTTTTAATGAAGTAATGAAGATGAATTGTGAATTTCAAGACATATTAATTGATTTTATTGAATTACTATTGGTTAAAAGTTACAAAAAGTTGTTTAGCACAAAAAATAATACATTTAAATTTACAATTTAATATATTTTTTTAATGTGTAAAAACTTTAGAAAATCAATTATGTAAAAACAGATGAAATAGTTTTCTTCTCAATTTTAATTATTTGTTCTGGGTTTATTTTTGTTTTTGTAAGTTTTTTCAAAAAGTCTTATCTATCGAATATAATAAAAACATCGATTCTAACAAAAACCTAGCTGGTAACTTTTCTTTAGTGTTACTTTCTTTTTGTAGATGGTGAAATACTTTTTAGTTTTGCAAGTTTTTTCTTTATAACATGAGGTGTGAATTTGTTTTTTTATTTTTTCTTCGTTTTCCATTGTTCCTCATATATTTGCTATTAATTGACATAATTTCTCATATTCTCTATTGTTACACAATCTCTCATATACTATTGTTGCGCCATTATTATTACATTCAAACTTAGCTCTATGGATATAGAGTTTCAAGCTTCTTTTGAGCTTAACAGCCTATGTTCAAGCTTCTAAGGTTTAAATTTTTACTTTTTTTTGTTTTAGCTACAAATAATTTTATTGTAACGTAAAGATTACTGTTTTTCATGTGAAATCATAATATTTTGAAACCAACAACTATATTCCATATCAACATTTAAAATTTTGTAAATTTTTTTTTGTTTATAGAGAACTTTTATTTTTGTAAAGCATTTATGTTTTTTTTGCTTTAGCTATACATAATTTTGTTGTAACGTAGACATTACTTTGTGCTAAATGTGAAATCAAAATATTTTGAAACCAACAACTATTGTTTATATCAACATTTAAAATTATGGTAATTTTTTTTGTTTATAGAGAACTTTTATTTTTGTAAAGCATTTATGACAAGTTAATTTTCCTTTTTAATAAAAAATTTCTGTTTTTTTAAGTTCAGTTTTTTCTATTTTTACAAGTTTTTCCATTTAATTCTTAAAAGGGTAAAATAAAATATATGGATAATTGGATATTAAAACTACAAGCAAATTAAAAACATTGAATTTTACATGATAATCCTAACATTAAAGATCATCAAATTTTATTAGTAAATTTATTTTCTTTTAAAGCTACTGGCAACCTATAAAACAAATTTGATAACAAATTTAATGGTTTGAAGCTAAAGGTGGAGAATAATAACAGAGTTGAGAGATTGTTAATATGGTTAAAGAAGAGAATATGGTGGATGAGCAAACATGTTATACTACAAATGCTAGAATTTTGTTGTCGTAAGAAAGATAAAATAATAGAATTTGTTTTACATTGATTGATTGATGTCTACATTGTGCTTTAATAATTAGTTCCAGTGAGATAAAATTAGCCAGATATCAATAGATTTAGTCTAGTATATCTTTAGTATTTGAATTAGAGACTCAATGGATTGTTGTCAAAGAAAAAAAGGATCATGAGAGGTAATTTAGAGTTTGAGAGTAAAACAGAGAGAGTATAATATACCTAAAAATCAGTTGGACCACGTACTAGATTGGCTTTGTGTGTGGTTATATCATCAAAGTGTATCTGAAACACTAATAATCATCAATAACTTTTCAAATTGAAATGTCTTTGATGGATTTTGGACAAATGGTAGTAGTTGAAAATATTCAATAAAGCTAATCTTCTATGAGAAAGTAAAATTTAAGTATCATGAGTTTGGATTAAAACTCCACATATTTGAAGTAATTAAACTGGGTTCTTCTAATAATTTTAAATTTTATAGTCGATTAAATAAATATGTTTGACAAACTGTTTTTGAAGAACTACAAAATTAGTTAAATGTAGAACAATTATATAATTATCAATTAATTTTAAACATATAAATCTACAAATGATCTCATTTGACTTTTGTCTAGGGAATATATTGAGAGTAGAATGTTTATAGCCTAGATGAAAAAACAGAGAATCCGAAGATGCCTACCAACTAACTTCAATAAAGTGTGGATTGAACAAAAATAAATTAACGATAATTCATAAATTAATTATCTAATTCTCTACGATTGCTTCATTTTCTTACCATTATATTTTTGCATCCGTATATGTCAATACCTGCTAATTTAAAAATTAGTAAATCCAAATTTATATTAAACTCATCGATAAAACAAACCCACGCATAGCGTGGGTATAAAATCTAGTCTATACTACATAAAAGTTGAAGCTATAAGCTCCTAAAAGCGTCCACCTAGAATTTAATTCAACCTATAGTGACATGACACGTCAAATATTTAGAATTATGTTAATTTTGTTTTTGTTGATAATAATTGAAAAATAAGACATGATTTCTTTATATCATTAGCTCATAATTCCAAGTAATTTCTAAATTTTTGTGGATTTAATTTCCTATTTCAACTTTAGATTAGGAAATTTCTTTAATTTAAAAGTCTTAAATATTTTAAAAAAGGTTATTATTTCAAATTTACGAAAAAATTCGGAAAAATATAGATATCTTATTATAAAGGCAAAATTAATATCACATTCTAATCAATTATTATCCTAATAGAATAGGATATTACATTTATTCTCAATTAACTACAAAAGAGATTAGGAAAAATTCACAACGATCCACAAAAAAATAATATAATTACAATAGAGATTAGGAAATTTTACAAGAAACTCAAAAAGATGGAATGTAATAAAGGTGAAGCTAGAAGGACAATTGATATTGCAGAGAAGAACTTTTATAGTGATATAGAATGATTACGTTGGAGCGAAAAAAAATCATTAACAATAGTAAGAATTAGTATCATAAGATTGATGGTTCAAACAATTATTGATAATGATCAATGTTTATATCTCTGCATCAAAGAACGGAGAAGGAGAAGCTGATTGGTATTGAGTTCTCGGTGTTGATCCTTTAACTGATGATGAAACAATGAATTTTTTTCAACTCTTTTACTTCATTCGGACAAGAACGATTGTAAAAGCGCAGAAGATGCGTTTAAGTTGGTTTTAGAGTATTATCAAAAAAGAAAAAAAGTGCTTGAATTTAGAATTATGGTGTTTGTTGTCTGCTAAGCTAAGAGAATGTGTTTATGATCATAAGAGACTATAAGCTCTTAAAGGCGTCCACATAGTATTTAAATCAACCTATAGTGACATGCCATGTCAAATATTTAGAATAATGTTAATTTTGTTTTTGTTGATAATAATTGAAAAATAAGACATGATTTCCTTATATCATTAGCTCATAATTCCAAGTAATTTTCAAATTTTTTGTGGATTTAATTTCTTATTTCAACTTTAGATTAGGAAATTTTCTTAATTTAAAAGTCTTAAATATTAAAAAAACGTTATTACTTCAAGTTTAGGAAAAATTTAGGAAAAATATAGATATTTTGTTATAAAGGCAAAATTAATATCACATTCTAATCAATTATTATCCCAATAGAATAGGATATTACATTCATTCTCAATTAACTACAAAAGAGATTAGGAAAAATTCCCAACGATCCACAAAAAATAATATAATTACAATAGAGATTATGAAATTTTAAGAAACTGAAAAAGATGGAATGTAATATATGCGAGTCATGCTTTTTTTTATACGGTATTGTTCTATCTTATGATATATCGACACAAGTTTATTGTTTTATTACATGTATCAAGTAAAGTATTTGTTTCATCGCGCGATGATTTATTTGCTTTGTTTGATGGATTTTACGATTAATAGGGTCACATATACTTCTAATTATTTGAGACGAGGTTTGTCTAAGCATGTGATGTTATTTAGATGATCTTCAAGTTCCGTAATTAGTTAGCCATCAAATTATTCATCAAATCTTTCTTCATAATATATTTTGTTCTTTAAGACAATAACATCTCCTTACATCGCAGGAAAATGAGACCTTAGAAACGAGGTTTTACACAAAGGATGTATGAAATTAAATAGAATACATAATAGATAGATTTTTTTTTCTATGATACTCAATTTTTTTTGTACTGAAATTGATTTGTGTACTAAAGCAAGATCCGCATAAAGAAGCATATGCAAGTTCATTCATAAACCTTTTTGACTTTGGTTTCTGAATATATGCAATTTTGAAGTTCGTGTTGTTTTTTTTTTTTTTTTTTTTGGATTTTACAAGGAGCAAATACATTTTTCTCCCACCACAGTCTATCTCAGAAACTACATTTTAAGGAAGTCATTTTGGAACAACATTGTGTTATGTCTATTTAGATTTTGTTTTAAACGACTTTCTACTACTAAGTATGAATAGTAGTTAACTATAATTTTGTGTAGCCATTTGAACATGGAAATTGAAGGTACATGTGTGTACAAAAATGAGAACTTTGGAAAAAATTCTCTTGAAAGACGATGAAAGAAGAAGATTCTTAATTGTCATCAACTTTTTACAAATATAAAAAAAATTAGTGATGAAGAGGAACTGAGAGAACTTTTGGATAAACATTTAGCCCATGATTATTTAAAAACAAACTGTTGAATTTCCAGCAAATTGCAGATTGTAAAAGAGTGACATGCTGCTCAAGATGAGCTGCCAAAGAGAAGTGTCTTCGTGCTTTCAAACTACAGTGAGAATATGGTAGAGAACGGTACGGTCTCCTTTACTGATGAAAGAAAGTGCACACTCTCTTCAGCTCTTAACACATCAGCAAGGTAAAATTGACATATGACATTAAAAAAAAATTGAAACAAAACCTAGACGATGTTTTAATTAGCGTCTACTCTCTTCATCTTCTCATGTACAGTTTCTTTTTTACCATCGCTTCTTCGACAAAACCTAAACGGCTAAACGAGCGTCTCCTCTCTTCATCTTCAACTTTTTTGGTGTGAGTTATGGATCATAGAATCAAAGCTCGATTAACGATATATGTTTCTCTATCAAATTCCCAAGATCAAGAATATCATATTCCTAGAAATCTTAATAATCCTCTGAAGATCAAAGACATCAAAAGCAAAGATCAAAGACATCAAAAGCAAAGATCAAAGCGATATCTGTTTTAGTATGAATCATGTGATTTGTGAGTTTATGAATTGTCTCAAGATTATGCTGAGTGATGGTTTTGTTTTCTAATATTCAGGGGAGTAGCAGCTCGTGCTCTGCATCTTTCAAGAGGGGTGGAGAAACCAAGTGGAAGAGTTACGTATGTGCTTTTCCTTAAAGGTCTGACCATATTCAGATGTACTTATATTGACAAATTCTTCTGAAACCCAAAATTCACAACGGACAGACCTTGGCTTAGTGAGGATAATTCAGAGAAGGAAAACTACAGTGAAGAGATTTGAGAACGATAACCTCTTTCCCTCCGAAGAATTAGTGCGAATTTCTTGAAAATCCCAATAGCAAAGAAGAGAATGAAAGTTTCACAACAGTAACGAGAAGAAAAAAACAAGAAAACAAACGATTGCATATTAAAATAAGATTTGTTATTGTTTTTGTTATTTGTTTCTAACCACCGTAATCATGACTATTTTCTAATTAGTGATTATGTAAAATTGCATACCAAATAAGAGATTACATATAAATATTATTATAATAAGTCATTTTTTCCCTTCCTTCAAATACATTATATGGTTAATATCACTGATTTTGTAAGATGATATTCTTTCGAAAACATAAAAGATATTTATTTTATTAAAATTGAATTCATTATTGATTTATAACACTACATTAGTTTTTAGATAATATGACGGCAATCACCAAAGCAATTTCTGACTTATTTTCCATATTAGAAATAGTTTTAGAGAGTTCTGGATTAATTTTAGCACCTTTGTCTTCTGACAACGAGTCATCACACGTAAATTCATTTGTCATTACACTTGATAGATGAATACCTAACTCATGAGTGTCTTTGGCTGCCAAAGCTTTAAGGGCCTCATCAGCAACAAAAATTGTTTGGTCGTACATTTCACAACATGTAGCATAGATACTCTTGATGAAATGACCTACCGCACTTTTCTCGAGTGATTTAAATTCTTTCAATGTGTCTGAAGCATCTCGTTGCACATCACCGATCAAAATCTTTATAACACCAGAATTGTCCAATGTTTTTGTTGCAGAAGTCGATTTAAAGAAGTTAAAGCAGAAAGAAGGATTCTTTACTTGTGAGCAGATGGTGCTGACCTCACTCTTTGCTATTTTTATATTGAATCTTCCATATGATGAGGCAACAAAAAACATAAAGATTACTAAAGAAACCAAGAAAAAATTGTTTTTGGCATACACAACCATATTTATTTCTATGTTTTTAATATGAAGATTGTGTTTTTTTGTTGGTAGAAAGATTTGAGTATTGTTAAAAGATTTATTACATAGGCTGAGGTAAAACTTATCTACAATAAATAAAATGATAATAACATTAATTTTTTGGTCAATAATTATAATTATGTACCATAATAAGCTATTAAGTCAATACTAACATTATGTTAATGCATTTAATTAATTTCTTATTTTCTATAATAGCATGGTCAAAATATCCAATATTTTGTTTTTTGGTAATAAGATGGTCAAAGCATTCAATAATAATCAGAGAAATAGCCGAAGTCCCAACTGTAGAAGTTAAAATGGCGGGTGATGATGATGCTCGATTTCAAGAATTCTTAGTTCGACACAGAAAAATCAAAGACCGGGAAGCTCATATTGAACTTCGAAATGCATTAATTGAACATTTGTGGTCCGAATATACTAATTCTGAAAATTAGTATGATGTAATTTATTTTACTGTTTTAATTTATAGTACGATGTAAAATTTTCACTATTTTTAATTTATCGACTGTAATTTTATTTTTAAGTTACAATTACTATGTTATAAGAATAATTAATATACATCAAAATTATTAAAAAAATAAAAAAAATTTAATATTTAATAATATAATAATAAAGAATATATTTTTTTATTGTGGAATTTGGTGTTATGGTGGGATATGAAAAAAAGATAAAACTGTATAACACCAAGTGCGATTTTAACACCAACCAAATTTGGTGTTTGTGGTTGGAGTTGCTCTAAGCTATTTATCCTCAGTATCACAAAATAATCCCCCACTTCACACGAAAAAACAACCCTACACTCTTCTTCGTTTCTCTTCGCAATCCGATTTCCCTCTCTGGCCCAATTTAACCAAGAACAAAATGATCCTCCAGAAGATATGCTTTGCGACGACCAAAGTTGAGGAAAACAATTACATAGGAAAATAAAAAATATCATCTTCTACTTCTTCTTCCAAGAGGGGTTAATTCGAAGCGGCCCTTTTGTAGTAGTCATAACCATGGGTTCTCAGGTACTCGGAAAAACTGGTCGATTTCAGTTTCGGAATTACCTAGACAGACCTTTAGAAGATTTGGACATTACTACGATTGTTATAATTTGAATCAGTCACATTTGATTTGGGTCAGAAACTGAATACTCGTGGTGCAGGAAATCAATCAACCTGTGTGAGAGTTGCTTCTTCATTTCTTGGAATATCCTTTCTTTTAGTTCTCTGATTGTTTCCATCATCATTTCTTTCAAATCTATAATCTAGGGGTGGGTTATTCAAATCAGTTTCATTTTTTTACAATAAAATGAAACTGATTTCGTTTCATTTAGAGACGAAGTCAAAGACAGTTTCGTTTTCATCATCTATCATTTTGTTCCCTTATGATATATCATAATGTCTTCTTCCTTGACAAATTCTCTCCCTCCAGTGGCAATGGAGATGTAAGTAAGAAGATCACACTGGGGATCTTGGAATTCTTTTGGAGACAAATATCAGGCTACGTGGTCGGATGTTAGTGTGCTTCTTGCTGGTGCTATATAGTCGGTGAATTCTGGACTATGATTCCTAGTGCTACAGCTCAGACTGTGGAGACTATGATTGTCGGACGTTTGCTTGCAGGAATTGGAATCGCAATTTCAACAGCGATTCTACCACTTTACATATCTTAGGTTGTTTCAACACTTAGTATCATAATTTTGCACATTTAACTTACCATTTTCAGTTATTTTTCTAGTATATGTTATGTTGTGATAATGAATAAAATCCTCGGATCTGTGAACCAGTTGTTCATAGAGGTGGGCAAAAATACCAAATCCAACCGACCAGAACCGCACCGTAATTAGGTGCTTTGGTTTGGTTTTGGTTTTACCTATAAACCCGTTTGGTTGCTATTTTAAAACTATTTTGGTTTCGGTTTCGTTTCGGTTTAAAACCGTAAAACCATCAAGTTTTCGGTTTCGTTTCGGTTTAAAACCGTAAAACCATCAAGTTTTCGGTTTTCTTTTGAAAGTATTATTATTATTATTATTAGTATTGTAGTTTTTTAAGGACTTAAGATTTATTAGGTACTTAGGTTACGATATTTTCTAATAAGTAAAACCTAATTTATTATATTTAGAATGTTTAGCTTTACTGTTTATTTGATTTGGTTTGATTTGGATCTTGTTATTTAGTTTTTTTAATGATGATTTATTCATATTTATTTAAACTTTTTGATAAGTTTGGTTTATATATTGTTTTTCTTTCTAATATTATGAAATAAACCGAAACCAATCCGAACCGTAATTTAAACGATTTATAAATGGGTTGAGTTTTTATAAAACTGATAAACCAAAAAACCGAAGAAACCAAACCGTAACCAAACCGAAATACAATGGTTTATATATGGTTTAGTTTTCGTAAAACCGATAAACCAAAAAACCGAAGAAACCGAATCGTAACCGAACCGAAAACCGTAATTGCCCACCCCTAGTTGTTCATATGTATAGGAATACTTGCAACATTGATAGCGGAATTACCCCTTCCTCTATGGTATGTGAATCCTTTTATATCCATCCAAAAGATATTTTTCTTCTTTTCGTTGTATATTGTGGTAATATACATTTCCATCTGACAATTTTCTAGGTGGGGGACGAAGTTTAATGTTGTGGTTAATTAGTCCCATAGATTTAGAGTTATCATGTTCTGAGATCATTGTAAACATGAACACCTTCAATATAACAATTTTGAGTTTTTTGTTTCAAAATCCAAAAAGAAGCTCCATGTTTTATGTTTAGTCTCGACAAAGAATTACCGGATTGGTATCTTCATACAGCTCTAAAAGGGGACGAAATGGGCTTGGAGATACAATTATCTCGACAAGGTCATGCTATGACACTTTCATTTTCTCTGTTTCTAACATTTAGCCTCGGTGATTTAATCAACATAACTCAAACTGGGAAATAGGATCGACCAAAGAGGAAGCACATGGGATACCTCCGGGCTTAGAGGCGCTGTTTTTGCAGGAATCTTGAAGGTCTTTTTTCTCTTGAAACATTGGGAATCATGAAGGCTAAGCGGTATGTGAAATCATTGTTCAGAGAATTTGAAATCGTTGAATGCGTATGTTTCTCGATCAATAGAGAAGAGAAAGGATGAATGATTTTGGTTGCAAAATGGACCAAGCTTGAAACTTTGATATCAAAGATGGAGTTTGTACTTTTGTTTGCCATTATAGTAGACGTGCAACTCATTTTGGAGATTCTTATAAATTTGTGGCGTGTTTATAATCTTGGTGTTAGTCCTTTTGTGAAATAATTTGGTTGTCACAAGTGTGAACAGAGATTCATCTCTCCTAACTTTGATTGAGAATTTCTTTCCGATTGTATATGGAGAGTAGCTTTGGCGTATTTGATCTGGGTGGCGATGATAAAGATCTCTTTGGCTGAAATCACAAGACATAACATAACATAACTTATGTTTAGTCGAATCCTAAACATATGGGCGAATCCTAAACATTTGGGCGTTAACTGCATTGTTATGTTTTATGCTAAAAAAAGGTTACAATTATTTGAATAATACTCAACGGTAAATGCGATACAGCAATGATTGCCATAAGTTTTAAACACACCAATGACTTAAGGAAAATCAAAATAAACCGAAAGTAAATGGGATGCCGGTAGAGTTGATCCATGCGTTACCGTGTATGAACGGACCGACGGTGAATTTGGCTGCCTCTGCTGCGCTTTTGATGTGTCTATAACCGGGCCATTTGACCCGGTTCGTCACGTCCGCACCGGGTCCTGTATTCATATACTCACCATAATATAACTTGTCAAGTCTAGCCGTCTTGTTCCATTCCAACCATCCGGCGGGATCTATCAAGTCGTCGATGAACGAATTTATCAAAATTGTTCTAGAATATAGTCCCCATGGTCTACCTAAATATGCCTTGAAGTTTTTTTTCACATGGACCAAATCAGGTGCAGCCAAGATTCGACAGTTAATCAATGAAATCCCAGTAAAGAATTTTGGTGTATTGCGGTTTTGAGCGGTGAATACGATTTTTTGCTCCTTAATTGGTTTACGAGCGTAAAGATCACACTTCTGAAACACAACGATTGCATCACCACATATAAAATCGATCGTACCAAATATTTGGCATTCTCGATAAAACTGTTCCTCTGAATGGACATATAGCGTGTCTTGATAACCTTCGAACGAACATAGGTAAAAAGCGGAGTGACGAGAATTACTTCGCAATGCCACAGCCTGCTCTTTCTCTGGTCCGGCAAAGTTCACAAAAGATATTTTTAGCGATGAAATCGGCACCGGCCACCCCTACATAAATTTTTTTGTCAAATTAATACTCTTTAATTACAACAAAAATCATTTGGATTTTATTTAACCTCAAAATGTTTCCAAATGTACTACCCATTAAACTATAATTATTAATAATATTTCGAGAATATGTCAAAATAGATGGAGATGACAACCAGTGTAACTAAAGATCACCGGTACCAGCTCCAAGAACTCATCGTATTTTGAGTGGACTCTTTAATGGGCTCAAAAGTTGGGCTTCACCTTTAGTCTTTTCTCAAGTTTACGTTTTAAATATGCAGTATTAGTTATATTTGAATAAGACTTTTTACAGCAGTTTGACTCTTTGTAATCATGGAATTCTTTCAATTATAATACAAACATTCAACGTTAAAAAAAAAAAAAAAGATGGAGATGAGTTAAACTAGTGTACCAAATCACTATTTTACCAAACCATTTTAAAAGCTTTATATTTTCATTGAGATTTTTGTTTGATTGATTATTTAAGAATAGTTATTGCAAATAATATCCCATTTAACATTGTAAAATCAAGAGAATTAAAAGTAATTTAATAATTAAAAAAAGACTAACCAACAGTAGCTGTATAAAATGTACCCCATCCACCAACGTGACTACGATTTCCTTTGATGATTGTTTTTCCGATGCCATCTCCGACAAACATTATCATTGTCTTCGTCTTTGGTATTTCCACGTACTCGTAATATTCCCCAGCTTTTATATAAATCGTAAATCTATATCCAAAATTTGGTATTAATATCAAACCTATAAATAACTTGGAGAATGTAGAATGGTGCAATTTTCATTTTTAAAATTTTATCATTTAAATTATTACTCGCGAAATAGCAACTAAACGATAAAATAAGTGTGTCAACATACGTATATGATTAGTTAAAAAATTAATTCTTCAACCCAACACCACCAATTACTATCAATAGTACTAAACAAAACAAAAATTAGTATACCAATATTTGTAAAGAGAGATAGAATTCAAATGCTAATGTTGATGTTTTTAATTACTATGTTGGGTTAGAAATTATGTACCTTGTTTTGCTCAAGTTAGGAGCGGCCGAGACGGCGGAACTAATGGTTTTAAAGTCTCTGGTACCATCTTTTGCCACCGTGAGATTGAACTTAATCTCTCGAACCGCAGCCTGAAGGAGACTCTTGTCATTCTTTGAAACCCAATTCGGAAACTTAACGTCTACATCATAAGCTTCCGGAGAATGTTTAGTTTGTGGTAGCTTCTGAAGCAGATTTAGACAGTTACTAAGGTGATTAGAAATGTTTAGCATGCTATCTTTCAAGCTATCATCCAATGCATACGTCTTGACATTACTATTCTCATTGTTACTTGTCGTGAAACCATCGAGGCACGTGTCTTGGTTCGTCATGGCGATGCCAAGCAACATATGGACGTGTGAGATCCAAGAGAGTGAGATTGTAGTTTGCTGATTGCGGTTTTGAGATCCGATATTGTGTTATCGAGTAACTCAAGGCAGACTTCGAATGCGGAGCGATCGAGGTGAGTTAGCTTTGGCCCGAGATGGTTTTGGAGGTAGAGGAAGTTGGAGGACGAGAGTTTGATTTTTGAGATAGTTTGGTTTAAAGTAGCGACAACGAAGTGAGTGATTTTGTTGGTTTCATGGATGGTGGATTGTGAATGACATGAAACAATGGTGGAGAATGAGATGAGGAGAATGGTTAATGATAGTAAGGTGAAAATTTTGTATTTTGGTTTTTGTTTAATTTGATTATTCATCTTCATCTTAATAAGAGATCAAAAAAACTTAAGACAAAACTTGAGATGTAACAAAGTGAAAGCAATGCATGGTTTTATAAGAAAATATGATGGTGGAGTGACGTTGGTTAGTGGAAGCAAACTCAAAAAGACCAAAAGATCAAAAAACCTAAAAGAGTTTTGATTTCCAAAGGAATCGTTGGATTGAGATTAAACAACAAAAGCTAAAGTAAGGCTAAGAACTATCGGTTAAATACAAACAAAAAGAAATGGGGAAAAAGCTAAATGTAAGTAAATGATACAAATTCAAAAATGAATTGCACCATTCAACATTCTTCATATTATTTATAGGTTTTGATATTAGTTACCAAACTTTCCGTGTAGGTTTTTGATTTAAAGAAAAAGGTGGGTTATGTCATTTTCCAAGTTATTTATAGGTCTAAATATTAGTTAACAAACTATGGGTATAGATTTATGATTTATATAAAAGATGGAGGATAATACCATTTATCCAAGTTATTAATAGGTGCGATGTTTCTCCTTAAACATAAACTAAATTATTACTTTTACGCATCAAATGATATCCACTATGATGACGAGGTTAGCAAATTGAAGATGAGTGAATCATACATCAATCCTAACAATTAACAGACGTGAGAATATGTTAATAATATTTGTTCGTACAGCCCATTTCCTGCATTTTTTTTGGAGAAAATAACAGTCGTAGAAGATACAAATTGAAGGGAAAAACTCTAGATTATAAGGAAGATTAAATCCAAACCAGTTTTCAAATATTTCCAAGGCATATATAAACCCTTAAATTAGTTAGAGCCTTAGAGGCTAATCAGTGTCTTTAGTCGCAACCGTTACTTATTAGCAACTTGTTTGCAATATATATTTCAAATTTGGAAAGCTGAAATTTAAACAAAAAAACGAATGTTGAAAACTATTAATGCAAAAGATACATCAGATATAAGATCTATGTCTTACATAACAACAATCCAAGTTTTAAACTAACATCACAAATCAAAAACATATCTTATACCATTTATAATCGCCAAAATCAAAACCACAAGCAGGGATGTCATCACCCACTTTTTCAGTTTAGAGGAATTAAATCAGCTTGATCCTTGTTCGGTTAAGGACCACTTATATAATGGTTCCTAGTCCATGGAATCTGAGTCTGTGGGAAAAGCCAACAAAAAAACAAAAAGATGAAACACTGGAATTTGTCATAAAGTCGTCTAACTTTAGTTGTTGATCATTTTCTATAACTGGTTAATGTGATAATCAGCGATAAGAAAACATATAAAACAGAAAATAGAGATTTACTTGATCTTGAGAGTCGCTCAACAAGGCTTTTGCAGCACTATCCAATGTGATGAGATCTCTTCCTGAAGAATAATCAGCATACAGTTTGTGAGTAGTTTATAAGAATACGTGTGTGAAAGAAGCTAAAGAGAAGTGTCTAGTTATCATAAAAGAAAGAGAATCCAACCATGTTAAAGAGTACCCAAAAAAAAAAAAAAAAAAACAACATATCGTAGTATCTATCTTATAAAAAAGCCCCAATGACTCTGCAAAAAATCGCTGGTCATTCTAATGGGACTATACAACGCAAAAGTGTATACGACTTAGGGATTGTAAGTACAACATCAGCCCATTCAATCTTACCCCAAATTTCACCATTGTTGCGCCTTTCAAGCGATATCACAGTACACCATATTTCGTGGTTTTCAACAAGAGGATTCCTCACAGGATTGATCCAAACACTTACGAGTTTCCTACCATAATTACATATTTCGGTATCACTTGTATAATGCCCATCACATCCAGTACTCAAACCTTTGACAAATCTCCAGACTTCATTTTATGTCGTACCACAAGCATTTACTCTTGTCATAGCAGTACCATACATTCTCTATCTCACACATACTCTCACCCAAGTTTGCCTCAACTACTTCCCACTTCCTTTGTTTTGTAAGGTAAAACTCTCCTTCTTGCTCCTTATGTAGAATTTTCCTCGGTGGGCTTCGAGCTTTTTAACAGAAGAGAACTGGAGGCCAACCCCGGGATCTGGTAAAGGTTCCCAAGTTTGAGTCTTTGGATCAAAAACCTCAGCCCAATACGTAGATTCATTGGCTTCACACCCTCCCATTACATATAGTTTACCATCGACGGAGCACGTAAATGCATTCCTACGAGCCACCATCATGCGAGGGGATTTGTGCCGTTTGCGAGTCTGCTCATTATACACCCAGATGTCTGATGAGGGCATATTTTGTCCGCCTATTTCGTAGGTTTCTGAGCCAACAGTTTCGAGGAATGTTGGTAAGCGAGGTAAGCGTGGAATGTTGGTACCAACAAATTCTCGGTACGTTTGTCTTGGATTGTACAATGGACTAGGGTTTGGTGATCATCATCGGGTTTTATCCAGAGACTAAACCATCTATGATCACAAAGATTGTTGCGCGATTGTAGGCAGACATAAACACATTCCTCTCGGTTTCCAAGTTGGGATCGCACCATATCGAGCTCCTCGGAGAAGATGAGCGAGCGGAAGCTCTTGGAGACACGAGAGAGTTTTGGGTAGTACGACCTCGAGATGCGAGCCAATATTCTCAAAACAATGTCCTTTGGTAATGACAAGGGAGGAAGTGGAACCTCTCGAGGAAGGTTTGACTCGTTACGTGGTTCCATATTAGACTTGTAGCTAACTTACGTGACTAGGGTTTTTATAAAGCCAATATAGTTGGTTTTTTGTTTTCTTAACTAAACACAGGTGAAATCTTACTGTCTGTACATATATATTATATATACACAACCTGAGTATTTCCTATATCATATATAAACAGGAATCCTAATACATGTAGAAGTTTTGATTTGAAGAACTTGTTTGGTACCACCAATGCCCACTTCATATTTAGATCCGAAGAACCCGAGCTACCAGGCTTAAATCTGTTTGGAGCGAAACTAATATTACGTGCTGGAATTTCCAGTCTAATTAGACAAGAAAAGTAGGCTGTAAACTTATTACGGATTTCGGTCCAAAACTTATTCGTATGTTTTTTGGTCGAAACTATGGAATCAACTACCGAATCACGTATTATATAATTATTTAATGATTTCTTATCACAAAATTTTATCTTACTAAAAGAAACTAACTGTGGATCGTTAGAAAAATAAAAAAATCAATAAAACATACCTTTTCTTAATCAATTTTGTTAATTGTTGCATTCTGATGTTATTATTATTATTATAAACAAGCAAAATTGCATCTACATACAAAACTAAAATAACAAAGTACATACATACAAATTGCATCTACATAATACATACAAATTGCATTCTGATTTTTTTTTTTTTTTGTTTACTCTCCAGTGAAGTTCTAGGGTTTTTGAACCTTTGATAATTGGAACTTGAACTATACAGTGAAGTTCGTAGGACAACCATGTCAATCCTCATATGTTTGATGCTATTTGCAATACAATTGTGAGTTTCAGGGAGTTCATTGTTGATTATTATGCGAGTTCGACTATGATGAATCTGGCTGGCTAGTCCCCGAGAAAATGCTTCATTTCAAGTAGCTGCTTCCAGCAGTGGGAGCTTGGACAGGGGAACATCGTTCGAGTACCAAGAGTTTCAGGGATAGAAACCAATCCTGATTCGTCACATTCTGAAAACCCTCCTTAGTTTCCTAACCTGCTTCATTTCAATAAAAATGATTGTGAAAATGCTTCATTTCAATTTGTTTTGTCTCTACTCAAGACTGCAAAATTGAAGTTTTAGGGCTTTCGAAAGATCATTACAACTTCAACAGCTATAGCTAGTTTTTTTTCAAATAATATGACTTTGGATCTTCCTATTTCCGGTTTGGTCGATCACCTAAAATCTAGTTTTAGAAATGTCTATGGCAGTGTTTTAGTCTACGGTTTGAAACCAACCTTTTTGAGGGTATTTATTTTTTCTTTTGTAATCCTTTGTTACTATGGCAGTCACTTGTTCTCATGCAAACCAAGGTATAACAAAAACCCTTCTAAATCACAGAGCACCAAAAATAACCAAATGCAGGAAGTTCACTAATGTTGAAAAGCTAAAAACCAAGTCTTTTAGTGATGATACACCACCAAAATAGAGACCAAAAGTAGCATGTTTTGGCACTTGCAACTCCACAGTGATAGTTTGAAATTCAGTAACTTTGGCATTCTTGGTTGAAATATACTCGGGCACTTTTCACTTCCAAGCTTATCGCAGGCTCGAATCAGTCTGTTGAGACAAAAAATACAAAAAAAATTTCAGGAGATTGATCAGAAAGCTGGAACTAATCGAGTTTTGCTCTGGCTATACGTACCAAGGTTAGGGAACCAGCCTGCGTGAACTTGCTATGTGCGCGGGATAATAAAGGAAAATCAGTCTCAAGTTCAGTCATGAGCATGTGTGAAGGAAGAAAAAATGAGTTCCATGTCTTACAAAACACCAATCATGAATATAAATTCGTTAACTACAATGATTTTGTTCAATACACACATAATCAATCACATTTGGGTTTTAATACAGAAAAACAATGTATTCTCTGTCACCATTAGTTTACAGTCTAAAGACCAGGGCTGAATAAAAACAAGACTGAGATTATAAACAAAAACTACACACACAAAACTATAAGCAGATTGTTCCATTTCTAATTCGATATCCTAAAAGATCAAAGGAACATAGAACCAAGAACAAGACTGAGATCGATTTTAGAGTGTTCATTCATATATTCAGCCTTATAAGAAGAAGACAGAGATTAGCTTTAGTAGAGAATTCAAAGAACACTCGTTTTTGACCACCAAGTATCTCAGAAAACTAATTCAAAGAGATAATCCTGTAAAATGCAATTTGATTGTAAATTCTATAGTATGAACATTGATTAGAAAGGAAGAAAGTGCTACTTGCCATGATATCTCTGAATCGAAAGTTAACTGGATCACTAAGTTGATTGCATGATCTGATGCTCCTCCTCCTCCTCCTCCTCCTCCTCCTCCTCCTCCTCCTCCTCCTCCTCCTCCTCCTCCTCCTCCTCCTCCTCCTCCTCCTCCCCTCACTTCCATAACAGTAAGCTGGGAGAAAAAAAATCAAAGAAACTTTGGCTCACCATATTCATTATGAGCATTTCGCCTTGGAGATGAAGATGTGTGAGAGTGCCTTCGACTCTTACATTTTCTGTGGTAATGACACTCACGAAATGGCCAATGATGGATTCACTATGGTTTGCTTGAGAGATAATGTTGAGATCCTGGAAACCAAGTGAAAGCTTGTTAAATTCATGTCACTTATATATATGTTAAGACCATCTTTATCCATAAAACTCATGTGGGTATCATTAATATTCATTATTTAGCAAAAAAAAAAAAAATCAGACGGATTGTATCGTGCCACGTGACTATAATATTCTTCTAAAGTCTCAGCCTTGAAGATAAATCAGCTGAGTATCATAGATAATAATATTTGTTTAATCACATGATACTCATAAGTATCATGGATAAACATGCTCTAACTAGTATAATAAATACGAAACTAAGGGCATCTTTAACAGAGAGATTTTGGTGAGTATCAAAGCAACTAATAAATAAAAAATAAAAGAAACGAAAGAAAGAGGGAATGAGAGTATCGCTGCACTGAAACGACTCACAACAGTTTAAGAAACAAATATGCCACTTGTTGTTTGACAATTGGTTTACAATTTTTTTAATTATTTAATATTTAAACAAATAATTAAACTAAATCAACAATATTAAAATAATAATATTTAAGAAACCCAGCAAGATTTCAAGGATAATGATGCTCTAAACCCTAACCTTAATCTAGGTTCTGCAAAATTGAGTGTAGCACAAGTAATTAAGCATCAATGTATAACGAGAAAACACAAACATAGGTTACTTACGAGGAAGGATTTGTAGATCGTCTCTCTGAATCTCATCTTTTGCACAACGTGTTACTGCAAACATCAAGAAGTAGGTTTTTGAGATTTTTTACCTTTAAGATGTTGGAAGTGGTCAAAGTTTGAATAAGTCTTCAAGTTTGAAGGCGTGTCCGAGGTTTTCGGTTCAAGCAAATTTGTTTCAGTTTGTTGTGCGAGTCGTGTAGACGAGCGTATCTTTAGGAGTTTAATTTCCAGAAAACAAGTCTCTGTATTATATAAGGAGCAGCTGTATTTTCAATTCAATTTATGAGAAAGGTTTGATCAATTATCCAGTGTTAATTACAAGAAAGAGAGATCTAAAACAGTTGAGAAAAGGAAGAAGAACAAAATTCAAATGGGAGATAGCAGTAGCTCTAAAGGATTTGTTGCTCTTGCTATTCCACGGTTCGATGGTTTTTACGATCATTGGGCTCGACTGATGGAGAATTTTATTCCTTCGAAGGAGTATTGGGATCTCATAGAGAAAGGTATCAGTAGTTTTGAAGGAGTCAATCCTACTGTAGTGCAGCAGAAGATGATCGAAGAACAGAAGCTAAAGGATTTAAAGCTCAAGAATTTCTTGCATCAATCGATTGATAGAGAAATTCTTGACACAATCCTTAATATGGAGACGAGCAAACAAATCTGGGAAAGTATGAAACAGAAATTTCAAGGCTCAACCAAGGTGAAGCGAACACAATTACAAGCACTTGGCAAAGAATACGAGATGCTTTAGATGAAGGAAGATGAAACCATTAATGGCTATTTTGGAAGGACACTCTCAATCGCGAAGAAGATGAGGGCTTACGGAGACGATCTCAAAGAAAATACCATCTCACAGAAAATTCTGAGATCTCTGACAATGAAGTTCAACTATGTAGTGTGTTCCATTGAAGAATCAAACAATTTGGACACACTTACACTAGATGAGCTTCAGAGCAGTCTCCTGGTCCAAGAAAAGCGTATGCAAGGAGATGTGGAAGAAGAGCAGGTCTTAAAAGTTTCATATGAAGGCAGAGGTCGTGGATCGTTTAGAGGAGCATTCAGAGGAGGACGTGGTAGAGGAAGAAGCAACAGATCTACCGTTGAATGCTTTAGATGTCACAAGTTAGGACATTATCAATCAGAATGTCCTACTTGGGACACCAAAGCAAATTATGCTGAGTTAAACGAGAAGGAGGAGATATTGCTCATGGCGTTCGTGGAGGAAAAGGGTTCGCAGAGAGATTGTGTATGGTTTTTGGACTCAGGGTGTTCAAACCACTTGACCGGAGATCGAAGCTGGTTCACTGATCTGGAGGAGAGACCGATGCACACAGTAAAATTAGGTATCAGTTCGGGGATGAGAGTAGAAGGACAAAGGAGCATAAATATGAGTCTTAAAGGAAGAAATCACATTATTCCTAATGTGTATTTTGTTCCCGAGCTGACAACAAATTTGTTAAGTATTGGGCAATTATAAGAGAGGAAATTGGCAATCTTAATCAAAGATGGGTGCTGCAAAGTTTACCATGAAGAACTGGGGTTAATCATACACACATCGATGACTGCAAACAGGATGTTTGTGTTACTAGCAGATTCATCATTGGAGTCATGTCTGCAAGTATCTGAGAGTAACACCAACCTGTGGCACAAACGTCTCGGTCACTTGAATCATCAAAGCTTACAGATGTTATCAAAGAAGCAGATGGTGGTGGGACTTCCTGAGATTGAAAAGGTGGAAGAGTTGTGTGAGATATGCGCGAAAGGGAAGCAACACAGAGAGCCGTTTCCCAAACAAGCGAACTGGCGGGCAACTGAGACGCTGCAGCTCCTGCATACGGATCTTTGTGGTCCAATCGCGCCGAACACCATTAGAGACAAAAGGTACATCCTCACTTTCACTGATGATTTCAGCAGAAAGACGTGGGTGTATCTCCTTAAAACGAAAGATGAAGTTTTTTCATTGTTCAAAAGCTTCAAAGTGATGGTAGAGAATGAGACGAGGATGAAGATTGGAGGATTGAGGAGTGATCGCGGAGGTGAATTCAACTCAAAGGAGTTCAACGAGTTATGCATCTCTCACGGCATCAAAAGACAAACAACAGCTGCCTTCACACCACAACAGAATGGCGTTCTAAGCGGAAGAATCGAACCATTATGAATATGGTTAGATGCTTGCTGATGGAGAGAAAGATGCCCAAAAGATTTTGGGGAGAAGCAGTGAATTGGATAAATCACATCCTGAATCGATGCCCTACGTCAGCAGTGAAAGGGATGACACCGCAAGAATGTTGGTCTGGAGATAAGCCAAACATTGGGCATCTAAGGGTCTTCGGATGCGTTGGGTTCGCTCACATTCCCAGTCAAAAGCGAGTCAAGCTTGATGACAGAGGGCAAAAATGTGTTTTTCTGGGATTAAGCGAAGGTTCAAAGGCCTATAAGATGTATGATCCTGAAACAAACCAGGTCATCGTGAGCAGAGATGTCCTCTTTGACGAAGAACAGAGCTGGAATTGGGGAATAAGCAGTGATGAAGAAGCCAGAGATGTGTTGGTAATTGATGAGGAAGATGACTCCAACGAAGGTAACAACGAAAATGCAGAAGAAGCAGTGGTAGTTCCTGAGGTTAATCGCGAGACAAATGATGGAGAAAGGAGTGAGCCGAGAACTCAACAAAGTTAAACGAAACAGAGAGTTCCACCAAGGTACCTGCAGGATTACGTTAATGGCGATGAAATAGAAGAAGAAGAAGAGTTGCAGTATATGGTGTTATATACTGCGAACGATGACCCAATCACGTATTGGGAAGCTGCTGGTGAGGAAAAGTGGAGAGAAGCAATGGAGACTGAGCTCGAATCAATTGAAAGGAACGAAACATGGGAATTGGTCGACCTACCAGAAGGAATGAAGAAGATTGGTGTTAAATGGGTCTACAAGACCAAGATAAATGAAAAAGGGGAAGTTGACAAATTCAAAGCGAGGTTGGTCGCTAAGGGTTACGCACAAGTACACGGAGTTGATTACGAGGAGGTTTTTGCTCCGGTGGCGAGATGGGATACAATCAGGATGATGTTAGCTGAAGCGGCCAAAAGACAATGGAGCGTGTATCAACTTGATGTTAAAAGTGCTTTCCTGCACGGAGTACTCAAGGAGACAGTGTTCGTGGAACAACCAGAAGGATATATCAAAGAAGGAGAAGAACACAAAGTATACAAGCTGAAAAAGGCCCTTTACGAGCTTAAGCAAGCTCCGAGAGCCTGGTATAGCAAGATCGAAGAATACTTCACCAAAAAAGGTTTCAGGAAGTGCAAATACGAAGACACTCTGTTCATCAAAAACGCATCTGGAGGTAGAATTCTTATCGTAAGCTTGTATGTTGACGACTTGATTTACACGGGCAATGAGTTATGCTTGTGTGAGGAGTTCAAGGAGTCTATGCAAAGAGAGTTTGAGATGATAGATTTGGGGAAGATATGCTATTTTCTTGGTGTAGAGGTAGAGCAAAGTGAAAATGGCATTTTCTTATGCCAAAAGAAATATGCTGCGGAGATGGTTGTGCGTTTTGGGATGGAAGACAGACATCCGGTCAACAATCCAATGGTACTTGGTACTAAGCTATCAAAGGAGATGGAAGGAGAAGGTGCGGATGAGTCTCTTTACAAGCAAGTGATTGGGAGCCTTAAGTATCTTACAGCCACTAGGCCTGACATCATGTTTGCGGTATGTTTCCTTAGTCGTTTTATGATGGAGCCAAAAATGGCACACTTGATTGCTGTTAAAAGAGTGCTAAGGTACATCAAAGGAACCTTGAAGATGGGCTTAATGTACAAGAGTTGCGGGGAAGGCAGTCTTAAAGCCTATACAGATAGTGACTTTGCAGGCGACATAGACAGTGGCAAAAGCACGTCTGGATATACTTTTCTCATGAGTGGAGCAATTGTAGCTTGGTGTTCAAAGAAGCAACCAATGGTTACTTTATCAACGACAGAAGCCGAGTATGTTGTAGCTTATGTATGTGCAACGCAGTGTCTCTGGATGAAGAAGATACTTAAGAGTTTTAATCAAGCCGAGGAAGAGAAGTGCATGACAATCTTTTGTGACAATAGCTCCTCAATTAAGCTCTCGAAGAATCCAGTCTTCCATGGAAGGACAAAGCACATCAAGGTCAGGTTTCATTTTCTCCGTGACTTAGTGAAAGAAGAAGAAGTAATTTTGGTGCATTGTGGAACTCAAGATCAAGTGGCAGACATCATGACTAAGCTATTGAAGTTGGAGACATTTCTGAAATTGAGGGAGTTGCTCGGAGTTCAGGCATCTCAGAGCAAGCCGTAATGTCACAAACATTCAGCTTGGGGGAAGGAATGTTGGAAGTGGTCAAAGTTTGAAGACGTGTCCGAGGTTTTCGGTTCAAGCAAATTTGTTTCAGTTTGTTGTGCGAGTCGTGTAGACGAGCGTATCTTTAGGATTTGTTGTTTCCGTTTTAATTTCCAGAAAACAAGTCTCTGTATTATATAAAGAGCAGCTGTATTTTCAATTCAATTTATGAGAAAGCTTTGATCAATTATCCAGTGTTAATTACAAGATAAGAAACTCCAAGAAGATCACAGAAACTTGTGCAAGAAATTGATCTCTATCACATGTCGATGGTTATTATCACGAGAAAATACATGTAAATCAAAGAAAGAAGAAAGCCGTACCGTTCTTTATACATAAGAGTAGCTTCTTGGAGATTGATTTGATGGAGAACACCATTGTACTGTATATCAGAGACGAAACTTCCTCTGAAGGATTCGATTTCTTTCTCTTCAGATTGCAAAAATGGCGAAATATTCAACATTTTCTCGAAAGAAAATGGTTTGAAATTTTCGCGTTTAAAAGAGAAAAGTTTGGGCCTGTAAATGTTTGGTTTGGGCCTTTACCTGCAAAATTTTAAATTACTATTTTCTCTTATTAAATCTCCCAGAATAATTGAAAATAAAAAGATTTGATTTTATCAATCGGGTTTTGATGGAGAAATCGGGTCATGAAATGGGTATTCCGGGTTATAGACAATCGCATCTGAAGAAATCATTCAAATCTGCTCTTCGTTCTCTTCTCACTGCTTGTTCCAAACAGGTAGGTATTCTTCAAAAATGGAATCGATTTTCATTTCTGGGTTTTGTGGGGTTTTAGTGTTTAGGGTTTCTCGAAAGATATTGATAATTTCGAACAACGGTAGAAGGAATTCCCAATTTGGGTATGTTCAGATTGAGAGTGCTGATTTTCATTTCTGGGTGTGTTCTGTTTTATGCGAATTAGTGTGAAATTTCTTGGTTTTGTGGAGTTTTAGTGTTTGGGGTTTCTCGAAAGATTGATAATTTCGAACTATAGTAATAACGGTAGAGGGAATTGTTTGTTGATTTTAATGGAATTCTCGATTTGGGTTTATTCAGATTGAGAATGCTGCTTTTGTTTTGTTTACTCGAGACTGCAAAATTACTCAAATCCAGTGAAGTTTTTAGGGCTTTCGAAAGATAGATAATTGGAACTTGAACTGTATCGATAGACAAGTTTTTTTTCGATTATAATCTATTTTGCTTCAATATGACCACCTTGGGATCTTCGTATTTCCGTTTGATGATTACTCATAACTCGTCCCCTTGAGTGGTCATGTAGTTTAAGAACTGTATACGGGAGTGTCTTTAAACCAGAGCTTATGAGTCTTCATTTTCCTCTATGTATGTACTAATACAACTCTGTGTTTTTCCTTTGCTGAAGGATTTTCTTGACATTTTCTCGAAATTCAGTAGGGCTGAGCAAGAACTGCTTTATCGGTTATATACTCAGGTATCTCTCTTTATTATCCTCTTTCGAATAGCTTATCAATCATATGCACATGGAGGAAAACCATGTAGATCCATTAGTTTCATATGTTTGATGTTACATGAATCGAAGGAGAAGCCTTTTTAATATATCTTGTCTTTCTCTCGACATTTGTTTCTAGGTTATTGTGAATTTGCATCAGACATTAGAGGTAACTCTTGACTCTGAAATCATTCAAGTCATCTTACTTTCGACGTGAAACTCCTGTGATGGGTTATTATTCTTGGTGTGATCAATTAGAAACTCTTTAGTAACGTTTTCAGCATTGTTACAGGATGAGTTTGATGCACAATGTCACGAAACTCAGGTATCGTTGATAAACTTCCCTGGAATACTCTCAAATCTTCTTCTTTCACGTTAGACAATTGTTGCTCGTTATATTTGCCTGTTGCACACCTACCTAGTAAATGTTTGCATAGGTTCCTCTTAGTGATCACACACTTGTAACAAATCCTTTTTGAGTGAATCAGTTTCCCTTCGCAGGTCGGACCAATTCTGGATACAGTCGAGGAGCTGGTCGAAGAACAGAGTTTGGATCCCTTATTTTCAGATAAGTAGGTGTCAGACAGGCCACTAAATCCATTTTGTTTCCTATTATGCATTCATGACTTTTGCCTCAATTGTAAGTCCACCATTGGAATTCTGATCTTACTGTCACAATAACTCGATCTCAGGACGAATGTAATGGACATAGCAAATGATCTAACAACCGCTAAGAAGAGTGAGATACAAATTTTAACAGGTTTGCTTGAAAGGGTAAGTAAGCTCAAAAAGACACCAACCCTTTGCTTATATTGCCATTTTTTAAACCGATTTCTATTGTCTTTATCCACTTACCAGGCCGAAAAACAGAATCGCCAAATGGAAGGCCGGATCACTCTGCTCAGAAAACAAACAGAAGATGTCTCAGGCACAGCTAATGTAATCGAAAAGGTACTATTTAACTTATTCAAATTTGGAAATCTTACACCCACTTATTCTTCGTTTTAAATCGTCCTCAAAACTCTGAATCTTTTGCAGCTGAAAACCGGGATCTCAGGCTACTTTGAAGGAAATGACAAGCTACCTCCAATATAGCTTCAAAACAATTGCAGTGAAAAAGTGGTACTTTCATTCCCTGCATTTGTATAGTCTATTAGAGTCTTATCAATCTAGCTAGTCACAACTACTTGCTTCATGTACCTTTAACCCAAAAAAAACTACTACCTTCTCTTCTTGTGTAAAACCACTGAGAAGCTGGATTAAACCGGTTTGTGCATTATGTTCCGGTTAACTTGTTCTATTAAGATGAGTGGTTTTTTGGTTTTGGCTCGATTATAATTCATATTTTCATAAGTTGTTACATAAACAAACATATTGTGACTTTTATCACAACCATAAGATTTGTTGGAAAATGATCATCTTGTGACTTTACACATTTTTTTTTCAAATGATCTATTTTTTATGTAATAAAGAAAATGAAACTGTTGGTGTATTTGCAGACATTCATAATGGATGACTCGGAACCAAGTCACTCCACAAACAACCCCTTGTGATTTCTGTACTTTCTACCGACCAGATGATTCCTCACACTTCATAAATATATTGTCTGTTTTATGGCTTTTAAAGTAAGTGATGTTTAATAATTAGAAGAAAACAAATCGAAATGAAGTATGAGTATGATCGTGCTAATTGTGAAGGAAAAAAATCAAGAAGACAAGTGCCAAAACATACATTTAAAAGTTGTGTCTCCAATCAAGTTTTTTAGTTTTGAATATTTTGGTTTTTTTTACATATTAAAACTAAAAATCATTAATCAGTTTGATACGGATTCAGTTTTGGTTTGAGCTAATGTTGGTTTAGCTTTGATTTGTAAACCAACATAAAATTAAATGTTTTAATGGGTCTTTTTTTAGTTTGGTGTTGGTTGATTGTTTGTTAGAATTACTACGGACGATTAAACCAAATAAGACGTTTTGTTTTGGATAAAAACCAGATAACACATTTTCTCCCAAAAAAAAAAAAACAGATTACACATTTTTAATCCAAGTTTATGATGGAGTTTTTTTTTGGGTTGAAAAAATCAATTTTCTTACAATTATTTTTTTTTTTTGTCAACTACAATTAGTCTTTATAGTTTATATCATTTCTTGTGATAGCATTCTTGCCATTAACTTGTGAACAATATCTTTAAGTAAATCGAACAATCACGGAACTAGTTTTTTTGTTTGTTGTAACTAAGTTATTTATCTATAAATATGTTAGTTTACATACTAAATTTATTCAACATTATCGATTACAGCCAATAAGTCAACCAATATACAAACATTCTATGCCAGATTGATTATTCTTCGTAATCAATTAGAGATCACATTTACTAATCTTGCAACAATCCACGTAATGGAGTTGATGGTACACCGTACACGTACTTAACTTACGAAAAATATAAAACTTACGTTTATAAGTCAAATAGATTTTTCTACTAAAGAGCTATAATTCAAGTTGTTTATTCCAGGTCAAAGCACAATGTCTGTTTCTAATTTATGCATGTTAGTGCATCATTACTTGCATTGGTGCAATTAGAATACGACACATTTATTTATTTATTTATTTAACATTATAATTAATTATTATTCTAGTTCACAATATGTTGAGAATCTTCGATTGGCTCGATTTGGTACTGAGGCATAGAAAATGGCCGTTGTGGTACGGAAATAAATAAACATTAGGACACAGTCGAAAAAGAATCTGATTACATAAAAGAATTTCTTGATATTTTGTTTTTGACAGAGAAATTTTTGATATTTAGTATCCGTAAGTTAGCAAAAAAAAAATATATATATGTAGTAATGTTTTTTCTTCATCTTGACATAGTATCTATAAATGTTTTAAGTTGTTGATTTTTTTCTCTTTGAATTTGTGTAAAATATTCATGGAAATCTCTTTCTGTAAATAACGATTTTCATCTTTTTACGGAAAAAATAAATATTAGGACACACTCGAAAAAGAATATGATTACGTAGACGAATTTCTTGATATTTTGTTTTTGACAGATTAATTTTTGATATATAGTATCCGTAAGTTAGCAACAACAAGAAAAGATATGTAGTAATGTTTTTTTACCATCTTGACATAATATCTATAGATGTTTTAAGTTGTTGATGTTTTTCTCTTTGCATTTGTGTAAAATATTTATGGAAATCTCTTTATGTAAATAACAATTTTCATCTTTTTACGGAAATAAATAAACATTATGACACAGTCGAAAAAGAAGAATTTCTTGATATTTTGTTTTGACAGAAAAGTTCTTGATATTTAGCATCCGTAAGTTAGCAAAAAAAAAATATATATATATAGTAATGTTTTTTTTCATCTTGACATAATATCTATAGATGTTTTAAGTTGTTGATGTTTTTTTCTTTGCGTTTGTGTAAAATATTCATGGAAACTTCTTTGTGTAAATGTAACATCCCGGTTTCTGAAATATGTGGTGTATGCGAAGAGGGTTAAGAGAATTGATTTGACTACCTATATTACCAAAATGCACTTATCTTTTCCGTCATACATCCAAAGAGAATTCTAGAATTAAACGTGTTTGGGCTGGAGCAATTTAAGGATGGGTGACCTACTGGTAAGTCATTTCCAGTACAGTGTGAGTGAGGACAAAACACAGGAGAAAATCACGTGGTGATTTGCAGGTCAGTAAACAAGACTTTCGAACTTCCCGGACTAACGCACCGACCGTCGGACAGGGGTGGACCCACAGACCGAAAGTAGGCGTGGGGCCAATTAGGAGATGAGGATTTCTCCTGAGAAGATGAGAATTTTCCCTGTATGTTATTGAGAGATGAGGATTTCTCTCAAGGAGATGAGAATTTTTTCTGCATACCGATAGCTCGACGGCGGTCGGGGCGTTACAGTAAATAACAATTTTCATCTTTTTTACAAACAAATTTATATAGTGCAAAAATTGGATACTCCATTACACAATAATTTTGTTAAGCTCTATAAATTTCAGAAAATATTAATATAACATCAAATATTCTGAGATATACAAATGAATTGACTATATATATAGACACATGCATGAAAGTATGTAGTCAAGAAAATATAACCTTTTTGTAAACAGAAAATAATACAATCTCATTATAAGGACAAACGGACCGGCATATTCGGTACCATTGATTATGTAATGTCTATATTATTCTAAATTTAGAAGATAAACATGAAAATGATGGTACATTTAAAGGACTACAATATGACGTAATGTAATACAAAGGCTTTGAAGGATGACAGCAGATTAGGCGGTACGGGATGGAAGTGCGGTGATATTCAAGTGCGGTGCGAGTAAGAGAAATGCATCATACGGGACAAATATGGCTAGTGTAAAATAAGCGGTACGGGACAATGTTTGAATGGTAACAATCATAAATACACTACAGATATAACAATTTGTTGATATTGGGCTTAAAGACAGAGAAAATCGACTGGGCCTTAATCAAGTTGGGCTGTATGTACAAATTAGGAAGCTGGGCCAAACAGAGCAAAAGCCCATAAAACGGATTTGAGAAATCTGTTTTAAAGAAGAAGAGATATACATCATCGTCTTCAACCTTTTGAGAAGTACAGAGAAACAGAGCAACGTTGTTACAGAAGAAAGAGAGAATAACAAGTTAGAGAGAGAAAGCTTGAGATTGGAGAAGAGAGTTTCCCAAAACCTGCTCTTTGTCTTCGTCATTCTTCTTCTCTGAACCTCTCCTTCTTTGCGTTGTTTTTCTTCTTCTTTAAAGCTTCCTATTGTAACCCGAAACGATCGTAACTCTTTCTCGTGATAGTGAAGATTCCGAGAGGACCGGCTCTCGGCGAGATGTACCAGCACGTCGCTGGGAACTCGTAATAGTTTGGGTGTTCTTTAATTTCTGCAACAACAAACAACAAGATTGGAATTGGATTCAAATCGGAGTTTGATCGGAAGTAAATCGGAATCTTATACAAGCTTAAGCGAGTGAAATTGAACCTGAATTACACAACAAATGGTATCAGAGCTTACCAGGAGGTGCCGTGGGGTTTAAGGGAAGATAAGTTGCAGCCTTCGTTCTTGATAGTACAAGATCGTGCACCTGCAAAAGAAGAAGAGTTTTAAAAGGGATCAGTTCTTCTCTTCTTTCTTCAACAGAAGAAAACTGATTGCGTATCAAGAAGATTGGATTACTACCCAAGATCATTACCTGTTTCCAGAACATTCATTTGGTGAGACTGTTCCAAATCCAAATCTTTTCTTTGAGTTTTTTGTGTGTTTCCTTCTTGGTACTTCACCAGTATTGTGTGTTTGTTTCCTGCAGGACAAACAAAATATATTGGTTAGTATAAGATGGATCCTACTCTTGGAAGGTTTGAGATTGATAAATTTGACGGAAAATGAGATTTTGGGTTATGGAAATACAAGTTTCTAGGGCAGTTGGAGATACAAGGCCTTGCATCTGTATTGCAAGAGGATTCAGACGTGGTTGATGAAGCTCAGGCTCCAAGCACTCCTACTCAGTCACCAACTCAGACTTCAACATCTGCTTCTGCCCCACCTGCAACTGGCAACACAGGCTTGCCAACAACCGCAGAAATCAGAGAAGCAATGAGGAGGTCAGAAACTAAAACAGTACAAAGGGATCCAAGAAGGCAAGCAAAAGATTTGAGAGTAAGAAATCTTCTGAGCACTTGCCTGAGTGATCTGATCTTGAGGAAGGTCATGAAGTACTCAACAGCCCTTGATATGTGGAAAGCATTGGAAAGAGACTATCAAACCAAGTCTCTGCCCAATAGAATCTATCTCAAGCAGCAGTTTGCAAGCTACAAAATGGAAGAAAACAAGTCAATAGAAGAGAATATGGATTCTTTTCTCAAACTGATTGCGGATTTAAAAAGTTTAAGGATTACCATTTCTGATGAAGATCAAGCCATTCAAGTTCTATCCGGTTTACCCTCAGCTTATGAACAGTTGGTCCACACTCTTAAGTATGGTATGGGTAAGGAAACTTTAACCCTCAATGAGGTTATTACATCAGCTTATGCAAAGGAAGCGGAACTCAGACAGAAAGGTTTGCTTAACAGAAGCAAGGGTAGTTCAGAGGGTTTGATGGTTGAGAACAGAGGCAGATCAACAAACAGATCAGACAAGGCTGGAAATTCTAAGAACAGAGGCAGATCAAAGAGCCGTGGCAGATCAAAGTCCAAGCCAAGGTTCAACAACAAGGCAAACAAAGGTACTTGTTTTCAGTGTGGCAAAGAAGGCCACTGGAAAAGAGATTGTAGAGAAAACAGTGCAAACAAAACAAAAGACTCTATCAACCTAGCTGATAAACCTAAACAGCCTATAGTTTTATCAGCAAAATCAGTAGTTGCTGAGATAGAGTGGAAGCAGCCTGTTGTTCTATCTGCAAGTACAGTTGAAACTCTTGATGAGTGGATACTAGATTCGGGAGCCACATTTCATATAACTCCCGATAAGGATGTGCTATCAGACTTTAAGCCTATAAAGGTGGAAAAGTTCTTATGGCAAACAATACCATCAGTGAGGTTGAAGGCATAGGGAATGTCAAGATTTTAACAGAAGATGGCACCACTGTTATTCTCACAGATGTGAGGTATATGCCTGATGGTGGAAGAAATTTGATATCCTATGGTTTACTAGACAGACTTGGGTGCAAGTATGTGGGAGAAGACGGAGTTGTCACTTTCTACAGAAAAGAAGAAAAGATTTTCTCCGGTAAACTACAGGATGGGTTGTATCATCTACAAGGGAGTATTCTAAAAGGTGAGACAAATGCTACAGAATCTGGTTTAGATATGACAGGTCTTTGGCATTCAAGACTTGGTCACATTAGTCAAAAGGGTCTAAATCAGTTAGTGAAAGATGGCTATCTACCTAAGAAGGAAATCACTAACCTAAGATTCTGTGAGAGTTGTGTGTTTGGGAAATCCCATAAGCAAAGTTCAATACTGCCAAGCACAACACTAAAGGTATTCTGGACTATGTGCATTCAGATCTTTGGGGATCACCTACTACACACAGCAGCAAGGGAGAATGCAAATACTTTGTGTCTTTTATTGATGACTATTCAAGGAAAGTTTGGATCTACTTTCTAAAGACCAAAGACCAAGTATTTGAGACATTCAAGGAATGGAAGATTTCAGTTGAAACACAAACTGGAAAGAAGCTAAAATGTCTAAGGACAGACAATGGTTTAGAGTTTTGCAATAATCTGTTTGACAACTATTGCAAAGAGTTCGGTATTAAGAGACATAGGACTTGTACCTACACTCCACAACAGAATGGGGTCTCAGAAAGAATGAACAGGACTATTATGGATAAGGTGAGGTGTATGCTATCAGAAACTGGTTTGGATCAAAGTTTTTGGGCTGAGGCAGCGTCTACAGCAGTGTATATCATTAACCGATCACCTAGTACTGCGATTGGGTTTAAACTTCCAGAGGAAAAATGGTCAGGTCAGAAACAAGATCTTAGTCATTTGAGGAGGTTTGGTTGTTCTGCGTATGTTCATCAGAAAAAAGAGAAGACTAGTCCTAGAGCTGTTAAGGGTGTTTTTGTTGGTTATCCTTTTGGTGTTAAAGGGTACCGAGTTTGGTTACCAGAAGAACAGAAGTGTACTACAAGCAGAAATGTTGTGTTTTATGAGCATGAAGTGTTCAGTGATACTACAAAGAAGCTTAAGGTACAGTCTAGGGCAAAAGGATCTAAAAGAGTAACTTTCAGCAATGACTTAATACAAGGTCCAACTCCAAGTGCATCTTCAGACAGTGAGTCATCAGATCAAGGTGGAGATACATGTTCATCAACATCAAAAGGTTCTGACGAAGATACAAGTAACTCTAGATCAGATACAGAAAGTTGTGAGTCATCAGGAAACTTAGAAGATTCACAGACTAAGACTAGTGGTTCTAAAGCAAAGACTACAGGGTTTATGGATGAGTCAGTTGAAGAACCCAATATAAAAGACTATGTTCTTGCCAGAGACAGGGTTATTAGGGGAAACAGAGGACCGCCTTCTAAGTATGAGGACTCTAACAACATGGTTGCTTATGCTTTATCAGCCGCTGATGATATTGAGGTTGAAGAACCTAAGACTTATGCAGAGGCCATTAAAAGTAAAAGGAGAAGCTACTGGAATGGTGCGTGTGATGAGGAGATGGACAGTTTGGCTAGAACAGGGACTTATGTTTTAGTGGACAGACCTAAAGACCAGAAAGTGATTGACTGCAAATGGGTGTTCAGGTTGAAGTCTGGTATTCCTGGTATTGAGGATCAGAGGTACAAAGCTAGGCTGGTTGCTAAGGGATTCTCACAAACAGAAGGGATAGATTATAATGAAATCTTCTCTCCTGTTGTTAAGCATGTCTCTATAAGACTGATGCTATCTTTGGTGGTTAATCATGACTATGAACTTGAACAGATGGACGTTAAGACAGCTTTCCTACATGGAAACCTAAAGGAAAGGATCTTTATGAACCAACCAGAAGGATACATAAAGAAAGGGACTGAAAACAAGGTCTGCTTACTTAAGAAATCTCTATACGGGTTAAAGCAATCACCAAGATGCTGGAACCAGAGATTTGATGGGTTTATGAAAACACAGAAATTTCACAGGAGTGAAAAGGATCCATGTGTATACATGAGGGATGTTGCTACTGATCAAGCTATCTATTTGCTACTCTACGTGGATGACATGCTAATTGCTTCAGGCAATGTAACAGTGATTAAGGGTTTGAAAGACAGCCTAAGTAGAGAGTTTGAGATGAAGGACCTAGGTAAAGCATCTAGAATCCTAGGCATGGACATCATCAGGGACAGAGTGAAAGGCACTCTTATTCTGTCACAAGAAAAGTATCTGGAAAAAGTTTTAAAAACTTTTGGGATGATAGATGCTAATCCGGTTATAACTCCTACTTCATCTCAGGTTAAACTAAGAAGCCTACATGAAGATGAAAAGGTTGAGGAAGCAAAGCATATGGAAAGAATTCCTTATGCTAGTGCTGTTGGTAGTTTAATGTATGCAATGATCGGTTCACGGCCTGATCTTGCTTATGCAGTTGGGTTAATTAGCAGATTTATGTCATGTCCAAGCAGAGATCATTGGAAAGCAGTAAAATGGGTTTTGAGATATGTTAAGGGTACACTTAAGAAGTGTTTGACATTCAAGAAAGATTCAGATATCAGAATTGATGGGTATTCAGATTCAGATTATGCTGCAGATTTAGACAAAAGGAGATCAATTTCAGGTTATACGTTCAAGGTTGCAGGAAATACAGTTTCATGGAAATCAGGTTTACAAGGTGTTGTAGCTCTCTCAACTACTGAGGCAGAGTACATGTCTCTGTCCACAGCAGCTAAGGAAGCTATTTGGTTGAAAGCTATATGCACAGAAATGGGTTTTGCTCAAGACAAGGTTATAATGCATTGTGATTCACAGAGTGCTATTGCCCTAGCAAAGAATCCAGTTCATCACGAAAGGACTAAACATGTTGACTCCAAGTTTCATCACATAAGAGATCTAGTGGAAAATGGAACAGTGGTCCTAAGCAAGATTCACACATCAGTTAATCCAGCGGATTTCCTAACTAAGTCGTTACCTGGTCAGAAGTTTCAGCTATGTTGTGAGCTGCTCAACATCCACTGAGATTGACAGTCGGCTCCGGTAACTCCAAGTAAGTGTCTTGACCTCGCAAATACAAATTAAAACTGATATTAGTTGTGTAGTTTTGCAGGTAAATCAGATAAACAGATGACAAGATATTTACAAAACCAGTGGCTAATGGGAGTGGAGTTACCTTATCGGAGCAGGAGCAGTGTGAACCAGACACTAGTTCCAGGTGGAGGATCTGCAATTGAAACATGCAGAAGGTTAGCTACAAAGTTATAAGAACAAGCGGAAGCTGTTAAAAGAGAAAGAAAAAAAAAGAGGAGGCTCAAACAGTTGAAGCATTTACCTGAGTCACCATCAAAATGATTTGGAGGTGAATCGTAAGACGGATCGTCACTCATCTGACAAAGAACTTGAACCAGTTAGTGATTTTTCATCAACCGAAGATAAAAAGCTAAAGGGTAAAAACAGAGGTCGACGGGAAGGCGAAACGTTACCTAGGTCGTATCTGAAAGGTCTCATCGGATCTTCTTCTAGCTCAGTCTCGGATGAAATATATGCATGCACAGACAACCGGAAACAGAAGAAGTCAGATCGCGAAGGTTAAGGGAGCAGATCGGGAAAAAGAAGGTGAAGGGTTTTTCTTTACCTGGGTTTCTCATCTGAAGATCTAGCCGAGTCATGTTCAAGACCAGTCTCCGGCATTTGATTTACCTGAAGAGACAGATAAGAGAAGAAGAGGTCAGATCTGAACAGTTTCAGAGATGAAAAGTCATCAGAAATCGGTGAAGCTTTGGGCTTTCGAACAAGCTCCGAAACAAAGGAGGAAAAGGAAGAGAAGTAGGAAGCTAACCCGAGGAGGCTGGTGTTCTGATTCAAGGCAGTAGAATCACCGGAACGGCGGAATCAGCCGTTCTTCACTAGAGGGAGAGTAAAGCTAGGGTTACGAGTGTGCAAAGAGGAAGTGTCGGTTCTTCTCTTGGTCTGAAGCCAAAGGTGGAGTTTTGTTGATATTGGGCTTAAAGACAGAGAAAATCGACTGGGCCTTAATCAAGTTGGGCTGTATGTACAAATTAGGAAGCTGGGCCAAACAGAGCAAAAGCCCATAAAACGGATTTGAGAAATCTGTTTTAAAGAAGAAGAGATATACATCATCGTCTTCAACCTTTTGAGAAGTACAGAGAAACAGAGCAACGTTGTTACAGAAGAAAGAGAGAATAACAAGTTAGAGAGAGAAAGCTTGAGATTGGAGAAGAGAGTTTCCCAAAACCTGCTCTTTGTCTTCGTCATTCTTCTTCTCTGAACCTCTCCTTCTTTGCGTTGTTTTTCTTCTTCTTTAAAGCTTCCTATTGTAACCCGAAACGATCGTAACTCTTTCTCGTGATAGTGAAGATTCCGAGAGGACCGGCTCTCGGCGAGATGTACCAGCACGTCGCTGGGAACTCGTAATAGTTTGGGTGTTCTTTAATTTCTGCAACAACAAACAACAAGATTGGAATTGGATTCAAATCGGAGTTTGATCGGAAGTAAATCGGAATCTTATACAAGCTTAAGCGAGTGAAATTGAACCTGAATTACACAACACAATTATTATATTTTAATTACTTATTTTTGACACTTCTAGTTTTTTTTTTTTTTTCTCTTTTGAATAGATTAATGTTGGTTAATCAAATTTATTTATAGGAAAATTTTCAGTTTTTTTTAATAAAGAAAAAATAAACAAAAACAAGAACGCACTTAACAACACCTTAATAATGGAGTGTACGTTCTAAAACAAAATTGTGAAACGCCCTATTTTTAAATTTTTTTTTCCTTTTATCTACTTGAAATACTAACTACACATGTGTGAATGAGGACACTTTTTCTTCCCGTCTTTCTTGCCGCACGAGATGCGTGAAACATTCAAGGCCAAAGTCCCCAAAACAAACATAATAATAATAATAATGTTCAAACGATCTTTGTTTACTCTATATACAAATTAATCATATAGGGTTTTTTCATTTTTCATAATAATCATTGTTTATTTTTAATCTCACTCATCATTTTGTGCGTAAACATCAATTTATCATTTGGTTATGATACTGTTGTTTATATTTTCGATTGTTTTACAGTTTTACCGAATTTTATAATATCATACAGTTGGTTAACTTGTCCAATGCCATAAGAACATATCAAGAAATAAATACATAACTTAAAATAAAAACGATAATAAGACAGAAGATAGTGACTAGAAATTGATTGCCCGATTGATATTTTTCCACGAGGAAGCAATTACAGCTGTGAGTCAATATTCTCAATCATGATATATTATAATGGGATATCGTAAAAGGTGATTTATATATCCCAACAGTAAATTATTACATAAAATAATAATATGTTGAAAACAAAAGTAATTACAGCGACGACGACCACAAAATTCACGGGTGATGATGATCACTGGTCAGGGTCGTCCGTCAAATTATGTGAGTTGTTTTTTTTTTTTTGCACAACAGACCCTATTTGATAGGTACGGTCAAAGCTATTCACTTCAAATGTGGATAATTAATTTTATATTCTTGTTTTACCTTTTCACCAAATATATTGAAGAGTTTATTTGACCAACTAGTCTCATGTTAAAATTCTGATATTTTGGAAAACCCAAAATCATTAAGATGGTGCAGTAAACTAGACATAATATCTATATTCTAGAAACAAAGAAAAAAAATCGTATACGGAAGTTTTTTTGTAAGAAATATATGAACAATTATATTAATTTAAATAATATTTGATAGTTTGACTTATTTTGATTCAATTTTTGTAATACAAGTTATTTCTGTCATTTTTCTGATAAATAATTTATTTTATAATGTAAAACTTTTTTTAACGTTGAGCATCAATTATATTAAACTAAAAACCGGTATATTTTTTTTATAATTTAGAATGGATCAAATTTGAAGTTTATTGACGTTTCAATTCCATATCCTTACTAGTCGACCACAAAATTGGTATATTAAAAATTACAAAGATTCAAATAAAATATCAATAGGTGTTATACAAACGAATATTGCTTCGGGATGTCTTTAATAATCAATAAATATTGTACTCCATTATTTTTATTATATTTGATGCTTTAGAGATATCTTTTGTTTTATTTTATTTGATGTTTATTTTATTTGATGTTTTAAGATTTCTATGCAAAATTAATTATGTGTTTTTGTTGTTCATAACTGTTTAAATTCTGCAAATTACTTTTTTTATTGGTTGAATTGTTTTAAAATTGATAATAAAACATGTTTTATGTTAAAAAATTAAAAAATTAAATGATTTTTTAATTTATGTACAAAAATCTTAAACATAGAACAAAATAAAATAGAGAAAATATCATATAAAATAAGAGGTCCCAATACGATCAACAACTATTATATAAAATGAGAAAGTTATATTAAAATTAAGGAAAACTCTAACACAGGACGAATCAGATAGATATACATAAGATATTTATACACCTATTTTCCCAAATTTTCAACATGCAATTACAACTTTTTCCCAATCTAAAAATAAAAGTTTTAAGAACTCCAAGAAAACTAAAAATAATGTAATTAATAAAAATTGAAGTTTTTGTACACTTGGTCCTTCTCCTCTTTTCCCATTTGGGAAAAAATTTCCTACCAAAATCTTAAATCTTTTTTTTTTCCCTCTCTCTCTTTCTCATTAGTTACAAAGAAAGAATTACTTATTGTTTACCCTCTTCCAAATATAGAAAGATCGCTAAGGGGTCAATTCGGTAGTTCTACACATCGATCTCCGACTTCCGAGCCAACAAAATTGGCAAACCGTTTTGAGGAAGCGCGAATGGCCCGTACTGAATACCGTCGCTAGCTCCAACAATTGACCATCTGAAATTACAGAGATATCCTTAATCAAAATCATTTCTAAAAATGAAGTAGAACCCTAAAACTATAAGGTAAAAATAAGGTAAGGTAATAAGGAAGTAGTACACACACCTGTACTTTGTGGTGGTATGATGAATCATAATAGACATCTCAAGCTTTGCTAATTCATTACCAGGACATGAGTGGGTCCCATTGCCAAATGGCATGAAAGTATTGGGTTTTGGTGCCACCTTATAGCAAATCAAAATCATGTTTTAACATAAACCATTCTTCAAAATAAAATAGCATCATCAAACGAAACGAAATATGTTAATAGTTTAATCACCTCGAATCTTGATGGATCAAACTTTCCAGGATTTGAAAAGATATCAGCACTATGATGAATGTTTCTGAATAGCGGCAAAACTTTCCATCCTTTCGGAATCAAATATCCTGCAAAACGATAAAACAAAAGAAATAGGTTTTTAGAATGAGATTGATCATACAAAATGACAAGAGAGTACATAACAAAACCAGTTTAATTGTTATGTACCTTCGTATTCGACATCTTCGACAGCTTCTCTAAACGTGAAAGATAAGATTGAAGCAACTCTTAATGTTTCTTGAATGACTCTTGAAGTTATTGGCATCTTCTTTGTATCTCCCCAACTTAAAGACTCTCCTTCTTCTTTGCCTTTCCTTATTGCCATTTGCTCTTCCTGTTTACCCAAAAACCAATCAGAACACAACAAAATTACCAAACTGCCACTACTCTGTTTTTATTACCAGAAAACGACAAATACGTGTCGGTATAAGTACTTACAGTAACGGCTTCTAGAACGTTGGGATTATCAGCTAAGTACTTGAGTATCCACGTCATCACACTCGCCGTCGTGTCTCTTGCGGCGAAGATAACTCCAATTATGTTATCGGCGATTTGTTCGTCGGTAAGCTCTTCTTTGTCTCCCATGAATGATCCGAGAAGATCGTTGTGTGAGGAACCGTCGTTTTGTCTTCTCTCTGATAAGATTCTTGCGAGGATCTGCGAAAGCTCCTTGCGAGCTTGCATGGCTTTGTGGAAAAGTGTTCCTGGGAGATTTACAGGCATCGAATTGTAACCTTTCTCGAGAATGTAGTAACATCGTTTTAGATCTTCTCTGTATAGAACTTCGTCTTTTCCAAATATCGAAAGCAACGCAACGTTGAAAGTGTACTGCACAACGGAGAAAAACAGGGGAAGTTATGTAAGTATGTGTCTTGCTCTGTTTCTAGACGAGAAAATCGTTAATTTTACAAGAAAAGAAGTTTATTCTCTTCATAGAAAGTTTAAAAAGGAAAATTTGTTTGAAGAAAACAGAGGAAGGTCTTGCTCTGTTTTTAGCCGACAAAAACAGAGGAAAATCTTTGCTCTGTTTTTTTAGCAGAGAAATCGCAAAACAGAGAGAGAGAATTAGAGAGAGCTTACTGTTTTCATTTCTTGGTAAGTGTTGATCATTGTACCATCCCAATTTCGAAGAGAATCTTGAGCGATTGATTCAATATCAGGAATCATGTCTCTAATAGCTTCAGGCATGAAAGCACGAAGAACAAGCTTCCTTAGTTTAGCATGATAATCACCTTGGTGGAAGAAGATAGCTTGTTTCCCTAACATCCTCTCTTTACTCGCCGGAAAAGTCGGTTTAAAGAGATGAGATTTCGTCACAAGAACAAATTTCGCTGCTTCTGGACTCGAAATCATCACACATGGACATCCCAATACATGTGTCTTAAACACCGACCCATACCTGTAAATTCAAATCAAAATTTCGTTTAATTTCTTCAAATTTTTCGATTTCAAGTTTATAAATTTTCGATTTTTTTTCAAAAACCGAACCTTTTTTGTTTCGAAGCGAAAAAGACATTTGGGTCTTGAGAATAAAGTTGGAAAGTTTCTCCGACGTAAGGCCAACCCATTGTTCCCGGTGGGAGTGGAAGGTTCGAGGATCTACGGTGGCGGTGAGATATTATACGGCGGAGAAAGTAAAGGAAGAGAATTCCGGCGAAGAGAGTAGTTAGAAACATGCCGGTGAATTCCATTTTAGGTCAAAGAGAAGAAGTAGGTGAACAACGAAGAAGTTGTGACTAAACTAAAACAAACAGAAAAAATTGGATATTTGTTTGTTTGTTGTGTAATGGAGGAAGAGGAAGATGTTTATGATGCAAACCAAGTGGGAGATGTGAAGGGGTTTTATAGGCTCTCTTCTCTCAAATGATGAAGAGGAGAGAGAGAGAGAGAGAGGTTTCAAGTAGAGGTTCCTAAACAGAAATTCTTATTAGAGAGACAGCTCATTTGTGAGAGATGAAGATAGCACGTGTTAAAGAGCATGCAAAAAGAGTGTGTGAGATTTTTTTTTTTTTTTATAATCGGGGATGTCCGTATTTTTACTATCCGACTAATCTTCTAGGATGAGTGTAGCCGTCGAGTAGTTCACTTACCGGATTTCCTAATAAACCTAAACTGTAGCACCATTTCGACTGGCCAAATAGAAGTGAAAGTGTTCTCAGAATAAATCGAACTTAGAAGAGTTTAACTTTTTCCCCTGACCTCTTTTATTACTAAACTACCACCATTTAATTATTGACCAAACAAAAAAATAAAAAAATAAAGAGTGACAATGAGAGCTATTCATATGGATTAATTGGTTAATTAGGTTATTGTATATCCTTATTAGTTAGAAATAATATTGGAGTGTCCCTTAAGTAGAGAGAGACAAAGGTCGGGCTTTAAACTTAAAAAGTTTTTTATTTTAGTTATACCTTATAACTATTTGTGTAAAACTGCTATTGTGTTGATTAATATTTAATTTCGAGGCTTAACCATATCCTTCAACAATTTTCTTTGGATTTTGTTTCTGATCTTAGAAAAAGACACGTTTTTAATCATTAGAAGGGAGACAGAGGATAGAAATTAAAATTTTGGTAAGACTAGTTTTAGTAATTATCTCTTTAGATTTTTTACTATTTGAATATGATATTTGAGATAATATATATATATATATATATATATTCAGATATATGTCGTGGCAATCATAAAATAGAGGGTTTGACTGGTGTAAATAAAAGGGGATAAAAATGCATCTACAATTAAAACACAAAGAAAAAGAAGGAAGTATAAAAACTAAATTATATGTCGTGGCAATCATAAAATAGATAGATATATTGATTTTCTATATTTGTAGTCTTAGTTTCTATGTAAGATTATTAATGTAATTGGTACAACAAATTATAGTTGTTTATATGTCTGAATATATATTGATAAGCAATTCGATATTGATAATTTTATTAGTGTTTATATAAATATTAGGGCATGGAATTTTCTAGAAAATAGTATAAGCACTAATTAAATTAATCAAAAGGTTATTATTTTGGAATTAGAGTCTGACAAAACAATTAAAAATAATAATAGAAGTGATGATGTGAAGATGTGACATTATAAATGCAAAATAGTTTTCTGTTAAAATATTTTATAATTAAAATATGCAAAATCTTTATACGTGAAGATATCATATATAATTTTTTTGAGGGAAAGTAAAAACAAAAACGTATGCTGGAAAAAAAACTATCTACATGTATTTCGCTCTACCGTATAGCACTGCAAATGGAAAAATTACAATCATTTTTTTTTTTGAATAAATCATATCAACATATTTGTACAAAAATTTTCTCTATTTCAGTGTTTAGACTAAGGGTCTTACATTTTCTTATCTTTTGTTTTGATATGTCGGTTCTTTTATATATATATATATATATATATATATATATATATATATATATATATTTAAACTACGGTTCTTTTATATTTTTACAGTTTTTTTTTCATGTTTAATACTTTCTTCACAACAGTGATCGTTTTGTATCTTTTTTTGTTTTCTACACAGAAGATAATTATTGAAAAAAAAGACATGTAATCTATAAATTTTAATATAAGCAGCAACTTTGTAACTTCATTTTATTGCCTAACTTGTTGATCAATAATTCAATATATTGATTCTAGGAAATACCTACATAACATACATGTATAAATACCTTGTAAGTTGTTAACGATCAAAATAAAATAAAATTAATTAAATGGATCACATATATGGATGTATACGCATGTAGTCATGTAGATGTAGCGCTCATGACTTACTTAATTAATCATAAACTCTTGCTCTTTTTCTCTCACTTTAACGTACACTTAGCCAGACTATCCCCTCGGAATTAATTAACGCGTTTTTTTTGCTAACAAAAAAAAACGTTTTTTGCTGTTGATAAATTAAACAACAAACTTATATATATATATATATATATATATATATATATGTGTGTGTGTGTGTATATTTGATTACGAGTATATATGACTTAGCTTAAATTATTCAGACAATTGTTTTTAGTTGCTCGAAATTTTCCATTATCAATTGACTTTGATGGTGCCTTGAAAAATGAAAATAAAAACTTAAAATCCGAGAAATCTCTTTTTGTGAAATTCAAGATCAAAGATACGGCTATATATACATATACATACAAGAATACAATTATATGTGACGTGTGTTTGTTTAATTATACAAGAATACAATTATATACGTTTAATTATATACGTTTAATTGTTAATCATAGTTTGTTTAATTAAGCTTTTCCTCGGGTATATATATCATATACATATACTTATTTATATAGGTTCCAAATCATGTAATCAATAATCAGTTATATGTCTAATTATAGTCATTAAAAAAGAAAAAGAACAGAAGATTTTGAGAACAATTACAAAAATGTCATTTTTGGTGTGTCTATTTTCAAAAGTATTATTGTGGATTGTCTATTTACAAAAATATAACTAATTATAGATTTTTAAACTTTAAATATTAAAATTCTAAACCCTAAAAATGTTTTGAATCCTAACAAATCTTAAATCCTCTAAACTAAATCCTAATACAACATAATTAATCTAAACATATATGTTATATTGAGTAAATAATTTTGAAAAAGTGACATTTTTCAAAAAAAAAAAAAAAGTGTCATTTTTAAAAAATAATATTTCAAAAATAGTATCTCTAAAACATTCTCAAGATTTTTTCGAATCCAAATTTTTTTTCCCCATCTACCAAACAAATTCACACAAATATGTACATCTTTTTTGACGAAACAATTGTTGAATTTTCCCTGACATTGATTTCTTCGGCGACTTTCCTATTGTCAAAACAATCTAGCAAGTGACACTTGGCTCACCATGTTTCATGTCTCCTTTAATCTATCAAACAAATATTTGAAAGAATCCACTCCATAGCATCCTTATAAAAAAGTTGAAGATAATTGTCCGACCGTCAACAAAAAAAAGGGGGAAATAATTCGTCTATTAAATTTACGACTTCGTTTGAATAAAATGAAGCAACGAAAGAAAGTTGAATTTTCCTTTTCGAAAATGGACTACAAGATCTGGAGATCACGAAGCATATATATTTTCAGGTTTTGCATACGTGTAAGTATAGTAACAAATGGAAAAACAAAACAAAAGTATACTAACAAAACTATATATATTTGGCAAATAACTAGTATAAAAGAGACGAACCCATATTTAATGTTTTGGCAATACAAAGCATACATGTTCAAGCTTTCTACTAGCTAGGGGTTTTTTTTTTTTTTTTTTTTAATAATTGTTAAATTATTCAAACAGAAAAAAATCTTTTTTCAATGAATTGCGTCTGAGTTTATGAAAATTCTTTTGAAAAGATTAAGAAAATTTAACGAAATCCAAACCATGCATTTAGACTCTCATCATAATCATGGTCTCTACTGGCCTTGATGGAGCTTTGATGGAGCTTAGTCGATTGCGCATATCTTTAAACTTAAATTTATTTTCAAAAAAAGAACTTAAGATTTTTTAAACTTTGACCTTTTTAGTTAGCTTAATAAAATATTATATATAATCCGAAATCAAGTGATACAAAATTTTGATTATTAGCATTTTATTGCATCCCTTTTAAAAATGTAACAAAAGAGAAAAGAAAAAAACAATACTTTTTGGACTTAACATGCTATTTTTAGTATTTTCGTGGATTTTGGAGTCAATACAGGTTTTTGGAGCTTTTTGGGCCAAAAATGAATGAAATCAAACATTTTCAAAGAATGACAAATTTTGACCGTTAGATGTTTCGCTCCAGATGAAGGTCTTACCACCGTTGGATCAAGCTCATATTTCACCACGAGATAGAAGATGATCTCAATTTCAAATCGGATATTCGTTCGCCTCAATCTAACGATTAGATCTTGAGATATCTTCGATTTAAGGAAATCTGTTCGAGTGAGGATCAAGCTAAAAGCGATTCAGGATATTCATCCGCGATCTACCAATCGCCATAGGTAAACGACCGATAGCAAACTCACTGTTTTTGATAGACAGACGCATTAACACAACGATCGATCGATCGCCACATCCGAGAAGATTGAGAATTTTCTTTTTTTGAAGATTATCTCCTAAATCTTTTGGGAGAAACCCTAGCCGACCTTAAAACTTATAAAAGGAGACTTGTAACATTCCGGTTTCAGGAAATATGTGGTGCATGCGGAGAGGCTTAAGATAATTGATTTGACTACCTATATCACCAAAGTGCACTTATCTTTTCCGTCACACATCCAGAGAGAACTCCAGAGTTAAGCGTGTTGGGCAAGAGCAATTTAAGGATGGGTGACCTAGTGGGAAGTCATTTCCAGTACAGTGTGAGTGAGGATAAAATACAGGGAAAGATCACGTGGTAATTTGCAGAGTTTGTAAACAAGTCTTTCGAGCCTCCCGGACTAACGCACCGACCGTCGGACAGGGGTGGGCCCACTGACAGAGAGTGGACATGGGGCCCATTGAGAAATGAAGATTTCTCCTGAGAGGATGAGGATTTCCCCTGTATGTTATTGAGAGATGAGGATTTCTCTCGAGGGGATGAGGATTTTCCCTGCATACCGATAGCTCGATGGCGGTCAGGGAGTTACAAGACTCATCAGCCTGAAGAGAAGAATCACGCTCACCACCATCATCACTTCAAAGCTCTTAGTTCTTCACAAGTTCTAAAGGTATTCATCTCTCTTCACTTGTTACTTTGCTCGTATGGATTTTGGGAGAAAGATTTTCACCCTCTTTGTAATCCTTAGAGAAGTTTATCGAACCTTATTTCTTTTGCTCTTAATAAATACAAGTATTTTCATCGATTCCTTTGCTATGACTGAGTAGTTCCTTTGTTGGGTTTAAGGGGTTTTTCTAGGAGAGTTATTCATGGATCGATAAATAGGATTTGTTCATGCTTAGGAGTTTAGTAGAGTCTTCATCTATACTTTCATATTATACTCAATTGCTAGTTTAACCAATTGTAATTGAATCTAGATCAATCTTAAGAACTTGAAACAATATCATTGCGAGAGTCGTGTAGGGAATTGTGATTGATTGATTGGAATTAGTATAGACGAGCTTGAACTTTATCATTGCGAGAGTTGTGTTAAAGGTTAGGTTAACATATCGAATCTTGATCTTTTTATGCATATTTATCCATCTTGTTACTTTGCGAGAGTTGAGTATTAGGTTGATAGATATATTAGTCTTTTTTGCGAATTTTTGTTGACTATATTATTAAGTGAATTCGAGTTAGGAATCCCGATTTACTAGATTTACTCGCATGAACACGTAAATAAATTGCTCCATGAACCCTTAGATTCCCGTGTTGCCCAACATTTCTTTATTATTGCTTAAAACCAAATTTGAACACCGTTTGATCTCTCTAAAACCCACTTGTTTGACTTAGCGTAGTTCTTAATTCACATTGCTATTGAGTGTTTCTAAATCTCTGTGGATTCGATCCCTAAGTACTACAATTGATTAGTTGTGCACTTGCAGCCTAGGTTGTTTTACATTGGGTAAAATTTTATTACTCATCAGTACTATTCAAAAAAATGAAAAGAAGAAAAAGACATTTTATTGTAGTACCGAATATGTTTTGCCAAAGAAAAAATAGTTTTTTATAAACTATGGAAAACTCGAATCTTTATATTCAAATTAAAGAATAACTCTCCATCTCAAAAAAATTATCAGTGCACAAAGCAATCAACTTCATTGTCTTGAATTACATAGCGGGTACAAACTACAAAGATTAGTTTCAATTTTGGGATGCATTGCTCGGTTAGAAAACCCATCTAAGTGATATACTCTCTCCGTTTCTAAAATATTGATGTTCTGGAAAAAAAATTGTTTCTAAAAGATTAATGTTTTATATTTTCTATGCAATTTTTATTAAGTAATGATGATGAATTGTAAATTTCAAAATATATTAATTGATTTTACTGTAATAATATTGGTTAAAAATTATAGAAAATTGTTTAGCATACAAAATAATGTAATTATAATTAAAATTTAATATGTTTTTTTGATATGTAAAAATTTTAAAAAACCAATTATTTAGAAACAGAAAGAGTAACGAGATTGAAATATGAAAATTTATCTACAACGCTTAGAGTTCCAACGGATGACTTTAAATTCAATAAATTCCTATGAAATAAATATGAACTACGTGTGTATGTAACTAACACACAGATCAATCCATGTAACATTACTATACGAAGAAATTCAACAAAAACAAAAAAAAACAAAATATCCGAAAGGTAGATCGTTCTTCGACCGACCATATTTTTTATAACATGCAGACCTTTATTTGCGTGCCTGACAGAAGTTTAGTTTATATAGGTTTACGTTGGCAATTTCCTAATTTGGAAATCTAGATATTTTTTCTTTTTTTTTTTGACTGAATAAACAATTATATCTCTTTGTATTAATTTAGAGTTGTCAAAGATAAATAAAATAATTTGTGGGGAAAAGGAAGGCGACAAACATGATATGGGCACCATAACGAACATTTAATCAATAATTTAATAGAGATACAAAGAAAAAGGTATATATTTGTCACAACAGATACGAGTTATGTCCCGATAAGGCGAAATATGGAATGTATAATAACTTTGAAATAAATTAAATCAATTTTACCTTTTTCGCATTAATATCATAGTGACAACACAACGTAAAAGACTTTATTGAGTCAGTTCGCTATATTGTCTATATATGGCCAGTATTGTACATTTATGTACCTACGCAGACACGAAATCACTCTTTCTCTTTCTTTCATTTTTTAATATTTTAATTATTAACTTTTTTTGGCTGGAATTTGTTTTGGTTTTCTTTATATATCACTTATTATAGAGCGAGGGAAAAAAAAGAAGATAAAAAGTAGGATATATTCTTTTTTTGTTAAGCTGATGAGTAACTTTGAATAAAAACGGTGACTCGCCTGCATTTTTTTGCTCTTAAAATAGCAATTAGTCTTCGATTATAACACTAACAAGTTAAGAAGAAAAATCATTTCGCTAGATTAAAATAACAAAGAAAGTTTTCTTATATAGACTCCTGTGGCCATAAACCAGACAATTTTGTCAACTCATGAACATTTTTTTTTAGACACATGATGAGTTAATTTAAAGAATTAATCATTCAAAATAAATACACGTCTTCATTGCATAAACTGATGATCAATTAAGAAAATAGTAGTTTCCTTCGAACCGATTACAATCATTTTACTCGTGTTAAAAAAACTGTTATGTTCCATCAGAAAAATCTGAAACACTGTTTATTTTTTGGCTTGAAAAATCTGAAATACTGTTTGGTTGTTTATAATCACGTGGACCATCTAAGAATAAGTGTATAATTTGTTTTGGGATCATATCTAAGAACAAATGTTTACGTAGGAAAGTAACTCTAGAGGAAAAATACACACATACGTCTACAAAAAGACAAACACACACACATATATATATTCATACAAAATGCTACAGGTGACTCATATAAAGCAGAGCATTTCCAATAGAAATTTTTCTATGAGTTTTGTAGAACCAGTGAAACTCAAAACAATATTTATGTTTAAAGAAAAAAGAAAAAGCAGTCTGTGTTAAATAGAGATAAGGAGTTTAATCTGTCAGCTAGTGTGACAGGTGGTACCTCGAGCTGTGTGAAGAGCAAGTGGATACTTGATGCAGAGGAGCAGTTCGAAGAATAAGGAACAAAGGGTTTACAATATGGAAAAAGGTGAAAAAGGTTTAGCGTGGTGTTTTGCTTAAATGCGATGAGACATATGATATAGTGTTTCACAATTACAAACAGTCTCATGTCTGCTGGTCCAAAGAAAAACATGCGAGAGGATGTTGTAATATATATATATAAGAAAAATATGGCATTATTTTTCTTGGAACTACAAGAATTAAAGAGGAATAATTCTGGATAGAACTCGTAAGGTCCATGGGTGGTGAGAGGTATTTTTGAGCGGTTAAGCTTTATATTTCTGAGTGTGTGTTATCCCAGTATAAAGGTAGACTAGGAGGAGTCTTGTAAAACGAATCACATATTGTGAGTTCGTGTTTTTCCTGGGTTGTTAGGAAGTCGCGTGTGACATTTATGTAAGTGTTAAGATGCATAAATGAATACAAGAACATTTATGTGATTGATATAAGCAGCATTATTTTGTTATCTTTGTATTATATAATTTCTTTGACTATATCTTTACAAGTTTCCACCTATTAAAAAACAAAAAAATAATAAGAAAATATGAAAGAGAAGAGAAATGGATTCTAATTGAAGAATCTCTCAACTCTTTTGAAAAAAACCATTTGACACACGTAATTATATGATTAGTTCAGTTTTTTTTATTCTTTAAAATTTAAATAAATAATTATAATAAATTTTAACTATTATTATAATATCAATAAGAAACTCTATGAATTTTTAAATTCTAACTATTGAGGATGTTATTACTTTCTACATTTGTGTAAACATAAAATGTGGAATCGTGGGTTCGGACTTGAAACATGTGATCACATTTGCATCATCTAACAATTCTTTAGAAAAATTGCAATTCTTTTTTTAATTTCATCTATTTTTTGTAAACAGTTTTTAGAAAAATCTAGCATTCTTCTGTACTTATAGATTATGACGGACGTGTGACGTGTCACGTACATATTTATCTACATATCCATAGTGAAAATAATATAATCCGAAACACAGCTCAAGACTATCACAGATGATTTCTTGAGTCTTAAAGCAAACAAATTTTCCAAAACTCGAGAGTATTTAACCATTTTTTATAGCGATTAGTCCAAGTTCGATTGCAAGCAGGATGTCAATATCCTGAAAAAATAATAATTTCAATATTCAAATACACATGAATCCTAAAATGATGCAAATTTATATATATACGGATAAGGCTGCCTGAGAAAAATATCGGCGATGTAACTTTTGCGTCTATGCTTACGTTTATATTATAAAGACGGTACATTAACACTACATAATAATATATATATATATATATATATATATATATATATATAAGTTGTTTGAAAAGAAAAATACTATGTGTATAACTATATAATGTGCATATATATAAAGATAAAATGAAAATAATTTCACTAACGTAGAATCTCAATAAAATAAAGATCGAGCCTAACGCCTAACCATGGCCGGAAAAGTTTAAGAATCGTGCAAGGATAATTTACATGTGGCCAGTTTCTCACACGTGTCCACACCGCTCTCTCTACACGACTTCTAGGGTTTCCGTATCCCAAACTGATTCATTTTAATTTTTTTATATAAAAAAAAATATTATACAGAAATTTTGATTCTCCATGTGTATTTCTCTCTTTGTATATCTTTGACGTGTTTTTTGGCCTTTGTTGTTTGGCTTAGCTATCGCTTCAACCTGGTCTTTGGAAGTTCGTTTTCGATTGTTTTGGTTTAGTCGTTATACTTTAGAGCCATTAGCCCTGTTTTCTTCAGTCTGGGTCCTCTTTCTTTTAGCTTAAATTTAATTTTGTGTTTAGAATTTCTTGTTATATATAATTTTTAGGGTCCTGCTCTCCTATAATTTATAGGGTTTCGTTCTCGGTCTATCTGGCTTTGTAACTTGATCTCGAATATATATAAATATCTTCCAGTGGAAAAAAAAAAATATTTGACGTGTTTGTTACTATATGTTTATATGTAGAGAAAACAATTGTTGACAAACAAGAAAAAGAGAAAACGAATTTGCCAATGGGTTGGTCTAATTACTTTTTTGTCATATGAAAATTAATTATTGTAATGAATTATTTTTAAAATACTAATATTGCTAATATGGTTTAACGTGTAAAGTAAGCATACCTAATATCGAAATCCTCGGTGATTCGATATTTTTCCTTTACTTAATTAGTAAATTATTATTTGGACGATGAACATAGGTTTTGCTGATAATATATATTCTTGATGTTTTATTTGAGTAAAAAACAATTATAGTTCTTATATATGATTGAGTTTACTAATTGATTGATGTTTAGTCACCATTGGATGATTTTTAGCTGATCAGGGTAAGTTTACTAATTTGTATATTTGTTAATTATGCGTCGTAATAATGTTTGTGTGAATTGTCTCGCGGAAGGAACACGATCACAAATGTTCTCTTTTTCCACAAAAGCAATTCAGTGCCAGATTAACGCTCTCATGAAGCCAGTTTATTTACACTAATTTTTTATATCAGTGGAGAGAATTAACGTAACAAAAATTTATTTGATAAAAACAAGGAAATTTTTTAAAAGTGCCACTTTGAAATATCATTTTGCAAAAATACCAAATTGGTTTTTCACATTTCATGTTTTGTGTTTTTTCACAGGTTATAAAATATTTATAAAATTGATAATTTCAAATAAGATTATGAGAAACTAGTTCAATATTTGAAAAAAATAGAGTAGCGAAATAGTAAAAATTAAATTACTCTAAACATGAATAGAAATAAACTAAATATTTTGAAAAGACGTGATCATATTTAATTAGAAATAAAATTAGACAAAAAAATCATGATAAAAAATAAATGTTAAATTTATTTAATATTAAAGTTTTCGATTTTGTTTAATTTCATGAGTAATTTAATTTTTTTTTTTTTTTCGTGTTTGATTTTTCATAGATTGTAAAATATTTTTTTATCATAAATCCGTATATATGCGGATCTTTTACGTAGTTATTTGATAAAACTCAATCCAAATTGGATCAACAAGAGAATACTAATATTCCTAGCTAATGCATTATTTGTAACGGTTTTATTCTTCGTTGCCGTTAAAAACATTCTTTAGTTCTCAACTGTAATATGAGATCATTTTAGAATCGCTGTCTCTGTCTTAATATGTGATCTATATTTTTTTGTAATTACGTTGTAACTTAATTTGGGAAGATATATTTTTCCCCCACAATTTTATTAGGATTTAATGTCAAAAACATAATGTAAGATTTTTTTTGTTGTAGAAAATATACAATATATGGATTTGGGATTGGATGGTGAATAATCTCCAAAATTAATAAGATAACAAATTCTTTATAATAAATAATAAATCAACCCACCAATAGATTTTCCGAAGCTTTTTGCGATTAGATTTCGACTAGATCGATCCTTCTTCCAGTAGATTTGGATCAAATATTACCTGATCTCTTCAAATTTCGTGTTTTTTTTTCATTTTTCTTACTCTAGATCTAAAGATATAGAAACACAAAAAGAGATATGGGAAGCTCTTCAGGGTCTTCGACTAGGTTCAGATCGGGAAACATGGGATGTTCATCAGGATGCGCAATCTGAATTCGAGAAGGAGCACAAGCTCTGTGTAGTGACTATGGGGCTAAATCTAGCACATCATAACCCAACAGGGATAAAGAAAGCACTTCTGGGAGCTTGGAAGAAGAAGGGATGTGTTGATGCGAAGATAAATGATGATGGAACTATCAATTTCTATTTCGCTAAAGAATATCAGATGATGGCGGTCATGGAAAATGCTCCTTATGAATACAGAGGTTGGATGGTCTCAATTGATCGATGGAGTAACCGAAATTCTTCGAGCTTCCTTCGACATATCCCTTTCTGGGTCAAAATAGGGAATCTTCCACAAGTCTACAGAAGAGATAACATTGTTCAAAGAATTGGATCAATGATGGGTCATGTAGATGTAGTCCGAATAGTGTAACCAGTTCTTCATCAAAACAAGCCTGCAGAGGTTTGGGTAAGGATAGATATGGATATTGAGAGTGAAAACTTGCTGATCCGAAACGTTCAGATAATGAACTCAGGGGATCCAATCGAACTAGAGTTTAAGTATAAGAAGCTACATAAGTTCTCTACTACTTGTGGCAGTCTGCGACACAGCTATGATGTATGCCCCAAGGCATAAACTCTTAGTGCTACTGCTGAAGTTTTAATGAAAATTGGTAATGACCCTTTCATTACCTCTAATGAGCGTTTGGCTGCCATTGAGGGTATTAATATAAGACAAGAGATAGGTGATAGCCATTGTAACCAACAGGATATACCACCAATGTTTGCCCCTGTTTCGGAATACCTTTTGGAGCAAAGATTGGGTAAGAGACAGGCATATACAGATGAGGATGTTGTCATGGCTAGTAGTGATCATGGAAAAAAAGAGAAAGCTAAATGAGGCAAACTTGGAAGCTACATCATCCTCCCCAAAAAGAAAATTTGGAGCTGAAGTACAAAGTTTGGAAATGGTGGAGTCTTCTTTTAGCAAGAAACACAGAAGTGACCCAGACGCTAACAAAGGTTTGGTGGTTCTCCTTAAACCACCAAATCAACCATAAGGATCATGCATCTGAATTGTCAAGGATTGGAGAACGACTTGACAATTCAGTATCTTAAAGATGTCAGGCAGTCTTCTAAACCTGACATCATGTTCCTCATAGAAACTAAGAACTGATATAATATTGTAGATAAGCAATGTAAAGACCTTAACTATGCCCATTCTTTTGTTCTTTCGGCTAATGGGCTATCGGGTGGTTTAGCTATTTTTTGGGATATGCATATTCAACTAAATCTTGTATCTCCACCAACTTTGTATCAAACTGATATGTATATAACTGTGGTGATAATCGTTTTTGTTTGACTTATGTGTATGGAAATTCAGTGATTAAATATCGCAATAGGCAATGGAAAGATATGATTTCTCATGTTGAAGCTGGTTACTACAACAATATGCCATGGCTGGTCCTAGGTGATTTTAATGATATTAAGCATAAAGGTGAAAAAGAAGGTGGAGCATACAGGTGAAAATTCTTTTTCTTCTTTTAGAAATATGCTTTCTTGTTTTGGATTGCATGATATTAAAATTATTGGAGGATGGTTCACTTGGGTTGGCCAGAGATATTTCCATACTGTCAAGACTAGGATTGATAGAATTGTGGCTACTTGTGATTGGCTTGATTTATATCCTACCACTTATGTTCAAGTCCTTCCATGGCATTGTTCTGATCGTAGAGCTTTAATCTTAAATACTGAAACTAACAGATGGAAAATGAAGAAATTGTTTAAGTATGATCGCAAATAAAGGTTTGAATCGGAATTTAAGGAGAGGGTCCACCATATTTGGTTAATTCAGCAAAGCATTGGCTGTGTTGAAAAGGTTTATCACAATGGAGGTCTCAAAATATTACCAATAATCAATGTAGAATAAAACAACTAAACAAGATATGCAGGAAGCCTATGAACTGCTAATTATTGATTATCAGGTTATTGGTGAACTCAAATTATAATTAACATGTGCATACAAAATGGAGGAAGAGTTTTGGAGAGCAAAAAGTCGGGTTCTTTGGCTGAAAGCTGGGGAAAAGAATACTAAATACTTTCATACAAAGGCGAGCTTTTAATCGTATTATTTCTCTCACAAATGGTTCTGGTCGTTTATTATTTAAGCAAGAGGAAATAAACCAACTTGTTGTTGATTATTTTACCAGCATTTTTAGCTCTAACAACAATGCGATTTCCACAGAGTTCCTCCAACAGCTTGAACCCTGTGTAACAGAGGAGATGAATCAATCTTTAATCAAACCTGTTACTGAAGTAGAAGTGTACCAAGCTTTGCAGAAGATGGATCCGGATAAGGCACCAAAACCTGATGGCCTAACAGTAGCTTTCTACAAAGACAATTGACAAATAATTAAAGCTTCACTGGTTAGTTTTATTGAACATTTCTTTGAGACTACAGAATTAGAGCCTTCTTTAAACCATACATATATCTGTCTAATTCCAAAAATAGAAAATCCAGTTGAAGTTAAGGATTATTGGCCAATCAGTTTGACTAATGTAGCATACAAGTTGCTATCTAAAGTATTGGCTGAAAGGCTTAAGACAGTTTGACATTTTCTCATCTCTGAGAATCAGTCAGCATTTATTCCTAGCAGACTCAATATTGATAATGTGCTAATTGCACAAGAAATGTTGCATTCTTTAAATACCAGGAAGCTTAATTCACCTCATATGGCTTTAAAATTAGATATTAGTAAAGCTTTTGACAAAGTTGAATGGACTTTTCTTGAGGTAATGATGAGAAAAAATGGGATTTCATGATGTTTGGTGTAGGTAGATTATGAAGTGCATCACAACCATTACTTTTGCAGTTTTGATTAGTGGTACTCTTACTCAAACCATTATCCCTTCTAGAGGTATTCGTCAAGGTGATCCCCTTTCATCCTATCTTTATTTGTTGTGTACTGAGGCTTTATCATTTCTGTTAGCTCAAGCAAAAGAAAGGGGACAGATCTCTGGGTTTCAAGTATGTACTAATGAACCTACCATCACTCATTTGCTTTTCACAGATGATTCATTGGTGTTCTGTAAGGCAAATATACATGAATGTGATCAGCTTCTTGATATTTTAAAGAAATATAAAGAAGCTTCAGGCCAGGAAGTAAATTTCAACAAGTCAGCCATAACATTTTCAAAAGCTATTTGTCCAAATCTTAAGCAACCTATATTGCAAAGTACGCAAATTCAGAAGGTTGGGGGATTTGGCAAATATGTAGGACTTCCTGAATGTGTTGGTAGAAATAAGGTGGATACATTTTCATATTTAGTTCAAAGAATGGTGCAAAAAGTTGAAAATTGGTACTCAAAAGTGTTATCTCGTGCTGGTAAAGAAACACTTATCAAGTCAGTTCTAACAGCTCTACTAACATATTGTATGACTTGTTTTATGCTGCCAAAGAAGTTATTAGAAAGATTAATAGCTGTTATAAGAAAAAAATTTTGGTCTTCTCATCAGGATTTTAATATAGTCCTCTTGGCAAAACAAAGTTGGCAATTGCTTCAAAAACCCACATCTTTATTGGCCAGAGTTTACAAGGCTAAATATTATCCTAAAATAACATTGCTGGAGGCTAAACAGAAATGGTTCTCAAGTTATGCTTGGAGAAACATACTTCAAGGCAACAAGTTGGTGAAACAAGGGATAAAATGGAACATTAGCAATGGTGAGAATGTGTATGTTTGGAGAGATCAATGGTTACCTACAAATCCGTCTATTGCTCCAACTCCAATAGGTACCCATATCAATTCAGAACTCAAGGTAAAAGATCTTTTCCTCAGTGGCACAACTGTATGGGATAGTGACAAATTAAGCTTTTTGGTCCATCCAACTGATATTCCTCTAATTCAACAAGTATGGTCGTCATGTACACGGGAACATGACAGGATCACATGGCTCCATACATCTCATGGATGTTACACAGTCAAATCTGGGTACAACCTTTTACAAACCAAACAAGGTCAGTGTTCTTCCATACCAATTTCTTTGTTTAACACTTTATGGAAGTATCAATTGCCTCCTAAGATACAACACTTTTGGTGGAGAATTTTACACGATGCTTTACCGGTAGCTTCATACTCAAGCAGAAAAAATTTCTTAGGGATAGTACTTGTTCTATATGTGGTGAAATGGAAGAATCTGTTAATCATATGCTATTTCAGTGTCGTGTTAGTAAGGAAATTTGGGAACTTGCTCCAGTAAATGGACCTTTACATCATGATTCTTTGCTGTCTAACATATTAACAGAGAGTTATTCTGAATTTTTAGCAGCCAATCAAGAGTCCAATGATCGAGCTATGTTATTTTACTTTCTAGGTTGGCGAATATAAAAGGAAAGAAATGAAGTAATCTTCAACAACAAAAGATGGCCAATACCATCTGTAATTTGCGAAGCTTTGCAGGATTACAATTTATGGATTGAAGCATTGGATTTATGATTTATGTCAACATGAGCAGATTCATGAGCATGAAACTCACTCAATCCGGTCATCTACTAAGGTCATTCCTAAAAGCTTATCTCAACTATTTGAACAGGTCCATCAGAACTGTTGTCTAGTTGATGCATCGTGGACATCTCAGAATCATAATATAGGAGTTGGATGGGCTCTTTATAATTGTAGTTCACATATATTGCTTTCTGGTTCAGGGTCTTTTCCTTCTACACAATCTCCGACACATGTTGAAGTTGAAGCTTTGAGAATAGCAGTTGTGGAGTTGCCCATGCTTGGCTATCGAGATGTAATTTTCTGTGGGGATTTACAGAAGCTCTATGGTCTACTGCAAAATTCCAGTATGGATTTAACAAATCCTGAAGTAGCGTATCTTTCATACATAATTCAGTTTCAGGATATTATTAAGATAGCACAACTTTGTAATTTTACTTTTTTGCATATTTCACGGGAGGCCAATGGTCATGTTGACCAAATGCCTAAGCAAGTTATGATACATTTTTAAAGTTATACTGTAAAATGGCCGATGTAAGAATTTAATATTAGAATAAAATCATTGGATAACAAAAAAAAAAAAAAAAGATATGATCTGATTCGACCACCTGTCATTATATTTCGACCGCAGATTCACGAGATCTAAATTTAATAATTCTTTTTACCAATCTATATATTTTAGAAATAATGGCGTTATCATGTAATCTCACCTTTTGTGGTTACAGTCTTACAGCTCTAAGAAAACTGTTATAATACTATTTCTGATATATATAAAGCATTAGGAGGACTCGTGTCTAGATATGATGTGCAAAGAAGAAAAGTAAACGGCATCTATCGTATCATCTCCTAAAAGCGACAAGCAAAAGTGAGACTGAGTCGATTTCACTTCACATTTTCTTTACATGATAAACAATAGTGTTATTAATTTCTTACATTAAAAACGAGAAAAAGGAAAGAGTTTTATAATAGTGACAGCGCAATTAGCTGTCTTAAATTTTCAGTTAATTTTTATTGATTAAGATTATAACGATGAAGTGGCTTCATTACAATTTACAACTTAATAATGGTAAAAAGAGAAAAGCTATAGTTCTAACTCTCATTTTCTGTCAATGTCTAATGTTTATTAATACTACATCAATCAAAAGTTAAATATAAGAGAGAGAGAGAGTGAGGTTGTAGATGGTAAATAACATTTTCATCTGTTCACCAAAATGCCATCCATTCTATTTTTTTTTTCAAATAGATGGCCACTCTACTAATTAAACACAAACACCAATACATATTTAAATGATTGTACAACAAACCCCATTGATCTATTTAAAAATTAAAATTTAATAAATTGAATTTGCATTTTATTCGATTAATGTACGTGATGATAGGGTGTGCATGTGTATAGTTCACTATTATACAATCAAATTAACAATGATGTTGATCTTATCAATATCTCATATTTTTAGTTTTAATTTTTTTTTTTTAATTACAAAGAGGTTCTGGACCGACGCGTAATCTCCCTAAGTCCGAAACCATAACATGTAATATTAGTTTCGTCTTAAATACCATTCGAACTAACAATCTTTAGATTTTGTGTGAAATTTTTACCGGTTGAACTATGACAATTAGTTAGTTTTAAGTTTTAACTAACCAAAAAATTAGCAATATCATATATTATTACATCATCCTTCACATATGTATATAGTTTTATCCGTGCTGTAACGTACTAAAAAAAATCTTATGATGCGACGATACCATTAAATAGGGATATGAGCACATTGACAGTTACGTTTTATCGAAATTTTGTGGATGAAGTTTTTTTTTTGTGAAATTTTATTTTACATATTAATATTACAGCCACAAGGATATAAATTGATTAATTATTTTTTGGGTGTGTGAATGATTCTTGAATTTTTAATTAACTAAACGTCACTATTATTTGATATTTTTAACTACCGTCCCATTAAATTTACATTTACAATTTTTTTTCTAAGTCTTCCCTGTAAAAAATATATTATTTTATCCTTGTAGTAATATTTGGTATAACCAGTTTTTAAAAATTATTATTTATTACAAACATAGAATTATTTAATTTCAATCGACTTTTTTTTGCGCCTCTTTGGCAATAGTTCTCTGGCTTGGAGGCAATTAACTATGGAGTTAATCATATAGCCAAGATATTCAATCATGCGTGAATAAAGTATAGTCTTAGTATCTTATTTTTAATCATACAATTAATATATTCAACCAAGCATGGAATAGTTCCATCTATGGCTCTAACTGGTATTTATTTTTAGAAATATATGGGATAAAATAAATTAAAATAAATGGAATAAAGATGAATGGCATATCCCTTTTCACGAATACCTTACATTCCTCAATTTTTTTTTATCATGAATAAATTTCAACTTCATTCATAATTTTTCTCATATATCCCACATAAATGTATGGAATCAAATACTTGTTTTCTCCCATATAACTGGTAATCTTTTTGTGGAATTCATGTGAATAACTAATTCCATTCATAAAAATAGTACCACTCCACGGGTAGAGATTTGTTATTCCTTTTATGGTTTCTACAAGTAAGTTATAATTATAAAACTTTTATATAGTTATATAATTGTAGAGAGGGCTAAAAACAATTTACGATATGTCACTTTAAATTGAATTTATATATATATATATATATATATATATATATATATCCTATTGTATTCTATTTTGATATGTTAGATAAATATCATATAATGATCTTTTGTAAAAGATGTGACCTACAAAGCGTATTTAGTCTTTAGTTATTTATTTAAAAAATATACCTACTTTTCATAGAAATCATAAAATATTATTTTTGTGAAGCAATTTCCTTTTTAAAAACATTTGTAACGTAAATCATCGTTGAAAGAGTAGTTTTTTTTTGTTTTGAAAAATAATTGAAGAGTAGTTAGTTTGTTCTTTGGAGTAATTATTTTGTTTTGTCCGTTACACGACACGTGTAGCGTCCATAACTGGACAGATACTACTGTGGTTCAACAACTCGACAAAAAGAGGTCACTAAATTTTTTTAGACTTTGTTAGTTTTTTCTTTTCTCTAAAAGCTAGTATTTGATTTAATTTTACCAATGTACAACTTTTCAACTTCTCAAACTGGTATGCTGTAAAAATGAGAAAAGCTTAGACCTTGAGCTCATTTTTTTTTTCTTTTGGCATGAATTACTCAAATTTGGATAATTAACATCAGAGAAATGACGGAGTTGAATGCCCCAGTGGTCAATATCCTCCAAGGTACCTTTCGAAAATTTCATGTGAGAGGAAAAGACTATGTGGTCTAGACCATTAGATTAATTGCACAAAATACGCCGGAAAAACATATGCATGTATATGATTCAGATTAGAGAGTACCATTAATGAGTATTATTCAACCTAAAATATTAGGTTTTATTGATATCTGTTTGTTGTGTCATTGGATCTATATAGTTTAATGTTGTGTTTGAAAAACACATATATTTTCATTAACCAAAGAGTTATAGAACTACACAACATAAACCAAAGTGACATGATCTTTAGTATTTTGCTTTTCTTCTTGTTCGTGTTTTTTGATCATCACTTTATAATACTGACATTATAATTTATATGAAAGCTAGATTAGGATCCGCACGTTACAAAAAAAAAATTAGAATCCGCGTTAATACACAGATAAAAACATTAAAAATTATTGATATTAAAATTTAAGTTTTAGTTAATAACCCGTTAAATTATAAAAATAGTTTTAATATTTAAATATGGATCTTAAACCATTAAAATTTAATTCATATTTTAATTTTTATGTCATAATTCATATATACATAAATGGAATTCAAATCATATTCTTAATAACAAAAAAATATTCTTACCCATAAATTTATATTAGAGAATTTTTGAGAAACGCCACTTTTGAAATACCACTTTTTCATAATCATTTATTCAATATATAATTTATGTTTGTGTTAACTATGTTTCATTAGGATATCATAAAGCAATTAAATTTATGTGAATAATCTCATAAAAACCTATAAAATGTTTCATAAATAGTTCTATCAAGCGTTATATATAAATCTATGATTTATAAATATCATTGATGTTATCGGTTTATTTTTTATAGAGATCTATATATACTCGTTCAATTCTACACTTTTGGAGTTTTACAATAAATATATTATTATTATTTAATAACATGTATAAATATTCATTTTATATAATTTTTCTTTTTAACATTCAAAAGTATAAAAGTGTAAAAGTAAGAGTACCCAATTCGGAAACACATATACTATAATCAACAGAAAGTATTTAAGACACACTTAAAACACTTCCATTAAGCAAACGTAGCACTGCTACAAGCAACTCCTCTTGCAACAAGAACAAATTACACAATCATACATTGATAGGATAAAAACTCTCAACCTAGTCTATCCAATAACCCACGACATCTTACACACTAAAATTCGTGTTCTACAACAATTTATAATCTACCCAGAAGAAATAGTTAACTCTCAACATAAAATCACTCCACTCATACTTGAGTTTTTCAAGGAATGCATTCTCACTCTCTCACTTTATTTTTTGCGTGAAGAAGAACTAACTACTGAAAGACACAAAAACATATATTATATTGGTGTTCCAATTACCAATATAATAAGTGGAGTCTTGCTTTTGACCGGTAGACCATTCATTATACTGCGACAGAGAATACTGTTTCACCTGTCACTTCACTTTGTGCAAAACGCCAATTTTATGCTTTTTGCCTTTTACCTTTTGCATAAGGTCACTTCCTTGTTTGTTGAACCAAACCTCTGCACAATCTCTCCCACTTGCCTTTTCCATGGCTCGAGACACTCATTGATTTACACACGTGTAGTGTTGACTTCACACGTGTGATGCTGACTTCAACTTTTCTTGTCTCATGTATAACACAGGATTCCTCACACTTTTTTGATCTTTAGTTGCCATCTTTGATGCATCTACAAAAAGATTTCTATTTTCTTTGTAATATTCTTTGTTTACAAAATAAATATGTTTGTAGATTCTTTTTCTTTAGTATGTTTGTATAAACTTTAACATTGAGATTTCTATATTTTTTCAAATTTTTTTTTCTTTAATTTATAAAATTTCTTTTGTTTTATCATTCATATTTTTTTCTTAATAAAATTTCTATTTTCTTTCTACTTTTTATTGTTTTTTTATTGTTTATAGTCTCTATTTTTTCCTAATTTTATTTTTATAATTTTTAAACTATTACAAAAAAAATTTCCTAGCTATTTGGGATTATTAGATTTAAAATTTTATATTTACTATTTGGTTAGTTGTTTGATAATTATTTTGTTCGTTTTCTAATCCTAGTTTTTTTTAATTAATTTAACACTTGTCATTATCTGATGTCAAACTCTGGTTGATGATATTTTTTTTATTTAATTTTTTTTCTCTATTTTTTATGGTTTAAATCTCTTTATTTTCTTTATAATTAGTTTAAATTATTAGATTTTTTTAATCTAACTAGTGGGGACTATTAAAATTTTTTTTTTCTCATAATTAGTTTGAAAATAAGAAAATTAAATCTGTTACTATTTGATTAGTTACTTAAAAATTATTTTGTTCGTTTTTCATTTTTATTTTTATATTTTAATTAGTTTTAAATGTTAACATACGTTATCATCTGATTAATATTTGACACATATCACGATTTAGTAAATTATATTTTTGCTTATGTGTCACATTCTCTTCGTACGCATCCATTTTTATGTAATAAAATTTTATATTACCCTCGTATTTACTAGCTTTTTTGTTGTCTTATCGTTATGATTTTTTTTTTTTGTTGCTAAATACTTATCTTTATGATTCATAGGAAGCGCTGCACAACTTTTTTTTTTTTTGTTGGATAAAATGCTAATTTAAATACCAAAAGGAACGGTTTTTTTACATGCGAAGCTACAAATTTTTTAATTGGCCCAAAAAAATATAAAAAGCCTAATCAAAACATGTTGAAGGATCTCATAAACAAGTCAGAGAGTGATTACATCATAAGTGAACCAAAGCGATAGCAGGTTCGAGAAGTTCTTCCGGTGAAGACGGGCGAGGATGATATCTTTGACACATCTGTTGACTAGTCTGAACAGAGCAGTATGCGAGATAGCAGAGCCGTTATGAGTGCGAGAGTTCCTTTCTTTCCAAAGGTAGAAGACAGTAGCTTGGATCGTTAGCCTTCGGAGAGTTATTTTTGGTTTTGAGATAGGGGCAACTAACCACGCCATGAGTTCAGTCCAGCCTCCAAAGGTCCGGCCTGGATTTCCAAGTTGATTGAGCAGGAGATCCCATACTTGCATGATGTACGGGCAATGTAACATCAAATGGTCTCTTGTTTCAGAATGTTGATTACAAAGCCCGTAAGAGATGGTAGTGTTAATACCCCACGCAACAAGACGAGACCTTACTGGGAGCCTATCAAGGTGCATAATCCGAAAGGTAAAAGCATGTTTAGGAATAGATCCCTTAAACCAAACAACTTTTGTCCAGGCCAAAACCTGGTTTCGTGGCCGAAGTGCTGAATGTTTGAGCCAATGGTGAACCAATTATAGGTGTCGTCTCCCAAGGAAGAAGACGGTGGAACAGTTTGAAGGAGTTTATCGCTGCACAACTTTAGTCTTTGGTAAAAAGTGAACCAGCCTTTTGATAAAAATAAGACAACCGATAATGAGATGAGATATGGGTAGGCGGACTTACGAACAAAGTGTTTTTTTTTTTTTTTTTGATAAACGACTTACGAACAAGTGTTGCAACAAGATTTTTATAAACGTGCATGGTATACTTGCGAGTCTTGATGATTTCCCTATAAAATTATCAGTTTCTACCCTAAAACAATCATTTTATAATCCTAATTACAATATAGATCAGATAAAAAAGTGAAAATATTATATTTCTATCTATATCGTGTCTCAAAGGGTTTGGTCTCCTGCAATCCCCTTGTAATAAATTTTGATACGACTCACCGATGTCTTCTCACTTGGATCTAGCTTGTCCGAGTGAGCCTCTGATTCTAATTATTCGAGTAAGACCTTTAGCAGTACATCTTGATTTTAAATCAACTACAACAAAGTATATACATCCATGCGTATGAAAATTCAAATTCTACAAAAATACGTATATGCACATGTCGACATACGTTTATACATGCATGTATAAATGTAATATACGACAAAGAACTCTTTCTTAGAGTTTAAATATATGAATGTCGACGAAGAACATTTTGTCTAAAGAAAATTCAATGTTACATACAATAATTGAGATGGATATTGTATATCGACCGTCGTACCATATAATAATTGACAGTAAACTATACTGGAGCCTCCCAATCAATTTAAAATTCTCATCTTAGAAGAATTCAATAATTTTAAAAGGAAATTATTGGTTTTGACATTATGTGTTATAAATGTTTTTGGTTTACGAATTGGCTAAGTCCAGCCTCTTGTTCAAAATATGGGGCCGATATGTCGTATTCATATAGATACAAATTCATTAAATCGTATCTAAATATATGTAGAATCGTATCTCTTATTTTGGATATGAGTAAATATTATCTTCTCGAAACTAGAAATATTAAATAAAATGTTGAATAAATGAAAACCCTTTTTTCATCTATTGTTTGCTACGAAGAAACGTGGCCGTAATTTTCATAAAGAAAAAAAGAAAAAAAAAGAAAGAAAGAAACGTGGCCGTGCATGGTACTCCGTTTGAGTCAATGTCAAGTCCTTGAAAAACTCTATGATGAAATGCAAATCTTTGACCACATTTCACTTTTTTAAAATAAAACAACTAAAGTTTAATTTAAATAAACTATCAAATAAAAAGGTTACTAAATTTTGTGCGTACATCAAGTTGATGGGAATTAGAGAAACCCTGCTAAAAGTACACCCTCTTTCATGTGTTGATTCCTTTAATAAAGACATTTAGATGTATCAATGTTGTCTTGTAAGTATTTGTTTCTTTATTTGCCCCCACACGGTATCATGTCTCAGTAATTAAAGAAACTAAGAAAATGGACGTGACAATGATGAGTTAGATTGTCTGAACCAAACTGCAAACTTGCAACTTGTATTATTATAATTAAACTTGTTGGTATTTCACTAAAAACAATAAAATAAAACATTTAGAACTTTTCGTTTTAATTGCTTGACGAGACAAGTTGTAGATGAGCATTAAAATACAACAGTTTTGTATAATTGTGGAATTTTTTTTTTTTTAATAAATTTTTAGAGTTACAAATTTTTTGTTCATAATCTTTTCGATATCCGGAGACGGAGACAGATTTGGATATTCCGATTTAAACAATAATTTTCCCTCTCAAATGAGATTTGAATCCAAAATACAAAAAAACCAACCATTTATGTTATCATTAGACCACTATCCATCGGATTTGAAAAATCAAAATTTTTGTTAACTACAAAAATATGGAACAATTATGTTTTTGTACTACAAAGAACAATTATATACGTATTTGTTCTTTATTATTCACTAAAATCGTCTTAGAAATTATATGGATGTGTTTTTTAAAAATGATTATCCTTTCGAAATCGTTGATGTGATGAGATATTTTCCTTGAGAATTTTTTTATTAATATAAAACCATATCAAAATATCTAGGATATTTATCATAATTTATGAGCCTCTAAGTCTTGTTAGAGAAAACAAAATATAATTTTGCCATTGAAAAAATCAAAATCACCAAATATGATACTAATATTTATCCCTCCATTAGTCTCCCATTTCAGCCGCGAAACTGAGAAATAAAGCACATTCAGTATCTCGCACTTACAGAAAAAAAAAAACTAAAATCATTTTCAAATCACATTATGGAAATGATTATATTCTTTGTTTTCTTAAGCCATGATTCATAAATGATGATAATACGCTGAAAAACAGTAATATGAGCTAATTGTGGGAGATGATATTATTGCCAGTTACAAATTTGTTTCGAAGGTAAAGATATGCTGCTCTCAAGTTATAGCATTGGTGCAATATATACCCCTCAAGTTGAGAGTCTCATTAAACTAGCAAAAACTGTTTCGATTGTTGTAATTTGTATAATTGTATTGTAAGAAAACTACAATGACAGATTTTACCTTTTTCTCTGATAAGCATTATACGTCAAAATAGAAGATAATTTATTGATTCACTAATTAATAATTAGTTTTGATTAGAAAATCTAGAAAACATAATAAGATATGAGAGTATATGTATGTTAATCCAAATAAGATATATTATCGATCTTATAGTGAGATCCGATTCAAGATAATCGCTAACCGACATATTAAGAATTTTACATATAAAATTAAAAAAAATATTAAACAATAAAAAATACATAAAATAAATTTTACGTTAATTCATACATTTTCACTTGAGTTAAAAAAAAAAAATTGAAAGTTTATATTTTATAACATCTATTTATATGAAGTTTCCTACAAACCTATATCTTCTGATTAGTTGAATATTTATGGATCCTTTTTTTTTGTATGAATGTTAAAATTTTATACCATTTTTGAAAGAAAATATAACCTAAAGACTACCCAATACATTATTGTAACCAACCCAATAGGAATATTGTAGCGACAGACATCCAATTTTTTTTTTTTAAATCTTGATCTTTTTAATCATTTTTTGTATTGTTTTGTTCCTAACACTTTAACCGCATCATTTTAACCGCACAATAACTCAAATAGTAGAACCCATTGTTTTGAAATTCGAAAACAATGATATAGAAACAAATATGTATATCTACAACCACAATGATTTTTTGTTTTTTTCTCAAAAATGTGGGGTGGAAATAAATCCTGCCATCTACTGGTTTTCCACCTATTAGGCCGAAAAAGTCGATTGTGGCTATAATGTATATTCACATATCTGCATCTGCATCAGAATTTTGACCAATCAACATATCCACGTATCAAATTGTTATTTGAGTTTGAAAAAAAAATCCAAACATTTTCTATAATGCTCGTTTTGGAGTTTTGAGTCTTTTGACTATGTTTCCAACTTTCCAAGAACTATATTTAAAGGAAAGATTAATTTTCTTACTTACGTGTCTTACATAATATATCTATTTTGGTTTACGTACAATGAGGTTGCAAGGAGAAGTACGGATGTAGTTTCTTTTAATCAAAAATTCGTTTTACTAGAAGAAGAAGAAAAAACTCCTAATAAGACTCATGATCCCAATCATGTATTATATACTTAAAAGTTTCATTAATTAATAAGAAGCAGAGATCAAGAATCCTTCCATGTCCTACATTGTGAGTGAGATCATCAAGCTTAAAATTGTTCTTATGTTTTCCCGTTTTTCATAATGAATTGATTCCTCTTCATTCATTCCGAAAGTTTAGCGCTATTCATTTTGACGTGAATCTCATTTTTTATGAACACACCAAACATACTAAGTCGATTGTTACTTTGTTCGTGTTGAACTAATTGCCATTTGATACTTATTTACCATGACGCAAGTTACGCAACTAAAACACATTATGACTAACTGTTGGCAGTAAAAAAAGCTTACAATTCCTTGTTTAAATTGATCATTTGTGATCGCTATATTCCATCTTAAAATGAAAAATTATCGGTGTATTTTTAAATATATTTTCTTATTATTATTTATATATATATATAGATTTGTTGTATTTTCATTTACACTTTTGAGAGAGAAATAACTTTTATCGTCTTTTGTATTAATGTAACCCTTTAGATTTTTAGATCAGTACTACAGATTCTGCTATTTTTATTATATATCTTCTGATAATTTATTTATTTTTGTATATCTACAACCATAGGTTCTTTAATTAGGTGCATGCCCATATCATGATGTTGTTAATCTGAGTAATCAGATCTTGTTTGAAGGACGATTTCATAATGGTTTTATGTATATATATCTATATTGCTTTTATGTATTGGTCGGCGAATATGGGATCCCCAGATATCACAGATTACAAAGAAGCAGTCAATCGGTGAAAGAGAAGATACCAAGGATTGTAGGTAACTTTAGAAGGACGTATCATTTCTGATCGTCGAAGAACGTCAACAAGGGAGTCGAGATTATAGATCTATCATGGGTGATATTTAAAACAAAAACAAACCCATCGCCTGGCGCGGGAGATGGAAATGATTATTATGGTTTGCGATTTAACTGATGGATCACAACTTTTTGATTTTCTAAAAACGTATTGATGTTTCGTAAAAGAGATGATAGCCAAAGAAGATCAAATTAGACTGAAGACGAAGTCGAGCAAAGAAAAAAACAGATTGAAAAACCTGTTTACGTGTAAGGCTTAAATAAGAATTGAAGCAAATTTCACTTTTTCGATTATTTCGTTATACTTGACTTTTAGTTGTATAGATTGTAGAGCTTTCACTGATATGCTCATTGATATATTTGTAATCTCTCATTAGAATTAATAAAGAAGACGTTAAAAGGTGCCCATATCATTTACTTCCATGTCTTCCAAACCCCCCCCCACAAACATTAATGTATTTCTTTTTCTTATATTGGGATTAAAAGTCAACTTGAAATATGTTTACCGACATTTTTATTTTCCATGACATCCAATATAATGTATATTCAAATATGAAAATGTATAAAAAGAAACATATTTTTTTAATGGTAAAAATAATTATAGTAATGGCCAACATAATATAATTGAATATATATATATATAAATATAAATATTAGCCCATAACACCAACAAAAAACAAATAATGATTAGAATTACGTTATAAAGGAAACGTAAGGATGTGGAAAAATGAATAAAAATAGAGATAACAATGGGCTTCACTAAGCGGTCTTCTATGAAAACCAGGGATAGTTTTCTCTTCACTCGTAAGATGCTAGTTGTCAAACCAATTTATTCTTTTGTTTTAATAATTTTGGAATATGCATGATTTTACATTTCAATATTCTTATGCTCATATGCTTTGTCGAGTTATAATTTAATATTGCATACATATTAAATAAGATATATACATTTCAAAAATAATTAAAAAAGGATATATATAAATATAGATTAATAATTCGTTCGTTTCATTAAATGATGTTTTAGATTTAAATTTTTTGTTTTATATAGCTAGATGTTTAATAATATCCTCTTAAAATTCCCAATTAAGTTTTTTTTTTTGTCACATGAAAGCTAGATGTTTATTGTTTAATGCCTTATAAATTTAAGTATGAAAACCAAGTTCGGATAATCACTTATATTTCTTTTTTTAAGTTTATAAACTTCTGACCAAAGTGTGTAAAACATATAAAGTGACGCAGCATATTCGGGTGCACGTTGATATCAGGCTTTATACAATTAGCTTATTTAATTTAATTAACTTGTAATTATAATTTATAAGTAATTAGCCATTGATTGATCCATCATCAATCTTTAATCAAATTAAAACATAGAGAAATCATATGTCAACCACATCCTCTTATAATAAGCAACGTTCATCCACATGCATGCCGATCAATCATGGTTTTACAATTTGATTTGCATGCCTTTAATTACTTTTTATATATAATAGGAACACGTAGTTATGTAAGAAGTGTAATCATTATATAACTACGCTACATTTTTTGTCAACGCTTTCTTGCACTTAGTTATAACTCAATGACGACAACTTAATATTCGTTATAATAAGCTGGTTTAAAACAGCAAAACTCATATCAATCATGTGTATATACACTTCATATGTACGTACTATTGATAAACTCTAATATACCAAAAAAAACCGATCGTCACAATTACAACAATATTTCATCAGTAGTCAAAATTTGTCAAATCATTTATCTAAATCATCCAAAAAACCAAATTCCTAAACAAGACAAAATGTGCATGTTCATTACCAAGCTAGATTCACAACCCTCCTTTTTGTAGAATTTTCTCTCAAAAACTTTTTAATTTTTCAAAGATCTATAACTTTATTTTTCAAAGATCTATAAACAAGACAAAATGTGCATGTTCATTACCAAGCTAGATTCAGAACCCTTTTCTTTTGTAGAATTTTCTCTCATAAACTTTTTAATTTTTCAAAGATCTATAACTTTATTTATAGTAGATACATTGTTTAGGATCAATTTCTATAAAGGCATCTCCAACCTCACTCCAAAATGAGATTTGAAGTAAAATTCTCTTCTAATCCTACTTCAAAGTCCACTCCAAAATGGAGTAAAACCATTTCTTATTCTATATTTGGAGTAAACTCATTTCTTCCTCTATTTTGGAGTTAAACTTTTTTATTTATAAAAAAATCTTTTAACTTTTAAATGATTATACTTTTGTACTTCAAATATATTATTAAAAAATGTTTTGGTTATTGTTACGTTAGTTTTTAACAAAACATTAGGAATGATTGTCAATTTAATTATTGATTCCAATTCCACTAGATTTAATAATTTATCAATGTCCACACTTTGAAAAAAAAAAAACTGTAACCACAACATTATTATGTAACAAATAATAAACTTAAATTGGATTAAATTGATCATAAACAAATTTAAATTGATGACTAATATTAGCATATTCCAAACTAGTTTGATTTATAAAACAAATAACTTTGTAACCTAAAACAATATAAGTTTTTTAACTATAAGTTGGAACTAGTAAACGTTATAATGTAGTTTAAAACTGTAAAAAGTAGTTATAAAAATAATATGTATAAATAAAACTTAGTGTACCGCTTTTTTATATCGTTTTTGTGATGGATATAATCTAAAACTTTACAAACTATAATTGATTGTAAGCTCTTCAAATTAATTACCGATCAAAACATCTCTTAACATAAAGTAGTTATATTAAAGACATCTATCTTTAAGACCACTTAACAAAGCAACATTTCAATTTATTACAATAAAAACTTATAGGAAATGTTGATTGACAATAATGTTCTTTTGACTTTTTTTTTTTAATTTGTGGTACAAAATATAAGGAGAGGACCACCAATAATAATAAAGTAGGAGGACACGTGGTTAGGTTTAATTTGGTGAGCACGAAAACAGATGTACGTCATACGTACATCGAAGAGGCAAAGTCAAATAGGAAGTCAATGTGCATTTACAAACTAAGATAGGAAAATGTTACATAACATTTAATTTGGCTAAAAGATATATTAACAAGTTAACAAGTCTTAAATCAACTGTCATGTCATCGAATCATAAATAATTAGCTAAATCATCAGTCACATTATCAAAATATTTTTAGTCATAAAAAATAAAATTGTGTTTAATTTAAAAAAAGTTTTCATCATAAAAAATAGAAATTACAATTAATTTATTTTATTTATAACTATATGATATTTTTTTGTGGATTTGAAAACCATATTATCTTCTCGTGAATATAAAACTTATATAATTTTCTTTCTTTGTCCATGTAATTGTGGTTAAAAACTATATCTTTTTAGTATTTTCGTTATTTTCAATCCTAGTTCTTTTTTTTACATCGTACGGAAAAAACATTATAAGGTTTTTACATGCACTAAGAAAAAAATGTTAGAATTGAAAGAAAACGAAAATGCTAAAAGTAAAAAATGTATATGTCATGTCTTATCCCTACTTTGCCATTGAAAAACTATATAAATACCTAAAGATGTAAAATTTTTAAAAATATATTCCTTTCGTTTCAAAATATAAGCTGTTTTGAAGGTTTTTTTATGTTTCAAAATATAAATTGTTTTGATAATCTTATGTACTTTTTAACTTTATTGACTATTGTGTGATCAATAGTATTTTGCAATCGCTTTTTCATTGGTTAAATTATTTTTATTATATATATAAGTCGATACTTTTGAGAAGAAAAGTAGTTTCTTAATATTTGCACTTTTAGCCAAAACAACTTACATTTTGAAACAGAAGGAGTATTTTTTTAACAAAAAAATTCAAATTTACGTTCTCATTTAGCCCTTTTTGAATTTTATACGATTTGAGAGACTAAAATCCTCGAAACGCTATCTCTAATATTTCGAGTGACTTTAGTGTAGAAGCTGAATTCCGCAATAAAAATTTATTTGTGAATTCGGAAAATAAATTATAGTTCTAAGAAATATCCATAAATCCGATGAGATAAGAAATATAAAGCGGAGCTGGATTTTTATTGATATGAATCGAATATACAATGAGATCTCGAGTGAGATGTGTTACAAGCTAGAAATGTAGTGTGAAGTTCTCTTGTGTGTGAAAAGTTGGCGAAATATGCTCGGACTTCATGTATTTATAACTTGACAGAGCTCCTCGATCCAACTCCACGTATCTAAGGGCGGTTCCGCGTATCTCGGACGCGTTCTAGACATATTCTCCGCGAATATCGCTTATGCGGTTGTGCTAACTTCCCTGTTGACTCATTCTCAACTCGTCAGCCCTTCCTCCGTTGACCAAGTATGTGTTGAGCTGACTTAGGCTCATTAACTCATCTTATTCTGTTTCGGGTCTGGTCGCATGCCCAATCTTTTGTATCGCTTATTAATCGTTTTAACTTGGACTTATAGCGGGTTGGATTCAATGACTAATCCAATTCCAACATTTAGCATATTTTCTGATCTAGGTATATCTAGTATTATGAAGACTATGCACACTGAATACTTTTGGAAAATTAAGTTTCAATTTAAATCAAGAAAAAATAATTGCATATAAAATAAATAATTGTAATTTCTACTTTTTATAATTAAAAATATTTTTAAATTATTTTTTTATGATTAAAAATATTTTGATGATGTGACTGATGATTGAGCTACCACATCAGTTGATTATTGATGACTCTGTGACGTGGCAGCTATTTGTCAATGTATATTTTAGCCGAATTATATGAATTAATGCATGAATTGGCACATGTATATAATTTATGTATGTTATGTAACCATGAATAAATAGTATGTCTATGAATAAGCTATTTTCCCAACTAGCATATGTAGCTACCGACATTTAATGCCAAGTTTAAAAGAAATTAATGATTTTGAGATTAATTAAGAGGGCACACGAAAACGTTGGGACACTACTTTAGGGAAAGGTAACGGGTACAGTACGGATCTGGGAGACTATTATTCATTTTATTAATAATTAATCATTGGTAAATCATTAACCTTGTTTTTGTCTCGATGAAGGGAAATCGGCAAATATAACCAAAAAAAAAAAATACTAATAACTAACCAAACTCCTCTATGTGATACTATCATAGCCACTAATTTTAGGATTTTTAGTTAGTTATTATTTTTAATTTTTTTTCTTGATTAGTAACCAAATTAGCCTTTGAATGAACCATTTTTAAGATTTCAATAGCCTTTGTATTTCACCAAACTAAAAATTCATAATCAAACTCTTCTTTTTCATTTTGTGAAAGAAAAACACTACATTCGCTTTTCGCCACACCATAGTTATATATGCTTTTATTTTCTTTTTGCCCTCAACGAAATACAATAATATTGTTTTCCAAATGGCAAAAATTTGCTAAAACTTTTTCTCAAATTTTTTTTTTTTGTTTTTTGCTGAAATTAGTTAAAAGGAACAAAAATAAAAAGCCCAATAAGTAGTTTGATTCAAGGTCCGATATAAAACTATCAAAAGGGCCCAATTGATTGATTCATTTGTATTTATTTGCCGGCGCCGGGAAACCGCCGATCCATTGGTGATGGTAAGAAGTTTCACGATTGTCCCGGAAAAACTGAGATTTTTTTGTTCCGGTCACAATATCTGCTTTTTAAGGCACTCTTTTTCTCGCCGGAATTTTCCTGCCGGTTACTGTTCTTCCAACAGTAAGAGAAAACATGAGCGACATTTCTCGTCGGATGTTCTATCCCCGGTTACTCCTATTGGCTATAACGTGTTCGACGAAATGTCCCAGAGAGAGGATCGGACGATTGAGTCAAGCTTTATGTTTTTGCGAGATTTGCTTAGATCCTCCATAGTGAGAACAGAGGTAGAGACTCCGAGGAGTATCCATTGTTTTGCTCTGAAGACTGCTTTTTTACAAGATTTGCCTGCATCTTCAAAGCTTCTGATGCTTTACGCTAAAACCGGGGACTTGGCGTCTTCTTTGGGTCTGTTTGGCGAGCTGAAAGTGAAAGATGTGATTGTTTATAACAGTATGATCACTGCACTGAATCAAAATGGTCGTTCTGTGGCAGCTGTTGGATTTTTCGTTGAGATGATTCAAAAGGGAACCGAGTTTGATTCAACAACGCTTTTACTTGCAGCTTCGTCGTTATCCAGTCTAAATCTTTCGAAGAAATGTCCACTGGTTCATTGTTTAGCTATTGTGGCTGGTTTGGTTTCTGATTCTAACTTGTGCAATGCATTGATGAATCTTTATGCAAAAGGCGAGGATTTGAGCTCTGCGGAGTGTGTTCTCTCGCATATGGAACATCGAGACATTGTTTCTTGGAACACAATCGTGACTAAATGTCTTGCAAATGGTCATCCCAGTAAATCGTTGAAGTACTTCAAGTCGATGATTGGTTCAGGACAAGAAGCTGATAATGTGACTTTTTCATGCGTTATCTCAGCTTGTGCTTCTCTTGGAGAGCTTCCTTTAGGTGAATCCTTCCACGGGTCGGTCATCAAATTAGGTTATATCTCGCAAAGTCATGTCTCTGTGGCCAACTCGATCGTTTCGATGTACTCAAAATGTGGGGACACGGAAGCTGCTGAAACCGTGTTTGAAGAAGTATTACGGAAGGATGTTATTTCTTGGAATGCAATCCTTAATGGGTTTGTTTCAAATGGGAAGTTTCATGAAGCATTTGGTATTTTGAAGAAAATGCAATCTGTATATTCGATGCAGCCTGACATAGCCACTGTGGTTACAGTAACTTCCATCTGCGGTGAAATATATTTGTCACGAGAAGGAAGAGCTATTCATGGTTACACAGTTCGCAGGGTGATGCAATCAATAGAGGTAATAAACAGCCTGATTGATATGTACGGTAAGTGTGGCTTAACAAAGCAGGCTGAGCTGCTGTTCAAGACAGCAACTGAACAGGACTTGGTTTCATGGAACTCGATGATATCTGCTTTTGCACAGAACGGGTTCACACAAGAAGCTAAGAATATGTTCAAGGAAGCTGTCAGGGACTATTCTTGCTCAAAGTTTAGCGCGTCGACTTTGTTGGCAATTCTTTCGTTTTGTGATTCCTCTGATTTTCTCGTCTTTGGCAAATCAGTTCATTGTTGGCAGCTAAAGCTAGGATTTGGGGACAATATCCTTTTGACTAATTCAGTTATAAACATGTACATAGGTTGTGGGGAGCTAAATGAAGCATTCTTGCTGTTAGAGACGATATCCGAAACAAGGGACCTCGCATCTTGGAACTCTGTTATCTATGGCTGCGCAGTCAATGGTCACCATTCAGAATCTTTGAGAGCGTTTCAAGCAATGAGTCATGATGGGAAAGTTCGTCATGATTTGATTACTCTTCTGGGTACTATCTCGGCTTGTGGAAACCTCGGACTGGTCTTACAAGGAAGGTGCTTTCATGGTCTAACTATTAAAACTTTGAGAAAATCTGACACCCAATTGCAGAACACGTTGATTACCATGTATGGTAGATGCAAAGACATCGATAGTGCAGTGAAGGTCTTTGGTTTGATCTCTGATCCTAACTTATGCTCCTGGAACTGTATGATATCAGCTTTGTCTCAGAATAAAGCTGGACGAGAAGTGTTTCAACTCTTCAGGAAACTTAAGTTAGTGCCAAACGAGATCACATTCGTTGGTCTTCTCTCTGCCTCGACTCAGCTCGGGTCTACAGGCTATGGTATGCAGGCACATTGTCATCTCATACGCCGTGGATTTCAGGCTAACCCTTTTGTCTGTGCAGCCCTCGTGGACATGTACAGTAGCTGCGGGATGCTGGGAACCGGCATGAAGGTGTTTAGAAACACAGGGGTGAAATCAACTGCTGCTTGGAACTCAGTTATCTCTGCATATGGATTCCATGGAATGGGAGAAAAGGCAATAGAACTATTCAATGAAATGATTAGTAGTAACTCAGGGATGGATCCAAACAAGAGCACTTTCATAAGCCTATTGTCAGCTTGCAGCCACTCTGGGTTCATAGATCAAGGTCTAAGTTACTACAACCAAATGGAGGATGAATTCGGGGTGAAACCAGTAACCGAGCATCGTGTTTGCGTTGTTGACATGCTTGGCCGCGCAGGGAAGCTGAGAGAAGCTTATGAGTTCATCAAAGGGATTGGTGAACCACAAAAAGCAGGTGTGTGGGGAGCTTTGTTGAGTGCTTGTAACTATCATGGAGACACAAAATTGGGAAAAGAAGTTGCAGAAGTTTTGTTTGAAATGGAACCAGACAATGCATCTTATTACATCTCATTATCGAATACTTATGTTGGGTTAGGAGGTTGGGAGGAAGCTGTACGGCTGCGGAAGATGGTGGAGGATAAAGCTATGAAGAAGCTTCCTGGTTACAGTTTTATTGACATATAGTGTTGGTTAGTGGTTCTTGTAATTTTCCAAAAAGATAAATAATAGATTCTTTGTAAAAACCAAGGAAATAACATTACAGTAGATGTTGAAATCATGAACTCAGGAAATACAAGAGCCAAAAAAAAGAGTTGAAGATTCTGAAACTCTTATGGCGAAGTTAACAAAGCTCAACATAACATTAAACAAAAAGCTCGAGGAGGAAGACGGCAATGGAAAACCTGAGAAGCAAAATTGATGAAACGTTCATGTATTATCTTCCTAAGGGCAAAAGACCTTCAAGGAATTTGGAAAATGATTTATCCAGATCATGATGCCTTCTATCCTGTAAAGAAAATGAAGAGAACAAAATTTTCAGATATTGGTTCTATCAAATGTTGTGTGATTGATATAATATAATAAGCCCGGATTTGGTTTTAGAGATTACGAACCTCGTTGTTGATGTCTTAGTCGTCCAAGTAATAGTATGAACCAGCAGACTTTTGCTCCCTGTCCTTGGTTGACTCTAATTTGTTGATTCTTGGTCTGAAATTGGTGGGATCTCGTCTGAATGTGATGTTCAGATGCTGCAGAGTAACAAAAGACATTAGCGCCGTCCTTTTTACTAGCCCCTTTTCAGTGTATAAATAAGAGAAGATATAGGAGGAGACTTACAGATAAGAAGAGATTCATTCCACTGAGAAGTGATTGAGGACAATTTGCAATACAATCAATAGATGGCTGTCCTTCATAGACAATGACTCTGTCTGCCAAATAGGTTGCCATGATAAAGTCATGCTCGACTACAAATGCAGTTTTCTTTGCGTGGAGAATGAATCGCTTTATGACTTTTGAAGCCACAATACGTTGCTCTGAATCGAGATATGCACTTGGCTCATCAATCAGATATATATCCGCAGGCTGCATGGATTCACAAAGTGGATGCATGAGATCACTTAGACAAAGTTAAACGGGCTATGTTAAATAGAGTTCTGAAACAAAATACTCACCTTTCCGAGACACAGAGCTAATGCAACCCTTTGCAATTCTCCTCCTGAGAGATTGACAACTTCTTGATCCATCAACTGCTCAATCTGAAGTGGCTTCATCACGTCCGACACAAATTGAGGATGCATGTAAGAATCTCGAATCTTTTGATGTAGCAAGTGTCTAACAGAATTCTGAAACTTTGGGCTGATCTTCTGTGGCTTGTAAGAAACATTGAATTCTGGTATCTCTATGTCTGATGCTTCTGTATCATCAGGTTTCAACAAACCAGCCTGCATGATTTACCAATAATAGAAGTTCATGAGTCCAGCACTTTCTGAAACTCTAACAAGAGGAGAAGAGATAATGGAGGAAGAGAATACCAGCATCCGGATAAATGTTGTCTTCCCTGTACCATTCTCCCCAAGCATTACAATAATCTGAGAGTCAGTGAATTCACCTTCGGTCACTTTCAACCTGAAATTTCCTTGAGTTTTGCTCATGGTGGGGTATTTGTACCTAGCGTACGACTGTACTTCTTCAGCGCTTTCTTGAGGAGTTTCTGCAACCTTCAAACAAAAGAAAAACCATTATTGATTACCTTTGAGAGTAAACTTTGCCTCTTCGCCGCTTAAAAAAACAAAAGTTTACCTTGAACGTCAAAGATTCATCCCTAAAACGTAAATTTTCTGTGGGAACAAACCCAGCCAAGAAAATGTTGATTCCTTCTCTGACAGAGAAAGGTAGAGTCACGACACCATAGGCTCCTGGTTTCCCATATAGACAACAAATGAAATCCGACAAGTAATCAAGAACACTGAGATCATGCTCCACAACAATGACGTAGCTGGGAGAAAAAGAAAAACACTGTTAGTAGCTTATCTTAGATCTCATTCGAAAAGAAAATCAGAAGATGGATAAGTCAAACCTATTAGGCCTCAGGAGAGAACGAACAACTTGAGCAGCTTTGAGCCTTTGCTTAACATCAAGGTAACTAGATGGCTCATCAAACATGTATATCTCTGCATTTTGTATGGCAACAACAGCGATTGCAAACCTCTGCAGCTCACCACCAGATAAATTCTCAACATCACGATCAATGACCTGGTTCAGCTCTAGAGCAGCACAGAGCTCTGCCTTCTGATCTCTCTCATCCTTCTGGTCGAGGACCTCTCCAACATTGCCTCGAACAGCTTTTGGGATGTGGTCAACATATTGAGGCTTTATAATGGCCTGTCATCCACAAGATATCACAACTTGAGTCATTAAATGAAACCTAGGAACTCTCTGGAAACAAACTTTAAGGTCAATTTCCATTGTACCTTAAGATTATCTTCTAGAATACGGGTGAAGTAGTTTTGAAGTTCTGACCCACGGAAGTGAGTCAAGATTTCTTGCCAGTCTGGAGGACTCTGCACAAAAAGGAAAATAGTTAAACATTAACAAGTCAAGAGACGCAATTTTCAGATAAAAGTACAAAAATTTAAGAGAGACTATTACAGTGAAACGGCCCAAGTTTGGTTTGAGCTTTCCCGCTAAAATTTTCAGTGCGGTTGATTTTCCAATACCATTTGTCCCAACCAACCCGAGGACCTGCCCCGGTCTTGGAACTGGAAGCCTGGAAGTAAAGACAGAGATTCCATTTTCTTAGAACTAGAAGAGATAGCCTGTTTTCAAAAGAAAAATAATAGATAAACGAACCTGTGCAACTTGAAAGTGTTTGGCCCATAGCGATGGGTCGTATCTTTCTCCAAGTCTCTGGGAAGATTGATAATCTGAATAGCTTCAAACGGGCATTTCTACAATTGTGCAAAAACAGAAAGTATTTAGTGTCCCAGTTTTGGTGAAATGTACAGAGGCATATTCAGTATTAGAAATAGCATATGCAGACGTACCTTCACACAAATACCGCAACCAATGCACAACTCCTCTGAGATAAAAGCAAGCTTCGAAGCAACACTCACCTCAATACAAAGTTTTCCTAAGATAAACATAAATTAATGTATGAAATTTTAAGAGTTATAACAGAAACAACAAGTTGGTACTTGGTAGTATAAACTAAAGGCTTCACACATAACCAAACCATCCTCTATGCACTAATTGGCATGCAGTCACTAGGCATATGCAATGAATAATGATACAACCGATCAATCACAGAACAATAGAAAATCCATATGCAAAGGCCAGAAATTCAATCTTGGAATAAGAATACGCACCTGTTTTGACCACAGGACAGCTCTTCTTGCACTCTTGACGACATTTCTTAGGCTTGCAACGGTCTGAACTCACGATAGCAATACGTGTCAATCGATCTGCCATCTCTCAAAAGATCTAAAAAATTAAATGAAACCTCTAGTTTAACTGCCTGATGAAGATTCAACATATTTATACACAATCTGATAGCAGAACAAATCTTGCTTAAATAGGACAATCAGCAGAAATTACTTTTTGTTGCACAAACACAAAAACCAATCTGATAAGAAACTGTTAGGAAACAACTATAGAGTAGCACAAACATTATTCAAAGAAAACCCCACTAACAATCAGAGCTAATAACAATGATTTCATTACTCTTCAAGATTTTGAAAATAATGAAATAATAGTCGAACATGTAAAATCGAAGGAATCAAATTATCCATAACTTCAAGCCTTTAAAAAAAAAGAGAAGCAAATTCAATACTTTGAGAAACGAGTTTATACAAAAACACTAAGTGTGTTAATTGAATTGCAAATTCGCCAAAATCTCTAATGTATTACAAAGGTTGACACTTGCCCAACAATCAAAACAACGAGAAATAGAAAGCAGCAAATCCAAACACTCTCTATGAAATTACAAGCAATTTCGACGGTTTTAATACAAACCCAGATGTAAAAAAAACACAGTTTCGAATCAATCGAGAACCAAACACCGAAAACCCCCAAAATCGAAAATCATCTGAACATGAAATCTAATAATCCATGGAGGAGAAAAACGTATAAAATCGAGACTTTTACCTGAGATAATTCAGATCGAGCTCCGAGGAAGATTGAAATGAAGAAGCGTGTGCTGATTCGTAAAGGAACCAGCGGACAACACACGCACTTGAGAAAAATGAAAAAAAGGAAAGTTAGGGTTTTCTGGATTATCTGTTTTTAGTTTGACCCGATTCGCTTTTTATTGGGCTTGGGTCGGTTACAAATCTGGAAAGGCCTTATCATGTTAATTACATTAAGAATTTTTCTTGTTTAGAGAAAATTCCCTAGGCTATTTAAGTAGTTTGTTTTTATATTTATAAACAAATTATATTTTGGGCAACTAGGAAATGGAGGGAGTAGTTATTTTAATCTCTAGAAAATTTTTCATTGTTTACTTATTCGTTTGGGTTGAACAAATTTTTTTTTTTTCACAAAAACAAAATTTTATTTAAATCAGATATTCGATAAATGTTTCAGAACTATCTATTCTCACGAGTTATCGAAAAAAAACTGTTTCGAAACTTCGCACCATAATTTTCTTCGGTATTTAGAATCAGCCGTTTGTAATATGAAGACGTAAATAACCCATTTTGAGTGGAGTTGAATTACTTTAATATTTATCGTAAATACTAATTGTAAATCATGAACAGAGCTTGTCCTCCATAAAAGTGAAAACCAAACGATTCTTCCATGACCTTTTCTCGTTATTGTTTAAAATGTAATCAAATATGATAATCTCTCTTAAATTCTTTAAGAACATTAGATTATCATAAGACCAAAGCAACGATAAAGGCCAGAAAAAACAAAGAACACAATCCAATGTCAATATCTACAATAGCATAGATATAATAAGAAATCTCATCAACATTAAACCATCAAACATAAAAGATAATGAACAAGAAAAAAAAAGAGACAAAACCAAACACAAACTGTCATTACAAAACGAAATTATAGATAAGTTTCAAAGCATCTGCTACTGAGAGATTTGCAGAAACCTCTTCTGCAGATACCATAAGTTTTTTTCTTAATACTATTATACTCTCCATTTATTTTCTCGAACCAGCGATCTCTAAACCAACGTTAGTTAAATTTGTAATATTTTGGGGGGATTATTAGAAACATCGGTCAGATAATGAGACTACTGGAGGAGAGAATCGAAGGGCGTTTTTTATTTCAGATTACTTCCACTTCTTGAATTTGCCTCCTCCTCCGAACATACCATGCTTCCCATGCTTTCCATGCTTTCCGTGCTTGAACTTGCCTCCGTGCTTTCCGTGCTTGAACTTACCATGACCATGACCAAAGCCATGTCCAGGTGCATGGCCATACCCTCCTACATGTCCTACATGTCCTGCATGCCCGTAAGGGTTGTGAGAAGCATGACCAACATGGTGAGCTCCGTAGGCTGCTGCGGCTGCACCAGCTGCTCCAGCTATCATGCCTCCGAGTCCACCACTAGAATGTCCTGATGAAAACAAGAAATATGTATCACATTGAGAACATAAACTTGTCCATATGATAACAACAACAATCAGAAAAAAATGTACATCTATTTAAACCATCAATCTCTATCTGAATCTGAAGAAGACTCTGAAACCACCTCAAATGTTCAATATTAGGACAAATATATAAACAATACACCAACTGAAAGAGAATATAAGGACACCATTTGCATAGAAACCCATCAACATTTTGATAACAAAATAATCTGCATAATAAAAACAGCAACATGTACAAAAAGTATTGTCCTATAATCATTCAAACAGAAACCGTATTTCGAAACTAGTACAAAAAGGACAGCCCTTTAACCATAAAAATAGTTTATACCTGAGTGGTGAGGAGCAGCAGGATAGCCTGCAGGAGGATAACCTCCTTGGGCAGGAGGGTACGCACCGGGAGGATATCCCGCAGGTGGATAACCTCCAGCTGGAGGATACCCTTGTTGTGGTGGGTAACCTTGTGGTGGATAACCTCCAGGAGCTTGTGGGTAATGATGTCCTCCTGGGAAATGAAACCCTTTCTCTTGTTCATCATGATGCTTGTCTTTACCACCTCCCATTGCTTTTTTTTCTTACTCAAATTTCACCAAATTAAAACCCTACAAGAGTTTGATTTCTACACATCAGGTTTCAAAGATCAAGCAAAACTTAAAACATTAGATCACAAATCTAAACAATCACAAGACTAGTCATCAACCCATAAGCAGATTCGACCAAAAACGAATCCGATTCCCCAGATTTCATAAAAAAACCAGACTACTTAACCCTTTTGCGACTCGTTAACATAATCATACACATAACACGGATCCAAATTGGAAAACCAGAGACGATTTCGGCAAACGAAGAAAATGCGAATCGATCATACATAATCAAGAGAAAACAACTACAGACGCTTCGATTAGGCACAATGAACATCATAGATAAATCAGCGATCAAAAGGAAAGAGAAAATCTTTACCGATTACGAAATTGCGAAGAATGTTTCAGAACGAATTGGAGAAGAAGAGGAAGAAGAAAGCTTATGATATATAAGTGCATATGTATATGGATAAGCGTGTATTAATTACTTAACGCGTTACCATTTTTTGAATTAAGTATAAACTTATCTTTTCTTATCTTTTTAGTCCTCGTAGTTTTATAACTATCATAATTAAGCACTGTAAGTCTTCAGAGCTTCAATCGTGTCTAAATTCTAAACGATGAATACTTAATTTATTAACTAACAATAATAAAACTAATTTGAATCTTTGTAACTTTATTGCTTACGAGCGTAGAAAAAATGGGATTTTTGTTTGTAAATATGGCTATAGTCAGATGTTTTAAGCAATATTAAAAGTATAAGGGTGTAAATTAGAATTATGTAAAACTAAAAGGTCAAACGTAATAAACAAATTATCTACGACGTGGGAACACGCAATGGACACGGAAGTTCAACGAACATTGTTAAGGAAAAAAATATCTTTTTTTTTATGTAAGTTTAGTGGCCAAAAGGTCTTTATCCTTTTAATTTGTCAAATGCGGAAAAAGATTGGTGGTGAATAAATAAAGAAATGCCAACAGAATCTTGTCCTCCACAAATGATAATTATCTTTTCTTACTTTATATCTTGTTAATGATTACTATAACACATGTTGTTATTAGATTCTTCATCACTTTTATATCTTAAAACACACAATAGTATCTTTCACAAAAAAATGTTTAGTGAGATGCTTTTAAGGACTTTAATATAGTTTTTTTGATTAATAGTTATGGGTTTCATAGCCCAATATATGATAAAACAAAAGCCCGAAACATTCTTGCTTTATCACAATATATGCAATATATGTTCATCTCTTGCAAACAAGCTCAAACCATCCAACACAAAGTATATTGTTTCATCTTCCGCATGGCCACGTTCTCCCACGGTGAAACTGTGATTCTTCCCGTTCACCTGAATCATGCTTTCACCTGGATACTTCTTAATGTTCCTGAGTTTCATCATGGATCGAATCCTCGCAACGCCATCCCATTGACCAGAAGCTGCGTATATGTTTGCCATTTCTACATACGGCGCAGCCATTTCCGGCTCCAAGGTGAAAAGATGGTTAGCCGCTTGCTCAGCCACCTTTACATTACGGTGGATCTTGCAGGCACTAAGCAATGCACCCCATATACCTGCATCGGGTTTAGCTGACATGTTACGGATGAGTTCTAAAGCTTCTTCGAGCTTCCCTTTCTTTCCAAGAAGATCTACTATACAAGAGTAATGGTCTAATCCAGGAGTTATGTTGTATACTTCTTCCATGATGAGGAAATACTCCCACCCTTTCTCTAAAGAACCTGAATGAGCACAAGCTTGGAGAACGGCAAGGAACGTTATCTGGTTTGGTTTATAATCCAAATCTATCATCTTGTTGAAAAGTTTCAAAGCTTCGAGGAAGAATCCATTCAAAGCATATCCAGCTATCATCGTAGTCCATGTGACGACTGTTTTCTCAGACATATTATCGAAGATGTCTCGAGCTTCGGGTATACTTCCACATTTTGAGTACATATCGATAAGAGCATTGCAGACCATGATGTTATCTCTCTTGCAGCCATAAGTATCTGCTCTAGCATCAACCCATTTTCCAATTTCTAGTAAACCAAATTTTCCACAACCTGAAATGAGGGAGAGTACGGTAACGAGATCTGGTGTCAGTCCTGTTTTCGTCATGGCATTAAACAAGGCCAAAGCTTCATCCATGTCACCTTTCTCGGCATACCCACTTATCATAACAGTCCAAGAAACACATGTTCGGGAAGGCATGACGTCAAACAAAAGCCTCGCTGAACAGGTATCCCCGGATTTCGAATACATAGAAATGAATGTATTTATCACTTCTATATCTTGATCTGTACCGAGGCGGATCGCTTGAGAATGAATCGATCTTCCTTGTGATAGTGTTCCAGGGTTCTGACATGATGCAGCCAGGTTAATAAAAGTGCTCAAATCCGGCTTAAATTCTTCACGCAGCATCAACCGGTAAAGACCAAAAGCATCAAATGCTTCACCAAAAATTGCATATGCTTTGAACATAGAGTTCCAAGAAACAACAGTTTTATCACCTATGTCAATAGCTTCAAACACTGACTTTGCTGAATCCAAATCATTACATTTCGCAAAAGTAGAAATCCAAGTATTGGCAACTGTAACTTGTCCATCTACACCTAAACGTATCCCAAAGGCATGCACAGCCTTCAAAAGCTTCAAACTTTGTTCAAACGAAACAGATTGAATCAAGGTCATAACAGTTACAGAATCAGGTAGAATTTCATCGAGTCTCATCTCACGAAATAGCGAAAACACCTTATCCGTGTAACCCGACTGACAGAAACCAGACAGCATTGCGTTCCACGTGGTCGCGTCTCTTTCAGGCATTCTCTCAAACACCTTAGCTGCATAATCCAGACAATTACATTTTACAAACATATCAACCGTTGCAGTTCCAACGAACACATCAGACCAAAACGGTGATTTTATAACATGGGCATGAACCATCTCACAGTGTCCAATGTCAGCGAGCCTAGCACATGCCTTAGCCACAAAAGGAAAGGTAAAGTTGTTTGGCTCGAAGCCTCTGCGCTTCATTTCTCGAAAGAGCACAAGTGATTCCGCCGGATCATTTCGACTAACCGCTTCTCGTACCTGAAAGTTCCAAGCATTAACAGACGCAAAACCAGGAAGACGGTTTAACCGGCGGTGAATCACGGACATAGAATCTCTCTCTCTCTCCCAATACTTCCGGCGCCGGGGGCAGAAGCTTTAAACGCACAGCCGTTTTGCGTAAACGTCGTCGTTTTCGTATGCTCAATAATTTTTCTTTAACGCTTCCACGTGCTACTTGTTGGTCACGTGAGCTACTATTGCAACCAAACAGTCATGGGCCAATTAAGCTTTAAAAGCCCATTACAAACAAATGAAACTAATCGCACATACAGTATCTCACAATCTCATTCAGACCGGAACCAGAATTCGTGATCCAGGAAAATAGACGTCACACAAGTATAGACTCAGTTTCTCCTCCTGTTCTTGATGTATCGATGCTTACGAGATTCTTCTTGTAATGACGACAAATCATGCTTCTGCTTCTTCTTCCTATTTCTACGGTCCGATTCCGAATCAGATTCTGCTTTCTTCTTGCTTCTGTATCTATCAGAAAACATTTCAGGACTAGCAGGTGCATCATAAACACGCTTTTCTTTACCCTTCACACTCCTCTGTTGCCTCTCATAATCACGATCATCATATCTTGGTTTCTTTTCGGTTCTATGACGCTTCTCGGACTCGGCAACGACATATTTGTGTCTTCTCTCATCGTATCTCTGCATCTTCCCAGACTCCAAATTACCATGTTTTTTACTTTTCTCTGAAACAGGATCCTTGTTATGCACTTGCTTTCTCTGCCTATGATGATTTTTGTAATCATCTTCTGATCTTTTCTTTCTACTACTGTGATTTCTATAATAATCAGAATCATCAGATGACGCAGAAGGTATATCCACCATTTTCTTTCGTTTCTGGTGCTTCTCATCGTCGTAATGCTTTTCTCTCTCACTGTTTCCTTGGTGGTAAGCCTCGGATTTTGATATCCCAGATGGATCTAAATTGTTGTTGTACCTTCTCCTGCTTGCGCGGTAACTGTCAGAGTCTGAATCTTCGGAGGAGAGTGAGTCAGAATCATAATGCTTCTTGCTCTTCTTCTTGGATTTCTTGCTCTTCTTTGATCCTCTCTTCTCTCTACTATCTTCTGAGCCTGTGGAAAATTCATCAGTTTCCTCAACCGCCCGAGATGAATGCTTCTTGTGGCTTTTGTTCTTTTTGGACTTTCTTTTCTTATCTGACGACATATGCTGCAGTAACTCTATTGGGATGCTGTCCCCAAGGAACCCTGTGATATCAAAAGGAATTGAAAAAAATTAGTATATATAATCTAATGATGAAATGTGAGTTGCGTAAAGAAAAGACGTTAAGGGAATCAAGAAATTCACCTCCATATTCGTCAAAGATATCTTCAGCGACAATTTGTTGATTTGGATCGTCAGGATCAAAACCACCACGAGGAGGACTCAAGCCCGGCTTTTGTTTCAACTCCCACTTCAGAGGCTGCAAGACGTAGAGAGCATTTCTGGTTAATGAAACAAACACCATCCAACCTTCAGTGTTCCAAAACTAAGCCTACTAGATATTGGAAGATTTTCAAGGATGAGCATTAAGAGAAATTAAGACCAACCTCGCCGGGATCTGTATGTGCAATGATAGTAGTCAATGGATCATCTCTTTTCAATCGGTGTTCTTCATTTGGCATTACTACATCCTTTAATGGACATTCACGATCACCACTTTGGTGCCCAAAGTTTCCACATCTCAGACATTTCACATTACGCACTTCGACTGCAAATGGCTTAACTCTCCCAGCAATACCAGTCTCCAGCCTGCACAATTCCAATCATAGTAAGTTACCAGAAAATATTCACTTACGTATTGCTATATTTCCACTATTACACTTGAATACTTACCTAACAAGACATTTGAAAATAAAAAGAATTGACAATACCTTGGAGCATTTTTAAGGACCTCAAATTCCTCTTCAGTGGGAAGAGCACGCCCAAAAACATCTTTGGGTCGTGGTTTCTTCCTTTCCGGACCAGTTCGGTCATTCCCGGCTAGTGATTCTTCTGGTCTGCATTGCATTGAAGAGAAAGAAAGGAAGAAGATAAATCATTGTAAGATTTCCCCCACAGGATCCAAGTTTATATAGTCCTAGCGATAAATTCATTAAATTGTCAAACCAATCATCTGTTTCTGTCAACATACTTCAAACCAACATTGTCATCCGCAACTGGATCCTGAGTCGAAGTACCCTGACCCTCGTGTTTCTCATCGGCGTGTTCTGCTGCTTTGGCACTTTCAGGGTCATAGCCAGGTGGGCGAACATACATGAAACTCACGGCTTTCATCATTTCAATCTGCACATTACACTCATGCATCAATATCATGAAACAAAAAAATCCGTAAAATCGCTAGTTCACCAAATTTCATTGCTTCTAAAGATTTTGACATCTACCTATGGATCATAGAGTTTTCTAAGAGTTGACACAATCTTTCAAATGGATTCTGATTGGTGAGAATCAGCAACAATTGCTAGTTCCAGAATTCAGAATTATAATAACCATAATACAGAAACTCTAATCTAAAGCATTAGGGCATTGTGAACAAAATAATCCTGAGAATTAGAACCCACCTACGGTACTCAAAACAAGATCTGAATAACATAAACCCTAATCAGGCTTAAGGGAAACTAACCTTCTCTCTTTCCTTCTTCGAGATGAGAGCCGCTTGCTTGAAGAATTCCTGCTCTTGCGCAAACTACAAAATCCACGAAAAAGTGATGTAAGCAAAACACGAATCGATTCAATAATTGAGAAAATTCGAGACGATGAACGTACCTCACGAGCAACTTCTTCGGCTCTGCGATCGTGTTGAGCATGAGTCTGCTCGGCGATCCACTTGCGACGCTGGTTGGGATAGGAAAGAGGATGCCATGGCTTCTGGTTCAGGAACGAGTGGCTCCAAGCGGTACCGGATTTCTCCTTGTAATCGACCTCTAAGCTACCGCCGGTGACTTTTCCGCCGGCGAATCTCTTGCTCAGCCGTATTCCGCTTCCTTCTTCGCCGTCCATCTCTATGTCCCGAAACAATTGCCGATGTGAGATTTACCCAATGACTCCATTGTGTTTGGGCCAGGGCTTTTTGGCTTAATTTTGATTTTTTATGTAAGTTTAATTGGCTTACCTGAGAAAAAAAAAATGATTTAAATTGCGTAATACCATTAATACCCTAAATATTTTTACTATGTTCAAAAAAATTGCAAAAATAAATTTGATTTAAAATTTATTTGAATGTCATTAAGTAGAATGAAAAAAAAAAAAAAATTTCGAATTCCATGTTATTTGTTTCATTGACATACAATCATATTTTTTTATCAATCAATATAACACATAATGTTTTAACAAAACACGTAATTTATAAATATGTATTTGCAACTTGTTATTTTATATTTTTGAATTTAAAATTGTAATATTAATTTTTTCGTTAGTGACTATAAAATATTTTTATTAAACTCAGTCGACATAAAAAAATACAATTTATATAATTTTAAGATAAATTTACATTATTTACTAACATTTATTATATACCTAGAATTGAGTTATTTATTTGACTATAAACTTAAATAATTTTCAATTTAAGTCAGTCAACTTAAATATTGCATCAACTTAAATATTGCAAAAAATATCTAAAATCATATCTCCCCAAATCAAACTAGTAAGAACGAAAGAAATAAAAAGATCTTCATAAATTTAGAAAAATTTGCATAGAGAAAAAAAAAAAAAAACTCGACAGATTTCGTTGCTAAGTAAGCTTTTTCCAAGCAGAGTAAAGGATCTCACTTTTCAAGTCTACACAGATTTCTTCCCTCTTCCTTTCGACTACAAGAAGACCGGAAGAGAGAGAGAGAGCAAGGCCGAGTAAATAGGAACGATGACGGCGGCGATGATCCTGACTGGAGGCGGATCGGCGGAGAGAGACGCTCGAATGGCTCACACTGCTATGGCGTTTGTTCAGCTCTTTAATGGCGGATATCATGTCATAACAAAAGTAGCTCTCAATGTTGGAGTCAACCAGCTTGTTTTCTGCGTCTTCCGTGATCTTCTCGCTCTCTCTATTCTCGTACCTCTCGCTTATTTCCGTGAAAGGTATCACCTTTTTCAACTCTCTGTTTCTCCTTTGTTAGATGTTTCAGTCAAGTTTCCAGTTCTCGAGATGGGTTTGATCGATTCATGGGTTTTTACTGATCGATTTGTGGGTTTGTTTATATGCAGCAAACCCCAATACAGTCCTGTGTTATTACCCGATCCATTGGTATGGATTTTCGGAGTGTGAATTAGGGTTTCTCTATGATGAATTGAATCTGGTTATTTAAAGTCAATGTGATCTTCATAATAGAAGAAGTGGATTTCAGATTTACAGCAATGTGTGTTGACTTAAAGTTGATAAATTTTTGGGGAGGATTTATTTGTAATGGAAAAGAGATTAGTGTTACGTTTACTTCCACTGTTAGTAGATTGGGATAGTTATGAATTTTTTATCACTGTTTCGTTGCAGATTCCTTGTTGGCCTTCGTTCTAATACTGTTTTGGTCTTGTTCTTTGGTTTCCATGTCTCTTCTTTGGGTTGTCTAAGTCTATAATTTTGTAATATAGCTATCAGAAAATGAAAGAATAGTGTGGGAGGTTTTAACACGTCAAGTTTAAGCAAGACCACTCTCAAGCTTTGCATCGTTTGTGATGAATGCTCAAGTTTTCAATATCTAATCAGTGAACATTTCATTTATGTAGAAGGATCAGAACTCCAATGAATAGAAGCCTTCTTTTGTCATTCTTCTTTCTGGGCTTAGTCGGGTAAGAAATCATCTCTATCCGCTCTCCATATCCTGTATTCATGTTTATGCAGATTAAACATCTCGGTAAAGCCACCTCGTTATTCTCGATTTTTTATAGGGTATTTGGCAACCAATTGTTGTTTCTTATTGGTCTTACATACACAAATCCAACTTACGCTGCTGCCATTCAACCATCTATCCCGGTCTTTACCTTTCTTTTGGCTGTAATGATGGGGTGAGTATGATTTTTTCTAAACTAGACATGCTTTCACTTTTCGGTTTTTTTATGTCTCCTACTTCATGCAGTACAGAAAGAGTGAATTTGTTGAGAATTGAAGGTCAAGCTAAGGTTGGAGGCACACTTGTGTGTGTTTTGGGTGCAATCTATATGGTTTTATTCCGAGGTCCAGCCTTGTTAGGAGATAAAGATGCAGACTTTGCCATGAACAATGAAATCAGCGCTAAAGGCCAACCTGAGCCTACTGGGTGGTTACTCACTGGTTTTCTCGATCTTGGGTTTGAGCAATGGCACATCGGAGTTTTATGCTTGATCGGAAACTGCATGGGTATGGCTGTGTTTCTTGCCATTCAGGTAAATCCCTCTGTTGTTTCGGTTTAGACAAACCTATAAATTGCACAGGCTACTAACCTATGTGCATGTATGTGTCTTTGAATGTGGATGAAATCGAAACTCTCCAGGCGCCACTTTTGAAGAAGTATCCGGCAAATCTTTCAGTTGCTGCATTAGCATACTTCTTCGGTACATTACTAATGGTCACAACAGCTTTCTTTATGGTTAAAGAGCCATTAGATTGGAGACTAACACAGTCCGAGATTCTTGCAGTTATATATGCGGTAAGTTGCACAAACAGTTTTTTGACAGATTCCTCGAAATAATCATCTTCACAGTTCGTCTAATTCATCTTCTCTTTAGGGAGTTATCGCTTCTGCACTTAACTATGGACTCTTGACTTGGTCCAATAAGATTATCGGTCCTGCTTTGGTTGCTCTCTACAATCCTCTTCAGCCCGCTGCATCAGCTTTCCTATCGAGAATCTTCCTCGGAAGCCCTATTTATCTCGGAAGGTTAAATACATTTTCCAGAATCTTCTTGATTCCATTTCACATTCTTCACTTCGAGGCCTAATGCTTTTCGACATCTTCTTGATCCATTTCAAAGCTTTCTAACTCGTTTCTTTTCCTCTGTGCAGCGTTGTTGGTGGATTCTTCATCATTTTAGGTCTATATATGGTCACTTGGGCGTCATTTAGAGAACGAAAAGCAGCGGTTTCCGGGATTGGGATCCCGTCTCATGGTGTTAGAATAGGACATTTGTTTTCTGGTTTACCCAGTTCCTCTCTGAAATCTAAAGACTAAAAGAGAAACCAAAAAGTAAAGAAGAATCAGACCAGAACCCATTTTTACAAAGTAATATTTTTGGTATTCATCTCTTAATACCTTCTTTGACTCCCTTAATATTAATCACATATATTCACAGTATTATTGCGAATAATTATTGTTTTTTCTTGTTCAATACTCATTATATCTAATCTAGAAGTATATGATTGTAAATCAAGTCAAATGTAGTAAATTGGTATTTGATTTTAGGTCTAACCATATAAACTATGAAGATGACATTTTATCTTAATTTTTTGAATATTTTTATCAATAGTTTATAGCCATTACCAGAAAACTTGAATAGACTATATAATATACAGTTATAACTTTTAAAAAGTTAGGTTAGGATTTCATATAAAGTTCGAAAAAATCCATCCACAAAAAGCTGTGGGCTATTCTGGTAAGAAAACATAAACAGTAGTGGCAAATTTACGAATTCCAAAAAGAAGTCGGTGTTACCCCCAATTTAGTTATTTCTTAGAATATAATTAGTTCATTACACGAAATATATTAGAATTTTTTTTAGGAGTCTTTAATTTAGCCTTGTATTTAAAGAAGTTTATATATTTTTTTTAAAAAAGACAATTTTGATACATATTGTCCACACACTATTAGCATTCTTTAACTAACACAAATAGACCCTCATTTTGTATTTGTAAAAATCTATAAACTTGGGCATTAAATAGAGGAACAGACTTGTTTTTATTTACGTTTCCACCCTAAAGGTTTCTAGATTTTCCAAATATTCCCAAGAAGTTGAAAATTGAACAAGACGTTTTCTGAATTGAGATCTCTTCTCGTTCTGAGTCGTGGTTTTAAGCCTTGATACTCTTCAGATCTGCTCGAGATTCTCGATTGTCTTATACGAAGAAGACGATTATACACATATTGCGCTTTAATACTTCTATAAGACGCAGCGAGAGATACGAGATCTAGAGCTAGAGAAGATTTGATGGAGTTTATTCTTCGTTCTTCTTCAATGCGTCTTTCTGGTAATTATATCATAAGCTTTTCAATTTCTATGATTGAGTTCGTGGGTTGTTATCGCAATGTCGATTTAAACTGCAGATCGCTTTGTTTCTATGTGTGATTGATTTGTGAATCACTCGAGCTCTTTTTTCTGGGATTTTTCGATTGAGTTCATAAATTACTTATTTTGTGGCTCTTATGTTGCTTTGTTGATGTGTATCGTCGAATGCATTTGATTTTGCGCAGAAGAATGAAGAATCTGAAGATTTTGTTGGGTTTCTGCATTTGATGCCAGTTTTGGCAACGGAGAAGGTTGTGTTGAGTTTTGAGAACTGTTGGTTCTTCAACTAGGCTTTGAGGTATATGTAGGCAGAGAGATGGTTTTTGGTAGGATCACTCAACTTTTTAGTGGTGCATCGAGTCGAGTAGGAGCAGGTACACAATCATCTGTTCCATATATGCCTACTGGTTCATCGCCGGATGTAGGAACCTCAGCATCAGATTCCATCAGTTTTGGGAATGCTGGAAGAAAGAATAGTTTGAGACACTCAGCATCACTCCAGGATTTTTCTTCGTATCACGGCTTTGATCCTGAAGAAACCATTCTTGCTCGGGAAGCTGACTTGAGCGCTAAACGGCAAAATATATCATGGGGACAAAATGGAGCTAGTCTTTCCAAGGAGAAGGGAGGTATTCCGAATGGGACCAACCCATCTATGCGCCGTAAATGGATCCGTGCGGTTATGATCATTATGTGCCTGTTACTGTTTGCTTTTCTGGTGTATATAGTCTCCATGTATATTTATACAAACTGGTCACGGGGAGCATCAAGATATTATGTTGTGTTTGACTGTGGAAGCACAGGGACTCGTGCATATGTCTATCAGGCCTCCATAAATTACAAGAAAGATAGTAGTCTCCCCATTGTTATGAAATCTTTGACAGAAGGTATTTCTAGAAAGAGTAGTGGCCGTGCTTATGATCGGATGGAGACAGAACCTGGGTTTGATAAGCTTGTCAACAACAGATCAGGCTTAAAAACCGCCATTAAACCCCTTATTCAGTGGGCAGAGAAGCAAATCCCCAAGCATGCTCATAGGACCACATCTCTCTTCGTTTATGCAACAGCAGGGGTCCGGAGGCTCCGCCCTGCTGATTCAAGCTGGCTTCTAGGTAATGTGTGGTCTATACTGGCGAAGTCACCCTTCACTTGTCGGAGGGAGTGGGTTAAGATCATCAGTGGTACAGAGGAAGCCTATTTTGGATGGACCGCCCTTAATTACCAAACAAGTATGTTGGGAGCTATACCAAAGAAGGCAACATTTGGTGCACTTGACTTAGGTGGCTCATCATTGCAGGTGACCTTTGAGAATGAGGAGCGAACTCATAATGAGACCAACCTAAATCTTAGGCTTGGGTCTGTTAACCATCATCTTAGTGCATATTCTCTCGCGGGATACGGTCTTAATGATGCGTTTGAAAGGTCTGTTGTTCATCTTTTAAAGAGGCTGCCAAATGTCAATAAGTCTGAATTGATCGAAGGAAAATTGGAAATGAAACATCCTTGCTTAAATTCTGGATACGAAGGACAGTACACATGTTCTCAATGTGCTTCCAGTGTCCAACGAGGTAAAAAAGGGAAGTCAGGAGTTCCTATCAAGCTCGTTGGTGCTCCAAACTGGGGAGAGTGCAGTGCACTGGCAAAAAATGCTGTTAATAGCTCTGAATGGTCAAACACAAAACGTGGAGTTGATTGTGATTTGCAGCCTTGCGCTCTTCCTGATGGTTACCCTCGTCCTCATGGTCAGTTCTATGCTGTATCCGGATTCTTCGTGGTGTACCGGTTTTTCAATTTAAGTGCTGAAGCTTCCCTTGATGATGTCTTGGGAAAGGGTAGGGAATTTTGTGAAAAGGCTTGGCAAGCAGCGAGAACCAGTGTTTCTCCACAGCCTTTCATTGAACAGTACTGCTTTAGAGCGCCATACATAGTCTCTCTGTTACGAGAAGGTTTGTATATCACAGATAAGCAAATCATAATTGGGTCTGGTAGTATAACTTGGACACTTGGAGTGGCTCTTCTGGAAGCAGGGAAGGCTATATCATCTACATTGGGTCTAAAGAGCTATGAGACTCTGAGCATGAAGATAAACCCGATAGCCCTTATAGCTGTTCTGCTCGTCTCGCTGCTTTTGCTTCTCTGTGCACTATCACGCATCAGCAGTTGCATGCCAAGATTTTTTAGAAAGTCATATCTCCCTCTTTTTAGACACAATAGCACCTCAGCTTCATCTGTTCTTAACATCCCGTCTCCCTTCAGATTCCAGCGATGGAGTCCTATGAACACAGGTAACACAATTTGCATCATTGCCTTTCTTCTCAGTTCTCAGCTCGCGGATCTTCAAATTGTCTTTTCTTATCTCTTGAATTTACAACTTTGGAAGATTTTGATTCTTAGAGTATTTTTTTACTACAGGTGTAAAGACACCACTGAGTCCAACAGTCCGAGGCTCCCCGCGTAGACCATTTAGTTTTGGAAGCAGCATACAGCTCATGGAGTCTTCGTTGTACTCATCGAGCAGCTGCGTTATGCATAGTTATTCTTCTGATAGCTTAGGGGATATGCAAGCTGAGAGCGGTAGTTCCTTTTGGTCCTCCCCTCATAGGAGTCAAATGCGTCTCCAAAGCCGGAGATCACAATCCCGAGAAGATCTTAGTTCCTCGCTCGCTGATTCACACGTGCTCAAGATGTAGAAGAAAAAGAAGTTTTTGGTACGGTTTTTATCACTTCCACACCCTCCGACTTTTTCTCTTTTCCGGTTTCATAGAATCTAAGAAAAAGAAAACTTTCACGAGAGCCAAAAAATTTCCTTGTTTCAGTTGACATGTAATTCTTTCTATATACTTATATGATTACTAATTTAACCCAATTCAACTATCTATCACTCTCTTCCTCTTTACCCTTGTTGCATTTCTCCAAATTCTTTCTTGTACAGACCCGGTCCAAGTTCTAGTCATCATCGCAAAGCTTCCGTGGTTTGAGCAGCTAGAAATGAGAAGATTTGATTCCCGGATGGCGTTCCAGATAGATTGGTTTATGTTTCAAGCCTAGAACAAACCCTGTAAGTGCTCATTTTCTACTCTTTGATTCTTATAATTATATCTAAAGGAAGACCAAAAACAAGGATCTGGTATATGTTTGGACTTCATTTCATTGCAAGATTCAGGGCTAAAAATGTCTTTTTCCTTTACCATGAAAATATCCAATTTTCAAATCCTCTGGGGACCATTGTGTGTGGTTGGCATTTAGATATATAGAGCAATCATAGTAACTATCACCTGAACAATGACTCATCTTCATATGGATCATATTTTCAAATTGAAGATTTTTTTTGCATATTGATATCAATCTATTAGTCGAAATCCGTAGATTGATTTCCATTCGACGCATCCTTAACCACTCCTAATGTTAAACTCGCAGTAATGGATTCAATTTATAAAACCTGATTACAAAACAATCTTAGTGATCTCTATATTTCAGTAGTTTTGGTCATCTTGGTCTAGTTTATAGAGTTGATCATCGTTTGTTAGTGACAATAAATCTAGAGAATTGTTGATTACCAAATAAACAATTTGATCTGATTGGTTCCAATTATGCCAAAACGAGTCTGTCTCAATAATTTTCATTGCCATAAATGTCAAATAATGTTTTTTTGTTGAAATGGTTCACTCATCACGTGAAACTTGATTCCGAAACTTGTGAGAGAAATATCATTTAAACCAATCTCAGCCATTTGTTGCACTTGTGGTTTAATCCATAAGTAAATGATTGAAACCTTTGGTCTGGAACGAAAGTATAAATCTGTGTCACTTGACTTTGATTCCACGATACCCTACAAAATCAATCACAATCATTCAAATAAAAGGAGTTTATTTCAAGCTTTTCATAATACGAAATTAAAATTTATTTTATAATTATATCAAACCAATTAAATAATTGTGTTAGTTACATTTTTACTCATCGTTATATTTGCTTGAATAACGTTGGGCCATATCCAAATCCAGACCGCATGTCTTGCTCAGAATGATAATGTCTTGTTGGTCCTACCACTCGCTATAGAACACAATCTTTTTCACGTTCCTAATTTTTTATCCAATATCCAATGGATAAACACATTATTTAGTTTGTAGTGCTAATTCTCGTTCTTTAGATGGTATGTATGTAAATGTTATTATTTTGATTTGATTAACCAAACATTTTACTTAATAGTATAAATTTCTAAATTGTTAACAAAAAATGGAATACAAATTTATCTTTTGTATGTATTCAATACTATACATTCTAAATTTGTTCTCTTAAATCTAATATTAAATTGACGACCAAAAAAAAATAATTCTAATATTAAATTGAAAATTAATATGTTATGTTAGACTTCTCATAAGAGAATCTGATAAATTATGTTATGATTGCAACATAGAATATTTATAAGCTTTGTTGCCCAAATAATACTTTTATATACATCGAACACCCACCAAACTACGTATATATACTTTTAAATGTATAAAATAAAATATTAAAATGTAAATATGCGTTTTTGTTCCATTGTAGGGAACGTAATTAAGAACTTAATCATCTTTTAAACTGGTAAAACTAATTTAAAGTTTATTAAGATCACTCTCCTTCACAAATAAGCCATGGAATCCATACGGAACCCTTCTCGGTAATCTCACGGCGGCGACGATTTCAAGCTCCGGCGATTTCGCATCCATCACCAGAAACTTCGATTCTCCGTTCACCTCATCGTGAACATACGTCACAACGTAACCGTCATCTTCCTCAGCCTCCGGATTCTCAGGATCTCTAGCAACGAAAAACGGTTCTCCGCCGTAACAACCTTCACCGTACATTCTTCTCGCCACCGTACAATCATCCCTATCTCCTCTCGTCACGTCTAACTTCACAACGCCGGAGATTTTCGGCATCGGATCTCCTATCGCCGCGTAAACATACCTGCTCCGTTTCCCGATATACCCCGGATTAATCACCGCGAAATCGAGATTCGTCGCCGAGATCGGATGACGTGTCACTATTCCTGTGACTAGATCGATCTTCACCTTCTCCACTAAAGCGTGAACCAGATCCATCCTCTCTAAAGTATGTTCGATCGACATAATATTCGGAGCGATCAAAACGACGGCGTTTCCGTCGTCTTCATCCCAAGCGTTAATGGCGTGTATGATGTTAAACCCAGGAACGTCGAACCATTTCATCTCCGATTCGTCACCGGCGTAACGTGAAATCACACCGAGTCTCGGTGTTTTTCCGTTATCGGTACCAACCGGAGATCCACCTTCGAGAACCGATTCCATCCTCATTCCGATCTGTATCTCTGAGAAAATCGCGTGACGTTTCGTGATCGCGAAATCGTGGAGGAAACTCGGTGACGTCATCGAGAAAATCGGTACGTCTTTTTGCTTTTTTCCGGCGGAATCGAATCGGAAAAACGTTAGATACGGTGGAACCGGACCGTACCGGAAAGCGAAAGTCTCTCCGGTTTCGGGATCGGTTTTCGGATGAGCCGTCATGCTCATCGACAATTTCCCGTCGAAATCGAATCTTCCGACCGTCTGAATATCTCCGTCGTCGGTTACTTTCACGGCGTAAGGTAAATCGGATTCACCTAAAGCAAAGAGACGATTACAGAAGAAAGCTAAACTCGTGTTCGCTAATCCAATGCCGTTTATTGGATTATACTGTCCAGCTAAAACCCTAACCGCCGTTAAACCACCACGAGCCACCATCGCAGGTATACCGTTAAATCCGGAGAACACATTAGGTATCACCGGAGCTCCGATTTGATTCTCGATGTTATACTTGTATGTTTTAACGTATCTGCTACATAGAGTAGCTTTACCTTGTCGGATTCGAATCGCGTGAAGCATACCGTCACCGTCGAATAGATGGTAAGGACCACGAGGAAGAAACTGTGGGTTTGGTCCGTTACGGATATAAGCACCGTCGAGACACGGTGGTAAAACGCCATGAATGATTTCGCAGTTTGTAGGAGGAAGCTCGGAGATGAGAGGAGCGAAGTTATCGGAGAGAACGTGTTTTGGATCAACTGAAGGACGTGACGGTGGGTCGATAAACGTGTTGATTACTTCTTCTACGGTGGTGAATAAAGCGGTTGCGAAATTCATTTCTGGCCGGAGTTTGGCCGGAGATGAAGAAAGTGTGGTGGTTTGATTGTTGTGTTTTGTTGGTTTGGTTGGAGGAGAAGGACGACGACGGTTATTGTTAGTCGGTGGAGAAAGGTCTTCGATGACGGCGGAGTTGATACGGAGGAGAAGATGAGAGGGTGATCGGCGGCGAAGAAGAGAGTGACGGAGAGGGAATGTGGAGATGAAGGAGGAAGAAGAAGAAACAGAGTCCATTGCTCTGTTTTTTTCCTTTCTTGTTTTTACGTTACGTTTGAATTCGTGAAGCAGTGTGTGTGGGGACTATTTATTAATTATGAAATGAAGAACAATCAACACTGAGATTTTTTTTTTTTTCCTGAAAAAATTATTTTTTTATTTTTATGTGAATTATCCATTTTGTTTGTTGGTAGTTTATGTGATGTTATTATAATCTAAAAAGAAAAATCTTAATTTGTTTGTATTCTAATATTCTTATACGATGATTTTATTTCGTAAAATATCAGTTTTTTTCGGAAGGAATGTATATTATTATATCATGTTAAACTATCAGTTATTTGATATTTTCTGAAAATATTTTGAATTCATATATTTCTGTGTTTTAAAAGTTTAGGCTAAATGTAAAACTCCATTTAGTCATAACAATATTTTCTTACATTTGATATATTTTTTGGGTAACCTACATTTGATAGTTTGTTTGTCAAAGTATTAAGATTTTTTTTTTGTCAACGTATTAATTAAAATATTCTTATGTGTTGAATGGTGTATTTTTAGGCTTCTTCTTTGTTAATAAGGAAAGGGAAATCTGAGTGTGTTTTTCGCCGGAGATGATGAAAGTATGGTGGGTTGATTGTGTAAATTTACATTTTTTGGGTTCAATTTTAACCTAAACATATTACTACTACTATTTGGCTAATCGAAAAATGTGAATTTATATTGTAAGCGCGTTAAAAACTTGGTGAATGGGTTATACGAATGTTACACATATTCGAAGATTATTCGAGTTTGGAACCAGATTACTATGATATAAAAAAAAAAAAAAAAGGTACTCTGGATAGAAAAAATTGAAAACTAAATTAGGCCTAAGAGGGATATTGGTCGGAATTTCAGTACCTACAAATGTGGAAACTAAGACATGTTGGATAGAAAGACAATGTTTATAACACCAATGATTGTGTGATTGTGAGTAGGTTCAAAAACTACTTACAACAAACTATAATGTCGCGTTATATAAAAGAAGGAATAGAAAATGTAGTCCATCATTTTGGTCACTTTGGTTTGGGCTAAAACATATAATATTTTGGGTTGTATATATAAATCAATATTCGTTTCTTTCTTTCTTTTTCTAGATAAGGGAAAGGACTGATTTTTAAAGAGTGAATAATCATCAAAAACTATGAAGAGAGAATGACAGGTAAATGGTACAAGTGTTGGATATATGGAAATCGATGTTGCCACTTGATCCATGCACAACTCACTTTGCATGTGTTACTTTTTTTTCCTTACATTGATCTAGATACGTGTTCATTTCACAGTAACATTTATAAAAAAGCGTTAAACCAAAACATATATTTCAGTTCGGTTTAGTATTATATATTAGATCTTTTAATCAAACAAATAAGTTCAATTAACCAAACAAAAGTTTCGTTTTTTTGTTCGATTGAGCAGAAAGATTTCAGTTATCTTAAGTGTTTATTCACAGTTCACATTCTAGTGAATCATAGTGTCCAACCCGAATTAAACCAAAGTAAACCGAAAAATCATTTCCAAAAACCCGAATCTCAGTCCGGTCTACTCGGTTCTTAAACATTGCATAGATTTCATGAAGAAAACAAAATATAGACAGAGACCGAAATCTGTAAACTCTGATCAGAAAAGAAAGTACAGTTACAACAAAACAACAAAGTTTCCATGTCTCGACCACAAAGGTTCTTCAAACACAACAACAACAACAGAGAGACACAGAGAAAGAAAGAGACAAGAGTATTTACAAGTCGAGTAGAGAGAGAGAGAGAAGTCTAAGGAACGGTCAAGCGATCAGAGTCAACAGGAGACTTCAATGAAGATAGAAGACGAAGAAGATGAAGTTTCTCTACAAAAAGCTCCAACACTTTCACTTCTTCTTCATCTCCCGCAAATGCCATACATATGCTCAGCTCTTGAATCGCCTCTCCATATTGCCTACTCCGCAAAACAAACAGTTCAACTTCTTTCATTTGATCAAACAACATTTGAAGGATTTAAGCAAATAATCTATGGAGTTTTTACCTTGCGTAGTACAGCATCATACCAAGGTCTCTGCGAAGTTGCCATTTATGAGGGTACATAATCAGCAGCCTTTCTAAAGCCGCAATAGCCAACCTTTGAATCACCAGAAACCGAATGTGAGAGAGATCAAGATACTACTACTAAAGGGTTAAGCAAAATCTTTGTTAAAGTTTTCTTCTTTACCTAAGTTCTTGAGGACGGACCAATCGAGAATTAGTACTACTGATGTTGTTAAGTTGACTAAGAGGAGAAGTCAGCATTAGTCCAGGTGATGACTTCGTAGCACGTCTCCAATGAAGTCTCTGTAAAAAGAATCAAAAGGCAAATAGAAGATTAGAATGTGAAATATTTTGGAGTTTATAGGTGATAAGGGGACTTACAACCAAATTGGCCAGAGCAATCCCTATAATGTCTCTGTTTGTTGCAATCTCAAGGCCTTGGAGTGATTTTGCGGTTAAGTCTGATGCCATTGTTGCAGGATCATCAACGCAGTTTCCATTGACAATAGAGAATAATGTCTTTCCTGAAGTCACTTTAAAGAGTTCCTCAGGATAATCCACTTTAGGCCAAATCAAAAAATCTTCCCCAACTCGAGATCCCACAATCGGCACAGCGAGACGCGTGCAAACTTCAATGTATATTACGCTAAGCAAAAAAGCTGCACATGGAAGAAAACAAACTCCATGTTATGTAATGAGAAAGGAGAACTATAGTTTGAGAAGCCTAAAGAAGAAAGAAAGAGAGTTTTACCAGTGCTGCATCTATGGTTAAGAACAGAGTGAATGTAGAAACATTCCGGGTCTAAAGCAATAGTTGTTGCCCTCTTGAAGCCTCTCCAATCGAAGAGAACTGCATTTACCGCATCAAGAACTTGAACCAAGTGGCAACCAATGTCTCGTGAAACTAACTCTGCCTCTACTTCTTTGGAAATTGTATCTAGTTCACTCAACCATTCAGATATATTCTTTCCATCTAACTGCAATAGCTCCTCAGAATCTGTCACACTCGGATCAGATTGATCCGTCTCACTTGGTGGATCAGATTGTTCTGTCTCACTCGGAACACTTTTCCTCTCGTTCACGAGTGACTGAGCATCCATCTCTCGGTTATAAGCCAAGAAAGCTTCATCTTCAGCAGCAATGTACAACAGAGCCTGTACATACATTTCCATAAGTAATCAGCAAAAGCTTCAAGGAAACTTCACCTAACTCTGTTTTCTATCAACCAAAACATCAAACCTAACTATGGTAACAAACTCATACCCATTTCAAAGTTCAATATTGGTCTCTCATGCATATAATCAAGAGTCAGGGATTATACCTTAACAAGAGAAAGTTCTTATATACCTTTGCAATCGAAATCTCACTGTCTTTCGATTGGATAGAGGTCTCTCGAGCAAACATTTGGCGAGCTGACTTAGTGACCTGTAATTGAAGTAAATCAAGGAAACAGCAACATGAGAAAAGCTTATAGAAAGCCAAAAACAAACAATCATCATTTCAGATATCTATTTTTAGCCGATTCAAGATCCAAATTGAACCTCTTTGTAAGTTTTGGGAGAGTCTTTGTTAAGCTGATTGAGAAAGAGAGGGTAAGCAGTCTTAATCCGAGGAAAAGGGTTCCTCACTGAAGTCATCTTCTTTTCAATTCCAGTCCTGAAAACAACATAAACCCAATTGATATAAACCCTAAACGATGACATGAAGCATAAGGGAAGAGGGTTTAGTAGCTGACCTGAGAGTAGGACGAAGACCCAATCCAACAAATCTGGAAACTGGTGAAGAAGAAGAAGCCATGGTCATAGCTGAAGAAGCAGGACCCAAAAGAGGAAACAAAGATGATGCACACAACATTGGTTTTTTTTCTTTAGAGGAGAGAAGAAAGAAAAAGAGATCTTTGGGTGATTTTTCAAAGACGAAATTCGTTTATAAGCATCGAATCGAGAAATACGAACAATCGATGGAACAAGGTTTAGGAATACAGTTGAAATTCATGGATATGGCGTCTGGATAATCGCTTCCAGGTTCTAAAGAATAATCGGAGAATCTACAAGGAGAAAAGCAATTGCACAAGTAGAATCGAGATTTACCCAGTTCCATAGCAATTTTGCAATGAGATAAGGAAAAAAATGGATGAATGTTTCTCTGATTCTTGAAACCACACAACGATCTCTCTAAACCTCGAGGATTCTCGAGAAAACAGAGGAAGATATGAAAGGTTGAAGCATTGTCTTTGAATTGAGATTCGATGTGGGTTTTAGAGAAGGAAGAAGAATCTAGGGTTTTATAGAAGAACTTGATCTCTCTCTCTCTCTCTCTCTCTCTCTCTCTCTCTCTCCCCTTCAATGGCGGATTTGGTAAAAGAAGGTAAAGAGGCGTTTATAAAGGGGTGAAATACTGATTTGAGAAGATGATGACAACATTTGTTGCAGAGTAAAGAAAAACAAAATTATATAAAAATGAAAATGGCATTTTATAGTACTTTTTTCTTAGGTTTTGTTAAATAATATACTCTCTATTTTAAAATATAAATTATTTTAACTAAAAACAACAGATATTAAAAAACTACTTTTCTATATTTAATAAAAACAATTTAACCAATCACACAAAAAACTGCAATCTGTGGTGACGTTTAGCCCCATGAAGCCATTCTATGTCTTGTTGGAAGCCTGTTGAGATGAGTTACCCACATGTCGAAAGCATGCTTTGGAACTGCGCCTTTAAACCAAACAAATGCAGTCCATAGTTGTTCAGCCTGCCTCGGTCTTAACACCTCCCAAGTTTTGGAAGAAGAAAAGCCATTACAAACCTGACCATCAGTAACCCATTCACTTGTATCCACCTGTGAGTTTTGAGAAGGCAGATGAATTGTTGTGAAATAAACATGGAGAAGAAGAGTCGGCTCTGATCTTGGAGCTTTTAGAGTCCACCCATAAGCATTACAAGCATCTGAAACCATAGCTGAGATAGGAATTCCTGTCATTAATGGCCCATGTGGACCAAAGAGCTTGATCAGCGGACCTAAGGGAGCCCAATAATCAAACCAAAAATGTGTTCTCCTTCCATCTCCAACCTTACTGTGCAGGAATCTTTGCACTAAAGGCTTGAGCATGATCAGATTTTTCCAATTCCATTAGTCTGAAGTAGCTACCTCAATTTCCCAATACGAATAACCTCTTAGGTGGTGAAACCTATGTCATTTAGTCCAAAAGGGAGGTGGAATTAGAGAACAAAAGCCACACCAACTGCAGGCAAAGGTTCTTATTCCAGTGAGTAAATTTTCTCAGACATGCTCCACCTTCTTTCTTAGGAAAAGAAACACCTTTCCATGAAATCTTTGCTCCCTTGCCACCCTCAATAGTACCAGCCCATAAGAATCTTGAACAAATTGATTCAATTCATTTTAAGCAGCCTTTAGGTAAAAGAAAGGTTGAAATCCAGAAATTCACAGTACCGTATATTACTGAAGCAATAAGCTGTAATCGACCAACAAAAGAGAGACTCTTAACAGCCCAAGATTTGAATCTAGTGCTGAATTTATCAAAGAGAGGCTCATACTCATTAATTTTTAACTTTCTGCTTATGAAAGGGAGGCCCAAATACCAGATTGGGAGAGAGCCAACTGGGAACCCCATGCTAAATATTGCATTTGACTCGATGATGTCGTGACCAACCACAAACATATTTGTTTTGTCCTTGTTGACTTCTAACCCCGACCATGAAGCAAAGTCATCAAGAGCTTCAGCAATACCATGCAGAGAAGAGCTTCCTCCATCAAAGAATACCATCACATCGTCTGCAAACATCAAATAGAATATGGAGAAATCAACAGTATGTGGATGGTAGCGTATGTATCCTGCCTTAAACCTTGAGTTAAGCAAGTTTGAAAAGACTTTCATTCCCTGAACAAAAAAAATAAAGGGATAGTGGATCCCCCTATCTAAGACCTCTTGAACTTTCTCCATTAACCGATATTGTGAAGGTTGGAGTTGTGATGCATTGGTGGATCTAGTTGATGAAACGCGGATGGCTAGAGCTTTGAGAGCTGAAATGATGAATTCCCATTTTACCGAATCAAAAACTTTCCGCAAGTCAACCTTAAGCATACTACTAGGCTCCACGTTCCTCTTGTTGTAGCCATTGACAATCTCTGAAGCTAGTAAGACATTTTCAGCTAGCAAACGACCTGGTAGGAAAGCCGATTGATAGGGAGAGATGACATCTGAGAGAAGGAGTTGAAGTCTACTAGCCAACAGTTTTGCTATAACCTTGTAAAGGGCATTTAAGCAAGATATAGGCCGGAAATCAGTTGTTTTAGCAACGTTAGGAATCTTCGGAATCAGGACCAAGGTGGTTGCATTCCACTGCTTCAACAATTTGCCAGAAGAGAAAAACTCCTTGATTGCTTCAAGAACTTCAGGCCTAATAATCGCCCAACTACCCTTGAAGAACTCAGCTGAATAACCGTCTGGACCACAAGTCTTGTTACGAGACAGAGAGAAGAAAGCTTTCTTAATCTCAGCGTCAGAGAAAGAAGCTTCAAGCGCCAAGATTTGACTAGAATAACATCTAAACGGCAGTAAGAGATTCATATCAGCCTGCTCCAACAGGGGGGACTCATCCGCACCACCAAGCAGGGTAGAGAAGTAGTTTACGCAATGATCATGAATCCCCTGTTGAGTATCTATCCTCATTCCGCTATCATCCAACAGGAAGTGAATATGGTTTATAGCCATTCTGGAATCAGCCATCCTATGGAAATAACTGGTGTTACTATCACCTTCACTTAGCCAAGTGACCCTAGATCTTTGGCAAAAGAAACTCTCTTCTGCTAAAGAAAGAAGTAACCACAGTCTCTGAGCCTCCAACTCCTGTTCATCGTTGTTATGATTTGGCAAAGATAGAGTGTTTTGTTGACAGTGAAACATAATCTGGTGAGCTTCTTCCACTCTCTTCTCAATTCTTGAGTAGTTATGCTTACTGAAATCTCTGATTTATTTCTTAGCTCTCTTAAGTTTTTTTTATAACTGCAGCATTGCCAAAGAGTACCAAATCTTATATTTAATTGGATAAATTTATACAATCATATTTAGAAATTATATATTTTATTTAATAAATTCCCATATTTGATTTAACATATACAATCATAATTATAAACTAAAAATGCATATAAAACTATACATTTGATTAAAAAGCATGTACTTTAATGATTTTTTTGTTAACATTTTTGTATCACTTTTAAACTCACATACTGTTGTATGTGATTACAAAACAAAAAAATAATTATACATTTTTGTTTTCACCTAAATGATCACAATTTATAAACTATTTGTAGCCATACAAATGGCTCTATTTTTTGGTATTGCTACACGTCACTTATTTTTGTCCCTTTTGAGTCAATTATTGAAAATATCTAAGTTGGGTTTGGTATATTTCTTAGATTCCTCAAAAGCTGAACCTACATAATAAAACTTTTTCCCTCTTTAGCCAACCTACAAAGATAATTAATACTAGTAGTAAAAGATAATTTTGATTATGTTGATAACTTTTAGGTAGGTCTGAATTTGATGCAATGGTTTTGGAGCTGCTCTTACTTTTATAAAATGTTATTTATTCCCTCCATTTCAATATATAAATTATTTTAATTAAAAATATAGTGTTTAAGAAAATTTATAATTTATTTCTAAAAAAATTATTTTTCAAAAAATGTTAAAGATTATGTTTCATCATTCTTTTTTTTAAACAGAAAACATTACTTTTACAAAAACAGTAATCACCTGAAAAAATAAATTATTTGAAAAAAGGGAATGCCAAAAATTACACATTGCACTTTCGGATAAGATGAAATATTTAAAAAAATTGGAGCCATCATTTACTTTAATTTTTTTCATTTACAGTTTTAGAAAAAAAATAGAGCCAACTTTACAAAACTAAGTTTAAGCTTAAAATTCAAAATTTTACATTAGAACCAAAATAAAAACTTCGTGAATCATTTTATGTTTATGTAAGCTTTAAAATAAAAATAGTTTCTAAATTTTTTTACAGCTTCAAATTTTGTGGTTTGAGATGTCTTTTCTAAGTGAAGAAAATAAGTATTTGTTTGACTTAAACGAACTACCACCAGAAAGTTTTAATAATGAAGATGAAGATATTCCAATTATTTCAGATAATTTTTTTTAACTATTCGTTTTTTTTAAAAATAAATAAATCATCATTTTTTAATTTTTGAGACGTAAGCTGAACAAGATGAATAAGACATCTTGTTTTTGTGCTTATTGATTTAGTTATTGTGCTTAATGCTTTAACCTCAGCAAGATAAATAAAATAAAACTTGGAGTTTTTTAGTAATTTAATTTTTCAGTTCCTACTTTTCCTCTGTTTGTTTCCCTCAATTAGTCCACGTTCTCATATTCTTTGTTTGAGAATATCTCATTGTTTTAATATTCTAGTTATTTAAGCTCTTTTAAAATCAGTCACGATTTTGTTGTTTAAATATTTTAAGTACGTCACTACAAACAAATAATTTTCTTATTATGCATTTGAAGATGAACAAAACTTGCGACAAACCAGAAAGAATCTTTCAAATGAGGAGCGACTAGAGATTTTCAATGCTTTATTAGAGAGAAGTGTTGATGGAAAGTTGGGAAAAAATATTACAAGAAAATTTTCTAATCAATTTTCGGTGTCTATATTTACGGTGCAAAGGATTTGGCGAAGAGCAAAAGAAACAATGGCTAGTAGTGGAAGAGTGGATGTATCTCACCAAAGATCTATAAATTGTGGCAGCAAAAGAATCTCGCTTGAGCCAAACCAAATTGCTCAAATTCCACTACACAAACGAACAACTTTGAGGTTGATGTCTATGGCCATGGGTGTGAGTCTTACAACATTATTTAGACGAAAGAAAGAAGGGATCATTCAACATCATACCAATAGCATCAAACCTCATTTGAAGGAAGACAATATGAAAGGTAGACTACGATTTTGCATCTCTATGTTGGATAAAAATACTCTACCTCATGAACCAAAATTTGTTGATATGTATAATATGGTGCATATCGACGAAAAATGGTTTTATATGACGAAAAAGACCGAGAAGTATTATTTACTTCCGATTGAAGAAGAGTCGCGACGTACATGTCAAAGTAAAAATTACATTGGAAAAGCAATGTTTTTAGCTGCGATGGCTCGTCCAAGGTTTGACGAGGAAGGGAAAGAGGTGTTTTCTGGAAAGATTGGAATATTTTCGTTTGTTATTAAGGAGCCAGCTAAGAGACGAAATAAAAATAGGGATGCTGGAATCTTGGAATTAAAAGCAGCAACGTCTATCAAAAGAGAAGATATAAAAGCATGTTTGATTGAAAAGGTTCTTCCGGCTATTCATGAAAAGTGGCCACAAGAAATCGAGGAAAGACAATCTTTATTCAACAAGATAATGCAAGAACACATATTGCTTGTGGGGATAAAAATTTCCAAAAAGTTGCTTCAAAGAATGGTTTCGATATCCAATTGATGTGTCAACCGCCGAACTCGCCTGATCTAAATATTTTAGATATTGGATTTTTTAGTGCTATTCAATCGCTACAACATAAGGAATGTCCAAAAACCATTGAAGATCTTGTTTGTACGGTAGAAGAATCTTTTGAAAGATATCCCACGAAAAAGGTGAACGATATTTTCTTAACTATTCAATCGTGCATGCAAGAGAATATGAAAGTTGGAGGATCAAACAAGTACAAGATACCACATATGAAGAAATCTACATTGGAAAAAGATGATCGGCTTCCTATACAAATAGGTTGTGATGTTGGTTTAGTCCAAAGTGTGATGAACACATTAAGTTCATTATAAACTTCTACTGTTTTGTTTTTACGGTAATGTGTTTGGTTTTCAATTTTTGTTATTACAGTTTCTTGTCATAGAAGAACACACTGTGTTTGTTAATTTATGGTGTGCCTTTTATTTTCTTTTGTACTTACTTTTTGGTTTTTCAAAAGCCATGCACTCATGATGTTACTCAAGAGACAAACGTGGAGCCAAAATTTAATAGTCATGCACGCATTATTGAACAAAAGAATTTTAGAATGGAGCCAAAACTAAAAATTTTAAATTTGGAACCACTGTTTCGTAACTCAACAAAAACAAAGATTCTCCTTTTATGAATTCAGGTATCTTCTTATAAACATCATGGAGTAAAATTTAATCTATAACTATGTTTCTAATTATTTGTTTAATAAAAAAGAGTTTATTTAAATTTATTTTTCTACATCTTGTTTTCTCCGTTACATTTTTTATTCTTTTACGTTCATGACACTACAAGGAGCGTCAATGGTCATAAAAGACATAATCAAAATAAGAAAAATTATTTAGAAAAATCAAAATTAAAGATAAACAAAATAAAAGAAAAATAAGGAACCAAAGCGAAAAAAATTCGGGTGACTAAATCTTCAGCATAGTTATTATAATTTATTCAGTCCCTCTGTCCGAATGAAGGTCTCCCACATCATAACATATTTTATTCAAATTAAGCTCTCGAGGTGGGTAGGTAGAATTGCTATCATGAATCCGATAAATGTCTTTTGATTCTCCGGTGGTATTAGATTTCACCTTCGTAATCAAATGAACATTTTTTTATTCAACTTCTTCTTCTTGCTTCACCTTTTCCATGCAATCTTTTTGATTGATTTAGATTTTTGGAGAGAAAAAAAACAGTTACTATATTAAAAATAAGATAATATAGTGGTATCACTAGTACGTGCTTATATAAATCCTCACACAAGTAGTTCTATCGGGCAAATAACTGCTCTTTGACTTTTTCTTTTATTTTTTCTAAACATTTTTAATAAGTAAAGGTGACTAAACATTATCGTAAACTCTATTTGCTTTGAATTTTGTAGATAAATCTTTATTTTATTAGTTTTTTTTACATATAGATGGTAAAACAACTTATATTATGAAATAAAAAAAATTCTAAAACAACTTATATATTCATAAAAATATATATTATTTTTCAGAACATTAGCATAATTTCCCGCATATCCCATATGTAAAAAGTAAACTGGATAATGTTGCTACTTGTATATTTAATTTCTTTATAGTTTGAAAGTGGTGTACTTTAATAGGATTCGCACTACAAAAAAACGGGTGTGTTGTGTCATTTATTTTGAGTGTTTGTATCAGTTATAAATGATGCAAATGAGTTTTACATCATTTATATAACTGATTCCGGGCTAAGTGATGCAATTATTTAACATCGGTTGTGTAATTTTTTTGCATCACTAATATAAGTAATGTTAATATACATCAGTTAAAACGAATGATGTTAATTTTGGATCACTTATTATAAATGATTCAATATTAGCTACGTTTTATAAGAAGTGATGTTAAGTATTTATATCAATTATAAATCATTTATTTTTTTGATACAAAAGAATCGATGCAACTTACCTCTTTTTTTGTAGTGTCGATCTGGATAGACGAATCTAGTGAAAACTACATCAAGTTGAGTTTTGTTAAAACAATAGTGATTTTCGCATATATTCTTTTTACACAAAATGTTTTTTTTTTCTTTCCATCTTTTTCGGATTTAATGGATGTCGTAATTGGGATTTGGATGAGATTCTCATCCACAACAATTGGTAGGAGCACGGCACAATAATCATTGGTACGAATAATTGCATATAGTATAGGTTAAGCAATTATACGTATCTAATTCTAACAAGTATGCATATATAAAATGAATTTCACGTAATTGTACACGAAAACGCGTAAAAATATATTATTAATGGTAGCGTTACGTTGATTCGAATAGTTCGATTTTATTAACCAAATCCATATAATCGTAATCGTATACAAATATATGACAAATCGATCTTGATTTATTTATACGTTTTACAATGGAATATTACTATTGAGGTAGTGACGTTTGGTATAATCTAAGTATCAACTTGAAAGGAGTGTTCCTCCCCACTCGTTGTTATCAACATTTTACTAGGAAGTTTTACCTGGTAGTCAGAAATATAGACGGTATGATTATCCTCAGACATTAGTCGGAAGGCAATCTAAACTCGGATCAGACAGTGTGGTGGCCCTTCGGTGTACTCCAACACCTCGAAGAGAAGTCCATTCTGTAATATTTTGGTACGTTCCTACCAGGGTCAACCGAATCAGCCGATAGAGTATATATAAAAAAAAATTGAAAGGAGTGCTTGCTGTTGTGTACCCACATGACGATTGCTTAGAGCATGTACAATGGGGGGTGCTAGTAAGTTTTTTAATGAGTTGTTAAGGATTAAAAATAATTAAATAATCTAAGTACTCCAACTTAAAGTTGCTTATTTTAGCATTTTTGCACCTAAAAAATGGAGTTGCTAAGGGAGTTGCTAAAAAAAAATAATTAAATAATGTTAGCACCCCAACTTTAGCACCCCCATTGATCATGCTCTTATTGACAATGTTATACTGATATGTTTTAAAATGTGAATATAACAACAACAACAAAATTGAAGAGTCCTTTTAAAAATGCCCTTAGAACATTTTTATCACTGAGTTTTTTAATATTTTAAAAAAATATATTAAAAAGGATGAAAGAGAACAGAAACGAAACGGGTTCTTGTGTCGAACCATTTCTTAACTTTAAAGAAATTCTAAAGCCATTTGTTATCATCTAATTGGTCATATGTATTTTTAATTAATTAAAAATGAATCATAATTAAATTATGTTAAATACTATTTATTAGAGACTCAGAGAGTATCTTGGCGATGGCCACCATTATTCATGCTCTTAGTGTTTTACTCATCTTGGATATATATATATATATATATATATATTTTTAAGAGTCATCTTGAATATAGTTATAAGATTAAATTTGTTTTTTTCTTATATAATTCATTGAATGCATAAATTATTTGAATTGTCAGAAATTTAGATTAAAATTTCAGACTATCACAGAATATATTATCGTCCATTGAAATTCACAATTACCAAGATGTATCCAGTATAACATAAATTAGTAGCCGACAAAAAAAGAAATTTAGTAATTAATCGCATGGACCAATCATATCATATGATATCACCATACTACGCAGCACGCATATAATTGAAAGTTATATGCAACTTGCGTTGTATAAATTATTGTATAACTTGGAAAGACGAAAAATATCTAATGTTTTTTATATAATTTGAAATTTTGGAATATATTGTCATATGTGTAAAAGCAAGAAAAATATTGATTTGAGGAAGCTTCCCATGATAATTGGAGCTATACATATACGTATATGCTGGTCCTCTTTTCAAAGCTGGCGATCTCATCCCTTTATCCTACGGCTTACCAAATCTTTTTGTCCCATGAATTGCATCACATTGAATAGATAAAATTCATAATTTGCATATTATATTTTCCAAAATTATTAATTTGTTTCCATTCATTTCAAAGACATAAAACAAATCTTTTAATATTGACGTTAGATAAAACATAAAACTATTGCTACATATATTTTTTTTATTCATTTGAATTTATTATTATTTTATTATAAATTATAAGAACTGTTACATTGACGATTCTACAACAGACAAATCTTTCAATTTAATCTACGTTAGATGATTTTATCTTGCTTTATGCTAAAGATCTCTTGTAAACTTATCTCAATTAATCTACAATAATAGTAAACTTCATTTTCTATGATTCGAACTCCATATTTTTAGTGTAGTAAATGAATCCTTATCAAACTACTGGCCAAGGGAACTTCCACAATTGCTAAACATATTTAATTACGAAATTGATAATCCGTATTAGTTAGATTACATCGTAAAATATTTTAAACATAATTAAATCATCTCTTATTAGAAGAAGGAAGGACAGAAGCCGTACCACGGCCATTCTCTGGACCGATTATTGGAACCGAAATCGATAACCGGTAAGGAACCGGTCCATTGAGCACAAGATTCGTGTAACTAGATGGGCTTGGTTTGGGCTTATCTCAATATTTTAGACGGTTAAACCCGGCTTGTTTGGATTTAACCCGAACCGATATATTCGCTCTCACTGATCACGAAACAGAGACGGAAGCACCGGAGAAGACGAAATGGTAGGCGGCGGAAGCAGCGGCGGAAGCAGCGGCGGTGGAAGAAGAGGAGAATCGGCGGATCTTCATTCCGCTGCAAGATCCGGTGATTTAGCGGCGGTTCAATCTATTATCAGCTCTAATCCTCTGGCCGTCAATTCTAGGGATAAGCATTCTCGGACTCCGTATCCTTTTCTTCTCTGAAATTTTCTTGACTTGTTTTTTCGTTGCTTTACTACAGTTTTTGATTCACGAATGTTATTTGCTTTGGTCCTTTAGTTAGGGTTCTTCTCGAGATTCGTAGGGTTTTAAAACCTAGGGTTTCATGTTGAATTGCTTCTTACAGGACAAAATCTTTCAAGAAGATAGAGAATATATGTTTTCGAAGAAGCTCTATCTAGGTCACAGATCATATCTTATATGTATCACTGCGTTAATTGATTGGCTTAGATAGATATGCACGATTCTCTGGTCGATCAGTGTCAAGTGTTAACATTCTTTAAAGATCTTAAATCTTAATACCTTTTTCACATTTTGATTTGAATGTTAAGGGGAATTCACAAAGATGTGAGCAATTTGGTTCTTGATTCACAAAGTTGCTATAGCTAGAGCAATTATAGTTTCGATCTAGCAACTTGATATGTCGATTCTAGCTAGAGTAATGATAAGTCGATTCTACTTTTCATGTGGTTGTAGTCCTTTGTTTTTCAATTTCTTTTGCCTTAACACATGGTCTCTTGGAGCAACAGACTACACTTGGCAGCATGGGCAGGCCACAACGAGGTCGTGAGCTACTTATGCAAGAACAAAGCCGATGTTGGCGCAGCAGCAGTAGATGACATGGGTGCTATTCACTTTGCTTGCCAAAAGGGACACTTGGAAGTTGTGAGAACTCTGTTATCCGTCGGGGTTTCAGTGAAGTCTATCACTCGTAAGGGACTTACACCTCTTCACTACGCTGCTCAAGGTTCTCAATTTGAGCTCGTCAAGTACTTGATTAAGAAAGGAGCAGATGTCAGAGCCACGACAAAAGCCGGGAAGAATCCAGCAGATGTTGCGAGTAATGCCGAAATACAAAACTTCCTTGAAGAATGTGAAGAGCAAGCGAGGAAAGGTAAAGCAAACAATGAGAAAAAGGCAGAAGAAGTGAAACCAGAGAGTCGTAGTGTTGAAGGAGATAACAAGGATCTAAAAAGAAAGGATCCCGAGGATGGAAATGAGGAGGAGAAAGAAGAAACTTCTTCGAATGCGAAAAAGCCAAAAGTTGCTCTTCCTCATCTTCAAGACACTGATGATACAGAAGCTGATCAAGAAGAAGAAACCGAGGAACCAAACAAAAATGTAACTTCATCTAATCCATCAGAAATGTCTACTTGACTAGAGTTGTAAGATTCATCATTTTAGAGAAATCGGATTTCACTGAAACTTTTGTTTGTTTTCATGAAAGAATTGGTAAGAGATTTTTTTAACCTATCAATCAATCAATCCTCAAGTCTTTAAAGCTGTTCTCTATATTGCTCTCTTTTGCTGTAAATGATTGAAGATTACATCATACAAATTGTCTACAATGGTTACATGTTCACTGGCTCTCTCGAGTAATGTTTTTGTTTCTAAGCCTTTGGAAAAAGAATTTTCAAGTATTGTGTAGCCATCCAACCAAGAATGGAGAAGTAAACAAGAACCAAACAAGCACGTTTCACTTGTACCAAGAGATTCACCTTAGAAAACTGGCTCCTAACTGAACAACAAACTCGAGGGAACCAGGATTTTGCATGTCTTAAGATCCGTACAACGAAGACTGTGATAATGGAAGTTGAGAAGCCAGAGACAATGCCAGCAATCACATCATATTTCCAGTACTTTGGTCTTGCTTTTCCATTAAACCATGACAGTATTCTGGAGAAAAACCAATGAAAGATGATCAATTCATTACACGAATAACAATGCGAGTACATTGTGCTATTACGGATTACTATGGCTATTATGCTTTCTTCTTCATAACTCTCCTAGACTCCTACAATTTTGTGTGTTTAGTTATGAAATCAAGAAAAATGAAATACAAATTAACTAATAAATAGTGGGAAAACATAAGAACTTACAGGAGATAGTATTGCTTAACAATGTCGGTGAAAGAAAGATCATTTGCTTGGCAACCGAAAAAGCTGTCTCGATAAAGCTTTATTTTTGGAATCCCTAATGTGTACCAGCAATCGTAAGTCTCATTCACCTGGAGAGAAACAAAAGATACTGCAATTAGAAACACAATGCGATTCAGAACAAGCTAATTAACTACTATCCAGTCCGAGAATCTATACGGTTAAAAGAACCTGCCTTGAAGTTATCTTTGGTAAGCAATGCCGCACCAAAGTTAGGTCTACACTCAGGTGGAAGAGCTTCATTTGGTGCTTCCGAAAAAGCTAGCCGCGTTTGACCCATTAAATGATCATTATATTCTACCTGTGAATACGATGATCGAAACGAACAATCCGTGATGTGATAAGAGAACTGCTTTAAATCTAAACCAAAAGACACAGGTATTGCTGAGATATCTTACAACCTTGAAGACAGAAGCCCAATAGTAATCATACCGACATCTGAATTTATCTCTTTCAAAAGGGTAAAACACATGTTGTGCTTTGATGTTCAACAATCCAATACCACACACTTTAGAAGACCTAAGATCAACAGCTACAACAAAAAAAGTTAAGTAAACACCAACATCAGTAGAGTGATAACTTCCAATTTCAATCTTACGATATTACTGGGCCAATACTAATCTATCAGAGATCAATAGCAAGTGAGACAATTTAGCATAAGAAACCTATCAATTTCTTCAATCATTTGATGATAAACTGAATCAGAAACCCTAAAACCCCAAAATTTAAAGATGGTAACTTTCAATTTCAATCCATCAGAGATCATTGGTACTTTGAATTGCTTACTATAAACTAAGAAGAACCCATTAAGCAGAAATTCAAACCAATCGATTTCTTCAAATAGCTCAATCACAGAACAAAAAAAAACCCCAAAGAGAAAACCCTTACAGCTTGAAACGATTTTGCAACGGGAAGCAAGAGAGGCAGAGGAAGAAGAAGAAACCCACAATTCACCGATGAAAATTACAAAGATCCCTAATAGAAACGATAATAAGAAGAAACTGATGATCGAGAAAACTATCACTGTACAGAATCGCAAAGCTAACGATGAGAAAACCCTCTTTTGCTTCTTCGTCGTCACCGACGCCGTTTCATCGGAATCCATTAAAAAACTTTCTTTCTCCGGTGAAATTGTTTACTCAGAACAAAGAAATCGAAGACTCCATTTTCTTTCACGGTGATCGGAACATCGGACCGTCGGTCACCGGAAATTAAATCTGACAGATTTCCGATTATCCGATTTTTTTTTTTAATTTCCCTTTTTGTTTTTGTTTTTCTTTGACTGTTGTTGTGACGATGTGAGTGGTGTATATGGAAATAAATATTTTCAGACAGAAATTGCTGACTCAGCATTACACTTGCCACGTGTTCCACATGAAATGGTGTATAGCTGGGCCTGTATCAATCATTAAAGATATGGTGTATAGCTGGGCCTAAACATATATAGCTGGGCCTGTAGCAGTCATTAACGAAGCTTCCAAGGGAATTTTCAGAAGGGTAAATCCGTAATCATACAGAAATCGTGGCTCTATAGCTTTTGAAATTCCAAACCTTTTTAGTTTCCCTCTCCTTGAAGAGGCGTAAAAACTCTAGGGCTAATCAAAAATCTTCTTTCATCATCTCTCTCAAATCTCTTGGTTTCTTCTGTAGATTCATCAAACCCAATCTCTCAATTTCGCATTTAATCCCTAAAAGATTCAACCTTTGTTGTGTGTGGGTCAATCGAATCTCCACTTGTTTCTACCGATTATCGAAATTTCTGGGTTTGTAACGATTGAAATCGTTTTGGGTCAATCGATTCTCTACTTGTTTCTACCAATTATCCTAATTTCTGGGTTTTTAACGGTTGAAATCGTTTTGGGTCAATCGAATCTCTACTTTTTTTTCTGGGTTTTTGTAACGGTTGGAATTGTATTGGTTTAAATCGAGGATATACGAGATGGAGATTAATTTGACTTCTGGAGTAATCAAGAAGATAATTGATGGAGAAGTGGAGAGCGAAGCAGACATGATTCCGGTTATGCAAGTGACGGAAATGAGATCGGTTAAGGGTCAGTCTCGAGGTTTAAGCAAAGAGAGGTTTAGAGTGATGTTATCAGATGGGATTTACTTGCATCAAGGAATGTTCGGTACTGATCAGAACGAACTTGTTAAAGAAAGGATTTGTCGAGTTGGTTCCATTGTTCGACTCATTCGTTTCGTTTGTAGTAAGATCCAACAAAAAAGGTTTGTTTTCTTCTGCTTTTGCTTTTGCTTATTTGGTTGAGTAGTAACAATATAGTATTTAAGTTTGGTGTATGATTTAGAACTATTTGACATTAGGTGTTTCATTTTAGAGAATACATATTCAAAAACAATTTTTTTGATAAAAGTTTTTGTTTTTGATGCCAGCATTGTTATCATTGCGGATATGGAGGTGATTACAACGGATTGTGATATAATTGGAAGTCCTGTAGTACTCAATGTAAAGCCTAAGGATCAGTCCGGAGCAAGTTCTGGTAACAGTTCAAACACAACTGGTATTGAGAATCATGGTAAGAGTGAATTGACTGGTGGTCGTCAAGTTAACAGTACCGAGATAGAGAGAAGTAATCCACCAGTGACTATTTTACCTCAAGTTGGTCATCAAAGACAATTCTTTGGTAATGGTTCTGGACCTTCTAGTATTCCATCTGCAGGTCATGGAGTCCTTAGGCCGGATCATGCTCGTGAACCTTCAACTACTTATCTTCGTCCGCATCAGCCGCAACCATCGATGTTTGCAAACAGAGGACCAGTGGCAAGGAATGAGGCTCCTCCTAGGATAATTCCGATTAATGCTCTTAGCCCGTATTCGGGTAGGTGGACTATTAAGGCCAGGGTCACGAGTAAAGGAGAACTTAGGCATTACAACAATCAGCGTGGGGATGGGAAAGTGTTCAACTTTGATCTTCTTGATGCTGATGGTGGAGAAATACGTGTTACTTGTTTTAACGCTGTGGCTGATCAATTCTTTGACCAGATTGTTGTTGGTAACCTTTATCTGCTTTCGAGGGGAAGTTTGCGGCCTGCACAGAAGAATTTTAATCATTTACCAAATGAGTATGAAATCATGCTGGATAATGCATCAACGATACAACAATGCAACGAGGAGGATGCTACCATTCCGCGGCATCAGTTCAATTTCCGTTGTATAGGTGATATCGAAGGCATGGATACTAATAGCATCATTGATGTAATTGGTATTGTGTCATCTATCAGTCCTACTGGATCAATAACGAAGAAAAACGGAACTCAGACACATAAAAGAGCACTTCAGTTGAAGGATATGTCAGGCCGAAGTGTCGAGGTAACAATGTGGGGTAATTTCTGCAATGCAGAAGGACAGAGGCTGCAGAGTCTTTATGATTCTGGTGTGTTTCCGGTTCTCGCTGTTAAGGCTGGCAGGATCAGTGAATTTAACGGAAAGGCAGTAAGCACGATTGGATCAAGTCAACTGTTCGTTGAGCCAGATTTCGTTGAAGCTCAGAAACTGAAGGAATGGTTTGAGAGAGAAGGAAGAAGTGCTCCTTGCATCTCCATATCTAGGGAGTTCTCTGGTGTTAGCAGAGTAGATGTTCGCAAAACAATTTCTCAGATTAAGGGGGAGAAACTAGGGACCTCAGAGAAACCGGACTGGATTACAGTTAGTGCCACTATTTTATACATGAAGGTTGACAATTTCTGCTACACAGCTTGTCCTATCATGAATGGTGATCGTCCATGTAGCAAAAAGGTCACTGACAATGGAGATGGTAGATGGAGATGCGAAAAGTGCGATAAATGCGTCGATGAATGTGACTACAGATACATTCTGCAGCTTCAGATACAGGACCATACAGATCTTACATGGGTCACAGCATTCCAAGAAGCTGGTGAAGAGATAATGGGCATGCCTGCTAAAGATTTGTATTATGTGAAGGAAGAACTTAAAGATGTGGAGAAATTCGAAGATATCATACGTAGGGTTGCTTTTACCAAGTACATCTTCAAGCTGAAGGTTAAAGAAGAAACATTTAGCGATGAGCAGCGAGTGAAAGCAACAGTTGTGAGAGTAGACAAGCTGAACTATTCATCAGATACAAGGACTATTCTAGATGCTATTGATAAGCTTGGGAATGCTGGAGATGTAGGTTCTCTTCCAATGAACTCAGAAGGATCCCATTACAACGCTGATGCAGTTAACACTGGTGTTGGAACCAGAGATTCTTAGAAGGGGCTTCGGTTTACCTGCAAACCAAAGGGCTATGAGTGAGCCGCAAGGGCAGTTCATGGGTGGTGCTTACAGAGGCGCATCGGGGAGTTATGGAGGAGGATTACCAAGGCAAAATGTTGGAAGCTACTGAATCATTACTTGATTAAGCTCTCGCTCTTTTTTTTTGTACACGTTTGGTTTAAGGTACTACTTAAGCCTGCCTTTTCTGTATCATCTTAAGGTTCTTTTTCGTTGGTTGTAGCAAACTGCAAACTCGTTTTGTTAACACCTTGTTTAGGTTAAGAATGGTGTTTTTGGCTAATGTGTGTACTGTGTGCTATATATATATATATATATATATATACTCTTTTCATATTTTAAGACGCTAAATAGTGACCATTAGAAATATAAAAAATAGAGAGGAACATAACATTCTTATTCATTCCTAATATTTTTTTACCATTTATATGTAATAAAGATTTCTTGTCATTCCTTTTCATTTCTAATAGTATTAGAGAATATAGAATAAAAGTATTCCCCATCTAATTTGACAAGGAATTGTGGATGCTCCCTTAGCCTAGTGGTTGATTAAGAGATCATTAATACTTTTACACCAGGAGATCAATGGTTCGAATCCCAGAGGACACGATTTATTATTATATATGCACATTAATGCAGAAAAGCTTGCAAGAGATTTTCAGCGTGGGGCAAGGTAGAATCGTTTGGCATGGATCAAGACAGTAGGCTTGTCTTTTGTAAAATCGTCGATGTAACAGTTCTCATAATTTGTAATAGAATAATAATAAAAATCCATTGTTAAAAAAAAAAATTTGACAAAGAACAAAAGTAATGCATTTTTACGTAGAAACTTTCCTTTTATTATTTGAAATATTTATTCATTTTTTGTAACCATTTACAATGACAATTTGTTTCATTCCCTCTCTCCAATAATTTCTTTTAATTTGTTCCATACAACATTTTCCATTCCTTTTGCTCTTCATACCTATTATTCCTCGAGTGATCCCCAAGAAACGAATCCTATCAATGGACATTTTGTCTTGTCTTCTTCGGTTTTATTTTTACTAATAAACACTAGATTTATGTCCCGCTTCAAACACGGGATTATAATATTTGAAATTATAAACTACAAATTAGAAACAACAATATTAAAAGGTATATATAGGTGTGTCAAAATGGATAAACTAAATCAAACCAAACCAACTCATACCCAATGACTGAATACTAAATGGTCCCATTACCCATTTAGTATTCAGCCATTGGGTATGAGTTGGTTTGGTTTGATTTGGTTTACCAAATACAATGAATTGGATCCATCCATAACTCACTTAAATTAATAGATAAAAAATTCAAAATGAGCTTATCCATGAGATTATTTTATTTTAATTTAAATAAGAACACAAATTATAATAATAAAAATTGTTAATAATAAATAACGGAATTGCGTTCTTTCGCCAAAATCGCGGAATGAGTTTGGGTATGAGTTTGTTTGGTTTGATTTGGTTTACCTAATTTAATGAATTGGATCCATCTAAAACTCACTTAAATTAATGGATAAAAAATTCAAAATGAGCTTATCCATGAGATCATTTTATTTTAAAATAAATAAGAACAAAAATAATAATAATAAAAATTATTAATAATAAATTACGAAATTGAGTTCTTTTGCCAAAATCGCGGAATTGTGTTTTTTCCCAAAACCAATAAAACGTAAATTTCTATTTTCCCGCCAAAACGGTAATATCAAGATTTTAGCGGGTTAATTGCGAAAATGCTTTAATTCATGCCAAAACAGCAAAATCGCGAAATTGCATTTTTCGCCAAAACCATAAAAACGTAAAATTGTGTTTCTCTCCAAAACTGTAAAATAACGATTTTGACGGAAAAATTGCGGAATTGTGTTTTCCCGCCAAATTTGAAAATTTTGAGAATTGTGTTTTTTCAACAAAACTGTAAAATCGTGATTTTGGCAAGAAAATTTCGTGAATTATGTTTTCCCGCCAACATTTACGCAATTTTTCCGCCAAAACGCAAAATTTGAGAATTATATTTTTCCAGCAAAATTGTAGAATCGTGATTATAACGGGAAAATTGCGGAATTGTGTTTTCTCGCCAAAATTTACGCAATTTTCTCGCCAAAATTATGAAATTTTCTCGCCAAAATTATGAAATTTTCTCGTCAAAACCGCCAAATTTGAGAATTGTGTTTTTGCATCAAAACTGTAAAATTGTGATTTTAGCGGGAAAATTGCAAAATTGTGTTTGTCCACCAAAATTGAAAAATCCGAGCATTGTGTTTTTCATCAAAACTGCAAAATCATGATTTTGGCAGGAAAATTGCGTATTGTGTTTTTCCGCCAAAATTTACGCTATTTTTCCATTTCGGTTTACACTTGGAATTTGGGTTTATAAATTGGTTAGTTAATTTGAGTATTTAATATATATTATTTTGGTTAGATTTTGGTTTTATAATCTATTAAAATTTGTATTGATTTCGTTATGGATAACTCAATAACCCGTTTAAACCAAACTCATTTCAATCCAATCCATTTAACTCATTAAGATCCATGAAATTTGGATTAATGGATTAATAGATTAGTTTGGTTTGGATTGATTCATGAAATTTTACTCATTTTGACACTCCTAGGTATATCTCCCATATAAATAAATATATTTTATCTTACAAAATTTAATATACATGACATTTAAACTGAATGTAAGTGTTTTTAATGTAAATCGAATACGTTTGAGATTATGGATTCTCTCAAACTTATTTGAACTCACCAAATCCAAACGTATCGAGTTAATATGTAAATCTTCTTAAATAAATAATAAAAAAATAATAAAAAGTGAAAATGATAATTTTCGAAATCAATCATTAATGTTTGATTTGTAAAGTTGTATGTTTATAACAAAAACACAACTCTGATTAAAACAATGTGGATAAAATTAAACGATATAAAAGAATATAATTGTATGATCAATTACATATGGTATCCAAATGGACATAAATACAATTTTTATAGAGTAATTGACGTCGTTAAATGATTCATCGTTAAAACATTATGTTATACAACCTCTTTTTTTAGTTGGATTTAAATTAAAATGTTATTAAAATTAAAACATTATGTTATTAACATGTCATATTTTTTTTTTTTTTCAACATGTTATATTTTAGTTGGATTTAAATTTAATAACATATGTATTTGTGAATTCATGTTAAAAAAAATAATGTAAATATGTAGAAATTTCCAACATAGTATATAGATTTAATTGAAATATTTTGATTGGTTAATTTAATTAATGTGTGATTTTTTCATTTAGTGTCTTCTCAATTAATATATAGAGGATTTGCGAGTTATATGTGTAAGTAGGACTTGTTATATATTCTTGTTTATATTTTGTTGAATATTTATGTTAAATAACTAAAGAAAACATATGTTGATGTTATTATTATGCTATTGAAATGATATTTCATTATGCAGACAGTAAAGAAGTTGGAATTCATTGCCTGCAAAAAAAAAAGGAAGGTCTAATTCAGTCCGAACACAGGAATAAATTATCATTTAATAATTTGACTTATTAAGTACTTTTTCAATCTTGATCACTTTTTTGTTTTTTTATATACTATTCTTTAATTTGTTTATAAAGACAATGGTGTAAAAAGACCTAATCACACATGGGGAGATGATGCATCATTAATAGATTCCACATGGGGGAAGGTGTGTTTCCATTTTCTAACTTAGACTTATTCAAAAAGTATTTGGTTCGTTTAGTCATACAATTCAATAAATTACGTTATGTTCCTTCGTTTCAGATCTAGTGATATTATGACCTTTGTGATTGCAACTATGAGTAAAAAGATCAACAAAGTATAGAAATTGCTATAAATTTTAGATTACATTTCAGATTACTTATAGATTTATCAGAGAACTTAAGTTTTCTCCAAAACTTCTATTTCACCTTAAACCTTATGAGATAAATTGGGGAAAACAACTCCGAAAAAGCCATCATCTCGAAAAAACGTATTATGAATCATACATTAACAATTTGATGGAACCTAAAATAGTATTTAGAGAACATAAAACAATTAATTCATTGTCATTTAGTTTTGAATTATACCTCCATAAAACTTGACATTTATAAACTTGAAAACATACCAAAATACACTATATGCCACAAAATTGACTATATTTTTTTTTATAGCTGGACTCTACTTTTGTTATAAGTTTTAACTATAAGTCTCCTGTCTCCTATCGAAATCGGATCAATTCCACATTTTGTAGTCGTAATGTTCAAGATTTATTAGAAATGATGAAATTTTAGTATGACCAAACTTTTTTTAAGCTTGAGTTAAACATAAGTTTTTTTTTTTTTTTATATACAAAGGAGTAAATGTTGTGCTTGTAATATAAGTGATCGGTTTTATGAGTGCTAATCATCTACCATCCAAGAATATACGTACTAAGTAACACAGTCGAATCTGGATATACAATACTATAGTCATGGAGGAAGAATTAATTTAAACGCGTTGTAATTAGTCAACACTTAATAAGAATTAATTTTTTTCATAAAAAAAAAAACTTAATAATTCAGTGTTGCTGTGTATCTCACAAGTGACAAACCCACCGACTAACTCGGTCTGATCCCAACAACTTCAGTTAGTTAATTAATTTCGAATCTTATTCAAATATTTTCGTATTCTTTTGGTTCACTTCATAGATTACAAAATCATGATCTTTTTGGTTCGTTCCGATTTTTTTAATCCAAACATAGTTTCTGTTTAATGGACATTAAAATGGTAGTACGGTAAAAAAATTACTAGTATTTGATTGTTTTGGATTTGTAGATTGTCCTTTTGTTCAAATCTAATGAAAATTTGAAATTTTTAGTCATATACTACTTATCAAAATTTAAACTTTTAATCCTCCAAAAAAAATTAATCTATCAAGGATTCCGATTATATGGGTTTTGCATGGGAGGATCGAAATCTCTATCGCCGACGGTGAATCGTTTTGTCGGTGGTGGGATCCATTTTTTTATTTTTAATTTAATTAAATTGTCTAAATTAGAAATCTAAAAAAACGATTGGTGACTTTAGTCAAAAACAATTAGATTCTTTTCAAAAACAAACCTAGAATTCCGGAATTTGCCATCTATAATCAAATCGTTACGATTTCCTAGAGAATCTATCATTTATAGACTTTCGTATTTTTGGATTTATAAGTATTTGTGTTTTCTCTGCACGTAAGTTTCTATAATTTGCATATTTTGTTCTTAGTAGGTAATAATTTTAGTTGAATAGTAGTATTATTTCAGGAAATTTAACTTGATTTATCACACTTATTAGGCTAGATATTTTTGATATCTACTGGAAAAAGTGTATCTGGTTAGAGAATAGGATTCTATCATCATTATTAACAAACAACATGTGACCACTATTCTTTTGTTCTTTATTTCATCAACATTCAATAATTAAATATAAAACAAAAAATACAGTGAAATTATGTGAAAATAATAGTCAGATTTTTTTTTTTTATAAAAAATGAAAAAGATAGAAAACGAAAGGAGAGACAAAGAGTGAACGAAAAAAAAGAAATAAATAAAAAGAAAAATAATTAAATTATCACCTCAATTTGTATAAGGAAGCTATATATGTTAACGTTAGCTTCTCTGTGAATCTCTTATCTCTCTTCCATTTCTCTCAATTTTGGACTTAAGAATCGAAATTTAGAGAGAGAGAGAGAGAGAGAATTCAAAGTCTCTCTCGGTCATCGGAAAATTCTTCTCCTCAGGAATTCGAGGAGACAATACGAAAGCAGAAATTCGGAAATCGCGCTTCGAAAACCCAGAAAAAGAGGAAATCGAAGAATCTAGGGTAATTAAATCTTACGCTCGTTTCTCAATCGATTACATACGTATATACAGATCGAGTTTTTTTTTTCCTCTTCATGAAACTCCATTGATATTTCAATTCTATAGTTACGAGTTTGTCAAATTCTGGTAAAATCCAGATCTGGGTTTCTTATTATTGCTCTGTGTTGCTTCTTCGCTGATTGCAGAACATTTGCTTCCGTTAAGAACAAATCTGTTCATAGATTTTTTTTTTTTTTTTGAATACTGTGGATAATCTTCGATTCTGGGTTTCGATTTGCTTCCAGATTCATTGTTTTTGTTCTTATTTAATTGATTAATTTCTTAATTTGTGTGTGTAATTGTGTGAAATTGAAAGATTAAAGACTTTCCGTCTCTGCCAAGTAATGATTAATTCTAATTAATCTTCCTTTAATCTTTTATTTATTTATTTTCTTCTTTTGTGCTTTTTTAGGTGTCTGCAAGTTTTTTTGTGCAGATTTGTTTTTCAGACTATAAATGCGGAAGTGAAACAGTTTTTAACTTTATCCATAATATAGAAATCATTCATGTGTATGCATTTATTATTTTATTGATCGATCTAAATTCTTTCGAGTTTGAATGGAAATAGAGAGAAAGAGAAAGCATGTTATAGAGGTCGAATTCTGGGTCCCAAACACCATGTGAAAAACATTAAAGCAACACTCTCTACATGTCGGCAGTATTGTTTGTTCCTTTTAGATCTTGATTTTTGCGTCCTTTGTTTCCTCAACTCTCTCATTTGTCAATTTGTCACTGGCCCATCATTTGTTTATTCAAAGATTTTAGCAAAAAAAAGTTACTTTTCGTAAATGGGCAGAGCTTATTTGCTGGTCATGTCTTGCTAAAGTCTGATGTTTGTACCTTTTATATGATTGTTGATCTGTTGCTTCTAAGTAGTACTGGTTCTTGGATTTGACTAAGAAAAGGAAATTCTCCATTTCGACTTTCAGTCTTCTGACACAAATTGTTGCAAATTTGCAGGTGTTTAACTTTCTAGAAAAGGATTTTTATTTATAAATCTGAAAAACGATGAAGTATAAAGATGAGAAGTATGAGAAAGCTGACAAGGGTTCAAGGGTCTTGCCCAAGACAGCTTTGCTGATTTTGCTATGTGGGCTTTCATTCTATCTTGGTGGGTTATATTGCGGGAAGAACAAAATGGAAGTTAATGATGTTGCAAAAGTTGGATCTTCCTTTGATGTTGATGACTCTCTTCAAGTAAAATCTGTTTCTTTCTCGGAATGTAGCAGTGACTACCAAGATTACACTCCCTGCACGGATCCAAGGGTACACTCAAATTTTCTTAATCTTTAGATTTGAGTGCTTGAATCTGGAACACCATTAGCTAATGTTTTTTAATTTCGTTTTGCTTGTTCAGAAATGGAAGAAGTATGGTACTCACAGGCTTACTTTCATGGAACGCCATTGTCCTCCTGTGTTTGATAGAAAGCAGTGCCTGGTTCCTCCTCCTAATGGGTATAAGCCGCCAATAAGATGGCCAAAGAGCAAAAACGAATGTTGGTACAGGTAAAATGTTGTCCCGTTTCTCAACCTGATTAATTTGCTTGATGTGCTTATTGATTTGCTTCTCGAGATCTCTCTTGTCCTCAGATCTTTAAAGCTAGTCCGTAATTTATGGGATTTTAATTTCAGGAATGTGCCATATGATTGGATTAACACGCAGAAATCTAACCAAAATTGGCTAAGGAAAGAGGGTGAAAAGTTCATCTTTCCTGGTGGAGGTACAATGTTTCCCCATGGAGTTAGTGCTTATGTCGATTTGATGACAGATTTGATCCCTGAAATGAAAGACGGGACTATACGCACCGCCATTGACACTGGTTGTGGGGTGAGTTTATCCTTCATATATTCTTGAATTTAACTTGGCAAAAGTTGTATTAGAGGTCCCTTTCTTCAACTTCCTAGATATTACTCTGTTTTTAAGGTTGCGAGCTGGGGAGGTGATTTGTTGGACCGCGGTATCCTCACTGTCTCACTTGCCCCGAGAGATAATCATGAAGCTCAAGTCCAGTTTGCTCTAGAACGTGGAATTCCTGCGATTCTCGGCATCATTTCAACCCAACGTCTCCCTTTCCCTTCAAATTCCTTCGATATGGCTCATTGCTCAAGATGCCTTATTCCATGGACAGAATTCGGTAAGTTAACTGTCTTGAATCTTCTTGATCATCAAACTGTGTGAATATCTTGTTTGTCTGAAACAATCTTCGTCTCTTTCCTTCTGTCCCTCAGGTGGAGTCTATCTCCTGGAGATTCACCGTATCCTAAGACCTGGTGGCTTCTGGGTCTTGTCTGGTCCACCAGTCAACTACGAGAACCGTTGGAAAGGTTGGGACACAACCATTGAAGAGCAGAGATCAAATTACGAGAAGTTGCAAGATCTGTTATCTTCAATGTGCTTCAAATTGTATGCTAAGAAAGACGATATCGCAGTTTGGCAGAAATCTTCAGACAATTTGTGCTACAACAAGCTGTCTAATGACGCTGACGCATACCCGCCAAAATGTGACGACAGCCTCGAGCCAGACTCTGCTTGGTATACGCCGCTACGCCCTTGTGTTGTGGTTCCAAGCCCTAAGCTTAAGAAGACAGATTTGGAATCTACTGCTAAATGGCCAGAGAGATTGCACACAACTCCTGAAAGAATCTCTTATGTTCCTGGAGGAAATGGCGGTTTGTTTAAGCGCGACAATAGCAAATGGAAAACGCGGGCTAAGCATTACAAGAAGTTGTTACCAGCGATTGGCTCTGATAAAATCCGTAATGTGATGGATATGAACACTGCTTATGGAGGTTTGGCTGCTGCTCTGATCGATGATCCTTTGTGGGTCATGAACGTCGTCTCTTCTTACGCTGCAAACACACTTCCCGTTGTGTTTGATCGTGGGTTGATCGGAACATATCATGACTGGTAAAATCACCAAAACCTAACCATTCTACTTTAAAACACTTTGAATTCACATACATAATGTGATCTGTTTGTTTCATAGGTGTGAAGCTTTTTCGACATATCCAAGAACGTACGATCTTCTTCATGTTGATGGTCTGTTTACATCTGAAAGCCAAAGGTAATGATTGAACAGAGATCTCAAAGCTTTTTAGGTCTATGAGAAACTCATTGATGATCTGATAAGTATTGGTCTGGTTTTGCGCAGGTGTGAGATGAAATATGTAATGCTGGAAATGGATCGGATCTTGCGTCCTAACGGGTATGCGATTATACGGGAATCGAGCTATTTCGCGGATACGATTGCATCGGTTGCTAAAGGATTGAGATGGAGTTGCCGTAAGGAACAAACAGAGTCTGAATCAGAGAATGAGAAGCTTTTGATTTGCCAGAAGAAGTTGTGGTATTCATCTGAAGCAACTTCAGAAACAAAATAACAAAAAAGGGAAAAAAAAATAGGACAGATCTAAAGCTTAAGCTTAAAGCTTTTGTTTTGTCCAGAGGTTTCGTGAGAATCAAGTCACAACAACAACCCATAGGTTCTTTGTTTTGCTTTAAAGCCAAGAAAGCTTTTAAAAGCTGCCAATTCATTTTTATTATCCCAGCATATTTTATCAACTTTCAAATTTTTCTTTATAGTAGTATATGCTTGGTGAGAATTATATTATTGTTTTTGTTCTGGTTTAAATTGTAATTTTAAAGTTTATTTTAAAACGGTGAAGTTCGAGATTTCTCGAGTGTTAGGTATAATGATTTAAGATCTTGTTGTATTGTTTTACACGTTAATATGTTGGTGGTCCATAAATCCATTATAAGATTTTCTCTTCCTTTTGTTTTTGCTAAAGAAAATATTTAATACTATTTCGGTAAAGTATTTAATGTTTTGATTAAGAATTTGGTTCGTGTTTTAAATATTGTAGCCAAAAATTAAAGACAATGACTGGTAAAATAATTTTAAACTGTAAAGTAAATCTGGTCGGGTTTGTTAGGTGGAAGATTCGTAACTGATCACGACATAACAATTTAATATCTGATTGAAGGAAAAAAATTATGCTTAAACATATTTAGAAGCAAAAGAAATACGTTTGGAATTCGATATTATTCCATGAAATCTGATCTTTTAAAAAAGATTCAAAAGTAAACAATCTCCTTTAATTTTTACAACCAAAAATCCAATATTCGGGCATTATGCAACAATTTTGAATTTTCTAAAGAGGGAAACAACTTGAATTTCTTTCCCTCCTTTAGTCCATTGTTTGACTATAATTACTCTTTTTTTTCTTGCGTCAATTTTCATTTCATTTTCAAAAATTATGGAATATAACGAGATATTGATGATACATTTCCCTGGCTTTTAAAATATTACTACTTAATTCCTTAATTAAAAATTTTAAAATATTTCTTAATCTACATTACTTGTTTAAATTATTTATAAACTAATTTTCTTTTACTTCTATAATTTTTTCATACGTGCATAAACCATCTGTTTGATAAAACATTTTTAGTAAGCAAATATTACGATAATCTAGTTTCTTTTTTGGTAAAATCCCCATTAATCATGATTCATGATAGGCCTGGTCATTCAGGTACTCGGTTCGGATTTGGGTAGAACCCGGTCGGGTTCGGGTAGATCGTATACGGAGTTTTTGTATCCAATCGGGTACATATACATTTTCGGTTCGGGTACGGTTCGGGTACTATCGGGTTCGGTTCGGGTCGGTTTTTTTCATCAATTTACCCGAACCCACCGAATTTACATCGGTTCGGTTTAATAACCGGGATTTAAGAACCGAATATCCTAAATTCTACCCGACAACCCGAAATGCTACCCGATTACTTGACAATTAAATGGAAACTCAAAGAATATGTTCGGTTTTTCGGCAAAAAATCCAAACAGTTTTGGGTAAAACACCGACAATTTTTGGGTATGTTCGATTTATATATATATTTTTGGTTTATGTATTATTTTTGGTTTTCGGTTTTGGGTATTTTCGATAATCAGGTATGTTCGGTTTTTCGGATAAAACCGAAAATTTTCGGGTAAAACCCGAACATGTACGGGTATAGCGGGTACATATATTTTGTACCCAATCGGGTATATAACTCAAACCTGAAATCAAACCGAATCGAATTTTTGGGATCGGGTTCGGTTCGGGTACTCGGTTTCGGATTTTTTGCCCAAGCCTAATTCATGATTAATCAAAACTCAAAAGTAATGAAAAGTCAATAATAAATATTTATACTACTCCTTCTGTTTCAAAATAGTTGTCGTTATAACCTTAATTTTTTGTTTCATATTACTTGTCATTCTGCAATTTCAATGCACATTTATTACTAATTTTCAATTTTTATTTCTATCTTTAAACTCATTAATTACTCATATTAAATAAAACATTATATTAATTAGAGATAAAACAGATTTTTAATATGTTTTTTAATTTATGTAAAAACCGGGGGAGTATTAGTCTATTAGTTACATCGTCGAAGGCAATAATAAAGAAAAGACTAGAGAGGCGGCCACGTAAAGATACGGTAAGAAATCGTTATAATCGAACGGTCCAAATATAAGAATGACATCACCACGTGATAATCCCACCGTTATTAAAAAAACACACCGTAACTTCGAGTAGTGAGACACAGAAGATTATACTCATTTTCCAACGCGACACGACCACAATATCATCAATGACGATCGAAGCTAAAGAAAAAATATTCTCTTTCTTATAGCTTTTGGGAATATAAATTTTTAGGGTCTTTTTTTCTTTTGGTGATTACGAGAGAACCACACACAGAAAGGGAAAGGAGAGAGAGAATTTGTTATTTGTTTGATCGAGATCGAAAAATTTGAAAGGTTAAAGAGTTCGAAGCTCTGGATTCCGTCTCTTTCCGTCGTCGGCGACGGTGGTTATGCCGGTTGGCTCTGAGGTATTTTCAGATCGAAGATTTGTTAATGCGAATTTGATCTGATTTGTGGTTTCGATTAATTTCGTTTGGGTATGCGTTGAATCGTGTGTTTGATCATGATCTTGTTGAATCTGATTTTTAGGGTTATGTAGATTCATTTATGTGGTTATTGATATCTCCTCGAATTGGAAGCTTTTTAGATCTATGAAGCTAAAGTGGAGCATATATAGTTTAATCGTTTCGATTTTTTTCCCAGATATTGTGATTTGTTTTCTAATCTGCATTTTTAATTATTGATGAGTTACGTTGAGTCCATTTATCTTTGGACTGCTTATAATTTTTTTCGTTTGATGGTTACAGGTTTTATCAGGCTTGAATTTAAGTGGGTTTTTATCTTGTGAGATATGGAGCAAGTTTTTGTCTGGCCAAGCTGCTACCATTTTCTGCTTTTCTCATTCCAAGAAGCGCTCGATTGGCGGTTTCTTGTACGTTCAGATTTCCTTGTGGGCTCTTTCGTTAACTGCACTTAGTGGTCAAATCCTCTTCTGAGGCAAATTTCTGAGACAGGTACAACTTTCTACCGTTAATGGAACTTTAGTGTGTGCGATGTATTTAGTACAAGTTTAAGTTATTGTAAATATCCCAATTGGAAGTTCTATTGGATTTCATTAAGATGTTTTTACTTTTTTTTTACGAGTGAATGCAAAATAAGAAAATTTGAGAATGTTATAAAAAACTAGGAAAGTTGTAACAAAACGATGAAAACAAAAGTTTTGTATGGTATCATTCAGAAATAGCCACTTTTTGTACACATCTTTGTGTATATCAGAGGACTCATAATTGTATGTCTGGCATTTTTATTTTGCAGAGCTGAAGTCTTCTTCGCATAGTCTTATAGAAACCTCTAAATCTCCCCCTTACGACAAATAATTGTTAGCCCTCCCTCTACCATATCTTCTTCTTATGGGCGCTGGTTGAAGAAGGATATCAGTTTCTTTTTCCAAGTTTACATGTCCTAGATGTGATGCGGTTTCCTTGAGTCTGAACCCCTGATTGAGATGTTGTGAGCATAGGGTCTTTCCTGTTAGCTAGCACATTCTTTCTTGTTGGTTTCTTTGCGTCTTTGAGTTTTAAGTATGTGTTTTCCTCTTCTCTTGCTGTCTTTCTTTTGCCTTAATGGTCAACCCATTGATGTTCAAAGTAAATAACGGTCGGTCTACCCAGCTGGAGAATCATTGATTATACTGAGTTGGTGTCCAGTTCTTGCTTCGAACGACTGGAAGATTAATGCTAAATAAGTCTTTCAGAAGTTCTTTACATACATAAAATAAAAAAAGGCTACTTTACTTTACCGGATAGACAATGGACAGGTAGCGTAGATTTCGCTTTTAACTTTCTTTTGCATCTTGCCCCTTGATTTATGGCTTACAAGTTTGATTCTCATTGCCTAATGAATTTGCAGGTACAAGTTAATCAAAGAAGTTGGTGATGGAACTTTTGGTAGTGTTTGGCGAGCTATCAATAAGCAGTCGGGTGAAGTAGTAAGTTGTTTTCTTTGAGAGCTTTCTATGCCTATAGTATGTTCTGTGCTTGATTTTTAACCAACTAAAATTTTTCGTGAGCAGGTTGCAATTAAGAAAATGAAAAAGAAGTACTACTCTTGGGATGAATGTATTAATCTTAGAGAAGTGAAGGTAGTGATCTGCCTTTGTTGAGATGCTTTTTTTTTTGTCTTGTTTACCATATGTTTACTTATTCCTCCTTTTTTTTTTTCTTCTATTAGTCGCTCAGGAGAATGAATCATCCAAATATCGTGAAACTGAAGGAAGTAATCCGGGAACATGATATCTTATACTTTGTATTTGAGTACATGGTATACTTCTTCCTGCTTCTATTTCGATATTTTCTGACACTTCAATTCATTGCACTGAATATGCATGTGTCATTCTTACTTGATCAGGAGTGCAATCTTTACCAGCTTATGAAGGATCGACAAAAGCTTTTTGCAGAAGCTGATATTAGAAATTGGTGCTTTCAAGTATTTCAAGGCCTTTCTTACATGCATCAGCGTGGTTATTTCCACCGCGATCTAAAGCCAGGTAATTGAGAGCCTTGAGGTGTCAATTGATACAAAGCTTCAAACATCTGTTATGAAGATTGACAGTTTGATTTCAGTCACTGTCTTTCTAACAATCGTGGTCAAATAGTTTGTCATTGAATATGTATTTATATTGTGTTGGCTGTTTCAGAAAATCTGTTAGTCTCTAAAGACATCATTAAGATTGCTGATTTTGGTCTGGCACGGGAGGTTAATTCGAGTCCACCTTTTACCGAGTATGTTTCCACACGCTGGTAAGATCCGCTTCCCCTTTGTGTTGCAATGAGTCATTCAGAAATATCAATATCTATGTATATTTGTACTTCCATGACCCATATGTTGGTTAGATGATGTACAAGTGCTGCCTTACTGACTCACGTCTTTGTTCTCATAGGTACAGAGCACCTGAAGTACTCCTACAGTCTTATGTATACACATCAAAAGTTGGTCAGTATCCATAGTATGAAATAATTGTATTTTATCTTTAATGATGCAGTCTTGTCGTAAACAATTTGGCAACTTTTTTTTTCTTTAGATATGTGGGCGATGGGAGCTATTATGGCCGAGTTGTTGTCTCTTCGTCCTATATTTCCCGGGGCTAGGTAACTTAGCTGTGACTAATTTGTCTTTTGCTGATTAGAAATGTTGCAAAACATATTCTTATAAACAAGTGAAAATGTTGTCGAATCATCCTTGCAGTGAAGCAGATGAAATCTACAAAATCTGCAGTGTCATAGGCAGTCCAACTGAGGAGACCTGGTTGGAGGGACTTAATCTTGCTAACACCATAAACTATCAATTCCCTGAGGTTTCTTTCTTGAGCTTGAATAGTGTGTCTTTAGCCTCACTAGTTTTTTTGTTTTTGTTGTCTTAGGGACTAATGGTTGTTATCTTGTAGCTTCCTGGTGTACCTCTTTCAAGCTTGATGCCATCTGCTAGTGAAGATGCGATTAATCTTATTGCGGTAGTTAACATTTTTCAAAAGTTGTTTCCCTATAGCTTTTAGACATATTTCGTTTATTTTGAGATACTAATCTCTACAATTTTTCATGACCCTTCAGCGGCTTTGCTCGTGGGATCCATGCAACAGACCGACTGCTGCAGAGGTTCTGCAGCACCCGTTCTTTCAGGTACCCAGAGAGTATTTGCTTGGACTATACGACTGTTATGTAGCTCCACTCTTTACCTAACTTTGTTCTCATGTGGCAGAGTTGCTTTTATGTCCCACCATCTCTCCGTACCAAGCCATCTGTCGCAAGAACTCCTCCGTCTGGTAAGTTTTTTAGTTTGCTGATTGCCAATATCAGGATATTGATTATTTTGTCTATTTTGCGATTGTTACAAACTAAATTTCATATACGTTTCGTTTTAGTTGGACCAAGGGGATCTTTTGAGCACCAATCAGTTAAGCGGTACCCAGTGTCTCATGCTAATGCTAAGCCATTCAACAGCCATGTTACTTCAAAGTCGAATGCTGCTTTTGGCAGTGGCGTCCAGCGGAAACTCGAAATGGCTAATCAAGATGGGACGAGAAACACTAAACCCGTGAGAAGTTCTGTCAAAGACTCCAAATACAGACCACCCGGAAGAAAGAGTCCTCGTAAGTAAACCTTTTAACCACCTTTTTTTTCTTCTTTTCACAAGTACAATTGTTGTTTTTGTTCATCTAATAAAACAAATCCATTCAATTGGGTATAATGCAGCAGGGTCGTCAGTGAACAAGAACCGGGTTACTCGTGGTGTATCTGAGACTGCTGATAAGCTCTCGAACATGACCATTGGCGGAACCGTGTCTCGAAGACACTCTGTGTCTGTGATGGGACAGCACCAACAGCTGAAGCCACCTCCGATGAAGGCAGGTTGTGTAGGAGAAACACGAGACATGTTCCTTAGACCAACACAACCCACCACCAATGCTTACTCTAGGAAAGTCGCCGGCTGACCCAAAAGCCTCCTCACTCAGCCTCTGCTGAGTAATACTCTACTTTATGAATATCTTATAATCTATAGTCTATACATTGGTTTGTCGCTGAGTCTTCATTCCAGAAAAAAAAAAAAAAAATACTTGCATGTCTCCTTTTTAGTTTCGACGGTCTTGTGTCGTCGATGGTTTTGGTTTTATTATATTTGATCACTTTCAGTTGTGTGAAGGTTTGTTTTATGCGTGACGATTAACTTTGTGGTTTGCAATAAAGTTTGACTTTGAACTATTTGTGTACTTCTTCAGTACTTGCCGGTTCATTTTGGTAGTTGTCAATGGTAACTATAGACAGTAGAGTCGATAAAGAAGAAGTTATAGAAAAGTCCCCAAAAACACATTTTGTGCAAAATTTACATGGCATTTATGATTCGTCTTTCGCTGGACTATAGTAATATCTCAGAAGTCTTGGAAGATTCTTGTTGTTGGGGATTCGAGACAAGACCATAGAGCTTTTGCTATTGTCTATCTATCTCTATCTCTTGCTTGAGGAATTCCAAAAGGACTGCCAAAAGACAGGCCAATTCTTCTTAGCTTCGTTCCAGCCTAACAAGGATCCTTCTCTCAACGGATCCCAACTTGAAGATACAATCCCATAGCTCACACCAGCTAAAGCAGTACCAAAGAAAACAAACGAGACGATAAACGGAACCCAAGTAGGAACATCTACTTTCAGTCCCACTTTGAGATAGTAAAAGAGTGGGAAGAACAAGAGACCAATGAAGAGTGGTAATCCAACAGTGAATCCCATTCTGCTTATCATTCTATTCGTCACTATCTCAGGAATCACACCTCTCTCGCGTTCATCTTCATCATCATCATCATCCTCCTCCTCTTCATCGCTTTGGTTTCCAGGTTTCGGCTTTTTCGACTTCTTGGTTTTCTTAGGAGGAGGAGGAGGAGGTCCAAAACCTCTCGGGCTATTCATCGTTGCTTGTAATGGCGCTATACGCGATATCTCTAAGCGGTTAATGCAAATAAGAGACTGTGGTACTTGAACGTTCCTCTCTCTCTGTCTTTCTACTAAACCATGATGTTTGTTGTTTCCATCAAGCTGCGTAAATGTAAGCAAGAAACTGAAAACCAGATAGTGTGATTGTACAATAAATCGATCGACATTCCAAGAGAAGTGGAGACTCGGAACCTTTGTATCGATTAATTTGGTCAAATCGAGAGAGATAGAGAAGATTGATTGATTACCTTGGAAGAAGATCTGGGATGAGAAGAGACCTTGAAAGAACATGGTACTGAAGCCATTGAATCAGACCAAACATGAAATGCTTAACGAGATTTAGACATAGAGAGAAGATGCATATCAGATTTTTGTATTGTCTTCTTCTTCTTCTTCTTCTCTGGGAGAAATGGATAAGGTTCTTCTATGGTAAAAAGGCCAATCGCTTAATACCGGTTTAATCCGGTTCGGTATGCATTTGTTTAACCCGGTCTGATTATTTTCTTAATATTAGTCAATTTTGAAATTTCGAAGAAGACGAAGAAGATTACCGACTGGTTCTCACACTCTTCACCGTCGGGAGCCTGGAACCAAAACCCAACGAAAGCCTTGAAGATGTTGACAATAGAACGAACAAACTGATTTTGTCCTGGCGGTAGAATGATTATATGGTGGATAATGTTCTGGTAAAAATCACAAAACCATATGGCGATGTTACTAGACCAAGTCCGTAAAAGCTGGCTTGTTTTACCCCTGGGTTTGTGGATCCTGCGTTTATGGAGTATGTGATGAAGTTGAACATTGTGATGCTTCCCCTCCATCTTCTAAGTAGAAACGGTGTGTTAAGCGCCTCCTGCTCATGTTCTTCACAACATGTTGGCCCCTTCCACTTTGGCTTCTTGAGACCAAGGATCCAATTGAGTATTTGGTCTTTCCGTGAGCTTTTTCTGTCGGGGTCATCCTTTAGCTTTGAGATGATGGCTGCTGTCCAGTCGGAAACCAAAAACATGTGCAAGGATATAACATCCAGAGTTATTCCAACTGAGAACAACGTGTAGGTGATTAGAATGTCGGCTTTGTGAAATTCTTGGATCTTATTGTGCCTGTAATGTCTGAAGTGAGAGACTGAGGATTTTCTTCTGTTTGGTGCAAATCACAGGCTCTGAAATTTTGATCAGATCGGTTTCTGGAAAACTTTTTTGTGGAATGCTTCTTCTGTTGACCTTTTAGCCAAACTTCATTTGGTATATTTTGGCCTTACTTATTCATTGATCTATGGTGGAATAGCACTTGATCTCATTTCAATCCTCATATTCTCTGTATCCGACTGAACGTTTGCTAGCTTGAGTCCAAACCAATGAGAAATCTCTGGAACAGACAGATGCAAGGGACTTCTCTGATCAACCATTTTTGTTTGTTCCTTTGTTTTCTACACCTTCTGTTTTACGTGGTGTCTTTCACATCTTTGATCTTGTTGTGGTGGGAGACAAGGTCTATACAAGTGTCAAGATGATTCAGGTCTATACAACAGGAACAAGGTCTATCAAACGAAAGATATTGAGATATGAGAAACCAGGAAAAAAGACAACTCTCTTGAAGCTTGCTTGACGTATGCTGTCTTTTTACAGACAAGACAAGCATTGGGATAAGATTTATGCGATCTATGGACCCGAAAACGCTTTTTTATGCCATGAAGTATTCTGCAAGAGATTTGATTCTACTTCACAGACATATAAATGCATACAGAAATTTAGAAATAATAATTTTAGAATACATTTTGATACTCCAAATTCCAAGGGGTTAAAAGTGTCATATATATATGGTGCAAAACTTTTGTACTGCAAAATGGTGAGACCATTACAATTACACCAACGTTGTTTATTAAAAAACCTTTAAATAGAAAAAAATTACAAACAGAAACACTTGACGAACAAGTTCCAAAATGCTTAGAGAGAGATAGGCTTAACGAACACTCGTGATCCCACGGGGCTTGTTTCGACCAAAATTTTCCATAAACCATTCCTCTTTGTGTGAAGTGAAGATATGTCCGGTCACCAATCCGCAGAACACACCAGGTACATAGGCGATTGCAGCTGCTATCCAGTTCAACACTTGTTCTGGCTCTGACGAAAAGTCTTCGGGTTGTTGCTGCGATGGTGCGTCTGGAATATGGATTTCTACACAGATATCCTCGAGACCATAGAGTCCGAGGTTGTCCTCGAACGAAGAACACTTTTGTCTCTGAAACTGCGTACCTCGAGGCACAGGACCTTGGAGAAGGTTGTGGGAAAAGTCCAAGTATGAAAGGAAGGAGAGGTTGCCAAGATCATTTGGGATTCGACCTGAAAGCTTATTGCGAGATAGATCCAATGCCTCGAGATTTGTTATATTCGCCAAGGATGATGGGATATTGTCCGTGAATGCATTGCCTGACAAGTTGAGAAGACGCAACCCTTTCAACATGCCAATGGATTTAGGAATCCTTCCTTTGAATTTATTTCCTGAAAAATCTCTGTATCCAAGAAAGATCCGCGGAAACTCTGTTTGTACACCTTTATACATCATCTCCATCGAATCTGGATCATTATCGTCTTTGTCCAAAATCGAAAAAAGGCCCTGACTTATTTGATAATAACTGTATCGACGTATCTGCACTGACACCGATGACATTTCAAGCCAATTCGCAAAATAATCTGGTGGCATCGTTCCATTGAAGCTATTATGAGAAATGTCAATAACTAGCAGAGTTGGAAACCCGAAATATGCAGAGGAGGAGCTATAGATTGGACCGTAAAATGCATTTGATCCGAGCAGAAGAAAACTTAAAGATCCCAAAGACTGCAACCAAGATGGAAACGTGTCCTTAATCTTGTTTCCATTCACATTCAGAAGTTCCAAGTTGCTGCAATTCATCAAAGATTTTGGAAGCTTCCCAACCAACTGGTTGTGGCTGACATCTAGTGATCGAAACATGGTAGCATGGATAAAGATATCTGGAAGAACTCCGGTAAAGCTGTTGTTTCTTAGATTCATATATGTAAGAGAAGAAATGACTTTCTTCAAACATGAAGGAATGGAGCCAGTGAGACGGTTGTTGGAAAGATCTAACAAGTCTATTACTGTAGAGTTACTACTACAGATCCATTGAGGAAACTGTCCTTGCAGTGAATTTGAACCAAGATCAAAGTGATATCCATGGGCGACAACTTGCGGTGATTTCTCGAGGCTAGTGAAAGAGTTATGAGAAAGTGTCAACGAAGATAGACTCCATAAGAAACTAGCTACTTGACCTTCCAACTTGTTGTAAGAGAGATCAAGTTGGAAAAGGGAGACTAATTTGGACATAGATCCAGGGATTGTTCCTATGAGACTGTTATGGCTAAGATCTAAAGTGGAGAGATTAACAAGTCCAGATATAGATTCAGGGATTGTTCCTATGAGACTGTTACTGCTAAGAAATAAATTGTTGAGATTGACAAGTCCAGAAATAGACTCTGGGATTAGTCCGGAGAAATTGTTACGAGAAAGGTCTAGATACGTACACGAGGATGTTTCTCCAAACTCTAAAGGTCCCTCAAATTGGTTTTCTTGAAATTGAACACTTTCTAAAGAAGGAATGGTTAACAATGACGAAGGGAAATTACCGAAAAAAGAGTTTCTACTTAGATCTATATCCTCCAAGTTTTGGAGTCCACTCATGTCAATTGGAAGCGTGGCTTTGAAGTGATTATCGCTAAGGTCTAATTTGGACAAGCTGGTTAAATTTGCTAGTATACGAGGGAAATCTGCACTGGTGAATTGATTTTCGGAGAGGTCCAAATAGAAAAGCTTGTTGAGATTAGCAAATGAAATAGGAATGTTACCACTCAAGTTGTTTGAGACAAGGATCAACCATGTTAGTTGGTATAGGTTGCCTATTGAAGCTGGAACTTGACCTACCAAGTGATTATCAGAAAGCCAAAGATCTGTGAGACGAGAAAGGTTACCTAGTGAAGAAGGAATCTCTCCTGTGAGATTGTTAAGCACAAAGTTCAAGTATTTTAGCTGGTTTAGGTTGCCTAATGAAGCTGGAATTTCACCTATCAAATGATTCTCAGAAAGGTCAAGGTATATTAGATGAGATAGGTATCTTAGTGAAGAAGGAATCTCTCCTATGAGCTCGCAACGTCTAAGGGATAAGTGATGAAGATGTTGGAGTTTGAAAAGACTAGAGTTTGATTTCAGAAAGCCGTTGAGAGAGATGTTAGAAAGGACGAGTGATATCACCTTACCGGATTTACCATCGCAAGTGACACCATCCCAAGAACAGTGATCACTACTCGTGTTCCACCAACTTAAAGGTCGATCAAGAAGACCATTTGCATGGATCATCGTAAACTCGTTTTTGAACTCCAGAAGAGCATCTCTTTGGAACGTAGGAGAAGCAAGAGTGTGGGAAACAAAGAAGAAGAAAGAGATTGTAACAAAAAAGGAAAAAGGTTGGCTTAGAATCATCATATCTCTCTCTCTCTTTCTTTTTCTTTTGGGTTGTTGTTTGTGTGATAAGTCGAGCTTAATAATAAAGATACTAAAAATAGAGTGAGTTACTTTACTAAGCTTCAAATGTATTAAAAATGACAAAGTTGAACCCCATGAGCCATCAAAGCAGACTTTCGCAAATCAACAGAGTTGACGCCAAAGTCAACTAAAAGGACCGCTCTTGTTACTCGTTTTTGAAAAAAGGAGCACTGTACTGTTTGAATTTTTAAATTACTATTTGCAATGCATAAACAACCCATAAGTTGGAAATTAGGCAAAAAAACAAAATCAACTAGCTGTATACTATACTGTGCTATTTATGATTTATGATTGATTAATTAGCCGATACGGTAGCGGTTAAATAATAAATTAACAACATGTTCGTTATATAGTTTTAAGAAAATCAACAATCATACTATTATAATAAAAATATAAAAATCATCAATTCATTTTTAATTTTTTTTAGTTTAAATGAAAGTTATGATTTTAACTAAGAAATTGTTTATATTCAAAAAGTTAATGTTAGATTTCTAGTTTGTTATATTTATTAATCAATGATAAAATAATTATCAAAAAGTTATGATTTAAAATTTTATAAATTTAAAATTATGATAAATTATTAAATATTAATTAAATGCTTAACGAGATTTAGACATAGGGAGAAGATGCATATCAGATTTTTGTATTGTCTTCTTCTTCTTCTTCTTCTCTGGGAGAAATGGATAAGGTTCTTCTATGGTAAAAAGGCCAATCGCTTAATACCGGTTTAATCCGGTTCGGTATGCATTTGTTTAACCCGGTCTGATTTTTTTCTTAATATTAATCAATTTTGAAATTTCGAAGAAGACGAAGAAGATTACCGACTGGCTCTCACACTCTTCACCGTCGGGAGAAAAAAGTGAATTTTCCGATCAGAAGATGACGGAAATTTCTAAAGAGGTGAGAAGTTTCTATGATTATTGGCGAATTTTCAATGTTTTGTGATTCAAATTTTCGTGTTTTTTGTTTACCAGTTATGGCGAAGGTTGATCGATCGTTCTGGGTAAAGAGAATGCATCTACGAATCTTTTGATCTGAGAAATTTCCTGTTTCGTTTAGGTAGCGAATTCTATTGGTTTAGGGATAGTGATAATCTTGCTTCCGAAATGGTCATGAGAATCCATATTAGATCGATTGCTTCTTCAATTTTAGGTTTTTCATTTGATTAGGCTATGAAGCTTATTTAATATTTGAAAGTTGAAACACACAAAGTATTAGAAAAAACACAAACAAATTTGAGAAACCTCAGGTTTTGGTGGCTCTGAATCACCATTCTTGTTCTGAGCTGTTCAGTCCCCTAGGCCAAAGTGAGCCATTAGTAGCCAAACGAAGTTGATTAGCTCCCCACCTTTGCTAAGAAGCTCCATACGCGATGTACCGTCACAATGTAATGCTGCGTGGGATAGGAACTCCAACCACACTATGCTAAGTGTTCTCCATTTGTCTTTCTCCAGTCTCATAAGTTCTTTGGCCAGTATACATGCCTCAAATAACGCCGATTTGCTATGAGATCCTTTGACATCTCTTGGGTCGATGCTGGTATCGACTGAAAGAATTTTCTCACAAGCTAATTTCACACTCCTAGAGCTTCTGATACCCATCTTGTCGAAGAATCTTTCAGCTTCCGCCAAGGTGTCTCTGAATCTGATTTTCCCTATGCCAGCTATCTCTGACATCAACTTGGGCTGCTTGATCAAGAGATACATCATGTAATCCGAGAGGGTTTTGCTGATCTCACGGTCGTTGTGATACTCAGATGTATCACACTTCTCTTTGGTGGAAGCTTCTTCTTGGTAACAGAGCTCGGTGGCAATGTGCCACATCAAAAGACTATGGTCATAATCAACATCTGTTATGTAATCCAACAGCATTTCATGATCTGCTATTTGAATCTGGGTATGGCTTGACGCCCAACCTCTCCTGGCCGAGGTTTTTGTTTTGGTATTCTTCAGGTTCTCTGGAATCTGGGACTTGATTTGCTGCTCAGCAAAGACGAAAGACCATAGATTTCTTGTCAAGGGTTCACTGTGTACATATCTTACCAGTCTTATCTCATGGAAGAGATCCTTGATGCCCAAGAAGTTGATCAAGCAGGCACCAAGAAACGCGATAACGTAAGGTACATGGAATAAAAATTCAACAAAATTCTGGAAGATGGTGATAATAGAACGAGTCACCGGATTTTCTCCTGGCGATAGAGTGATCAGTCGGTGGATAACACACTGGTCTAGATCATGAAACCACATGGCGATGTTTCTGGACCAAGTTTGGATGATGGAGATAGCGTAAATGAAAAGGGGACGTAGTCTGGTTCTACCCCTGGGGTCGTGGATTTTTTCTGTATCTGCATTCATGGAGTATGTGATGAAGTTGAACATTTTGATGCTTCCAGTCCATCTTCTAAGTAGAAACGGCGTGTTAAGCACCTCATGCTGTTGTCCCTCACGACATGTTTGCCGCTTCCAGTGTGGCCTCTTCAGAAAAAGGATCCAGTTGAGTATGCGGTCTTTCGTTGAATAAATCTCGTCGGGGTCATCCTTTAGCTTCGCGAGGATGGCTGTTGTCCAGTCTGAAACCATGAACATGTGGATGGATATAGCATCCAAAGCTATGCCAACTAAGAACAACGTGTAAGTGATCACGATGTCGGCTTTGTGAAATTCTTGGATCTTAGTGTGTCTATAATGGAAGATGCCAAATGCTAATAGAAGAGATCCCAAGGATATAAGCCGGGACACAACTCCAAACAAACTATGAAGAACCGCACCTTTTGTGTACAGGCCTTCATAGATAAAATCAAGCTCGGCCTCTATAATCCTCAGAGCTTCTTCATCTTGTAGTCTTGATGAGCTAAAGAATGTTTTGCTTTCATCGCGCAGATCCAAGCTCAATATGTTATTGACCATAATACTCTTGAAGTTGTTGAAGAACAAGAAGGCATATTGAAGAATTTCAAGGTCGGTCAAGCCTCTGTTGGGGAATATGAGCTTCAGAGGTTTCAGCTGTCTCCGGTTCTCCATCATGTACATCTTAGAAGCAAGTATTGCGTCCATATCTAGATTATTTGTTTGGTCACTGTAGTCAAAACCAGAATTGGACCCCTGCAACATCGATCCCCTGAACTTGTCTGAACTCGCAAGGTACAATGCAGTTGTCCTTTCCAGATACTTAGAAGTCCCAGCAGTGAAGAGCAAAAGTATTATCATCCAAAGCACATTGGGTAGAGACTGAACAACCACATAGACACCTGCAAGGGCTTGAAAGACAAGCCCAAGAAAATGTCTGGTCCAGAGAGCATTGTCTTCAAGGGAAAACGCAGTGATGGTGTCTGGTCCACCAAGGTGTAAGAGCAAGAAAGGTGCCCACAAGGCGACGAGCTTCTTGTCTTGAGGAGGATCATCGGGTTTACGGTCTTTACCTTGGTTCTTGGCAATCAATGCGACCGCAAAATTCGCAGACAAATCTGCCAATAGATACGAGGACCATAAGAGCATGATCAGGAACTTGTTGGACGTTCGTTTCCTCGAGGGAGAAACGAAAATGAGAATCGTCTGAAGCGAGAGACTGAGGATGATCATTCCCCTGATATTCCAGCTATCCCAAACATGTTTGATTTGTTTGGGAATCACTTGCACCATTTTCCTCTGTGCCAAGAAACGGCTCTGGATTAGATCTGCCTCTTAAACTCTCTTTTGTTTTTTGGGTTAAAATGCCTCTGGATACCTTGTGTGCTTTTTGTGGCATTCCTTTGTTCCTTACTTTGTGGGATTTGTGTTTTGTTTTTTTTTACCTACGAATAAAGCATTGGTCTTATTTGAAGTTTTACAAAAAGAATAAAATCATAAAACGACAGAGAACATGGCCCACTGCATCAACTTTGGCTCTAGACTTCCTTTTTCTTGAAGCACTACCAAAAGATCAACTTCATGGCATTATTTGAAATAACTTTGTAGCAATGGTGCCAAGAAAACAGAGCATCCGTCGCCAGACTACATACGTAAAAAACGCGCGCACACATGCACGCACATACACAGGAACAGAGTAAATGATTAGGAAAAGGATCCAGGAACAGAATGGGTTGTAGCTTGATCCTGCTTCGGCTGCATCGTCATTGCTCTAGACCGTCATTCTGTCCTACAAACAGAATTAATATGACAAAAAGAAGTTAGAAACTTGGCAAAGTAAGAATAAAAACACACTTGAGAGTGCAAAGTAGTAATAGGCATAACGATGATGAACTCACGCTGCTTTTGAGATTTTCCTTAGAAATGTTCAGCTTTGGGCATTTGTCTTTTTTGTAAGTCTCCAGATTAGGCAGCGTAGCACCAACGGAGGATAGCATAGGCAACTCAAGAAGACACAGTGTGTGCAGATTCGGCAATTCGACTTGTTTTTCAAACACTTTCTCTAGCTTGTAACAAAACTTTATTTTCAAGACTTGTAGGCTGATGGGTGGCTCTGATGCAGTGAACAGCATTTTAATGCTTGGGCAACAATCTAGGCTTAGTTTCTTCAAATTCTTGAAGCTGCTACTGCATATTCTATCCATCAATCGAAGATTGGTTATGGACATAGTCTCCAAGTTTCTCAGACGCTCCTCATCTACGCCGGAGAAAAGATTTTCTATATCCCCGCACATCTCCAGCCAACAACCTTTCACTGATTTCAAATCATTGAAGATAGATGAGAGACTTGTGCTGCTATTGTCAACAAAAGCCACAAACTTAGCTCGAGCTAAGTTTTCCTTGTTTTGATCTATGCCATGTGATCCTTGGATCTCTAGAACTTGCTCATGACTTTTAGTATCGATAAATGGTATTGTGTTCATATAGATAAACTTGTATATACGGCTTTTGTTTTCCGGACAGTCAAAGGCCCAAGCTTCTTCATTCAACTGTTTCTCCCTCACTCTTCCTAACTCCTTTCTCGAGACTTGTTGGATTTCATTGACCGTAGCAGAAGAAGTAAGACTTTCAGACATCCCATTTGCTATGGCTTCCTTTACTTGGCTCCAATTATCGCATATCAAACTTCTTGAATCTGCTAGAACAACGAGCTTTGAGCAACAGAGACTGTTCTTCGCTGGCAACTCTGGTACGGTTTTTATTCTGGTGGCAGAGAGATTAACCTCACGCAGGTAAGACATCTCCTCAAAGGATCCCTCAATTTTATGCAACTTAGTGCACCCGGAAACATCGAAGACTTCGAGGCTTGTGAGTCCCTTGATGTTTGGGAGAGCTTCTAGGTTGGAGTTGTCTGTTAGTAGGAACTGACTAAGGTTGGATAACCTGGAGATAGTGGAAGGCAACTTGGTAAACTTTGTGCCTGAAATATTAAGAATTTTGAGTTCCTCTTTCTGCTCGAAGCACACTCCTGCAATTTCCACTAAGCTGGTAGTACCGGAAAGATCGAGGATTTGGAGACCCGATAATGGTTGAAGATTAGGCAGTTTTAGTAAATTGGTACATTTTCGCAATGAGAGTCGCGTCAAGGAGTGAAGACTGGTAGTCAACGCAGGGTCTTGAAATATTGGAATTCGCTTTCGTTTGCTCTCTGAAAAATCGAGAAGCTGAAGCTGTTTAAGACGAGCAAAGGTTCGGTTTCTGAAGCAAGTTTTTAGATTGCGTACACCACGGATGTCGAGAACCTCGAGCCTGTCTAAATGCTGTATGTCTGGCAAATCTTCCAAAACATGACAGTCCCTAAGGATGAGACTGTGGAGGTACTTCAGTTGAGAAATGCTGGAAGGTGAAGATTTGATACGAAGCCCAGAGAGGTTAAGACTTTGAAGTTGGGGCACTGCTTCAAAGAATTTATCAGAGATAGTTTCCACAGAGCTAGCGCCGGAAACTTCAAGAACCTCTAGCCTTCGTAGACCCTTAAGCTCCTCTATACTTGATAGTAAAGCATAGTCTCTGATCACAAGAACTCGGAGTTGCTTGAGTTCTCTTAAAGACTGGACAAGATATTCCAATGTGGGGTAAAAGAGACCAATAACTTCAAGATCCTTCATCTGCGGCTGCTCAAAGAACTCCTTAGGTGTTTCAAGACGCAAACGGTTTCCACTTACCAGAATTGTAAAAAGATTTTCTCGTTTCTTTGCTTGTACTGTTTTTATCATATCATCTATCTGGATTATTTTCCCTAGACCTTTGCTCTTGTCACCACCGTAAACCCTTGCAAGTCGGAGCCGTGATCTGCCTAAGAGCCCATGATGACGAAGATCGATTAAATTGCTCATTGCCATTTCTGGTACAACCATATCATCCTCTTGTATCTTCAGAATACCGCGGTTTATAAGTTCCAACAAGATATCATGAGCTTCCTTATAAGCCTTCTTAACAGATCGAACAGGATCAAAGTACCCTTCAAGTATCCATTGTGTGATCAGGTCACAGTAATAAACACAGCCACAATGTTTGAAAAAGTCTAAGGTGTGCCAAAAACAATCAATAATGGCGCTATTCAATGTATCGTCAATTTCCAACAGCTTATAAGCAAGATGCAAAATGGGATTGCATCTACATAATTTGATACTGCTATCAAAGGGGAATAAAACTTCTTTTAAAACCTTCTCTTGTTTTGGAGAAAGATTCTTGAAACTCTTCTTATGAGTAATGCAGTTTAAGGACTTGGAAAACACGGTAATTGCAGCGGGCAAATTTTTACTTTTCCGCACCACCTGAGGTATCAATGGCTCATCAATCTTCCAAGCTCTCTGAAGGGACTTAAGCAACCCTCTTGCTTCATCCTTTATAAGGGACTCAAACAAATCCTGTACGTTACTGTGAGTAAGGGTGTCAAGTAAAGCTTGTGACTCATCCAGCATTGTAGTCTCATCTCGTGGCTCAATTTTATCATCACTCTCTCTATTCCGTGGCCTGTCCGTGGCATGGGACTCCGTTTTCCCATCACGCTTTGTAATAAGAATCTTAAGAGGCGCGTAATCTTGAAGAAAAATCTCAAGACTCAAATCTTTCATCACAGTATCTACACTAGTCTTGTACCCTTCATCATCAAGAATCAATAGAAGATATGGCACCATTACACCAGATGAGGTGAGTTTCTTCTTCTCTCCTTGAGCTAACTTCTTAGCATTTTTCTCAGTAAACAACAACTTCATTTTTTCCTTAGCTGATCTCTTCTTTCTGCTAAGCTGTGCACTTATCTCCTCCTTTAAAGACTTTAACAAGTCTTTCGCTTGCTTCCCGGCATTGTCATTTCGATCATACACTTCAATTTGGAAAGCTATGTTTTCGTAACCGACAATTCATCATCAAACCTCTTGTTGAGATGTAAACAGAGGGTGAAGAAGCACACGCCTTCCTTAGTTGCATGCTCGCTTACCTTTTTCGCCAGACGCGTCTTCCCGATTCCAGCTTCCCCAGCCAACACAACCCTTTTAGGACCATCACCACGAAGAGTTTTCGTTATCTTCTCGCACAATTTCATATCCTTCGTCTCTTGACGTAGGCTAGGCGAATCCATTTTAATTCTGGTATATGACATATTAAAATGCATTACAAAAATGTTTCCTTGAAGAAAATTGACAGTATCATGCTATTAGTTCCTGAAACACTCCCTAGTTTCAAAACTTTCAATTTCTTTATGGCTAATGATTCTTCTTTTTTATCTATGAGAAATGAGATTTATCAATAAACTCAAAAGTTGGAGTAGTCAATGTGATGATGATGCCAGTTATATAAATACAGCTACACTCATATAGACACTAATAGCAAGGGAAGAGAGTTACCTCAGTGAATCTCAACAAGTTTCTATGTCTTTGGCTAATGGATTAGTTTTTCTGGTGATCTTCTTCGTCGTTTGTTCTGGTCTAAACCCTGAGGGAGCAAATTAATGGTATCAGAATAGCTTTTTAGAAAAGAAATGTTTTTTGGACTTTTTGTTTGTCTCTTAATTTCATGATTATTCAAAGTTCACGCAAAGTGATAAACCAGAGACCATGAAAGGTATCAGATTCTGATATCAAGCTTGAGAAAGGCATCAGACCGATTTTCCTCGTTACTTTTGTTAACCATTGTTATTAAATCTTTGGAATAACAGATCTATTGTGTTCATTTTAATGGTAAATACTTAACTTTTACTTCCAGTCTCTCTCGCATTTTGTTTTGGTGTGGAAGCTGAAGAGGAGGATCTACAAGTGCGTTGAGGGCGCTATAAGGTATTACTACATATTCTGTTTGCTTTTTCTATGATTTCAGACTGCTAAGTACTGGAAAGTTGATGGCTTTTCTTTTTCTTTCCAAATCAGACTGGTACTAATTCTTGACTACTTTCAAGATTTGCAGGCAGGTGGGTTAATTTAACATTAGTTAAGGAGATACTTCAGAGGAGTGTTAAAGTCATGGCTTCCAATAACGAGTTGCAGACGCAGAAATCAGGAGATACTTTAGAGGAGAAAGTCGATAAGATCTTGGAGAGCTTAATGGAGTTGAACAAACTCTTGTGTCCTTTAAAGGAAGATCCTTTAGGAAGAAGCAAGAAGGAACAAGAAATTACTGAGAGCAATAACCAAGAGGGTACTTTACAAAGAAGCCAAAGTGCTCCTCCTGCTTTGGCTCTTGTTTCCTTTGATGTTAAACTGATTACGAGGCTACAATATCATCTCCGGCTTCTCAAATTGAAGCTGGGAAAGCTAGAGCAACTTCAAACAAATTTGGGAGAAGAGCTAGATAAACATATTGGTACCGTTCATGAACTGATAAAAAATAGGGATTTCTCAAAGGTTTCTTCTCAAAGTACGTATTGGATCAAGCCTGATTTAGAAGGCATGGAGACAAAGATCTCTGACTTGTTGTGCGAAGTCCCCTTGTTGTCTAGTAAGCCAGAGAAACAGAAATCAGCAGCAGCTTATGGTGATCAAGATGATGAATATGAGTTTGATCAGGGCAAGGCCTATTTTTACCCTGCTGGTATACATTCAAATGTGGATGATCTCATCAAATGCGAAGCTTTCAGGCAAGTGAAACAGAAGTTTGTGGAGCTTGAGATTGAACGGAAGATCTGCCTTTTGAGTTTCGCTGTGTTCCCGGAGAACAGAGAGGTTCACAGAACAGTACTGATGTATTGGTGGATAGGAGAGGGGATTCTACCCGTCGAAGGAGCTGAAGAAGCTGTAAGGGAAGTTCTTAAGGAATTCACTGAGAAAGAGTTGGTCGAACCCGTTGAAGAAAGGCGCAAAGTGGATCCAAGCAGCTATAAGATGACCCCTTTTGTGCATTCTTCAGTTGTTCTGCTCTCAAAGCAGATTGGGGTTTTTGATATTTATGGTAAAGGGTGCAAGCCAAGCATGCAAGTGTCAGATAAGAGAAAAATATTCATTGTGGAAGAGTCGGCAGTTCAACGAGAGGCAACAGCTAGGAAAAGGCCATCAATGGATATTGAGACAGTGTTCAATGTTTCTGATAAATACCCTGATTTCACAATTAAGTGGTTCTCGAAGAAACCACGTACACACAGAAGATTCATGATCAATTTATCAGAAGCTTGGTTCAAGTCACTCAATGTCTTTTATTTGGGGAGATGGGAAAGAAGTAAGAAACGTCACATCCAGGTACAGAATCATGATCTCATGAAATGTTTAAAACATGTGACGAAATTAAAAGTGCTAAGCCTTCAAGGGATCTCGACCATTAGAAGCCTAAACAGTTCGGTTTGTAAGCTACACCAGCTGATCGTCTTGGACCTCAGGGAGTGCTCCGAACTGACGAAACTTCCAGAAAAGATAGATTCACTTCAGAGTCTGGTCTACTTGGATATGTCAGGATGTTATATGTTGGAATGGATTCCCTTAAGGTTGGCTTTGTTGAAGAATTTAGAGGTTCTCAAGGGCTTTGTGGTTAGCGACGAATTCTTTGAGAGTGTTGCGTGCAAGATTAACTATTTGAAGAACTTGAAGAAGCTAAGAAAGCTAAGTATCGAAATAAACCGAGATGATCTTGGCGTAGAACAAACGATGGAGAATCTTGTGGACCTCAAAGAATTGACAAGCTTGAAGGTGACATGGAAAAGGGATTTAAGAGTCATTCGTGGAGATTCCACAGGGATTAAAAGCCTTCCTGATCAGTTAAAGAAACTGGACCTGCACCGTTTCCCGCACGAAGAACTTCCCTTATGGCTTCATCCAGAGAACCTGCTTCACTTGAAAAGGCTCCATATTGGAGGAGGAAGACGACTCAGGGGTTTCGGTAAGTACTTACCTGAGGAGCCTACAAAATGTGCTGTTGAAGTCTTGCGTTTCACGTTACTCCCTAAGCTAAGAGTTGGATGGACAGAGCTGAAGCAAATCTACTTCCCAAATCTGAAATTTCTTGACAGTTATGAGTGTCCAAGAGTTACTCTCACTCCCTGCGATGGATACGGAATCTGGAGATCTGACCAAGACGAGTAATCTGTTAAAAGATCACATGTTTTTCTAGAAATGGGTTCTAGAATGTGGAAGGTGACACCAACCAAAGACTCACATATTCAACAATGTTGTCTCACCAACCAAATGTTTGTTTTGTCAACAAATGCTAGCTGCCACCAAACCTCTAAGCTCCTATAAATACCCTTGTAAGGAGAGGAGCAAAGATCATCCCAACATCCCAACATCCAAAACCAAAAACAAAGAAGAAGTGAGTGTGGGAGAGAAAGAAAGTGAGAGAAAAATTATTTTTCTTTGTGAAAGAGAGTTGTTCTCTTTGAGTGTAATTGGATTTGGGTGAGTGAGTTGAGAGCTTTGTAATTTCGTCGGAGTTACTGTTCACGACGGATAATATTTTCCGGTTAATAAAAAAAGATCTGCAGCAGGTCCGGAGACGTAGGCAACATTGGCCGAACTCCGTGAACAAATCGGGTGTGTATTTTTCGTAATCGTTTCAAAATTTTATCGCTTATTTCATAACAACTGGTATCAGAGCGTTCAAGTTATTTTTCGTCAAATTTGGTGTGAGTTACTATTCACGTGAATAGTGAATTCGGGAATAGTGAAATTTGTCGGCTATATCAGTTCGTCGACAGGGGTGTTCTAATACACGGCGATTCACAAAGTAATCAGAAACGATGGGAAGCGAAGATGGTCCGGCACACGGTATCGGGAAATTTGACGGTACAGATTATGCATTTTGGAGAATGCAAATCGAAGATTATCTGTACGGAAAGAAGCTTCATCAACCACTGAGCGAGAAGCCTGAGAAGACGACTAAGGAAGAGTGGGATCTCCTTGACAGGCAGGTTCTGGGTGTTATCAGATTAACACTGTCGAAAAACGTTGCTCACAACGTTGCGAAAGAGAAGACCACAAAAGGGCTGATGAAAGTTCTCTCGGACATGTATGAGAAACCTTCAGCCAATAATAAGGTGTTTCTCATGAAGAAACTCTTTCACCTGAAGATGGAAGAAGGTGGTCCTGTTGCAACACATGTGAACGAGTTCAACACGATTGTCAACCAACTGTCATCGGTTGAAATCGAGTTTGATGATGAAGTGCGAGCATTGATTTTGCTTGCATCTCTGCCAAATAGTTGGGAACCTATGAGGGCCGCGGTTAGTAATTCTGTGGGTACTCAGAAGCTAAAATTCAATGATGTTCGAGACCGTATCCTTGCTGAAGAAGTTCGTAGGATAGACTCTGGCGAAACATCAACGAGCTCTGCTTTCAACGTGGAAAATAGAGGCAGAGACCAGAACAGAAGAAACCAAAACAGAGGCAGATCAAAGTCAAGGAATGGAAAGGGCCAATCTAAGTCCAGAAAGCCTGTTGAGTGCTGGAACTGTGGAAAGACCGGCCACTTCAAAAGTAATTGTTGGGCACCACCAAAGAAGGAAAACAACAAAGGAGGCGGAGCCAATGCAGTCACACATGAAATTGCTGATGCATTATTAGTGTCCGTTGATTCCCCGAGAAAAAGTGAAACTCATGGTGGAGCTGCAAACACCACCAAAGCGTCGATCTCCTATGTTGATAGTCCGATCGATTCTTGGGTTCTTGACTCAGGAGCGTCATTCCACACCACACCAGATCACAACATTATGGAGAATTATGTTGCGGGAAATTATGGGAAGGTATATCTAGCTAATGGCGTACCTTTGGACATAGTTGGTATTGGAGATATCAACTTGAAGATGTCAGATGGACTTGTGTGGAAGATCACAAAGGTTAGACATGTGCCAAAGTTGATGCGAAATCTGATCTCGGTAGGAAAACTTGATGATACGGGGCACAATGTCAACTTTGGTGATGGAGCCTGGAAAGTGAAGAAAGGTTCCATGGTGGTTGCTAGAGGTCATAAAAGAGGCAGTCTTTATATGACGATGAGTTATCAAGAAACAATTGTGGTTGTCGAGAATGCCAAACAGACCCAGTTATGGCATTGCAGATTGGGACATATGAGCGAGAAAGGGATGAAACTTATGGTGGCAAATGGTGCGTTACCAAATCTGAAGACGGTGGATCATCATATGTGTGAAAGTTGCATCCTTGGAAAACAGAAACGAGTGAGCTTCTCAAAAGAAGGAAGAGAGCCAAAACCTGAGAAGTTGGAGCTGGTGCACACTGATGTATGGGGACCCGCTCCCGTTGCATCATTAGGAGGTTCGTTCTACTATATGACCTTTATTGATGACTCCACAAGAAAGGTGTGGGTGTACTTCATGAAGACGAAGTCTGAAGTGTTTTCGGTCTTCAAAAGATGGAAAGCCACGGTTGAGACCGAGACGGATCTCAAGTTGAAGTGCTTAAGGTCTGATAATGGTGGAGAATATATTAGCGAGGAGTTCAGGAGATACTGCGCTGATAATGGGATCAAGATGGTGAAGACTATTCCTGGAACGCCACAACAAAATGGAATAGCAGAAAGAATGAACAGGACCCTGAATGAGCGTGCAAGGAGCATGAGATTGCATTGCGGATTGCCTAAGACCTTCTGGGCAGATGCAATCAACACAGCAGCCTTCCTAATAAATAGAGGACCGTCTGTTCCGTTGGGATTCAAGATCCCAGAAGAAGTTTGGAGCGGCAAGAAAGTAAATCTTTCTTTTCTAAAGGTGTTTGGTTGCCTAGCTTATGTTCATGTGGATGATGGTGCAAGAAGTAAACTTGATGCAAAATCTAAGAAGTGTTACTTCATTGGTTATGGTGACACGAAGTTTGGTTATCGGTTTTGGGATGACCAAAATCGGAAGATCATCCGCAGCAAGAATGTTGTGTTCAACGAAGGAGCATTGTACAAAGATAAGCTAAGAGAAAGCTCTGCAAGGAAGGAGCCTGAAGCTGTTGATTTGGGAGATATCCTGGCACCAGAGATGCAGGATACTACAGTAGCAGAAGAGCAAGAAACTCAGGGAGAGGATGTTGAGGTAGATGGGAATGATGAGACAATAGTCATTCCGCGTACACCTGTTACAGCTTTGAGGCGGACTACAAGGGTTAGTAAGCCGGTTGTAAGATATTCCCCTTCTCTTCACTATATTCTACTCACAGACAGAGGTGAACCTAAATGTTATGAAGAGGCAATGCAAGTTGAAGAATCTATCAAGTGGGAGCTTGCAATGAACGACGAGATGAACTCGTTGATGTCCAATGATACGTGGGAGTTAGCTGAGTTACCTAAGGAGAAAAAGGCTCTGCACAACAAGTGGGTCTACCGGATAAAAGAAGAACATGATGGAAGCAAACGCTATAAAGCGAGGCTGGTTGTGAAAGGATTCCAACAGAAAGAAGGTGTTGACTACACAGAAATTTTCTCCCCTGTGGTCAAGATGGTGACAATCAGGACTGTTCTTGGTTTGGTTGCAAAGGAAGATTTACATCTTCAACAAATGGATGTAAAGACGGCTTTCCTTCACGGTGAGTTGGAGGAAGAGATTTACATGAAGCAACCTGAAGGCTTTGAGGTCAAAGGACAAGAAAAGCTGGTATGCAAGTTGCAAAAGAGTTTGTACGGGTTAAAACAAGCTCCAAGACAGTGGTATAAGAAGTTTGATAGCTTTATGAAGAAAGCTGATTTCTTGAGGTGTGAGGCTGACCACTGTTGCTATTTCAAGAGGTTGAAGGAGTCCTACTTGATATTGCTCCTTTATGTTGATGACATGCTGATAGTGGGAGCAGACTTGCATGAGATTAATAATTTGAAGACCAAACTCTCAGAAGAGTTTGCGATGAAAGACCTGGGAGAAGCAAAACAAATTCTCGGGATGAGAATTAGCAGAAGCAAGGAGGGTCTTAAGCTGTCACAAGAGGAGTATGTGAAGAAAATCCTCAAGAGGTTTAATATGGAAGATGCGAAGCCGGTTAGTACTCCCTTGGCGAATCATTTTCGGTTATCGAGAGATCAGTCTCCAACGACTGAAGACGAGATGACATATATGGATAAGGTTCCATATGCTTCTGCTATTGGTAGCCTGATGTACGCGATGGTATGTACAAGGCCAGATATTGCACATGCAGTGGGAGTCGTTAGCAGGTTTATGAGCAATCCAGGCAAGGAACATTGGGAGGCTGTTAAGTGGATTTTCAGATACTTGAAGAAGAATCCAAGTGTATCTCTATGTTTCACGAAGAACGAGATGGGATTACAGGGATATGTAGATGCTGACAATGGAGGTGACATTGACAGTAGGAAGAGCACATCCGGGTATGTCTACACTTTTGGTGGTACTGCAATTTGTTGGATTTCAAAGTTGCAGAAAATTGTAGCTCTATCAAGCTGTGAAGCTGAGTATGTTACCGTCACAGAGGCAACAAAGGAGATGATGTGGCTACAATCATTTCTACGAGAGCTAAGACATGACCAAGAGAGAAGTGTGTTATACTGTGATAGTAAAAGTGCCATTGATCTGGCGAAGAATCCGGTTTACCACGCTCGGACAAAGCACATACAACTTCGGTATTTCATCAGATCAGCTTTAGAAGATGAAGTGTTGGTGCTTGAAAAGATCCCAGGAAGTAAAAATCCAGCAGACATGTTAACGAAGACTGTACCGTATGAGAAACTGAGGTTATGTACGACCTCAGTTGGCTTGTTAGAGTAACAAGCGGAGAAGACCTGCTGTATTGATCAAGGTGTGAAGACAAATTGAAATCAGTCTTCAAGTGGGAGATTGTTAAAAGATCACATGTTTTTCTAGAAATGGGTTCTAGAATGTGGAAGGTGACACCAACCAAAGACTCACATATTCAACAATGTTGTCTCACCAACCAAATGTTTGTTTTGTCAACAAATGCTAGCTGCCACCAAACCTCTAAGCTCCTATAAATACCCTTGTAAGGAGAGGAGCAAAAATCATCCCAACATCCCAACATCCAAAACCAAAAACAAAGAAGAAGTGAGTGTGGGAGAGAAAGAAAGTGAGAGAAAAATTATTTTTCTTTGTGAAAGAGAGTTGTTCTCTTTGAGTGTAATTGGATTTGGGTGAGTGAGTTGAGAGCTTTGTAATTTCGTCGGAGTTACTGTTCACGACGGATAATATTTTTCGGTTAATAAAAAAAGATCTGCAGCAGGTCCGGAGACGTAGGCAACATTGGCCGAACTCCGTTAACAAATTGTGTGTGTTTTTATCGTTTCCAGAAATCTGATTTATCGGAAATTTGACGTTATTTCCTAACATAATCTTGTGCGGTCCCAAAGAAGCAAGCATTTGGTTAACTTGGTTCCTATTTTCTGTTTAGTTCGATATTGGAGAAAACTATAAAGACTTAAACCGATAGTTCAAATCTAGAACAAGATTGACCTTAATTTAATTTGTGTATGAGAATGCTCATATTTTTCGTTTCTTTCTTCAATCTTTATATAGTTTTCTCTTCAAAATATACCAATTCAAGATTCTTCATTCTTTATGTTGATGTGTTGCATTTCGGCTTGGTTGATACTAGAAAACTGTTAAAAGTGTTGAAGAGATTCTGGTTGGGAAAGAGGGTTTGATTGAAACAAGTAAACAAACAAAGCACGTGACGAGCTCGTGAGTAACTAACTCGATGGCATTCTTCGTAATTACTTGTTTGAAGACCGTTAATTCGGTTCAGTCTTTTTCAATCTCTCTTCTTTTTTTCTTTCTAACTTCTTCTAAATTTAACATCTCAAGTCAATTGAGCTCATGCTTTTACTTAAGCATCTCAAGTTACTTGAGCTCATGCTTTTTCTTTAGCATCTCAATTTACTTGAGCTCATGCTTTTTCTTTAGCATCTCAAGTTACTTGACCTCATACTTTTACTTAAGCATCTCAAGTTGCTTGAGCTTTCTTAATTAGCATCTCAAGTTACTTGAGCTCATGCTTCTACTTTAGTATCTCAAGTTTCTTAATATATGATACTGATCATTCTCTTAGAAGCGAGTTATAATAATTATGTTAACTTTCTAATTTATTAATCTATACAAATCCAAGGACATTGTTATTATTATAAAGTATTCATAAAATGTTGTTATATTAAGCAAGTTCCTCATCAACAACTGGCTACTCTCAGGTCACAAATTTTGGTTTTTCCAAAAAAAAAAAAACATAAAAAGAACTTTCACCTACAATGGATGCAGCAACATTTGCTAGTCACCGACACCCTTTAAACCGTAGAGAGTTATTGTCCGGAGAAGAAAGTCGAGTATGTGGTTTATGTGGGAAAGAGGTAACGTCTAATGGGTCTGCTTACGAATGTTCACTGTGTGATTTCACTGCGCATCTTGATTGTGCAGAGAATCCACCATCGCTTGTGATCGATAAGAGCAAGATCCATGAGCATCCACTCACCCTCTTACCGAGACCTGTCTCTTTCACTTGTAATGCTTGTGGACTCTCTGGTGATAAATCTCCGTACGTATGTCTCAAATGTTGTTTCATGGTACACAGAGGCTGCTTAAACATTCCAAGAGTTATCAACATCTCGCGTCACCACCACCGCCTTTATCGTACTTGCTTTCTCGGCCCCCGGGAATGGGATTGCGGAGTCTGTCGCCAGAGGATTAACGGTAGATTCGGTGCTTATAATTGTGCCAAAGGTTGTGATTATGCTGTCCATATGAGATGTGCATTGAGAGCAGATGTGTGGGACGGAAAGGAGCCCGAAGAACACAAAGAGAATGGGAGCAGTGCGTTTGTTGATGACAACTTAATTCAACACTTTAGTCATCAACATGTTCTAAAGCTCGAATACAAAGATATTAGAGACGTTGTTTGCTCTGGATGTTCTTTGTCACTCGGTCCTCATCCTTTTTACAGGTGTACGCAATGCGATTACCTTCTTCACAAAACATGCGCTCATCTTCCTAAGTTGATTCAGATGTTTCTACATGTACACCCACTTAAACTTTGCACCGAAGGTAAAAGCTCAGGTGGTCCTAATGACCTTTCTCGCTGTAATGCTTGCAACTTACATTTCAATGGGTTTAGTTACCGTTGTTTTGAGTGCGACATTGAATTCGATGTTAGATGTTCTTCAGTTTCTGAACCCTTTAAATACCATTTTCACCAATACCATCTTTTATTCGCAATTCTAAGTAGAACCAATATGATCTGCAGTGTCTGCAATCATTGTGAGCCTAGACATGTGCTAAGTTGTATTGTATGCGATTTCAACCTGTGCTTCGCGTGCGCAACCTTACCAGCTGAAGTAGTCTACAAGTACGATGACCATTTGCTCTCCCACACCATTGGTGAAGGTGTTAACACTAATCCGTATTGGTGTGACATATGCGAAAACAAAATCGAAGAAATGAGGATTCACTACAAGTGTTTCAGTTGTGGTCCGGTTCTTCACACCGAGTGTGCCGTTGGAAGTTTCAGAAACCTGAGACCAGGTTTTAGTTTCATCACACAACATGGACACAAGTACAAGGTGATTCTCAATGACCGGATATCGAAACTACGTTGCATCCAGTGTCACAAAGATTGCCACGAGCCATTGCTCTTGATGTCTACTTCTACTGATGCTACTTTTTACCTATGTTCTTCTCCTTGTTTCGATACTTATGTTTCCGTCTAAATGTAATAATTTCTCTGTTTGTTTTGTTGTTTACAACCCTTTACTATATGAATAAACAGAACTTCCATCTTTGAATAGTTATTATAGACGTCTTGCAGATGTTTCTTATTTCTTAGTTATAAGAAGATACTAAAATCACAAACTCTTTTTAAAAGAAAAATACGGTTTCTTAAGATCATAAAATTGAGGGAACAGAGAGATACCTTACCACCATGGATACTCATGGTGGTAGGGCACAACGTCTGAATTTTCACTAGTACGAATAAGAAAAAGACTAACAATGTTAAACACAAGTTATTTCCATTTTGATACTATTTAATTAGTGTAAATCAAAATCCAAGATTAGAAAATGAAACCAAATTACTCTTTCTTGTAAATGAAGTTGGGGGTGTCAAAAATCTTTCTTCAGGCCGGTTTCAAGGCAGTGAGAGATGTTTGGGAAAAATGGAACATCCGTGGCCTTGTCATCTTCAGTCTTGTCCTTCAGACAATCCTTGTTCTTCTCTCACCAAATCGAAAACGAACACCGAGGAGACTTTTCCGACTTCTCATCTGGTCGTCTTACCTTTTAGCCAACTGGGCAGCTGACTATGCCGTGGGGCAGATATCAGATAGCTCAGGAGACAAACCTGAACCCAACGAGTCCCCCAAGACCAACGAGCTCTTAGCGTTCTGGGCAACCTTCCTTCTCTTGCACCTTGGTGGTCCTGACACAATCACCGCCCTTGCTCTGGAGGATAATGAGCTCTGGCTCAGGAATTTGTTCGGTCTTATTTGCCAATTCATTGCTACACTCTACGTGTTCTTGTTATCCATACCCAACAGACTCTTGGTACCGACATCTCTTATTCTTGTGGCTGGAGTCATCAAGTATGCTGAGAGGATACAAGCAATGCGTGGAGCTAGTCTCAAAAGGTTCAAGGATTCAATGCTTGGGGAACCCGAACCTGGAATCGACTACGCGAGGTTCATGGAGGAATACAAAATTAGGAAGATTTCAAAAGAGCGTAGCCAGTTGGTTAGGGTGGAGGAGCCAGAGCCAGAGGAAGAGCAAGAACCAGTGAGGCCAGAGGTTATGAGCCATCTCCAGGTTGTTCAATATGCTTACAAGTACTTCAATGTCTACAAAGGTCTTGTGGTAGATTTCATCTATAGCTCTCAGAAGTGGAGAGAAAGCAAGCAATTTTTCCAATCATTGTCAGGGGAAGAGGCTTTGAGGATTCTAGAGGTAGAGCTCAGCTTCATGTATGGAACTTTGTTCACCAAAACTGACATCCTGCACACCTGGATCGGAGCTGCTTTCCGCTGTATAGCCTTAGGTTGTCTATTTGCATCTCTCTACATGTTCAAAACATCGAGGAAAGATGGATACGTTGGTTTTGATGTTGCCCTTACTTATGCTTTGATCTTTGGTGGAATAGCACTTGATCTCATTTCAATCCTCATATTCTGTCTATCCGACTGGACATTTGCTAGATTAAGGAAGCCTAAGGAGGAGGAGGTGGAGAAGAAAGATAGCTGGTTCGAGAGATTTCTCAATTGGCTCCTTGGTTTCAGGGAGCTCAAGTGGAAGCAGTGCGCGTGTCACGACCGCTGCCACATGGTGCTTGATAGACACTTTATATTTCGCAGATGGTCTGAGTGCATATATGCATACAACCTGATTGACTCTTCCCTGAGTATAAAACCAAAGAGAATCCACCACACCAAAAGTTACATACACCATTTCTTTGACACCATTGTTCCAAGATTGAACATATATGACACCGTCGTCGGAGTAATAGAATTAACTTCCACCGTCTTGAGTGACGTCCGCAAGAAGATGAACCTATACATCATTTCTCTCTTCATCACGGATCCGGTGAAATATTACGCTCTTTATCCTGTCAAGCTTTTTCTTAGATTCTGGTTTGGAATTCCTTTGATCAACTATCTCTTGGAATTCTTCGGCATCCTAGATCAGGTAAATGAAATAGTATTCACATCCCATACACGCCTCACCAAAGAGCTTGGGAATTTATATTTGAAGAGGTTAAGCATAAATCCCACTTGGTTATTGGCTTGGAAAATGCCAGCCATATATATTCAGCTAGAGGTGACTGGATGTTGCTCGATATGCAAATCGAGGGTTATTACGAGACATTGCTGCCGTATGTTACTCAAGTGGATTACGATCAGAGCATTCTGGTGTGGCACATTGCCACTGAGCTCTTACACCAAACAGAAGCAGAAAGAAATGTCAGATACAAAGAGTTGAGCAAAACACTTTCAGATTACATGATGTACCTCTTAATCGCGCAGCCATCTCTGATGTCAACAGTTGCAGGAATTGATAAGGTAAGATTCAGAGAGGCAATAGCAGAAGCTAAAAACCTTCAAGAAGCTAAAAAGCTGTTTCAGAGAACACATGTTGAGGAATCAAGAGAAGCATGTAAAGAAATCCTGGCTTCCTATAAGGAAATAAACGAGAACGCACAAGTGTATAGAAGCAAGTCAGTGCTGTTCCAAGCGAGCATGCTTGCAAATGAGCTTCGACGGATACAAATTCAAGAAGACGATGTTGAGATGTGGCAAGTAGTGAGTAAAGTGTGGGTGGAGATGCTTTGCTATGGAGCAACTCATTGTGACTCTAAACAACATGCAGCACAACTCAACAAAGGTGGTGAATTGATCAACTTTGTTTGGCTTCTGATGGCTCATTTCGGACTAGGAGAGCAGTTTCGTACCCCCAAGGAAGATTCAAGAACCAGACTCATTCTGGACACAACCACCACCTCTTGTCTTGTGTAATAGATTGTTTCCTGCTCTCTTTTGTCTGCAACATATTTTGCAATTGTTGAATAATGATCCAGTATCTATAACTTATCTCAATTCCTCTAATTTCTAATTTGCTCAGTGTAACCTAAAACACACTTCATGCTCCATTTTCAAACCAGAGAATCCAAAATAGCTTCTGCTAACTTTCAACCATAGAATCCGAAATAGCTAACCTTTCATGCTTTTAACCAGAGAATCCGAATTAGCTTCAAACATCCGAATAAATCCAGAAATTGTCGTAAGGGATTAGACCGATCGTGTTCTTCTTGTAAGCAGAAAAAACATAGAGCTGCTACTGATATCTTCGCTTTCATCTGAAAAAATCGTGTGTACCATTTTCTTGATCTTCTGGAATTGAGGAAATGGTGATCCACCAGCAAAAGTTTAGGGTTAAGTCGCCGGTCGCCGGTCGCCGGAAATCAGACATCGAACGCCGGTGAGTTTGCACTCAAAAGGACTAAACACAACACAGATACTAAAATCGATTATATACGGTTCTGCCGTAATATTTGGTTTTCGTAAACCGGATCGAAATGTACCGGTTATGTATGGCCGTTCCGGTTTTTTAATTATCCAAAGCGTAAAACCGGCGACGAGTGGCTCTTAGTGTTGGTCCGACAAAATCTAGAGAAGCGTGTTTTGCTGATTTGGTAAAATCGAATTAAGGTGAGAAAACAAAGGAGGAGAGATCGAACAAGGAATCAATTAATGGTAAACCTTAACATGTTTTGTTCTTTGTTTTTTGTTCTGTTTCTTGGGTTTATCTGGAAGCTTTCATTAGTTTGCGACTAAGTAAACTGGAATTGGTTACGGATCCTGACAAGTTTGGATTTTTAGATGAGAAAAAGAGGAGCTTTATTGTTTTTAACTGGTGTTAGTGTTGAATATCTATTGGGTTTTTAGCTTATCGATTTCAAATGTGCATTTGGATTTGTGTTGATTTTTGATTCATCATTTTCAGGTCTTGATGATCATTAAAGGTATATTTAGGAGATATGAGAAGTGGAATCCTGTACATCCTACTTATGGAGCATTTTGGGGAATGGGAATTGGGATTGGTTGCGGCGTTGGATGGGGACCAGGTTTTGGACCCGAGGTCATTGGCTATGTCGGTGCTGGCTGCGGCGTTGGTTTCAGTGTTGGTATAACACTTGCTGGTCTCGGCATTGGTCTCCCGACAAATCTACTTCTTGCTGCTCCTTATAACAGTATATACTCTCCCTCTCTCTCTCTCTCTCTCTCTCTCTCTACACAACTTGAATGCACTTGGTCATGTAGTTTAGAAGAAATCTTTTCTTTGTCTTCTCAACTTTGTTTTGGTTGATGTTGTATCTTCAGCTGTAGAAGCAACTAGGAAAGGCGCGTTTGAGTTGTTTGGTAAAAATCTCTCGATCGATGGTTGGAGCAATTTTATGCCTCAAATTGCGGGGTTGCAGAGACAAGTAAAAGAGACGTGCTCTGGTTTTAACAAGAAACCACTATCAAATAATGGCATTGATCTTAGAAGTTTACCTTTGTTCATTTCACATGACTGTGGAAGATTTGGGAGTCATCTTCTCCATTTACGCAAAGGTACAATTAGTATTTCGCTATATCCATGTTCAAAGCTCTTCTTTATCTGTTTTCTTGTCATTGATAAAGTTTTCTTGTCTTAATATTTCATTTTCTATAATCATAGCTTAGAGTCTGGGCATCGTTCTTGCCTCTATCTTACATATAACTAAAAGTGATCATTATATTATGTGTAGAGAACAGTTTAATTTCTCATTTTTCTTTGCATGTTCAGAGGAAAAGAATCATGGAGATTCATCAGATATGTAATGCCATCCACCACGAGAATCTCAAGCATCTAAGACACTATGAACCAAACCTGAAGCGTTCTGTCTGAGTCGATGTTACAGTTACAGAGATACATCTAAAAGGGTTTGGGATTTCACAGTAGCATTCATAAACAGTTTAGTTTAGTTAACGTGATTCACATAACAAAAAGACCAAAAGTGTAGTTAGTGTTACACCACAGGTTTATGCTTTGCCCTTAATCAAATCATAGCTTCTCTCTTTTTTTATTCTTTTTTTTTGTGTTTCTCTCTTCCTTTTTTGCCATTTGCTTTATTCCTTACTTCTGGGGATAAACAATTTACTATGTATACATATATATATATATATATGTGTCACTTCAAAGTGAGAGCTGCATTCTTTGAAATCCATAAATCCCTCCCATTTTAGTTTTTTGATTTCCTCAGAAACACGAGACGAGCTTATGGATAAAGCTGATGACAAGTCTTTATCTGAGATTTCGTCAGAAGCTTGAGTTACTCAAGTTCTCTTTCAATAAAAGATATGCCAAAGAACAACAGAGTGAATCTTCCACTAGTCCTTCCTTGTCTAATCATAGAGACCCGTCCACAAATGGTGATTCATCAGCTCCTGGCAACAGCAGCAGCGTCAGTAAAAGAGTGCGGCCTAAGTCGAACTGTGTAGAGACATTCTCGGAGCTTCCGAAGCAAACCATTCATGGTTTTGTAAACGAGGCCTTGTTCTTGAAGAATTTCTTGCTGAAGAAAAAGGAATCGAAAGCGTTCAGGACTCTAGCGGTTGTCGGGAAATTCGGAGTTGGAAAAACTACATTGTGCCAGTTTGTGTTCAACGACCCATACGTGAAACAAGTTTATCTCCCGAGGCTATGGGTGTCTATGTACAACAGTGAAGAAAACGGAGATTCCAAGGTAGCTGTTCTGAAGAGAATCGTGAGATCACTTGGAGTTGAAGATGAGATGTTTGCTCACATCAAACAAGACGCCAAAGAAGAGAAGAGAAGCGAAGATGAAGCTAAAGAGGAGGAGCTCTCTAGACTATTAGATCTTCTTAACTCGAATCTGATTGCGAAGAAGTATCTGATCGTGTTGGACGATGTTTGGGAAGACAACGAATGGAATCAAAGGCTCGATGATGAGAAGAATCAAGACGGAAAACCTCATCTTTCGCGCGGGTTTCCTAAAGAGTTTGGTGGGAGAGTGATTGTGACAACCAGAGACGACAGATTGGCGAAGAACATAGTCGGAGAAGAAGAGAATCTGCTGCGTTTGTATCCGAGAACCGATGCTGAGAGCGTGTGGAAGATCTACAGCGAAGCGGTAAAAGAAGAAATGGGAAAGGAAGTGAATCCAAAGTATCCAGGGAGATTCAGACAAGAGCTTATGGATAAGTCTTATGGAATTCCTTTGGCTGCTCTAATGCTGGCAAAGACTAAAATGGATGAAACTAAGTCAAGCTTGTAATTTGTTAAAACAATGAATCTCTAATCTAATTAGAGAACATTTGAAGATTACTATTAAAATTTGTATTTGTTATTCAAGAAATTGTTGTATGAGAGTGTAAACCTCTTGGCATTTGAAAATAAAGAATAATAAAGAGTCTCAATACAAATTTCAGTGAAAAAATGTATTTTCAGTTAGTGGATGAGTAATGATCTAACATTCACATATGTATGTGATCATACAATTATTTGGTTTTATGGCTGATTGGAAGAACTTATAACAAAATTGATATAACCACTACATACATATATTGTTACCGTCGATAAAAATATCGTAAAACACCATAAAAGCAATTTTAGTTATTAAAATTTCAAATACTTTCATTAAAATCCAGTATATACCAAGTCATTTGAAATCACTTTCAGTGTAGTTTCATTAGTTAATTATTAGAAACAACATTCAAAATATACGATAAATATTTTTGTATCCACACACATGAATCCTATCAAAATTTAAATCTTAAAAGTTTTAACACATAAAATTGACGTTAAATCATTGACCCATTACTTTTCCTACACCTAAATTTTGTGATTTTATTGGTAAATTTAGATTATAAAACACAAGATGTATAGTATTTCTGCTAATTGTAAAAAAAAAAAAAATACTTCACTTTTGAAGAAAGTAATGAATCAGTGGATATTAATTTCCTTTCACATTAAGAGAAGTTGCAGATTCTCTCCAATATTTTTAAGTTAAACATCTGATACTCTTACTTTTCTAAATGTGTATCAGATTTACATGATCACCAAACACAAGTAGGAGAATAAATGTGTTTAGCATGTAACTTTTTTTAGTCAAGTAAAAGAAAAACTTTGCTTGTGTAGTAAACAATTCCAAAAGCTAATGTTCCCAATAAAATTGCAAGTAATGTATAATTGTTACTCTGAAATAGTAAAAATTGGAAGAATCAAAGAATTATACTTGGCTTTTTTGTTTTATAAAATTAGAATAGCTTGCCATGCAAGTTATTTAAGATGGAATTGTATAAATACATGAACCAATGAACTAAATATAACAAAACAAAAACAAAGAAAACAAAAATCAGTGGAGAAAACTAATCTGATCAGTCATTCTAAACACACTTCAGGTTCTTCTCATTTTTCTCTATTTTAATTTATTTAAGTTTAAATTGCTGGAATTCAATTAACTTATTATTTTTAAAAAGTGTTTTTTTGTTTAACTCTATTCTTATTTGGTATTTGTTATATATTGTGTGGTGATCTCTGAATGCCTATCTAAACAAAATGATTCAAATTGAACTGATCAAACTCATAAATAAGTTAGTTTTATCAAAATAAGGTTACTTTCTGTAACCTAGGGTTCTAAATCTCATTTTATTTTTCAAGAAATGGACAAGCAAGAGAAGAGAGAAGAGAGTATCAAGAAGATAATAGCATCATTTGGACAAGATGGTGTCGATTCAAGAACTGTACTCGTTGGTGAAGCTGGTATAGGCAAGACATGGCTTGCAAAACAAGTCAGCGAACGTGTAACCCAAGGAACATCTTCTTCTTACAATGTCTTCTGGTTAAATTTGAACAGAAAGATTGGAGACGAGAAGTCGCTTTACGAGAATCTAGCAGCTCAATTTTCGTTATTTCAAGAATACGAAGAAGGTGAAAAAGAAGACACTGAGAAAGATGATTCACTTGAGAGCTTGCAGAAGAATATAACAGAAAAGGTCATCAAGACAAAGAAGAATCTTCTCTTGATTTTGGATGATGAAGGAAAAATGACAACCGAAAAACATGTAATGGAAGTCCTAAACCTAAAAGGGTTTCTTAAGCAACACTCAACAACTCTAAAGACTCTAGTCATAAAAAGAGATGAAAAAGAGGACGAAGAATCAACGACAACAATCAAAGTCAGTCCGCTTACAGAAGAAGACTCATTGGACTTACTCCGCGATTCAGAGAAGTTACTCGAGTCCTATACCGTTGAAGATTGGCCGGTTGTACTGGAGAGCCTTTGCAAAAACAGAGAGATAAAAGAACCTAATTTGATGTCTTGCATTGTGACCAAGAGCAAGGGCTTACCAGCTGCAATTGTTGTCTTAACCAAGACACTAAACAGCATCAAGTCCAAGTCGCTGTCTGCGAAACAGAAAAACATCTTCAAAGAACTAATCCTATCTTCCGAGTCATTAGAAGCAGCCGCTGCTTCCAAGAACGCTTTAGATCGCAGCTGCTACAATCCCGTCTTGCATTTAAGCTACGAGCTGTTAAAGCTCGATGAGACGGTCAAAAGTCCGTTCATTGCTTGCTTTTGGCATGTCCTTGACTTCTACAAGTACTCTGGATGCGCTTACTATCGTGACCTGATCGTGCATTGGATGCTTGAAGGGTATTTTGATCCAGTTAAGTCGGTTGAGAAAGCTTACCACGAAGGACATGCAATTTTAATGGAGTTTATGAGCAGAGGAATCTTGAAGATTCAAGAAGACAACATGGTGGTTCCAGAGGTGTCTATGAGCAATCTATTAGATCTTGAAGATTGTGGATTCTTTGGAAGATCTTGTCTTGTATTAAACAGAGTATACGGTGGAGACAAGACAAAAGGGCTTGGGAGAATCATCTTGATCGATGATATGATCCAGACAATTCAATCTAAGAAGGAGAAGATCAAGACGATTATCGTTAGCGGAAATCGTCTGCGTAGGGAGGCTCATGGGAAGTTCTTTGAGCAAAAAGAGATGCAAGATCTTGAAGTTGTTGTCCTCTTTGATCCAGCGTTTCAAGATCTAGTTTCCTCTTTATCTAAACTAAAGAAACTCCGAGTACTCGTGATCAGAGACTGCGATCTAATCGAAAACATTGATGAGCTCGCGGTTCTTCAAGGCCTACATGTTCTTGAAGTCTCTGGTGCAAGTTCTCTAACTAGCATTCCTGACGATTTCTTCAAGAACATGAGTAAGCTTCAAAGTCTTAACCTCTCGGGACTACCAATCAAATCATCGCCTTCCACAATCGAAAATCTAAGCGAGCTCCGCTGTTTCATCCTAAGAGACTGCTCTGAGCTACAAGATTTACCTAATTTCAATGTGGCAACAAAAGAACTAGATTTATTGTTCGAGAGAATCAGTCAGAAAAAAAAACGGAGATTTATTGTTTTGCTGGTGACACTGTTGAATATTAGCTTATCCATTCCAATGTGCATTTGGATTTTTTTTCTTTTCTTTTTGTTAGTTTGGTGGGTATTCAAGATCATTTAGTGGGTCAATGTTTATATATCTTGTGTATCAATTTTTTTCCGTAATTTTTCAGGTCTTGATGATCATTAAAGGTATATTTAGGAGATATGAGAAGTGGAATCCTGTACATCCTACTTATGGAGCATTTTGGGGAATGGGAATTGGGATTGGTTGCGGCGTCGGTTGGGGACCAGGTTTTGGTCCCGAGGTCATTGGCTATGTCGGTGCTGGCTGCGGCGTTGGTTTCAGTGTTGGTATAACACTTGCTGGTCTCGGCATTGGTCTCCCGACAAATCTACTTCTTGCTGCTCCTTATAACAGTATATACTCTTTCTCTCTCTCTCTCCCTCAGAGACACACATTTCTTCATATATGTGTATTCTCAATACCAAGTTAATTCGTATTTCTGAACTTTATTAGTCCGGAATTTACGCAACTCGAATGTACTTGGTCATGTAGTTTAGAAAGAAATCTTTTCTTTGTCTTCTGAACTTTGTTTTTGTTGATGTTGTGTATCTTCAGCTGTAGAAGCAACTAGGAAGGGCGCGTTTGAGTTGTTTGGTAAAAATCTCTCGATCGATGGTTGGAGCAATTTTATGCCTCAAATTGCGGGGTTGCAGAGACAAGTCAAAGAGATGTGCTCTGGTTTTAACAAGAAACCTCTATCAAATAATGGCATTGATCTTAGAATTTTGCCTTTGCTCATTTCACATGACTGTGGAAGATTTGGGAGTCATCTTCTCCATTTACGCAAAGGTACAATTAGTATTTCGCTATATCCATGTTCAAAGCTCTTCTTTATCTGTTTTTCTTGTCATTGATAAAGTTTTCTTGTCTTAATATTTCATTTTCTATAATCATAGCTTAGAGTCTGAGCATCGTTCTTGCCTCTATCTTACAGTTTAAATTCTCATTTTTCTTTGTATGTTCAGAGGACAAGAATCATTGAGATTCATCAGATATGTAATGCCATCCACCACGAGAAGCTCAAGCATCTAAGACACTATGAACCAAACCTGAAGCGTTCTGTCTGAGTCGATGTTACAGTTACAGAGATACATCTAAAAGGTTTGAGATTTCACAGTAGCATTCATAAACAGTTTAGTTTAGTTAAAACGTGATTCACATAACAAAAAGACCAAAAGTGTAGTTAGTGTTACACTACAGGTTTATGCTTTGCCCTTAATCAAATCATATCTTTTCACTTTTTGTGTTTCTCTCTTCTTTTTTGCTTTATTCCTTACTTCTGGGGATAAACAATTTACTTTGTATACATATATATATGTGTCACTTCAAAGTGAGATCTGCAGACTTTGAAACCCATAAAACCCTCCCATTTTAGTTTTCTTTCTTTCTCAGAAACGCGAGACGAGCTTATGGATAAAGCTGATGACAAGTCTTTAGATGAGATTCTTCTGAAGCTCAAGTCACTCAAGTCATCTTTCAATAAAAGATATGAAAAAGAACAACAGAGTGAATCTTCCACTAGTCCTTCCTTGTCTAATCATAGAGACCTGTCCACAAATGGTGATTCATCAGCTCCTCGTAACAGCAGCAGCGTCAGTAAAAGAGTGCGGCCTAAGTCGAACTGTGTAGAGACATTCTCTGAGCTTCCGAAGCAAACCATTCATGGTTTTGTAAACGAGGCCTTGTTCTTGAAGAATTTCTTGATAGATAAGGAAACTTATTAGTTAAGGAAACATGTATATTTCTCATTCATTGTCGAACGTTGTACTCTGTGTATATATTCACAATCAATCAATAGAGGAAGGGCATCGATTGTGCTCAACGCCATTCAACATGGTATCAGAGCCTTCTTCCTAGACCTAATTTTTTTTTAGCCGTTTTTTTTTTTTTTTTTTTTTTTTTACTTCACGTTTTCCCCCTTCTCATCTCCTCTGTTTCTCTTGTAACAAATACAAATCTCTCCTAAAAACCCTCAGTTTCAGTGTACCTTGCTATATCAATTCATGGCTACTGCAGCCACTACACCAACGACCAATGATCGACTCAGTCTCACCCAAATCCGTGCACACATCCCTATCATCTTAGACATGAACAAGATGAATTACGATGTATGGCGCACCTTGTTCGAGACCCACTGCTTCAGCTTTGCAGTCACAGGTCACCTTGATGGCTCATCCAATCCCACCGGACCCACCGATACCAACTGGTATCAAGTCGATGGCACCATCAAAATGTGGATCTATGGTACCATCTCCGAATCGCTGCTCAATTCCGTCCTCAAAACCCAGTGCACTGCTCGGGAATTGTGGCTCACTCTTGAAAATCTGTTCCGGGACAATAAAGAGGCTCGAGCCATTCAACTCGAGAATGAACTCCGAAACCTCCAAATCGGAGATCTCTCGGTGACAGACTATTGCCAGAAGCTGAAATCAATCTCCGACATGCTCACCAACGTTAACTCACCAATCACAGAACGCTCTCTCGTCATGCATATGCTCAACGGCCTCAGCTCCAAGTTCGATAATATTATCAATGTTATCAAGCATCGTACACCTCCATGCTCGTTTGGTGATGCAAGGTCTATGCTTAAAAACGAGGAAGATCGTCTTAAGACCAAGAGGCAAACTGAATCTGCTCACGTCGACAGTGCATCCTCGCCTCAACTTCTCATGGCAACAACACCGCAATCGAGTCATCTTCAACCCGATTTCACCAACCCGCGCCACTACAACAACAATAACAGAGGAAACAAAAATAACAGAGGCAACAATCGCGGTCGAGGTCGGGGCCGTAACAACTACAACCAGAATTGGAATCCTCGATCACAATGGCCCCCACAACAACCTTTTTGGCCACATAACAACTACAACTGGCCACCACAACCACCGCGCCAGCAATCAACATATGCTCATCGTTATCCACCGCAACAAGCTGGTTTACTAGGCTCTTCACCGCATCCACCTGGCGGCGCCGCGTATCTCACCCATACCTCTCCTTCACCTCACGTTCACTACCAGCAACAAGAGCTCATCCCAACAGCTCTTGCCAGTGCATTCAACACCATGACATTGCAAGATCCTGCTGATTTTGGATGGTATATGGATAGCGGCGCCACTGCCCATCTCTCCTCTCAATATGGTAACATCTCTCTCTCTCCAATCTCACCTAAATCACTTCCTTTAGTCACTGTTGGTAATGGTTCTTCCCTACCCGTCACGGCAACGGGCAAAACTTCTTTCCCTACTTCTACTCGTCTTTTACATCTTCAAAACGTTTTAATTTGTCCTGGCATTTTAAAGAATTTAATTTCCGTTCGCCAATTTACAAAAGATAATTCTTGCTCTATCGAATTTGATCCTTTTGGCTTTCTTGTCAAGGATTTTCAAACTCGGACGCCTCTGCTCCGATGTGATAGTATCGGACCTCTTTACTCCATCACGCCACCATCCTCACCATGTCCTCATGCTCTCACTTCTATCACTTCTCCAGCTTCGATTTGGCACCGCCGTCTCGGCCACCCCGGGAACGCAATGCTCAAGTCTTTAATTTCTTCTGGTTTTTTAAAGTCTTCTAAACCAATGTCATTTCCCTTATGTCACGAATGTCAACTCGGGAAACACACTAGGCAATCATTTTCTTCTTCGACTTCAAATGTTTCTTCTCTTTTCGATATCGTTCATTCTGATATTTGGACATCTCCGGTCACAAGCGTTAGTGGTATTCGATACTATGTTATATTTTTGGATCAATTTAGTCATTTTTTATGGGTTTATCCTCTTCGTCAAAAGAGTGAAGTTTTCAACAAATTTTTACATTTTTTCAACTTCGTTCAAACCCAATTTCACAAAACAATCAAAGCTTTTCAATGCGACAATGGCGGTGAATATACAAGTCGTGATTTTCAAAACTTTCTTTCCTCTCATGGTATTCAATCTCGCTTCTCTTGCCCTCATACCTCTCAACAAAATGGGCGTGCCGAACGAACTCTTCGTCCTCTTAATAACATGATTCGTGCCATGCTTTTCCAAGCTCATATGCCGATGACTCATTGGGTCGAAGCGCTTCACATGGCAACCCACCTTTTCAACATTCTTCCCTCTAGTGCTATCAATAATGAAATACCTTATTCTCGTCTCTTTCGAAAACCAGTTTCCTACGATCATCTCCGGATCTTCGGATGTCTTTGTTATCCAAACCTCCTACCCACTTCTCTCCATAAACTAGCTCCACGCTCCACAAAATGTGTTTTTCTCGGTTATCCCACAAACCATAGAGGATATCGATGCCTTGATCTCCAAACAAACAAAATAATCATCTCTCGGCATGTAATCTTTGATGAAGGTTCATTTCCTTTTTACAAACCAGATGCAACAACCCCACAACATTCATCGGACACACCTATCTCCTCCTATCCCATCATTCAAGCTCTCCAACCTTCTGCATCAATCGTTCCACCACAAACGCCCTCTAATAATCCCACTGATTTTGTCCTCCAACCTCGCCTTCCCACCTCGGAGCTCAATACCTCTAGGATTCAAACTTCCGAAGCTCCTATCGCTCCCACAACTTCATCACTCTCACAATCTCAACCACCTGCACCGGAACAGCCTCTTATAAGCACACAAAATCAAAGTAATATTACCAAAAAGAAGAAAAATATTTCTCAACCACCTGCACCAGAACAGCCTCGCATAGGCACACGAAGTCAAAGTGGTATTACCAAAAAGAAGAAAATTATTTCTCTTCATACTGACGTCATTTCTCCCCTTCCTTTAACTCATGCTCAAGCCGCAAAGGATCCTAATTGGAATCCGGCTATGCATGAAGAATATGGTTCTATCATTGATCGTGGCACGTGGACCATAGTTCCACGGCCTCCTAACGTTAACGTTGTGCGTTCTATGTGGACTTTTCGACATAAATTTGATGCAGGTGGTCGTCTATCACGCTACAAGGCTCGGCTCGTTGCTAATGGAAAATCTCAAGAAATTGGAATAGACTGCGATGAAACATTTAGCCCGGTTGTCAAGCCAACAACAATACGCACCGTTCTTCACCTCGCGCTCTCACGTCAATGGCCCCTTCGCCAATTAGATGTAAAAAATGCCTTTCTCTATGGAGACCTAGACGAAACGGTGTACATGCATCAACCTCCGGGATTCGTTGACCCAACTCGGCCAAACGATGTTTGCTTACTCCACAAATCTCTCTATGGACTAAAACAAGCTCCACGCGCGTGGAATCAACGGTTTGCTCAATTCGCCACCAAAATTGGTTTTAAACAAAGCAAAGCCGATGCATCTCTCTTCGTCCTAAGTAAAGGGACTGACCTTGCTTACTTACTCATCTATGTTGACGACATCGGTCTCACCGCATCGAACGAAACTCTCTTACGGTCGATCATAACATCTCTAAACTCTGAATTTTCAATGACTGATTTAGGCGAACTTCACTATTTTCTTGGCATTGCCGTTAACAGGAACAAAGAAGGCCTATTTTTACATCAACAAAATTATGCCGCAGACATAATCCATCGAGCTGGAATGACAGGTTGCAATCCGTCCTCTACACCAGTCGATACCGGCACCAAACTCGCCGCAGACGCTGGACCACCAGTCGCCGATCCAACACTCTATCGCAGCCTTGCCGGAGCTTTACAATATCTCACATTCACACGTCCCGACATTGCATATGCGGTTCAGCAAATCTGCCTTTATATGCATGATCCGAGGGAGCCACATCTTCATGCTCTCAAAAGAATCATCCGCTACCTAAAAGGAACCATTACACACGGCTTACAACTACGACCAACCAACACCTCCAAGATCACAGCTTACACCGACGCAGATTGGGCAGGATGCGTAACAACACGCCGATCAACATCCGGATATTGCATGTTCCTTGGAGATAACCTCGTTTCATGGTCTTCTAAACGACAACAAACCGTTTCTAGATCGAGCGCCGAAGCTGAATATCGAGGCGTCGCAAACGCCGTAGCTGAAGCCACTTGGATTCGCAATCTCCTCCTTGAGCTTCGTTGTCCCATCATCTCTGCCACGATCGTTTATTGCGACAACGTTAGTGCTGTGTATCTCTCCACCAATCCGGTTCAACACCAAAGGACAAAACACGTTGAAATAGATCTTCATTTCGTTCGTGAACGCGTTGCAATTGGACAGGTCCGAGTTCTTCACGTCCCATCTGACCATCAATACGCAGACATTTTCACCAAAGGACTACCATCCACACTCTTCATCTCTTTTCGATCCAGTCTTAACGTTTGCCCCTCTACGCTCAGACTGCGGGGGAGTGATAGATAAGGAAACTTATTAGTTAAGGAAACATGTATATTTCTCATTCATTGTCGAACGTTGTACTCTGTGTATATATTCACAATCAATCAATAGAGGAAGGGCATCGATTGTGCTCAACGCCATTCAACATTTCTTGCTGAAGAAAAAGGAATCGAAGGATTTCAAGACTCTAGCGGTTGTCGGGAAATTCGGAGTTGGAAAAACTACATTGTGCCAGTATGTGTTCAACGACCCAGACGTGAAACAAGCTTATCTCCCGAGGCTATGGGTGTCTATGTACAACAGTGAAAATGACGAAGATCCCAAGGTGGCTGTCCTGAAGAGAATCGTGAGATCACTTGGAGTTGAAGATGAGATGTTTGCTCACATCAAACAAGATGCCATAGAACAGAAGAGAAGCGAAGATGAAGCTAGAGAAGAGGAGCTCTCTAGACTATTAGATCTTCTTAACTCGAATCTGATTGGGAAGAAGTATCTTATTGTGTTGGACGATGTTTGGGAACACAACGAATGGAATGAAAGGCTCGATGATGAGAAGAATCAAGACGGAAACCCGCATCTTTCGCGCGGGTTTCCTAAAGAGTTTGGTGGGAGAGTGATTGTGACAACCAGAGACCACAGATTGGCGAAGAACATAGTCGGAGAAGAAGAGAATCTGCTGCGTTTGTATCCTGAGAACCGATCCTGAGAGCGTGTTGAAGATCTACAGCGAAGCCGTAAAAGAAAAAACGGGAAAGGAAGTGAATCCGAAGTATCCAGGGAGATTCAAACAAGAGCTTATGGATAAGTCTTGTGGAATTCCTTTAGCTGCTCTAATGCTGGCAAAGAATAATAAGGATGTGAAAATTGATGAAACTAAGTCAAGCTTGTGATTTGTTAAAACAATGTTATCTATGCATTTACTCTCTAATCTAATTAGAGAACATTTGAAAATTACTATTTAAAAATTTGTATATGTTATTCAAGAAACAGTTGTGGTTGTAACATATGAGAGTGTAAACCTCTTGGCATTTGAAAATAAAGAATAATAAAGAGTCTCAATACAAATTTCAGTGAAATATGTATCAGTTAGTGGATGAGTAATGCTCTAACATTTACATATGTGATCATTTACAATTATATGGTTATGGGTGATTGGAATTACTTATAACAAAATTGATATAATCACTACATATATTGTTACGTCGATTAAAATATCGTAAAACACTATAAAAGCAATTTTAGTTATTAAAATTTCAAATACTTTCATTAAAATCCAGTATATACCAAGTCATTTGAAATCACTTTCAGTGTAGTTTCATACTTTCATTAGTTAATTATTAAAAACAACATTCAAAATATACTATAAATATTTTTGTATCCACACCCACACACATGAATCCTATCAAAATTTAAATCTTAAAAGTTTTAACACATAAAATTGACGTTAAATCATTGATCCATTACTTTTCCTACACCTAAAATTTGTGATTTTGTTGGTAAATTTAGATTATAAACACAAGATGTATAGTGTTTTTGCTAATTGTAAGAAAAAAAAAAAATACTTCACTTTTGAAGAAAGTAATGAATCAGTGGATTGAATATTAATTTCCTTTCACATTAAGAGAAGTTGCAGATTCTCTCCAATATTTTTAAGTTAAACATCTGATACTCCTACTTTTCTCAATGTGTATCACATTTACATGATCACCAAACACAAGTAGGGGATAAATGTGTTTAGCATGTAACTTTTTTGAGTCATGTAAAAGAAAAACTTTGCTTGTGTAGTAAACAATTCTAAAAGCTAATGTTCCCAATAAAATTGCAAGTAATGTATAATTGTTACTCTGAAATAGTAAAAATTGGAAGAATCAAAGAATTATACTTGGCGTTTTTGTTTTATAAAATCAGAATAGCTTGACATGCAAGTTATTTAAGATGGAGTTGTATAAATACATGAACCAATGATCTTAGGATAACAAAACAAAACAAAACAAAAATAAAGAAAACAAAAATCAGTGGAGAAAACCAATCTGATCAGTCATTCTAAACACACTTCAGGTTCTTCTCATTTTTCTCTATTTTAGTTTATTTGAAAGAAAAGTAGCATGGTTGTTAGTTTTAGAAATCTTTGGTGAACCCAGTTACGAATTTGTTGTTAATTGATCTGTATATGGGTTTAATTTGGTTATTCGTTTTCAATTTTGTTTTTGGGATTTTTGATCTTAAAAGCAAATTTTGTCATCAAAAAGGTTGTTGGTGAGCTTGAAGATGATTACCCTTGATGTGGTTGTTGTTCAGTATTTGAACAAAGCCGAAGCACTGATGTGGTCAAACACTTATGTTTAGATTTTTTGACCTATGTCATTTTACATATACTTTTAACATTTTATAAAGCTTGTATTTGGGTTTGCAGTACTTATTTTAAAAAAGAAATTATATTGTATGTCTACATTCGTAATAGGATTAACTTTATATATCTCACTTTTTCGCGCGATAGATAAATAAACAACCAATGCAATGATTTTTTTCTTTCAATAACAATATGTTTAAACAAACAATATCATTCGTTTTTTTTTAGTTAATGACATCATATAGTTTTTTTTTTGTCAAAATGATATTCTTTATTGTGGACATCTATATAATCTAGGGTGAATTATAATAAAACTTTTGGGAGAGAAACTTAGATAAATAACAGGGTAAAAAGAAAATTAGATATGTAGCAGAAAAAATTAAATAAAATATAAAATTACTCATATATGAATTTACAAAAATTTTAAATATTATAAGACTTGAGAATGAAAACGTACAAACCCAAAATGTCTGCTTCTTAAGATCTTCTATCATTTCTCTAAAGAAAGTACCAACACAAAAGTTTCAAAGAAAATAAGAAAAAGGACCAGCACAATAAGCAAGAGTAAACAAATGAACCAAGAGATACTTGTTTTTTATTTCTTTTACTTTGTTTCTTATGGCTCATGCATTTCTTCTTGTATGATATCCCTCCATTTCTTGTAGTTATACCTCATTGCTTTTTTTTCTCCCCATATGTTAGTAGGATGAAGACACACCATCTTATATTTATTCACTGTGAAGTTTTTAATGGATGTAAATGCAACATAGGTGTACGGTGTACATGTACGTAGTCAATTAAAATTAACATATTAGACCATCCTCAATGCTGACCCGAGAGTGTTCCAATGAAGTGTTCCAAAAAAAAAAATATTAAACTTTGGAACAGTGGTCCTAAAACATGGTCAAGTGTCTAATATTGGTATTATAATAATGTAAATATATCGGTTTGCTTTGATTGATTTGATTAAAATATTATTTTTGTTCTTCTATAAATAGAGCTCTAGCTCTTTGTAAACAATAATAGTAGTGATAAGAAGAGCAATAAAATATGGAGAGTTCTTCTCTCTACCTCTCGTTCTTCTCCCTCCCTCTAGTCTCTTCTCTATTTTTCTTTCTTCTTTAGTACTTCTTTATATATATATTAGAATAGGACCCGCGTTAATACGCGGGTGAATACAATAAAAATAAATGAAATAAAATTTTAATTTTAATTAGTTACCCGTTGAATTTTAAAATATTATTTAACGTATATTCTAACACCAATAGAAGTCACTTTATATCATAATTCTCATGTTTTAATCCATATCATGCAAATTCAAAAATATATATAATCATAATTTAAATCATATTCTTAATAACAAAAAAATATATATTTTAACTCATTATGAATATTTACGAATTTTGTGATAGAAATAAAAACAATTAAAATACTATATAGTTAAATCAGAAAAAATAAAACTTATGTTAGTTACCTCATAAAAACTGCAAATAATGTTGTTAACCATTACATAAGTACATGATTGATAATTATATTTTATTAATATCATCTTTTTATTTCTCATACAAGTTTATATTCGCCAAACTTTATACAGTATTAACTTTATAGTAAATATAATATTATTATTTTTTAACTTACATAATTTTCAATATATACACTTGGAGAGTAACAATGGCGTCATAAGTAAAAAAATTCAATTTTCTTTGTGATATTCTATAACTCTATTTAGATAAGATAAGTATTTTTATAGATTCTTTTTATTAATTTATTTTTGCATGGTTGTGTATATCTTTAAACTTTTACATTGAGGTTTCTATAACCTTTATAACTTTTTATTTCCAATTTATATACCTTTTTTTTATCATTCATTTTTTTAATTATATACTGTCATTTTTATTTTGTATGTATTATTTATTTCTTTTATGACTTATGTAATGTTTATATTTCATCTTAATTTTTGTTTCTTAATTATTATGGATAGTATTAGAAATTTTACTTTTTATTATTTGATTATCAACTTGACAACTACTTTCCATTTTAAATCTTATTTTTCTTAATTAATTTTAAGTTTTAACATATTAATTATCTGATCAATCTTATTATTAGATACATGTCGTGATCTCGTGAGTTATAATTTTGCTTACGTGTCATGCTTATATAAAAATGCATTTCGGTAAATACTTTTGATTTTAAATTTTATAACACCTATAATTTGACAAATATAATTAGATTCTAAATTATAACTCGCACAAATATGTAATATTTATTTTATTATTATATTATTTTATATTTTATTAAATCTTCGATTTATTATATTTATCTCATACTAAAATTATCTCAGATACGTTATTATATTAGCAAAATGAAACTTATAATACGACATCTCCTTCTGTCTTTAACTATTTCAATAATTTGAATTGGAAATAATGTATTTTGTAATATAATAAAATTAGAAATATTACCTATTTTAGTATGATGGCTTTTCCTTTTTGTTAATTAGTCCATAATCCTTGTTTAAGATATATTCCTTGTTTTAATTTTTAAAATTTTGTTATTATTGACACATGGCACAATCTAAATTAACAATTACATGTGTCGCGATCTGGTGAGTTACAATTTTGCTTACGTGTCAAGCTCTCATCGTGCGCATTCTCCTTTATATAATAAGATAATATGTAAACACATACACATATGATATACACACATATGTAAGTAATATCTCACCTTATTATTATTTAATTTACAACACGTTATCAGCACGATCGTCTCTTTATCCGGTCATATACCAAAAGGTAAAAACGGGTTATGTCCGTTTCAGACCAAAAAGGTGAGATTTTAATTTATGTGTTATTTCATTTAAATTTATATTTTATGTATTATTTACGGAGTGGTAGGTTATACCTCCTCCTTGATTTATAGTAAGCTAGGCTTACTAGTATTTATAAGAAAGACATATAATAGGCTATGTTTTTTGGGATTGATCATTATTATGGTAGGCGCTGCCTCCTTGATCAATTAAAATTTTTGTCTCCGTAATCTCATGGTAGGCTCTGCCTCCTTGATTATGTGGAAGACGATGCCTATTGATTTCTTTTTATTTCTTTACTGTTATTTATTTCTGCTTAATTATTTTATTTCAGTTAATTTAATTATTGCAAATTATATGGAAGGCTCTGCCTCCTGATATCTGTTTTTAATTATATTGTTTTATACTCATTTATTTATTATGTTTATAATTCAAAAGAAAATAAATTCTTATAAGAGAATTTATGATGCACGTGTCAATATAATATTGGACAGTGCAAATGCTCTGGAAGAGCATATCGCTGAGACATGCTTGTATTTAGTCGTACATACAAAGAATAAGGATGGTAAAAAATGTATAGTAAACCTGAAGTTTACTGAGTTGATATAGTAGTAAACCAGAAGTTTACTACGTGATTTATGAAAAATAATTTATGAGCAGTCATTGAAAATTTATGTGAAAACCAGAAGTTTTCATGTCACATGTCTTAAGCGAAACGAAAATAAAGCCATCATGAGAAATTCATAGATGAGTCACCATTGTTTTTATATATCAAAAGAGCTCATTGGATCTGGTGGTTGAGTTCTTTAATCTCCAGAATTATACCCTATGTAATTAATCCAAAAGTGAGATTTAGTTCAGATGAATGGGCCAGAAGTTCCATTATCTTAAAAAAGGTATAAAGAATCCCGTATTGATATTTTTAAAAGATCCGAGATGAAAATACATGATCTACGTTGGACATGTTGTTGATTCTAAAATGGGATTATAAAACGCATGATCCACGTTGGTTATGTTGTTGATCCTAAAATGGGATTCAGTACGAGATAATGAACTTGAAGAGTTATTATCTCGAGGGGGAGAATTAAAGAATCCCACGAGTAAGTTGATAACTTTGGTGAGCATATATCCCAAAGCTGATCACTTTTGAATGATTTTGCATCCTAAAGTTTATCACTTACTACATCCAGATATATAAAACATAAATAAGGTTATGTTCACATTCGAGATGAGCTTAATAATATGTAATTCAAGTCCAAGGGATTGCAAAGATATATTATGGTGAATTTTAATCTCTATGATTTGGCATAGAACATGCAGTCGTGCATGTAGTATATTAAGCCATCAAGTAGAGATGGGCTTACTACAAGATTTGCAAAAATGAGAAAATTTTCCATGGAAAAATGATTGAGTAGTTCGTATCCTTGAACAAAGATAATATGAACCTGAAGTTCAAAATTTTAAAGGATCGCTACTAAATTGCAAATCAATTAAAGAGCTGATGGATGAGATTTCAAGAAAAAAATTATCAGAGATCCTCATAAATATGAACTTAAAAGTTTAAAAGATAATTCATTTAAGAGAAAAGTGAAATCTCATATTGCAGCTGAAATGCTCCAATAAGAGTAGATGTCTCGGAAGGAGAATCTATTAAGTCTATAGCACGTAAAAGACGTGATAGACTACTTTGGTTCCAAAGAGAAAGAAAATCCTCGAAAAGAAAATGGAGCAAATGAAAGGAGGATTAAACTCCTGAGGAGTAAGAAGATCGTTGATATGGTTAATAATGAAATCAGGTACCTGAATGTTATGATTGTAAATGATAAATTATAAAGAGATCTCGACCACGTCATTACGATAAAATGGAACAAAAGATCAAATAAATGTCGACATAATACAAATGAGAAAGCGCGCTATGTGATTAATGAGGATCTTGAATTTCCACTCTAAGAGTGAGTGTAGAAAAATATTGGCCAATAAGTTAGAGAGGCAATCAAGTCTGTATTATACTCGTTTGACGAACGAGAAAGTTTTGGGACCAGAAGTCCAAACATTAAAAGGTTTGTCCAAGAGAATGAATGGACAAAATGACTTAGATTGCGCCTCAAAATTTACAAATAATCCTAGAGGGATTAATGATATCATTATTATGTTCCCGGGAACTCAAGGCGATTGAAACTCATGAAGAGTTATCGCAAGTAGTATAATAAAAATGTTTTGGAATTCAAGACCTTGGAAGGATAACAGTATCCTCATGTATTCCAAAATTAAACATCTAGTGAAATAGATGTTATATGAAGATCCTAAGAGGATTTAAATAAAGCTCACATCAAACTTTTTCTAAAGGAAAAGCTATTTGGTCTAGAAGTACCAAATTTTTACATGTTATGTGAGTAAGTTATAGTAATACTTCATCTACAAAAGATTTGGAAGTATACGACGTGCTTTCGTATAGTAAAAAGGAAAGCCAAAATATTTATTTAAGGAGACTTTGAATAACTCGTAAGTACAATCGAGCGTTTAGAAGATTGTACGTATAAGAAATTTGGGTCAGAAACCCAAAATAGAAATGATCTTTTATGTGAACGGGATGAACTGGAAGTTCAATGACCCGAAAAATTATACGAGTTTATTCACTAAGGCTATGTTCAGTGAATCTTACAAAAAGAGATGTCACAATTTGAGATCAAAGACGGAGATATATGTCTGAAAAATAGTGCGACAACGCACAAAATACTTTGGAATAAGAAGTATTTCTCCGATCTCAAATCAAGAGACTCCGCTAAAAGCGTGAGTACTATATATGATGATGCAAAGATCATCAGAAATTCTTGTAAAGTCATGTTTTAAATCCTAAGGGGGGTAAAGTTTAAGATAAATGATGATGCATTTATATTCTCCCAATTCATACAGAAATTTGTTGAGTTTCAGAAATATCCTGAAAAATGGATATAATAGCATCGCTGAGAGTATGAATTATTGGAATGCATCTCTGGTAAACGATGCATTTACAGGGGGAGAATTATAATGATTTGCGTGGCTGTACTCTTTTTTCCTTCTCATGGTTTTTGTCCCACTGGGTTTTTCCATGAAAAAGGTTTTTAACGAGGCAGCATAGAACACGCAAAAACTCCCAAAAGAGTGTAACAATTATACACGAAATGCATCTTGTTATTGTTTCATGGGAGAGTTATATGATGATAAGCATGGTTGTACTCTTTTTCCCTTCTCGTGGTTTTTTGTCCCACTGGGTTTTACCATGACAAGGTTTTTAACGAGACAACAAAAGAACACGCATAATTCTAAGAAGAATGGTATACGGAATATATATTTACGGAATACATCTTGTGAAGATGATGTTTCCAGGGGGAGAAATATAATGAGCAGTGTGACTGTACTCTTTTTCCCTTATCATGGTTTTGTCCCATTGGGTTTTCCATGACGAGGTTTTTAACGAGACAGCAAAGAACACACTCAAGATAGACATCTAAAGGGAATGTTATAATCTCAGTGATAAAGGTTTATCACTATTCCAGACGTCTCATCATACATTGATAAGATCATGATGAGATCCTGACGACAGGAAGATGATCAAGATGAATCAATTTACGAAGCCTATGAAGACACAAGACTCATTTGAGGGGGAGTTTCCATCATCTATAGAATTTATGAAGAGAAGATCATCTACATTATTTCCAGGGCGAAAACTGCACTCTATTCCCGTTTCATGGATTTTTCCATGAAAACGTTTTTAACGAGGCAGTATAAAAATGTCCAAACGTAAATAGATATTTAAGGGGGAGTATTATAATAATGTAAATATCTATACGTTTAAGTCGGTTTGCTTTGATTGATTTGATTAAAATATTATTTTTGTTCTTCTATAAATAGAGCTCTAGCTCTTTGTAAACAATAATAGTAGTGATAAGAAGAGCCATAAAATATGGAGAGTTCTTCTCTCTACCTCTCGTTCTTCTCCCTCCCTCTAGTCTCTTCTCTATTTTTCTTTCTTCTTTAGTACTTCTTTATATATATATAATATGTAAACACATACACATATGATATACACACATATGTAAGTAATATCTCACCTTATTATTATTTAATTTACAACAATTGGATCTTTTTTTCAGAGATAGGAACAGTTGTTCCTAAAATAAAATAATTAAAAACATTTTAGACCCCCCTGTTTTTTGTTTCCATTGTGGTTGCCCTTAGTGTCAAAAAAAAATTCAACCAACCCCCACATCAACATATAATGCACACAAGGGGACCAATCTTGATTCAATTTTTTTCCTTACACTATAATAATAAGAGTGAGGAAAAAGCTAAACTTTTGAATGCTTGAACCTTAATGAATTCCTCTCGATACAGAATGTCCAAGTCCTTTGGAGTTTGGATACGTGATCAATATAACATGCCTGCCATACAAGTATGGATCCATCATGTGCAAAAGCAATGAGAAGGGATTGAAAAATGAAACAACCAAAAAATCGAATAAAAAAATGAACAAACATGGAAGTTTACCAATGCATAGTTGTGAAAGTCATGGGTGTGAAACTGTGAATCAAAAGCAACATCGTTTTTTTGGATTATGTCGATGTGAGTGAACAATGCTCCACAATGAAGCCATCACTGAGATTAATTATTAACCAAGCGGTCATTAAGTTGGTCAGTGTGGAAGCTTATGTGGTGATTACGAAAATTATCACCTTTAGTTACATATGTATCTAATGATTTACATAAGTACGTGTATGTATATAATTCTACGAATGTTTACGCATAACAGATTTGTGTATTGGAAGAGTTTAAATCAAAGAAAGGTTAACGGACATGTGAAGGAAATCTCATCCATCGAACCAGAGATAAGAGATGTACGACTGTAGGGTGGCTTCTCACTCGTTGGCAATTTGCTTAAGCTCATCGAGAGAAGTAAAAGACAAAGGGTTGTTTCCGTAAAAAGTCGAGCTAAATACATTGGAGGAAGCAATGTGACATGTTTACTTATTTTTTTTCTTTCAAATCCTACTTGAAATACAGGGTTTTTCCTCTATTTGTAATATTTGGTTCAGTTAAGAACGGCAATCACTACTTCGTGGAGGAAGATACCTCTATCAAACTTATGAGTTATGACTCCATTATGAATCACAAATTGGCCAAAGAAGGTCGATTTATGAATTATCCGCAACTAATTGATCAAAGCAATATATATCCAATGTGTTACCTACTCTTCAAGTATTTAGGAAAATAGTTTTCAATAAACTTAAGAACTTTGAAGGCTATTTTTACTAAAAACTAAAGACTCTACTATATTTATGCCACTACAAGAAATTTGACTATTAATAGCATAATCAGATAGCGTTTATGATGTTTATGCTATCTTTGATTAACAAGGAGTTAAAGATAGCGTTTGGTAAGACAGAAACGCTATCTATAGTTTGAGAGGGAAAAAAAATAAAACACGCGGCCAAATTTTTACTTGGGCGGAATTGACCAAAAGGCTATAGCGGGAAGAAGAAGCTAATCTCCTTGATTAAATAAGGAAGACATTTTTTTTTTTTGTAGGAAAAAGAAATTCCGATGGATTCCTCTCAGATTCCATGAAAGCTCCAAAAAGCTGATTCGTTGAGGAAAATTTTCTCAGATTCGGATCCGTGGTAAAAGCCAGCCACGTGTTTCCGATCCGTTCTTAAAATCCGATTCGATTCTTTCTCCAGAGCTCTGTGAATACTAGGATTCGCTTCCCTGCAACAGATCCTTGATGTGGAAAAGCATTTGAAGCTTCGAATGTGTGCTCTAAGATTCATACTTTCGTCTGCGAAATCCGAGGAAGTAGAACTTTGCGACAAACAATATGAACAAGCGCAAGTAGCCAAAGAAGATGAGAAAAATCGAGAAGAAGACGAAGACGAATTGCGAAATCTGTTGCTTATAGATATTGGAGATCTTCCTCTTTGTCCTCCTTCATCTTTGTCCTCCTTCAGCTACACAAATCAATTTTGTATCTTACTTCATCACAGGTTCTCTCATATTTCATTACTTTCTATACTCTTGCAGATTTGTAAATAAATCCCTTTTACAAATTATGATCAATATATCTCTTGTCACACCAATGGATATGTCAAAGTTTGTTCATTTGTGCTAAATATGTCTTTTGAAATAATGAAACTTGTTATTTCTTACTTGTGTGTGTTTTGTTTGTGTAATTGGATTTGCTCCTACACAGGTTGCTTGTAAGGACGAAGATGGAATCACTTACTTGATTTTAATGTCGGTCAGTTGGATCGTAGTGTAAGAGAATGGTACAGATTCTTCAAAGAAGACATGATAAGATCAGAGACTTGTTTGTGTTGGGCAAGAATCAAGAAAAAAGATAACATTGGTGGAAGAGTAACGAGAGAGGACACGCTTCTAGAGGAAAGAAGGAGAAGTAATTGAGCACAGAAAAAAAACCCATGTCTGGTTTATACAACAACTCCTGTTACTTCTCTCCTGCTCGAGCTGCTTCTCCTCAGATTAGAAGCACTCGTGAGATCGACAGGTTTCTCCTAACCTCTGATTTCTCACCTCTCTCTCTCTTCTTCCTTTTTATTTTGGGTTCTTACAGGAAAACCGATCTGTTTTTTTTTTTTTTTGACTTCTTGCTTCGAACAGCTCTCAGTACTTGTCGGAGCTTCTCGCCGAACATCAGAAGCTTACGCCTTTTATGCAGGTCTTACCGATATGTAGCCGCTTGTTGAATCAAGGTTCTTCTTTTCCTTCCTTTTAATCACTCATCTTCTTGATTTTGATTCTTATTCTGATTCTGATTCGGATCGAAGTTTACTTTGTTTCAGTTTTTCACCCACTTAAGTATACAATTTGCCCTTTTTAGCTTTATCTTTTTTTGTTTCATTAGATTGGGATGACTTAAGTTATAGATTTTTTTTTACCAAATGTTCAAATCAGTTAATCTTGTAAGTTCAGAGAGTGAGATCAAGTTAAATTTGACAGTGTCTGACTCCAACCTTCTTGTTCTTCAGAAGCTCAAAAAGGTTTTCCTACAAAAGAAAGATAAAGAAGAATATAAGAACATCAAAACTCTTCCAATCACTGCTTCAGACATTCTTCCAAGAAAATTCTTGTTCTCATATTTGTTAAGAACCAGAGTGGTCAATTACACCAGTTGTTCTCGGACTTGGAAACTCAGGTGTTTAAAGCAAGAAGACGCTTGGATCGTTACAGCGACAAAATTTAGCATAGAGGAAATACTCTATGAAGAATTTGCAAGCCAGATTGAAATGTGGAGATGAATAAATGATTTTGTTATGTTTGCAATCAAGTTTGATCGTTCTGAATTTTTTATAATTCAGTAATTATAAGATAATTTTTTTCCTTGTCTATCACTCTCTACATACGTTTTGCCATTCAAAATTAATAAAAAAAGAAATACAATATTCATACACAAGCAATAATTAAAAGAAACAAATTGTAAAAGTCATGATCATTCACGTAAATTTGAGGGCATATATGATTTGAAGTTTAGGGTATAATGATTTGGGGTTTAGGGTATAATGATATAGGATGTAGGGTATGAAATATAATTTTTTGTGTTATTAACAATAAAATATAATAAATTTTTATATATTGATGAGTTCTTGATTTAGAGTATATAATTTTAAATTTTTTTTAAAATATAACCATTTTCTAAACCCTAAACCCTAAACCCTAAACACAACCCCTACACTTCTAACCCTTAATCACAAACACTAAAGTTTAATTGAAAATTACCCTTTTTCAGAAAAATGTTATTTATTTATATATAAATTAACAAACAAATTCACAACAGATAATTCAAAATACAAAGTACAAATTGAAAAAGTCACAACTTTATTAAAAAAAAACATTTAGGGTTTAGGGTTTTAAATATATTATTTTAATTTTATTTAGGATTTAAGACATTGAAATATAGAGTTAATTAAGCGTAACAATGAGCAAATATAGATTGTTGTCTCATAAATATAATGCAACATAAAGAGACATCTTAATTTTTAATTTAGGGTTTAGGCATTGAACATATATAGGGTTTAGGGTTTAGGGCATTGAAGTATAGTGTTTAGGGCATTGAAGTATTGTGTTTAGGGTTTAGTAAACATATATACAAGAAAATTATTGTTTCATATGTAGAATACAAATTTGGAAAAGAAATGTTTTTCCAAAGATACATACTAACAATGATAAGTTTAGTAAGTACTTCATCTATAGTTTACATATGAATCACACAACTTTAGCTATATGATGTTTGTTTTTAAATTTTTTTTACAAAAACAAAGTTATAAAAATTTAACAAAAATTAAACGGTGATCATAAGCTCATTAGTATTAATTGTTTTTATTTAATAATTAATAAAATATTTAAAAATGTATTTATAAAGAGCATGATAATTAATAAAATAAGTCTCCATAAAATGAGAGCCAATGGGAAGAGATCACTAGGATCCTAAAGTGGCTTCATCACCGTTAGATCCTTCCTTGACTAGGTTTTACTAGCCCTCCGATTCTTCCTTCCTACGCTTTTGTTAATATTCACAACTCAATGACGTTTCATTGTTTCTCTTTCTCTCTGAGAACCTCTTCGTTTCTTCTTCTCCAAGATCTGCAAGAGAACCTCTCTCCCTTTCTTGATTCATAAAACTGGTAATTTTGCAGATCTGAACCTCTTCAATTCTCTACCTCTCTCCCTTTCTTCGTTATAAGGGTTTGGAGGCTGGTGACTATCGACTGCGATTCACGAACCAGAATCGCCGGAATCTAACCGTCAAAGATACTTCTTTGATCACGGCGACGCGAAGACCGACCAGATCCAAATTCGATCAGTCATAACCGTGTTCTCCGGCATCATCTTCCGATGCCGCTTCTCAGGATCTTCATCCTCGAAACATATGTATCTCTTGTCTCTGATTTGGACTCGACAAGCTTCGAGAGATTCACGATTCCTTAGCCTAATTGAAGGTTTCTTAGACAAGATTTTTTGCAAGTTGGCCGGAGTAAATGAATCTGACCGGAGAGAAGTCTAGATCTCATTTCCTTTCTCCAACGAAAGTTGGATTCATCACCTTTGAAATCCTTCTCGTTTGATTGAGGTTCTGAGGTAAGTGTTTCATACGCATCACTTTCAATCCTTCTCGTTTCCTTGTTGTGCTTTTGGATTTGCTTCTTCTTTATGTGTATCTCTGAGATTTGCTCTCTTGGTTGATAGATCGTTTTGAATATCTGATTTGTGGTTTAGCTTTTAATTGATTATTGACTGTTTTCTTACTCATTGAATCGATCGTGGTCTAGATTTTAATCGATTTGCTTTTTCAATTAATCATTTTTCAGACATATATGGTCTACTTCCTTTTTTATTTCTCTTTGTTCTGCTTTTCAAATTGAACTAGTTCTCAAACAAACAAACATGTCTCGTAGGAGTTCAATAACTTTTTGATAACAAACAAACATGTCTTCTTCTACTCAAGGTTGGAGAGAAAACGGGATAGGAGAAGCAAAAAAAGAGGAGCATCGACAGAGAATTAGCGGTGAGCTATTCTTACCTAGCAATGTTAACCATGTCTCTAATTGCATCCCTCTGTTCATTTGTTCTAAGGCTTCTCAACAAATTATTGTTGTTGTCGAAGTTATTTCTAGCACGGAAGGTATTCACATTGTGAACTCCTAGGAGTTGATGTGGGCATAATGATGGGGTTTCCACATCCTGGTCTTAACTCTCCTATTCCACTTGGAGCTAGCTTTGGTTTTCATATTGGTGGCTGGGGGAAACCACCAGTTGATGAGGCAAGAATTTTATCTGTATTCTTTTTTTAAATTACTTTTTCCATGCCATTTACTAACAATTTTTTGTTGCTTGTCATTGTTTCTGTTATATAGTTGGGGCGTCCATTGTATGGAGATATCTTTGGTGTCCAGCAACAAGATCAGCCTAACTATGAGGTAATCATTTTCACCTCTCTTTGTTGATACACTGTCAAGGTACTCAAGAAAGAGAAGTAGAAGGTGAATGTGTTAGGGGAACAAAAATGTTATACAAATGTATGTCTTGTGTTGTAGTTTAGGTGTGTTCCATGGTATGGAAAAAATGTTTTGTAAACTTTTAAGTTAATTTGAATCTAATTTTAATTTATAAATTTTCTGTTTATAGTAAATGCATTTAAATCTAAATTAATATTTACAGAAAATTAGGGTAAAAAAATAATAAAAATATGTTATTGAGCAACCAAAATTTATCACATTTACGGATTGCTATGTTTAATTTAAAGATGACATTTAACAATTGTTGTATTTAATATATAGATAACAATTATATAGTGCTATTATATATATAATTCATAACACAGAAAAACGCTATATTAAAAACATATACCATAGCATTTATGTAAAACGCTATCTTAAAAATATATAGAATAGCGTTTAATAAAAACGCTATATTAAAGAAATATACCGTAGCGTTTACCAAAAACGCTATCTAAAGTCCCAGACTTTTTATCGCGGTCGATGACATAGCGTTTATAATAACGCTATCGTAGCGTTTTTTGGCCGCAATTAATACCCGATTTTCTTGGAGTGATGTTTTTCTTTAATTATATCTTTTATCTTTGCTGAGACCTTTCGGTTTCATTTTTTGCATCTATTATAGTATAGATTACACATGAATTTAAATTAGAATCCTTTTTTTCTATGTAAGAGCAAAGTTCTTATATAGTTGTACGTTGAAGGGAAAAAATCCTATCCGTTTCTGTAAACATCTTCACAAACATTTAAAACCAAAATGTATAATGCAAAAAAACCTACAAGTTCAGTTTTGAAATGAAAACTATAGACAGAAAGCTAAACAAATTACCACCGAAACTGAAAAGAACTAAAACATTACCATTGGAGTTTTCTTGATTTATAGTGAGTGAAAATAAAAAAATATTGTCTATGTACCTGATTCCCCTTGAGGTATGCAAACGTACATAGACAATACTAAGCCAAAATCAAGAATTAATAAAGTGCAAAAGTGTTGTACGTACCAATCCTTTATTCGAAGATACGCATGTTGGGTACAATACTGCCACAATGTCGATGGTTGCCTGTAGAACTCTGCGAAGGAGAGTAAAGTTACATACTTGCATCATTGAACAATCTATTTTGTTCGATGTGATTACCGGGACGTTGTAAAAGGGACAAAGAATCAAACTTTTATTCCTGATAGATCTGATGCAAATTATGGTTCCATTGACCCTTTCAGCACCCGAAGCCGCCTATCTCTGATCAACTGACAGTTATGGAAGAAGCAATTAAAACAGACAATTATCAACGTGTAAGACATGGAACAGTGATTTGGCTACCATACCTACTGCAGAGTTAGTGAGGTCTCCAGTGCAAAACTGAACCGAAGAAGAGGGTATACAAAGATTTGACTTTGACCATGTACGATGTGGTTGGGAAACACTTGAGGAACAATAAGGTTAGGATCAAACAGACCCATTGGTGGAACCTGAAATCAGCGAAGGAAAGATTTAGCATAAGAGAGCATTAACAGAGTAATAACATGATTAATCAAATAAAACCAGGAATCCAAGTACCTCTAATATCGCAATATGACTGCTCAGCGATTGATCGCCTTTTCCAAAACGTATTTGGCGGAGGAAACTGAAATTGAGATTTAGATTATGATGGTAAGAACTAATCGCGAAGTGAGATTATAATGAACGATTGGGATTGGGACGATTAAGATTCCATGTACAAGCAAGCTTATTATATATGAAAATAAAGAGAGGTTTTAAATTTGTGAGGTGATGTGTCAAGAGCCTAAGGGTTTTTATATAGTAGATAGAAGATTGGTGTTTTTCAATCACATTTTTTTTAGACATCTGTTTGTTTTATTATATGAAACATCCAAATATTACAGAAGTTTACAAACCAGACAGCCCGAAAGATTACCGGGATACATAGCCCGAACAACTACCGGGAAACCAAAAAAGATACAACAAAAAACAATAAAACAATTTGAACAAGACTAAACCCCGAATGACAGAAATTCCAATCAACTCCGAGACCCAACTGCAACTTACAATAAACCACCTAGTAAAAATGGATTGCCAACCTCTGAACCTGAACTTTCAAACCCCAAGGAAGACAAGAACGCTGGAGCCGAAAGAGACCCGATAAATCACTACCTCCATGTTGAGTGATTACTGACTAGGGCCGACACAAACATAGATGACCACGACAAGGAAGACCACCAACTATTTGACGCGAACAAAATCCCAAGAACTCCGAACCTTCATTGCTGATACACAACCCAATATCGATGAGGGAAAGCTGTTGATACGTATCGCCACAAGAAGATTTATTCAGAAACACGGAGAAAGGACACTTCGCTGTTGGACGGGGAGAGTGAACCCCTAGAACATCTTCATCATCACCACTATGAAGTCAACCAGTTACCATAACAACTCCAATCCTTCTTCACCAAATAATAAACAAGGAGGAGAAAAGCAAATCCACATACCAACCCAGAGGGCAAGAGCTAAAAGGACAGACCAAATCCGGAGCTAAAAGGAGAAATTAATCGATCGACCACACCAAATCAAAATCTCCCACTCCAAACACGACTGAAACACAGAAAAAACCAAAGGAAACTAAAGATAACAACGACACAACCGACAAGGAAACTACACAAGACGAGCTCCACGATACACAAACTGGACCCACACAAGAGAGAGAACCCACAAGGGCTAAGATTTCGAAATCCGGCAAAACAGTCACGAAAAGGAATAGATCGATCGGAAAGCACAAAGAGTTCTTGTGAGTAGAAGGCCTGCATCATCCCGCTTGATAGATATACCAACACCTTCACCACAAGCCACCACCAAAACGCCTTGACCCACTCGCAACCTTCACCGTGACCACCCTCACCGAACCAAATCTCGATCCACAAGAGAAAAAGCTCTCTCCATGGCCAAAAATCGAAGCTAGAACGAAAAAGAAAGGGAAAATAGAGACATAGAGACCGGCACCGGTGCTAACAGAGCCACCGACACCGATCCGATCTGAAGTCTTCAAGGGAGTCGCAGAGAGAAGAGAGAGAAAAAAAAGAGAGTTTACTTCTTGGATCTTTTTCAATCACATTAGAATTTGTTTTTTGTTACTGTCTCATCAATTCATAAAATGTTCAAAGTCTTGTTCAAGTCCTCGGAAACATATCCTAGAGAGTTAGAGCATGATTATCCATGAGATTTGGTGGGTATCACTAAATATAAAATTATTAAAACACACACTCTCTCTTCTTTTTACTCAACTTTATACCTTCTCTTTCATCCTTTTACTCAATTTTTATTAATTTTATATTTAAACACACCCCAACTAAAATTTAAACTCACTCCAAAAGTATCAACCCATTGATACAAAGACAATCTCTCTCCAAAAGTATCAACCCTCTCCTCTTTTTACTCAAATTTTATTAATTTTATATTTCAATACACTCTATTATTTCAACCAAAAACACTCTCTTTTTTCCTTTTACTCAAATTTTAATAATTTTACTAGGTTACTCTCCCGCGTACACGCGGATAACTTATTTATAAATTTTTATTTTTAATTCTACATTTTGAAAAATTAAAAATATGCATTTGTTTTAGTTTTATTATAGACATTGTTGTTAACATTTTTTGTTAATAATATAATTTTTTTAAAGTTTAGTTCTACCATTTTATTTTTTATATACATATAATTTAAATCTTAAAATTATTGTTATTTAAAATTATTGTCACAAAAATATAAGATCTAAAATTAGAAAAAAATTTCCCGTGTGGGTACGCCGTTGAGACAAATAAATGCCCGGTTAACTGGAAGTTGTTTTGGGCATTTAAAGGCCCAGTTGTTACACTTGATAGCCCATTAGGGTTTCCCGTGTGTGTATATGTCTTAAAGATTCCCCTTTTTTTTTTTTTGATTTGAAACCCTAAAACCCAATCTTTACCTAATCGTCTAAAGATCTCTCATAGATTGCAGATTCGATTCGGCATGGGAAAAGGTCGGTCGATTGGATTTAAGCCTGTCAATTAATTACTCGAGTAGTGCTTGGGTTCTAACTCCGATTCGATTTTTTTAGGTGGTGAGAGGTTCCCGATGGTGCCTTCCAAGACGGCGGTGTGGTTGGACGTGGACACGTGTGAGTTTCCCGATGATTTAGTCCCTGGTCGTGTCCGCCTGATGATAGAATCGGCTTTGGCGAGGAAATTTCCTGCTTTTGCTTTTGGCGATCGAGAAGTCACCATCTTTGCCATTGGCAACCTATTGCGCATCCCACTTCGCCACACCAAAGCCCTCGCTGACTCTGGAATTTTGATGAGACACTCACACTTCGGTAAATCTTCATATCTATAAAAAAGTCAGATGTTAATTTATACTATACAGCAGCATTAGAGATACCTAATACAGCATTACCAACAGTAAACTCATAGTGATCCATTTATACACATAAATCTTTTTAGTCTTTTGTAAAATGCACTAAGGGGATCGGTGTAAAGTATTGAAGTCTGAATTTCGACCTGCTTGAATTGTTAGAAATTCTCAAGTATTCAAGTCTAAACTATTGAAATCTTTTGTATTATCGTCCAGATTTAAGAGACTTCAATACTGACTTGCAACTCTGGAGAGCTGATAATCCACCTCCGGCTGTGATTATGTTCATAACGCAAAACCCCAAAGCTGAGTCTCGTTTTCGCAATGTTTTGTCCCGTCGGATACCTGAAGAAAGACCGTACACTGTTCTGCCAGCCTATCCTGGCAATCCTTGGGGCTGGGATTCTTTACTAAAAGGTTAGCAATTGGAATAATAATTATATAACCACCAATTTAGTTTCTGAACCAGTTTGTTTTTTTTAATAGAGACTCCTATTGGCAACACACCACCTAGCCTGGCTGACACCACTCTGCCTCGTTGGCATTGCCGTCTATGCTGGTTCGATTGTGATAGCAGCAGTGATTTCGTCGATCATCTCTATGGAGATGATCATGATTCATACGTAATCATCTCCCGTGTCTCTCCTCTGCTAAGCATCTTTGATCGAATCATTACACTTTATCTTTTCTTTTTCTTTTTCTTTTTCTAACCAGTTGGCTGGATCTACTCACTTGCCTCCCAAGGATTTCACAATGTACCAAGATTTTTTGCGAGACAAAAGGAGAGTTCTGAGATATCTGAAAGACCTACTACAGTCTAGTGAGTTTCATTCCTCGAGGGAGCAGTCTGAGGTAAAGTCTTTTATATCCTTTATACTATCTCTAGGAGATTCTTACTGACTTTTGTTTATTCTTGTAGGACAACCACAAGCAAAGGTTGAAGCAGAAGAAGAAGGAGAACCACAAGCAAAGGTTGAAGCAGAAGAAGAAGGAGAATAAGAAGAAGAAGAAGAAGAAGAAGAAGGAGAAGAAGGAGAAAGAGTGTAAGTTAATGAGATTCTAGTTTTACTACTTACTGCTGGCTAAACTGTTGATACTGACTTTACTTTTGATGCTAAAACCTGTAGCTGCGCTGGTGGTTCCAAACATCGACAATCCTGTTCCCAATCCAGACTATGAAGCCTTTGATGCAAAATCTCTTCTATCCGTTTCTACACATGCACATGGGGTGTGTGAAAGAGAAGAACAAGTACCGAAGTTGAATGTTTGATGTTAATAATGCTATTCCACTCTACCTATGCTACGTGCTAATAATCTACTACTTTTATGTTTAAGACTTTTTGTATTTTCCCAGACTTTTCTGATTATTAGTGTTATATATATTTCTGGATGCCAAAAAAAAGTAATCTCTGTAATGGTTATCTGCTTGTTCATTTGATTCTTACCTTGTTATCTAAAAAAAGTTTATGAAACGGTGAATTTGATATTGGGATTTGCCTTGATTGTTAGTACTGAACTACTGATGGAAAAAAAACTCTGGCTCATTCCTTTTGTTAACCCATTTTCTCAAACGTTTCTAATTTAGTTAAAGAAGGTAACTGAAGCTGTAAAGCAAGCAGCTAGAGACTTAAGCCGAAAGGACAAGGTTTTATTAGCACTGCCACTGAGGTAGGAACGGACACAAGAAGAATTATCGAAGCAAGTTTATCAGTGTGGCCTGCTTCATATGCAACCATAGGAGCCAAATCCTTCAACTGTCTAGTCTCATTAAATCACACAGTAGTTGACAAGACTAATTAAAAACTTTATTGTTACTCTGAAACATGATCAAAGGCCGTTTAAAATGCTCGACATTGATGCATCAAAGTGGTTGGTGGAATTACGAGGCCAATTAGGTGATCCTAAAATCTTCATTAAAAAAGTTGTATAAAGCGACAAGTTACATTATGCTCTGCTGAATTGATTATGGTTATGAAGAGAATCCAAGAGGAATCCGGAAACCAAATTCTGACTTCATGGTTTTTTATATCTCACAACTTCTCTCCTTTTTCACTACTTGCAACACTTAGCAATGGTCTTAAATCTCTCAAATCTTTGTGTGTATTGTGTTTTTTGACTTGTGCAGAGATGTAGATTCGAACTAAACATATTAGATATAAGTTGGTATAAAAAATTCATAGGAGCTTTGAAGGCCATCCAAGGTAGAGAAATTTTCTCTAGATTAATCAAATTTTATTATAAGTTTCATTATATAACAATTTTTTTATTTTCATAAGCAAAATATTCACACGAAGTTGTTATTATACACGACAGATGTTGAGTAGAATTACTTAGGTTAAGATACTTGACCCACACGCTTCTCATGATACATAAAGACAACAAAAGGCTTATTGTATTCTTCAACCCCAAAGCTCTTTAAGAACACATCCTGCGTCTTCTTAAGGTAGAATCTGCACAGGACTGGACCTGCAACCTTCCTTACAACACGCATTGAAGTGGCAAAATCGTAAACGGCTTTGTAGAGTGCGAGGGCTTGTGGATAGAGTTCTGCAAGACTTTTCTTCAAACCCTGCAGCGCCGTAGAGAAGAAGAAACAGTTTTCAGAATGTGATTTTATCAAAGTTTCAGATTCTACTTTTGTTCTTTATTATTATTATTACCTGTTTGTACCTCTGATTAATTTCATCAGCTAATTATTCATCCTTATTGCCCCCATCGGTATTCAGCAACGTATTACCCGTCCATTTGGAATGTATTCAAACTTATGTACTGCTACCACCGAAGCTACTTGAAAGGTCAAGCAACGGATCACTTCAACTACGATAAAGCGTTTGGATATATTTAAGACTGAGCCAGTTCTCTTGGGCAAGTCCTTGAAAAAAGATTCTTGCATATGTATTATTCGCTTACCAGATTCTTGCTTTTGCCCTAAGGTTTCGACTACCATAATGACAAGCGTGAGTGGCAATCTGAGTCTTTTTCTACCTTGTTCATGTCAAGAGACAAATAAGAATAAAAGACACGTTACTTTGCTCATTGTAGGTCTGCTTGTTCTTTGGATAGTCTTGGGTCTGTGTTAGGAGGCGATCCAGGATGGGTCCAAGAGGGATAATGATACTTGGATCGTGGGCAACGGTCAGGAAGGGTTTAAGGATAAGGTCAGGGACACGTCACAGAGACTCCAGCTGGTGTAAGTGGTGGGATGAAACAGACCATGTGCGCAAGGATCTCTATAAATATCATTAGTCCGTTAGTCTTGTTTTCTATCAAGGGATTTGATCATTTTGTGAGTGAGAGAAAGGAGAGTAGAGGCTCCATGAATACCTCTTACTTTAGGTTTATCTTTTGTGTTTACATTTCTTTGAAGTTTGTTACTTTGTATTTGGGATTTGGTTTGGGAAACAAAAGAGAGTTATCATTGATTTGAGAGTTTGGGATAACAAATCATAACAGTCTGTTGTGGTATTATTCAAAGAAAAATGATACAGAGAGAGAGCTAACATGTTAACAAACTCTCAAGATTAAGGGAAGATATGGAGATTCCATACGATGAATCAAGATCCATAACCTTGATCTTATTTAAATGTTGCTTGATAGTTTTCATTTCCTTGTATCCAAGTGAAGGTACAACATGCAAAATAAAGAGTATTTTTAAGATTTAATAGTTTTTGCTGGATCTTGAAAATCCAAAGGAACACCAACACCTCTATCTATCCTATCAAGTTTTTGGCGACGCTATCAATCCTATGTTGTCAAAAGTAGCATATGAACACCCTAAGTGCATCCAGCGCAACAAATACAAAGAAATGTCCTAGCTCCTTTGGATTTTCACTTAAGACTTCAAGTCTCTTGATGATGCAATCAGACATGTGAGCATCTTCAATTCTCCTGAGCCCAATCATAAAACTTGGAGACTAACCTTCCCTGTCAAATCTTCTCCATCCATTAATACTAATAAATGACCATCTGATTTCATAAAACAGTGATTGCAACACTTGCAATGCAAGAATATTACATGGAGGCTGCAGCAGTTGTGTTCTTATTCACCGTAGCCGAATGGCTCGAAAGAAGAGATAGAGCTACAAGGTTTGTTAACTAAATTCTAATGATCATTGTATTAATAGTATTTTTAAGCTTATGTTAAATAAATTCTAATGATCATCAAACGTTCTTGAGCTTTGTGTATTCATCCTCAAGCCGCTTGTTCTTCAACCGTGCGCGGCGGTTCTGGAACCAGACGGCGACTTACGAGGGTCAAGTCCTAACTCCGAAGCAAGCCGGTCCGATTCAAGCTTATGCTCGTCTTCGAAGCTAATCTCCAACATTCTTACTTGCTCATCACTCAACTTCCTCTGCCTAAACCATCCGTGAAAAAGAAACATCAAAACTAAGGTTATATAACTAGTCACATAGTATAAAGTTGGAAAAAAAAATGTTGTCACATAGTCCAAGTCTTTTTTTTGCTAAATGAAAGTCCAAGTCTTTAACTTTTTTTTGCTAAATAAAAGTCCTATTACTATCATGCATGTATGAGAAAAAGACCAAATGTGTCCTTGAATGTTGACATTTTCCTAAATTCAGGGACTATTGACAAGTATTGGTTACTCTGTCTGAAGAATCCATCTGCATAATAGCCACTAGCCAGCCAGTGTGTATATTCTCGGTTTAATTAAACTGATCCGGTTAGGAAAAAAAAAAAAGTAACCAAACCGGTTAAAAAAACTACGTCGTTTCGTTTACAAAGAAGAAGGTTAAATAAAACAATTCAGGATTCTCGGGTTCAAAAGCTTCCTTCTCCGTTCCGGCGACTGAAATCTTTCTCACCGGCGAAATAAAATTTCTCAGCAATAGATGTTGAAGAAACGATGTTACGAAGCGAAGTCTTGAGTAAGAAAACCAGAGGAGGTCGAATCCAAGAGGTCTGTTTCAGTCTTCTCTCTATGCTTCTTCTTCTTCTTTCTTCCGACCGAGTTTTCAGTTTTGTTCCTTTTGTTGAAAACAGCAAGTAAGAGAGGTTTATCTAAGAGGTGACATATACTGTGGAGGTTTTTCCTGCAAGTTTTGTGATACTTGAGCTGCTCGTTTGTCTTCGACTAAGATTATTGTTGTGGATACAAACCAAGTAAATTTTCTATAAAGCTAAAGAAATTTTAAGCTTGTTTCTGGCTTTGTGGAGTTATTGATATGGGTGGTATTTTGTGTGTTGGTAGATTCATTTGTTGGAGAATCAGGCTATAGACAATGTTGTTGTTCTGTCTGTGGTGTTGGACGAAGTTGTTAAGAACAGGAACAAATCTGTTGACAATAGAATCAGAGCTCTCTGCGAAGCAATTCTATGTTTTTTCCAATCATGTTCACAAGTAAGACTGTTGCTCAAGCTTCGAGCTTTTAGTTTTAGATTAGAGAAATGTGAAATTCAACGATTAGGGATATGTTATTTAATTGGATTCTCACGCTGGTACTTACTGAGCTGTTAACTTTCCACAGGGATACTTATGTGCAGGCCATGGAGAGAGAGAGACTGCCAACGACCACAGCGATAGAGGTTCTATTTTTACTACATCTTCTTCATTTGCTAACCTCTTGTTACTTCCTTGATGATGTACATCAATTCATCAAAATATCCTACAGCTTTCCACTTTCATCTCCTGATATGCATTTAAATTTATCTCTGTGATTCAGCTATTCGTGTGGCGACGCTATGGTACCACACGCATCTAGGTGGTACATCTCAGGTGTTACTTGTAACACTACAAAAAAATGTCACTATTGTTACAATTTTTTTGGTCACAATGTATGAATATTTCGTCACAATTTTTTTATTGTGACAAAAATGATACGAATTCTAAAATGTCACAATAGAATGGTCACAAATCCATTTAAGTCTCAAAAACGTCACAAGATTTTGTGACGATTAACACCGGTAACAAATCGTCACTATTTGTGACGATATAAAACAATCACAGATCCGACACAATTCGTGACGGAAAATATTGTCACAAATATGTCATAACCTGTGACAAACAATAGTCACCATTTCGTCACAAGTTGTTACCATATTATAGTCATTATAGTTACAACTAAAATTATTTTAAAAATATAATTTATTTATTTTAAATAATTTTTAAAATTATTATTTTTATAACCACCCTAATTTTTGGGGAAAAAATCAATTATTTTATTAATAACAAATTTACTGTTTTAGTTTTATTATTTTATTTATTATATTATTATTTTAATATAACAAAAATCGTTTTCAATATCTATTCAAATCTTGCCAATATTTTTTAACAATATATTACTAACAAACTCGTTATTACAACACCAAAATCATTAATCAAAAACGCTTATTGACTTCTTTCAAGACTTTTACAAAAAAAAAATGAATAATAATATGAACTACGATCAAAGAACATTGTTCATCGTGAAAACTCAAACTCTTCTTCCATGCTTTGTCTCTTCCACTTGTAGAATAAAGATGGTAGATTGGTTCTTGATCATGAATCATTTGACTTATCATCGTACTTGAAGCCTCTTTTATTCTACAAAAAAAATTGAATTAAGTAAAACAACTAAATATTTTGGAGAATCTTTAGAAAAATTTGTTTGAGTAATAACCATTAGTAAATATTATAATAGAGAGTTAAAGTACCTTCACGCTATATTTCTCCAAATTGTGTAGCACACAAAGATTATTATCTTCATCTTCAAATTGATCTTGTATTACATCAACATTTGTGCATATCTTTTAAAAATATGAAAACGAAAGGAACAGAGAAAGAAGAAAAGAAAAAAAAAATCTCTTGAGGAAATCGAAAACAAAAACAGAGAGCAAGAAGAGAAGTTATGCTTTTGAAGGTTTTAGAATAAATGAAAGCTAAAACTTAAAAATTGTTAATAAAAACTGTTTTTGAAACGGTTCTCAAATAAATAAAACAAAAAAAAAAGATTTTTACCGTAAAAGAGGGATTGTGGGCATGGAAAGAGGATTGTGTGGGTGAGGGGAAAAAGTTGATTTGAGAAAAAAAAAAATATTTCGTTACTTTTTCAAAAAAAAAAATATTCGTTAATTTTTTCAGAATAAGTCAAACAAAATCACAAGTCTTTTAAAATAAATAAAAATAAATAATTTAATACAAGTCGCCATAATTAAAATATTTTGTTTTGTTTGTTATTTTATTTCCAAGTGTTGATTTGAAGGGTTTTATTCACATGCGTTTCCATTCCTAGTAGCTTTAAGAATTAGGATTATGTTAATAACTTGATATTAATTTTGTGTTTTTATTTGCAAACACACAAAATATAGGTGTTCTTTTCTGAATTAACATGTGTTTCCTTCTTTTCTATATAAAATCTAAACTATTACTATAACAAAGTAAAAAAAAAAATCAAATTTACTATGAAGCAAACTTAGTTTGAGTTCTTTATAAAAAAACAAAACTTAGTTTGAGCATAGTTAACCAGATTGTGAACCAATAAAACCGGTTTGCATTTTCTGTTATGATTTTTTATTATCTTATATGATTTGGGTCTTGTAATTTGTGATTGCGGATATTACATGTATATCCTAATTAAGTCAAATAGACATTAACAAAACTTAGTATATGCATCAATTATTAAATTGTTATAATTTTATATTTTAGTATCAGTTCTGTTAAAATATACTAGGCAAGACCCGCGCCCTGCGCGGGAATGAACTTCTCGAAAAAGTATACTGTTATAATTAACATGAGAGAAGACTGTGAGTCCTCATGCTTATACCAAAGATGATCCAAATATGTTATGTTTCGAAAGCATATTTTAGAGAATGATATTCGTGAAATCATATTTCAGAGGATGATACATTGGATAATAGAATAAATTCAGAACACCATTGAAAGAAAAATAAGCCTATTATGTTTTCATAGAAACCGGAGGTAAGACACCATAAAACTAAAGATTCTGAAAGATTTCTTTGAAAACAACATTTGTTGTATATGTAATCGCCTTTCCATCTTTGTCGGTGATAAGAATCTTTAAACCTTTTCTTGACTCCATGTTTGAAGATCATGGTTTGTTTGATATTTATAAAATGGATGAGAAGCGAAGAGGGGTAGAGTCCCTAGAAAAAATAGTAGGGTTGGAACTCTTTTCCTATTTATTAGATTAACAGAAGATACTTTTGAGGGAGTATCTCATTATTGTCTTCTTCTATGAAATGTTTTCTTTTTTATTCTTGTGTTAGTTTCCTTTTTCTTCCTTCTCTGCCCTGAAGTAGACGATAACCATAACCTCTTGTATTTCTCAATCGCCTTGAGAATTTTAAGGCATTGTTTTACATTTTTTTTATAACGTATGATGGATCAATTATAATGACACTCTTGTTTACAAATATAGTTTTCGCGCCTCCCTCTTCAAGAGTGTCAAATATTGTTTTTGCGCCTCCTTCTTCAAGAGTATCAAATAATGATTTTGCGTCTCCTTTTCTTCGTACTTCTTATCCTCCTACTCGTCCTTCTCCTCCTCCTCCTCGTACTTCTTCTTCTCATTCTCCTCCTTCTCCTCCTCCTTCTCCTTCTCCTTCTCCTTCTCCTTCCAAGGGATTAGGATTCCTAAAGATACTTTTGAGGAATTCTCTTCTACGAAGTGTTGCCTCATAATTTTTGTGTTTGTCTTTCCTTTCTTCCTATCTCTCTTGGTTTTTTGAGTATTTATTAGAAAATGACACATATCTTCATCTTTAGCTCGGTTAATACCTTTTACATGTCATTGTTGCCCGTATTTGTTTTAAGTATCCCTTCACCATCAATTTTTTTATTAGGGTTGCTAAAATTATACTTCCGAAAATAGATTATTAAAATCATTAAAATCCCCGTTCAAAAAATAATATACATACAATGAGACTATTTTTTGTTTGTGTTTTTTCTTTCATCAACTTTTTCTTAAGACATTATCAAGCTAGAAGAGTATTCATGGTGCTAGGGATTTGGATATGATAACTCCTTAAAGTCTGGGTTTAAGTCTTTTCCTAAATACTGTTTGCGTGAAGATATTTGTGAGGGAGTACCCTGCTATTGTTTTCTTCTATTAAATGTTATCTCCTTATTTTTATGTCGTTTTTTCTTCCATCTACCTCCCCCCAAGATCCTCTTCTTCTTTTTCACACCCTTTCTTATATATTTATAAAAGAAAGACATTTACCTTAGAGTCTTTAGCTTGTCCTTTATTGTATGTATAAAAATAAAAATGATGCGAAAAAAGGATATACACACAGTGAAACCATTTTTTTGGAAAAATATCAAACCATAAAATCGATTTTTTTTTTCAAAAATCTTAGCTTTTTAATAATTTATCAATTCCAAGACTACAAAGCATAAGTTCAAATCCACATACTCACAAAATTTGATACTTAAAGACAATAAACATTAAAAAATACCATTAAAAGTTTAATGTTCTTAAAATATCATTAAAAGATTTCAAATGAACAAAAGATATTAATAATTAGAGTCTAAAGTGAGAACCAAATAGTAGAAGCCCCCTTAACCTATGGATTGACAAATGATTCATTAATGCTTCTACACCAGCATGTATGAGATTCGTGTCTCAGAAAAAATAGATTTTATGATTTTTTTTGTTAGAATACAATGAACCTAAATCACGTGGTTTGAACCTTATTAGTCCACCATGTCTACTACATGGTTACTCATACTTGAATTCTTGTTTGAATGTGAAGTTCTATATCTAAGCATCCATTGCTTTAAAAAGGGTTGTAGCCTCAAATGTTTTGGATTATTAAAAGATTCACATTTATGTCGTCGTACCATCTTTTTCAAAGACCGAGGAAATCTATTGATTTTCTTTGTACTATCACTATGTTATTTTTTGTATTACTTGCACACACAAAACTATCACTTTAAAACATTTAAACATATCAAAAAAACTAAACATACATCTTTTGGGGATCTCAAAGACGAACCGAATATGTTCTGAACACGAAAGCTTGAAGTTTCTGGATATATATTTTTTTCAAATAACATGAAGCTTATCAGAGAGTTTCGCTATGTGATCTCATGCTGCTTGATCCTTCTCTTAAACTCCCAGAGTTTGCTCTCACTTTCTTCTATGTCGCTTACTTCGCACCTGTCTCCACCACCACGAATTTTTCTAATACAGTCTTTAGTATGTCTTTCTAAAACTACAAATTTCCTCTTTTGATTCTTGTTTCAGTCGCTAAATAACATCGAATCAAAAACTGTAACACTTAAACAATATAAAAAGCTCATCATTAATATAGAAAACAAAGACCTTGTAAAAGCCATGATGATACTAACTATACTCTTAAAAACCAATGCTCTTGGAATATATAATGTAGGATTCAGAGACCAAAGAAATATTTTATATATTAATTTGATTAGTAAGCAAATACAAAATCTCCCATAGAAACCAAACTCAACAATCCACTTCTCAAACTCTTCGTCGTCGACGAACCTCCTCCCCTCGTAATTTAAAAGAATGACAGACATTATTAGGTTATCAATTGTTAGTAAACCCCAACAATTTCACATCCATTATCGATCAACTACGGAGCAAGCCTGATTTCGTCTAAGAGAAGAAATGTTTTCGATGTTACCTTGAGGAAGAAATATACACCTGCGAGGCTGCGACTATACCCAAAATCTAATATATAGAAGAAAACATAGTTGCACCTAGGGTTTTTACTTAAAACCGACATTTAATGATGGGTCGAATTTAAAATCAAGCCCAAATCCAACTAATTATTATCATTAAACATAATATTTTATTTTTAAAAAATTGTCGATGGTAGTATAAATATGTCTATTTTATTAAGGGTACATTTGTAATCAACCACCCTCAAATTCATTCTGAGGCCGCCACATAGGATTTCGCACTTCATATATAATTATATAGATATCTTATGATAATGTTTATTCTATTGATTGACCATTATGGTGCGGGACAATAATATCTCAGGTGCTAATAGTTTAAAATTATAAATTGTGATTTTATATTCAACACAAAACTAATTATTTATTTTGAATAGCGAACAGATAATTTGATATACTATATATCTAACATTCAATAAATTATAATTGAACAAACCATACTAATCTATATTAAATATTATTTATGAAATCAGTATTGAACATTAAAAATATATATATATATATATATATAATTTATCGAGATGATAATAGACATATAATTATATAATCTATGGTAATGTTTCTTCTTCGTTATCAACACAATAAAAAACATGTCGGATAATTTTTAGAATTGGACTATTTTATCGAATCCAAGTTGTTTCCATTCCGAATGATGTGTTTTGAGATATTTGATTTGTTTCATATCGAACTTTGCCTTTTTCAAAAATTTATCGTGAGCGTTAATTGCCTTGCATGGGAAAAATAATTTTGATAACCTTAATATAGTTTTTTATTTATTATATTTAGAAATGAAACTTTCTAAATAATTTTATTTTATTTTAGCAAATTAATAGATACTAAATCCTAATATGTGAGCCTAAAACCCTCATAAATACATGTAAAATATTGAAAAAAAAATATATTTGAAACAAATTATGGGGTTACTAACTCTAATATGTTGGTCTTAACTCTGACAAATGCACGTAAAATTAAAAGAGAATAATTTTCATGTTGCTTGGATTGATTTCTTCTTCGAGTTCATCCTCTTCTCCATATTATTTTTTTGATTAATAATCTTCATCTTCTTTTCCTCATCTTCTTCATCTTATCACGTCTTTCTTTTTTCATCTCCATCTTCATTTCGAGATAATAAAGTAATAATCAAAATTACTTTCGAGAACACGCATTAATCATAAAAATTTGCAGCAAACACTTAATGACTCCATAACGTAATGAAAGAAGAATTAGTACTTGTTCAATATCACGAAGAACTAACCAATTAGAAACCACAAAATATACAAATATATGTGACAACTTTTCTTTACATTTTTCTGTAAAATCGTTGGCTTCTTTACATATTTTTTGTTGAACTAAAACGAAAACCAATTGGATCATTTATACAAACTCAAACAAAAGTACTAACAAAGATCGAACAATACATTATAGACATAGTTTCTGAATCATATAAAAGGAAAACTAATTAAATTATTTAGTTTCAACCTTTCAGTCTAAACTTACGTTTACAAAAATCAATAGAGAATCGTAGATTTCAATGTTAGATTGAAAACAAAAGGCGACGAGAAACCTAATAGGACAATTAAAAAGTAAGTTACATAGAGATGACATCTACTCCGAATCCTAAACAAAACAAAAAGGATAATCTGATAAATAACAAATATTGGAGTTTTCGTCTCTTAAGGCTTAACCCTTGATATAATGAACCTATAAAGCATATCGTTTTCTCGAACAATTTAGATCATCAACTCAAATCCTTTTCTTTATAAAACTCAAGCATCTACTTTGGCCTTCTTCACGCATCTTAGCCTTTAAAGTCTCTCTCATTATTAATATAACATTCCAAAAATGATTAATTTATGTCATCCCAATTAATCATTAAGAAAAAGGTTAATATGAGGGTTTCGGCTTATAGCGACTCACCAAGTATAGTTTTAGGAGTGAGAGGATTTGTTGATGACGACTCCCTCGAGGATAAGTTTTCCATCAACCCTAAGAAGAGGCAAATAAGGCGCAAGTGCATGATGTTATGTAGATGAGACTAACTTGAAAACGATGAAGAATCAAAGGAGACTAACCTGAACATCTAGACCTATGCACACAAAATTTAAAATTGTGCCCCCACTTCTATATCAAAAGTTTAATTAGTCGGAGTATTCATCTTCTGCCTGGTGAATCAATCACCTTCACCAAACTGTGAGTTCATAAGTCTCTCTCCCTTCTTCTTATCGAGTGCCCCATCAATAGCGTTTAAGGTAGTATATATCGCAAAACCACCATTGATCGTTCTGAATGGAGAAACCGTACGTGGCCGACCACACATAGAAGCCATATGACATCTTCATCCTCTTCTTTATCACGCTCTGCTTGACATCATAATCCGATTCATATTCATCATCATCACCATCATCTAAGTTTGCAAGATCGTCATCTCCATCTTCTTCTAGATCTAGATACGTTAAGCCTCAATTTCACTCAAATTTTTGTGTAAAAAAAGAAGAAGAAGAAGATGACAACATCAATCTAGATAGTAGCACTATGTAAATGTTAAAATACTATATAGAAAATAGTTAAATCAAATGCCACACTTCTTACCTCGACACACTCATCCTGCTGATTCCAAGTAATATGAAATTAGTCACAACTCATCAAATATATCAAACAAACGAAAAGAGGTTACTTGAGGCACATACCAAAGTTATACCATATTAATTGGTTAAACATATGAGGCTTCTCAATCTTCTTTTCACGTTATCATGGTTTGAATCCGGTCAATGTTATTTCCTCAGACGAACTCGTAAACTATTTGATCACAGTTTCTTTAGACTCCTATTCCTTGAGACACTCTTCTGCGGTATGACCATCTCTTACTTTTCCTTTTTTGAAATACATTTTCAGGTTATTCATTGCCATCATCCCGCATTGATCAAAGAGTTTATTTGTTACCTAACCATTAAAGAAAAAGAGAGTAGGATTAGATAACAAATTTCTTTCAAACAGAGGTAGAAATAACAAACTCTCATCTCAAAGAAAAGATGTAGAGATAATATGATTAGAGAATTACCTTGTTAAACACACGATTACACGTTGATATTAGATGAGAGCAAGAACTAAGCTTCCAAACATCGAAGGCAATCAAACCAATATCTACGAAACTATTCCAAAAACTAATAAACAAACTGAAACGAAACAAAAACATAGAAACAAAAATCTGAATATAATATCTTAGGTTTAGAGCAAGTCATATATCCTGACTTGCTTAGCTAAACTATTTGACTGAATAAACACAACTTAAATGCATCACCATAGTAACTTCGAGACACAATCACAAACTAAGTACCCGTAAAGAGTAAACAACCAAATAATTTTATTTTTTATGAAGAAAATATAATAGATCAAATAATGTAAAACAGAAAAACTGAAAAAATAAAAACTATAATACCTTCAAATTATGATACAATGATGAACCAATTTGAAAGAAAAAAAACAAACAACAACAAATTAATGGTTAGAAAAAGAAGAATACGATAACATTAGGGATGAATAGAAACACATTATGAAGAATATATGATAGATCGAATACTATAAACCGGAAAGCTGAATACCTAAATACCATAATATTGTTTAATTTATGATGCAGTGAACCTGCAAATAAGAAAAAAAAAACGAACAACAACATACAAATCATTAGAAAAAGTGTGAAAGACCCGTAGCTAATCACGCTTCTATGTAAATGGAGAAGATGACTAAATAAAAGCGTAAAGAATAAAAGCCAAAAGACGACAGAACACAACATAATAATACCAAACCTAAAATCTTTGAATAACACGAAAGTAAAATTATTACAAAGAGACAAAACACATCTATATATACGAAAATATTAGGGCTACACATACTGTATCTTATGATAATTACCAATAATTAAAATATAATATTTCCTTACTATGATAAGATAAATAATTAAATAGAAAATTACCTTATCAATTCAATTATATATATAAAAAAAAACTCATATCAAGATTAGTAGGCTTTATATCAATATATATGCATGGGCCTGAACAATTTAATTTTGAATAAAGCCCAAGCTACTCTTTTCAAACGAATCGTGAGCAATATTGTAATAAGTAGTCGATGGCAGGGAAGGTAATTATGGCGATTTTGGTAAGGATACCCCTGTAATCAACCACCTTCAAATTCATTCTGAGGGCGCCACGTAAGATTTCACACTTCATATATAATTAGATAGATATCCTCGACTGACATTATTAGGAATGAGTGGCATATCGAATCATGTACTTTAGTTTGCTTTCGAGATTTTAGTTTGCTTAACTTATTTTTATTAATTTTGAAAAGAATTATTTTTATAAAATCACTTAAGTAATTATTTATATGTTATTAAACTATTCTCTTATTTTACAAATGACTTTTTAATTCATGTGGTTTTTTTTTTAATTTTGTGTCAAAATAGTAACAAATATGTCACGTTTTATGACCAAGCGCAAAAGTCATAAAAACAGTGACTAATTGTGACGAAGTAGTCACAAAAGATTTGTAACTATAAGTGATGTAACGTTTAGTCACAAAATGGTATAATTTAGTTACTAGATTTAGTCATAAACTCGTCACATTCTTTGTGACTCAAAAGAAAATCGTAATTCTTTAGGGTGAGGATCCATATTTCAATAAGTTGATCAGGATATTGGCAACTAGGTGCATGACCCAAGTAATGCTTCATTGATGAATGAGTGATTAAGTTGCTTGTGATTTTCGCAGGATTTTGGCATATCTAACATTTTTTTATTTTTTATTACTCTGAACTTCTGTAGTGGGGATCTCACTCACTCCTCCCCTGTATACTCATTTTACATCCCCTATCCGAAGATATGCCACTACAAGAAAAATGGGGTTTTTCCAACCGAATTTCCGACGGAGCATATTCGGTCGGAAATTCTCGACGGAAATCCGACGGATTTCCGATCGTTTTCCGACCGGTCCAAAATCGGTCGGAAATTTCCGACGGAAACAATTCCGTCGCAATGCGGTTGCAATATCGGTAGGAAATCGGTGGGAAAATAAATCGGTGGGAAATCCGTCGGAAAATTCAGTCGGAAAACGGTGGGAAATTCAGTCCGTCGGAAATCGGTAGGAAAAATTGGAGCCATTTTTGACCGTTTGAAAATTTGAATTTCCGACCGAAATTTCGGTGGGAAATCCGTCGGAAATTTTTCAGATTATTTTTAAAAACAGATCACACCTTCTTCCTCCTCCTCTTTCACATACGAAATTTCTTTGTATAACACTTAAAAATGGCTCCTTCAAACCCCCCTCAATATTTTCGAGCGTGGATGGATAGACCTTCTCATGATCCAGAGACGGGTTTACTTACGGATGAGTTTGTCGATGGAGTTCAACAATTTATGAATCTTGCATTAAACCAACCGCAAACCATAGAAGCTCAAGGTAAAATGTCGTGCCCTTGTTCTAAATGTCGGAATTGTAAAAAGAAATTTGGGCGTTTTGTATTACAACACCTTTATAGAGACGGATTTATGCCGGGGTATAAGATATGGTATTTGCATGGTGAAGATGGTTCAATGGGGAATTATGCTAGTACTAGTGCGGATAGGATAGAGGAACCAATACCGGAAGTAGATGAAAATGTAGGTATGGAAGAAATGGTTAACGAAGCCTATCGGGAGAATATACCTTCGTTTTTTCAGGATGGATCCGAAGGACCAACTTTAGATGCCCAAAGGTACTTTGATACGGTAGATGCATCAACTGATCCGTTATATGCTGGTTGCAAAGAGGGTATTTCATCTTTATACTCTGCATACAGAATGATGAGTATAAAGACTGATTGGAATTTGTCAGAGGATTGTATGGATGCGATAGCTGATTAGCTGAATATATTATAATTCAAAACTTCTACCCTAAATTTTTATAATTCCGACCGAAAATTGTTATAATTGTTATAAAATATTATGAAATTGTTAAAATTGTTAAAATTGGTTAAAAAATTGTTATAATTCCAAATCCGTGGGAAAATGGTTAGGATTGTTTAAAAATTGTTAAAATTATTAAAATTGTTATAAAATTGTTATAATTGTTATTATATTTTTATAAATGTGCTAAAATTTTTATAATTGTTATAATTAAATTTTTATAATTCAAAATTGTTTTAATAAAATTGTTATATTAAATTCAGCATCTTCAGATATTTATTTAGAATTTCCGACCGATTTGCGACGGATTTAATTAAATCCGTCGCAAATCGGTCGGAAATTTGCCACCGATTAATCGGTCGGAAATTTAAATTTTCCCACCGATATATCCGTCGGAAATTTAATTTTTCCGACCGATACATCCGCCGCCGCCGTCGAACGCCGATCCACCGCCGCCGAGCCTCCTTCTCTTCTCCTCCACCGCCGCAACCTCTCCTTCTCTTCTCCTCCACCGCCGCAACCTCTCTTTCTTCTCTTCTCCTCCGGTCTCCTTCTCTTCTCCTCCACCGCCGTCGGCTCTCCTCCTCTCTCCACCGTCCACCGCCGCCGAGCCTTCCTCCTCCACCCACGCCGTCTCTTCCTCCTCCACCACCAATTCAAAACATGTAAGTAAAATTGTGAATTTTTAGGATTTAGGGGAAATTTGAGGGGAAATTGTGAATTTTTAGGATTTAGGGGAAAATTGTGAATTGAATTAGGATTTAGGGGAAATTATGAATTTTTAGAAAATTGTTAGGAAATTTTAGGGGAAATTATGAATTTTTAGAAAATTGTTAGAAAATTGTTAGGATTTAGGGGAAATTGTGAATTTTTAGAAAATTGTTAGGAAATTTTAGGATTTAGAAAAATTATGAAATGTGAATTTAAGGAAATTTTAGGATTTTTGGAATAATTGAAATATGAATTAGGATTTTTGGATTAGGATTTTTGGAATTATGAAATATGATTTGGGAATTAGGATTTGTTGGATTAGGATTTTTGGAATTATGAAATATGATTTGGGAATTACGATATTTGGATTAGGATTTTTGGAATTATGAAATATGATTTGGGAATTAGGATTTGTTGAATTAGGATTTTTGGATTTAGAAAAATTATGAAATGTGAATTTTAGGAAATTTTTGGATTTTTGGAATAATGGAAATGAGAATTAGGATTTGTTGGATTAGGATTTTTGGAATTATGAAATATGATTTGGGAATTAGGATTTGTTGGATTAGGATTTTTGGAATTATGCTTTTTGGAATTATGAAATATGGAATTATGAAATATGAAAAGGGAATTAGGAATTGTTGATTTAGAATTTTTGGAATGATGAAATATGAATTATTATTTGTGATTTAGGATTTTTGGATTGTGATTCTTGGAAATATGAAATATGATTTGGGAATTAGTATTTGTTGATTTAGGATGTTTTGAATTATGAAATATGAATTATGCAGGTCGATGCGAGATTTCCGAAGAATTATTAACCTCCCGCATCGTGCGAGCAGCGACAACACAAACCCCCCAGCCCCAAACCCCCCGAGCCCTTCTCATATTCCGGACAGTCAAAGCTCCAACCAACAACAACTTACGATCGAAGAGTTGTTGACTCAACCGGGCCGAGAGAACATTCCTAAGCTCGACCCAATGTGTCGAGGCAAATCGACTTGGTAAGAAAATTTAAATTTTGTAGTGAAAGTTAAAATTAATACTAACTTGGATTTTTTGACTAATACATTGTTTTCATGTTTTTAGGTTCAGTAAGAAAAATAAGATTTCAAAATCATTTTTGAAGATGATACGTGCACTCCTCAAACATCCTTATAAGACGTGGAACGCAATGCCTCACAGTGAGAAAGAGTTGTGGTTCCGAACTTTTACGGTATGTATTTAACTTCGTAAAAAATTCTATTATTTAAAATGCATTTTATAGTTACTAATAATTTTTGTTTTCAACAATGTAGCAAGATTTTGATTGGCATCCTAGCTTGACGGGACAAGTTAGGGATGCGTTCTACAAGATGGCGTCGGATAGTTACTCGGGACACATGAACGAGTGGAAGGAAAAATGGGAGACCGGGGATGACAAACCGCATAACTTGAACGAGGATGTTTGGCTGGGATTGCAGGCGTACTGGGCTGATCCGGCAACGAAAAAGCTTGCAAAGATTAACTCGGAAAACCGGAAGAAGAATCCTCGAGGTACTCACAACTCGGGGGCTACGAGTTTCTTAGCGCGTGAGGACGAGATGGTAAGTGTATTTGAAATTTCTATAAATTATTTTTGTTATCTTTCACATTTAAAATATTTATGAAACGTTTGCAGATTCAAGAATCTGCCGGTGTGGTTCCAGATTTAGTTGCTTTGATGAAACGGACACACACGAACAAAAAAACCGGGAAGATCGATTATCCGAACATTGCTGAAATCGTCGATAAGGTGGAGAAGAGAAAGGAAGAGCGGCTTACGCAAATGGCTCTCTCTCAAGGTTTGGATGGTTCTTCTTCTTCGAACCAGTGTGAGTTGTCCGTCGACGAAGTCAACGAAATGGTCCTCCAGGTATTGTTACATTTTAATTATATGTCGATCTTTTTTTTTTTTTAATTTTCTATATTGACGCATCTCATTTTCCGTAGGAAACTCCATTGCGCAAGGGTCGTCGTCCTGGATTAGGCAATGTAGCAACTAGGTTTGGGCCTAGTTCTTCTTCCGCGACCAATCCCGGACTGTATGACGAAGTAGCCGGTCTCAAAGAAGCACTTGAGCGGAAAGACGAAGAAGTTGAAGAACTGAAGCTTGAGAACGCCGCAACCAAAGAGAGCCTTGAAGCAATGAAGGCTTTCATGAGGAACAAATTTCCTGATTTTCATTTTTAGATTTTCTCATCGGTTTTAGTTTTGTTTTGTAATTTACGTTTAAAATACTTCTAGTAATTTCTGAATACTTTAAATTACTTCTACATAATTCTGAATATTTTCAATGTAATTTAATATTTTTATGTAAATTATTTCGTAATTTAAATTATTAATAGATTATATTTTTAAATAATAAATAATTTAATTTTTTTTAAAAATTACCAAATCCGTCGGAAAACGGTCGGAAATTTCCGACGGACACGGCGGTCGGAAATTTCCGACCGATACGCCGGTCGGAAATTTCCGACGGTTGCGGCGGTGGGAAATTTCCGACGGTTGAATCGGTGGGAAATTTCCGACGGTCGGCGGTGGGAAATTTCCGACGGTTGAGGCGGTGGGAAATTTCCGACGGTTGAGGCGGTGGGAAATTTCCGTCGGAAACATGTTTTTCCGACGGAATTCCGACCAATATGTCCGTCGGAAAAACCTCTTTTTTCTTGTAGTGTGCGGGTAAGTGAAAATTGCTTTGTCTTCTCTTTGTTTTCACTTGTAAGATGCTATAACCGTGCTTCTTTCCTGGTTCTAGAGATCTTTGTGCACAGGTTAATTGCCACTTCATTAGGAATATACAAGCTTCCAACCGTGTTCCAAGACAGACCTCAACTTACTAGTGTTGGTGATAGTAAGATTTCACTTACCCCCTATGGATTATTCATGGATTTATTCCTTTCCAGCATGTTGAATGTTAAGACAAAATTTAGAAACTTAAAGAGTTTTTTAGTCACTTCCTCATGTGGTTTGGAACTTAAGGTCTTGTTTATTTTCCTTTCGCTAATGCACCGAGTTCTTGTTTCAGATTTGAACTATCGGCATTCGGCATTCCTATGCCGCATAGGAATGCCTAGATGGCAAGTCGAGCTTCAGTAGAGCTGCACACTCTCATTTACTTCAGAAATCGGTATAGTTCGCCTTTTTTTCCTAAATCTTACTTTATTCTATAGGCATGGACTGGTAAAGACTTAAGAGAAAGTCACACGCGCTAATCTAACTGTCCAGATCAACTACTCATTTCCATCTCGAGAAAATCAAGACCGTCCAAATGATTTTTTTCCTTCTCTCTTCTTCTTAACTCGATGTTATGAAATGAGATTCTTAAAGGGTTTCTCAGTTGTGATTTGGTTGGGTTCTATACTTTCGATCACGCTAGGCATTTCTTGTCTTGCTGTAGTAGGATCCTTGGGTTAGATTACGAGTCGAATGGAGGGTACTTTGGAAGAACGGTGAGCATCAAGATTTTGCAAGTTGGAATCCATATGGGGCAGATTGAATCGATTAAGTCTTCGGAAGAAACCGCGGAGAAAGTGAAGGGGTTGAGAGAAAGGTTTGATGGAAATGTTGTGATGTTAGGTGTGGATGATTTGGATATGTTTAAAGGTATTAGCTTGAAGTTTTGGGCGATGGGTCAGCGCGCTTCGTGGGAAAGTAGTTCTCGTGCAGATTACTAATCATGCGAGGAGTTCAGGTAAAGATGTTCAAGATGTAGAGAAACAGATACATTTGATTTCTGATGAGACTAATGCTAAGTTTGGAACACCTGGTGGTTATAAGCCTATGGTGTTTATGAATGGATTTGTTAGTACTTTGGATAAAGTAGCTTATTACGCTATCTCGGAGTGTGTTGTGGTGAATGCTGTGAGAGATGGGATGAATTTGGTGCCTTACAAGTACACAGTGACCAGGGAAGGGAGTCCGGTTTTGGATGCGGCGTTAGGTGTCGGGCCTGATGATGTTAGGAAGAGTGTGATTATCTGTCTCTCAGTTCATCGGTTATATTCGTGTTACTCCGTGGAACTTTCCCGGCTCTGTAATGTCGCGATGAGCTCTGCCATTACAATGTCAGATAAAGAGAAAAACCTGCGACACCAAAGGCATCACAAGTGTATGAGCTCTCACGACGTGGCTTGCTGGGCGCGTGCGTAGTTACGACCAAGATCTTCAGAGAGCATGCAAAGAGCATTACCACAAGAGATTCTGGGGAGTTGGATTTGGTCTCGGGTTCAGAGTTGTTCATTAGATCCAAATTTCAGAAAAACTCGGTATAGTCCCTGCGTATAGTGGAACAAGCAGTAGGTTGATCTTATTGGACTATGATGGGACAATGGTGGATCAGTACTCTTTGGATAAAAGACCGAGTGATGATCTCATCTCACTTCTCAATCGCTTGTGTGACGACCCCAACAATCTAGTCTTCATTGTCAGTGGTCGTGGTAAGGATCCTCTCAGCAAATGGTTTGACTCTTGCTCAAATCTCGGAATCTCAGCTGAACATGGTTATTTCACAAGGTATTGTGAAACTAAACGCTTTCCTTTCGTCGTCTTTTCTCTCATTTGTGTACAGCTAATAACTTTGATTCCATTCGATTCTAAGCTGGTGATGAATGACTACACGGAAGCAACTGATGATGGATCATTCATGGAGGAGAAAGAGAGTGCAATGCTGTGGCTCCACCACGAGGCTGACCCTTCGTTTGGTTCTTGGCAAGCTAAGGAACTTCTCTTGATCATCTAGAAAGCGTGCTCACTAACGAGCATGTGGTTGTCAAGAGAGGACATCACATCGTGGAAGTTAAACCTCAGGTATATTTATAGGAACAAACTTGCATTTGATAGCAACGGTGAGGAACGGCAAAGGGAAGAGACCAGATTTGTTTGTTGTGCATTGGTAATGACCGGTCTGATGAAGACATGTTTGATAGCATAGTGAAGCATCAAGCTGTTTCCCCTATAGCTCTTGCAGAGATCTTTGCGTGCAAGATGCTTGAAAATGGTTGGCCTCAGCTTCTACATATGCTTTGTACCGAGTATCTTGAACTGTGGTCAATTGGGTTTACTTGTCCTCCTGTGAGATGTTTATACATAGAAAATGAAATAGATAGGTTGTCAATTCTTTTCTTAATTTTGTGAATAAAGAAGGCCAAGACAACACTCATTTGTGAAAAATTAACGTAATTTCTTGCTGCATACTAGTGGAATAATTTGTGAAAAACACACTCATTTTTTTACTTTTTATTTTCGATTAAACATATAAACTCCGAATTATTAAACGGTCATTTTAATCAAAGGCCAAGTAAGCCCAAACTAATTTAAGCCTGGCCCATTAAGAGGATCAGAGTCAAAGGAATACCTTGAAGTCATCAGAAATGTCACAGTCTTGCATTTTGGAGGAGACACCCTGAAACTGTTATCGAGTGTGCTCACGCGCCGACGCAATTCTCCACCGTCGACGACGACATTCGCTCACTCACGGCGTTCTCGTTCGTTTCCAGTACCACGTCTCTCTCCCAAGCAGTCAAGATCATCAGTACCACGACTTCTCTCTACCGAGCTCACATTAAACCGTAACTCTCGACTCATTGTAAGTTCTTCTAATTTCTCTGCGATTGCTTCTATTTTGAGTCTTAACTTGCTCGGAAAAACGAAATTTCAGTATCAATTTCAATTTGGAAACCCCAATTCTTCGAAACCCTAATTTTTCTGTGTCTGTGTCTCTTTGTATTAAACCCTAACCTATTCGCCTCTTTGTTTCATCTTTCTCCAGATTTGAAAGTATGAAGGTTCGGGAGTGTCCATGGGATGCTGAGAATGTGTGTGTTCCAGGAAAGTTCTGTGACTACGCCCTGACAGAAATTTTAGACGCGGTGACGATGCTTGGTTTTGTCCCGACAACCAAACTTTACGCAATATTTGCATGCCCTGAGAGAGTGCCAACGATGTTCAATTCCGCGTGTCAAAAGCACCAATCCATCGTCAAAGTGAAGACATTGTATGGATCGATTCCTGAACTGCTCAAAGTTACCGAAGACTTGGTAGATAAAAAGATAGAGGAGATGTTGTGGAGCATCTATAATAGGTATCGCTCTCGAGAAATTCCACTTCCCAAATTCCTTTTAATCTTAGGAGGTGACGTCAAGTATGAACCAGCAGTTAGAGCTCTAAGGAAATTAGGAGTCAAGATCTTGCTACGAACAAGAAATCCGTTTGCTACGAACTGCTGATGGGATCCGATTTCTGCACTTGCATCAGAAGGATCAAAGAACCCGTTGCCTACGGGAAACTTCTGTGGAGTAAACCAGAAACGGAGTCTTCTGATGATACTGGACATGGTCCCGGAGGTCCTAAGAAAGGTCCCGGAGGTCCTAAGAAAGATCCCGGAGGTCCTAAGAAAGGTCCCGGAGGTTTTAAACGTAGAGGCAGAAGATTTCGAGTTGGTCGTGGAGTTGGTTCCATGCAGGTCGTAGGCATGACTACCCGGACCAAAGCTATTGTTGGTATGCATATTGTCAAACACTTTTATATTCTTTTATCTATCCTAGCCTGTTATATTGATACTAGTTGCTCTTTTACTTGCTCTAAGTGCATAACTGTTTCTCATTATCTTCAAACTGCACAAAAATGTTTTGTTGGTAAACTAACTTTTTCTGTGGTAATGGCAGACCGCGTATCAGACTGGACCAACGTTGCTGTGAATGATATCATGCGTGGTAGTGTCCAGAATTTTGCTGGTGTCTCCCTTGGTGTCAAGCGGATGATTTGCTGCTGTAACGAGTTGAACAAAATCCCCTTTGTTCCCATTTCTGGTTTCCAGAGAAACAACATGATTGAGAGGCCCACCAACCTTGACTGGTACAAGGGAGTAACTCTCCTTGAGACCTTATGTCAGTCTGTTGAGATGTTTCAGGAAGGTTAGTTTTTTACAATATACAATCACTTGAATCAGATTATGACATGTTTCAAATCAAATAAACTAGATACGGATGCATCCTCTCTTTTCTCTGTGGTAGTTGTAAACCCAATAAAAAGAAGAGGAAGCATGATTGTTGACACTAAGGATGATCTTGCTAAGGGAGCAGCCAGCTTCACCTCTATGCTGTTACAGGTACGTACTTGTATCATGAATTTGAAATTTTCGAATCGGTTCGTTGTTTCACTTCTAACTATTCTAATCTCTTTTTCGTTTGAAGAATGTTCCACCGCTTGTACTGATTCGGTTCTTGAGAGAACACGGAGCTGAATGGGCGGATTATGGTAATGATGCTTACGCTGCTGCATCTCTCAGAGCTACTCCGTTTGCTGTTCCATGCGGTAGATCTGGTGGCTTCCCGAGTAATCAAGTCATAGTTCCTCTCGCACAGACACTCGAACATGAAAAGGTAAAACAAAATAATCTCAAGAACTTTGTCCTTGTTGCCTATAATTATGTTTTGTTTATAGAACTAAGTGATGTGATTACGTGTTTTCAGGATCTCAAAGTGGTTAGACTCGGAGGTCATGCTGGTGCGCAAAACAGTCAGTCTGAAAGCGGAGCACTCCTCAATGAAACAAAAGAGGTTGGTGATCCTTCTTGATAAGAATAACAATCTTGTGTAGCATTTTGGATTTGAGAGATTTTGACAATTATCCTACATTTGTAGTTCGTTGGAGGCAACGTTGCCTATGCACTTGCTCAATGTTTGGAAGCGATTGCTTGTGTTTGTGAGACTCTTGAGGAGCGTGAGGCTGGTTCGAATGGATTCGGTGACTACACAGACCAAAGCTATTGCTGGTATGCATATTGTCAAAACTCGTCAATTTTCTTTTCGTCATCCTAGCATGTGATGTTGATACTAGTTGCTGTTTTTTACACAGGTACTCAAAGTCATGCAGACTCGAGCTTCTCGAAGTGAACCACCTCCCAAGGGGCTTTAGAGTTTAGGAATGTTTTTCTCTGCACAATCTAATCCACCTGCTGAGCATGATCGTCCGTCTAATGACGGTTTAATCCAGGAGGCAAGTTTTGCAAATGAGGCTGAAATTGTTTTTACTAATGTATCAAGTAGTCGTAAATTGTTTTCTCGTCTTACACATGGCTTTGATATGGTTGTCATTGACGAAGCTAGTGAAATTGGAATTCTTCCTCTCTAAGCCCTTGGTGTACTTGTCCGACGCTGTTGTTAAGTGTTCAATATAGAATGCATCCTCAAATCCGAAATTTTCCTTCGAGGTACTTCTAACAAAAGACGCCTCACAGACAGTGAAAGTATATCAAGTGCTCCTGATGAGATTTACTATAAAGTCATGTCCTTAGGTCTCATGGAGGTGGGTCCGTATCTGACGAGAATTTTGATGATAAGTCCACAGACAAGCACTGACTAACACAACTAGTGTTAAGTGAAACCAATGTTAGAGATTGTCAACTTTCATTATAGCCAGGACAATCGCAAAACAAGCCAATATTATGTCTACTTGTTTAGGCCTCAAGTTACGAATTGCTAAAACACAAGTTATGTCTAATTTGAAGGTCTCAAATTACGAAAGCACTATTCTCAACTTTAAGTACCTTTGGTCATTTTCTTGATGTCTCATGTCATTAGATAATAAGTTTCTCTCTGAGAATATTCCAAAGAATTTTTCTCACCAAACAACAAATTTTATCATCTCTTATGTTTGATAAACAAGAACCAACATGAATTCAATTATTACAGATACTTAAATCACCAAAAATTAGAAAGCTTCAACATGCCACTGCTTGTTCTTCCTGAGCAGAGTAAGCTTCAAATCCCAACTCTCACCTCTCTTCTGCAACTCTCTTAAGAAGAGTATCTTGAATCCCAGGCATCATTCCTTTAAGCCCACAAAGGTAAATATGAGCCCCATTATCCAAAAGCTTGAATATCTCATCACTATACTCTTCAATCTTGTCTTGCACATACATTTTTCCACCTCTCTTGTTCTTCTCTCCTTCTCTGCTCAACGTCTTATCGAACCTGAAATTCTCCGGATAGTCTTTTAAGTACCTTGTGAACTCAGCGTCGTAGAGAAGACTATCGGTGTTGGCTACTACTAAGAAGAGCCAAGCTAAACCGTTAAATTTGTAGTTTGGTACATTTTCCATGAACATTCTACGTAGGTAGCCTCTGGAACACTTGCAGCCTACCAAACCACAAGAAACTTAGCCACCAACATAAGAAAAAAGTAACTACTACTAAGAGATCCAATGCTTACATCAAGATCAACATAGTCAACGATGTGGATAATGGAACCACCACCATCACAAGGACGGATAAGAAACCCGCTAGACAGCATTTTGGCTTGCACGAAGTGAGTGACCTCTCACAAACCTGAAGAAAAGAAACCAGAATATAAAAATGCACATCTAAAAGAAGGACTGTTTTTAAAAACAAAACCGGTTTCATAAGACTCACCACATAGCTTCCATCTTCTAAGCACGTACTATATCTCAGAGTCCAAAAGTCACGAGCTGGTGCTAATGTTGTAGGAGCATACAGCTGATAGCCCAACACAAATATAGGTGAGAAGATTGAAGAAAGAAATATACAAGAATGACAGATTTAAGAAACAGACCTGAGTGTTTATAAGTTCAATAGCGCCACCATTTCCAGTGGGTAATACACTCAGAGTCTCGACACATCGACAGTCGCGGAACCAAGATGGACGATCTTTGAGAATTTCAGCGACCTAACACAGTATTTGAAACCTTTATACAATCTCAACTTCTTATAAATCAAAGCTTAAAGAAAATAAAACAAAAAAGATTCATTACCTTCATGGGTTCTAAACTCACGAGGCCACAGGCACGTGCTGCTACTCCACTGCAGTAGCGTGAAACAGCTACGATGCCAATCGAATCCGGACCAGGCTACATAACAACATCATAAAGCTTACCACTTCATTTTCAACATACGAAAAAACCCCTTAAGAATATCACAAACTTATCTACCTTCATCCCTATCATCTGTACCCAGTCGATAGCGGTTCCCGTAGCCTTGCAAAGGGACTCCGCCAAGGTCTCTTCCGCAATGGAGAGAAGACTACCAAAACATATTCAAAGAGAAAAAAACCATTTTAGTTCCCTTTCATAATCTAACAATGAGAATTTCACAACACACAACACAAGAGATTATCCATTACCCAGCTGGGTTGTTAGCTTCGCGTTGCGAATGCTGATGTGTTGGGTTTTGCTGTTGACGTTGCTGACCACTCACGACCAGAGTCACAGCTGTTGCCCGCGGTCGTCCCAGATGCCTAAACAACAACACACAAACTTCACCGTTACATTTTCTAACACTAACGGTAGAAAATTCTCAATGACACTTCCATTTACAACAATCAAAAGACACTAACTTTATAAACTGAGTCAAAAACACCAGGCTCTATACTGATTCTTAAGAACCATACCAATTTGACACAACACATAAGCATAAAAAAAAAAAAACACCAAGTTACACTGCATTAAGCAAGGATTTAGAGGACTTACAGTGTCAGTGTGGATTCGATGTTTCATGAATCCATTCTCATAAACCAAGAGAGAGACTTGCTTCTGCAAACGGTCATTCTCTTCCATCAAAAGCTTGTTCATAGCACTAAGCTTTCTGTTCACTGTCTGAAGACGAGCAGATTCTTTCCTCTACTTCTCCCTACATATAAAAGTCAAAACAAACCAAACAAAAAAAACACAAACATGCATTAACACAACAGCTAAAGACAAACAAAATCAGTAATGATAAATGTGTGAACAGAACTAGAGAAGAGCAAAGACACACACTTTTTGCTTTAAAATGACATAAAGATGCAAAAGATAATGCAATTTCCAACATATTCTCTACAGAAACACTAAAAATTCCAAGGAAAAAGCTCATCAAAGACAGTTTTTGATTAGATGTCACTTTTCTTGTGTTAAACTTTTTAACTGTAACAAAGCCTAAACAAAGAAGAAAAAAAACAAATCTCCACATAGATCTGAAACTCAAAAGCAAAACGACCATGGAAGAATCTACAAAACATGAAAATTAACAAAAAACATTATCAGAGGAATTAATTTTAAAAGCTTAAACCTAACAAGGAAACATTTTGTCTTTCAAATTTACATAAAAATAAAACATTTTTTATTGAGCCACAAAATCTGTTCACTAACCTGCGATTCTGGAACCAAACTTTGATCTGTCTAGGTTCAATGTTACAGAGAATGGGACCAGAGATTAAGAAGAAGAAAAAAGAAACCCAGCAAGTAAAATCGAAATTTGAAGAGAAAATGTTTAGTCTCCTTGGAGGAGAGGGACGAGAAGAGAGTTTAAGTTTGCATAGAAGAAGAAGAAAAGAGTAAAGTGAAGGAAGCTAGCTAAGTAGAGAGAGAGAGAGAGAGACAAGAGAAGGGTCTTTATCTGAGACACTAATCTCGAAACCTTTTTTTCTTTCAGAGAGAGAGGACAAGGAAGAACACAAAAAAGAAGCACTAAACAGGTGAAAATTTATTATTAGTAATATTTTTGTTTTTATTTTCAAAAGGTCAAAATCGAAATTACGAGTGAGTTGGTTGATTTGGTTTAAAGCTTGAAACTGTTGGAAAAATATAAAAGTTTATAACAAAATTCTTTATAATTGATCATATAGAGCCTTTAGATTAAGAAAATAAATGGGCAATTCTCATAAATACCACTTTTCAAAGTTTTTTTTCCATGGATACCATTAATTTTTAAAAGTTCCCACTTTTTTCAAATATTCCAAAAATACTACAAAATTAAAACTAGTTTTAAGTGGTCAAAACTAAACCCTAAACCCTAAACTTACCCCTTACCCCCTAAAATTATATCCTAATTGTACAATAGTTAACTCAAACCCAAAAATTTAAATTATATACCCTCTAAAAATCAATTTTTGTGTTTGTGGTATTTTTGGAAACTTTGATTTTTTTTGAAAAAAGTGGTATCTAAGGAACTTTTAAAAATTAATGGTATCTAAGGAACAAAAACTTTGTTTGTTGGCATCCTAGGGAATTTCTCTAAATATATGCCTAAATGAAGTACATTCATGTTTCATTATAAAAATGTAAGTATCAAGAAAAGTTTTTTTTATAAATATTCTTAAGCAAATTAGAAAATATATATCAAAATTTATATTTTTGACAAATATCAGTATTTCTTGATTTTTACTGGTACTGTTTTAGTCTAATATCTGTAACTTTTTTACTAATACAAAAAAAAATTGTTTTGGTATTTGCATAGGGCTCCTAAAATCATTTTTGTGAAATGAAAGATTACATGAAAAAACTCTACAATAATTTTATATTACAGAAAAAAAAAAAATTACATGATCGATATCACTATATCATACTAGAATGATAGAGTCTAACATTAGAATATGGATCCAAATACAACCGATTTAAAACCGTCCAACTAATTTCGAAAAATGAGACAGTTCAAACATTAAATAAAATTAGTCATTGGATTTCAACTAAAGAGATATGGTTTTAACTTATTTTGCAAAATCAGACAACACAACCAATGGGAAACATAAGAGAATATCACATGTGATTGGACTATATTATAAAATTCTAAAACTAATCATCGTGTCTCTGTCATAACTATTCTTGATTTAGATTGAAACTGATTTGATGTAGACAATAACTAAAAAGGATTGGAAGTAATCATATATATATGTATGAAAGGAGGATATCCCTCTCCATATGAGTGACAAGTGGCCTCCTATTCAATAGATACGTCTCCTCTCGTTTGTAACGTAGACGACAGACGAAAGGTCATGTGCAAAAAAAATTAATTAGCAATTAACGATTCAAATTGGTGTAGTAGATTCTCAAAAGGTTCGGGAAGTCGTTTCGATCGATCAAGGTTGGTTTCCAATCCAAGCATGGCTCCTAAATATAAAGGTTCGGGAAGTCGTTTTTATCGTTATGGCTTTGAGATGTTTTGTTCTACGTTCGCTTCCCATTATATTTATATATTCATCATACATCTTGTAGTGTAATGAACAATGGAGTGCACTCAAGAACCAAACCCTCAAGCTGACTTCTACTACTCATCGTTTTCAATAAGAAGAAAACAAATCTTGAAGTCAAGACGAAAAACTACTTGTGTAAAGGAAACAAAAACACTGTCAAAATAAATCTAATTGCTACATTCTCAAGATCCACTTTAATTTTGTGGTTTGAATATTTGTAGCTATTTGCGCTGTTTAATTGTGGCTATTTCAAGTTTACTAGAGAGAACGAGAGGGGCTTGAAAAAGCTTCTCATAACAAGAATAATTGTGGCTTTGCTGGGAATGAAAGGATCCAATTTTTCAGTGTAATTATAACGTTGGCAATTTGATTTTACATCAATACTTTCAAATTGTATCCTCGGAATACTCACATTTGCAGTCTCATTAATAATAATATACGTAAATTGTTACTCCAATAATTTTCTTCATTAGTTCGTCAACATGTTAAATTATTTATGGATATTATTGACAAAACAAAATATAAACATTTTTAACAATCTAACAATATAAAACAAATTCGTAACTAAAAATATAGTTAAAAATAGAGAAGAGAAGAAGGATTGAGTTATATACCAAAGTTATAACTCATTTTACACATATAAATTGAATTTATTGTTGTTCATAGCAGTTTCCGTATTGCAATGACTAACCAGTTCCAGACGGAGAAAAAAAAATTAACCACAAAGAACCATGATGCGACATTAGAGGTTCAGAACTAATAATATTTTGGTGCTTATATTCAATACATTACTCAGCTAAGATGCATATAATGAACCATGTTGGGTGAATTTGAAAGAAAAAATCACTCGAAAAAACTATAGAGGAAAAAAAAACTTATGATTTATAAATTTGATTTTCTAGAGGCAAAATTGTGGGTACCGATAGCTTTGTCTAAGCGAAAGCAAATACTCATATATTCCTCTTTGCTAGAGTATATATAGTCACATAAACCTCTTCTGGCAACTTAACTTTTCCATCATTAAAAGAGGTTTGCTTCTATAGTCTATCAAGTCAACAATATATGATATCCACTCATCTTAAATCAAAAGGCTCGAAATAAGCTTTTAAACCATGAAACATGTGCTGATATTTTTTTGGCTGATTTTTTTTTTTTTTTACATTGGAACATGTAAAAGAAGGATTTTGAATATAGATAATTACCATGATACATTTGTGTTCAGTAAAAATAGAGTAGGGTAAACAAATAAGGGTTTATTTGTGTGAACAAAGACTACTTTTTTTTTGATAAAAAAAATAATTATACGGAATATTCACAATAAACTTAGATATAATTCAATTAAAATCGTTAAGAAGTTTTTTTCACCAAAAAAGAAATATTCTTAGAAAGACTTAAAAATTATATTTCAATTGTTTACCTAAAATAAATAATTATATATCAGTATACAATAATATGAAACTTAAGTGAAAGGAAAAAATGAAAACTAGTAGATGCAAATTAAATAAATATGGAAAACAAAATATATTGACGATAAAACCCGCGCGTATGCGCGGGTACTCACCTAGTTAGAATTGAAAACACATAAAATGCATTCAGACTACAGATAAATGAGCATTTAATCAAATTAATAGGATTGGAAGGCTAAACACAAAAATAGATAGATGAGAAAAGCCAACACGCAAAGTTGTCTCTGCATATTTAAGACATTTTCAATTATTATATTTTAAACTAATTGATAAAAATTTAAATCAATAAGACGTAAAGATGAGTTGGATTCGTAATGATTCGTAAAACATATTTAAGACATTTTTAATTATTAGTATATTTTAAACTAATTGATAAAAATTAAAATCAATAAGATGTAAAGATGAGTTAGATTCGAATGATTCGTAAAACAAGTTGTCTTTTGTTTTTTTTAATTTTGTTTTGGCATAATCCTCTATATATTAATAGAGAAGACACTAGGTGAAAATCCTAGGTGTCATCCTAAGAGGGTTTCAAGAAACGTTTTGACGAATATGAAAGCAACAAATATATGGTAATTAATATGAAATATTTTATTTAAAAAAATATAAAGTATATGTGAGAATATCTTATTTTGTTTTTAGTAATACTAGATTTTTTTATCCGCGTCAAACGGAAGATTAGAATATTCAAAAATAAAAAATCATGATTTTTTTTAATACACAAGAGAAAATAAAAATAACAAAGATCAAATGGTATATATCTCCCATATTTTATCTTAAAAAAACTTATTTGCATGAAACTTAGATTAAATGTATATATTTTTTTTAGAAATGTCACTTTTGAGATGCTACTTTTCAAGAATGTCATCATTTTGATTTTTTTTTCAAAAGTGATACTAATCTTCTATATATTTATTGAGTAGACATTTAGTAAAAAAATATGTTATTCAATGAGGTCTTTTTAAGTGAATATATTTTAGCCCAAATACCCACCAAATTTATATCATATATACAATATATAATCATCAAATGAATATGGAAACAACGAGTAAGTGGTGGTTAATATGAAAGATTTTATTTAAAAAACATAGAGTATATGTGAGAATATCTTATTTTCTTTTTACTAATACTAGATTTTTTTTATCCGCGTCAAATGCGGTATTTTTTTATTACACGGGAGAAAATAAAAATAAAAAGATCAAATGGTGTATATCTTTCTATTATTTTGCGAAATGTCACTTTTCAAGAATTCAATCATTCTTAAATTTTTTCAAAAGTGCCACTAATCCTCTATATATTAATTGAGTAGAATTTAGTGAAAAAAATGTGTTAGTCAATAAGATTTTTGAGGAACATGTCATTTAAATTAACCAATGAAAACATTTTTTAAAAAACTATATGCCATGGTTGAAATCTATACATGTTTTTATTAATTTTATAACATAAATCCATTAATAAATTTTACAAATTTAAGTTTAACTAAATGTAATATTTACACTTACTATATCCTCTATTTTTTTTTTAAAATGATAGAATAGTAAAGATTTTCATTATTTTATTTGTAACAATATTATTTATTATTTTATTTCTACACTTACAAATATTTTTACATTTTATTATTGGAAAACATATATTTTTCGTTTGTTATGCCCGAAAAATTCTTATAAATTCAAAAAAATATTTGATTTATTGCATGCTGTATAATTTAAACAAATAATAAAATTAATTTTACACTTAAAATAAATTGAAATAAATAACACTTGCATTAGTTCTAATATTTTTATGCAAAGTTGATCAAAGCATATGACATCAAAATATGTTTGATCAAAATTGAATTTTATGATATTTATGCATAATATATATCATTTTGTACGTTTATAATTAATATATATATATATATATATATATATATATATTGCACATGTTTATGACATCAAAATATATATATCATTAGAATCTACGTCTAAATATTAAAATCGATTAGAAAACATATTTAATTATTTAATCACACGCTTGGGGTGGGTTAAATTCTAGTTAATAATGATTCGTAAAACATAAGTGCCAGAAGAAACGGAATTTTGACGAAATGGGTAATTTTGCTAACTTTAGGGAAATAAAGCTGTTGTCTTTAAGCTCTGTCACGGTGGCCTACCCAAACATAGCATCATCAATTATAATATAATGATCATGATGTATGTGCATGTACATGTTAAAGTATTGTATGTTCATCTTTTATTCTTTTGTAACTATGTGGATGATGATGATGTCTTGAATCCTTGATGCATGAGAAGTATTGTGTAATGTTCATTTATTTTTCACTACGTCCGTGAGAAGCGCGAAATATGTTCTATGGAATTTAACGTTTAAATTTTTTATGTTCTCTTGTTTTTATGTTAAAAATTGTTTTAATATTCACGAATAAATTATTGGTTCGATTGGTAACCTAGGGTACGATTGGTAACGAGCTGTAAGCTGGAGCGGTAAGCTATAAACATAGTGCAAAGCTGTAAGTGGGAGCGGTAAGTTATACAGCATAGTGCAAAGCTGTATAGATAAAAATTTAAGTTAAAGCTGTACAAATAAATATTAGAGTAATAGTGTTGGTAAATCTTTTGGTATCGCTATAGTGATTGGTGCAATTAAAAAATATTTTGGAGGGTACAACCTGTATTTGGTCTTTGTTACGATTTGCCAAGTGGTTGTTTAGTTTTTCCAAACATTTTGTATATTATTTCTGCATTGTTTTGGCTTTCTATTATAATATTTATCTTGGGCACGGATTTAAACGAACTACAAAGAGATTTCTTGTCTTCTTGTGAATTATATATCCAACACGGACGGATTTTGAAATATAGATATTAAAAACGTTATATATTTCATGTATCATTAAAGAAGTTCATACCATTTGACCAAGCATTCCAAAATATTTTATTTGAATCTCTTTCAGTCAAACATACCACCTATATCACCATTTACATATATACCAATACGGCTATACAATTCCCATTAACATTACGATGTTAATCGATTCCAAAAGATCCTTGTAGAACCAAAAAAAAAAACATACGCAAACGTCAACCCATTCAATCTTTTTCACACATTTCCGTTCTCCGTTAACTATTTTCAAATTTCTACTAGGCCAATACCCGCGCATACGCGCAGGTTTCATTTCCCATACATTTGTTTTTCATATCTCAACTGTTAGATGTTATTCAAAAATACAGTGAGGAAACATATCAAATGAGTAACTGTTTTAATGTTTTTGCAAAGTAAATTTATGTATAACACGATGTTATATATAATGGACTTGGAAAGAAAGAACCACACTAAATACTAAGAGACAATTGCTCATCACGCGACACTAATGAATTTTGCTACAAAGTGTAGAATTATATATGATGGTTGGTTGTGATTATTCGCATAGCATCACTGAAGATTTGGTAGAGTAGGAAGAACATTGAATTGATGCTCCCTAGTCCCTAGAAGATTGTTTCAACTTTGATTACTTGTCAAATTGAACCAAACTACACCAAAGTCATACAGAAAGACGCAATCGATATGATCCTAAGTGAACGTCACTGAAACTATGTGTGCAGTCTGCATTGAATGATTCCAAAGAATGTTGTATCCAAAATCGATTAGAAAGAATGATTCCCCTTGTTTTTCTCTCAACCAATTGCTAGGCCCGCTTTCTGTTTTCAAAAAATATTTGTTGGCTCTATTTATTATTTTGTATTGTTAAAACGTTATTTATATGTCTCGAAATGCACATTAATAGAAAGCTTACAGAATCAGTTTCCTTTATATAAGAAATAGTCTAAAGTTATAGAGCACTTTCAAGAGCGCTACTGTTGCTAGTTTGGTGATTCAAGTTGTTATTTATTGGATTGAATGTGTATTATAATTTGTATACAAACTTTTGCCTTGGCGCTCTTTTTTTTTTTGATCAAGTGGAAGAACCAAATGAGTGTCACAACTTTGTGGAACATGTTGGGATATTCTTAATGTTACAATAAGTAAGTACAGTAATCTTGCAAGTGCAAATTTCCACGACCTTGTATAGGTCCGCTCCAAAGGCTTTCGGTTATTGGCTAGAAGTCGCAAGCTCCGGATGTAGATAGGCACTTAAGAGGCCAGACTCGGTCTGAGAGTGATTGGAAGAGGTGATGCACTTTTCGAGAAGCACGTTTCGAGAAGCCTTCAATGTCACTTAACTAAACCAGATTCAGCGTTTAATGGGATTGCTACTCAAGGTGCTTGCTTCATATTGATCTTCCAGTTCATGATTCTCGGACTCATCAAATAAACAAAACAATTAGTTTGCATTACCAGCTTCCCCGTGCAGGATCCAGGTTCCAATTGAATCTTCATGAAGAGTTAACTCATGCCTTTATACGATCAAATGTTGTAAGTTTGCTTGCTTTCCATGAAGACCAAATATGTACCATTACAACACTCCCTTCCAAGCTATCAATCAAAGCATCAATGATCAAACGAGATGTTAAAAATGGAAGAAACAAAATAAACAAATTTGCTTAACGGTTTTCTAAAAACAAGCATAACAAAAACAAACAAGTTCTTTTTGCAAACGAACGAAAAAATGTGCGAAATCGAACAACAAAGATTTAATCGGAAACGTAATACCCGTTTTGTTGTTTGGTTTTGCTTTTCTATGTCTCTTACCAGTAACCAGCTCAATAAAACAACGCTGAAACTATACACATCTCCTATGTCTGATTCTTTTCCTGATTGGCTGATTCAATACATTCCGGTGAGAGATATCCAAGATTATTACCTTTGGTGATTTTGTTAGCTCCATTTTTTCATTATCTAGCATCAATTTACCATTTCCGAAATCCATAACCTGAGCTTCAAACGCAGAATCTTGAATCGCATAGCTCGTTCTCACATCTCCATGGACTATTTGAGGTGTTGCATGATGGTGGAAGAAGTTGTACAAAATGAAAAAGCAAAAATCAGTTGATTGGTGGATATTTCCAATTTATATGAAATATCTTGATATTCTCCCTAGCAAAGGCCACTGCGATATTCATCCGCCTGGTCTCATCAAGAAGGGACTTAGATGAATGCTGACCATGATGATGAGAGAGCTCAACTTTGGCATTTCTCATTGACAATGAGTCGTTCTTGGCACAGAAACCTCGGATTTTTTTTTTTTCGGGAGAAAAGCATTGTAACCTCAAAAATGAAAAAGGCGACTGTCAAGTATAATAAAATCGAAAATCTAATATAAATCTGAAAACCTAAATGTAAATAAAAAATTGTATAACTCGTGAAACCAAGGACACAACAACGGTCAAATGAGATAAACATATAAACCACAAAATCCACCATAAAATCACAATAAAACATATAAGGATTTAATCTTTCCCGCAAATCTCTTGGCAACGTTAAAACAAGAAAAGACATTAAAGTACACTACAAAACAGACGAATCGAAAAATCCGCACACCAAACATCTTCCAAGAATAATGCTTACCGTAGGAAATTCAGAGCAGTCAAAATTCTCAATGTGGCAAATACCACTGTTGCCTAGAGCCTAGAGGTATATATGAGTCATGACCGAGTGATGTTTCAACTCCCATGCCTATGACAATAACTCGGCGCTCCTCCATAGGGGTTTTCTTGGTAATCGTGGCTTCCTTTCCTATGTGTCGATCGTAACTGCCATTGCTCCACCTAAAAACATAAAGACATTATTACAGTCAAACGCGATTAACCGAATTAGCTTACTATACATCTTAATGGCATAGTAGCAAAAGAGGTACATGCAATTTAAAAAATCTACTAATGAGAAGTCCATATCAACATCGAACCAAGACTTGTATATTAAACATAAATTAACCGAGAAGCTCCAAAATATGAAGAAAACACAAAGCTTTGTCAACTTGTAAACAAAACCCCAAAAACTAAAAACAATGAGAAACCCCCCAGATTGAAGAAACATTTTATACTGGAAGTAGATGATGCTCGATTCAATCTCCTCTTGTTTTAAGTTAAGTAACACTATTCGATCGAAAGAGATAACAAAATCCATTGGCATTGTTGTTGTTGTAGTGGTGATTGCAAAGCCCGAATTCCAAAACGACAGAGCATTTGTTGAGATGTCTCCTCGTCGACTCCGCATTCGAGATTGAAGAGCGACAACTTGTGGGCTATCTCCACCGCCACCATGAAAGACTGACATGGAAACAACAACGAACCATATGCACAAAGGAGAAGCGTAAGAGGAGGACGCATCCACCATGACGAAGTGGAAGCTCCAAAGAGAGGCTGAAAGCACCAGAGAACAACAAAACAAAAAGGTGAAATAAGAATCAGGCGAGAAATGGATGAAAATAAAATCTATGCGATTGGAGGTTTGAAAGAGTAACAAATGCAGGGAGTTTAAACATGAAATATTGCAACTTGTGGAAAGCATGGGAACCATGTCTTGATCTGATATAGTGATATCTTAGCAAACTTCTTTACCTACTCCAGAATTGGTTCTACTATTGTGAAGCGTATGAAAAACTGTCCCTCATTTTATCATGATTTCGTCAGGAAGCGTATGAATAACTCTCCCTGAACCTTAACTCTATATTACACTCATACAAAGTGAGGAAAGGCAGATAAAAAGTAGTGAAGGCGAATTACAGAGGAAGAAATGATAAGGTAAAGATTGAGCAATGTTCCTCAGGTAGGTAAGCTCTTCACCACTCAACTTTGCTCTAGTGTTTGGTGGAAAACGTCTAGATGGAGTTCTATATCCATTAACCACTTGAGGAAGCAAATCAGCATCAACTGGAAACGGTCTTCGCATCCACCAATCCATATATCTAGGTCCCAAACCATTCAGTAACCTATCAGCTTCTCTCTCATACAATGATACGCTACTCTCATCTTGTTCCTTGACACATACCGAATTGGTTTTCTCTAATAAAGAATTCGATGATCCTCGATAAACAACGAAAAACTCCTTCTTGCTTAACACAACTAAACCTTCAGTCTTCATCTATTCTTGAAAACATGAATCAGAGAAAACATTAACATACAAAGATTCTTCAACTTCCAAATTAGAAGAACAAATATTCAAGTTAGTAAAGAACTAACCAAACCTCTATGATCTCTTGAGCTCGCTTCATGTTTTGACAAAGAGGAACATCAAATCTCGCCATAGCAAGCTCATTCAATCTCCAGATCAATCTAATATCTACGGTTGGATTTGAAACGGTGCAAAGAGAGGAGAAGTCGATGAGATCGTCGGTGGAAATTGAAGAGGCTAAAAAAAAAACATAACGGAGAAGATAGAGAGGGCGATAACCTTAGTAGAATTGTTTACATATTAGCTGTAGGAGACTCCACATGCCAAGCTCATGAATAAGATTGGTGGAGTAGCCAACAGAGAGATAAAACACCATCGATTTTACTTAAACCATAAGATGCTAACTCCAATTCTCCATACACTGACCATAAACCTTCCATCACTACGCAAATTTTCAATTTAATTATAGAAATTGAAAGCTTTTCCCCAGAAAGAGATGAATCTGTAAGAGCCATATGTACCTGAAGAGAGAGTGTAGATAGCGAGAAACCATCATCTCTGGAAGCGAGCAATAGAAGAGGAAACGGTATGACTGCAACTGGTTTTGAAGGTTCCTCCTCCATTGAAGAAACCGATTTGTGTTAGATGTGATTGGAGGTTTGAGAGAGTAAAGATTTGGAGAGTTGAAGAATCGGGAGTGGAGGAGTTTTGGTCGAGACAAGCGATGTAGAGGCGAATTTGTTTTACAATTTTTTTAATATAAGTGGACACGTGTCAAGTTGTCATATAGTTTACACGTTTACGTTCTCTTTATTTGGTATTCTAAGTCATACACTGATATGAGCGATTCTTTTTCTTATTTACCATTGAATAGTAAGCAAATAGTTCAGACAGAGACATGTCTACTGAGAGATCCAACCAATCCCAACCAAAGTGGGCCTCATGGCCTATAGACAGGTCCGGATTTCCAATTTGCAGCTCTGACTCATAAACTCCATGTTTAAAATTTGAAAAGAAAAGAAAAACGAATTAAATAACTCACCAAACCTTTGAGATATGTACCTAAGGTCATCAAGATGTTCTTTATATAGACAATAATCACCCCAACAATAATGTACTTTAACAAACAAAAAAACTAAAAGAGGGAAATTAGAATGCAAAGAAGAAAATATGAGTAAGAAACGGAAGAATACAAAATTAGAAACATTTAATATTTCAATTTAAAATAGACAAGGGATGTAGAATTAGAATTACTAATGAATTGAACGATTAATAATTGGAAGTGGGTTTAGTTTTTGTTATATAAGCAACAATTGTGTACATACACAAGTTGAAGAGTCATCAAAATTCCATGACCTATATAATCAAAGAAATGGTCAATTGGTAGCAAGATTCGACCTATAGCTTGTTGATGCAGTTAACTTTAATGTCGTGATCCTAATTACTTACCACAATAAACAAAGAAGAAGATGCTTGAGAAGCTCAAAGATTCTATATCATCAAGAAACATGAAATAGGATGCTTGAGAAGCTCAAAAATTTCGTCAATATATTAAGCTCTAATTTTATGTTTTCTTTTATCTGTGGATTTAATCATTTCCCTGCAAAACCATATATGTATATAGAGAGCAACTTTTCACTAGGACTCTCAAGTCTCATGGAAGCTCTTTTTCTTTAAGTTGAAATCACTTTCAAGACTTATCTTCTACATGTAACTAAATAGTAAGCACTTTTAGTCTCTTTCTCTGAATTACTAAAGACTGAAGTTGGAGAGACCTAATGATTTAGAAGGCAATACTCTTGTAGAATTAAAACCAAAGTCATAGCCAAAAAGCCCTAAATTGAGCTATACATATTAAGAGTTCAATCTCACAAAATTAGCTCCAGTTTAGAAGGACAAGAGTCATACTCCGAATCTACCTAAAAGATGGATCAACCGACCGATTTTGCTTATTCGCCTTGTCAGATTGACAAGACATTAAGAGAGTTTTATATGAAATCCAAGACACGATCTGTTATGGTTCGGAAATGTGTTTGAGATGCATTGTTGAATAATTGTTGTGTTATGTGGTATTTTATGTTATTGATGGAACTGTTTTCCTGAGCCTGCTTGTTACGCCAGTAGATGGTATGACCGGCTCACTAAGTATTTATTAAATATTTACGCAACCTTTTTTCATGTGTTGTAGGTAAAAAAATGTGTAATTGCGGAATCAAGGCCGGTGAAGAGGATGATAGGAATCGTTGTTTTAATTGTTCAGTTCTAGTGAACCTGGTGTTTATGTTGCTAGAGTTTCTGTATTAGTTCTTGAATTGGAATTGATTTGTTTGGTCTTGATAATTGGTTTAATTATTTTATTGAATTATTGTTTGAGAATTCCGCAATTGTTGAAATAGCCGTAGAAATTGGTATTTATGGGAATATTAACTCGGGTTATTTAAAAAAAAAAAAATGTTGGTTGTTTCAACTTTGTTGAAGATACAAACATTAAAAATAAAGGAGAAGTCCACGAAAAAAGAAAGAAGAATGAAAAAAAATAAAAGTAGGAGTTAGATGACAAATTCATTTCAATCTAAATAAGTAGAAATAATATGAAGCAATATCTTGCTAAAGAGACAAAACCTAAAACCAACACGGGCAGAAAAAACTCCTTTCAACGAAAAGCAAAAAGATTTAGAGAGTATATGATAAAGAATTACCTTATTCATTCAGAGAGTATATGTGTTTGTATTACCTTATCGTGAAGAACCAAATTATGAAAAAGTAAAACAAAGAAGAATAGTCAGACCAAAAACCAACAAAAAAGAGAATACAAACACAATAGCAATACATATCTCAATCAACAAATGTAACGAATTGACAATACATACCTCGATCCATTAAAACGATATAGGGATACAACACACAAATCAAAAGAACTTAGAAATTAGTAAATCATGTTATTATCCAGCTCAATAACCCAAAAGGTTGAGTTTCTGTTCAATACTATTGCATCTTCATTTTCCCCGACAGATTGTCCCCTCTCTATTTTCTTATAAGAATTTGGAGAGTATTAATTAAAGCATATGTCATTTTATCATGTGATTTGAATGCTTGTCCACGCGAGTTTTACCTCATTTTATAAAAAATAACCATATTAGTTAAATTTGGTGACGCCATGATTATCATGAACATAGACTTGTAGCTTAACTAATCTCCAATTCGCGTCTTCTTGAAGTCTTCTTTGACACACATGATTTAGTTTTCCATTGTAGACCAAATGAGTTTGATAAGTGGCCTTTGGATGCATTGAATCTTTTATATTGGTCCAATTCCTTAATTAGCTATTGTCGCTATTTTCTTTCTTTTTTGCCTTCGTCACTTTCTTCTTCCTTGCCAAAAACTCAGCCTAAGTCTGTTGACTTCCATTTAGGGATTTATCTATGTACTTGTCATCCAACAACGATTGTAAGATTTTTTTTGTTTTTGTTTTTTGGATTTTTTTTTACAATTCAATTTGTAGAATAAGAGCTTTCTCTTTTAAAGCGCTTCTTCTTTCCGTCTTGAGCCTTCTCTTCTTATATGAGAGATATTCACATAGATTTGCTGGTTTTTGAGATCCCACTTCTTTGTATCCTCTCGTTTGTGCCGCTTACAATATTACCGTATCTACCATAATATTCGTAGTTATTTTTTTCTTTTGTTATATTTTTTTGTTTGTATTGATTTCTTCGCTTACATTTATCTCTACCATATGTACCATTCGTAGTGATCCATTCTTTTCCGGTTGTTATAAGTTATGCAATTCTTGTCTTGGTTCCATCAACATAGTTTTCTACTTGCATTGATACCATTTACCTTATAGGACGCTAAATTTTGAAACTAAAAGTTTTGGAATACTTTGTCGTAAACAGTCTTGTATTGCCTCAAGTGGTGACACACCAATGTTGATTACTGCTCCATTATAAGAGAATATGAAGAGATGTTTCATTAGATGGGATCAGAACCGCAACTTTTGCAAGATGTGCTAAAATATGAATAACACATTTATTCTTACTTTACCATGCCCCTTTTTAAAAAATAAACCATAATTTTGAGACACCAAGCAAACGGTTAAACATGCCCCTATGAATAAACTAAAGAATTAGCTTTTCTTCCTTTTCTTTTTCCTGCTCTCTTCGTAACTTAGTTCTCTTTTCTCCTCTGTTCTTTTCCCAAAAGAAAAACACACTCGGAAAAAACACAACCAATTAGACAATTTCCACAAACAAAAAAAATTCCTTCTCTTATAAGATTAGGGAATCAATAAATATACAATATGCAAACATTGAAATTAGTAATAAGCAAAAAAGGTTGTCTAGATCATGTATGGGACATTTACAAAATTGCCATTTTTTACATGACATTTTTAAAATATGCCACTTCTAAATTATTTTCTTACCAAAATTCTCAATTTTAAAAAATGTTTTGATTCCAAACAGAACTTAAATCTAAAAAACTAAACACTAATATAACATAGTTTACCCAAACACAAAATGATTTAATAACTTAGAAAAAATAATATATAACGGTATTTTTGAAAAATGGCATATCTTGAAATTTCTTTATCATGTATAACAATGAACAAACCAAGTATCTACGAAAGCATCAACAACATGATAAATCATACGCCAATACTTATATAACCGAAATATATATCGGACTGGCTGCACTTCTCTCTGAGTATTCAAACCATTTATCAAGAAAAACAAATAAAATGCAAGGGATATGACCAAGAGATATGTGATATACATTTCATTTGACAGAGATAAGAGAGTTGCAAGAAACTAAACCAACCATAATGTTCTTGATCAAACAGTTCCATGGCATTAAGGGATGGTTTTACCATGGAGTGAGGAAGCTGTTATGTGTAGACTATTGATTCAGAATTGCTTAATGGAGGAATTGGTGGTTGGATTTGAGAACCTCTCTGTTCTTCCTTCTCATGAGTTTCAATGTTATCTGGACACACAAGAATACACCAAACTTAACAGGATATATTTTCAGCAAAAGCTAATAAAAGCAGGAATTAACTTGAAATATAAGATCAAAACATGCATCAAATGAATAAGCAAGTGAGAGAGAGAGAGCAGAACCATAAAGCTCATGGATTGAAGAAGTCATGAGCTTTAATTGCCTCTAAGCTTGAAAGTTCTAAAAGTTTGCAAACAACAAAATATACAATCAGTGCGTGATTCTTGGAAAGCTAGTAAGTTCAAGAATACAAAAACCCCATAATTCATCAACATCAAAGCTACTGAGAAACATCATTTTGCAAGGACCAAAATCAAAATACAATCACAACCCAACAATTTATAACTAAAACGCAAATCAAAACATGATAAAACTCAAACCTCGAATTCTCATAATTTGACTAAATTTGTATGCATCTTCTTCAAATTCTCTAAATTTCAAAATTTTCCAGGAAACAAGTCAAAATAATTCTCGTAAGTTGAATATTTAGATCATGATGAGAAAAAGAAAGAAAATTTATGATAGGTCTCAAAAGCTTTGACGAAAGAGATAAAACTCAATTAGCAAATTTCAAGTCTATTCCATTAACTTGACTTAAAAGTCTTTAAATACACAAAGCAAACTAACCGATCGATCACCGATCCTAGAAACATGGAACAAAGACGTGCAAAAGGGAAATGGAGATATGGAAAGACTATCTCCTAAGGAAACACTAACTAATCTAATTAAGGGAAACGTGTTCTTCTTAATTAGTGAGTGTCATTTCGTTCCTTGCTCTGTTTTATTCTCAACAATTCAGAGCGTTTTTCTCCATTAGTCATAAACGTCATGACGTTTTTAATAGGAGTGCAACGGTGGATGCGGACGCAGTATCGATCGTATAAGTGTTAAATTATATAAACGTTACGAATTTGCACGTAGCAAAAAATATTACGGGCAGCTCTGAATTCCCTGCCCGAAGTAGCTCACTAACCGATTTACGCCACGAATTTCTAATGGGACCACCTCTGCCCGTTACCCGAACTTTTAATAGTATTTCCCGTTGTGAGTCCCTGAAAGAGAGCCGGTTCGTGTTTTGTTTGAATTCGAGAGACAAGAAACCAATCTCGGTTTGGTTTGTTATGGACGACTCGGTTTAGAATAATACATCAAACCAATTTTTATAATTGGAATTGTTCAGTAAAACCCAACTGAACAAAACTGAGATAATTATTGATTCTATATTCAGTTTCTTTGATTATAAAAGCAGAAGTAGCATATAATTAGGCAGCGAAATTTGGTTAGAGTTCGATTGATGTATATCCGGTTCAGTTTTATTTTTGTCTTTCTCACTAAACTTTTGGTTGGATGTTCTTGTTTATGTTTTTGCTTGCTTAGAGTATAGTACTGAGACCATTTGTCTATTAGTCTCTGAGATTTGGTTTTACTGCTTTGAGCCTCTTCTACCAGCTGAAGCGGTAGTTCTAACACTTATAAACCTGAAAAAATAGAATGATTAAAAGAGTGAAAACTACAAGAGAAAAATGTTAAATTTTGAATTACCACGAGGTTTTGGATCACAGTCCGTAATTCTCCATGTTCAAAACCACAACATGTAATAAAATGTTAAATTTTGATGATGACTACATACCATTTAGATTGATGGTTCTAGCCAAGCCGTAAAAAATATACCAAATCGCTAGAAAAAATTCGAGACCCGCCACAATGCAACGATATTTTATTAAAAGCGGCTCCCAAAATATATTAACATAACAATTTATATTTTAGACCCGAACTTCAGCTGGGTGGTGAACTACACCAATTCCGTTTGTTTGATTTTAGATTCTTTTTTTTTTTTGTCGTCGTTTGTCTTTAGATTCATCATTTATATATTGGTATTACAAGGCTAACTATAGGGGTTGGTTTTCACTCCCTATAAATCAATATAAGAAAATGTCTAAGTTAGAGATGTAAAATTTTGAAGAAAAAAAGGAAGAAAACAAAGCAATGTACTCTCCACTCAACTAATCAAAGCTGACATGTACTATGCGAAATCATTAGCTGCGCACACAAGTACTATAGATTCCTTTGTTGTTATAATACTTCTAAGTTTATTTTTGTAAAATAAAAAATATATTTCTATCGACTAGATTTGATATATTGTTTACACACGTGACATGCGGTATGGGGGTCTGCATGAAGTGAATTATAACAGGGAAAATTAAGATTTTAAATAGGGAAATTGGGCTTAATAACCAAACAAAAAAAACAATAACTAAAAAAGTAACTAATTAATCTAAATTTAATGGTTGAATTTTTGTCACATATTGCAATTTTTTTAATTTTCTTGATTTTTTTTTATTATCTAGCAAATTAACCCTTTTACTTTTAAATATATAAAGCTAGTCCGCATAAATAAATGTATAGAATCTGAAAATTGCATATTATTTGTTTTCTTTAAGACTTATAAATCCACTGAAATACACAAACTAAAAAAAACAATGTTAGCAAATGCAAATAAAATAATAGGTTTTATTTATATTGGGGTTAATTGAGTATACAACCAAAAAAAAATTATAATCTACAAACTAACCAAAATCTCTTTAGGTATTCTAATCCTAGTCATTAAATTTATTTATTTATTGTTAGTTTTTACTTTTTAGGGCCTAATTTTTTTTTGGTTATAATTCAAAGGTTAATTAGGGAAATAGTCAAGAATTGAATTATAATTAGTGTATTGACCTTGTAATAAATATAATACCAAAAGTAACAAAAGGTATGTGTATTGTTCGTTTTACCCTTCACTTCTATGTTACAACTCTGCTGACTGTTAAAAATGCTTCACCAACATCCACCGCCTCAACGCTTTCCTCTCTACGAATCCAATCTTCAAGCAGCAATTTATAGATGGTCACACAGCAGAAGTTTACGTATTGTTTGATTGGAGATTCACCTAGATACATTTTATGAAGCCTAATTGTGGTTTGGTTGGAGCTAATTTCTCCACCGTTTCAATTTTAAATTTAGTCTCCACTTACGAGAATATATATGGTATACTACCACGTGTCCGACTTTCACCGTTGTTTAGAGCATGTTTAGTTATGTTTTTTAGTGGGTATTGATACCCAAAATATTAATAAAAAACACACTCTCTCTTATTTTACTCAACTTTATACCTTTTCTTTCATTTTTTTACTCAACTTTATACCTTTTCTTTCATCATTTTAATCAACTTTTATTAATTTTATATTCAAACACACTCAATATCTCTTCCAAAAGTATCAATTTTTCAAAACTTTCTCTAAAACTCTCTCAACTTTTATTAATTTTATATTTCAACACACTCACTATCTCTTTTCTTTACTCTAATTTTATTAATTTTATATTTCAATACACACTCTCTTTCTTACTTTTACTCAAATTTTAATAATTTTATATTTAAAAAACCCCACAAAACCCACCAAAGTATCACCACTAAACATGCTCTTAGTTTCTTTTAAGGATAATAAAAATGATTGCATGTGAAAGTGGCAAGACTTCGTGTGGTAAGAAGGGTATATTAGTCATAAATCCATATTACACTTATTTTTTTGAAGTTAACAGTAAGTTTGGATAGTAAATGAATATAATTTTTGTTTTTTTCGTCATTTCTGCTAATTTCACTTTAACCCTTTATATTATAAGAAATTACTGGCTCTTAAAAATAAAGGAAGATGCTATATGGAGTAGGGCTGGGACGGATCCAGATATCCGGACTTTTTCAGGATATCCGGATTTCAAATATCCGACCAAAAATCAGGATATCCGGATCCGGGTCCGGATCCGAAAATAATAAAAAAAATAATTTAAATGATTTAAAATAGAAAAAAAAACAGTTTTTAAAATTTATTAATTAAAATTTGCATGATATTTTTAGAAATAAATATTATATCTATTATAAAAAGGACTAAAGTTAAATTTTATATATATTTAAGATACAAATAGCTTAATATATGTAAAAGATATATGTTTTTGATATATTTAATGCGTCCGGATCCGGATTTGGATATCCGGACCTTAAAATTTTACTATCCGGATCCGGATCCTCTTTTCACGGATCCTAAATTTTACTATCCTTATCCGGATCCGGACTCCCCGGATATCCTAATTTTCGGAGCAGATCCGAACGGATATCGGATCGGATCTCGGATCCCGGATAATAATTCCACCCCTAATATGGAGCAGCTTGAGAACTTTGGATTCTTCTACTGTAACCAAAAATGTACTTTTGCTATATATATATATACATACCCATATACCCATATATATGGAGCAGCATGGGTTCGGAACTTTTGTTGAATTATTGGTGAGTTTCTTGTTTCTATATTTTACATAAATATTTTTTTTCTATATGGCTATATATATATGCATACCCATGTTTGTAGAATTACGCATAGAACTAAAAGTCTAAAACAACTTTTTTTTCAACCATTCCCACTTTCTTTTTTTCTCTCATCCTAAGCTAGATGGGTGAAACCACTTTGCATGTGTCTCATCTTCCATTGAACACATCGGAGGATACACTCCGTACCACGTTCACGGATTTCGGTAAAATCCTTGGCGTTGAAGTCGTAAACGGCCCGGAGGTTTGACTTATGATTTCCTTATTTACCAAATTTTTATTCTGCATATCTAATATATTTTTTTACGTGACCAGTTGAAGATTTGTTTTGGCTTCGTCCATTTCGAAGATGCTAAATCGGTCAAAAAAGTGGTTAAACAGTTAACCACTTTTTTGACCGATTTAGCATCTTCGAAATGGACGAAGCCAAAACAAATCTTCAACTGGTCACGTAAAAAAATATATTAGATATGTAGAATAAAAATTTGGTAAATAAGGAAATCATAAATCAAAAGTGGTTAAACATCACCGAGACAAGCCGTTCAAGCTTGGCGAGAATGAACTTCGTCTAAGGGTAAAACAAGACATCAAGTAAAGGAAGGATAAAGTTGTTGGGAGGAAAGATGAAGGTCCCAGAATAAATGTGGAAAGTTGGAAAAGAGTTTTACTTTGCAAGAGTTTCACTCTTGAAGACGATCTATGGAGTGTCCGTTAATTATATGTTTGTTGTGGTTTAAATCTTCCTTCTTATGTAATTTGTTTTTCTTACGTTAAGCTTTCCTATTTACGTTAATGTTATGAGGTTATAACCCGAAAACATTACTATTAAATAAATTTATCTCCATTTTAAAATCTTACCAAATGAAGTTGTGTTCGGTGTTGTTATATAGCCTCTTCTGAAACAGTTGTTTCATAGTTACCAGTTGTTTAGTTAACTTTTAATCCATTGTGTTTTGACGTCACATTTGATCTCTAAATTGTCCGATGTTGATCAACAAAAAAGTAAGCGAGCACTCCCTCAAATCTCTTCTCGGATTGATTCGTATTAAATGATTTGAGAAAACGAAATCTGGCAACATTCTCTTCACTTTCAGAACTAAGGTCACTGGCTTTGATATATTTTGAGCATTCCTGCGTTGAACTTATAATCTGTGATTGACGAGATATCTGATTACTAAGGAAAGAAAAGAACTGAAAAAGGTTTCAAATCCGTGAAAAATACATTAGGGATTGAACAGTCGAGAAGGTTGTTGAGCTTGTGGATTCCTCTTCTCGAACCTGTTTCTAGATCCGGGACAGCAAAAAATCAATTCTTGTTTTTGAATTTTTTAATAAACGAGTAAAAGACATTTAAACCCTTGGTGAATTTGAAAAAAGTACATATCTTGGATCAATTTTAATTCCCACTAGTTATTGAATTTGAGTAAAAGAAAAAAAGAGTGTTTTTGGTTAAAATAATGGGGTATATTGAAATATAAAATTAATAAAATTTGAGTAAATAGAAGAGATAGTTGGTATTTTTGGAGAAAGAATATCAAAAGTATCAAATAATTGATATTTTTGAAGAGATAAAGAGTGTATTTCTAATAATTTTATATTTAAAAAGAGTATACAATTAATAAAATTGAGTAAAAAGAAGAAAGAATGTGTTTTTAATAATTTTATATTTAAACCACAAAAGTTCATGGATGAAGATGCCTTAGTGTTGGTCTGAGAAAAGCTAACGAAGAGAAAGAAGAGTGTGTGCATTTGCGGATCGAGTTAAGGTGAAATCAACGGGCGAGAAATTTGAATCAAATTGATGGTAAAATCTTAGTACATGTTTTGTTCTTTGTTCTGTTTATTGGGTTGTTCCGAAGCTTTCATTTCATAAGTCTGTCTGGGTTGCGATGAAGTAAACTGGAATTGGTTTCTTGATTACTACTTATTGGATTGTTCTGGGATACTTAAAAGATTGGATCTTTATCGATGTTTTGAGATAATCAGTCCCAAAAAAACGGAGCTTTATTGTTTTGCTGGTGACACTGTTGAGTATTAACTTATCGATTTCAATGTGCATTTGGATTTTTTTTTTTTGGTTAGTTTGGTGGGTATTGAAGATCATTTAGTGGGTAAAATGTTATAACCTAAGATGCACGGAAACGGCAAACATGTAGCTCCTCCGTCTCGGAAAGGGCGTGGGGACGGGGAAGACGTTTTTTGTGATTAAAGTTCAAAAATAAAAAAAAAAAGGAAATATAATCCTAAAAAGAAAAGGAATTTAATTGTTATTTAATTTAATTGTCTTTTATCAAGGAGTTCTCTTCAATACGAAGATGAAAAAACCAAGAAGTGGGATGTCGGTGGAGATGGATTTGATTCAATGGAAGATGTTGGATACTTGGAGTTTGCAGAGCTCTCGCTAGACGATCCGGAGTTGGAAGAAGAGTTGATCAATAATAATTGATAATTACGTAGCTTGTTATTTCTTGATTTGGTTTTTTCTAGTTGGTTTTCTTAAGTTAAGATATTAACTATATCTAGTTATTAAGTTATGACATTTACTCTCTCTATATGGATATTTTCTCTTATATTTCTATAGACGTACCCATGCCGTACCCGTATCTAAAAAATAAGTTTTTGTCGTTTCCCGTCCCCGTATCCGTCCCCGTATCTGTCCCCGTATTCGTTTCCATGCAACCTAGGTTATAACTTACAGATTTATATCATTTTCCTATCACATTTTCAGGTCTTGATGATCATTAAAGGTATATTTAGGAGATATGAGAAGTGGAATCCTGTACATCCTACTTATGGAGCATTTTGGGGTATGGGGATTGGGATTGGTTGTAGCGTCGGTTGGGGACCAGGTTTTGGTCCCGAGGTCATTGGCTATGTCGGTGTTGGTACAACACTTGCTCTACTCGGCATTGGTCTCCCGACAAATCTTCTGCTTGCTGGTCTCGGTATGTACTCTCTCTCTCACTCACAGACACACTCATTTCTTCATATATATGTAATTCTTAAGAAGTGAGATTCTTTTCCGTTTGTACTCAGTTTAATGGTATATCTTTGATGTTCTGTGATTCAGAGATTTTGTATTCTCGTGTTGTGTTTTCCAGTTATGGCCAAGACTGATCAATCTTTCTAGGTAAATACAACGCAACAACGAATCAGGTCACAAATCTTTTTGCCTTTTTGATCTGAGAATTTCCTCATTCGTTGTTCTATTGACTTAAGAATAGAGTTTTTTTCTTGCTAACAAAAAATGCCCATGAGACTCCATATCAGATTGCTTCTTCAATGTTAGGTTTTGTTTTATTAGGCTATGAAGCTTCTTTAATATTTTAAAGTTGGAACACTCAAAGTATCAAAACACAAACAAATTTGAGACGCCTCAAGTTTTGGCTCTGAATGCGCCACTCTTGATCTGAGCTCATCCATCCCCCATGCCTAAGTGACCCATTAGTAGCCAAACGAAGTTGATTAGCTCTCCACCTTTGCTAAGAAGCTCCAAACGCGTTGTACCGTCACAATGGGATGCTGCGTGGAAGAGGAACTCCAACCACACTTTGCTAAGCGTCTCCATTTGTCTTTTCCAAAATCTTTTTCCAGCCTCAGAAGTTCTTTGGCCAGTATACATGCCTCAAATAACACCGATTTGCTATGAGTTCCTTTGACATCTCTTGGTTCGATGCTGGTATCGACTGAAAGAATTTTCTCGCAAGCTAATTGATGCATTCATATTTTAGCATATTTAGTATATATTTTCTTTAGCTTTTGTAGTCATTAGACTTACATTTTTGCATATTTTTCATCGTTTTGAGTCTCATTTCATACTTAGGATCATTTTAGAGTCTAGGATACATTTTTTTGCATTTCGTGCATTTTTGGTTCCTTTTTAGGTACTTTGGAGACATTGGAGTGAGTTGGAGACAAAGCGGCTAGAAGAATTGATCAAATGGGCAAAACACATGCAGGAGAAGTACAAAGCGGCTGAAAGATCATCTCTGTTGAAGGTCTTACCTTGATCGGATTAATCTGATATTTTGTGACCAGAAAGGAAATTGAGTTATCTTTCCAATGGAAGTGGTTTCAACTCATTTGGAGCTGTATTGCGAAAGTTATTGAAGATTTAGTGAAGACATGTCCGTCTGGCGAGCAAAAGAAGCAAGTGCAGAACTTTAACAAGTGGATCGATCGATCCATAACTGGATCGATCGATCTGATCATCCAGATTTATCCGCGGGATCCTTGGATCGATCCAGCTAGAGGAGGATCGATCGGGCAAAATCTTTAGTAACTGGATCGATCGATCCAGAGGTGGATCGATCGATCCACTTACTAAAGGTTTGGATCGATCGATCCAGTCCTCAAGACAGCACTTTTTGTGACGAAAAATCAGCCACCTACTCCTACTTTATTTGGTCAAAAACGTGTTTCATGGCAAAAAAACCTTTATTTTTCAGCCATATATATCTGTATCAACCTCATTATTGAGGGGAACTTAACTTCACTTTACTTTTTCTTGTTCTTGAGTGGAGGAGACTTTTATTTTTGATGGAGGAAGTTTCCCTTCCTCTTGAGTTGGTTTTGATCCAAACTCTTCTTTGATGTTTTGGATGGATTTTCATCTTCATGCAACTCTAGAGAAGGATTCTTCACCTCTATCTTTTATTCTTATGTTTATATATTTTGTTCATATCATGTTTAGCATGTAGTCTTTGTTGGATCATGGATTATGCTAGATTAGGATGCTTTGATAGTTAGATGATGATAATTATGGTTAATCTTTGTTAGATCCTTCACTTAAGTTGTTCTTAATGCTAGTTTTGACTTATCCACTCAAAATCTAGATCTCTAGGCATTTTCATACCCGGAAGGTGTTTGTGGAAATACTTGAACTAAACTTGTTGTGAGCTTGGGTCACATAGCTACTTGACCGTGGTTCTATGAACTCTTGTGACAAAAATGGGAGAATATTAATGCTTGTCTAATCATTGAGATGGAATGCTTGACCGCGGATCTTGAATGTGATTAGGGAAAGAGGTTTTTACCATTGGCGTGGACTAACCTTAAAAATGAATATTCCATTGTCTAGGATAGTGTTTGATTCAACCTTTGACATCATTGTTGATTGTTAACCCATTCTTATGATAGTTAACCTCATGATCCAACGTTTTTATTTTGTTTATCTTCTTTCATTTCATTTTCTTGAATTTCTTATTTTGTTTCATATTGAATCCATGGGTTAGGATGATCCATGGGTGATTAGTTGAAGAGTTAAGGTGTTTTATAGTTAGATTCTTAGACTTCTATGCTTGCTAAGTGTTCTTAATGCTAGATTGAATTTGATCACCTTAATCTAGATCTTAAACCTTCTATAGCATCGAAAGTGTTCATTGAAGGTTTGATCAAACTTAGTATAGCTCTAGCTTGAATAACCAAAGGGATTTGATGTTAGGATTGCTAGATGGTTAATAGACTTGAGCTTAATGTGTGTTTGAGTGAACGAAACCAATGGGAATTGATGTTTAGTTCATGATTGCATAAGGGTTTCTACCTCGGGAGAGGATTGATCTTCATTAGTGTTCTAGACTTATGGAAATTTAGGATTGTTTAAAGTAAGCACCTTGACTTAAAGCTAATTGCCTTGGATCAACCACCATACCCATGTGTTCTCTTTTAGTTAAATTAAGTTAAAACTTGTGTTAATTGCTTAGCTTATTCGAATACTTGGATTCTTAGTGTTGCTATTCTTAACTCCTTGTGGTTCGACCCTATGCTATGCTACAACAACTAGAGTGTGTTGTTAGCTAAGTTTAGGAAAATATAAATACAATTTGACACACATCACTAATTTCACACTCCTAGAGCTTCTGATACCCATCTTGTCGAAGAATCTTTGAGCTTCCGCCAAGGTGTCTCTGAATCTGATTTTCCCTATGCCAGCTATCTCTGACATCAGCTGGGGCTGCTTGATCAAGAGCTACATCATGTAGTCGGAAAGGATTTTGCTGTGCTCACGGTCTTTGTGATATTCAGATGTATCACACTTCTCTTTGGTGAAAGCTTCTTCTTGGTAACAGAGCTCGGTGGCAATGTGCCAGATCAAAAGACTATGGTCATAATCAAGATCTGTTATGTAATGCAACAGCATTTCATGATCTGCTATTTGAATTTGAGTATGGCTTGACGCCCAACCTCTCCTGGCCGATGTTTTTGTTTTGGTATTCTTCAGGTTCTCTGGAATCTGGGACTTGATTTGCAGCTCAGAAAAGACGAAAGACCATAGATTTCTTGTCAAGGGTTCGCTGTGTACAGATCTTACCAGTCTTATCCCATGGAAGAGATCCTTGATGCCTGATATATCATGGTTTTTACCGGTTTTCGACCATGATATAAGTCCTTTTTGTAGATTCTTTTTGGTATTTTTGGAGTCTTTTAGTGTCTTTGCAGGTTAAGGATCGATTGGAGCTTAATGGAAGCTTTTAGAGCATTTTGGAGCATCGAGGAAGAAAATGCTGAAAAGATCAAGTCGAAGTCGAACAGAAGGCTCACTGTCGATCGACACTCCTATCCCTATCGATCGACATGAGTTTTGGCGAGACAAGAAGATTTTCCAGTAGATGGCCTGTCGATCGACAGAGCTTGTTCCTGTCGATCGACACGGGCCTTTTATGAAGAAAATCAGCTTTTTCCTTCTCGGGCCTGAAGTTTCCAGAAGTTTTCCACAAGGCCCAACCCGATTTTTGCCTCTCCTATATATAGTTTTACCTAGGTTTTTAATTCAGGATCAATTTTTTCATTAAGACTTTGAGAGAGATTGTTAGGGAGAGTTTTTCAGAGAGATTTCAGAGTTTCTCAGATCTTCAGCATAAAACCCTCTGTATCTCTAACTCTATCTTTTTAATGCAATTTATTTCATTCATGATGTTTGTTTCAATCACCATGCTTGAGTAGTTTGCTTGTTAGGTTGTGGAGAATTCTAGGGTTTTGATGAGAAATTGTTAGGATTCTAAATCTGTTAGGGTTTATCTTCTGGTTCTTCATCTAGATTGTTTCCAATGCTAGATCTAGCCTGTACATCTAGATCTAGATCTTAGGTTGTTTAGTAGACACGGAAGTGTTATTAATAACTTGAACTAGTCTTAGATGAGCAGAATTACCTCTTCGCAAAGGAATTTGGTTTAGGGATTCTGTGAACAATTGAACCTGAACGTTAATGCTTGCTTGGATTCAATAGATTTGCAAAGGAATTTGGAATCTAGTGATCTAGGGATAGATAGTCTCTGCAACGGAAGTTGATTGGCTTTACATTCGTGTTTGAGTTCTAGAACGGTGCCTAATCAAACCCTGACAGTAGTTTATCCTCAATTTTGATTCATACCTGAAGAATTACCCATCACCTAGCTTTTTGTCTCATTGATTAACTTGAATTTAAAACCATCCTTGCTTTGTTTACTTGTTTGCATTACATTTACTTATTTTGACTTAGCATAATTCAAATACTTGGATTGATTGTGTGATTCTTTTCCCTGTGGATTCGATCCCTAAGTACTACTTCGATCTCTTAATTTGAGGGAGTAGCTCAAGAGTAAATTTGAGCATATCAAATTTTGGCGCCGTTGCCGGGGAATCGATTTTACCAATCGATTTTAGTTATTAGAGTTTTGTCTAAGTTTTAATTTTCTATTTACTTACTTTAGTTTTCTTTTGTTTTTGTGTGTTTCAGGATGGTTAACCAGTTGGTTCTGATCAGAGGTGAAGATGGGTTTCTATATGATGCAGAGGGTCATAAGCGCAATGCTCAAGGTCAGAGACTGGATGATCAGGGAGCTGTCATTGCTGGACAGCAGGACAATGCCATGGTGCAGCGCCAGCCAGCTGGGCGTGCGCGCACTCTAGGAGACTACTACAGGCCCGACGAGTTCTATGCCAACAGGGCTGCCATCAAACCTCCTGCTTTCCCGATGAATGATTTCGAGCTGAAGCCAGCTTACTTCTCCTTGGTGGCTCAGCATCCTTTCCATGGTCTTTCCTCGGAGCATCCTATGGACCACATTGAGAGGTTCGAGGACTTAGCTTCTAGCATCAAGGCTAATGGAGTGTCTACCGACTACCTTTTCTGCAAGCTTTTCCCCTACTCTCTCGGTGGAGAAGCAGCCTACTGGCTGAAGCAGTTAGCGCCAGGATCCCTGACTACTTGGGAGGACACCAAGAATGCTTTCCTCAACAACTTCTTTGATGAGGCGAGGTCCGAGGATTTGAGGATGAAGATTGCTACATTCAAGCAGGGACCTACTGAAGCATTCAAGGCTTTTTGGTTGAGGTTCAAGGCTTACCAGAGAGATTGTCCTCATCATGGGTTTAGCGATGTGCAGTTGTTGGGTATCTTCTTCAGAGGGGTAGATTAGAGGTACCAAATGGCTCTGGATTCTGCGAGCAATGGGAACTTCAACACCAACTATCCAGATGATGCACTTGTACTCATCGAGAACTTGGCTTCTAGCAATAGTACCAAGAATGCAGACTTTGAGAGAAAGAAGAATGGAGGAAGCATGGATGGTAGTCAGATCGCAGAGGTGAAGGCCAAGTTGGATTCAGTCCACAACCTTCTAGTGGGTAAGAAGACGGTTCGGTTTGCTGCAGAAGTGGAGACTTCCGAGCCAGAGGAAAAGGATGTCAACTACATCAATGGAGCTGGTTATCAGGGTCAAAGGTTTGGAGGTCAGCAAGGGTATCAGAAGAATGATTTCCAGAAGCCCTTCCAGAGCAACTACACTAGGAACTACGGTTCATCTTCTTATCAAACTCCTCCCCCTAAGACATCGGAGAGCAAGATGGAGTCAATGCTAGAGCAGCTCTTGGAGGGTCAACAGCAGATGACAGTTAACTTCAATGGGAAGATGGATGCCATGTACACTGATTTGAATGGCAAGATTGAGGCTATCAATATCCACATGAAGAAGCTGGACACTCAAGTTGCTCAGACTGCAGAGAATGTAAAAAGGCAGGAAGGATTTTTACCGGCTAAGACTGAGACGAACCCAAGGTTGCATATCAATGCAATCACTGTGGGGAATGAGGAAGAAGGCGCAGATTTGGAGACAGCAGGGAATATGTCGATCGACACAGCCCACTCCTGTCGATCGACAAAGTGTTACGCAATCGGTGATACATCGGACAGGAAGTCTCCTGTTGATCGACACATTGCTTGGGTCGATCGACACGCTGCCCAGAACAGCCCACTTTCTTCAAAATCATCGAATAGCTCAGAAGAGAGGGTGTACAAGCCTAAGCTACCATTTTCGAGGAGGAAGTCTAAGCAAGAGATAGAGGATGCCCAATGCAAGGCCATCATGGAGAAGCTTGTTGTGGAGTTTCCATTGATAGGTGCTGAGAAGCTCTCTCCGGTGGTCAGAAAGTGTTTGCAGAGGATGGCTATCAAGAACTTGAGTTCTGAGCAGTTCAGTGCTATACTTTCCGTAGAAGTATGTGCATTGATTCAAGACATGACTTCAGAGGAACCTCCTAAACCCTCATTGAGGAAGCTACCCAAGGTTTCAAGTCCTGGAATGTTTGTGATTCCCTGCTCTATCAAAGGTACGCAATTTAAGAACTCTCTGTGTGACACTGGGGCTAATGTGAATGTTATCTCTGAGGATGTTGCAAGGAAGCTAGGGATTGTGGATCTACAACCTTCACGGATGTCTATCTTGCTAGCTGACCATTCTCCCAGACCTTCAAAAGGATTCATTGCAGATCTAATGCTTCAAGTGGGAGATTGTCTCATTCCAGCAGATTTTCATGTTCTAGAGACAAAAGAGGGTAGTAGCAGTCCATTGATTCTTGGGCGAGCCTTCCTTGCCACTGTGGGTGCGATTGTCGACTTTCCTAATGAGCGAATCTCCTTCTCCAAGATCAACAAGAATGTCTTCTACCCAGCAGTTCATGTCATGGAGAATTCTTGTTTGACCGTCACTATTGAAGGAGGAAGGCAAGGTCTAGACCCTAGGGATGACGTGAAGAAGATGCAGAACGTTCTTAAGATGGCCCCTTCCGATGCACATCATGAAGCCGCCAAACCAGCTAGATCCAAATGCAAGAAGATCCCAAGTGTTCCGCCCTCTATTCCACCCCCCCTTGAGACCTGATGGAGGACCCAAACCAACCAAGGCCAAACGCAAAAAGACCTCCAAGCCTTTCTCCAAGTTCCGAATCATCATCCCTTTCGAGTTAAGGGAGAAAGGTGAGGAAGTGATCCAGGCAATGGTAGACAACACTGTGAAGCTCTTTCCAGGCGTGGTTCCCTGCACCATTCCAACCGACACCTGAGCCCTGACACAGTCGAGCTAATGACTGAAAACAAGCGCTTAGTGGGAGGCAACCCACTTGTAAGTTTTTCTATTTTATCTCTTGTTTCCTTTTGAGTCAGTTAGTCTTTGGATTTTTTAGGAGCTTGAACTTGATCATCTTAAGGATTTGCATTATAGGTCTTCTTCTTTGATCGTGTTTGTTGAGTGATGCAGAAAACTTGCAGTCTGAAACAGTGAGGTCTCTGTCGATCGACAGGAATTCCCTCTGTCGATCGACATGGCCTTCAATTTTCAAAATTCTCGACATCACAACGATCCGATCCCTCAGAACCCGTGTCGATCGACATGACTTGTTTGTGTCGATCGACAGGGTCCCCATTTTGGTAAATCTCGTTCATTTCAATCAAGTTCAATTTTCCTTTGATTTCTTTTGCCAACTTCAGGCTTGACAACACTGGGGACAGTGTTGGTTAAGTCTGGGGGAGGAAACTACTAACGTGTTTCTTTTTGTTTTGTTTATTTTGGGTCAAATTTTTCAAATTTTTGTTTTATTGAGTCAAAATTAGTTAGGAACAACCCTTCTTTTGGTTTAGTGGATTGTCTTTGCCAGCATGTGACCATTCTTCCAGGATTGGTTTCAGAGTTTAGACTAATGGGAAATCCTAGGATTGACCGGTTGACTGGAAACGTTTGCTACTTCCGGTATAATCTGCCAAGTCAGAGCTACTGCACGGTTTTCTTTGAGATTGATGTCCATAGAGCTTGACTCCTCATTCATACCTGATCAGTGCAACCCCCTGTTGAAAGTAATGGTACTCCTCTCCCTCTTTTCATCTAAAAAAACAAAAAAAAACCAAGAGAGAAAATCATCATAATTTGTGTTAGGATTGGGGTGAAATGATAGCTCCTGAGTATAAGACGAGGAATAAAATCCGATGAGTCTGTACTCAAGAGGTGATCACCCAGAGCTCAAAAGCAGCAGTCTGAGTCCCTTAAAACGGATGTAGAGGACGAGCAATCTCACGAGCCTGTCTCCTCACAAGGAACAATAGTAGTGAGTCACGACCCTGTCTCCTAACAAGGAACAACATTAGTGAATTATGCACTGCTTTGAGTTCAACAATCATAGAAAAAAAAAGAGGAATAGAGAACCAAATAAGTCTGGGGGAGAGGAGGAATACCAAGTGTTGTATAGGTTGATTTGTCATGGTATAGTCTGGGAATGAGTCTAGAAGGTTCTTGGCATTGAGAACATTGAGACCAAGCTATGAAGACTAACGGATTATGTTGCGAAGTGGTGGATGAATTTGGAAGGCTGCGAATGTCTGCAGAGAAGTACATGGTGGTTTGATTCTGGTTGGTTCTGGATTATGTGGTTCACTAGTTGGAAGGGTCAATTCAATGCATCAAGGGAAGGTAAGTTCTGTGTTTTCAAACCTCTTTCACATTCTTGGTTTATGTTTTGCTTGAGGGCAAGCAAAGGCTAAGTCTGGAGGAGTTGATATATCATGGTTTTTACCGGTTTTCGACCATGATATAAGTCCTTTTTGTAGAGTCTTTTTGGTATTTTTGGAGTCTTTTAGTGTCTTTGCAGGTTAAGGATCGATTGGAGCTTAATGGAAGCTTTTAGAGCATTTTGGAGCATCGAGGAAGAAAGTGCTGAAAAGATCAAGTCGAAGTCGAACAGAAGGCTCACTGTCGATCGACACTCCTATCCCTATCGATTGACAGGAGTTTTGGCGAGACAAGAAGATTTTCCAGTAGATGGCCTGTCGATCGACAGAGCTTGTTCCTGTCGATCGACACGGGCCTTTTATGAAGAAAATCAGCTTTTTCCTTCTCGGGCCTGAAGTTTCCAGAAGTTTTCCACAAGGCCCAACCCGATTTTTGCCTCTCCTATATATAGTTTTACCTAGGTTTTTAATTCAGGATCAATTTTTTCATTAAGACTTTGAGAGAGATTGTTAGGGAGAGTTTTTCAGAGAGATTTCAGAGTTTCTCAGATCTTCAGCATAAAACCCTCTGTATCTCTAACTCTATCTTTTTAATGCAATTTATTTCATTCATGATGTTTGTTTCAATCACCATGCTTGAGTAGTTTGCTTGTTAGGTTGTGGAGAATTCTAGGGTTTTGATGAGAAATTGTTAGGATTCTAAATCTGTTAGGGTTTATCTTCTGGTTCTTCATCTAGATTGTTTCCAATGCTAGATCTAGCCTGTACACCTAGATCTAGATCTTAGGTTGTTTAGTAGACACGGAAGTGTTATTAATAACTTGAACTAGTCTTAGATGAGCAGAATTACCTCTTCGCAAAGGAATTTGGTTTAGGGATTCTGTGAACAATTGAACCTGAACGTTAATGCTTGCTTGGATTCAATAGATTTGCAAAGGAATTTGGAATCTAGTGATCTAGGGATATATAGTCTCTGCAACGGAAGTTGATTGGCTTTACATTCGTGTTTGAGTTCTAGAACGGTGCCTAATCAAACCCTGACAGTAGTTTATCCTCAATTTTGATTCATACCTGAAGAATTACCCATCACCTAGTTTTTGTCTCATTGATTAACTTGAATTTAAAACCATCCTTGCTTTGTTTACTTGTTTGCATTACATTTACTTATTTTGACTTAGCATAATTCGAATACTTGGATTGATTGTGTGATTCTTTTCCCTGTGGATTCGATCCCTAAGTACTACTTCGATCTCTTAATTTGAGGGAGTAGCTCAAGGGTAAATTTGAGCATATCAATGCCCAAGAAGTTGATCAAGCAGGCACCAAGAAATGCGATAACGTAAGGTACATGGAATAAAAATTCAACAAAATTCTTGAAGATGGTGATAATAGAACGAGTCACCAGATTTTCTCCTGGCGATAGAGTGATCAGTCGGCGGATAACACACTGGTCTAGATAACAAAACCCAATGGCGATGTTTCCGGACCAAGTTTGGATGATGAAGATAGCGTAAATGAAAAGGGGACCTAGTCTGGTTCTACCCCTTGGGTCGTGGATCTTTTCTGTATCTGCATTCATGGAGTATTTGATGAAGTTGAACATTTTGATGCTTCCAGTCCATCTTCTGAGTAGAAACGGCGTGTTAAGCACCTCATGCTGTTGTCCCTCACGACATGTTTGCCGCTTCCAGTGTGGCCTTTTCAGAAAAAGGATCCAGTTGAGTATGCAGTCTTTCGTTGAATAAATCTCATCGGGGTCATCCTTTAGCTTCGCGAGGATGGCTGTTGTCCAGTCTGAAACCATGAACATGTGGATGGATATAGCATCCAAAGCTATGCCAACTAAGAACAACGTGTAAGTGATCACGATGTCGGCTTTGTGAAATTCTTGGATCTTAGTGTGTCTATAATGGAAGATGCCAAATGCTAATAGAAGAGATCCCAAGGATATAAGCCGGGACACAACTCCAAACAAAATATGAAGAACCGCACCTTTTGTGTACAGACCTTCATAGATAAAATCAAGCTCGGCCTCTATAATCCTCAGAGCTTCTTCATCTTGTAGTCTTGATGAGCTAAAGAATGTTTTGCTTTCATCGCGCAGATCCAAGCTCAATATGTTATTGACCATAATACTCTTGAAGTTGTTGAAGAACAAGAAGGCATATTGAAGAATTTCAAGGTCGGTCAAGCCTCTGTTGGGGAATATGAGCTTCAGAGGTTTCAGCTGTCTCCGGTTCTCCATCATGTACATCTTAGAAGCAAGTATTGCGTCCATATCTAGATTATTTGTTTGGTCACTGTAGTCAAAACCAGAATTGGACCCCTGCAACATCGATCCCCTGAACTTGTCTGAACTCGCAAGGTACAATGCAGTTGTCCTTTCCAGATACTTAGAAGTCCCAGCAGTGAAGAGCAAAAGTATTATCATCCAAAGCACATTGGGTAGAGACTGAACAACCACATAGACACCTGCAAGCGCTTGAAAGACAAGCCCAAGAAAAATGTCTGGTCCAAAGAGCATTGTCTTCAAGGGAAAACGCAGTGATGGTGTCTGGTCCACCAAGGTGTAAGAGCAAAAAAGGTGCCCACAAGGCGACTAGCTTCTTGTCTTGAGGAGGATCATCGGGTTTAGGGTCTTTACCTTGGGTTCTTGGCAATCAATGCGACCGCAAAATTCGCAGACAAATCTGCCAATAGATACGAGGACCACAAAAGCATGATCAGAAACTTATTGGACGTTCGTTTCCTCGAGGGAGAAACGAAAATGAGAATCGTCTGAAGCGAGAGACTGAGGATGATCATTCCCCTGATATTCCAGCTATCCCAAACATGTTTGATCTGTTTGGGAATCACTTCCACCATTTTCCTCTGTGCCAAGAAACAGCTCTGGATTAGATTGCTTCTTAAACTCTCTTTTGTTTTTTTGGGTCAAAATGCCTCTGGATACCTTGTGGTGCTTTGTCGAATTCCTTTGTTCCTTACTTTGTGGGGTTTGTGTTTTCTTTCCTACGAATAAAGCATTGGTCTTATTTGAAGTTTTACAAAAAGAATAAAATCATAAAACGACAGAGAACATGGCCCACTGCATCAACTGTGGCTCTAGACTTCCTTTTTCTTGAAGCACTACCAAAAGATCAACTTCATGGCATTATTTGAAATAACTTTTTAGCAATGGTGCCAAGAAAAACTTAGTGTTTAAAACAGAGCATCCGTCGCTAGACTACATACTAGGAGCACGTAAAAAAACGCGCGCACACAGACACGCACACGCACAAACACAGTGAACAGAGTAAATGATTAGGAAAAGGATCCATGAACAGAATGGCTTGTAGCTTGATCCTGCTTCGGCTGCATTGTCATTGCTCTAGACCGTCATTCTGTCCTACAAATAGAAAAATATGACAAAAAGAACTTAGAAACTTTCGCAAAGTAAAGAAACCGAAGAATAAAAACACACTTCAGAGTGCAAAGTAGTGATATGCATAACGATGAACTCACGCTGCTTTTGAGATTTTCCTTATAAATGTTCAGCTTTGGGCATTTGTCTTTTTTGTAAGTCTCCAGATTAGGCAACGTAGCACCAACAACGGATAGCATAGGCAACTCAAGAAGAGACAGTGTGTGCAGATTCGGCAATTCGACTTGTTTTTCAAACACTTTCTCCAGCTTGTAACAACACTGTATCTTCAAGACTTCTAGGCTGATGGGTGGCTCTGATGCAGTGAAAAGCATTTTAATGCTTGGGCAACAATCTAGGCTTAGTTTCTTCAAATTCTTGAAGCTGCTGCTGCATATTCTATCCATCAATCGAAGATTCGTTATGGACATAGTCTCCAAGTTTCTCAGATGTTTCTCATCTACGCCGGAGAAAAGATTTTCTATATCCCCGCACATCTCCAACCATAAACCTTTCACTGATTTCAAATCATTGAAGATAGATGAGAGGCTTCTGCTGCTATTGTCCACAAAAGCCACAAACTCAGCTTTAGCTAAGGTTTCCTTGTCTTGATCTATGCCATGTGATCCTTGGATCTCTACAACTTGCTGATGACTTTTAGTATCGATAAATGGTATTGTGTTCATATAGATAAACTTGTATATACGACTTTTGTTTTCCGGACAGTCAAAGGCCCAAGCTTCATTCAACTGTTTCTCCCTCACTCTTCCTAACTCCTTTCTCGAGACTTCTTGGATTTCATTGACCGTAGCAGAAGAAGTAAGACTTTTAGACATCCCACTTGCTACGGCTTCCTTTACTTGGCTCCAGTTATCGCATATCAAACTTCTTGAATCTGCTAGAACAACGAGCTTTGAGCAACAGAGACTGTTCCTCAAACTTCTTGAATCACGCAGGTAAGACATCTCCTCAAAGGATCCCTCAATTTTATGCAGCCTAGTGCACCCGGAAACATCAAAGACTTCGAGGCTTGTGAGTCCCTTGATGTTTGGGAGAGCTTCTAGGTTGGAGTTGTCTGTTAGTAGGAAATGACTAAGGTTGGATAACCTGGAGATAGTGGAAGGCAACTTGGTAAACTTTGTGCCTGACATATTAAGAATTTTGAGTTCCTCTTTCTGCTCGAAGCACACTTCTGCAATTTCCACTAAGCTGGTAGTACCGGAAAGATCGAGGATTTGGAGACCCGATAATGGTTGAAGATTGGGCAGTTTTAGTAAATTGGTACATTTTCGCAATGAGAGTCGCGTCAAGGAGTGAAGACTGGTAGTTAACGCAGGGTCTTGAAATATTGGAATTCGCTTTTGTTTGCTTTCTGAAAAATCGAGGAGCTGAAGCTGTTGAAGACGAGCAAAGGTTCGGTTTCTGAAGCAAGTTTTTAGATTGCGTACACCACGGATGTCCAGAACCTCGAGCCTGTCTAAATGTTGTATGTTTGGCAAATCTTCCAATACAGGACAGTCCCTAAGGATGAGACTGTGGAGGTACTTCAGTTGAGAAATTTGATGCGTGTCAAATTATATTTTTGTACCTAAACTTAGCTAACAACACACTCTAGTTGTTGTAGCATAGCATAGGGTCGAACCACAAGGAGTTAAGAATAGCAACACTAAGAATCCAAGTATTCGAATAAGCTAAGCAATTCGAAGTTGTATTTTAGACTTTAAAAGTCCTAATTCCAAACCTAAGTGAAACAAACGAATTATAATGCAAATGGATGGCAAACCAAACCAAATAAGTAAACAAACACTAAACAAGATCAAAACAAGATAATACAACAAATAAGAACTTTATCAAATATGGAAATGCATGGGCTTTGGGCAAAGCATTTGACTTGGGATGATCAATGACTAACTAATGATGCTAGGACTCACAATTCAAACTCAAATCTATGACATGAATCACACAAATAGACTAATCCACTCCCATGGTACTAATCCATTTATCAACCATTCAATTAAACTAATTTTCCAATTGCAATTAAATGATCAACAATCATTAAGCACAAGTTCATAAAGCCTCTAATCATCTTAAGCATCAATTCCCATTGGTTAAGTATGAAAAGCAAGATTTAAGGTTCTTCTAAACATTTTATCGATACCTTCCGGTCATAGAATGCTCAAGTTCTAGATTTTGATTGATCAAATCTAATCTAGCTTTAAGTTCACCTTAATCCTTAGAAATCATGAGAATCTAAGCCTAGACATCACTAATCATTCATCAAACATCCCTAATCTACTAAGCCCAAAAACCCATAGAGAAACTACTCACTAATCATCATACAAAAGACAAAGATCATATATAAAGACATGATGAAATTAAAGATAGAAATATTTCACTAAAATAGCAAGGTTGGAGAAGAATCTCCTAAATCATACATAAATCCAACATAAACTTCAAAACTCAAGAACAAAAAGAAAGAACAAGAGTTCAAGATCAAGAACAAGTTATCAAGTTTTTGGAAGAAGAAAAATGGAAGATGTTCTGCAATAATGGGGTTGTGATCAGATATATATGGCTGAAAAAACGTTTTTGGCCAAGAAACACGTTTTTGACCAAATAAAGTAGGAGTTGGTGAGCTGATTTTTTTGACTTTTTTTGTGCAGATTTTAGGACTGGATCGATCGATCCATAGGTGGATCGGTCGATCCATCCACCATCTTCAATTTTGGTCGATCCGCAGGTCATCCGCAAGTTTTTAATAAATCGGATCGATCGATCCACTTCTGGATCGGTCGATCCACTTCCATTCTCTGCACTTGCTTCTTTTGCTCGCCAGACAGACATGTCTTCACTAAACCTTTCATAACTTTTGATCGCACCGTTGGAATGACCTCAAATTTCTTCCAAATGAAAGCTAACTCAATGCTCTAGCTTGTATCAAATTTTCAGCTCGATCCATCGGTGGAAAAGGCATCAACGAGCACCTAACTTCTGACCATTTTTCTGCATCTTTGCTTCCACTTTTTGCTCCTTTGGTTTTTGGCCTCCAAAGTACCTAAAAATGACTCAAGGACTATGCAAATGAAATATTATGTAATCTAAAGCTCTAAAACTCAACTTATTCTATATGAGACTCAAAATGACAAGAAATATGCAAAATGAAAGTCTAAAGACGATAAAAGCTAAATAAAATGTATGATAAGGATGCTAAAATATGAATGCATCAACTCCCCCGGACTTGCCTTTTGCTCGCCCTCGAGCAAACAAAGAGAACAAACCGGTGAAGAAGTTTGAAAGGGAGAACTCATAGCCAAAAGATTTTATTCCAAAGATACCATTGTCAATTCAAGATAATACAATCCAATGCTAAAGATAAACCAGCTACTCAATCAAACTTTCCATTCTCATCGCAACTCCAATGTTTTGCCTCTAAATTCAATGTCTAGTGATCAATTGTATCCTATTCACAAACTCTTTACATTCATTAAGTTTCAAAACCGTGTAATCTCACAAATGGGAATTCAACCTAATCCAATCGGCTTTGTAAGAGAATAGGTTTAATGTGAAGTAAAAATGTGGTTTAAAACGTTTTGGTGACTACTCTCAAACATAATGCACAAATCAATATATAAAAGCAATGGAGAAGGAAAACAATTGATGCATACAAGATGTTTTCTTCCATTCTACCCATCCAATACTCTTTATACTTCACTCAAAGTCACTCTTGTTCTTAACACCAATTCTTCAACTTTTCTTTCTTTTAATTCAAGGATTGAACCTAAAGAGTTCACTCTTTTACTTAGACATCTACTCTTGCTTTCTTATTTCTACTCCTTATGAATTTTTTTACTAGGAGCTTTTCAGACACTTAGCTTAAGAGTAGTGTTTCCTTTCTTTTCGATTTCTCTCCCTAGACATTCCTTTTTTTGTTTCTTTCTCTAAACCGTTTCGGTTTCACTTCTCTTTCTCATCTCTCCAACTTCTCAACATAAGCTCACACCCTTACTCACCCTCACCAATTCCCAAAACCGTTATAAAAAACAATGAGACTCCAAAATTCTCTCAACCCACCTAGACTAGCCAATGAGACTACTCATAATGGAAGAAAAGAACTCGTCGTTTCCATCTCTAAAGATTTTATGCATGAGGTGCAAATAGAAAAGGCCTCACTCAACTAAATAAATGGTTGTTTCAAAGAAAGGCTAGGTTCAATCAAGGTGTGTTACCAATCCTCATTCGGAAGATGATCTCGAATCGGGAATGGCCATTCAAACCATTAAAGAGTGGTAAAAGTGATAAAAATGGTTGAATGTGTATATGTGAACCATGGTTAAGGTCTAAAACCCATAAGTGAGAGAATTAAAATCGAATTATGGTCTAATAAGATGGAGTTGGTTTCAATTCAAGCAATCAATCAACAAAACTTAGAGAATCTAGAGCGAAGAGATCAAAGATATGGATAAGCATGTTTTTCGCGGTTTATGAAACCTAAGAGAGCATTATCAAGATACTCACAAAGAGAGCTATGTACTAAAAATCACTATAAGGCATTTAAATCATTGTTCTCCATATGAATGATGCAACCTAAATGATCATACAAGTGTATGAAATGCAACTAAATGAAAAGGAAAATCTTTTTGTATTTTTCGAAAATTTTCAAATTTTTATGATTTTTGCGTTTTTATCGTATATACAATGCAATGCAATATGCATGAGACTCAAGTTATGAAAATAGAAAACAAAACAAACTCAAATGAGCATTAGCGACTATCCTCCTCCCCCAGACTTAATTCTCACCGTCTCGGTGAGAAATAAATTCAAGGAAGAAGGACAACACACAAAGAAGAAAAATACGAAATAAAAATGGTATTTACAAAGGGAAAATGTGGTACCTTGGAGTTAGGATTCTTGGGCTTGATCTTCTTTATTCATGCTTGTTTTGTGTCACTAGCTTGACGATGATAAGCTTGGGAGGTCCCAAGAGGCGCGTTTAACGTCACTAGTTTGACGGAGTTTCTACAACGCAAGTACACAAAACAAAAACCAAAGAAAATTAAAAATAACAAGACAATAAAAATATTTACAAGATATACCTTTGGGAATGCCTCCCAAGAGCGCTTGTTTTACGTCGCTAGCTTGACGTTTTGAGGAGACTAGGTGGACATTGGAGTGAAACCATCTTCAAAGCATGGTCCCCAATCGGTTATCTCAATCTTTAAAACCCTTGCCATTGTCTCCTTGATAAAAGCTAGCTCCTTCTCATCCAAACCGGGTGTTAAGATCACTTTCGCCTTAGAGAAAGGCTTAGAACCGCTTGTACTTTTCACTTTGCACTCTATACCACCATCAATAAATTTCATAGGATACAAGAACATGGTTGAAATCTTGTCCTCCTTGGGCTTATCCCTTGTGACTTTAGGTGCTTTCACTTTCATTCCCAACTCCAAAGGTTCTTCAAAAAGTAAGCTCAAACTATTCCCATCAAAGGCTTCTTCTTCAAATCTCTTACCATCAAGACATAAAGGCTCATTCACCACTTGACAAGGTTCATCCTTCACTTGAATCCTCATCAAAACATCTTCATTTGTGGAAGTGATTGTTCCACACAAATTGGTAGTGGAGGGAGTAATAGGATAATATACCTTAGAATCCACATTGAAGAGTATGGCTCTCTCATTCACGAAGTCTATGCTTGCTCCCGCGGTTGCCAAGAATGGGGTTCCAAGTATGAGAGGTAGATTCCGTTTAGTTTCCATCTCCATCACCATAAAATCCGTTGGAACTACACAATTTCCAACTTTGAGTGGGTGGTCTTCAAGCATTCCGATGGGACACTTTGAAGATGCATCCGCAAATGAGATTGAGCTATTGTTCTTTTTCAACTCTTTTATACCAAGGCTCTTTACCATCTCATGAGAGATCAAATTGACACAAGAACCCGAATCGCATAAAGCATCATCTAATTTCAAATCACCAAGAGAGCAAGGGATTGTGAATTTACCGGGATCATTCTTCTTATGGATCAACCTTGGCTCAAGAGGTGTCTCATGTTTCTCATAGGTCCTCATCACATCCATAACCTTTGTATGATTCGCTAAGATGTCCTTGATGAACCTTATTTGGTTTGGGACTTGACTCAAATCTTCATTCTTTGGAAAGATCACTCCTACATCACTCATATCCTTCTTGAACTTGGAGAGAATTTTCTTTTGAGCCTTAGTGTAGACCGGTCTCGGGAATGGAAGTTTTGGCTCATAGGGAGGAGGTTCATCCTTAGGGGTTTCTTCTCTTTCCTTCATCTTAGGCACCATCTCTTCTCCCTTAGCGCTTTCCACAACAATCTCATCAATCTTAACAACTTGTTTACGGATAGAAAAACCTTCTTCTTTAACTTCCATTGGCTTTTTCTCTTTAGCTTTAGGAGACATTCCCATGGCCTCTATAACCTTATCCACTTTCATAAGATCATTGTCTCCGAGAAGCATAGCAAACTCTTCTACATCACGTTCATTTCGTTCTTGTTGGGATAACTCCAAGCATCTTTGCTTAGCTCCTAAGATTTTCTCTTTCCCCAAAACAACCATATTGCAAAAAGATTTTGGGTTTGATTCGGATTTACCCGGTAGAGTATTCATTGGACTCTTTGATGTAGAGGCGACTTGAGCTATTTGGTTGTCCAAGGTCTTCATGTGAGTAGAGAGATGTTCAAATTTGGCATTGAGGTCATTATAGACACCATCCACCTTGTTGTGGATCTCCGTCATCCTCTTGTTCAACTCAATAGCTCCCTTTCCTTGTCCCTCCAACAGTTGCTTAAGAAGACGATTTGTCTCATCTTCTTTAATTGGTGGTTGAGAGGAACTACCTTGTCCTTGGTAGTTTTGATGCCCTTGAGGTTGGAATATTTGTTGGTTAGGAACGAATGGAGCTTTGGGTTGATAGTAACCTTGAGGTTGAAAGTTTTGTTGTGGGATAAAACCTTGTCCTTGAGGTCTTTGTTGAGGGTAGACTTGGTCTTGGGGATTCTCAACATTGGTGCTCCTATAGGAAAGATTAGGGTGGTTCCTATAGTTGGGGTCAAAGCCTCTTGGTTGGTTGTTGTATCCTCCTTGCATGTAGCTAACCTCTTCTTGTCCTTCTTGATAAGCTTCAACACAACCTTCTTTGTTCCCTTCAAACTCTCCAACATAGTTCATCCCCTTTTGTGTAGACAAGATAAACTTATCCAACTTAGCATTTATCTCCATGATCCGTGCATCATCACCCTTTGGTTCTCTTATGGTTCTATCATAATCTCTCCCATAGCATTGATCACTTTGAGCTAGGTTCTCTATCAATTGTTCCCCTTCTTCAATAGAGATGCTCGAGAAACTTCCATTGCTCGCGGTATTCAATGAGTCATAGTGTTTCTCGTGTACTCCCCGGTGGAAAATTCCCAACAAAGCTTCTTTTGGTACTCCATGATGTGGACAAGACCTTGTGTACCCTTTAAAACGTTCCCAAGCTTCATATAATGACTCATTGCCTCCTTGCTTGAAAGTAGCAATGTCATTCCTTATCTAAGCCGTCTTTTGATTTGAGAAAAACTTGGCGAGAAAACGCTTCTTGCACTCTTCCCAAGTTGTAATCGAAGATGTAACAACGGTCTTCTCCCATTGAGAGGCCTTATCACCAAGTGAAAAAGGAAAGAGGGTCAACTTAAGCACATCTTCGGACACACCATTCATCTTGACCGTTCCACAAAGTCGATCAAAGTTGTCAAGATGTTCAATTGGGTGCTCCATTGGTAGTCCAAAGAACCGATTGTTTTGGACCATGTTAATCAAGCTTGACTTGATCTCCCAATTGTTGTTTACACATGGTGGAGCTCTAATACCCATTCTTTCTCCATTGGTGATTGGCACATCATAATCACCTATCCTTCTTGGCTCTCTAGGTTGGTGAATGGGCTCTCTAGCTCCCACATTCCCTTGTTGTCCAACCCCAGGAGCCTCTTGCTCTTGAACATTCCTAGGTTGTTCCATGCCCAAACTTCTTAAATGATCTTGTCGTTCTTTTTCTCTTCTCGTCTCTCTTTCCAATCGACTAAGCTCTTGCACAAGCGGTTGAAGGTTTGTTGGTCCTTTACTCCTCAAGTTCATGCACCTTTTAAAATAGGAAAGACAAACACTAAAGAGAAAAGTTAGTATCAAAAGAAAAATAAACACTTAGTCTTAATCAAGTACCAAATCCTAATGGTTATTGCTAAACTCCCCGGCAACGGCGCCAAATTTGATGCGTGTCAAATTATATTTTTGTACCTAAACTTAGCTAACAACACACTCTAGTTGTTGTAGCATAGCATAGGGTCGAACCACAAGGAGTTAAGAATAGCAACACTAAGAATCCAAGTATTCGAATAAGCTAAGCAATTCGAAGTTGTATTTTAGACTTTAAAAGTCCTAAATCCAAACCTAAGTGAAACAAACGAATTATAATGCAAATGGATGGCAAACCAAACCAAATAAGTAAACAAACACTAAACAAGATCAAAACAAGATAATACAACAAATAAGAACTTTATCAAATATGGAAATGCATGGGCTTTGGGCAAAGCATTTGACTTGGGATGATCAATGACTAACTAATGATGCTAGGACTCACAATTCAAACTCAAATCTATGACATGAATCACACAAATAGACTAATCCACTCCCATGGTACTAATCCATTTATCAACCATTCAATTAAACTAATTTTCCAATTACAATTAAATGATCAACAATCATTAAGCACAAGTTCATAAAGCCTCTAATCATCTTAAGCATCAATTCTCATTGGTTAAGTATGAAAAGCAAGATTTAAGGTTCTTCTAAACATTTTATCGATACCTTCCGGTCATAGAATGCTCAAGTTCTAGATTTTGATTGATCAAATCTAATCTAGCTTTAAGTTCACCTTAATCCTTAGAAATCATGAGAATCTAAGCCTAGACATCACTAATCATTCATCAAACATCCCTAATCTACTAAGCCCAAAAACCCATAGAGAAACTACTCACTAATCATCATACAAAAGACAAAGATCATATATAAAGACATGATGAAATTAAATATAGAAATATTTCACTAAAATAGCAAGGTTGGAGAAAAATCTCCTAAATCATACATAAATCCAACATAAACTTCAAAACTCAAGAACAAAAAGAAAGAACAAGAATTCAAGATCAAGAACAAGTTATCAAGTTTTTGGAAGAAGAAAAATGGAAGATGTTCTGCAATAATGGGGTTGTGATCAGATATATATGGCTGAAAAAACGTTTTTGGCCAAGAAACACGTTTTTGACCAAATAAAGTAGGAGTTGGTGAGCTGATTTTTTTGACTTTTTTGTGCAGATTTTAGGACTGGATCGATCGATCCATAGGTGGATCGGTCGATCCATCCACCATCTTCAATTTTGGTCGATCCGCAGGTCATCCGCAAGTTTTTAATAAATCGGATCGATCGATCCACTTCTGGATCGGTCGATCCACTTCCATTCTCTGCACTTGCTTCTTTTGCTCGCCAGACAGACATGTCTTCACTAAACCTTTCATAACTTTTGATCGCACCGTTGGAATGACCTCAAATTTCTTCCAAATGAAAGCTAACTCAATGCTCTAGCTTGTGTCAAATTTTCAGTTCGATCCATCGGTGGAAAAGGCATCAAAGAGCACCTAACTTCTGACCATTTTTCTGCATCTTTGCTTCCACTTTTTGCTCCTTTGGTTTTTGGCCTCCAAAGTACCTAAAAATGACTCAAGGACTATGCAAATGAAATATTATGTAATCTAAAGCTCTAAAACTCAACTTATTCTATATGAGACTCAAAATGACGAGAAATATGCAAAATGAAAGTCTAAAGACGATAAAAGCTAAATAAAATGTATGATAAGGATGCTAAAATATGAATGCATCAAAATGCTGGGAGGTAAATATTTGATACGAAGCCCAGAGAGGTTAAGACTTTGAAGTTTGGGCACTGCTTCAAAGAATTTATCACATATAGTTTCCACAGAGCTAGCGCCGGAAACTTCAAGAACCTCTAGCCTTCGTAGACCCTTAAGCTCCTCTATACTTGACAGTAAATCATAGTCTCTGATTACAAGAAATCGGAGTTGCGTTAGTTCTCTTAAAGACTGGACAAGATATTCCAATGTGGGATAAAAAAGACCAAGTACTTCAAGATCCTTCATCTGCGGCTGCTCAAAGAACTCCTTAGGTGTTTCAAGACACAAACGGTTTCCACTTACGAGAATTGTAAAAAGATTTTCTCGTTTCTTTGCTTGTACTGTTCTTATCATATCATCTATCTGGGTTATTTTCCCTAGACCTTTGCTCTTGTCACCACCGTAAACCTTTGCAAGTCGGAGGCGTGATCTGCCTAAGAGCCCATGATGACGAAGATCGATTAAATTGCTCATTGCCATTTCTGGTACAACCATATCATCCTCTTGTATCTTCAGAATACCGCGGTTTATAAGCTCCAACAAGATATCATGAGCTTCCTTATAAGCCTTCTTAACAGATCGAACAGGATCAAAGTACCCTTCAAGTATCCATTGTGTGATCAGGTCACGGTAATAAACACAGCCACAATGTTTGAAAAAGTCTAAGGTGTGCCAAAAACAATCAATAATGGCGCTGTTCAATGTGTCGTCGGTTTCCAACAGCTTATAAGCAAGATGGAAAATGGGATTGCATCTACATAATCTGATACTGCTATCAGAGGAGAGTAAAACTTCTTTTAAAACCTTCTCTTGTGTTGGAGAAAGATTCTTGAAACTCTTCTGATGGGTAATGCAGTTTAAGGACTTGGAAAACACGGTAATTGCAGCGGGCAAATTTTTACTTTTCTGCACCACCTGGGGTATCAATGGCTCATCAATCTTCCAAGCTCTCTGAAGGGACTCAAGCAACCCTCTTGCTTCCTCCTTAATAAGGGACTCAAGCAAATCCTTTAAGTTACTATGAGTAAGGGTGTCAAGTAAAGCTTGTGACTCATCCTGCATTGTAGTCTCATCTCGTGGCTCTTTTATCATCACTCTCTGTATTCCATGGCCTGCCCGTGGCATGAGACTCTGTTTTCCCATCACGCTTTGTAATAAGAATCTAAAGAGGCGCGTAATCTTGAAGAAAACTCTCAAGACCCAAATCTTTCATCACAGTATCTTCACCAGTCTTGTACCCTTCATCATCAAGAATCAGTAGAAGATACGGCACCATTACACCAGATGAAGTTTGTTTCTTCTTCTCTCCTTCAGCTAACTTCTTAGCATTTTTCTCAGTAAACAAGAACTTCATTTTTTCCTTAGCTGATCTCTTCTTTCTGTTAAGCTCTGCACTTATCTCCTCCTTTAAAGACTTTAACAAGTCTTTTGCTTGTTTCCCGGCCTTCTCATTTCGATCATACACTTCAATTTGGAAAGCTATGTTTTCGTAAAGCGACAATTCATCGTCAAACCTCTTGTTGAGAGGTAAACAGAGGGTGAAGAAGCACACGCCTTCCTTAGTTGCATGCTCGCTTACCTTTTTCGCCAGACGCGTCTTCCCGATTCCAGCTTCCCCAGCCAACACAACCCTTTTAGGACCATCACCACGAAGAGTTTTCGTTATCTTCTCGCACAATTTCATATCCTTCGTCTCTTGACGTAGTCTACGCGAACCCATTTTAATTCTGGTATATGACATATTAAAATGCATTTCAAAAATGTTTCCTTGAAGAAAATTGACAGTATCATGCTATTAGTTCCTGACACACTCCCTAGTTTCAAAAATTTCAATTTCTTTATGGCTAATAATTCTTCTTTATATTGATGAGAAATGAGTTTTATCACTAAACTCAAAAGTTGGAGTAGTCAATGTGATGATGATGCCAGTTATATAAATACAGCTACAAGCCTATAGACACTATAGAAAGGGAAGAGAGTAACCTCAGTGAATCTCTGACAAGTTTCTATGTCTTTGGCTAATGGATTAGTTTTTCTGGTGAGCTTCTTCGTCGTTTGTTCTGGTCTAAACCTTGAGGGAGCAAATTAATGGCATCAGAATAGCTTTTTAGAAAAGAAATGTTATTTGGACTTTTTGTTTGTCTCTTAATTTCATGATTATTCAAAGTTCACGCAAAGTGATAAACCAGAGACCATGAAAGGTATCTGATTCTGATAGCATGCTTGAGAAAGGCATCAAACCGATTTTCCTCGTTACTTTTGTTAACCATTGTTATTAAATCTTTGGAATAACAGATCTTTTGTGTTCATTTTAATGGTAAATACTTTAACTTTTACTTCCAGTCTCTCTCTCTCATTTTGTTTTAGTGTGGAAGCTGAAGAGGAGGATCTACAAGTGCGTTGAGGGCGCTATAAGGTATTACTACATATTATGTTTGGTTTTTGTATGATTTCAGTCTGTCAGGTACTGGAAAGTTCATGGCTTTTCTTTTCCTTTTCAAATTGGTTGTTACCTTGTACTAATTCTTGACTACTTTCAAGATTTGCAGGCAGGTGGGTTAATTTAACATTAGTTAACGAGATACTTCAGAGGAGTGTTAAAGTCATGGATTCCATCAACAAGTTGCAGGCGCAGAAATCTGGAGATACTTTAGAAGAGAAAGTCGATAAGATCTTGGAGAGCTTAATAGAGTTGAACAAACTCTTGTGTCCTTTAAAGGAAGATCCTTTATCCTTTAGGAAGAAGCAAGAAGGAACAAGGGATTACTGAGAGCAATAACCAAAAGGGTACTTTACAAAGAAGCCAAAGTGCTCCTCATGTTTTGGATCTTGTTTCCTTTGATGTTAAACTGATTACGAGGCTACAATCTCATCTCCGGCTTCTCAAATTGAAGCTGGGAAAGCTAGAGCAACTTCAAACAAATTTGGGAGAAGAGCTAGATAAACATGTTGGTACCGTTCATGAACTGATTAAAAATAGGGATTCCTCAAAGGTGTCTCCTCAAAGTACGTATTGGATCAAGCCTGATTTAGAAGGCATGGAGACAAAGATCTCTGATTTGTTGTGCGAAGTCCTCTTGTTGTCTAGTAAGCCAGAGAAACAGAAATCAGCAGCAGCTTATGGTGATCAAGATGATGAATATGAGTTTGATCAGGGCAAGGCCTATTTTTACCTTCCTGGTATACAATCAAGTGGTTCTCAAAGAAACCACGTACACACAGAAGATTCACGATCAATTTATCTGAAGCTTTATTCAAGTCACTCAATGTCTTTTATTTGGGGAGATGGGAAAGAAGTAAGAAACGTCACATCCAGGTACAGAATCATGATCTCATGAAATGTTTAAAACATGTGACGAAAGTTAAAGTGTTAAGTCTTCAAGGGATCTCGACCATTAGAAGCCTAAAGAGTTCGGTTTGTAAGCTACACCAGCTGATCGTCTTGGACCTCAAGGAGTGCTCCGAACTGACGAAACTTCTAGAAAAGATAGATTCACTTCAGAGTCTGGTCTACTTGGATATGACTGGGTGCTATATGTTGGAATGGATTCCCTTAAGGTTGGCTTTGTTGAAGAATTTAGAGGTTCTCAAGGGCTTTGTGGTTAGCGACGAATTCTTTGAGAGTGTTGCGTGCAAGATTAACTATTTGAAGAACTTGAAGAAGCTAAGAAAGCTAAGCATCGAAATAAACCGAGATGATCTTGGCGTAGAACAAATGATGGAGAATCTTGTGGACCTCAAACAATTGACAAGCTTGAAGGTGACATGGAAAAGGGATTTAAGAGTCATTTGTGGAGCTTCCACAGGGATTAAAAGCCTTCGTGATCAGTTAAAGAAACTGGACCTGCAGCGTTTCCCGCACGAAGAACTTCCCTTATGGCTTCATCCAGAGAATCTGCTTCACTTGAAAAGGCTCCATATTGGAGGAGGAAGACGACTCAAGGGTTTCGGTAAGTATTTACCTGAGGAGCCTACAAAATGTGCTGTTGAAGTCTTGCGTCTCACGTTACTCCCTAAGCTAAGAGTTGGATGGATAGAGCTGAAGCAAATCTACTTCCCAAATCTGAGTTTTCTTGAGAGTTATGAGTGTCCAATAGTTACTCTCACTCTCTGTGATGGAAACGGAATCTGGAGATCTGACCAAGACGAGTAATCTTGTGCGGTCCTGAAGAAGCAAGCATTTGGTTAACTTGGTTCCTATTTTCTGTTAGGTCGATATTGGAGAAAACTAAAAGACTTAAACCGATAGTTCAAATGTAGAACAAGATTGACCTTAATTTAATTTCTGTATAAGAATGCTCATATTTTTCGTTTCTTTCTTCAGTCTAGTTTTTCGTTAATATAGTTTTCTGTTCAATATATACCAATTCAAGATTTTCTTCATTCTTTATGTTGAATGTGTTGCATTTCGGCTTGGTTGATACTAGAAAATTGTTAAGGTTTTCGAGTGTTGAAGAGATTCTGGTTGGGAAAGAGGGTTTGATTGAAACAAGTAAACAAACAATGCACCTGACGAGCTCGTGAGTAACTAACTCGATGGCATTCTTCGTAATTACTTGTTTGAAGACCGTTAATTCGGTTGAGTCTTTTTCAATCTCTCTTCTTCTTTTTTTCTTCTTCTAAATTTAACATCTCAAGTCAATTGAGCTCATGCTTTTACTTACTTAAGCATCTCAAGTTACTTGAGCTCATGCTTTTTCTTTAGCATCTCAAATTACTTGAGCCATGCTTTTTCTTTAGCATTTCAAGTTACTTGAGCTCATACTTCTACTTAAGCATTTCAAGTTACTTAAGCTCATACTTTTTCTTTAGCATCTCAAGTTACTTGACCTCATACTTTTACTTAAGCATCTCAAGTTACTTGAGCTTTCTTTAGCATCTCAAGTTACTCAAAAAATTCAGCTCATGCTTTTGCTTTAGCATCTCAAGTTACTTGAGCCATGCTTTTACTTTATAAAATCGTGATTTTAACAAAAATATATGATTTAACAAAAATTTATGATACTCATTCTCTTAGAAGCGAGTTATAATAATTATGTTAACTTTCTAATTTATTAATCTATACAAATCCAGGACAATGTTATTATTTTAAAATTCATAAAATGTTGTTATATTAAGCAAGTTCCTCCTCATCAACAACTGGCTACTCTCAGGTCACAAATTTTGGCTTTTCCAAAAAAAAAACATAAAAAGAACTTTCATCTACAATGGATGCAGCAACATTTGCTAGTCATCGACACCCTTTAAACCGTAGAGAGTTATTGTCCGAAGAAGAAAGTCGAGTATGTGGTTTATGTGGGAAAGAGGTAACGTCTAATGGGTCTGCTTACGAATGTTCACAGTGTGATTTCACTGCGCATCTTGATTGTGCAGAGAACCCACCATCGCTTGTGATCGATAAGAGCAAGATCCATGAGCTTCCACTCACCCTCTTACCGAGACATGTCTCCTTCACTTGTAATGCTTGTGGACTCTCTGTTGATAAATCTCCGTACGTATGTCTCAAATGTTGTTTCATGGTACACAGAGGCTGTTTAAACATTCCAAGAGTTATCAAAATCTCGCGTCACCACCACCGCCTTTTTCGTACTTGCTTTCTCGGCCCCCGGGAATGGGATTGCGGAGTCTGTCGCCAGAGGATTAACGGTAGATACGGTGCTTATAATTGTGCCAAAGGTTGTGATTACGCTGTCCATATGAGATGTGCATTGAGGGTAGATGTGTGGGACGGAAAGGAGCTCGAGAAGGTGCCCAAAGAAAACAAAGAGAATGGGAGCAGTGCGTTTGTTGATGACAACTTAATTCAACACTTTAGTCATCAACATGTTCTAAAGCTCGAATACAAAGATATTAGAGACGTTGTTTGCTCTGGATGTTCTTTGCCACTCGGTCCTCATCCTTTTTACAGGTGTACGCAATGCAATTACGTTCTTCACAAAACATGCGCTCATCTTCCTCCGTTGATTCAGATGTTCTACATGTACACCCACTTACTCTTTGCACCGAAGGTGGAAGGTCAGGTGGTCCTAATGACCTTTCTCGCTGTAATGCTTGCAACTTACATTTCAATGGGTTTAGTTACCGTTGTTTTGAGTGCGACATTGAATTCGATGTTAGATGTTCTTCAGTTTCTGAACCCTTTGAATACCATTTTCACCCCCATACTTTATTCGCAATTCTAAGTAGAACCAATATGATCTGTAGTGTCTGCAATCATTGTGAGCCTAGACATGTGCTAAGTTGTATTGTATGCGATTTCAACCTATGCTTCGCGTGCGCAACCTTACCAGCTGAAGTAGTCTACAAGTACGATGACCATTTGCTCTCCCACACCATTGGTGAAGGTGTTAACACTAATCCGTATTGGTGTGACATATGCGAAAACAAAATCGACGAAGTAAGGAATCACTACAAGTGTTTCAGTTGTGGTCCGGTTCTCCACACCGAGTGTGCCGTTGGAAGTTTCAGAAACATGAGACCAGGGTTTAGTTTCATCACACAACATGGACACAAGTACAAGGTGATTCTCAATGACCGGATATCGAAACTACGTTGCATCCAGTGTCACAAAGATTGCCACGAGCCATTGCTCTTGACGTCTACTTCTACTGATGCTACTATTTACCTATGTTCTTCTCCTTGTTTCGATACTTATGTTTCCGTTTAAATGTAATAATTTCTCTGTTTGTTTTGTTGTTTACAACCTTTACTATATGAATAAACAGAACTTCCATCTTTGAATATTTATTATATAGTCTTGCAGATATTTCTTATTTCTTAGTTATAAGAAGAAACTAAAATCGATGTTTACTTGGTTAGGTTACGATCACAAATTCACTGTTTCCCCAGTGGGACTTAGCGGAGGTTTAGCACTCTTTTGGAGACATGATATTGAACTAGAAATTATCTCCTCATCTCCAAACTATATTGACACTCTCATTACTTACCAACACTCCCGATTCTACCTTACGTTTGTGTATGGCCACCCAGACAGAGACGCTTGGAGATATTGAATAGTATTTCGTACCTAGCTTTATCTCGAGACCACCCGTGGCTATTAACGGGAGATTTTAACGAAATACTTGAACATTGGGAAAAGAAGGGAGGACCTCAAAGACCGGAAGGCTCGTTTATTGATTTTAGAAGTTTCATTGCTACAAATGGGCTGTGGGACGTCAAGCATTCCGGAAATCCTTTCTCTTGGCGCGGAATACGTTCCGAGCACCTTTTTCATGCCAGATTAGATCGATCTTTATCAAATAATGCATGGCTGGAAGAATTCCCATCGGGTCAATGTAAGTATCTCCGATTTGAAGGGTCGGATCATCGTCCTTTACTTACGTTTCTTGATGAGTCAAGAGTCAAAAAGAAAGGAATGTTTCGGTTTGACAATCGACTAAGGGATAAGGAGGAAGTTTTTGAGCTTATCACACAAGTTTGGGGCAATGGAAACTCGGATTCAGTGGAAGCAAAAATTATACAATGCCGATCGGAACTCACAAAATGGGCTAGAGAACAAAATCAAAATAGTGCAAAGAGGAGCAAATAAGCACAAGAAGCTCTCGAATTGGCACTTTCTCGGGAAGTACCAGATCCTACAGTCATTAGTCATTATACGACTATGTTGGAACAAGCGTATAGAGACGAAGACCTTTTTTGGAAGCAACGTAGCCGAATTGCATGGCTTAATGGAGGGGATCTCAACACTAGCTACTTTCATGCAATCATGCGAGAAAGAAGAACCATTAATCGCTTCACAGTTTTGGAAGACGAAACCGGCACTGCCTTCTATAAGGAACAGGACATCACAAAAGTAATTACTGATTATTTCAGCACTATCTTCTCCTCTAATGGAGATCCTAATATGGACGTTGTAGCAGAGGTGCTTCAACCATGCATATCGGAGGAGATGAATGCCAGGCTGATCATGCTCCCATCGGATGAGGAGATCAAGGCAGCAACTTTCTCTATTCATGCCGAAAAAGCACCGGGACCAGACGGATTTACGGCCAAGTTTTTCCAATCGTTTTGGAGCATCATTGGACCGGATTTAACAGGTGAAGTCCGTGAGTTTTTTGCATCGGGAATATTCCCAACAAGGATGAATGAAACTCATATAAGACTTATACCGAAGATTTCGGGACCAAGGAGAGTTGGAGACTACCGTCCTATTGCTCTATGCAATATTTACTACAAAATTGTAGCAAAAATACTCACGGGCAGATTGCAACCTATCTTATCCTCGTTGATTTCAGAAAATCAATTGGCATTTGTACCAAATCGGGCGATCTCGGACAACATTCTTATAACGCATGAGATTCTACATTACCTAAAAACCTCAGGGGCTAGGAAGAATGGGGCAATGGCTGTTAAAACAGACATGAGTAAGGCCTATGATCGTATTGAATGGGGATTCTTAAGAGAGGTTTGTTTGCTGTTAGGCTTCCACGAAATGTGGATCAATTGGATTATGAAATGTGTATCGACGGTCTCCTATTCCTTCTTGATTAACGGTAGTCCACAAGGGGTGGTCATACCTTCCTGAGGATTACGACAAGGAGACCCACTTTCTCGATATCTTTTTATCATCTGCGCTGAGGTTCTCTCGGGTCTATGCCGAGTGGCTCAGGAAACTAGTTCATTACCGGGGCTTAGAGTGGCAAGAAACAGTCCTTGGGTTAACCATTTACTCTTTGCCGATGATACGATGTTCTTCGGTAAAACGGACACGACTAGCTGCAACACACTAGCCGAGATTCTCCAGCCATACGAACAAGCATCGGGGCAATGTATCAATCTAAACAAATCCTCGATTATATTCTCTTCAAAGACTCCACGTTCGCTCCGGGAGCGAGTAAAAAGAGAGCTTTGGATTACAAAGGAGGGAGGAACATGCAAATATTTGGGACTTCCCTAACACTTTGGGCGCAGGAAACGAGATATTTTCACATCCCTCGTTGATCGCATTAGACAACGGAGCCATAGTTGGTCTACGCGTTTTCTCTCATCGGCTGGAAAACAAGTGTTGTTAAAATCAGTCTTAACGGCAATGCCGGCTTACACGATGGCATGTTTCAAACTGCCTATCTCTCTTTGTAAGCGCATCCAATCTATTATGACGAGATTTTGGTGGGATGATAAACCAGAGAAGAAAAAGATGAGTTGGATATTTTGGGATAAGATGACGATACCAAAGAATGTGGGAGGTCTTGGCTTTCTAGATGTTGAGGAGTACAACGACGCGCTTTTGGCGAAAATCAGTTGGAGAGTACTTTCCCAACCCGAGACACTATTTTCTCGGTTCATGTTGGGGAAATACTGTCATAAGAACTCCTTCTTGCAAAGCACTCCTCCATCAAACGCCTCTCATGGTTGGCGAGGGATCATAGCCGGAAGAAAAGTTCTTACTAAAGGACTTTGGGATGGCTAATTGGTAATGGAGAATCTATAAGGGTTTGGGATGACCTTTGGCTTTCAACCTCGGAACCTTTGGTCCCCATTGGACCTAGGCCAAGGCATTTGGCCGAACTCCATGTCTCGGACCTTATAGATCATCAAACCTATACCTGGAGATGGGACCTTATACGGCAGTATCTTCCCATGTATGAACCTCATATACGAATTCTAATGCTGGGTTTTACTAGTCATAATGACTCAATGGCGTGACTTCTTACAAAGAATGGAGAATACACCACACGTAGTGGCTACGGCACAAGAGCCAGAGAGATGAAGACGACCCACCAAAGCTCATTCAATTGGCAAACAAAGCTATGGAAAATCAAAACCCAACCAAAGATTAAAGCATTTCTTTGGAAAGCTTCGGTTAATGCGTTGCCAGTGGGTGAGCAATTACAACGTCGCGGCATCACGGAGTCTTCGGTTTGCATCCATTGTGGTGCTTTGGAATCAGTAGAGCACTTGCTGTTTCATTGTCGATGGGCGCAGGAAGTCTGGTCCCTCGCCCCGCTGTCAAGCATAAATTGGAGTTCTATCGTAACGGTTTTTGATTACTTGAATGAGACATCACAAACACCTGCTCTCCCACCAGTTGGTTTGAATACTGCATCACTTCAATCGTGAATTTGTTGGAACATATGGACAGCTCGCAATCTCTCTATTTTTGAACGTAAAGAAATAGCAGTGATGTGTTGCGTTTTTAACGCATTCTAACCCACATTTTCAATGTTTTATCAAGTCTTTTCTTTGTTTTTGGGTCTTTGCAGGTTATGATACGCTTGGAACGAGTTTAAGGCAAGATGGAGCAAGGAATGGAAGAAAAGAAGCAAAGGAGCAGAAAAGGCTATGGATCGATTGATCTATGCTTGAGATCGATCGATCCATTTTCCCAAAAAACCACCGTAACTTTTGAGATCGATCTACTATAGGGATCGATCGATCTCTGCCTTAATTCGAACCAAAAAAGGAAAAAAAATATGTTTTCCAAATCTTGTTTGGTTTGTACCAAAACGTGTTTTTAGAGATACATACTCGAGTTTCGAGTCAGTTTTAGAGAACGCTTTTATTTTCATTCAGACTTTGAGATTTTGCACTTTGTAAGCACCAGGGAGACGAATCTCTGACTCTACAATTATTGAGAATATTTCTGAACCCTTTTTGATTTCTATTTTAATTGATTATGAGTTTTTCTTCATCTTTCTGTGTTTTCTCTGCATCCATGTCTGAGTAATCTCATAGTTAGGTTTTAGGATTTTCAAGGGATTTCATGAATCGATGAATTAGACATAGATAGGGATTTGTATTTGTCTTCATCTATCGTTGTTCTTATTGCTTCAATTAGATTGATCACCTAGTTCATGTTGTTAGGATGTTTAATGCACCAAAAGTGGTCGATTCAATGCCTGAAAGAACGTAGATGAGCAAATTGTCCTTAGCCAACGAAAGCTGATGCTAAGGCGATTTGTGAACTTATCAAACCTGTTCATTAATGCTTGTCCAGAATTCTAGGTTCAAACGACTGTTTAGAATTCTAGGTTGCTAGATAAAGTCTCTGATACCACGACAATGGATTGGTTATACATTTATGTTTGAGTTCAAGATTGTGCTGAATTGTTCCCTGAATAATTGTCTGATTCATGATTTCTGATTTCCTGCGAATATCCCTAAAGCCTGACGCTTTTAATTCCATAGCTTACATCGTTATATTTTATTTCTTATTTACACATTTCAATTCATAATCATCTTTTTGTCTTAGCTTAATTTCATTCTCATAAGTTCGTAGTGTAATACTTGGTCTCTGTGGATTCGATCCCTTTGATACTACTTCGTTGCTGTGCACTAGCAGTAGTTTGATAGGGTTAAAACCTGTGTTATCAAGCAGCAAGGGACATTGTGGACAAACTATCCGAGAAGCAAAGCCATGGCAAGCAACACAAGTCTCACGGCCGCAAAGGAAGTATACGTTGGCGATTGAGAGTGTTCCCACATGACCGGCAGGTGGCTGGTTGTGCTTCTCGGATGCAGCATGGAAGAAAGAGACGGAACATTGCGGAATAGGCTGGGTATTTGATGGTGGTTCGAATAATGACAGAGAAGAATTTTCAGTCTCTATACCAAATGTGCCTTCGGTATTAGCGGCCGAAATATTGGGCCATTATCAAGGCTCTTTAGAAGGCTCGAGAGAAGGACTTGCAAGACGTACACGTATGTTGGAATCAGATTCTTCACAAAAAGATTTAATCCAGCAACCAGGGATCCAGTTCCAGAGATAGCCAAATTTCACTAAAAAGAGCCCAACTCGCATAGTGGGCCAATTAGTTAGCAAAACTCGGAACCAGTTCCCGCCTTACCTGCGAGGTCCCGAACATGGGCCGCGAGTTGACTAGTAAAGCTGGGCCTTAGAATTGGAAAGGTCTGCGAGGTCTGCGAGGTCCACGACGCGAGGTCAACGAGGTCAGCGAAGTCCGCGGAATGAAAAGATAGAAAGCTGGTTTCGAGTTTAAATCCTGTAACGTAAAAGTCAAAGGGAGTAATGAGAGTTAAATGAGATTGTAAATAGAGAACACGATTTTTGCATTGTGTAATGAATATATATACGAAATGAGTCTAGAGAGAAGTGGGATCCTGAACTCGGTAGCAATATACGCAATAAACTTGTTCTTTCTTACTTAGCCATTTTTACGCAACATTTTTCTTGAATCAACTAGTTCATCTCGCAACCAGGAAACTCCATTACTCGTTCTTCATAGGTTACCAAATCTTATCTAGTGACATCGCTCTGATTACTTTTTGTTTCCGATTCTTTATCTTTTGGTGTGATCTGAATCCTACGAGATTCGTGACTTATATTTTGGCGCCGTCTAAAGGGAGCCCAAAGTATTTAACTTATACTAGAGCCCGAGATCACCATCTTCTTCCACGATGTCGAACCAAGTCGACTAAGTTACCATGTTGTCCGAGATCAAGATGATGTTTTCCGAGCTGAAGTCTGCTTCAGATCAGCAAAAGACAGCGAGCGATGCGCCATTTCAATTCCCATGAAGAGCGAGTTAACTCTCAGCTAACCAATTTAGCCGCAGGACAAACCGAGTTGGAGACATGCGTTAGCGCATTGAGTGCTCTGCGGGATGGCGGTGACTCACGGGTTGACCCATCTCGTCGGGTTGACACTTTGCTTATCAACGAACCTACTTCTGTGGCTAGAGCTGGAAATTCAACTGAGACCGCGAATCCTAGATCCAGTAACCAGAATACAACTGGACTTAACCAAGGCACGGGTCCCCGAACTAGTTCGGATCCCGTGGTCACCCCACAAGAACTTCCTCCTCCTCCCGAGTTTCAGGGAAGGAATGGTCAAGATAACCAAATTCGTAGTGGGTCAGAAAGCGATCAGGCTCACGATCTTCACACTCCGAGTTCAGGCAGGCGACATACTTTATTTGGAGGAATTCCAGTTGGCCAAGGTGGATCCGAGTTCGAGAGCTTGCGGAAGGACCTTGAGAAAACCAACGCAAAGCTCCTAGCTGTAACCTCCAAGGTTCACAGAGTGGCTAGAGCAGCTCAAGAGATAGTTCGCGTCATTGAGGAAATAGAGAGAACTCCGTTTACTTCAAGAATTGTTAACGCATAGATCCGGGATATAGGAAAACTAAGACTCCCAACATATGAGGGAAACTCGGATCCAAAGGCTTTTATGACTACATTTCGCATTGCGGCAGCTCATGCTCATTTCCGTGAAGACGAAAAAGACATCGGCTTTTGCCGACTATTCGCAGAAAACCTCGAGGTTCCGCTTTGGAGTGGTTCACACGAATAGAAGAAGGGTCCATTGACAACTTCAATCAACTATCAACGGTGTTTCTTAAGCACTATTCTATCTTTATGAATAAAGAAACCTCCACCGTTGATCTGTGGAATCTGTCGCAAGGAGCAACCGAACCCTTGCATAGTTTTATTGAGCGGTTCAAGGTGGTGAAGACTAGAATAGCTGGTGTCGATGATCCCACCGCATTACAAGCTTTAAAAAATGGTCTTTGGCCCGATTCGCTATTCCGTTTCGATCTCACGATTCATAAGGCAGATACGATAGAAGATGCCCTTCATCGTTCCACGAACTGGATCGAAGCAGAGGAAGAAAAAGCTGTTATAGCTAAAAAATTTAAATCTCACAAATCAGTTCAAGAGACTTCCTCTAACAATTTTTGAAAGGAGAGATAACAAAGATTCTCAAAGTGATGGTGGCAGATCTCGTACTTATAGTGTAGCCAGAGATTCCGATAAGAGCTTATTTGTATCGTGGCCAAGAAACATGGGTCCTGATGAAGATGCATTTTGCGAGATCCATAAGTGTAAAGGTCATGCTACGCAAGATTGTTTTCAATTAAAAACATTCTTAGCTGCGAAGTTCGCATCAAGAGAATTAGAAAACGTGGATCTAGACATTGAAAATCTAAAACAAGAATTGATCGGCATTTATGAAGAAGATTATGAAAAACCTTCGGCCGCAAAAAGGGGAATGAGAAATTAAAAGATAAAATCACCCAAAACGACTCATCAAAAGATGAGATGTCGAGGTGAGGGTCAAGTCTTTGGCTCCCAGGCGTGGGTCTGAAGCAGAAAATTAAAATCAAAACACAGAGTTACCGTGATGTCGCGATGACAAGATGTCGAGTTTGCGAGATGCAAGGCAAACTTACACTTTTGTGATAGAAACTCGGACTCTAATCAATTGGCAATTAGAATGAGATGGAAGCAGAACTTGGATAAATCTCTTTGGAAGCACGAGGTCTCAAGGTCCGATATGAGACTCGAACTCGCGATGTCTCAAGGTCTCGAGGTCCGAGATGAAACGCTCGAAGTCATGAGGTCTCGAGGTCTGAGTTGAGAAACTTGAAATTACGAGATCTCGAGGTCCGAGATGGAAAAATCAAAGTCCCAAGATCCAAGATGAAAAACTCGAAGTCGCGAGGTCTCAAGGTCCGATATGAGACTCGAACTCGCAAGGTCTCAAGGTCTCGAGGTGCGAGATGAAACGCTCGAAGTCGCGAGGTCCTGATGTCTGAAATAAAAAACGCAAAATTACGAGGTCTCGACGTCATAAATAAATAACTCGAAGTCGCGAGGTCTCGAGTCCCGAGATGAATTTGACTTCACGTAATAGAATAACAAAGTTACACAAAAGTTTTTTCACAATTAAGACAACTCGGATATCGAACCAATGCGAGTAAGCAAGACAATCCAAAGGTTTCGAATGATCCGAGTTATGAACTTAGAAAATCCGAGCGGGCGAGTTGAACAAAACAATCGAACTACGTTTAGGCTTGATCCCTTAATGGGGTACGTAGGCAGCTCAGTAACAAGTCCAGCTATGAAAATAACTCACGGACTAAGTGTATTAGCCAGCTCCTAATCTTGCCATTTTCCATTCGTGGATTCAATGATAAAAGAAGCACCAACAATTTCTAAATTGGAAGAAAAAAGAGCAGTTTAGTGCCAAGTTTTTCTCGCAAATTTAGGTGTTCGAGCTCATCTCTCTGAACAAACCAAGTTCATCTAAAAAAAAAAAAACTAAATGAGCTACGAGCTCCATCGAATCCATCTCGAAGCGCCCAATGAGCCCTGAGCTCGGTATATTTATCGAGTCGTCTCAAATACATAGCGAGCTACGAGCTCCACCGAGTCCATCTCAAAGCGCGCAATGAGCTCCGAGCTCTGTATATTTATCGAGTCGTCTCAAATACATAACGAGCTACGAGCTCTACCGAGTCCATCTCGAAGCGCGTAATGAGCTCCGAGCTTTGTATATTTACCAAGTTGTCTCAAATGCATAACGAGCTACGAGCTCCTCCGAGTCCACCTCGAAGCGCGCAATGAGCTCCGAGCTTGGTGTATTTACCGGGTCTGTCTCAAATATATAACGAGCTACGAACTCTACATTTTACGGAGTTCATCTCGAAACATATAACGAGCTACGAACTCTACATTTCACTGAGTTCATCTCGAAACATATAACGAGCTACGAGCTCTACATTTTACCGAGTTCATCTCGAAGCATATAACGAGGTACGAGCTCTACATTTTACCGAGTTCATGTCGAAATATATAACGAGCTCCGAGCTCTACATTTTACCGAGATCATCACGAAATATACTACGAGCTATACATTTTACCGACATACTTTGTTCAATATTGAAGTTGGCGGAAGTCTCAGTCCGATTAACACGGAATAATATGGGCGATGAGGACTGCTTACCTTGGATATTAGGACTCCAAGTTCTACATCAAAAAGGACATCGAGTGTTAAACTCCAAAAGTAAGACGAGGTGGAAAGATAGCTGATGGGAGAATGACGAGATGGAAATAATAAATAAAAAAAACACTTAAGTTCTCCAAGCCAAAGAATTAACGCTTGAAGAACTTGGGGGGCAAACTGTTGGCATCGGATTCTGCACAAGAAGATTTAATCCAGCAACCAGGGATCCAGTTCCAGAGATAGCCAAATTTCATTAAAAAGAGCCCAACTCGCATAGTGGGCCAATTAGTTAGCAAAGCTCGGAACCAGTTTCCGCCTTACCTGCGAGGTCCCGAACATGGGCCGCGAGTTGACTAGTAAAGCTGGGCCTTAGAATTGGAAGGGTCTGCGAGGTCTACGAGGTCCACGACGCGAGGTCAACGAGGTCAGCGAAGTCCACGGAATGAAAAGATAGAAAGCTGGTTTCGAGTTTAAATCCTGTAACGTAAAAGTCAAAGGGAGTAATGAGAGTTAAATGAGATTGTAAATAGAGAACGCGATTCTCGCATTGTGTAATGAGTATATATACGAAATGAGTCTAGAGAGAAGTGGGATCCTGAACTCGGTAGCAATATACGCAATAAACTTGTTCTTTCTTACTTAGCCATTTTTACGCAACATTTTTCTTGAATCAACTGGTTCATCTCGCAACCAGGAAACTCCATTACTGGTTCTTCCTAGGTTAACAAATCTTATCTAGTGACCTCGCTCTGGTTACTTTTTGTTTCCGATTCTTTATCTTTTGGTGTGATCTGAATCGTACGAGATTCGTGACTCACAACGTATATTCTGATTCACAGGTTTTAATTAACCTACTTACTAAAAGAGAGAACCATACGGAGATACACAACCTCCTCCTCGAGATTAGGCTTTTAGCTTCGAATTTTCGATCGCTAAAATTTTCGTTTGTACCACGAGAGGCCAATTTGTTGGCTGACTCGTTAGCTAAAAGAGCGTTAGACGCTTTTGTATTGTCGACGGGTTCGACTTAGATTCTTTAAATAAAACTTATGCTTTTGAACAAAAAAAAAAAAAAAAAGAAGAAACTAAAATCACAAACTCTTTTTAAAAGAAAAATACGATTTCTTAAAATTGAGGGAACAGAGGGATACCTTAGAGCATAAACAATGGTGATACAAGGTGGGTATCAATCAATATAAAATTATTAAAATTTGAGTAAAAGGAAGAAAGAGAGTGTTTTTGGTTGAAATAATGGGGTGTATTGAAATATAAAATTAATAAATTTGAGTAAAGAGAATAGATAGTGGATATTTTTGGAGAGAGAGTATCAAATAGTTGATACTTTTGAGATTAGAAAGAATGTGTTTTTAATAATTTTATATTTAAAAAGAGTATAAAATTAATAAAAATTGATTAAAAAAATAAAAGAGAAGGTATAAAGTTGAGTAAGAGGAAGAGAAAGTATTTTTAATAATTTTATATTTAGTGAGTATCACCTTTATTTATGCTCTTACCATGGAACACATGGTGGTGGGGCACAACGTCTGAATTTTGACTAGTACGAATAAGAAAAATACTCAAAAAAGAACAATGTTAAACACAAGTTATTTCCATTTTGATACTATTAATTAGTGTAAACCAAATCAAAATCCAAAATTAGAAAACGAAACCAAATTACTCTTTCTTGTAAATGAAGTTGGGGGTGTCAAAAATCTTTCTTCAGGCCGGTTTCAAGGCAGTGAGAGATGTTTGGGAAAAATGGAACATCCGTGGCCTTGTGATCTTCAGTCTTGTCCTTCAGACAATCCTTGTTCTTCTCTCACCAAATCGAAAACGAACACCGAGGAGACTTTTCCGGCTTCTCATCTGGTCATCTTTACCTTTTAGCCAACTGGGCAGCTGACTATGCCGTGGGGCAGATATCAGATAGCGCAGGAGACAAACCTGAACCCAACGAGTCCCCCAAGACGAACGAGCTCATAGCTTTCTGGTCAACGTTCCTTCTCTTGCACCTTGGTGGTCCTGACACAATCACCGCCCTTGCTCTGGAGGATAATGAGCTCTGGCTCAGGAATTTGTTCGGTCTTATGTGCCAATTCATTGCTACACTCTACGTGTTCTTGTTATCTATACCCAACAGACTCTTGGTACCGACATCCCTTATTCTTGTGGCTGGAGTCATCAAGTATGCTGAGAGGTTACAAGCAATGCGTGGAGCTAGTCTCAAAAGGTTCAAGGATTCGATGCTTGGGGAACCCGAACCTGGAATCGACTACGTGAGGTTCATGGAGGAATACAAAATTAGGAAGATTTCGAGAGAGCGTAGCCAGTTGGTTAGGGTGGAGGAGCCAGAGGAAGAGCAAGGAGTTCGGGTACCAATGAGGCCAAAGGTTATGAGCCATCTCCAGGTTGTTCAATATGCTTACAAGTACTTCAATGTCTACAAAGGTCTTGTGGTAGATTTCATTTATAGCTCTCAGAAGTGGAGAGAAAGCAAGCAATTTTTCCAAGCATTGTCAGGGGAAGAGGCTTTGAAGATTCTAGAGGTAGAGCTCAGCTTCATGTATGGAACTTTGTTCACCAAAACTGACATCCTCCACACCTGGATCGGAGCTGCTTTCCGCTGTATAGCCTTAGGTTGCCTATTTATATCTCTCTACATCTTCAAAACATCGAGGAAAGATGGATATGATGGTTTTGATGTTGGCCTTACTTATGCTTTGATCTTTGGTGGAATAGCACTTGATCTCATTTCAATCCTCATATTCTGTCTATCCGACTGGACATTTGCTAGATTGAGGAAGCCTAAGGAGGAGGATGTAAACAAGAAAGATACCTGGTTCGACAGATTTCTCAATTGGCTCCTTGGTTTCAGGGAGCTGAAGTGGAAGCAGTGCACGTGTCACGAGCGGAACCACATGGTGCTTGATAGACGCTTTATATTTCGCAGATGGTCTGAGTGCATATATGCATACAACCTGATTGACTCTTCCCTGAGGATAAAACCAAACCACACCAAAAGTTACATACAACGTTTCTTTGACTCCATTTTTCGAAGTTTGTACATATATGACACCGTCGCCATCATCATCGGAGTAATAGACTTAACTTCCACCGTCTTGAGTGACGTCCGCAAGAAGATGAACCTGTACATCATTTCTCTGTTAATCAAGGATCCGGTGAAATATTACGCTCTTTATCCTGTCAAGCTTTTTCTTAGGTTCTGGTTTGGAATTCCTTTGATCAGGTAAACGAGATAGTATTCACATCCCATACATGCCTCACCAAAGAGCTTTGGGAATTTATATTTGAAGAGGTTAAGAATAAATCCAACTTGGTTATTGGCTTTGAAAATGCCAGCCATATATATTCAGCTAGAGGTGACTGGACGCTGCTTGATATGAAAATCGAAGGTTATTACGAGACATTGCTGCCGTATGTTACTGAAGTGGATTACGATCAGAGCATTCTGGTGTGGCACATTGCCACTGAGCTCTTACACCAAACAAAAGAAGCAGAAAGAAATGTCAGATACAAAGAGTTGAGCAAAACACTTTCAGACTACATGATGTACCTCTTAATCGCGCTGCCTTCTCTGATGTCAACCGTTGCGGGTATTGATAAGGTAAGATTCAGAGATGCAATAGCAGAAGCCAAAAACCTTCAAGAAGCTAAAAAGCTGTTTCAGAGAACACATGTTGAGGAATCAAGAGAAGCATGTAAAGAAATCATGGCTTCCTATAAGGAAGATGAGCAAAGAAACGAGATCGCCAAAGTGTATAGAAGCAAGTCAGTGCTGTTCCAAGCGAGCATGCTTGCAAATGAGCTTCGACGGATGCAAATTCAAGAAGACGATGTTGAGATGTGGGAAGTAGTGAGCAAAGTGTGGGTGGAGATGCTTTGCTATGGAGCAACTCACTGTGACTCTAAACAACATGCAGCACAAATCAACAAAGGTGGTGAATTGATCAACTTCGTTTGGCTTCTGATGGCTCATTTCGGACTAGGAGAGCAGTTTCGTAACCCCAAGGAAGATTCAAGAACCAGACTGATTCTTGAAAAAACCACCTCCTCTTCTTGTCTTGTGTAATAATAGAGTGTTGTCTGTTTTCTTTTTGTCTTGATCTTTTGTTGAGTAAAACCTAATCGGACTCAATCTAACCTAAAACGCCTTATTGGCTTAGCCACTTCATGCTCCAATTTCAAACCAGAGAATCCGAAATAGCTTACCTTTCTTTCTGGCTCTATTATATACGGTTCTGCAGTATTTTTGGTTTGATAAACCGGATCGAATTGTACCAGTTATGTAAGGCCGGTCCGGTTTTTTTATTATCCAAGTGTAAAATGACGAGGAGTGGTTGGAATGTAACTCAAAAGAACCCAACTAACTCAAAAAATTCATAACAACCTTCCTAATTCTTAACAACCCTCTCTTATGTGCTTTCTCCTTTTTACCCCTCTTTACTATATTATTATTTATATACAACAACCCTAATTAAATATATCAACAACTCAATTAAATAAATCAACAACAAAAAAAAAACTACACCTATGAGAAGAAGACATGTGGATCCACATAAAGGAGAAGCTCTCTTCTCTTCCTCGCGACGTCGTTCCTCTCTCTCTCTCTTCTGAAAAAAAAACAGAGCACACTTCACTTCTTCTTCTTCTCTCTGATCTTTCTCTGATCTTCATCATAAGTCGGCCATCTATCTTCTTCGTCATAAGCTTCCTCTCGTGACAAGCTTCCTCTCGTCGTCAAGCTTCCTCTCGTCGGAAGAAAAACGTTTCCAACAAAAACAGAGCAAATAACCAATTAATAGGTTATTATCTTATTTCGTTAAAATAGGGTTATTAGGGTGTGTTATTTTCGATTTCCAAATAGGTTTAGGGTTTCTCATGTCCAATATTTAGGGTTTAGGGTTTAGAATTGGTGTTCTTATAATTTCGGAATATTGGAGATTTGTTAGTTTTGTATGGTTTTTTGGCTATTGGTCTTGTTGTTTGTAAGTATTTGAGGGTCATCACGAAAAAATTCAAACGATCCGCTTCGGCAAACCTTTGAGGCACGATATAACCAAAGGACCCGCTCAACAAACACGGTACCTGTCAACTGGAGAACATAAAGGAAGAGGAAGAGGAAGAGGTAGAGGACTTATGTTTGACTATTTAGGTGGTGAACCTAGTACGTCTAATCCGATTTAGGTAATTCTCTCTGTTTGGTACTACTAGGTATAACTGAGTATGACTGTGTTATGTGTTTGTAATGGGTTTTTGGGACAACTCTCTGTTTGGTACTACTAGGTATAACTGAGTATGACTGTGTTATGTGTTCGTAATGGGTTTTTGGGACAACTCTCTATTTGGTACTACTAGGTATAACTGAGTATGACTGTGACTGTTTTTGGGATAATTCTCTGTTTGGTACTACTGGGTATAACTGAATATGACTGTGTTATGTCTCTGTCTAATACTACTACGTATTTGGTACCACTACTATATACACATCTCTCTGTCTAATACTACTACGTTTTTTACTTATTAATACTTGGTACTGTGCAAATTAAAAAATATATGAAAACCAAACTTTTAACTAAAATCATAGCTTACACCTATGTAAATGTAAGGTAATGTATGAGTAGAAACACTAATTTTTAAGTCAAACATTGAAAACTTTTGTTTTCATAGATTTTAATATAGGAAACAATGTAAACTAAGTTGAAATAAATTAATCAGATCAGTCCTACTAGAAAAATTATACTTTCACCTAGGTATGACTAATAAAATGTAAAAAACATCAAAATATGACTATGTGTTAAAGGGGACTACTTAAATACTAAGTATGACTATGAGTAAAATTTTAATAGTTTTTTATTCAAAAGACGGCTCACATGTTAAATATGTTGTATTTTTCTTAATTTTTTAATGATGCAAACACTTGTCCAAAAAAAAAAAAAAAAAAAAAACAAACACATGTTTTACACGTTTTCCTTAGAAGGTTCATTGAGAAGTTATACCAGTTATACTATTTCTTTTAAAAACAAGTTTAGCAATACTTAATAGTTATAATACCATATCCGATTAAGCACCTGAAAAGTAGTAGTTTCAAAATAACAGTAGTACCAAAATAATCTAAACATCATCCAATGTAGTACCTAAACACAATAGTACTAAAATCCCATGTACCTAAAACATAAGTACCTAAAACATCGACCCGTCCATCATCATATCCTACTAGTACCATAAACATCAACCCGTCTTGGTTCTCTGCCTTGTATTTCTTCCCTCAGGTTTATCCTTCCTTCCCCTTTTCTTCTCAACCTCCGCTTCCGCTTGTACTTTGTTCTTTTTCATGGCTTTCCCCTCCGTATAAGGCGGTTTCACGTGACGCGATGGTTCTATTTTCCTCTTCTCCCTTGGTGTTCTCTCCTTTGTCACAAGACTGCTCACTTTCTGCTTCTCCACATTCTGCTTCTCCACTGATTCTTCTTCTTCTGCTTCAACCTCATCTTCTTTCTGTTCTTTTTCTTTCTCTTCTTCTTCTAGTTCTTTCTGTTCTGCTCCTTTCTGTTCTTCTTCTTCTTCATCTTCTTTCTGTTTTTCTTCTTTCTCTTCTTCTTCTGCTTCTTTCTGTTCTTTCTGTTCTTCTTCTTTCTCTCCCTTCAGAGACGTAGTTTGTGTATTCCTTAAGCTTCCTTGGCCTTGAAAATCTCAACCCTCCAACATAACTCGCTGAACCTAAACCAAAAGCATAGAACGGCTTGTTCTTCCAGTATATCAAGTTGTGTTTACACTTGAACCTTTCTTTCGAGTAACTGCTAACTTCGTAATGCTCATAACCTGCACCACGGAGCATCGATGACGCTGTTTTATAAAACTCTGCAGATTGTGTCTCTGAGATTATAACAATAGCTAATCTCAAACTCTCTTCCCACATCTCCAATGTCTGGTGAGGCAAAGAAGAGATAAGATCCATACTCCAATTCTCAACTCCACATTGTTTAACAAATTCTATTGCCTGATATACTTCAGAGACACCATGAGCTCTTCCACAAGCTTTCAAAAGCTCATCTTGAAATGCTTGAACTCCCAAAGAAACTCTGTTCACTCCCAATTCCATCAATTCCTTGAGTTTCTGAGCACCAAATGTGCCTGGATCCATCTCCATTGATATTACTCAACCCAAAATTCAAATTCAATGTTTCCAGAATCAAAGAAACAAGCTTAGGAGGAACAAGAGAAGGCGTTCCTCCCCCGGAAAACACCGTCTCGAGATTTGGGTTCATATCAAAACCCGTTCTTGTCGCTTTTATCTCTCTAACGAGCAAATTCACATAGTTTGTGATCCGTGGGTCATCTTTTTGTCCTTCTTCGTAGACATTAGACGGGGTCGATGAAGAAGATGATGACGAACCTAGAGCCAAGATGGGGAAGTCGCAATAATGGCAACGTTTACGACAAAACGGAAGATGAACGTAGGCTGAAGTTGGTGGGCCTTGGTGTAACGTAGTCAGATTGGTTGACGCATTTCGTCGAACACTTGGTGGAGTATCCTCAAGAACGACATGAAAAGCTTTAAAAATCAACCTCGAATTTTTGGGTTTACCTCTAAACGATGAGAAAATTGGAGAAATCGTTGTCTTTAACAGAATTACCAGAGAACGAAAAGAAAGAGAGTGAGAGAGAAAGAGAGGAGACAGAGAAAATCTAAAGAGAAAAGAGAAGAATTTTTTTTTTCTTTCTAACTGTAGCTCTCGGTTTCGAGAGACATGATAAGTTTTTTTTTTTTTTTTTTTTCTTGTAATATGGCAAATTCATTAAGGACAATTTTGCCTTTAGCCATATTTTTAATTAAAAATAAATCAAAAGAATGAAATTGTTTATAAGAGGGCCGTATTGAGTTAAAATTTGGTGGTGAGGGATGTTTTAAGTTTCAGTCCCGAGTGGTTCTTAGTGTTGGTCTGAGAAAAGCTAACGAAGAGAAGAGTGTGTGCATTTGCGGATCGAATTATCAAAGGAGGAGAGATCGAAACAGGCGAGAAATTTGAATGGTAAAATCTTACATGTTTTGTTTTCTTTGTTCTGTTTTCTTGGGTTGTTCCGAAGCTTTCATTTCATAAGTCTGCCTGGGTTGCGATGAAGTAAACTGGAATTGGTTTCTTGATTACTACTTTATTGGATTGTTCTGGATACTTAAAAGATTGGATCTTTATCGATGTTTCGAGAGAATCAGTCGGAAAAAAAACCGGAGCTTTATTGTTTTGATGGTGACAGTGTTGAATATTAGCTTATCCATTCCAATGTGCATTTGGATTTTTTTTCTTTTCTTTTTGTTAGTTTGGTGGGTATTGAAGATCATATAGTGGGTCAATGTTTATATATCTTGTGTATCAATTTTTTTTCGTAATTTTTCAGGTCTTGATGATCATTAAGGGTATATTTAGGAGATATGAGAAGTGGAATCCTGTACATCCTACTTATGGAGCGTTTTGGGGAATGGGGATTGGGATTGGTTGCGGCATCGGCTGGGGACCAGGTTTTGGACCCGAGGTCATTGGCTATGTCGGTGCTGGCTGCGGCGTTGGTTTCAGTGTTGGTATAACACTTGCTGGTCTCGGCATTGGTCTCCCGACAAACTTACTTCTCGCAGCTCCTTATAACAGTATATACTCTTTCACTCTCTTCCTGTATATGTGTTCTCAATACCAAGTGGATTCTTATCTCTGAACTTTCTTAATTTGGGTTTTACACAAATTGAATGCACTTGGTCATGTAGTTTAGAAGAAATCTTTTCTTTGTCTTCTGAACTTTGTTTTGGTTGATGTTGTATCTTCAGCTGTAGAAGCAACTAGAAAGGGCGCGTTTGAGTTGTTTGGTAAAAATCTCTCGATCGATGGTTGGAGCAATTTTATGCCTCAAATTGCGGGGTTGCAGAGACAAGTAAAAGAGACGTGCTCTGATTTTAACAAGAAACCTCTATCAAATAATGGCATTGATCTTAGAAGTTGATAACACAGAGTTTTAACCCTATATAACTACTGCAAGTGCACAGCAAATGATTGTAGTAATGCAGGGATCGAATCCACAAGGACCAAGTATCACACTACGAATATATGAGAATAAAACTAAGCTAAGACGGAAATATGATTGTGAATGCAAATCGAAACAAGAATATAAACTAAAAAATGTAAACTTATGAATAAAAAGTATTGGGCATCAGGGAATTCGCAGGGATTCAGAGATTCGGAAATAGATAAATTGTCAGGAAAAGCATTAGTAATCGTTCTAGAACTCAAATCACGAAATCAAATTGATCTACTGTCGTAGTATCAATTACTATGTCTAACAACCTAAGATCCTAAACTGTCGTTTGAATTCAAGAGGTTAAACATGCATTAATGGTCAAGTTTGATATGTTCACAAAACACCCTAACATCAGCTTTCGTTGGCTAGGGATGCTTTGCTCAAATAGATTCTTTCAGACTTTTAAACAAACACTTTTGATGTGTTAAACAACCTAATATCAGAAACAAGGTAGCTAATCAAGTTCCAGCAATACGAACAACCTAGATGAAGAAACCAAGTTATCAATCCCTAAATCAACATCTTAATCAATCGAACCCTGAAATCCCTTTGAAACCCTAAAACCCAATTGGAAAACTACTCAGACATGATAGAAATCAAATCAAAAGAAGAATTCATGCAAGAAAATATGAAATCAATAAATAAACAAGAGGGTTCAGAAATCTTCTCCAAATTGTCAATAAGGTTCAGAGATCTTCTCCCAAAAATTTAGAATCAAAACAGATGAATAAATTACAAGGGTTTCCCTCTAAAGTGGCTAAAAACATGTATTTATAGGTCTAAAATCGTGCAGGTCAAAATCTCTGGCAAAACCAAGTCAAATTAGGAAACACTGAAAATTTCCTTTATTTTCGTCGGTTTAGCCAGAATGACAGGTCTTCACGAGAATTGGTGTAACTTTCTGACCGTTGATCCAAATGACTTCAATCTTCTTTTGGATGCAAGCTGACTCAATTATCTATCTCGTGTCCAAAATTCAGATCAATCCAATGATTTTAAGGCTTCCAACGATTGCTTGACATATGACGCTTCAGAACTGTCCAATATCTCTTTTCTCAACCTTTTTGCTCAATTAACCTGTAAAAGACTCCAAACACTACAAACACACTAAAACTACCACTTAAGACATAAAACCGCATAAAAATCATTAGATAGAATAATAAACACCATATAAAAACCATAAAAACCAGGATATATCAACTCCCCCAGACTTAGTATTTTGCTTGTCATCAAGCAAAACAAAAGACTAAACCTGTGAAAGAGGTTTGAAAACGTGGAAACTCAGATTCTCTTTTAGACGTTTAGTGACCACTAAATTCATAATCCACATACTGCAAGTATGAATCAAATCGAACCACCATGTACTTCTCCGCAGACTTTTCCAGGCTCCCAAATTCATCTCAAGATTTCGCAGTACTTTCCACAAGCCATCATCGCTATCCTCATTGATAATCTCAGTGCTAAGAACCTTCTTCCCGTTCAATACCACGACAGATCACCAACACCACCTTTTGGTACCTTTTCCTCTCCCCCAGACTTATTCGATTCTCTACCTTATCTCTAAGATTGTTTAGACTCAAAGCAGTGCATAACACTATTGCTGTTCCCTTCCAGGAGACAGGGTCGTGACTCACTAGTGTTGTTCCTTGTGAGGAGACAGGGTCGTGAGAGTGCTCGTCTTCTTTGTCCGTATCACGGGACTCAGACTGCTGCTTTTGAGCTGGGTGATCACCTCTTGAGTACTGACTCACCGGAATTTTACTTCCTCATCTTGTACTCAGGAGCTATCATTTCACCTCAATCCTAATCATATGTATACATTTATTTTAGGGAATTGAGAGAGAGGAGTACTATTACTTATCACACACGGTGCATTTGTCAGGTACGAACAAGGAATCAAGCCCATTAGACACCAATCATTCTAATGAGAGTGCAATTAGCTCTGGCTTAGTGGATTTTACCGGAAACAAGAGACGTCTCTAGTTAACTAGTTAGTCATTGGATTTTCCATTAGTCGGATCTGAAATCATTCTGCAGCAATGGTCACTCAAATGAAATAGTCAGTAAACAAAGAGAAAGATTTCATCATGGTTTCCTAATCATAAAACTCTTGACTCAATAAAACATTTTGGACTGACTCAAGAAAAACATCAAAATGACTCAAGAAAAAGAAAAAAACAAAGAGAAAAGGCGTTAGTAAACGATGAATACCTTCTCCCAGACTTACTTCACACCGTCTCGGTGTGAAAATAAATCAGGAAAAGGGCATAAACAGACTCAAAAGAAGAAAAAGTTTTTTTTTTTTTTTTTTTTTGCACGTACCTTGCACGAATCGGTCGATCCATATCTGGATCGATCGATCTGCTTATGTTCGATTATGCCAAGTCGATCCTGAGGTGATCTGATGCTTTGGCTCAAATATTCGGATCGATCGATCCGTGCAAAGATCGGTCGATCTGCCCCTTATTTGCACGGACTTTTTTTTTTTTTTTTTTTTTTTTTACCGAAGTCGATCGCAGAACTTACGTCGGTCGATCCTGGAATACGATCGATCGATCCTAAGTGTAGATCGATCGATCTGCCCCTTATTTGCACGGTTTTTTTTTTTTTTTTTTTTTTTTTTTAAATTTTTTTTTTCCTGAAACACCGAAAACCAAAACTAAAAGTTAGAAGATGGGTTGCCTCCCACCAAGCGCTTGTTTTAAGTCTTTAGCTTGACTTATGAACACATAGGTTAATCATGAGAATCAAAAGGTTGGGCCAATGCACCTTTTGTCCTTCTCCTATTAGAAAAATAAACATAATATGCAAGAAGACACATCCATATGAAAGAGACAAAATTCTCATCAAGGGACCTTACTACTGAAGTAGCATATATCTTAAAATCTTCCCTAGTTAGATGTTCATGAGAATCAAATGCATTTGATGGAAAGATAAAATCAACTTCAGGTTTAAACGAGTTAATCACCAAATAGTTAACTTCATCCCCATCAATCATGTAGAACACAACATTCTCATTCCCATAATCTACCTCAACCTTAGGGTTCTCTATCTCATTCAAGATAGTATCTATATTAAGCACATCTACTAGACAAGAACTTTCAAGAAGAGAACTAGATTCATCTATCATTGAAACCTGAAACTCGAAATCATGAACACTTAAAGCACACAGATGATTGATATCAAAGTATACTTCATGATAATCCCTAGCAAGCTTTTCTACTCTTAGAGTATCTAGTCTTTGAGTCTCACATATTAAATCATAACATTCTTGAATGAGCATGGGAGTCTGCAAACTAGAAGTTACATCTTCACTACAAGGCATTAGACTATCTTTATTATCATGAAAATCAAAGGGTGAGTCGCATGTACCTTCTAGTTGACAGGGTGGAACCCAATAAATTACCTCTTCAAGTGCATGAGCTACTGTAATCTCAGAAAATGTGAGCTCCCTTCCTTCAAGTGATGCCCGGTGTGAGATGAGATTCACCCGGATCATAGCTGCTAAGTCTCTCCTTGTCAAGGTTGGATTCTCCTTGTAAAGCTCATCCAACTCCACTTTTTGCTCTAGTGTAAGTACACTCTCATCAAATGGAGGCTCCACATAAGGCTCATCTTCGAATGTGTCTTCCTTCTCTTGTGGCCACTCATTGTAATCCATGGCCATCACTATAAGAACCTATACAAAAGAAAGAAAAAAAAAAAGTTAGTGTCTTAGACTAAATTTCAATCCCAAATTCAAAGGCAATGTAATTGGTCCCCGGCAACGGCGCCAAAAACTTGATAACACAGAGTTTTAACCCTATATAACTACTGCAAGTGCACAGCAAATGATTGTAGTAATGCAGGGATCGAATCCACAAGGACCAAGTATCACACTACGAATATATGAGAATAAAACTAAGCTAAGACGGAAATATGATTGTGAATGCAAATCGAAACAAGAATATAAACTAAAAAATGTAAACTTATGAATAAAAAGTATTGGGCATCAGGGAATTCGCAGGGATTCAGAGATTCGGAAATAGATAAATTGTCAGGAAAAGCATTAGTAATCGTTCTAGAACTCAAATCACGAAATCAAATTGATCTACTGTCGTAGTATCAATTACTATGTCTAACAACCTAAGATCCTAAACTGTCGTTTGAATTCAAGAGGTTAAACATGCATTAATGGTCAAGTTTGATATGTTCACAAAACACCCTAACATCAGCTTTCGTTGGCTAGGGATGCTTTGCTCAAATAGATTCTTTCAGACTTTTAAACAAACACTTTTGATGTGTTAAACAACCTAATATCAGAAACAAGGTAGCTAATCAAGTTCCAGCAATACGAACAACCTAGATGAAGAAACCAAGTTATCAATCCCTAAATCAACATCTTAATCAATCGAACCCTGAAATCCCTTTGAAACCCTAAAACCCAATTGGAAAACTACTCAGACATGATAGAAATCAAATCAAAAGAAGAATTCATGCAAGAAAATATGAAATCAATAAATAAACAAGAGGGTTCAGAAATCTTCTCCAAATTGTCAATAAGGTTCAGAGATCTTCTCCCAAAAATTTAGAATCAAAACAGATGAATAAATTACAAGGGTTTCCCTCTAAAGTGGCTAAAAACATGTATTTATAGGTCTAAAATCGTGCAGGTCAAAATCTCTGGCAAAACCAAGTCAAATTAGGAAACACTGAAAATTTCCTTTATTTTCGTCGGTTTAGCCAGAATGACAGGTCTTCACGAGAATTGGTGTAACTTTCTGACCGTTGATCCAAATGACTTCAATCTTCTTTTGGATGCAAGCTGACTCAATTATCTATCTCGTGTCCAAAATTCAGATCAATCCAATGATTTTAAGGCTTCCAACGATTGCTTGACATATGACGCTTCAGAACTGTCCAATATCTCTTTTCTCAACCTTTTTGCTCAATTAACCTGTAAAAGACTCCAAACACTACAAACACACTAAAACTACCACTTAAGACATAAAACCGCATAAAAATCATTAGATAGAATAATAAACACCATATAAAAACCATAAAAACCAGGATATATCAGAAGTTTGCCTTTGTTCATTTCACATGACTGTGGAAGATTTGGGAGTCGTCTTCTCCATTTACGCAAAGGTACAATTCCAACTAGTCTTAGTATTTCGCTATATCCATGTTCAAAGCTTTTCTTTATCTGTTTTCTTGTCATTGATAAAGTTTTGTTGTCTTACTTAATATTTCATTGTCTATAATCATAGCTTAGAGTCTGAGCATTGTTCTTGCCTCTATCTACCTATAACTAATAATGATCATTATGTTATGCGTAGAGAACAGTTTAATTTATCACGGTTCTTTGCATGTTCAGAGGACAAGAATCATGGAGATTCATCGGCTATGTAATGCCAATCGACCACGAGAATCTCAAGCATCTAAAGACACTATGAACCAAACCTGAAGCGCCCTGTCTGAGTCGATGTAACAGTTACAGAGATACATCTAAAAGGTTTGAGATTTCACAGTAGCATTCATAAACAGTTTAGTTTAGTTAACGTGATTCACATAACAAAAAGACCAAAAGTGTAGTAAACGAGACCTTGTTCTTGAAGAATTTCTTGCTGAAGAAAAAGGAAGAAAAAGGAATCGAAAACGTTCAAGACTCTAGCGGTTGTAGGGAAATACGGAGTTGGAAAAACTACATTGTGCCAGGATGTGTTCAACGACCCAGACGTGAAACAAGCTCATCTCCCGAGGCTATGGGTGTCTATGTACAACAGTGAAAAAAACGAAGAAGATCCCAAGGTAGCTGTCCTGAAGAGAATCGTGAGATCACTTGGAGTTGAAGATGAGATGTTTGCTCACATCATACCAAACGCCAAAGAAGAGAAGAGAAGCGAAGATGAAGCTAGAGAGGAGGAGCTCTCTAGACTATTAGATCTTCTTAACTCGAATCTGATTGGGAAGAAGTATCTGATCGTGTTGGACGATGTTTGGGAAGACAACGAATGGAATCAAAGGCTCGATGATGAGAAGAATCAAGACGGAAAACCTCATCTTTCGCGCGGGTTTCCTAAAGAGTTTGGTGGGAGAGTGATTGTGACAACCAGAGACGACAGATTGGCGAAGAACATAGTCGGAGAAGAAGAGAATCTGCTGCGTTTGTATCCGAGAACCGATCCTGAGAGCGTGCTGAAGATCTACAGCGAAGCGGTAAAAGAAGAAACGGGAAAGGAAGTGAATCCGAAGTCTCCAGGGAGATTCAAACAAGAGCTTATGGATAAGTCTTGTGGAATTCCTTTGGCTGCTCTAATGCTGGCAAAGAATAAGCCTGTGAAAATTGATGAAACTAAGTCAAGCTTGTGATTTGTTAAAACAATGTTATCTATACATTTACTCTCTAATCTAATTAGAGAACATTTGAAGATTACTATTTAAAAATTTGTATTTGTTATTCAAGAAACAGTTGTGGTTGTAACATATGAGAGTGTAAACCTCTTGGCATTTGAAAATAAAGAATAGTAGAGTCTCAATACAAATTTCAGAGAAATATGTATCGGTTAGTGGATGAGTAATGATCTAACATTTACATATGTGATCATACAATTATTTGGTCATGGGTGATTGGAATTACTTATAACAAAATTGATATAATCACTATATATATTGTTACGTCGAATAAAAATATCGTAAAACACCATAAAAGCAATTTTAGTTATTAAAATTTTGAAATACTTTCATTAAAATCCAGTATATGCCAAGTCATTTGAAATCACTTTCAGTGTAGTTTCATACTTTCATTGGTTAATTATTAGAAACAACATTCAAAATATACTATAAATATTTTTGTATCCACCCACACACATGAATCCTATCAAAATTTAAATCTTAAAAGTTTTAACACATAAAATTGACGTTAAATCATTGATCCATTACTTTTCCTACACCTTAAATTTGTGATTTTATTGGGAAATTTAGATTATAAAACACAAGATGTATAGTGTTTTTGCTAATTGTAAGAAAAAAAAAATACTTCACTTTTGAAGAAAGTAATGAATCAGTGGATTGAATATTAATTTCCTTTCACATTAAGAGAAGTTGCAGATTCTCTCCAATATTTTTAAGTTACACATCTGATACTCCTACTTTTCTAAATGTGTATCACATTTACATGATCACCAAACACAAGTAGGGGAATAAATGTGTTTAGCATGTAACTTTTTTGAGTCATGTAAAAGAAAAACTTTGCTTGTGTAGTAAATTATTCCAAAAGCCAATGTTCCCAATAAAATTGCAAGTAATGTATAATTGTTACTCTGAAATAGTAAAAATTGGAAGAATCAGAGAATTATACTTGGCGTTTTTGTTTTATAAAATCAGAATAGCTTGACATGCAAGTTATTTAAGATGGAGTTGTATAAATACATGAACCAATGAACTAAGGATAACAAAACAAAACAAAAACAAAGACTACAAAAATCAGTGGAGAAAACTAATCTGATCAGTCATTCTAAACACACTTCAGGTTCTTCTCATTTTTCTCTATTTTAGCTTATTTGAATTTAAAATTATGGAGTTCAATTAACATTATTTTTAAAAAGTGTTTTTTTTGTTTAACTCTATTCTTATTTGGTATTTGTTATATATTGTGTGGTGATCTCTGAATGCCTATCTAAATAGTATGTATTCGGATTGAACTGATCAAACTCGAAAATAAGTTAGTTATGTCAGAATAAGGTTACTTTCTCTAACCTAAGGTTCTAAATCTCATTTTTTTTTTCCAAGAAATGGACAAGCAAGAGAAGAGAGAAGAGACTATAAAGAAGATAATAGCATCATTTGGACAAGATGGTGTCGATTCAAGAACTGTCCTCGTTGGTGAAGCTGGTATAGGCAAGACATGGCTTGCAAAACAAGTCAGAGAACGTGTAACCCAAGGAAGATCTTCTTCTTACAATGTCTTCTGGTTAAATTTGAACAGAAAGATTGGAGACGAGAAGTCGCTTTACGAGAATCTAGCAGCTCAGTTTTCGTTATTTCACGAATACGAAGAAGGCGAAAAAGAAGACAATGAGAAAGATGATTCACTTGAGAGCTTGAAGGAGAACATAACAGAAAAGGTCATCAAGACGAAGAAGAATTTTCTATTGATTTTGGATGATGAAGGAAAAATGACAACGGAAAATCATGTAATGGAAGTCCTAAACCTAAAAGGGTTTCTTAACAACTCTAAACACTCAACAACTCTAAAGACTCTAGTCATACGAAGAGATGAAGAAGAGGAGGAAGAATCAGCGACAACAAGTTTAGCAAAAAAAAAAGAATCAACGACAACAATCAAAGTCGGTCTGCTTACAGAAGAAGACTCATTGGACTTACTCCGCGATTCAGAGAAGTTACTCGAGTCCTATACCATTGAAGATTGGCCGGTTTTACTGGAGAGCCTTTGCAAAAACGGAGAAATCAAAAAACCTGATTTGATGTCTTGCATTGTGACCAAAAGCAAGGGCTTACCAGCTGCAATTGTTGTCTTAACCAAGACACTAAACAGCATCAAGTCCAAGTCACTAAACAGCATCGAGTCGCTGTCTGCGAAACAGAGGAACATCTTCAAAGAACTAATTCTATCTTCCGAGTCACTAGAAGCAGCCGCTGCTTCCAAGAACGCTATAAATCGCAGCCGTTACAACCCCGTCTTGCGTTTAAGCTACGAGCTGTTAAAGCCCGATGAGACGGTCAAAAGTCCGTACATTGCTTGCTTTTGGCATGTCCTTGACTTCTACAAGTACTCTGGATGCGCTTACTACCGCGACCTAATCGTGCATTGGATGCTTGAAGGGTACTTTGATCCGGTTAAGTCGGTTGAGAAAGCTTACCACGAAGGACATGCAATTTTAATGGAGTTTATGAACAGAAGAATTTTGAAGGTTCAAGAAGATAACATGGTGGTTCCTGAGGTGTCTATGAGCAATCTATTAGATCTTGAAGATTGTGGATTCTTTGGCAGATCTTGTCTTGGATTCAACAGAGTATATGGTGGAGACAAGAAAAAAGGGCTTGGAAGAATCATCTTAATCGATGATATGATCCAGACAATTCAATCTAAGAAGGAGAAGATCAAGACGATTATCGTTAGTGGAAATCGACTGCGTAGAGAGGTTCATGGGAAGTTCTTTGAGCAAAAAGATATGGAAGATCTTGAAGTTGTTGTCCTCTTTGATCCAACGTTTCAAGATCTTGTTTCCTCTTTATCTAAACTAAAGAAAGTCCGAGTACTCGTGATCAGAGACTGCGATCTAATCGAAAACATCGATAAGCTCGCGGTTCTTCAAGGCCTACATGTTCTTGAAGTCTCTGGCTCTTCCAAATCTTGAGAATCTAACACACCTTGAGGTTTTCGATGTTTCGGGTTGCAATAATTTGGAGAGCATCGATGGATCCTTTGGGAAGATGTCTTACCTCCACAAAGTGAATCTTTCCGGAACGAATCTCAGTGAGTTACCTAACAACATCTCAAAGCTATCTAACATCAAAGAGCTCATCATAAGAAACTGTTCCAAGCTAAAGGCTCTTCCAAATCTTGAGAATCTAATACATCTTGAGATCTTCGATGTTTCGGGCTGCACCGAGTTGGCGAAAATCGATGGATCATTCGAGAAGATGTCTTACCTTCGCGAAGTGAATCTCTCTGGTACTAAACTCAACACGTTTCCAGAGCTACCAAAAGAGAGCATCCTCTCTTCTCCAAAACTCATTGTTCTCGCAGATTCGGCGTGTTTAGAAGGAGACGATTGGAGCCAAATAAAGGAGTGTTTAGCAATGAAGTCGGAGGGATCTAGCTACTCTAATGTAGCGGAGAAAACCCGCGGTAAAAGCGACAAACTTGTTCATCAAGGCAACAGATACAAAGATCTTGATCCTGAAATTGATCCTGAAAGTCCTTTGGACATCATTGATATTAAAACATCAAAGGATCTTGGAACAGAGGTTATGTCCAAAGCAGAGTATGTCTCCATTTCAGAGAATGAATCCGAAAGTGTATCTTCGATCTTCGACAACTTTCAGATGAGATCGGTAAAAGGTTGTTGGGTAGAGAGATGCAAGAACATGGAGAATCTCTTCACATCAGATGAGAAACAAGAGAAAGAGACAACAACATTGGAGACTCTTTGGATCTCAAATCTTCCATTGCTTAAAAGCTTATACACTAGTCAAGGAGGATTCATCTTCAAGAACCTTAAGAAGCTAAGCATAGATTGTTGTCGAAACATCAAAATTCTCTTCCCGGAGATTCCTGATAAGCTAGAGACTCTCCGTGTGACGTTCTGCGATCAACTCGAGAGATTGTTTGAAGTAGAAGTAGTAGAGTTATCGAATCTTCAAAAGCTTTACCTTCTCGATTCGCCTGTTGTATGGACTGCTGGAGTTAAATTCCCTAATCTAGAGAGATACAAAGCTGAGAAATGTCCGAATTGGAAAGCTTCAATAGAAGAACTGAGGCTAGGAACAAGAAGAACAGAGGAAATTACAGAGGATCAGTCTCACAGTCACAGGTAAGTGAAGTTAAGAACTACAAAAAAAAATCGAAACTTTTTTGTTTTCACTCACTGTTTCTCTCTTCTGTGCAGAACCGAAATCGAAAATCCTACTCAGCCAACAAAAGCTACAATAGAAGAACTGAGGCAAGGAACAGAGGAAATTACAGAGGAGGATCAGTCTCACAAGTGAAAACAACTTACAAAAAAAATCAAAACTTTTTTGTGTTCCACACTTAAATGTTTCTCTGTTCTGTGCAGAAATGTTGGGCCTGAAATCGAAAATCTTACTCATCCAACAAAAGCTACAGGCCCAATTTAACATCACTGAATAAGAAGTTTCATCATCTCTCTCTTTTCTTACCATAATATGTGTCTAAATAATCTTCAAAGTTGTATATGTTATATAATGTTTTTAAAAATGTCAACTTTGTGTTGTGTGTGTACTGTAATATGTCAGAAAATAAAGAATAATGATCTAAATGAAATGTTATTTATATATATATATTTCTCTAATGGGTTTTGGTCTGCGATCGTGAAATTTACGCAGAGCTGAGAATCAAAGGGAACTTTGGGATATAAAAGAGTCACCTTTTTACAATCTTTTTATCTTGTTTTCTCATTTTTGGTCAAATCGATTCGAGTTCGTCTCTCTCTCTCCCCAAATCCGATCGAGCAATGAGTCTATTCGGGCTTGGAAGGTGAATTTTTCTGGAAAAAAAATGGGTTTTTGACTTTTTTTTTGTCTAAGAGATTTCGTGATGGTTTGTTATCTTATCTTAGATCTTTCGAATATTGGTTCCTTATTTGTTTCTACTTTGATTGTTTGATCTATTACCCAAAAGATATGTTTGTGTCGGGGAATCAATCAATTACATACATTTGTATCGAAACTGATAATCCCCAATTTGTTGGAAAAGCTCCAAATTTTGGGGAATAGGTTTTCAATCTCTTGATTTCTCTGGATTGCTGAGTAAAAGTTTATGTTTTGATTTTGGGGACGAATTGTGGATTCTTGATCTGTTTTACATTAAGGTTTAATGAGATTATACAAGTTGGTTCTGTTAATTTTGTCTTGTCTTTGAGCTTATGTTTGAAACAGTTGAGAGTATTGTTGATTGGTTCATGTTTCTCTTCTCCAGAATTGGATGGATCCATAGATAATGTAGACTTGTGCGTATTTGTAGGTGAATTTGTCTGATTACTACTTTCTTCTTTTGTTTATGTGTTCACTGATTAGAAATCAAAAGACTTTCCGTCCGAAAAAGAGCGCGCCATCAGGAACCAAGGTCTGTGAATTCTACTTTGACTTGTTTCTTTTACAATGATTCATGTTTTTGTAGCCGTTAAAACGCGCTGCTTCTCGCTTTGGTCGTGTTAGGGAGCACAGCTTCGAAAGCATATAGATGCAACTTTAGGTAGTGGGAATCTTAGAGAAGCCGTAAAACTTCCTCCAGGAGAGGATTTAAACGAATGGCTTGCAGTAAACAGTGAGCTTAACTAGTACCACCTCGATTCTTTTCTATTCTCATGGTTTTTGCTACGCATTTTGAAATAGCGATAATATCTGTTGATTCAGTTTTGTTTCTCTTCAGCTGTGGATTTCTTTAATCAGGTGAATCTGTTGTTTGGTACACTTACCGAGTTTTGCACCCCGGAGAACTGTTCTACAATGACTGCTGGTCCCAAGTATATATCTTGTATCTATTCTTCGTTTTATCAAGTAAATTTGGTGTTAATGATTGATTTAGTTATGAATCTTGATCACTGTTTTCTCTAGAGATCTTGATTATTGCGATGATTAACCTATTGGTTCGTCTGGAACGTGTTATGTGAAGCATCGGTTGCAATGTTTCAGGTACGAATACAGATGGGCAGACGGTGTACAGATCAAGAAGCCTATTGAGGTTTCAGCTCCAAAGTATGTTGAATACTTAATGGATTGGATCGAGACACAACTCGATGATGAGACCATATTTCCTCAAAAACTTGGTAAACAACTTGCATTGCGATTATATATCTTTGATGATTATGGATTAAAGAACATTGATCTTAAAGGCGATAATTCGAGGTGAACTTTATACAGGTGCGGCATTTCCTCCAAACTTTAAGGAAGTGGTGAAGACAATCTTTAAAAGATTGTTCCGAGTTTACGCACACATTTACCATTCTCATTTCCAGAAAATCGTTAGTCTCAAAGAAGAAGCTCATCTCAACACTTGCTTCAAACACTTCATCCTCTTCACTCATGTATATTATAACCTCTCTTTTAACTCATAATTAATCTCCATTTTGATCAATTATTATCAGTTTTTTTTAATTGTTGATTGGTTTGGTTTTTGCAGGAGTTTGTTCTCATTGACAAGAAAGAACTTGCTCCTCTTCAAGAACTCATTGAATCTATCATTGCGCCTTACTAAACCTTAAACCCAAATCCTTTGTTCGATACAAAGACTATTTTTCGAGTTTTTCTTTTTCAGAAATTCATGGTAATAAGTTTTAACCCTAACTGTAAAATATTTTCATTGTTGTCTCTCTTTGTAAACAAAAAAAGGATAATTATGAAAATGATATATTTTATCATATCTATAATTTGAAAATGATATATTTTTAGAGTCAACAAATTAATCTATATCTCAACCCAAATAAGATATGTTGTATTTTTGGAATGGAATTAACAAATATTTCTTGTATTTTTAGAATCAACAAATTAATGTTTTATAAAGGAAAAAATGTCTATTTTCTTAATTTTGAATCTTCTATGTTTTATTTATCCTTTTAAGGTTTGATTTGGATAGGTTTGGTATGTTAAAAGAGATCATAAATCTTATTTTCACTGCATAGATGAAAACTATTGATTAGAAATTCAATTATTGTGTATTGTGTTTTTTTTTTTATTCAGAATGTTGTGTAAATTTCCTAATTAAAAGAGGTTTGTCTTACTTGGAAATTTAACATCAGACGTCAGCCAATAATTGTGGTCCACGTGTATGTGGTTTACACGTCAGCTAATTTGTTCATACGTCGTCGTTTCCTTCTCTGCCTAACGGAATAACATCGCCGTCAATGAATTGCTTTGTCAGCTCTAAAAATACAAATAACGACAAAATTAAAAAATGTGATTTGGCATGACTTAATTTTAATTTAGTGACAACTCAATAAAATTATGGGTTAATTTGCCTAATAACCAAAAAATAATAATAATTAAATAACTAACCAAAATTGGCATATGTGGCACAATCTTGATCATTGGATTTAGAGTAATTGGTTAGATATTTAGTTATTGTTCGTATTTAATTTATGATTTTTTTGTTCAACAGAATAACCTTACGTCTTTGGCGTGATTAGCTAATTTTTTTTTTACTAAATTAATTAATTTGTATAGATATTTGATATATTGATATTGATATTTCTCTCTCCAATGTTTTTTTTTTTTTAAAGCTTTGGATTTTTTTTTTTTTTGTTGTTGTCAAAGTTGAATCGCTTTTCTCCTTCTTTTTCGTCGTGTTGAAAAAACTTTGGAATTTTGAAAACTCTTTAGCTCATAAATCTTCGCTAATCGCAGAGAGAGAATCCAACACCAGACTCCGGCGCCGGAGCGCCGGAAAACAGTCAGGGTCGTTTAGTATTTAGATGATCTCCCGCGGGAATGATTAGATTTTCGATTTTTTTTGAAGGGATTTTGTGCCCTTGATTTTGTTCGTTCGTCCCCATCGGAAATTTTCTTTTGTTCTGGGGATAAGCGACAATGTCTAAGGTTGTGTACGAAGGATGGATGGTTAGGTATGGAAGAAGGAAAATCGGACGATCGTATATTCACATGAGGTATTTCGTGTTGGAGCCTCGTCTTTTAGCTTACTACAAGAAGAAACCTCAGGATTATCAGGTGAAAAATTTCATGGAAAAAAAACGAATTTGCTTACGTTTTTTTTTTTTTTTGAGTATGTGTTTCTGTCGTTTTCAATTTTTCCCCTTTTGGGGTTTTGTTTTTGTTTCTGGATTTGAACATAAAGAGGAGATTTTGAGACTGTTTTTAGTGGTATAGTGAAGTGTTGAGGCATTATTATGCAAAATGGAGAATGGTTTTACTTGTAAGAGGTTTAGCTGAAATGATGCTTTTTTTTACATGTGATTAAATAGGTTCCTATCAAGACTATGCTAATTGATGGCAACTGCAGAGTTGAGGATCGAGGTTTGAAGACACATCATGGACATGTGAGTCTTGTTTTTACACTTTCTGTTACTATGTTGTTTACTCCAAGTGCTGTATGTGATGAGTAGGACAAGAAGACTCTCTAGGAAGTAGGACTGGCTGCTCGGTAGAGAAATATTTCTTAGTTGTGAGGGGTATAAACTAAGTAGAATATTTCTTAGTTGTGAGGGGTATAAACTAAGTAGAATACTTGAGTCAACTAGATTTGGTTAGAGAATGTGCTCCAAGTCTCTTGAGAACCAAAACCAAACATACAAATAAAACTGATGTGGTACACATGTTACTCATAAGTAATGATATAAAGATTCCAGGGTTGAAACTATTAAGGTAGATGGATCATTCTAAAGGTTGTCTAAGGGCAGATTTCCACAGCGGTTCCAATTTTTTCCTGCAGGAGGAAGACATTTGATAATACTTGTTGTCATTCAATTGATGGTTTTCACATGCCAAGTTCATTTGCTCTTATCATAACTTTGACTGTACTATTACTTATGCCTTACAATTTCTTTTGTGCTTGCCAACTCTATTCTGCAGATGGTTTACGTGTTGTCTGTCTATAACAAGAAAGAAAAGCACCATAGAATAACGGTATCTTGCCCTTACTTCTAAAAATAGTTTACAACAGCAGCTTTACTTTGTTACTTGGCAATTTCTTGCTTCTCATTAGTTAAGATGGAGTAGTATTGTCTTGCTAGATGGCAGCGTTCAACATCCAGGAAGCACTAATGTGGAAGGAGAAAATCGAGTCTGTTATAGACCAGGTTTGTCATATGCTTGCCAACTCCCAAGTCACAAAATTTCCTGCCTTTTATTATTTATTTCGTATTCACTGTTTAAACTTGTGTAGATTGGTGCTTTATCTGATTACCTCACTGTTTTTTGCACTGGTGCAGCATCAAGAGTCCCAAGTTCCAAATGGTCAGCAATATGTTTCATTTGAATATAAGTCTGGAATGGATACAGGAAGGACTGCTTCATCTTCAGATCATGAAAGCCAGTAAGTGCCTATCTGATGGATGTGATTTCCCTATCTCTGCTGGTTCAGGAGAAACTTTTAGAATTTTTCTGAGTTAATCATAATAAGTTGTCTTTATGGAATAATGCTCTGATTACTCTCTTCATTCATAAACTTGGCCTGCTTGATGGATGACCATCCATTTTGTACCAAATAAGTGGTGTGTGGCGATCATGATTATAAAATAAACTTTAAGAAGTGTTATCATGTTAGATAACACAATTAGGAAGTCAACTATCAATTCTAATCTGAGTATTCACTTTTTACAAATCGGCTGCCTCGGTTTTGAGTCGCTATAAGTATGTTACTAATGCTGGAAGATGCTAGCTGAATGTTGGGAGTGACTAATATCATTTCAGATATCTCTCCTTTCGATGTTTTTTTCACTATTGTGTTTATCTTTTTTACTTTAATATGCATATAGTTATGTATAAAATATCTGCAATTTTCTTCAGGTTCAGTGCTCCAGAAGATGAGGATAACCCTCGACGCAGTCTAATGAGAAGGACAACTATTGGAAACGGTGCTTTTTGAATTTATTTATTCATGAGCTAATCTGGTCAGCTGCAATCCTGGTTGTAATCTAATCACCTCAAACAAATGTGCAGGTCCTCCAGAAGCTGTACTTGACTGGACTAAGGAGTTTGATGCAGAGTTGGCGAACCAGAATTCTGATAACCAAGCTTTCTCGAGAAAACACTGGCGTCTCCTTCAGTGCCAAAATGGTTAGTGGTTTTGCATGGTAGAACATGCCACTTCTGCAATGCAACATAATTTACTAATTATCTGCTATAGGAACTGAAAGATTGCTTTGAAGGAAAGAGCTAGAATTTTGCCTTAATCTTCTTTGTTTTTGTTTTCTATATATTTGACAGGTCTTCGGATTTTTGAAGAGCTTCTTGAAGTTGATTACCTTGTATGGAAGTTTCTAGTATTTGGTCATTTTATGGCCTGATTTTCTTTTTGATTACATAGTAACTTTATCTAGACAAGAACCATCATTTATAGTGCTACACGTGCAGCCAAGAAGCTGCAGCAGGGCAATGAAAGCTGTTGGTGTAGTGGAGGCAACATGTGAGGAAGTATTCGAACTTGTGATGAGCATGGATGGCACTCGTTATGAGTAGGTGTTTCTCTGTCTTCTGTTTTTTCATTCAGTTTCCATTTGTAGGAAATGGTCTGTACGAAAATATATTTGTACTTCTTTGCATTCTGTTGCTAGTGTAGCGTATATTTTTGTTTTTTTCCTTTGCAAAATAATCTCTTGCCAAAGATTTATATCTGTATAGTATGCATCCAGAAGTGTTTTGTTCTACTGTTCTAGTCTGCATCCAAATTTATTTATGTTCCTCTTTTTTCCTGTTTGATGCAGGTGGGACTGCAGCTTTCAGTATGGTAGCTTAGTGGAAGAGGTGGATGGTCACACAGCAGTGCTCTATCACAGACTTTTGCTCGACTGGTTTCCAATGTAATGTTGCACCTGGAAAATTATCGTATAGTTTGCACTCAACCTTTTAATGAATAGCTGAGAAGTGATAATTTTCTTCCAACTGAATTAGACTTTATCGCTACATTCTTTGACTCTATTGCCCTGAAGGGCCTAGGTTGTATGCAGACAATGTCTTTGATTTAGTCTACCATGTTTAAAAAGACTAGTTATAGGAGAAACAGTTCCGGATCACTATGTTTGTTGTTATTTTTGATCAAATTAATTTGTTGTTTTCATAAGCATTCTTTTATCCTAATTGTTATACCAAATGGCTCCAGGGTTGTGTGGCCTCGGGACCTCTGTTATGTCCGCTATTGGCGCCGTAATGATGATGGGAGTTATGGTATATTCCTTTCCTCTTTTCTCATGCTATTATCTGGAAAGGTAGTTTATATAGCTTGTTGGTTATTTATCTTGCTCTTTCTGTGAAGTTGTGTTGTTCCGTTCTAGGGAGCATGAGAATTGTGGTCCACAACCTGGATGTGTTCGGGCTCATCTTGAGAGTAAGTTTAGGAAACTAATGGTTCCTAAGCGCTTTATAAAAATCTTCTAATCTTCGATGTAATACATCTAACCTGGGCTATTTTTTGTTTTCCTTAGGTGGAGGATATAATATTTCCCCACTAAAGCCCCGAAATGGGAGGCCTAGAACACAAGTGCAACATCTAATACAAATTGATCTAAAAGGGTGGGGTGCAGGCTATCTTCCAGCATTTCAACAACATTGTCTTCTTCAAATGCTGAATAGTGTTGCTGGTAAGTTCTTTCATGATTCCTTTTTACTGTTCTCTTCAGTCCTTGCAGAAAAAGAATTTTGCTGGTATTTAATATCCTTAGTAGTAATCCATGGTGCGGTGCTCATCACAGGTTTGCGGGAATGGTTTTCACAGACAGATGAGAGAGGTGTTCCTACCCGGATCCCTGTCATGGTTAATATGGCATCATCTTCCTTGAGCTTGAGTAAGAGTGGAAAGTCTCTGCATCGGTCTGCCTTTTCTCTTGATCAAAACAATTCTACCCACAGAAACTCTGTGCTCATGGATGAAGACTCTGATGATGATGATGAATTTCAGATTGCTGAATCAGAACAAGAGGTTTGAATATCGAGCATTTTGATATTAAAATCTTAAGCAGCATCTGAAATTGAATATTCATTCTTGTGTACTATTTCAGCCTGAAACAAGTAAAACAGAGACCGATGTCAAGAGAACAGGTGAGCACTCTATCATTATGTGTGAAAATGCTACTTGAGCCTATTAGGGTATTTATAGTGATGATTTCTTGTGCGATTTGAAACTTCAGAAGAAGAACCTGCTCATAACATTGATCTTTCATGCTTCTCGGGTAATCTTAAGCGCAATGACAATGAAAATGCTCGTAACTGCTGGAGGACTTCTGACGGGAACAATTTCAAAGTTCGTGGCAAGAGTTTCTGTGACGATAAAAGAAAGGTCGGTAAACCTTTCATCTTATTAATTTAGAATGGTTGGATTCTTACATCCGGCTAATTTTAGTTCTTGTCCATTTAATTATATGAAGATTCCTGCTGGGAAGCATCTTATGGATCTTGTTGCTGTTGATTGGTTCAAAGACAGTAAAAGAATAGATCATGTCGCTAGACGTAAAGGCTGTGCAGCACAAGTAAGATATAGTCCACCTTGACTTTTGTTCGCTAATTTCCTTCTCTAGTTACCTAAAAGACAGATTATTCCATTAAATTCTTCCCAGGCCTATTCTCTAGCTTGAGGATTCATCTTAATCAATTAGAAAGCTCCACAAAAGATCATTAACCCTTTGGATAATCATGTTTCAGGTTGCTGCAGAGAAAGGTCTTTTCTCTATGGTGGTAAATGTTCAAGTATGTGTTGCCCATCAAACTATTATTTAAGATTCCAAACATATATGTACAAACCACAAAGTCTTATTTATGTATGATCTAAAAAGGGTCTTTTTATAGGTTCCTGGATCAACACACTACAGTATGGTGTTTTATTTCGTGATGAAAGAACTCGTACCGGGCTCCCTCTTGCAACGATTTGTTGATGGTGATGATGAATTCCGGAATAGTAGGCTAAAGCTTGTACCTTTAGTTCCTAAGGTATGTTTCTCTCTTTCTCTTTGTGATTACTACTACAGCAAGTATTATTCACATTGTTTTCCGGATATAACCAAAATCTATGCAGGGCTCATGGATAGTACGGCAAAGCGTGGGGAGCACCCCGTGTCTCCTCGGGAAAGCAGTGGACTGCAACTACATCCGTGGCCCAACATACTTAGAAGTGAGTAAAGGTGTATTATGTCGAATTTGAAGCTCTCTGTAACCATTAATAACTCAATGATTCGTCTTGTTCATGTATAGATTGACGTGGATATCGGCTCATCAACCGTTGCAAACGGAGTTCTGGGCCTCGTCATTGGCGTAATCACATCGTTGGTTGTCGAAATGGCTTTCCTTGTACAGGTAATTAAATTTATCGACAAACAGACCCTTATAATATTGTAGGTTTTGCTCAAGTAGTTAGGGTTATTTTTTACAAATCTGGTTTGGTTTCGCAGGCAAATACACCGGAAGAATTGCCAGAGCGGCTTATCGGTGCTGTTCGGGTTTCGCATATAGAGCTCTCTTCGGCTATAGTTCCGAATCTGGAGTCAGATTAATAGTGTAAAACTCCTTGAGAAATTACCATCAAACCTCATATCTCTTGTCTCACATAAAGTGTGTGGTCGTTCTTTGGAATATTCACTGCTTCTATTCTTTATCTCCTCTTCTTCTTTTCTTTTTCCTTTGTTTCAATATATCTTCCTTTTTGTAATTTCTAAATTATTAGTGAAAAATAGTTTGTTATATATCTCTTTACAATGCGTCAAAATATTGTAATTTTACAAATATCAAATCTAAGAGCACTGTGATTTTAATTGAAAGTCTTACCAAAACTCCTTAGTCTAGTGATTTGTGTTAATATTGTGTGACCACCTCGTTTTAAGTTCGACACAATGATTGTTGATAATAACAAACAAAAAACGGAAATAATTTGTGTTATATTACATAACTAAATATATCTAGTAGTTCTTTTACTTTTAATAGTCTGAATGCTATTATAAGAAATCAATAACTAAAAGTTTAAGAGAACAAAACCATGAAAAAACAGGGAAGAACATCGGTTCCACAAAGGGAAGACAACAAATATTAAGGTCTTTCCTCAGGAGCAAGGAGATCATGTAACCATGTCGAACCACCATGCGCTAAATATGAAGAGAATCGTCCGTCCCGAGTGCACTCGTTGAGATAGCCCGAGCAACCTCTCGATTCTAGTTCAAAAGCACATACGTCAAAGCAAGCACGAAGCTTGCTGATCTGAGCCAGAAGACCTCTATATCTCGGCTACTCTGTAGCTTTATGCAAAGCTTGAAAGGCTGCATGACAATCCAAGCCGATCACCCAGGGCAGGTCTTGAGACTTAGGGCCCTAAACCAAAAAAAATATTTTAGGGGTTTATAGATAGATTTTTAATTTGGGGGTTTTTTCTCTAGAGAAAAAAATTTCGGAAACTTAATTTTAAAATTAAGAAATCAGAAAATTTTGGGGGCCCAAGATCCATGCCTCTTGGACATGTCCTCAGGGCCGGCCCTGCGATCACCACATCTACTAACTGCTGATCACGCAAACTTTGTAAAGTCCAAATAATGCAACGTAGCTCCGCAATAATACGATTAGGAGAGCAAGTAAAAGCCTCTCTAGCATGAAACAGAATATCACCAGAATGATCTCTCCAAACACCACCACTATGCAAAGACCAATTAGCATTGAGATTACATTTTATACGACCAGCAAGGGGTCGCTGCCATTGCCCTGCACCAGTCTGATTTTGTAAGACATTGCCATTCATCTCCTCTGATTTGTTACACACCACAGAGTTGCTTTTTCAAAGGCTTGTATAATAACTCTACTCAAAGCAATCTGTTTTTACAAATATCATCAAATCTTTTTTTTTATTGTCAACATCATCAAATCTAAATGACATCAAAACGTAGTCATCACTAACTTAGTATTCCTTAGACTTAATTTTACAAATATGAAATCTAAGAGCATTTGATTTTAACTGAAAATCTCACCAAAACTTGTTGTCTAGTGATTTGTGTTAATATATATTGTGTGACCACCTCGATCGATTTAAGTCCGGTATAATGCTTGTTGCTTATAAGAAAGAAAAAAACAGAAATAATTTGCTAAATTTTGTTATCTTATTATATAAAGGAGGATGCGCACGATGAGAATGCGACACGTAAGAAAAATTCTTATTTACGAGATCATGACATGTGTAATTATTAATTTAGATTGTGACATGTGTCAATATTACCAAAAAAATTTTAAAAGAAAATAAGGAATATATTTTAAACAAAGTTTATGGACTAATCAAGAAAAAAAAAACCGTTCTATTAAAATATGAAATATTTTAATATTAACAAAAAACTTAAAAAGAAAATAAGGAATATATTTTAAACAAGGATTATGGACTATTTAAAAAAAAGATTAAGACCGTTCTATTAAAATATGTAATATTTTAAATATTTATATTACAAAATACATTCTTTATATTATAAATTATCTAAATAGTTAAAGAGAAAATAAAATATCATATTTATAAGTGTGATTTTGCTAATATAATAACGTGTATGAAACAATTTTAGTATGAGATTAATATAATAAATTGACTATTTAATAAAATATAATAAAATAAATATTAAATATTTGTGCAAGTCGTAATTTAGAAACTAATTACATTTGTCAAATTATAGGCGTTATAAATTTTAAAATCAAAAATATTTACCGCAATGCGTTTTTATATCAGCATGACACGTACGCAAAATTATAACTCACGAGATCGCGACATGTATCTAATATTGATCAGATGAAGAATGTGTTTAAACTTAAAATTAATTAATAAAAATAAAATTTACTAATCAAATAATAAAAAGTAAAATTTCTAATATTATCAATAATAATTAAGAAACAAAGTTTAAGATGAAATATAGATATGACATAAGTCATAAAATAAACAAATAATATATATAGAATAAAAATCTCAATTAAAATAAATAAAAAGACGAATGATAATAAAAGAAGGTATATAAATTAGAAAAATAAAAGTCAGAAATGTTATAGAAACCTCAATTTAAAGGTTTAAAAATATAGACAATCATGCAAAAATAAAATCTATAAGCATACTTATTTTATCAATATAGAGTTACAGAATATCACAAAAAATAGAAATGTTTTACTTATGATACCATTGATACTTTTCAAATGTATATATTGAAAATTATATAAGTTAAATAATAATAATATTACATTTACTATTAAGTTAATATTGTATAAAGTTTGGCGAGTATAAATCTCTATGAGAAATAAAACGATGACATTAATAAAATACAATTATCAATCATGTACTTATGTGATGGTTATCAACATTATTTAGTTTTTATGAGGTTATTAACATAAAATTTACTCTTTTTTTATTCAACTATATAGTATTTTAGTTGTTTTTATTTTCAATCACAAAATCATAAATATCCATAATGGGTTAAAATATATTTTTTCTCTGTTATTAAGAATATGATTTAAATTCGGATAATAAATATTTTTGGATTTGCATGATATTTATTTCATTAATTTTTATAGTATTTACTCGCGTATTAACGCGGGTCCTATTCTAGTATTACATAACTAAATATATCTAGTAATTTTGTTTCTTCAAATTTCTTGCTTCCATTTTGCGTAATAAAAATATATTATTATTTTAAAAAATTCCTTTCAGTTTTATTTTACCTCTTTCTTGTTGCTATTTTCTTGGTTCTGAATTACATATGTAATCTTCTATTTTAAGAAATTTTATCTGTCTTTTCTAAAATATTTGGAAAGAATGCTTTGCAAATTGCAAGAAAATAGGAGAAAAAAACTAATGGTTCCAAGGGGATATCTTAAATTAGATACAAAGCCTACTTGTTATATACAAATGTACACTTTGTTCCTTTTTTGTAAACAATCAATTCGTTTGTAATATCAGAAATGAGTAAATTTTCTCATCTCTCCGTCATCGTTCTGGCTATCTTCACCATCCTTATCACAGGTATTTATAATGCTGTTCTCCTATACTATTTTGTTTCTTGTAACATTTTGATAAAATTGGAACACGATGTATAGAAGATTAGCATGGTCTCCTGCGTAACAAAAACATTTTGGTTTGTAAAAGCTAACTGAGATTTTTATGTTCTGCTGTGTTACTGTAATATTTTAGGTGTGGTGGTAGAGGGCAAAGTGAGAAATACAACGTGTCATGAGCTTGTAGAAAGAGATAATTGTGTACCAGACAAATGTGCATTTCACTGTATACTCAAGAGACATGGCAAAGGTGGTTGCATGGAATCATACGAGAAAAAATATGCTTGCCTCTGCGAATGGCCTTGCCAAAGAGAAGTACGTACATGTTAATATACAAACTACTACTACTACATGCATAACTATTCTTCTTTATTTAAAATCACAAAATTTTCAAGAAATTATTCAAAACATATATCTCCACAAAATAAAATGAAATACTATTTTTCTTTTGTTTTACATTTTGGAATATACTAACTCAGACACTTTATGTTTTTCAGTAATAGTAAGTCAGATAGTTTGGGGAATGAAGGTGTCATGAGATTCGAAGAACAAGATATGTGAAAGGTGGTTGCGTTAAATATTCAATTGCTATCGTCTCTTAATTATTGTATTTACTAATTAACGTCTGAAACTATTGGTGAGCTCTCTTCTACCGCTCTACTTAGTATTCATTATTGTAAAATACTATTTTTAATAAATAAGGATCTCAATATATATATAATTAAAAAAAAAAAATTATTTGAGTTGGGGTTCTATTCGATCGCTCCACTTTTGCACGTGTTAAGAAATGGTCATACGCAAAAAAAAAAAAATTTAACACCCACAAATCATATTCATAATATAAGAACCACCTTCATATTTTGATCTCAAATTCTTAAATGTTGCAAACGATCCTCTACTTCCTCTGTAGCTTTCTTTGCTTTGAGTCTTTTCTTCATCCTGTTCCTCACAGTTTTGATCTGCATTTTCTTCAAAAGCTCAGGCTTACCTCTCCAAATTTCAATTTCCCAGACCCTTTAACTCTTCTAAATTCCTATACCAACAACAACAAGAAACACATAGCAAAATGAGAGAGAAACGATTTCGAAACTCGCAGATATATAATCTTTGCATATATACAAAAAAAAAAAACTCTTCTAAAGCACAATTTTTTATTCAAAGAACATATCACGAAAAATTGAAACGATTATATACACCAATGTAGAATGTAGACAAAACCCCTTGGTAATTTGTGAGACAGAATGTGAAAAAGAACCTGTTAGTGTTCAATCGCTCTTAAACCCTAAAGAAAGACTCGATTGTATACAAAAAGTGTTGGATAAAGAAACCTGATTATTTTTCTCTTTGATTAAACCTGTTTTGGACATCAATCCCGATATTTTATTTAATAATTCTTCCCTCAAAAAGAGAGATTCTGGTTACATCTGCAAGAAAATTAAAGAGAAAATTACATAATCTATCATTATTTCTAATTTTTTTGTAAAATCTATCACAAATTTTTAATTTTGTGAAATCTATCACAAATTTGATTTTCTTTTTTTTCTCTCATAACATAAAAAAGACATTTTTACCTTTCCTTTAAATCTCTCTTTCTGTCACAATTTTAGTGAACAACTTCCACGCATAACACAGTTGTCCACTAAAATAACTTTTATTATCTGTCACGATTTTAGTGTACAACTTTTTACGCATAACACAAGTTCAAAAGTTGTCCACTTGATCCTACGCATACATTTGGATGTGCACATCTTATTCTACTCTAAAGTGACATATATATTAGAGAAAATTACACAATCTACCATTATTTCTAATTATTTTGTAAAATCTACCACAAACCTTATTTTCTCTTTCTCTCTCATAACCTAAAAAGACAATTTTACCCTTCCTTTAAATCTCATTTTCCGCCACGATTTTAGTGGACAACTTCCACGCATAACACAGTTGTCCACTAAAATAACGTTCATTATCAGTCACGACTTTAGTTGACAATTTTTACGCATAACACAAGTTCAAAAGTTGTCCACTTGGTCCTACGCATACATTTGGATGTGCACATCTTCTTCTACCTTGAAGTAGATATAAATATTATTTAGTTTCGGATGCGTAGACGATAAATAATAGGTAAAGACATATAAGCTTTCGAAATTGTTATGATATTTTCGTCCACCAATTGAGATTTCGAAAGTGTTACGCTATTCTCGTCCACAATATTTTCTAAATTCTTGTCCACCAAATTATGGTCGAAGACTCTGGTGGACAAAAACGGTTATAGTGGACAAAACATAAACAAAGCAAAGTTGATACAAGGGTATAATTGTCTTTGTGTCGCTGTGAACAGTAAATTGTGGTAGATTTTATAAGAGATTTTCAATAATGGTAGATTTCACAAGAAATTTTGAGGAAAATGGTAGATTTCATAAAAATTTCTATATATTATTTAGAATATGATGCGTAGATAATAAATAATAGGTAAAAACAAATAAATTTTCGAAAGTGTTATAATATTTTCGTCCACCAATAGAGACTTTGAAAGTGTTACGCTATTCATGTCCACAATAATTTCTAGATTCTTGTCCACCAAATTATGGTCGAAGACGATGGTAGACAAAATCAATTATAATGGACAAAAGCAGAAACAAAGCAAAACTGAACAGGGTCGCTGTGAATAATGAATTGTGGTAGATTTTACAAAGGATTTCTAATAGATTTCACTCAAAAGTTAATAGTAGATTTCACAAAAACTTTTGATGATAATGGTAGACTTAATAAAAATCCCAAAATTAAATTTAGATTCTGTTTTTTGTTTAAAAATGGGTCAAAACCATAAAAAAAAATGTTTAAATTTTATGAGAAAATCTTGATCACTTTGAGGTAAAACGTCGTCGTAAATCAAGCCTCACGGAGAGTAAACAATGGTTATAAAGGTACACTGAAGTGATAATAAAGGAATTTGTCTCTGCTACTGATTTTCCAAGTCTTTAATGAGGAATGGTTTCTTGAAGCTCAAGGTAACTTGAATGAGAAAAATTATTGGTAAGTTTTATCAGATGCTCGTCGGGGGCTAGATCGCGAAAAGCCATACCAAGAGAATAACCCAAAGCACGAGAAACCGAAACTGCCACTGCATTTCCAATCTGACAATACCTGTAGATAATTGAATAGTAGTGACTAGTGAGTGAGATTTGTCTCTTGTTTTTCGGTTTTTTGCCCTAAACAAAATACAAAGTAAGTAGTAGTAACCTTTCTTTAACTGTTCCACAGAACTGAAAGTAATCAGGGAAACCTTGAAGCCGTGCGCATTCTCTTATGGTTAGCATTCGATCTTGCTCCGGATGCAGTAACGCCTGTAAATAAGAAAACTCTTAGAGAACATTTGGATAAAACAAAAGATGAATTCATGTGAAAATCTGCAGAGGAATGGCTTTATAAGGAGACCTGATTGTGGCAGCTTGGGACTGTTAGAACGGTTGGAACTGTTTCGTCCCACCAAAGACGCGCAAACGGTCTGCGAATATCGAAATCCAAAAAGACTTAAAGAACATGGGAAGTTTTGAACAAATGGTTTCAGTTAAGAGAAAACCTTTTAGATCTCCCTTGCTGAAAAGTAAAGACGTATTCTGGTACCTAAAAAGGGCCACAAGTGAGATGATTAAATACAAAGATATTCGTCTTTGAAACTTCGAGCAAGTGTTGAATCAGCAGACATTAACAAGTAGAATGACATTAGCTTGAGAATTTCAGGACTAAAACTGTGTAGTTTCATCAATAACTTCATTTAAGAGGAATCTTTACCAAAGGCCTTCCTGATGGCAGAAGAATCGGTTCCATTGATGGATCACGGCAGACTGTGTTGTCGTTTTTGACGATTAACCCTGGAAGATCCCTGAAATTAGCTCCCTGCAAACAATTCTCTCTATATGAGAATCTTTTGGCTAGAGGATCGAAATTGTTAATTATTAGAAAGAAATGTGTACCTTCCTCTTTGGGATTTGACAAACTCGGAGATAATCAGAGTCAAACAAATAAAAAGGCCTGTGATCATGCAGTAGCATCGTCCTTTTTGTACAGTTATCAATTTCAGAGCCTGTCATAGCTGGTGAAGCAAAACGCTAACGCATGAGTAACATATGGGAAATGCAAGTAAGTGGTCATGTCTTGTAACTACGTTACACTGCAGAAAAAAAATAGAGTGAGAGGGACTGTAAATACAGAAATGTAGATGGTCCAACTTACAGTGTTTGGTTGATCTAATGTATCTCTGGAAATCTGTCTCTGGGAGATTGTCATAAGGCATTTTTTCCCGCTTCTCATCATTTGACACCTAGAGATATGAAAAAATAAACAATATTTTACATGTATCGGTTTAACCATAATTGCAAATGGATCGAATGGAAATGGATACGAAACATACATGAGGAAGATCTGATATAGCATCTTTTAGAACAAGAGCTTTTTCGAGTTTTCTGGGTTGGCCTTCATCATAAGCAACCACATTCCTCTGAAACATGAAAGCCAAGATGGGTTAAGTGGGGAGAACGACAAGGCCAAAGCACAGAGTATGAAGTAAGTACCGATATTATTACCTCAAACTCAAGTGGGAACCCATATCTGACAATAACATCATGGGTTGGAAGCGGAAACGGAGGTAGGTTCTGAAATGAAATACCAAATAATTTAAGTATGAAACAGTCAGCTCGAGGAAGTTAATTAGAGGCCTAATAGACTCACCTTGTTTGGATCAGCACCCCACAAGAAAACTCGGGACCGAAATTGGGAAAGACCATAGCAACCAGCTGTCATGATACCTAGCCTTGCTTGGTATCTCATGTGCACAAGACGGCTCAAAGCGTATCTCCCAAGAGAACCTTTGTCAAAACGCAGAATATCAACAACATTTTCCATCAACACAAATGCGGGTTTCAAGTACTCCACTATGTCCATAAAAACTATAATTTGCTGATTCCTTTCGTCATTCAACGGAGAATCAACATTCCTGTAGCGGTTGTAGCCACTAACTCCTTGGCATGGAGGTCCCCCACATATCAGACCAACACCGCCCTGAATTACAATCATTTACAATACTTTTCTTTATTTTCAGTGCAATTAGATGGTGCTGGTACAATCATACAACTATCAAAGATCAAGCATTCAATTCAGAGGCAAGAAAAAGGAATCTTACAGGAAGTGGCAAGATCTTGGACTTGAATCCATTAGTTACAAACTCTCGCATGGCATCTTCACAATTGCTAAAAATTTCAAACAAAATTAATTAGTTCCAGATGACAACAGACACCCTTTTTTTAACATTATTTTTAAAGATATACCTCAATTCCTCTGCTGGCTCCCAAGTATCTTCGTCGCTGCTGTATCCTTTCCAGTGCACCTAATGATAAGCCATGAGCATAAATTCATCTTCACAAAGCTACAACGTCATAAGAGAGCCAAGACATGCAGAATATCCATCTTGGAAGTTCTAGAAGGTGAAGAGAACATTCTTAAACCCCTAAGAAGGTTCGATCACCAACAAAATTGCAAAATAGTGTCCTCCTGACATACCTTAAACTTCAGACCATTATTTCCTGTCTTATCAGGATCACCATAACATATATCAACCAGCTTTTCAACTTCGTACTCCTCAGATTCCGAATCATCGCCGGTTTCTCTTCTCGAATCTACGGATCTTGATGCATCAGTTGTCTTATCATTATTAAACACATAGCGCTTGCATAATTTCCCCCACTCCTTCAAAAGTAGGAGAAAGTCTCCAGCTGCATCATTCCTAACCTGTAAACATAGACAGCATCATTAGATTTGGTATTATTCTCCCAAAAATGATCTGGCACCAAAATTTATTATGACCTGTGTCTGTGGATGGTTCAATTTCAAGCTCTCACAGGCAGCTCTATTCATGTCAACAGCCCATTTCTGAAAAAGAAGAAAATAGAATCCAGATTTTTTTATGGAAACTGAGTGCAAAAGAGCTGTACATCCAAGTTAAAGAGATACAGATTAATTACTTAAAGCAAGTACCGTCATGACATCAACACCAGAAATCTTGGCTCCAAGACTCAACCCAGTCGACATTCCACCACAACCACTGTAAAGATCAAGTACAGGAAGCTCTTTGCTAAAGTTTTTATCTTCCAAATGAGAGTCAGTGGATTCCGTAGGAACAACATTGGCAGAACATTCGAGCTTATTTTCGGAAGATTTAACTGACACCAAAAAAAAAGAAGAAACGGGAATGCTCAAGCTCCTGTGCCTAGGATCTCAGATAAAGATACTGTTAACTGCTAAAACAAATAAAGAGAAAAACAGCTATATCCGTTTCTAATTGATTAATCATATACATATCGGTGTATTTCTTTACTTAACCAGCATAAGCACTTACGATTTTTTAAGGTTTGAAATGTTGAATACTCCACGCAATACTCCATATCAAAATAGTAGTCAGATTTAATAGACTTGGGCTTTAATCCTGCCTGCAAGTCACGAAACTAAAAAACTCAAATGCAGATTGTAACCAATTGGCCAAATCTGTTAAGATTGTAAAATGCAAATAAAAAGAAGAGAAAGAGTTTGACTCAGCATACCCTAGGTGATACTTGCAAAACAGTAACTTTAGAAATAATACAATCTACTGGATTGTCATTCATTACAGTAGAGTAGAAGAGACGCCTTCTGTCATGATAAGTAGCCTGCTGTTTCATTACCTACAAACATTAGACAAATGAGTAACTAGTTGTTGCAGCGCAAAGAATTAAACAAGCAAAAAAGAGAAGAAATTGTATACACACTGTTTCCGTTGCTCTGTAAAACCACTGAACTCGGAAGTAGCTTTCCCCATCTGTTGTTTTAAAAAACTCTACTATCTTGCCAACATGCTTCTCTTTTTCTTCACCCTGTAAGATTCTTAAAATGATTCAGGTACCATTTTGGAGATGGAGGTTTGATTATCTATTTGACTTCTTTTCACAAAGGCAAAAGATTCTAGAAAACAATCTTCAACTCTTGAATGGAAAAATTTGCTTAACCCAATGAAAAAAGCGGAAAGCAACCCAAAGATAATGAACAAAAGAATAATATATTCATGATAAGTAGGTTCACCTTTACGTAAACAAAATCTTCAAGGCTAAAGGTCTGATTGTCGACTTTTGCTTGCGAATAATGGCATTCCACATTTGCAACAATCTTGTCTTTGTCATCTCTTCAAAAAAATCACTCAATGTATAGTAGAACAAACGAAATATGAAGTAAGAATATTTTAGAAAAAACAGTGAGTTGATAAAACATTTAGTACTTACTCTAACTGTTGGCCTCTAATATTCGATTTGCGTTCCTGAAAATGATTGAAATTCACAATCAGAATGAAGCAGATATTTACGATCAGAATTAAGCAGATATTTCGAGAGTGAAAAGAAAGAAATGATGTCTGTGTTACGTTCGACTTAACAAATGGGGACTATCTAATGGGACCATCAAAGAGACTAACTTGTCATCTACACGCCATTAGACTATGCATGATCTATTGCTCAAATAAACTTTGTAACTTGAGAACACAATGAGAACTAAAGTAGTCAAGTGCAAAGCAGTTAACCAAATACCTTGAGATCATATCTCCAGCGCCATCTTTCTTGAGCCTCCTCGCAGGGAATTGGCTCTCCAATGAAAAAGCAGACACTAAGTTTGTCCTGCTCACTGACCGCAGTCCGGGTCACCCGCTCACCCTTTCCCTTGGTTGATTTGGTTGGACTATTTTGATCCAACGATGGGAGTCTAACATTTTCCCCTGAGGAGAGGGTAGATCCACTTGCAGCTTGTCCCAAAATATCTCCATTTGAATTTTTTATACAGGAATATTTAGCCGAAATTTTAATCTTCTTGGCCGGCTGTTCATCGCTGTCAGAGATATAGATCACAGTAGAATTTGCATGCATCTCCTCAGTTGTTCCCTTTACTGCAGCATGACAATTACTAGTTTTACCCTGAAGTGAAGACTCCATTGACTCTTGATCCACTAACACAGTCTTCATTGTTAATCCATCACTCGTACCATTTCCGCTAATTTCCAAAGAGCCAGAGTGAATATCACCCATATTTAGGTCAGAAGATCTGAGTTTTCTTAATGTCTTGTCCCTACAACCATTTACAGTTGGCTTGATGCAACCAGAAGGCAAATTTAATAGCTTTTGCTTGGATGAAACAAGCCCATCACCACCTTCACATTTCTTTATAGCCTCACAACAATTACCATTCTCACTAATTTGAACCAGCTTCTCAGCTCCTCTCACCATTTTTGCACCATATAATGCTGGGCCACAATTTTTTATCGTGTTTAAAGTTTCCCCATGGCCATTCTCAACAATTCCAGATAGCCTTGGAGATCTTATGGATGGGTTCCGAGGCTTAACTTGCTCTTCTACCACTTCATTCTCCATTCCCTTGGTGAATCTTGGAGATCTCCTCATTTGTTTATTGCTGCTGAGATTCTGATTCGAACACTTGATGCTCGGAGATAATGTATCACTTTCAACTTTCTTCTTAGCCGAAACTTGCGGTCTACCTTCAGCATTGTCGTTCTTATCTTGACACTCTGAAATTGTTTCCATCTCCAAGCTCTTGGCAATGGCAGCTATGTCTCTGCATCAATTTCACAGATGAAAACAAAATCTAAGAACTAAAATGTGCATTTCCAATAACACTCATTAACAAATGCTCTGAAACTTTTACTTACTTGAATGATAATCCCTCAGATTCTAAGCTTTCCTTCTGCATCCAAAATCCACAAAATCAAAACGATGATTATACACTCTAGCCTCTAAGTAAGCTACATTGTATTGAATAGCTACTTCTAACAAATAACAAACAAAAATTTGGCGACTAACCTTATCGATGGCATTACAGCTCTTTCTCTTCCTCGACCCAAACTTTCCGGTAACCGGAACCGAACATAGATTGTCGATTTCTCCATTCACCGGCGTAAATCTCGGCGACCTCCGAATCTGACAGCTGTTCGTCAGCATAATCATCGGCGACTTACCACCACTACCTTCTCCTACACTCTCTTTCGTGGATCTACTCTTAATCATCTTCGTACTAGACAAGTGAGAAGCTTCTTCGCGAGAGGGATTCGGTAACCAGAGAACGAGAGAGAGATGTTGAGGTTCAGATCTAGAAGAAGAAGAAGAAGAATGGAGATCAAATTGAGTTGTGGTGGTTTCTTATGACTCACATTTCGCCGGCGATAACATCGGAGAAGGTGAAAGAGAAGAAGAAATCAAGTACTGAGCGTGAATGGAGGTTTTTTTTTTTTTTGGGTTATATTTCCTGTACAGACTGTAACGTGTCACGTGATCCTTGCACGCTTTTATTTATCAATTAAAGTATTTTAAAATTGTCATGAAATCATTAATAATTGGTTGATACAATAAAACAATTCGTTGATAAATTATAGTTCACGTGGTAAAAGTAAAAATATATAAAAAATTATATTACCGTAAATTAGTGTTTGCATACCTACTGAGAATCAAACAATGTTTCTGATAAGTTAAGCATTAACATTAGAGCATCATTATCCATGAGATTTGGTGGGTATCATTAGATATAAAATTATTAAAATTTAAGTAAAGAAGAAATAGAGTATTTTTGGTTGAAATAATGGAGTGTATTGAAATATAAAATTAATAAAAGTTGAGTAAAAAGAGAAGATGAGTTGATACTTTTGGAGAGAGAGTGTCTTTGTATCAATGGGTTGATACTTTCGGAGAGAGTTTAAATTTTAGTTGGAGTGTGTTTAAATATAAAATTATTAAAAGTTGAATAAAAAGATGAAAGAGAATGTATAAAGTTGAATAAAAAGATGAAAGAGAATGTATAAAATTGAGTAAAAAGAAGAGAGAATGTGTGTTTTAATAATTTTATATCTAATGATATCCACCAAATCTCATGGATAATGATGCTCTTATGGTTTTTATTTTATTGTTGTCCATAATTTTTAAATATTTTTTTACCATTTGAAGTGAATAAAAAAGTGTAGACGCAAAAAAAAGATCGCTAATCTGTGTAAGTAATTATAATTTGTACATATAGATTTTTAGATTACGATATACGTATAGCGAATGTTTTTTCTATTCAAAACCTAATGATAAATATGTCTTGTTTATTATATATCTAATGGTAAATCATACTATATGATTATGATTTCAACTTAGAATATTTATCTTCCGTATTGATTTAATTTTACATGTTTGATGACAGAAAGGAACAAAAAAAAAACAAGAAAGGTTTAAGGTTGAGATCATCCAACTCACAATCGTGCTTATAACCCAAATTTATTAATCGTCGTGATCATCTTAAAAAACAAAATAAAATACTAAATGAAATGAAAAGAAAATATAAAAGCTATGAAAAGAAAAGTATTATCGATGAGACTGAGCTTTGGTCATAATTTGCAAAATCTTATGTTTTGCAATTGCTTAAGATTGTTGCGTTTTCAACACACCATGATATCTGTTTTAAATGTTTCTGGTTTGGGAGAAAAAACAAACAATGAATCATGAAGATACTTTAGTTTACTCACGAGACTTTGAGTTGGTTAAGCATTGTGATTTAGTTTCACATTTTGGTTCATGTGATTCGGTGAATAAAAGTGTATTTAGTTGATAGGTTGAGTTTTTTGTTCTTGTTTGGTTGTTGGGTTACTCAACTTACGTCTCTGTGTGTATTGGTTTCAGGTTCTACGGTGGATGAAGCTGCACCAGACTGAAGTCAATCTTTAATTCCCTGAGCCTTTTATTTATGTGTATGTTATCTTCATAAGCTAGAGATGCTTAAGGTCAATTCTCTTAAATTTAGTACACTAAAAACGCCAACTTGTGTAATATACATATATATATAATGGGAACGAACATGATTAGATCTCTTCCTTTCGTATGTGTACCACTACAAGGATGATGTAATTATGTCTGAGCTAGCTGCAAGAGTTAGTGAATCACGATTAAATTTTTTGGTTTTACTTGGGGTTGGTTTAAGATGGTCTAAGATGGTTCTTCTTGGTTTTGAAAATGACAACTTGACAAAGTAGAGAGTGACATTGATTTCTCTTGCGATGTCTTTGTTTCCTGCATCAGTCTCCATTTTAACTAAAGTGAATCACGTTTTATTTCGTAAGCACCGGCTAAGCTTTTACTTGTTCCAAAAATCTATCGAATTACCTACGATTTCCAACGTCTACCGGGGATGTATTTTGCGGTAATGTCAACAATACCTTTTTAGGAAACATGTAGCTCGACTCCATGTCGTAAAGTTGCTTCTCGATCTTGTACTAGTCAACCACCATCTCACCAAAATCTTCAAAATTAGTTCCTTTATTTGTTCTTATAGATTTTTTTTTTCTTTTGTTATCAACACCAAATAACCATCTATTATTTTGAAACATCCATTTAACACAAATCAAATTAATGAGCACCATGTTTTTATTGAAAGAAAAATAATAATAAGATAAACATGAATAAACGATGTTAAAAAAAAAGAAAAAGAAGACAAAAAAGGAGAAGACGACAAACATAGAATTTTCCTTTTAAAGTTTTTTTTAATTGAAAATTTGGTTTATTTCGATTTAAACGGTTTGGTTCGGTCAACATGCTATAGTTAGGTTTGGTTTAGCCAAATCGGTATAGTTAGGTTAACGTATATAAGGTAGTCTATGGTTAAAAAAAAATTGTGGTCAAAAGAATACAAATCTATCATGTAAATATGTAGTAAAAAGAAATAAATCCATCAAATACTAATAAATCTGTTAAAATAAAGTAAATTTATGTCCAAAAGGAAATAAATTTGTGACAAATTAATTAAGTCTGTCAAATTTAAGAAAACTTGTCTATCTATACTTATAAAAGCGAAGTCGCTAATCCTACGTGGCAGCTCCAGAGTGAGTTTAAGAGTTGGATTGCCAAAAATACCCTAATTAATCTAGATTCTATATATGTATGCATAGTACGGGTTTGTATTTATTTTTTTAGAAAATATACTTATCTCTTCCGGTTTATACTTATCTTTTTGGAAAATATACTTATATTAATCTAGATTCTATATATTTATACTTATCTTTTTGGAAAATATACTTATATTAATCTAGATTCTATATATGTATGCATAGAGTCGGTTGCTTATAGCTAGGGTTTCATATATAGCTATAAATACAACTATTCTACTACCCACGAAACCTATCATCAGAAAAGTTTAGACTTTAGATCAACATGTCTTTCCTAAGAAACAAATCTACTGCTGTTATTCCACTCAACGATGTTCTTCCGTCGATGAAAAGGTGTAAGATCAAAGTGCATATCTTGAGTTTGTGGAAGAAACAGTTTAAATCTGGTGGTTTTATAGATATGGTGTTGGCTGATGAAACGGTACGTTAGCATGTTTATTTCTATAATTATATTTATGTTGTACTCAATTTTTTAACTCATATTCTAGGGTGTACGTATTCATGCAAACGTTGAGAAAGATTTGGTACAAAAGTTCGAGACACATCTCGTGGAAGGTGAATCCGTGGTTCTAGATACTTTCAAGATCAGTCCATACGTGGGGAGTTATAAAACTAACCCACATGCTTATAAAATAACCTTTGTTCGGACAACTGTGGTTTCAAAGTGCTTAGATTTCCCTCCTATTGTCCCTGAGCTTTACATCGCGAGTTTCTCCGATGTATTGAGTGATTCTCTTGATAGGAGTATAATGATTGGTGAGTTTTTGGTAGAAAACAAATAGCAGACATGTAATTGCCTCTGTTTGCTTTGAGTCTAAGTTCATGATTTGGTGTTTTATTTTTTATATTCATGATTTTGATTTACAGATGTGCTCGGACAAATTCTCGAGATACATCCTCTCCAAGAACTCGCGCTTAAGGATAAGAATAAATCTGTGATTAAATTGGATATTGACTTAATAGATCCATCGTGAGTTTAATTTGTTTACATATATTTTTAGTAGACTGTTTAGATCAATACGTTAAATTTTATTTTTATTTTAATTTCAGTAATACCGGCCGGTTAACATGTACTTTGTGGGGAGACTATGCGACCCGATTCATGGAGGATAGCAAGCAATATCATGATTCGACAATTGTTTGTCTTATGCGATTTGTTAGCATACGAGAATATAGAGGTACTTTCTTTACGATAAAATATTAACTGTTAATAATTTGATATATATTTTGACACATAGTTCATTTATATATATATATATATATATATATATATATATATATATGTGTGTGTGTGTATATAGGTACCATTACTGTTGGTAGTTCTTTTGATGCAACACGTGTATTGTTCAATCCGGATATCTCAAATATTCAAAATTTTAAGTCCATGTAAGTGATTGTTTCCATGTTGTTTTTATTATTTGTTATCATCATGTCTTTTTATCTATTTATTATTATTTAGACTCTCTTCCGAAGATCTTCCACGTGATGTTTCTATTGGTTCTCAAAGGGTTCTTGGTCCAACCCTACACCAGGAATTTTTTGTACTGAATACGAAGAAGTTTATCTATGACATCCTCCACTCTCATCAAGTTTGTTACTTTACCAATATTTATATGTTTTGATAGTACATTAATGGTTTTATCGTCTGTCTTATTAATAAAACAATTGTTTGTTTTAATGTAGGAGTACAAGTGTGTCACTGTGGGAACTATCACGGCCATTGATCCTTCACTGTGGTATTATATTATATGTTTCAACTGTGGTCAGACAGTGGAACCGTATCCTGATAATGGTGATGGCTTATTTTTTGACTGTGAAAAGTGTGGCAAAGTATCTCTCATTGACGCAAGGTTTTGATAAATATATATATTTTCTTTTTGTTTTACGTTTTATTTGTTTTTGTTTACTCTTGACACATATTCTTTCCTTTTCTTGTAGGTATCGTCTCATTCTTCATGTTGCCGATTCCTCATCAACCGTTATTAAAATGCTATTGTTTGACGGAATAGCTAAGCAGTTGTTAAATGCTCCCGCTACTGAGTTGGCTGAAGAGATTGTCGAGGTATTATTCTAATTGTCTATCTGGTTACTGTTGTATTTAACTTTGTGCTTTTGGTTTATGTGTTTTCACACTTTATAGGAACCTGAAGGTGCATTACCTAATGCTCTAAGGAATCTTATCGACCAAAAGATGCTTTTTAAAATTGTTGTCGGCCTTGATAATTTGAAAAGTTCATATGCCCCTTACAAGGTGGAGAAATTCTGGGACAAATCTGATATGGTAGTTAAGTTTGAGACTGCACTTAATACAGAGGTATTCTATTATAGTTTGTAATCTTTAGCTATTATTTTTGTTTTGTTCGTGTTATGGTGTGTTTATAATGTTAAACTCCTTTACTTATTGAATGACTTTTTCGTCTTGAATTTTTTTTATAGGTATCTGGATTCATTGATGTTGATAATGATGATGAGAATGTTCCTACAAAGTCGCTCAAACGTTCTCTCTCAGAACGTGAAGCTCCTACTGATCGTACGGCTGTTTCAGAATTTGCTCACTTGGCTGACAAGACTCCCAAATTAGAAAAGGATGATTAATTAGTTTATATTTTATTTCATGAACGTTGTTTAGGTTTTTAAAATTTTTTAGCAACATGGCTGCTTCTTATTTCATTTTCTTTGTTCTTCTTTGTTTATTTTATTTTATTTACTTTTGTTTGGATTTCTCTTTCTTATGTTTTATTTAAATTATTCTGGAGATATTTATGACTTTTTAGTTGGGATAATTATTAATCTTTGTGATCATTATCAGCATAATAATATCGATTTATTTCAAATAAGATATACTATCAACTCTGTGATCGTATATGATGTCCAAAGTTTTTTCCAGTATGTACTTAATTAGGGTCATAAAATACAAGCTTCAATCAAGAAAGAGTTAATGGATACAACTTAAAGAGTTAATGGATACAACTTATTGTTCCACGACGTTGTGTAGATCAAAATCAGGTTTCTTCTGTTTTACGGAATTGGATATTATTAAAAAATTTGGTAAGTCATGTAGTTTTAGTATTATAGTATTATTTCCTACGATTATATTATTAATCTTTCTTTGTGACCAAATATAGAACAAAATTATAACAAATATTATATATCTATATATGATTATATCATTCTATATTAATAAATATAAATTTTCCTTATTTTAGGTCCTAATATATATATTTGGGATCGTAACTTTCTCATACCTAGAGGCTCAAACTTTTGTGTTTCTTGATATTCTCTACTCGATGGTTTATTCAATACTCTATTACCAATCCTTTTTTACTATATCATTGTGCTTACCTTTGGTTGATTATGTTTTGTTTTGTATCGTTTAATTAGGTGGGGAAAAAGCCTACTAGAGATCGGCTTTCTGTTACGAATAACTTATCAGCGTTTAAAAATCGTAGGTTTTTGCTGTGTATATACTTTGATTGTGTTCATATTTAAATCATATACAAACCCTTCTACATGTACTGCTTCGTATACGTCTTACCAGGTTCCACGACTAGAAATCAACATTATGCACCAACGACTATACCTGCTTATGATCCAAAGCACTTTAATCTTAGTATGTGGGTAAGACCTTCAAAGGAAGCTAGGCGTAGAAGAATGGAGATTCTAAAGAATAAGAGAGCTCGGATGTATAATACTAGAAACGGTAGGTATTAATATTAATATTACATTTATATGTGCACAATTTCTTATGGGGTGTTGTTTAATATTGAAATCATGATTTTCCTTGTTTCCGTTTGTGTCAGGTCTCTTAAAAGAAGATAATGATGTAGACGATTTCATGTGTTTTCTGGCTACCGATTCTGATTCTGATGATGAGAATGATCGTGCTGTTCGATCTGGTCCTCTTGAAAAAAATATCAGTAGATCGGTGGTTATACAACCCATTCCTGATGATTCTCAGACAAAACAAACAAACGGTAAACAAATATTTAAGTTTCTCATTATCATTACTTATTACTGAGTTTAAATTTATCTTATTTTGTAGGTTATTTTGACGATGGAGATCCTTTGTTCACGTGCCAATACTGTAATGCTTATATGTGGTTGGGTGAACGAATATCCAAAAGAAAGGTTAATGTTAGGCCTGTTTTCACCCTCTGTTGCCACAAGGGAAAAGTAACTCTACCATTGCTTAAGGCACCTCCAAAAACATTGCTCGCTTTGCTCTACAATAATGATGTTCGATCCAAGCATTTTCGTGAATATATACGAGCGTATAACATGATGTTCTCATTCACGTCTTTAGGAGGCAGGATTAATAAAAAAATCAATGATGGTAAAGGGCCTTATGTGTTTCAATTGAGTGGTGAAAATTATCATCGTATTGGTGACATCTTACCTACAGAGGGCAATAAACTGTCTTTTTTGCAACTTTATATTCATGATACCTTGAACGAGATACCGAATAGGATTAGCGCATCTGGGTAAGTTTTTACATTATCAGTTATGTGTAATCTTATAACCATGTCTCTACTAAATCAATTTTCATCTACTCTTTCTGATATATCATTACAGGAGAGATTGCAAGGAGCACATTGTTGCACTCTTAAAAAAGATGCTCGATACTCACAATAAGCATGTCAAGGCGTTTAGGAGTGTTAAAGATAGGTTTGCTGATACGAGTTCTTCATGCCAGTATAAGTTGAAGTTGTCCAGTGGTAGAGTTAGTGATGGAAGGACCCATAATCTACCAACTGAAAATGACGTTGCTGCTCTTATACCCGGTGATTTTGATGGGGCCACGGAGACGCGTGATATTATAATTGAGAGTCGTTTGGGAATTTTCCAACGCATAAGTGAATTGCATCCGGCGTACTTGCCTCTCCAATACCCACTTTTATTTCCATATGGAGAGGATGGTTTTAGGTTGGGTATTGATATTGGATTTGTGGATGTGTCTGGACGAAAAAGGACAAATATCACAATGAGAGAATTTTTTGCTTTCCGTATACAAGAGAGGTTAGGTGAATCTCCTACCATTATGATGTCTGGAAGACTATACCAACAGTTTCTGGTTGATGCATATACTATGATTGAAACTAATAGACTGCGATATATTTCACTCAATCAAAAAGATCTTCGTTCCGAGAGTTATGAGGCTATTGCAAAGAGGGTTTACATGGGTGACTGTGATCTTACGGATCAAGGACGACCCATTTTTATACCTTCTTCTTTCACTGGTGGTAAAAGGTATATGATGCAACATTATTTGGATGCAATGGCTACTTGCAAGTATTATGGTTTTCCGGATCTCTTCATTACCATAACTTGCAATCCTAAATGGGTTGAGATAACGAGATATCTTGAGAAGCATAACTTGAAAACTGAAGATAGGCCAGATATTTGTTGTCGAATTTTTAAAATTAAACTCGACAATCTGATACAAGAGTTAATGAACGAGAATACTCTTGGAGTTGTTAGTTCAAGTATTATTATTTTTTGGTTGTTATATATTTATAATTTATATATTAATATTGCTATTATGATGGTTTATAATGTCTTGATTTATTTCATTGCAGTCCTCTACACCATTGAGTTTCAAAAACGTGGGTTGCCTCATGCCCATATGGTTTTGTTTCTTGAACCTGGTTCAAAACTTCCAACGGGAGATCATATCGACAAATTAATTAGTGCTGAGATTCCAGATAAGGATCTTCACCCTTACCTTCATGAAGTAGTTAGTGATATGATGATCCATGGACCTTGTGGTGATGATAATCCTACAAATATTTGTATGGAGAATGGGTCGTGTTCGAAATATTTTCCTAAACCATTCTCTCTGGTAACGAAGGTTGATGATGCAGGTTACCCTTTATATAGGCGGCGGAACGATCAAAGGTTTGTGACCAAAAAGGGAGTTGATTGTGATAATAGGTATGTTGTCCCCTACAACAAAGATCTTTCCGTGCGGTATCGTGCTCATATCAACGTGGAATGGTGTAATCAAATTCGTTCTATCAAGTATCTTTTTAAGTATATCACCAAAGGACCTGATTACATTAGAGCAACTGTGTCAGACGATTCGGGAAACACTGTACATGTACCCGAGGATGAGGTCAAGAAGCATTTTAGTTGTAGGTAAGTGTTTTTCAAAAAATATACATAGCGATTCTTGTCATTTGCGTAACAAATTTCATTTCGTTCCCTCATATGTTCGTTTTATTTATACGTGATTTTCAGATACATATCAGCATGCGAGTCTACTTGGCGAATTTTGTCGTTTCCAACACAGTATCGATCTACACCCGTAGAGAAGCTTTCTTTTCATATGCCTAACCAACAATTAGTAGTCTACAATGAAGATGATCCTGCTGATGAGATTCTTAAACGTATGACTGTTGGACAAACTAAATTTCTAGCGTGGATGGATGCCAATAAAATTTATCCTGAGGCAAGAGATCTTACATATGCTGATTTTCCTACAAAATTTGTTTGGCATTTAAAGGAGAGAGTTTGGAAACCACGTAAGCGTGGTTTCTCCATAGGTCGTGTTACTTTTGTACCACAGTCTACAGGTGAAGTGTATTATTTAAGAGTGCTGATTAATGTTGTTAAAGGCCCAACCTCTTTTGCTGACATTAGGACAGTCGCCGGTGTTGTGTATAACACATTCGAGGAAGCTTGCTTTGCTTTGGGTTTGTTAGATGATGATAAGGAATACATAGAAGCGATTAAAGAGGCGAGTTGGTGGGCGACAGGGAAGTATTTACGCCGGTTGTTTGCCATCATGCTTCAAACAAAAAGTGTAATGCTTCCTAATAGAGTTTGGGAAGCAACTGTTGATATTCTTTCTGAAGATATATTGTTAAGACGGAGGCGCAAACTTAGAAACCAAAGTAAGTGAATCTGATTCTTTTAAGTTTATTTAACAAACTATCCTTGTGTAATTTTAATTTATTTTCGTTATTTTAGTAGATATTATCATATATTTGAAACCCTAAATTTTTAGTATATATGTCCTTCTTTCAATTTCATATGATAGTTTTCAATTTCATGTGATAGTTTTACATCTGATAATTATTTAAGGTTTGAATTTTTCTTAGCTTTGTTAAAACCGTCGACATTATATAGGTTAATTTTGCTATTGTATTTAACAATTGTTTGTTTTGTTTTGTTATTAGCATATTTTACTATGAGAATTTTTATTATTAGATTAAAATTCCCTCGCTTTTTCTTACATTGATGTACAGTGATCTTGTTTTTTTTTTTTGTATCATACTAATTTACGTTATTAGAGCAGATATCTAAAGCTTAGCTCCAAATATATAACTTAAGAATATACAAAGGATAATGCACGTAATCTCTTGGAACTCATATCTAGAGCATGTACTTTTTTACATTAAAGTACTATGTATTCATCCAATTTATTTTCTCCTAACCTGGTAGAACTGTTGTTTCATTCTTTTTATTAATGCTGTTATATTCTCCATCGTCACCATTGTTTTAACCTTTAGTCTCTTTTTCTGTTTCTCCAACGTGTTATATTTATGAGATATTTAGGTTGGGTATTGATTGGTATAATATATATATATATATATATATATATATATATATATATCATTTGATTCTTATTATATAATTTTATAGGTTATTGCCTTACTCAAGAACAAGTTAGAAATATTGCATTGGCTAAGATCGACAAATTGCTGCGCAGCAATGGAAGTTCCCTCTCTGAATTTGCATCTATGCCCAAACCGGATCTAACTTTGGTTAAAAGATCTAAGAACAGTTTTATTGAAGAAGAGACAAGTTATGATCGTGTAGCATTAAGAGCCAAGCATATCGAGTTGTTGTCTAAGATAACCGATGAACAACGAGGTGTTTATGAGGAGATTTTGGGTGCGGTTCGGACTGAAAAGGGTGGTATGTTTTTCGTTTATGGGTTTGGAGGGACTGGAAAAACGTATTTGTGGAGCATTCTAGGTGCTGCGCTCCGATCAGAAGGACTCATTGTTCTAAATGTGGCTTCAAGTGGTATTGCTGCGTTATTATTACAAGGTGGGAGGACGGCGCATTCCAGATTTGGTATACCTATTGCCGTCAATGAAACCTCCTTATGTTCCATTTCAGCTGGATCGAAACAAGCTGAATTGATAAAGCTCGCTAAACTTATAATATGGGACGAGGCTCCCATGATGAGTAAGTATTGTTTTGAGACTTTGGATAGAACTATGCGTGATATCATGAAGTGCGATCGACCATTTGGAGGTAAGGTTATTGTTTTTGGTGGAGATTTTAGGCAGATTTTACCGGTAATTCCAGATGGTGGTAGAGTCGAGACAGTTCTATCCGCGTTGAATTCTTCAGTCCTATGGTCTAGCTGCAAGGTTTTGAAGCTTACAAAAAACATGCGTTTGCTCGCTAGCGATTTAAGTGAAATTGATGCGAGTGAGATGCGTGCTTTTTCCAAGTGGATTTTGGATATTGGTGATGGATTGATTAATTCACCTAATGATGGTGAGACCGAGATTGATATACCCGAAGATCTATTAATTACCGAATGCGTAAATCCGGTAGAGGCAATCGTTAATGCCGTTTATGGTGACAATTACTCCAAGGAGACACGTCCAGAATTTTATCAAAGTAGAGCAATATTAAGTCCACGGAATCATGATGTTGATATTGTCAACAGCCATATGCTTGATAAAATCAAAGGTAATAGTATTAAGTTTTAAGTTGTGAAATTAAATATTGCATTGATTGTTTACGTGAGTTTTTTAAAATTCTTTGTTTTTTTCCTTCAATATTAGGTGAAGAGAAAACGTACTTCAGTTCTGATAGTATAGAACCATCGGACAAGGGATCAAAAGATGACATGTTATATTCTCAAGAATTCTTGAACGGAATACATGTGTCTGGATTACCTAATCACGAACTTCGTTTAAGAGTTGGTACGACTGTGATGTTGCTTCGGAATGTTGATCCCAAACGTGGCTTGTGCAATGGTACTCGGTTCATTATAACTCGAATGGCTTCGCATGTCATTGAGGGTCGTATGATAACTGGCAGTAAAGTGGGCAAGTTGATATTGATCCCACGAATGTTTGTATCTCCACCAGATGCAAAATTTCCTTTCCGGATGAGACGTAGGCAATTTCCTATCACAGTGGCATTCGCAATGAGCATTAATAAAAGTCAAGGGAAAACTTTGGAGAAGGTTGGGTTATATTTACCGAAACCTGTTTTCACTCATGGACAATTATATGTTGCCATCTCTAGAGTTACATCAAAAAAAGGTCTGAAGATACTCATTACCGATAAAGATGGTAAACCAATAAAGCGGACAACAAATGTTGTTTACAACGAGATTTTTGAGAATTTGTAGGTTTTGGCTCTCTTTCACTCCTCCATATGCAGCAGCATCTGGACTCGGCTCTCCTACATAGGGAGTTATTTAGATTGTGGTTGAACTTTGGTTTAAATCTCTTATGATTTTTTTATTTTTCGGATTTTGTTACTTCCGTATTATATAGATTGATAAAGTTCATATGCCCCTTACAAGGTGGAGAAATTCTGGGACAAATCTGATATGGTAGTTAAGTTTGAGACTACACTTAATACAGAGGTATTATATTATAGTTTGTAATCTTTAGCTATTATTTTTGTTTTGTTCGTGTTATGGTGTGTTTATAATGTTAAACTCCTTTACTTATTGAATGACTTTTTCGTCTTGAATTTTTTTTTATAGGTATCTGGATTCATTGATGTTGATAATGATGATGAGAATGTTCCTACAAAGTCGCTCAAACGTTCTCTCTCAGAACGTGAAGCTCCTACTGATCGTACGGCTGTTTCAGAATTTGCTCACTTGGCTGACAAGACTCCCAAATTAGAAAAGGATGATTAATTAGTTTATATTTTATTTCATGAACGTTGTTTAGGTTTTTAAAAATTTTTAGCAACATGGCTGCTTCTTATTTCATTTTTTTTGTTATTCTTTGTTTATTTTATTTTATTTACTTTTGTTTGGATTTCTCTTTCTTATGTTTTATTTAAATTATTCTGGAGATATTTATGACTTTTTAGTTGGGATATTTATTAATCTTTGTGATCATTATCAGCGTAATAATATCGATTTATTTCAAATAAGATATACTATCAACTATGTGATCGTATATGATGTCCAAAGTTTTTTCCAGTATGTACTTAATTAGGGTAATAAAATAGAAGCTTCAATCAAGAAATAGTTAATGGATTCTATTTTACTTGAAATCCGTGAAGGAGATTGGGTGATTATAATTGATTTTGATCTTGTTCCGATGAGTGTAGGATTTAGAATTGTAAACCATGATTTTATGATCTTTACGAGTGGAAATTACAACTTATTGTTCCAGGACGTTGTGTAGATCAAAATCAGGTTTCTTCTGTTTTACGGAATTGGATATTATTAAAACAGGTGATTGTGATCCAAATATCGCTGTTGGTAAGTCATGTAGTTTTAGTATTATAGTATTATTTCCTACGATTATATTATTAATCTTTCTTTGTGACCAAATAAATATATCAATTGATAACAATTATGGGCCATATATATACCTAATTATTTAGATTTCGTAATCAACTATGGGCCTTCATATTTCGATCTAGGGTTTTAGTTTGTATCATATATATATATATCTATATCATTGTTTATTCTTATAGAGATCACGTGGCCTTCTTAATCATAATGCCTTCTTTTGTTTCTCTTAAAGATAAAAATTTCGGAACCCTAGATTTTTATATAGATGTTGCAATTATGCGATTATGGGATGTAGTTGTCAATGGTATTGGTCATTCTACTCAGATGATTTTAGTCGACGATGAGGTATTCTTAAAAATAAAATAAAATTCTTAATTTATTTTCTGATATTAGAAACATTGTTTCATCTTCTAATACATCGAATATGTTTTTTATGTTTGTAGGGTATTCGACTTAGTGCCTCAGTTGATTTCAATTGTGGTAAACAATTTCGTCATCAATTGATCGAGGGAAGCTCTTTACGTATATCAAAATTTGGTTTTATGGAATCTCATATAAAATATAGGCCAAGTTATCTAGCGTTTAGATTACAATTCTTACCCGAGACTGTCATCCGAGAATTAAATCCTTCAGATGGCCTCCCTCCGAACAGATATTTGAAATCCTTTTCTCGGATTCTTTCCCCACGATTTAATAAAAGATGTTTATTCGGTAAGGCTTACTGATTTCAACTCTGTAATACTTTTATTGTTTTGATACGTATTTCACTTGTGTTTTTCCTATGTAGATGTTATTGGTCAGGTTATACGTATTCATCCACTAAAGAAGGTACTTTTTAATGGGGTCATGATTAGCCGCCTCAATATAGAATTAAGAGATAACGTGTAAGTTGTATTTCATTGTTACATTTATTATATGATCTAATCAGTTAGCTTCGTTTGTGCTTAAATTTAACATATTTATTTCCAGGAATTCACGTTTAACATGTATTTTATGGGATGGATATGCCGATGCTTTTGCTGATTACGCAATGACTAATATTACGTCTTTTGTCGTGTGTGAATTTCAATTTTTTGGTCTTACCAATTATCGCGGTTCGTCCCTTTATCATGCTCTATTAGCATTTCGCGTTATTCTTCGTTCGTGCTGACGTATGCTATCTTGTGTAGGTTCTTTAGTTATTTCGAATTACTTGGCTGCCTCTAAAATACACATTGGTCCAAAAACCTTACAAACCGAGATGTTTAATTCTATGTAAGTAGTCAAATTATATATTATAGTTTGTCACTTCATAATATACTTAATACTTAATGTTAGTTCGTCTCATATAATCATTTTAATAAAGTTAAACAATCACTCGATTTATATAATCAGGTTACGTGGTGATGAGATTGATCTTACTCCAAATGATGGTATTGATCAAAGTAATTTTACAAATGTTCTTTTACACGATGAATTTTTCATTTTAAATTCTCGAATGAGCATTCGTCAAGCTATTTATGCAGATAAGGTATTTTGATTCATATATATTATATATATGACTTATTAATTATTACTTTCGTAATTATTATTATTGTTTCTTGATTTTTTTTTTTTTGTAGGAGGGATCATTTGTCCTTACTGTTAACGTTGATTTTGTTGTGAATCTCAACTCTTGGTATTATCATTCTTGCAAGATTTGTAAGCAAAAGGTGTTACCTTATTTGAAAGGTTCTAATGCCAGCGCTCCACTTCTATACCATTGTGATAAAGTTTGTAGCCAGGATGTATATGACGTTGATGTGAGGTAGTATATAATGAATTAGTTTCTCTTTTTCCGTGAATTTATGTACTAAATTTTCGCGTATTCGTTCCTATAATTTGGTGTAGGTATTTTCTGATATTGCAAGTATCTGATTTCACTCCCGAGCCTATTAGGGTTCTATTTTTAGATGGTATGGCACAATCTCTTCTTCGCGTTAGTGCAAAGGATCTATTGGACACAATCGATGAGGTATTTTGTTAATTTAATGGTTGTCCAAATGTCTCTGACGAGTATAATGTTTACACCTTCGTATTCTTTGCATTTCAGGACAATCTATCTGTTTTACCTAATACTATTAAGGATCTCGAAGGAAAACAATTTCTCCTCAAGCTCTGGATATCAGATGATAATGTCAAAGCACGTGGCGAAAACTATATTGTTACAAGATTTTCTGATGATGTTGATATGATAAATATGTTTAGGTTGTTATGATTTGATTTAATATTTTTATAGTTGCGATGATATAATGGTCAAGACGTTTCAATTGTTGGATTTCTTATATAGTTAGTTATTTTTATATATTTATATATTTATTTTGTTATTCTTATCCCCACAAGGCAATACATAAAACAAATTGGAGCCGTATGAATTAGCTATATTGTTTTATTATATTTTAAATATATTGCATTTTTTATCTACTAATTTCTTAATCTCAAATATGATATATAAATCTTTTTCAATATCACTATCCCGCGCAGGGCGCGGGTAATACACTAGTAAATAAAAAAAAATATGTGTCCGGAATAATTAGTCTTTCAAAATTAAATAAATTTGTGACAAACTAATTAAATCTATCAAATTTAAGAAAATTTGTGGCCAAAGGAAAATAAATCTATTGAAAGCTAATTAAATCTGTCAAAATAAAGTAAGTCTATGATAAAAAAAAGATATTTGTTAAATAAATCCGTGAAATACTTATAAATCTATCAATATTAAGTAAATTTGTGGCAAAAAAAAATAAATCTGTTTAAAAATAAGTTTGTGGTCACATTAAATTAAGTCTGTCATATGGCAAATTGTAATTTTTTTTTTCAATTTTTTTGATAATCGCAAAGGTTTTTACTAACAAATTATTTGAGGGTAAAATAGGCATGAAAAAATCATCAGTAATAAAAATAAAATAAGAGCTAATCTAATAAGTAAACAATAAATTAGTGTCAAACTAATTTTTTCCCCTTTAAGAGAAAGAGATAAAGAATTGTGTTGTATTATTTCATCAATAATAGAGAGTATATATAGGATTACAAATACTTGGGGAATAAGTAAAAACTTGGAAGACAAGTAAATCTAGAACATTCTAGAACATGAGTTTATAATGGACATCCACCTAATGTGTTTATAACACTACCTCTTGGATGTCATTATCGTAAAAATAATCCTAATGCGCATAAGATGTTGTCTCATTAAAAATCTTAGCAGAAAACCCAATTGGGACAAAACCATGGTTAAGAGAAAAAGAGTGCAACGCGCTATTTCTCCCCCTGATGAGTGCATAACTTGATATCTTTGTGACGACGTACCCAAATGTTGAACTTGCATCTTGAAAGTACTAACTGGAAGAGTCTTGAAAAATGAGTCTGCCAAAGTTTCACTTGAACGAATCTGTAGAACATGTACATCGCCTTTATTCTGCAACTCATGGGTTTTTAAGAAGATTTATCTTAACCATTCTCTTTGTTTCTTTAGATATCATCAATGTATGATATTCATTTTTGAGATTGATATACTTTTATATATCATTGTTGTAACGACCGCGAACCAAAATTTTGGAATTTTGGTCGTGGATCGATCGACGCAAGGTTGAATTGAACCAGTTGGTTCGATTTTAATCGGCAGTTTTGGTTCGGTTTAAAGGGAAAACCTTAGGGCTTCCCTATTAAAGCTGATGGCCATGTTTTGTGGTTTTTCAGATTTTCCAGAAAGTTTCAGAGAGTTTCCAGAGAGTATTTTAGTGAGGATTAAGAGAAGAGAAGAATCATTGTTGATTTCTTCGTGTTCTTGATCCTGAAAGCTTGTGAGTGTGATTTGTGAGGCTCTGGAATTGTGATTGGATCCGTGTTCTTCGTGGTTGAGGAAGAAATCCAGATTTGGAGATCTGATCTATCGTGTTCTTTGTGTTTTCTCATCCCTTTTTCATTCTGAAATCGAGGTGAGTGCATGACTATGGTTTATCTGGGTAATCGGAATGCCATAATACATTTGATTGAGGTTTGGATTGATGTGATGATGTTTGATTGTGTGTTTTGGATGATTTTCGTGTCTATGTTGACGTTTCGTGTAGGAGATCGATATGTGCGTCGATCGACACCGGGTTGTGTGTCGATAGACACAAGGTTGTTGCATCTATTTACACCAGGTGGGTGTGTCGATCGACGCAAGTGACTGACACGTGTGAGTCGTGTTGTTTATTGTGTTACGCGTTGGTGTTTGATCGCTTGGTATTGTGTTATTTTGTTATGCTTGTGTGTATAGCCAAGTAGATGGGATGACCGTCTCACTGAGTATTTGTGATAATACTCACGCATCTCTTTTATCCATGTGATGCAAGTAAAAGAAAGATGTGATCGTGGAATCATGGCCGGGAAGAGGAGATGATCTAAAGTCTCGGTTGTGTGGCTTTTATGTTATCGTTAGAATTGCTAGGTTGCTGGATTGTGAACTTAGAGTTTATAAGTTGGAATTTGGTTATGTTGTTTCCTTGAATTGGTTTTTATGAGTTATGAGATTTGTGGGATTATTCGTTTGTCTGAGTTGAGTTGATTTTTCTGCTGGATGTTGTTTGGTTTGATTCGCTGTTGAGGATTAACATTTATGGGAATTTTAATTCGAGTCCAATCTTTAAAAAAAATGGGTAAAGTTGTTTCAATTATAATGATAATATTTTCCTTAAGTTTCTACCATTTGCGTGTTTTTTGATGTCTCGTTAAAAACTTTTTCATAAAAAAATCCTATAGGATAAAAACTATGATAAAGGTAAAAGAGTTCATCCACGCTCACCATTATATATCTCCTCCTCGGAACCATCTTCTTCAGGAGATAAATTCCGATCATTTGAAATTACTATAAGCATAGCCTGAAAACTCAAATAATTGTCATATGTTATCTTAGATGATTGGACTTCGGGTCCCTTTCATCTTTTCTTTTATCATATAAAAAATCTCATCTTTTTAATCATGAAATAGATCAGTAAAATGCGAGAGTAAAATGCTCTAATCGCACTTTATGTATGGTACTTCAAGACCAAACATATATGAGTATTTTCTGTAAAATCCTCTAAAGATTTATTGGGATAACATCTTTTGCGCTAGATGTTCAACTTGAGATGTCTGAAGCTAAATTTATCTTTTCAAAGTATATTCCCAACTCCTTTCTTCAAATATTAATCTCTTAAGGAGTTCTAGTATTGTTCGAATTATCACATCACTGCAATTATAACAACATTAAATCCTTCTAGGACTTTTATATAAATATCACTATCGAATGATCTTTTATCATCGTACTACTTATAATAACTCTACTTGAGTTTCGATGATCTTCAATTACCAATCACTTTATCAAAATCTTTTGATAAATACATGGGTAAAATTTACATGATTATACCCCATGTTAAATATTTTCTATTCATTCGATTGAGTAGAGTTCACGGAAACCTATCTTTAATCTTTGAGAAATTATAACTCTGATATCACTAATCCTTCAAGGATTATATATAAATGTCATTATCCAGTGTTTCTTCTCTTATTGCCAGACTTGTATAAGTATTGCATCCACCACAAGAGAATACATCTCTTCATAATACATTATATATCTTTGTGACAATTTCACTATCTTTCATACAAAGGTTCATTTATTTTCCACTGGTTTTACACTTCATGTGCATAAACTATTGGTCTAATTCTCTGAAAAATATTATATGTCTATTTCTTCCTTTCCATTTTGGAAAATCACCACTTTGTGTACACTTTTCAATAGACTTTCATGATCCTCTTCTTATTCATAAAATCAACTACTCATAGCATGCAAAATATTATGACGTCAATTTGCATTTTAGTTCCATCTTATTTCAAACATGACATAGCTAGCTAGCTTTCTTCATTATCTAGTACTTGAATATTTTCATTCGTCATGTTTAATTCTCTTTAGAGCTCATTCGGACTCTTCTGGAGATGATTAGAAATCTTTCTTTTCTCGATATGGTCATTTTAATTATCTACTCATTTTCTTTTACGAGAATTTTTATATCTGGAACCAAATAGGTCTATCACGCTTCATGCGATCTTTAGATTCACTAGCAGTCTGATATTGTCCTTCTGAACATTAATTCTAATTGGAGCCTATAGAGCTGCTATAGGTGATTTCATCACTCTATTTGGATCAGTAGATGCGTCTAGCAATCAATACGCTAAACTTCTAATTCTCATCTTTTAGTCCGAGGATCATTGATAATTCATAGATACTTATATGTTTTCCCAGCTATCTACTTTCTCCCCCTAATGTTGGAAAAAATAACTCATTATTTGAGAGTCTTCAAATCAAATCTTTAAATAAATCCTTTTAGGATGGCTCTATATACATAGAGCATTCATATCCAACATATATTTTTATCCTCCTTCGAGGTTCCATCTTAGAGCGTTGTGGTGGAGCACTTTTCATACATAAAAATTCTCATATAGGAACTATTTGGTTTCTGATCCTAAACCAATAATGATAGAGAGATCTATCAGTTATTCATTGGTTTGATGCGAATCATTGGTACTAAACTTTTTTGTGTATGAACATGAACTTTGGGATGTTCAACACTTATTTCACTGGACATAGAATAACCATGAAAGACTTGAGATGTGAGTTCACCTTATCAAATAACCTTGCAAACTTCATGTTGCAGTTTAATGACAAGATAAAATGTAAATATCTAGTCGATACATCCATCGATTTTATGCGTCAATCGAGTCAATGAATTGTGTGAAGTGCATCGTCTAAATCCTTTAAGGCGGCCATTATTGTCAAAATATTTCTAATGCGTATAAGATGTTGCCTCATTAAAAACCTTACCAGGAAAATCCAATTGGGACAAAACCATGGCTAAGGAAAAAAGAGTGCAACACGCTATTTCTCCCCCTGATGAGTGCATAACTTGATATGTTTGTGATGACGTACCCAAATGTTGAACTTGCATCTTGAAAGTACTAACTGGAAGTGTCTTGGAAAATAAGTCCGCCAAAGCTTCACTTGAACGCATCTGTAGAACATTTACATCGCCTTTCTTCTGCAATTCATGGGTCTTTCAGATGATTTATCTTAATCATTCTCTTTGTTTCTCTTAATATCATCAATGTATGATATACATTTGGGAGATTGATAGACTTTCATATATCATTGTAATGATAATATTGCTTTTAAGTGTCTATCATTTGCGTGTTCTGTGATGTCTCATTAAAAACATTTTCACAGAAAAATCATATGGGATAAAAACTATGATAAGAGAAAAAGAGTACATCCACGCTCATCATTATATATCTCCCCCTCAGAAACATCTTCTTCGGGAGACGAATTTCGATCTTTCGAAATTACTATTAACATAGCTTTAAAACTCATATAATTATCATATGATATCTGAGATGATTGGACTTTTGGTCTATTCCATCTTCTCCTTTATCATATAAAATGTCATTGCATTTTATGTATGGTACTTCAGGACCAAACATATATGAGTATTTTCTATAAAATCCTCTAAGGATTTATTGAAATAACATCTTTTGCGCTAGATGTTCAACTTGAGATATCTGAATATAAGTTTATCTTTCCAAGGTATATTCTCAAATCTTTTCTTCAGATATTAATCTCTTAAGGAGTTCTAGTGGTGTTCAAATCATCACATACATTGATATTATAGCAAATCATTTACGAAATCTCCTTACATTGAATTCTTATGAGACTTTCATAAATATCATTATCCAGTGATCTTTTATCATATATTATTATCATCATACTACTTGTGATAACTCTACCGGAGTTTCGATGATCTTCAATTAAGAATTACTTTACAAAATCGTTTGATAAATACATGATTATACCCCATGTTATATATTTTCTATTCATTCGATTGAGTAGAGTTCCCAGGAACATAATTCTGATACCCTTAACCCTTTGGGGGATTATATCTTTCACATCCTTCAAGGATTGCAATCATATATAATTATCCAGTGTTCAATAACATATTGTCATACTTATAAGTATTGCATTCACCACAAGAGAACATATCCCTTCATAAAATATTCCTTGTCTTTGTGACAATTTCACTATTGTTTCACACAAAGACTCATTTATCTTCTACTGGTTTTACACTTCACGTGCATAGACTACTGGTCTAATTCTCTGCAAGAGATTATACGTCAATTTTTTTCCATTCCATTTGGCTAATCATTACTTTGTGTACACTTTTCAATAGACTTTCATGATCCTCTTCTTATTCATAAAATCAACTACTCATAGCATGTAAAATATTACGACGTCGATTTGCTTTTTAGTTCCATCTTATTTCAAACATGACATAGCTAGCTAGCTCTCTTCATTGTCAAGTACTTGAATATTTTCATTCGTCATGTTTATGTCTCTTCTAGAGCTCATTCGGTCTCTTTTGGAGATAATTCAAAATCTTTTTTCCTCGATCGGGTCATTCTAATTATCTACTCTTTTTCATTTACGAGGATTCTTATATTTGGAACCAAATAGGTCTATCACGCTTCATGCGATCTTTAGACTCACTAGCAGTCTAATATTGTCCTTCTGGACATTAATTCTAATTGGATCATATACAGCTGCTATAGGTGATTTCATCACTCTATTTGGGTCAGTAAATGCGTCTGGCAATCAATACCCTAAACTTGGAATTATCTTTTGGACTTCTAATTCTCATCCTTTAGTCTGAGGATCATTGATAATCCATAAATACTTATATATTTTCCTAGCTATTTTACTTTTTCCCCCAAATATTGGAAAAACTGGCTCATTAAAATGAGAATCTTCAAATTCGACCCTTAAATAAATAATTTTAGATGGCTCTAGATACTCAGTATCATTCATATCTAACATATATTTTTATCCTCCATTGAGAACTCATCTTAGAGCGTTGTGGTGAATCACTTTTCACATTCAAAAATTTAAGATGAGAACTATTTGGTTTCTAACCCTAAACCAATAATTATGGGAGATTTATCAGTTATTCATTGGCTTGATGCGAATCATTGGCACTAAACCATTTTTGTGTATGAACATGAACTTGGGGATGTTCAATACTTATTCCAGTGGACATAGAATAATCATGAAAGACTTGAAATATGAATTCACCAACATTATCAAATAACCTTGCAAACTTGAGGTTGCAGTTTGATGACAAAGATAAATGTGAATATCTAGTCCATCCATCGATTTTATGCGTCAATCGAGTCAATGCATCCACTGAATCGATGCGTCTATTATAACCATAAGGAATCAAAATTTTCACATGGTAGGTGATCAGTCCATAACCATTTCCTTGTATATATTTCACATTATCGTTAGATTCCAAAATATTTTTATCTGGTGAAAACCACATTATCATATTGCTTTCTCAGCGAGCAACCTATGATAAATCATTAAGAAGAAACTTCTAGTTCTTCATGGAATGTCCACATAAATTTTCTCGCATCATCATTAAACCAGGATGGCCAATCCGGTTAAACTAAACATTTAAATTTTTGGTAAAGTTCTCGTTTACCTTTTACTCTTAGTAAACTTCTTGTTTACTTTGCATTGCTAATCACTTATTTCTTTCCGGAGATATCATACTCAACATTACTTCCGGAAAATCCAAAGCTAATGGTGGAACAGGAGGTTATCACTTAGTAGCCACCTTCTCGGTGAATTTTATTCTTTTGGTCTTTTATTTTATGATTTTTCATCAATAACTCATTATTTTCTCAGTTTTAGAAGTCACTATATTTCTTAAATTTCTTGTTCACGACTTTGTGTCTACTAGACAACATCAGAGTATGACTGCTTTACGATTTTCTACATTAGAGATATTCTTTCAATGTAACTGAGTTACATTAACTTACAGACTTCAAGTCTTGTATTCTTAAATATCACATCCTCGTGATCACACTTTTCCTTTGAGAATTGTTCGAAAAACTTAGTGAACACAATCTTCTGGATATGTCACTTAGTCTATGTGAGATTTTTTAATTCTCCCCCTTGAGATGATGAAACTTCAAATTCATCCATCTCAAATTGAATTCCACTCTAGAATCAACATCATGTATTTTATAATCATATAATCATTTGAAATTTGAGAGAATATAACACATCCATGATATCAAATTGCGTTCCGATAGGCAATGCTCTTGAGGAGCTTTCATTACACTACTTGATATTGTACCCACACTAGATTATTTTATCGTGTGATCAAAGAAATATCTCTTATGTCTTATTATCTTTCTTTTATAACTTCTAGTGAAAATATGAGTTTTTGATAGAAACTCTTTGATCTCGATATTGACCATTAAGGATAATTTTTATAGCCAATTTTTTTGCTTAGTGCTATTAGTGTGATCTTATGTATAAGTCGACATATTCACTTCAGGGAATGAACCATAATCAACTTGTTACTATTTTCTTTTCACACTTCTGGTGAGAATTTAATTTCTACCAAGAAACATCTTGGTCTTGACCACTCAAGACAACTTTTGTAGCCACTTTTTTGGCTTAGTGTTATTAGTGTGATCGTCTTTTTTTCATATAAGATGTCACATTCACTTCAGAGAATGGACTATAATCATCTCGATTTGATTTTTATTATAAAAATCCAATATTAGAGAATATAAATAGGCAACATTAAACATCAGAACTTAATTCAAAATTCACTCTAATAGCATGATACTTCATGATCGATTAATCATTATTGTAACACTCCGACCGCCGTCGAGCTATCGGTATGCAAGAGAAATCCTCATCTCCTCGAGAGAAATCCTCATCTCTCAATAACATATAGGAAAAATCCTCATCTTCCAATGAGCCCCATTCCCACTCTCGGCCCATGGACCCACCCATGTCCGACGGTCGGTGCGTTAGTCCGGGAGGCTCAAAAGACCCTGCAAATCACCACGTGATCTTTTCTCGTGTTTTGTCCTCATTCACACGGTACTAGAAATGACTTCTCAGGTCACCCATCCTTAAATTGCTCCAGCCTAAGCACGCTTAACTCTGGAGTTCTCTCTGGATGTGTGACGGAAAAGGTAAGTACACTTTGGTGATATAGGTAGTCAAATCAATTCTTTTAAGCCTCTCCGCATGCACCACATATTTTCTGAAACCGAGATGTTACAATTATTCAAGGAAAAGATGGTCTGGACCAGAAGTCTAATCATCTGAGATATCAAATGACAATTATATACGTTTTAAGGTTATGTTTATAGTAATTTCGAAAGATCAGAATTCATCTTCCCAAGAAGATGTTTCCGAGGGGGAGATATATAATGATGAACGTGGATGTACTCTTTTTCTTTTATCATAGTTTTTATCCCATAGGATTTTTTTTATGAAAAGTTTTTAATGAGACATCAAAGAACACGCAAATGATAGATGTTTAAAGAGGAATGTTATCATTACACTAATATATAAAAGTCTATCAATCTCCCAAATGAATATCATATACTTAAATGATATTAAGAGAAACAAAGTGAACAATCAAGATGAATCATCTGAAAGACCCATGGAATGGAGATGTACATGTTCTACAGATTCGTTCAAGTGAAGCTTTGGCGGACTTATTTTCCAAGACACTTCTAGTTAGTACTTTCAAGATTCAAGTTTAACATTTGAGTACGTCGTCACAAAGATATTAAGTTATGCACTATTCAAATGGGAGAAAAGGCGCGTTGCACTCTTTTTCTAAACTTAATTCTATCAAAATATGTAGAGATCTAATCTAGTTATATCTTAAACATTTTGTTTTGTTTGATTTGGATATCATGGTCAATTACAATTATAAAGGTAACTTTATTTGGTCTGACTATGTTATTAGTCAACCATTTAACCAGAGATCTTCTTTGACAAAAAAAAAACCAAAGATCTTCTTAAGATGATTTTATTTGGTTTGACCATATTGGTCAACTATTCAACCAAAAATCTCATTAAGCCATAAAAGGATTACATACTATTTAAGAGAAAATCGGTTTTCACACGAAACATATAAATATTACAGGTTGATGTATTTGTTATTATTTTAACAATGATCTTCTATCTCAAAAAAATGGACCATCGTATACTTTTCATGTTGGTTATTGTTCTATCTTTTAAGCTAAATAAAGCTTGTGTAAAAAATCGTGTAGTAATTCAAAACCAACTAGGTCAAGGTCAAATTCTCAAATTTCATTGCCGTTCTAAGGGAGACGATCTTGGCATCAAAATTTTAAACTTCAATACGACGCCATACATCATCGAATTCCATGATGAAGTAATATTTTTAACAAAATGGGCATGTATTTTTAGGAAAGGGCCTAACATGGAGTTTTTTTCTAATGTTGAAGTATACAAAGCGGGACCAAAACTTATTCCTGCATGTGGTCAGCTACGTGTATGGATAGCAAAAGAAGATGGGATATATTTTAAAAGAAAATTGAGTGATCCGCTGGTGTTGGCACTACGATGGAATAAAGGATGATATGCTTTTATTTTTCCTAAAACTTATTCAATGTTTCTGTAAGGATTTTTATGTTTTATGAACTAAGCTATAAGGGCTAAGTAGCAATTTAGTTTTGTTATAATATATAACAAGATACATAATAAAATATGAGTTTATTGTGAAAGTAACATAATAGTATGGGAATATTATTGGGGAATAGATTTGTATGGATTTTTAAAATTCTGAAAATTCACCGTTATTGGGAAATAGATTCTTAAATTCTAAGTGAATCCATTGTTATTGGTTTGAGGATTTTTAAATTCCATTTGAAAATCCTTGTTATTGGAAAATTTTAGTTTTTAATGATTCTGTGATTCTAATCAAATCCACTGTTATTATACATGGATTTGTAACAATTTTACTCACTAAACAAAACTTTCATAATAATTCTTAGGGCTTATCTATATATCTAAGGGGGATGTATTCACTGTGACATTTGAAGTGATTTGAATTTTCGTGAGATTTTAGATGATTTTAGTGATTTTGTGTGATTTTAGGAAGTTTAAAATTCTCTACAATCCCACCTAAAACTATGTGATTTGGCTCTTTGTATTTTTAACAAAAAAATCCCCTCAAATCCTTCTTAAATCCTATGAAATCATTAAAAATCAAATCTTTCTTATGTTTCTAATAACAGTGGATTTGAAGGTATTTTTTTAAATCACTAGTTCAATAACACTATGATTTAATAGAGTTTTTTAAATCCATGATCCAATAATATAGGATTTGACAAATCACAACAAATCATTTGAAATGCTTGGTTGAATACACCCCTAACAGTTTTTATCCATGAATCAAAAAGAAAAGAAAGTTTTCAAGCACTTCATGGGAGAAGAGGTTAAATTGATCAATATCACTGTTTATTTTATATTTATATTCTTTTTATGTTTTTTTTTTTGTGATTACATATTAATAAAATATACCATGTCTCCAGATTTACCATGCTTCCAAGAACAGTTTGTGTAAAAATCTGGGAAATTTAGTTGTTCTATATTCATAATATTTTTATTATCCGCCATAGTAGAAGAATAAATAGATGCTTAAGATGAATATGGCATCATCGATCCAATATACGATGGATAGTTTAGAACATATGATGCACAATACACACCCTTCCAGAACGTGTCACAACGTCGTTGTGGTTTCCAATTTTTTTTCCAACTATTTAAATTGTTTCAGCATAAATTAGTCTATGTATGCTTACGCAGAAGGTTCAGGATTTCGTTGCTCGTGAATCGACTATGCTCGACGCCGAGTCGAGATTCCACCGCAGGAATGACGACTCCATCGATGGCGCGCAAGTGATGCTAGATCGACGAGACGTTGGGAGGAGAACAAAACTGATCTGCGAACATCTTAACTCTCAGCATTCTTATTTTGTGTGCTTGTTTGTAATCCATGAATAGTAAAAGAATGCTTTTCTTAGAAAAATCATATCAAATCAAGAAATCTAGCATATGAAAAAAAAAATATATATCTTGTGAAACTCATGCACAACAAACAGAGGAACTCTACAACATAAAAAAAAAATCAAAATGAAAAAAACTTAATTACACAAGGCCAAAATTTCTCCAAAACCAAAAGAAAAGTTTGAAAACGAGTTACGTTGAGAAGGAGAAACCGTGAGAAAAATTGTTAAGGAGAAAATTCTGAATTCAACGATCTTGTGTGTATTCCTCTTCTTTATTTTTAGTGTATCCTTTAACAATTTTGCCTTACTCACTCGTATTCGCCCTATAGTTATACAGTATTTAGATTACCATATGCGTCTAATACGGATATCAAAATAAATAAAAAAGCGTCTAATACAGATTATTCTATTCAAAACCTAATGAAAATATATGTTTCTTTTTTAATTACTATGTTTTATAACTATAGATTTTCATAATTATTAACTAAGAACAACAAAATAAATTGTCCGAATAATTTTTTTTTTTTTGTGAATATCTCATCAATTAATATATATTAGAAGATTATGGTTTTTATAAATAAAAAAATCATTTTGCAATACATTTGTTTGTTCGACATAATATTGACAATCATTTTATTTCATAGTTTCATAGGATATTATTTATATTATCAATTTTACAAAATTATGTAGCCATTCCACACATTATCAATGATATTGGAATTACAATCACATTTATAATTATTTAACTTTTAGACTTTTTTTTTTTTAATGGAATCGTCGCCGATTCCGTCGTTCGTTTATTTCCCGATCAGAACCATACTTTAAAGAATGATTCTCTCTCTCTCTCCGGCGTGATACATTCTCTCTCTAATGGCGGCAACTCATCAACTTCACATCTCCCAAAATGCTAAAACCTTAACACCATCTCACAAAAACCTTCCTCTCTGGTTCTCCCCTGAGACCGGAATCTACACCAGCAAATTCCCCTCTTTACACCTCCCCGTCGACCCAAATCTCGACGCCGTCTCCGCCATTTTCTTTCACAGTCACGACGGCGACACAGCAATCGTCGATTCCTTAACCGGGTTTTCAATTTCTCACATTGAGCTCAAGGTTTTAGTTAAATCCATGGCGGCTAGGATTTATCACGATTTGGGTGTTCGTCAAGGTGACGTTGTTTCACTCGTGTTGCCTAATTCCGTCTACTTTCCATTGATTTTCCTCTCATTGATCTCACTTGGTGCCATTGTTACGACCATGAATCCTTCGAGTAGTTTAGGCGAAATCAAGAAGCAAGTTAGTGAGTGTAGTGTTGGTTTAGCGTTTACTTGTTCTGAAAACGTTGAGAAATTGACTTCTTTGGGGATTGTGGTGATTAGGGTACCTGAAAGTTACGATTTTGATTCGATTCGAATCGAAAACCCGAAGTTTTACTCGATTATTAAAGGAGGTTATGAGTTTGTGCCTAAACCGTTGATTAAGCAAGACGATGTAGCTGCGATTATGTATTCATCTGGGACAACAGGAGGTAGTAAAGGAGTTTTGTTAACTCATAGGAATTTGATAGCAACAATGGAGCTTTTTGTGAGGTTTGAAGCTTCGCAATACGAATATCCTGGCTCGAGTAATGTTTATCTAGCGGCTTTACCGCTGTGTCATATCTACGGGTTATCGCTATTTGTGATCGGATTGTTGTCTGTTGGATCAACTATTGTTGTTATGAGGAGGTTTGATGCTTCTGATGTTGTGAATGTAATCGAAAGGTTTAAGATCACTCATTTCCCGGTTGTTCCTCCTATGTTGATGGCATTGACAAAGAAGGCAAAAGGAGTTTGTGGCGATGTGTTTAGAAGTTTAAAGCAGGTTTCTTCTGGAGCAGCTCCTTTAAGCAGGAAATTCATTGATCATTTTCTTCTGACGCTTCCTCATGTCGATTTGATCCAAGTCTCTGTATTCTATTGTTGCAAGTCTTTTTTATGAGCCGTTTTCTCTGAGCTTAAAGTGTTTATATATGGAATCACTTTTTTTTTTTGTTGCAGGGATATGGCATGACTGAATCAACCGCAGTTGGAACACGAGGCTTCAACTCTCAAAAGCTTAGGAAGTATTCTTCGGTGGGACTTCTTGCTCCAAATATGCAAGCCAAGGTAGTAGATTGGAGTTCTGGTTCTTTCCTTCCACCAGGAAACCGAGGAGAGCTCTGGATACAAGGTCCTGGAGTCATGAAAGGTAGGTATATTCTTTCCAAAATAGTTAAAAATCTTCTCGTCAATGGTTTAGTTCATTGAGAAATACTCGCATTCTCAAATAAATATCGGATCTTCCAACTTTCTTGCGCTAATTTGATGTTCTGGTTGATACATTAGGCTAATTTTCTTATTCTTGTTGGTGTGTTTCATCAAAAGCTTTTAAATTTTACTCTGAGATAATCTAAAACAATGTTCACATGTCTATCAGGATACTTGAAGAACCCAAAAGCAACCCAGATGACAATTGTTGAAGATAGTTGGCTACGTACTGGTGATATTGCTTATTTTGATGAAGATGGGTACTTGTTTATCGTTGACCGTATAAAGGAGATTATAAAGTACAAAGGGTTTCAGGTAAAAAGACAATTTTCTCAAAAACCAAAAACCATCTCCAATTCTTCTTTTCTTCTAGCCAACTATAAAAGAGGAATGTTTAGTCTTTGCAATTATGTTTTGCAGATCGCACCAGCAGATTTGGAGGCTGTTCTTGTTTCACATCCCTTGATCATCGACGCTGCAGTAACAGCGTAAGTTCGGAAAAACAAAAAGTCTTGATCTGCAAATCTAGTTTTGGACAGTGACTCTGTTATTCTACTGAAAAGTATCGAAAATTGTATATTATGTTGTGACATAAAAGACTTCCAATTTCAGTGCCCCAAATGAAGAATGTGGAGAGATTCCAGTAGCATTTGTTGTCCGGAGACAAGGAACAACACTTTCGGAACAAGATGTCATAAGTTATGTAGCTGCTCAGGTTTGGTTCCCACTCATTCAAAAAGGCGTTTCCCGTTTTGAAACAGAACATATTTAACACATATACGGATCACTAATGATCGATAAATCCGATGAACTGATGATCATTTTTCGGTTGCTAGGTTGCGCCGTACAGGAAGGTGAGGAAAGTGGTGATGGTTAGCTCTATACCAAAATCTCCAGCTGGGAAGATATTGAGGAAGGAACTAAAAAGAATTCTAACAAACTGTGTTACTTCAAGACTATGATTCTTCCAAATTATTTCTTCAATTATTTGGTAATAATATAACACAAGAGAGATCCACTAATATAACATTCAATTCAATTCTCCACATTAGTTTTGTTCTTTGATTCTTTCTGTGAAACAATAATTCGTTCTGACTCTGAGCCCTAAATTGTAAATATTACGAATTGTGTTTTTATTTACATAAAAGTCCTTTTAATCTTTAATTTTGCTTTTTTCGCCCGATACTTGTCTTTGAGCACAAGAAAAATAGTTTACTAAAAGGCAGGGTTTTTCCGGAAATTTCTTTATTCCCAAATCGAAGCTTTTTCATCTTCTCGAGAAAATCTCCCATGGCTGCTCTACAGTACCTTGAATCGCAAAGGAATGCGCATCCAGAGCTTGCAGAGTGGTTCAATTCACTTGCAGATCTGTATCAGAAGAAGCTATGGCATCAACTTACCCTCAAGCTCGAGCAATTCATCGCTCTCTCCGTCTTCCAGGTCAATCCACTTCCCATAATCTATTAGAAATTTCTATCGTTTTGTAGTTGTTCTGGGAAATTAGGGTTCATAGATCTTAAAACAATTGGTAGGAGTCGTCAATTTTATACTTGGGTTTGTAGAGATCTAAAGGATTTATGAGTTGGGTATATTTCAAATTCACTGAAAAGCTTTGTTTTAGTGAATTATCGCAATTTCTGTGATCAAAGGTTGTATCTTTAAGCGTAGAGATTTAGGAGGTTTAAGGGATTTTGTTGTGTTGCTAATTTGCTATGTTCTGGTTTTAGATCTTAAGTTTGTTCACTAAAATGATTTTTGTTTAAGGGTTTATGGATATTTGATAATCGTTTCAGGCTGGAGATAGTTTAATACAGCTTTACAACAATTTCATAACTGATTTCGAGACGAAGATCAATCTTCTGAAGCTTGCGCATTTCGCGGTTGTGGTGTCACGACAGTACCCTGAGAAAGAAGCTGCGGTTAGTTATCTTCAAGGAGTGATTGAAAAGCTTAGAGCTACTAAAGAGTCACGGATAAACGAGCCGATTAGCTATATCGAAACACAAATAGCTTTGTTCAAGCTTGAGCAAGGTGACCAGAAAGAGTGCAAGAAGATATTGGACGATGTGAAAAGCTCTCTTGATAGTATGACTGACATTGATCCATCGGTCTATGCCAACTTCTTTTGGGTGTCTTCTCAGTACCATAAATTCCGTCAGGAGTTTTCCGATTTCTATAAAAGTGCTCTTCTTTACCTCGCCTATACGTCTGTGGAGTCGCTCTCAGAATCGTTCAAGCTGGTACGTCCTTCTGATGTTGCTTAAATTATGTTGTAATGTTTGGATAAGCGATAGTTAGCTATGGAAAGGAAAATGCTATATCTTGTATATACCGATCAAAGTACCTAATATCAGATACTTTTGTGTCCAGGACTTGGCTTTTGATCTGTCGCTTTCAGCTCTTCTCGGAGATAATATCTATAACTTTGGGGAACTGTTAGCCCATCCAATTGTAAGTTTTACCTTTCATTCTTCAAATTTAGCGTGCCACGAATTTGTTCATTGGCCACACTGTACACTGACATGTTATGTTTCTGTTATGGTAGTTGAAAAGTCTGCTTGGAACAAATGTGGAATGGCTTTACCACATTCTACAGGCATTCAACCATGGTGATTTAGTTCAGTACCAAGAACTCTGCCGTGTGCACAACGCATCCTTGAGCGCCCAACCAGCGTTGGTTGAGAACGAGAAGAAACTATTAGAGAAAATCAACATCCTCTGCCTTATCGAGATCATCTTCAGGTATTTATCGTCTCTCTAAGCAAACATCTTAAACACATACTCATATTGTTTACAACCATCTGCATTCTGCCATAGCCGACCTGCTGAAGATAGGACCATACCTTTGAGTATCATTGCTGAACGTACTAAACTTTCAATCGAAGATGTTGAACACCTCCTCATGAAGAGCTTATCCGTAAGTACCTTTTCTTCCTCTCTCGGTCCCATTCTATCAATACTTTTGAAGGAAGATTTGTGTGTAGTGATCATGTAATGGGTTTGATGATGCAGGTGCACTTGATAGAAGGAATAATAGATCAGGTTGATGGAACGGTACATGTCTCATGGGCGCAACCGAGGGTACTTGGGATTCCGCAGATCAAGTCATTGAGGGATCAACTAGACAGTTGGGTCGATAAGGTTCACACTACTTTGTTATCCGTCGAAGCCGAGACACCTGATCTTGTTGCAGCTTAAAAACCCTTTGCTTCGTCTTCCTTTTCGCCTTCTTCATCCTTTTAAAAAGCTACAGATTTGTAACATTCTCTACGGATTAAAATGCAAGTTTTTCTTTCAGTTTATGAGTTACTTTTTGAGCTTTGTTCCAAACTAAATTGAATAAAATAACAAAAAACCGATCTAAAATTGAAGTTTCGACGAACTGAACCAAAACCAAAATTATACCAAATCATTAAAACTGGAAAATCAAAACCGAACCGAAATCCGGGTTTCTAAGTAAAATAGTCAAAAGTCAAAACATAAATTATCATCATCGTTTTTGGAAAAACTGTCTATTTTCCCACCATAACTTTGATATATGCGTGTAAGTCCTCAAAATGTTATCCTTTGAATATAACTCCACGAAATACAAGTTAAATGTGTATATCTACACAAATTGGAAGTTAAATGTTTATATTTCTACCAACCCCGATTTGGATTGGTTTTGTTGTAAACCAGACTCAAATGGGATCCAGTTTTAGAACCCAAACCCGAACATATCATAAACCGAAATTCTATGTAGTTGCTAACTGTACCAAATGCATAGACCATTTAACCCTAACTAAACCGGGTCGAAACATTGTTCTTCTTCGTCTTCTTCCTCTTCTTCTTCTTCTTCTTCTTCTTCTCCACTGGTTTCCTCCGAAGCAAAAGCTTCTTCGATCTTCCTCGTAAGTTTCTTCTCTCTAATCACTTTTATACATATCTTTGTTTTTCCATTTATGTTTGGGTCTTAAGGAGGGATTTTGGTAAAATCGACAAGTGTTAGATTTGAAAATCGAGAGATTATGCTTAGGAGATTGAACCTAGTTGTGGAATCATTGCTTCACGTTAATCGCAGTGATGTAAGAACCCTAATTTCGAGTGCCTTATGCAATCGCACTGTTTGCACAGTCTCAGAAGAATAGTACGAATCATCGAATCATGTTGTTGTACATGAGAGTTATGTTCTTGCTGAATTATCTTCGTTGCTTCCAATTTCATCTAAAACCACAATGGTGGCTAAAGACGAAGTTACTTGGAAGAATCAAGTAGCTATCGATTCGTTTTTGTTGCCAGAGGAAAAAATTAGAGGTGTGTTTCTTCAGAAATTGAAAGGGAAATCTGCTATAGAGAAGGCTTTGAGTAGTCTTGGTATTGGTTTGAGTGTTGACATTGTGGCTAATGTTGGGTTCTAAAACTGGATCGGGTTTTAATTACAATCGGGTTTCTGGGTTTGAGTCTGGTTTACAACGAAACCGATCCAAATCGGGATTGGTGGAGATATAAACATTTAACTTCCAATTTGTGTATATATACATATTTAACTTCTATTTCGTGGAGTTATATTTAGAGAATAACATTTGGGAGGCTTACACGCATACATCAAAGTTAAAGTTACGGTGGGGAAATAGACAGTTTTTCCTCAAAAGTCAAAACATAAATTATCATCATCGTCTTCTCAATCAAAGTTTCCGACATCGATTCTGAGATTTTGAAACAGAGCAACGAACTCTTAAATTCTGTTACCATCTCTGTCTGCATCGTAAGCTTGCTCGCATTCTCTCTATGGTTTTTTTCTTCTGTGGAATAAATTTTTAGCGAATCATCGTAATGTGTTGTTGAATTTGTCATAATCCAGATCTGATTGGTTCGTCTACAAAAAAAACTTGTAAATTATGAAATAGCTCTCTTCTCTAGGAATGAAATTCAATAGATTTTGATTTTTTTGTTTCTGGGTTTCAAAAATCTAGTGTTAAAACTTTGGTGATTCAATTTTAATCTTCGAGATTCTGATTGGTTAGTGATTTTTGTGAATAGATTTGAGCAGCCAAAAAAGATGCAGAAATTTGGTGATTTCAAGCTTCCTCAATTATCCTCCATACTTCACGTAATCAATCTCTTCTTCAAGTTTCTTATAATATCTTGAAGATTATGGTTATGGATTGAAGAAAAATTCTGTTTCTTTTTGTTTTCAGTTTGCAGCCTATGAGGGATACTCGTGAGAAGCAAATACAGCTATGGAAAGAGCTTATTTTGGATTACTGCAAAACTCACAAAGTTTTCTTGATTGGTGTTGAAGAAGATTTTCCTCTCTTCTCAAACTCTACCATTGATAGTATGATCCGTTGTCTTTTTCACCTGATTACGTTCGATTAAAACTTGGTTTTTTCGACTTAGGCTAGGCTGAATAATGTTTCAATAATCACTACTGGTTAAGATCTTAGATTGCGGCTATCTATGTTTTAAAGTACGTTAAAGGGTTAGTCTCATTTGGTTTTGTAGGATCTTTAAGTCATGAAGCAAGGGAAACGTTCCTCTCAGCGATTGTTGGAGAAGGTTAGATTCCGAGACAATCAATCTCTTATTTGTTCCTTTTTGATCCTTGGTTGTGTGAAATCATGTGCTGGTGATAGAATGAGGTTACTTTCATCTCATGGTTTCGTTTGATGTTTACACAAATGTGTTGTTTTTTTTACGTATTGACAGGGCGTGCGGAGTGGTTAGATAAAGGGCATAGGAAATGTCTGATTCTGTGGCATCGGATTCAAGATTGGGCAGACATTATTCTTCAGTTTGTGAGTCCCATGTGAATTGATAAAAGAGTCGGTTTTCGCTTCTGCACCTTTCTCTGATCTATGTCATGCATCGTCTGTTATCTATCAGGTGAGAGATAATGGATTAGAGGACAGTGTTATGACTGTTGAAGAAATACGTTCGGGGACAGAATCACATGGAACAGGTATTCTATTTTGGCCCTTATATGATTTTTGTTTTGTGTCGCACAATGGAAAAAACCCGATGCAGTTGTTTTCTTTGTTATTTTAGAACTTCAAGGGATTGATAGGACGATTCTAATGAGGGCCTTAAAGCTACTAGAGAACAAGGGCAAGCTTGCATTGTTCAAAGGAACATCAGCAGATGACGAAGGCGTCAAGTTCTCTGTCTGATGCTACTCTTTAAAACGTCTTTTTGGTAACAATTTCTGTTGGAAAAATCTTATGAACCTAAGAGGGGGAAAAAAAGGAGAAACAACTTTTCTTGTATTGATAACATTTAAAATTCTCTAGTCACACTTAATCCATTTAGTAGAATGATAATCACTTTATATAATCTAAGCACTAGACACAATGCTTGTTGAATTTCGCCATGGATTTGCAATTGATGTGTCTGAACCATCCATCTCTTGTAATGATGTCTACAAATACTTAACCATAGTACGCCCGTGTTGCACTAATCTTTATCGGTTGCTGGCCTTTCCTCATGAACGCCTTTTTCTTCTTCAGTTTGTTCATAATCTGTTCACAAAGGTACCATATTATCTCTTAGTCATGGATACTAACTAACTCAGAGAACCATGATATCTTTTTAATGCAGGACACTTACATTTCCATGGATGCTGCTAGTGTCCATTTGAAACTTGGCTAGAGCTTCGAGTTTTTTGTCAATTTTCTCCTTTTGAGGACGAATCGTAAAGTCCATCGACATTGCTTGTGGTACGCTCGCTCTTCCTACTCCTTTAGGAGCTGCTAGCTTGGATAGTCGTTTCCTACATTTGTTTTCCAAAGATCGTTACAGACTTTTGAGAACAAAATTGTTTCAAGATTAGACGGTACCAAAGCAAGTTAATATAACACAAGAGAAACTTACTTCTCAAAGTCAACATCTATATCAAAGTCAGCTTTTGTTTCAGACACCTTAGGAGCTGTCTTGTTCTGCCTTTTCAAAAGAATTTGCTGATGCTCTTCTAGTTCCTCTTCACTGTACATGTTCTCATATCTTGTGCTCTTGTTATAAATGATACGGCTCTGCGAAAAAGAAAGAGGCAATAGGATCAATAAACAGAGGTTAATAACAACAGATTATACAACCTTATAGATCTATGTATACATACCCATTTGTTTACTAATTCATTAGCGAGTCTCTTATTCGGTGTAGTTTCTTCGTCTGATTTTGATAAGAACATTAAGACCGTCCCGAGACCGCTCTTACTCAACTGTTCTCTTCTACAGTCTTGATCTAAATCGATACGTAGCTGCAACAAAGAAGAAAACACAAAGGTGAGAGATCTTTCTTTTAAAGATTGAGGAGCTTATTATGGATTTGAGAAAGATACAAAAGTTCATACATCGTTGAGAATCGTCAAGACAGCTGCGCGGATGTTTATATTCGGTAAGCTACCATCAGGAAGCGGCTCGAGCCAATTCTTGAGAAGGTTAAGTACTCCATGATCTAAAAATGTAGCTTGAAGTTGTTTCTTTGAGAGAGATTCATTGAGAAGAGGTAACTTCATGAGCTTAGTAATGGCGGGTTTTCCTTTTTTGTTGAGCTCCACGTCATCTTCTACTGCGATTTCAAGAGTAGCCATCACTTTTTCTACTTGCATTGCAATCTCAGACGCATCTTTCTCCTTTTTGCTCTTCTTTCTCCCCATCCTAAACAGTTTATCTATCTCTTCATATTTCTTAGGACAATTCTCTTTGACCTTATCACCATCATCATCCTGTTAAACAATGAAGACCGAATGAGAATCGAACTTACGATCTCAGAGAAAAACAAAACAAAGGAACAAACGATTCAGACAACAAACCTTGGAGTCGTTTGTAATTGAATCCCACATCTCTTTAATCTCTGTAGAATTATCTGATTTTTGCTTCTTCGAGTTCTTCGATTTCTCAAGACCATCTTTCTTTCTCTGTCTCTTCTTCTCTACTTTGTCATTCAAATTAGCCGGAAGTGGTTCCACAATATCATCAAGAACTTGTTCTTCGTCTTTGTATACTAAATTAGGAACAGAAATCCACTTTTTTTTTAGTCTTCTCCTTGGCAATTTCGATTCATCGTTGTCCTTGAGATCTTGTTCAAGATCGCTAGAGATGTTTAAAGATTGCATCACTTCTCCGTTGTAAACCCTGCGTTACAAGTCAAAACAAAAATACATTAAAACCCTAGAAATTGTGAAACACAAAAACCCTAATTTTCAGTCGCACGAAAAGAAGATGAAGAAGAAGAAACGAAACTTGGAAACCTAAAACCCTAGATCGATGCAAGAAGAAGAAGAAGAAGAAAGCATTACATGTTCTCTTCTTGACTCATAATTTCTCTATCGTTTTCTCTCTCGATCGATCTCTGTGTGTTGTTGAGTTCGTAGAATGTTTGATAAGAACAAATTTTGGCCAAAGAGTTGTGTTGTGAACTGTTTATTTATACTACTGGCTTTCGTGAAGTCCAAGCTATCAGATTGTGAGTTTTTCATGTACTTTTGATCACGCCACGTCAGCAAATCATGCAGAGAATGTTACTCTATAAAAAAAGGAAATTTCCAATATTTTCCTAAAAAACAAATTTCCCTAATTCTCATATTCCAATACAGTTTTAATTAAAAATAATAACTAAAGTGATTAACTGTAAATTCATGATAAAATTTATCTCCAAACTGTTTATGAAAAAAAATATGTTGTCTTCTGAACTAAATTAACTCCATATTTGATTAAAATGTTCTAAAAACCAAAAAAAATAATCCATATATAACAAAATGATATAATAAATATGCTTCAAATTCAAGTCTTTTATATCTGATCAAATGTGTTATAACTTATAACACCAGTTTTTAAGATATATATAACAAAATGATGCAAGCTTAATTTAATAATTATCTGGTAAATTCTTTAAAAAAATCGATGGCAATTCGGTAGATAACTAAGAAAATGAATGTCTTTTTAACAACCTCCACTAAGGAGAGAAACAAAACTTAGACAATTCAATAGTCTTCTTCTCTCCCATTTTGACGCATCTTAAGAAAAACTAAACAAACAACAAGGATTTTAGACCAGACAAAGAAAGAGAAGGAAAAAAACAATTTTTTCTCCTTCTTTTGTTTGGTTTGTAAAGAGAAGAAAAGTTATGAGAGATTCAATATTCTTTTTAAGGGTAATCATAATGATGATGATGATGATCGTATCATGGAGATGTGTTTTGGGATTAGAGAACATAAATCCGATATTTTTCGATGAAGGTCTTTCTCATTTATTTGGTGAAGGTAATCTAATCCGATCCCCTGATGATCGTAGCGTCCGATTACTCCTCGACAAATACACCGGTAAATTTTCTTGTTTTCAAGAAGAATTATGATCATATATATTGCGACGAAAATTGATTTCCGGATAAACTCCTTAATATTATGTGAAAAGACTCGAATTGTAGGTTTATGGTGATAATTTTATATGATACAAAAAAAAATTGTATTGCTAAGTTTTTTGCATAATTAATTATATGAATTACATGAACTTGAAAATAGATGGCAAAATGATGATTATGAAAGTTCGTGGTACACCGGTTAAATTTGTGTAGTTTTTTTTTCTCTTTTCAGCAGTTTCATACATTTTTCCCCTTTGAATCTACTATCTTGTAGTGTCACTATATCAAATGATTGTTTTTTTTATTAAATATCGAATACGAAATTATTTATAACATTGAATTTGTTTAGGGTCCGGATTCATTTCTTCAAGCATGTATCAACATGGATTTTTCAGCTCGTTGATAAAGTTGCCGGGAGCTTACACGGCTGGTATATGTGTCGCCTTCTATGTAAGTCATTAATTTGTTTTTTAATCAAACAATCTACATCAGAATTGATAGAATTAATGTGTAAAGTGTAAATGAGATTAATGCAGGCATCAAACGGTGATGTGTTTGTTAAGAATCACGACGAATTAGACATAGAGTTTTTAGGGAACGTTGAAGGAAAACCGTGGCGGTTTCAGACGAATATGTATGGAAACGGTAGCACAAACCGCGGTCGCGAAGAACGCTATCGACTTTGGTTTGATCCTTCCAAGGAGTTTCACCGTTATAGCATCCTTTGGAACCCTACCAAAATAATGTTAGTTTCCTTTTTCTCTCTCTCTCTTTTTAAAGTTCAATTTTATATCAAGCTTTTAAGGATAAGGATATAATTATAGCATTTTTCGATTGTTAAAATAACGACTATAGATCGAAAGAGGACTTTCTCGGATTAGGAGGGAAATTTGTTTGTGGTTTCTAGTTGAATTGATAATAATCTGCATGCGATATATATTTAATAATAAACCAACTCATCATGGTCTATTGTGATGATTCACTTTGTTTGTTGGAGACTAGAGTTCGAATTCTCCCACTATGATTTAATTATGGTTGGATATCTAGGCTCGAGAAATTAGTTTGGGTTTTGATTTGAAATTCGGTAAATATATAAATATATAAAATATAAAACTAAGAAGAAGTAGTTGTTGTTTAGTATACGTCTAGTAAACGCAAAAAAATTGACACGGCAAACACATATTTACGATTTAGTCTTACTTACACACATGAGATTCAGTTTGGATTTCTTAGTGTGTATGCTTAGAAAATATATCATACCTATATGTGCTATGGGTATCGGTTTGGAATTAATTTGGTTTCGATACAAATACTGTATTTTTTTTAAAAACATATTTGTAAATTTCTTTTTTTTGTCTGGCTCGGTTCGATTTTGATTTTTTAGATAGAGCAAAAGAAGAAGAAAAAAATATGTAACCGATCTCATTTAGATTGGTCAAAATTAAATCGGTTTAGGTTATCCTCAACTTGATAACCTCATCGATATCAATTTGATAACTTCATCGATATACTTTGCTTTAATTAAGAAAACATGAATATAACATTTTAATGTCGATGTGATTATTTGTGTATGTCTTTAATATAACAAATACTGTATGTTTTAAAAAAACATATTTGTGAATTTCTTTTCTTTGTCTGGTTCGGCTCGATTTTGATTTTTTAGATAGGGTAAAAGAAGAAGAAGAAAAATATGTAACCAATCTCATTTAGATTGGTCAAGATTGAATCGGTTTAGGTTATCAATTTGATAACTTTATCGATATACTTTGTTTTAACCAAGAAAACATGAATATAACATTTTAATATCGATGTGATTATATCTATAAAAAAAAATATCTTTTAATAAAACTACAAAATGTTGGTTATTTTGTAATTTGCAGATTTTGGGTAGATGATGTACCAATAAGAGAAATCATAAGAAAAGAAGAAATGAAAGGAGACTATCCACAAAAACCAATGTCTCTCTACGCAACTATTTGGGATGCTTCAAGTTGGGCTACTTCCGGCGGAAAATTCTCCGTGGATTACACATTTTCGCCTTTCGTATCCGAATTTAAAGACATTGCTCTCGACGGTTGTAATGTCACCGACTCAATTACGACCGTAACACGAGATGATGACAACAACAACATCAATTGTTCTATCTCCGACCAAAATCTCATGACTAGCGATTACTCAACCATTAATCCTAAACAAGCAGCCGCAATGCGACGGTTTCGTGAACGTTACATGTATTATTCTTATTGTTATGACACCGTACGATACGCGATGCCTCCACCGGAATGTGTGATCGTGAGGGCTGAAAAAGATCGGTTTAGGAATACCGGACGGTTAAAGTTTGGTGGTAGTCATACTAAGGTGCATAGAGCACGGCGGAGACGGCGGAAGAATCCGTCCACGCAGGTTGTATCGGCTGATCAATAACATTAGTTAGTTGAATTCATTGACGAGTATATGTATAAATAGTGTTTTATTATATAGTTTCTTTCTATAGAATTGATAATTAATATTTTTAAGCTTTCTATCGTATTCATAGATAAAAATGAAGAAAAAATGTTATTTTCCCATCCAATTCAAAATTTTATTATTAAAATGTATTTGGAAATATCAAATGGCAATTTGAAGAAATTTATTAAATTAGCATAACTCTTTTTCTTTTGGGAAATTTGCTAAATTGACTCAGTTTGAAATTGGAATTGTCCCAATAATCTTTATATATATATACTTTTGTCTTAATAACCTTTGATATTTTCATAACCCAATTTTACCCTTCAATATTAATAAAAATGAAATTGTTAACATATTTTCGAAATTTAAAAAATAATAAAAAAAATTAAAACTAAAGTTAAAAAAAACAAATTTCTAAATATCAAACTAAAAAAAACCAAACCCCAATCTCGCCTTCTCCGCCTGTCTCTCTCTCGCGACCACCATCGTCTCCGCCTGCTTTTCTCTCTCTCGCGACCATCGTCTCCGCCTGTCTCACTCTCGCGACCATTGTCAAAAGAACATAACTTTAGCGGAAAAAAAGAGATTTGAGCCTATCTTGAGAAGCCTAATGTAAGACATCGACCTAACTCGAGGTTTCTCACTGCTATTGCTCTTGGTGTTTAACAAGGTATAATCTTTATTTCACAATGTTTATGTTTTGGTTTTCTCGAAAACTCGAAGTTGGTGATGTTGAACTTCTTGTACTGAGAGATCATCGGGCAACTAAAGGCTGATTCTACAAAAGGTTTGACAATCTTGTTTGGTTTGTAGGGAGAAGAAGCCGTTGATGGTTTTATTTTCGAGTCTTTGCTTCTTTGTTATTGGTGTTTATGTTTCGTTTCGGATCCTGTGTAGTAGTCTTTTCTTGTATTCATGGTTTATGACAATGCGAATCTAGTTTTTTGAGGTTTAAATCTTAGTCAGGGTTGAGCATCATTAGAATTCAACTATGTTTAGTTCATCTCTTATATGTTTCTTCTTTGCGCTGTACAGCAAACAAAGCTGTAGATATCAATGAGATGTGGAGTCTACGGAGTAAAGAGATTGAGTCTGATGAGAGGCTCAAAAGAAAATCAAGAGAAGAGAGCAGCAGTGGTCAAAGTGAGAGGAGTTTTAGTAAGAGATGCACTTCCGTTGATGAGAATGTCACTCATTTTTCATCATCATCAAGCCAGAGCAGAAACAAAAGATGGCAACCAGAAGATGAAGAAGAAGGCTTAGGAGATGTCAGATATTGAGACTTTTCTCCAATCAAAGTATCTCTTTTCATACTCAATCTAGATGATGCCTGACTTTGTCCTTTATAATCAATGAGATGACTTGTAGATATTACTTGTGATTCTGGTCTATTATAGGGTCAAGCGCGGCAGAGGCTCTATTCTAGGATGGATGAATCATTCCCTTGTCTTCCTGTGAAGGACCTGTCGAGAACTTCTGATACAGAAGATCGGAAGTTTGTGATTCAGCCAGAGAGATCTCCTCTATTGAGACATGAGACTGATTCTTCTTCTTCCGAGGAGGAGGAGGTTCACAAGCGTGCTTATAGAAAAAGAAAGGAGCATAAGCATAAACTTGGTAAGAAGCACAAGTCAAAAGAGAAGAAAAAAGATAGGAAAAGAAGAGAAGGGAAGAGTAGAAGAGAAAACATTGTAGGGATTAGTTCTTCTTCTTAATTTGGACAGAAGTAATTGCCTTTATAGCTGGCATTGCCAGTGATGTTGTTGTAGTAGTACGATGATTGTATTTCATCATAATATTTCTAATGTGCTAATGATATATAGTGAGAAAAAACATCTTGAAACCGCCGAGAAAGATGTCATTTCATGATTCATGCCTACATTGATACATTCGGCCAAGTAACAGTATGAAAGTTGACTACAAAGATTTACCAAAAACAAAAAGTTGAATACAAAGATAAGTTTTAGACATTCATAACTAGTGTCATGCACTATTAGGAGTCTTCAAAATGGTGATCTGTTTCGTCAAAGATCTCCTCCTATAACAACAAACCCAAAACTAAAGTTACTTAACTAAAAAAAAAGAATGCTTTATTGATCATATTATCAGGTAGAAAACTGCACTCAATCTTAACATCACGTCGCTCAATATCGTAGTCCTCTGAAAACATAGTATTTAGATCTTCAATTATAGTTGTAAAATCCAAAACAAGTAACCTATCTCGTTTTTCTTCATCAATAGCAAAGCTCCATCGATTTTCAGCTGAAGATATCCTCCATTCACCACAAGTTACATAGATATGTAACATATTAACCACAAGAAAAATTAAGGGAATTTTAGAAATTGTTTTTCAAAAACATGTAACAAAAAAGAGAGATTAAACGTGAAGAAGAGAATCAAAAAGAAGAAGAGTAGATTTAGAAAAGATTTAAGGAATAAATTGTTTTTGGCAACATTATTAATCAGGATTTATTGATCCTAGATTTAGAGAATTAGAACCAACTTCAAAACATAAGGAAAAAAATGCAAAATTGTGTCACCATGTGACATTGAACTCGTGACCTCGGATATATGTATATGCTTTTTCGAACCAAGTGAGCTATAGGTTTTTAATCGAACAATGAATCAAACTAAATCATTATATTTATATAGGTTTTCCGTTTGTAAAAAAAAATTGTAAGATTTGAAAAAATACAAAATTGTGTCACCATGTGACATCGAACTCGTGACCTCAGATCTAGATATATGTTTTTTCGAACCAAGTGGGCTATAGGTGATTATTTGAACAATGAATCAAACTAAAACATTATATTTATATAGGTTTTACACTATATTAAAAAAAATTAAATGTGTTTTTTCAAAAAACACTTGAAAAACATTTTACAAAAAAAAAAGTTTTAAACGGAAATATATATTTGGTAACTAAAAATCGAAAAAACTTATTTTTTGAAAGTAAATATCTAATACAATATTTTTTGGAAAGTAAATAATTAGTGGTCCTAAATTTAGGGGATTAAAACTAACTTTGGTAGAATATATTTTCTACCAGTTGGTAGAAGATAGAGAAAGCGGTAGAAAAAAGGGGTAAAATATGTATTTTGCGCATGGTAGAACACAGAGTCATTGGTAGAAATAGTATTTTACGGTTGGTAGTACTGAAGCAAATCGTGGAATGTGCAATCTGCGGTATGTAGAATTTGAACAAACCGTAGAATACCTCCTTCTACCACTCGTAGATTTCTACAAATTCGCAGAATATCTAATCTACTAGCAGATTCGACCATGGTAGATGGAAAAATAAATAATTTTCTGTCATGATTTTTGTTTTTAAATATAAACATGAATCCGACATTACAAATTTCAAACTTAGTCAATTTAGCAAATTTCTCTTTTTTTTTTGGTCAACAAAATTAGCATAACTCAATTGAAAGAAAAATAATAGAAACGGTTTTATGTTCAACGGTTTTTAAATGTTTGTTTGCCTAAACTCACAGATTATAGTTTCTTCTCTACATCATTATTATTTTTTAAGCGTTCTGTCTTATTCATAGAGAAAAAGGGGAATAATATTTCCTTGCAATTTAAAGTTTTTTCTTATTTTAATGTATTTTGAAATATCAAAGGAGAACTTGAAGAAATTTATTAAATTACCATAACTCTATTGAAACAGTTGTATTTCATATCTACAATTCACACGCGCGCATTTTATCATATACTTACATAGATTGTGATACCACAATACGAATATGAAATACATGCTTCTATCTATATTGTCAACTATTAGATATGGTTATTTAAAATTTAAAGTCTATCATTTTTGTTTTCCTAACTTGTTCAAACATTAAATCAGAATCTAATCGAAACTTAAGCTATTTTTAACCTGTCGACAAATAAATTAATAAAACTTTTTTTTAACTTGTTGCAATAATCTGAACCCGTGTCTCAATAGATGACATGTAACATTCCATAAATATAATATAAGCTTCCATGTTGATTATACTACTAATATATACATACGTGGACCATATATCCAACCCTAAGTCAAACTATTTTTTTAAGGTATCAATTTGTTTTATTTAAACGTTTAACCAAAGTATCTCTCCTTTGGGTTTAGTTCACAATACCAAACAAAGCTTTTCACGGCTCATGTTAGCGAACAAATTGACACACACAAAAATTGCAGAATCCCCATGAATGTGGACCAACTACAAAATCTACAAGCAAAGAAACCATATTACTTCACAAGCAAACCCATAAAACCCAATTTAACATAAAATTTGATTCTTATGGTTTTTCCTCTTCTCAAGAAACCAAACAAATATCTAATTATTAAGTCACCTAATATAATATTCCCGAAATTATTTTTTTTTCTTTCACCAAAAAAATCGTGATACATTGGTTCATTTTGAAAGCTAGTATATCATACATCCACATAAATAAACCAAATCAAAATAGATGAAACTAAACCGGACCGGTTCTCTTGTAATATTTTCGAAACAATTAAGCTTCCAAAAAACCGGTCATTCTAAGAATGGAGTTACGGTGTCGACTCAAGTCTCTTCCTTTAAGGGTACAAAACGAAAACGCCATTTGCGACTCCGTTTTACGTTTTCCGATTATAATATGTGGCGGTATCATCTCTTCCTCCAACTCCTCTTCCTCCTCAGTACACCGGAAAATAACTCTCGACGGAATTATCACCGGAGATGACTTTTTCTCCGTTGTAACCGCCGTCGAATTTTCGTTCTTGCTACTCTTGTTGTTGTTCTTGTTGTTCGTCGTGAAATATTCATCGGAAAATATAACCTCGGATTCTTGAAATTCTTCTGACATTGAAAGATCCAAGAAAGTGAGGGAAAGTTTTTGGATATATATGATTTTGATTGAAGAGCGAAGTAAGAGAAGAAGAAGACACAACTAATGAGAAGAAAATGGAATTTATATAGACCAAGACATCGCAAAAAGAATCTCATGTTTTACACGTATATAAAAATATATGTATATGTATGTTTGTGCGTATACGTGTAAGTATTAACTAAGATCTTGTGTTGCATCAGATGATGTCATCGTGAAGGGGTTTGAGTGAAGTCAAGGGATTCGATCTCAATAATTAATTAATCATTAAGGATATGTGATTATTATTGTGAACTTCACAAGTCTTTATTTACACTTACACATCATTTTGCCATTTTTCCGTATGTGTACGTAATTAGCAACATCATAATTCATTTAATTCAAGGGTTGAGAAATTAGTTGCATAATTCTTTATAAAAAAGCAGTGTAAAATACTTAAGTAAATTTATCAATTTATGACATTTTGTGATAAAGGTTCTAAAATAAAGGTTATATATTAAAAAAAAATCAGGGAACAAGGTTTACATAAATAATCATGCGGAAATATTCGAGCATTTCTTAATAATTTAGTATTCAAAATTTGAACATGGAATAAAGATATAAAAAATGTTGGGATGATATGAATGAATACAAGCTATCTTTTGACCAAAACAAGGAATGAAGAGATAGGAAAACGTGTAAATAATTTCTTATTACTTATTAGTGAATTCTTTGAAATGTGTTAAATATCCGGATAATTTTGTTGTTGATGAAACAATCAAAGGAAATTAAGTATATAAAAGTATCGTTTATGATGAAACAAATAGAGTATTAATCAAGTGCTAAAGTATATCTAAATTTTAAAATTTTAAGGATAAGCAAATATTCAACACAAATTATTTATTACATCTTTTATAAGTTACAACGAAGTTTCAATGATTGCGAAACTGAGTCGGTGAGACGCCAATGAACGCAAACGCTGCGCGTTTCGTGGCTCCGCGTTTACCTGATTAACGCTACAAACAAAACTAATAACATGCGTGCTAACCCACTCGTGCGATGACACGTGTCTAAATTAGCTTGACGTAGCCAAAGTTAACGTCACAAACTTCCGTCACGCGTGTGCGGTGCCACGTGTCCATTATATCCACGAATACAGATGTTTTCCTTCACGATTACGTGGCAGCGTTAATTAACGGCCGGTTTTTGGTTGCTTTCTGAGAAGAAATACGGAAAATATCAAATGTGGCTTTTTTTTTTTAAACTCGCACATTGACGTTGATGCTTAAGGAAACAAACTATTTCTGATTATTTGAAGATGTTTAATAATCAATCAGTAAATTAAGGATGAAAAATGTTTCAAAAAATTAACAAACAAATAAATCAGTAAGTTAAAAATCATTTAAGTTTGGTATTACAAAGTCAAAAGTGAAATGTAGACGAAGTTTCTTGGAAAAGAAAATAACCATTAAGATTTTCCTAGGATTATTTTGGTTGAGTGATTCTAAGGAAATATGAAATTTCAATTTTGCTGCTAATGCCATTTTAATAATATTTTCTTGACAAAAGTGAGTTTTTTTTTTTTTTATTGATTGAAGGACAAATATTAGTGAGAAAGACGTGTCTTGAGGAGTACATATAACAAAAAGGGTTATTGAAAATGATCTATTCATCAATCAATATCGTATAGTAAGAATCCTCAATTGAGATCATGTTCATTTTTTTACAATTGGATTGATGAGATTCGTAAATTTTCATTAGAGCATTAATTATGATTTGTTTTCTTTTGTTTCAATTACAACTATTAGATCCGTAAATCAGATATAATGAATCGAATAAATACGGTTAGTACATTACAACAAAAATGATATAGATCAAAAAGAGATAATTAAAAAAAAGTATATTTTCTCTTATTCCAAACGCAAGGTGTGCGTTAGAGCTGCGCAGATTGCCAAAGCCTTTGTTATCAAAGAACTGTCAAATTTTAGGTAATGCCTTTCGAATTGAGTATAATAACTTGTTTTTGATATAAAATTGCTAAATAAAATATATGTTATATGTTGTTAGGAGCGACATGTTTGCCTTGTGTTGTAATAACACATATCGTTTAAAATGGAATTCTATATATACTAGTGATTTGTTACGTTTTTTATGTTTTCATCGCAAAACAAACAAGTTAAATGTCACACCCTTAGTTAATATCTAGTTCAATGTTGGAACAATTCGGTGAATTTGAATTCGTGCATATCCAACTAGACATATATTATTAAAGTGAAGAGAAGCAATGAAAATAGACAAAGAGGTAGACAGATAGAGTCGAATGAATTGGACATATTGGACGAATTAGGGTATTGATAGATGCATTCTTGAGCTAACGACAATGACTTAGCCAAATTTTTGGATACCTTTGGACAAGTGTGGTTCCTACTTCTAGTGGTCCCTTCGATAATTTCCAAACAAAACTTAACTTCTTGGTTCATAATTTCAGTATGGATATTGGATACTCTCGTATTAAGTATGTCTTGTTCCATGTCTCTTAATTTTTGCTCAATTAGTCAAAATATTAAAATCTTATCTATATATACATATAATTACAAATAACTATACTCTTGGTACATTCTTAAATAACTATTTGTATTTTGAATTATCTAGTTAACTATACAAATAACTAAAATAGTGATTATTTATCGTAGTTATTGAGACCATATCTCTTATCATGCTATTTTTCATTTCTATTTACACTCCATGTTATCTTTTAGGGTCTTATTGTTTCTAACTATACTTTCATTTTCCTAGATCTTATCGTTTCTACTTATATCATGTATGAATCATATAGTCGCGAAGGCACAACTTGATTAATTAATTTCAAATGACTTTAGATGATATTAAGACAGACATTTAATTGGGAGTGAGAGGTGGAAATAGAGATAAGGTGTTCGTTTTCTTCATTAGTTCAATATCAATTTGTATGGGACCTTCTTAATTACATCGACGTGATGTTAATTTTGGTTAGAGGTTTTTACTTTGTCCTACTAAGTTTTTTAAATTATATTTTCAACCTTCATCACACAAACACATCAATGTACTATATATACATGGAAATCCACAAGTGCTTTGCTAATAATCGAAACTCGGAAGTAATAGTTACAAACTTTTAAATAGTATACGTAGAATTTATAAAATAACCACATAATAATAACGCAAACATATGTACATAGAATTTATAAAATAACCACATAATAATAACTCAAGCATATGTACATATACTAATTTAAACTCTTATCTTTGTTGTTGTTGTCTTCAAATTTGACTTGTGACTCGTGAGATGCATTGACGAGCTCAAGGAAACGAGTACATTTAACTCAAAGACAACAACCGAAAAACAAAATCAGTGTTTTTAAACCCGACCCGGATGATAAACATGAATGGTAATCGGGTCAACGGGTCATCCGGTTGAATCAAATCAACTGCGGATCAATTGATTAATGAATTTTAGTAATTTATATATATCTATATAGTTTTATAAATATTAAAATAAAATAATTATATATATCAAGTATAATGATCAAAATAAATATATAAATATTTAGTGTATGTTTTAATTAGATTTTGTTTATTAACTTTTAAATTTTTCTCATATAAAATTTATCATAAATTTTGTTAATTTATATTGATGATAAATGGTAATAATAAAAAAAACGATTAAAAAAATGATGAAGAAATAAAGAGAAACAGTTAAAAACGAAAAAGAAATAAAAAAAAATTAACCGGTAATTAAAAATATTAATAATAAGTAATAAAATCACAAAAAATCAAAAATCATAGCTTTTTATCTCAATAAACTTTTTATTTTTGGTTGTTGCTTCTTTTCCATATATTGTCCTTTAAGTTTTTTGTACTATTTCGTTTGTTAAAGTTAATATTTCATTGATGTAAAATAATTTATTCATGAATACACTTCTAAATTTTTTCTTTTATTTTATACTTCCCAACCGATCAAGTACCAAACCATTGCAAGAAATCTATACTATAATAAGCTGGAGGTTGACTAACAATAAGGAGACTTTAATAGTTGATGAATCTTTTACTTAGTATAAAATAGCAAGGAAGAGTATTTGCGAAAGGACGAGAAGGGGTCATTTGCTAAGGTTATACAAATACATTGTATGAATCACTCTATTCTCATCCTTATACACAAACATTTTCTAATCAAACAAATAAGCAATCGAAACCACACACATTTGTAACATTCAGGAGCAGCACTTCATCTTTTGTAAATTCTACTTTACTGCATTCCTTTAAGCTACCCACATTGCTGTTTGCAGTAACATCTTGTGTGTTCAATGTCATAACGATTTGTCCTCTTCCATTACCTTGGCTCTCCATTCCTTCGCTTGTGGATGTAAATTTGATGAAAATTGTTCATAAACAAACTAAAAAATATTCAAATCAATTTTTCAAGAGAACCCATAATCCTGATATTACAATTCAAAACTGCATGAACCCACAACAACATAAACGAAACTTCTGATGATTGCCTTCTCCTTCGTTGGAATACCCGGATGACAGCAGAGATCTGGATCTTTTTGCCTAGAAACCCTAAACGAACAAGAGAAAAGCGCAGAGAGGTGAACGGGTCTTTTTGTCAAAAGTATTTTAATGGAGAGTGCTGACCTTTTTTTATATTATAGATTAGACAGTAAAGAGAAAGATATTGATAATAAACTTCATTTGTACTCAATTTGTTGCAAACAAGATCTAAATTGTTTTATTTTTTCATTACATATTTTTTCGTAAGTATGATTTGGGTTCAACTTGAAAATTAATAATAATTATGCTTTAAAATCCATTAGATATGATTATAGATTTACATTCACATGCATGTGTATCGAAAGTAAATTTTATTTTTGGTTGTATTGACAGTAAATCTAAAGAAAATATACATATAGTTGGAGGTTCTTTACTCTCGTGATCTCGCGGTGATCTCGCGGAGATTGAGAGTCCTAGTTTATATAATAGTATCAACAAAGAAAACACTTAGGCGAACAAATATCAAATTAGTTGAGTATCTTTTGTTGCAAAATTAGAGTTGGTCTCGTACTTAACCAAGTACAATTCTAACCAAAATTGTCTCCTAAATCCTAATTAAGCTCACTTTATAAAGTTTGGGCTTAATCTGGAAAGAATAAAAAGCGTAGGGCACTATATTTTCACTGGACTGGGCTTTTCATTAATCAATATTTGGGCCTTTGTCGTTGTTCGTTTCCAAATCAAACAAAAAAAATAATCGGATGGATCTCTACAAGACGATTCCACCATAAGAAGCACATTTGATCTCTCACTGTGTTTGTTTCACGAGATCCGAATCTCTCTTCGATCCAAAGCTTTTGTAACTCCTTCGACCTCCAAAGATTGTGTGTTACTGGAAGTGAAGCATCAAACCAGTAGTAATGGCGTTATGTAACTTCAATCCAACTCGTTGGGGATTTCCTTTGCAACGATTATCAGTGAGTTCCTTTGATTTTTTTTCCATCAATTGTTGGATTTTGAACAAGAATTTGTTCTTTCAACAACACTTCAGTTTTAGTTATGACAGATGTGTGTTCTACCAATTGCAGAAATCCCAGAAGCAATTTGCATTCTTTTCAGTGATTGAATTTCCAATTTGTGGAAGTTACTCTACTTTGAAGACGAAAAGGCTTGGTTTTTGCATCAGGGCAAAGGTTAAATGTTTTGTTGTAGTTACTGTTTTTTTTGTCTGTTTCATGTCTCTTTTTTAATCTCTGTTTGAATCAAATCTATAATGGTGGAATTCTGTCAAGTTCTTAGAGAAGCAAGAAGGCAAATTGCAAAGAAGTTATGGAACAACTGTGAAGAGGTTTGTTGTTTTGTTGCATTACTAAGTAATCATTGAAATTGTGTGTCTTGATTGATTCATTTGTTAGTTTTTCAATTCTATTGTGTGTTGATATTGTAGGAAAGAAGATGTAAAGAAGGTAGGGAAGAAAGAGCATCATTTGTGGAAGAAGAATGATTCTGCTGGATCCGGTCAGAAAGCGCTTAATCTTGTCCGAATGGTAAGCTAGAACAATCCTGTGACAGCAAATGTTTTTTTCCCGGAATCTTAAGAATCGAAATGAAATGATAATTAAGTAGTCGTATGTTGATTTGTAACTTGACAGCTCTCTGGACTTCCAAATGAAAAAGAAGTTGTTTTTGGAGCTTTGAACAAATGGGTAGCTTGGGAGGTTGAGTTTCCGATTATTGCTGCAGCGAAAGCATTGCAAATATTGAGGAAGAGAAGCCAATGGCATCGCGTGATTCAAGTAAGTAACATGACTTCCTATGATTCAAGTGAGTTTTTTGTTAATATGGCGCCGTGAGTTTGATTGGTTTAGTGAAAAAACTCAGGTGGCTAAGTGGATGTTAAGCAAAGGGCAAGGCGCTACAATGGGAACATACGATACTCTCTTATTAGCATTCGATATGGATGAAAGACCTGACGAGGCAGAATCGTTATGGAATATGATTCTGCGCACGCATACACGATCCATTCCTAGACGCTTATTCGCTAGGATGATAGCTTTGTATGCTCACCATGACCTTCATGATAAGGTTATCGAGGTAAATCAATTTTTTGAGAACTATACATTCTCTTTGCAATAAGTATGACTTGATTTTAGACTCATTTTCTTTTGGTTTTGTCTCATTCAGGTGTTTGCAGACATGGAGGAGTTGAAGGTGAGGCCAGACGAAGATACAGCGAGGAGAGTGGCACGTGCTTTCAGGGTACTCGGTGATGAAGAAAAACGGAAACTGATACTTAGAAGGTACCTCTCTGAATACAAATACATCTACTTCAATGGTGAAAGGGTTAGAGTCAAAAGATATTCAGCTGAAGAAGATTGATTTCATTCACACACACACACACACACACACACACACACACACACTCATGTGTATATGTATATGTTACTCCCCAAGTTTTTACTCTTGGTTTGTAATTTCTAAGAAGAGTAGTAAAGAGAATCTACATTAATAAAGTGATCTTATTTTCTTGATAAAAACAAATGAATTGTCAGTGTTCAATGATACTCATGCTTTGTAGTGTTCTCATAAATCCTTGCATGTGGTTGGTGTTGTAGATAGGAATCATTTTTTATGTTCTTTTTTGTTTCACTTTTTTTTTTTTTTTAATTTGAAAGGTTTCTTTATTTTGATATGGAATCCAGCATGTCTGCTTTAACTAAATCGCTTCTGTCATAAAACCCCACAAGATCATGCTTTAAATTTATGAGTCACATTATAACAACAATTTGGTCCACTTTAGATTCTCATTACTTACCAACCCTATTCTAAATTATGCTTTTGGAGGCTGCTAATAACTGAAAAGTTGAATCTTTTTGTTCACAATTTGGTCCAGAATAGTGATTTTTTTTTTAACTTATCAATGAAGAAGAAGAAGCACGAACAAAGTTAAAAGATTTTATGAACTTTCAACTACCACATTATGTCATTCATGATGATCATCATCATAACTTGGTGTCTCCTTCCTCTTCACATTTAATGTTTCTTCCATCTACCTCCATTAATACATACATCCATACCTCAACATCATTCTTCACCTTTCTATAATCCAAGGACACAGGAAACATGACCAAAATGCAAGTGGCCCTCACATTTCATGATTTTGTTTACATTCTTCCATCTATCACAAAACCATAACCATTGTCTCATCTCTTGGCACAGTAGCAAAACAAGCTAACGATTGTCCCAATCGCAATCTCGGTTTCAAATCTATAATCTTTTAAATAACCGAATCAACAATCCAATCATCGATGCGATTAATTCTAACGTATGGCTCTCTTCTAAAGACAAAGTCCTTAAACTACAATAACAGAAAGATTATCACATTACATGCAAGTTGGTCTGAGTACTAGTAAGAAACAGAGACAAAAAGGTAGAGTATTGTATTAACTCTCCTTCACTCTTTGTATCTCCATATCCATACTTATACAGTTAATATACATATCAAACACATAAACATTGTCACCGCGTTACATTTAATGCTTTCTTCAACCATCAAAAGCTCAAAACTTTTTTCTTTGTCATTCCCTCCATATTCTTCTGTGACACTTACTTTATAAACCCATTTACATTCTTCACGTTCTCAAACCAATCCCTCTCTCTTCTTCTTCACATTCTCTCTCTCTCTCTCTCTTATCGGATAAGGGTTTCCAGAGAGATGGCAAGAGTTTGTGTAATGATGATGATGATGGCTATGGCTATGAACATAGCTATGTGTGATCCAATAGCACCATGTTACTTCATATTTGGTGATTCTTTGGTTGATAGTGGAAACAACAATCAGCTTCAATCCTTAGCAAGAGCTGATTACTTCCCTTACGGTATCGACTTCCAGTTTGGTCCAACCGGCCGGTTCTGCAACGGGAAAACAACCGTAGATGTCATCAGTAAGATTACTTCATTCCAGTTTCTGTTTTTTTTTTGGTACAAAACATGCAACTTGAACAAACAAAACAACTAACTTATTCTGTTGCTTTTATTTCCGCGAAATCTAAAAAAGCCGAGCTTCTTGGTTTCGATGACTACATTACACCATATGCACAAGCAAGAGGAGAAGACATTCTTAGAGGAGTAAACTACGCTTCTGCAGCTGCTGGAATCCGAGAAGAAACCGGTCGTCAATTGGTAATAATAACCGTTTTTTGTTTGATAAACATATAAGTTTCTTAACTAGAAAACCTTAAATCTCTTTCCTTTACTGTTTCAGGGAGGTAGAATTACATTTGCAGGACAAGTAGCTAATCATGTAAACACTGTGTCACAAGTGGTGAATATACTCGGAGACGAAAACGAAGCTGCTAATTACCTAAGCAAATGTATTTACTCGATCGGTTTAGGTAGTAACGATTATCTCAATAACTACTTCATGCCTCTCTATTACTCGACCGGAAACCAATACTCCCCGGATTCCTTTGCCAATGACCTCATAAACCGCTACACCGAGCAACTTCGGGTACGTTCATTTAGTTGCATATCCTCTGTTTCCTCTGTTTCTATATCCTCTGTTTCAATATGCTCTCTGATTTATGTCCTCTGTTTCTTAATCCTTTGAGTAGATAATGTATAGCAATGGAGCGAGGAAATTTGCGCTAATCGGTATCGGTGCAATAGGATGCAGTCCAAATGAGCTGGCTCAGAACAGTAGAGACGGGAGAACTTGTGACGAAAGGATCAATTCCGCAAACAGAATCTTTAACAGTAAGCTCGTGTCGCTAGTGGATCATTTCAACCAAAACACACCAGATGCTAAATTCACTTACATAAATGCTTATGGTATCTTCCAAGACATGGTAACCAATCCTTCTCGCTATGGTAAGAGTCACACCACTTAACCAAAAACACACAATCGAGCTTTTACTTATCGATAGTTTTCATTCTTTTTTATGTTAATGGTTTAGGGTTTAGGGTGACAAATGCGGGATGTTGTGGAGTTGGAAGGAACAATGGACAGATAACTTGTCTTCCTGGTCAAGCACCATGTTTAAACAGAGATGAGTTTGTGTTTTGGGACGCGTTTCATCCAGGAGAAGCAGCGAATATCGTGATCGGTAGTCGATCTTTTAACAGAGAATCTGCTTCTGATGCTCATCCTTATGATATCCAGCAGCTTGCTATGCTCTAGTTTTATCAAGTTTCCTCCACGAAAACAGAGAAGACTGAAAAAGATTGAATCTGCTTATATAAGTGTTTTGATAGTTGTATTTTATTTTGTTGCACAAGAATTGTTTGTTTTTGTGTCTGTGTAATGACATGAATCTGCCGTTTCTTTTTATATATGATTAAACTCTTTTGGATCTCTGTTTTTTTTTATTTATTATAATGTGTTAATCATTGCTTTGAATAGTTTTAGATTAAGTTATATTTCAACTACTTCGAATATTTATCCGTTTGGTTATCGGTTCAGTTTATATTCAGATTCGATTTTTCGATATTAGATATTGGGAACCCATTCAGATATTTTAGAGAATCAGTTCGGATTTGATTTGGATAATTTTGAATCGGATTCGGTTTCCGAGTTTTTTTGTCCACTCTATGTATTCATCATTGTTTTTTTTTTCAAATATAAAAGACATGACATGGGCATAAAAACCAAATCCGAATACCCGAACCTTCAACGACGTTTATATCCAATAGTAGGGTCAAATATCGGCTGCAACATCCCGTCGTAGGATCAAATCGACGTTTATACCCGATCGTAGGGTCAAACCGACTACAACATCCGGCCGTTGGGTCATCTTTGTGGCGTTTATACCTGACCATAGGGTCATCAATGGTGTTTATATCCTGACATAGGGTCATCGGTGGAAGATATATCATCATCGTAGGATATCTCCACCGTCTTCATCTCCGGATCAGCTTCGTAATCACCGCACAACTTAACCATCTTCATTATCAAGAAGATCATATGAGCACACTGGTAGTATCGACATAGAATAACTCACGGTTAAGAGAAACAAGTGAAATAAGCATGGTGTTGTCTCCACCATCGTATTCTTCAACATCACAAATGTCAAGTGATGAGCCGTGGGCCGTGGCTTAAGCATCATCACCACTAAACAAACCCATCAACGTCTTCGCAAATCTCTGACGTTTTCTTCATCGTTTGACTTACAAGTCACTAAACTCAACAAAACTTCATTAATTAAATAACTAAAGAAGAATCGGTGTTAAAAAGAGAGAAAAAGTCGAATTTGAAACCCCCTCACAAATAAAACACTCGAACACTTCTTTCATCATTTTTTATTTTTAAGCAAAGAAAATCAATAACGTATGTTTGATTTTCCAAAAACAAACGAATCAAACACATTTTTTTTAAGTAAAAGAACGAAACAAATAGATAAAAGAGGAGAAAATCACAAGTAATATATATTTTTTTTTTTCAAAGCGGAGAAATAACAAAACTACAATCCATAAAAATTAGGATCGAATGCTCTGATACCATGATAAATTGATGAGAGTAAAAACACAAAAGTGTTTGGAAAGAATTATATTAGACTCTCATAAGCATAAATGTACAAGTTACAATGGTTTATATAGAGAATTAACTAGACATAATTTCCTAAAGTAGTATTGATATAATGCGTTTTTGGCGAATTCAAATCTTTATTTTGTAGGTTTTTATCGAGTCTTTCATTCTACTTTGAGTCATTCTAGGTCTAAAATACGACTGGAATGGAGGATTGGAACTTACAATTGGATTTGGCGAAAAAGAAAGGAATCTGGATCTTTTTGGATATTCTGAAGAAAAGGAGCACCCGTTCCAGAAGAAGGAGCACCTGCTCCCCAGAAGATCCACTTAAGGATATTTCATTAAACCTAATTTGGGAACCCTAATTTTTTCCAGCTGCCGATGGGTCTTTAAAAGGAGAGTTTTCGATCCTTTTAGAGGGAGACGCAAAAACGCATACGCGACAGAACAGAGAGACACGAGAACACGAGTGAGAGAGAGAGATTCGAATACTTGTTTTAGAGTTTGTAAGCTTGAAGATTGTCTTCCACGTTTTGTTGAAGTTTTTCTAACCCTTTACCTCTTTTCATTTTATTCAATGAAATTTCTATTCTCACTTGCTGTTGTTGTTCGATCTAATATGTGCAAGTAATCATCTTAGTTAGGTCGAGGGTTCGAAGGGATTAGATATCCATGAACAAAGTATAGATAGGTTTTGAAACATCATTCGATATCTCCATCTATAGTCGATCGTACTGCCTAGACTAATTTGATCACCTAGTCTCTGATTTTAGGTTAAATTTACTTATCAAAAGTGTTGTGAATTGCTTGAATTAACATAGATGGGCGAGTTGTCCTTAGCCAACGAAAGTTGAAGTTAAGATAACTCGTGAACAAATCAATCTTATACGTTTAATGCTCATCATTTTTTGTGGCCTCAAATGACAGTTTAGGATGTTAGATTGATTGTTGAAGTAGTTGATGCCACGACAGTGGGTCCTCTTGATTTTATGATTGAGTTCTAGATTAGTTCATAACTTGATAACCTGAATAATTGCTTGGTTCTAGATATTTTAATCCCTGAGATGCATCCCTTGATCTAACGCCTTTTAAATCAATTGTCTACACCGAATTTACTTTTGTTTGCTTCTTGAATCGTGACACTTAAACCACTTTGAATCGCTTAGTTGAACTTGTATCCCATAGGATTTGAGTGTATTGTTGGTCCCTTGAACGAACCTAAACTATTCTACAATTGAAGTAGTGAATCTCACTCCTCTTCGGGCAACTGGCCACCTTGTGATCCAAGCTTCCGCACCCGAAGCATCCCGGACCACCCTGCCCTCTCTGACTCGGCCCTGAGGTGCTTTCCCACTTCTTCGTCTGTCCCTGAGCATGCTTGCTACCCCTGCTCGAACCCGCCTGCTGTTGTGGCCTCCTCTGCAGCTGCACCGGTGGGCTAACCACCACAGCCTGCTCCCTGAGGTCCTCCTCAATCGCAGTAGCTGTCTCAACCAGCTCCGCCCTCGTGGCGAACCTACTCGCCCTGCAGCGAGTCCTCAAATCAGTACGAAGTCCCCTTAGGAAAATCCTAACCTGGGCCTGCTCGCCCTCCATGCCTCTCTCCGCATGTACCAGAAGCCGACTGAACTCCCAATCGAACTCTCTCACTATCCGATCCCCCTGAGCTAGGTCTAGAAACCTCGACTCCAACCGATCCACCGCCTCCTGCGGGAAATACTTGGCGTTAAACTCAGCCAAGAAATCCTCGTAGACTATCTCGGCCTGCACCCTCCTGGCCTCAACACCTCTCACCAGAGATGCGCGTCACCATCCAGATAGTGAACCGCCAGATCAACCCGGTATCCCTCTGGACACTTGATAGAGCAAAAGTTACGCTTCAACCTCAGCCGCCCTCGTCGGCCTTCTTAAGCTTGGCACCACCCGAGAAAAACCCGGTGCCAATCCTCTGCATCTACTCCATCATCCTCAGGTAGGATGGAAGCTCTTTTGCAACCGCCACACCCGGCTGCACACCAGCCACTCCCGACTGAACCCCATCCACTCCCGGCTGATCACCAGCCACTACTGGCTGCACACCAGCCACACCTGGCTGAATTCCTGGAGCCTGACCCGGAGCCGGCACCCCACCTGGTAACCGCTCCAGAATCAACTGCAGCAAACCCGCCAAACGATCATCTCGGTCCTAAGCCACTCCTGCGATAGCACCCCCACCTGGGCCCCCCGCACCACTAGCTACACCAGGACCCACACTAGCCCCATCAGCCCTCACGCTGACACTCGTGGCTGCCTCACCAACAGACCCCTCCTGAAACGCCTGAGAGTCTGCCACCTGCTCCTGTGTAGTCACCTGGGACACACTCGCGGCAACTGACTCACTCTCGAGTCCACGCCCGCATCCACGCCCACCACGACCACCTCGGCCACCACGGCCCCCACGACCTCTGCCTCTAGCCACTATAACCACCTGCACTCATCAGCAGACTACTAAGTACTAGAAGAAAACAGAAAGTCAAAAAATCACATACCATAGAATCTCATTGAAGGCTCGGAAGAGATGATCTAGGACTCCAAACCCACACAACAATCAATTGACTAACACTTAATTAAGCTTTGATACCAAAATGAAACAACCCAACCCAAAAATTTAAAAATTTTCCCTTCGGATTATTATCATCACAGATAATAATCCTCAATTGGGCCAAACACCAGCAATGCGGAACAATTAAAATATTCAAATAACAATCAATCAATAAATCCCATACTTTATTAAGCTACTAAATAATTCAATTCAATCGAACAATCCATAATCAATAATTCAATCAACCAATCCAATAACAATAAACCATGGTTCCAGAATTACTACATCCTAGGAGTAATAACTCAAAACCACGAAAATGAGACTCTAGATCATCTCCTATTCCCGGCCATGATTACAGGTTATACACACATGCATAAGCAAGAGATATAATACCAGGATGAATATACAACAAGCATACACGAAACAATCAATGCGAACCAGTCCAGGAGCACTTTGTCGATCGACACAATCTCTAGGTGTCGACCGACAGACTGCACTGTGTCGATCGGCACACCACCATGGTGTCGATCGACACGACATCATAGACACAAGGAACGAGCCTATCCTCTCATGGCTCAAATCCCAATGCGATTTGTCGATCTCCTGCATAATTTTATTCACAGAAACAGACGAAATCCAATCCAAACAACCACAATCATTCGTCTTCCATCTAATCTTTTGCCCAGATAAACCTACAGTCACGCACTCACCTCGAAACGGATTGAAAGAAGAAGAACGACGGAGAACGACCACGAACAGCCTCTGATTTCGCCTTCACAGACCCGAACCCACCACAGCAATGATTCCTTCTCATTCTAACAACCTCACAAGATCAATCATTCTCAAGAACACTCAAATTCTCTCTCAATCTCTTTTGATTATGATTTCCTCCCTGTTTCCTTCTGATTTTTGGCCAAAAACCAACAAAAAGCGACTGATCACGCTTTTATACTGGAACCCTAGGGTTCCCTAAATCAATTGCCAAACTGCGCGATCAAAAATCGAACCTGTCAGTTCAATATAACTCTGTATCGATCGACACACCCACTCGTGTCGATCGACACACCACCAAAAATCCACTATTTGGTTCACGGACGTTACAAACTATCAGCTGCTGCATCATACCCTTCAACTCATCCTGAGAAGTGCTTCCAGAGCTCGTAGGAGCCTGAAAGTTAGAGGATTGTTGTTTCTGACCTTGGAAAAGGAGGAAGGTCTTACCTTGGAAACCTTGGGGAAAGTTTTCTGGAAACCTTAATCTTGAGGTTTAAGGTTTTTGGGGCCGGTTTGCTGCGGATAGACCTGGTCCTGTGGGTTCTCAACGTTCGTACTCCTATAGGAGAAGTTCAAGTGACTTCTATAATTCTGGTTGAACCCACGGTTTCGCACAAACCCTTGGCCGTTCACGTAACTTACCTCCTGCTGATCACAATCTTCTTCCTCAACCATCTTCTCAGAAAGTGGTTCACCATTCTCATCTACAAAGTGAACCATCATTTGGTTCCCCTTGAGCAACAAGTTAACTTTAGCCGTAAGGTCATCAATCTTTTGAGAATCCATTCCACTGGATTTCGTGGTCCTATCATACTCTTGAGACTTGTTGCTAGAACTCATAGCCAAGTTCTCAATAAGCCTATACGCACCCTCTCTGGTCTTAGTCATAAAGTCGCCATCACTCGCAGCATTTAAAGCATTCCTATAATCCCAGTCAACACCATCATAGAAGATACCCAGCAAGTTCACATCGGTAAACCAATGGTGTGGACACTTTCTTTTGTACTCTTTGAACCGTTCCCATGCCTCACAAAAGGACTCTCCTGAATATTGCTGAAACAAGGAGATCTTGTCCTTAGGCTCGTGGTCTTGGTTTTGATGTAGAAGTGGTCCAAGAACGCTGCTTTTCATTGTGTCCATAGCGTGATGGATCCAGCTGGTAGAGACTTGAGCTAACGGGAAGCTTTGTCCGCAAGTGAAAAAGGGAAAAGTTTGCACTTTAAGAAATCTGGGTTTATCCCATTAGAACTCGTGGTGGAGCATATCTCCTCGAAGTTTTCTATATGGTCCATCGGAATTTTTGCGGGCAGTCCATGAAACAAATGCTGCTTGACCAGCGATATCATCTGAGGATCTCATAATCTTGCCTCTCAACAGCAGGTGGAACAATAACAGCTCGGTTCTGGTAGAAAGCATTGGGATTGTCTATATCTCCAATGGCGCGCTGCTGTTCACGCGCACGTTGCTGCTGCTGGTCACACGCACGTTGCTGCTGCTGGTCACACGCGTGTTGCTACTACATCTGAGCCATCTATTCTTGCAACCTTTGCAGCTCACCCGCCATATTGTTATTGCCTTGTCCGCCCATGTCGACGAGATTAGGCCTTGTTCGTCCGGGTTACTCAAAGTTACGCGGGGAGTTTGAAGATTTCTTCTTATTGACCTTGAGTTCATGCACCTTAAACACATGCAAGGAACACAAAAGAACGAGTTAGTACTTAGTCTGAAAACGTATACTAAAACTAGAGGTATCGAGTTGGTCCCCGACAACGGTGCCAATTTGATGAAAGTCCTTCTATCTGATTTTTATATTTTAAACCTAGAATCACTAATTCAATGTAAAATAGGTAGGTTCGTTCAAAAGGACCAACAATACACTATAATCTATTGGGATACAAATTTAGCTAAGCGATCAAAGTGGTTTTAAGTTGTCACGTGTAGCAAGCAAATATGTAAATTTGATTTTAACAATTTATGAAAAAGACGTTAGATCAAGGGAAAATATCTTAGGGATTAGATCATTAAGAACCAAGCAATTATTCAGGATATCAATTTAGAACCAATCTAGAACTCAACCATAAAATTAAGAGGACCCACTGTCGTGGCATCAACTACTTTATCAATCATTCTAACACCCTAAACTGTCGTTTGAGATTACAAAGAATGATGAGCATTAAAAGGAATATGATCGATTTGTTCACAAGTCGCCTTAACTTCAACTGTCGTTGGCTAAGGATGAATTGCCCATCTATGTTAATTCAAGCAATTCACAACACTTTTGATGAGTAAATTTAACCTAAAATCAAAGGCCAGGTGATCAAGCTAGTGTAGACATTATGATCAACAATAGATGGAGATATCAAATATATTTCAAAACCTATCTATGCTTAGTTCATGAATCCATAATCTCATCAAACCCTTAACCTAACTTAGGAGACTACTCGCACATAGTAAATCGAACAACAACAGCAAGTGAAATATATAAACTTCATCGATAAAATAAATAGAAAAGATAAGAGTTTTGAAAATTTCAACAAAAGGTTGAAGACAATCTTCAATCTTACAAAACTCTAAGAAAGAAAGTATCGATCTCTCTCTCTCACTCGTGTTCACTTTCTTTCTGTCGTTCATGTCTGCCCTCTCTAAAAGTCTCGAAGTTATCTCTTTTTAAAGGAGGCTTCGGCGGCTCGAATCGATTAGGGCAACTCTAGGTGGCGAAAATAGGTTTAATGAAAATTTTCAAAAATGGATCTTCTGCGGAGCAGGTCAGCCGATCGGGAGCGGGTGGTCCTTATCTTCAGAATCTTCAAAAAAATCCAGTTTTCCTCCTTTTTCGCCAAGTTCCATTGCAAGTTCTAATCCTCCATTTCAACCACTTTTAGACCTAAAATGATTCAAAATAGAATGAAAGACTCGATAAAACCTACAAAACAAAGGTTAGAATGCGCCAAAAACATATTATATCACATTTGCATTTTTTTACACAGACAAATTTATAAAGTTTACAAGCTTTTTAAGCTATTCACTTTGGATCTTCATTCTTCGTTCAAATAAACACCAATTTTGACATAAGAATACACTACATTATTGTGTTCACTTTGATGAATCCAACGCAATCATAATCGATCATTCCGCCAAAAAGTTGGTCGGAAACTTGACCGGAAAGTAAGCATGACTGTAATAATAATATGATCAGCAAAAAAGAAAGGATAGAATGCAACTCTAAGCTTCGATGACATTCTCATCCATAAAAACACATGTTATATATTTCTTAAGAACATAAACCATAAGCTATGTAGGTTATGGTTAAACACATAAACCACTAGCTATGTAGGTTATGTATGTATCAAAACTTAATCCAAAGAAAGCTAAACAAACAAATAACTCAATATTGTTAATTTTTTTTTTTTAAATTACAATATTGTTATATTGAAAGTGTAGTTTATCCGCCTTCTCAATAAAATCAAGGAACACGCTAATTTTGAAAAACAAAACATCAATTGTCAAGTTAATATTCACATCATTAGCTTCAAATCCATCTGCATGCACCGGCATACAAAAAATTTGAATGATTAGAACGTTAATGCTTATAATTGACCTATTTGGTGAATTCCAATATCGCCTCAAAGCTTCTTTTTTTTTCCATGGTCAAATTTACAAAGTGACGGAGGTCCATTTTCTAAATTCAAACTTCTTAAGCCTATGGAATTCATATTGCTATGATAGGCAACATCGGATTCCGGAAGGGAATGTCAGTAGATACGCTTTAAACTTATGAAAGAGGTTAAATATTAAATGAATAGGAAACTTGGCTACTGAAGTTTGCCCTATGTGTAAATTTAGAGCCTTATCATTAGTAGGTTCAGTGTATACTGTTGATGTGACAACTTTTCATATAATCTACAAATACTGATGGATAAAATGAGATTCCCCAGACTCCAAGTAACTCTTAACGAATTGATTATATATATATATATATATACAATTTAAGATATTTTATAACGTAAGAAATGAGGTTTTCCATGTATCATTAAAAGGTAATAAGGACTTTTTGAAATTTGTTTAAATATTTTTTTTTTTGAAACATTTCATTAACTATCCAGACAGACATGGGAGATGCTACATTCCAACACCTAGCGCAAAGGACTAAGAGAAAATCGAGCCGGCAGAGCGAGCCGAGATCTAAAGAGATCGAACCCGGATCACAGCAAAGAACCTTAAACCAGAGATGAGCATGAAAGCGAAGGATCGAAGAAACGAGAGAGGCTTTACCTATGGGACACATGCAAGAACAACGAAAGAGGTAGAATTGGTCTCATGGAGGCTGAGTCGCTCGAAAAACTCAGACCCACGACAAGATCTACCAACCAAAGGAGGGAGACATCCGAAGAAGAAGCCGCCTCGAGGCCACTTACCACTAAACCACACAGATCCAAGCAGATCCACCTTCTCATCGAGAAGACAAACCCAACATCGACGAGATCTAAAAGCTCAGAAAAGCCACCGAAGGACACCAAGTCGGGGGAGCAACCCAGATTTCGTCGATGAGAATCCAAGAGAAACCCAGTCGGAGCCGACGGACGAAGCCAGAAGACTTGAAGCTCCAAGCATCCACGCCGGATAGAAGAGTCGGCCGCCAGAGATTTGGTTATAGAGAGCTTCTCACAGCGACTAGGGCCTCTCACAGATGAAGAACCGTAAGCCGCAAAAGGGTGGAGGCGAGGGGTCTCTCACAGCGACGGCGATGCCGAACGCCGGAGAGGCAGAGGAGATCTGAGGCTGACGGCTAGGACGAACGATTTTTGTGTAGAGAGAAAAAAGAAAAACTCTCGCTCTCTAGTTTATCTCTCTTTGACTTTCTTGTTTAAACCTTCTTTTTAACAATTTTAAGCAGGGATGTGCCAATAATTAGTTGTCTTTCCCCCCCCCCCCCCCCCCCATCAATTCGTTGTTTCTATGTTCTTTAAATATAAAAGAGAAACGCGAGATAACTTTTTCTTACAAAAATTCAGCTCAATGGGAGATTAATCTATACTATATAAAAGTGGAAGCTATTACCTCATAAAGCCGTCCACCTAGAATTTAATTCAACCTATAGTAGCATGCCACGTCAAATATTTAGAATTATGTTAATTTTGTTTTATTGTTGATAATAATTGAAAAATAAGACATGATTTCCTTATATCATTAGCTCATAATTCCAAATAATTTTCAAATTTTTGTGGATTTAATTTTCTATCTCAACTTTAGATTAGTAAATTTCTTTAATTAAAAGTTTTAAATATTAAAAAAAACGTGATTATTTCAAGTTTACGAAAAATTTATGAAAAGTATAGATATTTTGTTATAAAGACAAAATTAATATCACATTCTAATCAATTATTATCCCAATAGAATAAGATATTACATTCATTCTCAATTAACTACAAAAGAGATTAGGAAAAATTGGTCCGAGTTTAGGAAATTTCTTCAATTAATTTGGAGCGGAAAAAATCGTTAACAAGACTAAGAATTAGTATCCTAAGCTTGATGGTTCAAACAATTATTGATGATGATCAATGTTTATATCTCTTCATCAAAGAACGAAAAAGGAGAAGCTAATTGGTATGGAGTTCTCGATGTTGATCCTTTAACTGATGATGAAACAATGAAAAAAATACAAAAATTTAACTCTTTTACTTCATTCGGACAAGTAAAGTATTTGTTTCACCGCGCGTTTATTTGCTTCGTTTGATGGATTTTGCGATTAATAGGGTCACATGTACTTCTAATTATTTGAGGCGAAGTTTATCTAAGCATGTGATGTTATTTACATGATCTTCAAGTCCCTCAATTAGTTAGCCATCAAATTATTCATCAAATCTTTTTTCATGCTATATTTTGTTCTTTAAGACAATAACATATCCTTACATCACAGGAAAATGAGATCTTAGAAACAAGGTTTTACACAAATGATGTATGAAATTTAATAGAATACATAATATATAGATATCCTTTTTTTCTATGATACTCAATTTCATTTGTACTGAAATTGATTTGTGTACTAAAGCAAGATTCGCATAAAGAAGCATATGCAAATTCATTCAAAGAAAGCATGGATGTTTGAATGAGAGGAATATAAACCTTTTTGACTTTGGTTTGTGAATATATGCAATTTTGAAATTCGTGTTGTTTTTTTTTTTCTTTGGATTTTACAAGGAGCAAATCCATTTTTCTCCCACCACAGTCTATCTCAAAAACTACATTTTAAGGAAGTCATTTTGGAACAACATTGTGTTATGTCTATTTAGATTTTGTTTTAAACGATATTTTCTACTACTAAGTATGAATGGTAGTTAACTATACTTTTGTATAGCCATTTGAACATGAAAATTGAAGGTACATGTTTGTACAAAAATGAGAACTTTGGAAAAAATTCTCTTGAAAGACGATGACTTTGCAAGCTTGAAAGAAGAAGATTCTTAACTGTCATTAACTTTTTACAAGTATAAAAAAAAATTGTGATGAAGAGGAATTGAGAGAGCGTTTGGATAAACATTTAGCCCATGATTATTTAAAAACAAACTGCTGAATTTCCAGCAAATTGCAGATTGTAAAAGAGTGAAAAGCTGCTCAAGATGAGCTGCCAAAGACAAGTGTCTCTGTGCTTTCAAACTACAATGAGAATATGCTAGGGAACGGTACGGTCTCCTTTACTGATGCCGCTTAGAGAAAGAAAGTGCACAAGGGGACTTAGGATGGTTTTTCAAGAATGAAGCTTAGAACATTAATGAGGAATATGTCGACTCCATATCAAATGTTCCATCGGTCTTCGCAGCTAAATCATGGGCTGTGATCAATGCACTACAGAAGAATCGAGAAAAAGGTTTTGAGACCTTACACGTATGCTCCGATTCTCAGGTTTTGTTTAACCTCCTTCGAAAGAAGAAATCATATACGGAGATACATAACTTTTTTTCGAGATTAGTATGTAAGCTACCCATTTTAGGCAACTTTTGTTTCTTTTTGTTCTACGAAAATCCAATATGTTGACGGATTCGTTATCTAAAATAGCGTTTTCAGCTCTTGACTGTCATCTTCTTAACCAACAAAAAAAAAACAAGAGTGGGTGACAAACAAAACTTGACAATAAAAAAAAAATTGAGGTTGGTTTCAGTGAAACACATACATCTCTTTCTCTATCACGAGGCCTCTCTAATAAACCATTTTTAAAACCGTTATATTTAACGAGGTTTTCAAGTCTATTTGGTTACATTTTGGTAAAATCATTACTTTTTCAATATTTTTTTTTCTCATTGATTTTGATTGATGTATTTTGTCATCGATGCTAACTTAGCAGCAACATCATTTTGTGACAGGTTGTATGGTGTCTGTAAATAGAATCCTATGGATGCAATAATTGGAAGATTAGTACTACCTCTTTATTATACTACCTAGCGGTGAAAATTCAGTTTTATATGACCACAATTATGAGAGGTGAACCCTCATTTTTGGTGTGTACATTTGTAAAAATACCATTTTGGGCTGTCCATTTGCAAAAATACCACTAATTATGGATTTTAAAAGATTAAATCTTCAGACAAAAAAAAAGGATTAAATCTTAAAATTCTAAACCCTAAAAATGTTTTTACCCTTTTACCATCAAAACTAAACTCTAATACAATATAATTAACATAAACACAAATAATATAATGAATATATATTTTTTAAAAAGTGGCATTTTTGCAAATATTTTGAAAATATGGCATTTTTTAAAATGACATTTGAAAAGTGGCATTTTTTAAAATTTCTTTTAATTTTTATGGTAAATTAATTATCTACGATTGTTTCACTTTTTACTATAACACTTTGTATTCGTAAATGTCTAAGGCTATCTAATTTAAAATTAGCAAGTCTAAATATATATATTAAACGCGTATATTGGTAACACAAACCCACGTGTAGCGTGGGTATAAAATCAACCAATAGTGTTATGTCATGTCAATATTTAGAATTAAATTAATTTTTCTTTTATTGTTAATAGAAAACTTCCAATTCTTTTAAAGCATTTAGTATAAGTTAATTTTTTTTGTTTTGTTTGTAAATAGAAAACTTCTATTTGTCTAAATCTTGATTTGTTCCATTATTAGTGTCACTAAAAAAAAAAGGAAAATGTGTCATAGCAATTTACAAAAATAAGAAAATAGATATTATAACACTTTTTTAGAAAAACACAAGAAAATTCTAAAAAAGAAATTAAGTGTATATTTGCTAAAAATAAATCAATTATATATTTACATATCAAACCATCTTAACAAAATTATAAAAAATGTTAATTTTCCATTCTCCAACTATGTGTTGCATTATATATAGTGAGTTGGAGTATCAATATGCATAATTTATAATGTTATTGTATTTATTAGTTTTTTTTTAAAAACAAAATTTAGGTTTATTAAACTAATGTCTATGTTCTTTTGTAATAATTATTTTTCACGTATATCTTTGTGTTCTTTTTCTGTTTTGATTCTTTTTTTTTGTAGTTACTGTTATTTGGTGGTTTATATTTAAAGCACAAAGGTACATTTTTGAAAATCATTTTTTCTGCAAAGATTTATTATTAATTAAATAAATATAATTTTATATTTATTATTATTATTAATCAATATATAAAATTTATATTCATACGTTTATGTGGAAGTATATCAAATAGTGGAATAAAAACTACATATGTTTCTCGTGTATGTAATTTATATCATACGTTTATGTGGAAGTATATCATTAATTATTGGAATAAAAACTACATATGTTTCTCGTGTGTGTAATGTATTGCTATATATATATATATAAGAAACTCTTCATATGATTTTCTTATAAATGTGTATGATTTCCTATGCAGAGAGTAGCTACAAATAAATTACATAATAACATAGAAGAGCTTCCAAATGCCAACATAATCACAGCAGAGAGGTAATTCAAACATATAAATTTTATATACGCTTACAAGTCAATTTTACAGGTTTATATGTTTTATTTTTATTTATAGACATAGTCAACTTATAATATAGCTATTTTTTTTAAGTTATAATGAATATATTTAATCAAATATTTGTGTCCTTAACTTTAATCAAATATTTGTTTTAACTTTTGTTTTTTTTATCTTCAACTGTATTTCTCAATTCATATGGTTGAAATCTACCATATGCTATACCGACTGAATGGATTATTGCCGAAGAAAAAAAAACTATGAAAGGTCATTCTGATTTCGGGAAGAAAATAGAAAGAGAATCGTATAATTAAAAAGCAATCGAACCATGTACTCGACACGCTTTGTGTGTGGTTGGACCGTAATTAGCCATGTATATGAACCACTAACAACCATCAACAACTTTTCAAGTTTAAATGTGCTTAAAGAATTTTGGACATATGGTGGAAGTTGAAAATTCTCAACAAAAAAAATCCTCGGTAAGAAAGTAAAATTCAAATATCATCAGTCTGGAGTGAAACTCTACAAGTTTAAAGTAATTAAATTGAGTTATTCTTATATTTTTTAATTTCTTAGATCGATTGAATAAATATGTTTGAAATTTTTTATTTTTACAATTTTGTTTTCAAAAAACTACAAAACAAGTTAATTGTGAAAGAGTTATATAATTATCAATTGATTTTAAATTTATATGTTTATATATAACAAACAAACTAAAAAAAATACAAATTTTTAAAAAATTTAGAACATTTGCTAATTAAATTTTTAAAACAAAATTCAATAATATGAAAATTTTAACAAAAGAAAAGGAATGTGATAAACATCGTAGTAATTGTAATTAAATAATATTATTGATTCTCATATACAAATGTTCTACTATGAATTACAAATGAGATATGTCTTAGGCTTTAATTATCTCATAAGCCTAATCCAATACTGATTTAGACCAAAGCAAGTCCGAAAATATTTTGATGAGAACATTGTCACTCTTGGTTGTTTGGTTACCATCTATAGACGATGTTAAATATAAAATAAACGCATGTATTATTTTTAAAAAAGTATAAATATATGATTATATCTCTTTCCAAGACTTGGTATCCGATATTTTAAGCTTCTAGATGCCATAGAATCAAAGTTGCAAGGTCACGTCCATCATCAACAATTATTTCAATTTTAAAACTGGATATAGAGTCATAAGCATTTTTACAGAATCACCTCCTAAAAAATATATATAGGGAATTCTTTATACATGCAAGAAATTTCTAATACATATTATTTTTTATGGTAAATTCATTTTTTTTTATTTTCTACCGTTGTTTCAATTTCTAACATTATACTTTTGCAAAAGTATATGTCGACGCCTAGCTAATTTAAAAATAAAGAAGTCCAAAATTATTTTAAACTAATTGATAAAACAAACCCACGCGCAACGTGGGTATAAATCTAGTCTATACTATATAAAAGTTGAAACTATAAGCTTTTGAGGCCATCCACCTAGGATTTAATTCAATCTATAGTGACATAACACGTCAGATATTTAGAATTTTTGTTAATTTTGTTTTTGTTGATAATAATTGAAAAATAAGACATGATTTCCTTATATCATTAGCTCATAATTCCAAGTAATTTCCAAATTTTTGTGGATTTAATTTCCTATTTCAACTTTAGATTAGGAAATTTCTTTAATTTAAAAGTCTTAAATATTTAAAAAAACGTTATTATTTCAAGTTTACGAAAAAATTAGGAAAAGTATAGATATCCTATTATAGAGGCAAAATTAATGTCACATTCTAATAAATTATTATCCCAATAGAATAGGATATTACATTCATTCTCAATTAACTACAAAAGAGATTAGGAAAAATTCCCAACGATCCACAAAAAATAATATAATTACAATAGAGATTAAATTTTACAAGAAACTGAAAAAGATGGAATGTAATAAAGATGAAGCTAGAAGGGCTATTGCTATTGCAGAGAAAAACTTTATAGTGATATAAAATGATTACGTTGGAGCGAAAAAAGCGTTAACAAGACTAAGAATTAGTATCCTAAGCTTGATGGTTCAAACAATTATTAATAATGATCAATGTTTATATCTCTGCATCAAAGAACAAAAAAGGAGAAGCTAATTGGTATGAAATTCTCGGTGTTGATCTTTTAACTGATGATGAAACAATGAAAAAAATACAAAAATTTAACTCTTTTACTTCATTCGGACAAGAACAAGTGTAAAAGCGCAAAAGATGTGTTTAAGTTGGTTTTAGAGTATTATAAAAAAATAAAGTGGTTGAATTTAGAATTATGGTGTTTGTTGCCTAATAAGGCTAAGAGAATGTGTTTATGATCATAAGAGGCTATAAACTCCTAAAGGCGTCCACATAGGATTTGAATCAACCTATAGTGACATGTCACGTCAAATACTTAGAATTATGTTAATTTTATTTTTGTTGATAATAATTGAAAAATAAGATGTGATTTTCTTATATCATTAGCTCATAATTCCAAGTAATTTCCAAATTTTTGTGGATTTAATTTTCTATTTTAACTTTAAATTAGAAAATTTTCTTCATTTAAAGTCTTAAATATTAAAAAAACGTTATTTTATTTCAAGTTTACAAAAAATTTAGGAAAAGTATAGATATTTTGTTATAAAGGCAAAATTAATATCACATTCTAATCAATTATTATCCCAATAGAATAGTATATTACATGCATTCTCAATTAACTATAAAAGAGATTAGGAAAAATTCCCAACGATCCACAAAAAATAATATAATTACAATAGAGATTAGGAAATTTTACAAGAAACTGAAAAAGATGGAATGTAATATATGGGAGTCATGCTTTTTTTTATATGGTATTGTTCTATCTTATGATATATCGACACAAGTTTATTGCTTTATTACATGTATCAAGTAAATTATTTGTTTCACCGCGCGATGATTTATTTGCTTCGTTTGGTGGATTTTGCGATTAATAGGGTCACATGTACTTCTAATTATTTGAGGCGAGGTTTGTCTAAACATGTGATGTTATTTACATGATCTTCAAGTTCCTTAATTAGTTAGCAATCAAATTATTCATCAAATCTTTTTTCATGTTATATTTTGTTCTTTAAGACAATAACATATCCTTACATCGCAGGAAAATGAGACTTTAGAAACAAGGTTTACACAAGGGATGTATGAAATTTAATAGAATACATCATATATAGATATCTATTTTCTATGATACTCAATTTGTTTTGTACTGAAATTGATTTGTGTACTAAAGCAAGATCCGCATAAAGAAACATATGCAAGTTCATTCAAAGAAAGTATGGATGCTTGAATGAGAGGAATATAAACCTTTTTAACTTTGGTTTCTAAATATATGCAATTTTGAAGTTCGTGTTGTTTTTTTCTTTGGATTTTACAAGGAGCAAATCCATTTTTGTCCCACCACAGTCTATCTTAGAAACTACATTTTAAGGAAGTCATTTTGGAACAACATTGTGTTATGTCTATTTAGATTTGTTTTAAACGATTTTTTCTACTACTAAGTATGAATGGTAGTTAACTATACTTTTGTATAGCCATTTGAACATGGAAATTGAAGGTACATGTTTGTACAAAAATGAGAACTTTGGAAAAAATTATCTTGAAAGACGATGACTTTGCAAACTTGAAAGAAGAAGATTCTTAACTGTCATCAACTTCTTACAAGTATAAAAAAAATTGGTGATGAAGAGGAATTGAGAGAGCGTTTGGATAAACATTTAGCCCATGATTATTTAAAAACAAACTGCTAAATTTCCAGCAAATTGCAGATTGTAAAAGAGTGGCAAGCTGCTCAAGATGAGCTGCCAAAGAGAAGTGTCTCCGTGCTTTCAAATTACAATGAGAATATGCTAGGGAACGGTACGGTCTCCTTTACTGATGCTGCTTAGAGAAAGAAAGTGCAGACTTAGGATGGTTTTTCAAGAATGAAGCTTAGAACATTAATGAAGAATATGTCGACTCCATATCAAATGTTCCATCGGTCTTCGCAGCCGAATCATGGGTTGTGATCAATGCACTACAGAAGGCTCGAGAAAAAGGTTTTGAGACCTTACACATATGCTCTGATTCTCAGGTTTTGTTTAACCTCCTTCGAAAGAAGAAATCACATATGGAGATACATAACTTTCTTTTCGAGATTAGAATGTAAGCTACCCATTTTAGGCAACTTTTGTTTTTTTTTGTTCCACGAAAATCTAATATGTTGACAAATTCGTTATCTAAAAGAGCGTTTTCAGCTCTGGATTGTCGACGGGTTTGATGTAATAATAAAATATCATCTTCTTAACCAACAAAAAAAAAGAGGGGTGACAAACAAAATTTGGCAATAAAAAGAAAAATTGAGGTTGGTTTCAGTGAAACACATACATCTCTTTCTCTATCACGAGGCCTCTCTAATAAACCATTTTTAAAACCGTTATATTTAACGAGGTTTTCGAGTCTATTTGTTTGCATTTTGGTAAAATCATTACTTTTTCAACATTTTTTTCTCTCATTGATTGATGTATTTTGTCATCGATGCTAACTTAGCAGCAACATCGTTTTGGGACAGGTTGTATGTGTCTGTAAATAGAATCCTATGGCTGCAATAATTGGAAGATTAGTACTACCTCTTTATTATACTACCTAGCGGTGAAAATTCAGTTTTATATGACCACAATCATGAGAGGTGAACTCTTACGTAAAAATGTCATTTCTGGTGTGTACATTTGTAAAAATACCATTTTGGGTTGTCCATTTGCAAAAATGCCACTAATTATGGATTTTAAAAGATTAAATCTTCCGACCAAAAAAAAAAGATTAAATCTTAAAATTCTTGACCCTAAAAATGTTTTTACCCCTATACCATCAAAACTAAACTGTAATACAACATAATTAACCTAAACACAAATAATATAATGAATATATAGTTTTTGAAAACTGGCATTTTTGAAAATATTTTGAAAATGTGGTATTTTTTTAAAAGTGGCACTTGAAAAGTGGCACTTGAAAAGTGGCACTTGAAAAGTGGCATTTCTTAAAATTTCTTTTAATTTTTATGGTAAATTAATTAATTATTTATTTACAACTGTTTCACTTTTTACCATAACACTTTTGTATTCGTAAATATCTACGTCTACCTAATTTAAAAATTAGCAAATCCAAATATATATATTAAACGCGTATATTGGTAACACAAACCCATGCATAGCATGGATACAAAACCTAGTATATATATAAAAAAATTAATCAATCCGCAAGACCGTAAGGTTTTAGAGAGGTATATGCAAAACAATATTAGTAAATCAATACTATATATTAATTGAGAAAATATAAGTGTGAAAATCATATGTGTCGATCAAAGAAGATTTAAAGAAATACATCAATTAAATTAATCAATAAAAATATTTCAATTAATTATATATGCAATCTCTACATAATCTCATTAATTTCTTAATATGAATTTACAAATAGATGTGTTAAATTTTAAATCTAATTATTTAAAAATATTATATAACATAATGTTTTAACGATAAATTATTTATCGTTGTCAATTACTTTATAAAAGTTGTATTATTGTCAATTTAGATACCATATTTAAAAATATAATTAATCATGTAATAATTTTTTATTAGTGACTGATTGTATCAATATTACTCTAAATGAAATTGAGCTTTCTTATAAACGTAAAACTTACAAATAAAATTATTTTTAAAATTTCTACAGAAAACACGATAGATTTATTGATAGAAATATATATACATTGCACACACATATAAGGTTTTGATAATTTTTATTTTAAGAAGATGCAAAAAAAAAATTATCAATCAAATTGTTGGAATTTATACCACTATCAACCTTATATACAAGTTGTCAATATTGGTGAAATCCAAACACTTCATACAAAGTAAATGCAAAACTAAAAACTAACGCTTGAATTTCAAAAAATCATCGGTTTCACTTTTTATTATGTTTTGATTTTTTATTTTAAAAGATGTTTACATAATAACACAATATTTGTTTTTGGTTTTGGTGAATCCAATAAAGTTTGAAAGAGTCCATAATCTCAAACGTATTTGATTTGCATCAAAATGTTGCCGTCCAAGGAAAGTATCATGCAAATTAAATTTTATAAAATAAATTTTACAAGATAAAATATATTTATCTATATGTGAGATGAACCATTTGTTATTTTCTATTTCTTATCTTCGGATATATTAAAAAGTTCATAATTTTTTTTTTCAAATAATTTTTTTTATCCCAACGTGGATCAAAGTCTAGTAACCATTTAATTTGGCATACAAAATACAATACTTAAGTAATCTCGTAATTTAACGAAAGCTTAGATCGAATTATCAGCTCACCGGTTATCTTAAGTTTTTGCATCGGTTTAATGGTCCATTAGGTTCATAGGCTACCAAACCTACAAACATCATTATCATTAGCGAACCACTTCTAGTTTCTTGTTGCTCCATATGTTCAGCCTTTTGGAAGCTTCTTCCACCTGAAACAAACATAGTATCCAATTATTCTTAAAGTATAAAAATCAATTATATACATGTAGGCAAACGCAAACGCAAACGCGGTGGCTGTTGACAATTAAAGTAACAAACGCAAAGAATTGCAAAATATTTTTTTTATCTAATTAAATATTTACTCTCAACATTAACAACATTAAATAAGATACATTTCTAGGAGTTAAGTTAAGTTCACTTTACAATAATATAATCTCTTACCCAAAACTATGACTTCCCTTCTCTACCAGCAGTTCATGAGACGCATGATTGATTAGGCGTATATTGTAATTTTAAATGTTTACAAGATCCTATAAATACATATTGTAAAGTAGATTCTAGAAATACGATTTTGGGGAGGAACTGAAGATTTTTTGGATTTATCTTATAATTTTTAATATTTATGGTGTGACTACGGAATATATATTTATCATAAACTATGATATCTAATTATGTTATGTAGTTCTTTAAACTCTAAAAATATGTATTATATTTTATGTTAAAACGATATATTATTCGTTAAAAACTTTAACGGTCAATACTGTCGAGAATCAAAATGTGCTGCATTTTTTTAGATCGAATTTTATATTGCATTTTTAGTTACGTAGAGAGGAATTTTGTTTTGCCCCTACCTCTTTTTTCCAGTCTGTTTTAAACGTGACCCACGCCAAAATAATTGTTTGTATAAGCGTACCACATATCATTCCCATCCAAATACCCTGTAAAATCAACAAATTTAAACGCTATGGTCAGCCCTTAAACTAGTCTCATACTTAATACAATAATCATTGGATAACAAAACAACAAAATAGAAACTACATGCAAAGGGACAACATTATCTTGCCTTGGCATCAAATTTAAAGTAAAATCCAAAGAGAGCTCCAAGAGGAATTCCAATAATGTAGTAACATCCGACAATAACTTTCGCCACAAACGTTTGCCAACCACATCCAACCGCAACACCTTATAATCATCACAGAAACTTAGAAAAATTCAATTTTTATTTTATTTTATGTCGATTTGCAAAATTGCATGCGGTGTATAAAACAAGAGGATTTTTACCGGAGAGGACATGTTGGATTCCATTGAGGACAACCGTTATAGCAAGAAGTGGACAGAGGTCAGAAACCGCGGCCGAGACTTTTTCACCCTCAGTGAACGCATAGCTCAAAACGTCACGGGATACCAAAATAGCAATGGCGAAGATCACATTTATGATTAACGAATAAATATTGACGATGGTTACCGAAAACGCTGCTGATTTAGGGTTTCCAACTCCAATTTCATTGCTCACTCTTACACTAGATCATCATCATATCACCAATATTTTACACACTTTGTTAAATTTAATTGAAAAAAAAGAAATTCAAGATTTTTGTAAATTAATAAAAATGTGATTTAGCAGTTAAGCATTATCAATTTCATATGATATAAAATCAGAGAGAAGGAGTTGGGACAGAACATACCTTATCGCTGCATTGAACCCAACTGATATCATTAATACCCAACTTGAAATCGTCATGCTAAAACACAAAAACCAAATTAAATAATATCGTAAAATGATCAGGTGAATATATTAGCAACTATTTCGTGTGTTAAATACAGCATCATAAAATGCCACCATCTAAATGTTACATATTTTATCGAGATACTCATAACATCCCGATTTTTGAAAATATGCGGAGCTGTTTAAAAGAATTGATTGGCTAGCTATGTCACCAAAATGCACTTATTTTTTCCGTCATATATTCTGAAAGAACTCCAGAGTTAAGGGTGCTTGAACCGGCGCAATTTAAAGATGGGAAAGTCATTTCCAGTATCATGTGATTGAGGACAAAACACGAGGAAAAAATCACGTGGAGATTTGTAGGTTCAGTAAAAAAAAATTCGAGCCTCCAAAACTAACGCACCGGCCGTCTGACAAGGTTGGAGCATATAGGCCGAGAATGGGTGTGGGGCCCATATAAAGTGGTGGTCTGGGCGGTACAATACTACTTTGTTATAAAGAAGAAAGATTATTGTTAAGTATCATAAGTTTTCGATAATTAGACCCCCCCCCCACAAAATGTTTAATTTCGAATCCAACAAGATAAATTCATAGTTATCGATAATTAGACCCCCCCCCCCCCCCCACAAAATGTTTAATTTCGAATCCAACAAGATAAATTCATAGTTAAATTATATATATATTTTTTTTTACATCAACTGAATTTTATTAACAAAAAGGGTAAACATAAAGTGAATACAGTCTAGACTCTCATGTGCAAATAATAAAAACGTGAAGACCGGGTATGGAAAGCTAAGAAAGAATTGGAAAATGAATGAAAAGAGAAGAATAATGACATCGGGCCGAGAAAGGGATAGTCATAACCTTTAAGTAAAGAAATTCTGAGGGCAATACCGAGGAAAAAACACAGTACTTGTGTGAAGAGAATGGTTTAAAGATGATCGAATAGAAAGATCTAATATTAACCAAAGAAATGACTTAAAACGGTAGAAAGAGACTAAATCCCGAGATGAGTGGACTTTAGTCTCGACAAAAAAGAGTGGAGTTTATTTTACACTTTTGACCAAAGACTCAATTCAAAGATATTTGAAATTGTTCATAATTCACACTTAAGAAAGAAGATTCATACATAGTCTAAGTTTCTCGAGTACTTGGACGTCGTGTGTTGCTTCTCGCGGATAATGGTTACTTGTACGTCTGATCACTCGGTTTCTGATCCAAATAACTTCTGGTAACATGGCCACACCACCCAAGACATCGCGGGGTCAATCACATGTGGCCTTACTAATCAAGTTATGTGGGGCATTTTTAGATTGAAGCCCAAATATTTTGAGGGTTGGCTAATAGACCAAATACATAAATGATTCTAAGTGATTCGCCTAAACGAAATACATATGGTGCTAAGAGATTCGCCTAAACTGAAAAGAATAGTTTTATCTCTAGCATTATTTATGTAAACTCTTCCTACTTTTCCTTGTAGACTAGAATTTTTTAACTGTCTAGATTTTTGAACTGTTTAAACTAATTTAAATATATTGACAAAAAAATAAACTGGTTAAAATAGTTATATGATTTATTTCTGATATAATATCTAATAAAAACACTATAAATTAATAATTTTAGAACTATAATATTATATTATTTATTTGAAATTTTAAATTACAATTTGAATGTATAATTTAGACAAGTCATATCGCTAGTTGCTAGTATCTTTAGCATTAAAAAGATGAAATACAATATTAAAAAAGAGGGAAAAGTTTTTCGGATATGTATCACGATTATGTTAATTATTATCAAATTTAACACATCAAATTTTATATAATAACATATAATTTGATTATATTTAAACAATTAGTATTATCTTGGGTTGTTAGTAGATGACCCAAAAAAAAAAGTATTATCTTAGTAAGATATTACTGAGAAAGCCTCACTATTGAAGAATCTGCCCCATGAGCGTTCAATATTTTATCTCTTCATCACGAATCTATCGATCGATCCATTCGAACGACCAACCAACACAAACGACAAGAACAGTGCAGAGGAGGACAATGCAAAAAGCGTTAACGAATAGTAATCAATTTTATCAAGTGCTCGGAGAGAAACGCGGCACAAGATGTTAGTTAACGACACTAGCTAACCAATGTTAGGCAGATAATAATAGTTTTAAGGAAATATTCTTGTAGGAAAGACTTACCAAATGGAGAGGGAATCAAGAGCAAGTTCCGGATTCTCTAAAAGTCCGGCGAGGAGAACCAAGATCTGATAATACCAAGTCTGAAGACATAGCATCACGGCGGAAGCGGCGGAGAGTTTAAAGAAACTCCATAAACCCGAGAAAGCCTGCACACTAAATCCCTTCCACGTCTCACGACACCGATCACTCGTGACGATGTAAACGAACTGAGCCACCACTATAATCCACCACGAGAGGCTGAGCACTAGCGACGCTCCGAGTAGCCCCATTCCGAGCTTGTAAACAGCAAACCAGGTTAAGAGAAGGTGGACGAAAAGAGTGGACGCTGAAATGTATGCGCTCGGAGTTACAATGCTTTGCGATTGAAGGAACTTCTGTATGGGAATATTCATTGCGTAGGCGAAGATTTGTGGGATTAGACCGTAAACGAACAGAGAAGCCGCGGAAGCAATCTCCGGCGATTCTCCGAGGAAAAGCAAGATCTGTTTGGAGAAAATGTTGATTAAGGTGAGTAGAACGCTGGTGAGACTGAGCAACACGGTGGATCTTTGGAGATAAACACCGAGCATCTCGTAGTTTCTACCTCCGTACGCTTGACCACACAGAGTCTCCACCGCACTCCCCATTCCTAGCTACGGATTCCAAATTTCGAATATAAAACAAAAATTGTTAAGTTTCATAGGCTTCCACGTCAAATATCAAATTTCAAAAAGAAAAAAAAATAATCTCCAAAAATCCTTTCGGTTTTATCACATACCATGAGACCGTAGGCGAAGCCTTGGATTCCGGTGTTGCCAAGAGAAGCAGCAGCAAATTCTAGGTTTCCGAGGTGACCAGAGAAGATTTGAGTGGACATGGACATGAAGTAGTTTATCATGCAGACAATGACTGCAGGAGCAGCAAGCTTGTAGAGAAGCTTTGATTCGATCATCGTCGCCTTACCAAGGCGGAGAAACAAAGGAGTTTCGACATCGCAAAGCACACTTTCTAGCTCGACTATGGTAGATTCCGTCGATGGAGACGGTACCGTTCCATCACCGTGAGGCTGGAGTAAAGGTTGGTAAACGCCGTCGTTATGAGACGAGTACATGAAGAAGTCGCCGGAGATTAGCGCTCTCTCTCTCTCTCTCTCTCTCTCTCTCTCTCTCTCTCTCTCTCTCTCTCTCTCTCTCTCTCTCTCTCTCTCTCTCTCTCTCTCTCTCTCTCTCTCTGTCTCTGGTTAAAAATACAACTTACAAATATTTTATGTTACTTGGCAAAAAATAAAATAATAATAATAATATTTTATGTTTTTGGTTTGTTTGTTACTCAGCTAATTCTACAGTGTGATTGAGACAGCTTTTGCAAAAAACATGCGTTTTGGAGAAATAATAACCGTTTGAAGCGTTATTAATTGATTTATCTAGAAATTCGTACATTTGAAAGATATTTATAATTGGTTAACTAACAGTATCCGTTAAATATTAAATTAATAATATAAACATATTAAATAACTATAAAAATACATAAAAACATACTATTACAATAAAATATAAAATCATTAATTCAATATAACTAGTAATAGAATACCATAAGTTTGATGAAGATATTACTCCCTCACAAAAGTAAAAGATCAAGCTTGGTGAAGAAACGCAGAAAACTCCGAAGATAAACAATCGGTCTTAAACCTGAAACACATGTAGAAGGTAGAATATAATTCAAACAAAGCCGAACAAGGAACCCGAACAAAGTCGGAGAATTTAAGCCGATCTAGACTAAATTAGAATCAAGATTCCAAACAGAAACTAAGATAACTGAATCCATCAATTCTCTGACATCTTCTAATCCCTAAAAATCAAAAATTCCAACAACACCAACTCTAGATTGACTATGAAAATCAGATCTAGAAATGACTTGAACTTGGAAAAATCTGATGAGAAGATTAGAAGAAAGAGAGAAAAGAGGTGTTTATTTTGCAGAGAAATAATTACATAGGCACGACACCGACAAAAGAAAATCGTCGGTCACCGGCCATAAAAAAATCTGAAGATGATCGGAGAAAATTTCAGATACAGAAGATGCTAGATTTTTTTTTGAAAGATTGGAGTGAGTCGCAGTGGAGTGTTAGCAGGGGCAAGTGGAAGGATTGGAGTGAACAGAGAAAGTAGGGAAGCATAAATCAGTCATCAATCATTTCACCGATGAAAAGCACCTAGAACAGCGGAAATATGAAATCTCAACAAACCTATTGAAGTTCGTAAATTGGGTCAAGAATAAGGAGGTCAGTGTCCACAAACCAGTGCACAAATATTCCAGGTTATCTCCTTGTTGCGATGGAGCATCAAGACTCTCCAACCATTGGACCAGGCGCATCATATCGGTTGAAAGATAAGTTAAAGAAATCGATATCTGCTGGTATCGACACAAACCGATGAAAAAGACCGATAATCTGCACCTAACGAAGACGCCATATCGCGACACGAGAGCTGGATGGATCGCTGGATAGGCAACGGGTATCGGTCACTTCCCTGATATGGAGTGATCGACTCTTTCTACATTTTGTTGACTTTCTCGGGTAGACAGTTGATTTTTGCTGGGCGATCTGTTTTCTTCCCGGGTTGACTCGAGTACTATTATGAAAGGCTATAAATATGCTCTTAGCCCTTGAAAAAAATCTAAGTCTTGTTTTTTCTTTCCTTTATCGCTTTCAAATCTTTCTTTTTACGTTTTAGTTGTAATCGATCCTTAGAGCATCGAGACTTTGATGTTCTAAGTTCTTATCTTTATAAAGTTTCAGTCTTTAGCTTAAAATTTGAGTGTTTGTGCTTGAATCGCATTTATTTCTGTATTTCACCATTCACACGCCACCCGAGCTTAGTCATGGTTTGTTCTGTAGCCATGAGTAAGTAGTCTCCTCGTTGAGCTGCGGGTTGGTAGATTTAGGGACTTTAGATAGTGGCTAACCTCATCTCAGTCATGAATGAAGCGCTCTCAAGCTTAGGTTGAGCTTAAAGCTTGAACCTTGAATCCTTTCTCGAATCGTGTCAATAGGCGTTTCCTGCCCGAAAGGTGTTTGTGGGAATGCATGAACGAATTTTTGTTTGGCTTAGTAACCCTCGATCATGAAAGTGCTGTTGAGGTGCTAAGTGAGCTTATTGAGGCTTGACCGTTTATGCTTGGAGAATACGTGTATCTAGCAGCGAAAGTTAGTTAAATGCTTGTACTCAACAAAGTGATTAGTGCCACGAAAGTGGACTGGTTTGATTTCGTGTTTCATGCTTGTAAACTGAACCTTCATCTCAAAGCCCTTGACTTTATTAGCCACGATCTAGTGCCTCTTTATCAGTTGCCATCTCGTAGCTCAATGTCTTCACCATCCTTGCATTTACATCCATTTCTTGCTCTGTTCATTTTACGTTTCAGTACAATATCAGTTTAGTTTAGCCCTCTCAACCAAACTTTTTATCTATGCTTTAGCTTAACGAGATTTCTCCATGGTCTAGTACTCTACCTAGTATTCCTTGTGTTCGAACCCTACGCTTGCTACAATTGAATCATGAGTTAGGTTGTTAGTTTGCTAGGTTTTATTTGGTGGTTTGCATGCTAAACTGCTGAAAAATCATGGAACCCACCCGATATACCCTGTTTGGATCGTGTTTGCATATGTCTGTTTTAAATCTTAGACTGGTGTGTACAGGTTCGAGTACATGTTCCTTCCCGTTGGTACATGTTCGGGTACAGGTTTTTACTTGTATCTCAACTTCATCCTTCTTTTGTCACATTTTTTTCAAGTAATTTGAACTTTGGATTTGGTATTTCAAATATTTTTTTTGTTTTTGATTAGGATTTTTTCAATTAGATAACAGTTTCGTGTACAACAAAGAACCTGAAACTGAACACGTACCCAAAAAAGTTCAGATAATTATAGGTACATTTGCTTTAGACCCAAACCAAGAACGAACCGAAATTTAATTGGTACATATATGTACACAACTTCTATACCTGTTAGAATCCGTCCGGAATACCCATATGGTTAGGCCTAGTTATTACATAGCCCAAAATACAAACGAAACCAGGCCCAAAGCGAACCCAGCAAGGAGCGTAGTTTTGTTTGGTCCTGCAAAGAAAGAGATTGATGAAAATGAAACAGTTTTCCAAATCACTGAATCAGATGGTGAATTCTACGAACCACGATTGTAGAAGATGAGAAGGTAGTGAATGGTTGGAATCGAGATGAGTTGGTCCGGTGCCATTTCTCCAAAGCCGATGAGGGCACTGTGGAGCCACTTGAGTGCCATTTCGAATTGCAAACTTTCTCCGAGATTATCCGCACCAAATTCGACCTCACATGGACCCATCATTTCCACTGATCAAGATCTTGAGCTCAGAGATTTTGTTGGGTTTTTAGAATCTCTCAAAAACTATGAGAAATCTGGTCTGCCAAAAGGAGCTGGAACTGATTCTCGTCAAGGGTTCGATCTCGCTAGAATGAAACGTCTCATGCTTCGTCTCAATACTCCACATCTCAATTACAAGGTCCGTTCTTGCTTGCTAATTTACCATCATCTTTGATTAAAGTTGGAATTTTTCGATATGAAATGAGTAACATTTAGGGCAGTGATTGATTATAGGTTGTTCATGTGGCTGGAACAAAGGGAAAAGGATCAACTTGTGCTTTGCTTTCCAATATCTTACGAGCAGCAGGATATTCAGTTGGTTCTTATTCTAGGTAAATATATATTTCACTTTGGACTAACATCTTGAGTTTGAATATTTCATACATGACCTTTTCTTCTTCTTCAGTCCACATATTCTGAGTATCAAAGAACGCATTTCCTGTAATGGAGTTCCTGTCTCTGCATCCACTCTTAACGATCTCTTCTATTCGATTAAACCGATCCTCGATCAGTCTATTCAAGAGGAGAATGGTTCTTTGAGTCATTTTGAGGTTACTAATCATGTTACTTTCCCTTTAGGCTCCTCTCTCTACCTTCTTCCACACAGTTTCTGTTTTCTAATATTTTTCAACAGATTCTCACAGGGATAGCCTTTTCATTATTTGCGAAAGAAAATGTCGACATTGCGGTTATAGAGGTTAGCTAGTCCTATAGATTCAATAATTTGTAGATGCTCGGTTTCTATAATTGATTTGGTATTATCATCAGGCTGGGCTAGGAGGAGCTCGTGATGCTACAAATGTCATTGAAAGTTCAAATCTTGCTGCATCAGTCATAACAACGATAGGTGAGGAACATATGGCTGCTCTTGGTGGTTCTTTGGAAAGTATAGCAGAGGCGAAATCTGGAATTATTAAACACAGTCGTCCAGTTAGGTGGTTTTTTATGTATTTGCTTGTCTTCTTTTATGATCGTTAGTTATAAGCACATTTGATTGATAGAGTTGTTTGTCTTGTTATAAAACTTGTAGGTGGTTTTAGGTGGACCGTTTCTTCCACATATCGAGGGCATTCTTCGTTCTAAAGCAGCATCATTGTCGTCATCGGTAATATTGGCATCAAATATTGGATCTAATTCTTCAATCAAAGGCATCATCAACAAAAACGGGATTGGGCTTTGTCAGTCCTGTGACATTGTCATACGAAATGAGAGAGATGATAAACCAGTAAAGTTCATAAGAAGAAAGTTATCTGTGTTTCTTAGATATGTTACCAACAAAATTTATACATATACATAAATGCAGATTGTTGAGCTTGGTGATGTAAATCTACGCATGCTTGGACATCACCAGCTCCAAAATGCGGTTACTGCCACATGCGTGTCTCTCTGTCTTCGTGATCAAGGTATGATTCACTTTGAATCCATATATTGTTCGTATTAAACAAACAAACAAAAGTAAAAGTTTACAATTTTGGTTTACTTCTTGACGGAATAATCAGGATGGGGGAGAGTGACAAATGAAGCAATACAGATTGGTTTAGAGAATACTCGATTACTTGGTAGAAGTCAGTTTCTGACACCAAACGAAGCAGAGACATTACAATTACCAGGAGCAACAGTGCTTCTTGATGGAGGTTGGTTGGTCTCTCTTCGCCATTTTCTTGATGATATAGCTTTAATGTCTCTGTTTCTACTTTGCTCGAAACTTTTGGTTTACGCCTTTACGGTATTCAGTCTTTGGTCTGTTTTTTCAGCCCACACCAAAGAATCTGCGCGAGCTCTAAAGGAGATGATAAAGAAAGATTTTGCAGAGAAGAGATTAGTGTTTGTGGTTGCAATGGCTAGTGACAAAGATCATGTTTCCTTTGCAAAAGAGATTCTTTCAGGTCTAAAACCAGAAGCAGTGGTCTTAACAGAAACTGACATTGGTGGAGGTAAGGTTAGATCAACCGAGTGTTCGGTTTTGAAAGAATCATGGATAAAAGCTGCTGATGAGTTAGGTTTAGGGTTTATGGAAGCTTCAGAAAACAAAACTGTGTTTGGTTCCTTAAAACTTGCCTACAAGATTCTCAACGATGACTCGGGAATGGTTATAGTCACCGGTTCACTTCACATTGTATCTTCAGTCTTAGCTTCTCTTCAACATTAGATCTCTTCTTTCTTCCCTTTTTGTTACATTTATGGTTCGCTTGTAACAATCAGTGTCTTTGTTAGTTGTTACACCAAAAGAATACACAAAGGAATCTTTTGGTTCTTGTCTTCTTCATGACCTTTAAACAACAAGAACATAAACAAGGTAAGGGTTGACAGAAAATAACTCAAACCAAAACCGAACATTATTTTGAATTAAATAGCAACAATAATTTTTTTTTTTTTAATCGTCTAGATTTATTATTATTCTATTATAAATTATGAAAATTGTTACACCTATGATTTTACAACGGACAAGTCTTCCGTCTCGATCACGCCACACGAATATATTCTGTCCCACGCTGAAGATTTCTTATAAACTTGTCTTCGTTAATCCGCATCAATTATAATAAATCGCATCTTTTCGAATTCGAACCCACACCTCTTGGTGTAAAAGCATTAATAAACCATTGATCAAACCACTCGATCAAGGGAGCTTCCACGCAACAATAGTTTTATATTAAAAAAAAACAAACCGAATCTAATAAATCAAAATTCATCAAACATTAAATATTTTTATTTTTATTTTATTTTTCAACACATTAAATATGTTATTATTTACGAAAATTACATTTTAAAACTTAGTTAAACTACGTGACCAAAACCGATATAAACTAGTTCAATCCCTTTTGTAAGGAAAGATATTTTCAAAAAAATAGATTAAAGGTTGATTTCAGATCCACCGAGATTATGGTCTAGGCTCGAACTTCGAAGTTATTAAAAAAAAATCCAAGATAAAGATGAAAAAATAACCAAATTTAATCGAAAATTCAAAAACAAAAATATAGAATACCTACAGAAATTTAATTTTGGTTTTAATTTGGTAACTTCAGAGTGAATCTGAACATAACCGAATCAAAAGAAAGTTTGTGATTTTAATCTGGGATAGATCTCATCTGTTGATCCAATCGTGGTGCGTAGGTGACTATAGTAATTAATTAAAATCCATATGTTCTTACAATTTTACCTTTATCCTTTGAATTCCACGCGGTGAGTGACACTATAAATAACAAGGTTTAACTAGGTTCGACGATATGTATTTTCCGAGAACTATCATGTAATGTCAATTCCACACGAAGTATAAGCCTCTCTTTAGTGCTACACATGTTTAAGTTTCTCTATTTGTATCCCCCAGTCAATACTTTTGAATTCATAACCATACAAGATTTAAATTTTGCGTTTTTCTATTCAAAATAACGATTAGAACTTAATCTAAATCGGTTTAGGTTGAATCTAAACCTAATCACGTACTTGAGCTTGATTTTTTCGTTAAAATAATAGAGCTTGAATCGGTAAGTACAATACTTGAGCTAATAGTACACTTATACACATAGTTGTCTTTAAGCACATTAATGACATGTCTTTAAGCATATAAATTTCACATCAACATAAGCAATTTAAATAAGTGTAGAAATCATCGATACACAACCTTCATAAAGTAAATATATAAATATTTAACATGCATTAGCTTTAAATTGCTCAACCCAATTCTGGTTTTTTATTCACTCCCCCATTTCATTCAGCCAATATTACCTGCAAAACAAATCGGAAAAATATCAAATTTAACGTTGAATTTTTTTTTCCAGAAAAATCGATCATTAATATAAGATTAGAAAGATTTGTTTTCTTACACTAACTGAAGAGCGGTTTGGTCTTGGCGGCCCATGGATGAGTAATGGTGATTGTTAGGTTGCAATGCCGCGACTTGGAAATAATTCCGCGAATCAAACGGTTGTGATTGCGTTTGAGGCGGTGGCATAATCTGCTCGAAGTTAGATCCTCCTGGCATCAGATTCATACTCGGATTGTTCCTCTCATTTTCAGCTATCTATATACATTACACACACATTTCATAAACATTTTTTTAGCATTTTCTTCATTTAATAACGTTTTGGATGTAATATTTATGAAACAAATCGTTGTCAAATGAAAAGAATAACATAGAAACATATATATATATATATATATATATATATATATAATGTAGAAATTACCTTAGCACGAAGAAGCTGATTATCGTTATGCAAATCAACTTCCTGCATATATAATCATTCATTAATTCACAAATGCGCAAAATTATTATGAATACACATTTATTATAGGAACTAAACTAGTAATATTTCTTACTCTCTTCTGCATGTAGTCGATTTCGGCGAATAAGAGCTCACTCTGTTAAGAAAAACAAATTTTTTTTATATATTTTAGTATTTTACACATAGATATAAATAATCTCATAGTAAAAAAATTTGATATTGAAAGCATTTATAAAAAAAAAAAAAAAATTACCTTCTTGGATCGGATTCGGTTAATACCTCTCTCTAATCTGCCTTCCAAATTCCTAAGCTCTTTAGGAGACATTGACCCTATCGTCTCACCCATCAGTTGCCTAATTAATTTATCAAATACAATATTAATATATCAATCAAATAGTTAATAACAAAAACTAATTAATCAAATATTTCAACTCATTTAGATAAAATATTTACCTGTTCGAGTTTTGTATGCTGATAATTTGTTGACGTAATTTGGCCGATTCTTGTTGATAATACTTCAACAAAATCAAAATACAAATATTAGTATACCAAATATATATTCGCATTAAGAAACTTATGTATATTCATATATATGAAAATCATACATATAATTTTAAGTTACCTGTGCATTAATTTCTGCCACCGACCCGGTGTTAGAATTATCCGATATTGCCTTCTTGTACCTCTCAATTGTTCCTTTTACACTGCAAGAATTTGTTTTCAAAGAAATTAATAGGTTAAATTAGAAGAAATTTTACACTTAAATCACTATTTTGAAAAACAAAACAAAAACAATTATAAGGGTCAAATCAACCACTTGCACAGTTAAGTGATTCTAATACGAAACCTTAAAAGCAAACATCGGTTTTCTATTGAGTCAGAACAAAATGAAACATAATGTGACATATGATGTCAATAAAAAAAAAAAAGTAAATACAAGAAAAATAATTAAACAGTTAATAAATTATTCCTTAAAGTTGTAACAAATAAAGAATCATTTTATATAACCTCTGAACCTTAAATGTATCGAGCTACTGATTGGCTGCAAAACATGTCTAGGGTTTCAGACATTTGACACGTGTCGAAAACACATAACACATTGATAAATCCAACAGATATTTGATAGTTTTCTAATTTTATAACCCGTTGGATTAATTGTTTTAATTGTTGATGTAACTAATATGACTTCTCCGAGTAACATCACAACGTTCCATAGTTTCCTTATTTGGAATATAATTGAAATTTACTATTCTACCCATTTATTATATTTTCCCCATACATACATATAACATATACGTATACATGTATATGTATAAGTACGATGACATATAATAGACTATGATGTTTGAAGCTTCAGTGGAGAGATCATGGCCGTCCAGTTTAGGATATTAAATTTAAAATAATATAATGTGAAAAAAATTTGAAAAATACAATAATATGAAAAGACTATTAGCTGATTGGATCAGTACAAAAAAATCTCACTTTCTTCTCTGCCCATAAAGAGAGAGAAACTGAGAAAAGCCCTAACTTTCTCTCTCTAGACAAAAAAAAATTAAAAACAAAGAAAGAGAAATTGCATAAATGTATCTACACCAAAGATGTTGAAGCAATTCCAATGCTCTACTTCTATACCAAAATTACTGATCAGTGATCATTAATCTTTTTAAATTCCTGTATAAATATGAAAAAATTCAAGTATCCTTATTATTTGTCTCTATGTATATATATAATATCAATTGAAATTTTTATTTTGCTTTTTTTAGGAGCAATAATCATATTGGGTATTGACCAAGTGTGAAATCTAATATCAAATGGTCAAAAGTAGTAATAGCTTCCAAATTAATTCATTATGACATAAACCTTCTTGTCAGAAGTCAAGAACTGAAACTAACAAAACTTTATAATAAGATATATAAAATTGGAAAAATGAAAGTAAATAATATCTGTATGATGACGTGATCAAAGATTCTGTAACAAAGACAACAAATCTTACAGAACCAAAACCTAATCTTGCTCTCAATCTCAATCTCAACCTCCAAAAGAAAAAATGTTCAAAAAAATTTAAAAGAAAATAACAAGAAACGAAACTCTGATATAGTTTAGTGACCACTGGATATTAAAAAAGTTAATTAGGTAAATGAAAATTAATTTTGATTGGTTGATCTGATATGTTTGTTAGCTTTTCCTTTTTTGGACATGAGAATTATATATATTCAGGTAACGAGTTGACAACTGTAAACGATTAAGAAAAGAGATTTTTTAAAACACCATTTAATTTTGATATGTTTTATGTTTTGATGTAGGGAAGAGAAATCACGTGGATTTTAATAAATATTGGAAATTACGTGTGGAAATATAGATTACTAGTTTGAGTAATATAATTCCAAATGGATTTTGAATATTTTTAATTTTAAAAAGAGTAATTTTAAGGAATAAAGAGACCCCATCAGAATATTTTCCTTAATTAACTCCTTACTTAATTGACTACATTATTGAAACCTTGAAACTCCTATTGAATTACAAAATCTTTTATGGTTGAAGTTGAAAATCTTCTTTTGTTTGTTTCTCCTCTACTTTGAATGTTTCAAGTAGTACAAAAAAGTTAATTAAACTTCTATGTTTCTTTTGGGCTATAACCACTTTCTAACTAATCCTAGCTAAAATTTAACATTCACCAAGACAAAAAACCTTATGAACATATTGTCCTACATGTACTTTCCATTATTTCTATCACTCATAAGTTAAAAATTTCTTCAAATTCAAAAATCTATTTATTCACCTTATTTACTATCACTCACAATCACATGTGTGTTGTATCAAAAATATGATATATGATAATTCATGAGAGAGAAAGAGAAGGAGAGAGAGAGAGATAAGAAAGGAAAGTAAGAGAAAGAAGAGAAGAGAAAGAGAGACACAGAAATTAACAACAATGGAGGATGGAAAGATGATCACAAAAACAGAAGATATGACCTCATGATAGTCCTTACTATCTCAAAATTTTGTTTCCCCAAAACTTACTTTTATAGTCATAAAATTCAAGATTTTACCTATTATAACACCAGATCTATAAATATATCTAATTCTTCAAGTACTTGTTAGTAGGGAAAATAGAAAGTTATAAGATTTTTTATATTATAGATATAACAGAAATGAGTGAAGAAAAAAACCCCAACAAAGTGAATCTTAGTTCTACAAAACTGAATCTAAAAACTCCACATTAGTAAACTCCAGATTTGTTTCTTATTTCTTTTTCATTTATTATCTAACTCTCACTCAAATCTCCTTAAATTTGTACCCTCTTTTCTCACTTATATATTTATCACAAATCCTTTAACAAAAACAAAATAAAACTTCAGTCTAAGGGAATATCTACACATGAAGAAATTAGATCTAGAAAATTAGTAGAAATTTTATGAAATAATTAAGACAAATTAACACATAAACCAACGAAGATTCCCACAAATGTTTAGTGTATATATATATAGATGGAATTTCAAGTAAAAATAATCCTATCTACAAGAGGATCCAAACCATAGAAGAAAGAATAGAATCAAATCTCACATACAGGATCGGAAACCCTAATCAAGATTCGAGATTTAGCATATAAAAAAACCCTAAATCATACTTTAAAAGTAATTAACCTATTAAATAATAATTAAGAACAGAGTAAAGAGTAAAGAAGAAGAACTGGAACCTGTTGTTTGAGTACTCATAGAGACGACCACGGCTAGAGAAAACGATGAGTGCGACTTCAGCATCACAAAGAACAGAGAGTTCATAAGCTTTCTTGAGCAAACCATTTCTACGTTTGCAGAAAGTAACTTGACGATTCGTCGTGTTTTCGATCCGTTTGATTTCGATCTTTCCTCTTCCAGATTTCCTCTCATGTGGAGAGGAATCTCCTCCAAGCTCAGATTGGTACGCCGTTTTTGCTGTTCCAAAAAGCCAAAAACAATTAGGGCAAGAATCTTAACAAAACCCATCAAGATTTTCTTGAAAAGATTCAAGATTTGTCATGTTTTCAATTATGGTTTTGAGATCAAACTAAATTAGATTCAATTTTAGTTTCTTACCGACACACATCTAAAGTAAAGAAAGTTGATCTTAATTACATTCATATTCTTCCTAACAAGAGTATTGAGACAAGAATTAGTTAAAGTTATTAAGAGACCAAATCTTGAAAGGAAAAGTTTCAGAGCAAAAGAAGAAGATCAGAGAATTTTAGAATCTTGTTTCACTCTAAAGAACCAAATTAGAAAAAAAAAACAGGAAAAAAGGGGAAACTAAAAAGAAGAACATAGATTTGGTTTAAAAGGACCAAAAGAAGTGAAGCAAAGTAATATTATGAAGAAGATAATGTTTGAAAGGATTAGGGAACAAGAAAATATTTAGACTGACCTGTTGGGGGGAGAAGAACAAAGAGGAAAGTTTATTTTTCTTGGGAAAATGATTTTCTGGAAAGTATGAGATTTGGAGAAGTTGCAGAAAATGGAAGGTAAGGTTTGTGCTGGTGAAGAGATGGGTATATACATTTATAATGGAATATGTTATTTTCTTTCTTTTAATTTTAATTTCTCTAATTTTAATTCATTTTTTCTTCTTGCCACTTTTTTAACATCCATATAGTGTCTTGTCAATTTGTGTTTGATTACTGGTTTTCTTACTCACTAAAGCATAGTTTTATGAATCAAATCTAAGAGATAAGTATGTGTTTCTTCTTTATTATATAATCAAAATTCTATGTAAACTAATATTGGAAAGTACAAATGTCATAAAATTATGTGGTGACAAACTATGTATTCACTACCAGAATTGACAAACTAATCTTGGAAAGTACAACTATGATTTTTCATTATCAGTAAATTTAGACAAGCATGTGAAACTTAAAAAGATGTACAAAGAGGAATCTAAAGGTTCACTTGCTACAAAGGATGAGTATATAGCAGCTTTTGAAATCACATGAAAAATATTATTAATAAAATAGAGGGTTAATTACCATAAATAACACCCACCATACATCTAGACTTTTTATAAATATAATACTTATTAAGGACATCCCAAATTGAGAAATTGTTGAGAATAGAGGTGTCAAACTGAGCTAGTTCGTTCGGCTCAACTCAGTTCATGATGAATTAGAGTATCTCATGGTTCAGCTCGGCTCAGCTAATTTATTATATGAGCTTATAAACATAAATTCAAACTCAGATCATCTAGATCGTGATCTAAATGAGTTAGTTCGTGAGCTGATACAAAATAAATAAATATAAGAATAAAATAATAATAATTAAACTATTATAAAATCCAAAATTAACTTTAAATGTTAAATATTAAAAACAAATCTAAATAATATTGTTATCGAATGCTAAATCAAAACCACTGGTTAAACCAATTTCTAATAATAAAAAAGTAAAATAAAACAATGCAAATTTTCTATATATCCTAAAGAATTAAAATGTAAAACGAAAATTAATTTCTATTTTATTAATAAAGTATAATGGATTAGTTCTATTTTTGCTTTAATTATAAAGAAATGAGAATATGTGTTTTGGTTGCTAAATCTAAGATATATATACAATATATCAATATAATATTTTAAATCATTAAAAAAAATTTGTTCGTGAGCTAGTTCGCGGTTCGTCTGAGCTGGCTCGCATAACTCACCAACTCATTTAAACTCGATCACTTAACTCGTTTATTAAATGAGCCTAAAAAACATAGCTCGTACTCGTCAAAATCCGAGCTGAACTGAGCCAGCTCATGAACTAGTTTGACACCCCTAGTCGAGAACAAAAATTATTATTGTAAATGGGAGAAAAAAGGGTTTTATTGGTGGATAGTTCTTGTGTGGTCTTTCACAAAGGTCTAAATGAAAAGAAGGTTCAAGTTGGGCAATCACTCATGAGATACAGACTCTACTTACCATTACTTGTCTTTCCTTTTCATGTGAAAGTTTTTGAGGCACTAAAATCTTTGGGTAAATCTCAGTACAAATATTTTTTATTTTATTTTTGTTACTACAAATATTGACCTTCTTCTTTGTTTTTACTAAATCGTGATGTTTTTTAAAGAGGAAAATTTATCAGCTCTATTCCCTTTTCTATTGTGAACATATATTATGTAGAAGATTTTATGTGACATTTTGCAGGAAAATTTGTTTCACTAAACACGGAAGTTATGTATGTATACGTATGTCTATATCGCTTCTATAAAAAAAATGTCGATGTAAATTTGATATATTCAGTTTTGTACTAGTAATTAATATAAGATAAATTTTAAAAATTGTTTTTTTTTCCATATAGATGTATAAATAATCACACATAAAAAAAAAATCTGAAGTTATGTATTTGGTTAATTAAGCTAAACATTAGTGGGAACGAATATGTGTACTCTCTCTTCTCTGGAAAAATAGAGAATGAAAGATGTAAAAAAAAAAAGGGAGAGAAAATTACTTAGATTGTGGAGAAAATTAACATACTACTTATGTGTTAGTGAGATTTGGAGTTGATGATGTTTACTTGTGATATTGACATATGTAAAAGAAAAACAAATTAATTTAGATAAATAGGTTTTTAGGGTTTATAGGGGATGTAGGGAGATGAACCGTACTTTGATGGGGCTGGACAAGACGTAGGGCTTAATTTGGAAAGTTATTTAAGTGTAATGCTTCTGACTCAATTAGAAGGTAACCAGACTTTTCTCTCATCTCCTCCAACTACTTTAATCTTTCTCTTTCTTTACATTTATCTTTTGACTTTTTTCCTCTCCAAAAATTTCATATCTCCAAAGTTTCTATGTTACTATGTTAAGTAAGAAACTCCAAAGTTTATATAGGCCCATAATTTTTTGAACCAGAGGTAAGAACATGTTAGTTTTCTTCTTGTTATCAATCTTTCCAAAATTTAATCTAACCTATCGGTTTGTTCAAAAGAAAATGTTTGTTGGATAAAAACCAAAATATATATATATTTTGTACTCATCTTTGGCCACCGTAGATATTTTTAGTGGCATGAAATCTGAATTTCTTCGGTATGAGATTCTCTCGGTTAACAAAAAAAAATTTGTATACTCAAATTTGTATATATAGTCAAAATCTAGTTGGTTTTTTATACCATATGATTTATTGATAGATGACTAACAATTTATACATGTGTAATAACCCAATATAAATTTGGAAGAAATGTTGTTGTTGTTGAACAATGTCAAAATGTCCATATAGTTTCCGTAGATGGATTAATAATCTTTCTTGTTTCACCAAAGAAAATATAGTTTATGTGGAAGAGGGAAAAAATGTGTAGATTTTCTAAGATTTTTTTTTATTAATTTTTTTCTAATATATGTTGAATAATTGAGGAGCACAATGCATAAATGGAGTAAGGTTATGCCAAAAGAAGAGGGAGAGTAGCATGTGATGTGTGGTCTTTGAACTCCATCTTTATGAACCCATTTAGGGTAATTTGATAGAGATAAGAGAACCTATGTATACAATGCATATTCATATTTATGTGCAAATAACTATATGCACCCACTTGCAAAGTGCTTTGTTTTCTTTTTTACTTTTTCTTTTGCAATTAGAAAAATTAGTCCAACTTAAATAGGATACCTTCTCTAATATCTTTTATTAGCAAGAGTTGAAATAAGACCAGGACTTGTAGTAAGTTTAGTAAGAAAGTATTTGGTTAGAGACTACTATAATTAATCTATTCCTAAAGCATATGCAATAATTAACTAATGTAGATATATTCATTACTAAATTAAAAAATTAGCAAATAATTAGATTTCTCTTACATCACACACACACACAAATATATATATACATATATATATACAGAGAGAGAGAGGAATTGATTAGGTCATTTATAAAAGAAACAACTCAATTGTTTTGGGTCAAGCTTTCATGGTCGAAGTGGGTTTTAAAAACCATAAAATCTTCTCGTATCTCCAATGATGGACCACAATCGAAGGTTGCTTTCTACCATATTTTGATCACTTTTGAGTTTATTATTTGGAAAAGTTATAATGTGTCATTAAAATTATTTACCTACTAAACAGTTAACCGTCTAATGGTGTTATATCCCCCTGCTAAATATATTTATTTACGTTTTCACGTTTTATAAACATAATTACGTCAATTTCTTACGTCATCATTTCACAATTGTGTGTGTGTTTTAAAAGACATTCCACTTCTCATTTAACATATTAGCCATCCTTTCGTTAATCATATCATACAAGCAGTGCCGGACTAACCTTTTATACTACCCCAATCAAAATTTAAAATTATGCCCGTGTACATAATTTATCAAGATCACAAAAACAGTATAAAAAACAACTTAAATTTTCATTAAAAAAATCAAATTCCATAGTCTACTCAAAAAAACAACGATATTAAGAACACTTATTTTTGAAATATAGATCTTCTTACATTTTTTCCTGCAAAATCATCCGTTAGACTCCTATAGATAAGTCTTTCAACCATAGTTATCTCAATTGATAACATAGCCAACCCATTAAACTTTTCTTGTGACATTGTAGACCGCAGATAATTCTTTATCAGCTTCAACTTCGAAAAACTTCTTTCAGCTGTGGCAACTGACACCGGAATGGTCAACAATATGCGATAAGCAATTTCTGTGTTTTGATAACAATCCTCCATTCTTTTCAAAAAGTCAAGCACTTCAATAGGCTTTTGAACTTCTTCGGGTATTGATTCTCGAAGAATTTTTAGCTCCATAAACAAATCGTCACCAAGTATGTCTGAATGAGTACCATTCCGTAAAGAAGCTTCCAGATTCAAACATGATGCTCTCAATGTATCCTCACTTGCATCTGTTAGCTTTTTTAAATCAAACAAAAATCCAAAAGTTTTTTCATACCTTTGGAATTGTTCAAATCTGGACTCAAGGGAAACTAAAGCTTGATCCATGAGTGTGTTAAAGTAATCAATCCTGAAGCTCTCCTCTGGTGATAATAGCACATTTTCATCAATCTTTGGGTCTTCATCATAGTGCTTTTTCCTTCTAATGATACAATTTTGTTTTACAGGAAATTCAGCTTCAATCTCCATATCAGCTGCAATTTGCCTAGCCTTAGCATTTGCTTCCTCAAAACCAGTCTCCCGATATTTTTAAAAAAAAGACACAAGCCCTTTCAGATGTTGAATTGCAGCATTGATATCACTGTTTTCTGATTGTAGACTCTTGCTTACTGTGTTGACAACAAAAAGAAGGTCATACCAAACAACCATACCAAACAAGAACTCGAAACCTCCAATTCCATGTGTTTCACTTAAAGCAAGGGACTCAGCACTACTTCGCGTTGCTGGGTCGTCAGTACTTTCAGCCAAGCAAAGTAATGCTTCTCTGATTTCTGAAGCTTGAAACCGTATTGCTTTGACACTTTCAACATGACTTTCCCAACGTGTTTGAGACAAATACTTAAGGGTTAGTCCTTTAACCATCTCTGTCAATATGTCCCACATGTTTGTTGAAGAAGAAAATAAGCAATATATTCGTTGAACAATTCCAAAGAAAGACACAACTTTTAGGGAAGAAGATGTTATATCGCATAACACCAGATTAAGACTGTGACAACCGCATGGTGTAAAGAATGCCCTTGGATTGATTTCTAGCAACCTCTTTTGAACTCCTTTATTCTTTCCTTTCATATTAGATCCGTTGTCATAGCCCTGTCCTCTCACGTCACCAATGTCTAACTCTAGCTAAACTAACGCATCTTGGAGCGAAGCAAAAAGCCCTTCTCCTGATTTATCTTTGACAATCAAAAATGTCAAAAAGAATTCCTCAACCTTGGTTGACATTGTAGAAACATCCACACATCGGATAACCAAAGTCATTTGCTCTTTGTGACTGATATCTGGAGTACAATCAAGAATTATGGAGAAATACTTCGAATCACGGATCTTATGTATGATCATAACTTTGATCTCCTTAGCAAGCATCTCAATCATTTCATTCTGAATCCTGTGACTGAGATAATGCGTATAGATTTCCTTTTTCTCAATTCGTCTAACATGCTCTCTCATCACTGCATCAAACTCTGCAATCATCTCAATAAGACCCCAAAAATTTCCATTATTCGCTTCACCAAGTTTTTCATTATCTCCACGAAACGCCAAGTTTCTTTGAGCTAGAGTTTTCACCACTGCAAATAATCTCAACAATACTTCTCTCCAATGGATTTTCTCTCTGTTTAATTTTTCTTAAGCATGTTTATCAATTGTCTGATTTTCTTTAAATCTCAACTCCAACTCTCTCCAACGTGTCATAGATATAACATGATCATGAGAAACTTCATGTTCTTTTAGCCTTGCTGAAAAGTTTCTCCAATCACTATATCTTTTTTTTCTCCGTTTACCATATCTCTTGTATAGAATACATGAGAAAAATGTCTGCCAATACTGTCTTTAGGAAACCGATGATGACTTGATAATCTTGTCGTAGGACCCTTCTTAACCAACAAGTCTCTCAATCCCATATCAATGTTTTCCCAATTTCCTGGATCAGAGACATCTTTATTTGGTTCATTTATCTTTTCATCGTGCTTTTCAGTTTCATCTTGATGAGTCTCTTTACATTCCTCTGAATTTTCAAGCTCACTATTCAAACCAATATCATCAACATCTTCATCTTCATCTTTGTCTTTTTCTCTTTGAGCGGATGAATTCCCAATTTTAGTATTATTAGCTCTCGTCACAAACTTGGACATAGAACTTTGTAGTGACTTTATGAGTGCTTCTTGTTTCTTCTTCTTATTTCTGTTTTAAGCTCCGGATGGTTGATTTTTTTTATTCCACATGGTTTGCTTGTCCCAGACGGTGCCATCTTGTTATCAAATAAAAATAAAAAGTAAGCATAAAAATAAGGGATTGTCGTAACAAAGTCAAGGACTCAAGGCATCAAGCTTTTATCACAATTAAAAACGACGAACTAAGAAATGTACCTTCTTACTCCGTAAAGGATGAATTGAAATAACTGAAGCAATAGAACTAAATTATGTAATCAAGAGTAAGAGGACAAAAGAAAATAAAAGTGCTGCAAGCCTGCAAGACGACGGAACAAATTGGAACAAAAGAAAAAACTGTTTTGTTTCTAATTTATAATTAGGGTTTTAACTATCATGAAAAATAGAAATTTACTAATATATTTAATTTTAAAAAATTTATAAATATTACTGAAAAGTCCAACAAATCTTATTCTAACTAAAAATACCTAATAAGTAATATTTTAACAAAAGAACCTACAAATTTTATTTATTTATCAATACTAATAAATTTTTTTTTAAAAAAATATGCCCCATTAATTTGGATGCCTCAGTCCTTGGCTTGGGTGACTTCCCCTCTAGGTCGGCCCTGCATACAATTCCATATAGGTTAGAAGTTTAGAACTAGAAGTCGCACTTCTTAAACGTAATTTAGATAAGAAAATTAAACATAAAAATTAGTGTATAAATAAACACCGTAATTTAATTTTAATAACTTATTCATCAAAATGATGTTTTAAAAAAAAACTTATTTATCAAAATATTTATTAAGTTCACAAAGACATATGTGTACTATATAAGTTCTCAATAATTATTAAGATCTTTAATTATATATCAACAAAAAAAGACAATAAATATGTCAAAACATGATACGTCGATACATACAGTTTGTGTTGGAGAAAGGATCACTTAAATGAAACTACCTAATCAAATTTAATGCTTATTCTTTTGTTCCCTAATTTTTCTTCCTCGTCATCATTAAATATTTAACAATGAAATCTTTGATGCATAACCCAAAAGTTTAGGCCAAAACAAAAGATTATTTTCATCGGGTCAAGCAGTGTGGTGGTCTCTCAGTGCACTCTAGCATCTCGGGAAGAAATCCACTCCGTAACACTTCGGTGCGTTCATACTGCAGCCAACCGGATCAGTCGATAGGGTATATAAAAAAAAGATTATTTTCTCTTTCAAAATAATTTATTAGTTGAAGTTTATTCATTTATTAATTTTGAATATAATGCTACAACAATAAACTTTAATAGGTGAAATTAATAAATATTTATGCTAAGAAATTGGGGAAATATGCTTAGAAGTTGGTAAACATTAATGTAATAGAAAACTTAAAATATCATTTAGTCTTTTTCAGGAAAGAAAGAAGTGATACATTCTTCGATTTTTAAAGAAAGAAGTTTACTAAAAATCTATAATTTTAACTCTTTTCATCGTCTATAACTCACACAAACTTCTGAATTTGAATACAAGTTGTAACATAATGGTAATACTAACCAATATGCTACTACAAGCGTAACAAGTCCTTAAAATTAAATGTATAAACTATGGTAATGGACATGGCCACGGAAATGTGGCCCATGAGGTTATGATTAAAAACAAATTAATACAGTTCTAAATTAAGAACCTGTTGTTGGGACCCTCTTAGAGATGTATATATTATGTGTGCGTTTTCATAATTTTTTGTGTTGTGTATATACTTTTGTGATAGACATGAAATTCCATGTGGTTTTTATAAAATTTTAAGGTAAGACTTTGATAGAAAAGTAACACTCACATGAGATCCTATGACAAGAACCAAAGGTGTTAGTCATGTGATTCTTTATCCAATTTGCTTAGATCGATATATTATTATCTGTTTTAGCAACAAAAAAAAAAAACATTTGATAGTACTTATTTTGTGAAATATTTCATATACTGAAAAGAATTGTTGGTGAAAAAAGATTTTGTGAAAATTGAACTGCAGAGTAATTTTGAAGCAAGTTGAAGTTTCAAGTGCTCCCAATCAAGGAAACATAGCAAAAACACATCCCAACTTTCAGATTTTGCAAGTGCAACCAAAATTTCTAACCAAAATTGCTTGCAATTATAACAAAAATTATTAGGTAACAAAAATCGAACTATATATCATGGACTGTAACAAGAAGATATTGTTCATTCTATTCGAGCTTTGGTTAGACCAAATCAATTTGAACTCTGGCTGGACTAGAACGGTCTGGCTAAATTATTGAACTAATTATGTGATTTTTTTGGTTTACTTATTTACTAATTACGGTAAGAAAATTAACTAATTCTCGCAAACGCTAAATAATGAATAGCAAATGAAGCTTCGATCATCATTATTGAATTTTTAACTTTCCGATAATTATTGTTTTACTGTGATCAACTCGATAAATTAATCACTCGATAAACTAATAAATTTCTCAAGTCCTCAATTAGTTTTTCAGTTTAATTAATATCTTTGTAAATTAGTAACTCTATAAATTAATAAAATATTATTTGTCTAATAGTATTAATTTATAGAGTTTTCACAGTAATTTTCTTACATTTCGAAGTTAGAGACCATAGCTTAATTATGGTAAGATAACCTTGATCATATATTGATTGGGGCACGAGCAATAGATCGGGACATAGTCCGTTTTCATTCTTCCAAGATGAATAAGGCCGTACGGTCTGTCTACCTATCATTTTTTTTGGATCAGTTGTCTTTTGGTCATCGTTTTACTCTATTGGTTTTGTTAGTTGCTTAACTCTAGCTTATATATTAATTCCAAATACAGTAAAACTTCTATAAATTAATAATGTTGGGACTTTGAAAAATTATTAATTTAGAAAATTATTAATTAATCGATAAATTAATAAATATTAATTTATAGAAAAATATCTATTTTAGGTAAGTTTTTTCCTTAAAAATTCTAAATAATATTATATTAAGAAATTTAGTTAAATCCATTTATAAAAATGATATGTATTAACTTAAGATTATGATTTATATTTTTGGTTATTGCAATAGAATAAATTTTAACATCATAATATACTATTTATATATAAATAATATATATTATTAAATGCTTAGAAGAAAACATGATTATTTACAAATTTATGATATATACTATGATACATCTGCAAAGAGTTATGTGTATATAATCAATTATCGTTTCTATGAATTTTCATAAGGTTTCGATATTGAGAAAACAATAAAAAAACTTTAGTAAAATGAAAAATAATTCAAGCCAATAAAGTTATATATATATGCGCATAATTATACATAATTATTAATTTATATTATTATTGAGACTATATTTTACATAAGAGTTTCAAAAAAAAAAATTATTATCTTATCATTTTATCGAATTTTGTTAATTTTTCTATTGACCCGACTCGGGACTGGAAAATTTTATTAATTTATGGTAATTATTAATTTACAAAATATTAATTTATAGAGGTTCTACTGTATATAAACTCTTCTTGTTTAAGATGTGTTTCTCTCTTTTGGATTCGCTCTCTTGTTTTTGATTTGTCGAACTCTTTTTTGTAATTCTCTTTACGATGAATAGTAAAAATCAAAATCTTTAGATGGAACAAAAAAAAAGGTAAGCTCAGATACCTTGCACCAATTTTAGATTAAGAAACAGCAAATATTGAGGCTAAAAATCATAGATCTTACAACAATTTTTAGACTACAATAAAATGCACTTGTTGTCCACAAGAAGACTTTCTTCAGTGTACAACAAAACACAAATTAAAGATGCGGTTGTTTTTGGTGGGAAAACCAAACTAAACCGGAAGGAATATAAAAGAATAGTAGTTTAAACACGAATTGGTTTCTTAACCGATTTAAGAATCACAAATGTGAACCAGATGATGAACCATCATGGCTGCTCAAATCCCAATTATGTTTCTTCTTGTGCTCGAAATTCTGAAAGCAATTCAATGGCCTCATCTGGAAAAAAAAAACACAAATGAAGAAGAAACAGATCAGAGAGAGACAAAACAAAGCAAACCAAGTCCATAAACAAAAGAAGCTCATTGATCTTTGTGTGCAAGAGAGAGAGAGAGAGAGAGAGATAGAGGAGGGAGAGACCCTCCATTGTCGCTTGTGACCCATATGGTGAAGAATGGACTCGAGCCGTTTTATGATATCTCTGAAAGTCGGTCGCTTTGCAGGTTTCTCTTGCCAGCATTCTTCTATCAACCTATCGAATCCAAGAAAGAAAAAAAAACGGATTAAGCTCAACCGGTTAATGACATGAACCAACTCAATCATTGATGCAAGATTGTCATTTTTTAGTTTCTTAATGAAGAGAAAAGAAAGACTTACGTTTTAAGTCCATGAGGGTAAAGCTTTGATGGAGCTTTAAACAATGGCCGCTCTTTCAAAGCATAAGCTTCTGAAGCTTCACTGTCTTCCTTCTCAGCAAACGGCATTCGTCCTTCCATCATCTAAACAATTCGACACTGAAAGGAATCAACAAATGGAACAAACAGAGAGCAAACCGAAAAGAAAAAACCGAGAAAGTATCAAGTTTTTAGCTTTTTACTTACCTCTTGAACGATCAATGCAAAGGAGAAAACATCAGCTTTTGTATCGTACTCTTCGCTAGTGAAAACCTCGGGAGCAATATATCGACCTATAATGTGGTTAACATCACCAATAAAATTTGTCATAAACATATTCAGTAATCAAGACTCCTGACCAAGAAGATCAACGAATGAAAGCTCTCAAATATACAGTAACTAGACGGGCAAGAAAAAAAGCACTTACAAGAAGTGTCTACACATATGAAAGGCTTGTCTTCTTTAACAGTAACAAGCTTGCTTACTCCAAAGTCTGCAACTTTCAGATGCCCTGTATCATCCCGCAGTATGTTTCTGCAAATATAATTTTACCGTTGTCAGAAAAGTAAAAGAACTTGTTGACGATAACTGCGCATATAAGAGATAAACAAAAACCGCTGATGAGGAAAGTGTGAACTCACGAAGGTTCAAGATCGCGGTGGATTATAGGGTCTCCTTTGATCTCATGAAGATAGCTCATTCCCCTAAAAACAATTCGAACGGGTAAGAGTTAATTACAAGAGAATCTAATATACTAACATTTATAAACTACCCAGATGAAGCTTTAAATCGCATACTACCTTGCAATATCAAGGGCGTATCGAACAGCAGCAGCCGGTTTTAGTTGTCCTTTCCTTTTGAGCAATTCACGCAAATCGCCCTGAAGAATATATATCAAATGAGATCGTGGTTTCGAGAAACTAAAGAAGAAAAAGATTTCAAATTTTATCAGCAGAAAGCCAGTAAGTACCCTAGGCAGATATTCAGTTACAATCATCATTGGATTACTTTGAGTTACAGCACCAAGAAACTGCACAATGTTCGGATGCCTAAGCCTTTGTAGCAACGCGAGCTCATCGTGGAATTTCCTCCTACGCACACATACACAAAACACGATTTTAGTAAGGAATCGGAAATATCAAAACCTTAATCACTCTCTACAAGATGATATTTACTTACACTTGATCATCATCGCTCAAAACTTTATCATCGAGCTTCTTCACCGCAACTTGAATTCCACGCCACATTGCCATACAGTAAGTTCCCTTAAAACAAGAAACTTCACTACCATTAGACGCAAAAAAGAAACTAATCGAACACATCGATAAAAGATCCATTAGAGTCAACAAGGACATGTTTTTCTAACCTTTGTTATCTCTTTGCTTTGAGTGAAATCAAGCTCATTAGGATTGATTTCATATTCAGGGACTTCACGCAGAGTCTTCACGTGCATTGGAGCCATCTAAACACACACACAAATATCAATCATACAATGTCAATTACATCGAGAGAGATACAATCAAAACACAAAAGCACATCAGCTAGATTCTTACCGGATGTTTAGCTCCATGTTTCTCAAGAATCTTGATAACATCAATGTTCTTGTAAAAGATCGCATCTGCAAAAGGCTGTAATTCTAAAACGTATCAGATCACAACAAAACATCATCCATCATTACACAACAAAAACTGTAAAAAAAGTGTTAAAGGTTTTGTCTTTTCTTCTTACAGTGCTTCCCCAACGATCTTTAGGATCAACTTCAGCTTTCCGATCAAGAAGAAGCTCGACGACATCTTTGAAACCCTGACAAGCCGCCACGTGGAGAGCAGTCCGATCGTCAATGTCTCTGTAATTAGCATCGATCCCTGAATCAAGAAGCTCCTTGATTCCTTCAATGTCACCTTCATTAGACAAATACATAAGTCTAACACCACCATCGATCTCTTCTCCGTCTTCTAAAACCTCTTCTTCTGAGTGAATCGACGGCTCTGGATTCTTCTCCGGTGCCATCGACGATTGTCGACCAATCGTAAAACGCGGCGTTTCGTAACCCTCTTCCATTTCCTCAAAAGACCGAAAATTTGGGGTTTGTTGTAGTCAAAATTTCCGAACTTTTAGGGGAAAAATCAAAGCTTTTTGACAGACCCTAAAACCCTGATTTACAAAATCTGAGATTGAATATGGAAAATCAAAAAGGGTTTTTGTTGGAAATGAATTAGAAAGAGATTAAAGCTAAAGTAATGAAATTTATAGAGTTTGGTGATGCCGTAATGGAGAAGAGAATAAGCTGGTCGGTGAAATAAAGTCATCGGAGAAGACGAAAAGAGAGAGAACCAGCTTCTGTTTAGCGCGTGTATGTCACGTGTTCTAAAGCGCGTGAGATGGAAAGTTTGACGTCATGTCTGGCGCCACGGTAAGAATGCGTTGACTATTAAGGGAAAGTAAAACAGATCTGAGCCGTTTATTTAGACAGAGTCTCATATGGATGATTTAACGGTGTAGATCTATTCGCACGTGTAGGATTCGTTGTATGAAAACGACGGCGTTTTGTAATTGCGCCGACGCTATTTGTCTTGCAACTAAACCTGGATTATGGAATTAAAGTCAGTACTTGAGGACAAAGACATTAAAAAGATAAGATTATATATAAATTCTATTTCTGTTTTGATTTCCAAGATGATTACAAATATTTTCCACTTGTTTGATTTATGTTATATTTTAGAGGCTACTTTAGTTGTCCAACGGGAAAAAGAGACGAATTGGATAAGGTTTCATGCTAAGTATGTGATTCAATTTATTGTATGTACATTGAATAGGTAAAAGATTGACATCTTCATCCTCATCTTTTTGTTTTTTTGTGTTCAATTTCGTTTTAGTGAAAAACTCGTTGAACTAATATTCAATTTATACAACATGTGAATTTGTATGGTTTTAGCATCTTTCTAAAATTTTATATTCAATTCTTTTTTGTCAACCTATATGCTTAACTGTTTTTTTGAAATATAATCTTTAAAACTTTGGTGGATGTATGTAAGGTCAAGATTCTGACATTCGTAAATTAAGACATGCGAATATAGATAATCAAATTTTTTTATCTCAGCTAATGACAAGTTGTACTCTATATAATAAACCTGTTGAAACTTTATAATAATTCTTATCCTTCAATTTCAATTCCAACTTTAATTTCAACTTTTTGAATTTTTCTACGTAATTTAATTAGTAACAAGTGTATACTATATTCGAAAAGTGAATCATATTCTGCACATATATTTTTTTTTAACAATTTAAAAGAAGATGTGTAATACAAAGACTTTCAAACACGCTTAACTGCGGAGTTTTGATGGAATCCGATGCATTAATGCTGGTATAATCGCACCCTCAGAGATATTTTCTTCAAGTTCATTTTGTTAGTTTTAATGAGAAAGAATATTCTCAGTAGATACCTATATTTGTTTAAACTGCCATATAATTATTATATTTCAAAGAATTTTTTTTTTTTTTTTTGAAAAAGGTTTCAAAGAATCTTATTAACTAAAGTTGGATACATGCACTTCAAACACCCAAAAAACAGCACCCGGTAGTTTCAAAGTTTGTAAGACAGTGTCAATTAAATATTTAGTTTGACAAGTATACAAAAATTGAAATGAAGTTTGCTATATATAAAAAAGGAACACTTGAAAATGTTTAAGTTTTCTATTTTATATAAAACTTTCATTATTGAAAGTTGCAAATATTTTCAAACAGTATTGTAGAATAAAAAGGAGAAAGAAAAACAGAAGAAGAAAGGAAATTACTTATTGGACAAGGAAATAATATTTATTTATGATATTTTGAAGAAAAGAAAACTTAAAATACCACTAGTAATGAAAATGAAATTATACGAAATGATAATAAGTTTACTATGTATTGTCTTCTTCTTTTTTTTTTTTTTTGGAAAATAAGTATTAGATGGGAATATGAGTGTGCATATGATTTATATGTATGTACGTAACGTAATAGTGCAGTGGAAACAACTCTTTCAAGAATTTCCTGAAAAATCTTACTAAGTGTCGAATGAGATCATACTAAATTATAATGAGCAAATGTTTGCACTAAATTTTTAAATTTGTATTCAAACACATACACGTAGCTATCACAGTTTGAGTTTCAACTAATGACTACTTGTCTAATTATACTGTTATCTCTTCCTCATGAAACCTTCATCAATCATTCTTATCCTTTTAATTTCAAATTCAAACTTTTTGGAACTTTTCATAGTAATTTAGTATCATAATGTCAACTATATGCCAAGGTCCTGATTGTGTGCTTTTAACTACTACTTTTTAATCTTATTATCATTCTGATAAGAATTAAAATCCTTGACTAATTCATCCTTTTTTCAAGATATAGAACAACCCACTTAACTATAAGTAAAAAGGAATATTCCCACAAAATGCATATACTGTATGTCCTCATGCATTTAGACCCAAAAAAAAAAAAAAAAAACTGTATGTCCTCATGTCAACTTTTAGTTTATAAATCTCATATTGTCATCATAAGATCTATCACAAAAGCAGAAGCAAACACACATTGAGATCAAACCTATAACAAATAAAAATAAACCGAGCCATGGAATACTGCAATAAACCAAATAAGGGGACTAGTTGAAACTACTCCTGGAGGGACTCCTAGAGTAACTTGGGAATTGGTTTGTAGACCTAAAGCTGAAGGAAGTTTGGAGATAAAGCTGTTGAAAGAATTTCAGTTAGTGTTTCAACTCAAGCAGGTTTGGAACTTGTTTGCAAATGTAGGTTCCTTGTGGATTGCATGGGTAAATGAAAATGTCTTTGGCAGGAAAGGTTATTGGTTGAGAGAGAACTCAAATAGGTTTTCCACAACAATCAAAAGCATGCTCAAACTTAAGCCAACTGTAAGGGAATTCTTGAGATGCGAGATAGGAAATGGAAAAGTGGCAGCGTTTTGGCATGACTCATGGACAGATTTGGGTGCTCTTATTTCTTATATAGGAGACTAAGGGCCTAGGCAGTTTCGAATTCCGCTTCACTCTCGGGTTGTGGATGCTACAAGAGACGGGTCATGGCGTTTGCCAGCTGCTCGGTCAGAAGAGGTGCAGGCTCTACAAATCCTACTAACGGCAAAATCACCACCAACGGCAGAGCAGGGCCATGATGTTTTCCTCTGACGTAACACCTCAGGCATATACAAGGATACATTTTCTTCCAAGGATACTTGGAAGCAGCTACGACAACATTCACCACTAGTCCCTTGGAACAAAGTAGTTTGGTTTAAGGAATAAGTGTCGCGGTACTGTTTCATGCTATGGTTGGCTCTCTTATCTCGATTACCTACCAAAGACCGTCTACGTTTGTGGGGAATGAGTGTTGATGCATCTTGTGTGTTATGCTTTTATGATTTGGAAAGTCATGACCACTTATTCTTCACATGCTCTTTCTCAAGTGAGGTTTGGCAATCAATGGCTTCAAGGATAGTCTTAAATCCACCGTTCGACCTTCGTGTCGTAGTCTCCTGGATCAATCAACACCAACGGGCCCCCTCCGCCATTCTGTGCAAGCTCCTCTTGCAAGTAATCGTGTATTTTCTTTGGCATGAGCGGAACACGAGAATTTTCACGGGTATTTCGGCTTCACCAGCAACTCTCCGTCACGCCGTTGATCGAGTCATGCGTGATCGTCTAATCTCTTTTCTGACAACAAACTTCCGCTCTCCTTCGCTCTTTGATTTTTATTTTGGTTGTATTTCGTTTCCTATGTAATTGTAAATATTTTTGGAATTGTCTGTCACAGGATTCCTTTTGGGTTTGGATCATGATGATGTAATGGATAATTTTAGGTTGTATTTTCATTTCAAAAAACAGAAAATGGTGTAAAATCTTAACATTCATACCCAAAAAAAAAGGGGACTAGTTGACTACAAAGTAGCACAGCATGTAGCACAAGCGGAAGATCAGAGATAGACCCAAAACCATATAACATTTTGTTTTTTTTTCTTATTTCATTTAAGAAATTAGATTATGTTCGTCAATCTTCACCCAAGATCCAACGTCTGAATCGGTTATCCACAACGCAACTCGATTTATTCGAAAATTCAATCCGTCGAGATTCGAATCGAGCGTGTAAGCTTTCTTTAACGCATTCTTCTTCTCTTCCTCCGTTAGATCACCGTAGAGTATGCTCATATGCGGCACGTAAACTGCAACATACCCAACTTGTCACAAACACGTACGTGCACAGAAGAAAGCTCGTTAATATATGATTTTTGGTGTTATTCTCAATATTAACAGTCACATTACTTCCCAATAAAATATTATAATCCGACAATATTAGATCATACGTTTTCGGGTGAAGGGTTTGAAGTGAGCCATAAAATGCCCGGCAGCATTCATCACCTGTAAACATAACACAAAACAATGTTTGTAGAATTGTAGTAGCTTTGTATAATTGTATTATAAGTCAATTTATTAATTGGATGGTTTTAGTAAATTTCAAGTTCGTCTTACATGATTAAGGCCTCAGGGGTTCGTCAAACAACCCGAATTTTAGTTCCAATTTTTTCTTTTTAGTTTGAAGTTTTATTAGAAAAGTACTATATATGTTTCATACGCCCTCCATTTCACAATACTTGTCATTTTTACCTTTATTTTCTTGTTTTAAATTAGTTGTTATTCTGCAATTTCATTACACATTTATGACTAATTTTTCTATTTTTATCCATACTTTTAAATAAAACATCGTATCAATTAGCGATAAAATAGATTTTTAATATGTGTGAAACAACCTAGAATGACAACTATTTTGAAACAGAGAGAGTAATACTTTTCATCTTAGAAGTTCAAATTTGTATCGTTTTCTTAATAAGTATTGTTTTCTATTTTCAACACAAACTTTTCAGGTTTATCTTTTTTCATTTACTCATTAGTTAATGAAATTATGTGGTGTATTAATTACGGATAAAACAAACAAAATTTATTGTGATACAAGAAATATACTAACGGTATTAATTAAAGCTCAATTTCTAGATTTCTAAACAAGTTTTTTCGGTTTAATCTTAGTTCATCAATTTATTAAATAGAAGCTGAATAATAATATTTATATTGTAGAGACTTTTACCTCAACCGTGTGCCGGAGAGACACATAAACACACTGAAAGTAAGAAGGTCCGGCGGAAACTTGGTCAACGGTGGCCGGATACGCCTTAAAACCTTCACAAGCCGCCTTGAACATTTGTTTAGCCTCAATGGCCGTAATTTTTTGCGGTCCAACGAGGATTAAATGAGGATCAAACGGTGGACCACCAAACTCCAACCTTAAACCTTCCATTAACCTCACAAGCCGATCTTTCACGTCATCTTCCGGTACCGCCCAAACCGCATACATGTCCTTCTTCTCATCATCCGCATCATCTTGCGTTTGCGGCGGTTGCAGTGGCGTTGCATTTTCTTCCGTCATTGTCTTCTCTTTTCACAACTCGGCTCAATGATGATGTGACTATTAACTATATATCATATTTGCAACGATTAGAACAATTGTAGCCGAAAAAAACAAACCAATCGAAATTGAACCGATTTTTTTTATTTCAATAAACCGAATAGAGATATATATTCAAATATGTGAAACCGAAACCGTTTTTAATTAATGTAATCGAACCAACCCGACTTGAAATAAAAAAACGGAGATCTAATTAAGCTTTTATATTTTTCACTACATGTATGTATTATTAAAAACAAATACAAGCTCAATTATTATTTATTTATATGTTCAATTAATTTTTTTTTTTAACCAAAAGCAAATCAAGTGCGAAATGAAACTAAACCGTGCCAAAGTGAAATCACATCAAAATTCTATAAAACCGAACCGAGTCTAAATGGTAGATCGGTTTGTCCATTCCTAACCACGATCGGATGTAATGATGTATTGTGCGTTTAAAACCATTTTACAAAATCGTGGCCTTGTTGAACAAAAGAAAATTATATAATTATTGCCTTATCAACTCCATTTAAATGCCTTTTGGACTAATCGAACGAAGCTTTGGCCTTTTGTATTGACACAAATGTTATAGAATTATTATGAAACACTAAAAAAAGACTTTTGTTTTCACAAAAGCTTGCGAGTCATTTCTTTTCTCTAAATAATACAATCATAATGTGAAATGTTCGAAAGTAGTTTTGTAAGATCATTCTATCATAGAGACGATACATTGTGGTCTTAAGTAAATTTTGTCTTGAGACCTTTTATTACAAACTCAGAAACTAAACTTGTTTTGTGTTTCTTTAAGGACTGAGATTGCACTCGGCAACTTTCTCCCATGACTCAAGCGTCTTGTCTTCCGTATCAGTTTTGTAGAGAACGAGTTGGGTCAACCGGAAACTTAGGCCATCGAGGCTGTTATCGAGTGCGTAAGCTTTCTCCTGAGCTTGCTTCTTCTCTTCTTCTGTTAACTCGGCGTAAAGCAAGCTCAAATGTGGCATGTAAGCTGCGATAATTCATCCACATTGAGACATAAAAAAACAATAAGCATACGGAAAAATATATTTAAGCAAACATATACTATATTTCACAGGCTAATGTACAACACTTAACCCAATAGTTCAAATGCAAAGAAGCCTTATTAAGTGACTTAACCTTAGAGCTCAAAGTTCTCAAGCTTAAGACTTTAACTAATTACTCAAGTCTAACCGTAAAGCAGTATATACCGAATCAAGTTCGATATGGCTCAAGGTTAACATGATCTAAAGCTTTGATTCACAGAAAGAAACCAGTATAAGCTTACGTGTGGTAGTGGAGCAATTGAAATGTTTCTTAAAATGTTCACCAGCTTTCATTACCTGTAAAATAAAACAGAACAAACATTAGATTCCCAAAAAGCTTTGACCAAAAAACATCTCTTTATCCATAACCAAACCCCAAAATGAGAATATTCTAAGTCAAGACCAATTATCCTCACGAAATGGCCCTTCTTGATTCTCTCAATCATTCAAAGAAAAATCGAATCTTGAAACTTATTAGAATGTCCTACATCGGAAATGGACATAATTCATACCTAATCTATATAACATACGAGCTTCTCCACTCAGTCACAGTTGGTTTTAAGTTGGAAGCCCATAATCAAACAAAACTAAATTCGAGGTTTTACCTCAGGGGTCGTTTGGAGAAGCAAGAAAACGCATTGATAGAAGAAAGTTCCGGTGGAAACACGATCTACCGTAGCGGTATAAGCCTTGAAAACGTCGCAAGCTTCTTCGAACATCTTCTTAGCTTCTTCTTCCGTCAGATTTGATGCTACGGCGACGGTAACGTGAGGATCGAATCTTGGACCAGAGAATTCAGATCTTAAAGCTTCCATCAGCTCTCTGAATCTTGGCTCTGTTTCTTCATCTGGTAATGCCCACACTGAATACTCCTGCCTCTTCTCCTCTTCCATGAATCAGAGTGATTAGAGAATCAAGACGCAAAACGCTATTTTGATAATGTGTTTTGCGTTAAATACACACATTTTATAAACAAATTATGGCCTTGTTGACCAAAAGAAAATTATATAATCATAGCCTAATAAAAACTCCAACTTGATGCCTTTTGGATTAATCAAACGAAGCTTTGGCATTTTCACGTAAATGTTGTATATGAAACACTAAAAAAATTCTTTTGCGAGTCATTTCTTTTAGCTAAATAATGGAGTCGCCATGTGAAATTGTTACAAAGTTTGGTGTAATCTGTATCGAAATAGTTTTGTAAGATTATTCGGTCTCTTAGAGATGATACATTGATCTAAAGCAATTTTTATTTTGAGACCTTTTATTACAAACTCAGAAACTAAATTTCTTTTGTGTTTCTTTAAGGGTTGAGATTACATACAACCACTTTCTCCCATGACTCTAGCGTCTTGTCTTCGGTATCGGTTTTGCAGAGAGCAAGTCGGTTTAACCGGAAGCTTAGGCCATCGAGAGTGCTATCGAGTGCGTAAGCTTTCTCCTGCGCTTTATTCTTTTCTTCTTCTGTTAACTCGGCGTAAAGCAAGCTCAAATGCGGCATGTAAGCTGCGATAATTCATACACAAGAAAACGTTTTCTGACTCTGAGACATAAAAATCAACAAGTACACGGAAAACCTCGAATATAAAGAGAGATTATCCTTAAGATAACCACCACATCCAAAGCCTTCCAAAAAGCAGGAAGCTTCAAACTCTGTATCAGTGTAAATGCATATATAGATAGTATATTCGATTGCGATTTTGCACCTAACCAATCGCGGTATCGTTTCTAAATGTTGATTTACGCAAAAATATATACTTCACGGGCTAATGTATTTAACCTTATTCAAGGTTTTAACCTTTGAGGTCAGAGTTTTCAAGTACCCCAGAAATGTAAGATTAACTCTTAAGACAACGATTAATACCTCGAAGTTACATGATCTAAAAGCTTTGATTTTACAAAAGACCAGACTTGAAGTTAAAAGAGCTTACGTGTGGTAGTGGAGCAACGGAAATGGTTCTTACAGTGTTCACCAGCTCTCATTACCTGTAAAATAAAAACAGAACAAACATCAGATTTCAAAACCATTTACTAAAGCTTGATCCAAAAACACATATCTTTATCCAGAACCAAAATCCAAGTGTTCATTTTTGTTGTTGTCTTGATTCTCACAATCATGCATAGAAAGATCGAATCTTGAAATTAAAGTCGAAGTTTTTACCTCATGGGTCGATTGGAGAAGCAAGAAAACGCATTGATAGAAGAAAGTTCCGGTGGAAACGCTATCTACAGTGGCGGTGTAAGCCTTGAAACCGTCGCAAGCAGCTTCGAACATCTTCTTCGCTTCCTCCGCCGTCAGAGTTGTTGCTCCGACGACGGTGACGTGAGGATCGAATCTTGGACCAGAGAATTCGGATCTTAGAGATTCCATTAGCTTTATGAATCTTAGCTCTGTTTCTTCATCGGGCAATGCCCACACTGAATACACTTCCTTCTTCTCTTCTTCCATGAATCGGTTGATTAGAGAGAATCTAGAGGCAGATAGATCCTTAAAATATTTGCAGAAAGAGAAACATAATACGACAACGTATTGTTGAAGGTCCATCTTCTTACAGAAAAACCAGACTAAACTAATGCCCAATGGGCCTATATAGAGACTTAAAGGCCTTTTATAAAGACTTTTTACGACTGTATACTTTTTTTTTTTTTTTTAACAGCAATTACTTTCATATCATTGTGTGTTTTAGTAGATCGGATCAACTTAATTTTATGCATACGAATGATAGAGATTATCTATAATTTACGCTGTTGTACGAGTCGAATAGATATCTGAATTAATTATTTCATTTTTAGAATTTGTTCATTCTTTTTCGACCAAAACATTTTTGACGATTTTTTTCCATCACAAATTTGTACGAAAAAAAACAAATTCCAACAGATTTGACCATAAAAAATCAACATGTATTGTGCAGTATCATCTTGTTCTACTTTGAAGTATTCGTAAAAAAAAACGTGTATCATTAGTGAGTTTTATCCATATTGTCTTACAGTACTATGAAAAACCAAAATAAAAATCCTAAACACTTGCATATTAGACATAGATATGTTTTTTTATGACATTATCATATTAAACCCATACTAAAACTTACGATCTTATTTATAATGTCTCAAGACTCATTTATATAATAAGAAAGCAAAAAGGAGAGATTCGAGCAAAAGTGTAAGTCAAGGGAAGGGAGCAGTTCTCTTCATTTCTGTCTCAACGACATCAAGTGCAAATCCTTTCCTAAACCGAACCCAATTATCAGCAATCAGATTCTTCTTCTCCGGTCCACAAATTCCTTCTCTCGATTGCTTCAAGGAAGGAGTCGAGATTCCAAGTTCTCCATCTCTCTTCATCACCATCTCAGGGTTGATCCTTCCCATATTCACATCTTGTGGCGACATCATTAACGACGGTACACCTAGTGGTAATCTATCCCCTGAAACAAAACAAAAACCCTAATTAATTAAAACTCATAGTTTTACAACAAAAGATTGGCTTCTAACGAAAAAACAATTGATAATGAGTGATGCGAACTTATTTCGTTTATATACTAATTTTAAATCTCCACTTTTATAAGTGTGAAATATTTTCACAGATTTTACTAATTAATTACCGCGATCGAGCTGCCATGTACACCAAAATTTTCCATAAGATTTGGCAAGATTCTTAAGTTCCGGCTTTGCAACGAGCTCAGGGACCCTTGGAGTTACTAGAAGAGCCGTTTGGATCTACAAACATCAAAAAAATTATCAATAGAAGATCAAAAATTTTATTGTATCATTTTCAATATATACATAATCAAAAAAATTGAAAATGTATAGAAATCATGAAACCTCATAGTCATGTGAGTGCCAAAGTTTTTGTTCCTCCTCTGAGAGACTTTCAAATAACTTCTCCGACACTATATATTCGATCCCTAAGATTTAATACAATAAATAAACACATTCATAAGTCATAATTTCTTCTAACAGAAAGCCTAGATACTCAACGTTAACACGTATTTGAAATGTTTGCATATGTCTATGTACCAATGAGATGAGCCTTAGAGGAGTTGGAATCGTAAACGGCGCATTGGAGAAAGTCTTGGTTTACACGGTGGCCATACATATGAACTTCGATTTGACGTTCAGGATCATGGCTATAGCAAGCGAATGAACACATATTGAGAGTCATTTGCTTGATAGGTTTCCAAGATTGCATCATAGCCGATCCTTTCTCTAGCACTGCCGTGGTTGTCCTTGTCGGATCTCCCATTGGCTCCTTACCTTCTCTGTTGCTTGCCGGACACGCCGCCGGAACTTTATCACTGGACGCCATCGCTAAAAACGATACCGTTTTTCTTTCAAATGTCTTTTTCTTATTCTTTAGTTTGGCTTGTGTGATTTGGTCTTATAAGGAGGAGTGATGTTGCAATGACGAAATTATGACGTGGATTATAGAATGGTGACGTGGCGGATAATTGCGATGTTGCGTTTGGCGGTTTCCGGACAAGGTGACACGTGTCCGGTTTTCAAGCTCTGGACAAAGTGTTGTACACTTGGCAATGTTGCGACTCCGGATTTTGAGTTTCGTTTTGACGAATTCAATTTTATCTAAACTTAGTGTTGTTCCACCCAAAAGATGACGATAATTTTTGCATTAAATAGAGAAAAGAGATAACCATACCAATTAATGCAACCATATACGTAAGGCTAGTCAAATTTGTAACCATAATAACGTTACATACCATAAATGTTTACCTTTTTTTGCGCTAATACGAAATTTGAAAACACTTAATACCAGAATAGTCCCATTACGTCTAGATTGATACAACCTTAACCTCCGATGACTAATTTAACACAGCCATGTTTTTCTTTTTCTTCTCTTAACGAGAGCTACCGTTTCGCACGCTCTTTAAAAACGAACCGCTTTTGGTTATTTCTCGTAACGGTTTATCGGTATATCTTACCATGTTATAAACCCATGCACCTGAAACCGCACCAAGAATTGGAGAAACTATGTAGATCCAAAGTCCTCTATAGCAACTAAATACCATCGCGGGTCCTAAACTTCTTCCCGGGTTCATCGACGCTCCTGATACCGGTCTAAATAAGAAAAATGAACATAATCATTTTCAAAGTTTTCCGTTGAGAAAAATATGTTTGTAGTATTGAATATAGACGTATAAATTACCCGGCAATTATCACGTTAAGTAGCACCGTTGACCCTACTGCTAGTCCGGCAAGTTCTCCGATCTGTTTATTGCAACATTTGGTCCTAATGTTAAGTTTCTCATATATTGGTTACAACACTAGTAAACAGAAACTTAGAAAAAGACTTGGGTCTTAACAAATACTATATTTTAATAAGAATAATTATTTCCTTTGTAGTCAAAATTAAAATCAAAGAGGAATCTATAAACTAGCGTATACATGTAGTCCATTTTCCACACAAAAAAAAACCCTTTAAAAGTACATTATTTCCGTGACTAAGATTGTTCAAAACTAAAAGTATATGAAAAGGAGTATAAATATTAGCTAAAACTAAAACGAACATGCTTAAAATAGTTAAAAACCCCAACATGTAGCCATCAAAATTGACTATATAATTTCATTGAAATATAATAAGATTATGAAATACTAACCGCTCTATTATCGGTTGCAACGCCGGAGATGATAAACATTAGGTAGAAAGTGATGATAAACTCGATCACAAACGACTGTAAGTTTGATCCCGAAGGTAATGTTCCCACGAACACGTCATGTTTTCCGCTGCAAACGTCGTGATCGAGTCCGAATAACAGCCGTAAAGTGGCCGCCGCGAGTGTAGATCCGATCACTTGTGATATGACATAAGCCGGAACCTAAAAAATTGAAGCATAAATTTAATAACCAATTAATTAGAATGTGATATCACGTTTAATAGGGACCCAATTTTGGAAGATTCGCTTAAGATTTTGACGTTTAAATAACAAATTTGGATTGACTAAAATGATTGAGTTGAGTTTATATTATTTAAAAAAGAAATAATTTGACAAACTAACACTTTTAATTTGGACACTATATTTTGTTTTTAACTCTTAGACCTATATACAAAAGCTTATAATGTACTAGTATGTATATAACTTTAATCCGTGAACGTATATTTTAAAATAACTTGCACTCATCTGTACTAATATACGTTTACTACTCCTCTTTTGCAATCATCTCACCAATAAAAGTACACGGATATAAAGATAAGGATAGTTCATGCAAAATAAAAATAACTTCAAAAAATGTTTATTGGTGTAAAAACGTTTAAAAAAGAAGATACTACACCTTACCGAAAAAAAAACAAAAAAAATGAAAATCTTTTAATAACCTAAAGTTTCGTGCAATACAATTAAGAAGACAGCTAAGGTAGACCTATCAAACATACCAAAAAAAAAACACTAAATGTTCTTTAGTTTGTTCATCAAACTCAAAACCACACAAAAGAAAAAAAACAAAAGTTGATATATCCATTATTATGTATAAACCTGTTTGATCGGAAATCGGCCGCAAGAGGCGAAGGCGATTGTAACGGCCGGATTGAAATGAGCACCAGAGATATGACCAAGAGAGTAAACAAGAACCATGACGGTGAGTCCCCAAACGGCGGCGATACCAGGAAGAGTCACGACTTTGTCGTGTTGGGTGTTTACTGCCACCGCTGCACAACCGGCGAATATCAAAAAGTACGTTCCTAGAATCTCCGCCATTAACTGCAAAAAATAACAGAGTATTCTCATTGAATTTAGCGTAAACAACAGAGAGATCTATGGACCGTGATTTATGTTTGAATTAGCAGATTAATCAGAGAAATTTGAGTGACAAATCTAAATTTTAGTCATTGACTTGAAACAGAGCAACTACAAAAACAGAGAGTTTTTGGATAATTGAGAGTTATAAAGTGAAAACCTTTTGTAAGAAAGGGACAGAGAATGAGAGGAGAGAGTCTTGTTTCTTGATGGGTTTAGGGTTATGAATAGCTTCTTGTTGTTGTTGATGTTCATCTTCTTCCTTGAGATTCACCACTACTGCTCCTTCTCTTGCTTCGCCATGGCCGTTTCCCAAGATCTCCGCCATAACTGTTTTCTCTCTTTACAGAAACAAAGAAGAAGAAGAAGAAGAAGAAAGAAAAAAATATCAAACTTTGAATGACTGTTTTGACCTGTGAATGAGTTTGGTGACGATTATCCCTAATTTATTGGCAAATCCAAAGAGAAGAAAGAGAGAGAGGACTTATTTGACGATTTTAATTTTGACTATTTTGATAATTTTAAAATGTTATTAGGAAATTAGTTCACACATGATATATTTGACCAGTATCTCTCTGTTTTTCATTTTAGGCACTTATATGCAGCATATAATGTCTAATAAATAGATAGTGTCTGGGTCTTATATTTATTACAGTATTGTCCATTGTCTCTTTTTTTTTTATTGGATATTCTGAAACTTTAATAAATGGATGAATTCATGAATCTTATCTGTTAATTACGTGTAACTGTGTAAGTAGTAATTGTGATAAATATACCATTTAAAGTAATTGCAATTTCTTTCTTAAAGTATTTTTTGTAATATTTCCTTAATTCTTGATATTTATTTCTTATATTGTAATCTGGATAAATATGATCTTATCCGTAAAAGTATATTTCCTTAAGTTGAAAAGGAGAAATCATTTAATTTTTTCACGTCATACAGTTAATGTGATCGTCATATTATTAATGTGACATTTTTTCCATGTAGTTATCGAGTGATATAACGTTATAAACGTATGCGTTCCCACTAAATCGAGTTTCGAATTATTGGCTATAAACTAATATAAGTGTGTTTCCATAAATTATACTATATTATAAAAAAATAGAATGTTCTTGCATTACCAATCCGATCCATAATATCAAATTATCAATATTACAAAGACTTTAAAATAACATATTGTATCAATTTTTAGAAATTGAAAAATGTCACTTGATGGAATTGATGAAGGCATGAAGCCATGAAGGCCTCTTCAAGTCTTCAACCACCAACCGGAAATATGGACGCACTTTATGTACTTTATATCTGTATGTATCTGTATAGAAATTTCAAAAAAGTTCCATTTTAGTCAAAACTTTTTGCTAAAGTGATATTTTTTTTTAAATTTCATTATATCATTTATGTTTGGATTAACTATGTTATATTAAGATTTAGTTTTAAGAGTTTAAGAGTTTTTTGGGATCAAAACATTTTTTAGTGTTTATAATTTTAAGATTTAATCTTTAAAAAACTATAATTAATAGCATTTTTGCAAATGAACATTTCTAATTAACATTTTTGCAAATATACACACAAAAATGATATTTTTGCAATTATCCCGTGTATAGAAATTTCAAAAAATGCTAATTTTAAACAATTATTCTAAACAAAAAGTCAAATATTATAACATTTCAAGATTTTTGGATCCATAGTATCATATTAATTTTATCTTTTCAAATATTTAGCTAATTTTTCTTATGTTTTTTTATTCATCACAAGATTCACAACATGCAACCAGTTAGGGAAATAAAATATTACTATATGACAAAAGAAGCTTCTACTAGTAAGCTTTTTTTTTAAAAAAATATTTATGATTAATTTAATATTAAAGATGATTTTATATTTTTATTTGATATTTTGTTCATAAATATTGTTATGTTGTATATTTATTTAGTTACATATATTCTTTTAGAGCATAGAACTTATAATCATGTTTTTATTTTTTTAAAATCACAGTCAAAATTCTACAGTTAAAATTTTAAAACTATAACTATAGCAAAAAAACTACGGTTAATAGTCTACAGCAAAAAATTAAAGCTACAGCCCTTTCCAATCATCCCTTTACCTTTCAGTTTTCGGAATACTATCATCTGCACCACCAATTCACTAGAATACACACTTTTTTTCTTTAATTCGTGCATCCATATCTTCGTCTATATGATGGTATATTTGGTTTACATTTTCACATATGCATCAATAACTCTTAGTGTTAATTCCACACGTGACAAAAGGTTGAACACGTATGCTCGTGACGACAAGAGAAGTCGAACATACATACGATACGATCGAGAAAGAAACAAATATTTTTATCAAAATAAAATAAACAAAAAGAGACAATATGTATTTTATTGGTGTTACACTGTTACTTAATACTTATTTCCAGAATAATTATTAGTGTTATTGTGTGTGATTGTGAATGATTGACTGCCAAAATACTGTCATGTATAAATATTGACTATGAAGTCGATTTCGTCATGTATAAATTTGTAGATAACTTTTCGTGTTATACGCGATTAAATATCTTTTAGAAATCATATAAATTAAAAATGTATTATATCATAGTTAAAAATAGTTAATAATGTTTAATTTGAATTTAAGTTCAATTTTTTTTTATATAAAATAATATTTTTTTTTTGTTTTGTTTGTTCGCACTAATTCTAATTTTATTAATAGTATTGATAATAAATTCATTTTTTTTTTACAATATTTTTTCATTTCTATTCTTCCACAATACAACAAGAAGAAATTATCCATCCTCTTAAATTTCGATAATACAATTTAAAAACAATAGAGATTAAAGCAGATAGAGATTGATCAATTGACAGCGAACTCGGAGCTAGATCCGAATGCGTCGAAGAGATCTTACCGGCAAAGCCGCAACGACCGCCAAGGTTGGAAATAGTCACTTGTAGTGGTTGGAAACCTTTCTTATCCCAACCTTTCTAAACTCATAAGTTATGCCACAACTTAGTATCTCTTTATATAGAGAGAAGTCTAGGTTAATTTCTAATCCTAAAAGAAAAACTTACATATTTAGATAACTCCTAAATATAACTCTTTTCCTAATCTTTTTAATAACCATAACTCGGTTTATGATGACTTATGATTCAAGCTAACTTCAAGCTTAAGTCAACAGAAGCAACGGAGCAGGCAACTCTAGCTCAATCTGGGAGATAAGAACACGAGATATTTCCATGCAAGTATTCGCTCCAGGAGAATCATAATATATACACAAATACTAGGAAGATTTTTTCTTACTCCAGATCATATCAATTTTAAATCGTACTTCATCTTTTATGTTTTCAAATATTTAGGTCGTTTTATTGCATTTTTATCCATCATAACATGCAACCAATTACGAAAGTAAAATACTATACATATGCCAAAAGAATCTGCTCTATAAATTCACCATCTGGATTTCAATAAATTTAGCATTCAGTTTTAGAAAGACTATCATTTGCACCAGTCCATTCGAGTACACATTTTTTTCTCTAGTCCGTGCATCAATATTTTGGCATTAGCCATTGGTGGAGTTACGAGTTGATTTTCTAGGCGCAATGATGTGAATTTTTTTTATTGAAAAAAAGGTAGAAGATTAAAGTAATGCTTTGATACCAAATTACCAATTGCTGGCCCTAGATCTAAAGCTAATTAAACTCAAAAACACAATAACAATTTTGGCAATTAAGATTACACTTATTTTTGGCTTTTCTCATTAATTAATTAAATAGACTCTTACAATAAACAAACCATGGAGTCGTAGCTCCTAAACAAACATGAAATGGGAAATGGAAGAAGTGGTTTTCCTAAACAACAGGAAGACCCTTTCTTCTTATTGACTCAGCAAGAAACTCAAAGACTAAACAACTTAAAAAGAAAAATTGAAAGGAAATCAATTAATTACATATCATAAATGTTTACCTTTTTTGCGCTAATACCAAATTTAAAAACTCTTACTGCCATATGATAGTCCCATTACTTCTAGACTGATACAATTTAACCGCGGATGACTAATTCAGTAGAGCCATATTTTTTCTTTCTCTTAACGAGAGCTTCCGATTCGCACAGTCTTTAAAAACGAACCGCTTTTGGTTATTTCTCGTAATGGTTTATCGGTATATCTAACCGTGTTATATACCCATGCACCCGAAATCGCGCCAAGAATTGGAGAAACTATGTAGATCCACAATCCTTTATAGCAACCAAATACCATTGCAGGTCCTAAACTTCTTGCTGGATTCATCGAGGATCCTGATATCGCTCTGAAAATGAAAAAAATGAAAAAAGAAGATTAAGTATAATCATTTTCAATGTTTTTTGTCAAAAAAATATACGCAATATCAAATGTAGTCATGTAGACGTAATAAATTACCCGTCAAATAGCACGTTAAGTAGTACCGTTGCTCCTATTGCTAGTCCGGCAAGTTCTCCGATCTGTTTATTGTAACATTTATCCCCAATGTTAAGTTTCTCATAAATTGGTAATAACACTAGCAAACCGAAACATAGGAAAAGAATTTGGTCATAACAAATAATATATTTAAAAACAATATTTATTTTCTTTTGTAGTCAAAACTAAAATCATTTGTAGTCAAAATTAAAATCAAAGAGGAAACTATAAATTAACTAGCGTATGCATGTAGTCCATTTTTCACAAAAACAAACCTCTAAAAGTGCATTATTTCAGTGACTAAGATTGTTCAAAACTAAAGTATATAAAAAGGAGTATATATATATTAACTAAAACTAAAACGAACATGCTTAAAATAGTAAAAATCCCCCAACATGTAGCCATTAAATTTGACAATATAATTTCACAGAAATATAAGTAGATTATGAAAATACTAACCGCTCTATTATCAGTTGCAACGCCGGAGGTTACGAACATTAGGAAGAAAGTGACGATAAACTCCATCACAACCGACTGTAAATTTGTTCCCGACGGAGCATTACCGATGAATACGTCATGTTTTCCGCTGCAAACGTCGTGATCGAGTCCGAACACCAACCTTAAAGTTGCCGCAGCGAGCGTCGCTCCGATCACTTGTGATATCACATAAGCCGGAACCTAAAAAAAATAAAAAAAATTTTTTAGGGACTCAATTTTGGAAGATTCGCCGAGGTGAAGATTTTGACGTTTAAATAACAAATTTGGATTGACTATATGATTGAGTTAAGAGTTTGTGTGGATATATTATTTAAAAAGAACTAATTTTACAAAGTAACACTTTTGTAAATTAAATTTAATCCGTGAACGTATATTATAAAATAACTTGCACTGCACTCATCTAAACTAATACTACGTTTACTACTCCTAATTTGCAATCATCTCACCAATCATCTCACCAATCAACGTACACGGATCATGCAAATTAAAATAACTTAAAAAGAGGTGTCGGTGTAAAAACGTTTAGAAAAATACTACTCCTTACACAAAGAAAAAAACAAATTCTGAAAGAAAAAAATGAAATATTTTAATAACCTAAAGTTTCGTGCAATACAATCAAGAAGACAGCTTAACTAGACCTATCAAACACACAAACACAAATTTGTTCCAAAAAAAAAAACACATGGATTTTAAGTTTTAACCTTAATCTTTAGTTTGTTCATCAAACTATAAAAAAAAAAAAAAAAAACTTCGATCACTATAACTTTCGGGGGAATTTGAAAAATGTTCATTTTGGGGTATTCATTTTCAAAGATGTTTTCATGTGTTGTCAATTTTCAAAAATACCGATTATTAAATATAAATTTATTAAATTACCTTTGTTTAATGAAAAACAAGTTTCTATATTTTATTGGGATTAAAATTTAGGGTTTAAATATTTTTTACCTTAAAAAGAGTTTTAACTGCTAACAAACTTTTTTTTTCTTTTGAAAAGAATTCCTAACAAATTTTAAACTCTAAAAGTAAACAATAAACCTAAAGTAGTTAATCTAAACCTAAAGGATATTTTGGGTAAATGATCCTCATAATTTTAGAAATAGTTTTGAAAAAGTTTTAGTAGAGTGACATTTTTGAAAAGAGTTATAAACCTGTTTGATTGGAAATCGGCGGCAAGAAGCAAATGCGATTGTAACGGCCGGATTAAAATGAGCACCGGAGATATGACCGAGAGAGTAAACGAGAACCATGACGGTGAGTCCCCAAACGGCGGCGATACCAGGAAGAGTCACGACTTTGTCGTGTTGGGTGTTTACAGTGATCGCTGCACAACCGGCGAAAATCAAAAAGTACGTTCCAACAGTCTCCGCCATTAACTGAAAAAAACAGAGCATTTCCACTTTCAGAGGAATTTTCATTGAAGATCTATGTCGTTGACTTGAAACAGAGCAACAAAAAAGCAGAGTCTTATCAATTCTCACGAGGAATTTCGTAAGAAACAAACATAGAGATTCATAGATTGGTGAGATCAATTTAATGGTTTTTGGAGATTGATTTGAGAGTTGTAAAGTAAGAACCTTTTGTAAGAAAGGGACAGAGAATGAGAGGAGTGAGTCTTGTTTCTTGATGGGTTTAGGGTTATGAATAGCTTCTTGTTGTTGTTGATGTTCGTCTTCTTCCTTGAGATTCACCACTACTGCTCCTTCTCTTGCTTCGCCATAGCTGTTTCCCAAGATCTCCGCCATAACTGTTTTCTCTCTTTTCAGAAACAAAGAAGAAGAAGAAAGGAAAAAAAATCAAACTTTGAATGACTGTTTTGACTTGTGAATGAGTTTGGTGACGATTATCCCCAATTTATTGGCAATTCGAAAGAGAGAGAAAGAGACGGAAATTTTATTTCTATTAATTTTAAAATGACGATATGTTCCAATGATTAAGAGTTTAAAAGCTTACACACCAGGTTTAGAGTTCGAATCTCAGATAGTGTAGTTTTTACAAATTAATAGATGCAAAGTTTATTAGAAATCCAGAGTATTGCAGTCGTTTGTGATCTCATTTTTTACTAAATAGTTGTCCACCGTAGGTATAATGCAAATAGAATCGTTCATTGTGGATCTGTGTGTTGTTGGGAAAACATTATTGTAGAATCGTTGTCTGTGGGAGTTGTTCATCATAATTGTATTGTATGTGCTGCAAGTAGATCTATTGTTCATCATCATTTGTAATCGGATTATATTAAATACATCCCGATGATGATGTACGTAGACGAACAAAAAAAATGATGATACGTTTTTAGGAAACTAATTCATGATATATTTGAGTATTATCTTTCTTTTATTAAGAACTTAACATGTCTCTCTTATTTTTTGGAAAACATAAACAAAAAAAAAACCTATTTTTTTACTTATATACAACAAAATGTCTACCATATAACTTTTGGGATCAAATATTTAATTAAAGATATATTAGTTATTAATATATAGTTGCTTTATATAGTATTCAAAATATTATTGTCTCCTTTATTTCTTAATTGGTTAATGCTTGGGTTAAAAAATGGATGATTTCATAAATCGTATTAGTTAATTACGTGTAAGTATTAGTTTTGGTGATATACTTTTTAAAGTATGTTTTGAAATATTTTCCAAAGTTCCTTTTTTTTTAATCGAAAAGTTTTAGGTTCATTAAACCGAAATAAAAACGGATTAACCGATACAATGTGTAGAGTTGATTTTGCCAATGTATCAACATCATTGTTTTTAATATGCATTTCCCAAAATTCTTTATATATGCATTTCCTATATTGTAATGTGGATAAATATGATATTATCCCTTAAAATATACTCTCTTTCAGTTGGAAAAGAAATAATCATTGTTTTTTTTCACGTCATGCAGTTATAATGTGATCGTCATAGCTTTAATTAATGTGACATTTTTTCCATGTACAAGTTATCATTGAGATATAACGTTATAACGTATGCATTCCCACTAAATCGTGTTTCGAATTATTGGATATAAACTAATATAAGTGTTTTGATAATACTGTAAGATACTTTTTTTTTTTTTTGCAAGTTATGAAATAATACGTAGCTAGAAATTTACTTATATCCTATATTCCTACTCATCTTTTTCAGATAAAACAAACTCATTAATGTGTTGTAATCTTGAAGTATTGATTTTTTTTGCCGTTAGTTTCAAAATATTCTCAATAAAACTGTATCACATAGCTACATATAGATAGAGATTTGAAACCAAATGGAGTATTATTAAATTTGACTGTCACATTTAATGCCCCTATTGCATGTATATATGTAGTATCGATCAAATATTGAGCACCCAAATTTGATCGTAGTATAGCAGCCCAAAATTATAACTCTCGACTGATGTTGTACCGTTTGTGATACAAGGTATCAACATATACCGTTTGTGGTAAAAAGACAGTATTACGAGAAATACTATTACTATTTTTTTTTTTGTGCTAACTTTGTCTATATCACTTTTACTACTAGCCTACTAACATCTTGAACCGTTATTTGTACTATCAAAAATATTATACGGTCTCGCATTATCAATGGGATCCATAATATATCATGTATGCAAATTTTAGAATAACATAAATAGTAGTATCATTTATAAAATGTCACTTGATGGAATTGATGAAGGCCTCTTCAAGTCTTCAACTACCAACCGGAAATATGGACGCACTTTACGTAGTTCATATTTGTGTGTGTGTGTGTGTATATAATTAACCAATTCTTTATTCAAAAAGTCAAATATTATAACATTTCAAGATTTTTGGATCCATAAACCGGCGCAACTCTCTACATTTCGATCTATAAACTTTTGTCTATAGTTCGGATCAAATCATATAATTTTAAATCGTACCTCAGATTTTATGTTTTCAAATATTTAGCTCGTTTAAATAACGTATTTATCCATCCTAACATGAAACTAATAATGGATATAAAATATTATGTGCTAAAAGAAGGTTCTTTATAAATTCACCATTTGGATTTTCAATAAATTTAGCATTCAGTTTTAGAAAAACTATCATTGCACCAATCCGTTCGAATACACACTTATTTTTCTTTAATCCGTGCTTCAATATCTTCGTGTATATGATTGGTAAATTTGGTGTACATTGTCACATACACTTCAAAAGTGTTAACTCCACATGTGCCAAAAGGTTGAACACGTATGCTCGTGACGACAAGACAAGCCGGATATTTACGATCGAGTAAGAGACTATATGTTCGCATAAAAAAAAAAAGAGACAATATGTACTTCTATAAATAAAAAGACAAATGTAGTTTTTTTGTTTGAAACTTATATATAGTTTATTACTATAGAAGAATGATCAAATATGCAAGAATAGTTCTCAATATGAAAAGATAAATATTTTAAATAATAATTCGATGTGTATTTAAATATATTAAACTAGTAAATTAATTATTGATTGAATTATAATAAGATTTTGTACGATTTTAGAATTAACTAATTCAATAAATCTTCCCTTATAAATTCAGTTTTAGGAATAGAATGAAATAGAAAATTCAAAATTTTTTTAAAAAAATTAATCTTTTTCTTGGATCTTTGATTATAACTTCGGACATACATTGAATTTTGTATCGATAATTCAATTGAGACATTTTTGACTTTTTGTGTTCCAATGAGAAGAGATGGTGTCTTAACTCCAGAAGGGCGAAATCTTTAGTACACCATATATTAATAGTCATGGCCACCATGGATCACGGCAAATTATTAGTTCGATATAAATTCCAATCACATGTTTGGTAATTGAATCATTCAAGATATACTAAATCTCTTTAATTATAAGCTTTTGTAACTATAAAGCTAACCCAATCAAAAATTATATTAATATAGTGATATTATTTATTTGATCCATATTAACCATTTTAAAAGATCAAGTGTGAAACTTAACTTAAAGTCTATAGTTGATTTTAGCAAAAAAGAAAAAAAAGTCTATAGTTGACTAACATTTATGTTTCTACATCAAATTTGTGATTTGATTCCCAAAAAAATACTGTATAAATTATGCAAATGAGTGGGTATTGAAGATATCTGCATGTATAATTGTCCATCGTGTTTTCAGTTGCATTGAGCTATAGTTGTTCGTCGTAAAAAACCAATATTTGTAATAAAATAATGTAGAATATGATAAAGAAAAACATTTAAATGATGGAGTAATTTTTTTTTTGTTTGCAACCTCAAATTCTACTAATTAAGAATTACTTTGTCGCATTACACAATTTACACTACAGTAATTATTACAACTGTAAAAGCTTTTATTTCTTGACTATTTGGAAATTATATTACTATAGCATATACTATGATCTAATTATGATTTATATAAACATAACTAAGTTCTCCATTTAGATAAATAAGATGTAAATTGATTGGAACATGTGTAGAAATAAGTCATAACGTCATAAAGCTGGAATGAGGAAATGTCGTGAGATCAACGGAGAAGAAAGCTAGAATAAAGGAATGGTCTATTGAATTAATGCACAATGTCGTATTAAATTCATAATAATTATGTCACAGAGAGTTCAGTAACATGGCATATCATGATATTCTCATATCGATAATGTTATTGGTCGAATAGATAATTAATACTCCGTCTGTTTCATATTAATTGTTATTTTAGTCTTAATTTTTTGTTTCGTATTATTTGTCATTTTGTATTTTCAATGCGCATTTATAATCAATTTTTCTATTTTTTTTTTTTTTAGCTCATTAATTAGTTTTATCAAACAAAATAATGTATTACTTATGGGTAAAACAAAAATTTAATGGTTTTCTTAATTTGTGTAAAAAATCGTAGAACGGCAAGAAATTTGAAATGGAAAGAGTAACAGTGTTATTGACATATTGCACAAGTTTCCTTTAAATAGAGACTTTTGACTAACGTAACGTCGTCCATCGAATTTGAAAGTTTGTAGTATTAAATAACATACGAAACTTAAAAAGAACTAAAGACTTTTTCTTGTTGTAATTATGAAACTAATGATGCACCATAACTAAAATTTGTACTTTAAAGAAGTGACTTGGGTGGTTAGTAGTTACAATTTTTTTTCCAACGCGCATGATGCAGATTCTCTAACCTCCCACTATTTACATTTACATTCAACAAAGATCCCATTCCCACGTGACTTTACAGAGTGATTTTAGAAAGAAAAAAACATCGAGTCTTTTGTTGAGATTGGTTTTTATTTAACTATTGATTTTAAAATACATTGTCATTTAAACGTAACTCATCAAACGAGATATGAAGAGTTTGATTGATATATACGATGCGGTACCAATCACATTGGTACTAAAAACGTTATCAAAACTATTACACTTAGTTTTGTTGTACCATTTTCTTACGCTACTTTTTAACGCTCTATGCTAAAAACTTCATGGTCACCGATAGAACCTAAAAAAAGACTATCCCAAATATTAATTTTATGAATAAAAACATGTGGAATAAGTTATTTATGTGGATTCCAAAAAACAATTACTAGTTAAATGGAATAAAAATTATTTTTGATTCCACACATATCTGTGGGATAAATGTAAGAAATTATGAATAAAGTTAAAATTTATTTATGATAAAAAAAAGAGGAATGAACGGAATGTGTGGGAAAGAATAATTACTAATCGATTTCTTTTATCTCATTCCTTTTTATTCCACTCATTTTTATTCATTTTATTCCATGTATTTCTAAAAACTATTACCAGTTGCAGCATGAGATATCTCGAATTATAGCATCAAAAACGGAAAATGACTAACTCGCATGTTCTAATCTGAAAAAAATATGGATCTAGTATGAATATGATGGAATTGGTTTACATTGATCAAAATATTTTATACACTACAGATACAGATATTGAGAATCAAGCAAATAATGTACACAATCATAGATTGAGTAATTGGGGAGATGTGATTACATAGTGTTAAGGATACGCATCCCTTGATATCTTGATCCAAAATTTATTGATTAATAAAAACAAAATTCCAACTATACGGACTTAAAAAAAAACTTATCCTTCCCAACCAAACATACAGAATATTTATATGTCTAAAAAAAAAAAACATGAAACATAATTAGATAGATAATAATCTCACAAACAAATATGTATATGTACATTTTGGCATCTTCCTTGAGAGTTTAAAGTATAATTTCATACGATTTGTTTTTGCATTGCTATTTAACTAATTAACAACCAACCAAAAGATGACTTTAAAAAAAGAAGAAGAAGAAGATGACTTACTTTAAATGACACGAATATAACTAAAGATATAAACAATACTAAATCGGGATCTTGTTACGATCTTAGGCTTTTGACTCTTAAGAGTCATAAAGATAAAAGTGTTAGTTAAGATTTCATATGTTTTGTGGCAGACAAAGACTTTATTTACTGGACATTGCTATTCTTGTCTGTGCTGAAACTTGAAATTAATTACCTACTGTCGTAAAAGTCGTTATTTACAACTTATATAATCTAATAACGGTTCCACAAATTTACTATTTGTGCTCTTCAAAAATCAAATTTAAGTACATGGTCTTTAACTTGTATGAATCATTATCCTGCGGCAAATAATACAAACCACTATGCTATAAATTCCGTAATCAAAACTTTTGATGGTATTTCTAAAATATAAAAATTTGATGCTATTTTTAGAAACAATATTTCAAAGTGTGTTATTTTAGAGAATTCCATTTTCACGATAATTCAGTCAAAGATCGCATGAAATCTTGTATTTTATACGAAAACATACAAAAGCCATGTAGCAATATAAGTTTGAATGAAAAGTTTTGATTAAAATCAAAAGTTTAAGCTTGAGTTAATCTTTCATGACACTCTAAACTCGATTACATAATGGAGTATTTTATTTAATAATCTTAAAGCACAACGCATCAAGTCAAATACATAAATGTGAACATGTGACAATATCAACTTAAGAGCTTATTTTATATTGAGCTTATTTTATATTGTAAAAAACATCGAGAAGCAAGAGGAAGAGTTGAAAAAACCAATCTTTAAGTTTAAGCATTCATCAAATCTCACAGGGATTCTCACAAACCACAGGGACATAAGTAAAACACACCTAATGATATAAAGAAACTGCAAAAATTTAACAACCATCACAGTTTCAAAGAAACAAGTGATCCTTGTATGGCTTTTCACGATTGATTGCTTCCGAATCTGCGAGCGACGGTAGCATCCAATAGTGTATCCCAAACCTGCAAACATAAAACAAGATCATGTTAAATTTCCCAAGTAAAATGATTTGTTCCAATTATAAGATTTTCTTGTATCAATCTCCTCTACTCACATGTAGCTCTCCCTTTGAACCACCAATAGCGAGCAAGAACGGGTTGTCTGCTGAGAAAGAAATGGAGAATACAGCTCCCTGTTGTGAAAGAATCAGGAATCGTGTTAGAGACATGAAAGAAGCCGAAAACTAAAGAGAGCCAAAAAGATTTATGTGATGGGTTCTTACAGCTTTTGGTTTGTGTATAGCAATGCACGAAGGTTCATTGTTTGTAAGATCCCAAAGTTTTACCGTTTTATCCATAGATCCAGTAGCCAAAAGCTGTTTACAGCTCGGAAATGGTGAGATGCGTTAAACAAACACATAACAACAGAGTGCGGAGATAGAGAGAGAGACATACATTGGGTGCAGAAATGTTGTATGAGATGGAGGAGACTCCTTTGTTTTGGTCATGCGCTTGGAGAGTGAAACTTGGTTTTAGTTCAGAATCTGAACCCGACTGTGCGGCACGTATATCAAAACCTTTGACGGTTCCATCCTCTAGACTTACCTAAGAGGGAAGAAAACAAAACGATTTATAAGAAAATGTGTAAAAAGACGCTATAATATCAGACTGTCTACCATAAGAGCAACGGAAAGTGTAAATTACCACAAAGGAGTGTTCACTGTGGGGATCCCAGGCTAAGCTTTCGACATCAGACATGACAGACCATTTGAAACCTGAGTGTGTAGGCTGTCTTCCGTCTTTCTGCAACATATTATGCAAACCGATATCAATGATAATTGTTTTAAGTAAGAGACTAGAGAAGAGAAAAACAAAACATGGAACAAAACAGTTACCAATACAACAGTTTGATCAAACGATCCACTGAGAAGAACCTCTGGTGAATAATGGTTCCATGCAACCGCTTGAACCTGTGAACCGTACAAACAATAAAACCATGAGAATGCCAATAGCATTAAGGAATTTACTGATCTACGATTCATGTTTATACCTCTTTTGTGTGATGCTCCATAGTAATCTTACATGTTCCAGTAGCCACATCCCAAACCTTAACTGTTTTGTCGGCACTAGCACTAGCAAGTATATTCCTTTTGTTCCAATAAATTCAAAAGAAAATATGATAAGCCAAGAGAGCAAACCAGAGGAAACTTTGAATCATGGGAACTAGTAAAGCTTAAAACGTACCGAAACTCCTTGTTCCAAGCAAGACCCAGTACTGAATCAGTGTGGCTACCTTCTTTGTATTTCTAAAAGAGAAAAAGACAAAGACGACAAAATTAGTTTAATGGATACATAAGAAGTTGGCATGAAATTTAGAAGAACTAGAAATAGACGAGTTTGATGTTTCACACCTGTTTCTTACTCTTCTCTTTCTTACTCATCTTTTTCTTACTCATCTTAGTCTCCTCTTTTCCTCCTAGTTGTACACAAGGTAGCACCTCATCCCTCTGAAGCATTAAGGTAGCATAATTAACAGCCACATGATTGATAAGAGAATACATAATACAAAGACGGTTACTTTTACGTACAACGTCAAGATCCCAAATCTCTATTGTAGGCGTATCCTTTGAACCAATCGCTACAAAATTCCCTGCGGATACCAAAGCAAAAGAAAAAACAGAGTAAAAATGATGTTTTATACATAGCAAGAATGACGAATCCCGTCTCAGATGAATAACAAAAGTGTACGCTAACCTTTTTCCCCTCCTTTAAGAGGACAATCCATCCATGCAGTACACAATGGGAATTCCGGTATAATGATGTGATGATGAACATACATGTTTGGAGATCCGTTCGCTTCCTCGTATACATAAACCTGGTCATATATACATGATTTATATGAGCCCCAACGTTCGACATTTTACCTATAGAGCGAGAAAAGGATTGCCATACCTCTAGATGGCTGATTTCATCTTCATTCCTAGCGCATATAATCACTGAATCCGTTGGCTTGATTGTCGTGTCATCAATATCCTCTTCTTCATCATCATCATCCTAAGAAGATCAAACATTTATATCGTGTACAAAACAGTTTAACCACGACAAAGCTTCAACATAAACAGAAACAGTGACATGAGCTTACAGCAATATCCTTCAGATATGGATCCATCTCATTACTCGGATAATATAGATCCCCAAGGCCAGAGCTAAATAGTTCAATCCCTGAGTCCAACACAACAAAGAAAGCAACTTTACATACACAACACTGCAAACTTCGGTTCTGTATCAAAATTGTGCAATTACAATACAAACACCAAAAATCGTATAACAAACGAATGAGCTAAACGTACCATCATCCTCTTCATCATAATTATCCATATCGAGTTCTTTCAAGCCATCAGCTACCTCATCGACCTCCATCGACGCCGAAGTCTTGCTTTTCGAAGATTTTCCAAAAGCTTCTGCAACAGCCTTGGCATGATCAACTTCACTAATCTGATTTCCATCTTCCTCTACCTCTTCTTCATCCTCATTACTACCATCCACACTACATACCAATTTTCACATTATCATATTCTCATTTCCTAAAGTTTAACAAAACAGGGAACAATATGAAACATATAAACAACAATTCACCTTCTTGCCAAAGCTCCACTCTCAATAAGCTCTTTGATTTCTTCCTTTGAAGGTAGCTCAGCAACATCAGGAACAGATTTTAGAGCACCTTTTGGTATCCATGACACTGCAGTAATCATTCTGCAACAAAAAAAAGAGGCAAAAGGAACGAAATTTAACATTTGTAAAATGGAATAATCATCAAATCAAATCAAAGGCAGGTTCTTGGGTACTGGGCACTTCGAAATTAGGGTTTTTTTAGTCGGTTGATTAACACGACACAGCGATTTCATAACTGGGTTCGGTGATTTTTCGATTACCTACCTTAAAAACTTTGAAAAGGAATCAGAAGAGAACTTACGTTTTAGAACGAAGAAACAAAGTCAAAAAGGGTTTAAGGAATCGAAGATTTGCTTTTGATGAATTTTTTTTAACGAGAGTGAGAGAGAGAGCGGCGCCGAGCGAAGAAGAAGAAGAAGAAACAAATTAGGGGAAAAATTGCATCAAAAGCCCTGAAACGTTTAAATATTTACATTAAAAAACTTCAACTTGCAAAATTGCATGGATAACCTTAAAACTAATATAAACGTGAGTAACACCTTGAATTTTTCTTTATCAATATACTCCATCCATTTTAAATTTGGCAATCGGAGGCCCATCGTGGCTACAAGATATCCTTGCTCGAGAAGCTACATGATCACATCTTAGAGTATGTTTATTCAAGATACTTATGAGTATCATGTAATTAAACAAATATTATTATCTACGATACTCAGCTGATTTATCTTCAAGCTGAGACTTTTAGAAGAGTATTATAGCCACGTGGCGCGATACAATTGGTCTGAATATTTTTTTTTTACTAAATAGTGAATATTAATGATACCCACATGAGTTTTATGGATAAACATGGTCTTATGCTCTTTAGTGTTAGAATAATGATGTGTTATCCCCTGTTTTGGAATTAATATTCCTGAAACTTTTGTATTGCTTTTTTCTCACTTTATGAAATAAAGCAAACTCAGACGTTAAAACAAAAAAAAAAACTAGGTGATTTCCCACGTTATAAAGCACATACATCAATTTAAAATTTACCTAAGAATATGAAAAGAAAATATATGAAACAAACAAAATTTTTTTTAACACATCTTATATATTAAAACGAAAAAAGTAATAACCAACCGTCGATGGTTCTAACTTCTTTTTTTTTAATCCAAATATATATGTTATACTTATGTTAAACTGATGAGCTTTTGTTATGGGTCTAATTAAAACGTTGAGTCTCAAAGAATAATTACCCATTCCACAAGAAACATAAAAGCAAATCTAATGAAAGAAAGAGTACTACAATATTTGGGTTTAAGTGTCTAACGACCGAATCACAAGCTTCACTGGATTCTCATGGCCGAACTCGGTTGCTTCCGTATCTTTGAGAGACATTGGTGTTCGAAAGTGTATCCCAAAATTTTAACTCTCCCTTTGAGCCACCGATAGCGAGTAAGAAAGGATTATCCGGAGAGAAAGCAATGGCAAATATACCTCCCTGTGCGTGATATCAAAAGTTTCGAGTCATATGAGCAAATCAAGAATCAAGTTAAAATAAGGGAAACAAAACAACTTTTTTTGTTGACTGGTTCTTACCGCATTTGGTGTATGTGAAGCAATGCATGAAGGCTTATTGTTTGAAAGATCCCAAAGCTTGACGGTTTCATCGATAGATCCCGTTGCCAAAAGCTGTTTAATGGTGAGAACCGTTAAAACAAACACAATACATATTTAAAGTATAGTAGTTTATGTATGTTTTCAAATTTTAGTATTGTGATTTGTTTCAGTTTCTTGTTCAATGGAATTATGGTTACCCAGATTTTTGGATCGAATTGCTATAAATCACGTAAATTACGAGTATTTTAACTGATACTACGAGTGAGAGACTTACATTAGGAGCGGAAATGTTGTATGAGATGGAGGTGACTGCTTTGTCATGTGCATGGAGAGTGAAATTTGGTTTTGAATCAGAGTCTGAATTCGAGGCTTGGTGTATATCGAAACCCTTTACAGTTCCATCTTCGAGACTCACCTATACATAAAGAAGGCAACATAAACAAATGTCTTAATTAAAAGCCACATATATTATGAAACAAAGACTTCCACTTCAAAACCAATTGAAAATGAACGGTTGCTAACTACTTCACAAATCTTTCAAATTGTGTGAAAATGACAACATTTCAAATACGTACCACAAAGAAGTGTTCGCTCAACAAAGACTCTTAAGAGACTTGTCGCTCAGTCAATTATTTACAATATCTGGAGAGAGAGAAACAATAGGCTACACAATGCCATCTCGACAACGCCGACAAACATCTTCAAGCAAGTGGATCGAAACGTTCGCGATTCATTACTTGCTAGGATTAACCGGAATTCATTCCGGGACTTGCTTTCCCTTTGGTTCACCTTTCATCCGGGTTCATTTAGGCTTTTTTATTTTTTTTTGGGGCCTTTCGAAATTATTGCTTCGCCGAGCAAATTGTAACAAAACCTTATCCAGCTTTTGGTTAATCAAATTCACACTTTATCAAAAAAAAAAAAAAGTGTTCGCTGTGTGGATCCCAGGCTAAGCTTTCAACATCAGACATGACAGACCATTTGAAACCCGCGTTTGAAGGCTTTCTTACGTCTTTCTGAAACATTATAAATATATACAGACCGGTATTGATCAATGATCATCAATTGTTTATAGGTAATGGTTTGAAAACACTTACCAATACAACAGTTTGATCAAACGACCCACTTAGAAGTACTTCTGGAGCATAATTGTTCCAAGCAACCGCTTGAACCTGTGAACCATACAAACAAATAAACCATGAGAACTTATATTCGTGACACTCTCCTAGCTTTGTCTGATTTAGTCATCGAAGAGATTAAGAAACGTTTTGGTAATATTGACAAAAAGTTAAAGTATATTGATATATGAATGTTTATACCTTATTTGTGTGATGTTCCAAAGTAATCTTGCATGTTCCAGTAGCCATATCCCAAACTTTAACTTGTTTGTTGGCACTTCCACTAGCAAGTATATTCCTATATTTTTTTCCCCAATGCAAGTTATAAAAAAAAAGAACTAATCAAATACGTTTGTAAAGAAGCAAATCGATCTAGAGAAATATATTCGATCATGGACTTACCGAAACTCCTTATTCCAAGCAAGATCAAGAACTGCGTCAATGTGGCTACCTTCTTTGTAATTCTAAGACAAAAAGACGACCAATCAAATCAAAAAGATACATTTTTGCACATTTTGTAGTTGCAACTAAACCAAATAAAAAAATACTACTCACTCCTTCTTCGTTTTCTCCTCCGAGTTGTACATAAGGTAACACCTCTTCCTTCTGAAGTATAACAAAACAACTTAAATTACAATATAATTTCATGATTGATATATAAGAGAAAAAATAATATATATATGCAACAACAAAAAAAAACAGTTTATTTTTACATACAACGTCAAGATCCCATATCTCTATTATGGGACTCTCTGCCGAACCAACAGCTAGAAAATTCCCTACCAATAAAAAACGCAAAATAAAGAATGAGATTAATCCCATTGGGGTGATTCCATAAAAATTTTATTTGTGTCACTAACCTTTTTCTCCTCCTTTAAGTGGACAATCAAGCCAAGCAGTACATAAAGGAAGTTTTGGTAGAATTATCCCATGATGACTATACATGTTTGGAGAACCATTCGATGTTTCCTCGCATAAACAAACCTAGCCATGCATGCATTCATATAAGCTACATATCGGATTTGTGCAAGCAAAATAAATAAACAAAAATGCAAGAAGATTTTAAACGAACGTCAAGAGAGTAGGATTCATCGTCACTCATAGCGCAAACAATCATTGAATCGGTTGGTAAGACAGTGTCATCATCATCGGAGTCGTCGTCATGATCCTAGATAGAAGAATGAATATTTAGATTGTGTGTTACATATATAAAACATGATAAGTTTCCATGAAAATAAGAGAAAGTGATACTGCCTTATACATTATTATTATTATTATTGAGATATTGATCCATGTCATTACTCGTATAGTAAAGATCCCCACGCCCAGAGCTAAAAATTTCAATTTCTGAATCCAAACACAACTATGAAGGCATAAATTTTACACATTTTGAGAGTGTTCGACAAATCTATATGAGAAAAGAGAATAAGCCAAACTTACCATCATCTTCTTCATCGTAATTATCCATGTCGAGTTCTTCCAAACCATCATTTACCTTATCAACCTCCATGGAAGAAGAAGCATTCTTGCTTTTGCAAGATTTTCCTAACTCTTTTGCTACGGATTTTGCATGAGCAACTTCACGATTCTCTTTGAGAATTTCGATTTCCTCCTTAGAAGGAAGCTCAGCACGATCAGGCATGGCCTTTGCAGCCCCTTTGGGTACCCATGACAATGAAGTTATCATTCTGCGAAAATACAAAATATAAAAAACCAAGTTAAACTTACAAAACAAATAAGAAGAGAACGAAATAAACCCTTTTTTCTAGCTTCTAACAAAACCCTAGCTAAGTTTCAAAGAAAAAAAAAAACAAAAAACAAAAAACAAAACAAAACCCTAGAATCCAATCCATTACCAACTACTCAGAATAACACGACAGATATTAGATATTTCAGAGTCACTCAAAAACTAACCTTGCTCTAAGAGATATCTATCGAGAGGGTGAGTGACCTCGAGAGAGATCGTCGGATAGGGTTCGGTTTTGGTCGGAACAAAAAAAAGGGTTTGGATTTGTAACCTTTTTAATAAATTTATATATGTAAATATAATTTTACCTAGATATGGGCCTAATTTTTAGCCCATATAGAACAATTGGGTATTAAACTGGATCCATTAAATAACTCAATCTTATGCATGCTCAAGAGCTTTTGTTATGCTTTTGTTATGGGTCAAAAGAGCATGAAGTCAATATATTAAAGTCGCGTGCGGCTAATATACGTTTGTCCGTTTCAATGTATTTCAAGCAGAAGACCACGTCATGTGTATCCTTGCAAAATGCATACATGTCTTTGATAAGCATCGCATTTGCGTCTGTAAACGCACGAATAATAACGACAAAAGGCATGTTCTGTACTACCAAACATAAGCAAACATAAGCTTGCTGCTCGTATAGTAAAAAGGAAAAGTTGTGTTTGATGAGCATTGTGGCCATGAGAAGTTTTTTTTTTTGAAAAACTTTGATGCATATATTTAAAGGTAACAAGTAACAAGAGTTTTACAATTGTAAGATAAATCCTACAATTGAGAGAATGCATATATTTGGAACAAACATATGAGAAATTGCAAGAAAGAACAAATCTATTTCTAGAATTTGGAAGCTGTGAAAAGGTGTTGAACCAATGTCCATGCCAAGATGATCACGCGTGTAGAAGGAGATCTTTAGATAGCTTTTGAGAGAAATTAAGATGAAGAGTCGTGGTTGTCACGTCCTCTACGTTTCTTTCCTTCCACCTTCGTCCATTCCATCTCTTGGAGTTTTAGCGTAGATTTTATTATCCTACCTCCTCGAGTCTTTTGAGACGCATCACCTCGAGTCTAAAGAAGGAGATCTTTAGATAGCCATATTGAGAAGTTACAAATGTGTTTGGTATTTTCTCTTTCGTATGTTTCAATTATTTTATTTATAATTATATTGAAAGTTATAAACGGTACTTAATAAATTAAGGGAATTTATGGCTTTGAATGGAAGAAATTTTGTTTTCTGATAAAGACTATCAAACTAGTGCTCGTTTTTTTTTTTTTTTACTAAAGACTACAAGCTTCACTGGATGGGTGTGTTCGAACCTAACGACCAAACACAAGCTTCACTGGATTCTCATGATTAAACTCGGTTGCTTCCATATCTACGAGAGACATTTGTGTCCGAAAGTGTATCCCAAAATTTTAACTTTCCCCTTAAGCCACCGATAGCGAGTAAGAAAGGATTATCCGGAGAGAAGGCGATGGAAAATATGAGTCCCTGTGTGATATCAGTTTTTTTTAGTCATATGAGCAAATCAAGAATCAAGTTAAAATAATGGAAACAAAATAACTTTTTTTTTTGTTGATTGATTCTTACAGCATTTGGTGTATGTGAAGCAATGCATGAAGGCTTATTGTTTGAAAGATCCCAAAGCTTTACCGTTCTATCCATAGATCCCGTAGCCAAAAGCTGTCAAATTACATCGCCAAAACGGTGAGTTGGGGATACATATGTTTAGCAGTCGGATATATAGTGTCCGAATATCAGTTAAAACCCTGAGTACACGTATTTGAATATAAAGAACACAATTTAATTGCATATTTTTGATCAATTTTAGTAAAAAACTGATCGAAGGGGATATAACATGTATTTTGTTCTATAATACGAGAGAGATAGAGAGAGACTTGCATTAGGCGCAGAAGTGTTGTATGAGACGGAAGTGACTGCTTTGTCATTTGCATGGAGAGTGAAACTTGGTTCTAAATCAGAGGCTGAATTTGAGGCTTGACGTACATCAAAGCCCTTTACAGTTCCGTCTTTGAGACTAACCTATAAAAAGGGAAACAAAATAAAAATGTTTTAAAACCTGTTAAGAAATCAATCATGAAGCGAGTGATGGTCTAGAGGATCTTGAGAGTATTCTACTTAGGAGAAGTAATTCACGCTTTGAATGCAGTATTATCAATGGTTCGGACCAGGAAAGGTAATGAACTTCACCGTTTAAAAAAAAACTACGGTAAGAAAAAAGATTGTAGATAAAATGGTAGCACATACCACAAAGGAGTGTTCACTATGAGGATCCCATGCTAAGCTTTCGACAATGGACATGACTGACCATTTGAAACCCGAGTGTGAAGGGTTTCTTCCATCTTTCTACAACATTTATAAATATACAAAACCGATATTAATAATCATCAATTGTTATATAAGAAATGGTTATAAAGTTACACTTACCAGTACAACAGTTTGATCAAACGATCCACTGAGAAGTACTTCTGGAGAATGATGGTTCCAAGCAACCGCTTGAACCTACAAATCATACGAATAAACCATGAGAACTTATATTTGTGACACTCTCCTAGCTTTGTCTGATTTGGTCATCGACCCTAAGAAATTAAGAAAAGTTTTGGTAATATGAATGTTTATACCTTCTTTGTGTGATGTTCCATAGTAATCTTGCATATTTGAGTAGCCACATCCCAAACTTTAACTTTTTTGTCGCGACTAGCACTAGCAAGTATATTGCTTTTTCCAACAAATTTTTGGAATAATAAATAATCAAAGACGTTTTTTAAAGAAGCAAATATGAAGAAATAGATTCAATCATGGACATACCGAAACTCCTTGTTCCAAGAAAGACCAAGAACTGATCTAGTGTGGCTACCTTCTTTGTAAATCTAAAGACAAAGGTCGAGAAATCAAATTTAACAAATGCATTGTGAAATTTAAATTAGAAAATAGTTTTGTTGTTGAAAATTAAATCAAATTAGATATTTACTCACCCCTTCCTCGTTTTTTCCTCCTAGTTGTACACAAGGCAACACATCGTCCAGCTACAAGCATTACAAACAACTTAAGTTATTAAGTTACAATATAGTTTCATGATGGATAAAGAGAAAAGACAGTGTACATACAACGTCAAGATCCCATATCTCTATTATAGGCGTTTTATATGAACCAACAGCTACAAAATTCCCTACCAATACGGAAAAAAAATAGAGAGATTATAATGATATAATTCAACTGTAGTAAGAATGAAGAATCCAATTGTGATGATTGATAAAACTTTTATTTATAGGTATCACTGACCTTTTTCCCCTCCTTTAAGTGGACAATCAAGCCAAGCAGTACACAAGGGGATTTTTGGTATGATTATGTGATGATGAACATACGTATTTGGAGAGCCATTCAATGTTTCCTCACATACATTAACCTGGATCATACGTTCATATGTTGGATTTGGATAGCGAAAACAAAATAAAATAGATGCGAGAGGGATTAATGACGAACGTCAAGATAGTTGGCTTTATTGTCATATTTAGATGCATTGTCGCTCTTCGCGCAAACAATCATTGAATCGGTTGGTAAGATTGTTTGATCATCATCTGAGTCATCATCATCATCCTAGAAAGACAAATATTTTTATTGTCTATACAAAAAGTAATATTTGCATGAAAATATTTATAAAAATAAGTGATATAGGGGCTTACACCATTAGTATTGAGATATGGATCCATCTCATTACTCGCATAATAAAGATCCCCACATCCAGAGCTAAAAATTTCAATTTCTGAATCCAAACACAAAATGAAGGTATAAAGATATGGCCGATATATAAATCTAAACGGTTAAAAATCATATATCTGAAATTAGATGAGACCTTCATATGTAAACATATTGTGACATGGATCACAATATGTTTTTTATATATCGCAAAATAATATCCTAAAATAATTAATATATATATATATATAAATGAAATTATATATATATAGATTTTTGAAGTAGAAATTTATATAACCTATCATAAGTTGATTTACCATCATCCTCATTATCGTAATTATCCATGTCGAGTTCTTCCAAACCATCAGCTACGTCATCAACCTCCATTGAAGAAGAAGAAGCATTCTTATTTTTAGAAGATTTTCCAAACTCTTCTGCGACGGCTTTCGCATGAGCAACTTCACCATGTTTTACTTCACCTTCGGTCTCTTCTTCTTCATCATCTTCACTATAAAATTCATAACTCTTGTTGAGCTTTTCGATTTCATCCTTCGAAGGAAGTTGAGCACGGACGGGCATGGCCTTTGCAGCCCCTTTTGGTACCCATGACAGTGCACATATCATCCTGCAAAAAATAAAATAACAATAGGGAACAAAATAAACATAAACCCTTTTTTTAGCCTCCACGAAAACCCTAACAGAAATAACCTATTACATAATAAGCCATCAAATGATTCAAATCTAATCTCAAAATACTTCAAAATAAAGATGATAGATCTTCCATAAGCCAATGTAAACTAGAATTTCGAAAGATCACAGTAACCGAAAAAAAAAAACAAATCATGGCAAAAAAACGTCAAGTAAAAGTTACACCAATTCTCAAAATCCAATATACGACCAATTTTATTATCAATCTCTTTATTTGAAGCTACAATTTGAGATTGAAAACGAATAAAAGAAAACTTACGTTAATACGTGAATTCGTTCGAGAGAGAAAACGGCGGAGACCTTGGTCTGTTTTTGTAACCTTTTTAATAAATTCGTATATATGTGTGATATTATGTAGATATGGGCCTAATTTAAAGACAATTTGAGAACAATTAGGCAATTAAATTGGATCCAATCCAATAAGCAATTCACTGACCCAGTTAGTACATTATTCTCTCAATTCATATGATTCGTGCAATTACGTTGAAGTCAAATGTCCTTGCGGTCCTAAATCATATTGTCACGTTAATTAAAAAGTATAAAGCAAGTGTGGTTCGTCATTATTCGTTGACTTTTCTATACGACTTTTTGGACATATTATCTTTGGTCTTATCAACGTAATCCATTTTCTGTACGTACAAAAATACAACATTTTCAACAATAGATTCTTATATTTTTCTCACGTTCAAACATGGTTATAACTATAAAACTCCAACTTGGCTTCAATATATTATACGATATGAATTCCACTATAATAATAACATTACTACTAATCTCAAATCAAATTACCACAAATATAAAAGAAAAATAAAAACTTGGAAAGATAAAATAGATTCTCTAAGTACAACTTTAGTCAAAAGCCAACAACCAAAAAAGAAAACAGAGTTCAAAATGTTCGTTCTTTTTCCCTATTTGTTTTCTCTCAATCACCTTTCATCATCACACTGAAAAAAAAAACAGACAAAAAAAAGAAAGAGATTAATTAATTCTGATAGCAAACGACAATGTGATTTCTTCTCTCATTAATCATCATCTGGTTCTTGAGTTTCCAAGTGTAAGTTCTAAATCATCTGAAACACATTCTCCATGTATCCTTTCTCCTTCCCAAGGCTTAACCATTCCAATCGCAGCGATTGCGTTACAACCAAACGCAAACTCAGCCGCCATTCCATCAGACATTGGAACATCAGAGGTTTGATCAAGACCAGCAGGAATAGCTGGAGAACAGTTTCCACTTTGTCCAGGAGTCCACATTGGTGAATTACAATCTCCCATTTTAAAAGCCTCTTTGTCGAAAAACGGGTTTCTTGAAACTAAACTGAATGTAGGAGAAGACGGTCCGCTCTGTGGTGTTTGCATCCCTGAGAGCCATCCTGAATCAGGGATGGTTACTTGATCACGAGTAGGGCTTCGAGCTAATGGTGGAGTCACGGGAGCGCTTATCGAGTTTCCATGGAAGAATGGAAGCTTTGAAGGTGAGTTTGAAGAGAGGTTCTTGAGCCATGGGATTAGTGAGTTCGCATCACCAAATGGATTTGTTGGACTAGGGAATGATGAAGATGAAGGGCTTGGATTGTAGGAAGCACGAGGGCTCGGTTGGTAAGATGAACATGGACTCGCTGATGTCGAACCATTCATGAATTCCATTCGATCCATTGGCTTGCATCCCTACACAAGAGTTTATAGCCAAATGTATAAGAACCAAAACAGAGTAACAATATTTTGCTAGTGGATTAATAATTACATAAAAGAGAGCTTAAAATGTTATTTTCACGAAATGCAAAAGCTAAAATGCACCAAGAAAGAGAGAAAAACAAAACTAAAAGAAGAATGATTTTGTTTGGTTTATAATGGTCAAAGAACCAATCTTTGATAATGGATTTATTACATCATAAGAGAAGATTATAAAATGTTTTTTTTTTTCACTTTTTACAAAATGTGAAAAAGCTGGTGAGCATGAACAAGATGACACTATGATTGATAATTGAAAATCCAAATGCACCTAAGAAAAAAAGAAGAATGATTTTTTTTGGCATTTAATGGTCAAATAATGAATAATTCAATTTTATTTTTTTCCCCACACAAGCAGAATCCTCCAAACATCATCATTAGATGTTGGTAAAAGAGAAATCATTTCTCAAGTCTCACCATTGACTGGTTAAAAACAAGAATTAAGACAAATTAATACTATAACCACACAACAATAAACACTCATGGAAATTATTGTATCACACGAGTCAAGAAAATCACAAGTCCTTTATTTTAATTTTCTTTAAAAACTTTTCTTAGTAAAATAACTAAATACTAAATCAACAGCTACACATACGTAAAAATTGGGTCTTTTTGCTTAATTTTGATGTCAATGTAACAAAATGTAAGGACTTTAGTGCAAGTGTGAACGTAAGCGAAAAAGAATATTTTTTTTTTTATGATTTCTGAAAAAGAAAAAATTGGAATTTCAGAGAAAGTGTCAGTCTGAAAAGGGTAAAAAAAACATGTGAAAAAAGAAGAAAAAAAAAAGTCTTCCTCGATCGTTGTACTAAGGAATCCAAACCCATTAACAATGGCAGTTTCGTGAAACAGACTTGTCTTAAAAAAAATTAAAGCAAAAGGTAACCAAAGAAAAACACAAAAATAAAATTTTATCAAAGCAAAAAAAGCTACATTCTAAGTGAAAATGACGATACTACCCTGACTTATTCTCATTAAACAGTGTGATTACACAAGGGTAAAACGGTCGTTACGTAAATCCTCATCTGAAATTGAACAGAGAGTTTTTCTTTGTAATCGTCGTAAAAACATCAGCGAATCTTACCGGAGAGATAAAAACGGTTTCGAATCTGACGTTTGCAAAATGACGACTAATAAACCGGTCAAAATCAAATCATAACCGTACGATTTTGCATAAACCAAAAAAAAAAATTACGTTTTCTTCCTTAAAATCGAAAAGCTCAGATCTAAGTTAAACCAAAGAAATTTATCAAATCGGAGAAAAACAAAAGATTAGGATCGGTTTATGTTTCGGTTTACCTTCCGGTAAGTTGTACCGTCGTCTTCTACGGTCCAACCAGCTTCATTACAGAGAGCTTTAAGTACTTCGTTATTGTCGCAGTGTTTAGGGAGCTTGAAGTTTCCATGAATCCTAAGTCCAGCGAAGATCTTAGCCGCAATCGCGCGTCTTCGCCGCTCTCGCCGTTTGTTATTCTCTCTCTCTTTCCATGTCGGCGTTCGCGTTCCCGACGTCATTTTTTTCCCCCGATTAACCGGAAACTGTAGAATTCTTGTCTTCTTCTAACTCGCTGGGGAAAAAATGATTTTTTTGGCGCTTTTTTTCTTTCTTTCTTGTTTCTGCTGAAAGTAATAAATGAAGAAGCACTTAACAGGGGTGAGGTATGATGTTAAAAGACGAAATTACCCTCTAAGTGTATTGTGATTTACGAGCGTGTCCCTTATGTGTTAACACGTGCTCATGGTCAAGGAAGAAAATGAAAATTCTTTGATTCGACAACGACGTCGTTTTCGAATTCGGTTAAGAAATGAAATGTAAAAATTTTAAAAGTCAAGAATGTGAAGCTGCTTTTATGTTCTAAACATAATAATGTCTATTTATGTATGTAATAAATATGACTTCTATAATGTATAGTTTTGTTATTATTGATATAACTTTATTATTTCTTATCAAATGACAGCAATTTTCCAACTATATGGACTATCTACATCTAAAGATGGGACTATGAATAAAAACATGTTATGTTACTAATCTAGAATTAGTTCAACTAATTATGTAATTAATTTGTAGAGTCCAAAATACGTGGCAGAGATTGCGGCATCTTAAGGAATGTGACAGGTCAGCTTTTGGGTTTTCTTGTAGGGACCAGAAATAGTTGTTATATCCAATCATGACCGTTAAATCGGGTGGGTCACGTGATGCTCCCGATCTGCTTCCCATCCACTGGTCATTGCTCGTGACTCGTATTTTCCTCTTTTTTCATTAATTACTTTTCTAGATTGAATAATTAAGCTTAAAAATCCCAAAATTAATAATACTCTTTTTTTCTTTTGATAAAGAGTAATATTCGTGTGCAACTACTACATATACTCCTTCCCAACAATTTCTCATAAATTTAAGTCAATACTTAATAGTAATTCAATAAAATCAATTAATATATCTTGAAGTTTATAATTTATCATTGTTTTTTTTATTAAAAATACATTAGAAAATAAAGAAAATCATTCTTTTAATTTTTTTTCTTTCAAAACATCAATTAAAAAAACAGAGGGAATATGATATAACACATAAGATTTGTGCGTGATATCAGCATCTATGATTCCAAATTTCTTCTAGTGAACACAATTATGACATATATGACACAAATAAGAGAAATATTTTCATCTTAAATGAAATATATATTCATCTTAAATGGTTTAATTCTTTTTGTTAACTATGAAAACTTTAATTTTAAAACGTAATCACATTTGACATATATACGGGCAAAATGAAACACTTAAAAATTGCAATTTCTTAAGTAATGAAGCTTAATATCAATATCATAGGGGTAGGTGCCCCCCTCCTCCACCCTGGATGGGGATAAGCTTTCGTTACACATAATCAAGATTGACCGGAGATGAGAAATCCATTTCAAAGCGTTTGTTTTATTGATGAATATAGAACAATACAATATGACTAAGAAATGAACAAACATGTAAGTAGTTTAAGGGTTTTGGGCCTTTTGGCGGATAAGAAATGACTAGAAATTTTTCATTGATCTTTCACTTCTTATAGTGGCCTCGCTATCATCATTTCAAACGTTAAATTCATGTTAATATCTCAGATTTATGCGTTTTGTCGAACTAATTTCGAAGTTAGTAAAATCTCATGAGATGGTAAAATTATGTTGAGATTTGATTTTTAAGGTGGGTTAAATGCAGGGCCGGCCCTAAACCCAACCAGAGCAAGCTTAGGCTTGCTGTCCAATATTTTGAACTTTCGCTTATGTATTTTACCGGCCCCAAAAATACAAAAACATGTCTCTAGCTCAGAGAGGGTTCAACTCTCCATGCAGTCTTTTTTTTAATCAGTGTTCTAAAATATGTTATACGCTAGTCAGGCGGTGGACCACCGTATAGCGTATAGACATATACGCGGACGTTTATGCAGAATATATACGATGGATATTTTTGCATATTTATTGATGAAAGGTTTTTAGCCACTCCTAAGTTCGAAACTTAGAATTACTAATTCGATGCAGAATAGTTAGGTTCGTTCAAAGAGACCAACAATACACTATAATTTTATGGAATACAAATTCAGCTAAGCAATCAAGGGATTTTAAGTTATCATGATTTATCAAGCAATTAAAGTAAATTCGGTGTAAACAAATGATATTAAAAGCGTTATGTCAAGGGAAAGTATCTCAAGGATTAGATCATCAAGAACCAATCAATTATTCATGATATCAATTAAGAACCAATCTAGAACTCAACCATAAAATTAAGAGGATCCATTGTCGTGGAATCAACTACTTCATCAATCAATCTAACACCCTAAACTGTCGTTTGAGATCACAAAGAATGATGAGCATTAAAGGTATATGATCGATTTGTTCACAATTCGCCTTAACTTCAACTGTCGTTGGCTAAGGACGAATCGTCCATCTATGTTAATTCAAGAAATTCACAACACTTTTGATGAGTAAATTGAACCTAAAAGCAAAGGCTAGGTGATCAAGCTAGTCTAGGCGTTACGATCAACAATAGATGGAGATGTCAAATATATTTCAAAACCTATCTATGCTTAGTTCGCGAATCCCTAATCTCATCGAACCCTTAACCTAACTTGGGAGACTACTCGCTCATGATAGATCGAAACACAACAAGTGAGATAAGAAACTTCATCGATAAATAAATAGAAAAGATAAAGAGTTTAGAAAACTTCAACAAATGGTGGAAGACAATCTTCAATCTTACAAAACTCCAAAAGCAAAGTATCAATCTCTCTCTCTCTCACTCGTGTTCTCTCTCTTTCTGTCGTTCGTGTCTGCCCCCTCTAAAAGTCTCGAAGATATCTCTTTCTAAAGGAGGCTTAGGCGGCTGGGATCGATTAGGGAAACCCTAGGTGGCGAAAATAGGTTTAATGAAAATTTCCAAAAGTGGATCTTCTGCGGAGCAGGTCAGCCGATCGGGAGCGGGTGCTCCTTTTCTTTATAATCTTTAAAAAGATCCAATTTCTCTCTTTTTTTGCCAAGTTCCATTGTGAGTTTCAATCCTCCATTCCAGCCTCTTTTTGATCTAAAATGACTCAAAGTAAAGCAAAAGACTCGATAAAAACCTACAAAACAAATGTTAGGTTTATATCATTTATATTAAAATATAAACCTAACATTTATATCATTTATATCATTTATATCATTTATATTATAATATTCAAATATATTTTGTTTAAATAGGTAATAAAAAAAATATTATCATGAACTCTATAGAAAAGCTTAAATAATTAACATTAACATAGTAATTTTAATTCATATAGTAATATGACATAGTTGAAAAATTGTTTCAAGTAAAAAAAAATATAATTATATCAATGATATTTTTGGAGAAAAGGTCAAAACATAGTTTTATTTAAAAATTTTGGAAAATATACTTGTCATAACTGTATATTTGGTCATTTAGTTATCATATACACAAAAATAATTTATTTTTCATTTAAAAATACGTATAACATAAATACGGTACGACTAACCACTGTATAGCGCCTAGACGCTGTATAAGCGTACGCCTGGACCGTATTTTAGAACACTGCTTTTTATATAAATATATTTTTTCTTTTGGCATTTAAATTCTTAAGATCGCCCTGGTTATATGATAATTAGGCTTAAATATGCTTTTTGACAATCATCCAACTCAAATAGGCTTTACTGGATTTTCATTGGACTTATTATGAGTTAAATCTCTTGTTTAAGATCCAACATCGACACTTTTTTTCTTGTTGTTGAATTACCAGAACCTCTTGGTAATTTAAAAAAAAAAAATTGGAGTATAGCGAAGACCGAACGGTGAACATCAAATGGAAAAACACGTACGTATTCCACTTATTTCATTACAGTTAGTATTAGACTATTAGTTAGAGATATTGAGCAAAAACAAAAAAATCTAGAACTGTAGTCAAAAGTAAAATAAAATAAAATATCTAGAAGCTAAATTAACTTGATTCATCGATTTCTTTTTCCTATGGAGATTCAGTTGAAATAGCAAAGATTTCTTTTTCTTGTTTTTTTTTTGCTAAAATTTGATAAAAAAAAAATTTCTTGTTATGCTTCTTATTTTTCTTATTTCATTATTTGAGGGTTTATGCATCACCAAATTCATTGACAAAAATCTCAAAATACGATCGAGTTTAATTCACTTGGTGGAGATCTCGCATACAATGATGGCATGATTACATGGTTTGCTATGCAAATCCCATAAAAATCTCATCACTTTAGAGCTTCATAAGAAGAGGACAATGATCTAAACTTTGTTTCAGATTTATCTTCAAAACCAAAAACATATGTATCATACAAATTTTTTTTTGATTGAGTAAAAATTTTACATTCATTAAAAATAAAAATGATACAAATATTTGTCAAATTTTCCACAAAATGTACAGTATTTCTAAATTCTAATAAGAGAAATTTTGAAAAATATCATTTTTCAAAAATACCACATTTTCATTGCAAAAATGCCACTTTTCAAAATTATTTATTCATTATCATTTATGTTTGAGTTAACTATATTGTATTAAAATTTAGTTTTGAGGGTTTAAGAGTTTTTAGGGGTTAAAACATTTTTTAGAATTTAGAGCCTTAAGATTTAGACTCTAAAAATTCATAATTAGTGATATTTTTGCAAATAGATAAACGATAGTGGTATTTTTGCAAATGTACACACCAAAAATATAATTTTTGCAATTGTCCCTTCTAATAATGAGATAAAAACATAAATATAAATTTTTGGATATATAAGAGTATCTCCATTAATTAGATACTCAATAAGTATCTTATCAATATATTTTAAATATTTTTTAATTTAAAAATTTTATTTTAAATTTTTATTAATATTTTTAAACATATCATATTAGATTTTAAATATATAATTTTTAGTTTTAAAAATCCCAGTTTCAATTAATTATGATAACATTGTATTAACTAAAACAATATTAATTTTTTCTTAATTTTATGTAAAATCAAATAAAATAATATTAAATATTTTAAAATAGAATTTTTGATTTTAAAATTTTCGTATAAAATAATATATAAAAATATTAATATAATATTTTGTATCAATCTTAAATAATATCAATTAATAATAATGTTAATACATAATTTATATTTATGCATAATAGAGCTTTATATAAAGATAATTTATTTTATGATTTATAAAAAGAAAAAAAACATATAAACTATTTAATTAACATTCTAAACGATAAAAATATGATTTATCAAAAGAAAGAACCAATTATAAAATGACAAGTGTCAATCTTTTAAGTAGAGAATGATTTTTTCATGGATATCTAGACAAATTTTATTAAAATTTATATTTATTTTAATTTTGATTTTTTTTTATTAAGGAAAGACCCCCAATAGATGTTTGTTTAACAGCAACCAAAAAAAAAAAGAGGCATGATAAGCATTTGTTTCAGCACATTTGAATATTCAAACGAGACTACTCGACTTTGTGTGTTGTGCCTCCAAAAATATCAAAAAACTTTCTACACTTAATAATAAAAATCCCAAAAGATAACAACGAATTTTCTACGGTTCATAATTGCTTCTACTGTATTATACAAAACACAAACAATATCTGACTAAACTTAATTAATAAACTATATATTATAAACAGTTCTCTCATAATCTCATGGGGTAAGCTAATATAATAATAAAACTAGATTCTCATCCCACGGCGGAAACATTCATTGTATATGATATAAACTAAATTTGGTTTTCGTATTGTATTAGAATATTAATATCAACTTAACAATTTTGAATTAGAGATTTAACCAAAAAATATCAAAATGGGTAATTCGACCCGATCTCAACCCACATGGGTTTGAGATTTAATGGAGGTTTTGATTCGGATCCATATGTTATATGAATTGAATTTACATATTCAAATCTAAGAATAGGTTATATGAGTTACTCACATATAAATTAAAATATAAGAATAAATTAATAGATAAATCAAAACAATCCATATTATTATAAATCGGACCAACGTTTTGAACTTTTAAACTAACAAATTAAATTAAAATGTATATGTATTTTAAAATAAAATAAAATAAAAATCATAAACCTAATAAAATCAATAAAGCAATAAACCATTGATTAGTTTTAAAAGATACTTCGATCTTAGTAGGATGATGATAAGAAGAAAAAATATATGTTAAGTTTTTTAAAAACACTTGATAATCTTTTAGAGTAATTTACATATATATTATTATTTTATATAAATTTTGTGTTTTAGATAAATTTTGTGATAAATCAATTGGTAATTCATGATCCTAATGAGTTTATCTGCTAAATTCATAAACCTATTAGGGGTAACCCACCGAAGACTCATTTATTTTTTATGGGTAAAAATTATAACTCTAACCCAATTAAATTATAGACGGGTTTGGATAACTCATGAATATTGACCCATTTTGACACACCTACATGTAGGTTCATATGAGTTTTTTTTTGTTTAGACAAAGATTGAGTAGTTTCCAATAAAAAATTATTGTTTATGTTTCAATGTTTTCTATTATTTTAAATATAGTTTATAAAATAGTTTTGTTAATATAAATAATACTCATATTTATCACTATAAATATATTAAAAATTGACAAATTTATGAATTTAGAAACTATTAGATGTTTGTATAATTTGCAATTATTTATTTTATGTGATCTAATTTTTCGGTTAAATGAAAATAATTTTTTCCTATGAATTTAGTCTATTAAATAAAAAATTTTGGTTCAATGAGAAGCACGACCACTTTCCCCATTTTAAAAGTATTAGATGAATTTAATTTTCTCTATTCTCTTGGTAATATTCTGGGAGATGCACTGTTTTATAGTTTTATTTTTCTATATTTTTGGCCATTTTTCATACCTAATTGGATTAATATGTTGTTGATAAAAAAAAAAACTTCATTTTTTAACTTTTGTTGTTCCGGTCAATTTTACACTCTCTGGTAAGCAATACAAAATCTACAACTTATTTATATTTAATATAATTAAGATATGTATGCGCTAATCCGTCTAATACTTGTTTTAAAGTATATGTGCATCTCTAAAATAATTCTTTAATAGTTTGTGCTTTCTGTCATATTTTTATAAAATCTTACACATGCTTATAGTGATATGATTCATGTATCTTGTACAAAATTATCAAAAAGACTTTCTACAGTTAATAATAAAAACCCAAAAGATAACAACGAATTTTCTACGGTTCATAATTGCTTCTACTGTATTATACAAAACACAAACAATATCTGACTAAACTTAATTAAAAAACTATATATTATAAACAGCTCTCTCATAATCTCATGGGGTAATCTAATATAATAATAAAATTAAATTAAAAATTCCACCAAACCCAAATCTTGTTAACAACTGTTGTGTTGCCATTCGTACGAGCTTCCTCATCATCAACAAACTTTATAGAACCCAAAAAAAGCAAAAATTGTCTGATTTTTTATTTATTTATTTTTTATTACCGAACTTTGTTCAATGTTGCGCGTTTAATCGTCAAAAAAATAAAAAATAAAAAGAAAAATCGACGATTCTTCTTCGACCATCGGGTCAATCGACTCGTTTACTTTTCTTCGGTCTTCTTCTTCTCCACAAGAGTTTAAATATCTGCAATAATTGATGTTTGAAACTTCTTCGTTTGATTTAAATACCCAATTCGAGAAAGTTTGGGTTCGAGAAGCAGTATAAAGGTTTCATTTTTTCTGGTGATTAGGTGAGATGTTAAATACAAAAAGGGATCTAGATTCTTTGAATTTCTGAGAAGGATTTTGGGTTTAGAAGCTGCGAAACAGTGATTGATTTCTCTCTCACTTTTGTTAAAGTTCCAAGCTTTTTGTTTTTTTTTTGGGAGGGAATTCTGGGTTTTGGATTTTTCGAATCAAGCTTTGATCTTTCCTGTTTCTAGTGATAGTAAGCTCTGCTTTCTAGTTACTGAAAGTTATCGAAATCGAAAGTTTTTATCTTTGGTTCTTGAAGTTTCTTCTGTCTCTAGCTCTGCTTCTTGTTGAAAGTTGCGGGTTTTGTTTTTTTTCGGGTTTAAAGAAATGGATGAGAGTAGTTATGGAGGAGGTTCATCAAGCTCACTACCACCTTTTCTTACTAAAACATATGAGATGGTTGATGATTCTTCATCGGATTCGATTGTTTCGTGGAGTCAGAGCAATAAGAGTTTCATCGTTTGGAATCCGCCAGAGTTTTCGAGAGATCTTCTTCCTAGATTCTTCAAACACAACAATTTCTCAAGCTTTATCCGTCAGCTTAACACATATGTAAGTGTTTGTTAGTTAATGCTTAATTATCATGTTCTTGATGGTTTTAGTGTTTTTTGTTTGGCTTAAAACAGTTTTGAATATGTGTGTAGGGTTTTAGAAAAGCTGATCCTGAACAATGGGAATTTGCAAATGATGATTTTGTTAGAGGTCAACCTTATTTGATGAAGAACATTCATAGACGTAAACCGGTTCATAGTCACTCTTTACCGAATCTTCAAGCTCAGCAAAACCCTTTAACTGATTCAGAACGATTGAGAATGAACAATCAAATCGAGAGATTGACGAAAGAGAAAGAAGGATTGCTGGAAGAGTTACAGAAGCAAGAGGAAGAACGACAACGGTTTGAGCAACAAGTGAAAGAACTTAAAGATCGGTTACAATACATGGAGAAGCGTCAGAAAACGATGGTTTCGTTTGTTTCTCAGGTATTGGAGAAACCAGGGCTCGCTTTGAATCTTTCCCCGTGTCTTCCAGAAACAAACGAGAGGAAAAGAAGGTTCCCGAGGATCGGGTTTGAACCGATGTTGGAAGAGAATCATCAAATGTGTGTTGCTGTTGTGAGAGAGGAAGGCTCTACAAGCCCTCCTTCGCATACAACAGAGCATCAAGTGGAACAGTTAGGTTCATCGATAGCGATTTGGGAGAATCTTGTATCGGATTCTTGTGAGAGTATGGTACAATCAAGAAGTATGATGACAATTGATGTAGATGAATCATCTACTTGTCCAGAAAGTCCACCTCTTTCTTGCTTACATCTAGGTATCGATACATGTCTGAAATCTCCTCCTTCTTCTTCAAGAATCATCGACATGAACTCTGAACCCGATGTTTCGAAAGAACAAGACATCGTTGTCCCTCCTCCTCCTCCTCCTCCTCCAGCAGCAGGAGTGAATGATGTCTTTTGGCAGCAGTTTTTAACAGAAAATCCTGGCTCAACAACCGAGCAACGGGAAGTTCAAACAGAGACTAAAGACGATCGTAGCGAGAAATGTTGGTGGAATTCGAGGAATGTAAATACGATTACCGAACAGCTTGGACATCTGACTTCTTCAGAGAAAAGTTGATATTTCAAGATCTGTTTTTTAGTTTCTTGTAAAATAGGTTTTGTTCAAGCTTTCGAGCTCAATTTTCTTTCGGTTATACAGTATTGGGTATGGATCTGTTGTTCATTGTCACATGTTTCAGTTCATTGTAGTAGACTACTTTGCAACATTAAAAAAAAAGGTTTAACATTATGTTCTTCTTCTTTTCAATTTTTTTCGATGATATTATTATAAATCATTGAGCTAAAAGGGAAATTTGTTTGGTTAAAAAAGGGAGTTTCTCTACGTTTTCCTCGTCTAGTGCGTGTAAGGGAAGACAAAGAAGCCATATGAAGCAACATCATCTGAATAGTTGAATTCTCATATCTTAATTACAAGGATGTAAGTTATAGATGTAAGACTGGAAAGACGAGACTATAGGCTTGCTTTTTTGTCATTTTCTAATTTTCGGTTTCCTAGATAGTTATTGAGAGAGAACTGTTCATGTTTTTGACGCCAACTCTAAGACTTTCACAACTTTTCTCATTCAAGTTTAACTTGAGCTTCAAGAAACCATTCCTGGCTTGGTCCTAACCTTGGCTAGGCCAGGCCAGATGCAAGAAGAAGAAGAAGAGGTGTGACCACCATTGTTATTGCAAAGAGTTTCATTCAAACTCGTGATGTTTTTCATCAGAATCATCCTCTCTAGTCTTGCGCTTTAGGTTCGAACCGATAACGCAAGGGAAACGTTGATTCAAAGAATATCCGTTAATCAAGCTTTCTTAATACCGTTGAATTCTTAGAGAATACCCGGATCTTAAGTATAGAAAGAAAAGAGTCTTTTAAAAGTTCTGTTTATTAATCAAAGTCGTGTGTCCATTACAATCACCTATGGCTTCTTTATATAGAGGAAGCTTAAAACTAGAATAAAGAAAAGACTTAGAATAAGGAAAACTATAAAAGTTAAGTATCAGTAGAAAGGAAATATCTCATAAAAGCTAAAATGGGAAAACTCGGATTCTATCATCGAAATCTGTCTGCTTGGAGCATATAGTGATTCCAAAACTAGAGAGGGCTTGGTCGACATCAACCGTAGGCAGTGCAAATAAAACACGTTAGCCTCTGCTTTTCAAAGAACCAAGAACCCTACAATCATCTCCGAATCTTGTGATGATGACCAATTTGGATTCTCGGTGTTTATCTACTGAAGCACGTAAAACAATATCCACTAACATCATATTAAGTCTTTTCATGTTCAGTCCCTTTAGTTGCTTTAAAAATGAAGAATCCGGTATACAAAGAATACCCTTGCAACAAGTCATTCGTGAATTTGTCCTTATCACCCATAAGCCTTAATAGAGGGACCATAGAGATACTTCTTTAAAAGCGACAACGAGATGGAATAGTTAATATGGTAAGGATCCTGATACTTGTCAGGGGTCAACTGTCGGCGTTCCAGAAGATATTTGTCTTATACCCGGAGAAAGGTCTTATGGGCATGGTTTCGGATTATTTCGACGATGAGAATCATATATTAATAATATATAGAGGACGTTTGTCTTGTTTTAATGGATTTGAACATTTTTTAGGATTTGGAATTTTTCTAATAAATTTAGAAATATTTTAGGATTTGGAAATATTCAGAAATATATGAATGTTTTCTTTCGGATGTTTGTATTTTTTACTTGAAAATCCTTTTAAATCCACTTTAAAATCGAATCCATAAATAAATCCGTAGATTGAATAACATGTGATTTGAATTAGTATTTAAAAATCATAGAACCAATAACACTAAATTTGAACATGGATTTTAATATCATAAAACCAATAGCACTGGATTTTGTCTAGATTTCCAAAAACCAATAGGATTTTTATTGACAAGTTTTATTTTGGTTAGATGGACAATCTATAATGAAATAAAACCCTTTATATGTATATTTGATTATCTTTAATACTAAATCTTTTATTTTATTGAACTAATTATTTCTTTTTCATTAATGCAATAGATTGAAATTTTTTACAACATATAAATTCTCTAATCCCACATCGAAATATTTTAGAAACATATAAAAATCTTAATAAATATTTCTAATAATTGCTTACATTTTATTTAGTTTGTCAATTCCTTATACCTATTTAGAACCTGTATATATTTTATTGGATATATTAAATTAATTAGCTTTCTTCTGTTAGAGACTAAAATTCTTTATACTAATAGTAAATATGTATGAAACAAATATTTCTTCTCATCCCCACATAATCTGGTATTATAAATTATAATCAAATACTTATTACTACTTTTAATTATGTTCTAAATAAATAGATTTTTTACCTAGTTATATATAAACTGTTTTTTTTGCTATAAAAACTTATTAAGAATGGAAATATATCTTAGAGAAACTCAAACTATATTCTTCTCATCCCCACATAATCTGGTATTATAAATTATAATCAAATACTTATTACTACTTTTAATTATGTTCTAAATAAATAGATTTTTTACCTAGTTATATATAAACTGTTTTTTTTTGCTATAAAAACTTATTAAGAATGGAAATATATCTTAGAGAAACTCAAACTATATCCAATGTGAATGCCTAAGGATTATTTTGTCAACTTATTTAAACAATTGACTTAATTTTTATGTTCATAGACTTGACATATTATTATATACATTACTTAAATTATAAATTATAAAATTAATTCGTAATTTTATGTTATAAAAAAGTATCAGTTGGTAATTTTATTTAAATTAATATATTGTAATTTAACTAAATTTTTATCTAGAATACTTACAAAATATTATAAATTAAATTTTAAATAAAAATTAGAAAAATCAAATCATTTTTTTAACTTAACCTTTAACAAGTAAATTTCAACTCTTACAGTAGGATACTTTTCAAAGTGTAACAAATTTGATATAGATTTTAAATTTTCAATAAGATATAAGGTATACAAGACAATTTTATCTAATACAATCTCATCTAATTCTAATTCTGTTTTGGGTTTGTTCAGGTTTAGATTTGAAGTGTTAAGAGAGATGAATGATAATGGAGTTTTCATCAGGCTCACGATTATTTTTCATCACCACAATATATAATATGGTGAATGATCCTTCATCGGATCCAATAATCTCGTGGAGCCAGAGCGGCAAAAGTTTCATCATTTGGAATCCAGAATTGTTTCACAGAGATCTTCTTCGACAGTTCTCCGAGGGCAATAACAAAATAGATTTCTTCTTCTCAATACTTAACTTACACGTAACTTTTTATACGTTTAGTTGTGTAAGATGTCATCATTTAGATAGTTTTGTTATCTAATTTAAACTTTGAACCTTCTCTTTTTTTTTTTTCTTTTTCTTTTGGTAGAGGTTTAGAAAAATCGACTCTGGAAAATTTGAATTCGCAAATGATTATTTTGTGCGAGGCCAACCTCACCTCATGAAGCAGGATCCGCTATATCAAAGAATGGAAATTAGAAACGCAATGCGTTTATTTTCGCGGCTAGTAAAAGAAGTAGAGCAAGATACAAGAGTTGAAGTGTTTGGGAAAGATGAACCTGATCATATAGTTTTATTAATATCACTAACTTTGTTCTTCACCAAAGCATACGAGATGGTGGATGATCCCTCATCGGATGAAATGATCTCGTGGAGCGAGAGCGGAAAGAGTTTCATCATTTGGAATCCGCAAGAGTTTTATAGATACCTTCTTCCAAGATTATTCAAGACCCATCATGTATCTAGATTCTTCTTTCAACTTGAGAGATATGTAAGTTTCTTATATATGTACTGTACGATAGTTTTGAAATAAAAGATGTCCTCAACAAATTATAAACGTTGTATCTTCCTTTCTTGTAGGGTTTTAGAAAGGTCGAGCCAGAGAAATGGGAATTCGCAAATGATAATTTTGTCCGGGGCCAACCACAACTTGTGGAAAACATAAGAAAGAACAATAGAGATCAACAATCTAGTGAATCTACAGAATCCGATAGAAGAGCGAAAATGAACAACGCGGAAAAAATATTGTAATTTTGACTACAACAAGTAGAAATTTGCAAGCTGTAATTTTGGTGTGAGGTCCATCTCAATTTATTTTACAATATCCATAGGGTCTAGCTTGTCATTCTTAATTTTGAGATTATTGACCATGTTTCCGTTTGTGCAAGAGATGCTTTAGATCTATTTATGCGTAATTTGTTTCAATCCCCCTAACATGATTTGAACATGAAATTTCTGAGATATAGAAAAAAATTCATCCTTATCAAAATCGCTTTAAACACCACAAGTTTAATGGATTTATCCGGCACTAAGATAATCCTTTAGTTCGGTACCAATTGCTTTCTATTAAAGATTAAAAAACCAATTTAGAACAATCCTATAATCCATTTCTCAAAAAAGTTAAAATTAAAATATTGCCTCTCACTAAAAATGAAAAATCTACGCTTTTTGCAAGAAATGATGGACCCAAAACGCGAGATCTCTTTTCCTTGTCTTTTTTTTTTTAAGATTGTAGTTTTCATATATACAATCTATACAATTTCTCAAAGGTTCCTAACTTTCATTTCTTATTAGGTTTTCTAGTCTTGATATTTATATTGTTTAAAATTATCAGGAAAATGTAATTTAAAATATAAACGTGTATAATTCTTTATATATTAATTGGAGTGATTTGTGAGAAAATGATTATGTGTCATCTCCACAATCACTCATTAAAATAATTGTGACATGACAATTTTGAATCAATAATAAAATCTTCTACAACTAAATTTATAATTGTTAGCATAAATAAATCAAAAGAGCTTTTAATAAATATATGATTTTAAAATGGTTTCTCATTTAAAAATAGTTTAGAATCTGATTATTGTAATAATAAAATTATAGAACATTTTTATAGAATATATATTATTTTGAAAATAATAATAAAGATGTACCAAATTTTTAGAAGAGATTTTGATATGTTTGTGGAATTTTTTTTTTAAATTTATAACAACAAATAATTATTCTTTTGAAATATTTTTTAACGCAAGACAATTTAAAGGTAATAAACACTTTTCTTAATTACAAAGCAACAGTTTTTTAACATGTGTTTCATTTATAAAATTTATGATTATATATGATTATATATACTTAAGATATTCGGGCAAGCCAAAATTAACATAGTTTTTTCTAACTCTAGTGTTTTAAATTATTATACATTTTGATTTGACACGTTTATTTAACATTATATTAAATGGTAAAATTAAATTTCTGAAATTTATTTTATTAATAAAAAAAAATATTATTGACCATAAAAATAACAACAAAAGAATCTAACAATAATGTCTATAATAAAAAGTAAAACAATTTCATATTTTACATTTTAAAAGATTACAATTAAAAAGAAAACTGTAAATAAATAAATCACCTGCATGTATACGGAAAAATCACCTAGTGTATAATGTAAAAATAAAATTAAGGAAATGCGCAAGAAAAAAAATAGAAAGAGTGGTTAAAAAAAGAATATTGACTTTAACTACGTATTTCTTCTGCAAAAATCGTAAACAGTGTAGAAAGAGTGGCTTTTTCCTTACTGTGCTTTTTTTTAATAACAAACTTAGATATATGTTTCTATTTTGGTAAAGGTATTGTCCTTACCTACTACGTCATTTGTCAACATGTTGATTCTCTGTCGAACAAAAAGTAGAAAAAGTAAAGAAACGCAGTAATATAATTAGAAGACAGAATGAGAAGGATAATATTCACAGTCCTTTAGAACATATACATATATTTTGTGGTATGAATTTAATGAGTACCACTATCTTAATACATAATTTGAGAATATGGCATAATTAAATAGGAGGTGGGTCTGATTCATTAGCGAGCAGATGGTTTTGTCAAACTGAAACACATTTAGGCAGTGAAGTTGTTGGAATGTTTGCTCTAGCATCAAAAGGGTATGAGCAAAAAGTACCTTACAAAGAACATTTTAATAGAAAAACGTGTGGTTTCTTCTTACACATTGTTTTCTTTTTGAAAATTTTCTTCTTATAAATTTATAAGAGGAAAAAATTAAAAGAAAATTGTGACTTAGACAAGAGTTAATCTGTATTTTTCTTTTGCATGAGCTGTATAATTTGTGTTTCGTAAAGTTATTTTGGTGTGTGTGTGTGTGCGCAAAATGAACAATTAACAAGGTATATGATGACGAGAACATATATAATTAGAAGGGTTAACATATAATAATAATAATAATTACCAATGTATATTGGATTACACAATACCACTATCTTATTACATAATTTGAGAATATTGCATAAATAAGAGCTGGGTCTAATAAAAAACGTACGTTTTCTTATTACACATTTATAAGAGGAAAAGAAAATTTGACTTAGGCAACACGTTAATCTGTATATTTATTTTGCAGAGTTATTTTGGTGTGTGTGGATCTCAAACCTTAAGACACGTAATCAAATTATTTCAGCCACAATTATATATATTTTATAAAGATATGATCTTTAATCGCTATCAGCGGGAGGCTTCACATCATCGCCGTTGGTTGCTAATTCATCAGGTCCGGGCGGTGGAGCCACTGGCGGAACGATCGGCGGAACGACAAGGTTATCCAGATCCAGCACGACATCGTCATCCAGCAGGTTCATCGCCTGCGTGAGCAAATATGATACGTGTGCGAGGTTGAGCACGTCATCATCAAACTGCGACATTTTGTTGCTCAAATTAACAATATGATCGAGACAAAATTCAAATAAAACACACAAAAACAAAAACAAAAAATAAATGACTTATTTTAATAAACCTTAGGAAACGTAATCAAATTATGTCAAACAAAAATAAAAATAAAAATCATATCTTTATAAAATATCTTACAAACCTGGTTTGTGCGAATCCACACGTCATCGAGTTGTCGCATAAACCTAGCCAAGGCATTGCGGATGTCATTTTTGAGCTCATCGGCCGCCATTGTAGCTTATCTAGAAATTGGAGGATCTTTTTTGTTTGTTTTTGCTAACAAATCTTGATTATCTTAATTATGAAGCTTGCGTGGTGAGAGATATGTTAAGGGTATGATGTGATTATATAGCCAAAATTGTTTCCTCAAATGATCAAAGGCATTACGTTTAATTATGACTTTGATCATTCTAGGAAACAATTTTTGTTACAACCGGTTTACTGCTTAATCATCGAGTTACGTTTTCTTCTTTCTAATTAACCAATCTCATTTGCTAATTTCATTCATCCATGTTTTTATTTTGTCCAACTTAATTAAGCTAGTGCTTTAGTCATAATTTATTGAGAGAGACTTGTTCATGTTTTTGGCACGAACTCACTGTTATAATTGTTGACAAGTTTAGTGGGCAGTCTCGGTTTCTCGTGCTTTTGGTTATTCTTATTGGTATGGCTTTTTCGTAGTCTAGCCCGCGACGAGCATCTAATACAACTTTTCTGTGACAAATTTACCTTGAGCTTCAAGAAACCACTCCTCATTAAAAGTCAGTAGCAGCCTAACTATTGGACAAGTTCCTTTATTATTGCTTCAGTGACAATTAAGAGTATATCATTCCAGTTTCAGTTTGGATAAAGATTCGAGTTGGTTCAGTTTGAACTGCTCTACTGATTTCTTCGTATCCTGATTTGGTGGAGTAGAAATTGGCTCGGTTGGCCAATCCAGTGGTCTATCTATCGGTATATAATCGGTTTGAACTGGCTCGATACTAGCTTGGGCTAGACCAGATGCAAGAAGAAGAAAATGTTTCATGATCTTGTTCATCTTTGGTGTTGTGATTGAAAATGTTTAGCCTATAGTTTGCTTATGTGTATATTATTAATTTTTGACTGAAATTATTATAGAGAAGATAGTATAGCTTGGTGGGCTTAAATCTGAATTTCGAATTTTATCCGGGAGAGCAAGTGCTCTGTATAGGGGAGCAGGTGCTCCTTTTCCTCGGTTTGATCTGGTTAGTGGATCGATGTGTAGATCGATCTTGAGGTTGACCGCTGGAATGCTTGTTGGTTTCATCATCCAGATCGATTGATCCAGCAGAAGGGATCGATCAATCTGCCTTGTATGCTCTGTATCGGGGAGCAGGTGCTCTGTATAGGGGAACAGGTGATCCCTTTCTCAATTTGATTTGGGCAGTGGATCGATGTGTAGATCGATCCTGAGATTGATCGATGAAATGGTTGGTGGCCTCATCATCCTGGATCGATCGATCTAGCAGATGGGATCGATCGATCTGACTTGTATATTCCATAACACACATGTTTTTTTCTTTCAAAAACCTGAAAACTCAAAACTGAAATTCAATGGTAGTAATAAAAGAAATCAAATTGAAAAGGTTAGAAAACGTACCGGTGGGTTGCCTCCCACCAAGCGCTTGATTAAAGTCTTTAGCTTGACTTGATTAGCCATTTAAGCTTTTGGTGCATCGCCTAAGGGGATGACTCCACCTTCGGCTTGGTCTGTTTCGGCGAAGTACGGTTTACACCGCTGACCGTTGACCACAAACTCCTTGCCCTTGGCGTCCAGTAGCACCACAAATCCATATGATCGGACCTCCTTTATGAGGAAGGGCCCAGACCACATAGATCGCAGCTTTCCAAGAAAAATTTTAAGGCGAGAGTTAAAGAGAAGTACCAGGTCGTTTGGTTTGAAGTCTCGGGTAAGAATCCTCTTGTCGTGATACATCTTGGTTCGCTCCTTGAACATTTTTGAACTTTCATAGGCCACGTGCTTAATTTCCTCCAATTCATTAAATTGCATCGATCGCCTTTCCAAAGTGGGTTTGATATCGTAATTCATTAGCTTAACAGCCCATGCTGCCTTATACTCAAGCTCTACAGGAAGATGGCAGGACTTCCCATATACCAAGTGAAAGGGAGTTGTCCCCAATGGTGTTTTGTAAGCAGCTCGGTAAGCCAACACCGCGTCGTCCAACTTGGCAGCCCAGTCTTTCCTAGTGGTACCTACTGGTCTTTTGTAGGATGTCCTTGATTTGTTTGTTGCTAACCTCGACTTGGCCACTAGTCTGTGGGTGGTATGGCGTGACAACCTTATCTTTACACCATTTTTCCTTAAAAGGTTCTCAAAAACCTGATTGATGAAATGAGTCCTTTCATCGCTAATCACCACTCGCGGTACTCCAAACCTGGGGAATATTATGGTCTTGAACATCTTTAAAACAACAACAGCATCGTTTGTTGGGGAAGCAATGGCCTCAACCCATTTGGACACGTAATCAACGACCACTAAGATATACTTGTTTTGATAGGAGGATGGAAACGGTCCCATAAAGTCTATTCCCCACACGTCAAACACTTCAACTTCCAGGATGAAGTGCTGAGGCATCTCGTTCCGTCGCGAGATGTTTCCTTGCCTCTGACATTTATCGCACCTCGAGGTGAAAGCTTGTGCATCTTTGAACATCGTTGGCTACCAATACCCAGCTTATAGTGCTTTGGACACTGTCTTGAAAGCCGTGAAGTGCCCAACATAACTCGAACTATGGCAGTGAAAGAGAATTCTCAGAATCTCCTCATCAGGAACACACCTCCTAAAAATGCCATCCGAGCACTGCTTATAAAGGTATGGCTGATATATCCTGGTTTTTATGGTTTTTATATGGTGTTTATTATTCTATCTAATGATTTTTATGCGGTTTTATGTCTTAAGTGGTAGTTTTAGTGTGTTTGTAGTGTTTAGAGTCTTTTACAGGTTAATTGAGCAAAAAGGTTGAGAAAAGAGATATTGGACAGTTCTGAAGCGTCATATGTCAGGCAATCGTTGGAAGCCTTAAAATCATTGGATTGATCTGAATTTTGGACACGAGATAGATAATTGAGTCAGCTTGCATACAAAAGAAGATTGAAGTCATTTGGATCAACGGTCAGAAAGTTACACCAATTCTCGTGAAGACCTGTCATTCTGGCTAAACCGACGAAAATAAAGGAAATTTTCAGTGTTTCCTAATTTGACTTGGTTTTGCCAGAGATTTTGACCTGCACGATTTTAGACCTATAAATACATGTTTTTAGCCACTTTAGAGAGAAAACCCTTGTAATTTATTCATCTGTTTTGATTCTAAATTTTTGGGAGAAGATCTCTGAACCTTATTGACAATTTGGAGAAGATTTCTGAACCCTCTTGTTTATTTATTGATTTCATATTTTCTTGCATGAATTCTTCTTTTGATTTGATTTCTATCATGTCTGAGTAGTTTTCTAATTGGGTTTTAGGGTTTCAAAGGGATTTCAGAGTTTGATTGATTAAGATGTTGATTTAGGGATTGATAACTTGGTTTCTTCATCTAGGTTGTTCGTATTGCTGGAACTTGATTAGCTACCTTGTTTCTGATCTTAGGTTGTTTAACGCATCAAAAGTGTTTGTTTAAAAGCCTGAAAGAACCTATTTGAGCAAAGCATCCCTAGCCAACGAAAGCTGATGTTAGGGTGTTTTGTGAACATATCAAACTTGACCATTAATGCATGTTTAACCTCTTGAATTCAAACGACAGTTTAGGATCTTAGGTTGTTAGACATAGTAATTGATACTACGACAGTAGATCAATTTGATTTCGTGATTTGAGTTCTAGAATGATTACTAATGCTTTTCCTGACAATTTATCTATTTCCGAATCTCTGAATCCCTGCGAATTCCCTGATGCCCAATACTTTTTATTCATAAGTTTACATTTTTTTTAGTTTATATTCTTGTTTCGATTTGCATTCACAATCATATTTCCGTCTTAGCTTAGTTTTATTCTCATATATTCGTAGTGTGATACTTGGTCCTTGTGGATTCGATCCCTGCATTACTACAATCATTTGCTGTGCACTTGCAGTAGTTATATAGGGTTAAAACTCTGTGTTATCAAGTTTTTGGCGCCGTTGCCGGGGACCAATTACATTGCCTTCGAATTTGGGATTGAAATTTAGTCTAAGACACTAACTTTTTTTGTTTTTCTTTTGTATAGGTTCTTATAGTGATGGCCATGGATTACAATGAGTGGCCACAAGAGGAGGAAGACACATTCGAAGATGAGCCTTACGTGGAGCCTCCATTTGATGAGAGTGTGCTTACACCAGAGCAGAGAGTGGAGTTAGAAGAGCTTCACAAGGAAAACCCAACCTTGACAAGGAGAGACCTAGCAGCTATGATCCGGGTGAATCTCATCTCACACCGGGCTTCACTTGAAGGAAGGGAGCTCACATTTTCTGAGATTACCGTAGCTCATGCACTTGAAGAGGTAATATATTGGGTTCCACCATGCCAACTAGAAGGTACATACGACTTATCCTTTGAATTTCATGATAATGAGGATAGGCACTTGCCTTGCATTGAAGATGTAGCTTCTAGTTTGCAGACTCTCATGCTCATTCAAGAATGTTATGAATTAATATGTGAGACTGAACAACTAGATACTCTAAGAGTAGAAAAACTTGCCAGGGATTATCATGAAGTATGCTTTGATATCAATCATCTGTGTGCTTTAAGTGTTCATGATCTCGAGTTTAAGGTTTCAATTATAGAGGAATCTAGTTCTCTTCTTGAAAAATCTTGTCTAGGAGAAGTGCTTAATGTAGATGAGCTCTTGAATGGGGTAGATGATCATAAGGTTGAGATACATTCTGGGAATGAGAATATTGTGGTCTACATGATTGATGGGGATGAAGTTAACTATTATTTGATGAATTCGTTTAACCCTGAAGTTGACTTTATTTTTCCATCAAATGCATTTGATTCTCATGAGTATCTAACCAATGACGATTCAAAGATATATGCTACACTGGTAGTAAAGTCCCTCGATGAGAGTTTTATCTTTTTGTCATGGATGTGTTTTCTTGCATATTATGTTTATTTTTCTAATAGGAGAAGGACAAAAGGTGCATTGGCCCAACCTTTTGATTCTCATGATTAACCTATGTGTTCATAAGTCAAGCTAAAGACTTAAAACAAGCGCTTGGTGGGAGGCAACCCATCTTCTAACTTTTAGTTTTGTTTTTCGGTGTTTCAGGAAAAAAAAAAAAAATTTAAAAAAAAAAAAAAAAAAAAAAAAAAAAAAAAACCGTGCAAATAAGGGGCAGATCGATCGATCTACACTTAGGATCGATCGATCGTATTCCAGGATCGACCGACGTAAGTTCTGCGATCGACTTCGGTAAAAAAAAAAAAAAAAAAAAAAAAAAAAAAAAGTCCGTGCAAATAAGGGGCAGATCGACCGATCTTTGCACGGATCGATCGATCCGAATATTTGAGCCAAAGCATCAGATCACCTCAGGATCGACTTGGCATAATCGAACATAAGCAGATCGATCGATCCAGATATGGATCGACCGATTCGTGCAAGGTACGTGCAAAAAAAAAAAAAAAAAAAAAAAAAAAAAAAAAAAAAAAACTTTTTCTTCTTTTGAGTCTCTTTTGCCTTTTTCTTGATTTATTTTCACACCGAGACGGTGTGAAATAAGTCTGGGGGAAGGTATTCATCGTTTACTAACGCCATTTTCCTTTGTTTTGTTTCTTTTGAGTCATTTTTATGTTTTTCATGAGTCAGTCCAAGTTGTTTTATTGAGTCAAGAGTGTTATTGTTAGGAAACCATGATGAAATCTTTCTCTTTGTTTACTGACTATTTCATTTGAGTGACCATTACTGCAGAATGATTTCAGATCCGACTAATGGAAAATCCAAGGACTAACTAGTTAACTAGAGACGTCTCTTGTTTCCAGTAAAATCCACTAAGCCAGAGCTAATTGCACTCTCATTGGAATGATTGGTGTCTAATGGGCTTGATTCCTTGTTCGTACCTGACAGATGCACCGTGTGTGATAAGTAATAGTACTCCTCTCTCTCAATTCTCTAAAATAAATGTATACATATGATTAGGATTGGGGTGAAATGATAGCTCCTGAGTACAAGATGAGGAAGTAAAATTCCGGTGAGTCAGTACTCAAGAGGTGATCATCCAGCTCAAAAGCAGCAGTCTGAGTCCCGTGATACGGACAAAGAAGACGAGCACTCTCACGACCCTGTCTCCTCACAAGGAACAACACTAGTGAGTCACGACCCTGTCTCCTGGAAGGGAACAGCAATAGTGTTATGCACTGCTTTGAGTCTAAACAATCTTAGAGATAAGGTAGAGAATCGAATAAGTCTGGGGGAGAGGAAAATGTACCAAAAGGTGGTGTTGGTGATCTGTCGTGGTATTGAACGGGAAGAAGGTTCTTAGCACTGAGATTATCAATGAGGATAGCGATGATGGCTTGTGGAAAGTATTGCGAAATCTTGAGATGAATTTGGGAGCCTGGAAAAGTCTGCGGAGAAGTACATGGTGGTTCGATTTAATTCATACTTGCAGTATGTGGATTATGAATTTAGTGGTCACTAAACGTCTAAAAGAGAATCTGAGTTTCCACGTTTTCAAACCTCTTTCACAGGTTTAGTCTTTTGTTTTGCTTGAGGACAAGCAAAATACTAAGTCTGGGGGAGTTGATATATCCTGGTTTTTATGGTTTTTATATGGTGTTTATTATTCTATCTAATGATTTTTATGCGGTTTTATGTCTTAAGTGGTAGTTTTAGTGTGTTTGTAGTGTTTAGAGTCTTTTACAGGTTAATTGAGCAAAAAGGTTGAGAAAAGAGATATTGGACAGTTCTGAAGCGTCATATGTCAGGCAATCGTTGGAAGCCTTAAAATCATTGGATTGATCTGAATTTTGGACACGAGATAGATAATTGAGTCAGCTTGCATACAAAAGAAGATTGAAGTCATTTGGATCAACGGTCAGAAAGTTACACCAATTCTCGTGAAGACCTGTCATTCTGGCTAAACCGACGAAAATAAAGGAAATTTTCAGTGTTTCCTAATTTGACTTGGTTTTGCCAGAGATTTTGACCTGCACGATTTTAGACCTATAAATACATGTTTTTAGCCACTTTAGAGAGAAAACCCTTGTAATTTATTCATCTGTTTTGATTCTAAATTTTTGGGAGAAGATCTCTGAACCTTATTGACAATTTGGAGAAGATTTCTGAACCCTCTTGTTTATTTATTGATTTCATATTTTCTTGCATGAATTCTTCTTTTGATTTGATTTCTATCATGTCTGAGTAGTTTTCTAATTGGGTTTTAGGGTTTCAAAGGGATTTCAGAGTTTGATTGATTAAGATGTTGATTTAGGGATTGATAACTTGGTTTCTTCATCTAGGTTGTTCGTATTGCTGGAACTTGATTAGCTACCTTGTTTCTGATCTTAGGTTGTTTAACGCATCAAAAGTGTTTGTTTAAAAGCCTGAAAGAACCTATTTGAGCAAAGCATCCCTAGCCAACGAAAGCTGATGTTAGGGTGTTTTGTGAACATATCAAACTTGACCATTAATGCATGTTTAACCTCTTGAATTCAAACGACAGTTTAGGATCTTAGGTTGTTAGACATAGTAATTGATACTACGACAGTAGATCAATTTGATTTCGTGATTTGAGTTCTAGAATGATTACTAATGCTTTTCCTGACAATTTATCTATTTCCGAATCTCTGAATCCCTGCGAATTCCCTGATGCCCAATACTTTTTATTCATAAGTTTACATTTTTTTTAGTTTATATTCTTGTTTCGATTTGCATTCACAATCATATTTCCGTCTTAGCTTAGTTTTATTCTCATATATTCGTAGTGTGATACTTGGTCCTTGTGGATTCGATCCCTGCATTACTACAATCATTTGCTGTGCACTTGCAGTAGTTATATAGGGTTAAAACTCTGTGTTATCAATGGCTCGTCCCAAAAGTATCTCTTTATGTCTCGCAAAAACTTTCTCTTTCTGTTTCCACAAAATCGGACAGTTCCAAATCGGCAGCAAGGTAGTTCGCTATTTTCCCAAACCAAGGAAAACTCAGACTACTGGTCTTGGAAACAGCAGCACAGAAATTCTCTGGAGCAAGTGCTCCCTTCTCGAGAGCAGGTGCTCCCTTCTCGAGAGCAGGTGCTCTCTCCTGGAGCGGGTGCTCCAGCACACAGAAATCGATTGCATAGACATGTTCATTTGGCAGTGCATTGTCAAGTGGTACTATTTCATCCACTTTCCGGTGGGACAAATGATCAGCAACTCCGTTCTCAGTCCCCTTCTTATCAACAATTTGTAGATCAAACTCTTAGAGCAACAAAATCCATCTCAAGAGCCTCGGTTTCGCATCTTTCTTGGTGAGCAAATATTTCAAAGCCGCATGGTCGGTATTCACAATGACCTTTGAACCGACAAGATATAACCTGAATTTCTCAAAGGCAAAGACTACAGCCAGGAGCTCTTTCTCAGTCGGAGCATACTTACATTGAGCTTCGTCCAAAGATCACGTGGAGCTTTTATCTTTCCTTTGCCCCAAAACTGCTCCCACAGTGTAATCACTAGCATCCGTCATTACTTCAAACGGTAAATCCATGTCCGGTGGTTGAACAATGGGCGCACTCACCAAGGCCTCTTTTATAGTGAAAAGCCTCAAGGCAAGCTCCATCGAACCCAAACTTGGTTTTTTTACACAAGAGCTAAGTGAGTGGTCGTGCTATATTTGAAAAATCTTTGATGAAACTTCTGTAAAACCCGGTATGACCTAAGAAACTACGTATTCCCCTCACTGAATTCGGCGGTTGTAAACTCATCATTATCTCAATCTTTGCCCGGTCAACCTCAATGCAGTGTTCGGATATGCGATGATCCAAAACTATACCATTCCTATCCATGAAATGGCACTTCTTCCAGTTTAACACAAGATGTTTCTCTTCACAGCGTTGTAGCACCCTGCACAGATTAGACAAATAGAAGGAAAGAGAGCTTCCATAGACGGAGAAGTCGTCCATGAAAACCTCCAATATGTCTTCAATGAAATCAGTAAAGATAGACATCATGCACATTTGAAAAGTCGCGGGGGCATTACATAGTCCAAATGGCATTCTGCGATAAGCAAAAGTGCCGTAGGGACATGTGAACGTCGTCTTTTCTTGGTTATCCGGATGAATTAGAATCTGAAAGAAACCTGAATAACCATCTAAAAAGCAATAATAAGGGTGGTTAGCTAATCTTTCGAGCATTTGATCAATGAATGGTAAGGGAAAATGATCCTTTTTAGTTGCTGCATTCAACTTTCGATAATCGATACACATTCTATGTCCTGTCATGGTCCTAGTCAGTATCAATTCGTTTCTATCATTGGCGATCACAGTGTTTCCGCCCTTTTTAGAAACTACACGTGTAACGACCATGAACCAATTTTCGGAGGAATTGGTCGTGTGTCGATCGACACAAGGGTGTGTGTCGATCGACACACTGTCGGCAGACAAACAAATGGTTCGGTTTTATGCGTTTTTGGTCAGTTTGGTTTGGGAAAAACCATGGGAATTGCCTATATAAGGCAAGGAGTGTCGGTAGGATGTTCTTGGCAGAAGAACAGAGTGAGAGAGCTGAGTTTGAGAGAGAAGAGAAGTGATTTTCTCTTGTGTGTGTTTTTGAGGAGGAGAGCAAGTGCAGTTCGTGTCTTGGAGGAGACAAACGGCTGGGTAGATCACGTCGGATCAGGCTGAAACTTTGTGGGTAAGTTCTCCAGTCTTTTATCTTGATGTGGGTGAAAACCGTTTGTGAATCGGTTGTATTTTCGTTGAGTTATGGTCGTTTGAACTTGGTTGGTCTGTGCAGTTTTCTTCTGCGACCAGTCCACTTCGAGGGAAGAATCCCGTCGAACCGTTGGGAGTTAGCAGACGATCTACATACCGTTGCGTAGCTCGTTCTGTCTAGTTTCCAGATACGCTTTCCGATTTGGATTTGGAGTATTATTTCATTGGATTATTCTGTTCTTTGAGGACGTCGTGTTCTTGGTGTTCTTGAGCCCTTGATCATCCGTTTTTCCTTTTCAATCGAGGTGAGTGCGTGACTATAAGCTCGTGTATGCATAAGAAGTGTTAGGATGCGTTTGTGTGTTGTTTGGGATTGAATTCCATGTTGTTTTGGTGGTTTTATGTGCAGAATCTGTGTGTTCGTGTTTCTGGGCAGGTGTGTCGATCGACACCAGTGGGTGTGTCACCCGTCTTTTGAGCCAGGTGTATCAACTTTTATCTATCCTTTTATTATTTTCATTTTTATTTTATTGAGTCATCTCACCTTTGTGTGACTTTTTACACCGTGGTGTAAGTTAAGTCTGGGGGATTTATCGTACTAACGTCCTTTTTCTACTTTCTTATGTTTTGAGTCATTTTAATGATTTTCTTAGAGTCTTTTATTGAGTCGAAAATCATATGTTTCGAACTATGATATTTTTAGGAATTTATGCGTATTTTATGATCTAATGACCATTGTAACAGGGTTTGTCCATGATATACGATTCAGAAACCTTCATGACTGGAACTCGCCCCATATAATTCATCTCGCATAAGTTTTGATGAATCCGATTTTGACTCTATTTTATTTGAACCACTAACCTGATTTTAATTATATCTCATTAAAGAGTTAGATCGGGGAAACGAATCACACATTCATGACATCTTATCCACTTTTACCACTCTTTGTTGTCATGAATGGCCATCTCATCTTTAGTTGGTACCCTACCTAAAACCCTTTACCTCTTTTCAGACCTCATGCCTTCTCTTTTTAGTTTCATACTTGCAGATATGTGCAAAAATGATAACAGAGGTTTTAACCCTAAATAACACTGCAAGTGCACAGCAATCGAAGTGGTAATTATGGGATCGAATCCACAAGGACCAAGTGTTACACTACGAAAGTATAAGATTGAAATTAAGCTAAGATGACAAAATGTGATTGTTTGCAAAATAAAATAAGAATGACAAATAAACGATGTGAATTTATGAATTAAAAACGTCAGGCTTTAGGGATATTCGCAGGAAATCAGAAATCATGAATCAGACAATTATTCAGGGAACAATTCAGCGCAGTCTCGAACTTAAACATAAATTTATAACCAATCCACTGTCGTGGTATCAATCACTTTATCTAGCAACCTAAGATTCTAAACTGTCGTTTGAACTCAGAATTCTAGACAAGCATTAACGAGCAGGTTTAATATGTTCACAAATTGTCTTAGCATCAGCTTTCGTTGGCTAAGGACAATTTGCTCATCTACGTTCTTTCAGGCATTTAATCGAACACTTTTGGTGCATTAAACATCCTAACATCAGGAACTAGGTGATCAATCTAATTCAAGCAATAAGAACAACGATAGATGAAGACAAATACAAATCCCTATCTATGTCTAATTCATCGATTCATGAAATCCCTTGAAACCCTAAAACCTAACTATAGATCTACTCAGACATGGAGATGAATAAACAACAAGCTGATGAAGGAAAACTCATGATTAATAAAATAGAAATCCAATAGGGTTCAGAAATCTTCTCAATAATCGTCGAGTTAGAGATTCGTCTCCCTGGTGTTTACAAAATTGCAAAAGCTCCCAGTCTGATAAAAATAAAAAGCGTCGCCTAAAAAACACTCCCCAAACGAGTATTTATCCCTAAAACACGTTTTGGTACCAAACTAAAACAAATTAGGAAAATTGATTTTTTTACAACTTTTGGTCGGTTTGGGCAAGGGATCGATCGATCCTTAAGTAGATCGATCGATCCTTAGCCAAATCGATCGGTCTTTGGCCATTCGATCGATCTAATTGTTTACGGCAGCTTTCTCGAAGTCTGGATCGATCGATCCCACTCCAGATCGATCGATCCAATGCACTTTTCTTGCTTCTTCGATCTTTTCTTCCATTCCTTGCTCCAATTCGCCTTAGACTCGTTCCAAACGTATTATAACCTGCAAAGACCACAAAACCAAAGGAAAGACTCGATAAAACATTGAAAACATGGGTTAGAATGCGTTAAAAACGCAATACATCAACTCCCCCAGACTTAGTTTTTTGCTTGCCCTCAAGCAAAACAGAAAACTAAACCTGTGAAAGAGGTTTGAAAATCACGGAAACTCAAATTCTCTTTTAGACGTTTAGTGACCACTAAATTCGTAATCCACATACTGTAAGTATGAATCAAATCGAACCACCATGTACTTCTCCACGGACTTTCCAGCCTCCCAAATTCATCTCAGGATTTCGCAGCACCTTCCACAAGTCATCATCGCTATCTGCATTGATAATCTCAGTGCTAAGAAGCTTCTAGATTCATTCCCGTACAATACCATGACAGATCACCAATACACCCTTTTTGGTACTCTTCCCTCTCCCCCAGACTTGTTCGATTCTCTACCATTTTTATATGATTGATGAGACTCAAAGCAGTGCATAACACTATTGCTGTTCCCTTCCAGGAGACAGGGTCGTGACTCACTAGTGTTGTTCCTTGTGAGGAGACAGGGTCGTGAGAGTGCTCGTCTTCTTTGTCCGTATCACGGGACTCAGACTGCTGCTTTTGAGCTGGGTGATCACCTCTTGAGTACTGACTCACCGGAATTTTACTTCCTCATCTTGTACTCAGGAGCTATCATTTCACCCCAATCCTAATCATATGTATACATTTTCCTAAAGTTTTATTTTAGGGAATTGAGAGAGAGAAGTACTATTACTTATCACACACGGTGCATCTGTCAGGTACGAACAAGGAATCAAGCCCATTAGACACCAATCATTCCAATGAGAGTGCAATTAGCTCTGGCTTAGTGGATTTTACTGGAAACAAGAGACGTCTCTAGTTAACTAGTTAGTCCTTGGATTTTCCATTAGTCGGATCTGAAATCATTCTGCAGTAATGGTCACTCAAATGAAATAGTCAGTAAACAAAGAGAAAGATTTCATCATGGTTTCCTAACAATAACACTCTTGACTCAATAAAACAACTTGGACTGACTCATGAAAAACATAAAAATGACTCAAAAGAAACAAAACAAAGGAGAATGGCGTTAGTAAACGACCTGGGGTCATCCGATGGTTTGGCTCAAATATTCGGATCGGTCGATCCGTGCAAAGATCGGTCGATCTGCCCCTTATTTGCACGCCTTTTTTTTTTTTTTTTTTTTTTTTTTTTTTTTTTTTTTTTGGGAACGGATCGATCGATCCGAACTGGCGATCGATCGATCTTCTCCTTGACTCGCCGTGTTGCTCGATCGCAGAACTTACGTAACTCGATCGCTAAATCCGATCGATCGATCTGTGAAGAGATCGATCGATCTCCACTCACATTTTTTTTTTTTTTTTTTTTTTTTTTTTTTTTTTTTTTAGCAAGCCTGAAACAATAAAAGTAAAACCAGAGTTAGTAATAATATGAAAGAAAAACGAAACTGTATATACTTACCAGTGGGTTGCCTCCCACTAAGCGCTTGTTTTAAGTCATTAGCTTGACTTTGGTCTCATGTGTCAGTCAGGAAGATGGGCATGGGAATTTACGCTAAAACAGGCCCCCCAATCAGTAAACTTCAGCTTCAGAACCCTGCTCAACATATTTTTCACCGCTTCTTCACCTTTCTTTTTCAGGTCAGATGTGAGAATAACTCTAACCTTAGGGAAAGGTTTTGATATGCCCCTGCACTTCACCTTGTACTCAATGGTGTCACCAACACACCTCTGAGGTACCAAAATCATGTGAGGAATGCCCTTGATTCTTTGGCTCATCACTTTCTCCTTTATCATGCTCTTTTGACCAGTATTCTTTGTTGTGATAAGAGGGTCTCCATCCAGCACTTTCTTGACCTCACTATTAACAATAGAATCTCTCTTGGTCTCGACTTGCGGCTTCCCTCCATTGACGATGGTAACACAAGAAGCAAGTTTGGCTACTTCCTTAGGGGGTATAGCTTTGTAGAAGACCGCCTTGTCAATATTAGAGAATGAGACTCTTCCATTAGGTAAATCTACAACTGCTCCCACTGTCGCCAGAAACGGTCTTCCGAGAATCAGAGGTATACCGGGATCTTCACACATCTCCATCACCTGAAAGTCAGTAGGAACAAGACAATTTCCTACTCGAACATGTAAATCGTGAATGGTACCATGTGGAACCTTGGTGGAAGAGTCCGCAAACTTGAGAGATATCTGAGCAGGTCTCATCATAGTAATTCCAAGCTTCTCTGCCATAGCTCTAGACATGAGATTTATAGAAGATCCAGAATCGCAGAGAGATTCTTTAAATTTAACTCCTGCAATGGAGCATGGAACGACAAATTTTCCAGGATCTTCTAGCTTTGGCAACTGCTTCATAGGAGATGGTGTATTCATCGCTTCAACAAATAGAGCTTTGACGACTGAAAGACTCTTCTTTGTATCCCTAGAAAACTCACGATATGCAGGATCAACTCTAAATACCTCTTCAAACGAGACACCAGGAGGAACCTCTCTCACCATCTTATTAAACTCAGCCAGCTTCCTATCATCAATCTCATATTTCAGGCTTTGAGGGTATGGGATTGTAGGAATATATGGCAATGCTGATACATCTTCCTCTACTTTCGATGCTGAGACATCTTCCACCTCACTCTGCACTATTATCACATTGCAGTGCTCTCTGGGATTTGTTTCAACTCTTCCTGGAAGAGTCCCTGGTGGTCTCTTAGCTGATGTCGAGATCTGAGCTACTTGAGTGTCAAGCTTCTTCACATGAGAGGAGAGAGCTTCAAACTTACCATTGAGATCAGCATACATACTATCCGCCTTGACATTAATCTCGTTAGAAGACTTTTGCTGATTTAGGAGAAGCTGCTGCATCAGAACCTTGAGTTCATCTTGAGAGTCGGATGTAGAGCTCGCAGGAGCTTGGAAATTATTGAATGGCTGTTTCTGCTGAAATCCACCCTGAAATCCACTCTGACCCTGATTTTGCACGTACTGTTTCTGAAAACCCTGTGAAAAATTCTTCTGGAAACCCGGATTTTGCACGCCAGACTGTCCTGAAAAACCCTGAGAACCTGAAACGCCCGCGTTTTGCACGTACGTTTTCTCCTTTCCCTGAGTGACCACCTGCTGTGGATAAATCTGATCCTGTGGATTTTCAACGTTCGTGCTCCTGTAGGACAGATTCGGATGGTTTCTGTAATTCTGGTAAAAACCCTGGTTTTGCACGAAACCTTGTCCATTCACATAGCTGACTTCCTGCTGCTCATTATTCCCTTCCTCAGTGTAGTCTTGGTATACAATCGGTTCTGCTCCATCCTCACAAAACTGGACACTCCTCTGATTTTGCTTCAGCAACTGATTGTACTTCTCATTCAGCTCCTCGAATTTCTGAGACTCAATGCTACTAACCCTCTTTGACCTGTCGTACTCAGAAGGACCATTAACAGAGCTTGCAGCTAGATTTTCAATCAGCTCAGATGCTGCCTGCTCTCCTCGAGTCATAAAGTTTCCATTACTTGCAGCATTGAGTTGATTTTTGGACTCTCTGTCAACTCCATCGTAAAATATGCTAATCAGCTGCCCTTCTGAATACCCATGGTGAGGACACTCTCTGCGATACTCCTTGAACCTCTCATAAGCCTCAGAGAATGACTCTCCTGCAAACTGCTGGAACGACACAATCCTGTTCCTCAGGGAAGTTGTCTTGGACTTGGTGTAGAAATGATCCAAGAATGCAGCTCGGCATTGATCCCAAGTTGTTAAAGATCCAGGAGGTAAAGACTTGAGCCATCTCGATGCCTTGTCTGCCAGAGAAAAAGGGAACAATTTGCACTTGATCCAGTCCTCAGGGACTCCATTTGCCTTGGTAGTACTGCAAATTTCCTCAAAATTCTCTATGTGATCCATGGGGATCTCAGAAGGTAACCCATGGAAAGTATAATTCTTCACCAATCCAATCAGCTGAGGGTGTAGCTGATAGTCATTCCTAATAAGAGGAGGTGGACAAATCGCAGACCGGTTCTGATAGAAGGTGTGAGGTGTGTTTGCATCACCAATACCAGGCTGAACCCGCTGCATCTGCCTCAGCTGCTCTTGCATCTGTTCCTGCATCCTCTCAAATTCAGCTCTAGTAACCCCAGGGGCAGCAGGAGTGTCGTGTTCGTCGTCTGTACCAACCATGTTGACTTGTTTCGACTTTGCTTTAGCTCTGTTTGTTCGTTCTATTCTTCCAAGTGTCGTGTTCTCAAAGTAGAGAAGGTTGCCAGAGCCTTCACTTCTTCTTTGCATACACCTGAAGCACACAAGACCAAGCAAAAAATAGAACTCGTTAGTAACTTCTTAGACTAAATTCCAAACTAAAATTCAAAGGTAACGCTATTGGTCCCCGGCAACGGCGCCAAAAACTTGATAACAGAGGTTTTAACCCTAAATAACACTGCAAGTGCACAGCAATCGAAGTGGTAATTATGGGATCGAATCCACAAGGACCAAGTGTTACACTACGAAAGTATAAGATTGAAATTAAGCTAAGATGACAAAATGTGATTGTTTGCAAAATAAAATAAGAATGACAAATAAACGATGTGAATTTATGAATTAAAAACGTCAGGCTTTAGGGATATTCGCAGGAAATCAGAAATCATGAATCAGACAATTATTCAGGGAACAATTCAGCGCAGTCTCGAACTTAAACATAAATTTATAACCAATCCACTGTCGTGGTATCAATCACTTTATCTAGCAACCTAAGATTCTAAACTGTCGTTTGAACTCAGAATTCTAGACAAGCATTAACGAGCAGGTTTAATATGTTCACAAATTGCCTTAGCATCAGCTTTCGTTGGCTAAGGACAATTTGCTCATCTACGTTCTTTCAGGCATTTAATCGAACACTTTTGGTGCATTAAACATCCTAACATCAGGAACTAGGTGATCAATCTAATTCAAGCAATAAGAACAACGATAGATGAAGACAAATACAAATCCCTATCTATGTCTAATTCATCGATTCATGAAATCCCTTGAAACCCTAAAACCTAACTATAGATCTACTCAGACATGGAGATGAATAAACAACAAGCTGATGAAGGAAAACTCATGATTAATAAAATAGAAATCCAATAGGGTTCAGAAATCTTCTCAATAATCGTCGAGTTAGAGATTCGTCTCCCTGGTGTTTACAAAATTGCAAAAGCTCCCAGTCTGATAAAAATAAAAAGCGTCGCCTAAAAAACACTCCCCAAACGAGTATTTATCCCTAAAACACGTTTTGGTACCAAACTAAAACAAATTAGGAAAATTGATTTTTTTACAACTTTTGGTCGGTTTGGGCAAGGGATCGATCGATCCTTAAGTAGATCGATCGATCCTTAGCCAAATCGATCGGTCTTTGGCCATTCGATCGATCTAATTGTTTACGGCAGCTTTCTCGAAGTCTGGATCGATCGATCCCACTCCAGATCGATCGATCCAATGCACTTTTCTTGCTTCTTCGATCTTTTCTTCCATTCCTTGCTCCAATTCGCCTTAGACTCGTTCCAAACGTATTATAACCTGCAAAGACCACAAAACCAAAGGAAAGACTCGATAAAACATTGAAAACATGGGTTAGAATGCGTTAAAAACGCAATACATCAAAAAACGTCGGAGAGAAAAGGATCAACGCAATTTTCCAATCATTAGAGATGCGACGATTTGGTAAAGAAGGGTAGAGTACAAAGAATAAATTTCAAACAGTTTGGCCGTTTCCTTGGATGACTAATACATGGTAATATTTCGTACCTATACTTGACTCGTATCAAAGATATACCGTTTTCCCCCTTTAATAATAATAAAAAATAAAATATAAAAAATAAATAAAAAAATAAAAGAAGGGAAAGGGAAACGGTTGTCTAAGAGTTTTAAGGATACCCAAGGAATGCCATGATACAAAAGAAGAGACGAGTAAAAGAGATTTCAAGTGATTCTCTGAGAAAGATCTAAGTCTGGGGGAAAAAGACGCGAAGAAAGTGGTTGGGAAATTGTGGATATCAACAGGTCCATTCTCTCTTGCGATTTTGCATAATATCTCGCACCCGGAGTCTATGGTAACCCTAAACACTTTTAACCTCACCCCATATATTAGCCTTTTTCAAATCCTAGCGCCGTCTACCCCGAATGATTCCCTTGATGAGAAATTCACCTATACCTTAACGAATGTAGAGAGTCAAATGAAGTGCAGTTGAGATTTTTGCAGGATTGTAATTAAAACATGGAGTAGGCTGCGAAGGTTATGAATGGCGTATGATGAAGATACCCTTGGATCGATCATGTCACATACGGTATTAGTATCAACATTATTTTCAAATGGTTTTTCTAAGTTCAAATTAATTTCAAACCTCTTTTCTATACTTGGATTTTGCTTGAGGACAAGCAAGGTTTAAGTCAGGGGGAGTTGATATATCCCATATTTTACCTATTTTACTATATATTTTACTATGTTTTCTATGCATTTATCTACGGTTTTATACCTTTAAAGGTAGTTTTTCTCGTATTTGTAGTTTTAGAGTCTTAACAGGAAAATCAAGGAAAAATGAGCAAAAAGAGACAAAATAGGTGTAAACCAAGCTACAACAACTTTCATAAGCCAAAGACACCATCAAGAACCAAGAATTCACAAGAATCAACATTCTACCAAATTGGACAGAACGTATACGCCAGAAGTTCAGCAGTGAACGGAGGATCAAATAGATTTGGAATTTAATGAAACTTAGTGTGAAGATAGATATTTGAGTCGGCTTCACAATGAAGTTTTAATCATCTCAATTGGAGCTGTGATCAGAAAGTTACACTGGATTTAGTGAAGATACGTCAAGCTGCCTCAGAAATGAAGCAAGTGCAGAATCGATCCAAATACCGGGCCGCCTCATGGACCGATATTCTGGGCTGATGCCAGCACAAATCAAGGCACTTTTGGCCCAATACCGGTCGTGATCAATGACCGAAATCCCAACCGACGTTGAAGCAGTTTTAACGTAAAAAGACGGATTTGACCTAAATGAAGCCCTAGAAGACCCTAAGCCTATATATACTTATTTTTAGCCTTTTGTTAGGGATCATGCCGAAACAATAGAGTAGTTTATCATACAGCAGCAGCCACCATGAGTTTTCTTGGTGTTCTTCTTTAGATTTGGATTCTAGAGCAATCCGGTGGATGATCTCGCTTTGTATCTCGATATAGAGAAGAATCCTCTTACCCTTACTCTTTAATTCAAGTTTATTTGTCATGAATTCATCATCTATCTCTGGTTTTTCGTGCATCATGTCCGAGTAGTTTTATTTGTTAGGTTTTAGGTTTTCAATGAGTTTCATAATTCGATAATTGATTGATGATTGTTTAGGGAATACATTAAAGTCTTCATCTTTACTTATACTCAATGCATGATCGCTTTACCGCACATTTAGTGATCTGATCTTAGGTTGATATACTCTCCAAAAGCTTGTTATATTGCCTGAACTAGTATTTGATGAGCCAAAAGCCTTAACAATTCGAAAGGTTAGTTAAGGAGTGCGGTGAACTTTATCAAACTTGAACTTTAATGCATGTTTTCACCTTGTAATAACCTGCGACAATTTATTCTATTAGGGTTCTAAAACGTAGATGGTTAGTTACGTCAAGATAGTGGGATAACCTTAAATCAGTGCTTTGTGTTCTAGACGGTTCATAATTCCTAAATCCCTAAAATCAATCAATCTTTATTGTTGCATGATTCTCTGCGAAATACCTAAGTCTTAACACTTTTCTTTTATTGATTTTCATTATAATTCACATTCGTTGCTTGCTTACTTTATTTTCAATCACAAAAACGACAAAAATATCTTGTTCTAGCTTAGTTTTATTCATTACAATTTGAAGTGTGGTTAAGAAGTCCTTGTGGATACGATCCCTTATCTATACTAGCCGTGATTGCTGTGTACTTGCAGGTAGTTAGTTGAGAGGTAAAACTCGACTCGCATCAATGCGCATTACAGTGTGATTACTCCAGGGGATGGTGATTCCCTGCATATACTTTGAGGGACAGAGATCTCTCCAGAGGATGTGTGATTTCTTTGCAGCCGATAGCTTGATGGACTGTGTGTCCTGAGAGTGGGAGGAGCTGGAGTATACCGAGAGCTGGTATGATATACATTGAGAGTTCGTAGGGTGACGACCTTGCGAGTGAAAGTGGTGTATATAGATATAATTTTTGAGCATTAGTACCTGTAGTGTGATCGTAAGTATGAGATTGATGAGCTTCAGGGATCAGGAATGATCTCAGGTGGTGCTGACCGGGTTTTGGTCAGGAGGGATGTTAATCTTGGGTTTTTACTTGAGTTTATAACCACAGTTCAGACGACCCTGGTAAACTTATGTAGCCTCTTTGGTCCAAGTTTGGGTCTACGGTTGGTCGTGCATGTTCTTGTTTGATTGTTGCGCGACCCATCGGACAGCCTGACCCGAATCAGCGAGTGTTGCATTTTTTATGTTTTCCGGGAAAATCTAGTCGGGTTTCAAACGAGTGTGACAACCTTAGTGAGACGGGGTTAGGTGATAGGGATCAAGGAATGATCTCTATTGGTGTTGACCATAGGATGACGGTTTCACGTGATTCGAGGACGAATCTGTGTTAGTAGGGGAGAATTGTAACGACCGCAAACCAAATTAGGGACTATTTGGTTCGTTTGAGACTTGGTTGTCTCAATTTTTGGTCGTGTCGATTGACACGAAGGGCTGTGTCGATCGACACGGTTTCGACAGGTTATAAAATCAGAGTGTCGGTAGAAGCTGGATCAGTTTCCAGAAATAGATCAGATCTGGTTTTTGAGAGGTTTTTGGGAGATTTCGTGTTGTTGCTTCAATTTCTCGGTTTTTGGTAGCTGTGTGTCCGTGGTGGATCCGGGATTCGCGTGGGTGGAGCAGTTTTCAGTTTCGGGAAGATTTGTTCTTCGTGTTCTTCGTCTTCTTCGTCGAGTTCTTCGTGTTCTTGAGCATTTCGATCCGTTTTTCCTTCCGAATCGAGGTGAGTGCGTGACTGTAGGCTTATATAGGTAGAAGGAATTGATAGGATGCGATTGTGTGTTGTTTACTTCGTTTTCGTGTTGTTTTTATTGGATTTTTCGTGCAGATTCGTGTTCTGGGTTTTTTGGGTTGGTGTGTCGACATGAGTAACGACACAGGGTGTGTCGATCAACACAGAGGGTGTGTCGATCAACACAGAGGGTGTGTCGATCGACACATGTCGTCTGTTGAACGGAACATGTTGTTTTCCGTCGTTTATAGGTTTTTGATCGTTATCGTGGTATTGTATCAATTGTTTTGCATATATATATATATATAACCTGTAGACGGGATGACCGTCTTACTGAGTATTTGTGATAATACTCACGCATCTCTTATAACCATGTGATACATGTAAAGATAAAGTGTAAACGTGGAATCCGGGCCGGGAAGAGGAGATGATCTGGTGACTCGTATTATGTGTTTTATTACTGTTAGAATTACTAAGGTGTTAGTAATTCGGAAAACGTGTGTTTTATTGTTGAATAATGTTTGATCATTTCATAATTATGGGATTATAAAATTGTGTGCTTGTTTTATTGTTTAATCGTGTTTTTATTCCGCATTGTCTTGTTTGTGATTTATTGGACCGTTGAGGATCACTATTGGTCCGGGTCGAATTTTTTTAAAATTTACGGGTTGTGATGTTACAAGTTCTCTATAAGCTTATGCGCACCCTCTCTGGTTTTGGTCATAAAGTCTCAATCGCTAACAACATTCAGCGCATTCCTATAGTCCTAGTCAACACCATCGTAGAAGATACTAAGCAGATTCTCATCGGTGAAACCATGGTGTGGGCATTCCCTTTTGTACTCCTTGAACCGTTCCCATGCCTCATAGAATGACTCTCCTGAATGCTGTTGAAAAGATGAGATTTTATTCCTTAGACTCGCGGTTTTAGTTTTCGTATAAAAGTGATCCAAAAACAGCTCTACTTTGTGCCCAAGTCATAATGGATCCAACAGGTAGATACTTAAGCCAACGTGAAGCCTTATCCACGAGTGAGAAGGGGAAAAGTTTGCACTTCAAGAAATTCGGGTTCATTCCATTAGAGCTCGTCATGGAGCAAATCTCCTCAAAGTTTTCTATGTGGTCCATCGGAATTTCCGCATGCATCTCAAGGAACAAATGCTACTTAACCAGCGATATCATCTGCGGTTTAATCTCATAATCATTCCGTTCAAGAGCAGAGGGAACTATAGCAGCTCGGTTCTGATAGAAAGCATGGGATTATCCATATCCCCTATGGCTCGCTCCTGTTTACACGGGCGTTGTTGCTATTGTTCACGCGCGTGTTTCTGTTGTATTTGAGCCATCTGCTCTTGCAACCGTAGCAGCTCAGCCGCCATACTCTCTTCGCCTTGTCCGCCCATATTGACGAGATTAGGTCTTGTGCGTCTGTTTTCTCGCTCTAGTTTTGCAAATTCCGGGTTACTCAAAGTTACAAGGGGAATTTCGCAATTACGCATTGTTGTCCTCGAGTTCATACATCTGAAACACACGCAAAATAAACAAAACAGCGAGTTTAGTATTTAGTCTGAAATCGTAAACAAAAATTAGAGGTATCGAGTTGGTCCCCGTCGTAATGGCGCCAATTTGATGAAAGAACTTTTTCCGGTTTATAAGTTTGAAACCTAGAATCACTACTTCAATTGTAGAATAGTTTAGGTTCATTCAAGGGACTAGCAATACACTCTAATGCTATATATTACAAGTTCAGCTAAGCGATTAAAAGACTTTTAAGTGTCACGATTTATCAAGCAAACAAATGTAAATTCGGTTGTAAACAATTAATGAAAAAGGTGTTAGATCAAGGGATGTATCTCAGGGATTAGAACATTTAGAACCAAGCAATTATTCAGGTTATCAAGTTATGAACCAATCTAGAACTCAACCATAAATTTAAGAGGATCCACTGTCGTGGCATCAACTACTTCAACAATCAATCTAACACCCTAAACTGTCGTTTGAGGCTACAAAGAATGATGAGCATTAAACGTATATGATCGATTTGTTCACGAGTTGCCTTAACTTTAACTTTCGTTGGCTAAGGACAACTCGCCCATCTATGTCAATTCCAGCAATTCACAACACTTTTGATGGGTAAATTCAACCTAAAATCAGAGTCTAGGCAATACGATCGACTATAGATGGAGATATCGAATGATGTTTCAAAACCTATCTATGATTAGTTCATGGACATCTAATCCCATCGAACTCTCAACCTAACAAAGGGGATTACTCGCACATAACAGATTGAACAACAACAGCAAGTGATATGAGAAACTTCGTTGAATAAAATAGAAGAGATAAGGGTTTAGAAAAATTTCAACAAAAACGTGGAAGGCAATCCTAAAGCTTACAAAATCTATAAACAAGTATCGAATCTCTCTCTCTCTCTCGTGTCGTGGCTGCGTGGTCTCTAAAAGGATCGAAAAACTCTCCTTTTATAAGCCCTTGGCGGCTGGAAAAGATTAGGGTTGCAGAATTAGGTTTAATGAAAATTCTCATAAGTGGATCTTCTGGGGAGTAGGTGCTCCCTTTTCTGGAGCAGGTGCTCCTTTTCTTCAGAATATCTAAAAAGATCCAGATTCTCTCATTTTTCGCCAAATCCAATTGCAAGTTCCAATCCTCCATTCCAGCCGTATTTTAGACCTAGAATGACTCAAGGTAGAGTGAAAGACTCAATAAAAACCTACAAAACTAAGGTTAGAATGCACCAAAAACGCATTATATCACCCATCATATATCTAGATTCTTCTTTCAACTTGAGAGAAATGTAAGTTTCTTATATATGTACTGTATGATAGTTTTGAAATAAGAGATGTCCTCAATAAATTATGTTATTCTAAACGTTGTATCTTCCTTTCTTGTAGGGTTTTAGAAAGGTCGAGCCAAAGAAATGGGTATTCGCAAATGATAATTTTGTCCGGGGCCAGCCACAACTTGTGGAAAACATAAGAACAATAGAGATCAACAATCTAGTGAATCTAAAGAATCCGATAGAAGAGCAAAAATGGAGAACGCGGAAAAAATATTTAAGCTGTAAGAGAGGTAGGGACGAGCATAAGAGAGCTTCTTCATCAAACTCGCTACCGTCAGAGAAAAAGAAACTGAGGAACGCGGCGAAAAAGAAAACGAGGAAGGCAACACAAGTGAACGAACTAGAGGTTCGACTACAACAAGTAGGAATTTGCAAGCTGTAATTTTGGTGTGAGGTCCATCTCAATTTATTTTACAATATCTATAGGGTCTAGCTTGTCATTCTTAATTTTGAGATTATTGACCATGTTTCCGTTTGTGCAAGAGATGCTTTAGAACATGAAATGATTTATGCGTAATTTGTTTGAATCCCCCCTAAAATGATTTGAACATGAAATTTCTGAGATATAGAAAAAAATTCATCTTTATCAAAATCGCTATTAAACAACACAAGTTTAATGGAATTATCCGGCACTAAGATGATCCCTTAGTTCGGTACCAATTGTTCTAAAAAACCAATTTAGAACAACTCCAAACATGGCAATCCTATAATCCCTTTCTCAAAAAAAGTTAAAATTAAATTATTGCCTCTCACTTAAAATGAAAAATCTACGCGTTTTGCAAGAAACGATGGACCCAAAACGTGAGATCTCTTTTCCTTGTCTTTTCTTTTTTTAAGATTGTAGTTTTCATATATACAATCTATACAATTTCTCAAAGGTTCCTAAATTTCATTTCTTATCAAGTTTTTTTCTAGTCTTGGTATTTATATTGTTTAAAATTATCAGGAGAATGTAATTTAAAACATAAACGTGTATAATCCCTTATATATTACTTAAAGTGATTTGTGAAAAAATGATTATGTGTCATCTCTACAATTACTTTCATCAAAATAATTGGAAAAATTTCAAAAATGCCACTTTATAAAAATGTCACACTTTTGAATTTTTTGTAAAAATACCACTTTTTGAAAATTATTTTTTTCTTTATATTATTTATGTATTAGGGTCCATCTCAACATGTGATTTGAATTAGTATTTTAAAAATCATAAAATCAATAACACTAAATTTGAACATGAATTTTAAAATCATAAAACCAATAGCACTGGATTTTGTCTAGATTTCCAAAAACCAATAGGATTTTCATTGACAAGTTTTATTTTGGTTAGATGGACAATCTATAATGAAATAAAACCCTTTATATGTATATTTGATTATCTTTAATACTAAATCTTTTATTGTATTTAACTAATTATTTATTTTTCATTAATGCAATAGATTGAATTTTTTTTACAAAATATAAATTCTCTAATCCCACATCAAAATATTTTAGAAACATATAAAAATCTTAATAAATATTTTTAATAATTGCTTAAATTTTATTTAGTTTGTCAAGTCCTTATACCTATTTAGAACCTATATATATTTAATTGAATATATTAAATTAATTAGCTTTCTTCTGTTAGAGTAACTAAAATTCTTTATACTAATAGTAAATATGTATGAAACAAATATTTCTTCTCATCCCCACATAATCTTGGTATTATAAATTATAATCAGATACTTATTACTACTTTTAAATTATGTTAAAAATAAATAGATTTTTTACCTAGTTATATATATATATATATATATATATATATATATATATATTGATTTTTTTTGCTACAAAAACTTATTAAGAATGAATATATCTTAGAGAAACTCAAACTATATCCAATGTGAATGCCTAAGGATTCTTTGATGATAAAATTTCTTTAATGTACAAGATATATATAATAATGATATTATTGAACTTTATAGAAAGAAGAAAAAAAGCCAACAATATATTTATTATGGGAACATACTTAATACTTTTGACCTCAAAAGATTTATAAACTGCGACTATATATATATATATATATATATATATATCACAAGAGTTGCAACAACAATAAAAAAAAAAAATCAAAACAAACAAAACAAGCTAAGGGGTACTCCGTACTCAGCTTATATAAGTTTAACTATTAGATAATAATCTCATCTAATTCTAATTCTAATTCTGTTTTGGGTTTGTTGAGTGATATAATGCGTTTTTAGCGCATTCTAACCTTTTTTGTAGGTTTTTATCGAGTCTTTCACTCCATTTTGAGTTATTATAGGTCTAAAATATGGCTGGAATAGAAGAATGGAACTTACAAATGGAGTTGGCGAAAAAAAAAGAAAAATTGGATCTTTTTGGAGATTCTGCCCAGAAGGAGCACCTGCTCCGGAGATCTCCTGCTCCCCAGAAGATCTGATTATGGGAATATTCATTAACCCTAATTTCGCAACCCTATATTTTCCAGCCGCTGTGGGCTTATAAAAGGAGAGTTTTTCGACCCTTTTGAATATCACGCAGACACGACACAACAGAGAACAAAAGCTTAAGTGAGAGAGAGAGATTCGATATTTGTTTTGAGAGTTGTAAGCTTGAGGATTTCCTTCCACATTATTGTTGAAGTTTTTCTAAACCCTAACTCTTTTCTATTTTTATTCAATGAAGTTTCTATTCTCTTTTGCTGCTGTGATTCGATCTGTTATGTGTGAGTAATCCACTTGTTAGGTTGAGGGTTCGATGGGATCAGATATCCACGAACTAAGCATAGATAGGTTTTGAAACATCATTCGATATCTCCATCTATAGTCGATCGTATTACCTAGACTAATTTGATCACCTAGTCTGTGATTTTAGGTTTAATTTACTCATCAAAAGTGTTGTGAATTGCTTGAATTGTCATAGATGGGCGAGTTGTCCTTAGCCAACGAAAGTTGAAGTTAAGGCAACTCGTGAACAAATCAACCCAATACGTTTAATGCTCATCATTCTTTGTAGCCTCAAACGACAGTTTAGGGTGTTAGATTGATTGTTGAAGTTGTTGATGCCACGATAGTGGATCATCTTAAATTTATGATTGAGTTATAGATTGGTTCATAACTTGATAACTTGAATAATTGCTTGGTTCCGGACGTTCTAATCCTTGAGATGTACCCCTTGATCTAACACCTTTCCATTAATTGTTTACAACCGATTTTACTTTTGTCTTGCTTGATATTATCGTGCCTTTGAAATCTCTTTTAAATCGCTTAGCTGAACTTGTAATCCATAGAATTAGAGTGTATTGCTGGTCCCTTAACGAACCTTTACTATTTCTATATCGATTTAATGAATCTAGGTTTTAATCTTTGAAACCGACAAAAAGACTTTCATCATTCAGGTTTAGATTTGAAGTGTTAAGAGAGATGAATGATAATGGAGTTTCATCAGGCTCACGATTATCTTTCATCACCACAATATATAATATGGTGAATATCCTTCATCGGATCCAATAATCTCGTGGAGCCAGAGCGGCAAAAGTTTCATCATTTGGAATCCAGAATTGTTTCACAGAGATCATCTTCGACAGTTCTCCGAGGGCAATAACAAAATAGATTTCTTCTTCTCAATACTTAACTTACACGTAACTTTTTATACGTTTAGTTTTGTAAGATGTCATCATTTAGATAGATTTGTTGTCTAATTTAAACTTTGAACCTTCTCATCTTCTTTTTTTCTTTTTCTTTTGCTAGAGGTTTACAAAAATCGACTCTGGAAAATTTGAATTCGCAAATTATTATTTTGTGCGAGGCCAACCTCACCTCATGAAGCATGATCCGCTATATCACAGAATGGAAATTAGAAACGCGATGCGTTTATTTTGGCGGCTAGTAAAAGAAGTAGAGCAAGATACAGGAGTTGAAGTGTTTGGGAAAGATGAACCTGATCATATAGTTTTATTAATATCACTATCTTTGTTCTTCACCAAAGCATACGAGATGGTGGATGATCCCTCATCGGATGAAATGATCTCGTGGAGCGAGAGCGGAAAGAGTTTCATCATTTGGAATCCGCAAGAGTTTTATAGATACCTTCTTCCAAGATTATTCAAGACCCATCATGTATCTAGATTCTTCTTCAACTTGAGAGATATGTAAGTTTCTTATATATGTACTGTACGATAGTTTTGAAATAAAAGATGTCCTCAACAAATTATAAACGTTGTATCTTCCTTTCTTGTAGGGTTTTAGAAAGGTCGAGCCAGAGAAATGGGAATTCGCAAATGATAATTTTGTCCGGGGCCAACCACAACTTGTGGAAAACATAAGAAAGAACAATAGAGATCAACAATCTAGTGAATCTACAGAATCCGATAGAAGAGCGAAAATGGAGAACGCGGAAAAAATATTTAAGCTGCAAGTAAGAGAGGTAGGGACGTTGGATGAGCATAAGAGAACTTCTTCATCAAACTCGCTACCGTCAAAGAAAAAAAAATGAGGAACGCGGCGAAAAAGAAAACGAGGAAGGCAACACAAGTGAACGAACTAGAGGTTCGACTTGCAATCTGTAGGTTCAACAAGTAGGAATTTGCAAGCTGTAATTTTGGTGTGAGGTTCATCTCAATTTATTTTACAATATCCATAGGGGTCTAGTTTGTCATTCTTTTGAGATTATTGACCATGTTTCCGTTTGTGCAAGAGATGCTTCAGATATATCTATGCGTAATTTGTTTCAATCCCCCTAAAATGATTTGAACATGAAATTTCTGAGATATAGAAAAAAATCATCAGAAAAAACCAATTCAAAACATGAAATTTCAAAATCGCTTTAAACACCACAAGCTCAATGGATTTATCCGGCACTAAGATAATCCTTTAGTTCGGTACCAATTGCTTTCTATTAAAGATTAAAAAACCAATTTAGAACAACTCCAAACGATGAAAAATGTTAAAATTAAAATATTGCCTCTCACTAAAAATGAAAAATCTACGCGTTTTGCAAGAAACGATGGACCAAAACGCGAGATCTCTTTTCCTTGTCTTTTCTTTTTTTTAAGACAATATATACAATTTCTCAAAGGTTCCTAAATTTCATTTCTTATTAGGTTTTCTAGTCTTGATATTTATATTGTTTAAAATTATCAGGAAAATGTAATCTAAAGCATAAACGTATATAATCCCTTATATATTAATTAGAGTGATTTGTGAGAAAATGATTATATGTCATCTCTACAATCAATTTCATCAAAATAATTGTGATATGACAATTTTGAATCAATAATAAAATATTCTACAACTAAATTTATAATTGTTAGCATAAATAAATCAAAAGAGCTTTTAATAAATATATTACCAGATTTTCTTTTTATTCTAAAATTATATAAAAAATGATTTCTCATTTAAAAATAGTTTAGAATCTGATTACTGTAATAATCAAATTATAGAACATTTTTATAGAATATATATTATTTTTGAAAATAATAATAAAGATGTACCAAATTTTTAAAAGAGATTTTGATATGTTTATAAAAAAAAAACTTCTCAAATTTATAATAACAAATATAATTATTTTTTTGAAATATTTTTTTAACGCAAAACAATTTGAAGGTAATAAAAACTTTTTTTAATCTGCAAAGCAACAATTTTTTTTTAACATGAGTTTTATATATAAAATTTATAATTATATATTTTAATATTTTAAAATATTAAACAATTTATTGGTATTCTAAACTCTATTTAAGATATTCGGACAAACCAAATTTAATATAGTTTTTTTAACTATAATGTTTTAAATTATTATACATTTGGATTTGACACATTTATTTAAAATTAAATTAAATGGTAAAATTAAATTTCTGAAATTTATGTTATTAATAATAAACAATATTATTGACCAAAAAATAACAACAAAAGAATCTAACAATAATGTCTACAATAAAAATCAAAACAACTACATATTTCACATTATAATAGACTAAAATTAAAAACAAAACTGTACATAAATAATTCACCAGCGTTTACGCGAAAAAATCACCTAATGTATAATGTAAAAGTAAAATTAAGGAAATGCCCAAGAAAAATAAATAAAAAGAGTGGTTAAAAAAAAGAATATTGACTTTAACTCCGTATTTCTTCTGCAAAAATCGTAAACAGTGTAGAATCTTCTGATTAGCTTGGCTTTTCCCTTAGTGTGCTTTTTTTTTTAAAACAAACTTAGATATATGTTTCTATTTTGGTAAAGTGTACTCTTTTTTAATAACAAACTTAGATATGTGTTTCTATTTTGGTAAAGGTATCGTCCTTACCTACTACGTCATTTGTCAACATGTTGATTCTCTGTCGAACAAAAAATAGAAAAAGTAAAGAAACGCAGTAATATAATTAGAAGACAGAATGAGAAGGATAATATTCAGAGTCCTTTAGAACATATACATATATTTTGTGGTATGAATTTAATGAGTACCACTATCTTTTTGAAAAAGGTATGAGTACCACTATCTTAATACATAATTTGAGAATATGGCATAATTAAATAGGACGTGGGTCTGATTCATTAACGAGCAGATGGTTTTGTCAAACTGAAACACATTTAGGCAGTGAAGTTGTTGGAATATTTGCTCTAGCATCAAAATGGTATGAGCAAAAAGTACCTTACAAAGAACATTTTAATAGAAAAACGTGTGGTTTCTTCTTACACATTGTTTTCTTTTTGAAAATTTTCTTCTTACACGTTTATAAGAGGAAAAAATTAAAAGAAAATTTTGACTTAGACAAGACGTTAATCTGTATTTTTCTTTTTGCATGAGCTGTACTATTTGTGTTTCTTAAAGTTATTTTGGTGTGTGTGTGTGTGCAAATTGAACAATTAACAACGTTTATGATGACGAGAACATATATAATTAGAAGGGTTAACATATAATAATAATAATAATAATTACCAATGTATATTGGATTACACAATACCACTATCCTATTACATAATTTGAGAATATTGCATAAATAAGAGCTGGGTCTAATAGAAAACGTGCGTTTTCTTCTTACACATTTATAAGAGGAAAAAAAAATCAAAAGAAAATTTGACTTAGGCAACACGTTAATCTGTATATTTATTTTGCATGAGTTGTATAATTTGTGTTTCTCAGAGTTATTTTGGTGTGTGGGTGGATCTCAAACCTTAAGACACGTAATCAAATTATTCAGCCACAATTATATATATTTTATAAAGATATGATTTTTATTTTTAGACTAAATCTCTTTAATCGCTATCAGCGGGAGGCTTCACATCGTCGCCGTTGGTTGCTAATTCGTCAGGTCCGGGCGGTGGAGCCACCGGCGGAACGATCGGCGGAACGACAAGGTTATCCAGATCCAGCACGACATCGTGATTCAGCAGGTTCATCGCCTGAGTGAGCAAATATGATATGTGTGCGAGGCGGGGCACGTCATCAAACTGCAATATTTTGTTGCTCAAATTAACAATATGATCCAGACAAAATTCAAATAAAACACACAAAAACAAAAATAAAAAGAAAATGACTTATTTTAATAAACCTTAGGGCACGTAATCAAATTATGTCAAACAAAAATAAAAATAAAAACCATATCTTTATAAAATATCTTACAAACCTGGGTTGTGCGAATCCACACTTCACCGAGTTGCCCCCTAAACCTAGCCAAGGCATCGCGGATGTCATTTCTGAGCTCATCGGCCGCCATTGTAGCTTTTCTAGAAATTGGAGGATCTTTTTTGTTTGTTTTTGCTAACAAATCTTGATTATCTTAGCTTGCGTGGTGAGAGATATGTTAAGGGTATGATGTGATTATATAGCCAAAATTGTTTCCTCAAATGATCAAAGGCATTACGTTTAATTATGACTTTGATCATTCTAGGAAACAATTTTTGTTACAACCGGTTTACTGCTTAATCATCGAGTTACGTTTTCTTCTTGCTAATTAACCAATCTCATTTGCTAATTTCATTCATCCATATTTTTATTTTGTCCAACTTAATTAAGCTAGTGCTTTAGTCATAATTTATTGAGAGAGACTTGTTCATGTTTTTGGCACGAACTCACTGTTATAATTGTTGACAAGTTTAGTGGGCAGTCTCGGTTTCTCGTGCTTTTGGTTATTCTTATTGGTATGGCTTTTTCGTAGTCTAGCCCGCGACGAGCATCTAATACAACTTTTCTGTGACAAGTTTACCTTGAGCTTCAAGAAACCACTCCTCATTAAAAGTCAGTAGCAGCCTAACTATTGGACAAGTTTATTTATTATTGCTTCAGTGACAATTAAGAGTATATCATTCCAGTTTCAGTTTGGATGAAGATTCGAGTTGGTTCAGTTTGAACTGCTCTACTGATTTCGTCGTATCCTGATTTGGTGGACTAGAAATTGGCTCCGTTGGCCATTCCAGTGGTCTATTTATCGGTATATAATCGGTTTGAACTGGCTCGGTACTAGCCTGGGCTAGACCAGATGCAAGAAGACGAAAATGTTTCATGATCTTGTTCATCTTTGGTGTTGTGATTGAAAATGTTTAGCCTATAGTTTGCTTATGTGTATATTATTAATTTTTGACTGAAATTATTATAGAGAAGATAGTATAGCAATATAGTCATATTAGTTGAATGTTGATCCCCCAAAAATATATTAGTTGAATATGCGTGTATTGAATTTTTGCTAGGATTCCATATATTCCCACGTATTAAAGAATATATTTTAATTAAGACGAACCAAACAAGTCAAATAAATTAATAAGATTGAAGGGTGTTACAGTATTAAAAATTAATTTCTGCAACAATGAGAGCAAATATCTAAAAAAATGAGTATCAATTAAGGATAAGACGCATAAAGTCATAACTGAAGATTAATTTATATGATAAATAGGATCAATTAAACATAAGTTGCACAACATGATAATTCATAACGTGCATATATATCTATATACGTGTGTGTGTGTGTTGGAACTAATCATTTAGTTCCTATGTTTGCAGCTCTCTTGCTGTTTACCAAACTCTGCCAAAAAAATTGCATTGTTCATTCATTTTTTTTGTTTCTATTTCTTCCTCTGAAACGGGTCTTTGAATCTTTTTCATAAGGTGGGATTGTACAAAGTTATAGTTCACAAATTCCAGCTTTTGAAGATCAATTTTGTTTTGTTTGTTTTTTTCCTAGTTGGTTTATTCATCAACTTGCGGTTTGAAAGATAGATCATTATGGCGCTTGAAATACGAACCATCCATATACACATATGAGAAGTGTTGATTATCCGCTGAATGATGAAAGCAATATGGAAATTATAGTGTTCATGTTGTTGATGTGATGTGGTTGGACAAATCTTGTCTCTTGGGTAATTTGTGTTCAAAGAAGAATCAGTGAGACTTTATCTACTTAATTTAGTGAAATAGTGCTGACAAGTTACAAAATAAAGACAACTTAGTGGAGTATTATGTATTTAATGAGAACATTACCTTGGATTATTAAAACAGTTTGTAAAAATAGTTGGGATATATAAGTGAGAAAAGTACATCTTGGAAGGTGAAATCTTGAGAAAATTAAGTACCAGTGAAACCCATTTCAAAAAGATAAGAAAAAAAAGAGTTAATTGATTAGTCGAATTTTGCAAAAACATCAAAAAAAAAAAAGTAAAAGAAATATAGTTACAAGAATTACAAGTTACTACCAAACAAAACAATTGCCATGAGTCATATTTACCTACTTTGTCTATGTCACGATTCGTGTGTTCCACTGTATATTCTTAAGAAATCATATAGATATTAATGTTTACTTGTTTTATCTTTATAAGTTTTTTTCCCAATTCTTACCATTTGTTCCTCTTCGTGATAATACTAATCTATACATTAAAATGATCCATCCTTCAGCGAGAACCGATATCCAACATAACTTCGAAGACTTAAAAAAAAAAAAAAAAAAAAAACATAACTTCGAAATTTTGGCTTGTAAATTTTAGTACCTCACTTTAGCAAGACGTGACACATTACGTTTGTCAAAAGATACATTCTCCTATATCGTCTCTGACTTAATTAATCTTCCCAAAAAAAATTCTCAAATACTTGAAAGATACTCTAGTCTACAATGATAGTGACTAGACTAATTTAAAGACATACAAAGAGATCAACCGATTGTTTTTGTACATTCCTTAGCACTAACATCATCTCTTAACCAGCTAAGAGATATCTCATTGTCTCTAGGTCATCAACATAAAATCAGCATTGTAGAGTTATAAGGGACTTTAAACTTTATTATCAAATAAAATGTGCTAGCTAGCTAGTGTGAAATAATTGAAATGAATGGATGCCTCTAGTTCTACATATATTATACGACGTTCATTTCGAGCATCCGAAACAAGTTTAAGAGTAGAATGTAAACTTATAATCAGAGTGTATAGAGATATAATCAGCAAGATGAAATTAGAAAGAAAATTAGGAAAAAAAGAAAAAAAAAGAGTGATGGTTTTTAGGTTCGGACCGAGGTAATTTGCACAGAGACAAATCGAAACCAAAGACAAGTTATGTAATTATGTTCCTATCACTAAATTATGACTAAAGCGCTAGATTAATTAGCTTGGACAGAATAAAAATGTGGATGAATTAAGAAAAGTAACAAATGAGATTGGTTAATTAACAAGAAGAAAACATAACTCGATAATTAAGCAGTAAATCGGTTGTAACAAAAATTGTTTCCTAGAATGATCAAAGGCATAATTAAACGTAATGCCTTTGATCATTTGAGGAAACAATTTTGGCTATATAATCACATCATACCCTTAACACATCTCTCACCACGCAAAATTCATAATTAAGATCTAATCAAGATTTGTTAGCAAAAAAAAACAAACAAAAACATCCTCCAATTTTTAGAAAAGCTACAATGGCCGAGATATTCAAAAACGCCGAGATGCTCAAAAAGGACATCCGCGATGTCTTGGATAAGTATAAGGAGCTACTCGATAGTATCAGAGAGGTCACCAGCAACAAGCTTGTAAGCCACAATGATATAATTATATATGATTTTTATTCTTATTTTTGTTTGACATAATTTTGTACGTCTCCTAATGTTTATTAAAATAAGTCCTTTTTTTTTTTGAATTCGTCTCATATTGTTAATTTGAGCAACAAAATATCGCAGTTTGATGAAGTGACACGCCTCAGAGACATATTAAAATTGCTCACGGAGTCGATGAACAAGCTGGATATCGATTTTGTCACCCGGCCGGCGGCTCCACTCGGACCTGATGATGTGGATTATGTGATGCCTCCCGCTAATAGCGATTAAAGATATTTACTCTAAAAATAAATAAATCCTTTATTAGTAATAAATAAGTTCTTAATTATAGCCCATTTCTCATCCACTAGGTGATGTCATGTGAGAGCAAATATATATATATATATATATATATATATATATATATATATATATATATATATATTCTAACATCTTTGCTGTTTATGTGTTTGACAAAACCATTGCTCATTAATGAATTAGACCCAGCTCCTATTTATGCAATATTCTCAAATTATGTAATAAGATAGTGGTATTGTGTAATCCAATATACATTGGTAATTATTATTATTATTCTTATTATTATTATTATATGTTATCCTTCTAATTATATATGTTCTCGTCATCATACACATAATTCTTCAATTTGCTCACACACACACACACCAAAATAACTTTAAGAAAAAGAAAAATACAGATTAACGTCTTGTCTAAGTCAAAATTTTCTTTTAATTTTTTTCCTCTTATAAATGTGTAAGAAGAAAATTTTCAAAAAAAAAACAATGTGTAAGAAGAAACCACACGTTTTTCTATTAAAATGTTCTTTGTAAGGTACTTTTTGCTCATACCCTTTTGATGCTAGAGCAAATATTCCAACAACTTCACTGCCTAAATGTGTTTCAGTTTGACAAAACCATCTGCTCGTTAATGAATCAGACCCACGTCCTATTTAATTATGCCATATTCTCAAATTATGTATTAAGATAGTGGTACTCATACCTTTTTCAAAAAGATAGTGGTACTCATTAAATTCATACCACAAATTATGTATATCTAAGTTTGTTATAAAAAAACAAACTTAAGGAGAAAAGCCAAGCTAACCAGAAGATTCCACACTGTTTACGATTTTTGCAGAGAAATACGTAATTAAAGTCAATATTCTTTTTTCCCCACTCTTTTTATTTTTTTTCTTGCGCATTTCTTTACTTTTATTTTTACATTATACATTACACACGTTTATGTTTTCAACTACATACCATTTTTATAGTATTTAAAAAAAAACCTGATATATCTTTGCTGATAATTTTATACAATATAAATATCAAGACTAGAAACCCTAATAAGAAATGAAATTTTAGTTTTAATTTTTTTGAGAGGGGATTATAGGATTGCCATGCTTAGAGTTGTTCTAAATTGGTTTTTTATTATTTAGTGGAAAATAATTGGTACCGAACTAAAGGATTATCTTAGTGCCGGATAAATCCATTAAACTTGTGGTGTTTAAAGCGATTTTGATAAAGATGAATTTTTTTCTATATCTCAAAAATTTCATGTTCAAATCATTTTAGGGGGGATTGAAACAAATTACGCATAAATAGATCTAAAGCATCTCTTGCACAAACGGAAACATGGTCAATAATCTCAAAATTAAGAATGACAAGCTAGACCCTATGGATATTGTAAAATAAATTGAGATGGACCTCCCACCAAAATTACAACTTGCAAATTCCTACTTGTTGTAGTCGAACCTCTAGTTCGTTCACTTGTGTTGCCTTCCTCGTTTTCTTTTTTGCCGCGTTCCTCATTTTCTTTTTCTCTGACGGTAGCGAGTTTGATGAAGAAGCTCTCTTATGCTCATCCAACGTCCCTACCTCTCTTACTTGCAGCTTAAATATTTTTTCCGCGTTGTTCATTTTCGCTCTTCTATCGGATTCTTTAGATTCACTAGATTGTTGATCTCTATTGTTCTTTCTTATGTTTTCCACAAGTTGTGGTTGGCCCCGGACAAAATTATCATTTGCGAATTCCCATTTCTCTGGCTCGACCTTTCTAAAACCCTACAAGAAAGGAAGATCCAACGTTTAGAATAACATAATTTATTGAGGACATCTTTTATTTCAAAACTATCATACAGTACATATATAAGAAACTTACATTTCTCTCAAGTTGAAAGAAGAATCTAGATACATGATGGGTCTTGAATAATCCTGGAAGAAGGTATCTATAAAACTCTTGCGGATTCCAAACGATGAAACTCTTTCCGCTCTCGCTCCACGAGATCATTTCATCCGATGAGGGATCATCCACCATCTCGTATGCTTTGGTGAAGAACAAAGATAGTGATATTAATAAAACTATATGATCAGGTTCATCTTTCCCAAACACTTCAACTCCTGTATCTTGCTCTACTTCTTTTACTAGCCGCCAAAATAAACGCATCGCGTTTCTAATTTCCATTCTTTGATATAGCGGATCCTGCTTCATGAGGTGAGGTTAGCCTCGCACAAAATAATCATTTGCGAATTCAAATTTTCCAGAGTCGATTTTTGTAAACCTCTACCAAAAGCAAAAGAAAAAAAAAGAAGAAGAGAAGGTTCAAAGTTTAAATTAGACAACAAAACTATCTAAATGATGACATCTTACAAAACTAAACGTATAAGAAAGTTACGTGTAAGTTAAGTATTGCGAAGAAGAAATCTATTTTGTTATTGCCCTCGGAGAAATGTCGAAGAAGATCTCTGTGAAACAATTCTGGATTCCAAATGATGAAACTTTTGCCGCTCTGGCTCCACGAGATTATTGGATTCGATGAAGGATCATTCACCATATTATATATTGTGGTGATGAAAGATAATCGTGAGCCTGATGAAACACCATTATCATTCATCTCTCTTAACACTTCAAATCTAAACCTGAACAAACCCAAAACAGAGTTAGATTTAGAATTAGATGAGATTATTATCTAATAGTTAAACTTCTATAAGCTGAGTACGGAGTACCCCTTAGCTTGTTTTCTTTGTTTTGGATTTTTTTTTATTGTTACAACTCTTGTGATATATATACTCGCAGATTATAGATATTTTGAGGTCAAAAGTATTAAAGTATGTTCCCATGATAAATTTATTGTTGGATTTTTTTTTCCTTTCTATAAAGTTCCATAATGTCATCATTATATCTTGTATATTGTAGAAATTTTATCATCAAAGAATCCTTAGGCATTCACATTGGATATAGTTTGAGTTTCTCTAAGATATATTCCATTTTTAATAAGTTTTTAGAGCAAAAAATCATTATATATATATATATATATAGGTAAAAATTCTATTGATTTAGAACATAATATAAAAGTAGTAATAAGTATTTGATTATAATACCAGACTATGTGGATATGAGAAGAAAAGAAGAAGAGAAGGTATATTCCATTCTTAATAACTTTTTATATACTAATCTTTGTTTTATTTAACTAATTATTTATTTTTATAAATGTAATAGAATGAAATAAATTACAAAATTAAATTCTCTAATCCCACATCAATATATTTAATAAAAAATTAAAATCTTACTAAATATTTTTTATAATTGCTTACATTTTATTTGTTTGGTCAATTCCTTATATTATAACCTATATTTTATTGGATATATTATCTTATTAAATTAATTAATTTTCTTCTATTAGAGTAGATATTATCTATTTATAAGAACTTAGATATGTATTACCAAAACTCAACACATTTCCTGTTTATATATCTAATTCATCCAAAATTGAAGGGAAAAACTAATCAAGATATGGTGCTAAGACTAGACATGTATTTCATTTAGATTTGGGTTGAAATTTGGTTAGAGAGATTTAATTCCAATGGAAATATTTGTAAAATATAAAAAAATCAACATTAACTATAAGCTCCATATTAATAGTTTGTTTACTTAGGTAAAAATAATTTAATAGTTGTGATCCACTTTGACCACTCATATCTATAAATTGCTGAGTATATTAAATCATTTAACCCCACAAAACAAAACAAAATTTGCTTGCTATTGGTGCAGGGATGAATGAGAATCAAGAAGGTTCATCATCAAGCTCACTTCCATTTTTTCTCATAAAAACATATGAGATAGTGGATGATCCTTCATCGAACTCGATTGTCTCATGGAGTCAAAGTAATGAGAGTTTCATCATTTGGAAGGAGAAAAAGTTTATCGAAGACATTCTTCCGAAATATTCTAAAGAAGGCTTTCTTTCGAAATATTTTAAATGTTTCAATAAAAACAAATATCTTTACTTTCTGGATAATATGTATCTATATGTAAGTGTTTTTTTTTTTTAAACTATCATAATATTATTTATCGATGTAGACGTGCAAATTTTGTTTATTCCCCAGGGCTTTAAAAGAATCGGTCATAAGAGATTGGAATTTGTGAACGTTAACTTTGTACGAGGCCAACCTCAGCTTATGAAAAATATTCAAAGACGTAATTAAGAGGAGGAAATAGAGAAAACAGAAAAGAAGATTGCAAAAATATTTTGGAGAGTTGCATAAATACTAAAATAACTGCAAGCAGAGGAACTAAATGATTGATCCAATATGTATTTGCCAATTATGATGTTGTGCACCTTATGAATTACGATGTTATGCGCCTCATATTTAATTGTTCTCATTTATCATATAAAATTTCAGTAATGAATTTATGCGTTATCTATTTTTAAGATTTTATTTTTCATTTTAATATTTTACAAAAAAAAAATGGTATTTAATTTCTTAAATGTATTTTATGCAAACTCGCGATCAATTATTCTTCACTAGTGGGTATGCATCGACAGTGCGGAATTCACTAACCAAAGGACTTCTCAAAACAAAGTTCTCGATGCAGTGGCACAGAATCGTTGCACTAAAATCGGATACAAGGTAGCCGGAAATTCAAGCTTTCCTAACACGGTACATTTTCCAAGTGACTATGAGATTCGGAGAGAAAGAAACGGTCGTCGATATGGAGAATATCAAGCCTCACCACATCGGCTCAATCAACAACTCGATAAGCAAGCAGGGAACAGCCTCTCTTCGATTAGCGCCCTTGAGCTTTACAACTCGATTATGGACTCTACCTTATTATGTACATGAAAAATTATGGTGGACAAAAGACGCGAATCTATTTTGAACTTTTCATTTTAATACTTTACAACAAACAAAATAAATATTGTTTATAATTTCTTAAATATAATTTTTTTTAATTATGAATACTTCTTTCTTGGTTCAAAATTCTATTTTTTTGGGCAATTTTCACAAATACCAATCTTTGAAACTTTGTTTCCACAAGTACCACAAAACTAAAGTTAATTTTCAACATTCATAATTAAACTCTAAATCCAAACGATATCTTTTAAAACTATACCCTAATTATGCAATAGTTAAACCAAACATAAATATCTAAATTATAAAAATTTGAAAATTAATTTTATGTTTGTGATATATGTGAAACATTAGAAAAATTGTGGTATATGTGGAACATTTAAAAATAGTGGTACTTTTGGATGAACCAAAATGCGTGTTAAAACGCATCCGAAAACTATATTATCTACTAAGCTCGACGTTAGTAAAACTAGTTATGTTTTTGTGTGTGTGTTTATATGTGTGTGTAAACCCCATACTCTATATAAACAGAGGAAGTGTCCAATAATAAGCGCAAACACACACGAAAACAAAAGAAAAAACAGAGAGATAACGCAATGGAGAACAAACAAAGTGAGGTTTCCGAGAATTTGGATCATCTGATCGAAGTCGTTAAATCCCGGGTACGCAACAACACCACGGAGATGGAATTAGAGCGCATGGCGACGACGATCCTAGAATGCACCATAGATATCTTGAAGATCACTTGTGGAGATGACTTAAATGTTTCTTACACAGAATCGTATACAAACAGAGGAAGTGTCCAGTAAGCGCCAAACACACACAAAAACACAAGCAAAACATTAGAAAAGTCTAAGCAAGATTTTGTTTATAGGTTATATTACTCAAAATTATGAGATATTAAAGCCAAACATAATGATTTATTAAACTATACCAATTACCACTAAAAGACTGAACAATACAAAATACTTAAAAAATATATAGAAAACATTGTCCAATATGAACTACTTGAAAACAGTATTAAAACAGAACATATCGAATATTTACACGAACTAATCGTGACGTTGTGAAGTGGAACATGCATGACAAAATAGGTAAATTGAAGACATGATTTTTTAATTCATTCTCTTCTTTTCAAACTCTTAGAATTCAAAATTGAAGACAAGTGTTGAATGTTTAATGTCACGGTTTTGAGTAATTAATAAATTAGTATTATTATTTTCTCATGTTTTAACAAATAGATGATTTGCAATGGTACTTTAATTTTTCTCACCTTCAATTATTTATTATCCTAACGATTTTAAAAATTGTTTTTTCTGACTTTTGAAAATATTTTAGTTATCTATTAAAATATTCTCATTATATATAGTATGTAAAAATGTATAGTTCGATAATGCTGGAATAGAAAACAAAAAAGCGGAAACTGAAAATAACTAAAGAGAAACAAGAAATTGAACGTGCTCTTTTGCTTATCATGTTTCGGTTTATAATTTATAAACTTGGTTTACTCGCTTGGGCCAGATTCTAATACGAAGCCCAACCCAACAAATATTTATGAATTTTATAAAATCTCTCATCTTTATAAATTTGGGTTTTTCAAATTTCACGTTTGCTTAGAGAGAAGAAGAAGAAAAATAAAATGAGTGCTTGTTCATCATTTTCATTACCGATTCTGTCTTTTACAGAGAAAGCAAAATCTTTGTCGGAGATTCAACAAGCTCATGCCTTTATGCTTAAAACCGGTCTTTTTCGCGATACGTTTTCGGCTAGCAAGCTTATAGCTTTCGCAGTCGAAAACCCAGAACCCAAAACAGTCTCTTACGCTCATTCAATTCTCAATCGAATCGAGAATCCAAATGCTTTCACTCACAATTCCGTTATCAGAGCTTATGCTAATAGCTCTGTTCCTGAGATTGCTTTAATTGCGTTTCGTGAAATGCTTCTTCTTGGTTCTGTTTTTCCTGATAAGTATAGTTTCACTTTCGTGTTGAAAGCTTGTGCTGCGTTTTGTGGGTTTGAAGAAGGAAGACAAATTCATGGTCTTTTCTTGAAGAGTGATTTGTTGTCTGATGTGTATGTGGATAATACGTTGGTTAATGTTTATGGAAGAAGTGGTTACTTTGAGATTGCGCGTAAACTGCTCGATGGAATGCCTGAGAGAGATATTGTTTCGTGGAATTCGTTGTTGAGTGCTTATGTTGAGAGAGGTTTAGTGGAAGAAGCTCGTGGGTTGTTTGATGAGATGGAGGAACGGAATGTTGAGTCTTGGAATTTTATGATTTCGGGTTACGCGGCTGCGGGATTGGTTAACGAAGCGAAAGAGGTTTTTGATTCGATGCCTGTGAAAGATGTGGTTTCTTGGAATGCAATGGTGAGTGGTTATGCACATGTGGGGTGTTACAACGAGGTTTTAGAGGTTTTCGATGAGATGCTTAAGAATTCGACAGAGAAACCTGATGGTTTTACTCTTGTTAATGTCTTATCTGCGTGTGCTAATCTTGGATCTTTGAGTCAAGGTGAATGGGTACATGTTTACATCGATATGCATGAGATTGTGATTGATGGTTTTCTGGCAACAGCCCTTGTGGATATGTATTCGAAGTGCGGGAAAATTGATAAGGCTCTTAAAGTGTTTAGAGCTACTTTGAAGAAAGATGTAAGTACATGGAACTCGATGATCTCGGGTTTAAGCGTCCATGGTCTTGGAAATGATGCGTTAGAGATCTTCTCAGAGATGGTTCATGAAGATTATAAACCAAACAGTATCACTTTTATCGCTATTCTATCTGCTTGCAATCATGTGGGATTGTTAGACCAAGCTCGCAAACTTTTTGAAACGATGAATAGTGTTTATGGGATTGAGCCAACTATTGAACACTATGGTTGTATGGTGGATTTACTTGGTCGGATGGGAAAATTTGAGGAAGCAGAAGAACTTGTGAACGAGATTCCAGCAGATGTGGAGGCTTCGGTTCTACTGGAATCTCTTCTTGGTGCCTGTAAAAGGTTTGGTCGAATAGAACAAGCAGAAAGAATAGCGAATCGATTACTGGAATTGAATCCACATGAGAGTTCAGGTTATGTTCAGATGTCAAACTTGTATGCCTCTAATGGAAGATGGGATGAGGTTATGGAGGTGAGAAAGAAGATGAGAGCAGAAAGAGTAAACAAGAAGCCTGGATGTAGCATGATTGAAGTTGACGGGGTTGTCCATGAGTTCTTAGCTGGTGAAGGACTAACAATCGACTAAACATGGTAAATTTCAAACAAATTGTTTTTTACTCTGTCAAATTTTATAGAATTGCTTTTTATTTTAGTTAAAACCAAGAAGCATGAAGTTAGGAGAGAGTAACATCGTAGAAGCGTAAACTATTCACAAAATCAGAATGATAAATCATGCACAGATCTTTAGTTTACTATTCTGCACCAAAATAATGAAAATTCAAATCGTTATGAACCTGCTGAAAAACCTTGATGATCATGTCATGATATTCATCTGTATTGAGTTTTAGATAACAAACCAGAAGCTCTTTGAGTTCTTCAGGGTGATTGATACCATTCTCCATGATCATCTCAATCATTGAATCTCTAAAATCCTTCTGAGGATCGCTCGAGCATTTCACTACTGCAAAGCTTTCACTCTCTGTTCCTTCATCTTCTGTTGCTATCACGAGCTCGTGCTCGCGTGCTCTTAGTTTAGCCTTCTTCAAGTCTTCTATAGCTTTAACTCTGCATTTTTCAGATGCTCTTGGTGAGAAAACTCTAACCTTGCTGTTTTCTTTTGTTCCTACTCTGTTTAGCTCTCTTTTTATGTACAGAGATTTCCTCTGTTGGTCAGCCTTCAGCTTCACTTCTCTTAGTTTTATTTCCTTGAGCTTTTGCCATTGAGGAGCTGGTTTTGTTTCGGTATGACCAAGAACCACAGAATCCTCTCTACCGTAACTTATTGTTGTACCTGTCCTTCTCTCTGGTTTTTTCGCCTTGACCTTTGCGCCTTGTTCTGATCTCTTTGGCTTTTGTTCGAGAAGCCTTTGATCACGTCTCTCACATCTCTGCTTATCTCTGTTCACCTGAATTCTTGGCGTCATGATCACAGTTCCTTTGTCTCTATCCGTTGCCTCTACTTCCACAAAACCACGCGTCTCTCTTTGGAAATCTCTTACTTTCTTCCTCACACTGCTCATAATCTCTTCAAACTTGTCATTTGACTCCATATATGCTAACCTTGTTGCAGCGTTCTCCTTTTCTACTGATACTCTCTGAAACCTTTTGCTGCTCTCATGAACATCAATTTGACGTTTAGTAGAACTCAAGGAAGATTTTGCAGACATGTTCTGGCTAGCTTCACCATCTTGCTTCTTCTCTTTTGCAGGTTTCCAATCAGAAGAACCACTTAACTTTGAAAACCAAGAAACAGGAAGAGCACGAGACAACCCCGAAGAAGAAGAAGAAGAAGAAACAGGTTTCTTTCTTCCCCATCTCATCATTCCAAACTATCGAAGAATCTGAAAAAAGCTTCGTGCTCTTTTTTTGTACCGAGTTTCTTAAGCTAAACTTATGCAGGGAGATGATAAAATTTGGAGGGATGTATGTATGTAGAGGTTGCTGCTGTTATATGGTTAGGTCTTTGTGTTTAATAGGTAAATGCTAGTTGCAGTTTGAAAAGAGAGAACCAAACCCGCCTGAAGAATCCTGTGACCACTTTTTCTTTTATTGATTTTGCAATCTCTGGGTATGTTCTGGAATTTATACCAAAGTAGGGGACCATTTTTATCAATCAAAAACCAAACTTCATTGATGACAAAGACTTAGGCTCTCTCTCTCTTCTTTCAGAGTAACGTGACCGATCCAAGAACCACAAGAATCATCCCATCTTTTAGTTTGCAGTAGCTGTCTCTATTCCGTAAAACCCATCAACATTAAGTTCTAGGCTCAAGGAATCTATCTATTGGCTTTGCAATGGTTACATTTACATGATTACATATTTACATCCCTAGTCATTTGGCAAAACAAAGTACATAGAATTAACCCAAAACCCGAGTTTCGTCCAACATTAACAATATGATTGGTACCGGTCCCCCGGTCTCTATGGTCCTAGTCTCAGAGATATTTAATCATGAAGAAAGTAAAGTTGATGGATTTAGATTTTTGGTTTATCTGAAACTTAGAGATTTTGTGAAGTTTTGAGGAAAATGTGGTCCTGGTTTTGGAAGAACAGCTAAAATCTCTCCATATGGATATATCACCTACCTTGAGGTATGGTTTGTGTCATCCACCACCAACTTGTTCATGGTTTTAATTTAATTTTAAATATATGGTTTTGTTCTGTCTTCTAAGGTTTTTATATTTATTTACATTAGTTTGTTGTTTCACTTTTATTGTCAAGACTTGGGATTGAAGCAATTAGCAAATTCACCATTTTCAGGCTCTTCTACTTTCCTATCTGAAAAGGAATAAGAGAATAATACCCCATGCCGTATTTATTACATTTTCTCACTAAAGAAATAAATAAAGTCTATATATGATACATGAAAATGTAATTAAAATCTTTATGATTTTCATGGAGACTAGTCGTCTTATTATTAAAAAAGGACAGGACGTTATTATTTTACCGCTATTTCAAACTTGGTGATAGCGATACGTCTTATTGATAAAGAAGAGTACATGATGTATATTATTTAATTTTATATAATTATTAATAACGAAAACATAATTTTTCCAAATTTCTTTGGACTAATTTTGTTAGAAACATTTAAAGATTTTAACGACTACATAAACGAAAAGAATCAAGTCATCGTTTGACTGTTTTAGTTGACTCGATTTGTTTATCAATTATCATGCATGCATGTATCAAAATTGTGTTTCTACAAATGTGCCAATAATATTATTCACCAATGCAATGTTTCTTTTGAATAGCAAATTCATTTCCTTATGTATACTAAAACTAATGTTGACTATGTTCGTTCAATATACAATTTAATGCTTAAGTATATTAGCAAACAAGTGAAAATCTTATATATATCAAACCTAACCAACCTCACATTTCATATAAATCATTCATTAACAATACTAAACACTTAAGTAAAGAGTACTTAAACATAAAATATGGCTTATTCAAGATTTGTTTTCTTTGCTTTCCTCGCTCTTTCCGTTTTACTTACAGGTTAGTTCCATTAGATAAACTAAAAATCATTTTTTTTTGCTAATCCATTAATTTGAATATGTGTTAATTTTTTATGTATGATTTTGTAGGTGCTGAATCCACAGAAATGGTGAGTGAAGATTCAATTTGGTCATCCAACAAAGGAGGTTCATTGTGTTGCAACGATCATCCTAAGTTTGGAGTATGTAATGACAGTGCCAAATGCAACACTTGGTGTCTTAAGGGCTGTAATAATGGGAAAGGTGGCTATTGCAAGAAAAATTTATGTCATTGTTTTTGCTAAATTAATTAGAACTATAAACTCTACGTTTCTATTTCTTTAAATATTGATCAGTAAAATAATATAATACACATTATGTTGCTATTTCACATCTCGAATAAATGTTTATTCAAAATTAAATATAATTGTTCCAACTTCAATTGAATGTATCAATATGAGTGAATCAATGACAGAATTGAAGACAAATTATAAAAAAAATGAGTAGAACTTAAAATACATATGAGTTTTCTATTCAAATTTATATTTTAATCATTCTGATCTCTATTCATTTTATCTTTCTTGTTTTGTATTTTTTTATTTCGTTTTTATTAAATTTAAATTGTATTGTATAGTAATTAATAGAAGACAATAAATAGCAAAATGTTAAAATATGAGTACATCATTAAATACATATAGCAAATTTAAATCATTAAATTATAGTCTTAGTGGATGATTGATTGGTTTTTAGGTCCATCCTATAGCCTTATTTTTCCAAAAATCATCATATCTTTACCAATCAGGTTTTAGCTTTATTTCTTAAAACTACAGATTTTTTATTATTCTTACCAATCATGATGTAACTTTCTTTTTCATAGTTACAACCAAAAAAAAACTTTTTTTTCTTGCTGTAAGTAGTCAAAAACGTAAAGCCCTATTTTTGGGCTTTAAAAATTGTGATTATAAAAAACACATACATATTAGATCAACTCAACATGTAAATAGAATTATCGACATTAAGAAAATGGAAAATCAAGAGATAAGCAAGAGAAATACCTAATTGAAAGAACTCATGAAATTTTAAACTTTGTTTTAATTTTAGGATTGTTGGATTTTTTTAATGATGTTACTTATTATGAATGATTCATAAGTTTATTATTTATTATGTTGAAAGCAGCATAAAATTTCTAAATTATAACAATTTTTATTTGCATAAATTAATTTAATTAAAACTACAGAACATAGCTTATAGTTACCAATCGTGTTCTTATTTTAATATAGGTATAGCTACAGCTTTATATGTACAGCAAAAAAATCTGTAGCAAAAAAATCTGCAGTCTAAAAAATGTACAGCTACAGCCAAAACATTTACAGCAAAAAATCTACTGCAATTAATATACAGCTTCAGCCGAACCAATTACCTACTTAATGTTTTTTTTAAATAATGTGGAAATTTTAAAAAGATGATGTGGACACTGGGTGACATATTGCTAATATAATATTCACCAATAATATGTTACTAATTATTTGATAACTAGATTTTCACCAATACAGATTATGATTTCCTTTCCTTGTTAATGCTATATAAATGGTGAATATATCCATTCAAATATAAAATTTAATGCTTATATATCCTTTTCAGCAAGCAAGTGAAGATCTTATATATCAACAATTCTCATAATCCATATAGAATTTTAACTATAGAATTAATAGATACAAAATGGTGCATTCAAGATTTGTTTTCTTTGCTTTCCTTGCCCTCTTCGTTTTACTTGCAGGTTAGTTTCATCAGATCAAAGCTATATTAAACAGGTTTTTGTTTTTATTACTGTTTCTTAAAACTAAATCTTGAATATGTGGATATATATACATGTTTTTTTCATAGATGTTGAAGCCATAGAAGTGGTGAGTGATGGTTCGATTTGGTCTCCCAACAAAGACGCTTCATTATGTTGCAATGATCACCCAAAATTTGGAGTATGTACTCATGATAGAAGTTGCAACAAGTGGTGTTTAAAAGGTTGTGACAATAAGAAAGGTGGCTTTTGCAAGAAAAGGAAATGTCACTGCTACTGTTAAATCAAAACTACGCTCAAGTTCAAATACATATTGGTCAATAGTTAATAATAACGATCGGTTTATTCACATTTCAAGTTCAAACGTTTTTGTATTTTAAACTCCAAGTAAAATTAAAAACTCGGTTCTTTTGCATGAGTGTATAACGTCTCAACCGCCATTGTATGTGGCTTATAGATCATGTAGATCCCGCATCTATCTAATGGCCAGTTCCGCAGAAGATCATTTCTCATGTTTTGTTTTTATACATATGGTACTACAATCAAATATGAAATGACTTCACTTCAATATAAAAAGTTCTTTCAAAATAGGTACAAATACAAAATAAATAGCCAAATCAATTCATTTAACTATTTCCAACACCATCATTCTTTTAAAAACCGGAGTATTAAGTTATTATGAATAGATTCCAAAATATATAATATCTATACATAGATAAGATATCCAATCAAATCTAGATTATAAAAAAAAAAAATTAAAGTCTTGACCAATTATATAAATTATATAAGTTTAGGCAATTATTTAAAATTATATAAATTTAGGCAAACAAAAATTATATAAATTTAGGCAATTATTTAAATATTTGATAGTTATTTATAAGAATTAAAATTTTCTAATTATTGTTGTGGGATTAGAGAATTTATATTCTGAAAAAATATTAATTTTATTGCATTAATAAAATAAATAAATTAGTAGAATCAAGTAAATATTTAATACTAAAGATAACCATATATTTAACAAAAGGGTTCTCTCTCAATAAAGGGTAACCAATAGAAAATTGATTAATGAAAATCTTAGACAACAAACATTATATATTAATCTACAATTCTCATTACCGAAATAAAATTCAATTATAGACTTAAAAAGTTTTCTTTAAAATGGTCCATTCAAGATTTGTTTTCTTCTTTGCTTTCCTTGCTCTCTCCATTTTACTTGCAAGTTCGTCTCTTTAGATGAAGACCATTTTTTTTTTATTACTATGTGTATTTCTTAAAACTAAATTCTTAAATATATATAAGTGGACATATATGTTATTTTACAGATGTTGAAGCAATAGAAGTGGTGAGTGATGGTTTGATGTGGTCTCACCACCACAAACGACATTCGTTGTGTTGTAAGGATCATCCCAAGTTTGGAGTATGTCGGAATAATAAAAAGTGCAAGAAATGGTGTCTTAAAGGTTGTAGAAATAAGAAAGGTGGATTTTGCAAGAAAAAAGTTTGTCACTGCAACTGTTAAACTAGGTGGGTATGCCAAATTTTATTTTATTTTTGTCATTGCTTCTCTTTAACATATTCGATAACAAATTTAATAAAATTTTGTTTGTTAATGTTACCTTTACAGTTTGTTAAATGTTTCAATCTAAACTAACAAAACTACCAATGATCTTTACAAGAACAAAACCCATTCATAAACCGATGAGACCTGCTATTGTCTCTTACGATGATCTCTCTATTAACACTTCCAGAGACAAGCTTGAAGAAGCTATGGCAATCTCCACATATCCTATAAGGTTCTTGGTGATTCTGATGGGGACACCGAGTGGTAAAGCTACTAATACTTGGTCTTATTCGAAATTGAAACTTGGAATACGATTTCACTTGGAGAAAGTTTCCAAATAGAGAAATTGAAATTTGGAAACAAATTTATGTCTTAAAAATCTTAAATTTGGAACTTGGGCCCATGAAATTTATGTCTAGGGTTTATCTGATGTATATATATAAGCCAAAAAGAGCGGCTGCTGAACCTGTAAAACCTAGATCGATCTCGGTTTCTTTGATTGATTTAGTTCTTGTGTATGTTTTATAATCTTTTTTTTTATTATAGATTTTGTTACTCTTTGTTGAAGATAAGTCACTTGTGGAAAATGCTGGATTCTGTTGATTTCCTCAACAAAGCATGTGAATTGGTTAATGATCCTTCAACGGATTCAGCAATCTCATGGGGACCAAAGGGCAACAGTTTCATAGTTTGGAATCCGCGAGAATGTTGCAGAGTCCTCTTTCCTCGACTCTTAAAAACCTTTACCAACTTTAAAAGATTTGAAACCTACGTAAGTTTATTTGTTTTTTAGTGAACCAAAATGTTCAATTTATAATAACTTGTGATCCACGTACTTATCCTAGGGCTTTACAAAAATTGAGTCCGGAGAACATTTGGAATTTGCAAACGATGATTTCGTGAGAGGCCAACCTCATCTTTTGGAGAGGATTAGCGAACGCAACATTTTGGAAGGTAAATCCATGCATATTCGATTTGCTTGATTGGTTTTGTCCATAATGTTTAATTTCTCATACTATATATATGTGTTGGTGATCATGTATCTCTATATATAGAAAGATATTTTACAATTTGTTTTCTAAAACTTTTGACTTTTAAAAATTTTGAAATTGACATGATCAGTGTCTTTGTTTTTGTCATGAAAGACTCTGAAATGAATCGTGAAGCTATCTATGATTTTGTCAAGAAAGCATATGAATTGGTGAATGATCCTTCAACGGATTCAGTAATCTCGTGGAACGAAGACTGCAAATGGTTCACAGTTTGGCATCCTGCAAAATGTTTAAGAAACCATTTTCCCAAACTATTAGGAACATTCTCCTTTGAAATATTTCAGATCTTGGTAAATTTCATTTAGTAATTCCAATGATCCAACACTATTTTAAAGTAGAAAATAGAGAAATATATTGGAGATGGTCTAAATAGATTGATGTTGATTACAAGGCTTTAGAAAAAACGGCTCCACAGGACTATTGGAATTTACAAAGGATGATTTCGTGAGAGGGGCCAACCTGAACTTTTGGAAAAGATTGACATTAAACCCTCGTGGACTCCGACGGATGCACAGTTTGAGGCTGCAGATCGAGTCATGAATTGCAAAGACATGGAGGAACAGAAGTTACTCTTCAAGGATTTTCAGAAGAAAATGAGAAAGGATAGAGAAGAGAGAATAGAGCTAGCTTTAGCAAAAGAGCTCGAGGATCTAATAAAACGTATAACACGCGAAAAGAAAGAAAAAAAGAAGGAGGAGTTTTCTCAAAAGATGTGGAGGAACGAGTGCAACACATTTTAGGATCTCATCATCATTGTGATGTCTAATATCTGTCATAGATTCAACTTGCTCATGAACTTTTACTTAAAACTCAGTTTTGTTTTTGTTTTTGATCATAATGATTTATTGTTTTTGAGTAAATAGTATTGAAAATGTCAATTCAAGTTTTAAGTATGTTTTGTAATATTTAAATTAAATTGACAATGTATTCAAAAATATCCAAATATCGGTTCTCTCGAATCTCCTAACAAATAGACAATAAATAAAATAAAATAAATAAAGAAGAGTTAAAAAAAAAAAAAAAATGAAGAGTTGCTTGCAGAGTTAAAGGAACAAGAGCTACAAATAAAAGAACCAAAGTAACATTTGCAACACATAAGAAGTTGCAAATTATGACCAAAGCTCAATCTCATCTAAGTATAAATAATGTGCACTCAATATAGATTTGTTCCTTTACATATTGATTTGGGGGCAATAATTAACAATTTAAAATGTTGAGATCTATAGTTAATTAAATAGAAATTGAGCTTTGTATAAAAAAGGAAACCGTGGTGTAATAATATTATTAATTTTTGTATATATAATACCCTTTAAGGGTTTTGTTTCACTTTTTGCAGAAGACAATTTGCATCACGGTTCACAAGGTCCAATAATTTCTTCGCTTTTTTGTTTGTTTATGTTGATTCTTCTCCTATTAGTATGTATGTGTTTATTTAATTTGATTCGATTTTTGTTTTGTCTTTTGTTAGATTTTATAGATTTGAAGTCATATTAGGGCTAATATGGATCGTGAAAATATCAAAATCAATTACAATCATGTTACTCCGAGAAGAAACAAAATCTTTGATTTTCTCAACAAAGCATATGCGATGGTGAATGATCCTTCAACGGATTCAATAATCTCATGGAGTCAAAACGGTAATAGTTTCATAGTTTGGAATCCAGAAGAATGTTCCAAAGACCTCCTTACACAAGTCTTAGGAATCACAAACTTTACAAGATTTGAAACCTATGTAAGTTTGTACATTCTTGGCCAAATATTCAGCTAAAACTTTGTCGTAGATGTTGCCATACTTTGTTGTAACTTTGCAAGATTTGGAACATATGTAAGTTTGCACTACATGAATCATAAACTTTGTGAAGTTGTTGTTGTTGTACGTATAGGGATTTAGAAAGATTGTGTCCGGACAACAATTGGAGTTTGCATGCGATGATTTCGTGAGAGGCCAACCCGAGCTTTTGGAGAAGATTGGTGAACGCTACGCGCAAACGCCACTATTAGATAGACTCAAAATTTGCAAAAACATGGATGAGGAAAATGAGAATGCTTTAGCAGAAAAAGATCTGGAGGAATTGAGAGAGGATCCAATTTTTGCAATAGATCATTTCAGGAATCAAGTTCTTCCAAAACTTAAGAATCATATCAATCAGGTGACTACTTTTCATTTATTTTTTTTTGCTTTAACTTCATCATTTAAGTTAACTATATAACCATTTGAGTATTGTTAAATTTCGCAGGAGGAGGATATTCAAAAGTTGCGAGCTATCATCGAAGTTTTGAATGAATTCAATAACACTATTAGTGATTTGATGAAAAGCAATGATCGAGATGGATCAAATCTTCTCAACTTTGCATTACAAAACTTTCATTTATCGTCCTTATGAATAATAATGTTGGAGTTATAACTTATAAGCTACCTTGAGATGATGAGATTTTTGGTATTTTTTCAGAACCAAATGCTCTTTAACATGTTTTGATCTTATTGTTGGTGCGTTTAGTATGCGGTTTACATAACGCATTTTCTCCATGTGTTTGCGATTAGTGTCTGCAGTTTACATAACGCATTTCTCTCCATGTGTCTACATTAATCAAAAGCATTCACCATTTCATCTCTCAACTCATCATAAAGATCCTCTTTTTCTTTTCAGTGAAAACTAATCCATTTATTTTGTGGTGAGAACTTATCCATAAAGATTTAAAAATAGCAAAGAAGCTACATTGAATATGATGATTACAGATTTAAAAATTGCAAAGAAGCTACATTGATTATGATGATTACAGTAAAATCTTGCGTATGGTTGATCAAAAGAACAAAAAGACCTTATCTTGTTGGAGATCTTGTCGATAAACATTCCCCGCACGACACAAGCTTCAACAACGAATTTGGTCTTGCCCTTCTTGGTCTCATCTTCAACCTCGTGACCTACAATTCCAAAGTTTCCAACTTTTTCAGTTACAGAAAAGTAACCAAGAGAAAAGTTTTGATTTTTACTCAAGAAAAAGAGAGTTTCTTGTTGTTACCTTGCGACGTGTGCCTCTTGAGGATTTCCAGCATAACAAGCTTCTTGATTTTGGTTCAAGTCTCCTGCAAGAACAAAAATGATAAAACAGTTTATTAACAAGTTGGTCTTATATCTTTGGGATGATGTAAGTGTCTTAAAATTCTTACAGATTCTCTTGTTCCAGCTTCTCGGCGATAGACACGGCTTTGCGTTTTGACCATCCGTTCTGGAGTGTGCAACCATCAGCTTGCTGAATTACATGAGCCAATGAGACTTTACCTCGTACAATACTTTGGCTTTGGTTCTGACCCTGGCTTGCTTCCAAATGTTTCCTTCTAGCTCGGGCTAACGCAGAAGAACCAACTCGCTCTGTCTTTTCCTCCTCTTGCTTTTGTTGTTGATGCCGTCTTTGACCATTAGATTCCGTGACTTCAACTATCTCACTTCTCCCGCTTTTATCGATGTTGTGATCTTGGCCAATGAGTGGTAAAGATGATGGGAAGCTTTTGTCTTTAGCAGGCGGGTGATGATGATGATTCCCGTTGTTTCTTGGGTCTTTCTTTGTCTCACATCTGATTTCTATAGTTATCGGAGACTCAAGAACCGCCTCAAATGCTTGCATAATATGGCCACGGAACTTCTCAGCCGTGGATTTGGTTAACGGTGAACTGAACATTAAATGCACAGTAGGAGCTACCACAACACCAGAAAAGGAAAATTTGGCATCAAAATTGGTTTGAGCATCTAATCAAGATTCAATCATTTCACTTCAAAATAAGATTCTACGCTTTTTTGATAGGAAATGCATTACCTGAACCGAGACTAAGAGAGACTATTCTTCCTTCTTTATAAAGAAACTCTCTCAAACCGTTTACTTGAAGCTTCTCAATAACTGCTAGCCAAATTTCTTCAACCGCGGGTCGGTTTTTTCTACTGTCTCCTCTTCGTCTGTCCAATCCAGAACTTTTTTCTGCTGCTGCATCGCTAGAAGGATCCAAATGGTGATCCGAGCTTTCTCTACCTCCATTGTTCTCTAAAGGCAGTGGACTTCGGTTAAAGCTAGTATCCGCAGTGAAAGAACGTTGAAGCAAATAGTTCTGATCAGGAGCTAACTGGAGCAACGCAGCTGTGAGCCAAGTCAGTTTATCGTTTGATACTCTCAGCTGTTTCTCTGCCTCAGATAACGTCTTAAGTGCTTGTCTCAGTTTCTCCATATCTTCTTTCAATACTAATGACGAACAAAACAAAAAGTTGGATCAGAAAACTAACGAACAAAGGTATTGCAGTTTATGTAGGCTGCAAAAATGTCGAAACTCACATGGTTGACGTCGAAAAAACTTTCGTTTATGCCGATCTTTAGTGAAATCATAACTACCGGCGAGAATGTCAGTTATGACAGTTGCAAGCTGTGACATTAAAGCCAATGGTTCTACACTTGTTTCCATTATTGTTCTCAGATTCTTCACAGTATTTACAGTATCTGCAGATAAAGCTAAATCAAGAAGATCCACTAACTTCTCATCAGAAACTAGCCCAACCTGAAAAAACAAATTAAAAGAGAATCTCAATTCGAAATTACGAAAAGTTTCAGACTTTCAATCGTTTTGCCGATGAGATAGAACAATGCTTACCAATTCCTGAACTAAACGAACAGAGATCCTCTGTCCTAACAAACTCAGCTGCTCAAGAGTCATCTCAGCATCTCTTAACGAACCATCTGATCTCGAAGCAATAAGCTTCAAAGCATCTTTCTCTATCTCAATCTCTTCCTTTGATGCAATCCATTGCAAGGAGTAAACGATATCTGCGTCTTTCAGCTTCGGGAAAAAGAATTTCTGGCACCTTGATATGATCACATGAGGCAAAACATCAAGAGTCGAACACACGAGGATAAAGACTACTCGGCGTGGCGCTGCTCGATCCACCACTTTGGACAGTGCATTCCAATAATCAGGTGACAAGGTATCGCAATCATCGAATATGAAAACCCAAGGAGACTGCGATGAAACCATAATATTACCATCAAGCAAATCCATGATGTTCTCAAAGTTGAAATTCCCCACAGGACCAACTTCCCGAATGTTCTGGCTTTTACCCATTTCATGTGAATTACATGAACTGCAAGTGCCACAAGGCTTCGGTTGTTCCACGGAATGACAATTCAAAGCCCTTGCGAATATCCGAGCACAAGAAGTTTTTCCGGTTCCATTTGGACCGTGAAATACATACAAAAGTCCAAGCTTCCGTCTTGCAACCGCGTTGGAAAGAGCTTGAATTACAAGATTCTGCCCTACGAGATCCCGAAATGTTTTAGGCGTGTATTTCTCCGTAAGACTCTGATGCTGATGCTGATGCCGATGCCGAGCATTTCTATGGCTCTTCTTCTTGTGTTTTTTCTCCCCTGACCTTCCTTCTGAAGCAAGATCAGGATCTTCTTCGTCTTTAAGCAAATTGTCAGCGAAAATCCCAAGCTCTCCAGAGTAATCATGCTCCCAACCTTCATTCTCTGCACTATCAACTAGTAAAGGAAGTGCCTCGGCATCAGAACGGATAAATGAGCTTGAGTCATCTTCAGATTGTATCATCATCATATCAGAACCATTTCTCTCATTGGATTCACCTTTTCTTCCTTTGGAATCAGACATACCACAAGACAAACTCCTACCCGCCTTATCGAGGAAAGTTTTCCCTCGGTGATGAATCCTCGACCAATTAAACGGAATTCCACAAGCCTTTGTCATGTTCTGTTCCCCAAATCCCTCTTTTTCTTTCTCTCCCTCATGCTTCTCACCTTGAGGCAGTGAGTTAGAAGCAACAGACATCTCACTCTTACCACCACCGGTATCTCCACTCTTACCCCGAACTCTCCTCGTCCCTCTAAATTTCCGTCTTTTAGGCCGACTCATTCCACCCCCACATCCCCGAGTAGTACCACCACCACCATACCTAACCCGTGGACGAACATTAGATGAAACAACATCATCACTATCACCAACAACAACCTCATTTAACTGATCAGATAATGTCTTAACAATATCATCATCATTGATTCTACTAAGCCTCCCACTAGCTTTACTACCTCTATCTTTCGACCCCGAGTTAACAGAGGCCTCGTTCACATTTCGATACTCATCCTCAATTCTATAACTCTTTCTACTAGATTCTTCTCTCTTAACTCTCCTACCACTCTCTCTACCTCCTCCAATTTCACAACTAACCGAACCAAACCCTTCATCATCAGGAGTAACTTTAGATGTCCCAAAGTTCACAACAGGTGAAGAGCCAGACAACCTACGACTAGACCTTGACTTAGACTTCTTTTGATCAACGGATCTTCTTCCTCCTTGTACATGGTCTCCTTTCTTAGGAAGCAAATCAATAACCGAAGGAGGCGTATTCCAAGCAGGTGGGGAAGCAGAAGGATCTCTAAGAGAACGTGACCTTTGAAGAACAATGAGATCTCTCATTAAGGCACGGTCAGTTAAAACAGGACTCTGTTTATGCATATGGTTCTTCAAGTGAATACAGTTTGTTAAATGGATATGGTTACGAAGATGCTCACCAATGTCTCCATTTGCATCTTTTAGAATTCGATTCCGAGTTGAAGAAGAAGAGGCAACTCTTGTTGTTGTTGTAGTCGTCGTCGTCATTGATTCAAAAGAAGAGTTTTGTTTCCTCTTTCCTTTTAGGAATCTTGCACAAGAACCAAATCGAATTGTATCTCATCTTCAAACACACACAAATCCTTCTCAAAGTTTCCAAATTTGAAGTAATAATACCCCAAAGATTACACCTTTAAAGCCTCAAAAGTTCCCAAATCGAGAAATTGAAAAAAACCCAAATTGGGAAGAGAAAAAAAATGGAAACTTTGGAGCTCTGTTATGTATCAATGGAAGCTAAAGCATCAAAATTTCTGCTTCTGATGCACTGAATATGAGAACTTGGTTCTCATTAAAGAAGAGAGAGAGAGAGAGAGAGAGAGAGAGAGAGAGAGAGGACTGAAATTGATGAGAGTGGAAATAAAGAGGCAAGTGGGGGGGATTCGTTGTTTAGTGACCTCATAAGCTACAGAGATCAAGAAACGGTACCGTTTTAATGGCAATCACAGATCTCTCTTTCTCTTTCTTCACCAAACTTTCACATGCAAATTTCAGAGGAAAAACTGATGGGTTTCTGGAGAAAAGGATTGGCTTTTTGGCAGAGAGAGAGAAAGAGAGAGAGAAACCTCTGTTTCTGGTAGAGGGTTTTGTTGTTTTCAGGTTTGTAGAGAGAGAAATGAGAATCTTTTAAGAGATAGAGAGAGAAATGGAGACAGATCTGTTGCAGACACGAACACTGATGAATTCGAGAGTAAATAAAGACAGAGCCAATAAAGCAGTGTCCGTTTGTAGGAGAAGCATGGAAGGGAAAATTAATCATTTATCCTCTTTTTTTCCTATAAAATTTTTTTTCAATTTTAGAAAAAAGTTTGAGAATTTTTTATCAACCAAAAAGTTTAGACTTTTTTTTGTACGGATTTAAAAACTAGTCGTCGGAATTTATTCTTCTCATCCTAATTTTTTGTTCTTTTTTTGGATTCAACCGTTATGAATGCGTGGAAAGATCCATTGGTTAAAAGGGAACTAACTAAATTGTCATGTTGACAAAAATTTTATTGAGTTTGAGTTTGATGATGAATTCTTGTTTGTCAACTAGTTGTGTACTAGATCGAAGTATTAATCCATTTAGAAGTACAATTATCTAATACTAAGATAGTGGTATATTCATTTCAGAACAAATTAATCTCAAATAAGAGATCAAATGATTTTAGTTTTCAAAAATTATAAAACTTATAAGTTGGATTACATAAAATTTAGAATCATTCAAACAACCAAATTCAAGAAATTTATTAAATCTTATTTACCACCGATATATGTTCCTATAAAATTGCGTATCTGAAATATCATGTAATATACTAGAAGACTAGCAAATGAAAACATAAGTAAACTCTTTTGTAAACCTTTTAACTTAAACAAAAATAATAATAACGAACTTATTATTGAATCTTTTTATTTTTTAAACTTTGATGTATTATTGAATTTTCTCTAGGAAAAAATATTGTAAAGATGAAAGGTGAAAAGATGTACCCTCAAGCTATTCAAATCTGTAACTAAGAATATTTCCATCCATCTAAAATTCTTAGAAGAGTTTTAAAAAAAACTATATAAAACAAAATATAAATAAAATATGAGAAGAGATTTTTAAAAGAGGAGAGAGAGATTTTTAAATGAAAAATTTTAGACACCATTTCTTCTTTTTTTTAAACTACTTTAATATTTAACTATTATTTAAAAAAAAAATTATAATACTTTAAAACTCTTTGATCATAAATAGTAGAGGTTTGGTGTTAAACTATAATATGAAAAAAAGATCTAAACTTGTGGAAGCTCATAACTATATTCCTTTTTTGTTTAGGTTAAGGTTCTTACTTGCAACAATTTCAAATGGGTTTGTCCTATTGATTCTCTATGATTGATAGTGTTAAAATCCATTAACTGATCTAGATGAATAGTGTGGAAGAATATTTGGTCGAAATTTTGCTTTTCCATATGTGGCGAAAAAGGAATATTATTCTAAAAGTGTTATTGTATAAAATTACTGAAACAGTTTCTATCTCTAACAAGATTCCGTTGTTCCATTATGAAAATCAGAACTAATGAGTTTTAATGTCAAAACTCAAAACTGCAAAAGTTTGTACTTGGTGAAGAAAGCAATAAATCAATTAAGAAAAAGAACAAGAAATCGGATACGACAAAGAAAACCTCCGGACGATAACTATTACGGTCAACGTTACGATCACGTGCACACATTGCGACTGATATGATCACTACATTTTTTAATTTGTCATTCTTCTTGCCTAATGATCATTAAATTTTCAAGTTGCCTTTATTCTTATTTATTATGAAATTCTATGGAAGGTTTGTTATAATTTTCAAATCGAATTAAAAATCAATGGCACACAACATTTGAAAAACTGAGAACTCATCACCTTAATTAGTACCCATTGAGTTTATACTATAACCTAAACCTTAAATCTATACATCTACAAACATTTTCCATATATTTCAACTAGTTATAGATCTTTTTTTTCTTTCTGAAACATAACTATTCACATCTCAGAATTAGTTTATAATCCGATATCTACGATACCTACAAAATTTCAAAGAAATTCAATGTTCGCATATACAACACAAGTGAAAGGGAAGGCATAGGATTCGGATAAAAATAATAAATAAAAGGGGGTATGTAATAAGTATGGACCACCGATTCATAATCATTTTTGGAAATTAGATTGTCCAAGGAAGGCGTTATCACGTGTCTTTAGTAAAGTCTCATTAGACATAAATTTTTTTTTTATTACAAAACAAAAAGTATAACATGTATGTGTGCGTATGCTATATACATGTATTTATACATGGACAAATGATCAAAATTAATATCTAGGCACCTGAAAATTTTGTCTATATTTTGAAGGTAACCGATCTATGTAAACACAAACTGGTCAAATATGTCATTTTGTTTAACATGTAAGTGGTTTAGCTTCATATTAATCATCTAAATATCTAACTTTAAAAATCATATCGATGATCCCCACGTCACGTACCGTACCACACAGTTGAAGAACATAGTATTTTACAACTTTTTGGGACCAATTCACATTTTAAGTGAAACATTAGGATGGTCCCGAGAAACAAAACTTATTTTGTTATATCGAATTATACCCAAAAAAAAGTCGAGAGATATATTTAACATCACTATTACCTCTTCTGTGTATTTGTTTTATAACGATGTTTAACATAAAGCCTTTTAACAAAAAAAAAAAAACGATGTTTAACATAATTTTTGTTCGGTGGATATACGAATATTTATTGTATAGAAACAAATGGGTGAAGCTATTGTGTGGTTACTTTAAATCTCTCAACTACTTTAGAAAAAGTTGAGATTCGGCACGGCTCGTGAAAGAAGATTCAAGATTGTATTGAACAACCTAAATTATGTTGTTATCTACTTATCTATGCGAAAAAAGAAAATACAATAATGAAAACAAAATTGGAAAATATGTAATAGGTTTCGCCTAACTTTTATCGCCGGGAGTTTATGAATAGCACCTAAAATGAAGTGTTTTGTAGTTCCAAAATTCAATGAACTCAAAAGGTAACTTCATAGACACATCTCTAACACATTAACTTAACGTTTTATTTTGGAAAGTGCTTTGATTCTCGAGCCTATACTGATGCTTTAAACACTTGGAACTTGTAAGAGTGGACAAGAGAATCTTTATTTTACCTCATTAACAACTACAAAATATAGAATATATATTGATCTATAAACTCAGGGTTACTTTGTTATAATATACCCCTAAATAACCATTATTCTGTGTTGTATATATATACCAATAATCTATAGTAGGAGTAGACAAAGGTCAAAATCCAAATATCCGATTTAGTACGGTATAAACTATTTATTTTTTGTTTATTTAGTCTGAACATTTACTTTTAGTAACTCATAAATTCCGACATATTGGATATTTTATATTTTGAACATTTATCTAATATGCCGGACTAGTTACGATATGTTAGATAGTTTTTAACCTATTATATGTTGGACTATCCGACATGTCCTAACTAGTTCGGTATATTGGATAAAATTGTAAAATCATATAGATGAAAAATTAGAACATTTTTGTTAGAGTATTACACCACAAATTTGATAACATGTTCTAAAATTTGTAAGATAGCATCTTTTGAGAAGTTCGATCTCTTCCATTGAACTCTTCAAGCTTCGCTATTCTCTTCAGTTCCTAGTAAAACTAGGTTAGTCATAGATTCCGAATCATGTTCAAAGATGATCTCATTTATATTTTGGAGAGGCATACTTTGCGGCGTCCCATTGCTAGGATCCACGTGTAAGTATCCAGCAAAACTAACCAACACATAACAAATTGTTCCCCACATGTTCTTCTCTGTAATCTTGGTAAAACCCTAGTTTTAATATTCCAGAAAATTACGAGGCTAAAGAAAAAGTCAAAAGCTGAAGCTACAAGAAAGCAAATGCTACAAAAAATATTACTCTATATCCACTACTTTTTCTCCTCTTAATATTAAGCTATTCTCTTAATCTTTTTGTCAAAGAAATGTTAAATCATACATAAAGTAATTAGATGCTACAATCACACGATAATTCATATGAATTTTCATACTCTCATCAATGTGTAAGATAACTACACATATATCCAAGGACCCAGATAACAATATTTCTCTTGGGAAAAAAAATTGGCACAAAACTATCTTTCAAATGATCATCAGTTCATCACACGACAACACATTTATAGAACTTGACCAATAATATTGGAATATTAAAACAGGATCCTTTGTAAAAACGTTTGAAAATCAGGTGGTGGTGGTTTATAATAATAAAAAAAAATTAGTGACAAATACGAAACTTATTTTTTTCCGACCAACGCTGGACATAAACTTTGTCGTGAAAACCCAACGACATCCAACTAGGTTTTGACCAGGTGTAGGAGGAACCAAAACCCATGATTGATTCACGGCATGAGCATCAAATTCAGCGTAGCAAGCACGTCGCCACTGTTCATCTTTCAAAGCTTGGGAAATCGTGGTCGGTTCCGTTCGGAAGGAGCATGGCCCAGCAGTAAGAAGAGTAAACTTCTTGTTAGGCTTGACAATATTGTTTTGAGATCTGGTTGTCATTTTTCGTTTATTTGGAGGTGGGGTTATGATTGGGTTATGGGAAATTTGGGTAATCGGTTGGTTTGTGGTGGTTGTAATGGGGTTCAATGGACTGGTTTGGTTGGGAGTGGGCTGTATTTGTGGTTGGGGCTGAGTTGTGGGCTGCAACTCATTCTCTGGTAGAGCAGTGGGCTCAGGAAGTGTTTGGTTTTGCTGGGCTGTGGGTTGCGGCCCATTTTCATTTGGAGCAGTGGGCTCAGAGCAAGGATTAGAAGAAGAAGTAGAGGAAGATCGAGTAGTAGAAGGTAATACCTGGGCTTGCGGCATTGGTGACGGTTTTGGCTGGTGAAGGTCCAGTTGCGGGGTCCCTTGCGAGTCAATTGATGGCGGACTAAGTATAGGAACCGGAGCTACTAACGCATCAGACATAGGAGTGTTGTGGTCTTCATCCTCAACCAATGTTAACAATGACGTCTCTTTAAACGGGAAGGTTTCTTCGTGAAATTGAACATGACGTGATGAGTAGAGCCGACCTGTGGGAATGTGAAGGCAGTAATACGAGCTCTGAGTCAACGAGTATCCGAGGAAAACACAGCGGAGAGAGCGATCATCCATCTTGTTATTGGTGTAAGGTCGTAACCACGGAAAACACAAGCAACCGAAAATGCGAAGTTTCTGATAGTTTGGCTGAACATTGAAGAGCTTTCCAAAGGACGAACGCATTGACAGAGTTGGAGTAGGCATTCGATTGATCAAATAGACGGCTGTAGCAAAAGCGTATGGCCAAAATTCTTTCGGAACCGAGGCTGTTGACATGAGCGTTAAACCAGTTTCGACAATGTGTCGATGCTTGCGCTCGGAAATGCCATTATGTTCAGGAGTATGTGGAGGCGAGGTGAGATGTGATATACCATTGAGAGCAAGAAAATCCCGGAGTGCTACGAACTCTCCACCGTTGTCAGAAAACAACGTCCCAATTCGATTCTGAAACCGGTTTTCGACTAGTGCTTTGTACCCAATAAACGTGGCTTTAACATCAGATTTCTTTTTGAGTGGATATAACCAGGTGTAACGGGTGAAGTGATCAACAAGGACAAGATAATAGCGATAGTTCTCATTGGAAAGGATGGGAGATGTCCACACATCAGTAAAGACGTATTCGAGTGGGCGATTAGAAACAAAAGAGGTTTGTGTGAAAGGAAGTTTATGGCTCTTATTAATAGAACATTCGGAACAAGATAACTGTTTTGGAATGGGAGAGGAAACAAGTAACGAAAAAGAGGAAGCAATGTTGTTTAAGATAGAAGAGGAGGGATGACCCAATCTCGAATGCCACGTCGATACAGAGGTTTTGGAGCCAGGAGCCGAAAACAGAGCCGTAGCTTGTGTACTCTTCATGGGCCACTCATACAATTCATTTTTAGTTCTACCTTGGAGCAATGGAACCCCCGTACTGAGATCCTTCACCTGAAATGATGCAGGAAAGAATTCCACCGAGACGCCATTAGTGTTGCACAAACGGTAAACAGAAACCAAATTCTTGTGAATATCAGGAACACATAGTATTTTGTCAAGCGTTAAAGCACGAGTTTGAGAAGGAAGAAGCTTGGAACCCATATGAGTAATTGGAATGGTGGAGCCATCAGCTAGCATGACATCGTCACCACCATTGTAGGATTGATGGAGGGAAAGGTTGTTGAGATCCGATGTGATATGGTGCTTTGCACCGGAGTCAAGTAACCAATCATTAGAACCAGAAAATGTTCCAAGGGCAACATTAGCACGAGGCTGCCATGGTTTGAATGGCGTTTGACGTGGTTGATTGGATGATTGCAGGGACTGGAATTGTGGACACTTGCGCGCACTGTGACCGTGAGTGTTGCAAATTTGACAACGACCAAGGTACGGCTTTGAAGCTCGGTTGTTGTTGTTGTTGTTGTTGAATTGCGTTGGCTGCCATTGATTATTGTTGTGATCTGATCGCGCTTGATTGTTGTAGCGGTTGTTGCCGTGATTCTTGTTTTGATTGTAGCGGCTTTGGACGTTGTTAGCACTAACAGGAACCGGGTTGTGTTGAGCAATGGCAATTGTCGTGAACAGCTTAGCTTCGTGATTAAGAAGCCGTTCATGAACCTCAATAATCGTAGGTGGATTATCTTTGCCTTCGATCTGGTCAACCACCGTTTTGTATTCTTCAGGAAGACCCTTAAGAATAAGGTCAATGGCGTCTTCATGGTCAACTGGTTTGCCGAGGATGGCGAGTTGATCAAGCCGAGTGGTTATACCTTGAAGGTAATCATCAATCGTCTTGGAGCCTTTGGTGACGAGTTGCAGTTGGTCTTTGAGTTGTCGGATGTGACCGCGACTTGGTCGAGCATAAGTGGAGGCAAGTGTAGTCCAGATCTGAGAAGCGGAAGTCGCACGAGAGACGATAGGTTGGAGGGAGGTTGAGATCGCCCCCAGGAGTGCGCTATAGATGAGTTTGTCTTGTCGATGCCATTTGATGAAGGCTGGATTTGGAGTGATCACAGCGCCGGTGGTTATGGTGGCTGACGGAATGACCAGAGAGCCGTCGATATGACCGAGAAGGCCATGTCCATCGAGAAAAGCTTGAACTTGGAGACTCCACATGAGATAGTTATGGCTGGTGAGTTTTGAGACGTTCGACATATTGATGTTGAGGACGGTGTCATTGTTAATAGAAATGGTTTCTGGGATTTGTGGAGTGGCGTCGGAAGAAGGCATAGTGTTGGTGGATGAGAGATTTGAAAAGAAAATTTAGGTTTTTTTTCTTTTTAGGAGGGGTAATGCTCTGATACCATGTAAATGTAGAATATGTTATCTTATTAGAAAGAGGATTACACCTATTTATACATGTACAAGAGACGACTAACTAGGTTAAGGCTAATGACAATTAAACCCATAGTACATAGGTTACATATATATCGTAAATCTGCGAGGCTTAAAAGTTATTTCGAAGGTGACACAAAATATTGTTGCTAGCTCTGTAGCCTCTTTAGACCGATACTCTACATGATCACCAGTATCAAGCAAACGTACGGTATAATGGTGACCAAACTTGACCGACCGAAAAAAAAGAGTGTACGTTAGTTATAAGGGTTAATTAAAGAATAATCACAATCATGCCATAGAGAGCAAAAATAATTACCGGAGAGCCTGGAAAATAAGAAACGCTGGGAAGAGATAACAGAAAATGGGTGCCAGGTTTAATAGGGCATGAAATCAATTTACATGGGTCGTAGTATCCAAAAACCGAATCATGATCTGTAATATAACGGCTCACTTCTACAAGTGTCCAGTACCTGTATTTGCCTAAGATCTTTGAGCCAGCATTTCAAGCATCTTCTACAAGTGTCCAGAAGAAACAAATATCAGTTCCCAAAGAAGACGGTAAGTTGATGGACTGACAAAACAAGATCAAGAAGAAAGGTTTTCTTTTGCTCTCACTTGCGTCTTTTTCCCATGTAACTAAACGAATCTCTCTGTTGTTCTCTTTGTTTGTAAAGGTTTTGGTGCTTGGTCGCGAAAAGGAAGGCATACCAGTGGATATAATCCATGTACTGGACGCTTGTATCGAAATCCCACAACTTGGAGTTGTTAGGTCCCTCAACGTTCACGTGATCAGCGGCGCCATTGCTCTCTGGGAATACACTCGGCAGCAACGCATTTAGTAATAGTCCCGAAAAACACAGAAACTTCCTAGTTGGTGAACCAAAGATCACAGGTCATTCTTTCTCTGATAATAGGTATCTAAAACTAGACCACATCAATAGTGATACCTTTTTTCTTCATCAAATTCACGAAATTGATAGTTATCTCATTGTTCGATTAGCTGAATCAAAGAATTTCCAAATCTCGTGAATTTCCATATTAAAAACCGACTGAATCATTCATTAGCACAAGGAAAAGCTAGAACAATACAATATATTAGTGTCAAAATTTGTTGCAGCATTAAGTGAAAATGAAATTGTTTTCGTTAGTGTCAAAATGTGTTGCTCTATATACTTCTCTTTGTATTTATTCGATTGTATTTTTTTATTATTTGTTAAAAAGATATTTCCTTTTCCAATTCGAGTTTGGTTAGACTCGAGTTCTCTTTCTATATATATATTCGATTGTTCCAAAAACCTAAACCTATCCTCATAACCTAAAACTTAACAACGATGAAGTCCAACGTAGAAGCTCCTACTCCACCGAAACATCTTGCAACTTTGTCGTCGTTTTCGTCACTACCAGAAGACATCGTTTTGAGTTGTTTTGCTCGAATCCCAACCTTGTACTACCCGAAACTCTCTCTAGTCTCTAAGAGCTTCCGTTCTCTCATAATTTCTAACGATCTCGCCAAAGCACGATACAAACTTCAAACCAAAGAAAAGTGCGTTGTTCTCTTCCTAAAGTTGGCGACTCGTGATTATCTCTTTTGGTTCAGTCTCTATAGGACTAAAAACACCGGAAATTTGTTGGTACCAGTGCCCTCTTCTTATATTCCTTACCTACCAATGTTGCGCATATTTACTGGTTCAGAGTTTTACATGTTCGACGGTTGCACGGCTCCCTCCTCTGTCTTTTTTTGTTTCGAAAACGCTTAAAAATCGCAAATGGCCTAAAACCCCTAGCATGAAGGTGGCTCGTATGAATACTTTAGTTATGAAGGACCTTGATGAGAAAATTTACGTAATGGGAGGATGCGATCCAAACGAATCCACTCATTGGGCAGAGGTTTTTGATATCAAAACTCAAACTTGGGAATCTTTCCAATATCCTCTTGTCTTTGTTAAAAAGACTCTGGTGTTACGAAGGAAAGCTTTACGTTATAACCGACAAGAAACACTATGTTTACGATCCGGAACAAGGAAGTTGGGACGTCACGGAGATATGGTGGAGTGATTGTATCTGCCATATAGACAATGTAATGTACCGTTGTTATGAAAAAAAGTGTAATTGGTTTGATTCAAAGCTTCAAGTGTGGAAAGAGGTAAAGGGTCTAGATGTATTGGATACGTATGATAAAAATGATTGCATTGAGATGACTTACTTTGGTGGGAAACTCATAATGTTTTGTGAGAGTCCCAATGAAGGAAGTTGGTGTGCAATGATTAGGCTTGAAAGACGCCAAGCTGAGGTTTGGGGTCAGATTGAATCGGTTGATAAGCTAAAATTCCCGGAGTCATCTATCCTGATTCGTTCTGTAGTTGGAAGCATATGAACAAGTCTTCGCAAAGCCTTTAGATTTTATCCTTGAAACCAATAAGAATTTGTTCAATCTCTTTTGTTTTACAAGAATTTTGTCAGTTTTCTTCTCAATTTTTCTTTTGACTTAATATGATTTGTATCCCTCTTTTATTTGTCTTGGTTCTTAAATTTCTTAATATTGGGTATTGATTATTAAAAGTATATAGCCCTTTTCGTTTATTTCTTGAGAGGAGATGGATTTTTCCGTGGAGCTAATTAAGCATTGTGTTCATCAGCAGATTTCTTTTAATTAGAGAGGATATTGTAAATTCAAAGCTGATATATAAGGGAAACAATTAGTAGACTCAAAGAAGCCATTGCACATTCTCAATAGGGAAACAATTAAAGCCTAAAACAGTTTAACGAATTGTTAAGCTTTTTGCAGATTTCACTAAATCTTGTACATTTACCGCTTTGTCAAGTGCAAGGAACAAAACCTGCCAACCCCAATAGGAGTAGTGGCAGCCTCAGTTCCACCAGAAGGCACAATGTGATACACGGCCCCAAAAAAGTAATTAGTTAGAGGTGGCACAAGCGGTTTAAATGGATTATTATGGACCCGTATGACCAAGATAAATTGTTTGTTAAGCAGAAACCATGTTTATAAAAGGTACAAGCAGGAATGAAGAAAGGACTTATTCTCTACTTAGAGCATGAAAAGGACCCATACCGGTCCCAACTAAGCACTTCAAGGAAATTGAAAAAAGGTGAAGTTAACAAGAGGGAATAGTTTTTTTTTTTTTTTTTTTATCAAAGAGTTGTATATTGTTCAATTAGCTCTGAAATTTTTTTTTTTAAATAATTAGGAAGGGTTTGAGTATGGCCTTAATCTCCTCTTATGGGGTAAAGCATTCATTTCACCGGAGCTTGATCTAGAAACGCAATATGACTAACCCCTACTCTTAACCACTGGTTTATGACATTCGGTGGTAGTTAGCTCTGAGTTTGCTATTCCAAATCTCGTGTATGTCCATGTTTTTAGCGTCAAATTTCGTTGCATCATCAAATCAAATAAAAAAAATTATGTAAAAACTAAAAAACTTGATCGTGGTCGATTTGTTATTTTTAATTAAGTGAAGGACATATAATTTGCAATTAAACAAAAAACGAACATTTATGCATGTATTCATAAATATTCGGTAGTTCCAAAAACCTAACCCTAACCCTAACCCTAAGATTACGAAGAACAATGAACGGAGAAGAAGCTCCCACTTCACCACCATCTTGGTCGTTTTGGTCACTACCAAACGAAATCATTTTGAGTTGTCTTGCTCTTATCCCAAACTCGTACTACCCGAAACTCTCCCTCGTCTCCAAGAGCTTCCGATCTCTCATCTCTTCTACCAGTCTCGTCAGCGCACGATACCACCTTGAAACCAGTGAAAAGTGTGTTTTTCTCTGCCTAAAGTTGCCCACTCGTGATCTTCCCTATTGGTTCAGTCTCCACAAGACTAAAAACACCGGGAATTTGTTGGTACCGATTCCCTCTTCTTATACTCCTCATCTACCAATGATCAACATGACTATTGGTTCAGAGTTTTACATATTCGACGGCCGCACGGCTCCGTCCTCTGTCTTTTTCGTTACAAAAACGCTGAAACGCAACTGGCGTAAAACCCCTAGCATGAAGGTGGCTCGTATGAATACCTTGGTTATGAAGGAACTCCATGGGAAAATATACGTAATGGGAGGGTGCGATCCAGATGAATCCACTCATTGGGCAGAGGTTTTCGATATCAAGACTCAAACTTGGGAACCTTTGCCAGATCCTGGGCCTGAGCTTCGCTTCTCTTCAATTAAAAGAATGTTTGCTTGGGAAGGAAAGCTTTACGTTATGACCGACGAGAAACCATATGTTTACGATCCGGAACAAGGAAGTTGGGACGTAACAGAGACACGGTTGATTCATGCGTACAATATAGACGATGTGACGTGCGGTTGTTATATGAAAAAGTGTAACTGGTTTGATTCAAAGCTTCAAGTGTGGACCGAGGTCAAGGGTCTGGATATGGTGTCTGATAAAAAGGATTGCATTGAGATGGCTAACTGTGGTGGGAAGCTCGTAACGTTTTGGGAGAGTCCAAATGAAGGAATTTGGTGTGCAGTGATTACGCTTGAAAAACGCCAAGGTGAGGTTTGGGGTCAAATTGAATCGGTTGATAACCTAAAAGTCCCTGACTCGTCTATCCTGATACGTTCTGAAGTTGCAAGCATATGATCTTTAGATTTTACCCTTGAAACCAATAAGTTCTTATTTGTTCACTCTCTTTTGTCTTACAAGAATTTTTGTCACTTTTTTCTTTTACTTAATATGATTTGTATCCCTCATTTACCTCTTTCACCATTGACTGCTTATCATAATACTCTGTTCTTGAGTTTTTCCGTGGAGCTAAAGCATTGTGGTCAACAAAAATTTGTTTAGGAAATGACTTTGTAAAATGCAAAGCCGGTTTATAAGAGTTGGTCAAAGATTGTGCTCACCTTTGAATGTTGGTTAATCAGCGCCTCAATGTCGTCAAGCTTAACGAGTTGAACCGATGATTATGTTAAAGAGTTCAATGGAGATGGAGCTTTTGTCGTGGAAGCCCGAGTTGGCATCAAAGAAACCGCTATTCGTGCTCTTTACCATCATCCACATGATGAAGGAGCTGTGAGAAAACATGTTCAAGTCTCTCTGATGTTACATTTGGTAAAAAGCATCTCCTTGAAGCTTTTTCTTGTTTAACTAATTACAACAACATCATATATAGAACCAAAAAAGAAAGCTTTGTTTTCACTTCTTTGAACCCAATGACTTATCATCATCATCATCATCTTTCCAAGTTGTTTGCCATTGCTTGTCATATAACGTCGTCTCATCGAACAGATTCTTGAGTTTATCGACATCCACGTTCTTACGGATAAAAGGAACTCCAGCACCAGCCACAAACAAGTGTGTTTTACAGAAGAAATTCCCCATTTCATTAACAAGTCCTACTCCAATAAGACTATCATCAAAGTAAGCCATGAAGAATCCTATCATCGCAGCACGACCTACACCAACAATTTTCCGAGCTATAATTCGAAATCTTTTCACCAATTTGGACATTTTCGAGCTATTGAATATGACAAAAACCAACCATTTAAGAGCTCAGCTTCAGGTAAGTGATATCTCTTAATCCAAGCCCACCATGGAATTATCGAAGATTACAGGTTCGTTTGTTCGTCACAGATGCTCTAAGGCGAGACTTCGAAGAGCTTTTCAGCAGCCGCGCTCCTTAAATATATATATCAAGTATGTTTAGATTTTTGAACAATTATTTTCTTATTGAGTTCATATTTAGTTAACCTTTTGAAATCGAAATCCACTTCTTGATTGAATTATCTTCCCCTTACATAGCCAAATTAGTTTATCATACATAAACGGAATACTCGAGTCGAGAAAGAATATATTCCTATGAAACAACCATGCATAGCACATCTCATATACATAAATGCATTGAAAAATATGGGTTTGGGTATAACTGTGGTATTTTAAAATACTTTACAAGATCGATTCATACAAAAAAATCAATATAAAATCAAAGACACGAATACTCTCATCATAATGTTAAACAACAACGGGAACTAGACAACCCAAATGATTAACATTATGAAAAGTAAAATACACAAAACTATACAAAAAACATTCCCGCCTGTACATTTGGGTGTTCACCTAGTATAACTTAATAACTACCTACTGCAAGATTTGTCTATAAATTTTAGTACTGTCGTCTGTCAATTAAGATTAATCCGCACCGCGACGATTTTTTTTTGCTGATTTTGGGTGAACTGGTCTGCGGCGGCTTGTGATACTAAAAATTATAATTCTAATCCAAATCGTTTAAGATTTGTGGATTCGCAGATCAATCCGCGGATTAATATTTTAATCGGTCAAAACCTTTTGCGAGTTTGTCCTCAGTTGATTTTTAGGAGCCATAACTATAACTTAAAGTCCATAACCATAAAAAACCCAAATAATAATTTAGTGGTTAAAAGAGAAAACTTAAAAAACAAGAGAACTAGAAATGTATCAAGTAACAGAGAAGTAACTTGAGAAACAAGAGAACTAGAGGACTAAAAAGTATCAAGTAACAAAATATTAATTTGAATATTGATTCTAGATGAGGAGATGAGTCTTATAAGTCAAAATTCTAGATGGATAAAAGTAATGTAATGGAAAAATATATATGAAACCGCGGTAAAGTCCACAAACCGTTGGTATTAATCTGATAAATCTGCGGATTGACGGTTATGAAAAGTGAAGTCTTAAACCGCTTAATTACAAAGCGGATCGTACTAGTCCGAATTGATGGCTCTAATAAATTTGTATGAATAATAATAATTTAGTTGTCGGAAACAACTGAATTAGGGCACATAAAGGAAGCTAAATCGATTGGAATAGTGGTGTGTGCGGCGGCGATAATGAGTAAGAGGAGGGTAGAGAAGAAGAAGATGAGGAAGACGAGGGTAGAGAAGAAGAAGATGAAGAGGAAGAAGCAGGCTATTGCTGAGAGTGAGTTCAAGGAGAAGAGGAATGTAACGGGAAGATATATTCCTCTAACAAGGAAGGAGCGGGAGGAGGAGGAGAAACGGAGGATGAAGTCTGACAGTATCCTCGCGGCTGCGTATTGGGCTCGAGTCTGGAAGTCCGATGTAAGTCTCTCTGAAACTGAACCCTACACTGATTCATTTCCGGATGATGACTCTATAGCAAGCACCTAAATGTTGTCTTGTTTAGGGGTTCGATGGCGAGGGCTTTGAAAAACAACCTTTTTTGTTTAGATCAATGCGACCTTACAAGTGTGAGACACCCAATGATTGTCCCCCTATAGTGCTCCTTTATGCTAACATAGGCCTTCATCGATACAATATGCTGCAGGTATGGCTCCTAGTTAGATTTCTTGAGCTGCTCCTAGTTAGTTTGTTTTATCTGTGCTCAATGTCATGTGTCAGGGTACCAACTTGCAGCTTCACCACTTAGAGAAATACAATAGGGAAGGTGTTTATTCGTTCGGGCCTTCCTCGTATTATATAACTTTGGTCGGAGAGGATCTTGTTACACATTCCCTTGTAACTTTTGAGACTAGTAGTCACGAACATTCAAAGCACAAGTTGAATTTCTGGTTTTATATTGCTAGACCTCAAGATACAGCAGGTTAGATTTGGATCATCAGGAGTTTTCTTTCTTTCTTTTTTTTGGCTGGTTAATGTATTTTTGTATTTAGGGACCAAGGGTACGCTTTGGCGTGATCGAACTGCACCTCAGTTCCATAATATTAGAGTGCCTAAATGCTAGGAAGCACAGGGACGTCAATTTTGTCACCGTTTTCATACCGGAGACGTTTCGGGGACGAGATCAGTTCGGGGACCGCATGGGGACGTTTCGGGGATGTTTCCACTGAACCGGGGACGTAAGCTAATATCGGGGATGTGGAGTTAATATATGGGGACGTTTCGGAAACTTTATAGATCTACAATTGGTGTCCCCAATGTATGTATATGTGTATTTAACTCATTTTTAAAAAGAAAAAAATAAAGGAAGGTGAAAAGCCTAATAAACTCACGTTCTATTTTCAGTTTACAAAGAAATTAGGGTTTTTTTTATAAAACTTACTTTTGAATTTGTGGCTGACGACAACTCACGAAGCCATCACCATCACCATCACGAGACTCCTAGTCTCGTACAAACTCTTCCTAACCTTCACCACACTAGTTTACGTTACGTCAACAAGGTATGTCGATGTGTTTGATAAGTGTTTGACTCATCTTTTCTTAGATCTCTATACCTCAGGTGAGTTCACTGTAGAATGATATTTTTTTGTCAGAATGTTATTGCTATGAATCTTTAATCACTAAAGAAATAACAATAAAACAGGAAGAGTACGTACGGAGTTAGAGAAGAGAAGTATCACCTCTGCTTCAGAATTTTTTTTTTTTTTTGAAAACAACCTCTGCTTCACAAGTTGTTTATTAAGATCTTGCTCTCTTTGTGAGTGTGCTTCTTTTTTCAAAGTGCGCTGCTACTTTAACAAAACAAAACCAAATGAGTGACTCGTCAATTAAGTACTAGCAGCCATAAAACCATGAAAATATAAAAAATTTGAAGCAAACAGATTTGCCTTGTTTATGTTCGTTTCTATATTGGTTATATTTTAATTTTAATGTGATGATATTTTGCAGGTTTATGGCTTCTCAAGATCACGTTGATGGCAGTAGTGGCTCTGGGAATTCATCAAATCAAAGTGGTGATGAAGCCCCTTATTGGAAACATGTCACTAAGTTGGAAAAAGTGGGAGCAAAAGGAGGAACTTGGTTATTTCAGTGTAATATTTGCAAAGAGATTCGACAAAGTTCTCATTCTAGAGTGAGGGCACATTTACTGAAAATTACCAATGGTGGAATTGCTATTTGTAGGAAAGTGACTAATATTCAGATAAACGAGATGAGAAGAGTGGAAAACGAGTTTGAGCAGAGAAAAATTGGGTCTGGACCTAGAAAACTTCTTTTGCCTTGCGAAACTGGAAATTCTTCAAAGAAAAGAAGGCCTAGCGTGTCACCTATTGAGAAAGCATTTGGTGTTGAAATCAGGCATCAACTGGATCAGGAAATTGCAAGAATGTTTTACACGGGTGGCTTGCCATTTAATCTTGCAAGAAATCCTCATTATCATCGTTCTTATCAGCTTGCCGCCGAGCACAAAATTGCCGGTTACATTCCTCCTGGTTACAATAGACTCAGAACAACCTTACTTCAAGAAGAAAGAAACAATGTTGATGGATTACTACAGCCGTTGAAAGCAACAAGGAAAGAAAAAGGGGTTTCAATTATGACAGATGGTTGGAGGGACCCTAAAAGAAAACCTCTTATCAATTTCATGGCTACTTCTGGAAGTGGACTTATTTTTCTGGAGGCTGTGAATTGTTTTGGTGAAGTAAAAGATAAGAACTTTATTTCTCAGTTGATGGAGAAAGTTATCAATCAGATTGGTCACCAAAATGTTGTGCAGAGCATCACAAATAATGCAGCTAATTGCAAAGCGGCTTGTGAGATTATCGAGAGCAAGTATCCTCACATTTATTGGACTCCATGTGTTGTCCATACTCTAAATCTTGCATTGAAGAATATCTGTGCAGCAAAGAATGTGGAGAGCAATGAGGAAACATATGATGAGTGTAGTTGGATAACTATCGTTCATGATGATGCTTTGGCAATAAAACATTTCATCATGAACCACAATATGAGGCTAGCAATTTTTAGTAAGTTCTCTCCTCTGAAATTGCTATCAGTTGCTGACACTCGCTTTGCCTCAGTTATTGTAATGCTCAAGAGAATGAAGCTTATCAAAACGGCTCTTCAAACCATGGTCATAAGTGAGGAGTGGTCTTCTTATAAAGAGGATGATCCGGGGAAAGCAATCTTTGTTAAAGAGAAGATTTTGGATGATGAGTGGTGGGAAAAAGTTTCTTATATTCTTGATTTCACAGGATCTATATATGAGATGATCAGAGCTTGTGACACCGACAAGCCATGTCTTCATTTGATATATGAGATGTGGAATTCTATGATTGAGAAGGTAAAGGTTGAGATCTACAAGAAGGAGAAACGATAAATGTTTGAATTTAGCCTCTTCTATGACGTCGTTTATGAAATCTTAATGGCTCGTTGGACAAAGAATAACACTCCTCTACATTGCGTAGCCCAGTCTTTAAATCCCACGTAAATGGTTTTAAACTATCAATTTTAATTTCTATTTTGATTTCATTGCAAAGTATGTATAATATTGTTTTTTAAATTATAGGTTTTATAGTGATGAATGGTTGAACGGGAGTGCCACACGAATTGGTCCACATAAGGATACAGAAATCTCACATGAAAGACAAAAGTGTTTTAAAAGATTGTTTCCCAATGGTGAAGATCTTCGAAAAATTATGGATGAGTATGCATTATTCTCGATAAGGGCTAGCCCGTTTGGAGACTTATCATCCTTTACAATGATGTTTACTATGGAGCCTCAAAGTTGGTGGGTTAACTTTGGTGCCGATGCTCCTCACTTACAGTTGTTGGCTTTTAAGTTGCTTGGATAGCCTACATCATCTTCTTGTGTTGAACGCAACTGGAGTACCTACGGATTTATTCATTCACTGAGAAGGAACAGATTGTTACCAAGTCGCGCTCAAGACTTGGTTTTCATCCACAACAATCTACGTCTTTTATCAAGAAATTTTTCTTAGTATGAAAATGAAAAGACTAAGATGTGGGATGTTGTTGGAGATTCCTCTGATCCATTGGAAGATGGAGGATTTTTGGATTTTTCTGAACTCTCTCTAGATGAGCCAGACTTTGAAGATGAGTTTCTCAATCATATGTTTATTTTTCGTTTAAGATATTAAACTAGATTTTTTCTTCTTATGTTTTGACTTACATGAAACTTTTCTATATAAATACTTTTGCTTATACTATATTGCCGTACCCGCTTCCTTATATTTTTGACCTTTGTCGTTTCCCGTCCCCGTTCCCGTCTCCGTTTCTGTCCTCGTTTCCGTCTCGGTGCATCCTAGCCTAAATGGCTATCAGAGATTGATAAACAACATTTATACTTGGTCTGAATTTTTCTTATCCAAATTATATTCTATTTACCTTGGTAAGTTGTGACTGATTGATTATATTCTATTTACCTTTGAGTGACATGTTTGCTTTACCTTGGTAAGTTGTGACTGGATTCGCCTATATTTGGAACTTGGATTCGTCACTACCAATTGTCGGATTACCAATGTATGTTTCTTTCTTTGGTTTTTTTTTTTTTTGTGTGTCGTGGGATTTGTTTTCACATATACATAAGAAAGTTTGCTTGCAGCCTAAGCTGTCCGATTTGAAGATTGTGGAGGTGATGGTAGAAACTGAGGAAAACGTGCAGCTGCCAAATGAGAGACTTAAGGGGTTTAAAGATGCTACTTTCTAAATTAAATACGTTCAAGACTTGGGAGAGGGTCAGGTTTGTAAGCGCCGAGCTATCATTAGAAGAACTGTCGACTTGAGAACGCAACGCATGAGTCTCGTTGGCGATTACTATCTGAAAAGCGAGGCCGACTCTGCTTCTACTGATATAAGTAAGTAGTAGGACAAGATCCATGTGGATCAAATAACATTATATTAAAACCTAACACTCTCTCCCTGAAACAGAGGCTCCTCAGCACATCATCAAAGAAGCTGCTCAAGCCAAATCTTCTCGTGATCAACAACAGATGCACTTAAACCAAGGCTCTGTCTCTCTCTCTCTCTAAACTAAAAGAGTGTGTGTGTGTGTGGGTATATCAAACCCTCCATTTCTCCTCTGCACCATTCCCTTAACTGCTCAGACCAAAATGACCGCAGGAGATAACTCTTTTGTCTCTTTTCTGCAAAACCATCTTAAAGGTTCTTCTTTAATTTCCTCTTTGGTTTTTATTCATCAATCCTTATGAGTAATTGCTTAATCTTGAGGCTTTTAACCTCTCTCTATGCAGAAAAAGAGAAAGAGCTTTTGGCTGCCAAAGCTGAAATTGAGGCTCTGAGAACAAATGAAGAGCTCAAAGACAGAGCCTTTGGGGAGGTAACTTGATCATACCCATTTCATTTGTATAACTAAATGATCACCATCTCTGTTCGTTATGATCCTCCAAAATCTTTAATTATCTCAGTCTTACCTACAAGTTCTCTTGATCAATGTTTTCTATATTCAAAATATGTTTGCTCATTTCTTCGAGTTTCTTGAGCTCTGCTTCTTTTACTTGCTTTTGTTTCAGCTTAGAGAAAACGTGAGGAAGTTGGAGGAGAGACTTGTAGCCACTAAGAATCTTGTTGAACAAAAGGTGCGTTTTTGCTCATATTGAGACTTATCGTCCCTGTTTCAAGACATTAGATATGATTAGAATAAGTTAAGATAGTGACATGATTTGTGGAAGAGTAGGAGGTGGAAATGAAGAACCTGGAAGAAGAAAAGGAAGATGCATTGGCCGCACAAGAATCTGTAGAGGAAGCACTGAGGAGGGTTTACACTCACAATTAGGATGATGACTCGCCACCCCTCGAATCCATCATAGCTCCTCTTGAAGCTGAGATCAAGTTTCACAAGCATCAAGTCTTGTTTCAAACTTCTTTCTTCTCATGTGTTTGTTTACAAGCATCTCAGGTCTTGACTCTAGCTTCTTGTGTGTTTACAGATTTCTGCGCTTCAAGAGGACAATAAAGCGTTGGAACGGCTGACAAAATCAAAAGAATCGGCGCTTCTTGAAGCAGAGGGAATCTTGAGAAGTGCCCTTGAACGTGCTTTGATCGTTGAGGAGGTCCAGAACCAAACCTTTGAACTTCGAAGACAGATTGAGATCTGCCAGATACCCTAATGAACACACACACATTGAGCATTCAAAGAAATTAAGTTGTTGCTCAAGACACTAAAAATGATAGGAAGAGTACAAATTTCTTGAGAAAATCAACCGCCACAAAGTGTTAGAGATCGAGAAGCTCTCCCAAACCATTGGAGAACTAGAGAGCTTTCTTATCATTTCAACGATGTCTCTCTGAAGCCAACAAGATTTCATCTCTCAGACCTGAAACTGCTCAAACCGTAGGAGTCACAAGTATTCTCAGCAAAGTCCACAATTTGTCCATAACATAATACTTCTAAATTCGCTGTAATTGTTTAATAGACTAGAATGTTTCACACTTTGGCGTGGGAAAAGAATTACAGGTGCTCGAAATTTCAAAAAAAAAAAATGGCATATAGCTTCTCTGAATCTAAAACTACTTCAGAGAAAATCCCTCTCTTAAACCCTTTTTGGCTCCTTGTGATCTAGAGTCAGACCCAACCTTCTAATCTGATTGGGCTATCTCTTATTCGCAGCTTTTTCTATCTCCTTCTCTTCTTGCTATTATGCTTCCTTCCCCTGTTCTCATTCTTTCTTCTTGTTCCTTCCCCTGCTCCCATCTTCATCATCATTGTCACGATTCGCCAAATCATAAGAACGGAACATCGGGCACATGAAGTAGGATATTTGCGGAACGGCTTCTTTTAGGAAAATTCGATCATATCCATATGGTGCTACAGGATTATCGCCTTCTTGAAGTGGTTCATACTCTTGGGTAACCCCCAATAGTACATTGGAGCTTTCGCTAACCAAATGACATCCTAATACCATTGTTGTTGCACAAATATAGATGCACAAAATATAGATTTGTCATGCTCTTCTGTTCCATGAGAAGACTTGCATTTGAAAGCCCATTTTCCATTTACCTCACACAGCTCAACCACCATAATAGAATGCAATCCATAAAACCAAGATTCATTACTCTGCGGTCCAGAATATAGTCCCTGATATCAAAAGAAAAACCAGTTTAGGGAAAAAGAGAAAACGGTAAAGGAAAAAAGAAATTAAAACCGTCTTAATGTTGTTGTTACTTACATCAACAGTTGCACTATACTCCGGTTCAAACATAACTACTGTCGCCCCAAGTGGTTGCACTTTCAGTCGATTTACGATATCAGTTATATTATCTCCTACACAGTGTTCACCGGTAGTTCTGACCTTGTTTCCTAGTTTCTTGGATCTGTCATTTATGTCTCGGCACCTAAATTTCTCGTCTACCCCGCCTGGTACGATTCCAGCTCCGAAGTCTCTCAAATATCTGAAATACTGAGTCAGACTCAAAGTGTGGCAGAGATGCACTTCACCCCTATAAAACCCTTCATCCACGCGAGCGACAAACACGTGTTAATAGGGGTGAAATGCATCTCTGCCACACTAAAGTATTTTGTTTTAGATTTTTCCTTCTATTTTTGTTTTTAACATGCATTTCTACAATTAAAATATTAGAAATGTAATTATAAAAAAAAAAAAGTAGTAATCTCCTTTTAGTGATTCCCAAGAGTAAAAGTATTTTGTTTTAGATTTTTCCATCTAATTCTTTTCTTACATGCATTTCTAGAATTACATAAAAGATTAGAAATGTAATTATATAAAAAAAACGTAATTTGCTTCCGGGGATTCCCAAGAGTAAACGTAAATATTACACAACCCAAAATACTTTTTTTTTCTTTTTTAAGAAAAGGCTTAGCCCAAAATATTTTTACTCCTAAACAAAACGCTTCTTATTGCTTTGGTTCATTGGTTACAATTACAAAAGTTTTTTATTACGAGCTTTTGGACAACTCAACACCAAATCTTATTTTTAGTGTAAAACTCTCTACAACTCAACACAATTTCTAATACTAAAATGATGTAAACTCATTTTTTACATCATATTTGAGAAATTTATTTACACCATATTTGATATATATATATCTTTCAAATAATTATAAAAAAAATGGGAAACTTATTCCTACAATTGTTTCTTGAAATGTGAGATCCGGATGAGAAAAGTAACTTTGGTGAACTTGCGATCGTTTCGGTGAATCATGTATTTTTTTTTTTTTTTTTTGAAAATAGTGAATCGTGTTTGTTGGAGTGTCATTATTATTAATTTTCAGTTTTATAAGATTGTTATTATAGTTTGATCTCCCTGTTTACATGGCAATTTTAGGAAACAGCAATATTTGTGGTTTTAGGAGTATCCGGTTCGGTTTGCAGAGAGAAGCAGAACCGGAAAAATACGAAAAACCGTTGAGACTCCCCCACGTGTGTGGTCTACATTCAATATCATTTTCACAACACAAAAATTCTGTATTGAGATTTTTTTTTTCCAGACATCTTTCAAGTTTTTGTCGAATTTGAGAAAATGGAGGTTTCGTGTTCACTCAAACTCTCATCTCCTTCAATCATCAACCTTCAGGTTTCGTGTTGTGTATAAAGAATCCAAATTTTTTAACAAATTCGATGACTTTTGCGATTAATATTGTGTTTACTTGGTTGCTTTTTGTAGGGTTCTTCACTACCTAAACCGTTTCTTCAACTTGATGATAGAAGCAAACGTCTTCGTGACCAACAAGGTTCACACTTTGTTAATCTAAGATCATATAGAAAACGAGTCACTGCGAAATCAGGAACACAAGGTTGGGACTTTGGTAGATTCATCAAAACATTGTACTTCTTCAACGGAGCACCATCTCCTTTAAAGGTATATAGTTTGATTCTCATTGAGGTTTAGAAAAGTTTAGTTATTTGATTGTGTTTTTGTTGCTTGTGAAGTTTGTTGCATCGGTGTTTGAGAAGCTTAGTAACGGATCAATGGAGGAACCTGTTAGTGTAATGGAAACTTCTGGAATCATACTTGTGGCTGGAGCTACAGGTGGTGTAGGAAGAAGAGTAGTTGATGTTCTGAGGAAGAGAGGGTTGCCTGTTAAAGCATTGGTACTACTAATCTTTCGATAGATTTCTCGATATTATTCGGAAAAATATGGGAAAAGTCTTTAGCTTTTGTCTGTAATCTTCCACAGGTTAGAAATGAAGAGAAAGCTAGGAAGATGTTAGGACCTGACATTGACTTGGTAAAGTTTCCACATTTTTTTGTTTCTTGGTGTTCTTTGTAGTTATTAAGATCATTGATAAGTATTTTGCATATTTCAATGTTGTTCAGATTGTTGCTGACATTACGAAGGAGAGTACATTGGTTCCTGAAAAGTTCAAAGGAGTGAGGAAAGTTATCAATGCTGTTTCTGTTATTGTCGGTCCAAAAGAAGGAGATACACCTGAGAGACAAAAATACAATCAGGTTCTAGAATGGTCTTTTTCTTAAAGGTTTGTTTTTTTAGATTCTAGTTTTGAGAAATGACGGTTTTTGGAAACGGGTTTTCAAACGCAGGGAGTCAGGTTCTTCGAGCCAGAGGTAATGTGACTTAAAGAACACTTGTTGAGTTTTTGGGAAAGTTTTGTGTTTAATGTTCAACAATACTAAAGTCTATAGATTTTGGTGATGCACAGATAAAAGGTGACTCTCCTGAGTTAGTGGAATATGTTGGAATGAAGAACTTGATCAGTGCTGTTAAAGATGGTGTTGGACTTGAGAAAGGGAAGCTTATTTTCGGTGTCGGGGGTAAGTTTGGTCAAGTAACCTTGTTAATCTTTCAACTTGACATATCAAATTTAAAAGTTTTTATCCATGTAATTGTACAGATAACACATTTAAAGATCTACCTTGGGGAGCCTTGGATGATGTTGTAATGGGTGGTGTCAGCGAAAGTAACTTCGTAGTCGATCTAACCGGTGGTGAAAACGGTGGACCTACAGGGATTTTCAAAGGTTTTGATAGTAATAACAACTCTGTTTGCCAATTTTTCTTGTCTTCGGGTTTCATATAAATGTAACATGTTTTGTTAGGAATTGTTTCAACGACAAATAATGGCGGATTTACGAGTGTCCGAACCAAGGTAAAGGGTACGATTTAAATGTTAGAATCTCTCCAATCTTTTATTTGATTGTTTCCTTGTTGAAGCATATGAGTCTTCTCTTTTGGAATGTCTCTCAGAACTTTCCCAAGGCTGAGAATCTCTCTGCATATGACGGTCTAGAGCTACGACTAAAAGGTGATGGACTCCGTTACAAGCTTATCGTCAGGACGAACCAAGACTGGGATACTGTTGGCTACACCGCTAGTTTTGACACTTCACCAGGCCAATGGCAGTCTGTAAGTAAAATTATTTTTGTCATTTGCTTCTTGATTCACTTTTGTGCGTATAGCAATAATATTTTTGTTTATTTATAATTGTAGGTACGCTTACCTTTCTCGTCTTTAAGACCTGTGTTTCGCGCACGGACAATGACAGATGCACCGCCTTTCAACTCGGGAAGTATCATTTCACTACAGGTATGTGCTCTTTTTAAACTGATGAATAAGTCTACAGCAATCCCTAAGTGTCTCTTATCATATTTGCTTCTTTTCCAGCTAATGTATAGCAAATTTGAGTACGACGGTAAGCTTAACCCGACTTTTAAAGAAGGACCTTTCGAGCTTCCTCTATCAAGCATTCGAGCATATATTCAAGAACCCATCACTCCCAGGTTCGAGATTTTAGTTTCTTGTTCTCTAGTAACATTGCTTGGCAATTCGTTTTCTAAACGGGCTAAAAATTACAGGTTTGTTCACGTTGGCTCTGCGGGAGTCACCCGTCCAGAGAGGCCCGGTCTGGATCTAAGCAAACAACCTCCGGCAGTGCGGTTAAACAAGGAGTTGGATTTCATTCTTACTTACAAGTTAAAGGTTTGTCTCAATATACTCTCTTTTTAGCAAAAAATCACAAGATATGAATCTATTTCCCACCCGTTTCTTATTATGAATAGGGAGAGGATCTGATACGCCATAGCGGGATTCCATACGCGATTGTACGTCCATGTGCTTTAACAGAAGAGCCTGCAGGAGCTGATCTCATTTTCGATCAAGGAGACAACATTACGGTATGTTTCAAGTTTGCTTCCCCTTGAAACCAAAACACTTTTAAGTTTTAAGTTAACTAACATAACCAACTTCGCCTTTATACAGGGAAAAGTATCGAGAGACGAAGTAGCACGTATATGCATCGCTGCTTTAGAAAGCCCCTACGCTCTAAACAAGACATTCGAGGTTTTATAAAGAATCGAGAATAAAATCAAATTTCAATTTTTCTGCTTTTCTTGATTTCTCATTGTGTGTTTTTTTGTATGTTTTCAGGTTAAAAGTACGGTTCCATTTAGCGAACCATTCACGGTTGATCCTGAGAATCCTCCACCGGAGAAAGACTACAATGAGTATTTCAAGAATCTGAAAGATGGAATCACTGGTAAAGAAGCTTTAAAACAGAGCACTGTTTCAGTTTAAAAACCAGGTTTCATCTACTTTTTGTAACTTTCTGTTTTCTTGTTTCAATAAAGATTGTATGTATATTCCCTGTATACGGATTTGGTACATTGTAGATTAAAGATTATACAAAAGCTTGTTTCAACGAAAACAGTAAAGATTGTACCTTTTGATTCTTGGAGGTTCTTGAAGAATCTGAAATCTCTCTGCCATTTCTTTGTCTGTGAGAATTGTGCCTTGTGGTGTAAGAAAAGCGGTTCGTTGAAACGGTGGAGACCAGATTCCACTTTCCTGGTAATCGAATTGAAACTCAGAGACATCATTGTACTTGTGAAGAAGTTTGTCTGAAACTGGTTTTGGTACGCTTTGAGTTAAAACAGAGGAAGATGAAGAAGATGGAGATTCAGACATAATAACAAAGTTTAAGATAAAAAGATTGAAACTTTTTTTTGATTGGAGGGTTTTCAATTTTCATTGAGGAACAGGTTTGATGGAGACTTTTAAGGTTAATGACAAAATAATGGATTTGTCTGCAAATAATGGAGGATGAGTGGAGAGGAGCAACAGAACATTTGTCTCTCCTTTTTTTGGTTTCTTTCCAATAAGAAGATGCGTTTTTGAAACATATTACAAATCATTGAGCTCTGTTTTTTTTCTTTAAACAAGAATCATTGAGCTCTTTCACATGGCAAATGTGTATTGTTGTTTTTTTTGGTCACATAATTTATTACAAATTACAAAAACAATTTAATGGACGGTTTTAAAACGGATTATTTTATCTTATAGATAGTCTTACATGCATTATTTTCATGATAGACAGTCTATTTTTAATACATGGAATTAAGACGAACATTATTACTTGCACCCTGCTAAAAATTTCTGTAAATTTACATCTACTAATTTGGATCGATCGTATCATCTAAAAAACAAACCTTAAGCTTATAAAACACAAACAAACTTTTGGATAATCTTGTTAGTTGGCTACAACTACACTCCGTACAAAATTAGTCGGATGGTAAAAAAATAGATTAATCATATGGATTTGAAGATTGAAATAGTATTTGAGTCCATTGGGTTTCTTTAATATACAAAATCCACTTACTATATAAGGCCACATGTATTTCAGTTTTAAACAATATTTTGAAATCCGACCCGGACAGCGAACTGGCTTACCTATCGGATCATCGGGTCACTGGTCCAACTGCGGGTCAATAGATTATTAAAAATTTATATTATATATATATATATATATATATTGTAAATATATACAATAAATAAAGTTTTAAAACTTTTTCTTTTGATTTCAAAATAAACGGTTTAAACTCTAAAATTTAAGAAAAAATAATATTAAATCTCAAGAGTATGAATTTAAATCTACAAACAAACCCTCTAATTCATGTTTTTTTCAAAACCCAAACCAACCAGTTTACGGGTTAATAGCGGGTTTTTCAGAATTTTGACTGATTTTTTATTAGCAGAATTTACCATAAAACCCGAACCGTAGTAGTGATCGGATCACGGTTGAACCGGCTGGTCCGGACCGAGCGTGAAAACATTGGTTTTAAATTAGCTTGGTATTCTTGCGAAATTACATCTTTTTGGCAATTCCCATTTTTTTCTTTAAAAACAAAAATATTTGTGAAAACTTTTTTTTTTATTTCGAAGTTGAGAGTGACTAAATGATCGCTGTTTACCAATGTAAACATGACTGCCACCACTTTGGACTTTTTCAAGAAAATGAAAACATTCAAAAATATATATATATAGATACCAAAAAAACTGAACCAAAAGTCGGATCTACCCCTGTTTCTATAAGGTCAAAAAGCAAGAGAGAAGACAATCGAAGTAAGGGCGTTTTTAGTCATTTCCTTACAGAAATTTTCACCCAAATCGATTCAGTGATTGTGGTCCAGCTACAAAGACACCAGTCTTACCCTAAAGTCTCTGTCTTTCCGTTGATATCCGAATTTGAATCTAAAGAGAAAAGGAAGAAATCGACAGTGAAGTGTTCAATTTCTTGAATCAAAGAGCAATTTCGGGTTTTTTTTTCGTTTAAAGTGTGAAGCTTTTGATTTTGTGAGTAAGCGGCGTTAATGGCTGGTTACAGAGCAGATGATGATTACGATTACCTTTTCAAGGTGGTTCTAATCGGTGATTCAGGTGTTGGTAAATCCAATTTGCTTTCACGATTCACAAGGAACGAGTTTAGCCTCGAGTCTAAATCCACGATTGGTGTTGAGTTCGCTACTCGTAGCTTGAATGTTAATGAAAAAGTCATCAAAGCTCAGATTTGGGATACTGCTGGTCAAGAAAGGTTTTGACTTTATCTTCCGTTTTGATCTTATTGTTCAATTTCTCGATCTGGGTTTTTAGGTTTTGCCCTTTAGTTGCGTTGTGGATTCAAAGACAATTCCTTTCTGTGTTTGGTTCTGTGAGAACAAGAATTTAGGTTTAGGACTTGTGTGTTTTCTATGGAGTTTAAACTCTGTCTTAGTTGGTCTTAGGATCAGTTTATCTTGAAATGCAGTGGAGGAAGCTTGAGACCTGTGATCGTGTAGTCACTGGAGGTCAAGTGATATACATTGTGTTTATGTGTTATGAGAGTGCCCAAATACAATGTATACGTTTGATCGATGAGAGCTCGATGATATTCGAGAAGATAACTTATTGTCTATATGCTCCTTAATTCTTCTTTATGATGTTTAGGGGATCTTTAGGACTGAGTTTAATCGGATATCGGTTTCTTTAATGATCCGTTTCTTCTACCATTGAAGCTATAAAGCTTATTGCTTTGAAGTTTTTCTTTTCATTTTGGTTATTCTTATGTGTTATCTTTCTTACACAACAGAGTTTCAATGACAGTCTTTAACTTTTCCATCATTTTTTAGGTACCGAGCAATCACTAGTGCATACTACCGAGGAGCTGTTGGGGCGCTTCTTGTCTATGACGTAACCCGACACTCCACATTCGAAAACGTTGAGAGATGGCTTAGGGAACTCCGTGACCATACTGACCCAAGCATAGTTGTGATGCTAGTGGGGAACAAATGTGATCTTCGTCATCTTGTGGCGGTTCAAACCGAAGATGCTAAATCTTTTGCAGAGAATGAATCACTCTACTTCATGGAAACTTCAGCACTTGAAGCTACAAACGTTGAGAACGCGTTTTCTGAAGTACTCACTCAGATTTATCATACTGTGAGCAAGAAAGCAATGGAGGCTGGTCCAGATTCAAACTCGGGTAATGTTCCGAAAGGAGAGAAGATCGATATCGATGTTTCCGCTGTGAAGAAAACCGGTTGCTGCTCGAACTAAAGACTTGCTAGTTTCTTGCAGATTGATCGTTTTGGTTTGTGTCCTCGAGTTAAATCGGTTTTTTTCTTTTCTTACATTCAAATTTTTTTAAAGACGTTTGCTTTTTTCTAGGAAACAACAATCTTAAGTTTATGGTTTCATTTGCTTGCTTGAAAATTGCTTAGCTTTGGTTTGATTCTGTACCGGTCAAGGGATTTTGTAATTGAACCGGTCGGTCTATGGTTTGTTAAGCTTGTTTTCTCTCGTATACTAAATCCGAAAATGTCTCTAAACCAATGTTTATTGAGCTAATTCTTGAAGACAACAACTAATTTTGTTATCTCCAATTTAAAAACTAATAATCAAAAATCCCAAATTCTCGATCATCGAAAGAATAGATTGATCCATGGTTTAGCCTCTAATAATAGAAAATTTTGTTTTGCCATTTGACTTTTTCTTGACTTCGAATTTGTAAAAGTAAAAAAGTCTCCATGTAATCTCTGTACTGTAAAAAAGAAAAAATCAGTAACGCCGAAAGAATATTCCGTTACTAAGATGACGGAATCACCCCGTTCCCGCCAAGTAAATAGCCCAAAGAAACCTAACGACAGTAACGGCGAATTCAAACGTCTCTTAGTTCCAGAAACCTCTCAAACACACCCCGACGAGCTCCGAGAATCGCAGGCGGATCCACCGGAGAATCAGATCTTGACCGTAGAAGAAGACGGAGACAACGCCACCTTCAATTCTGTTCCTCCTTTCTCATGGGCAAAGCTATGGAAGTTTACAGGACCTGGGTTTCTAATGAGCATCGCGTTCTTAGATCCAGGAAACATCGAAGGAGATTTACAAGCCGGAGCTGTTGCTGGGTACTCGCTTCTATGGCTTCTTCTATGGGCTACGTTAATGGGACTTCTGATTCAGCTTCTCTCTGCTCGGATTGGTGTCGCGACGGGTCGGCATCTAGCGGAGATCTGTCGACACGAGTACCCATCATGGGCGAGAATCCTGCTTTGGTTCATGGCGGAGGTTGCTTTGATCGGAGCTGATATTCAGGAAGTCATCGGAAGTGCAATCGCTCTTCAGATCTTGACTCGAGGGTTTTTGCCGATTTGGGTCGGTGTTATCATCACTGCGTTTGATTGGTAAGCAAAAATTAGGTCAAAATTGTTTTGGTTTTGATGTGTGTTCTTGAGAAATGAGGATTGTTTTGATTGAATTTGATTCTTTAGCTGAATGATTTCTCTGTGGATTTGTGAAAAAACAGTTTCTTGATTTCATATCTAGAGAAGTGTGGAATGAGGAAATTAGAAGGTCTTTTCGCGGTTTTGATTGCGACAATGGCTCTTTCGTTTGCTTGGATGTTCAACGAAACTAAGCCGAGTGTAGAAGAGCTATGCATAGGTAACTTCAAAAGCTAGAGTCTTTTTTTACAATGAGGCATATTACCAATTCTCATTTCTTTGTTCTGATGATGACTTGAAAGGTATTATTGTTCCGAAACTCGGATCAAAGACAATCAGACAAGCTGTTGGAGTCGTGGGATGCGTAATAACGCCACACAATGTGTTCTTGCATTCGGCTTTAGTGCAGTCGAGGAAGACAAACCCAAAGGAGATAAACAGAGTTAAGGAAGCTTTGAGATATTATAATATTGAATCAACGGCTGCGCTTTTCGTCTCGTTCATGATTAATCTGTTTGTAACAGCGGTTTTCGCTAAAGGGTTTTACGGAACCAAACAAGCTGATAGTATTGGACTGGTTAACGCGGGACATTACCTACAGGAGAAATATGGAGGTGGGGTTTTCCCGATACTTTACATTTGGGGAATCGGGTTATTAGCTGCTGGACAAAGCAGTACGATAACCGGGACTTATGCTGGACAGTTTATAATGGAAGGGTTCTTAGATCTTCAGATGGAACAATGGCTATCAGCTTTTATAACAAGGAGTTTTGCGATCGTACCAACTATGTTTGTTGCTGTTATGTTTAACACATCCGAGGGATCACTTGATGTGTTAAACGAATGGCTTAACATACTTCAATCGATGCAGATTCCATTCGCTGTTATACCTCTTTTGACTATGGTTTCTAAAGAACATATCATGGGTGTCTTCAAAATCGGACCTTCGCTCGAGGTAAGCCTGTTTTTTCCATCTCTCTTTGCTTTTGCTGTAGTTTGCGGTTTTCAATTGTAACGAGTCAGTTGGAATATCTTTGCAGAAGCTAGCGTGGACTGTGGCGGTTTTTGTGATGATGATAAATGGATATCTTCTTCTTGATTTCTGTATGGCTGAAGTGAAAGGTTTTCTTGTCGGGTTTCTCGTTTTTGCGGGAATAATCGCGTACATCAGTTTCATCATCTATCTTGTTTCCTATAGAAGCTCACAATCTTCTTCTTGGTCAAGCTTAGAAATGTCACAGAGAGTTGTTTCCACAGAGACGTAGAAAACTAAAAACTTCTATTAACTCTAATAGTCTTCAACCCTTAAAACTCATCTGAGCAAAGGTAGAAGCGGTTTGGTCAATTTCGCTGGATGGTTCGTTCTGCTGCATTTGTGGCTCTATGGCTGGATTCGAGACAGTAGACCAAAGGTAATTGAGATGTGAGATTATGCGAAGATCGAAACGGTTTAAATTTGTAGATTGATTTGTTGAACTTGTGTTGTAACATTGTAAATGTAGAACAGAATCATGTAATAGAACGTTAAGTGATTACTGATTAACCAGAAAGAAGGAAAAAACAGAGAAGTGATACTAATAAATCTCAAAACTTTTTTTATTCTTGGTTAGTAACTAAAGCTCAATGTTTCTAATTAAAAAGGGAATTTCTATATTTTGTTATATTAATCCCATTAATTTTTTATTAAGCCCATGTTAAATTAGGGTTAGACAGACGTGTGTATAAAAACTAACCTTATGTTACTTTGATCTTAGCTTTTGTTGAAACTTGGAAACAAACTAACTAATGACGAGGATTTGCGATGTTCCAAACGATTTGGTGGGTGAGAATATACTGACCAAGGTTCCAATAACATCTCTGAAAGCAGTGCGATCTACTTGCAAGTTGTGGAATGATTTATCTTACGAGTTGATTGTTGGTAAAGCAACAACAAGGCAGCATGAATTTCTAGGGTTTATGACAATGTATTATAAGGTTTGTTCCTTGAGATTCGATCTTCAAGGAATCCGGAATGACAATGATGAAGACTTGGTAAAACCATTTATAAAGCAAGTAGCTTCACTTAATCAAGTAGAAGTATTTAGAGTCTTTCACTGCGACGGTTTATTGTTATGTGTCATCAAAGGAGAACTCGGAGGCGAACCTAATGGTTTGGAACCCGTATTTAGGGCAGAAAAGGTGGATCAGACCTAGAGAACATTTCTACCCGTTAGACATGTATGCTATCGGATACGAAAACAACCGTAACCATAAAATCTTGAGGCTTTCTCGTAACTGTAATTCCCGATTGGTTGAGTTTGAAATCTATGATTTTAGCTCCGATTTATGTAGAGTTCTTGACGTCACTCCGGACTTTGAAATAAATTTTTACCAACGCGGAGTGATTTTGAAGGGAAATACTTACTTTTTTGCTCAAGCACCAAAGAATAAAGAGGAGTATAATTTTTTGATATGTTTTGATTTTACAAGAGAGAGATTTGCACAGCGTCTACCTCTCCCATTTGACACTTACGAGTTTATAACTATGACTCTATCATATGTTAGGGAAGAGCAGTTATCGGTGCTTTATCAGAACTCCCAATCATTGGAGATTTGGGTTACGAATAAGATTGAGCCTAACACGGTGTCGTGGAACAAATTGTTTTTGAAGGTTGATATGAGACCACTCGTTGGTTTTCCGTTTGATTGGAAAGCTCGTAGCTTCTTCATTGACGAGGAGAAGAAACTCGTTGTGGTTTTCGATGAAGGTTTAAATGACGTTGAAAGCTTAAATCATGACCAGATAGAAAAGTGGTGTCCCCACTTAACAGCTTACATCATTGGAGAAGATGGATACTTCAAATCTGTGAGTCTTGAAGATAGTCGGGATTTAGTAAGGTTGCCTAGAGTGTTTTGTTGCCCACCAATTTTGTCATCTTGTTATCTTCCAAGTTTAGTGCAAATCAAGCAACCACACAAAAGCAAAGAAGAAGATGTTTAATTTACCTTACATTTGTTTCTTGTATTGTCCACTTTCATTTTTTTTTTTTTCGTTTTGAACAAAGAGAGTTGTTTACACAGAGACATAGAAAACCTCTACTAACTATATATAGAATTATTCAACCCTAAAACTCATATGAGCAAAGACCAGAGGAAGTTGAGATGGCTTCATTTCAATTTGTGCTACATGGCTTCTTGATTTGAGACAGTAGACTTAGAGGAATTTGAGATGTGAGATTATGCAAAAGACCAAATCGGTTAAATTTGTAGATTGGTTTGTTAAATTTGTGTTGATGGAATTGGAAATGTAGAACAGAAATAGAATTATGTAAAAGACCGTTTTGATGACCAAAGAATTGAGTAACCAGGAAAACAAACAGAAAAGTGTGAAAGCTCGAATTTTTATAAGTGGCTCAATATTATAGAGAAATTGCACCAAATAGCAATGTTTTTGAAGCATATCATTTTTTTCTTTACTTTCTTTTTCGTCATATAACTTTGTGGTGTTCATATTATTAGCTTTGCCTTATTATTTAGCGTAATCAGTAATGCTATAAATCATCTAATAAACTACATGATATACAGTTTTTTTTTTTTTGTCAACTAAGTGATATATTAAAAAAACACATTCTGAAACTTCATGTTCAAAATACTTTTCAAAAACAGAAGAGAATGTTTCGAGTTATTTCGGGCCTTGTGCGTCACCACCAGCATCTATACTCTCCACATCCTTACCTTACGAGCAACATAATTACAAAGCTTTTTTTGTGACGCTCACGCATCGCTGCGTTATGTAAAAGAACATGATAATAATAAAGTGATATACGATTAAGTGTTAAAAAAAAAATGTAGACTTATGAACTCTATATGTTGGAACAATGTAGTACACACGTTAAACAAAAAAGAAGCAATTATATCTCAAACTTTATTCTTGGTTAGTAACTAAAACTCAATAATCAAAAGGATTTTAAAACAAGTTTAAGAGCATTAATATCGGTAATCTCTAATTGAGTATCACACTATTAAATAAATCAAAAAATTAAAAAGAAGAAGTGAGAGAATAGAAACGTCTAATCTTCAAAATACTTTAGAACATTATTATCGGTGAGATTTCATCTGGGTTCTTAAATCAATATTTAATAATTGAGATTTAATAATTGAGACTTAATAATTTTTCCCAATTAACCGTGAGACTCTAAATCTCAATCTTCTTCTTCTTCGTGATCTCTCTTTCTTCAATCTCAATCTTCTTCTTCTTCGTGATCTCTCTTTCTTCTTCTTTTTCTCTTTCTTCTTCTTCTTCAATTGATTCGTTTGACAGAGGAAACGTGATTCGATTGATAGAGGAAACGCGATTCGATTGAACGACACCGGAAATCCCCAATTTGCAATCCAACGGACGGCGATTCTACGACCGTCGTAAACCTCTTCTTCTTTTTCTTCTTCTAACGGGCCTGCTGAGACGTATCAAACGTCTCTACTGCGTGAGTCTCTACTGCATGAGACATCTCACATAAACTCAACAGATTTTTATTTTTTTTGTCTTTTTTCAATTTTTTTAATGGTTTGATACCCTTACTCTTTTAATTGGTTGAATTTTATTATTTAATTATATAAATTAATTATTTTTTTCTTCTAAAAATAAAAAAGCGCTCCAATTACATAACGCCACGTGGCCCGCTGAGACGTATCAAACGTCTCTACTGCGTGCGTGAGACGTCTCATATAAACTCAACAGATTTTTATTTTTTATTTTTTTTCATTTTTTTTAGTGGTTTGATACCCTTACTCTTTTAATTGGTTGAATTTTATTATTTAATTATATAAATTAATTATTTTTCAAATATTAATATTATATATATTAGATATTTTTTAGAGGTTCACCCATATTGATGCTCTAAGATAGATTTATGTATATTTGTTAAGCTAATTTATGAAGCCCATATTGAATTAGGGTTAGACGTCTTATATATTATCGAATAAGAAACATGCTACTTTGATCTTTTTGTATCATCGATTACTGAAGACTCATCGATTCAGCCAATTGTGAGTATTTATGTCATGTATATTTGATTGAAAACTTGTATCATATAATAATAAACTTGTTATTTGACCTAATTTCTATTGCAGCGATTCTTGAAACTTGGGGAAAAAAATGACAAGGATTTGCGATCTTCCAAACGATTTGGTTGGTGAAATACTGACCAGGGTTCCAATAACATCTTTGAAAGCAGTGCGATCTACATGCAAATTACGGAATGATTTATCCTACGAGTTGATTGTTGGTAAAGCAACAACAAGGCAGCATGAGTTTCTAGGGTTTATGACAGTGTGGGATAAAGTTTGTTCAGTGAGATTCGATCTCCAAGGAATCCGCAATGACGACGATGAAGACTTGGTAAAACCATCTATACAGGCAAATAGCTTTACCTTTACTTAATCAACTAAATGTATCTTCACTGCGACGGCTTATTGTTATTTGTAATCAAGAACTACATGGAGACGGAGCTCGTGGTTTGGAACCCTTATTTAGGACAAATAAGGCGGATCGAACCTATCCATTATTTTCACTCGACAGACAGGTATGCTCTCGGATGCGATAGCAACCGTAGCCATAAAATCTTGAGGCTTCCCGACGATTTTTCCCAATTGGTTGAGTTAGGACTCTATGATTTTAGCTCTGATTCATGGAGAGTTCGTAACGTCACTCTGGACTTTGAAATAGTTCATTATCAACAACAAGGCGTGACTTTGAAGGGAAATACTTACTTTTTTGCTCAAGCTGAAGAAGACGAATATAATTTTCTGATATATTTTGATTTTACAAGAAAGAGATTTGGACAGCGTCTGCCTCTCCCGATTAACTCTTATAACGAGGTTGCAACTCTATCATGTGTTAGGGAAGAGGAGCTATCAATGCTTTATCAAAAGTTTGAACCATCTGATATATTGGAGATTTGGATTACGAATAAGATTGAGCCAACTGCAGTGTCCTGGAACAAATTTTTTTTGAAGGTTGACATGGGACCATTTACTGCCACTGGTTTTACGTTTTATTGGGAAGCTGGTAATTAACAAGGAGAAAAAACTCGTGGTTTTGGATCAAAGCATAGATGACGACTACTATGCAGAGAAGTCTCCTCATGAACCCCGCCTAAGACCATGTCCATTAAGAGTATCTAGAGAGGAGTTCTAGAAATAAATATAAAAAAATTAATAGAAGAAAAAGAGAGAGAAGGAGAGTGGGTTCTCAAATAAGAACTTTGAGATACTCCATAAAAACTCCAAAAGACACTTGTCAATTAGGAATTGATATATATTTTTTTTTAATAAAATTTAATTACACTACTAACTTTTATGAAAATATTATTTTTTGTTTGTTTGAGAAACTCTATGGGATTCTAATGGATGTACATGCTCTAAGAGCTTACACCATTGGAGAAGATGGATATTTCAAATTTGTGAGTCTCGAAGATAGTTGGGATTTAAGAGTTGTCAAAGTAGGAGCGGAATCATCTGTTGTCTATTAACAATGACAAGATACATATATATAGCAATGCATATTGGGCCTATACATTTAACCTAGCCCATATCGTAACACTTCCCCTCAAGATGGAGCATGAAGATTACAAGTGCCCATCTTGAAAAGAAAATAATGAAATTGAACAGCACCTAAAGCTTTTGTAAAAATGTCTGCAATTTGTTCTGTTGTACGAACAAAAACCGGTTTGATGAGACCATCTTGAATCGAACCGCGAACATGATGACAATCAACCTCAATATGTTTCGTGCGCTCATGAAAGACGGGGTTGTTAGCAATATGCATAGCTGCTTGGTTATCACATGTCAAAGTAGGAGCGGAATCATCTGTTTATCTGTTGTCTATTAACAATGACAAGATACATATATATAGCAATGCATATTGGGCCTATACATTTAACCTAGCTCATATCGTAACAAGAGTGCCTAGAGTGTTTTGTAGCCCACATGTGTCATCTTCTTATCTTCCAAGTTTAGGGCAAATCAAGCAACCACACAAAAGCAAAGAAGAAGATGCTTAATTTACCGTACATTTGTTTCTTGCTTTGTCCATTTTTAAATTCATGTCCTTTTGACCACAGAGACATGGGAAAAAAAAACTCTGTTAGTTATAGAATTATTCAACCCTAAAACTCGTATGAGCAAAGACCAGAGGAAGTTGAGATGGCTTAATCATGATATATTTGAGATTTGGGTTACAAATAAGAATGAGCCTAGCGCGGTGTCATGGAGCAAGTTGTTTATGACACAGTTCACTGATTTTATGTTTGATTGGGAAGGTCGTAGCTTCTTCATTGACGAGGAGAAGAAACTCGCTGTGGTTTTTTATTGCAATACTTACGACCTCTATTTAGAGAAGTATCGCGAACCAACAGCTTACATTATTGGAGAAGATGGATACATCAAATCTGTGAGTCTCGAAGAAACTCAGGATTTAAGGTTGCCTAGAAAGTTTTCTTTCCCATGTGTGTCATTTTCTTATCTTCCAAGTTTAGTGCAAATCAAGCAACCGCGCAAAAGGAATGATAGAGATGCTTAATTTACCTTACATTTGTTTCTTGCATTGTCCACTTTTGAATTTCATGTCACTGAGAATGTTACTACACCACTTGTACTTTTTATTCTCTTAAGCTTCATATTATGTTGAACACATCGAGTTGTTTCTACACAGACGTAACCAAAACTTTATTAATTTACTGTTCAACCCTAAAACTCATCTGAGCGAAGACCAGAGGAAGTTGAGATGGCTTGATTTTGAGACAGTAGGCTAGAGGCAACTTGAGATGTGAGGTTATGCGATTGATTTGTTAACTTTGTGTTGATACATATCTAAAAATTTTGCTCACCAAAATTTATCGAGAAACTACACCAAATGGCAAGGTTGTTTTTCTTTAAATAAAAATAAAATAAAAGTTCTACATTTTTGTTTATTATATACATGTTTTAGATGAATTCATCTTTAAACATGTTTTATTTTAGAACTTTTATTTTATTTTTACCTTAAACATGTTTATTATATACATGTTATATTTTAGAACGTTTATTTTATTTTAGAATTCATCTAAAACATCTTTAAATAAAAAATAGTTATGCTTCAAAATGCTTAAAGGTGAATTCATTTTTGTTTATTATATACATGCTCAAAATAAAATGTTTTATATGAAGCATAACTATTTTTTTAAACATGTTTTTTCCACTTTCGCCATATAAATATACGGTATATTATAGAGAATTTGCAACCTATATACAGAGGTTATCCTCAAATTAGTAATGGGCCTAAATGGTGAATGTGGATTTGGGGAATTGCGAGGAATGTTGAGGAATTATTTAGTTTTGTTACCATTTTAGTTTGAAGAATGTTGAAGAATTTTTTTAATAATGTACTAAAAGACAAAACATGCAGCATTTTTATTTAAAATAATAAACATTAGAATACTCACATATATAAAGTTTTACCCAATTATTTTGGTATTATTTATATGAAGCATATGTTTAGTAAATTATCATAAATGGTACTTTCTAAAATACAAAACAATTACTTTGTGAAATAACTCAAAATAATTTATTATATTATAAAAATCATAATTACAAAATTTAAATAAAAATGGTATGGAATTGGTAAGATTGGTAAAATTGTGAAATTATAGAATATTGTGCATGTGGAATCATAAAGTATATATTTTCATCTTTGTAGTTTGTAATGTTTTTAGAGTGTTTGTAATATTTTGTTTTAATAGTTAATGTCATTTATGTTATAAATAATGCTAATAATTATTATTCTAAACTTTTGTGAATATATCTTTTTGTAAAAAATTATAAATCTATGATAAATATATAATAAATTATAAATGTACACTAAATTTATAACAAATCTATGATAAATATATAATAAATTATAAATGTACCCTAAATTTATAACAAACTAATAAATTATAATTGTACAGTAAATTTATAATTAACGAAGATCTTATAAATCTACATTTAATTAATAATTATATTGTTTTTTTTAATTGTATCAGTTTGAATAAATATGACCAAAAAATAAGAAGAGTTTCGTAAACCTGTCGATACCGGCAAAGTAAATCTCATTTTTTGTTTCTTGCTTCAGATGTCGACGGAAGAGCTTTCTCCATTATCGAACCAGATGTTCGGTGCTAGACACAAAATCAAAGACAAGATAAGTTAATCACCGGTATAGATGATGGTGACCAACGGTGGTGATGATTATCACTGGTGATGAACGATGGTGGTAATGGACGATAACAATATACAAATAATCCTCGTATCGATAACGATGACCAGCCGCGAATTCACAATGTTTTCCCGATTTTCCAACCTAATCGTCTCTACAACTCCACAATGAGTCGACTCAGCCAGTGAACTCGGTGAGTTGGATTGAGTCGATTCAGTAAGTTAACCAATTCGTTATTAGCTATTACATTTGTTAGATGTTTAATTTTAAAGTTAGCTAGAATGTTACTTGTTTTCAATCATTAAAACATTTAACATGTATTACCGTTAAATAAAATATTATTTGCTATTATATATGTTAGACATCTAACAATGAGTTAAGAAAGATAATTTAAAATACAAAGATAGTATAACAAGACATTTCTATTGTGGATTTGATCGGAAAGGATGATGATCCATTGCCAAATACCATGAATCTCGCCGACAAAGCCAAGCATTTGTGAACTCCACATCCCGTATTTGCTATTATGGAATGGAATTTAAGAACTAATTTTTTAATGGTTATAACATATGTTATATGTTTAACACTGAGTTTGGTTTAACATTGAGTTTGGTTTATTATGTTATATGTGTTCAATTTTTAAACAGCTAATAATATATATTACGGATAAGTAATATATTATCCGTTATTTTTATAAGTTGACGGTCTAACAATAGATTTTGAAAAGTAGTTAGAAATTCAAAGATAATAATAAAAATGTGCTTATAAGACTAGTTCAAAATTTGAAGATAATCATATTAATGTGTTTGTATCCTTGATAGTTTTAATTACGTTGTCACTAATTAGACACAATTCATTATTAACAAAATAACACTTTTTGCTAATTAATGCACCATGTGTTCAATAATTAAACATCTAACGATACATATTACTAGTAACTAAATTGTTATCCGCTAATATACATGTTGAAAGTCTAACAATGAATCAACAAACGAACCCTATTACAAAGTAATAAATAAATTGAACATATTTAATCAGTAAACATATCAAAATTAAAATTAACTTTGATATGAACTTTCCTCCGTCGCTGTCGCTGTCACCACCCATTTCGCCGCTAGCACACTCTCCTTCACCATCACCACCACCGTAAAATCGATAAATGACGGATATTTCTTTGTCCATGTTTTATTTATAGTTTCACATTAAAGAGAAAAGTGAGAGAAATAAGAAAGAGAAAGAAGAAACAAAGACACCAGAGAGAAGAAAGAGAGATAACTATAATATTTTTTTGATTCTGCAAGATATCGGCTATACGTAGGTGTAGTCTACAATATTGAAGAGTACAAACGTGAAGAGGGATAAAATTGTCAAATCCTACCTCTATCACTACACCAAAATTAATTTAACATTATTTTTGTACACTTACCTAACATCTCTACTATCTATCTATGTTTTATTACTAGCTAATTGACTCTATATTATATTGGAACTCCACATTATTATTTAGCCTGCTAATCATTGCATAAATTATCTATTGGAATACTAATGAAATATTAAAAATATATACATTTTCAAATTTCATATTTAAACATTTTTCAATATATAATGAGAATATTTTGAGTCGTTTATGTTTGGAAAACTAACCCGACTTGTTCACAAAAATGAACTAACCCGATTTGTTTTTTGTTAACAACATGCAGAGTGACGAGATTATATATCCCCGTCCTTACCCAACTTTATATGCTAGTTTTTTTTTTAATCGTCTAGATTTATAAATTATTACAAATTATGAGATCAATTATACGGATAATTATACAACGAATAATTTTAGTTTTGAGCTGCAGGACTACTCCGAACAACTTTCCTTGCACCACGCTGAAAATCTCCTGTAAATTTTGCCTCCATTAATTTGTATTATTCGGGACTCGAACTCCACACCGGTAGATGTAGAAGCATTAATGAACCTTACTTCCATTAATTGGTATTCTCCGAGCCTCGAACTCTACATCTGTAAATGCAGAAGTATTAATGAACCCTTTATTAGACTACTGGACTGAGGGGACTTCCACGATATGCTAGTTTTGAAAAACAAATTATATATATTTTTTAATTCTGTTTTTTAAATGTAGACTTGATGAAGAAAGTACGGTGATGCTTAGGAGGCAAGCAAATATCTACCGGTGGTTAAAGACAAAAGATTAATGTGTGTCACTAACTCAACTGAAACTTTCCTTCACTTTCCCGCAAAATCAAATCTTCTTCTTCACAACTAAACAAAGTTTTTAAGAAAGAAACTTCTCAACTTCCAATTTTTCACCATCCACCAAACTTTTTTTAAAACAAATTCTTTCTCCTCTTACAAAAACACCTCGAATGGCTTCTCAAACTAGTTACCATACAAGATCCCTAATTAGGGTTTTCCTCCTATCTCTCCCTCTACTTACCAAACCATTGGAAACCGAAGATGATGGAGTCTAAGTCTCCGGTTTGCAACACTTGCGGCGAAGAGATTGGTCTGAAATCAAATGGAGAGTTTTTCGTTGCTTGTCATGAATGTAGTTTCCCGATCTGCAAAGCTTGTCTTGAGTATGAATTCAAAGAAGGTCGAAGAATCTGCTTACGTTGTGGCAATCCCTATGATGGTAAAAATCACTAATGGGCTTTCATATATTTGCAATCTTTATTCAAAAGTTGCAATCTTTACACATTTTTGGTTAAAAGGTTTTTTTTTTATGTCTCAGAGAATGTGTTTGATGATGTTGAGACTATGACATCTAAAAACCAATCCACTATTGCAACTACACACATCAATAACACTCCTCCACAGGTTTGTGTTAAGATTAGTTTCTTTATTTATTATGTCTTAATAGCAAACCGGATTTTGATTAAGCTTGATTATTGCAGGATTCTGGAATTCATGCTAGACATATAAGTACTGTCTCCACAATAGACAGTGGTAAGAAGTTGAAAAAACTTCAACTTTGGATTAGGTTATATAGTTTTAACTAACTTGGAAATTTTGTGATTTTCTTGTTGAAGAACTGAATGATGAATACGGAAACCCGATATGGAAGAACAGAGTTGAGAGTTGGAAAGACAAGAAAGACAAGAAGAGCAAGAAGAAGAAGAAAGATTCAAAGACAACAAAAGCTGAAGAACATGAGGGTCAGATTCCTCCTCAGCAACACATGGAAGATATGCATCCGTAAGCACATTCTCGCGCTAATCGAATATACGATTTTTGAAGGAAAAGTTTGAGACTTTGATTGGTTGTGCCATTTTTATCTCAGGAACACAGAGGCTGGTGCTGCTACAGATGTGCTTTCGGTTGTAATCCCTATCCCGAGAACAAAGATAACTTCATACAGAATCGTCATTATCATGAGATTGGTCATCTTGGCTCTGTTTTTCAACTACCGTATCACGCATCCTGTCGATAGCGCTTACGGTTTGTGGTTAACATCAGTGATTTGTGAGATATGGTTTGCTGTTTCATGGGTGTTGGATCAGTTCCCTAAATGGTCTCCTATTAACCGAGAAACTTACATCGATCGGTTATCCGCAAGGTACTAATCTTTCAGAACCATTATATGCTTGAACCGCACGGTAAGATCTTATGAAACCATTGTCAAAACATTGCAGATTCGAAAGAGAAGGTGAGATATCTCAGCTTGCAGCTGTAGATTTCTTTGTTAGTACAGTAGATCCATTAAAGGAGCCCCCTTTGATCACTGCAAACACGGTTCTTTCGATCCTCGCGCTTGATTATCCGGTGGATAAAGTATCTTGCTATGTATCTGATGATGGTGCAGCAATGCTTTCTTTTGAGTCTTTAGTTGAGACAGCAGATTTTGCAAGAAAATGGGTACCTTTCTGCAAAAAGTACTCGATCGAGCCACGAGCTCCCGAGTTTTACTTTTCGCTTAAAATCGATTACTTGAGGGATAAAGTTCAACCTTCTTTTGTGAAAGAACGTAGAGCCATGAAAGTAAGGGCTTTACTATACTCAACTAAGCTCATAAACATTATCCGATTAACGAAAAGCGAAAAACTTATATCTCTTGTTGTTGTAGAGAGATTACGAGGAGTTCAAAATCAGAATGAATGCTTTAGTAGCCAAGGCTCAAAAGACACCAGAAGAAGGATGGACAATGCAAGATGGAACCTCTTGGCCCGGAAACAATACTCGTGACCATCCCGGGATGATTCAGGTTTGCTCTGCCTTTTCATGTCTTGAGAAGATACTTGTAAGGCTTTATTATGAGTCTTTGATCTTTTCTTGTAGGTTTTTCTTGGTTATAGCGGTGCGCGTGACATCGAAGGAAACGAACTTCCAAGATTAGTTTACGTCTCTCGAGAGAAGAGACCTGGATATCAGCATCACAAGAAGGCCGGGGCAGAGAATGCATTGGTAAAAACTTCTTTTAAATTGAAAATATAACACTAATTGTTGTGACACAATCCTAATTAATGAGTTTGTTGTTTCTTTGTATAGGTGAGAGTCTCCGCGGTTTTAACGAATGCGCCATTCATTCTCAACCTTGATTGTGATCACTACGTCAACAACAGTAAAGCCGTCCGTGAAGCAATGTGCTTTTTAATGGATCCTATTGTTGGTCAAGATGTTTGTTATGTTCAATTCCCACAGAGGTTTGATGGAATCGACAAGAGTGATCGATATGCTAACCGAAACATAGTTTTCTTCGATGTAAATTATCGCAAACTCAAACTCATTTTAGCTCTAAATTCAAGAAAGTCTTGAGCATTCTCTGATTGATCTTGTGACTTTGAATTCAGGTTAATATGAGAGGTCTTGATGGGATTCAAGGTCCGGTTTATGTTGGTACTGGTTGTGTCTTTAGAAGACAAGCACTTTATGGATATAGTCCTCCTTCGAAACCTAGGATTTTACCGCAGTCTTCTTCTTCATCTTGTTGCTGTTTAACCAAGAAGAAACCAACTCAAGATCCTTCTGAGATTTACAAAGATGCAAAGAGAGAAGAACTCGATGCTGCAATCTTTAACCTTGGAGACTTAGACGACTACGATGAGTACGAAAGATCGATGCTTATTTCGCAAACAAGTTTTGAGAAAACTTTTGGTCTCTCTGCTGTTTTCATTGAGTCTACTCTTATGGAAAATGGCGGTGTTCCTGACTCCGTAAACCCGTCAACGCTCATCAAAGAAGCTATTCACGTCATTAGCTGCGGATACGAAGAGAAAACAGAATGGGGAAAAGAAGTAACTTTACTGTCAAAGATCATAACTTTACAATCTTCTATCATTAAAGTCTATCATTAAAGTCATAATCTTTAACTCTGTTTTCGCAGATCGGTTGGATTTACGGATCAATCACGGAAGACATTTTGACGGGTTTCAAGATGCATTGCCGCGGATGGAGGTCCATTTACTGTATGCCATTAAGACCAGCTTTTAAAGGATCTGCTCCAATAAATCTATCAGATAGGCTTCACCAGGTTCTACGTTGGGCTCTTGGCTCGGTTGAGATTTTCCTTAGTCGGCATTGTCCTCTCTGGTACGGTTGTAGCGGAGGCCGACTCAAGTGGCTCCAGAGAATGGCTTATATAAACACTATTGTTTATCCCTTCACTTCTTTGCCTCTTGTTGCTTACTGTACTCTTCCTGCCATTTGCCTTCTCACCGGCAAATTCATCATTCCAACGGTAACTTTCCAAACTACTATAATTCCCCTTGGTTTTGGTTATTACAATCGAATGAATTGGTTTCGATCTAACTGATCTTTTTGCTGTTCTATATTGCAGCTATCAAACATAGCAAGTATGTTGTTTCTAGGTCTCTTTATATCAATCATCTTAACAAGTGTCCTCGAGCTTCGATGGAGCGGAGTGAGCATCGAAGATTTATGGAGAAACGAGCAGTTTTGGGTAATTGGAGGTGTATCAGCTCATTTATTCGCCGTTTTCCAAGGATTCCTCAAAATGCTCGCGGGTCTCGACACAAATTTCACAGTCACATCGAAAACCGCGGAAGATTTGGAATTCGGTGAGCTTTACATTGTGAAATGGACAACACTCTTGATAATGCCAACAACACTTCTCATAGTTAACCTAGTTGGAGTAGTTGCTGGATTCTCTGATGCTTTAAACAAAGGTTATGAAGCTTGGGGACCTTTGTTTGGTAAAGTTTTCTTCGCCTTTTGGGTCATTCTTCATCTTTATCCTTTCCTTAAAGGTCTTATGGGAAGACAAAACAGAACACCAACCATTGTTGTTCTCTGGTCTATCTTGCTTGCTTCTGTGTTTTCTCTTGTTTGGGTTCGTATCAATCCTTTCGTCTCTAGGACCGACACGACCTCACTTTCGCAGAACTGTCTTTTGATCGATTGCTAAGAGATGATGTTTATGTATTCCTTTCAAGAATTGATGTTCTGTTTTTTTTGTTTTTTTTGTAAAATTTTCCTCCCTTGTGAGAGAAGTTATCTCATATGGTTGCTTGATCCATAAGTAATGTTCTTAGGTTTAAGGTTTCTATTGTTACCATCTTCACTTTCTTAAAATATTTTGTATATTTTTCATAGAATACTTTGCAATTTAAAAATGCAAATGGAAATTTACCAAAACAAGAAAAAATTGATTAAAACATCATTTCTCACAAACAAAGAAATTCATTATTTTGTTGGGTTTTTTTTTTCAATTGAAACAAAACTCTGTTATATAGTTCACTTATTTTTGCTCAATGGTTTGGTGGAATCTGTCTCATACAAAAAACCAAAACCAGAAACAAAACTGAAACAAACAAACAAAAATATATAAAATCAGATACCATGAACAAAAGCATCAATGTCAGGCTGAGGAATGTCATCAAGCAAAGAGTCAATGCTACATCCTTCCTCAAGCAGCTTCTCATTGAATCCAAAATCATCAGTAAACACACATTCAGGCACAATCCTGTCTTGTCCGTTAAACTCATCTTCCTTCTTCTTCTCCTTCTCCTCAACCACGACAATATCCTTCTTCTTGTTACACTCCCTGCGTCTACCTCTTGCAGGAACCGAAGTAGAAGACAAAGCTGCCAAATTCAAGCTCTTGATGTAGTCTTGCAACAGAGAAGGTCTTGGATACTTGGATCTACACTTCCTCTTAGAGAATTGTCTTCTTTTTGTCGCGTTCCAATGATTCTTGATCGAATTCTCTGTTCTTCCAGGGAGTCTTTTCGCGATCTCTGCCCATTTGTTTCCAATCTCTTTGTGAAACTCTATCAACACTTTGTCTTCTTCTTCACTCCATGTGTCTTTCTGCAAAACATATTAACAATTTCTCAAACTTATCTAATCTTTAGTTCCCTTAATCAACTACAAGGATCTTAGTAATGAGTAATTTAAACCTTAATGTCGGGTCTCAAATGGTTATGCCATCTCTCTCTACATTGCTTCCCGATCCTTCCCGGTAACACTTGAGCAATATGAGACCATTTCCGCAATCCATATTTCTCCACAAGTTGAATCAATATCCTATTATCCAAAACATTAGGATCTTATTTGATATAACCTTTCAAAATTGCTAAAAAAACATGAAAATTCATGGAATCATAATGTCATTCTACTAGTTACTAATGAGACTCTATAACCATAAAAAATCTTCCTTATGTTATATTGAATATTTAGCTTAATATATGTTAATAACGAACCTGTCTTCTTCAGAAGTCCATTGTCCTTTGACTAAGGTTGATTTTTTCTTTCCTTTCCATGACGATGAAGACGACGAAGAAGACAACTTTCTTGTCAAAAACGGTTTGGTCTTGTTGAAACTCATTGCTCTATAACAATCATTATCCGCAGAAACACATGACACTTCATCTGGCATAACGAAATTCATTGGCTTGGTTATCTCTGAAGGAGGATAATCAAAAGGGATCATCTTCATCATCATCATGTTGTTTTGATCCAAGTCCATATGATGATGATCATCATCATGTTCATCGACCAAATTGATCTCTTGATGATGATGATGATTACGAGTGAAGTATGGATTTTCCGCAACTTGGAAATGATGATTCATCAAATGTGGCTTAGATTCATAAAAATCTACGATGTTTTCTTGGTAAGAACAATGCTCGAAAGGAGCATTATTAATACAAGACGATGTTGTTTGGTAACCTAGCAAAGGATTTGAAGATGTAGAGCCATGATGATGATGATCAAACTGATGATCATGATCAAGATGGTGAAAATCTTGAAGAAAGCTTGTGGGTTTTGATTGGTCGACGACTTCAAATGGAAAATCTTCTTCTTTCATGTGTTCTTGATCACGTGTAAAGATTGTTTGGTTTAGAGGAATAAAACCACTCTCGTCGACGAAATTCTCCATTTTTTTAAAAGAAGAAGAAAAAAACTAAGTAATTAGTAAAAAAAAAAAAAAAAGTGAAGTGTTTTTGCTTTTTTGTGTTTGCTTTGTTCTTTCTCGTATTTGTAAAGGTAGGGGAAGAAAAAAAGATATTTAATGTGTGTTTTTACTATAGCCATTAATTTATAACGTTTTGAGTTCGTTGGTAGCATTAGTGTGATTTTATTTATTTATTAATTCTCAAATACTTTGTCATTTAAGAAAAAAAAATATTGTCTCTTGTTTTCTAGTCTTAACATGAATATTATGTTATTATGTTACGGAAAAACAAAACTTAACTTAATTCCGAAGTTCAGATGAGAAAGAAAAAAAATATAGTAAGAATCCTAGTTAGATTTTTAGAGGTCTTACTAAATATTATTCAAGTTAATTGTTTATGGATTTTAAAAATATTTTAAGCTAGTAACTTTTAATGGAAATTTAAATAGATTGAAAACAAAGTAAAGAAAATATGAGATGATAATTTTTGTTGACGTTACACATTAGGATGTTGTTGAATTTGAGGTAAACAATGTTTGTGAAAACGCTAGTATGAATTTAATAGAGATTTTAATCTGTTAACAACTCATTTATTGTGTATATATATTTTCACAATAGTTGTGCTTCATTTATTTATTTATTAATTCTCAAATGCTTTGTCATTTAAGAAAAAAAAAATATTGTCTCTTGTTTTCTAGTCTTAACATGAATATTATGTTATTATGTTACGGAAAAAAAAAACTTAACTTAATTCCGAAGTTCATATGAGAAAGGAAAAAAATATAGTAAGAATCCTAGTTAGATTTTTAGAGGTCTTACTAAATATTATCCAAGTAAATTGTTTATGGATTGTAAAAATATTTTAAGCTAGTAACTTTTAATGGAAATTTAAATAGATTGAAAATAAAGTAAAGAAAATGTGAGATGATAATTTTGTTGACGTTACACATTAGGGTGTTGTTGAATTTGGGAAACATAGTTGAATGTTTGTGAAAACGCTAGTATGAATTTAATAGAGATTTTTATCTGTTAACAACTCATTTATTGTGTATATATATTTTCACAATAGTTGTGCTTGATTTAGAAAAAAAAAATAGTTGTGTTTAGTTAAATTTTGACAAAGTGTAGTTAATTGAGTCAACAAAAAATGTAATTGCCATTTTTAATGCGAAAGGGTCTATTGACCATCTAGCTCTAATGTCTAATCAATGTATTAAAAAAAACTATTATCATTTTTACATTAATCGAGTCTTCGAATAACATGATTATTACTCATTTTCTCAATATTTTTTCCATCTTTTCTGTATTAGAAAAGTAATAATATTATTTTGTGAAGAAATTGTCAGTAGCTTAATCTTTCGTCGTTTTTTTTTCACAAGTTTAATCTTTCTGTTTTATCTTCCTATAACATGTTCGGTATGCATCTTTTTTTTTCTTCTGAGTTCTGTCCGAAAACTTTTACAAGAGCTTTATGTACTAATGTATGGGCGTTACAAAATGAAAAAGATGGTTCCTATGATATTCTTCTTGTCGCCACTTAATACATAAGGACTGGACCGATGCTAATATCGATGTTCTTTCTTTTACAAAAGTAAAATCTATAGACTGAAATTACTCGATCCAATCCATAACATAAATCATCCGATGAAATAGCATTTGGTAACGCATATATACCTTACATATATTCCTTTCTTTTATAAAGTTTTGAATGGTTATGAGCTAAACATGCAGAAGCAATAGACAGAACCATGTGGATGAGTTTCGGTTCCAATGAAGAGATGGTCTAACTTTCCGCGACTAACTAAAAAAACAAAATCAAATGCAGCTGTGAAAATGTCGAATAGTTAGTGTAAACATCATATTTTTAACCAATTTTTATCTATGTTCAATGTATTACTATCCATAACCATATTTGATTAATGCAACCGACGAGGTTCAATGTATTGAAAGAGAAAAATTAATGAAAAGAAAAGGATGTGATGAAAGTTGTTAAAATCGTAATATAATTATAAGATAGTACGATTGACAAAAAAAAAATTGACAAAAAAAATATATTATAAGATACTACATTTCTAACTAAAGCCTAAACTAATCCTCAAAACTTATAAAATCGAATATTTTTATGAGCTAAAACATATATTAATAACCATTGGCCAAAACAATATTTTGTTTTCTTTAGAAATTTCCGTTTACATTTGTCAAAATTTCTCAAAATGGCTTTATATTTAACGCTCGTTTAGAGGCAGTACAAGACACAACAACAAAAGCAACACTATTTACAACCGTAGTGTTTTATCAATCCAACAAATGTTCAAAAAAGATTTAATAAGAAAAAGAACCCAAAAAAAAGTCATGAAGGTCAATATCGTAATTAATTCAACATAGAAGTCTATATTCATACATGTCCAACTGTCACAATGACTTTGAAAAACCCAATCTTCTTCTTCTTCTTCTTTCTCTTGCTTTCTCACACTTTCTTCTCTCTCTTCACCATGAAACTTCCTTCACCGTCATTACCGTTACTCCTCCTCCTCCTCCTTCTCCTCTCCACCACTATCTCCGCCGCTCCTTCTCTCTCTCCAACACCATCTCCGACCAAATCTCCCATTCCTCGTACCACCTCTTCCTCTTCTCCACTAGACCCAAAACAGCTCAAAGCCCTCGAATCTCTCAACATCCCCACCGTCAAAGATCCCTGCAACCACCGTCCTCCCTCCTCCACAGTCGTAACTTGCTCCTCCGGCTCACCATTCCGTCTCGTCACCGGAATCTCATTCACAAACTGCTCCACCGATCTCTCTCTCTCCTCAACAGCTTTAAGAGCTCTCTCTCCATCACTAACCTCACTCTCTTTCCTAAACTGCCCTTCTCTCTTACCTCCACCTCGCTTACCTGACTCTCTCCACTCCTTCACCGCCGTCAATTCCTTCCTCCGTCGCCGGAATGGACTCACCGGAGTTTTCTTAGCTCGTCTTATAAACCTCACTTCCTTAACCGTCTCCTCTGTTCCAGTCTCAACCTCTGGTCTCTTCGTTATCCTTGGGAATATGCACAAGATTGAAACTTTAACAATCTCACACGCAAATCTCACTGGAAACATACCTAAATCTTTCCATTCGAATCTCACATTCATCGATTTATCAAACAATTCGATCAAAGGATCAATACCCATTTCGATTACTCTCCTCACAAACCTAAAGTCACTAAATTTATCTCAAAACTCAATCTCCGGCGAGATCCCAAACGAAATCGGAGACTTGATTTCGTTAAAAAACCTATCTTTATCCTCAAACAAGTTATCAGGACCAATCCCAGATTCGATCTCGTCGATTCCAGATCTTACGCATTTAGATCTGAGTGGTAATCAACTAAACGGTACTGTTCCTAGATTCATTACAAAGATGGAGAATCTCAAGTACTTGAATCTAGCTAACAATGGTTTCCATGGAGTCTTACCGTTCAATGCGAGCTTTTTGAAGAAGCTTCAAGTGTTTAGAATCGGTGGAAACAGTGATCTTTGTTACAATCACTCTGTTTTGTCTTCGAAGATGAAATTGGGTATTGCTCAGTGCGATAAACATGGTTTGCCTTTGTCTCCTCCGCCGCAAAAGGAAGATTCGAGTTCAGATTATGATTATGGTAATGAAGATGATACTAGTGGTGACAAGAAGAAAGAAGAACATCATGGTCCTAATAAAGTTGTGCTTGGTGTTGCTATTGGACTTGCTTCGCTTGTGTTCTTAATCATCTTCTTGATTCTTCTTGCTAAATGGTGTGGTTGATTCGATGGTTTCTTCTCATTTCATTATTGAATTATACAGAATTAAAGGAAGCCCTAATTAGGGTTCTTACGGGATGAAGAAGAAGACTAGAGGATAGTGATTCTTTTGGAGAATGACCGGACCGGTTTTTCGTACCAATCCCGGTTAAGTCTTTGTTGTCTTGGTTTGATTTCACATTTGATTTGGTATTATAATTAGTATTATAGTCTTTTGGTTTCTTTTGTTGTAATTTTTTCTTTTTTAAGTGTATGATGTGTTAAAGGATTATTTTGTAATAATTATTGAATTATTCTTATCAATTATTTCTTCAACAAACTTTGTTCCTAATGAGTTGTGTTTATATAATAGTGAACTTGACTCATGGCTCAATTGAGCAAGAAATGAAACTGAAACTTGTCATTTGGTTAATATCTTCACCAAATTCTAAATGATTAGAAAATTATTGAATAAATAAACCCTAATCTAGTGAAAGAAATAATGTGGTTATGGTTCTCTTTGAAGCAATTATACCATCATGAAGATCCAGCCTGTTCATGTTCTTTTGCTTCAATTTCAATGATTTTGATCAAGACCGGTCCAACCGTAAACCGGTTTGGTAAGAACAACATTGGAGTATAATACATGAAACATTTCAAAATTTCACCAGAAACCTCTGCAAGAACAATGTCCATCCTTAAACTGATGAAACCGGTTTGAATCTCTAAGGACAATCTCTCTTCTGGTTAACTTAGACATGAACTTAGCCATTTCATGACAATCTCCACACACTCTTAGATTCTTAGTAACTCTTATGATCTTTCCATGACCAGAGCTAAGAATTCCCAATGCCATTGCTAATTTCTCACTATGACCACACAAAGCTTCTTCTTTTTCCATCTCTTTCGCATCGATCAACGTGTATTTAGTCTGCGGCGAGTACCCTTCTTCTCTCATTCTAGCTCTTACCCCCCTCAGAAATGCTTCAATCTTTTCGGTTTCCGGGTTTGAACTATCTCCAGCTACAAAGATGTTAACTTTACCCTTAATCTCTATCCAACTACATCCCGGATTCTTCCTCAATCCGAGTCGCCCTATCCTCTCTCTTAGCTTCCTCACTTCTTCCCATTTCTCCGCTTCCGCATAGATATTCGCCATTAGCACATAGTAACCCGTGTTCTCTGGTTCGAGCTCAAAGACTTTCTCTGCAACTTTCTCAGCTAGCTTAACATCATGGTGTATCCTGCATCCGCAAAGTAAAGCTCCCCAGATTGTAGCATCTGGCGGAAGTGGCATGTTCTCGATAAACCGATAAGCTTTTGACAAGTTTCCCGTTCTTGCAAGCATGTCGACTATACAAGCATAATGTTCTAGCGTTGGCTCGATCTTGCATTCATGTCTCATGATGTTGAAGAATCTCCATCCTTCATCTACTAGTCCTGAATGACTACATGCATACAATAAAGAGACAAAAGAGATTTCGTCAGGCTTGATATCCGCTTGCCTCATTTGATTGAAAAGCGCGATCGCTTCTTTTCCAAACCCGTGCATCCCATATCCAGCTATCATCACTGTCCAAGAGACAAGATCTTTGGAAGCAATTTCATCAAAGAGTAAACGTGCGAGTAACAACGCTCCACATTTCGCGTACATGTCTACAAGCGAATTAGCAATATGCCGATCTGAGAAATACCTGTTTCTCATTATGTAACCGTGGATCTCTCTGCCTTTATCAAAGGCAGAGAGACTTGCACAAGCGGGAAGAACACACGCCACTGTTCTCTCATCAGGATCAACCCGCTTTTCTTCCAACATTAAAGAGAACAGGCTTAGAGCTTCATTAGCGTAACAGTTCTTCGAGTACCCGCCAATAACAGTATTCCACGAGATAATATCTTTCACAGGCATCTCAGAGAACACTAACTCCGCCTCTCGCATGCTTCCACATTTCGCATACATATCCATCAGAGCATTCGACACAAAGATATCGAATACCATATCGTTTTCCTTTATCCACTCATGGACACGCTTACCTTCTTCTAATAACCGATTACGGGCACAACAGCTTAAAACCTCAGTGACGGTATAAACATCAGGGCTAATACCTTCTTCCTCCATTTCCGCGAATAGCTTCACAGCTTCACCAGCCAAACCTTCCCTAGCATAACCAGCAATCATAGAAGTGTAAGACACAACACTTCGATCACTCATCTCTTCAAAAACTAGTTTAGCAGAGTCTAGATCACCGCATTTCGAATACATATCAAGCAACTTATTACAAAACCGATCTTCCTTTCCTAAACAAGCTTTCAGTCCAATACTATGGACAGCTCTCCCTAACGCGATTAGCCTAAAATCAGCACAGCCTCCGAAAACACTAACTATGGTAGCTAAATCAACCTCGATTCCAGAACACAACATCCGCACGAAAACAGATAGTCCTTGCTCAGCTAATCCATTTGATATATACCCATTAATCATCGAATTCCAAGATATAACATCTCGTTCAGTCATTTCATCAAACACCTTACGCGCACTCTCGACTCTCTCGTTCTTCAAATAAAACGCCAAAATAGAATTCGCCACAGAGTTGCAATCTCCAAAACCTGATTTCAGAACATAACCATGAAGCTGTTCACCTCCATCAACACTACGCAAACCCGAAAAGCTCTTCGAAACCGAAGAAAACGTATACCGATCCATTTCGATACCGAAACTCATCATTTTCTTGAACAATCCAATACTTGCACTAAAATCACCAGACTTCCCAAGCTCATTCATCAATAGATTCCAGAACAGAGCTTTCTCGATCCTAACCTGATCTAATATTCGACTCGCTTCTTCCAATTCACCACAATTCGTGTACATAAGAACGAGTTTCGATCCTAAATTCGAATCTATTACAAACCCGTTACCACGAATAAAGGAATCAACTTCTTTACCGTCTTTGAGAGATCTCGAATCTGCACAGAGCTGAAGAACAGAGCATAGAGTTCTCGGATCAATATCACGTTTTCCAGAAACGCGAAGAAGTTTCACTGAGCTGGCGAGATCACCAGCTTCGATGAATCTCCGTAATCGAATATTCGAATCCGTTAAGCTTCGATCGAATGTCGAAATCGAATTCGAACAATCTCTCTGAGTTCTCAACGATGCTCTGTTCAAAATCACATTTTTTCGAACTCTGAAGTCGCTTCTGGTCTCCTCCTTCTGGGTTTGAAATCGGTGAAAGGGAAAGAAACAGAAGCTTGAGGGAGACAGATTCGTCACCAACATCGTCGTTTCTCTCTCTCTCTCTCTCTATCTACTCATCAGACGAGAGAAAGCGCGGGAACAAACTGTCTGGTTTAATGGTTCTGTAAGAAATCTTCGGTAAAAGTTGTTTTTCTGCAAGTGGTGGAGCAATGTTCCAAATGAAAAAAAAAAAAAATTGGACTTTAGCTTATTTATGGTCCACAAATTTGTGCAGGGAAAAATTCAGATTTTGTTTTGCAGGAAAAGCTATGGACTTGGCTCTGCATTTTCCTTGTGTTTATCCATTGACCAAACAAGGATTAAGGAGAGCTAAATCAGCCAATCTCTTCTTGTCCGAGGTAATCGAATCTTTTTAGAATTGCAGATTCTGAATGTTTTTTGGTGACAAAAGTTTGCAATTCTTGGTGCTTCCGAGTTAGAGAGGTTATGGGAGTAGCTGAGAAAACCATTTTGAACCTGTGCAGTGCAGCTAACTGAATATAGACAGATTGCAGATGCTCCTTCGACAAGATATGAACAGAGACTTTCAAGAACAGCATTCAATAAAAGAATCCGGCCTCAAGAGAAAGCTGCTTCTTCTTCTTCTTCTTCTTCAATGGGGAGATCCAAGAAAGGATATGTTTGTTGCAAGAAACAGTCCGACCCGAGTAAATTGAACCAAGAAGAGATCATTTCTCTTTTTAGACGGATTCAATCTTCGATCTCCAAAGGAGAATCACCAGAAGGACTTGATGGGAAGAAGAACCGCGATGGGACTCCTGAGAATGTGCCATTGACACAAGCTATTCTCGACGTTCTCGAGAAACCAAGAAAGAAAACCGAGGGTAATCAACAATACTCAATCAACTTCCAAAGTCATGTCTTGCAATTTGTTGATATAATCTACTTCAGCAACTGTAGGAGATAATGGCATGAAGGAAACACCAAAGAGACAACAAGTAAAGGTAGCTCGGCCACCATCTAGTTTTGCTAAAAGATCGCCGATTAAACCTTCTACTTCAGGTCCAAGAGGTAAGCTTCCAATAACACAGAGCAATAAAGCTTTAGAAGAAGTGACACAGAAGGAAGAGAAAGCTCCACTGATAGAAACTATGAAACTTGCAGAGCTCAAAGAAGTTGCAAAGAACAGAGGAATCAAAGGCTACTCAAAGCTAAAGAAGGGCGAGCTTCTGAAACTGATCAGAACATACTCTGATTTTTAATTTTGATCAATCGGAAACATTTCAGACGATTCTCAACTGGGAAATGTTTAGTTTATCTCAATTCCTTATGATCAAAATATAGTCTGAAAAGATAAGAGCTGATAACAACAAACTCTGGAAAAATTCATATCTGGAAGGTACTTAAAGATTCTAAACCAACTGAAGCCAAAAAGGTTACCACAACAAGAAATCCTTAACATATCCAGAATTGTAAACTTAAAACAGAGCTAACACCACAAAGCAAAACAAAGACGGAAGCTGTTTTAACCGGTGATGTTCTGAGACTTGTTGAGGATAACACCTTCATACTTAACTTGGAACCACTTCATGGCATCATCCTTTGTAACTCTATGTTGAATCCCAACACGAGCCTTGCATCTACGACGACGAGCAACACGGTATCCCGGGCGTTCAAGAACCACATAGAAGTCCATACCGTAGATACCCGTAGAAGGATCGTACCTAAGCAAGAAATGCACAACAATAAGAACCTCATCATCAAATCAGCCCAATGAGTCAAAACCACAAACACTTACTTGATTCCAAGATCAATGTGCTCTTGGATACCAAATCCAAAGCAGCCAGTATCACTAAAGTTTCTCCTCAAAAGCTCGTATTCTTTCACTTTCAAACCACTCTCAAGTAGCTGCATTGCCTTCTCACCTCTCACGGTAACATAACAAGCAATCTTTTCATTACGCCTAATACCAAAAGACCTCACAGTGTACCTCGCTGTTCACAATCAATACAACAAGACTAAATTCAAACTCAACAATCTCACAATCACATACAAGAGATTCCGAAATGACTGTGTTCACATACCCTTGGAGAATACAGGGGTTTGACCACTGAGCTGTTCCAACACCTAAAATCAACACAAACCCTCAATTCTAGAAATACATTTTTTGATATAAAGTTTCGATTTTTAACTTAACAAGTGAGTGATTTCTCTTAAAAAAAGGAACCTTTGAGGCACGAGTGAGACGATCACCACTTTCACCAACAGAGATGTTGAGAACGAGTTTCTGAACCTTAATATCCCTCATAGGGTTCGAGAGCTTCTTCTCCGACGCCTACATCACAGACAACAAGACACAAACTTAATAAATCCTTCAAAATAAAATCTTTCGAATGGAACATAAGCAAACTAATCAATCTCAAGGAATTGTGAAAAGTACCATCTCAGGATTTTGGATTCGAGATTCGAGCGAGAAGAGTGAAAAAAAGAAGTGGCAGATGAAAAGCGTCGGCTGCGAAGTTTGATAATTATATGAAGGGAATTAGGGCTTCTTCGTGGAAGTTAATGACGAAAGTACCCCTAATTAGGTCGAAAATGGTAAAAAAAATCTCCGTTGCCGGGACTCGAACCCGGGTCTCTCGGGTGAGAGCCGAGTATCCTAACCAGCTAGACTACAACGGATTTGATGGCAGCTAATCAATTATAAGTAATGAAATCCAGAACGGTTAAAAACATTTTTGTTATTGTTAATGATCCCATTCGAAGTTGAGTTCACTGAGAAACTTTTGTTGACTTTTCTTGGCTACTTCTAATGGAGATCTTGTTACAATATATACAAACCATAGCTGAATAAAGAGATATTCTTGAGACTTTGCCTTTGTAAGGAAGTGAGTCATAAGCAAACCATTTCATAATAAAATTTGGTAATAAACATCAAAAGAGAAGAATACAAACATTCAAAAGGAAATAAAAAGAACAAAACAACCCCTTAAACTGCAGAAAACTCCAGTCTTCCTCTTATAAAACACTTGCTAGATTCTTCGCCTCCTCTACTCAAACTTTTACTATATAAAAATCTCTTAACTAAACTCATTTACAGATGCAGAAAGGAAAAGAAGCAAAGAAGGGATTTTGTTTTGTTACCAAACTAAAAAAAAAGGAGAAAGACGAAAAGATACAACAACTTGTGAGAGATTTTCTTGCAGATTTGGGGAAGTCAGTTTTGCAGCAGCTTGGCTTTTTGACCTGAATAGAACAGGATAGCTTCGAAGAAAGCAGAGGCATTGTGTCTTCCATCATCCACACTTCGGTCTCTGGCTTCGTGTAATGGTACATTATATAAGAGAAAGTTCTTTGTCTTTCTGGTTTCTTTCTTATGTTCCAGATTGATTCAAGAAACTTAGACCCAACTGTCTCTTGATATGGTCTGGTATCAACTTGTTCACCAGTTCTGGTGATGCTCCAGCTACTTCTTGTTTGAAGTTGAATAGAGGCGGGAAAGGACGGCCGTTTGGTAAACGAGCGTTTGGTTCTCTGAGTTCATCAAAGAACGGATGTGCACAAGCTTCGAGCTGAAATAGTCGGAAAGAACAAAATTAAGCATTCTGTATTGATTCTTATGAGACGAGAAGAAGTTTCAAGAACAACGCTTACCGCTGTGCATCTAAGACTTGGAGAGTATTGAAGAAGCCTTGATGCAAAATCAATCGCTTCCGGAGGCATCCGTTTGTGGAAAATCTAAACCAAAATGTAAAGTTGATTATGTTGAGGTGTGAAGTAGAAACCGAAACAAGAATGGATGCAAAAGAGAAAAAGCAAAACAAACCTTGTGCCAAGGATGTGCTTTAATCTGCGGAAACCTAAAGTCCGTGTAATGTGGATTCATACAACGGATTTCTTCTCGAGTTGGTGTACCAAGAACCTGTTTTCAACAACTTATACAGTTAGGATTTGTTGTAGCCAATGAATGTACTTTTGCAAAATCTCGTTACTAAAAGATTCTTACTTTGATAATTTCAACGAGCTGATCCACCGCATTTTCTCCAGGAAATAGGGGCTGAGATAAAAACATGATAACATCACGATGAGTTCTAACGTGAATACAATTGGGATTAAACTAGGCCGTTACCGAAAACTAGGTTTACCTGGCCAAGAAGAAGCTCAGCAAGAACACAACCAGCAGACCAGATATCAATTGAAGTTGTGTACTCCGTGGCACCAAATATGAGTTCAGGTGCACGGTAGAATCGCGAACAAATGTAAGAAATGTTGGCTTCACCTCTTACCTGAAGGAAAAAGTAGATTACAACAGTTAATGACAAGATCACACATACCAAAGAGTACAAAAACTAGAAACTGATTATATGTCCAAAGTCTTACGAGCTGTTTCGCACTGCCAAAGTCGCAGATCTTGACTTGATGAGTAAGAGGATCAACCTGTAGAAACAGACCAGAATAGATATATCAACAACGATAGAAACAAGAAAAGATAATACACATAGTTGAATCTTGAATTTAGTAACACATACCAAAAGATTTTGGGGCTTTAGATCTCTGTGACACACTCCAGCAACATTGTGAATGTAAGCAAGTCCTCGAAAGATCTGACATACCAAAAGGGAATTAACATCAGCAAAGAATCATTTTTACTTGCGTCGATTTCTAAGCAGAAGATATGAAACTGTATTGTTACCTGATACATATAAAGTTTAACATAGACAAGCGGCATTCTTTGGTTTGCAGTGCTATAATGTTTCAGAACTCGATACAAGCTCTCAGGGACATACTCCATAACCAAATTAAGGAAAAGCTCGTCTTTACTTGTAGTCGAAAAGAAGCAATGCTTCAAACAAACCACATTTGGATGATCCATCACACGCATCAACTGAAGTTCACGGTTCTTGTATCTCCTATCTTGCAGAACCTTCTTAATCGCCACGGTTTCACCAGTCTCCAAACATTTCGCCTGGAAAACTATCCCGAACGAGCCTGTACCAACAACTCGCTCCGCCATGTAACTAATTGTCTACCAAAACACACAGAAACACACAGAAAAAACAACTTGTTCAGGATCAAAAATCTTTGCATACACAGAGCCACTATCTTATTTGAATTAACGTAAAATTACCTGTTTTGGTTCTCCATTTTTTCCACCGATTGTGGTGGAGATTATGTGACCAGTGACTTGATCATGACCATCAACTACAGCAGCAGGCATCTCCTGTATAAGAAACAATCTCTTAAGATCAGCAAAAAACATTGAACCAACACTCATACACAAATGCCAAAAGTTAGTTTTGTTGTAAGATTCAAAAAGGCTAAAGAAGGAAACTTTTATTACAAAATAGCCGTTACAAAGAGTGAATCTGAAATATATATACTTTTGACACGCGAAAGAGAAAGGTACCAAAAAAAAAAAAGCAAATAACAGTTAGAAACAATCCATAGAGAAATGAATCTACTTCTCAATTTCTGGATCTAGCAACTTGTATAAACTTTGGTATTAATTCACAGATCGAGATTCGATATACACAGAAACAGCTACAGATCTTCCAATCAGAGCTAAATTCACAAAACCCTAGCTTGTTACTAATATATGAAATTGAAGGATTGGTTTTGTAGTCAAAGAAACGAACTTTTTTCTAAGAACTCAAAAACATTTAAACAGAGCTCAAAGATCTGAACTTTGGACAAACCCAGAACTCCAAAACCTCCATCAACTTCAACTAGATTTGACTCTCAAAACTCAAAGACAAGTCAGTAATCCAAACGAGGAACAAAACAAACTGTAAGAAACAAATGTGGGAATCAAAAAAAGAAGGATCTTTGCCTGAGAGACAGAGGAGAAAACAAAGTAAGCAGCTTTACCTTATCGTCAGCCATGGCGATAGAGACACAGAGAGAAGAGAAGAGAGAGAGAATAGATTGAGAGAAAAGTTTTAACAAATGGGTTTCAATCAGTTTGGTTGGTAATGATGATCATGGTAGAGAGAGAGAGAAGCCGCAAGATGAGAAAAAGAGGAGAGAGAAAGAACAAGGCCATGTGAATCCAGCTCTCTCTCTTCTTTTGTTCTCTCTCTCTTTACTTTCCGTTTTCTTCGCCATCTTTCTTCTTTGCTTAAAGAATTACCGAAATACCCTCGAGTTTGTTCTTTATTTACGCAGACAAGGACTCGTTGTGGAAATTTCGTGATCAATTGGGGGGCATGATGTTTTTGTCGGTCAAATTGATGTACTCATCTTCCGATATTGTTGGTTAAGGGTCAAAATTGGTATTTCAAGTGTCTTAATGAAATGCTAGAATTGTCAAAATGTCTCATTTCCATCATTATAAGACTGAAATGTTTATTGTATTTTGGTATTATCACTTAATAAAGTGAGTTGGCAAAAAAAAGGAAGTGAATGTAACAATTTCACTAACTACATATTTGTAAGATAATCCAAAAATTTTGATTGGTACCGTAATAATCAATTATATAATTTGCATGATTATAACTTGTCATCTGTCGTAATTATTTTTATTAATAATACATTCTAGAGTTTAGTATTAAATATTGGTAGGTACAAATGTATTTTAAGGTCAAGGAAAAAAAATTAAAGGTATAAATAAAAAAGTTAGAACATGATGAAATGGAACAAAATTGTCAAAGATCCAAGTTTGACCATTTGGTGGGAAAACTTCTTTTTTGACATTGATGAAAGATAAAAGCATTTATGTTTCTCTGGTCTTAGCTTTTTAATGTTATATTTAATTTTATAACTAAATTCTAGACTTAAATTGGCTTTAATTATTACCTAATAGTGTAGCTTTACTTATTGTGTTGGAGTGTGAATGGTAATTTAATAGAGTAATTGGGAAGGAAAGAAAAAAGTAAACAATAAATGACAAATCAAAGTAAATATATATACTCTCTTATAATCAAGTGGGATATTTTACACTATATTCAGCTACTTTTAGTTGAAATCTTTTAATTGAAAAATCTCGATTGGTAACTTGTTAGAGTAATACAGATTAACACATAACATTTTATTCTAAAACAAATTATTTTGTTTTTTTCTTTATATTTGTTTTTTTAATTATTTGGAAACTTCAATATAAAAATCAATGATGACAATGATAGCAGCAGTACTACTAGCGTAGCAGAAAACAACAAATAATAATAAGATAATTTTCTTTTTGTTCAATTATGCATGGGACATACTCACTTTTGGCGGTATGGCTTTACATTGCATATTGTGTATATTATCTTGAAGCACAATAATTTAAATGTTTTTTTTCATAATTAAAATGTTTTTTAATTATTATAAACCGTAGGAACTCTGAATCTTTTACTCATAATCTTTTCGATATTTAGAGACAATCTTAAGATATTTCTATTTAAAGAATAACTCTACGTACCTAAGAGAATTTGAATTCGGAACACAAAAAAACCAACCCTCTTATATTATCACTAGACTACCATATTTTTTGTCATAATCTAAAATTTCATTTACATAAATCCAATAGTATGTTTTAAAAGGGAATTTTCATTATAGGACGTTGTTACGATTTGCAGGTTTATTTTTAGATCGATGGTAAGAAGTTTGTAAACGTGAATGTTATCATACAAAATAATGAGACCAAAGAAAAACAGATATCTAATTTGTATAAAATATGGTTTTTTATCATTTTATATCTTAATAAAATACGGAATTTTAAAATCCCACTCAATAAGCTTTTTAATTGTTTTTAGTAGATAACATATTTATATACGAATAACATAACTACTAGAGAGTAGAGATAGATAAAACGAGTATTAATGTTTTGCAGGGATCTAAATTATCTCTTGTGGCATGAGAGAGCACAATAACGTGCACCATGTGACAAGGTTCGAGCTAAGGGATAGAATGAAGAACTAATGATTCGCACATAACATGACTATATTATACTATCATTTATGGATATATATAATAACACGAAAATGAATGAGAAGCAAAGTTAAGTATAAAAAGAGAATAATAATTGGGATCGTAAGGAATGAATTATGCATTGACAAAATTAGTAACATGTAACCTCTTCTAAACCTCTTGAAGCATATACTTGCCATTTCTTCAAGCATTCCAACACAATTATTATTTATTCTGTCTTTCCACTCGTATTGTAAACGAACAATCTTTTTTATATCTTGAATTTTAGTCTTGTCTTGTGTTAACATTGCTTTATATCCTTAGCACAAATACATGTGTAGTAGTAGTGTTTTGTAATTTTTTTTCTTTTTAACTAAAAAGAAAATGTTTTGTAATCTTATTGTCAATATACTAAAGAGGAAATGATGCAATTTGCCTATAAGATGGTGGACTAGTGGTAGGGGCCTGGGTGAAAAGATGAAACTCCCACAACCCAGGTTCGATTCTTTCAATTCGTTGTTAATAATATCTTGCTGGAAAGTTAGTTTACCTGGTAGTCAGAAATGCAGACGGTCTGATTATCCCCTATAACTAGTCAGAAGATACTTCAAACTCGGATCATGCAGTGTAGTGGTCTCTCAGGGATAAGTCTACTTTGTAGCACTCCGGTGCGTTCTTACCGAGACTGACCGAATAGAGTTTATCAAAAAAAAATGTAACTTTTTTTTCTTGGTCACAAAGAAAATGATGCAATTAAATTTTAATCATTGTAAAGATATCAATAGATTCATAGATTGTACGTAAATTGTTGTCATTATGTATGTGATACCAAAATGTTATTTTAAAAACTAAGTAAGGGTTTGTTCGTTTACTATTGTTAGCTGAAGAGAGCAAATTAATTAACTTTTGTGAACATCATATTTCAGTGATATTTTCATTGGAACAATGGTATAAATATTAAGTGATATATAAGGAATATAAATTTTCCAGTTCTTGTTATTAAAAAAAAACTAGTATTTGTCACTTGGTTTTAAATTGAAATCTATAAAATTTGACATGGTATTAGAGTGATCACACTGTCTAATATGAACTAAAATTGTTTTGACCCTAAATCAATTCCATCAAAACCGGCATGACCAAATATTTATTCCGCTGGTTTATGTTTGAAAATGACGAAAATAAAAATAGATGTCTAAAAAATTCATTATTTTGTGGAGATGTATTGAGGATAATATCTTAAATGTAAGTTCTCATAAACATTTACTGATATATAAAGAGTATATATTTCTCCACTAATTGCTAATTAATTTTAATTTCAAACCTCGTAAAACTTTACATTTGATCGCAATTTGATCAACATATGTTTGAACAGAAATTGTTAACATTATCAAAATGTATCGCTCGATCACAAACCATATATGAATGGATCATTGTCATTCTTCATCAACAATAATAAAACGAACAATAAAACATACTGTACATTGTATGTCGCTATCGTTGGTAATTGATATCATAAACGCACTACCAAACAAACAAAACATATAAAACAAATGATTCGATCTCTAACGCATACATTTTTTTAGAAAAATCTCTAACGCATATGATTATACGAAGAACGTTACACAAAAAATAATACAACTTAAATAATCTCAAAATTTAAACCGTTTTATGAAATTTAAAAATATTTTGTTTGTTCTTTTTTGTTTTTCTTAATACATTTTTTTTTTTAAACAATATTTTTGTTTTGTTAACTCTATTAATTTTGATCAATTGTTTACGTCAAAATTTAAACAATATTGTTGTTACGTCGAGAAAATGGGGAGAGATACTTTCAGGGTATCAGATTTTCATTTATCAAATCATGAAATTTTACTAGTAATAAGTGTTGAATATTTTTTAAAATGAAACTTATAGAATAAATATTATGGGATAATATAGATAGAAAGATGGGATAATTGCAAAAATACCATTTTTGGATTGTCTATTTGCAAAAATATCATTAAAAATTGTCCATTTACAAAATGTCACTAATTATAGATTTTAAAATTTGAAATTTGAAATTTCTAAAATCTAAAAAATGTTTTGATCTTTAAAAACTCTTAAACCCTCAAAATTAAACTATAATACAAAATAGTTATTTCAAACATAAATAATATAAAAAAAAAAATTTAAAAATGTTATTTTTATAAATTTTTTGAAAAATTAGTATTTTTAAAAAATAGTATTTTAAAAATAACATTTCTTAAAAAATTTATAGAAACATTGACCGAGTGCGGTGGCAGTCGGTGGCCTCTGGTCAGAACTTCTTCAGTCAAACTTCTTACAACACAGCAAACAACACCCTGAGCTTATCTGTCAATGATATGTTTCAAACAAATTATTTTATTTTATAAAAAAAGAAGTGAATTTGTCTTCTGTTATCAAACGTACAGTCCTTACAATGCACCTCACCGTTATGGTTTACAGTTACACAAAAATATTCAATCCAGACTTTAGTTCGGTTTCGATTTGATTTCTAATTGTTTGATTTATCAAATCGATATAGCCGCCTAAAATCTACCCAAATTTATATAAAAATATAATCCAAAACTGTGAATTCCTAAAAAAAAAAAATCTTATATGTCTATTATTTTAATTTTATTGCTTTACAACACCAACTCGTTGATGCACCATTTTTTTCAAAAAAAAAAAAAAAATTGTTGATGCACCCGTTAAAACAGTATAGAAAAAACATGATATGTGGTTTTCAGATAAATTCGAATCGGATCGGTTTATCCGAACTAAGTAACCTCCTAATTCCGACACTTGTCAGCCCTCGGGCTTCGATTGAATCGACGGGAAACTTAAGGCTCTTTTAAGAGGCCCAATGTAATGCGCATCTTAGTGAAGATTTTTTTATTTTATTTTGTTTCTAATAAAACTTCATCTAGGCCCAAATAATAAACCGTTAAGGTCCATTAGGTGTATATATTCACGAATGAGAAAATTAGGCCAATCCACACTCGATTCTCATGGAGAAGTTTTTAAGAAATTGTCATTTATGCCATTTTTTCAAAAAAATTGTAAAAATATTAACTTTTTCAAAAAAAACTTATTATATAATTTATGTTTGTATTAATTATGTTATATCAGAGTTTAGTTTTGAAGGTTTTAGGGGCTAAAACATTTTTATTGTTTATAATTTTAAGATTTAGGCTTTAAAAATCTATAATTAGTGGTATTTTTGCAAATGGACATCTTTAAGTGGCATTCTTGCAATTGTACACACCAAAAATAATATTTTTGCAATTGCTCCGAAATTTAATAACATGTTTCTTTTTATTTTACGTAAATTAAACTAATAATTTCTTTGATAAAAAAAATTGATACATATTACAATACTAGTTTTTCAAAAAAAAAAATAGAGCAATAAAAAGTTTTTTTTCCGTCACAAAATGTTAACATTTGACCTAAATGTCTAAATGTTTAGAAAATAATCTGGCTATCTGTTAATTAGATTTATATATCCTATATCCAAACGAATAAACGTATTATTTTATTGCATATTACAAGGTAAAAGGCAATAAAAAAAACTTGTGTTTTCTTTATTAAAATAGATATTGGTCTTAAATTTCGTTTTTAGATTTTAGAAAATCTATCTAAAATATCATTATCGTTCCAGATTGACTATCAATCTTATTCTTTTTTCATATGATGTTTTTCCTTTGCTTAAACTAAACTCTTGACCGACCATTACGTATACGTTGACCTATAGACACACCGACGTTCTTCAACAACCATTTTTAACAATTGACTATCATTTTCTTAAAATAATTAGATTTCTTAATTAAACCGTTTTATATAGTTCAACTAATTTAGACATTAAAACCTTACAATTGCAAGCATTATATTTTCTGTGAACGAACATTTATAGCTGCATCCCGTAATTTTCGTGTATATACGTAAAGACAAAAAAAAAACGTTTCATGTGGCAATCCAACGGCTGTGATTCAAACATAGCACGTGGGGTCCAACACTTTACCAGATAGAAAACTCGTGACCACTTAAATAAAGCAATCGCTGAAAATCTGACACGTGTAAAAACGTATCTAAGAATAACCATCGTTGAATATACCGGCCGCATAAAAATTATGTCATATTTGCGCCACGTGGATTACATTATAAGGTAGATTGTGATAATTTATTTTAAATTTCCGTAAATCTATGATCTATATTCGTCTCGAGACCAACAACTTGACCCACTCAAAATTAGCTGTTTGTAATCAAGTTTTTTTTGCTTAATCGAGGTTTCAAAAAAATGTAACTTTGATTATTATTATTTTATCCACATAATTAACTACTAAATATTTTGACTGATAACACTTGTTAACAAATTTAAATTCAAATGCTATATATATAATTTATCATTATTTAGGTTATAATGCAAGGTACCGTACAATTCAAAGAATTATTAAAAACAATGTTAATATAAAAAAAATCGTATGGACCACTACAATTATTTAAAATTATTCAACATCATTTTATTTTATTCGACAATTTTATTTCATCACCCAAACGATTTTTGTTGCATTATTGTTTGACATTAACGGTTGTAAAAATGATTCTTTATAGCAAAAACAAGACTATGAATCCTTTGATAATGACTTATGTTTTTGTTTTTACGTATTTTGTAACAAACAAGTGGTAATAGTAGGTGAACAAAAGGCATGACAAATACGTTTTGTTCGGAAAATAAAATAGTAAGAATAAGTACAGCAACTAACAAAACAAAAATAATGTAGTACTAAACAAATAATTAAAGAGAAATTAACATGTATATTAGGATAATTACTTATAATTAATTATTTAATATTGGCTAAAATATGTTTAGATATCTACCAATTAATGTACACAAAATTTTTATTTTAGCCTTTAAAATATATTTAGGTATCTAACAATTAATGTACACAAATTTTCGAATTTAGCCTTACTAATTTATCAAATGTTTTTTATTTTTACTTAAAAAAAATAGAAAGTAAAAAATAGAAAAAAAGATATGATTTTTTTTGTTGAGGTCTTAATTTAATCTAATTAGATTAATGGAAAAAAACTTGCAAGAAATTTTCAATGTGGAGTACAGTAGAATCGTTTGGCATGGATCAAAGCGGTAGACTTATTCGTTATGGAAATCATCGATATAATAGTTCTCATAATTTATAATAAAATAATAAAAAAATACAATGTTAAAACAAAGGTTAAGTAGTGTAAAAAAAAAGATTAATAAAAAAAAAAAAAAGTTTTGTTGAAGTCTTCATCGCATCAAAATCCCCAATCAGTAATTAAGATTCTTCTTCTTCTTTTTCATCAAAATCCCTAATCATTAATTAATCTTCTTCATCAAAATCCTCGATCAGTAATTAAAATGATTATTTTCCTTGTCTATTAAACTCTCAATCATTGTCGCCTCTCTTGCTTATACTCAATCATCGTCGCCTTTGTATGTATGTTATTTTTTTGTTATGTAACTAAGTTTAAAATATAATTAACTATGTTGTTTAAATAAGTGACTATTAAAATAATATTTTCGTGTAGCCAACTATGCTGTGAAAATAATTATTATGTTTTTAAATTGGTAACTATTTCTTAAAAGTAGTTAACTATGTTTTAAAATTGGTAACTATTTTGTGAATATAGTTAACTATGTTCTTAGATAGTTGAAATAGTGTAATTTAATTAACTATGTTCTGAGATCAATTAAGTATATAGTTACGAAAATAGTTAACTATGTTAAATAGTAAATTGCTGCAACATATTCGATTTTTCTGACCCAATTTTTTTTATAGAAAATGGATCCGCGTTTTTAGAACAACAATTATTTATGAGATGAGATAAAGTGAAAATTTTTAGGAATCCTTTTTATTTATTTTTATCTTAATTATAAAAGAAATTAAATTGTATATTAATTTATTTTAATTATAGTTATAAAGACAATTTTATCATAATTTTATTTTTCGCTACTAGTTTCTTAATTATATTTTTGATTATGTTAATTTTTTAATTATATGTACCAAAAATAATATTAAACTAATTAACCCATAATTAAAGTAAATACAAGTTGTAATAATTTAAAACTGAGTTGATTAAAAATTGATTTTCTTCACGTGAATGATGCTCTTACTCTAAAATGATCGTTTTCAACAATATATACGTCTGGTTTTAATAGTATGTTTAACCTTCAAATTAAATAATTTAGAATGTCAAGTTGAGTTTTTTTCTTCTTAAAACAAATTAGTAGTATATCGTTTGGGAAATGATTAGTATAATTGCAAAGGCATTAGACAGTAAAGAGAAAATCTACAAAATTTAAAATTTTAAAAAGTGAATTTTCATATAAATATATATAGATACAAGTCGATGTCGCGAAACTCGTAACCATTTGTTAATTTATTTGCTTTTCTCATTTTTTTAATTAATTTATTTGCCATTAGAGAAGAAACACTCATAAAAGCATATTCCCAAATTATAAGCGACGATATAAACAGAGCAAAATTCCTATTTCTAGTGAAATCCCTAAAAATAGAAGAGAGAGAGAGTAGAGAGAAACTCCTTCTTCTTCTTCAACAACAATCTCCAAAATTTTCACAAACCAGAGAGAAATCAAATCAAAACGAATCTCATAGGTGGAGAAATTCGATAATCCGAGCGAGCCCGTCTCGCCCAGACTCTCGATTTCTCAACCTTTTTCGATTTCCTCTCTACCCAGATCGAGATTCACCTCCAAATCCCTAAATTTCTTCATCAATGGCGGATTCGACAACCATGCCGAAAGAGAGAAGCAGCCCACAAGCTCTAATCCTTGGAAGATACGAAATGGGTCGTCTTCTCGGCCATGGAACCTTCGCGAAAGTTTACCTCGCTAGAAACGTGAAATCAGGAGAAAGCGTAGCGATCAAAGTAATCGACAAAGAGAAAGTTCTCAAAAGCGGTTTAATCGCACACATCAAACGCGAGATCTCGATTCTTCGTCGTGTTCGTCACCCAAACATTGTTCAGCTATTCGAAGTCATGGCTACGAAAGCTAAGATCTATTTCGTTATGGAATACGTTCGTGGCGGTGAGTTGTTCAACAAAGTAGCTAAAGGTCGTCTCAAAGAAGAAGTAGCTCGTAAATATTTCCAACAATTGATCTCTGCGGTTACGTTTTGTCACGCGAGAGGTGTTTATCATAGAGATTTAAAACCTGAGAATCTTCTTTTAGATGAAAATGGTAATCTTAAAGTCTCTGACTTTGGACTTAGTGCTGTTTCTGATCAGATTCGTCAAGATGGGCTTTTTCATACGTTTTGTGGTACTCCTGCTTATGTTGCTCCTGAGGTTTTAGCAAGGAAAGGTTATGAGGCTGCTAAGGTTGATATTTGGTCTTGTGGTGTTATCTTGTTTGTTTTAATGGCTGGTTATCTTCCGTTTCATGATCGTAATGTTATGGCTATGTATAAGAAGATTTATAGAGGGGAATTTAGGTGTCCTAGGTGGTTTTCTTCAGAGTTAACGAGGTTGTTGTCTCGTTTACTCGAGACCAATCCGGAGAAGAGGTTTACTTTCCCTGAGATTATGGAGAATTCTTGGTTTAAGAAAGGTTTTAAGCATATTAAATTCTATGTTGAAGATGATAAGCTTTGTAATGTTGTTGATGATGATGATGAATTGGAGACTGGATCGGTGGAATCGGATCGGTCTTCTACAGTTTCTGAATCGGACGTTGAGTATTTCGAGCCTAGGAGGAGAGTTGGGGCTTTGCCTAGACCCGCGAGTTTGAATGCTTTCGATATCATATCGTTTTCGCAAGGGTTTGATTTGTCGGGTTTGTTTGATGACGATGGCGAGGGTTCTAGGTTTGTTTCAGGAGCTCCGGTTTCGAAGATTATATCGAAGTTGGAAGAGATTGCTAAAGTTGTGAGCTTTACTGTGAGGAAGAAAGATTGTAGAGTAAGTCTCGAAGGCTCAAGACAAGGAGTGAAAGGTCCATTGACGATTGCGGCAGAGATATTCGAACTGACACCGTCTTTGGTTGTTGTCGAAGTTAAGAAGAAAGGAGGCGATAAAACAGAGTACGAAGACTTTTGTAACAACGAACTGAAACCGCAATTGCAGAATTTGACGGCTGATGAAGTCGTAGAAGAGCCTGTCGCGGTTGCAGCGGCTGATAAAACCGTAACCGCAATCGCGGATTCTCCACCACCCGTTTGCTTCTTTCCTTCTGACACTGAATGAAAAGGCCACAAAGACCAAAGATCATGGAGGGTAAGTATGCGTTTTCGATTTCTCGATCTTGTTATCTTTTAGAAAACGTTATTTGCTTAAGGGAAGAAATAAAAGCTGCTTAGGGTTGGTGAAATGTAGAATTGAATTATGTTGTAACACTATGTTGGAGAGATCGTTAGAGAAATATGAGGAACGGATCACTTTTGAATTATGTTTTTTACTAACCTTTTAGCAGTTTTTGTATGGGAAACAATTTCATCACTTCAATGATATGTATAAAAACAATGAAATGAATAAATAAAAAACTCTTTTCAAAATCCTCTTTTTCTGATTTTGCTAAAAATGGGAAAGAAAAAGAAGAGAAGAATGTTCTTGTTCTTGTCTTGTTGATTTTTTGAAGATTGTAATGGCTAAAAGATTTGAGATGGTGAAGTTTTTTTTGTAACAAGGAATTTTTTTTCTATTTGTGGGTTAAAGAAATTGACAAGAACCATGTGAACTGTTTGTATTTGTGTGAAGCAAGTTTGTTTTTGAGTTCAATAGCAATTTGTTCTTTTATGGCTTTTTATGGGAAATTTTATTAGATCTCTCAAAGATTTGACAACCACAGATACAGAAAAATTGGGTTTCTTGATTTACATGTGAGTGTGTAAAGTGATTGTGATTGTTGTTGATGTTGATGATGTATTGATGATGCAACTCACTTGTAACTTTTTTTTTAGAGATTTTGTTTGAATATGCTTCAATGATATTACTAGTCTCATCTTCAATAATGCAATATCACCACCTTTTTGGGTTTTGGGTGTCCTCAATCCAGTGATAATATAAGATGATGAAAAAAGAAAGAAAAAAAAATTACATCTTGTTGGGAAAAAATAGACAAAAGCAATATTTAAAGAGAAAAAAAGTCTTTTTCTTTACGGAAATAATGGCATGTATTTTTTTATAAACAAAAATTGGATATATGATAAAAAGGAATTGCAAGTGGTGAGTCTGGTGTGACCCAGCTTACCAGCACAACCCACATGCCACACTAAAGTCCATCTCTGGAAAATGTCTTTTTTTTATAGAACCAACTTACACAATCATACAATATTTTTACTTTCGATTAAGAGAACAAAAAATTACAGAAAAGTTGCATTAAAACTTGATGTTGGAGGGTTTATGAATACATGAAATAAGTGAAGTGGAGGGTTTCGTTTCAAAGCTGAAGGAATAAAAAAGACGAGAGTATGAGTGAAAATAAAATGTTTCATATTTAAAGAAAATAGTTGGACATGTTCGCAAGAACTAAAAGGTAAGTAACAACGGATACAAAAATAAAAAATGTCCTTTTTCAAAAAAAATAAAATAAAAAATGTGATAGGGTAGTGTTTAGTATACAAAGTTGATTGATATTCTTAATAAGATAATAGATTTATTTGGTGAGATATTTTTATAGTGTCCCAACCATTAGAGGTGCTCTAATATGGTATTGAGGATCTGTATTTCCCCTCAAAAACATCAACACACAGAACACAGTGCAATTTTTGATATTTCAGAAAATAATAGAACAAATATCTATCGTGTCGGAACAAGTTGATTGTAGTTGCCACCTAATCCTTTAGGTCCATATGAAGATGTACATATCATCCTTTAGACATTTCAAGATTTTGTTTTGTTTGATTCATAAATATCTGCATCAATTTTACCGACATGCATGCATGTATATTTATAGAAACTACTTTTCTTTGGAGAAAGGAATCTAAAACATAAAGAAATGATATGAAGAAACTCAACTATATTTTATTCAAGAACGGTCACTCATTTTTTTTTTGTCTTGGATCTTTTGTCCGTGTGTGGCGCTTAATTAGTGATGAAATTTCAGCAAAAAACTCAACTATATTTTATTCTTCTAATTGCACAACATTAATTTGCACCATAATCTTCCATCGTTATGAAACTACAAGAATATTTGAATGATAAGAAAAATAACCCAATAAAAACAAATTAACCATGACGTCTTGCAACTTATATTGTATTTTTTTATATTGTATTCATAAAAAACAAAACTTATATTGTATTCATAAAAAAAAAAAAAAACTTAACACTTTCTGCATGCAGCTCTTGTTATTATTTGTAGAAGACAAAAGCAAAAGCTTATGCATCATCTCGTAACTACGTCTCAGTACCCTCACACACATAAAGACACTTAACATGATCTCATCTCTACTTAGATAAATATTACACGATATATTAAACCTTAAAAACTCATCACACTCAACTAGTGGCTGATCTCTCTGACTTCCCGGCTCCGGCTCCGGCTCCGGCTCCGGCTCCGGATTCTCCGGCGACAGCACCCGCATGTGCACAACCAAGACGACGTTTTTCTCTAACTCTTCCCCACTCATGCAACGAAACGTGAAATCTCTTCCCGGCGAGCAAAAACTCCACCGCTTGAACCGGTGTCATAACCTCCACGATCTTCCTAAGAGTCTCTATCCTCAACTTATCAGCCTCGGCTATTAAAACCGCCATGCCCTCCTCATGCTTATCTAAAGCATCTTCAACTTCAACGCTAGCTTCAACCAAATCCCTAGAGTAAGCCGTGACCGCGATAGGCATATCCGCAACATCTTCTTGCATGTTCGCAGATTTCTTCGTTATCTTATCTTCTTTATGTATCACCTTAATATGCAACTCATTGATTTTAGCAAGTTGCATAGCGGTAAGCTCACTCATGAATCCATCACTTTCATTAGCGTTTTCATTTCCATCGATCTTGTGAAGATAGTGAGATAACAAGGTTTCAGTCTGGGAGCCACACAGAGCGTAAATGACTCTAATGAAAGAAGAAGGACGACATCCTCCCATCCATAGTAGACCATTCTCTAGAGAAGAGTTCCACGATGGCGTAAAGTAGCTAGAACAGCTTCGATTAGAAAGCTCCGATCGTTTTTCGGCGTACTTTTGGAAGTCATTGACGATTACACCAACAAGTTCTTCGAGTTTGTCATGATCAACGATGTTCATGAGTGCTTCTTTGAGGTTTACTATGTGTTTAGCTTGTAAACTCATCCACTCATAGTAACATCCTTGTTGGAGTTGTTCAATCCCATGCATGGAAGAAGAACTATCCATGATCTCTCTTCTTAGAATTTTTTTCGTTGGTCTGTTCGTAGTTATATTTAGATGCGACTTCTTAGTCTTATATACATGGATTGGTGCATGTATGTGTGTGTGTGTGTGTGTTTTAATATATTTTATGTACTTTTAAGTTAAAAATTGTAATTAACAACAACATGCATGTACGCACGTGGAGTCAAGATACGATGGGCTTGCACGCGAAATCGTGGTTTAACCTTTATTTATTTATTGATTTTGGTCTAAATCTTTGATTTTTATTGGTCTAAAGATAGTTTCATTGTGTTTTTAGTTCGATTTTTTTTAGAGAAGGGATATTCAATTCTCGATAAAATAATGGATTGAAAACTAATTTTAAAGCTATAAATAAAATGCATACAAATTGGATTTCTAAAAAATTATCCAGAGTGTAGTTTAAAAAATGTATAAAATACGAATAATTTATTGAAAATAGTTAATTTCAAATTAAACTAATTAGTGGGTAAGAGTATGTTCATAGTAGTAGTAGGATGGGTCGGTTAGGTTTAATTGTGTAGTTTATAGTTCGGTTATCTCAAAATAAATCAAAATCCTCTTCATAAAAGAAGTCTTATGTAACAAAATTTAACAGATTAAATAACAGATTTTCATTCTTCTTCTTTCTCTTCTCTCGGGTTTCATATTCTAATATATGGTATAAGGATCAGATTATATTGATTTGTATTTCCCCTCATAAACATCATCACAGTGCAATTTTAAATATTTCAGAAATAAAACAAACATCTATTGTGTCGGAACAAGTTGATTGTAGTTGCCACCTAATCCTTTTGTTCCATTCATTTTTACCAACATGTATATTTAAAAAACTACTTTTATTTGGAGAAAGGAATCTAAAACATAAAGAAATGGTATTTTTCTAAATATACGAAATTTCAAGAACTGCCACTCATCTTTTTTCCACAAAAAGACCAATGTGATGTACACACACACACACAAAGGATATTTGAATGATCAGAAATTGTTTTTCTTCCTCATACAGACACACACACATATATCTTTCATTTTTCCTACCTAACAACAATAACAGCTGCTAAGAAAATTAGTTCTTGGAGCCAAATGGTCTACCAGACGATTAGTTTGTTACAAATACATCCAATAATCCAAGTTTTTGTTCCTGATTATTTGCAGAAGAATGTGAGAAATGAATTCGCATACCTTTCTTGTTCACTTCTCCTACCATGCCTAACTACAACAACTTCTAATGGTTCACCAGGTGATCAGTTACTTACAATTTATAAGAATATATGAATTTTAGTTCTTTATCATTTGCAAAAGAATGTGAAAAATGAAACAAAAGCCCCCTCAAAAAGCTAACTTTTTCTCAATGCTAAGTTTGAGAGGAAAATAGCTGTTGTAGTAAAAGCAAAGGAACAAGTACTTTCTGGAGAAAGGAAGCCTCAAGAAACGCGTGGACATGTTGTTCACAAGATTGCGCATGGCAAATGGATGGAACACCATCTGAAGGAATTCAACCCACAAATTATTTGATATTCCTTCAGCTCCATGTCGGGCCACCGCATGACCAACCTAATCCGATAAACAGAACAATGAGAGAAAAAAAACCGTGCTTTCGGTCCAATTGAAAACTTTCCTAGATCAAATGTGTATTTGCCTATATTCAGAGGATCAAAAGGTTTGTACCTCATGCCCAATCAGAGTAGCAACTTCAGCATCTGACTTGAAATGTTCAAGTAGCCCGGTGAAGACGACAATCTTCCCACCGGGCATACAAAACGCGTTAACAATAGGCTCGTCAACAACAATCACCTCCCAATTTATCCCTTCGAGATGAGAGCTCACTGCGTGCGTATCTTTCTCCCTGCTCTGTTCAATCCATTTGTCATCAAGAATCTGATCATCTTTCATTCCAGTCATCGTCTCTTCACCACCACCCTCACTCAGAGCCATTGCCGTCTCCTTCACTCCCCTATCACTACCTCCCATAGTGGTATCCATGTTAGCATACCCTAAATCACTCCCCGTGCGCTCATGGCTCAAACCTCTCTGCAACGCATCAATTATCTCTTTAGCTACCAATCTAACCCTAATGCTCTCAGGGTGAATCGCAGGGAGAATTTTCCCCTTGTAAGTTTTTTTCACATTCTCAAACAGGGCCTCTCCGATTCGCTTCTCCCTAGATTTCGACAAGAAATTGAAACGAATCCTCTTTGTGTAAGGAACCGTCTCTAGGTTCGCAAAATACAGAGTGATCATAGCACCTAAATCAACCACAACCAGCACCACCGTCAAAACCATTACAGGGTATTGACTCCACCACCATCTGAGTCCACGCGGCTTGAAATGATGAACCTGGTAACGATCAACGCAGTAATTTCTCTTGGCTTGACTCAGAAACGGATTATACGCGATCCGGTTCAATGATCCTAACCCTAGTTCGCGCGAGGAGAACCCAGAAAACTTAGGTGAGGGATTAGAAGAAGACCCAGGTGGATTGGAAACATGAGATCGAGGAGGAAGAATCTTCGGATCTACATTACGTCGCAGGGAATCGAACACGAGTTTGCTTTTTCGATACCATGACATGACTGGGAACGGAGATTGAACAAGTAATCAGAGGAACTCGAGAGAAACAGGAAGATTGGTGAACAAATTGTCAAGTGAGAGAGATTTTGCGAAGATTCGAGAAATAAGAAGAAGAAGAAAGACAAACGGCGTTCCTAACCTATAAGTGCACGTACATTGCATGCTCTTGCTCTATGTTCTTACTATATTTCTGATTTAATTTAATTAATAAATAGGTATTTATTGTAAAAACTAATCTTAATTAAGATCAATTTTCATCTGTTTTTAGAGGAAGCGTCGGGCAAACAAATAAAAAAATACAGTATTCTGCTTTCTCTCTTTTCTCTCTTCTCTTTCTCTTCTCTCTCGTGTTTCGACTTCCAGAGACCAGTAAACCCCAAATCGACCAAATACAATGATTTTTCGTCTCAAATCATGACGGAATCGAGTCATAGGTGGTCGATTTGGTATGGAATCATATGGAATCGTCTTATAATCGGCAGATTCAGGCGGATTCACATCTGGGATTCGGAGAATTTGGTTGAGAATCGGCCAAATCCGCCTCGATCTTCATGCATGGTAAGATCCTGAACAAGTTTGATGATGTAACAAAATCGATTTGGGGTTTGTGGTTTTGTTTACGGAAATCGATTTGTGGTTTTGTTTACGGAAATTGATGTAACAAAATCGATTTGGGGTTTTGATCGAATTTGTGAATTGATGTACTCCAGTTGTAAGGTTTCAGGATCGAAATCTGATTGCAATTGAGCTTTTTTATGAATGTTCTTTTGACGAGGCTCTATCAAAATGTGATGATTTTGTTGTGATTGATTGACTTGTCTCTATGGCTGTTTAGGATGTGTTGTTTGAGGTTTATGATTTGGTGTAATTTTGAAGGCGAGAGGATTGAAGAAGTATCTAAAGAGGCTCAATGCCCCAAAGCACTGGATGCTTGACAAACTTGGAGGTGCCTTCGTACGTTTTCTTTTCTCAAACTTGTGTGTTTTCAAGACCATTCATTATATTTCTCTTATCTGGGGATGTGTTTTCTTATTATGTTGTTCGTTATGCTCTGTTTCTTGTAGGCTCCAAAGCCGTCTTCTAGACCTCACAAGTCGAGGGAGTGTCTTCCTCTTGTTCTGATCATCAGGAACAGGTTGAAGTATGCTTTGACTTACGGTGAGGTTATCTCTATCCTTATGCAAAGGCATATCCAAGTTGATGGAAAAGGCAGGACTGACAAGACCTACCTTGCTGGTTTCATGGGTACGATTTTTGTCTTTTCGGTTATGCACTTTTGTTACATAGTACTTTTGATCACTGGCCTAAGTTGCATTTTGAAATTGATAAGCTTTGTATTCTCTGTATATATGTTTGAGTATAATGTTTATTTCAAAATTTATGTTTGATGCAACTTTGTGTTCTCTGAAATTGATAAACTTTGTGTTCTCTAAAACCGATAATCTATGTTTCTATCTAAATTAAAATTTATTTTAAATTTTTAAAATTTAAAATTTTTTAATTTTTAATTTTGTTAAGAACACAAAACATGGTTCCACCATTGAAACTTAAGAACACAAAATTGGTTCTTAACCAATCATAATCCTAAAATAATAATAAAATATTTCTTAACAACACAAAACATGTATTTACCATTGCACATGCTCTGCCCAAATTTCCTAAATTTTTTCTAACAACCACACCTCAACTCTTTTTCTTTTTAACTCTTCCCTTTTTTTTATTATTATAATATATACACACCTAATTAAATATCTAATAAACTAATTAATTAATTCAACAACCAAAAACAATTTCAACTTATGAAAATCATCCATGTGTAAAATCTTAACTCTCTCTCTCTTCCATCGCGTTTCTCCTCTCTCTCTACGTTGCAAAATAAGAAAACAAAGCTTCTTCATCTCTCCTCCTCGTCCTTCTTCTTGTTCTTCATCTCGTTCATCTTTTTGTCGTCATTCTTTTTCTTCTCCATCTTGTTGAAACAGAGGCTTCCTCTTTGCCGTCGTCCGAGGCTTCCTCTTTGCCGTCGTCCGTCTTCTTCTAGTTGAAACAAAAACATAGCCAAGGAGACGAACACTACAAGAAAACAATGATTTAGCGTCGAATATATTTCGACGCAAATATAACGTCGGAATTGCGTCGAAATTGTGTCGATTACAAAAATCGACGCTAATTCGACGCTAATTAGGGGCGAATAAATTCGACGTTAAAGTGACGTTATATAGCATCAATTTAGCGTCGAATTTCCCTCAATAGCATGTATTTGACGCTAAATCGACGTTACGTTTGCAACGTGTTAGCGTCGAACCTCTAGCGTCGAATGTAGCGTTGAAAGTTGCGTCGAATTTATTAGGTAGTGGCATATTAAAAACGAGTGTACCTACTTATATACCTTTTCGATGCAAAATCGACGCAAAACATTTCGATGCTAATACGATGCTAAAAGTTCAATGCAAAATCGATGCAAAATCGATGCAAATATCTCCTATATATACCCAACCAAACTGAATCGAAGATAGCATCCAACAATTTTAAAAAACAATTTTCACAAAAAAAAAAACATTTTACTAAATTTAGAAAAAAAAATGGGCGATATATACGAACTCAGACGCTGGATGTATCGACGTAAAGATGAAAATGGAGGGCTTTCAGAAGAATTCTTGAACGGCCATGAAATTTTTATGGCTCAAGGATTAGCGTCGAATTAGCGTCGAATTAGTGTCGAATTAGTGTCGACCACTGTCGTTAACAGGAAAGGATTCGACGCTAATTAGTATCGTATTAGCGTCGAATTGTAGCGTCGTTTTAGCGTCGAATTATTTTCTGATGCTAAAATAGTGTCGAATTAGCGTCAAAAATGATTTATCGTCGACGGTTTAGCGTCGAAATTGAATTCGACGCTAAAACGACGCTAAGGCGTTTTAGCGTCGTTTTAGGGTCGAATTATGCCGACGCTAAAACGCTGTTTTCTTGTAGTGGAAGACAATCTTTCTTGCATAGTTAAGGCTTCTAAATTAAGGTATGATATTTCGTTGTTAGCAATTTTCATGTTTAGGATTACATTAGGTTTTCTTCTAATTTTGAAAATTTGTTTGTAAATTAAATTTGAATATTGGATATCCAATGGCTTTTTGGTTATTTGACTTGTGAAATCAGAGTAAAAACAAAAATGTAGAGGTATAACTAGTACTAGTGAGACTAACTGGTACTATCTAGAAAAACTAGTACAAATGGTACTAATGAGAGTAAACGATAATATTGGTACTACTGGTAATACTGAAACTAGTGAGAGTAAATGGCATTACTGAAATAGTACTACAGTTGATTATATACTAACGATATTTGATATTTTTTTTCTTCTGCAGGGTCCATGACAATGAATTGCACAATCATATGTTTTGATTATGGAGGATGTTACACAATGGAAGGTGATTACACAAGATGGAGTTCAAGAGGAGATCGAATTCAGACTTTAGCGATACGGACTGCGTCGGAGGAGGTGACTTATTCGGCGTTGGTTGACGGAATTAGCAGAAAGATCATGATAGATGAAGCTACAACGTAGTTGAAACTCAGTTACTTTCCGATGATTTTGAATCTTTGGACACCGTTAGATATTTCGAATGATGATGAGGTTTTTCATTACCTAATGCAAGTAAATGGAGATGGTTGTAGAAAGCTTTTGCATGTGGAGCTCATCAAAGTTGCCGATCAAACTCAGATATGTGTGGAAGCGACAATAGATATTCGTGAAAGTGATGTTGTTGTAGAGAATGATGGTATGATCACTCTTCGCACAGACGAACTATTGGAACACCATGCGTTGGTACATCAAGGTATACATGTGACTCATTTTGTGTGTTCTATCTTTCTGGTATAACTGGGTATAATTGTTTGTTTAGTTTTGTGTGTTCTGTTTGTCTAGTAGAACTGGATATATCTACGTATAACTGTTTGCTTAGTTTTGTGTTATCTCTGTCGGGTATAATTGGGTATAACTAGGTATAATTGTTTTTTTTGTATCACAGATCACGATGAGGTTTATAATGAGAACAATTTTGGTATGCATGAAGATAGTGAGCAAGAACATTTTGTGGATAGAGCTGGCCTTGTATCTACTCCATGGGAAGATGGTGTAGATATGACATTGGGTCAAGAATTTGGAATTAAAGATAAAGTAAAACTCTTAGTTCAAGTAGCTTCACATCGAAATTGTTTTGAGTACATTGTAGACAAAACATGTACAAAATGATATGTGCTAAAATGTACAGCATCAGATAAAGGTTGCAAGTGGTATGTACGGGTTATTGCGATTAAGAATTCAGATTGTTGGTCACTTGTAACTTACAAGAAGATGCATACATGCTCTCGAGTTGATGCAAGTACAAGGATAAAAAAAGGAAAGGGTCAGCAAAAATAGTTGCCTCTATTTTGGAGCAAGAGTATCCCGGTATTTTACAGACTCCAAAGCCGAAACATCTAATGAAGCTTGCTAAAACAAAAGCTAGTGTTGACCTATCATACACTATCTGTTGGAGGGGAAAAAAACTAGCTGCTAATACTGTGAGGGAAAGTCCTGAGCAGAGTTATCTGATGTTGGAGTCGTATTTGTATATGCTACGAAAGATGAATGAGAGTACAGAAACATGTGTGATCAGAATAGGTTTAAGTATATGTTCTTGGCACTGGGAGCTTGTATTGAAGGGTTCAAATCCATGAGGAAAGTCATCATTGTGAATGCCATCCACCTTAAGCATGCATATGGTGGAGTTCTAATTGTTGCGATGACTCAAGATCCCGACCATCACCATTATCCAGTTACTTTCGGTGTAGCTGATGGTGAGAAAGAAGAAAGTTGGATGTGGTTTATGAATAAATTGAAACTAGTGGTAAAGGATGAGGATGATCCTGAAAGATCCAAGCGTGAACTGGTGTTTATATCTGATAGAAATATATCCCTCATCCAGTCAATACGTGCGGTGTTCCCGTTGGCTCACCATGGGTATTGTATATACCATTTGACTCAGAATGTGAAAGAAAGTGTTTCTAATAGACTAAAAAACGGTTGCGGGGCAATTCATGAAATGCGCGGAAACTTATACAGAGGCTGAGTTCATAAAACTTTATAGTGCGTTCAGGAGAAGGTATCATGTTGCAGAAGTGTATCTCGATAAAAGGGTTGAGGTGAAAAAATGGGCAAGATATTATTTTCCAGGAGAAAGATACAACATAGGAACCACCAACATAGATGTTCTTCTTGGGTGCTACTCCGGTATTTTTCTTTTTCGTCCCAACCACTTTCACAGCTCCATCATCCTTTTTCTCAACTCGTGGTATTATTTTGTTGTTGCTTGTTGTTGCTGCCTGTCTTTTTGTTGCTTTTCTCGTGTTTTTTTTTTCCATCTGCTGTATATGGTTCTCTCTTGAACATAGATGGCTTCTTCTCCCTAGCAGCCGTTTCTTATCATCCGTCTTCTGCTTCTTAACACTTTTCTTCTTTTCTTCGGCTTCTTCTTCTTCTGATTCAATCTCAAGTACAATATTCTCAGGTGGTACATAAACAATCATAGTCGTCTCTGGATTTTCTGTATATGATTCAATCTCAAGTACAGTATACTCAGGTGGAACCTCTTCTTTTTTTGTATCTTCTTCTTCATGTTGTTCCACAACATCATCAATAACATTCTCATTCTCTTCTTCTTCTTCTTTTCCTTTCTCTTCTTTTTATTCTTCTTCTTCTTTTATCCCTATGTCTGTCGCAACAACATCAGCAATAAAACCGGAACCCTCATTCTCGTCTCCTTTCTTTTCTTCTTCTTCTTCTATCCTTATGTATGTCGCAACAACATCAGTAATAAAACCCGTCATCCCACTAACTTCAACTCTCTCAGCTCTCTCAAACCCATCATTCCAGTCACTCTCTCTACCACCTCTCCATACTTCATTTTGGAGATCCTTCACCATGTTACTTACACTCATCATCTTCTTCTCTAAAACCTCAATCTCAGAATTCACCTTATCAAACCCTCAACCCTTCCTTGATATTCGTGGTCAGCCTATTTTCCATTTCTTTCAACAGCTGAACAATTCCATGAGGATTCTCTTCTGGCTCATCTTTCTCTGCTTCAATAAATTTTTCTTCCTCTTGCTCCTTCTCCTTAGGCTTTCGGGAATTCACATCCATCTCGTACATCTGTTCCCAATAGATCTTCTTATTGTCTGCAAGATGATGGTTCCAACTGTCTGGCAACTCATCTTTTTTCCACAAAAAGACCAATATTCTCCTAATTTTAAACTGGTTTTGTATTGTTGGCAAGAGAAAAAACACTTAAAGTTTTAATATGTTTTACTGTATTTCCCCGGCGATAATAACTCTATTTTATTCTTCTAATTGCACAACAATTTGCACTACAAATCTTTTCATCTTTATGAACCTAAAAAGGAATAACCCAATAAAAACAAATAGTTTATATTTTTATGTAAATTTCGATGACTCGATAGTAAAATTTTCAACGACTTCCTTTCTACCGATCAATTTGATTTCTAGAATTTGTTGATAAAAAATACAAAAAAGTTCATAAGAAGTTTTCGGTACTTGTTTGTGTTGGCAATAACACTTAGAGCATTTCCATCTAAAGTTTTTAGAGAAGTTCTCAAAAAATTATACAAAACAAAATATAAATAAAATATGAGGAAGAGTTCTAAAGAAATGAGAGAGAAATTTTCAAATGAAATACTTTAGACACATTTTCTCTTCTCCTGAAAATCTTTCTAATATTTAATTATTATTTTGAAAACCCCTTTAATACTTTAAAACCTTTGATGGAAGTGGTCTTAGGGCATGTGCAATGCTTGGTTCTTAACAAGTTCTTAAAATATAAAATTATTAAAACATACACTCTCTCTTCTTTTTATTCAACTTTATATCTTCTCTTTCATTTTTTTACTCAATTTTTATTAATTTTATATTTAAAAACACCCTCTTTGTTTTAAGAACCGGTTCTTAAAGTTCTAATTTAAGAATCCTCTCTCTTCTTTTTACTCAACTTTTATTAATTTTATATTTAAACACACCCACTATCTCATCTCTTTACTCAAATTTTATTAATTTTATATTTTAATACACCCTACAAAAACACTCTCTTTCTTCCTTTTACTCAAATTTAATAATTTTATATTTTAAGAACTTGCTTAAGCAACCTCCATATGCTCTTACAATTTTCACAACTTTTAGGTTTTGTTATTCCGAATAATTTATTCTTTATATAAGACAAAAGCAAAAGCTTATGCATGCATCATCTCGTAACTACGTCTCAGTACTATCTCACACACCTAAAGACACTTAACATGATCTCATCTCTACTTAAGACAAATATTACACAATATTATACATAAACAAAACGTAAACTCACACTCACATCAACAAGTGGTTCTGTTTGACTTCCCGGCTCCGTCTCTAGCGGCGGCTTCCCCCGCACGTGCACAACCAAAATGTCTCTCTTCTCTAACTCTTCCCCATTCGTGCAACGACACGTGTAATCTTTTCCCGGCTAGCAAAAACTTTGCCGCTTGAACCGGCGTCACAACCTCCACGATCTTCCTAAGAGTCTCAACCCTAAGCTTATCAGCCTCCGCCATTAAAACCGCCATGCCCTCTTCATGTTTATCAAGAGCATCCTCTACTACCACCACTGATTCAACTAAGTCCTTGGCGTAAGCTGTGACCGCGATTGGCATATCCGCAACATCTTCTTGCATATTCGCAAATTTCTTCGATATCTCATCTTCTTTATCTATCACCTTGATATGTAACTCATTGATTTTCGCGAGTTGCGTCGCGGTAAGCTCACTCATGAGACCATCACCCTTTTTAATCTCATCAATCTTGTGAAGATACTGAAAAATCTGAGATTCGATCTGGGATCCGTACAGAGCATAAATAACTCTAATGAAAGATGAAGGACGACATCCTCCCATCCATAACAAACTATTCTCTAGAGAAGAGTTCCACGACGGCGCAAAGTAGCTAGAACAGCTTCGGTGAGAGAGCTCCGATCGTTTCTCGGCGTATTTTTGGAATTCATTGACGATTACATCAACAAGTTCTTCGAGTTTGTGATCGTTTTCATAGGATTGTTGACTCATGAGTGCTTCTTTGAGGTTAGCTATGTGTTTAGATTGTAGACTCATCCACTCATAGTAACATCCTTTTTGAAGTTGTTCAATCCCATAACTCGAAGAACTAGTCGCCATCTCTCTTCGTCGGTTAGTTCGTGTGAGTATATTTGAACGTCACACTATATAGTACTATAGTCATATTATATACATTGGGTTGGTGCATGTATGTGCATGTTTTTTCAAATATATTTGTATATTTGCTTTGAGTTAAAAACTGTAATTTATAACAACATGCATATACAACGGTACGTGGAATCAAGATACGATAGGTTTATGCGAAATCGTGGTTTAAACTTTAATTTTCTCTCTCTTGGTTTGTGTATCTTTGCCTTTTTTAGACGGAAACGGACAATAGAGCACGGATGAATATACTAGTGCCTGACAAAATTATTTTGGACATATTTTTGAAAAATATTGTTTTTTAAGATGCAAAAATATCTTCTTTTGTGGGAATTTCGTAAATAATGGTATTCAATTTAATGACAAAAACGAAAAATGTTGTTAAATATTATTTTTGTTAATGTATATTGTATAATATTATATATTTTCGTAAAAATATATAATAGTGTATATTGTATTTTTTTTTCTTTTCGGTTTGTGCGAGCCGGCGAGATTTCTAACACGTTAATTTCTTTTCGATCTATTTTCAATCTAATTACACTATTAAACCGGCCATATAAGAAACAGGTCATGTCATCTTATTACTTGAGTTTTGCTATGTTAGGCTACCAACATATCCAACTCGAATCATACTCGAGACAACTAGTGAGAGTGGTTCATGGAAAGAAATTTTGGCGGCCGGTCCTTTAAGCATGGCCGACCTTAAAATTTTGAAGGTCTAATTAGACCTTAAAAGGCAAGAAAAAAAAAAGGATTTTCTAGATAAATTTTTAAAAATAATACTAAATATTAATACTTTAGAATGTAAGTTATAATTTACATGAACCCTAAAATCTTTAAACATCTAGATTAATCACATAACATAATCTATGAGAAAGATTATCGGATTACCTCCGTTCATTGTAGTGGAGAGATCTTCCTGAACGATATCCTGATGGAAGATGGAAAGCCTGATCTCTAAGGTAGGAGTTAGGTTTCTCTCCCCTTGCCTATAAACTTCTCTTTAGGTGTTGTGTATTAGGATGCCTTTATGATGGGTTAAAGGCACATATTTATAGGTAGAGAGAGGACCTAATTTCTCTGTAGGGTTTCCTTAGGATTAATCTCAACCGTCCATCAAAGTAGATATGTATTAGGAATTAACTCCATTATTTCCATTTAATTGGTTACCAAATATATTATGAAATAACATTATTCTAATAGAAAACGGATCACTAAAGATCACATAATAGGAAAAGAAAATATTAAAAAATATTCCTTACAGTCTCCCACTTGGTCGCTAGTACGATCCATTAATGTTTTCTTCCAAGAATCATAAGGCCGGCATAATATGTTATTCTCTATTCCTCATTTGGTCATCATAAGTGTCTTGACTAATCTAGTAATCAATGGGAGTCATGGCGGTCGCATATCATTCTGCAACATGATCCCTTTAATGTACTACTACACTGACTACCTTCATAGCTAGACCATAACATAAGTTGGAGTTATCGTAATGGTTCTTTTTATGTCTTTAAATAAAGACTCATTCTGTTATCATAATCCAACAACCACTACAAGAAAACAGCGCTTTAGCGTCGGCAGTATTCGACGCTAAAACGATGCTAAAATGTTTTAGCGTCGAAGTCCGTTTCGACGCTAAACCGTCGACGCTAAATCATTTTCGACGCTAATTCGACGCTATATTAGCGGCGGACAAAAATTCGACGCTAAAACGACGCTACGGTTCGACGCTAATTCGACGCTAATTAGCGTCAAATTAGCGTCGATCCAGGTCGATGCAAAGCGTACGACGCTAATTCGACGCAAATTAGCGTCGAATTAGCGTCGAATTCTTTCGTGTAGACGCCGCTAATTCGACGCTAATTTACGTCGAATTAGCGTCGTTATTAACAATTTTTTTTAAAATATATTAAAAATAATAATATTACAAAAATTAAATTATCCGATACAAAAAAAATAAAACGCTAATGAGGAGGCGGTTGTTGGGTCCTTAGATTGATGACGTCGTCTCGGATCATCTGTTCGGATTCCTGCTCGAACTGCGATGGACCGTCAGGTGGAGGAGGCGGTGGAGGAAACTGCAACCCTTGCATGGCAGTTGCTAATGACGGATGATCCTCTGCGATGATGTTGAAAAGACTGGTCAATGCTCCGAGTCTAGTCTCTATGTGCGTCTTTAGCTGCGAAATCATACTGTTAGCAGCATCCAACTGTCTCGTCAATTCCGGCTGAGACGGACCCGACGTGTAGAAAAATCGAGCAGACGTAGAAGCTGCTGGGACATCCCTGATGGATCCAACACCCATCGTTCGTCCTTTCTTCTTCGGTGCAACCTATAAAATAAAAATGTTATACAAAAAATTGTAATAAAAAATAATTTTAAATATATTATAAGAATCTAAAATATTACCTCCTCGTATAGTCTATCCAAATCTTGGACATTCATCGTAGACTGGACAGATTCGTCTAGCTCTGCCAGTCGTGCGTTGTACTCGTTGAACGTTTGTTCCGCTTGAGCGGTAACAAACGTCCCATCCTTCCTCCGATGAGTTTTCTCCATCACTTTGTGTATCGGAGGAAGATCACCGCCGGCAGCCTGTTAAACAAAAATAAACATGTATAAAAATATAATATATAATAAATAAATATTTAAAATAAATCAAATAAATTAAGTTAATTAAAATATTACCATGTTGATGCGTACTGTGGCGTATGATGATTGACCCGCACAATGCTTTGAAGGTCCATCTCCTTCGGCCACTGGCGTAAGACGAGCTGCAGAACACTTCCCCGCTCTAACCACTGAATGGGGATCCTCCCAAAACCGCACTAGTCCCGACCAAACATCGGGATCCATCCCAATCGGCCTCCCCGCATCGCCTTTCGCGCGCCACGCTTTCTTCAAGTTTCCGACGTAGCCGTTTAGACGTTTTAGCGCCTTACGCTTGAACTCCGCTCGCACGTCGAAAGTACGAAATTCCTCCCAGTGCCACCCTTGCTACAAAAATACGAATAATGTTAGGAATATATTTAAAATTAAATACTTCAATTAATAAAAATAAATAATATAAAATGACTTACCGCCCATGACTCGAACCAAATATCCCGAACATGCTGCGGGGTCTGGCTCTAATTAGCGTGGGCCGCGATGGCTTTGATGACCGAACGCGATACCTTGTTATCGCTAAACCTGTTAAAAAAAAGTTTACAATGATTTAATTATAATTTGTAATTAAAAATTAAATAACCAAAATTAGCGTTTTTTAATTAGTAATATTGTAAAAGATGTAATCATACCATAATGTACCAGGAGGCCTCATCGGATGGAGACTCTGGACCCGTGTCTCTCGTCCAGGTTGGCGGAGAAGCTCGGTAATCCGCATAATGAGAAGTGCGTTTGCCGGTGGCGGCTCAGAGTGCTTCGTCTTCTTCTGGCTGTGTCTCTGGCTCTGGCTGAGGCGGTGGCGGTGGCGGTGGCGAAGCCCGTGGCGGAGCTCGTGTCGGAGCCTGGGGCGGAGCCCGTGGCGGAGCCCGAGGACGATAGTTCGCCGCCTGCGAACCGGACCCCGACGCTGATCCGGATCCGCGTCGAGCATTGGATCCGGGAACCGTAACATCGTCGCCAAATAACTGGCCGTATGAAAGAGGTGCTCGATCCGCCTATAAAATAAAACAAAATTATTAAATTAAAACATGTAAAATATAAATTCAAAAATAAATTAAAACAATTGTTATACAAATTTTGAAGAACAATTCATAAATTCATAAATTTTATAAATACAAACACATAAATCCATAAATCCATAATTTTCAAAAAATTGATAAATTCTTTTATTTTACTTTACATAAATAAATTTCATAAAATATAAATTCATAAATTCGATTTTATTTTTGCCAAATTTATAAATTAGTAACTTATCAAATCTAAATTTATTTTCTACATATTTCCTAAAATCTATTTAAAATCAACTTTGTTCATATCAAAATTTCCTAAAATATATATATCATATCAAATTTCCTAAAATATTTTCCGTATATATTTCTTAAAATCTATTTCATATCAAAATTGCCTAAAATTTATTTCCTATATATTTCCTAAAATCTATTTAATATCAAATTTCCTAAAAAATATTTCCTATATATTTCCTAAAATCTATTTAATATCAAATTTCCTAAAATATATTTCCTATATATTTTTTAAAATCTATTTCATATCAAACATCCTAAAATTTAATTCCTATATATTTCCTAAATCTATTTTATATCAAATTACCATCAAATTTAATTACCAATTATATATAAAAAATTACTAATATATATAAAAATTATAAAAAAAAAAAAAAACATTTACCATGAGTTTGCGGTGGTGGTGGGAGGCCGAGAGAGAGAGTGGCTGTTCCGGCGGTGGTGGGAGGGAGAGAGAGAGAGAATCGTGGTGGTGGGAGGGAGAGAGAGAGAGGCAGCCGCGGTGGTGGGAGGGAGAGAGAGATCCGACAACCGGTGGAGAGAGGGGAGAGAGAGAGTGATGCGCGGTGGTGGGAGGGAGAGAGGTGGCTGTTCCGGCGGTGGTGGGAGGGAGAGAGAGAGCTGTTCCGGCGGTGGTGGGAGGGAGAGAGACGGTGAGGAGGAAGAGAGAATGAAAGTCGAAAGTGAGGAGGAAGAAGAAGAAGAAGGGTCTGTTCGATTAAAATAAAACCGTGATCCGACGCTAATGGTTTAAAAAATTTCAATCGGTTTGACCAAATCTGTTTGAAATTTTTCGGTTTACCGCCATTGGTTAAATCAAATTAATTCAATATAGCGTCGATTTTGCGTCAAAACCAAAAATTCGATGCGGTTTACGTTCTAAACCCTAAACCCTAAGTGCCTTGTTGAATTTAGCGTCGAATTAGCGTCGAAATTTGCCCCTTCGATGCTAATTCGACTCTAGATCGACGCTAAGTGTTGTTTTTGATATAGGGTAACGAGACCGTCACTAATACGAACACAATATTTGCCATCTCATTCTTTGTTGTTTCCGAATATTTTTAAATTTTGAAATTTTTCGTACTTACTTATATGAGTTCATATAAGGTATGAACTTATATGTAAAACTATATAGTTATTTGAAATCTTGATATATTACATGTAATTAATTTAATTATGAATAAATTCTTATGTAATCGCTACTAAGATTCAATCGTAACTACATATGTTTCACTCTGATGCTAAAAATTTTACCAGATACCCTAATTTAGGGGTTTTGGTGCAGGAATAGCGTCGAATTAGCGTCGCTTGCTACATATGGGGTCAATACGACGCTAATTCGACGCTAATCTCCGAACCAAACCCCTTAAATATTTTTTTATGTTAAATTTTTTATAAATTAAAAATATTCTACGTATTAGAAAAATCCGAAAATGTATAGGTTTGCAAATTTAAATTATCCGGCATACCCATAAAAATGCTGATATGATTTTTTTAAAATTAAAATTTTTATATCATTAAAATATTCTAAAAATTAGAAAAATTTGCAAATTTAAATTATCCAGCATACAAATAAAAATGTTGTTATACAAATGAAATAAAAAGACAAAGTAATATATGATTCACTCTAAATCGTCATTTGAGTTCTCGTCATCCTCATCAGTACTTTCTCCACTCTCGTTTGCGAAATCGTCTTCGGGGTTTTCTGCATCGGTAGCATCCGGAAGTATTTCAGCTTCTCGATTTTGCGGATCTATAAGAATGATGTTGTCTATATCTTGTTCTGGAGTTGTTAGATCCACGGCATTTTCATATTGCATAGGAGCGTCGTTAGATCCACGGCATTTTCATATTGCATAGGAGCGTCGTCAGATTCAACTATCATTCCTCAGGGAGCTATTTTAAGCACAGATAACCATGAGATCCCTGTTTTTCTGACACGTGGATATGGAATGAAACAAACTTGATCCGCTTGTGACGCAAGGACAAATGGATCGTACTTTGCATAAGAACGCGATCCGTTAACATCGATGACACCAAACTTTTCTACTCGAACCCCTTGCCCGAGAACTGGATCAAACCACTCGCATTTGAAAAGGGTGCACTTTAAGTTAACCAAACCAGGGAATTGCACTTCAACAATGTCTTGTATAATGCCATAAAAATCTGTGTCCCCGGCTCGAACTACCACACCATAGTTTGCAGTTGCTCTATTTTTTCCACGTTCAAACGTGTGAAACACATAACCTCGTGTAAAATACATTGGAGATGACGTAATTTTCGCCAACGGACCTTGGATCAACTCTCTAAACCATACAGGGTATGATGTGTCTCCATAAGCAACCTAGCAAATACAGTATACACATTGTAAATATAGTAAACACATTTATATATATGTTTTTACAGATGAGCTGAATATATATAATTTGTTTTGAACGTACCTGAGTTCTCAACCATTTAGCAAAGTGTAGATCTTTACGTTTTTTAATCTCACCGGCGGAAGCATTTGGGAAAGCCTCGTTAACTTGGCGAATGAATTCACTAATACAAAATATAGTTATAACAAATGTTTTCAAAGCATATATAAGTACAAAAATAACCCTTACCTGAATCCATAGTTGGTAACTCTAATATGTACCTAAAAAATGGGCTGACTTCGTCGCATTGTAAGAGAATATATGTGTGTGCGCAATTGTAGTCTTCGTATGAGAACCAGTCTTCCTCTCTTGTGATTCCGGCATGCCTACCAACTGCACAGAATATATCTGGGACATCAGAAACTGGATACGTTTGCGCGATGGCACCATCGTCGTACCTACGTGGAGCTCTTTTTCGTGTCCGGACAGTTGGAGAGAAGTAATATGAGCTGAAATGAGAGGTTTCTTCGGTTATACTTCCTGCAACAATTGATCCCTCAACCCTGGCCAGGTTTTTTGCCTTTCCTTTTAAGTGTTTCATGAATCTCTCGAAAGGATACATCCAACGAAACTGAACGGGCCCTCCTAAATCGGCTTCGTGAGGAAGATGGACAGGAAGATGCTCCATAACATCAAAGAATGATGGAGGGAATATCTTCTCTAAGTTGCACAACAATATAGCGATGTTATTGTTTAGTTGTTGAATTCCATCCTCCGTCAGAGTTCGCACACATAGATCTCGAAAAAATGCGCCAACACCTAAAACCATAGTCCAATATCAACAAAAACAGAAATGTAATTTTTCACGCATCATTTGTTTAGATATTTATATATCGTCATAGAAAATATACCTGCAAGTGATTCATGCACGTTCGTTGGCAAAAGCTCTGCAAATGCGAAAGGCAATAATCTCTCCATAAACACATGACAATCATGACTCTTCATACCAGAGAATTTTTTCCCTTGCTCCACAGACTTAGAGAGTTTTGACACGTATCCATCTGGGAACTTAACTTCGGTGGAAACCCAGTTGAAGAATGTTGCTTTGCCTTCGCTTGACAATCTAAAGATAGGCACTGGAGCTCTCCCATCTCCCGTGAGATGTAACTCAACTCTAGAACATATAAGAGGCAAATCCAATCTAGACTTCAAGTTGTCTTTAGACTTGCCTGAAACGTTTAAGATGGTGTGCATGATGTTATCGAAAAAGTTTTTCTCAATGTGCATGACATCAAGATTGTGGCGCAATAGATGATCCTTCCAGTACGGTAGATCCATCTGGGAGATTGGTCGGGATGTTAAGCCAGTTACCACCACGTTTTGCTGTGTCCTGAGCTCCCCAATAATCAAATTGACCTTCAATTTGCTCTCCTGAAAGATATGGAGGTGGGGGGATACGTACACGTTTGCCCTTTGTGAATAGTCTTTTGTTCCCCCGGTACGGATGGTTCATAGGGAGAAACCTCTGGTGACAATCAAACCAACAAGATTTTCTACCATTTTTAAGTTGGAATGCATCTGTTTCATTTTGGCAATACGGACATGATAACCTACCATGTGTTGTCCAACTAGATAACATTCCGTATGCTGGAAAATCGCTTATCGTCCACATAAGCACAGCTCGCATGGTAAAATTCTTTTTCCTGGAGTAATCAAAAGTATGAACCCCATGAGACCACAACAAGTTCAACTCGTCAATCAGCGGCTGTAAAAACACATCAATAGATCTTCTTGGATGCTTCGGACCAGGGACTAAAATACTCAAAAACAGAAATTCCCTCTGCATGCACATATCAGGCGGAAGGTTATAAGGTGTCAATATAACCGGCCACAAAGAATACTGCCTGCCAGACATACCGAACGGACTAAAACCATCTGTACATAGGCTAAGATAAACATTGCGCTTCTCTTTAGCAAAATTAGAGTGTACCGATTTGAAGTGTTTCCAAGCTTTTGCATCAGAAGGATGATGAACTTCTCCTTTAATAGTTGAATGTTCCGCATGCCACCTCATTGATGCAGCTGTTCGTTCCGAATAGTATAGCCTTTGTAGCCTATCTGTTATGGGCAGGTACCACATTCTCTGCCACGGCACTTTACTTCTACCAGCTCCTTGGGGCTTAAATCTTGGTTTGTGGCAAAATCGACATTCCTGCAGATCTTCATCATCTTTCCAAAATATCATGCAATTGTCAATGCAAACATCTATCATCTGCGAGGGCAATCCTAAACTAGAGACTAGTTTTTGTATGTCGTAGTATGACTCAGCAGCTTGATTACCCTCTGGCAAATATTCTTTTAGAAGAGCTGCCCAATCATCCATGCAACTCTCAGATTGATTATGATCAGACTTTATTGTCATCATCCTAGATGCCAATGATAATTTAGACAGACCTTCCCTACAACCTTCATAGATTGGTTGGTTTCCAGAATCAAACATATCATAAAAAATTTTAGCATCTGCATTGGGTTCCTCAGCAACATCAGGAGTACACATAACTCCAGGAAATGCATCGGTTACCATTTCTTCGAACCTATTATGTTCTAACCCGACATCATGATCATTTTCAATAACAAATTGATGTTGATCATATTGCTCATTCGAATAACCCTGATCCATAGGTTGGTAACTAGTACTACCCGAAGTTTCATCTTCATATCCCTCTCCATGATAAAACCAAACATAATATTCAGGTGTAAACCCTCTATTAAATAAATGCGTACCAACTGTATCAATTGTCTGCGGCCTCGAATTTTTGCACTTTCGACATGGGCACACCATCACTCCGGTTCGTTGAATTGTAGGCACACTACTCGCTTGAGCCATGAAAATTTCAAGGCCGTTGAGGAACTCTTCTGAAAGCCCTCCATTTGCATCTTTACGTTCATACATCCAGCGTCTGAGTTCGTATATATCGCCCATTTTTTTTCTAAATTTTGTAAAATTTTATTTTATTTTTTGAAATTTTTTTTTTAAATGATAGCTGAATGATTCTTGCGAGGAAGGTGGGTGGGTATATATAGGAGAATTTAGCAGCGATTTAGCAGCGATTTAGCATCGATTTTGCATCGAATATTTAGCATCGAATTAGCATCGAATACCTTAGGGTCGATTTAGCATCGAATTAGCGTCGAGTTTGCACCCAGGTAGGTAAACCCGTTTTTAATGTGTCTCCTACCTACCAATTTGAGGCTTATTCGACGCTATATTCGACGCTAAGTGATCGACGCTAAATCGATGCTAATGTTGCATCGATTTAGCGTCGAATTCAGACTTTAACTGGAATTTCGACGCTAATTCGATGCTACTTTGCGTCGATTTAGCGTCGAATTTATTCGACCGTACTTAGCGTCGAATATTTAGAACGACACAACTTCGACGCAATTTCGACGCTATATTAGCGTCGAACCAATTCCGACGCTAAATTTCGACGCTAAATTACAGTTTTCTTGTAGTGAACCAATAATGTGTGTGCACATTGGAAACAGAATAGAAAAGATGTAAAAAGTCATTATTCAAATAAATATCAAAATAGACAAAACATAATCAGACAACGTCATTAAGAGCTATCCTCAAGACCCATTCTTTCAGCATGCTTATGAAATATCTTAGGTGGTAAAACTTTCGTAAATATGTCTGCAATCATAACATCAGTGCCTATGTGTTCTATGACAAACTTTTCTCTTTTGACATCTTTGCTTTATTGACATATACTAAGCTTAATGTCCATATACTTGGATCCTTTAGATATCATGTCTTACTTTGAAAGAACATTGTAGCTTTCAGTGTCGCATAAAGAGTTGAAGACTTAAAGACCTCGAACTCAAAGACAATTTTGCAATAATATTTTCATAATAGAAGCCTCATAAGTTGCCACATACTCAGCCTCCTTAGTGAATGTATAAAGCAACTACAACTTCAAGCTTTTCCATAATATGATATCTCTACTAATGAGATACACATAGCCTAAATGTAGTGCTTGAAACCATGATTTCCACTAAAATCTGAGTTAGTATACTCAACCTTCTGTGGATGTATTGATTTTTAGCATGTGAACATATATTTTTTGTTTTCTTTATGTATCTCAAAATCTTCTTTGCAGCTTGCCAATGAGTGAGTCCTGGGTTACTCTGAAATCTTCCCAGCATGCCAACTGCGTGGCTGATATTAGGTCTAGTGCAGACCTGTGCATACATCAAACTTCCCACATTAGATGCATAAGGGTAATTTTTCATCTCATTACGTTCCATTTCATTATGCGGACATTGCTTAAGATCAAGCTTGTCACCTTTCTACATGGAAACAATGCTAGAAGAACATCTCATCATGCCAAATCTCTCAAGAATTTTATCAATATATGCTTTCTGAGACAATCCTAAAATTCAAAGTGTTCTATCACGGAATATTTCAATTCCTATCACATAGGATGCCTCACCCATATCTTTCATTTCAAAATTCTCTGAGAGGTAGTTCTTAGTCTGATGTAATAGACCAAGATCACTACAGGCCAATAAGATATCATCAACATACAGTACCAAAAATATGAACTTACTTCCACTCATTTTGAGGTATATACATGGATCCACAATGTTTTCTTTGAAACCAAATTTCGTAACGGTTTCATCAAACTTAAGATACCATTGCCTCGAAGCTTGTTTCAGCCCATATATTGATTTCTTCAGTTTGCAGACCATGTCTTCCTGACATTCGGCTATGAAGCCTTCAGGTTGACGCATATAGACTTCTTCTTCTAAGTCTCCATTAAGAAAGACAGTTTTCACATCCATTTGATGTAACTCAAGATCATACTGAGCTACTAATGCCATGATAATTCTGAGAGAGTTTTTCTTAAACACAGGTGAGAAAGTCTCATTGTAATCAATGCCTTCTTTCTGATTGAAACCTTTAGCTACAAGTCTAGCTTTATATCGATCAACATTGCCATTACAGTCGAGTTTGGTCTTAAAGATCCACTTACTCCTGACTGCTTTGTGTCCTTCAGGCAATGGAACAATGTCCTAGACTTCATTCCTAGCCATCGATTCCATTTTATCCTTTGCGGCATCATTCCACTGATCATAATTAACATCTTTCATGGCTTGTGAATAAGAAACCGGATCTTTAATATTCTCTCCTTCAGATTCTACTAGGTAAAGCATGTAGTCATCAGAAATAGCAGATTTCCTCTCACGAGTAGATCTTCTTAATGATGGTTCCTCTTGCACTACAAGTTCATTATCATTATTGGCGATATTATCATCATGGAGTGAATGATCATTCACTGGATTTTCCTCGTTGTTTAACGGTTCAACAACAGAAGAATCACCAACTACATTCGGAAGAGAAGGTAAAGGGATATTAACCATAATTTCCTGAATGTTCACATCTTGTACTTTATCACTCCCACTGAACTCGCCATTCTCATAGAATCTGACATTACTGGTTTATACTATTCTCGTACTATGGGTTGGACAATAAAATCTATATCCTTTAGACTTCTCAGGATAACCAATAAAGAAACCACTGATCGTTCTTAAGTCTAATTTCTTTTCATGTGGGTTGTATATTCTTGCTTCAGCTGGACAACCCCAAACGTGGAGATGTGACAGACTTGGTTTCCAGCCTTTTCACAGTTCAAAAGGAGTCTTAGGAACTGCTTTGCTAGGAACCCTGATCAAGATATATACTGCAGTACGTAATGCATCCATCCACAAGGATATAGGTAAGTTAGCATGACTCATCATGGATCTAACCATTCCCATATAAGTACGATTACGCCTTTCAGCTACACTATTCTGCCATGGAGAGCCAGGCGTTGTGTACTGAGCAACGATTCCTAATTTTTGGAGAAGTCTGGCAAAAGGTCCAGGATGTTGTCCTGTTTCATCATACCTGCCATAAAATTCACCACCTCTATCTGACCTAATGATCTTCACCTTTCTATCTAATTGTCTCTCTACTTCAGTAATGAACACTTGTACAGCATCCACAGATTGAGACTTTTCTTTCAATAGATAGATGTAACAATAACATGAATAATCATCAATAAAGGTAATGAAGTACTTTTCACCTCCAAAAGTTGGAACGTCAAAAGGTCCACAAATATCTGTATGTATGATTTCAAGAAGCTGTGTACTTCTTGTGGCTCCTCTTTTAGTATGTTTAGTTTGCTTTCCCTTAATGCAATCTATACACTCTTTATGATTGGTAAAATCAAGATTCGGAATGATTCCATCTTTTACCAATCTTTTAATTCTTTCACTGGAAATGTGTCCCAGTCTTTTATGCCACAAGTTATACGAATCATTTGAACATGTTTTACGCTTAAGTCCACGTTTATCTTGCAGGTTGAGATGAGTTTCAAAAGGTTGATCAGCCAAATTTAATCTATAAAGACCATCAACTAAAATTCCAGAACCAATTCGATTAGAGTTCAGAAATAAATTAAAACAACCATCTCCTTGAGACGACTTAAAACCAGCCAAATCAAGTTTGCTTACTGAAACTAAATTACGGGAAATAGATGGAACATAAAGAGTCTGAAATAAATCCAAACAAAATCCACTATCCAAAATAAGACGATAAGTGCCAATAGCTTCAACTGGCGCTTTGTCTCTGTTTCCCATAAATAAGTAGTTAATACTTGGATTTATAGTCTGGGTCATAAGGAATCCCTGCAAGGAATTCGTAACATGTACATTAGCACTGCTATCAATCCACCAAGTGTTAGAATAAACATGAGTAAGATTGGTTTCGAAAAAGCTTACGAAACCCATAGGATTACCTTTCTTTTCGAACCATTTTTTTCTTTTAGGGCATTCCTTCTGAAAGTAACCAGACTTTTTGCAAAAGTTGCATCGGTCATCTTTCTTTGCCTTTTTCTTCTCAACTTAATTGGAATCATTCATTCTAGGTGGTGCTCTTTTATGGCTTACTTGATGCCTTTTTCCAGCTTTAGGTCCAACTCCTTGGACATAATGGGCAAACTTAATACCTTCACGCTCAAGCCTAACCTCCTTTTGAACCAATTTATTGGCCATTTCATTCGAGATCCATCTCTCATCAATTGCATTATAATTGATTTGAAATGGTCCATATTGAGGAGGTAATGAATTTAGGATAAACTGGACAAGAAAAAAATCATCCACACGCATTTCCTAAATTCTTCAGCTTAGCTGCAAGATTGGTCATTTCAATGCAATGTTCATGCATAGACCTTACCCCATCATGGTTCATGGTTGTAAGATCTGCCATAAGTTTCCCTGCTAGGGATTTGACTACAGTCTTAAACCGTTCTTCTATAGCTGTTAGATAAACTTTAGCTTTGTCTGCAATTGGTAGGGAAGTCTTAATGTTGCTAGCTATTGTCATCCTTAAGAACATGATGCTCAATCTGTTCGCTTTCTCCCAAGCTTTATGGAGAGTCCTTTGTTCCTCAGTACTGGTATCAATAAGTGGAGCTGACTCGTTTTCACGAAGTGCCAAATCCAAATCCAGTACTCCTAATGTGAACTCAACTTTCTCTTTCCATTATGAGAAGTTGGTTCCTGTGAAGATTGGAACAGCAGAGACCATGGATGACAAGTTAGCAGGAAAATCTCTATTTTAGAGATACGACAAGTCCTAATTAGACTTGTAGAACATAATCAACACATAATTAATTGAATGCATATGACTAGAAACTATGGTGTTCCTGTGGGTAACCACCAGAATCTCAAAGAAAGTCATAGATTCTAGAAAAACATTATTGAGTGATATATTCAATTATTTAGACAAAGTAATCTGTGGATATCCTAAGTCTACACATATACAATCACTCCATAAGTTATCAATCATATCTCATGTTTATAGTCTACATGTGGGTAACTAATTACTACATGAATAGATCGAATATGCAAATCATTATAGGATGAATTCACTGTGGTGATATCCAAAACCCTAGCTTTGTACCTTTTATATGAAACATATGTTCTATACGAATTATGCGCAAATCGTTTATGTAAGAATTATGTATAAATCGTTTCTGTACGGATTATGCACAGTATAATCTTTACGATTTATAAATAACACTAATCTGTACGAGATATGCACAGAACGTTTCTGTACGAATTATGCACATAATATGTTCATATAAGAATTCGTACCGATTATGCACGAAACAGATCTACAGAAAATAATATGCGAAAAACCCTAATTTCGCACAGACAAAATTCGCACGAAACCATAATTGCGGAAAACATAAATTCATAAACGCACAAATTTTACACAGTAACAGATCTACACGAAAAACTATAATTCGCAGAAACTCGAAATTTGCACAGACGATTTTCTAACAAAAAATCATATATGCCAACAACCTAGTTCGCAGATCTCTAATGTTCCATTATTCAAATCAAATCATACTTAACGGATTAAACAGATGTTTTACAACCATGCTCTGATACCACATGTAAGTTATAATTTACATGAACCCTAAGATTTTTAAACATCTAGGTTAATCACATAACATAATCTATGAGAAAGATTATCGGATTACCTCCGTTCATTGTAGTGGAGAGATCTTCCTGAACGATATCCTGATGGAAGATGGAAAACCTGATCTCTAAGGTAGGAGTTAGGTTTCTCTCCCCTTGCCTATAAACTTCTCTTTAGGTGTTGTGTATTAGGATGCCTTTATGATGGGCTAAATGCACATATTTATAGGTAGAGAGAGGACATATTTCTCTTTACGGTTTCCTTAGGATTAATCTCAACCGTCCATCAAATTAGAGATTTATTATGAATTAACTCCATTATTTCCATTTAATTGGTTATCAAATATATTATGGAATAACATTATTCTAATAGAAAAAAAAAATATTAATAAATATTTCTTACATAAAAATTTAGAGATCTATTATTACAAAATAGATTAAAATAAAGATTTTTTTAATATTAATTAACTAAATTTTTTTGGAAATTATATGTCCATGTTTTGGAAATTATAGGGCCAGCCCTGGCTCTAAAATATCATACATATATTTCCCCGTTTCCATCGACTGGTCGATAAAACAGCGAAGGAGTCACTTTTTTTTTCTTTTTCTTTGAGGAGTCACTTTCGTTTTCGAACTTTGTCCCTAAACTTTATTCTCGAATGCTATATTGGGTTAAAATGGTTGTGGACAATGGTAATCTTGTATAAAACGTTTTCGGTTGGAGAAATGTTTATTGATGCTGAGCTAAAAAAAACTGCGGTTAGGGATAAATCAGTAGAATCACGCACACACGTTCTATACATTTGCAATAACATCAAAGCTAAACATAAATTTTTTTCTTATAACCCGGTAATCTGGGAGTGGACAAACTCGATCGTTAGGTACAAACTTTGACATGGCATAGATTGAATCTATCTCTAGTTTGATTATCGTAAAACATTTTCTCCAAAATTCATAGTCAACTGGTTTAGTATACTGAGTACAGTTATATAATGTGGGTCATGTCGTTTCAAGACTATTCCGACATAAGTACAGTTAATTGTTGAACATTTTATAGTTGGACATGGGACTCCTCAAAAGAAAATTAACGCACGTGACTTTCGACTTTCAACTAAATTCATTTAACGTACACTGTTACATTATCACAAACATCACATAATAGCCTTAAATTATAAAGCCCAAAAATATTTCAATTTATGGGCTTAAGACAACAATGATAGATAATTGAGCTCCTTTCGGTTCAAATTTAATTTTAAATAACAAAAAATGATTAATACTGCCTGAAACAAAGATTGATAATTCTTCAAAGTTGTGTTATTGATAAAAAAAACTTGTTTGTTATCCCATAGTTATTCTACATTTTTGTTTGCTTATGATATATACCAAGATCAGATCCCAAAATGTATCACTAGATAATATAAAATGTTTACCAAAATTAGTAAGTAATAATTATATTAGAGAATAGTTGATGTGATGATGCTAAACAAAATTTAACTGTCTAGTCACTCTAGTGCCTAGAGCAATGTAAAATTGTCTTTAATCCAAGCTTATAAAAAACTACAAAATTTAAGATTTAGTGTTGACTAAATCTTATAAAAAACTATATAATTTGTAGTGTAAATAATCAATCATCAATTCAAAAAAAAAAAGGTAACCATCCATAAAGTTCGATCTTACATTTATTAATTTGTTATGTAATTCATCGACACACATCAATTAAACAATTACAGATTTAATTTTTCAAATTGTAAAAAAAAAAAAAAAATGTAGAAAAGAGAGTTTATGAGTAGGGCTGAGCTGTGAAACACCTGTCTCTCTCTCTCTCTTTATAATTTCCCTCTTCACATTACTTCTTCACTGCAAATAAAATTTCTCACTCTTTTTCCCATTTTACCCTTTTTCATCTTTCAAATTTCCCATTCTCACTCAGATGTCTCGTTCTGTGAAGCAATGAAGATGGCTCAGATCTATATTCTTCTCTTTAGCTTCTTCTTCTTTCTTTCTCACTCTAATGGCGATCTCTCCGACAAGGAAGTCCGGTTTATCCGACAGAGACAGCTTCTCGAGTTCGGCGACCGAGGCGAGAATGTCGTCGTGGATCCATCTCTTGTCTTCGAGAATCCTCGACTTCGAAATGCTTACATAGCTCTTCAAGCTTGGAAACAAGCGATTCTGTCTGATCCAAACAACTTCACAACGAACTGGATCGGTTCCAATGTCTGCAGTTACACCGGAGTTTACTGTTCTCCGGCGCCGGATAATCGCCGGATCCGTACCGTCGCCGGTATAGATCTCAATCACGCAGACATTGCTGGTTATTTACCTCAAGAGCTTGGTTTATTAACAGATCTTGCTCTGTTTCATGTTAATTCAAACCGGTTTTGTGGAACCGTACCACATCGGTTTAATCGGCTTAAGCTTTTATTCGAGCTTGATCTTAGTAATAACCGGTTCGCTGGAATATTCCCTACCGTGATTCTTCAGTTACCGTCGTTGAAGTTTCTCGATCTAAGGTTTAACGAGTTTGAAGGATCTGTACCGAGAGAGCTTTTTAGTAAAGATCTTGATGCGATTTTTATCAACCATAACCGGTTCCGGTTTGAGTTACCGGATAATTTGGGAGATTCGCCGGTTTCTGTAATCGTTGTGGCGAATAATCATTTTCACGGTTGTGTTCCGGCGAGTTTGGGAGATATGAAGAATCTTGAAGAGATTATTTTCATGGAGAATGGGTTTAATTCTTGTTTACCGTCGGAGATTGGGAAATTGAAAAACGTAACCGTGTTTGATTTTAGTTTTAACGATTTGGTTGGGTCTTTACCGGTGAGTATTGGTGGGATGGTTTCGTTGGAGCAGTTAAATGTGGCGCATAATAGATTTTCCGGTAAGATTCCGGCGAGTATTTGTACGTTGCCGAGGTTGGAGAATTTTACTTACAGCTATAATTTCTTTACCGGAGAGTCGCCGGTATGTTTGTCTTTGCCTGGTTTTGATGATCGGCGTAATTGTTTGCCGGCGAGACCTTCGCAGAGATCTCCAGGACAATGTGCAGCTTTCTTCTCTTTGCCTCCGGTGAATTGTGCATCTTTTGGTTGTGGTCGTTCGGTTTCTCCTCCGACAACACCAACTCCTGGTTCTCCTCTTTCACCGTCTAGTCCACCGATTGTGGTGCCTCCATCTCCGATCTCTCCAATTCCTAGTCCTATTTCGCCATCTAGTCCTCCGTCAACTCCGCCGTCAACTCCGCCGTCAACTTCGCCTTCAACACCGTCAACTCCGCCTTCAACACCGTCAACTCCGCCTACAACGCCGTCCACTCCGCCGCCAACTTCGCCTTCGACACCGTCAACTCCGCCTTCAACACCGTCAACTCCGCCTTCAACACCGTCAACTCCGCCATCAACTCCGCCGTCAACTCCGCCTACAACGCCGTCCACTCCGCCTACAACACCATCCACTCCGCCTTCAACGCCGTCCACTCCGCCGTTAACTCCACCATCACCATATCCTGGTTCTCCTAGTCCTCCGACTCCGATTTACTCTCCTCCGTCACCTCCACCTTCTCCGCCGCCCACTGGTTACTCTCCGCCGTCACCACCACCTCCACCAACATACTCTTCGCCATCCCCACCACCGCCTACATACTATCCTTCGCCACCTCCACCGCCGACATACACTTTGCCATCACCGCCACCTCCTCCGCCGACATATTCGCCTTCGCCATCATCACCGCCACCTCCTCCGCCGACATATTCGCCTTCGCCATCATCACCGCCACCTCCTCCACCGCAACACTCGCCGTCACCGTCTAGATATTCACCTCCACCACCAGTCCCCTACTACTACAACTCTCCACCTCCACCACCACCGCATTACTCATTACCTCCACCACCGCATTACTCTTTACCTCCACCACTGCATTCACCTCCACTTCCACCGATTTATCACTATCTATCTCCACCACCTCCACCAACGCCTATATATTCACCACCATCACCTCCACCGTGCATAGAATACTCACCATCACCGCCTCCTCCACCACCTCCGGAACACTACAGTCCACCGTCACCACCACCGGTTTACTACAATTCACCACCACCGCCTGTCCACCACAGTCCACCACCTCCACCAGTAATTCACCACAGCCCACCACCGCCATCTCCGATCTACGAGGGACCATTACCGCCGATTCCGGGAATATCATACCCTTCTCCTCCACCGCCTCCGTTCTATTGATTCTTTCAGAAATTTCCCGCGCGGGGCCCACCAATTATGCTAAAACCCGAAGCCGAAAACGCTGTCGTATCAGATTTGATGGATCAGTACACGGCGTCGTTTTCAAACTATTTCTTGCATAGAGTTACGTGTGGGATTTATATATATATTCTCTGAGAGATTTATTCGGTGAAAAAAAAATGTTTTAAGAAATGAGGAAGATTAGAGTTTTCAGGGAAATATTTATGTATAGAGGAAATTATAAAAAAAATGGAGCAAACCCATCTTTATGCTCCTTATTATATCCCGTATTAGTGTTCTTTAACTAATTTAGTAATTATGATTGTTGCTTGAAATTTTGTTTTGTTTTCTCTTATATATTAAAGTACTATCTTCTCGGATTTCCTTATTCATTACTGCAACTATTCACATTTTTGTTTTTTAATATCTTCGGGGTTTTATGTATTCTGAATCGAACCATAACCATAACTACTAACAAGAGAATTATCATACATGAAAGTTGTGTGTGTGAGTGAATGAATCCGGTTTAAAACATAACAATATTAAATCCGGTTCAGCTTAAAACGCAACGTTTTGATGAATCATGTAGGGACAACGTCACATGTGCCTTGCAGTAGCACTCCCTGACCTAGTTGCAGTTCGAATTTATTACTATATCGGAGTCATTGATTGCCGCTTTTTTACTTCTATTTTTTTAATAGTTTTTTTTTTTATATAATATAAACTGTTCAATTTGGGGTTTGTACTTTGTACTTACTGAAATCTGGATAATTTATAAAATTAGTAGTTTTGTACTCCTCTTTGTACTATTGTTTTAACAGATTTACTGTCAAATCAGCCGTAGCACAGAAACTTAGGTGAAAAAGTTTTTACTTCACCGATTCAGTTTTTAGAAATTGAGACCTGGAGAATTGCCTGCCGACAAAGTCAAAACAGAGAAACATTTCAATTCTTCGTCTATGCACAATATCAATATTCCAAAAATAATAATTTTATTTTTACCGATGTCATGGGGATAGTACAGAAGATAATAATTCATCTTTTCCAGTAAACATGTGATTGAAAGCTATATTTAGGTTCAAATGGTTGTATATTTTGTGAAATCAACACTTTTAAAAAAATCACTATTCAAGTTAAAAACAAAACTGAAAAAAAAAAGGGAAAACGGTCATTTAAATGCCAAACTATCGCGTTGCGCCATAAAAAGTCTGAACTTTTTAATGAGTCATTTTAAGTACGAAGTTGCGTTGACCAGACCATATTAGATACGTAATTAGTCAAGATTAAATCTCGTTAACAGACGTTAGTCTGTCCGTTTAGCATAAGACGGGGTCGTTTTAAAAAAAAAGAAACCAACTGAAAACCCCCAAAATCGCTATCTAAAATCCCTAATTTCATCTTCCTCTCTCAAAATCGGGTTCTTCTGAATTTCTTTGTCTTCCTCTCTCTAAATCGGTCTTCTCTGTTTGTTTTATTCGAAAGGATGAGAAGAAAGAAGCTTGCAATGCGACGAGGTCGTACTGTGTCTCCTCATCTAGGCGAAGATGTAATGAGATTGACTGATGACGATGCGACCACCACCGAGGTTGTAGACAATGACGATGCAGATGATGAGTTCGAGGAGAATGCCGGTAATGAGAATGATGAGAATGATGAGAATGAGGAGAATGAAGAGCGTGAAGTTGTACCTTCTCCAGAAGAAGCGGCTGCGTTGTTATCTAGTCGATTTGGGGAAGAACTAAGAAATGATGAAACAGAAAAAGTTGAAGATAGCGGAGACGATCTCTGGAAGGAGGACACAATTCCCGATCCATTGTCATCGGATAATGAAGAAGAAAGAGGGGAATGTGTGCGTACGGAAGAGGCGCAAGATCCTGATGTTCTTCTAGCATTAGGTAAAACGTTTAATGACTCTACTGAATTCAAGTTAGCGTTGGTTAGGTATTCTCTTAAAAGTGGATATGATATCACACACATCTTGTCGAATGAGTTTAAGGTTGGTGCTATTTGCTCTGACAAAGTGGATAATTGCCCTTGGAAGATATATTGCTCATATGAGAAGAAGGTACACAAGATGCAGGTCAAAACGTTTGTGGATGAGCATGTTTGTGTTAAGTCCGGATACTCCAAACTGTTGAAGAGATCATCCATCGCAACTTTGTTTGAAGAAAGGTTGAGATTGGAACCGAAGTTTCTTCCTCGTGAGATGGTAGCTGAGATCAAAAGAAGCTACAATTTGATTGTGACTGAGGATCAATGTCGGAAAGCTAAGACAAAGGTGATGAATGCAAGAAAAGCTATACATGAAGCTGAATTCGCTAAGATTTGGGATTATGAAGCAGAGATCAAGAGGTCTAATCCTGGAGCTACTTTTGTAATTGAAACTGTTCCAGTGCCAACTCTAGGAAGCAAACAAAGGTTTGATCGTATCTTTGTTTGCTTTAAACAACAGAGAGATGCTTGGATGAATACATGTCGACCTATCATAGGATTAGATGGAGCTTTTCTGAAATGGGATATAAAAGGGCATCTACTAGCTGCAGTTGGAAGAGATGGAGATAATAGGATAGTTCCTATTGCATGGGCAGTGGTTGAGATCGAGAATGATGATAATTGGGATTGGTTTGTCAAACATATTAGGCATGAACTGAGGCTTGGTGATGGCAGTAAGGTTGCAATAATATCTGATAAACAATCGGTTAGTATGAAACAAGCTTGACTGTGATTATGTTGTTATCCTTTGTAATAAATATACTTAGTTATAATGAGTATTTTTCACTCTCTTTTACAGGGTTTGGTGAAAGCTATTCACAATGTTCTTCCACAATGTGAACATCGTCTATGTGCTAGACACATCCTAGGCAATTGGAAGAAATTTAACACGGATAGAGAGCTTGAGCGTCTGTTTTGGAAGATAGCAAGAGCTTACACCAAAGGAGAGTTTGATCATCATATGGAAGCACTGAAGAAGTATAATAAAGGTGCGTATGATGGTCTTGTAAAAACTAATCCTATGGCATGGTCTAGAGCATTCTTTAGGGTTGGTTTCTTCTGCAATGATGTCTTGAACAATCTGAATGAGTCATTCAATAGAACCATTCGTGAAGCAAGAAGGAAACCATTACTAGAGTTGTTAGAGACTACTAGGAGACAAGTTATGGAGCGCACTGTCAAGAGGTCTATTGTTTCAAATAAGTTGATGACAAGGTTCACTAAGAGTGCACATGCTCAAATAGAAGATGCTAAAACTAAGGCTAGGGATTGCATTAGGTTTATGGCCACAGGAGATCTTCATGAGGTAGAACTTCATGGTGAATATTATAGAGTGGATATGAATCAGAAAACTTGTGGATGTGGAAAGTGGCAGTTGATTGGCATCCCTTGTCCTCATGCTGCTTCGGTTATGACAGTGAAAAAGCTAAATGTCATTGATTTTGTTTCTGAGTATTACACAACTGAGATGTGGAGAAAGACCTATGAGCATAGTATTGAGCCTGTGGAAAGTAGCATGAACTGGCCTAAAACAAATAGATTAGGTGTCTTGCCACCTGGAAATAGGAAAGGCAATCCTGGCCGACCAAACAACCATGCTAGGAGGAAGGGACAGTTTGAATCATCTACTAGCACGACCAAGTTAGGCCGGCAGAATCGTGTCATGAGTTGTTCAAACTGTCATGAAGATGGGCATAACATCCTCACCTGTTCCAATCCAACTGTCCCTCCTCCACCGAAGAAGCCAAAAGGAAGACCAAGGAAGGTTCAGGTAAATACTATGTTTTCTTGTCTTCTTTTGATCTCTGTCTTCATGTCTTCTTTTGTTCCATTTGATCTATGTCTTCATGTCTTCTTTTATTTATACATACACAGGACGTGGCTTTTGGAGCATCACAAGGGTCACAAGGGTCACAAGGATCACAAGTCGGAACATCACAAGGATCACTCGGACCATCACAAGGACGTACCTGATGCTTATTTGTGTGTTTACAACTTTGTTTGAGGAACTATGTCTTGCTTTGTTTTGTTTAAAACTATGTTTGGTGTCTTTGTTTTGTCTCGGACCATCACAAGAACATCTATGTTTCAGTGTCTTTGTTTTGTTTAAAACTGTGTCTTGTTTAAAACTATGTCTTGTTCTTTGATGTCTTTGTTTAAAACTATGTCTTCTTGTCTTTGTTTAAACCTATGTTTGATGAACCAAACTAAAAGCATAAAACATTGTCTTGACCAAACAAATTGTCTTACACATTACACATTAAACAAATTGTCTTAACCAAATTCAAACTGATTTGTCTTCTAAACAACATCAACTAAAGCTCAAAAGAGGAGATATGCAATGATAATGAAGATGAGGCAAAAACATGCACAAACTGATTTGGTGACCATTTTCCACTTGATGAGTTCCATCTTGCTATTCATTACATCTTCTTTGAAGTCATGGATCACATCCCTCAGACCATCAATCTCACATTTCAATTGAAGATTGTGACAAATTGGTTGCTTCATTAGTCGTCTTAGGTACAACAATTACATAGAGAGCGAGGAAGAGAGAAGAGAGTAGCTGAGAGAAGAAGAGGAATTATTGAGCAAATAAAACGAAGAAGAAGAAGAAGAGATCGATGAATAATTACCCAGCAAGAAACGAGATCGATGAATATTGCCTCCTTGTCTCTCTCGGACTTGGTTTCGATGAGTGGATGAGGAAGAAGAAGAAGATTTTGAGATTTTAGGGATTTCGATTCGCGATTTGGGGGTTTTCACCTTCTGTTTTCTGTTTTTAAAACACAGTCGTTTAGGTTTAACGTGCACACAGACGTCTGTTAACGAGAATTAATGGTTGACTAATTATGTATCTAATATGGCTTGGTCAACTAAACTTGATACTTAAAATGACTCATTAAAGTGTTCGTATCTTCTATGGCGCAACCCGGATAGTTGAGCATTTAAATGACAGTTTACCCAAAAAAAAAATGAACTAATTGAAAATTGAATTGGTTGGCTCAATTTTAAAAACTTAATTTTAATTGAACTCGATCATATATTTATTTTCATTTAATCCACTAACTCCATGGAGACAAAAAAGTTCTTTTAATTTATATATGTAATCATAATTTTTTTATATTCGGAATCGATTTTTTAATATTTTAATTTTAAAAATATTTTTTTAAACGAAATACCAATTTGTTTGTGTTATCACGACTACCACACATAAATATATAGTGTTGTTTATATATCATTATGTGAGTTTAAATTCATATAATACATGTTGTTGGTAAATTTTTATAATCTATAATGAAATGTATTCAATCCAGATTTTTGTTCGGTTCTGAATTAGTTTTATGATTTTTTGGTTTGTAAATGATAGTGTTCAAGATAAAACCATTTTAAAAGTTTTGTTAAATTCAACATATAGTCATATATCATCAATCTAAGTATCATTTTCTAATCTAATATATCAACTTCTAAAGTCTTTAGTACAAAAATAAAACCCCCGACTTAGAGAAAAAACTCACCGTTAATCATGGTCAGCAAATGACGAAGTCTTCTAATGATCTTCTTGCCGACATATTATAGCGACGTCACAATTACTATTAAGTTTTCATTTTTTCATATAATCTTATGTCATTTTTTTGTCGCCACCACTCGCATTCGTCGATATACATGCATAAGTCGGTATATTAGTATATTACTGCAATACATGTACTATAACATCACAGGTGGATGGGATTCGAGAAATAAAATATGTGTAACGTAATAGGATACTACTCATGTAACTCGCTCAAAACTTTCACTAGAGTTTTCTAACAGCATTTTTATATATATTTAAAACAAAGCAAATGACAAAATTTCACTAGATATTTCTTAGAGCTTTTTTTTTAATGTAAAAAAAACCCATACAAGTAGTAAAATACTAAAATCTAATTATTTTTCTCTAATCTACGTACGAATTTACAACATTAAAGTTAAAAATAAATTTCCTTTGATAAATAATGTAAGATATTTTGCAATGCCATAGCTAAAATAATTGATCCGTTAATTTTAATACATTGAAGTAAAGAAACAATAGTTAAAAAAAAAAGATTAAATTAAGAAACAAACTTAGAAAGAATTTGAGATTTTTACAATGTCATAGAGAAAGGATAAGTTTTTTTTTTTGAGAAAAGGTTTATACAGAAAGGATAAGCAAGTGAAGGTTCAAAATGTTTTTTAAAAATTGCAAAAATCATCATTCGTTTAACAAAGTATAAACTCGTTAAACTTGGTAGAAATTTACCAAAAACAAAAATACAGAAAAATAATATGCTCAACCCCTTTTCAAAACTCGTTTTATTACATATCAAAATACCTTAATAAAAACTATAGGCTTAAACCATTTATCCTATAAAAACACGAGAAACGTATACCCTACAAAATTTAAAACAAAATCCTAATTAGGACATATTATAGCCACTCAAGTTAAATATATATGAAATTCAAATCTCAAACATCGAACCTAAGTTTAAAACTACATCATTATCTTGTGTTTTTATAATATCACCTATTGTTCACTAATAAACTCCGAATTACTCTCCGGCAACTTATCCACCGAAATTACCACCACCACTAGCTTCAAGCCGACGTTGTTCTCTCAACCTCCCCCACGCATGCATCGACAAATGAAGTTTCTTCCCGGCGAGAAGAAAATCCGCCGCTTGAACCGCCGTCAAAATGTCAACGATCTTAGTCAACGTGGTTAACCTAAGCTTATCAGCTTCTGCAAGTAAACCAGCCATATCTTTTTCATGTTTATCAAGCGCACGCTCCACCGCCACGTCAGCCTCTCCGATCACTTCTTTGTGAAACGCCGCGACGGCGATTGGCATATCCGCCGTGTCTTCTTGTAAACTCGCCGATCGTTTAGTCAGTTATTCTCTTCTTCCACCGTTTTCAGATGAAGCTCGTTGATCTTGTATAATTGCTCAGCCGTTAGATCACTCATCGACTCTACTCCTCCGTCGATTCCGCCGCGTGTCTCGCCGTGGAGGACCGTGCTTAGGTCTACAAAAGTCCAAAGTGAATTATTGCAAATAAACAACATTTTTCTATCAGAAATTGATACTGATGTGTAAATTACATATAAACAAACAACAATAAAAAATAACGAAGTTATTATATGCATGTCACTGCTAATTACAAAATTTGAACATTTCACAAAATTTCAAAATGTATACTCTCCTTTTCATAATAAAAATGGTTGTAATCACAAAAGATATCGTTTTGTCTTTTCAATACCAGTTTTTTTTCTTTTCATTATATGTAATTGTTGTTTGTTTTGCTATGATAATTACAAGTAAACAAACAACCAAAAACTAAATGAAGTTATTGAATGCAACCACCATATTATAAAACTTTAACAAATAATAAATCTTCAAACTTTAAACTTTTTCACAATAAAAAAATTTGTTGTAGTCCTATAATCTTGTTTTGATTTCTAATATTACTAAGAATATAGAATTATATTTTAAAATGACACTTATAATAAAATATATAGTATATATATATCTTGGTCTCACCGTCGATGTTGTTGTTAAGGAAGAAAGTGTTTAACCGGAGCTCGGTTTGGGAACCACACATGGCGTAAACGAGTCGGATAAACGAAGAAGGACGACAACCACCCATCCAAAGAAGTGAGTTTTCGAGACAAGTGTTCCATGTCGGAGCGAAATAGATTGAGCTATATCGACGGGAATATTCACATCGTTTTGCGGCGTAATCTTTAAACTCTCCGATCACGGTTCGTACCAAATCTCGAAGCTTGTCATCTTCTTTTTCATCGTTGGATAAAGCTTGTTTAAGCTCTGTCATGCGTTTGGCTTGTAAACTCATCCACTCGTTATAACAATCTTGTTTAAGTTTTTCTATGTTTGAAGAGCTCGGATGATCCATTCGATTATTATTCTTATTTTTTTTTCTTAGAGTTTTTGTATACTTATATTTTTGGTTGCGTGCGTTTATATACGGAATTTGTTATACATATATTTTCCTAGTGTGAAGAAAATGCGTTGTTTAAGAATGTAAAATGCGCAAAAAAATAAAATAATGCATGGATGTGGCACCACGGTTACGGAATTTGTCGTTTTTGATACTATAGATTTTGGCACTATTTTTGGTGGTTATATTTCTCTTAAATAAAAAATCAAAATTTTGTTTTTGGTTCTTTTGTCATCATATGGTAGGCGGAATTAAAAGAGTAAACCTCATTGTGTAAGTTATGGAAGTCTATATTCCATGCCACGAAAAAATGTAAGAATAACGACAAAGTCATATTATATGAAAATTACGATTTGTAAGAGTAGCGACTTGACGAAGAAATGCTTTTTAACGAAAAATCAGCCAAAACCCTTAAAAGCATCTCTATTGCACAATAATTACTAGTATCTTAAATATTAAAAATTAAAAAAAATCAAAGTTGAGGAGAAAAAGAGGTCTGCATGAAGACATTGTTTGGGGAAAGAGTCTGCAGGAAGACATTTATTTGGAGAAGGGATCTGCAGGTGTCATTAGATAATTAGTTCAATTTATTAATTAATTATATTTTTAAATTATATAAAAAAATATTAATTAAATATATTTAAAACACAAAAAAATTATTTGACCGATGGGAATGGTCTAAGGTACTAAGACCATCCTTATCAACGATACTACATGAATATCAAACAATTAAAAATTAATTAAAATAATTAAAAACTTAATTATTTATTCACTTTTGCTTTGATACGTCTCAGTAGGGAGAGATTTCTGAGACGTCTCAGAGAACGACTCAAACGCACGTGTCAGTGCATGAGAGGACCAAAACCAAAAATTAAAAAAAAAATCTGAATCTTTTTTTCACCATCATCGTACTGCAACTGTTAGTGGATCTTCTTCTTCTTCCGACAAGAAAAATAGGAGAGGAGGAGAAGGGTTGTAATCGGAAGAGATGCCGCAGGTTGTAATCGGAAGAGACGCCGCTGCTTTCTTTCCCGATCTGAGCTTTTGATTTCTTCTGATGCATCACATCAATGGATTGGTTTCAGGGCTGGATGGGTCGTCGAGGAAGTTGATAAAGAAGAGTCGGTGAGAATTAATTTTTTCCCTTTTTCTAATACACTACTTGAAAGGAAAAAATAAAGAAGAGGCTGGGATTATTGTTGGCTCTTCTTATGGGATTATTGTTATGGGATTATTGTTCTAGATATGAATCTTTTAAGCTATTCTCTTTTTCATCTTCCAATCTCTTCACCTTCAATTACAACGATCCATGTAGAATCAATACACAAAAATTCAAAAACCAAAAAAATGCAAATCTGAAATCGAGAAACACAAAAGAACCCTAAAAAATCTCACCAATAAACACATAAATTTTAGGCAAAGATTAGTGAGTCTCACTCATTAAATTTATTAATAAACTTTAGTTTAAGAAATTTGAAGAGTATCATTGATACGGATGCTCTAACAATAATAAACCTTAAGGGTTTAGATATCTATAGATCTAGGGTTCAATATCCTAGATTGATAACTTGATATATACTTGGTTTGGACGACAAAAAAAAAGATATATACTTTGTATGGTAAGATAACATAATGTTTTTAACTTTTGATTGATCGATCCGGATCGCGACATCAAATTTGAAGAACTTACGAGTTCAATCAATATATCACACTACTGATTTCTAGCAATTTTACTATCATACCGATATAAATTATTATTTCAATTTTGCTAGCATGCCTCATCCCAATTAAGTAATTAACTAGCCTAAAAGGCTAAAACACCACTCAAAACTTTTTTTCTTTTTTTCATCTTGTTTTGGTTTTTTACTTTACCAATTACTCACCGAGCCACCACTACAATACACTATTATAACATTGAGAAATTTAATAAAGGTCATTGATTTTTTTGTTGTTGTTGTTGTCGTCAAAAAGGTCATATGTAGACTACGGTAGAGATCATTTCCGTTGTTCTTTTGTGTTCTTCTTTATCCTCTCCTGTCTCTATGCACTCACCGTCTCATGTGCTCTCCACTCCATTTATTTGTTGGGAATATCTCTCTTCTTTTGTTTTGCCAATTAATTATTAGGGTTCTAAGTTTATGTAGCATCATTTTGGGAAAAAAAACTAGCGAAGACTACGCATTAACATTTTTGTAAATATCGTTTGTTTATTTGCAGTGTACATTAAAAACATGATACATATGAAATAATATGTTATCAAACAAAATAACAATATTAGTCTTTTAATTAAAAAGATTCATAATATTTCTTAAATCTACGTTATAAAAAACGTACAATATTCACAAAGGTACCGCATATTTTTTGCACAAATTCTCCAAAATTATGTTATCCCAAAAAAAAGATTAAAAGATTATTTTGTACTTAAAATATATACATCTACTAATATGTTTACCTTGTAATGCGATGATGTCTAACCAATATGACGAACCACAAAAAAAAAAAAAAAATCCAACACCCATATTCAAATCTCAAATAAGAAAAGAAAACATAAAAATTGATTATTTGGCTACAAACGAAAGAGAAACGCCCGAAGCTATAAATTATAAAAAAATACCCTTTTATTATTTTAAATGTTAATTATTCGTAGTGATCACTAAAATAAAAGAGTGAGGATTTACAAAGTCTTAATATAAAAAATCATAATTTATAAGATTCATGTCTGTTGGGGTTGGATTTGTCACTAAATCCGGTCTGTTAAAAATCTAAGTCAAAACGTTTTACTTTGACCAGGTTAAGTGGGTATGCGGCCCAGTTTCAAGGAAAAGACAGAATTCGGTCAAAGACCCAAGTCAACTCTCCGAGCGCTGGGTCAACAAATGCAAAGCTGACGAGTTAGGAAAGAGTCAACAGGGCGGTTAGCACAGTCATAGGAGCGAGATTTGCGGGGAATATGCCAAGAACGTGTCCGAGATATGCGGAATCACCCTGAATACGTAGAGCTGGATCTAAGAGCTGAATTGAGCTATAAATACACGAAATCCGAGCAGATTTCGTCAACTTTTAACTTATGCGAGAGCTAAACACTACATTTTCAACTTGTAAAACGTTTCACTCGAGATCTTATTGTATATTCGATTCATATCAATATAAATCCAGTTTTGCTCTACATTTTTTTTAATCGTTGAATTTATAAATATTTTTTATGACCGAAGTTTTTTCTTCGAATTCATGTACAAATACTTAGTACGGAATTTAGCTTCCACAATGACTTTAATTATTCCTAAAACTAAAGCCAAAAACTTTCGATCGTCACGACCAAAAAAAAAACTTTCGATCGTCCACTAAAGTACAAAACTAATATTGGAGTCTGGAATTGCTGAAATTTTTTTCCTAGATAAAAGACACCATAAATTAAATATGGCATAGGCCCGAGTTCAATACTATTAAAGGCCGATAAAGAAAGAAACAAAAAGCCCACTTAACAAAAAGTTATAGTCTCAAAATTCATTTTTGATGATTATATATCCATTATAGGCAATTTTGGCCTTTATTGCTGTCCTAGATAAATATCCTCACCAAAAAACAAAAAACAAATACAAAGACTATAAAAATGATTGAGTTATACTTTATTTTGTTTGTTTTTTTCCAATTGGCATGTAGTCTTTATTTTTTACGTAAAAATCGTATCAAATTTCCATACTAAAAAAATCTTCAGAAATAGATCAAACAATTGTTCAACTTTTCATTTTTTTCCTGATACTTACTATACTGATTTAAAATCGAATGGTAATACACTTTCAATAGTAATTAGTAGTATAAATCATTAGACAATCACAATTTGTAATAATTTTTTCTTACAACGTATACAACATCCTGTTTGTTCTTTGAATACTTATGGTTACTTTTAAAAAAATTCTTTATCTAATTAGTAGAAATCCATTAAAATTGATAAGAAAAAATTGTTACAATTATTCCTTGTTTTTAACTTAGACAAAATCATTATTTTCTTTAAATATTTGAGGTCATTTAAAAGAAAAATCTATATCAAATTAATACAAACCTATTAATGTTGATAATAAATTATTTAATCAATAAACTGAGGGGGAGAAATAATTAATTTCAGATATTTAGTGTTAAAAAACTTATTTTATTACATATAAAGGAAACATAAAAGATAAGTAGAGATAGACTGGCAAGTTACGTGGGAGATATGTTCCACGTTGATGCTAATGATGGCTAGTAAAATGACACGTGGTTCCACGTGAGCTATCTGAACTGTTCTCTGCCGTTTGAGGTCACTCAAAGGTCAAAAATCCATATGCCATTTTTCCGATTCTTCTTCACACTGAAGAAAGATTTTTTTCATTTATATATTTATTGATTTTATCAATACATCAATTTCTGTAGCTGTTCAATATGTATGTATTTATATATATAGTCACATAAATGTGAAACTTAAAAACAAACAAAATCAATATAATAGCATGAGAGAAATTTAATTCATAACAATTGGTTATTAATTAAGATAATTTAAATAAAAAAGACTATGATATTTACTAATATTGCAAAGCGTCACATATTTGCAGTCGGCGAGTGATGCGCGTAAGCCATGCAACTATTGTAATCTCATTTCTCTTCCATCTGTTACGTCTTCTCTTAGAAGGGTTTTGATTTTTCTTTCGTGAAAGATAATTATAAAATATTATTATTTTGGCATACGATACGAAGCGTACGTATACATTATTTACACGTATAAGTGTTTATATACGTTCAAATTTTATATAACAGAAACATATAAATACGTTCACATTTTTTTCTTAAAACAAATACGTTCACATGTTGCATGTCGACCTTGTCGAGGCCAGGTCCTCATTTTTGGTATATGCATTATGCATAGATCCGGAGTTACATGACCTCTCCAAATGTGAAATATACTAATTTTTGGTAAATAGACTAAAAATCATGGAGCCCATTGTAACGAAAGTCCATAACGACTTAACATGATAAGATAAGAGTTTCGATTTGTAACCAGCCAATAATGTAAAACTAACTTTACGATTTCTGTATCTTTTTTTATCCCTCATAAACTACACAAATTTATAATGTATTCGATCGTTTCATATTTTTTAATAAATGGTATAGAAAATGTCGGTTTATTTATTTGTTCAATAATGATAATATTTTTAACATGTGTATTCATTTCATATCTTCGATATTTTCGTCAGAGTGTTATATATATACGTAGGGTAATATAAAACCATGACGATATGAAATACTAGAACATATCAAATACATTGCACCTGCGGATAATAAATATCTACTATGTATACAAATACAAGTGTGTATATAGATAGACGTAGGTATAAATATTGTGTCCCAAAATGCTAATAAGTTTCATAAGAGCTAAATGAGAAACCGAATAGAAGAAAAGTTCCTTGAGTTCTACGAGAGTTGGATTTTCCAACTTGAGCAATACCTTCATCAACTTTTAATTGCTCATAACAATAAAAACAACACTATGAGTGAGACTGAGCTTCGAGGTTTGATCTCAAAGCTAACTACACATCACAAAGCTTACTACACAGCTAAATGGGCAGCTATAGGAGAAGATGTTTTAGCTTTATTTGGACCTGTTTGGCTAAACCCGTTAGAGAAAGCTTGTTTTTGGTTAACCGGATGGAAACCGTCGACGGCGTTTAGGATGGTTGAGAGGCTGAGGGAATCGACGGTGGTTCTTGTGGAGGCTCAAGTGAAGAAATTGGAGGAGCTTAGAGTTAAGACAAGATTCGAGGAAGAAAAGATTGAGAGAGAGATGGAACGGTATCAGGTGGGTCCATGATTGGGTTCGTACGGATTTCAGATTTTTTTTAAAAAAAATATATATATATATATATTGAAGATATTTTTGAACACATCATGTGAATTTGAAAAATATTAATTAACTTTTAACTATTAATCATCCATTCCATTAATATTCCCTAACATTAATAAAAAAATATAGGCGAAATTACACTAGTCGAGTTCTTTAAAATATGATCGATATTTTTTGCTTATCTCATTCTGCTATATCATTCCGTATTGTTTTTTATTTCTTCTATATCATTTTAATTGATTTTCTAAAATTTGTTTTTATATCAAATTAGATGATTCTTTTAGATTTTAATACAAAATTAAATATAATTTTATTTGATATGATTCTTTATATTTTACAAATTTCTTTATTATATATCAAAATTTAAAAAAATCTAACTATTCTGATACTAGAGGGAGTAGTTTTCAAGATTCCTTAGTGTTACGCAACATTAAATATACATTTCAAATAAAATCTACACAACTTTTTAACAGCTAGCTTGTAAAATAACTTGAGATTGTCTTTTTACAGGTTGCTATGGCTGATCGAAAGATGGTCGAGCTCGCGAGGCTTGGATGTCACGTGAGTAGTGGTGGCGGCGGAGGAGAGTCTATGGTGCTCGTGGAGGCGGCGGTGAAGGGTTTGGCGATGGGGCTTGAGAAAATGGTGAAAGCGGCCGATTGCGTGCGCCTGAAAACGCTTAAGGGTATTTTGGACATTTTAGCTCCGCCGCAATGTGTTGAGTTTTTGGCAGAGACGGCTGCGTTTCAGGTTCAGTTACGCCGGTGGGGAAACGAAAGACACAATCAATGACACTCACTCCTATGGTGATTACTGACACATAGCAAAGGGTACTCTTGTATTTTCGTTTTTCTCTTTTAGAAAAGAAAATTTAACTTCCATCAACTACCACTTTTAGGTTCAAAAAAAAAAAAAAACTACCACTTTTCTTTTCTTTTGAAAACTTAAAAAAAATAAAACTACAAAAGAGAAATAAAATGTATTTTCATCTTGTTTTATTATCATCCATGCGAATGCATAATTTCCGCAATGAGAAAAAAACTACAAGTTTATATACATCGAAGGCTAAAAGTGAAACTTAATAATTTATTGGTATCGTTTTTTTTTTTGGCGTTGGTATCGGTTTTAGAATGTGTTTGTGACAAACTAAAAAATGATTACTTTATAAAAAAAAACAAAAAGATGATGATTACTATAAAATCAACACTAATAAGAGAACTTGTATATTTCAGCATCGAAAATATTTTCTCAATATTTAACATATGCTTAAATATTATGTTTAACAAGAAAATGTAATGTAATAGTACTTGTGTAACCAAATTTAAATTAACGTAATGCATCTTGTTCGAGAATTTATAACTTGTCTTATGAACTTGACCAGGGTCTATAATATTTTCTTACTACTATTAAGCCGACCCTAATAGCTAGTTACACACATATTTCATCAACAAACATAATACGTACAATAAGTGATACGTCAAAATAGTATACGTCTATATACTATGCATTACTGATTACACAAACACATATCGAAACTCGTATATATTTCAAATCCATCAAGAAGGTAACACTAATCAAAACAAACTGAATGTGAAGAAGAATCAAGAACCAAAAAGCTCGTATAGAAAGAAAAAACGATCCACGAAATCAGATGAAAAAAAAAAAAAAAATTGGTACAACGTTGCATTAATCGAACAAGGGAAAACCTCTGATTGATTTAGCAGGTTTCGATCAAGTTGCTTCAGAGGACAATATCTCAAGCTCTGCCCACCAAAGAGGAGATGATCTTGGAGTAGCTTTCTCTGGAGTTATGTTAAGTACTTGTTTTAATTGTTCCGCTACATCTTTCATCGTAGGTCGATGTCTTTGCTCGGTTTTCAGACATTCTCGTATCACATCGCAGATCACTTCAAGCTCTTCTTCTTTGAATGTCTTTAACGATGGATCTATCATTTCTCCTAAGTCGTCGTTCTCCAGATAATTTGATGCCTGCAACATTGACATGAACCGTTAACATACGGATAATATCCTCTGTTTTTTCGGAATAGAAAGCGATGTTAATGCTTACCCATTGTTCGATAGATCCATATTCGTCTGAAAACGAGAGCTTTCCGGAGATTATTTCGAGCATTAAGACTCCAAAGCTATGGACGTTAGTCTCTGGTTCTGGAGGTAGTAGCAATGACGCTTGCTCCAAGTCACCACTCACTTGTTTTTTCGGGTTTAGTCTCGCCTCTAAGTTGAATGGAATCTCCGAGACCTGGAAATTTGGTTAAACAAAATACCTTTTAGTGGCTTAAAGACAACATCTGCCTAACAACTTGAGAGGTTGCTTAAAAATAAAGCCTTTAAAACATTTTCAGAGGTTCTTGGACAAACCTTAGCCGCATAGTCATCGGTTAGGTAGATATCTGATGAGTTGAAGTCCGAATGTGCCATAGGCGGGTTCATCTCATGCATATGTTGTAGACAATAAGCAGTTCCCATTATGATTCTCATCCGTGCGCTCCAATCAAGATGCTCCATCTCCTTATCTGATAAGCGGAAAAACGTTATTAAACCGAGAGAGTGAAGCCAAAAGAACATCGTGAGAGACCGAGATCAATGGTTTTTTACCGTGCAAATGTTCAAAAAGGGTTCCATTTGGAGCATATTCAAAGACCATCATCCTATTAAAAGGGTCATCTTCTTCACAGTATCCAATCAGATTCACAAAGTTCTTATGGTTGATCCGCGACAATGTATCAATCTACGAAAAAGACATACACTTACTTCAATTCAAAAGGATATTTATAATGATAAGACTATTAAGCTGAGTTTTCGAGTCTAAACCTTTCTACGGTATGCCATTTCCATGGCTCTTGTCCATTCTTTAGATTCAGAAATCGAGGTTGAAGCCACAGCTATCTCAACACCACTAGACAAAGTTCCTTTATAGACAGTGTAACCATCAAAAGCCTCGATAATATTGCTGAAGTCCTCACACGCTGTTTCTAGCTCAGACCGATTTAGCTTCGGTACCCCTAAAACATTTTAACAATGTTTTCAGTTTCAATGTTAATGTTCCCAAAAGAAAACAGAGTAAAAATGGAAACAGTGAGAAGAAGATTTTACCGGTAACAAAAGCCTTCTGCAATTGTCCACTAAGACCAGTTTTCCAAGGACCTATGCTTTTAACAGCTCTTTTCCGGCAGAAGAAGATAACCGCTACTATAATCAGTAAACCGACGAAAGAAGCAACCGCAATAACCACATACAACCATACATGTTTCGATCCATTTGACTGTTTATTATCTTGTGGCTGATTCTTTAAGGGATCAGAACTATTGCTCTGAGGAGAAGGTAAAGGAGGGACTAAAGGCGGTATTCTCTTCTTTGCATTAGTTACTGCAGGGAAAGATCCACTGCTTCGAGGGAACGCTTCAGTTATAATTCCGGGAGAAGGACTAGGAGCGGAAGGAGCAGGCTCGGCCGCCAAATTACTTGTTTCCTCGAGTAACTCACGTCGTTTGAAGAAATCAGTTTCCTCCAATAAACCTGCAAGAACCAGATTGAGATCTTCAAGAACTAATCTTTAGTTTCCACGCTAAAAATGCTGAAACCGATTTGTTTTGGCTTACTCGGGAATGCTTTCAAGAAACGTCTGGAGGTTGCTTTTATCCGGAACACAATAGCTTCTATCTTTTTTACTCGAATGATACGTTTTCTTGAAACACTGTCAAGTGACACATGAACCGCGAAGATGAGTAACCGAAAAAAACACTCTTGGGTGTTAGGTGAACCAGATTCAGAATGTTACAGAGCTTACCAATCTCCAAGTTTTCTATTTTCACAGCCAAGAACAGACATAGGAGATAGCTTTGCGTTCTTGTTTAACCGGACTTCATACATCGATTGAAGTCTCAAGACCTTTATTCTCTTATCACCCGGAAATTTGTTCCCAGAAAGCAACCTGGATCACTCCCACAAAGTCACAATCAAATGAAATAAATTTAACATTGTTTTCAATACATATTTGTTAAGCACTGAACATTAGAAATGTTTAGCTCACAAGTGTTTTAGCGATAAGTCATTGCTTAGCTCGGATGGAATTTGTCCGCTCAAATCATTATCTCTCAAATCCAAGACTTCCAGCTTCCGGAATGCCCCAAACTCCTTTGGAATTCCACCAGAGAAATGGTTCTTGGAGAGTATTCTGTAAGAACAAGAACCAGTTTAGTCCATAAACCAACCAAAAGGCGAAAAAACCAAAGTTTAAATCATCAAAGAGAAGCTGTAGAGATCCTCACAGAGATCTTAGTTCACTCAGTTGGCTAAGCTCAGGAGCTAATGTTCCTTCCAAAGAACATCCACTAAGATCCCTATAGAAACACATAAAGATCACAAAAATCAAACTTGATTAGAATATAGAGACACTAATGCTCTCATCTTGATATAGCTTAATGAATGTAACAGAGAAACTTACAGAATCTGCACTTTACCGTCAACACAAGTTACTCCTGACCAGGAGCAAATATCATTACCAGAAACATGATTCCAATTTGCAAGGGTTCCATGAGGATCCGAGTTCACTCTTTCTCGGAATTTCAACAATGCTAATCCTAAGATTCATCAAAACACTAAGAACCAAAAACCCTAAAAAAGAAACCATTAAAACAAGAATAAGAAGAAAGGATTTATAAAAATCTAACCTTGTGAATTGATGGACAATGAGAGAAGAGGAGCTTGAAGGAGAACAATGATCAAGAAGTTGACGCAAGAGAAGAAGTAACCCATTATTATTTTTTTTACACAAACACTATACTAATTTTTTTCCTAATTACAAATAAAAATCCAAAAATAAAAAAAAACCCATTTCCCCAGAAACAAAGCAACAAACTCTCTCTTCTAATGAAACCAAGAATAAAAACAAGAAGAAAAAAAATGATATTTCTATATATTACAATTTACAAACAGAAGAAAAAATCTTTGATATCGGGGTCCTTCATCATTTTCAAGTTTTGAAAATCAATCTCACGAAACCCTTTTGATCACAGTGTTCATCCCCTGTGATCTAACACCTCCTTGATCAGTCTCTTGATATATCTAAAAAAGATGAAAAAAAACCAAATTTTAGATGGAAATTATGAACAATAATTACGAAAAAGAGATAGCCTATCGAAGAAGCAATGTATAGAATACCCAAAACAAAGGGAAAAATATGATGTTTTCTTCATCTTTATTTGATGAACATTGCAAATTACGTAAAGGAATCAAACAAATGATTGGAAAAACTTACTGTAAAAAAAGGAATTATGTATTATTATGTTTCTTGGAGAAAAAACAAGAAAAATGATGAAACCAAGAGAATGTTTGGTTGGGGGGATTAAGAAAAATCAAAATATCCCAAGAAATCGATGATAAATTATAAAACAAACAAAAAGATCCAATTTTTTAAAAACAAACAAAAAGATCCAATTTTTTAAGACAATAAAAAATCGATTCTCTTTGTTTTTTTGTTTTGTTTTTTGTTTTTGCAGGATGATGATCTCAGAGTTTTCTCTCTTCGACCATCTTTGGTCTCTCCAAGGCCAAAGGGTGGTGCCTTCTCTCTCCTCCCTCTCCCTTTTCTTCCCCTCTCTCTCTCTCTAGAGAATTTTTTTATCTTTTTCAATTATTAAAAAAAGGGAAAATCCAAATTACCCAATCCCTAATTCCTTGTAATTTGCTTTTAAGTTTCTGTATTTTTTTCATAATTATAGATCTTTAATTCCTTACTAGACTAAGCCACGTCACATAACTGTGTATATATTTCAAAAAATTAAACTAAATCAGAATAAATGATTATTCCAAATCTTTTCTCAAATTTTTTTAAAAAAATTAAAATATGAGTGTGCAGTGGGACCTATGGGACGTGCCTGCATTATAGTTTACTTAGTGGGGCCGGCAATAAAATTGTGACCGTTGGATATTTTAATCTAACGGCTTTCGTTTTTGTATGTATAATGAGTATTATCACACTGGATCAATTTTTTCTTTCAGTTGATGATGTATACACTACATGCCTCCCATTACTTCTTAATATATATATTTATATATTTTTTACGTCAATGTCAAATGTGTTATATTATTATATTAAGAAAAAAGTCAAATAAAACTGGTATATATGTGTGTATATATATATATATATTATATGTTAGACGAAGATAACTGTAATTTCAATATATTATATAATAGCTTAATTGGATTTTGATGTTCCATTGGTTTTAACCGAAACTTTTCTTAGCTCAAACCAAATTATTGAGTCGAGAATATTGTCCCGGCCTAAACCGACTAAATCATAACCGGTTTCACAATCCACGTTTTATCAAAAACATCACATAAACATTATATTCTTCAATTACAAAATATGCGGTCGGAAACACAACTATAACAGTACACACACAAATAAATTCGTGTTGCCTACAAGAAAAATAAGAGGCAAAAATTTAAAACTACATATTAATTTAATTTTACTGTAAGAAAAAAAAAGTTATTTGTTTAGGGCTTATGAATTGTGTTGGCGAGAGGGATGAACAATCAGCTCCTGCATATAATTTTCACAAAGAGAAGAGATATAAATAAAATGTTCAATAATAATATAAAAATGTATTTTTGTAGAATCAGAGTACTTAATACCTGAGAATAACGAACATGATCGTTATGAACATACGATGTTTTAACGATCGTTTCCCATTTTGTAGATTCAAGATTTTCTTGATTCAGTTTCTTGGAACCAACTTGACCTAAAACGACGCCGTACGGTCTCGAATTAACCGGTGGGAGAAGTGTTCGTCGGAGCCAAGGCCGAGACGGAGTTTCCGGCAACGGCGGAGGAGAAATCGCTACCGTCATCGTCATGTATTCTGGCGAGGGGTTTAAAAGAGTCCCTGACCTATTCTTTCTTCTGTTAACTTCTTCCACAAGAAACCTCGAATCGTGAATCCTCGTCCGTTGGATCCTCGAAGGAGTCGAGATCGAGCTTCTAAACATACTGATTTCTCCGGAATTCGAATAATTCGGAAGACTATCTCTTCTTGTTCTTGTTGGATACAGTTCTTGAGACTTGCTTATTCCTCTGTTTAGCCTTTTGAAGCTGTCTTGTTTCTCTGGAGTACCTACAAAACCGGTTTCCGAACAAGAATTTCGGTACGGTGAAATAAAACCGGAAAGACGCCTAGTTGACCAGTTTGGTAAACCGGTTTGATCACCCGAATGTTTCGAAACCCGGTTTATTCCTGAATCTAAACGAACCGGGTTTAGAATCTTGAATGAGCTTTTAGCACATAGCCTAGGCAAGAATCCACAAGCTTTCTTGGTTACATTTGGGCAGATTCTTTGTTCATCAACATGACCATAAACATCATCATCATCATCATCATCATCGTCTTCATCATCATCATCGATGTTTAAATCATCGTAAAGGCTCTGAACAATGTCGAAATGTTCTTGTTCTTGGACTAATTGACTTCTTTGTCGAATCACAAGAGCTTCTCTGTTTTGTATGGTTTGCTTCTTTTGCTCTGAAGAATTGTAAGAAGAAGAAAATTGATGTTTCTGGTGTGTGAAAGCCATTGCTTTAGCAGCAGGTAAGAATCTTGACATCATTAGATCAAGACTTTCTCTAGACGAAACATCATCTTCAGATTTCTTCTTGTCGATTTCGTTTACTCCACTTGTGCTGCAATTAACAGAGAAGCTTCGGACTGAAGAAACCGTATCCGAATCTTCGTCTTCTTCATCGGTTTCTAGTAAACCGGATTCTTGAATCAATGCAGACATTTCATCTTTTGGAGTACCAGGGATTTGTTCCCAGACAAATGGAATCGAAGCTGGTTCTGTGAGATGATCAAAGCTTTGATCTGGTAATACATAAACCGGTGTTTCTTGTTTTGTGCTTGGACATGATTGAAGAAGCTCTGGTCTTGTTGTACTCGTCTTCTTGTTCTCGAATTCGCCTGAATGATCAATTCTTGAAGAAATCCTCCTTATTGATGGTAATGGAGCATACAAATTCAATTTTCTCCCCTCCATTCTTGAAAAATGAAAAAAATATATATCAAGAAATAGAGAGTCTTGAGAATTAAAATGAGAAGATCAATTTATAGCAAAAAAAAGAGAGGAAATGAATAATAAAAAAGAGTGAGTCTCTGATCAAATAGAAGCAAAGAAAAGACCACTACTCAGAAACTAGTGATCTCTTGTTTTGTTGTATGTTTTGAGATTGTAGTTGTTCTTATTAACATAGCATATTTAATAAAAATTGAAAATAAAATTAAAGATATGGTATATATTATATATTTATAGATTACCGAATGTTTGGGACCGAGATTGATGGCTTGAGTTTAGGGAAATAGCAGATGAATCTAAAGAAGAAATGTGTGACTAAAGAATTGTCAAATAAAGAAACTTAAAGGTAAGATCTTTCTCTTTGTTTCTTTTCTTTTCTAAAAACTATTTCATTGTTTTTTGTTTTGTTTTGGTTCTGTTTATTTCATTTCATAGGACTAATTGAGATCATAACAAATCCCATTCCCCACCACAAATATTTGATGGAAAATTAATGATGATATCAACTACTTTTGTTTTGCTGTTGGAATTTTTGTGTTGTGAACAGAAAACGACGTCGTTAAACATTAAAATACATAGATTAGGGACAAAAGAAATTGGGATTAATGCAAATAATCCTCAAGCAAAACGTGAGGGGTGGTTGTGTTCAAGTTTCAACTATTCATTTCTTTGTTTTGTTCTTGACGTCGTTATTATTATTTTGTAAAAGTAATAAATAAATTAAATAAAAATGAGGAATCTTTTTTTTTTTAATAGTGTGAGCCAAATAAGCACTACTGAAGTGGCCCGACTTCATTGGTAAATGTACACATGTTGTTCTGTCCTTTTCCGAACCACACTACGTGTTTTTATTATGATTACACTTAATTTTCCTCTCTTTTTTCCAAATGCACTAATTGGTACTACTGTTTGTTCAAAGTCTTTGAAGAAAAGTCTCGATATAAATCATATAGGACTCGATTTTTGAGTAATTAATATATCAAAGGACAAAAAAGAATGAAAAAGATTGACTTCTAATTATCGATGAACGGGTCTAAAAGCTTAACATTCTTGAAAACGTCCTATTAATAATGTTTTAACGTTTCTTTAGGTATACTAAAATAGAGACCTACCATTTTCTGTTGTTGTTGTACTTAATAATAGTGTGGAGAGTGGGCTGACATTAAATGCCAGAACACTAGCTCGAGAGATTGGAGAAGGTAATAAATGTTTCATGCTACACCGAATCATATATAGATTTTTGTTAGTATGATTTAGATCATTCCACACATATTTCGTCCCACCTTGCAGTATCACCATTAGATAGATTCAATACAACATTTGTTCATACGAATTATATTTTCAGAATTATGTTCCATTTCATTTTTTGTAGTCAATGTAGAATACTACGGCAAATTATATAAATTATTTTGTAAAATTGTGAAGTTGAATACCAAATCAATTTTAAAGATATGTAGATAACTCGAATATTTTTACTGCCGAGAAGCGTTTATCCCAACCACTATAAGATCATGTTTATCCATGAAATCCATCTGGGTATTATTAATACTCAATATTTAGCAAAAAAAAAAAATTTAATTTCGGACCAATCGTATCGCACCACGTGGCTATGATACTCTTCTTTGAAGATAAATCAGCTGAGTATCATAGATAATAATATTTGTTTAATCATATAAGTATTAATGGATAAACATGCTCTAAAGGGAAGAGAAACCGATGAAAATTGTCGAGAAACTCGAGATTTATTTAGCAAAAAGAAACTCGAGATTTGCATATTAGAAGAAAAAACAATTAATTTCTTTGTTTTGTTTTTATTTTGAAAGAGAAAGTTGAAACTAGTGTAGTTGACCAAAAATCCCTAAAATTGCGGATATGAAAAGGACATGAGAATGAAGTATCGTTCACGTGGCAACCACTACTCACACTGTACCACAAATACACTCAAGCTTCGAAGGCCCACTAGCCCATATCATTAAGGCCCATTTCCAACCAATTACGAGCAACCAACACTTGCAAATGAATTTTCCACGTTCGATCAACAAAACTTATTGGAGAAAAATGTATTAGAGTATATATTCATATTATTGTATTTTCTATTGTACTTATATGTATTTCCTATTATAGATTAGGGCTTCCGTTATATTGTGTATAAATACTCTGGTAACTCAATGAAATAAACCAAGTCGTTCTCTATTTTTACATGGTATCAGAGCAAAGATCTAAATCCTAAAATCTTATCCGCCGTTTTTCTATTGTTTCTCTTGAACAACCAATTTTTCTTTGTTTCATTGAGAAGTTTCTCTATAATTTTTTTTTCTCGAAATTATAACTACAAAGTCTAGTGCTATGGTTGAGAAGGGAGATTCGATTGTTTCTCCTTATACTATGTATTTTTCAGACAATCCCGGAGCCATGATCACTTTTTATTCATCTGACAGGCGAGAACTACAACGAATGGGCTACAAAGATGCTTAATGCTCTTCAAGCCAAGAGAAAAGCTGGTTTCGTGTCTGGTACGGTGTTGAAGCCACCTGAAGGAAGTACTGATCTTGAGTCATGGCTCAGTGTTAACTCTATGATCATGAGCTGGATTAGAACCTCGAGTTCATTCTACGGTCACGTTCATCACAGAAGCTCATAAGTTATGGGAGAATTTGAAAACTAGGTTCTCGGTTGGGAACAAGGTGCGTGTTCACCAATTGATTGCAAAACTCGCAACCTGTCTTCAAGATGGATAAGCAGTGATTGATTATTATGGTCGATTGACCAAAAATTGGGAACAACTTCAAATCTACAAGCCTCCATTGGGTTGTACTTGTGTTGCTGCTAGTGCTTACGAGAAAGAGAAGGAAGAAGAGAGAGTTCATCAGTTTGTCTTGCGACTTGATGAGTCTTGTTTTGGTCATATCATGACAGCCATAACTGAATCTGACGAGATTCCTAGTCTTGGAAAAGTCTATTCCAAAGTCATACGTGAAGAGGATATACTTAATTCAGCTAAGAATCGCGAGTAACAAGAGGCTGTTGGATCAAGACGTGAATCTAGTGAAGTTGCTGGTAGTATATCTTGGTTTGATTCATCGATAACGAAGGGAAATCGAGGCGGAGGTCGTCTCTGTTCTCAATGCGGTCATTCCGGTCATGAGAAAAGTTTTTGTTGGAAGCTTGTTGGTTATCCAGAATGGATGCAAGATCGTAATCAGAGTGGTGTAAGAGGTTACAGAGGCTCTGGATGTGGTGGAGGTCACTTCTCGATTTCAGCTGGTCGTGGCAGAGGTCAAACAACAGCAGCCTACATAACTAGCTCGCATGTTATAGCATCGTCTGCTACAACACCATCTGCTACAGCTCCACCTGAGTTAACTCCTAAACAATGGCAAGCAATCACCCATATCATACATGATAAGAAGAGTGGTAGTTCTGAGAAGATATCTGGTAAGAAACTTGGTGATGTGATTATAGATACTGGTGCATCACATCATATGACAGGAGATTTATCTCTTCTCTTAGATGTTACAGCGACTACTACATGTTTAGTGGGTTTCGCTGATGGTAGCACGACAAATTCTACTAGTATGGGAATATTGCCTTTGTCTGATAAGATATCCTTGGTTGATGTCTTATACGTTCCCAACCTAAATTGTTCTTTGATTTCAGTTTCTAAGTTGCTGAAGCATTCACATTGTTTTGCTGTATTCACTGATACAATTTGTGTACTACAGGACCGTTTTTCGAGGACTTTGATTGGAGCCGATGAAGAACGTGATGGGGTCTACTATTTTACAGATGTGTCTATAGCTCGAGTAAACAAGGTGATGGAAATGTTGATCAAGAATTGTGGCATCGTTGGTTGGGACATCCTGCGTTTTCAGTACTTTATGATTTGTCTTTAGTTTATGGTGTTATGAATAAAGCTAGCCCTAGTCCGTGTGACGTTTATTTTCGGGCCAAGCAAACAAGAGAAGTGTTTTCTGATAGTTTTAATAAAATGGATGATTGTTTTGATCTTATTCATGTTGACGTTTGGGGACCTTACAAAGTACCGGCCTCGTGTGGAGCAAGATACTTTCTTACTATTGTTGATGATTTTTCACGTGCTGTTTGGACATTCTTGTTGTTGAAAAAGTATGAGGTTCGTCAAAAGCTACAAGATTTTTGTGCGTATTCTAAAAAGCAATTCGGAAAATCATTCAAAGTGATCCGTAGTGACAATGGCACAGAGTTTATGTGCCTCGCTGCATTTTTCAGATCTAAAAGTATAACTCACCAGATTTCGTGTGTGGGTACTCCACAACAAAATGGATGAGTTGAAAGGAAACATAGACATATTCTGAATGTCGCACGATCTTTGTTGTTTCAGTCTTATATGTCGCTTAAGTTTTGGGGTGAGGCGATCATGACTGCCACACATCTCATCAATCGCACTCCTACACAAATTCACAAAGGTAAAACACCATATGAGTTGTTATTTGGTATTGTCCCATCTTATGAGCAGTTGCGAGTGTTTGGTTCATCATAATATATTCATCATCGACCTCGAGACAAAGACAAGTTCAGTCTCCGAAGTCGTCATTGTGTTTTTGTTGGGTATCCCTTTGGTAAAAAGGCTTGGAGAGTTTATGACATTGATAAGGCTGAGTTTGTTATATTTAGAGATGTGGTTTTTCAAGAACACATGTTTCCTTTTGCCTCATTAACTGGTACAACACAACTTTTGACTACACCATTTGCTACTTCAGATGACGATTAGATTATCTCTCCACCTATGTTGGCAGTAACACCAGCCAAAGACGTAAGGGGGAGCTATATCTCGTTTGATTCCCAACCTGAATCAGTTTCTGAAGCAGTTCATGAATCAGTTTCTGTATCAGATCCTGAATTAGTTCCTGAAGCAGTTCCTGAATTAGTTCTTGAATCAGTTTCTGTACTAGATTCCGCTATGCCTTCAAATTTTTCTTAAGAAACTGTTGCTGCTTCATATGAGTCCTTTGGCAAAGGGTATCGTCATAAGCGATCTTCGGTCAGACTTCAAGACTATGTTACCTACAATGCTGTTTACAAAGACACATCCCATCACGCTCCCATCGCTTCTCCATCTAAGTCTTCATCTTTGGTTCAAGGTACATCTACTTATCCCATCACTGAGTTTATCTGTGATTCGTCTTTCTCACCTGCACATCAAGCTTTTTTAGCAGGTATTGAACCTTCAAGTTACAAAGAGGCTGTTAAAGATAAGATACGGCGAGATGCCATGACTTTTAAGTATGATGCCTTGGACACAAATAAAACATTTAGTACTGTGGATTTGCTCCCTGGTAAAGTAGCTCGTGGTAATCACTGGGTTTATATGATTAAGTATCATGTCGATGGGTCTTTTGAGCGCCATAAAGCTCATCTTATAGTTCTCGGAATCATCAGAAGGAGGGTATTGATTTTGATGAGACTTTTGCACCTGTTGCAAAGATGTCAACTGTTCGAAGATTGCTTAAAGTTGTTGCTGCCAAGAAATGGAAAGCTCACCAAGTGGACGTTCACAATGCTTTTCTTCACGGTGATCTTAAAGAGGAGGTTTACACGAAACTCCCTCAAAGTTTTCAACATAAAGATCCATCCAAATTTTGACGTCTACATAAATCTCTTTACGGGTTACGTCAGGCACCTCGGTGTTTGACTAAGTTTGGCTTTATGCAATCACACACTGATTATTCTTTATTCACGTTGAGTCGTAAAGGGTTGGAGTTGTGAGTTCTAGTTTATGTTGATGACTTGCTTGTTTGTGGTAATGATGCTTATTTCCTAGCCAAGTTTAAGGATTATCTTGGACGGTGTTTTCACATGAAATATCTTGGAAAGTGTAAGTACTTCCTCGGATTGGAAGTTGCTCGAGGCAAAGAAGGCTTTTATTTATCTCAACGAAAGTATGTGTTGGCTATTGTTACTAAGACTGGGCTTTTAGGATCCAAACCAGCTCCGATTCCAATGGTTTAACTTTATCGTTTAGGTTCTACAAAGAGTCCTCGTCTTACCGACCCGGCCAAGTATCGACGTCTCGTTGGACGTCTTATTTGTCTCAATATCACTCGACTGGATCTCGCTTATGCCATTCATATTCTTACCCAGTTTATGCAGCAACCGTGTGAGGAACATTGGGAAGCAACGCTTCGAGTCATTCAATATTTAAAGGGTACCATTGGCCAAGGTATTTTGTTGAGTTCTGATTCAGATTTACAACTCACCGTCCATTGTGATTCGGAATGGCTTCTTGTCCATTGACACGACGGTCTCTTGGTTCTTATGTGGATTTACTTGGTGGGTTTCCTATTTCTTGGAAGACCAAGAAACAAAAGACGGTCTTTCATTCTTCTGCTAAAGCAGAGTATCGCGCTATGGCATCGGCTACTCGCGAGATCAAGTGGTTGCGCCAATTGTTGTCTGAGTTAGGCTCTCCGCATGATACAACAGTTCATTTATTTAGCGATAGCCAAGCGGCAATTCACATTGCTTCAAATCCAGTCTTTCATGAGCGAACAAAGCATATTGAAGCAGATTGTCATTCCGTCAGAGATGCAATCACTGATGGAATCCTAACTACTGATCAACTTGCTGACATTTTGACTAAGGCATTGGGACGATTTCAATTCGAGAATCTAGCATACAAGTTGGGCGTTCACAACTTACACGCTCCAACTTGAGGGGGAATATTGGAGTATATACTCATATTATTGTTTTTCTATTGTACTTATATGTATTTCCTATTCTAGATTAGGGCTTCCGTTATATTGTGTATAAATACTCTGGTAACTCAATGGAATAAATCAAGCCGTTCTCTACTTTCACAAGGTGCGATTTAGCGGATGATTGATTGTTTACTCTCCTAATTGATTGCGTTCATAAATGGTGATTGATTTTGGTTTGCTTTAATCTCCCATTATTGTCTTTAAATCTCCCATCAGTGAGATTATAATAATCTGATAAATTTTGAGAAATGCCACTTTTGAAGTGTTTCAAAAATACCACATTTTCAAAATCTTTATAAAAATGCCATTTTTTCCATATTATTTATCTTTGGATAAACTATGAGTCTAAATTGTGTATGTCAAATTGAAGAATTGTACAGAATGGTAAAAAGTGGTTACCATGTACAATTAAAGAATATGGGTGAAAAATGAATAAGGAAGTAAAAACAAAAATTGTTGAATTTGTACTAAAAGACAAAATTTGCTTATTTTATGTAAGAAAATGACAAAAACTTGAGTTAGCAAATGATAAGAGATTGTGCTATAAAATGATCATTTCAATTAATACAAATATTTGCTGATTTTATGTTGGGTATTTGTATGGTTTTTTAGTTTAAACTTTGAATATTTATTTTTTTGTTTAATAAATTGCTAATATTATAAATAAATAATGTTAAAAAGTTTTTATTTATTTTAGTGGTAAATAGTAAAAATTATTTGTAAATTTTTTTTTAAAAAAGTAAAAAGTAAAAAATATTGATAAAATAAGTTAGGTTTAGAAGCTAATTTAATAAGAAATTTATTATTGTTTTTTGAAATTTAACACATTTATAAACATAAAACAATTTAAATTTGAAACAATGTTGTTAAATTAAATATTAGAAATTTTAAAAAATGTCACTTTGTAAGTGTCAATTTTCAAGTGTCACTTTTCAAAAATACGACATTTTCAAAAAATTTGCAAAAATGCCACTTTTTCAAAATTATTTGTTCATTATATCATTTATGTTTGGGTTAACTAAATTTTATTAGAGTTTAGTTTTGAGGGTTTTAGGGGTCAAAATCGTTTTTAGGGTTTATAACTTTAAGATTTTGGTTTTAAAAAATCATAATTAGTGACATTTTTGCAAATGAACATCCCTATATGGCAATCTTGCAAATGTACACACCAAAAGTGGCATTTTCGCAATTGCCTCAATTAATATTTATAAGCTTAATTAATTAATTAATAAAAACTAATCCTGCCAAATTCTAACATTCAACTGTTACCATTTGAATTTACAGTTTTTCTGCTAGATTCTGCAAAAAATCACAAAAAATTCAGCCATATTCCGCAATTTAGTCAGATTCAGTCGTTACCATCATTTTTTAGGGTTTAAAATTATAAGATTTAGGATTTTTTTTTAAATGAACAACCTATTATGACATTTTTGAAAAATGACACACCAAAAATAACATTTTTGCAATTGTCCTTTATAACTAATACAATATATTATCTAAGTCATTCAATATAGAGATTTTGGCTCCGTATGACGTGGGCAGTTTTCCATAAATAAAATTATACCACGTTCATTTTTCTTTATTTTGTTTGTTTTATTTGTATTTGTATTTTATTTTATTTATTTTAATAAATTTGCCATGTGGCATAATTTGATTGGTTAGATGACTTGTGTTTTAAAGATTGGTTTGATTACGAATTTGTCATGTTATGTGAAACTTTTGAGTTCGATTCGGATTTCTCTTACTGTGAACTAAAATCTACTATATATCGGATATCATATTTTTATCATGATAAGTAGGTAAATTAATAATGAAAATTTTTAAAAAATACTACTTTTGAAGTTTTATTTTTCAAAAATGTCATTTTTTTAAAATTATTTTTTCGTTATATCATTTATGTTTGAGTTAACTATATTGTATTAGAGCGTCTTCAATGTATTTCTCTATCTTTGACTCTAAAATAGAGTAAAAAATAGTATTCTTATATTTTCACTCCAATGTATCTCTATTATAGAGGTATTGCTATTTTTTCCTCTATTTTAGAGTTCTCTTCACTTTTTTCTCTATATATAAAACCAAAAATAACAATTTCTATTTTAGAGTTGGAAATAGAGATGGATTTGAGAAAAAAATAGAAAATTGCTATTTTTTGCTCTAATTTTAGAGGAAAAAATAGGGATGGGTTGGAGATGTCCTTAGGGTTTAAGAGTTTTTAGAGATCAAAACATTTTTTAGGTTTTGAAATTTTAAGATTTAGGCTTTATAAATCTATAATTAGTGGTATTTTTGCAAATGGACAACCCAAAAGTGGCATTTTTGCAATTGTCCTATTAATAATTGAACAATTTTCATTTATGTATCAATATCCAAATTTAAACGTTAATGATTATAACATCATAATATCTCTCATATTATATTATATGATGAGTACTTTGATAATGAAGATGAAGATGTTACTAAAAATGCAAGTAGCTCAGGAATTGGAGATTCAAGCAATCTCTGATAAACCAAGATTTTCATCTTGTTTCTGTCCTCTGTTTTCAAGTTTTTGTGACTTCTCTTTGATGTTTTGTCTTTTTTGATTGAGAATGGTCGATTTAGTTTATTGAGCAAACTCTTTATGTTTATTGACTTTGTTTTCATATTACTAAGTTTAGTAGTTTCGATTCTTATCACAATTATACAAATTAAATATATTAGAATAAAGAATTAAATATCTAAAACATGACATGTCCACAGTCGTACGAACATAATTAACTAAAATTCGTTTTAAAATATTTAATATACAACAATTTTTCATTTTTTTCAAAATTTTAATACTCCCTCCGTTTCAAATTACTTGTCATTCTAGAGGATTTCACACAAATTAAGAAAACCATTAAATTTTCAGTTTTACCCTTAATTAATACACTATTTTGTTTGATAAAAAAAATTAATGAGCTAAAAGTTAAAGACAAAACTGGAAAAATTGATCATAAATATGCATTGAAATTGTAGAATGACAACTAATTTGAAACAAGAAAATAAGAGTAGAATAACAAGTATTGTGAAACGGAAGGAATAACATTTATTATCCCTAATTTTAGTTGACAGGGCTTATCTAGGGCTATGGGCTAAACTCTTTGTTTAATATTTGACATTCAGGATTGGGTTTGCAAATTTCAGAGTTGGGCTGAGCTGGAAAACCCTATTTAACATCTCTACTCATATATATGCAACCATGTTCCATGTATGTGTGTTTCGCTTGCTAAATATATCCCCTCGTATTCCATATATTATTAATATTCTCAAAATAGCACATTCCCTAAATATTTGCTAGATCTTTGATTATTGATTTAGTTTTTGTGATAACTTGTAAAATTTATGAATTTGGTTTGATCAATTGGCTGACCATACTTTTCGACACTAAATTCTCCTTCGGTCAAGTGTATAGCTGGTTCATGTTTCATTTTAAATTTAGCTAAAGCCATAAATAGATTATATACTAAATAAGAGAAATGTTTTCCACACGAAAACTTATAAATACTACATGTTGATGCTTTACTATTCCAAAGTCCAAATATTTTGGTGTCATATAAAAAAATGAATCATTTTTTAATTTTTATTATATTTACTATTATATATGTTGGGCAAAATAAAGCTTGCAAACCCCATCATGTAGTAATTCATAATGAACTTAGTTCCGGTGAGATTCTCCACATCGGATGTCGTTCTGGAAGCTTAAATAACAAAACTACGACCACTCACCAATTAAAATACAAAGATCCTTTTTATGTTATTGAATTCTACGATGGTACCGCGTTTGCACCACGAACAGCATGGTATTGTCTTCTTAGTTATGGGATTCAACCGATGTATTTTTATGATATTGAAGTATATCGTGCAAAATGGTATGGTCGATGTGGTCAACTACGTTCATGGATTGCAAGAACCGATGGAATTTATTTTACAAAAAAATATGGAAGCCCACCGGGATTTGTATTGCCTTGGAACAAAGCGTGATTTGTTCCCTCTAAATTTTATTAATGTTTGTTTGTAAATAATTTTTATTTTTGATTATTGTTTTTTTAAAAAAATGTTAAAATTAACTACTTATAAAATTTAATATATTTGTTCTTTTTATATAAATATTTTTTTAACTTATGACATTTTAGTGTACTAAGAGTTTATTAGTAAACCTTTTAACTCATATATATATATATATATATATATATATATAGTTCTGTTTTAGAAATTATATCATTTTGTTGGAAATACATTATTGTTTAGGGATTTTTTGTAGGGATTTTTTTTCCAATGGCTCCAACCATTATAAGGTAAATCTTCTACACAAACAACAAAAACATATTCCAAATGCAAAACAAAACGAGTAGTATTAGGTATCAAATCCACACAAAAAATCTCTGAGATAAGCTAAATGATGTTTTTAGATTTTCAAATCTTAATTAAAAAAGTAAGTGAAATAAACACACGCACACACAACTCACACACCGCATATATATTAATATATATAGCCAAAAAATGTTTTATCTCAACACTAAAACTACGTTCTAACACATCGATTTATTACTATAATTAACCATGATTAACTGATCATATAGAGATTGCCCTATCATCTTCTTGGTGAGCTTAGCAAGTGATGCAAGATTATACCTAATAATTGTATCAGCAAACAAAATCGTATCTTCGTCACTATTTCCTTCGGGCACATCCACAACGCAACTCTCCACCACTACCTTCTTCTCCGCCTCATTATCCTCCTCAGGCGACGCAACCACGGTCGTCTTCGAGCTGAAATTAATAAGCCTATGGTTACCACCAATGATACTAACCACCATCACATGAGAATCCTCGTCGAGCTCATCAAACCTCTCGGTGCTGAAATCCCCTGCAAGGCCAGAGACTAACGTCACGTCTCAGACGGAGCCTTCTCCTCCGACGCCGTCGCCTCCGCCGTAACGAATGGTGCAACTCTTACAAAACGTTTGTAAGCTTCGATGGTCTCGATTATAGTCGCACGACATAACGTTTTGAGTTCGATTTTAGGAATTCTCTTACTGTAAACTAAAAACTACTATATCGGATATAATATTTTTATCATGATAAGTAACATAATAATTTGAACAAGTTTCATTTATGTATCAATATCCAGATTTAAAACGTGAGTATAACATAATGGGTGCAAATTGATGTCTCTTTTTATAAATAGAATGAAACATTCTACCTTTTCCACACAAAAATTTACCATTTAGGATAGAAGGAATGAAATAAACATTCCACTTATCCCCCACAAAAATAATCAAAATTCAAAGGAATATGTTCCATGTTTGTGTGTTTCGATTGCTAAATTTATTCACTAATAATTCAAATATTCTTAAAATAGCAAATCCCCTAAATATTTGCTAGATCTTTGATTTTTGGTTTAGTTTTTGTGATAACTTGTAAAATTTATTTATTTGATTTTATTCATTGGCTGACCATACTTTTCGACACTAAATTTTCCTGCGATCAAATGTTTAATTGGTTTATGTTTCATTTTAAATTTAGCTAAAGCCGTAAAAAGATTATTTACTAAATAAGATAAATGTTTTCCACACGAAAACTTATAAATACTACATTTTCATGCTTTTACTATTCCAAAGTCCAAATATTTTGGTGTCGAAAAAAATGAATCATTTTTTAATTTTATTATATTTACTATTATATATTGGGCAAAATAAAGCTTGCAAACCCAATCATGTAGTAATTCATAATGAACTTAGTCCTGGTGAGATTCTCCACATCGGATGTCGTTTTGGGAGCATAAAAAACGAAACTAGGACGAAACACCAATTAAAATACAAAGATCCATTTTATGTTATTGAATTCTACGATGGTACCGACTTTACACAACGAACAGCATGGTATTGTCTTCTTAGTTATGGGATTCAACCGATGTATTTTTATGATATTGAAGTATATCGTGCAAAACGGTATAGTCGATGTGGTCAACTACGTTCATAGAGTGCAACTACTGACGGAATTTACTTTACAAAAAAATATGGAAATCTACCGGGTCTTGTATTGCTTTGGAACAAAGCGTAATTTGTTTTTTTTAATCGTTTAGACTTATGAATTATTACAAATTATGAGAACAATTACATAGACGATTATACAACGGACAATTTTAGCCTTGACATGCGGGACTAATCCGGACGATTCTCTTTGCACCACGCTGAAAATCTCATGTAAATTTTACCTCTATTATAATTTGTATTTTCCGAGACTCGAACTCCATACATGTAAGTGTAAAATCATTAATGAACCCTTTGTCAAACCACTATACAGAGGGGACTTCCACAATTTGTTCTCTCTAAATTTTATTAATGTTTGTTTGTAAATAATTTTTATTTTTGGCTCCCACTACGTGTGAGAAAATAATCAACATGATCATTGTTTTTTTAAGAAAATGTTAAAATTAACTAGTTATAAAATTTAATATATTTTTTCTTTTTATATAAATATATTTTTCAAGTTATGACATTTTAGTGTACTAAGAGTTTATTAGTAACCTTTTAACTCATATGTATAGTTCTGTTTTAGAAATTATATCATTTTGTTGGAAATACATTATTGTTTAGGAGTTTTTTGTAGGGATTTTTTTTTTCCAATGGCTCCAACCATTAGAAGGCAAATCTTCTACACAAACAACAAACAAATATTCCAAGTACAAAACAAAACGAGTAATATTAGATATTAAATCCAAAAAAAAAAATCTCAGAAAAGCTATATGATGTTTTTGGATTTTCAAATCTTAATTGAAAAGTAAGTGAAATAAACAAACTAAAAATGCAAAACTAATTAATAAGATAATATAACTAAACAAATACTATAATATCAAAGCAAACAAAGCAAAATATAAACAAATTCAAATTGCAAAAAGTCGACTAAATGAAATGATTACGAATTTGATCAAATATGAGGAAATATGGAAATTGATATGCAATTGAAATTAAACAGACTATTTACATGTGTTTTTTTTTAGAGAATAACTTAGTGTGTTTAAACTTTTACGCTCTGTTATGCAATTGCTTTAAAAATGTTACTTTTTCTTTTTAATCGACCTCTTTTTAACCAGAAACTAAAGTAAATTATATTAACAAAAGAAAAACACTAAAGCAAGTTAATTTTTATTGTTTCTTCTCGTCGATTTTTAAAAAAATATTTTTATTGATGTATTGATTTTTTTTAAATGTTTATGGTTATTTTTTCTAAATAACCATAAGTATATAAGTGGCTCTTGTTTCTCTTGCCAAGTTATATATATTGCCACTATATACAATGTTTAAAGATATTATCGAAATCTCGGTCTATTTTTGGAAGTTTGCTGCAGCAATGTTTTTAGAGCTAAATATAGATTGTCATTTTAACCCGAAAAGCAGTGAGTTGTCTTTTTGCGAAACATACAATTGCTTCTTCTTCTTTTTTTTGTCGACACAATTGCTTTTATTCCGTAGTCATTAATCAAATTTGTATCATTAAAATATAAATTTCTCTACTTTGATCATATCATATTATTAAAATCTATTGAAATTCATATGGAATCTTTACACATATACTTTTTTGTCTAACTAATTTGTATATTTAAATTGAGTAACACTAACTTAACAAAACTTAAAAATTGAGTACTCAAGATTTCGCACACAATATAATTGAGCATTGAATAACAGTAATTTTATGATTCGATTTACGTATAAGACCCTTTAAAAGAGTCATATTCTGCTTCTCTTAGAAGAAACTTGATGACATGATTCTAGAGGGAACCAAGAGATAGACGCAAGTAAAGCCGAGTTGAGATCAAGTACAAGTATGATAAATGGAATTCTAATCAATTCTTCGAAACTCATGAGCAGGGGGGGGGCTCATTAAATTCGTGACCCGTGCCAATATATATATATATATATTTTTCCAAATGTGGAGTACATATCTATAAAAAAATAATTTGGGCCATTTTTGCAATTTAATAAATTTGGTCCCTAAAATGCAAAAGAAAAAATAAAAAAAATTGGTGAGCCCTGTGCACTTGCACAACCTGATCTCCCGCCCCTGCTCATGAGTAACGTATGGACTTTAGGAATTATATAAAACAAATTTAACCGACCATCTCCAATCAGGCCCGATCCAAAGTTTGGAAAAGCCCAGTGAAAAGCCCAGAGCAAAAAAAAATAAAAAAATTTGGACCCTAACTACATATATATATAAATTTTGGACCTTATAAAAAAAATTTCACCTAAAAAAAAGTGCTTGCAAATGCACACCCTAAACACCCCCAAGGCCGGTAATGTTTTAAATGTATTTCTCTATACTTGATTATAAAATAAAGTAAAAATTAGCATTATTCTATTTTCATTTCAATTATCTCTATTTTAGAGGAAATGTTATTATTTCCTCTATTTTAGAATCAAATATAGTATCTCTACACTTTTTTTTCTATATATAAAACAAACAAATAGTAATCTCTATTTTAAAGTTAGAAATAAAGATGAATTGGAAAAAAAAAAGATAGCTATTTTTTGCTTTATTTTTAGAAGAATAAATAAAGATGGATAGGAGATGTATGCCCTAATCGTCCAATTGTATCGCTACATTACATACATACATTTTAATTCACACATAAGTAAAAACTTCATATATTGTGACAACAAGTATATGTGTGTATAATAGCTATTACAATACATGAAAGAAACACACGCACGCACACACCCACTCACACACCACACACCACACACCACACACCCACACACATATATATATATATATATATATATCCCAATAAATGTTTTATTTTTACACTAATACTACGTACTAACACATCGATTTATTACTATAATTAACCATGATTAACTAATCATATAGAGATTGCCCCATCATCTTCTTGGTGAGCTTAGCAAGTGATGCAAGATTATACCTAATAATTGTATCAGCAAACAAAATCGTATCTTCTTCACTATTTCCTTCTGGCACATCCACAACGTAACTCTCCACCACCACCGTCTTCTCCACCTCGTTATCCTCCTCCGACGACGCAACCACCATCGTTTTTGAACTATAATTAACAAGCCTATGGTTACCACCAATGATACTAACCACCATCACATGAGACTCCTCGTCGAGCTCATCAAGCCTCTCGGTGCTGAAATCCCCTGCAAGGCCGGAGACTAACGTCACGTCTCGGACGGAGCCTTCTCCTCCGTCGCCGTCGTGTCCACCGTAACGAATGGTGCAACTCTTCACGAAACGTTTGTAAGCTTGGGGTTTATCGAAACGACGTAGTATGGACCAAACTAGTGGTAATGGTGCTTCGATGGTCTCGATGATAGTCGAACGACATTGTTTTTGCTCAGAACTTTCCATTTTCTGTTCTTTCTTTTATGGTTTTGTCTTTTTTAGACCGTGTGTGCTTGTGTTTTCGTGTCTATATTCAGAATTTTCGTATGATTTGTTATTTTCTAATGTGTATCGAACGAACTATATATAAATGTATGTAGCAAAACACCGACTAAAAGATTTTTTTACTACTGTTTAATCATATGTTCGTCATGTTATGCGAAACTTTTGAGTTCGATTTGGATTCCTCTTACTATATACTAACAAAAATATATATAGCGTAACAGTCTACTAAAACATTAATAGATCATTACAAATTTATTGTTGTATATTACAAATATAAAATCCAGGTCGGCATCTGAATTTGCTGAATTCAATAAAATCTTTAAAAGAGATAGACCGAGTTATGTGTTCAGATTCCAACGACTTCAAAGAAATTAGTTTAAATTTTAGGTTTTTGCCGGAAAAACAATACTTTTATTTTGAATAAACAGACAATTTATTGTCATTTTGGTATTTAATACTTTATCAAATCAACCATAGGATTCAACTTACTACACCCCATTTTTTCTTTCATCAAAATTTTATCAAACCAACCATAGAATTTAACTTATTTACAAAAATGTCATTATATTTGAATTTTTTTTTAAAATCAGACATTCAAAACACACAAATAAACACTCAAATATATCAACTTATTTACGAAAATGTCATTATCATCAATATTTTCAACCACCATGAACAACCAAAATCAAGTTTTAAATGCTTTCCTAACTGATTTTTCGTAGATAAGAGCTTCATTTGTGAGCTTATAACTTCTTCCTCACCCATTTCCTCTCTAATTTCATCCAAAAAACTATCTATATTTGGTTTTCAAAATTATTTCTCTCATAATCTATCGATTTTCAATAGTTTTTGCATAAACGACGGCTGGGCTTCTTTGTTAACGGTCAGATTAGAAGTTTCAGGGTGCTTGAAGGAGCTGAAAACCGAGCTCTACGGCAAAAACGGAGCTGAAAACCATGTTTTCTGATCTGGTTTGCGATAGTAGACTGCATAAGAAGTGTGCTAGTCAACGAAATGTTATATTTGCAATTGACTATTTAAAAAAAATATTCAAAGCAGCCTGCTCGTGAAGTTTGCTTGTTCTTCTTTGATAACAAAAAAATACTCGTAGACTTCACATGAAGTCTACGTGAAAATGGGTTAGTTTTGCATTTGACCACAACTTTGACTTTATAGAGCAGACTTCTGGTGGAGACGCTGGCTGGAGACTGCAGATAGAGTCTGCTCTCAGGTTATTTTTTGTATTGACCAGATTGTTGACTTTTTTAGTAGACGCAATCAAAAATCTGCTCTGTACGAACGGTTTAGTTTTGGGTTTGACCAAAATCTCAAACATTGACCATGAAAACATTTATCGGTAGACTTCTTATACAGTCTACTATTTATTCAATTAATTAGCAAACTTCTGAAGAAGTCTACTGATAAATTAATTCAATATTTGGTCAAACAAAAAACTAACCTCTTTTTATAGTAAACTTCAGATGGATTCTACTCGAAAAGTTTGCAATTTGGTCAATTGCAAATGTAACTCCTCCTTTTAGAGCATACTCTATATGCAGTATACTCTTTTCAAGTCTACTGGATATTGACGGTTTTCCGCGTATTTAGTAGACTGCAAGAGAAGTCTAGTGGAAAAAGTCAATCTATGGTCAATTGCAAAATACCAATAGAATATACAAATCCTAAAAAAAACAGAAGTTTATCCGAGTCACATCCCGCCATAGTAGCAAAAAAATAGAGGATATGAATTTTTCTTACATCTACAATATATATGCAAGATTCCTAAAAGTTAGGCAGGAAATACAAAAGCATATAACTTGTTGGACCAATAGTAGTCATAAAGGTTCAACTCTTTATACATTGCTAGCTCTGTCCCATGAAAGTCAGTCTCGTCGAATATCTCAGCCGTAAGCTTGTCCCTAATATGCTTGATGTTCGCATCACACAAGGCAGAACTAAATGGATAGCCGAGAGCGTGGCATTCAATGTACTTCAGACAATACACTCCATAATCCCCACCTTGCTTGTTTTGTGTTACTTTCGCTGTTGGCATCCTCTCATGCGTGAATGGGGTTAATGGTCACTTGTATCTGTCTTTTGCTGCGCATGAAATCCCAATTAGATAAGGTAACATCACAACAATGGGCTCGACCTTCTCTCTGATATCCACAGCAGATGCATATCTCACTATAGAGTCCCAAACGATAATGTGTCTTTTTGGGAGTGAAATCCACAAAGCTACCCAATGATCCTTTTTTACATGTAATGGACAATATATGTCCTCCACTTCAGTCCCCCACGTCTTCTCTACTCTTTCATACTCGGGCATTTGACATGTATAGTAATCCCACGCCTTACCTGGTAGCTTTCTTCCAGTCTCATCTTCATTGGCAAGGAAGTCAACAAAGTCCTTGTACCTCATATTCCATATGGTTCCTAGAGTAGTGTCGAGTAGGCAAATTTTTCACTCCTAAACCACTCTGGATGAGCCTTGTACCGTTTCCTCAGGAGATTCATCGCAGCATCCATGTGCTGCAACAAAACAACCAAAAAAATCAATGTCAAACATCAAGACATAATCAACGTCTGCAAGAGATGATTGATGGCTTACCGTGTCTTTTAGCCATTGTGTTAGCTCTCGTAGAATCCAAAGCCACTCTAGAGTAGTGAACGACACAAGAGGTTTGTCATAATCGCTGTTTAGCAATGAAAATTCAATCACCAACACACTTAAACAACGAGTCAAGTTTATTTTACTTACGGGTCTAGTTCCAGCCACTCTTGTACAGACGTCAACTTTTGCTTATCAACGGGAGCAAAAAGATCATATCCTTTTCCTACGGTGCACTTAGCGGTTCTGTTCACGAAGAACGGTGACTTCTGTGTCGGTGCCGGCTTCTTAAGCCTCTCACTCTTTGCTCAAGTAAAAAGTAAGGCTGCCTTCCTCTTCTCTTCATGTTTAGCTTTCTCAAGCAAAACATAATTCGCTGGTGGTTTTTGATTCTCGAGAACCATAACACTCGGATCCGCACCATTGACACTCTCACTCTGACCATCTTCTTTAAGTGTTTCCTTGTTAATAAATTTACTCTGCATGTAGAGTATCAAAGTCAAATCATATACCAAATGAAAACAAAACATAATATAGAAAACGTAATGAATAACATAATCCAAACAGAATTGTTCAAACAAAGAATGTGAAAAGAAGGTCAAATTTAACATAACATCAAACGCGGAAACATGAAACAAATTAAACACATTTGAGACTAATTCTTTTTCGATGATCTAAGATTCTTTTTACTCTTTCGAGTTTGATGTTTAAATTGGGTACTAACCCCAACATCATTGACAATCTTGTTCTCATCAGCATCATCTGCAATGTCCCCCACATGAGCTGCTGGTTCAGGTTCGTTGGATTTGGTTTGCTCGGCCTCTTATTTTCCCTCTTTCACAGCCTCCATGCGTTGCTCAATAGAGTCGACCTTTTCACCAAGGACTTTCATCTTCTTTTCACAGCGACTAAAACCAGCATCAACCTTATTTGACAAGTCCTTAAAGTGCTGATCAAAGTGTGCTTGTATGCTCTGCACCAATGATGGTAGATCCCCTTCAACAGCAAAACAAGAATGCATCTCAACTCCTCTTACCGACTGAGCTAAAGCTGATGCTTTCACACTTCACACTACCTGTTGCAAATTTTATATAAATAAACACCTTAACATATGATAGAAAATTGAAAACCAATTCTAATAATTCTGAACACAACTTACCCTTTTTTCTTTTACCAGTAGCGAAAGCCAACACACCCGTCACTGGCCAGTGAGCACGACTCCATCTCCAGCCTTTTTCATAGAGTGCTGAGATTATGTTGGTTATCTTTTCGTCTTCAACAACATCATCCCACCTGGGAATATTTGAATATAATTACCCTTCATCACATAGCTTCGAATAGTCATCTACAAAATAGAAATATAAGACGTAGAGCGATTAACCATTTACAAACTATTTTCCAAATATGTAGAAGAAGAAATAATCAGACATGTTTGTGCATATTTTCTCTCATGTATTTCCGACCTCTGGATCCGTAGAAAGCCAGTAGAGTTGGAGTTGGCCTATTTGGAAAGGAGGCACCATATTCTAATGCATAATCCGGTAGAGCATAGTACACCCATACTTGGAGAACATGTACAAAGTCTTCCGGCATATATGACCGGTTTGACAAGTCTTTCTCTTTCACTGACTTGATGAGGAACTTCAAGGAAACCCTACCCCATAGGTAGCTCTGGAAGGCACCTATATCCATCATAAGCCTAGCCAAGTTAACATTTATGGGTGTTGACTCTTTTTTAGTTTCAATGTAACCGTCGTAAATGCATAGATATTCCAACTTGATGCGGTCCAACCGTGTCCACTCTTCACATAAACCACACGCTTCTGTTAACTCAGTAACATTTGGACCCCTTTCGACATCAACTCCTTGAAGATCCCAAAATTCTTTCATCTCCTCACTGACCTCTACAACCGGATTATCCAAATTCGAAACGTCATTACAATTCAGACCGGTTAGTAATTCTAACTCAAGCAATAAAAACCTCAACGTCTTCACTCCAATCAAACTCCATATCTCATAAGGTTTCTTGCACTATAGCTGAACAACCAATATATAATGAACCATCCTCGATGCTAACTGAAAGTCGAGAGAATGGAACCGTAACAACACACCCAATGGAGAGAGTGAAAGCTGTTCCCACTCATCTTCCAATAACCATGTGGCTAGAGCAACAAACAACTCTTTATTTCCAGCATAGTAGTTTATGCTTTTATCCGCATCATGCTCATCTCCTTTGGAATACATCCTTGACGGGAATCTAGCCGCATCCATCGTTTGAAGTGTATTGGAGAAGTCTGCTGGAGAATGCTGATAGAAAAGTCTGCTTGAGAAGTCTACTGGAGAAGTTTACCAGAGAAGTTTATAAGAGAAGTCTGCTTCTGCTGGAGAACACTGATGGAGAAGACTACTGTATCCAAAACCAAACATCGTATAAGAAAATTAAAAGCACATAAACATAGTGAAGATCTTCAATTTGGAAAACTTTTGATTACTAAACATACTGAGAGATGCAAACAAAAATACATCCTCTCACAAACCTTGTATTTCGATGAAGTTAAAGCGAATTTTGTACTTTCTGGCGGCGGCAAATAGATCTTGAAAGAAGAGTGAAATAAAAAAAATTAGATTCTCGAATCAGAGAAAAAAATAGCTAGTAAGAGATAGTAAAATCAAAATGAGTTCAAGAGATTTTGGATTCAAGGAGATGAGACAAAGAGAGAAATAGAAATTTCCGATTCAAGGAGAGAAAGAGAGATTTTCGAATCAAGGAGAGAGAGATTTCCGAATCAAAGACGGAAGAGATTAAGAGATTACTTTTCTTCTCCAGGCGACGACGCATGCAACTGCACCGACTGTGATGATGGAGATCGACCTCGGCGGCGCAGACCAAAACTAGGGTTGTAATTTTTTTTTTTTAAATCTAAACCACATTTTTGAGGTTTTATAGGTAGGGTAAATGAATTGGTTAAGTTCGGTTCATTTGGATGGATGGATAAATAAATTGGTTCAATTTGGTCTTGGTTAAACACACGATTTGATTGGTCTTGTTTGGTTATAAATAATCAGACTTCGGTTTAGTAGACTTCGTAAGTAGACTTCATACGTAGACTTATTTATGAAGTCTACTTAAAATTGTTTTAAAATTCAAATTTGCCTCCATATGTTTCAAAGTTTTTATTTTAATTTTAGTTTTAATTCGTTTAGTAGACTTCCTACTTAGACTTTCTACATATTAAACCACAACTTTAAACTTTTTAAGGTATATTTATATCCCCAATTAATTTGAATTTGAGTTTAAGACTTCAATTTCAAAAATTAATCTGAATTTGAGTTTAAGACTTCAGTTTCAAAAATTAATCTGGTTTAGTAGACTTCGTATAGAGACTTGTTTGTAGACTCTAAATGCATTCTACTTTTTAATTTTTCCAACAATCCGACCAATACATATAATTATACCCTTTCAAAACATTCAAAATTAAAGGGTCACCGAATCAGTTTTTAAGTTAATAACAAACTATGCTAAGATCTCCTCAAGCAAACACAAACACAACCGATCACAAATACAAAGATTAGACACACTACCATCACATTCTTCACCTCGACGCTACCATAACGCTTCTCAATAATCATCTCCTTTAGGTGAGCTAACTCTGTGTCTGTTTTTTCCATGTAATGTCGAACTGTTTCCATATGAGGTGGTTTATCAATAGCATCAAGAAAAGCCCGTCTCTCATTATTTTGGAAGTACCGAATTAAACCAGCATTTTGTTCCACCACAACCCTTGTCTCTTCAAACTCGTCCATTATAGCCTCATCCCACCACCTGAATATATGCCGCAAACCATCCTATACTCAAACAAATTTGCCAACATCAAATTATATCTACACGACAAAAATCACCACCACAAAAATCATTACTGCATGGTTATGACAACCGTAGAATCTTCGACACGGATTCTCGGGTGTAGTGGATGTTTTCAAAATTGGCTCCAAATCGCAGTAACAAAGGTCGGGAAATCCTTTACTCCTAACTGCTCGACGCCGAGCAGTTGAACTCACACTCCTATGGGAACTACTCGACGGTTGTGTATAGATGTACTGCACCATCCCTGATCACCATATAACAATAACTCATGTTATATAATGAAACACATATATCCATAACAGGTAGACTTCTCTGTCAGTCTATTAGTAGACTTCTCTGTCGGTTACCCATCAATTAACATTTAATAAAATATATTTCAAGAAGATATGGATCAAGAGATATACCACATACTTACTTGTGACAAAAGTGGGACTCAGATCTGTAGCAATGAGAATGAAAAAAATGTGAGTAAACTAGGACATGTGTGAAGATGGAGATAAGGAAGATCTAAAATCTTACATGTTCGTAAAGAGTAAAGATGAGGACAACGATGGGTCAGATATGAAACAATAAGAGAGAAAAAAATCTGCAATAATAAGAGAAAAACAAATGTGAATAAATAGTTGATGGACGTGTGAAGACAAAGATGAGGAAGATGGCGGGTCATATCTGAAAGCTTACCGGAGGAAGATGATATGGATCAGATCTGCAATAAATCATAAAGAACTTGAATTACATAGTTGAAAAAAGTAGATAAGAAAGATAAAGACATAAAGAGTATAAGAAGAACGACGACTTACAACTACGACAGTAGCCAAGAATGGAGAGGCGGCGGCGGAGGTTAAAGGCGACTGAGGAGAAGCATCAGCCGTTTTAGAGAGAGAGAGTGAGAGATAAGGTGAGGGTTTTTTAACAAGAAAATTAGGGTTTGTGATGTAATTTTTGTTTATATATAAAGGTTAAACATATCGGGTTAGGTTAAAATTTCTGGTTTAATAGACAAAATCCTAAATAGAAGTCTGTTAAATGGCAACAAAACCTAAACTCTCGATGAAACCCTAAACTCTAAGTAGAAGTCTACTGATTGAATTCTACTATCCGGAAACCTAAATCGATTGTTTTCAATGATTATTCGAAACCCTATACCAAAACTTATTCCAAACATTCAAAGCATATAATATATTCATAAGTTAACACTTTTATGCAAATTTGACATTTTAAATATAAAAATAATAAACCCTAACTCTAACCCTAAGTGTAAAAACATGTTTGCAACCTATAAATGTCAAACTATTACCCATATTTCATACTCGTAGCTCGGACACATACGCCAAATGACGTACATAACTCAAAATTTAACATCACCTTATAGTTAATTCAACTCTAAAACTCAAACACCACACTACGATTTGTAGAACTAAACCTTATACCATCCAATCCCTAAACCCTAAACCATAAATAAGAATCTAATTCCTAAAACTAAACTCTACAACCATAAATAAACTCATGAAACTTATAAATATCAAACAATAATAACTACCAAAATGTCACCACATCAATACCCAAACAAATGTTATGAAGTACCTTATTTGGTAACTATTTGGTTAGTATAGTATATATTTTATTCATAACCTAATTTGTCTAACCTAATTTGTCTAAGTAGGTTTAATTTGTGAAATTTTATTTTTCATACTTCACAATTGTTCATAGTTGAGTCATCAATCTAAAAATTTTATCAAATTTTTTTTTGTTAATTTATAAATTTAAATTTAAAATACAATTATTTAGTATACTGCTTTGGTAGTCTACAAAACCACAAAAATAGATTTCACATGGAGTCTACGAGTTGGATTTCTAGCGAAAGTCTTCTATATTACGTAGCAGACTTCGATAGGGTTAAAACAGTCAAGCCTCTATTTTTTGTTTGATCATAAAGGATGTAGTTGTAATTTCACTACCTCTTTGGGTTACTTTTCTCAAACATGAGATATGTGGATTATCCTTGTATTTCAAATCAATTTGGGGGTCATTTTTAGCAATTTTTCCAAAAAAGTTTAGGTGTCTTCTTCATATTCATTCTCACAAAAAAATATTGTGATATGTCAACCTTTAAATATGACATGGCAAAAACTCTTTCAAATATTTTCCACTAATGGTGTTTAATATTTTTTCATTTATAGTCCACGAATTATACACATAAAAATTATAAATAGCCCACTAATGATATTTAAATTTTAAAACTATTTAATCCACTAATTAGCTTACTAATCAAACTAAAAAAATACCCACAAAATTTTTAGACTCCACTAAATATATATATATATATATATATATATATATATTAATTTATTCACATCTTATTTTTTTCAAAATGGTTGTTCTCTATTATGATGATAGATATTGTAGAAGAAAATAATTCTAAATATACATGAGAATTTTCAATAAAGGTAGAAAATAATTTTTTTTTCATTTGATGTAATTTCCATTTTGTGTATACATTATCTAAAGAATTTTGTTTATAAGGTTTATATTTTCTAACTGATATGTAATCTTATATTTTTTTAATTGTATCATATAATTAATTTTAAATTCAAGTACTTTATGTTGTATAGAAAAATTATTAATTTTTTTTTGCTTATGAAGAATTTTTCATATTAGTCTTTTAATATGACAATGACGAATTCAATTTTTATTAAATGTGAAAAAATGATTTTCAAATAAGTGGTTCAATATTTTATGAGAGGAATCTCAATTTTTTTGTCATAAATTATACACCGGATGTATTAAATTATACATTTTGATTTCACACGATTACGTATATAAAACAATAAAATAGTAAAACTAAACTTTTGAAAATTTATCTTATTAACAAAAATATAAATGTTGACAAAACAATATAACAACAAAACATATACATATCTTCAAAGTGTAAAATTAAAAAAATAATATATATATATATATATATATAAATAAGTTATCCACGTATACGCGGAAGAATCACCTAGTTTTTCATCAAAAATTTGATGTATACAAATATATTATATATAATATATTTTTTTTTTTTTGCATGTATGACATTTGCTTGCCACAAAGCTACTATGTAAGCATGGCATCAAGAAAACAATTATTTTATGCAAATAAAACTTCAAATTAAAATAATTATGGATTAGGAGATTTACAACTAAATTCCTTAACAAAGATGTCAATGTGGAAACTTTCTTAGTCTAGTGGTTTGATAAAGGGTTCATTAATGATTTTACACCATCATATATAAAGTTCGAGTCCCAGAGAATACAAATTAGTAGAGGTAAAATTTACATGAGATTTTCAACGTGGTGTAAGAAGAATCGTTCGGAGTGGTCTCGCATATCAAGTATAAAATTGTCCGTAATATAATCGTCTATGTAATTATTTTCATAATTTATAATAATTCATAAATCCATACAATTAAAAAGGAAAACAAAGATGCCAATTTTTATCAAGGTTACCAAGTTTACGAACAAAAATCCCAGTTTGATTATCAAAAGGGGAAAGATTATAGATTTTTTTTTTTTGAATCTTAAAAAATCATAGATTGAGTTTCTCTTATGCAATATACTAATTATATATGTTGATAATCAAGTGTATTCTTCGTATATAAATAGAAAACTGTGGGATGTATTTAAATGACAGCAGAATCCTCTGGGTTTGGTCCGCTACAGAATTCACTGAAACTTTTGTTCGGTTTCGGTTTAGAAGTTACAAATTGCGATATTTTGTAAAATATTATAAATTCATGTCGGTATTGGGAAGTTTCCTAGCTAGGGCTAAATATAGACTATATTTACACCCAATTGCACGTAATTGTAACCAAAATGCAATTGTTAAGCAAACCTCTTTCAATTCGCAGGCACTTACCAATGTATTATCATAACTGTTTACCGACCCAAAAAAAAAAAAAGATTCTTCACAAAAAGCAATACCATAAGAGTTTATTGCCTTATAAAAGGAAAGCCCAATGAGGTCAGTCTAAGCCCAAATCTGGATGATGATATTGATCCATTTTTTTCTATATGCTCAGCCCACAAGCCGCTAAATCATTTTACTTTAAAACTCAATTCCATTTTTTCTTTTTAATATACCTCTATACTCATTATCTAGTGTAAGTCATTCCAAATCTTACACATAAAAAATATTGTAAAACTACTTTAGCTTGGAGTATATTTTAATTGATTACGACAAACTTTAAAGTTTATAAGATATGATTTATAATATATAATTAAATGTAAGGCTCAGCAACACAAAATTAGAATCAATTGGATATCAGTAAATTATGTTTAGATCTATATTATGTTAAAATCTTTTATTGAATAAGATCCTTTCTCTTTTTTGAGAAAAATGAAATAAAGACTTTTTAAAGTGTCTATCCATGGACTGCACCTCTCCCAAGAATTAGTCTGGGCACTTCCATAAATCTGAGATTTACCTGAGGTATATAAAAAAAAAAGTGATATCCCTATTCTCTTATAAACCCTAATTTTCATGACATGCATCGTTTATGACATGATTCGAGAAAACCAAGAGATGGACACAATTAGTAATTCCGAGTTGATAGCAGCTACAAGTATGGTAGATGAAATCCTCCTCTTTGCAACTAATGGATTATTCGAAACTCATGAATAGCATATGAAAATATTTGGCAAATTTGGAATTATATAGAAAAAATAAGTATATATATATCCTAATCATCCTAGTATTTCTAGCAGACTCGAAGCCAACATTAACAAATACGATATGGACTATGGCTAATATATAGCTACACACATATACATTCATTTACGTATGTACATATATATATATATTTTTTAATTAACTTGGAGACGTATATATGTACATATTTGTTTGCATAAGTATATATACATGCAACGTAGAAAGATGATATGTCATTGTTAACAAAAAAAAAGTCATTAATATACTCACAATTGGGACACACTCAAATAGCTATTAACAACTGAAAAATCTACTTTTGTAGCTATTTTCTCCATTAATAATTTAATCTTAATATCTTATGTGATTCTGAAATACCAAAGCAGTATTAATATATATACACACACGCATATATATATATATATGTATGTATGTATAGATATATATGTATGTATGTATATGGGTTTTATAAGAACTCACGATTAGGGTTATTGACAAAAGAAAAGTTGGGAATATTTGATTGTATCACAACAATAATCCCTATTATTAATCCGATATATTGAGCGTTGTGGTCTAATTATTCAAATCGAGAGAATATTTCCAATTAAAAAGATCATATATATGGTTTTTAAATGATAATTTAAACATATATGAAAAAGAGAATTTAAAAATTGATTACCTATATTGAAATTTTTTATAATTATCAAGTGGAGGACTGATTATGAGTCGAAGAGTTTGCAACTTCCTTCTTGACAACAACGACGTCGTTTTTAGTCTTCCTTCTCTTCTTCTTCCTATATGGAATCCCGCGAGCCTTAGCTTGAGATTCTCTCACTTCCCTCAAGTGAACACGAATCGACCCGTTTGCAAACGGGTTAGTTTCGGGTGATCCACCACCATGTTCTTCGTAAGCAGCTCTCAACCGTCCGATCAAAGCATCTAGACTTCCCCAAGCTTGTTTAAGAGGACACGTGCAAGGTCCTGGTGGATCAGGTTGTCCAAAGAAGACACAAGCTTGATGATGTACTTTGGTTTTACCAAACTGATCTAAGTACCTGAGGAAACTTAGCACGTGCGTGTAGTCGAATTGCGACATCATCAACGGTGGATTTTGTGATTTTAGGTATTGGATAAACGTGTTCCAATCACGGCGTTTCTGCGATTCGTAGCGGCTGAGCGGTTGAAGTTGCGGTTGCGGTAGAGGAGGAAGTGGTTGCTTGTGGTGGTTAGAAGTGGAAGAGGGATGATCTGGTGGATCTTTCGTCGGTGTGTGATGATCCGAAGACATTATTAGAGGGGAATTCTGATTTTTTGTTTGTTTGTTTGTTATGGTATTATATTTTTGATTTTTATGGGGAAATTGAGGATTTAAAAGTGACAATAAAGTAAGGGATAGAAAGAGAGGGAGAGAGATGATGAGAAATAATGGAACGAGGAGAAAATTTATTGAAGTATGTACGAAAAAAATGATTACTATTGTATATATATCATCATATGTTATACATACATAAAGTGAAAATGAATGTTTAGCATTTCATACGAATATCAGATACTTCTCTTATTTTATATGAATGATTTCAAAAGCCATGCATAATATTACTACCTTATTGAATATGAACAAAAAATTGAAACCAATCGTTAAAAGGAGAAAAATGTGTATTTTTTAGATAGTGTGAATGTTGAAAGCATTATTATTTTTAGAGACAACAAATATTTCTATATCTGAATGACCAATCTATCTAGTTTGACAATTATTCAATATGTCCAAAGCCTTGTGGTCAAGTGGTGAGAAGACGGGTTTGTGACGCCAACACGTTACGAGTTCGATCCATATACTATGCGAAACTAAAACACATTGTTTTAGACATCCACATAGATATGGACTCTTGTTTCAGCCAATTTGCATACCCGGAAAAAGATCTATCCATGGATTGTACTTCTTCCAGAGACTAGTTTAGACTCCTCTATAGGTTTGAGATTTACCCTGAGTTATAAAAAAAAAAAAAAAAAAACAATTACTGAATATCTATTTTATGAGATTTTATCCTATGTATATATTTTGTGTTTTGTTAATGTTATGTTCACACGTTACTTTCTATGACTTTTTTTGTCATCATCCAAAAAAAAAAAGTTTAACAAACGTACACAAAACAATTCAAATATCGACTTTGTAATAATATATACACAAATTAGTACACGTTATTATTATATTAGACGAAAAAGAGAGAATATATTTCAATGGATGGGACCCGTGAGAAGGTGCTCTCGTCCCTTTATATTTAAAAACATGAAAATTTGTTATTTTATTTGATTTGTTAATTATCTTTTTTGGTCACTGATGTGGCTAATTACGCACTGTTATGATATACTCTTCTTTTAAAATTCCTTAATAAATATTAGTTTAAGCTATCCATTGTACGACTAGCAACCCAAATCAATCATTATAAGTTTTAATAATGATTTATTAATTAATTTCTCCAACTTGCTTAATTTAGTGGCTATTGTTGAATTATATACCCTATTATATCTATAATAACTTTATTGATAAGAAATATCTATTAGAATAATAATAACAATTATATCGCTAATGAATGATGATGACCGTCATCATCCTACTCGTAGCAATAGCCAATAACAAGATATCAGTATTACACCTAGTAAGTTTTTTCCCCCTGAAAATTCCCTAAAAATCCAAATTTGTGATGATTTATGTAGAAGTACTTTTCATATACGTGAAATTACCTGAAGAAACAATCAAACCAATAAGAAACAAATAGTGACTTCATATTCATATCTTAGCCGTAATTACCTCTCTTTTTTTTTTTTGAAACTTTTAGCTGTGATTAATACATCGTTTGTATATCATTATATGGAACATCAACTCAAATAACATATTTTTTTACGATATAATGAGTTATTGTTTAAGCATAAATGTGTTTGAAAGTGGAGCACGCATACAATATTGGTTTTCATTATCATACCTATGAACTAATGTAAAAAAGACTAAACAATCCTCGGTGATTTCAAGTTTCAAAAACATCAATTTTTTAGAAACGGAGAGAATATTAATTTTATAATTATTAAAATAGAATTCATTGTCACTTTTTTTTTTGCATGAATCCATTGTCACTATTACGTGTATATTATGTATAGATACGTGCTCATGAAATGAACTTTTGAAATATACTAGTATAAAATTTAATAAAAAAAACCAAATAATACGTGTTGGTGATTGACATATGTATAGACTAAATTCTTGATTAATTGAAAAAATACTACTAATATTGTGGTGTTGGTTACAAAAAAAAAACCCTACTGTAATGTGTTAGCATATATCACAATGAACAAGAAGTACAAGTTCATGGAATAAATTTCGAAGACAGAAATACCTAAAAAGCATGAAAACAATGAAAATAAAAGAGAGGACATAATAATTAAAGACGAGCATATTATTTGATACACACATTTAGTACCCTTTGTCGGGAATAAAAATATAGCAGACGGTGAAATCTAGATTCCGATGACCGGAGAACAGGATTCCGACGAGACAAAACCCTAATTTTTAAAAAGCATTGTTGGACAAGATTTCGTAAGAGAAGATCTTGTGTGGGGCAATATATCTTTCGATATACTTTTGTCCCAACATCAATAGAAAAATCTACTCGATACAAAAATAAAAAAAATATTCACGTGGGACTTGGGTCCATATGTTTTTTTTCACCTGGGAAGATCATATTTATGGTATTATTTTGTGAATAAGAATGCCTTTTCTTTTGGTAAGAAAATTACAAGAATGTCGTCGGGAATAATTTTTTTTGAAACTTAAGAATTTTGTTCTTTAAGATGATGATGATATGAAAATGATGCCGTGATGAGTCGTGGCTAACTAATCATCTTTAAGTTAATGGAACCTTTTTTAATTTAGGTAAAGAAAAATTCATTGAGATAACTATGCTATTCCACTTAATTTTAAAAAAAAAAACCTATGCTATTCCACTTGAAAAAGATTACTATATTTCACTACTTAAGAAATTATATTTTATCACAAAATAAATTATTTTTAATAAGTATTGCATGTTGTTGACAAAAAAAAAAAAACCCCCCACTTCTGAAAATTTTGAAATACAATCTTAACTAGTCCTTATTTTCTGAATTAACGAAACAAAATATTTTTTGAATGTCAAAGGCATTTACACAATTTTGAAACATAGTATACACGTTTTTGTGCAAGAAAATAAGGGCTAATCTGTTAAATAACTAAAAAAAAAAATTAAGATAATAACAAAAAGTAGCACATGTGGCCAAATATCAACCATTAAATTTAGGTAAATGGTTAAGTTTATAATTATATTTTATTTTTTGGTTATTCATCAGTGAATCTCATGTTGTTGTTTTTTTAATCGTCTAAATATATGAATTATTACAAATTATGTAAACAATTACACGGATGATTATACAACAGACAATTTTAGTTATGACCTCCAAGACTATTCCGGATGACTTTCTTTTCACCACGCTGAAAATCTCTTGTAAATTTTGCCTCTATTAATTTATATTATTCGGGATTCGAACTCGATACTTGTAGGTGTAGAAGCATTAATGAACCCTCTATCAAACCATTGGACCGAGGAGGCTTCCACAAAATCTCATGTTGTTAAATTCTGTAAATAATACTTCTTTGTAAAATGCCTTTGTGAAACAAAATTTTCATATATTTACATGTAAATCATACGGTTATATATTTACACGTACAAAATTGGCAGCCGCTTCATGTCGTAACTTCGTCGTTTGCTGGTTTGGATCCGGTTTCCGGCGGCTTTCTTAGCGCTGGAGCCGGAGCTTGTGTAAAATAGGTTTTCTGATTTAGTATTCATCGGTCTTAGCTTTAGGTTTCTCCCTTGGTATCTACTTAGTGGGTCTCGGTTCTGATCTTGCATATGGCTCGGGGTTTGTTTGGAGCTTAGGCTTTGTCTTCGCCTTGGCCGGTGGAGCTGGTTCTAGTCGCTGATGTATGGATTTTGTCTCATCTGGGTTCGAATCCTTTACCTTTGTGGCAAAGATCTGGGTTTCATTGTTTGTATATGCTCCTTGTCGCTGTTTACTTGTTTTTCTCCGGAGGTGGATTGCGACCGGTCTAATTCAAAGTGGTCGAGTCTTGGCCTCCGTCTCCCTTTTGACGTGGTCTATTTCGGTATTGTTTGTTGGTCGCTGGCTTGCTATATAGATATCCTTGATGTTGTGATCTTCAGGTTGGTTCCTTTCTCTCATGGTTTCTGGTTTGTCGTTTCGATGGCTCTAGACTTTTGCATATCCTGGATTTGTTGGTACTATCTCGCTCTCATCTCTGGATGGTTTAGTGTGTTTGGCCTTTTCGTGTCCTGGTCTTTTGATTGGAGTTGTCTTGGGGCTGATTTGAAGTGAGACTCTTTTCTTGTGAAGAAGATGGTTTTGAGGTCTTCTTACCTCGCCTAACTGTTTAGTTTCCTCTCTATCTGTTTTTCCTTTTGGTTCTTCTATCGGCGATGCGTATCAACAACTGCCTTAGTGTATTGGATTGTGTATCAATAGAAGAATCATAGGTAGGATTGGGTTCTACTCTAGTTATTGTTGATCTCCTCTTCATGGTTTGTTTTGGTTCTTGTCACACTTTTTTGGCTTAGCTTTGGTCTCGGGCTTTGGTGTGTCGCCTCGAGTGCGTTTGCAGTTCCCTTGTCTCCTCTATCCTTGCCGTGAATGATCATGTTGAAGAAAGGGTTCCTTGATTCGCTGATTATATGGAAGGTTAACGATTGGCTTCTTTGAGGGGGAGTTTGTGAGTTTGGTTTAGTAGATTTGGTTCTACCGTGTTTGTCTAGTTTTCAATTTGGTCGTTTGATTTTAAGGGTTCCTCTTTGATCTTATTGTACCGTATTTCACCCTCGCTCCCCGTTAAACTTTCGGGCTACGCTCCCCGATAATCTTTCGAGCTATATTCCCCGGTAAATTTTCAGATTCTATTTTCGATATATCCGTTTGTAAGGTTACTTTTTTTTATATAATTATTAATCCAGCGAAAACAAAAAACAAAATTTTCATTTTCATTGTTTGTAATTAAAGTCAATGATCAGTTCAGCCCAAAAGCTAGAAACTAAAAGCCAACTAAGGCCCAATATATATCGTTAATCTCAGGCCCATACATATTTACAGATGTTTAAAAAACATAAAACTTGGGAACAAAAGAGGTTTAACTAAAAAAAGTGAGATTTATTCGGAAAAAGCTGCATCAAACTTACACAAGAATCTAACTTTTAAGCCTTCTCTAATTAGAACTTTAATTAATTAATTTTCTGTTCTCGAAGAACTTTAATTAATTAGGTTTCAAATAAATAAAGACGAGTCAGGTGATTTTTTATCTATTTAATTAAGTGGTTCATATATTTTTAATTGAACTTCAATTTCATTTCGAGAGAGAGAGAGAGAGAGAGAGAATGCCATTGGTGAGGTTTGAGATACGGAACGAGCTAAGCTTGGGTGGGCCGAAGCTGAATCGTAGCTCCGTCGTGGAAGATGAAGAACCGAAGGCGATTCTCGGCGCTGTTGAAGTTGCTGGACTCGTCGGAATCCTTCGTCAGTTAGGCGATCTCGCCGAGTAAGTTCCCGTTTTCTCTTTCGACTGTATACACATAACGAAGATTGAATTCGGATATTTGTAGGTTTCGAAGCTGTTTTTCTCGTGATTAGGATGAGTATTAGCTCATCAATCGATTCCAGTAACATTCGATATTTGATTTTTGTCAGGGCTTTAGGGCTTTTTGTTTGTTTGCAATAATTTGGAGTGAAGCTTAGTTTGTAGAGGGTAAGGTGAAAAGTGTTAATTAGTATGATAGATAGTTTTGGCAAGTTGATTAGTTAATATTCTGGAAGTATCTCATATTCAATCTTAGTGTTAAGTTTTCATTTGCTATACGGAATAAGTGATGAAGTAAAGTGTTTGGATTGTTCTCTCAGATAGATTTGAGTTTTTGTGGGATGCTTAGAGTATTCAACATGGTTAAGCTTGAGTTTAGGACATGTTTATTGATAGTAGCAGCTGAAATGAAGTAAAAAGGTCTCTTATTTATGTGGGCTTTTAATCTGTTGATGATGAGAATTGAGAAACATGAATTTTCTTAATGGGAAACAAGTAATAAAGATGGTTTGGTTGTTTACACGGGAGGTTAGTGAATGGTTTTGCAAAAAAAAAAAATCTCCTTTTTTCTTAATCTTTGGCATCTTTTCCCAATGGAACAAAATATAGATTTGCTTAAAGTGAATGTAAACTGATAGAGAGTTCTTTAACCAGGTGGCATTTCTTACATGTAGATTTTCCGCAGAAGTATTTAATGGGATACAAGAAGAAGTGACTGTTACAGCATCTAGGTGTCAGAAATTAACAAGCCGTGTTAAACGGATAGAGTCAGCGCTGTCACCTCTTGAAAAGGCTGTGCTGTCACAGACAAGCCACATTCATTTTGCATACAGAGCAGGTATGGCTTTACTCTCATCTATATAGCTTCTGGTCTCCTTTTTTGATTCTTCTATTTTGGAGGTTCTCTGTGCCTATATATCCTCAAGCCTTTTTTCTTCCTGTACCACTCTTGCTGTCTGATCCTGCACGATGAAAGCTTCTATGAACACATACCCTCCACATTTTTGTGATCTTTTGTACATATAAATTCTTAGTTTTTCGGTTTTGTTTCTGATGTAGGCTGTGAGTGGCATCCTCGTATAAGGAATGGACAAAGGCATTTTGTTCAGAGTGATTTGCCTCTGTGTGTTATGGAAACATATGAACAATGCCGAGATCCCCCTCCTTTGCATCTGCTTGACAGGTAAAGGACAAGCTTTTAGTTTCATCCTAATATAAATATAAGTTAATTCCCTGGATTTTTATTCTGAAGTGGTTGATTTTTTCCCGCCTTGCAGATTTGATTTAGGTGGTCCTGGATCTTGTCTGAGAAAATACTCAGACCCAACATTCTTTAGAAAGGAATTAAGCAACCCCAGTAAAGCAGATGATGTCAAGGTCCAGAGAGATCAGGCTCACCGGAAAAGAAAGGTTTGTAATTATCTTACTGGGTTTCGGTTATGCTGGCTGAACCATTCTAAACTGGGTTTCGGTTATGCTGGCTGAACCATTCTAAGAGTTACTTCTGCTTATGAACTCGTCCAACAACTGTACCTCGTACCATAATTGACTTGTAAAGGAACCTTGCGATTTGAAGAAAATATGATTCGTAGACATCTCAAGTGCTATGGTTTTGTATTCTTTTGCTTTTTAGCTGTCTTCTGCTGGATTTGTATCTGATTTGTTCTTTTGCTGAAATGACAGAAAAAGAGAATACCACAAAGAAACATTTGCAGATCGCGTGCAGTGTCAGTGTCTGCATCCGATGAAACTATTGGGTGAGTAATTTAAATATAGACGTAGTAATTCTCGTCCATTTATGTTATATATTTTCAGTGTAGTTGTTCTTAACAATTTATATGTTAACTTGTCTTTTTGTGCAGGACTCGTCTTAGTTTTCTTACTGATGATAAGCAAGCCACTTCTGAGAGTACGTCCACAGTTGACATGCCACGTAGCTCGAATATGCAGGATTTATCTGATATTGTAGACCTATCTCATCTGCAAGGGCAGTCAGATGCGCAAGAACCAAGTGAAGCACAAGTACAATCAGATTTCCAAGAGTCATCAAAGCCTCGTGATTCTGTAACTGGTTCAGGTTATATTGAGTATGTCATCAATCAAAGTCCTGTGAACAAGCCTGATGTGAAGCTATTAGACGGATTTCTGTCATCCTTACAACCTTCTGATAGAATATGCTCAGCTCTTCCTGAAGGCTGCATTGAAGTTGTAGATGATAATATCCTATACAGCCTCTCAGAAGACATACCCACCATTATTGTTTGTGATGAAAAGAGAGAAACACTTGAATCGAGGGTTGAGAAAAATAACAAATATGAAGAAGCCTCAGAGATACATGAGTCAAAATTTGGTCCAGAAACACCAGACAGGGTGAGGCAAAATAAAAGGGACTTTGATAGGACGTATAGTTTCTTCGATGAGGCAGATATTGTGGGAGAAAAACAAAGTAACAGTCAGGCCAACAGTATTGATGGAAAACCAGGAGTTGAAAACCAGGACTTTGATAGGATGTATAGTTTCTTTGATGAGGTAGATATCGTGGGAGAAAAGCAAAGTAAGATTCAGGCGATTGAGAACGAAGGAGAAAATAAGAGTGAACAAGAGAGTGAAGCAGATGAGTTTCTGGATGCCCGTAATACAATCGATTCAGAATCAGAAAGTGAGCTTGATGGAGTACCTAAACCGAAACTGGAGCATTATTTTGGGGATATTAGCACTTATTGTTCAGAAGATGCTAACAGTGACAACAATGATGGGTCAGAAGATATACCATATGAACCAATGGCAGAAGATCCACGCCTTGATGACTCCCTAGATGAATCTTGTTCCTACTTTCCTGGAGATGCAAATGATTCCTGTCTCCAGTCAGATCCAATATGTGGGAAAACTCTGTCTCATGATGAGAAGCCAAAGGAATTTGTTGCCATGTCCTCTTTGTTGTTGGATAAAGAACCCGTTTCAAACGAATTGCAAGGAGAACATGTTGCTGCACATCCCTTGTTGTCAGGAGACTGTACCGCTGAAAAGATCTCATTTGAAGAACCTATTGCCTCATGCCCATCTCTGGAAGATGATGTGCCTGCTGAAAAGATCTTACCAGAACAAGATAGGACCACATACTTATCTCTCATAGAAGCTGTTCCCCATGACAAGCTCTTACCAGAAGAGTCAGTTACCAAATATCCGTCTTTAGCAGAAGTTGTGCCCAACAAAAAGATGTTGCCTGAAAAACCTCTTCCCAAAATTCCCTCTTTGGTAGAAGCTGTGCCTGACAATATGAGGACCCAAGCAGAAGAACCTGATTCGATTCCCAAAGCTGCTCAAGATGATAACACTCCACCAGGTTTTCTTGATTCCACAAATTTGTCTGTGGCTGAAGGTGTTTCACAAGAACAAATCTCACTTGAAGAATTTGTTGGCATGCATCCATGTTTGGCAGAAACTATTCCTGATGAAAGGTTCTTAACAGAAGAACATGCCTCCACATGTGTGTCTTTGACAAAAGCCATGCCTATCAAAAAAGTATTCCCGGAAAAACCTTTGGAAGCGCATCATTCTTTTGCAGAATTGCCAAAAGAAAAGATCTGGCTAGAAAAATCTGATGAAGCCACACATCCATCTTGTATCAAAGCTGCTCCAGAAGAAAATATATCAGCAAAAGTTCTTGATTCCACAAATTTGTCTGTGGCAGAAGCTGTTCCACGAGAGAAAATCTCACTTGACGAAGTTGTTGGCATAGATAAATGTTTGGCGGAAGCTTTTCCTGATGAAAGGACGGAAGAACCTGTCACGACATGTCTGTCTTTGAAAAGAGCTGTGGCTATAGAAAAAGTCTTGCCAGAAGAACCGTTCGAAACGTATCCTTCTTTGGCAGAATTGACTGAAGAAGAGATTTTGCATGAAGAAGCTGATGATGCAACACATCCATCTTTCTCTCAAGCTGTTAGTGATGAAAAAGTCTCACCAGAAGTTCTTGATCCCACATATTTGTCTGTGGCAGAAGTTGTTCCTCAAGAGCCGATCTCACTTGACGAAGTTATTGGCATATACCCATGTTTGGCAGGAGCTGTTCCTGATGAAACCACATGTCTGTCTTTGAAAAAACTCGTGGCGACTGAAAAGGTCTTGCCAGAAGAACTTACGGAAACGTATTCTTCTTTGACAGAATTGCCAGAAGAAAACAATTCACATGGAGAAGGTGATAGACATCCATCTTTCTCTCAAGCTGTTAGTGATGAAAAAATCTCACCAGAAGTTCTTGATTCCACAAATTTTTCCCTGGAAGAAGCTGTTACACCAGAGAAAATCTTTCTTGAAGAATGTGTTGGTGTATATCCGTGTTTGGTAGAAGCTGTTCCTGATGAGAGGGGTTTGCCAGAAGAACCAGCCACCACATATATGTCTTCAACGAAAGTGGTGCCTATCGAAAAACTCTTGCCAGATGAACCTTTAGAAGCGTATGCTTCTTTAGAAAAATTGCCTAAAGAGGAGCTTTCACAAGAAAAATCGGATGATGCCACACATCCATCTTGCGCCAAAACTGAGAGTGATGAAAACGTCTCACCAGAAGTTCGTAATACCAATAATTTGTGTGTGGCAGAAGCTATTTCACAAGAGCAAATTTCACTTGAAAAAGAATTTTTTGGCATAGATCCATGTTTGGGAAAAGCTTTTCCTGATGAAAGGGTTTTACCAGAAGAACCTGTCACCACATGTCTGTCTTTGACAAAAGCCGAGCCCATCGAAAACTTCTGGCCAGAAGAACCTTTGGAAGTGGATCCTTATTTGGAAGAATTGCCAGAAGAAAATATCTTGCAAGAAGTAGAACCTGATGATGCTACACATCCATCTTTGTCTGAAGCTGTTGGTGATGAAAACATCTTGACATTTGAAGGTCCTGGTTCCACATATCCATCTTCGGAAAAATTTGATCTGCACGAGAAAATCTCACATGAAGAACTTGTTGGCACAAATCCGTTTTTGGAATTTGCTGTTCCGAATGAAAGGAGTTTTCCAAATGAATCTGGTGTCATATATCAGTCTTCGGTAGAAGCTGTTTCTAAGGAAAAGAACTTGCCAGAAGAACCCTTAGCTACATATCCGCCTTTAGCAGAAGTTGTGTTCTCTCTAGAAGAACCCGATGCCACATGTCCACCTTTCGCAGAAGCTTCTTTTGATGAAAATATCTCAGACTCAGAAGCTCCTGGTTCCACAACAGAAGCTGGTCCACCCAACAAAACATTACCGAAAGAACCTGTTGACAAGGATATGTCCTTGGCCGAAGCTGTTTTTGTTGAAAAGATATCAGGTTCAGAAGCTCATGGTTCCACAACAGAAGCTGGTCCACACAACAAAAGCTTCCCTGAAGAACATGTTGCCACAGATATTTCCTTGATCGCTTTTGATGAAAATATCTCGGACTCAAAAGCTCCTTGTTCCACAACAGAAGCTGGTTCACACAACAAAAGCTTCCATGAAGAACATGTTCCCACAGATATGTCCTTGGCTGAAGCTGTGTTTGTTGAAAAGATCTCAGGTTCAGAAGCTTCTGGTTCCACAGCAGGAGCTGTTCCACTTAAAAAAAGCTTCCCTGAAGAACTTGTTGCCATGGATGCGTCCTTGGCTGAAGCTGTCTTTGATGAAAAGATTCCTGGCTCAGAAGCTTCTGTATCTGTAATAGAAACTGGTCCACACAACAAAACCTTCCCTGAAGAACCTGTTGCCACGTCCATGGCAGAACCTGTTTCTGATGACAGTATTCTGCCAAAAGAACCTGCTGCTGGATATCTGGATTTGGCGGAAGGAATTCCCGACCAAAAAGTATTTTTGGACGATGCCGCATTTTTATCTTTTGCAGAAGCTATTTTCGATCAAAAGTTCTCACCAGACATTCCGGATCCCACATATCCATCTTTGTCAGAACCCGAAATGCCGATTGCTTCACAATCTTTGGTAACAGATCTTCCTGCTAAAAATATCTCGGTAAAAGAAGGTGAAGCATTTGATGAACACTACACAGCGTCAGACGTTGCTAAGAATCAGAAGAGTGGGTTCTTGGAACCAGAATCTGCTGATAGAACAAGTCAATTGAGTTGTGGTACTCAGGAAACTCTGTCAAATGATGCAATTGTTGAACCAGTAAGTATATGGAGCAATGGGGGACTCCTTGGACTTGCGCCATCGAAACCTCCAGTTTATGCTGAGCCTAATTCTGTAAGCGAACATATACAAAACGAGATCAACGAAGCCAGTGTTCTTGCTACAAGGAAGCAGGAGTCATCGAGCAGACCAGTTGAGGATACCGAGAGGAGCTCACGTTCATTAGTTGTTTCAGATCACATGTCTCAACAACAAAGCAACATGTTGAGTCATTCTAATGGATCTCTCTCTCACCTACAGAGCACCGCAACATCATTCAAAGTCTTTGGTTTAAGTCATAGATTACTCATGGCTGGGTTTCGTGGAAACTCTTCTTCAACTTGCAAGTTTGAATCCATACCTACTACTAGCTATGGTACTAAAGTAGCAGCTATCGAAGAAACGACTCAACAAACTCCTCGTGGCTCAAGCTTTCAGGAGAAATTGGATTATGAATCATCTCTCTTTGGCTCGCCTACTTCGTCACCACCGGTTGAACATATGAAAATATCATTCAACCCCATAGATACCTGTCCACTTTCCAAATTGAAACTGAGAATCCCGTGTCAATCTCAGCGCACTGGTGAAAATACAGATATGTTCCCGTCGTTTCAGTTGGTTCCAGAGGCTAGTAACTCCAATGACGACGACAACAGCGATATCTTTAGTCAGGCATCTCCTTGTGTGTCAGACAATTGTTTGTCGGATTCAGAGCTGTGGGAATCCGATGGAAGCCCTAGAAGATCTGTATCGAGCTTAGGTCAAGACGTTGGAGAGAGAAGTAGACATGGAGAGATTGGTTCTTTTTCTGGTTCGTTTCTTGATCTTCCATGTTTCGACGCCGGAGATCATCATCAATCAACATCTTCAACACTAGAGCAAGAACAAGAAGAAGACCATAAACTCTCTGTTTTAGACATCATCCGTGATTGGCCACCAAACCAACCAAATAGCCAGTCCTAGTAATGAAGCAAATGCAAAAGAAAAAAGAATCTAAATTGATTCTTTTGTACATTTCTCTTTGTAATTCCAAATTTCATGTAAAATTAACTAAAAAAAAAAAAAATTATAAATTATTTTAATTACCTCATTTTTTTGTATTTTACCAAATTATTACATTTTTTATGGTATATAAGAAAACAAACAATAAATTACAACCAACAATTTTAAAAAACGATCTTGATTAGTAAAAGAAGTCGTCATTCATGTTTAGAAGGTGACGTCAGGTACGATCCCAAGCTCCTTGAAAGCAGCAGGACAATCAGCTAACGGAGTCTTAACCATGAAACCGAGAGGGTTAACGATACGTGTCTCGTTAGAAACGATTCCGTCATTCGCCGTTAAACTGATCTTAGCGGCGTTACGTAGGTAAGCTTCTTTGCTGACGTCACTGCAACCAGAGTCTGGTGATTGGACGAGCACGAGCTCGCACACTTCTTCCTCGTGTTCACCGGTTACTTCCATTTGGTAGCTTCCTGTTTTGTCCGTAACGGCTTCTTTAGTCAACGTTACGGTTCCGTTAGTTCTGCTCCTGCACTCTAGCTTCACTTTCGCTCCTTCACCGATTCCAAAAACAAAACAAAACGAGTTCTTAATAACTTTTTCTTTAATAATCCAAGGATCTTAACTATGTTGATAAGCCACAAAAAATTCGATTTTTCTTGCTACTTAATACATTTACTGGTGACTAAATCGAGCCGTGAGATGTATCTACGCTTAAAATTCGTTCTTAGGCCTAGATCGATATGACATATTCTAGATACAACGAAACTACTAGTTTACTATCACTTGGTTTTTATGTTATTTTGTTCAAACACAATGTTTTTTGAAAAATTGTATTCTCAATCAAACCAAAATCTAAATGCACATGAATTATAAATTAACAAAATTTATCTATATTTTAAGACCCAATTTATATCTTGTTAATGTATTTTACACACAAAGAGTGTCTATATTTTAAATTTTGAATATATTCCATACATATTTTTAACCCAAAAATGTAAATGGATTATTTATCGTACCCACATTTTGCATGCATGCCTAAAAACTGACATAATTTTAGAATAACGTGCGTGAATCTATAATGTTCACAAACACATATATTCATACGAGTAGTTTATTTAGAAATACTTAAAACTTATAAATTTTACCTTCAAGGAATTTGCTTAGACGGGTAACGAATTGAACACGGCATGTATCACAATAAACCGATCCCTGAATTTGGAAACGGTCAAAGTCATCCGCGTCAGCGACGGCAACGCCGGCGAGAGACGACAAGCACACGGCGGAGACAAATAAGAAGAAGAAGATGGACTTGGTCGCCATTTTTTGTTAGAAAATGTTAAGAAGATTCTTGTTCTTTTTTTTGATAACCTCTTCTCTTTTATAATCGTTTTATTTTCTTGAGAGAAGAGGACAACTAATTCACAAGAACCACAAAGTTCGGTTTTATACAAAAAAAACACCATTTGTTATTTTTAGCTAAATTATATAACACCGTTTATTAGTTAAACTAACTAATTAGTTTCTTTTGAAAACCCAATAATGAGGTTTTGTTAATTCTTTTAATTATAGCCTCTAGTTTTCCAATTGTGTCTTCTTTTGGCTCCCTATTTTTCCTCTTTATTTCTTCTACTAAATTTAGAAAGAAACAAGACTAATATGTTCTCTATGTTTGAAATTAAACAATACTTTGACATTAAGCTAATGAAGTTTGGTTTCGATTTATAGCTAAACAACTCATTATGAACTTATTATGAATCATTAACTCTTCTCCTTTCATCCAGTTTCCATATTCGGATTTGGGTTCGGGTTCGGGTTTGGCTCGGATTTACACTCGTCTATTCGGCTTTTGTTAAGCTGGAAAGCCGGATTAACCCACGCGCCGCAGCTACATTGCATCCCTGCCCAGTTGAAATAACCTAACCGTGCGTTACATCCCAAACAAAGAAGCTTCTCTTCCACAGATCCATCATGAACTGCAAAAATCAAAACCGTGTTAAGATCATTAGAGCAATAACTACAAAGATTCTTGTTGAGATAAAGAGTGAGAATCTCACTTGTTTGCATCCATTTCATAGGCTCGACAAAGATCGAAGAGCATTGCACTTGTTCAGAGTTTCCACTTCTCTTTTTCCAAGCAAAGCATTGTTCGCCTTTCCCCGGTTCATGAGGGACTATGTTTTCCTCTATAGCAACTATCCTTCTACATTTCTTACAACGGTACATGAGTTGAGGCTTCGGAAGAGACTCCTTCGAAGAAGAATTATCGGTCTCCACCTCTATTTGCAACTCAGTCATAACTTCTCTTCTATCTAAAATAAAACAAAGAGAAATCTCAGACTAAAAGAAGTTTCAATCTGATTACCCAAATAGTTGATAAAGATGGATATATGATTACTAAAAATCTGCAATTTCTTGTTAAATATAGACAAGTTTTGATTTCGAAGCAACCCAAAAGTTCAAAACTGAAAAATCACAGAGCAATTAATCTACAAGCAAAACGATCCTATGAGATGTTCTTCGTTTCAGAATTCTCAAAATCCCTAATACTTCAAGATCAACATAAAGGGTCCATATATAGGGAAGATGTCAATTTCACAATGAATGTCTTAAGAACAATAATATAAACGAGACTAAAAAACTTCAATTTCTTATTAAATCGACTACAAGTTTTGATTTTGAAGCAACCCACAAGTCCAAAACTACAAAAATCACAGAGCAATAAACTATCTACAAAACAAAATGATCGTGTGATATGTTCTTGATTTCAATATCCTCAAATCCCTAAATAAAGCTCTCAACTTTCCAACAATAATTGATTATCTCTGATACATCATCATCACTAACTAAACCCTTACACTGATTCACGACGCGATTCAAAGCAAAATCCGATACAACCAAGAAATCGCTCAGATGTAACTCAATTTCAAACCATGAAAAAGATTCAGAATCAGCCGCAGAGGAAACAACAGCTCAAACAACCAGAACCCTAGACGATAAATCTATAAACCTCCACTAGAAAACACAAGTACCAAGAAATCAAAATCTCAAAATAAAACTTTTAGATATCAAGAAAAGAAAAAGGAAAAAAATCACCTTTTGCTAAGATTGATTGATTTGTGCTACACTGATTTCTTCTTCGTCAAAAATCTGTTCGGTTTAGTGTTTTAGGTTTTGTCCTAATGATTTCTCCTTCAAATGTTGGCTAAATGAATCTCTCTACTGTACGGTTTAACCGAACCGGGCAAGTTCTCAAACGATGTCGTTTAGTACTTGGGCTGGGCAGTAGGCTTCCAAAGTTGTGTGTATATTTTTTATAAACTCAACAATTATTAATGCTTTCATTTATAATTTTTTATAAAAAAAAAACATTTTGATTATTAGAAGCAAAACACTAACACAAGAATCATATGATTCATAGTCAGATTAACCAGAGCAGAGTTTTGCTTGAATGATCTAATATTAAACAGAAGACTCTCGATCGAAAACCATAAGATCGGTAGTTCAAGCTTTGAAACTAACATGAAGCAGAAGAGCTTCAACACTAAAGATCAAACGCGAGATATGTCACAGTAAAATGCTAGAGAAATAGCTTCGACGTTCATCGTCAGTAGTACCTAGAAAATTCAGATGAACAAGTGTTTAAACTCACCATTTGAGAGCTTACATAGTTCATTGTAGTTTTGTGCATCTGCAAGAAGAAGAATAAACTCAATCAAAGTTTTGCCAAAATCATATAGGAAAACAAAAAATTACTCGATCAGCGCTTAAAAGGAACCATCTTTATTTTTAGTTGGCGTACCGAAATTGTCTCCAAAGTTGGTCCAAACTTCAGCTCGAATAGTGTTATCATTCTCGGCGATTCCAATTACCTCGAGGTAAGTAGTTAAAGGCGAAGGTGGCGAACCCTTAACAACAATCTGTTGATCATCAGTCGATTTCCCGACCACGGATCCGATATCTGACCGGACAACTTGAATCACTGCTCTCACTTTCTGACCAATGTACCTTCTCAACAAAGCTCCATTCACAAAAGCAGCAGGGCTTGAAGTATCCATTTCTATAAAAAAAAAAGTATAAATCAAATTTTGGTTAGTGTTACTCATTGAAATTCAGATAAAATCTATATAACTGAATTTCTACAAATCAAAGATTGAACATTGGAGATACAAAACCAAACTAATCATATTAACTTCAAGTCAAAAACCCTAATTTGGTAATCTTGAAACCCTAATTTCACAAAGTAGAACAAATAAATTCCTGAAATCTAGCAAACGAAATGAAGCAGAAAGATTTCGATTTTTTGGACCTAAATCAGAGGAAATTTGATACATAAGGAAAATCAGAAAACCCAAAAAGAAGAAATAACCAAATCCTTATGATTCAACAGTACCCGGAAGACGAAACGAGAGACGTCGGTGACAATTTCCGGCGAGGAAGAAAAACCCTAATTTATGAAAGAGAAGAAGAAGTGATGATGATAAAAGGAACCGGTTTATGGTTCGGTTATCTATTGGAGTGAATCCAAATTTAATTTGGTTTAGTCAATGACACGTCAGTAATTATAATACATTAATAAAGTCATTAGTAAAACCCTATAAAATGAAACACAATTAAGGGAAAAAAAACCCTAATAAATTGCTACCAAAGATTTTCACACAATCAAAACGCTAATCCGCACCAATCTCTTATTCTTCCCTTACTGAATTTTTCGATTTCGTCGAAGAAAAATTGATTTTCGATTTTAACCTTAATAAATCTTCCAAGGTAAATCGTCTGATTATCTCCCTCTTTTGGTTCGTATTTTCTTTGAAAATTTTAGTTTTTTGGGACTGATTATTCGATGATTTCGAGGCATGAATTAGCGGAATTAGGGTTTATATTACTTGCTTGCGGAGAAGATTTATATGTTCTTTTCGATCGTAATTTCTTGTTTTACGAAGGTTTTAAGCGATTGGGTACTCAAAGATGATAACTTTTCGTCTGATTCTTATTCTGGAATTTGCATAAAAATCCCAATTTTTTTGTTAGGGTTTCTTAGATTTGTGGTTATCTATCTGGTTCTAATAAAGTTTTAACCTTGATTCTTGCTTCAGGACATGGCAAAAGTCGAATCAATGTTTGCTGATTCTGTCAACTCAATGGAATCTCGTAAGAGGAAAGGTAAGTAATGAGCTCAATAGTGACGGTTTGCTCGTGTGTTGTTATTATTATCCTTTTGGTTTCCGTCTTGTTTCATGTTCTTGAGTTTTTTGATGATGAAAATTTTGTGTCTTTGTTGATTTTGTGCAGGTGTTCCTTTACCATATTTGATTCGACCTCGTAGGGTATTCACTTTTGATACCCTTGGGTTCTATAACGATTATGTCGAAGATTCGGCTGATATGGGTACTAATCTTATCTCACTCTTTTGATTAACCTTAAACCATGTTCATAATCTCTGATTTAATAGTAATGTATCTTTATAATTTTCTTTCTAGCTGAAGATGAGTCGTCAATGGAGACTGTTGAAACCTCTTGCTTTGGCAATGAGATTGATGCAAGTTTATCTGATACAGGTAAAGTGATACTCTCTTTAGTCTCATTCTTGGTCTATTCGGTTTTATAGAGTACAGTCTTGATCAATTCTCGGTTATGAATCATCAGGTCATTCGGTGAAGGATGAGTCAGACGATGAATACGTGATTGTTAACAATTATAAACCAGAGAGAGTTGGAGCAATTCAGATGGTGTGTGCATTCTCTAGATTCTCAAAACTTTTGTCATGTCTTGTTAATTATATGTTTGTCCTAACAATACCGTCTTCTTCTTCTATTCTCAGATGGAGCTTTCGAAAGATGTCCCGGCATCTCCAACGGCAAGTGAGGAAATCTCACAGAACGACACAGGTGATGAATCAGAATCTGAAGGTGAAGGATCCAACAATGATGAAGCAGAATCTGAAGGTGAAGGATCCAACAGTGATGGTTGGGAACTTGTGTAATTAAGAGAATCGCAGGTTCGAGTTTGGGGTTTTAGGGCAATGGAATCGAGTTTAATTCCGTTCTGATTCTTGATTTCGTTCTGGTTTCTAGACCGCGACATTTTTTGTTTTTGTGAATCTCTATCGGTACATAAGATAAATTGGTTTTCGATTTGAATATGATCCTTTTGGTTTTCATCAGCAAGAAGAGAAACGTATATTCACAAGAATTATCTGTTTAACAAAAAACAAATTAAATAGAGACAACAAATACCAATTAAGTTGATGCTATATGGAAGCTAAGATTGCTTCAACAAGGAGTAGATCGAAAAACAAGCTTATGTTGATTTGTTTGGCTTTGACATTGAATATGACATGACCTTGCTTTATCTCTTAGCTCTTGAAATGCCCTCATTGTCTCTGCATCAAACCCTCCGGCGAACTGAAGTTTTGTAAACAGATTTTAAGAGTTTGAATCAGAACCGAAACAGATGATGATGATGATGATCAATGTGTTTAGCTCTGTTTTTACCTGATGAACACGGAATGCGAATCTAACGCCTTGAACGATAAGTTCTTCTTCCTCGGGACCGCCACCGCCAATAGCTTCTAGCTCCGCCGATACTCTCTTCATATACTTCATTGCTAGTTTCACAGACGCCAATTTAATCTGAAGATCACATTCATAACATTACACACTTAAACACAAAACTTTTCAATTCACCAAGTTCATGACTAATTTAAGTTGCACACTACACTACAACATAAACCAAGACATTAGAGAATCAGATTCTGTGCCTCTATTGATTTGTCTATCTACTACTACTATGCATTTTTTTTGTTTCCTTGTGTGCATTTGTATAATAACAAAACTCATGAATCCCAAAGCAAATCAAAACAAAGGAAAGAGACAAGAAGATACAATAGAGAAAATCTTGAAATTCACAGGCGTGCACATAGAAAAACCCCACAAATATTAAAGTAAACACTGTATTCAAGTTTACTTTTTGCTAAATTATTTTGTATTCATCTGTAATATTTGTCATGTTGTACATAATAGTTTTACCATGTAAACAAGCAAACTCAATAATAATAGAGTGAAGAAAGAAAGACAGTGTCAAAACAATTTTAACATTTGTCATACCATCAACAATTGACTTTATCAGAAACAATGGGGACCATGAGAATTGTTGTTCTTGCTGTTTTTATATATATATTATCTTCTTCTTCACATTTATATATCAAAATGAATCTATTCATAGTCCAATAATTGGCTAAAAGATGGGATCATAAACAACAAAACCATCAATTTAACTAGACCATTATGCAAAAGCAGAATTGTTTGTTTAGAAAACCGTGGCCATTATCTCTCGATGTTCGGAACCAACAGTTGATAATACCGTGTTTAAGGCGTGTTTAGTATTGCTAACCTGGCTAGTAATGCCGGTTTCAAGCATCCAATCAACCGGAATCTGAAAACTCTTGAATTTGTTTGCCGCAGATTCTTTCATCCTCGACAAGCTATAAACACCATGCTCTAACCTTAAAACCCACCAAAAAAAAATAAAAAAATCTGATTAAAATTTCTCTTAAAATTATGAAATTTGAAATATTTATTTTTTAAAAGATTCGATTTATTTTACTTTTCGAAGAGAGCTTGCATTTTCTTGAGAGAAGAACCAGAAGATTGACGAGGATCTTCACGAAAACGTGAAGCTTCAGATATGAGTTTCTTCAAATCGAAATAACAAAACGCTGCTTCACGTAACGCGTCTGCTTTTTGCTCTGGCCATTCAAAATGTTTCAACACTGCTCTTTCATCAACCTTCAAAAAACACCAAATTACATTAAAAAAAAAAAAAATCAAGATTGATAAAATTGCTAACAAATTTTGTTATTTTAAATTTTGTTTTATAACCATCATACCAAGTAAGAGAGTTCGTCATCGAGCCATTTAACAAAAGGCACGACGTCTTCTATATCTGAAAACGCAGCGTTTTCGACTTCTTTGATCAAGAACCTTATGAAATCTCCTTGCGTTTCCACGTCGGTTTTTATCTGCAATGTTAAACCAAAAAAACCGGTTATTTAAACCAAAAAGGACGAGGTAAAGAAGACGAGATTAAACCGGTATTTACCGCGAGGAGATAAACCGATCGGTTTTCGATTTCTCCGATCATATCTCTAGCATTAGAGCTCGCGAGGATTGCTTCTGCGGCGGAGTTACCACCGCCGGTGGAATCTCTTCTCGAGTTCGTCGAGTCTCTTCGCATCAACGAATGGTAAAACTCCACAACTTCCGGTACTCTTCTTACTTTTGCCGACGCAATGCTCAAGCTTTTCATCGGCGGTGGTGGCGGAGGCGGCGGAGGAGGAGGAGCTTTCGAAACTGACGGTGGTTGAAAAAGAGGTGGTGGTGGTGGTGGCGGAGGAGGTGGTGGATTCGATCTCTCCGGTACCGGATCTACTCTGTTCTCCGATGAAAAACACCGTTTCGGCGGTGGTTTTGGTACTCTCGGAACCCTAGATCTGACTGTTGAGAGAGTTGACTCAGTGAGTTCCTCCGAGTTATCATCACCGGAAGAAACCGATTTGGTTATCTCTTGGTACGGAACCGGGTTTTCCGGTACGTTTTTCATTGACCCGACCCGTTTTAAACTTCTGATGAGATTCGATTTCGCCGACACATCCATTAAACCTTGAAACCTTTGAGAAACAGAGAGCGAAGAAGATGATTGTTGTTGTTGTTGTTGTTGTTCTTCACACTCTCTCAATAATCGCCGGAGCTCCGTCGTCTCTTTCTCTCTCCTCTCTTTATCTCTCCTCTGTTCTTCAATCTCACTCCTTAATCTCTCGTTCTCTTCCGCTAATCTCGCCGTCTTCCTCCTAAAAACTTCGATTTCACAGTCTTTGTCGACGATCTGAGATTCGAGTATCGGAATTACGGAGACGGATTCTCTGAGTAGTTTAACTTCGAGGAGCTCTGTTTTTAACAGAGCTTCTCTCTCGCGAAGGTCTTCTACTTGACGACGAAGCTCCGACAGGGTTCCGGTTTGGTCGGAACGAGAAGAAGCGTTGTGTACTTGCGCGGAAGCGCGTGGGAAGTAAACGCCGAAAGAGCGAGTGAAACCCGGTTTAGTTTGATTAACCGGTTTAGTTAAGGAACCGGAAGACGGCGGTTTAAGCGGAGGAGGAGGCGGTGGAGGAAGAGGAAGAGGAGGAGGCGGAGGAGGTGCATCTTTGCGTTTGGTCGAAGGTGATGATGATTTGTGAAAACCCATTGTTACACGAACTTTACCAGCCACCATTGATGGATCCAAACAAGAAAAAGGTTTTAACTTGAGAAGAAAAGAGTGATTTGCATGGAAATTAAAAGCATGTCGTTGTCCGTGCAGTTTTAGAGAGAGAGAGTGATAGTGAGAGATGCTTTTGAATTAAGAAGAAGAAGATGGGGAAGAGAAAGGAGAGTGAGGCAAAATCAAAAACAGAGGAATCAAAATAATAAAGTTTTGTAATGTTTTTTTTTTAATAATAAATTTGGTTAAAACTTTTTTTCGACCGTTGGAAGAATAATCTGAAATTGAAACTATGCTTTATTTTTTTTTTAGTGTACACGTATAACGAGGAACGTTCTTCTTTTTCCTCTATAGATTTTCAAATTTTAAAACACAAGTGATGAAGAAGAAGAATACTTTAAAGCTTTGGTCTTTATGTACCTTTGTCTTTGACTATTCTCGATTTTGATCGGTAATAATACTCAGAATTGTAGAGTCAAAGATTATGGGATTTACTTCTTTTTTGGTGTTAAAATTGTTGTAAATGTTATTAGAGGTTTCAATAGTAACACATTAGTATGTTTAGCAACAAAAATAGTAACACATTAGAACAATAATCACGGTAATAAAGTTGTTAATTTATTGTGAAATTAATTTTAGGAAAATAGATACTGATTGATTAATGCCAGCTATATTAGTTTCCATATTTATTTGTGAATGATGTATTAAAGGAAACTAAAGTGATTAACGCTAATAATGTGTTAACCATTCAAAGTCCATATGCCATATATCAATTAGTTTTTTCTTTTAAATTCAATATTGGATTGGAAAAATCTAGTATCTTTGTTCCAACAAAATGCATTAAACGGACTTTAATATGGGTAATATGGAACGATGACAATAACACGAACCATTAATATTATAGATTCTAGCTAACAATACAAACAATTTATATAGTAATATTATGGTCGTAGCACTCGAATCCAATGCATTATAGGAAGTATAAACAATATGATTTAAACTGAAAATTGTGAATACAATGCTGCGACAGTTACCATCAAAGATACTTGAGTTAATCAAGTTATTAGACTTAAACCCAATTATGCTTTAAGATCAAACTTTGTTAGATAATATACATAATGCATATAAAGATGTTAGTCTCGAGTGATACATATGTGTGCACTTGGAGGTAGAAAAATGTGAAAGAAAGAGCTGTTTTGATGCTGACTTTTACTTGCATTACTTTCTCAGCACAAATCTTATATTGATTTTGCACTTTTCATTCTATTCTGATCAAAGACAAATTAGCAATGCATCTATATCATTATAGAGACATAACAATGAACAATTTCATCATTATATTTGATCGATTTATTATATTTTACAATTGACAAGGAGAGCTTGTCAAGTGCTTGACGTTTATTGAATCTATAGTGTCAAGAGCTATAGCTATGTCATCTAAAGTTACATTTTACCCAATCCAATTAGTGAAAATATATTACACATAAAATTAGAAAGTTTAGTCTATTGAATTTTAATCTTCCTAGAGCCTGCAATGCGATTTGTTAATTGTCATAATAATTAGTGGAATCAAACTCGGATCAATCTATGAAATGTTTGAAGATTTAAAATTGTATAGTTTAGTTTAATACATCGTCTTTTTAAAACTAACAAATGATATTGTTTCAACATATTGGACTACCTAATCACGATGCTTCGCGATGGAATTAGAACTTTGCAGCAATTGTTTTTATATTTCGAACCTATGTTATTAATGCATACACAAATTGCCTCTAAAAGAAAAAACACGTAAAAGTTTATATTTTCTCATATAAACTCTTCGATTCCGAATTATGTTTTCTTAAAAAATATTATTCTCGATTTTTTTTTTGTCGGAATTATTCTCGATTTAAATAATGAAGTATGATATTTTCGTTGTAATAGGAAGAAAGAAAAGTAGTTTGGAAACAAATGCTTTGAATGGAGATATATATTGCACCGTTCCATACCGCATTGTCACTATTCATAGCCAAAGTTCCCCAAATCTTGATGTAGATTAATTGTTGAGTAACTCGATGTACAAATGTAGATAGACAAAAACAAAGGTGGAAACATATATGTGGTTTATTTTTTTTTAAAGAAATTTATTGAGAAAAGCTTAACTAACTATGAAAGGGCAAGGAGAAATTAATGTGAGCAGCGTCGAAGAAAGGGCAAAGAACAGAGAATTGAAAAGAATGTCACATAAACTTTGTGGGGGTGACATATATGTATTCATAAGTGTATATGTATATGTATAGTGTATAACTAATTTTGAAGGTGGTCCATTTACAAAAAATCAACATCTTGTCTTATCTACATTGCTGTACAAAACAAAACATACACAAAATTGTACACATTAACGCATGTGTTCACATACCTAACTAAATCTTATACACAAAAGTGTGAATTTCTGAAAATGATCCGTTGTGCCATGTTTTAATGTTGATTCCATAGTGTTAAGAGTTTATATTAGGTCATACGAAGAAAATCTACTGAAGCATAGGGCTTTATTGAAAATATGCTAGTCTCACTCACATTAAAGACGGTTAAATTCGTTTTGAAGTTGGTGATACCGACTTGTCTACTAACACAAATGTAATTAGACATATTAAAAGAAGTGTTACTATTTTGAGTATTGCATCTTTGTTTCTCAAAAGTGGGCTCTGTTGACTTGTTGGTTTAGGTAATGGAATTTTGTTGTATGTGTGAATTTATGAATAGGATTTGTGTTGGGGACACTTAGCCATTTTTGAGGTGTTAAAGGGAGCTTTCTCTTCCCACATGCTTTTGTTTATTCTTCTAATCAACGAAACAAAATAAAATGGTATCCATATCTATCTCTACTTCATCAGTCATTAATGTACCAACCCTATTAATCTAATAGCCAATCTTTTAACCTTTAAAAAGAAATTAGTAACACTAAAATGTATATATATCGGACCACATTTGTAAATGATGTAGGTTTAAAGTTTTAGCCGTAAAATTCAATTAGAATTGTAGCTATAAGATATTATAGGGTTGTACATTACGGATAAATGATCGGATGATAGTTGGGGAAGGATATTTAAGATATCCAAATTCATTATCCTATTGGGGTAGGATAAAGATAACTCGGATATTTAAACTATTGCCTAAACATATTATTAAAGTAATTAAAATCAGTACTCAAACGAATAATTACAAATAATTTTGAAAATAGATCACTTGATAAGTTTGAGAAGTTTGGGATACTACTGTGAAATATTCGAAAAATTGAATAATTTAAGATAATTATCAACAATTTTTTATAATTTTTAAATTAATAACTACTCAAACGGGTAATTTGAATACTTAGGATCATTACTCGACTATTATCTTTATCTGTTAAAGTAAGTTATCTTGATCTTTAGTATACAATTTGGAAGCACAACTCTATACCACCGAATCAAGATCATCCTCTCATCTATTTTAGAAGAAGTTAATCTCCTTATTCGAGTTCGACTTGATCCGTTACCTCAAGCTCAATGAAATCTTACCTGGTTCCGCATATTTCCAACCACATAGACCCATTAGAGTTGCAAATACTTCTTAATTCGTTACAAACTTACGACTTATTTAATCTCGGCCCTTTTAATACTCTTAAAAAACTTAAAAACTTTATACATCTGCTTTCTTATGTAACCAAGTTTTTTATTTTTGATTAACCAAAAACAAAAAATTATACTTGATGAACATATAGAAGCCAAAAAGACCCGTTATAAAAAAAGGTCGGTGAGGGTAACTAATTACACAAGAATCTCATGTTTCTATGTGTGATACCGGACCGTTAGATTTTGTGGAGACAATAATGAAATGGGCCTCGTGAAACCAATGCATTTGACTTAGGACCATTTTTTTCACTAAAATATTCAATACTTTAACATTATACTGCAAGTCTGCAATTATTACGTAATGTACATTTGGCCTTCGTGCATATGTACAAATACAGTCATATATTTATCGTGTACAATAGTATATGATGTACCATGTCATATAAATTTTTAAAAACTTCATTATACATAGTGACAGTCAAAATCATGTAAAATCATTTTTTCGAGAGTTAATATCTAGTAAGCTCATGTTGACTAAGTCAATATCTAGAAAACTCCAATCGGAGTATCTGATACATTTGTCCTTTTTTTTTTTCAGAGACATGAAAACAATTAGAGATGAGAATTGGGCCTAAGGAAGAAAGATAAAGGCTTCAAGCCCAATTTTGTAATGACTCTATATTCATGGTTTGGTTTCAACATATAATATATCATAATCAGACGTGAAATTGATATCATCATGAGAGCTAAGCTTAGTTTATACTAACAAGGATAATGTGTATAAATCTACTTTACCATATAATAGATTTACCAATGACCATGTTGATAAGCGGGTGTAGGTTAGTATATGTGTCCAGTTATCGATAGGTTGTTTTTGTTTTGTTAACACTTTAAAAAATATTCGTTCAGAGAAGTATTATTTGAATATAAATATTTGGTGCAGTAATTAACTAAACTAATTAATTAACTAAAATTAAGTACTAATTGCAAACATTAATTGACATATCCCTAACTCATAAACCTATAATTGTTAGATTATGAGTTTCCAACTCAAAATTAATTGGCAATGAGTTACATAATCATATGTTATATAGTTTAGTTATAATTTGTCTCCACTTATGATATGGAACATCCCAATAAGAATCTCATAATCTCAAATATCAATTCCATAAACCAGACACCCTAAAAATTCATAATATCAATTCGAAATAGTTTTTTTGCAAGTCAAATAAGTAAAAGAGAACTCTTTGCTTGAACTTTTATTTGATAAACAGATACATGTTTCTTTACTTGTAGCATGCTTACATTTACTTCGAATCTTGTTGATAGTTTTCGGACAAGCTAAGACCAAAAATCAGAGACAAAGAAAAGAAGAAACCAAGATAAAGAAGAAAAAGATGTTGAGAGCTCTAGCAAGATCATCTCACTTGGCTTTCTCAGCAAGGGTTTTAGCTCCATTTCATCATGCTTTCACTTCCAAAGCAGATGTAGTTGAGAGAGATAGACATAACAAATTGCAACAAGATGGGAAAGAAACAAGAGATGCTAAAAGGAGAGAAGATGAATCTTTGGATATCTTCTTAAAAAATATGAAGAAAATGGGAAAAGAAGAGTTTGACAAGATCAAAGCAAATAGAACAAGAGTACCATATTTTTATGTTTTAATTGTAAATATTTGCAAACCTAAAATCATGGCCTTGTAAATATTTCTATCTAGTTTTAAGCTTCATCTTCTAATATGAGGAAGAAAACATGGGTGCACCTTCCAAAAAGGTTGACTAAGGAAGGATTGATGATCACATATCTTGGATTGTCTTTTTTTTTTCTTGTGATTTTTGTTTCGTTTCCTGTTTGGATGACACAAGACACACGTTTTGAGGATTTGCTCAAATAAAACAATTACATTTGATACATATTTGGATAAGAAAATTACCATAATTTTGATTGTAGACATTTCAAGTTTGAATTTTTTTTGCACAATTATCATCATCATTTAGATCGGTGAAACCTTCTTTTATGAATTATGATCAAGAGTCCGTCAATGATATATATTTAGAATTAGATTTTCTTTGATATTTAATCACCAAATCTGTATGTTTGGCAAAAATATCTAATGGAAGTGGGTAATAAGTCTTTAAGCCGTGACTTGTATCAACTAGGCATGCATTTCGATATTTTTCCGGATGATATCTTTTTATTTCACTACAATGGACTTTTATTTTTGTAGCATGGTAGATAAATATTCTTCATTTCTAATCTCACAAGTCACAATTATTATTCTTAATTTGAAACATGCATTTTTATATTGTTGGTGTATATCGTTCTTAGTGGGGTTGAAAAAAACTTGTTTAGTCATACAAATATTCATGCATTAAAGCTCTTTATAAGGTTTTTTTGCCTTTCAGTCGATCATGCACTTGGCTTCTTGACGGTCTTGCCTATAATAATAGTTATTAAAGTTGAAAATGAATTTTAAAGCGCATTGTTCGATTTTGGGACAAGAGTCCATTACTTTGGTAGAACATTGTTGCATGGAGGTGCATAATACAGAAGTATTGGTCGTGGTTTTGTGATGCAATATGCCACGTCTGCTGAAAACTACAAAATTTACTCTTGTAGTCATTTTGTGGAGACTTTTGAGATGGCGATCCTTCTGCTTGTGTACCACGTTATTGAAGCTACACAAGGTAGTCGAACAGTTCATTCCATATCAAATATCAATTCCATAAACAAGACACCCGAACAATCCATAATCTTTAAAGTGTTAGCATATATGCTCGAATCAACCAACCAATTTATGAACATATATATATTTTTTAAGAGAATCGATGTAGAGACAAGTGAGACTAGACCAAAAGAAGTTTTATTTCTCCAAAAATGTGTTCTATGTTTCATTCTCCGGGCCGAATCTAATATTTTCGGGTGTAATTCCAGTTAAGGACGTTAAATCGCAATTTTTTTGGGTTGACTTAAAAAGCAATCACACCTTTCAAAATCCATGTAATTTTGAGGTTAAGAATTTTTTTGTGTGGAATTAGATGTGAATTTTTTAACTGGTAAAACGTTATACATATGCTTAAACTTTGGGTGGTTATATCGAGATATGATAATTCTGAGGGGTTGTGAATCTTCGTCCTTTTTCTCTCGTCCATTGTTTTAACTTTTAAACACCAATGCATAGTCACAATGAGTTTAACTTTCCAACAAGGATCTAACCCTCTTAGAATCTAGGGTTTAAAAATAATACCTCTTTTTCTAGGATCTAAATACCTTGAAAATTTATTTGCAATTTTTACTAGAAAATAGTAACAAAAATATGAAGTAGATCTAGATCCGAGGGATTGAGCTAAACAAAAAAAAAAACAAGAAAAAGAAAAGAAAATCGATAGATTCGGAGTCGGAGTGTTCTGTTGGAGAAGGAAAAGTGAAGGATGTAGACTTCATCAAATGGAGCAATGAAGTCTTAGGTGATAACCCACCTTATCTCCAACCACCATTCACAAGGCCATGAATCAAGTTTTGAATGAATTGACCGATAACAATCGAGAGTTACGCGGTTAGCAGTTTATTCATTGACAAGATGACTATGGATTTGAGAATTGTCCTTGAACTTAAAAGTAGGGTATTTCATAATGTAGAAGTGGAGAAAGTTATGAATCCGATTGCAAAACGAATTAGGAGTAAGTGTTGAATTGAAATTTGTAAAGCTTATCAAAAGTCCTTTTTCTTTAACAAAAAAAGAAATTTGTAAGGCTTAATATTTTTATGTAACTCTAAGCTTCGTCTTCAAATTATCAAGAAAAAGATAAGGTTAGACCTTCCAAACATGTGGACTAAGGCAGGATTGGTTCGCGATGGTTAACATATCTTGGATTGTCTTTTTTTATTTTTTCTTTTGATTTTTGTTTTGTTTTTTGTTTGGATGACACAAGCACAAGTTTTGAGGATTTTCTCAAACAAAAAAATTACATTCGATACAACTTTGGATAATAAGATTGTAGACATTTCAAATCTGTACTTTTTTGCACAATTATCATCATTGTTTGTTTTGGTTCATCTAAATTCTAAATGTTTGTTTAGACCGATGAAACATTTTTGTGTGAATTATTTTATATGTCTGATCTCTTCTGTAATGCAGTCCATTCCAATTTATATCAATCACTAAACAATATAGTATTCACCAAAAAAAAATCACTAAAAAATATACCATACATCTTACCTGGACAAATGCGAATTTACTTCGACCGGCCAATTCTAATATGTTTTTTTTATAGATTTAGTAATATATGCACGGTTTTAGTTATTAGACTTTCCATATTATATATGGAGCTTCGATTACATTCCATAATTGTGATCTGAAATCCTATAATTTTATATATATGTGTGGATTTTTTAGTTGTTAAACAATTAGCATACATATGGTATGACTGTCAAATTCAGAACTATACGTGGCTCTCTATCGACTATATTATTACTTGAGATAAGATTAAATTATTTGTTGCAAATCATTTTTGAATATCTTCTACTACTAAAACGAATATAATGATCTTATTCAAAAGAAGATAATCCTGAATCGACCTATTCAAAACATATAATATGTTTTTTGAAACATATAATATGTTAAGATAGCTTGATCCACGTTTACAAGCAATTGAAAATTAGTGACACACTAATGCTTTCACGTTATACGATTCAAAATCATATCCAAATGACCAAGTCTCTTTACATCTATGTGTTTCTTGTAGACTATTCTTATAGTATATATATATGTTCCGTTTTTGATTTTACGGTTTAACAAATATAGACATAACCAAATTCAAAATGAATTAAATTTGGTAAAACATATCTTCATTTGAGTAATTCTTCATTTGAGTAATTTTTACACTAAATTAAACCAACGTTTTTTGGTTTTGATGAAACCGACTCGAATAGTTTTAATGGTGTTGTTTAGTAGAAATAAAGATGAAATTGATATTCCTCCTTAATTATTCTTTCTTCTTTTTTTGGTCAGCTGTTGCTTTCCTTAAACGTTAAAGGAACTTTCTTTTAAGATAAATTAAGGAACTAAATCAAAGGAAGATACTTCCTCATATACGCGAACGAATATTTATATTCACCAAACCATATATTATTATCTCGAACATTTTCAACATAGTTCATTTTCTTCGATCCAAAGAGATTCTCTGATCTTAAACTAGAGAAAGAAACATCGAATATCTGGAATTTGATGGAGGAAGTAGACAAGAAAGTGACGAGGTGTTTTAGCTTCCCGAGAATCATGAAGAAGAAGAAGAAGAAGCAAGAAGAGGGGAAGTTTATAGTATCTAGAGACATCGCAAAGAAATGGAGAGATCTGAGTGGTCAAAACCATTGGAAAGGGATGTTGCAACCATTGGATCAAGATCTCCGGCAATATATCATACATTATGGTGAGATGGCTCAGGCTGGTTATGATACTTTCAATACCAGCACCGAATCTAAATTCGCCGGAGCTAGCATTTACTCTAGAAATAACTTCTTCGCCAAGGTAACATCCAAAAAAAAAAAATACATATAAACGTTATGATTTATTTGTGTTAGTGTTGTCACTGTGTCATCATCCAGATTCAAACCTGCATATACTGTGAAATAAAAACATTTTTTTTCCCGATCTTCAACGACGATTTTACTGATAACGTACTTGTGTGGAATCTTGATCTTGAACATGTTGTCAAGCTCAAATGTCTGATTAAAAAACTTTTATAATGAAGGATTTTATTTTTGCTGGTAAATCTTGATCCAATGAAAAATCAATATATATAAACCAAGAAAATTTTAAGTACTACAATATGCTTTATTATTTGTTGTAATACATATATTAATATTTCACCCTGCATTCTATTTTTCGATGTTTTTTTCTTCTTACGCAAGAAACCTTGCTAATGCAAACCTTTGTTTGTTGTCTTGTCTTAAAACATAGGTTGGTTTAGAGAAAGGGAATCAGTACACAAAGTACAAAGTAACCAAGTTTATATACGCAACATCACAGATCCACGTGCCCGAGTCATTCCTACTGTTTCCAGTGTCACGTGAGGGATGGACAAAGGAATCGAATTGGATGGGTTACTTAGCGGTTACAGACGAACAAGGCACGGCGGTTCTTGGTCGTAGAGATATCGTCGTATCTTGGAGAGGCACCGTACAACCACTTGAATGGGTCAACGACTTCGAATTTGGTTTAGTAGACGCCAAAAAAATATTCGGTGACAAGAACGATAAAGTACAAATTCATCAAGGTTGGTACTCAATCTACATGTCCGAGGACCAACGATCACCTTTCAATAAGGCCAATGCTCGTGACCAGGTATATATGATATATGAACGCAAACTAAAGAAAAAAAATCATTTTGTATAATTTCATTATAAAATAGACCGTTTTGTAGACATAATCATTTTGTTTTTTAGACGTTGCTAGCCTATACTTGGTCCGCTTGGAATCAGAACAAGCCCTGGTTACAGATCATTTGTTAAATGACGATTTTGTCTTTTTGTATTTTGCGGAAAATGTCTCATATAAGTGAAATCTTTGAAAATGATAAAAGGTATTGCGAGAGATTGGGAGATTGTTGGAGAAGTATAAAGATGAAGAGGTTAGTATAAGTGTGTGTGGTCATAGCCTTGGAGCTGCGCTCGCGACGCTTAATGCTGCGGATATTGTAGCTAATGGTTATAACCGACCAAAGAATCGACCTGACAAGTCTTGTCCCGTTACGGCCTTTGTCTTTGCTAGTCCTCGTGTTGGGGATTCTGACTTTAAGAAGCTCTTCTCCGGGTACGTTCAATATACATTTTTTATACTTTTTACTGATGAATGGAGCTTTGTTCAAGATCTCCCGACTATGAGAAACCAGAAAATATTGTGTTATTTTGATGAACACAATATTTTGATATCGTTTTTATTGAATTTTGATAAGTTCAAAGTTCAAATTAATTCCTACATATCGATATCAAAACTCAAACGAATGAGTTTAATTATCCCATAGAAATTGATTTACGAAGAAAATCATACAAGTACAAAGTTATTTAATATTCAAAGCTTTGTTATAATTTAATATCCAAATAATAAGTATATGTATTCGGACTCAAAATAATTCAAACCGGATATACATATCCGTTCATATTCAAAATAATTTAAACCGGTATAAGATTTTAACTAATAATCTTAGGTACATGTACATGTATGTAAATATCTACATCCTATCTGAATTATTTTATTTTATTCTTTTCTAAAATGCACTATTGTATTAAAATTTACTAATAAATCAAAACAATGTATTAAAATTTATACTGTATCCTGATATTGTGATTAACACACTGAATTACCGTTATAAAGTCCTAACAATAATAAAATATCTTATTATTATCTAACATGGTACGTTCTTTTGAAATGAAAACGTGACTTATAATGTAATCAAAAACAGATTGGAAGATCTCCGAGTGTTACGAATAAGGAATCTACCAGACATAATTCCGATTTATCCACCGTTAGGTTACTCAGAAGTCGGAGAAGAGCTTCAAATAGATAACAGAAAATCACCGTACATGAAAGCTCCAGGAAACCTATCGACATTCCACAATCTTGAAGGTTACTTGCACGGTGTTGCAGGGACACAAGGGACGACCAAAGCTGACTTGTTCAGGTTAGATGTGAAAAGAGACATTGGATTGGTCAACAAATCAGTCGATGGCTTAAAAGATGAATATATGGTCCCAGGGAACTGGAGAGTTCTTAAAAACAAAGGTATGGTCCAACAAGACGATGGATCTTGGAAACTATTGGATCATGAGATTGATGATAATGAAGATTTGGAGTTTTGATTTTTCTTTTATTTTTGGGGCAAGTGTTTGATGTTTGGAAAAATACTGTTTTTTCATACATTTAATTAACATTGTATTTTATTTGTTTTATTTGATATTTTTGAATATAAGAAATGTCAGATTCTTAAGCTAGTTTTTTTTAATGAAAAATGGTTTCGTAAAAAGATGATTTGAAAAAAATATATATAAATTGTTCCATTACATTCCACATGTGAAACATTTATGGCTTTGAATGTTGAGATATTTTGAAAAATGTCATTTTTGGAGTACTATTTTTCAAAAAATGTCATTTTTTCAAAATCTTTGCAAAAGTGCTATTTTTTCAAAATTATTTATTCATTATATTATTTATGTTTGGGTTATCTATATTGTATTAGGGTTTAGTTTTGAGGGTTTATGATTTGTTAGGGATTAAAACATTTTTTAGGATTTAGAATTTTGAGATTTAGACTTAAAAATTTATAATTAATGGTATTTTTGCAAATAAACAACCCATTGTGACATTTTGGAAAAGTGACACACTGAAAATGACATTTTTGCAATTGTCCAATGTTTGATATTCTTATTTCTTTTTGCATGTTTTTTTTACTCGGTTTATATTGTTTCAAGATAACTTAATATTTCTTGACCAAAAAAAAAAAGATAACTTAATATTTTAGTTTTTATTGAATAAATATTTTTTATAGTTATAAACTCAAACAATTTTCTTTCTTTTCTGTTTTGCATTTTAATATATATCATGATATTTGATTAGACCGGAATTTATATCTTCGTGGTTTACGCTAATGCTTCCCTCGTTTTATAATCTGAGTTCAAATATGATATTAAGCTCTAAATGACAAAAATAATATTTGATTAATATAAAGATAAAAATAATAGGTATTGTATTTTGGTTTAAAATAAAAAATGTAAGCAAAAATAGAAAACAACTTAATCAAAATTCGTATATAGTTCTATTGCAATACATATAGTTTTTTTTTGTTGTCAATAAAATGTTTGAACTCGAATAAAACCGTAATATTAGTCTAAACAATGTTATATGTTATGTATACTATGTTGTAGGGCTGGGTAAATTATCCGTTAGATTCGCTCCAATTCGAAATCTTTTTTGATTCGATCCAAAAAATCCATATATCCGTTATGAATCAAAGCAAATAGTAAAATTTAGTATTCGTTTAAAGCGAAGCAAATCACAAATACTAATTTTAAAAATCCTAATATCCACTATGATCTGTATATTATTATATATACATATAATGTGGTAAATTTGTAGCATAGATTTACATTTTAAGACATTTTAGATACATTTGGCAATAATATTTATAGTAAAAATAAGTAGATACTAGCTTTCTAATGAAATACATTTTACTTCATATTTTTTTCTTAAATAAAAAAATATGTTTCATTTTTCACCATTTAAATCTTCCACTTTTCATTTTTTTTTTAAACAATTTTTTAAAAAAATGATATTTGAATTGTTATTTTTTGTTTGAAACGAATATCTGTGAATATCCGAATATTCGCAAATATCTAGAAAAAATCAGAATATCTACAATTCCAGATATCTAAATTTTTCGAAACAAAACAAATCGGAAAATGAGATATCCGTAAAAAACAAATTGAATCACAAATACAGTATTTTTTGGATATCCGCTCCGCGCCGAGTCCTACTATGTTGTTATGTTTGACTGTGATTAAGATATTATATACTTTTTGTTTTTACAAGAGTAACTCAATCACTCGATGACCGGATCATTTCATATGTAATATGTATAATCAAACCTCCAACGACTAAAGCAATAATCAAAGATCCATAGTTTCAAACTAAACAAATCAAACATTTTGGCTGATAAATGTCAATGCCACTTGCAGTTTAAGATACATTCCTTAATTATCTACATGAAGTCAAGTTTGAACAGTTCTTCGTCAAGTTGCACGTCATGTTGTATGTCTCACTCGTCGTGAATTAAATGACACAGACAAGACACGAGAGAGAACGATCACAAGACAAACCAAATCTAAGATAAGATATATATTTATTATTAGGTAGTTATTGATTTGAATATTCAGGATTAGAGTATACCAAATTACCAATGAAGCTTATTATACATATCATTCTTTCCCTTTTGTCCGCGTTTTTAGTTATTGAAACTTCTTTTTTATATAAGTTGAAATTTGAATTACTTATTTTGCTCAACAAGTCAAAATACATTTACTTTGATGCGTATATACGAGTCTATGACATATTATATAGTATATGGATCTAGTCATATTTACCTAAATATAAGATCAGTTGTGTAGATACTAGTATTCAGTATAAAATAATATACAAATATGAAAAATAGTGTATATAATTAAGTACTTATTTGAAAAGAAGATAAAAGTATAAATGGTAAATACGTTGCTGTTGTGCAATGACTAGATCCATACTACGTAAGAGTAATAATGCATATTATTAAATGGGCTATATAAACTGTTCAAATAATACGTTTATGTATGTTACCACCAATCCTTTTTTATCGATAACTTAACAAACATATGACCCAAAAAAAAAACAATAAAAGATTACAATTGCTGATAAAATATAGAAATAAAAGTTGATAAAATTAATAGATTTCGATCTACTGTTCTAGTAAGTTTCATATAGAATTAAGGCGTAAAATCTCTTTCCAATGTTAAAATGCTAGTTTATTCGAAGTAAACTTACAAAAGACTCTCTTCCTAATTGCATTTATTAAAGAGTTTTTTTTTTGTCCAAATTTCTGTTAGTCATACTTAATTATATGGAACATGGATGTACTAAGAGTTTCCCAATCCCAATTAGTGTGTGATTTGACAAATTCAGACCTTCTAAGTCAGTCAAATCTAGACCAACAAATAAACTCTAACCTTTTTAACAAACATAAATAAATAATGACGTGGAAAACGAAAGTTTTTGTTTTATTTTTCGTCAATGATGAAAGTTTGAATATTGTGATACTAAATCACTATATAAAAAAGCTCTTCATGAAGCTAGAACAAGCCCTACAACACCAAAAAAGAGAAACAGAGCTCAATTTTTTTTTTGAGAAAAACAATAAACTCAATCTTGCCTTCTCTCTTAAGTCATCAATCTACAAAATGGAAAACGCTAAAACCGTTAGATTCTCTAGCTGTCGAGGAGTCGCGTTTGAGATCAAACCTCATGCAAATCCTTTCGCTATCGATACAAATGATCAAAACCGTGACGCAAACGCTGAACGCGAGGAGATGAGTAGCAGCAGGTTCCGTAGACTTCCATGGGATTTCATGAGAAACGCCTCAAAAGTTTTCCCTTCGGCGATACAACACTCCATGAGCCGAACAAGCAGCCATTTCTGCGATTTGGACTCCGACGACGACGAAAAAGAAGACGAAGAAAAAGACCAACTTTACTACTTAGAAGAAGGTGGGATCAAAGAAGGAGACGAAGAACATAGTGAGACAGAGGAAAAAGCGATTCTTGCTTCTTCCGGAAGCGAGAAACCGCAGCAACCGCCGATTCCAAAGAAACGCGCTTCAAGACTATCAATCATACTTCTTGACCAAGGATTGTTCACCGTTTACAAACGTCTCTTCGTCCTTTCCATGTTCCTAAACATCCTAGCTCTCGTTCTCGCGGCCACGGGATATTTCGCTTACGCTAGAAACAGAGCAGCTCTGTTTTCAATCGCCAACATTCTTGCCCTAACTCTTTGTAGAAGCGAAGCCTTCTTGAGAGTCATCTTTTACCTTACCGTTAAGCTCCTTGGACGCTCCTTTATCCCTCTTCAAATAAAAATCGCGGTCACATCGCTCTTACAAAGCCTCGGCGGTATCCATAGCGGTTGCGGCGTTTCCTCAATCGCGTGGCTCATCTACGCATTAGTTCTCACTCTTAAAGATAGAGACAACACTTCAACAGCGATCATAGCTGTTGCTTCCTCGATTCTCTCCCTCCTCTGCCTTACTTCTTTAGCCGCGTTCCCTCTCGTTCGCCATTTACACCACAACGTCTTTGAACGCATCCATAGATTCGCCGGTTGGACCGCTTTAGGCCTTGTTTGGGCGTTTATAATTCTTACAATCTCCTATGATCCAAAATCAAGATCCTACTCCGATAACCTCGGCTCGAAACTGATCAAAACGCAAGAGTTTTGGTTTACGCTAACGATCACAATCGCGATTTTGCTCCCTTGGTTAACCGTGAGACGTGTTCCGGTGAACGTATCGTCTCTCTCGGGTCATGCTTCGTTGATCAAATACAGAGGAGGAGTGAAATCAGGGATTTTAGGTCGGATTAGTCCATCGCCGTTATCGGAATGGCATGCGTTTGGGATTATCTCCGATGGAAAGACATCGCACATGATGTTAGCTGGTGCTGTCGGAGACTTTACCAAGTCCTTAGTCTCAAAACCACCGACGCATTTATGGGTCCGTACGGTTCACTTCGCTGGTTTACCCTATCTGGTTAACTTGTATGACAAGGTAAATAAATCTCTCTCAAAAGTGTGGTTTTTTTAAAACTAACAGATTTTTTGGTTGGATTTTCACTGCTTTAAAATAAAAAATAAGTTGATAAATATTGGTGAAAAAAAATTATCAAAAGTAATTGATTTTTAGAGAGATTTATTTATTTTTAGAGAGATTTATTTATATTGGTTGAATTTTTATAGAAAATTTCGCTAAAAATGAAAAACAAAATACCATCTATCAAACATTTTAGATCTTTGTTGAATTGTTATCATTATTTCTCTCTTTTTGTATAAAATAACGATTCCATTTACACTTTAATATCATGAATATTATTACTACTAAACTAACAATTTCTTCTTCTTCTTTTACAGGTATTACTTGTGGCGACGGGTTCGGGGATTTGTGTCTTTTTATCGTTTCTTATGCAAGAAAGTAAAGCCGAGGTATATTTGATATGGGTGGCTAAAGGGTTAGATGAGAATTTTGGTTCTGAGATTGTGAATAGGATTAGAGATTATCCTCATCAAGACAGGATCATAGTTCATGATACTGCTATTTTAGGACGACCAAATGTCTCGGAAATGAGCGTAGAAGCTTCCAAGAAGTTTGGTGCTCAAGTTGTGATTGTTACAAGTAATCCTGAAGGAAGTCGTGATGTTGTTAATGCTTGTAAAGCTTCTGGTGTTCCTGCTTTTGGTCCCATTTGGGATTCTTAGATTACTAAATTCTTACCTTTTTTTTTGTTAATTTAATGATTTATTCTTTGTGTGTTTAACAAGATATATGTAAAATATCTGTTTTTGTTTTAGTAATAAATCAAATCAATTCAAGAGTTACGAGTTAATACTACGTACTAGTAAGTTATAAGACCTATCCATGTTTGGAAATGAGCCTAAAAGAAAATCAAAGTAGCAAGTCAAGTAGTCAACTAAGTTTCAAAAAAAAAAAAAAAGTCAAGTAGTCAACTACGAATACTATATGTGAGTTCTAAACAAACAAAGCGAGTCTCTAGCTTCTCAATTCCCATCGTAGGTAAAAGATTTGATCAATTCTTCTTTTTTGGTTTTTGTCAACACAACTACAAGAGTTGATCAATTCAAAAATTCATAGATATTAAATGTTAGTCGACAACAAAAAAACACTCCACGTGAAATATTAAATTAAAAAGTTGCTGGTCTTTAAGAATAAGAGAATAAGACACTGATTACTAGGGTTCGGAACGAGAATAAGACGGATACCATGGAAATTTGGACTATTAGTTACTTGATCCGATTTTATCGGGTATTTGAAAACAATACTCTTATCCGATTCGTAAAAAACGAGTACCCTATGGGTATCTGACAAAAATTCGTTGACCCGTCGGATACCCAACCCTTTACCCTTGCCCGCCTAATTGTAACATAGTTTATCTATAATTAAAGTTAAACAACTTATATACCAAAAAAATGAAAGAGTTACTAAGAAACTGAAATAAAATACAACATATAGTTCATAAAATATAATATTATAAATTTCAAAACTTAAAACTTGTAATCCATCATTTCCAAAATTATCGATGACAATTCAAAAACATAAAAAATTGACGTTGTGAATATTTATACTATATTATATATTATACAATTTATTTTATAACTAAGTTTATCAAATATTAGTGATATAAAATGCGAGTATTTACGGGTCGGATAGCAAATTGAGTACAAAAAGGGTAACGAGACGGGTAGTGAAAAAAATTATACCTTTTAGCCGACCCTTATTTGCGGGTATCAAAATTATAGTACTCTTTACCGGACTCGAACGTTACAAGTATCCTATTTTTCGAAACGAGTACAAACCGAATAATGGGTAAAAAACGAGTAACGGGTATCTGTGTCGAGCCCTAACCCATACGTTTTTAATTAATTCAAAACTTTCAATGTATATCAAATGACTATTCTACTTTAATCCTTTTTCTTACTTTTAATGAAGATGTTGCACTCGGAAATATCATTCAGGTTTGTTTTATTAATCTTATAAATCATGAGAACTAAGTAATTATCAAGCGGTCACAATTTATAAAAATTTTGAATCGGTATTTATAATCTTCAGGTGATTTTTATCGATTTAATATATATATATATATATATATATATATATATATATATATATATACACACACACGCCTTTAAACTCAAATGTTTAAAATCTCAATTTTTTAAAAAAGAAAAATATTTTATCCATTTGACTATCAACGTCTTGTTATATGACGATGAAATACGTTGAATAATTGATTTACGCATGGAAGAACTATATATACTTAAAGGTTTTCGTGCAATACATGGGTGTGGGGTATATAATATTGAATTTGTATAATACATGGGTGTTTATATACAGAATTTTTTAAAACTAAATTCGAACATCTGTTTACACGGTTATAGACTGTATAATAGTTATGATTCATTTATGATATAAAACAAAATAAAAATTTCGGACCCACGTTTTAATGCCATCGACCTAAAATAATTAAATATCCAATAAAGTGTGTCCCAATTAAATTGATATTAGTCATTACCACTCGAATATTCTGATATCTCTAGTTGTTGGTTTTTATGAGGAAAAGAAAATATATCTTTAGTTGTTTGAAACTTGTTTCAACCAAGGTGGCATTCTATGTTTCCGATAATTAAAAAAATTGTTATTCAATTAAAAATAGTGTATATGTTGTTATGAATGAGAGAAAGAGAGAAGAATTGGTGTGTTTTATTCTATAAAAAATAAAAATATATATAAGATATAATAATTTGGAGAGGAATAATAATTTTTTCGGAGAGAAGATCTAAATTGGACAACAAGAAAGTCAATTCATATAAAACATAAATATATCCACGTGATACAATGAAACCAATGATTTTATCAAATAGTATATCTATTCGAATATTAAATCAATGTAGCTAAGTCAATTATTAAATCAATGTAGCGTTAGACTCTTTAGCAAATATTTATTGATAACAATAAGAAAAATACGTATTGATAACAATTGAGTGATAACAAATCGAATCGAGATGAAACGAATGCATTCTCTTATTGATAACAAATAGTCAATTCATATGAAACAAATTAAATAATATTGGTATAAGACAAATCGATTAGGCAAAGCAATTGAATCAAGTTATACTATAATATTAATGTTTTAATTAATAGACAAGTCAACTCCTAGAAGAAACATAATTGAAAAAGGATTGAAACAGATCAAAAGTAATTTATGAAAACAATAAATCAAATGATAAAATTAAACATGTGTCGTGAGTATTAAATTTAATCATCAGACATACATGTGTATGCTATTAATCAAATCAACTCATATATAAAAGATGTATAAGATAAAATGAGAAAATAATAAACATGATTTGTTTATATTATTTGATCAACAATCATACATTTATATGTTATCAATCAAATCATAAAGTCAATGGAAAAGAAAGGTCGACGACTAAAATTTATTCAGTGGGTAGAACTATTCGTGCTGATAAAGTGTTATGAATGGAAGAAAAAGAGAGGAATTGGGTAGACTGTTTATTCATGGATATTGTTATGACTTATGCAAGTAAAATTATTAGTTGTCGTATCATTTTATGGAATTGTTTATTAACTAGTCAAAAACAAATATTCTAAACGATTTAACATAAAAAAAAAAATTGCTATTTTTTATGACAACAGTGTAATTTGGTAACAAATCAGGGAATAATCATCAAATATATTACTAGTACAAAAACAATTTTCTATAATCCTTATACAACTACTCTATGTGAATGATCACAGAACACATAACTACACTGAGATTTTTTCCCAGTAAAACAAAATCTATGTACCAAATAAAATGGTATACACTGGACCACAAAAACATGCTCAACAAGACCAATTTCAACTCTATTTGTGAAAATATCTGGTTTGGTTCGGTTTACTTAAACCGAACAGGTTTCAATACGGATCAACCCAACATCTATCATCCTTCACAGCTTTTTTCCAACGTTCCTTGAATCTTTTCATTTCTACAAATGATTTCATCCTCACTTCTGGTCTATTATCAACTTCATGAGACTCTGATGATTCCTGTGAAAATTTTCCAAACAGAAACAGATTAGTAAAACACATTTTTGCTTCAAGAACACACATACAAACACTTGATGAAGCTAGTACAGTTGATTTCGAGTCTGTCTCATTCCGTGCAGAGGTTGAAGAGGTTTCAACCACACCAAGCGTTGGAAGACCATAGTGAACTATGTACTCCGCGTCAATAACACCTACATTTTTCTTCCGATCACCCTATCCGCAACCAAAACTATGTTAAATTAAGAACTACAAAATCAAGACCGGTTAAAAAAGGAGAAAAAAAAAAGATTTAGAAGAAGAAACCAACTTGAGCACAATAACCAAGCTGCACATCCAGACCCCAAGCATGGATCAAATCGTTCTGCATCGAAAACAAAAGCATTACAACCATGAACCAAACCGAACTCAAACCAAAATTTGTTCGTAGCTCAAACGGTTTAATCATTTTTACTCTGAAAAAGGCAAATGAAACCCACAGATAAGACCAAAATTACCCGAACCGAACAAATAAACCAGTTTTCTTGACTCGAAGAAAGAAAATATGAATGCTGAGAAAAATATATACAAATTTTACCTGAACCATATACCAAGAACACCTCCATGCTGCTCTAGAGAAAACAGGAGCCATCATTTCTACCCACCTGCAAATCCAAGTTACATGTTAAGCACAAATGAGAGAAAGATATTTTTCCTGATCACTCTCGGAGTTTGTAAAGGTCTTTTTTACCCGATGCAGGGAGGATTGGTGCTCTGGTCATCGCATCGCCCGCTACCTTTGTTTTTATACATCCTCCTGTGAACTTTTGAGTTCTTGCGACGAGCGGTTATGGGATGATGCACCTCTGATTTTGAAGTGTCAAGAGCGGGTTGCGATATCTGAAGGCCTTCTTTTTTTACAATAGATAGGTATCTAAAAAAGAAATGATATTCATCACGTAATTAAAAAATGAGAAAGATAAAAAGAAAAGAAAAATCCTAAACTCGGCAGCATTGCGCTTTACCGTTGAGGATTGAAATGCTCTACACCGAGATCTTCATCCCAAAGAAATATATATTCATACTCTGCAACTATATCAGGATGCAAGAACCGCTTGGCAAACCACCTGTGACATTAGCAGTCATACAATTATTCATTATTAGATCAAATACGTGAAAGTCGGCGAAATTAATCACAAGAACTGCAAGAAACGGACCATTTTGTTTGATTCATTACGGAAACATGAATTGCATGCTCATTCCATGGAAACTGTTTCCACTCGTCGACAACACCATCGTAATGAAAAAGCATGACAACAAAATCTCGAGGAGGAAACTGAAATCACAGCAATTTGTATAATCAATAGGCACAAAAGGCGAAAATGTTACTGATAGAAAAAAAAAACAAAACACAGGACAAAACCTTTAGGATAACTTTGTTGACTAGCTTCTTTTGCTTGATTCCAACCGCCATGGCTAACAAACTTATCGAACGATTCAGATTTCCCTGAAAAGAAATCGAGAGAAACGAATGATTAAGCTACATAACAAAAAGAAGCCATGCAACTTTACAAATCATAGAGGAATTAACCACCTTTCTTGTGTCACCGTAGTTCCATAGATGTTGCGTTTCCAAGTTTGACGTTTTGGCGATAATTCCTTGCGGTAATGATTCAGTACCCAACGGCTTATTGAGATTCTAGTGAAAAATATCAATTGTAAAAGTTTGATATCAAAGATTCTCACAAAAGAAACTCAAAGAAAGAAAAAAACGAACTGTCTTTGAAAACAAACCTCACAAGTACGCAATGTTGCATTCTGCATTTTAACAGTAGTGATATTATGCATCTTATTGGCGATTTCCCAGCTTAGCAGTTTCTGTAAATTTAAAACATCTTATACATCAAAATCAGAATACTTTATTTTTGATCTAGTGTTGACTATATAACCATATCGACGTATCTTTATGTACACAAAACATATATATAGAGATTAAGTGAAGTCAAAAACAAAAGAGAATTTACCTCTTTAAATTGTTTAGCAAGATAAGCATTGCCAATGAAGTAAGCACCACAAATCAAAGCTGTTGTGATTAAGATACTACAGAGACATGATCTATTCATTGATTCCTGCAATTTAGACAGCAACAAGAACAGCAAAACTGTAATTTAGAGAAATGACTATGAGAAGCAAAAACAAAACAGAGCCTAAGATCACTGAATCATCAACAATTAACAATACGTGGATATGTGAATTTTTTTTTGACTTGATTCATTATGAAAATGAGATCAATTTGGGAAAATAATCAGAGGATTACAGAGATTACAATATATGTACACAAAGTATTGAAGCTATTATCTACCAATTCCGTAGATTATGTGGACAAGAAATGAGAAGCAATCCACCTAATTAAACTTATTGTCGTCAACAATTAACCAACCACCATAGATACAGAAATTGGATTATAAAAAGTAAAAAGGAAGAAGAAGAAGAAGAAAAGCTTTTATCCTTTTTTTCTTCACCTGTTTCATGAATTGATTAACTTTCTCTGCTTCTGCCTTTTGGGTTTCTCTAAAAATTGAAGCTTTTTATTTGTTCCTCTCAAAAAGGGATTGAATAAAACCTTTCGGACAAGGAAACGGAAGAGACCAAAGTAGAAGAAGAAGAAGAAACGAATATCCCCAACTTGAGTCGTTTCAAATTCTCAAGCTATAAAGAAAGAAATTAAAGATTCTAGTTTTTTTTTTTTAATTTTCGTTTAAACACATGAAAAACCCCATAAGTCTCAGAGAAGAAGAAGAAGCTTTAATTAGACTTAGCTAAACATTTTCAATTTCCCTCTGTTTCTTCATAAAACCTTAAGCTTTATCAGAAATTGGAAGCGAGTACAAATTAAGCTCCAAGATAAAAAAAAAAAGAAGATCAAAACTTTTTCAGTGAAATCTGAAGAATTGATGAAGAAGAAGATTGAAGTTAGAGAGAAAAGAGACACGTTTTGTGGGATCGTGGAGCATTTCAAGGGTTTTCAGGTTTGCGTAGAGGAAAGTGGAAAGTGGTAAGTGGTAAGACACGTGTTTTATTTTAATTGGATGTTAAAACTATTAAATTTTATTTCATTTTTTCATGTGTGTGTGTGTGTGTATATTTGTCTCTCTCTCACTTAGGAATGTGAAACCGACCGAGATATTATTTGTTGTCGTCATAATTACGAAGATCAGGTTAATTAAAATAAAGTTTTAAACTTTAACAAAAAAAAAGAGAAACTTTATCTGATTTTGTTCTCTTGGTTCAGTAATCACCATCATCACCGATGTTTTCGTTATCGTTGATCCAACCACGACTCCGGATTTCAGAGATTCCGGCGACGACTCAAAGCTTCAAATCTCCGACGATACTAAGCATTAGCGATTCGAGACTTAAGCGAGATGAACAGAGGAACGGAATTCGAAGATTATCTGGGTTTCGATTAGTTTCTGGAAAGAGATTATCTTTTGATTCGGGTTTTAGTGATTCGTTTGGGTTAGAAGTTGCTAAAGAGAATGTAAATAGCGAACGAGTGGATTACGCTTTACTCGCGGATTGGCTACAGTCTTCAAATGGGATGCGACTCGTTAAAAGGATTCATGCGATGGCTTTGAAGTGTTTTGATGATCAAGTGATTTATTTTGGTAATAATTTGATTAGTTCTTGTGTGAGACTTGGGGATTTGGTTTATGCACGTAAAGTGTTCGACAGTATGCCTGATAGAAACACTGTTACTTGGACTGCGATGATTGATGGGTACTTGAAATTTGGTCTTGAAGATGAGGCGTTCTTGTTGTTTGAGGAGTATGTTAAGCATGGGATTCGGTTCACGAATGAAAGGATGTTTGTGTGTTTGTTGAATCTGTGTAGTAGGAGACCAGATTTTGAGTTAGGGAGACAGGTACATGGTAATATGGTGAAAGTTGGAGTGGAGAATTTGATTGTAGAGAGTTCTCTTGTTTACTTTTACGCGCAGTGCGGTGAATTGACTAGCGCGTTACGAGCTTTTGACATGATGGAGGAGAAAGATGTGATATCTTGGACTGCAGTTATATCGGCTTGTTCAAGGAAAGGGCATGGGAATAAAGCGATTGTGATGTTTAACGGAATGTTGAATCACGGGTTTTTACCTAACGAGTTTACGGTGTGTAGTATCTTGAAGGCTTGTAGCGAGGAGAAAGCGATAAGATTTGGGAGGCAAGTACACAGCTTGGTGGTTAAAAAGATGATTAAGGAAGATGTTTTTGTAGGAACTTCGTTGATGGACATGTATGCTAAATGTGGGGAGATTTCAGATTGCAGAAAAGTGTTTGATGGAATGAGCAATAGAAACACGGTCACGTGGACTTCGATTATTGCTGCACATGCTCGGGAAGGTTATGGTGAGGACGCTATCAGCCTCTTTCGGGTAATGAAGAGGCGGCATTTGATCGCTAACAATTTGACAGTAGTAAGCATCCTTAGAGCGTGTGGATCTGTTGGGGCTTTATTGTTGGGGAAAGAACTTCATGCTCAGATAATCAAGAACTCGATCGAAAAGAATGTCTATATAGGAAGCACTTTGGTTTGGCTTTATTGCAAATGCGGAGAATCTCGTGACGCTTTCAATGTTCTTCAGCAACTGCCATCTAGAGATGTGGTTTCATGGACTGCTATGATCTCTGGATGTTCGAGCTTAGGACATGAATCAGAAGCGCTAGACTTCTTGAAAGTTATGATTCAAGAAGGTGTAGAGCCAAACCCATTTACATACTCCTCGGCATTAAAAGCTTGTGCTAATTCAGAAGCTCTTCTTATCGGCAAATCAATCCATTCCATTGCAAAGAAGAATCATGCTCTATCAAATGTCTTTGTCGGAAGTGCTTTGATTCATATGTATGCAAAATGTGGATTTGTCTCGGAAGCTTTCCGGGTTTTCGACAGTATGCCTGAGAAGAACTTGGTTTCGTGGAAGGCGATGATAATGGGATACGCGAGGAATGGGTTTTGCAGGGAAGCATTGAAGCTAATGTATAGAATGGAGGCAGAGGGATTTGAGGTAGATGATTATATATTTGCAACAATTGTCTCTACTTGTGGAGATATTGAGCTTGATGAAGTTGAATCTTCTGCAACTTGTTACATGGAGACCTCTTGATCTTTTTTTCTCTAGAAGCTCATTTTCAGGATTTTGTATGACAAAGTTTATGAATTAGATGCATTGTAGGGTAGCATCAAATGTACATATAAAGAATCGAACATTTCATCTTTGCAATTTGCAAATGCAAAGATTTTTTGTTTTTTCTTTAATGAAATTAAAATTCAATGGGCCTTTTCTAAATAAATAATGGGGTTTGGTGACAAAATTCCTTTCAACTCGAATAAAATCCACTAGGACAATATACGCGTGCAAGTGCAAAATGATTATAGTGAAAAATTAATGTAGTTTTAATTAACAAAATAATTGTATAAAGTATTATACAAAATTTCATATTTACTTGTATATATATATAAATTTAAGATTATTTTATATAGAAATACGTTCACTTAATGATTACTATGTTTACTTATTTAATATTTTGCAAATTAGTTAGGTGATTTTCAAATGTTGTAATCATATTAATTTTGAAGAATAATGAATATATGTATTTTGTAATGTTGTAATCATAAACTAATTTTAGGCAAGATTTAGTGTTACAATTTTTGAAAATTTGTTTTAGACAAGTTTATTAATATCTTTTGATTTGAATATTACAAAATATATATATTCATTAGATTAATTTAAATAAATATATTTGGTACTAAATGTGTTTGACTCTTACTTCATCCAGATCGGAGAAACTAGAGAGAATGCGCGAAGACGTCAGAAAAAAGATATGACTGAAACAGAGCAAATTTTTGGTCAGACTACTCTGATTACTGAACAACAGAGGTTGGAACAGAGCAAATTGCACCTGCTGGTGAGACTACTGAGATTAATGAACAAGTGGCTTGAGCAAATGTCTAGTGAGACAACAGATTATTGAACAAGTGGCTGCACAAGAAGAGAGAAGGGTTAAGTACACTAAAGAATTGAAATAAATGCTGATTTATCTTTCGGGTGCTACCTATATCACATTTCCCCAAGAGATGTTGTTTACAACTTTCCATGTTTATATCATGAGATCAAGAACGAAGAGGATGAAGATGATGAAAATGATGAAGAGGATAAAAAGAAGGTTGTTTTGGGCTACTAGTGACTAGACACATCTTATCTACTTTACTTATAAGTCTATGATTTTACTGAAGTTTTTTCTACATTGAAATGATCTATTTTTTTCTTCATTGAAATGATAGTGTGGAAGGAAAACTTTGACGTATTAAAAAAAGTTATGAATATAGAAAAATTAAATAAATAAAAAAGAAAAAGGATAACATTTTTTAGGAGTGACACATATCAATAGTAGTTTCAAATGTTTCTCTTTTAATATGTAGAGGATTGACAATTGAGATTAGATTAGTCAAAATAAATATATTGGTAATAAATGTGTTTGGTTATGAATATAAAAGAATTAAATAACTAAAAAAATAAAAAACAAGATAAAAAAAATTGTGAGAGTGATACACCACCCAAAATAACCTCAAATATTTCTTTTTAAATATATAAAAATATTATATTTTATTACTGTTATCATTATAATTAAGGGTAATCCATCGTTATAATTATCAAAAAACGGATTAAAAAAATTATTGGCGAAGAAAATTCAAAATGTATTGTTATATTCACTTTTTGGTTTATATCGTCACATATTTTTTACTATGTAATAATTTATTTTTCGAAAATTTATGTAATACTTATGTAACTTTTGGATATCAATATAGTTGTTGCCGAAAAGAAAAAGAACAATAATAAAAGGTAACTTAGACCAACTGAATTCGAATGAAATTCACAGTTTATTTTATTTTATTTTATTGGAAAAATAATCCATACCAAATTTAAAACAAGTTTTGTCGTAAAATAGTCTATCACCAAATATTTCAATGAACTTAAAATGTAACACTATTTTAACTACAAAAATATAGTGAAATAAATCTTTATTTTTTCATACCATCTGATTTGAATAAAAATAAAAGATTCAGTTGAGGTGCCAATAAAAAATGTTACAAATTTGGATCTTGTCTACTAATAATTTGAATCCACTATGTATAATTTCTTTAATTAATCCTCAAAGTTGAATCTTTAAGAAAAAATATTCTGAATGATATAAACTACCGAATTATTATTTAAAAACTAATAACACTTTCAATTTAGGTAATCATCTTTTTTTCTTGAATTAGAATGCACATTAGACGGTCCCCACTTTGGCACAATGAACCGATTTGCTGCCTCTAATTTATGGCCCTTATGATGATTATATTTTCATCACGAAAGTGTGATACTTTACCATCTTAACGCTTAAATAATCTTAAGTGCCCAAAAAGACCCTTTGAATTTATGTTGATTAGTGATACTGCTTGGAATCATATTTATTCTAGTTAAATGACAAAATTTTATAGGATGAATTAGCTTAATATTATTTGTGGGGATAAAACTAGAAAAGTAACATAGGTATAATAAAAATAAAGTGAGTAACAGAAAGATAAGACATTGACAAAATTGCTCTAATTTAATTTGGTAAAGAATGTCAAAGAAAATAAAATAAAGAATAATCGAATAAGAAAAGTATTAGGGGGAAAAAATCCCTAGAATATTTCTTCGTTTAAAGCGGCGGCACTTTTAACGGTGATTTGTTTTGGCGAGCTATATAAAGGAAACAAAATCAAAATTTATCGTGATTGAGGCCGAGAATATCAATAGTCAACTACGTAGGTCTTATAGCTAACTATCCATGTGTTAAGTATAGTTGACTATTGCTGGGTATTGTGTAGATATAGTTAGATATAGTTAACTACGTAGGCCTTATAGCTAACTATCCTTGTGTTAAATGCATGTGAAGAAAATAAACTTTACCTTTGCCTTTGATTTCCCATGTGCCTTTGTAGGGGGTGATATTAAACGGTGTAGTTATGTCTGCTTGCATTTCGGCGTTGGTAGCACATTTCTTTATGTAAAAATATAGTTAACTACGTAGATCTTATAACTAACTATCCATGTGTTTAGTATAGTTGACTATTACTGGGTATTGTGTGGATATAGTTAAATATGTATGCTTTATAGCTAACTATCTATGTGTTAAGTATAGTTGACTATTGCTGGGTATTGTGTAGATATAGTTAACTACGTAGGTCTTATAGCTAACTATCATTGTGTTAAATGCATGTGGAGAAAACCAGTAGAGATCGAGGCCGCGTAGCTAGTAATGAAGAAACTGAGTCGACGAAGAAATCCTAAACCAGTAAAGATCGACGAAGTAGGTAATGAATCAAATTAAATATAAGAAAGAGGAGAAGAAGAAGAAGAAGATGATGATGATGAGTAGAGGAGAAGAAAAAACAAAAGAAGAAGAAAAAGAAAAAGAAGAAGATGATGATGATGAAGAAAGCGGTGGTGTGATGAAGAAATTAGATTGTAAAAAAATTTTGGTTTGAGTAATTCTAACTTTAAAAAAAAAGTTTTTTAATAAAACGCTGTAAAATAAAAAAGAATAAAATAAAAAAATTATTTGATCTAAATGCTACTTACTTAGTTGTTTTTTTATAGAGTTTTAGAAATTTACAATGATCATTATAGTTATCTTTAATCGTTTTTAAAAAAATTAAACACATTGCGGTTTCAATTAGAGATTGGGATCGAACTTTTCAACCCATGGAGTTCCAATTCAATTGTTGAAGTATCTCTGCACACAAATCCACTCAAAATCACACGAAATCCACCAAATAACAACAATCAAACGCATCCTATCAATCCCTTTACTAGATAAACCATGCTCATGCATTCACCTTAGATTTGGAAAGAAAAGGATGAAAAAAAGATGAAGAACGCGAAGAACACTCTCCAAGATCTGAGATCTCCTCTTGAATCGCGCTCAACAAGCACCAAGAACAATCTCCAGAGCCTCACAAATGAATTCCTCTCACAAAAACTCTATATAAACTCTGTGGAACTTTCCTGGAAACTTTTTGGAACTAAAATTCCATCTAAAACGCAGCTAACCCCCTTAACCGGTCCGTAAACCGACATTTAAATCAAACCGTTGTTTCTCTATAACGTTGTGGCCATGGTAGAGATGGATATGTGGTTGTGAAGAACATTGTTTCTCTCTTTATCTTTGTGTATATAGTTATATATATATATATGTGTGTTTTTTTTCTTAAACTATACAAATTGATGTCAACACTGTCATATTTTCTACTTTATATACATGATAAGCGAGTTAAAAAAAAAAATATATATACATGATAAGCAATAAAAAATCTTAAAAGGTTTATATAACATCCAAATCGTGCATATGCTTATAATATGTTAAGAAGATCACGATGCTTTTATAATTTTAGGTGATATTAATCTAATATTAAAAGTTACTACAATATCAAAATGGGGTCCATTTCGCCATTTCGGTCGTGTGATATTAGGTTTTGGCGTAAATACGATTTGCTTTTAACAAAAACAAGAGTGCTGCACGTTCGCCGTCTTTTGTTCGTTGATAAGAAAACTTTTTTGGGGTTAAAATATTGTTTAAAATCTTTATTATATGATATGACATTTTCAGCCGATTATCCTCATTTTGGTCTTCACGTTTGTTCACTTTTTTAGGTCGACTACTTTTTTTTTCTTCATATTATTGTTTTAAAAATGTTTAATATAATAGTAGTAACAGATTATTATATTTTTATACGTGTGACATGGTAGGATAATTATAATTATTATTCTTTTGATTTCATTGGAATCTGTCTTTTTCACTCATGACCTATCATCCATGGGGCGATCATAGTTTTAGGTGTTTGTTTTACTGTAAAGCATGATTAATCAAAGATAAATAAAACAGTCTATTCATTTAACAAAAAAGAAAATAAAATAAAACATTCATTTCGATAAAGACTATTTTGTAAACCTTTCATTGAAAAAATTGATGGACGAAAGCTTACAGTTTATCAACCAAATGTAGATTATAAATAAATAACATACAAGTGGAATTCGAGAGTTTATGGATGTGATTGGTTGGTTTTTTAAAAAAAAATTACAATCTTTTAAAGTTTTTTTACATTATTTGCTTAACAATCAGATTTTAAAAATTTTAGTGGTTCCATATAAAAGTTAGAATTTCCAAAGTGTTGATTTTTTTGTTTGTTCATGTGTTAGATTTTTTTTCTAAAACAACTATTTTATAGCTTTAAAAATTGTAGGATTTTCTCATAGCAAAAAAACTACAACTACAGCAAAAACATTTACAACCTAAAATCTACAGCAGCTAATCTACAAATATAGCCGAACCAATCATCCAAAACATAATCATCCACTATTTTTGGCTTTAAAATAATTGTTAACTATGCCAAGTCTATATATATTGTGTTTAAAAATATATTGGAAAGAAAATCTCGCTGCAACAAAAAGTTAACGTGGATCTTTATTGCATGCTTTGTGATTACATATTTTTCTTATTTTAACTGTGATTAGTTACACAACATGCTTACATGCACATAACTTAAAACATTCTGAAACGAGATCATTTATATATAAACATCATGTAACGAGATATATATGTTATATATCCCATCTTAATAATACAATTTATGTTTAGCAAAAAAAGCATTATGTGAGTGTTCATATGATATGCTTTTGCATTATTATTTTGAGTGATCATTAATTAGTTGTAGCTGTACTGTTTATTCCTTTTTAATTACTAATTCAATAGAAATTTCAATTACCTGCTGCGGATTCAATTGTTGAAAAAACAAATTTGGCGCTAGTTTGGTTTCTCCCAGACACAAACCTCGAGGTGGCCGCACGACATCTCCGAAATGAAGTTTTTTCTCCGGCGATCCTCTTCCGACTGGGCTTCTGCCTAGTCTCTTGCTCTCCTCCTTCCTTCGGACTTGCGCATGAGCTGGTGCCGATGGGTTTCTTCCACCTCCAATCATCTGTGACGGCGAATTCATCGGCGCAGCCAAATGACCTTCGTCCATCCGAGCCACCGGAACCACCTGCTCCACCGGATCTGGGCTCTCCTCCTCAGCTTTCGGCTTCAATCTCTGTTTCGATGGCTGAGACTTTCCCTCCTTTATCGGATTTCGTTGCTCCCCCACCGCATCTTGCTTCTGCCCCACCGTCATTCGCCGCTGCTCCCTCTTCCTTGCCGTCTCTCTTTGTTCTCACCGATCAATAGAACCAGAAACTCTTCTCTTCCAGTTGATCCTTGCCAGTCAAGATGCCTGCGAGCTTCCAGTTGCCTTCTTAGCCCATCTTCTAACGAAAACAAGCCCAATTCCATTGATGATTCTTTGGGTGATAAGAGGATGGCTAAAATGTTAATTCGCCTTCACAGTACTTCATTTTATCACTTGTTAGAGATTCATATCTCCACGTATGAGAAGATGAAAGTTTTTTGGATTCTTAAATCCTGTAATTTGCTATCTCGATATCTTCTCTGTAGATAGAAGATCAAAATTTTATGGATTCTCAAATCCTGTAATTTATTTCCGGTGGAAAAGTTCAATTTCACTTTCTTCCATCTCTTTGAGACTAGTCGAATCTTCTTCCCTTTCTTGTAGAATGGTCGAATTCCCGAACTCTATGTCGGTTGCTTCAAAGTCACACTGTAAAGTGACCAACCTGAGACTCTCCGGCTTTGCCGCGAAAATCTTTTTAACGCATCCGAAACATGTTTTGGATTCGCTGTCCATCTTTTGCGATGATCTATCTACTATGTGTTTTATTGCTTTTCAATTATGTTGTAGTAATTTTGGAGGATGCTTAATCCCCTCATTTTGTACTTTGATCGATTAAATGAATGAAGTAAACTTGTTGACAATAAAAAAAAAAAACAATACAAATTTGATTTTAATATATAATTAAAGTTTTGCTATATTGTTCATTTGTAGGTAAACACTATATAAAATCAATCTTGTAGTGTGTTTAATTTTTTTTTTTTTAGTATTCAAACTTCAATTACTCGGATCCCTATTCGTTCGAATAATTTTGTTTGAATCATAATAATCACAATCAGCATGATGAAACCCGATACAATGATAAGACAGAATCATATATATATATATGCAGGACCATCTAAATCAGCCTCATACCTTGTGTTGCTATATTTGTAAAAGCACAAAATAGTAACAAAAAAGAAAACGTTTTCTAAAAGGTGAATAATAAAGATACGGTACTCCTTTTAGTCAGAACATAACGAATACGATAACGAAATTTGAATATCTAACGCACGATAGTTTAGAATAATGTATATATAACACCGTTATAAGTTATAACTTTGTAATAATCTCAAACGCAAATTCACAGTCTTATCATAAATAACATCGTTATAACTTTTGTAATAATCTCACAAACGCAAATTCACAAATCTTATTACAAAAAGGAAAAAAATTCATTGCAACCAAATTATTGATAAGAGAAAAAACACATCTCGAAGATTGAAAACAACTCTTAATTATAAAGGAATCCCTAAATAACTAATGATGTTGCGGGTCGGGTCCTCCAGGGCTTAATCGTTCTGGAGATTTGCCATGGCTATTGCTGCTACCTGCATCTTGATCATCCGCTGCATTCGGGCTCGTAGCCTCCATCGAAGGGCTTAGCTCTCTCACTTTTACCCCGACCGGAGTCAGCTCAAGAGGGCGGCTTCCGGCGACGACTAAGGCTAACAGAAGAAACAACAAGAAGCATAAAGTAAAGCTTAACTTAGCCATTACAATTACAGCTATATTGCAACTAGTTTCTATATATAGAAATACAATAGAAAAAGAGAGAGATGGATTGTAATTGATAAGTAGTTCACTTAGTGTGTGTGAGTTATATGAGGAAAGAAGAGATCTTAGGAGGGTTTCTATATATAGAGTTTTATTTGAGGAGTTTCTACTAGTGGAGATAGGTTTAGGTAGCCTTAGGGCTTTATAATTAGTAGTGCTTACGGCAAGTGCAAGCGTGAGTTGTCACCGACGACGGTTTTTCTCGTTGCATTCATTTTACTTCATGACAAAAAAAAAAAATTGTATGATAAACATATTTAAATCTGATACCAGCTCTACCAGCTTAGCAAGTGACTCTTGCGAGTTGCAAAATGCAAATTGGTGCTTTGAATAGAATAAAATTATGATAAAGATCTCCGCATTACGGTGTAGTACACATATTTTATACGATCGACATCTTAATATATAATTTGTGTGTAAATTAGGGCTGCCTAGGATTGGCCAAACCCTTATAGACTCATGTGCGATCCATTTTATTGATTTGTTAGGTGGCCTTGTCTCTTGGACGAATTGTATACTAACCTCAATAAAATGGCTAAATCAGTCGAGTAAAACAATCGTTTATTACATACATACAAGATCAATATTAAATCTTAAGATACGTTATGAGTTAAGATTGTCAATCCTTTATTGAGTCATGCATGTGCGACCATCCATTACAAACACATGTATCAACCAAATATATAAATGCTATATAGTGATAATAAATAAATTAAATGAGAATCAATTGATCCTAGTCTCTATCAAAAGTAGATAGGACTAAACCCTCGATGTAATGTGGATATTATTCAAATAAGAAGTTTGAAGATAAAGGTCGTTTATCCTTTTATACGATCGTTTATCCGTAATTACATCATCAAATTAAGAAATATATGAATCTTCATGTATTTACATTGGTATCTAAAAAATAAAGCGATAAGAAACGGCTTCAAGTGCTAATTATAATAAGCAAGTATATAATGTCGATAAAGCACAAATACTTAATAGTTAAATACCAAAACTTACACGATTGATAACTCGACCGTCCCTATCCAGTGATCGACATTATAAATATATGGCATGCGCACACAAATAATATATATGTATATATTCATACGTGTGTGTGAGAGAGAGAGTTAATAATACGAGGTAATGATAATGGACGAGGAGGGTGATTCATGAAAATCCAATAAGATAGAAAAGGAAAGGAGTTAAATATGAAAAAATGAAGTCAAAGGGTGAAGCACTTATGAATTTGGTGTTGGTTTTGGATTGGTGACTTGGAGATTTTCAATTTGTTCATCAGTATTTTATATTTACACATTTGATTCATCAGGAGATTTCATAACAAGAAGAATATTCATGATTATATAATAGAAAAAGTATCTTTATTACTTTTGTCGAGACGTGGGGGGGGGTGGGAAGTGTAGTTTAAGATTCCACTAAGTGTGAGGTTAAGTGATATATTTAGTTTAAAGGATAAGTTTCGAACGAATCACATTTGTTATGTACTGTAATTACGTTTTTAACTCAAGTATTTTCTTATCCACATGCAGATTACATCATAATTAAAGAGAGTGTTAGCAAATTGGGTTGACCAAAAATATTATGCAACACATCAGTAAATCACTAGAGCATTTTAGAGCATCCGCATTAGAGACATTTTGGTTGTGTCTTTAAATATAAAATTATTAAAAAGAAGAAAGAGAGTGTTTTTGGTTGAAATAATGGGGTGTATTGAAATATAAAATTAATAAAATTTGAGTAAAGAGAAGAGATAGTAGGTATTTTTGGAGAGAGAAAGAGAGTGTAAGACATAGTTGTGTCTCTTGGAAGACATAGTTGAGTTTCTTGGAAGACATTTTGGAGAGAGAATGAATAAAAGTTGGAGTGTGTTTAAATATAAAATTAATAAAAGGTGAGTAAAATGATGAAAGAAAAGGTATAAAGTTGAGTATAAGGATGAGAGAATGTGTTTTTAATATTTATTTATTAAGAGACATCCACAAAATGTCTCGAATGTGGATGGTCTTAGTGCATATGAAAGACACTTCTTACTGTCCAATCAAATCAAAAGAAAAAGAAATAAATTTACTCTCAAAATTTTGACTTATATATTTCCTTGTTGATCAAAAAAAGACTTAGGAGAGTAAATTTTGTCAAATGAGTTATTATTACCTGGTTTGAATAAGTGTTTTCTTTCTTTCAAAGCTTAGATTTAAAAATGATAATACTATTTTTTAGAAGGCTAAAATTAAGTAAATAATATAACATAAAAAATAAAAATATTGGAGATTAATAATTATTCATTTGATATATTTCTATAAAAATAGTGTAATTATATGTATTTTGCTTTTAAATTTAGTTTTGTTGGTTTTTAGTTGTACTAGATATCGAGATAATTTTCCATTAAAGTATATCCCGCATTTAGTTTCACTGAGATTTTAGTGGTTATATTCGAGTTTTGTTGTTGGAACGACACCAAATTTTGTAATTCTGTATTACAGGTACAATCTCCATTCTTTTTAACAGTTTTTATTTACATTGCTTGTGAAGTGTTGGTTATCATTCTATGGATTTTATGTTCTCATGTGTGATGGTTTGTATCAGGTAATGATTTAATTTATCTGATCTAATACAACGAATTGGTCGGAAGAAAAAACCATTAAGCCAAAAACTATAATCCATAATCCAACCCAATGACACAGTCTTCGCTTATCACTAATCAGAGAAAGACAAATTCCGTTTGCTACTGAGCTGGATTCTAATTGCGACACCAAATCAAATATTCTTAGTTAAAACACATCAGATCATGTATAAACAGTTGCATCTATTTTGTGTGTGACAGTGTGATGACTGCCTTTGACAAACTATCCAATAAAGAAAACAAAAAAAAAAGTTAGAGTAAGCCCTGTTCTGTTAGAGTCCAATTAAGGACCGAGTGAATAACTGTTCGTTGCGAAACGAGCGGCCATGTTATCATTCGGTAGAGAGACCACGAAAGCTCCACACACGTGTCTCAGCTTATCGTGTCTCTCACCGACAAGACTCTCTCGTTACCAAGGCCGCATCTCTACGGATTAGTGGCCCGGAGATTTTCCTGGGTCGGTACATAGACAAACCCCATTCACTTCATGTTCAAAGACTGTTGTGACACTTTCTAATTCTAAGACACATAAATATTTCATATTCTATTGTGAAGGATTTGACAGTCTGGTTCTTGTCGGAGTCAGCGTCTGGGTTCTTTTTTTTGTGGTCTTCATAGACTCCGAATATAACGACTCATTCTCTGTTCACACTCGTGCTTTTAAGTTATTTTTCCTCTGCCTATAACGGCCTTTCTAAACTCAAATCCAACGTAATTAAAATCCAGTCAATAGCTTTTGATACTCTGTGTTTCAAGTCAACAACTTTAAGAAACAAGGTTTTAAAATTCCAAGACAAATCAGAATCATGAAGTTATATCTATCTTGCATTTACTCCAGTCTAAGAAACCGGTGATCATCACCGGAGCTGCGTTAGGAGGATCTGTTGCATCTCTCTTTACCGCTATGGAACGTTCTTGATCTGTTTTGAATCCGGCTGTATTTGCATCGAGGACCCTAAGGAAGTCATGGAGTTATTAATCGGTTGTAATACTGATCAAGTAGAGTATGGTGAAGTTCTATGTAGTATGGTGTTGTCTATGGTGGATCAAATATTGATCCCTGATGATGTTCTGGCTCGAAAGGAAAAAACTAAGGCCCTTAGCACAATTGCTTAGCCAAAAACTAGAATCCACAATCCAACCCAATGAACCAGTGATCACTTATCACTAATCAGAAAGACAATTTCCACAATCCAGCCCAATGACACAGTGATCACTAAGTACTAATCAGAGAGACAGTTTCCGTTAGCTACTGAGCTGGATTCTAATTGCAACACTAAATCAAATATTCTTAGTTAAAACACATGTATAAACAGTTCCATCTATTGAATTGAGGGATATAACTATATTGATGTCAGAAAATAAAATCAGCAAGAATTATGATCATTGAGAAACCAGTATACTCAAGGAAGTAAATCTTGTATGTTTGGTTTACATTAATTGGTATTGATAAAATACCCCTAATTGAGAAACTGATACAAAATTCAAAAATGGAAACGAACCAATCTAGATGATTAGAAACCAATTCCCAAAGAAACAAAATCATCTGAAATTTCTACAAGACAAGGTAGACCAAGTAACAGCCTTGAGACCAGAACCACATCTTCTCTTCATGCATTTGGGATCAAGTGATAGAGATGGAGAAAAGGGAATGTGACGAATCAGAAACGAAGAGGACGATGATGAGAGAAAGAGATTGGTGATGTCTTGAAGAGGCTTTCTAGATCCTTTTCTTCTTATTCTGATTTGGGTTTTGTCTTTATCAATGGTTGAAGAATCAAGAGGCTTGACTGTAATTGTGGCCATATTTGAAGGTGAGACATTCTCTTTGTTGTCGTTTTGAGGTTTTAAATCAAGAATCGCCATTGATGTAGAGCTCCAGAGAGAAGAGGGAAGAAACAGAGAGAGATAGAGATGGGATTTTGAGGAGAGAAGGAGGAAGTAAGGATATATGAAGTGTGTGAATGGACCAGATTTGGAAGTGATGGATCTGAGATTTGGTTTTTGAAGTTTTTTGAGTTTTGGGTTTTTCAATTTCGTGGAGGGATTTTTGTTTTGTTTTTGAGAATGGTTCGAAATTTTCTGAAACTTGAAAAGGGATTCTGTGTTATGGAGGGAACTCGAGGTGGAAAAAACTAAAGAAGATTCTCTGTTTTTGTCTATTTTGGTTCGAAAATTTTGTATTGACTTTGGACTTTAAGAGATCTCAAATCATTTCATTTGTCCATAGTACCAGACTGATGAGTAGGTTTTTTACGCGCCATTTGATTTCGGTTGTGCGCCAAGAAGAGGGAAGCAACGATTTTTATTAATTTAATAGAAAATCATTTCTCAACTTGGCCCCAATTAGGCGATTAATATTGGGCTTTAACTTTAAGCCCATATATGAATGTTTGATGGTTCTTTTCACGTGATTTGAGACAAGAAACATAACCGGTTTCTATTACATCCTGATCATGGTTTTTTCAATTATGGATTTCTTAAGTTATTTATGTTTTTCTCTCGATTTTCTTGTATAGCTTTGGACTAGATCGGACGTTTCCAAATCACAAATCACATTTGGAGTTTATTATTATGTTCCAAATTTTTATTAACCAGGAAAATGAGAAAAGACGATCAAGTAAGTAAGTACCTTGGACTAATGTCAAGTAAATGTTTATGGACTTCTGAAGAAATCGTGTTGGTCTGATTAAGTATACTGAACCTGTAACCTGGGGCCAATAAGACAAGAAATGAATAATCGGAGTAATTGAGTCTTAAGATTGTTTTTCTGAGATAATAAAAGATTAAGATTTTACCTCTTAATCAATAGCTGTTCAAGTCTGCATCATATGTTGTTCCGTAAGAGTCAGCTTGGCTGCAAACTCTTGAATCATACGGATGTTTCTAATTATTAAGGGAAAACACACACACACAAAGAGTTCTATAAATCGACAATAATCTAACAATGGCAATTAAAAAGAGAAAAAAAGAAGGTATAAAAAGGATATCTTGTCTTCATATAAAGGATGGTTGAGCATAAGTAGCTTATTGTTGTTTACTACAACGCGGACAAGTAACTCTTTCGCTTCCTCGTGTTTCTTTTTCAGAATGTTGCAGATCTGTAATGGAAAAACAAAAGGGGATATAAGTTATATAGTTTTAGAGAGATGTTGTATTATGAGAATGTTCATAATTGAAAGTAGAGAAGCTGTGTTTCTACGTTTTCGAGTTCCTTTGTATACGCTTCAGCTTTCTCTACGTTGTCATTATTCTCCGTGATCGGGATCTCTAGATTTGCCATGTTTATGATCTGGTGATGAGACTTAATCCGTGGACTGTTGTTGTTGACTAGCTCCTTGGTTGTATTGTTATCTGTTCTACTCTCTTGGATTGAGAACTGCAAAAAGGTCGATTTGTGTGAAAAGTGTTTTAAGTAAATTAAACAAAGAAAGGTTGTTCTGGTAATAATCACAGGGATCTAAATGCTGAATCTAACCTTTTCTTGAGCAACTCTATGTGTAAGCTCCTCAACATTCCTGTGCGATCAGTGGAATTGTATAAATGATAAGAAGTAAGAACTAATGAAGCAAAGTTATAGATATGGTTTAGATAAACCAAAACTACAAACCTGTTTTCTCTTGGAGACATGGAAAAGCGTTTAAGTTGTGGCGTCAATGATTTATCTGAATCCTGTGGAGAATAAAACTTATCTTAGAGCTCCAGAAATGTTGATAAAGTAAGAATATCGAAGATTATGAGTTGAAGGATAAACCTCATCAAGAGCTTTCCGCTTTAAAGAAATTGGGCATTGCAGGATTTGTGTTTTGTCTCTAGGAGCCAAATGATGAATCTCAGAGCTCTTTTTAACTTGTGTTTCGGTATTTTTCTCCTTGTTTATTGAAGAGCTAACTTCTGGTTGAACTGCAGAACTGGGTTGGTCTTTATATACTCCAATGGTCCTATAATGGAAGAGATTATGGAATGTGAATAGGATATGTGATTCTGAGATTCCATACCAGAAACTGTTGTGTGTTCTTTGTACCTTTGAGTTTTTGCTGCCCGTAGATCAGACATGGTATTTCCAAGTTTAGGCCTTTCAAGAGATACGATCTTGGACTTCTGCAAAGATTCGACTCCAGAACTCAAATGCTTGCTTAGCTTCTGAGTCAAGCTAGACGCATCAAGTTTTGAGCTGTGAAAAAAATACAAGAAAGCTTTAATGCAAAACATTATAGTTGGAAGTTTCAGGATAGCAAGGAAAAAGGTACATTCTAGTGAATTTCCTAGAGATGCTACTGGTTCGTTTATAGGAAGTGAATAACACGTTGAGTAACCTGTTTCGAATGTCAAAAACATGTAAAGAGATAGAAATGAGTTTGTCTCACCTTATATTTATCTGCAACATGGACCTCTCTCTAGTTGTATTTTTAGCTTGCATCTTTGAACGATCCAAGAGTCCAGACACATGTTCTACATTCTTAGCATTTGAATGGTCCTTGTGTATTATCTTCTTTTCAAGAGAAATGCTGGTAAAAATAGTTGGGTTTGTTCCTCAGCTTATGTCATCTCAAAAGAAAAAGGGAAGTGTACTCTTATGTATTGAGTATAAAACTCCAGAACATTACCTGCTAGTATTGACAGTTTCTACATTCTTTTCAGAATCCGTGTTGACAAGTTCCAATGGACCTCTTTTAGTTTTGGATTCAGGTAATGCATCTTTAATACCAGAACTGCATGTTGGAAACAAAGGAAATAGTGAAAATATAGTTTACACAGAGACTGAAAGAAGTAGATCTTACCTCCTATCATCTGTAGAGTTCAAAGTCAACCCTTTCCTTTCTCCGTTATCAGGCCGAGATTCTGTTTGAGCTGGAGAGGGTTCAACCACATGGGATTCTGGCTGTTCTGGCTTTCTAAAAAATCTGGATCGGATAAGCCCCGAGTCTTTGTTTTGTGTGGTCTTCAAATCACTGAGGCCTGGTACGCTGCAGTCAGTTTACAGAATACAGCAGTTAGATATATATATTTCAGTTTCCAAGTTTACTGGCAGAATGATAAACTACCCATATATATTTTTGAGAAATAATAAAAATGGTCTTGGTTTGATCTAACCTGTGGGATGAAGCCAGTAGTAGCTTTGCATTTGAATCTTGTATCTGGTTTGTTTGACTTGAAGAAGAAGGTGGTGATATTTTTCCTGAGAGTGGTGTTTGAGAACGTCCAGCATCTGGAGCTCGTAGTGTTCTTCTAGCTTGATCCCCTATTTCTGCCTGTGTGTCTGTATCCATTACGCTGCAATCAGTTTAGAGAATGATAGCAGTTAGTTAATATATTTCAGTTTCCAAGTTTCATTACTGGCAGAATGATAAAGTACTCATAAATGTTAGGGGAATGATAAAAGTAGTCTTGGTTTTTCTAACCTGTGGGATGGAGCCAGTGGTAGTTTTGTACTTGAATCTTGTAACTTGCCAGCTTGGCTTGGACGAGTGCCTGATGATATATTTCCGGCATCTTGATCACGTAGTGTTCTTCTAGCCTGATCCTGTATTTCTGCTTGAGTATCTGTACTCATTTCTTCCTGTTGATGTTCAGTCTTGTCCAAGCATAACTGAGATGAGATGTTTGGTTCTGTCTTCTCATAACTTGATTCCGTGATAGAAATCATTTCCTTGTGGCCATTCTGATCTGGATCTCCAGGAGAATCTTCTTTTTTGTCAGACCTGCAGATTTCATGGATATCTGGACTGGATTCTCTGTTTACTGCACAGTGTGCAGTCTCAGAAGCATGTAATAGCGAGGGTGATGTGGTCTCATTTGAAAGACTTGGTTCATCTGTTTCTTCAACCATTGGAAATGATGCCTTCACTGGTGATGTGTTTACGGATTGTGGTTGCAAACACATCATATAAGCTTTTGAGCTGTTTAACCTTGGACTTTGAGGTGATTCTACCACCTCAGAATTTTCGATGCTCTCTGGTGTTGTAGCTTGCTTCGAGTGTGTGCTACTATCAACAACCATAGTATCTGTAGTGTTGGAAATTTGGTTCTCTATTTCAGCTGAAGCATTTGCCTTGACATTCGTCTTTGCTTTGGCGGAAGCTTGACCAGTTACCGGTAAGTCTAGATCAAAGTTCAAAGCATCTGACTTATCAATTTTTCTTCCAGCAGGAATTTCTTTGCAATCCATGGTCTTGGTCATAGTTTCACGTCCCTTCTTCGGTAGGCTTGAATCAAGATCAAAGTCCAAAGCATCTGACTTATCAAATTTTCTTCCAGAAGAAATTCCTTGGCAATCCATGGTCTTGGTCTCGCTTCCCTTCTTTGGTGGGCTTGAATCAAGATCAAAGTCGTCTAACCTGTTTGCAGATAAAAGCATGGAGCTAAGTAATTTCAGATTGACATAAATATGATTTCTAAAAGGATATTGATATCATGGATTCATACGCATTAAAGTCATAAGAGAAGGAAAACAGATCCTTTTTCTGTTTGGCTTTTCCACTAGATTTGTCATCAGAGCTTTCTTTTGTTTTAGTGGTTTTCTTGGATGGGCTTGAGAAATCAAAGTCTGGCATGTCCATTTTGAATGATGATAAATTTCCAAAATCTCCGTCCAGATCGAAACCCATATCCCTGAGAAAGAGACAGAGAAACAAAACTATAAGAGAGACTAGGCCTTGTTGCCAAGCACATGTGATAGAAGTAATCCATGATAAAGGAGGGAAAAAAACATCAACTTATGCGCAAACATGGATTAAGAAGCATATCATATAGGTTATACTCACAGCTTGAAGGCATTGTTCTTATTTTTTGGTGTTGGCTCAAAACCAAAATCCATTGGGTCATCATCTGTCATTGACTTAAACTTCCATGTATCCTTTTCCATGTCTTTATCTGCAGTTAACCAATGTAAATTTAAATCATCATATATTTACAATGGGAACAACACATTAAGATCTCAATGTATGTAAAAAAAAAATCCGCAACAGGACAACAAGTGAGGAATAGAACAATGAGGAAGATATAGAAAAGTGAAAGCATAATGTGCATGATCTTTCTCATGTAAACTCTTCAACATCAAGAAAATCTACTTGAATTCATCCCCTATACATGGAATTCACATTTCTGTAGCAATGCCAAATCATTTTAGATTCCAAAAACATTCTGATTACTAAAAGCAATTCTTAAACACTTGAACCATACCGAGCATTAGTTCTTTATCCTTTGTATCTTTAGCAGGTGGAGAAATCGATGCTTGTGGTTCTTCAACACTCGATCTCCTTCAAAATCGAGAATCAACACAGAAACGTAAACGCGAAAATCAGTACCCAAGACGCAAAACGAGATAACGCAATTTAGCCTCCTCGATTCAAAATTTCAAACAGAACAATTTCCCCCAAATTGCGTTCTCAAAATCGTACGCCCGATTCAAACGCAATTTCCCCAAAACCTAATGGATCCTCTCATAAATTGATCTTAACAGATCAAAGGCATTTCCACATACAGATCACTGAAAGTAACTCGTCTCCAGTCACAGAGTAAACAAATCCGATGCCGGAAAAAAGACCGGAAGAATCCCAAACCTAAACGGTGGTTAATCGCTGTGTATTCTCAAATCGAGTTCTCTAGATGTTCCTTGTGCAATATTCTCGTGAATAGAAGCGGAAATCGTACCTTAGATTCGATTTCAGATCGGAGGCTTTGTTGATATTCATCTTCATCGTTACGATCCAAACCCGTAGAAGACGACGCACCTGTTCTTCAAATTCACTACAGTGATCAAACGATGATGGAATCTAGAAGAGCGAGAAAGAGAACTCAAACCGAATTTTGAATTTTAAAAAAATTCGAGAGAGAGAGAGAGAGAGAGAGAGGAGCAGAAATTATAAGGAAAATATAATTATTTGCCGTTGTGCATTAGCGGGAAATAGAACAATCTTATGGGTCTATAAAGCCCATATAAACTATGGCCCATATAAAGAAATACCCATCATCTAAAATGGATTTTATATCCAAACTTTTGTACTGATTTATTTCTAAAAAGTTTATCTAAAATGATTTAAAATTTCTAGTATTATGCAAAATTATCCGTAAGTACTTGAATTCAAATTCGAATTTTAGACAGAGATATAGTTTAAAAAATAAAATTAGAAAGAAAAAGTCTAGTTATTGAAAAATTTATACTCAAATGTAGGGGTGGACAAAAATACTCAAAACCGAACCAAACTGAACCGAAAAATTAGTATGGTTTCGGTTAGTCGGATTATACTGAATGAATGGATTTCAATATCTATAGTCTACGGATTTCAGTTCCGAAAAACCGAAACACTAAATTCTATATTCAAAAACCGATATTTTACTCCTCAACCGAACCTAACTCTACCCAAACTTATATGTGTAGTATCTAAACTTCTCCGAAACCGAAACCGAAACCGAAACCGAAGGATTTCGGTATATTATGGATCTCTATTTTGTGATACCGAACCGAACCGAAACCGAAGTAAACCGAACCGAACCAAAATAATTTCGGTTTCATATGTACTCAATTTATCTAAAACCAAAAAACCGAAAAACCAAACCGAAACCGAACCACATAACCGAATGCCCACCCCTAGCCAAATGTACTGATTTTAACCATTTCTTTATATTTAAAAAATATAAATATTTGAAGATAGAGAAGAGGAAATCTATCTCCTTATCCTGACCACTCAATCAAAACACAAACGAAATTTCTCTAAGGACAAAAAGCCAATCATAAGCTTCTGAGTAAAAAAGCTAAAGCTCACACAAAAATGGCGTCTCTTCTCGGAACTTCTTCTTCTTCTTCCGCAATCTGGGCTTCTCCTTCTCTCTCTTCTTCTTCTTCCTCAACACCTTCAATCTCCCCCATTTGCTTCAAGCCAGGTAAAACCTAACAAATCTCTCAAAACCCTTACTGTCTTTTGTTCTAGTGAATTTAATAGCAAATTCTTCGTCTTTACAGGGAAAATTTGTGGACGAAAGTTAAATTCAGGAATCCAAATAAGGCCAAAGAAAAACAGGTCTCGTTTGGTTATGAATGTAGCCACAGAAATCAACTCTGTTGAACAAGTACGAGTCTTGTTTCACTAAAAGATTGAAACTTTACTTGAGAATATGTGATTGTTTGTTTGATGTTAATGGTGGTTTTGGTTTTTTTTTTAGGCAGGGAAGTTTGATTCAAAGAAAAGTGCAAGGCCGGTTTATCCATTTGCAGCTATTGTAGGACAAGATGAGATGAAGTTATGTCTTTTATTGAATGTCATTGATCCAAAGATTGGTGGTGTGATGATTATGGGAGATAGAGGAACCGGGAAATCGACTACGGTTAGGTCGTTAGTCGATTTGTTACCCGAGATTGAGGTAGTTGCAGGTGACCCTTATAACTCTGATCCTTTAGATCCTGAGTTTATGGGTGTTGAAGTAAGAGAAAGAGTTGAAAGAGGAGAGCAAGTTCCAGTTATTGCGACTAAGATCAATATGGTTGATCTTCCGTTAGGTGCAACGGAAGATAGAGTTTGTGGAACGATTGATATCGAAAAGGCTTTAACTGAAGGTGTGAAAGCTTTTGAGCCTGGTTTGTTGGCTAAAGCCAATAGAGGGATACTGTATGTTGATGAAGTTAATCTCTTGGATGATCATTTGGTTGATGTTCTTTTGGATTCTGCTGCTTCGGGTTGGAATACGGTTGAGAGAGAAGGGATTTCGATTTCTCACCCTGCGAGGTTTATCTTGATTGGTTCGGGAAATCCAGAAGAAGGAGAGCTTAGGCCACAGCTTCTTGACCGGTTTGGAATGCACGCGCAAGTAGGGACAGTTAGAGATGCTGATTTACGAGTCAAGATTGTGGAAGAGAGAGCTCGTTTCGATAGTAACCCAAAGGATTTCCGTGAAACTTACAAAACCGAGCAGGAGAAGCTTCAAGACCAGATTTCAACTGCGAGAAGCAATCTTTCCGCAGTTCAGATTGATCGGGAATTGAAGGTGAAGATCTCTAGGGTATGTTCAGAGCTCAATGTCGACGGGTTGAGAGGAGACATTGTGACAAACAGAGCAGCTAAAGCACTTGCAGCTCTCAAAGGAAAAGATCGAGTAACAGCAGATGATGTTGCAACCGTTATCCCTAACTGCTTAAGGCACCGTCTCAGGAAAGATCCACTGGAGTCAATCGATTCAGGAATTCTAGTTTCTGAGAAGTTCGCCGAGATTTTCAGCTGAAGAGAAGATTTGATTCTTCCATCATTTTCTTAACTTTTCTTTGCTTGTAAACTGTGAGAAGAACCAGAAACAATAAACAGGTAAATCTGATTGAATATAGAGTTGATGTTTTCTACATGAAGTTGAGTTTTTCAAATCATGGACTCAATAGAAATCTGTTTCTTTTCATCAACAAACATTCTTTTCAATATAACTATCAAAAAACGTTACAGGGCCAATTGTTATTACTGTCTTGAATCGCTGGTAATAGCTTGTTGATTAGAAGGTCGTAGCATTTTGCCGGTTCTGGTAAAAGTGTGGAGCAACTTCCGTCAGCCAAGAAGGATTGATGGTGACGACATTCCGCATGTATTGACGCTCTGTTGAGACAATGGATTGGTAAACCACCCATTTCGGATTTACCCTGAAGATTGTATAGAGATTACATTATCAAATAAGCTTTCAGATTCAAAAGATTTTTAAATGTTATTGAGGTTTTTGCTAAATCCATAGCAACAGGATACTACTAACCTGAACAATACGGATGAAGGGTGGATATAAACTTCTTCAGAGCCTCTAATGGTCTTGTATACTCCATTGCTGTGTGGCTAAAACATCATAAAAAAAGAAGAAGAAGATGAAATGTTGATTTCTCGGATGTGCAGAAACAGAGAATCGAAATGGATAACTTACTTCTAAGCGGCATGCATTGGCGAAAAACCCTGCAGTCACTGCTTTTCTCACAGCCTGAAACATAGTAGTATATAATGTAACTTACCTGCAACATTTTTGCAATTGAAGCAAGGTGGTACAGTTTCTTACCTCCATGTCTCTGTCACATGATTTCAGGGTAATTCCTAATCTCTTAGCAATCCTTTTGAGTTGATCCCTGATTTCAACCACCTTTTTCTGCGGAAGGAAATGGAAACAGATTAAAAATTGGGGACATGAAAGGAATATACGGTCTAATTGTCAGCTGTGTTATTAGCTCACCATCGATTGGTAGTTGAGGAAATTCTTGTAGCACCACTGTGAAGACTTTTTTGAATCAAGAAAGCCTTTGTATACATTCAGGAATGTGACATGATCACCCTGAAAGGACAAGAACGATAATTACTCAGTCAAAACAGAATTTCAGAGATATGGTTAGATCAAAGTATATATAGCAATATATACCTCGGCGGCTGCAAATCTCAGTTTTGCTTCATCTTGTTCTTTCTGTACTCCCCTGGCAATGACCCAAACCGACTGCATATAAAATATATTCAAGATTGCATCCATTTAGTTCCAAATCACATAGAAAGCAAATCATTACAAATTTGCAATATGTTCCTTGTGATGTTATGCATTTAAAGAAAATAAATTTTTAGCAGAGGAAAAGGGAGCAAAGAAATTTTACTTGGATCGAGAGAACTGCAGCGATTGTAATGATCTCATCTGAACATCCAAGCTCACTTGATGCTAAAATCATTTTCGATATCATTGGGTCCTAGCAAACATAACGAAACCGAGAGATGTAATAATGCAGTAGAAAATGCAAATGAACTTAATATTTCAGATGAGCACTGGAAAATAAGTAAATCAAGGTTACAAAGAAAAAGTACCAGTGGAAGTTCTGCAACTTGGAATCCAGTTGGCGAAGTGAGTTTTGCATCATCATCGAGGATTTGAAGTGAATAAAGTACTTCAAGTGCCCGGATCATTGCTTCTGGGGATGGAGGTGCAGGCCAATCGAAACCCAAGATATTATCTATACCCAAAGCTTTTAGCTGAAAACAAAAAATCAACAGAGCTTGACATTAATAAACAAATTTTGTAATTTTACACATGCAAATTCTTAACAAAAAAGTAAATGTATCTAGCACCTCCATGCGAATTATTTTACACATGCGAATTCGTAACCTTGGGTACCGAGCAAGTTTTGTACCTGTATCACAGTAGAAACAAGATTCGACCTCTGCATCTCCGGTATACCTTCTCCAGGCATTTGGTTGAGAAAATAATCTTCGGTGTAAAGCCTAGGTACCACAAAGATGATTAATCTTAAAGCATTACCAGCATTATACCATTAATTGTTAAGTCAGATTGAAATGAGAGACATATACCACAATAATTAACAACTTCAACTAACGCCATAAATCACACATACATATGTCACCTTTTATACAAGAATATAAAATTACCTGTAACACTTTCCAGGCCGAACTCTCCCAGCTCTACCAGACCTCTGTCTAGCAGATGCTTTGGATATTGGTGCCACCACAAGACTTTCGATATCTGAAATCTGCGAGGGAAGACATGTAAGATTAGAGATGCCAAATATATTACAAAAGACGGAACTAAAAGATACAAACAAAAGGAATGATGTTTACTGGGTTATAGAACTTCTGCTTCGAGAAACCACTATCAATCACATAGACAACCCCCTGAAGAAAGTAAGAAACGATACATAAAGTTATTCTCAATGATGTTTCAGCAATATTTGTATGCAATAAACATTTGTTTGTTCCTTGAGACAGTAACTAAGAAACCTTGCCTCTAGAGTCAATGATGTTTCTGCAATATTTGTTGAGAGTATAACTTTTCTCTTTCCTCTCGGAGTTGGAGTAAAGATCAATTCCTAATATAAAGAACGGAGGAAACAACATTCCACGGAGTCAGTTTTATAGTTTTGAATACTCTCAAAAGTATAGGTTAGCTTGTTTAGAGCCATGCAACAATAATCAACCTGTTCTGCTCGCGAAAGTCCTGAATATAGTGGCAGAGGGAGTAGTCCTGAAATTGATATGCATTATACTATGGTGTTAAATGCAAACGCTAAAATTGAATGACATGATCTTATTTATGCGTATACAAACATTTTTTATACCTGAAGAATTCTTTTGTTTACTATGAGCTTCTTCTGCGAGAAATTTTATAGCAGTTTCAATATCATCTTGACCAGTAAGAAATACAAGAACATCCCCAGGTGGCTCCTGAACACATTAAGGGACAATTTAAAGATCACAGCCTAAAGAAAAATACTATATTATAATAGTGTTAACACATTGGATGGTAAGAAAACATCAAAATAAAGTACCCGCTCATTAATTGACAGTATCGTTGAAACAACTGATCGGATATAATCTGAAACAGGCTCCTCAACATAGTGAATTTTCACACTGAAGCCTCTGCCCTAAGAAAATTTCACACAAAAAAAAAGAAGAGATTTCTAAATATCACATAGACACAAAGGTTAGGAGAGAATGATCTTAAGCATGATAAGAGTTACAATATACCTCGACAGATAAAATTGCAGGTTCCAACTTTGGTCCATGGGTACTACCTTCTGACGCCTGGCGTTTTTTGCTATTTAATTTTTACATAATGTATTAGAATATATCCCAAGAATTCAGGAGCAAAGAACTATAACCATTGAGAACGATCAAAACCTGGAATTGAAGAAATTGAACATTGCTTTTGCTTCGATTGTGGCTGACGAGATAATCAGGCGCAGCTCAGAACGACGACGTTGAATCTGGAATTAACAATTTATAGGATTTGAGGAAAAGCAAACGGTAAAATAAAAGAGTTCAATCTGACGAAGACTATAGCTTAAAGATATACCTTTTTAAGGAGACCCAGTAAAATGTCGGTTGAAATAGATCTCTCGTGAGCTTCATCTACCATAATAACACTGCATAACAGAAAAAAAAAAAAAAAAAAGAGAGAGAGAAGGTTTACCAACACTATTTACTAGCCTAAATCATGATTCGAACGAGATTATGCTTGCGACAAAATCATTACCTATACTTTGACAAGAGAGGATCTTCCATCATCTCTCGGATTAGTACTCCATCTGTGAGAAATTTTACTCTAGTCACACCCTGTAGTAACAAAGCACAAGATCTTTTTTTAGTATCATCAGAATACTAAAAAGAAAAAGTACAAAAGTGTTAAGGAAAGAGTCTCACGGAAGTTGTATGATCTTCAAATCGGATTGTGTAGCCAACTTCATCCCCAAGATTCACTCCCATCTCTTCAGCCACTCTCGCAGAAACCGCCTAAGAAAATCACAAAACAAAGAGCATCTGTGATCAAGGACTATTTCCAACATCAATCTTCAAACTCGAGCTGTAAAAAATGGAGGTAGAGAAAACAAACCTGGACAGCTAAACGTCTTGGCTGTGTGCAAGCGATAACTCGGCCTCCTTCGGCCCATCCAGCTTCTTTAAGGTACTGCAAAATGTTATATTTACATAAATTTACTTGCAGGCAAGAAACAAGAAGATCCTGCTAGTGATTGAATTGAGGATTTCTCCAATCTCTCCAACTTCACAACAGCTAGTGAGCTTAAACATTGCAGGATTTTACAAGATTGAGTAAGGTTTATGTTACATTGCAAATTTGAAACCTTTAACTCCTATCAAACTTTGGCAATTGGTCTAATAACCCTCAAATTAGCAGAGCTGTGTGTTTCCCTCAAAAGAATCACTAAGAACAAAGAAGAAACCTGAGGAATCTGAGTAGTTTTGCCACTACCCGTTTCGCCGACGATAATGGTGGTTGCGTGATTCTCCACTAAATAGAGAATCTCAGTCCTGTACTTGTACACTGGCAATCTCTGTCTTTGCTTCTCTATATTCGCATACCCATAACTACAAAATTTCAACCCATAAGTACACAATCATCTGCAGAACAACAAGTACGACTATGAGAGAGAGAGAGAGAGAGAGAGAGAGAGAGAGAGAGAGAGAGAGAGAGAGAAATTGACATACCTCGAAGAAGAAGAAGACGATGCGAGATTGTTCGACATGAGCACTATACCTCCTTCTTCATCCTCGACGAATCGAGGTTTCTCTGTCCCTGGTTTCCAAAACGCCATCTGTTTCCTCGCCCCCAAGAGATTTGCTTGCCTTCTTCGGTTGTTTCAGTTTATGTGTGAAGTCTCTTCTTTTCTCACTTTTATTCGTCTTTGATTGTTCACGACGGACTTAAATCTCGGCGACGGCGAGTCGGTTACCGGCAATTTTACACCTCAAACCAAGGTTCCGGTCTAACATTAAGCAATTGGTTTCGGTTCGGTTTATCCTAAACCAAACATTTGAATTTTTTTGGTTCAGTGTAAGCAAATCGGCACCGATTATGTAGTAACTTAAAAAATCTGGTTCAATGTCGATTTACAGAAATTGTCAATTTCGTTCGGTTTAATTCGGAAATCCTTTCGTAGAAATATTATTTTGAAAAAAAGGAAAAATGAAAAAGAAAATGTATAGTCTTCTTGCTTCTTCTTCCTACACGACTCCACTCCGCTGCATCAAGCTCTCACCTTTACTCCTCCGCCGCAAAAATCTGCAACTTCACCGTCGAAATTCTCAGATCAGAGCAATGAGAGCTCTAATCCAGCGAGTCTCATCTTCTTCCGTCACTGTCAGTTTTTGTTTGTACTCTCTCTCTTTCTCTTTCGAGATCGTTGTTCTGTATTTGACCTCCGGAGATTTTGACAGGTGGATGGTCAAATCGTGTCGGAGATTGGACCTGGTCTCTTGGTTTTAATTGGAATTCATGAATCAGATACAGATTCTGACGCTGATTACATGTATGCTTGCAAAAATCTCAATTTATCTTTCCATCTAAAGTTATAAAGTTTGCATATTGCGAAATTTAACACAGTTTTATAGATGTCGGAAAGTTTTAAACATGAGATTGTTCGATAATGAAACCACTGGCAAAGGATGGGACCAAAATGTAAGTTTTTTTTCCAACAAATTTTAGTTTCAATTGAAATTTCGTTTTTTTCAATATTTAAATCCAAAATGCAAATTTTCATGTTGCAGGTAATGCAGAGGAACTATGAAGTTTTACTTGGTAATGCAAATTTTCTAAAATGTGTTTTGTGGTAAATGTACTTCAATTTGTATCATTTTCTTGCTCTGATCATTGGATCATGTTTTAAATGCAGTTAGTCAGTTTACATTGTACGGATTCTTGAAAGGTAACAAACCCGATTTTCATGTCGCAATGCCGCCTGAGAAAGCAAAACCGTTTTACGCTTCTTTAGTCGAGAAATTCCAGAAAGCATATAACCCTGATGCAGTGAAAGGTTATAAAGCTCTCCCTGATGTTTCTTGAGCAAAACCTTCACATTTTTGTTCTTGACTGAATTGTGTTTACTGTTTTCTTTTAACAGATGGTGTTTTTGGAGCTATGATGAAGGTAAGAGATAAATCTTTTCAATAGCTAAGTTTAATTCCTTACCTTGTGTGATTAAAAGAAGTTCTCTTGCTTATTCATTACCTTTAAATCACAATTTAAAGGTCAATCTTGTAAACGACGGTCCAGTGACTATGCAGCTCGAGTCACCCCAATCCTCCAAGTAAGCAAAGATGTTTTGCATAAACTTATCAGGCATTTGCTTTGTTACTAAAGCAAGTCTCGATTTGTTTCAGGAATGAGACAAAGGCATCAACAGAATCATAAGAGAATTCATCTTGTATCGATTAAAACATAGGATATATATTCATGTGAAACATTCATAATTCATTGGATTGTAACTGTTAAGCCCTAAGCTTTTTTGCTTTTAATCCAATGTAAGCCCCTAGATTTTCTAAAATCTTGATTCGTAGATGTCTTAAGCTTTTGCCTTGAGAACCATTTCTGCAGTAAACAGCACTTCCTTCCCAAATGGCAAAATCTCGATTTTCCTGTAAGAAGCATGAAACATTTGAATTAAGAGAAGGAAAGCTATATAACAAAGAATTAAGAGTAGGAGAAATGTAGCTTACTGATCTACTCGCTTTAGATTAGTAAATGCAGAGATGACACTATTGCATATCTCAGTTAGAGAGTCGCCTTCATTTGAGTTAGAGAATGTGAGCTGAGCCTGAGTATAATCAAATTAGGGACGAGGAGACGAGAAAAGCTAGGTGAACATGGAAGGAGAAACAAAGACATTGTTCTTACCAAAAAGGCATGTCCAATGAGGATTTGAACAATGCCAGGTCCTATCTTTTTGGTGATGTTCTTTGCATTTGTGCCATTTGAAAAGGACTTCAAAATCCCATTTAGCGTTTTGGATTCATCGGCTGGAGGAGCGTTTGATCTTCTGGTACGAACAGAAGGCTGCAATAAGAAAGAATTTTTTTTAGATTGAACACAACAATTGTTACCAAAAAAAAAAAACATAAGAGTAATCAGTGGATTAAATCAACCTTAGTAATGTATTTGGTGAGATATTGAAGAACGATCTCTAGCTTCCATTTAGGATTGTCGAAAACCTGCAAGAGAAGTTCTCACTCAAGAACTATACAAAACAAGAGTTTCAGAAGTGGTTAGTATGTTACCTGAAGAAAACTTGACAGTAGGTATCCGTCGTAAGTTAGCTCGTCCACTATGATCTCCAACGCAGGAGTCCTGCGTCAATATGGATCAAGAACACAACGAAAAAACGAACAAAGAAAGACAGATTTCACCAGAAAATGAACTTGCGATTACCTTACGCTGTCTCCTCTTGTAGTAACGCCTTCTATGTCAGCTTTCTTCTTTGATGCATCAAGCTCCATGATCTAAACAAGGCAGAGCAATGTGAGAGTAAAGAACTCCACAAAATAGTAACTTTATATTACTCCAACAATAACCAACGACTTACCATTACTAGAAGTTCCTTCATCGCAGAAAGTGATCCCTTCTGCAATTCTAACAAACTGATCGATTTTTCGCCAGCATCAACGAGTGTACACATTGTTGATAGGCAATCTTTCATTAGGTGTTTGAAATTCACTTTTCTTGAAGCCTACAAGCAGAATCACAACATTAAACCACAGATAAATTAAGGAACTATAATAGTTTTTGGGCCATTGGTTATGGATTTACCAGAAGTAGATTCAGTGAGGATTCCTTTAAAAGACTCCAGTTCATGGTTTCTAGAGCACAAAAGGATACAGAGCTTGTGAACTTTTCCTCAAACTTTACAAGATAAAGAGGAATCTTGAGACTATGAAGATACCAACTTGTACCTTCATACACTTGATGTCGCGGCGTGAAATCTAACTTAAGAAAATGAACAAGATACTCGAACAAGAACATATTCCTAAGGATCTGCAAGAATCCAAACAAATGAGCAAGCGCAACAACTTGTGTGAAAACTCTACCAATTTCTTAAGCTTATCTGCAACAGAGCAGATGAAACTGACCTTCAAATCTGATTCCTCAGACTCACTAACTCTCTTGTTCATATTCTGAATCAGCTGTTGAAACGCTGAATTCACAGAAAAAACAAGAAAACCATAGTGAACAAGATATACCAAACAAAAAGGTAACTCAAAAGACAACACTAAGGTCCCTTACATGAGCTTGTCACTGATGTTTCTTTATCATCAGACCCAAAATTAAACGGTGACCAAGCCTACAAACAAACACACACACACATGAAATCAACCACACTCCACCATAACTAAGAATGGATGAAACACAAGTACCTCTTCAACAGTTTCCAATTGATGGTTCTCACTAGAAGCTGAACCAGAAACATAACCCCAAGGAAACCTCTATACACAACATAATCATTCATAACTCATAAGCAAAACATTGAAACTTAACAATAGCTTGAGACCAAAAAAGAACTACCTGATGTAATTGTTTCAAAAGCTCGACACTTGAAGTAATAACTTCCAATCTTTTTCCAAATCTCAATATCCGAAAAATCGCTTGATACATTTTTCTTCACAAAAAAAAAAAAAAAAAAAAAAAAAAAAACCCAAATCAAAATTGTGAAAATTTTGGGAGAAATTAATCAAATTTCTTACTTTGATGAAGGAATTCCGTTTTCGGGTACTAGTGAAGCGGAACGAACAGCTCCCAGAAACATCAAACCTATAGGGTTTTTCAAAATCAAAATCAGAAACCCTAAAAGAAAATCGAAAAATCAGAGATTGAAACTGAGAAGAAAACGAACGATCTTCGTGAGCGTCACGATCGTCTTTATCGCCGGTGGAATCAAGCATGGCTAATGTGTTTGCTTCTAATCCACCGTCATAGCTATTCATCACTCTACTAGCCTTCGACATTTTTCGCTTTCACGATTCCACTTGTTTCTTCTTCAATTCAACAGAGAGAATCGCAAAACTAGAACAGAGAGAGAGATTTGTAAAACCTAATAATCAACAGAGCAATTTTCCCGCCATAAGAGAATTGTTCGCAAAAAAGAAAAAAAGCTCCGTTGCCGGGACTCGAACCCGGGTCTCTCGGGTGAGAGCCGAGTATCCTAACCAGCTAGACTACAACGGATTTTGATTATACTTGTGTATATTTCTTATATAAGGTCTAGTAATAAGAAAATTCTATAGTGGTGGTGTTGTATTGCACTTAACATTTTGGAAGTTCGTTTCTCAATTACATGTATTCAACTAATAATTTACTTTATGAAACATATAATGTTGTTAAAATGTGATTCACAGCCACTTACAGTTCAATCAGTGTCAGTAACAGTTCAATCAGTAACAGTAATTTATAAAAACTCATATCAAATATGATATCATTCAAAATTCAACAATTATTTTTTAAAATACATGTTTAGTTAAAAATAGATGAAGAAGTCAAAAATCCAAATTTTAGAAAAAAATAACATAACCTTTCATCAAATATTATTTATGGATTTGGATAAATAGAGAATGCGAAATTATTTAAGATGATCATGGAAGATTTCTAGGTTATTTTCCAAATGTTATTTCCCTAGAAATCATCTTTATTCAACTTAGATCAATCTCCATTCAATAAATTATCAATCACTACTTATTGCAATTTTTTTTTAATAACTTTCATCTTTCAATCTAAACCGTTATATCGTTTTAATCCTACCGGCTATTTTGGAAGTTTTTTTTGTATAAACTAAGGGTGGAAATACTCATTTGTAATAAAACAAACATTGTTTTTATTCCATCTCATTATTTTTTCGAAAAGTGTAGACAACAACAAACAATAGATGCATACATATATAAAAAAATCATCGTTAATTAATTAACGGGTTTGAAGTAAGTAAGAACCCTAGAATCAAGCCAAACATATTCGTATACTTGTGCCTCGTAGGTTTTGTTACCACCGTCGTCTCTGTCGCTAACATCCAGCACTAACCGGAAGTTAAGGCCACCTACACGGCTACACACTGTGAGTCACCAAAAACAACTGTCTGGAAGTTGAGTGTCGAGTTGTTCTGTTTGTTGTATTCGGAAATGGTGAACTTGGCGATGACCTCATAACGAGAGTCCTTAATGTCTTCGATGGGACGCCAACTACCAAGTATCTCTCTCTCTTATCCTCCTCCATTTTATTCTAATGGTTTTCTGATAGTTTTTTGATAGGGATAAGAAATCTTCTCAGTAATCGTAGAGTCAGAGATTTGTCTTCCGGGAGCTTACAAATTGCAAAAGCCAAAGTTTCAAGATAAAAATAAAGCATAGTCTAAAAACTTACTCAAAACTCAAATATCCTCTATATATTAATTGTGGAGACACTAGAGAATAAAATTCTTAGGTGTCAGTGAACGAGTAATTTAAGAAACACATCATCTAATTTAACCAATCAAAACATTTTTATTATAAGTATATGCCATGGTGGAAATTATTTATATATTCTTATTAAATTTTAACATAAATCCATTAATAGATGTTTAAAATTTTTAAACTCAACTAAATATAATATTTTAGACTTACCATAACATTTATTTTTCTGATATATTAACAAGCTTTTATTATTATACTTATCACAATTATATATTGTGAATATATGTATTTAGATTAGTCTAATATACAAATATTTTTATTATGATATGTACTCTACTATATATATTTAGTCACACTTACAAATATTTATATATTTTATTATTTCTGACAAACTCATATAAAACTAAAATTTATTTGATTTTTTTATTTATGGTATTCTCTATAAATCTAAAATATCAATTTTACATTTAAATAAATAACATTTATATATATATTTTTTTATAAATTTACAATAAAAATATTAAAGCTGATGGCACTAACATATGTTTGATCAAAATTATTCAACTTTATTGCGTTTATGCATCATACATATTATTTTTGTACGCTTACATATATTATAAATTATTTCTTTTGTTATACACTTTTAAGCATTAAAAAATTATATATGTTAAAATTGATTAATCAACCTATTCAATCATTTTATCCCACGCTTTGGCGTGGGTCAAAATCTAGTGTATATATATATGTCTAAAGCAAGTTTTGGTCGAAACCTTGGCAAAAACCAAGCAAAATTAAGAAATCTGGTTTTTTTTCTTTAGCGTTGGTCACTCTACTACTACTACTAGCCTTCAACATTTTTCGCTTTCACGATTCCACTAGTTTCTTCTTCAGCAAACATAGAGAGAGAAAACAAGAGGAAGAGGTTGGAATCTTTAATCGTCAAATTAGAAGAATAGAGAGCAATTTTCCCACTATTAGAGAATTGATTATGATTAATAAGAAGAATGGTATCACCACCGAGAAAAATTATCCATACAAAGCTATTAAGGGAACATGCCATCCTTCAAAAAGCAAAAGGTGAGAAATTAACTATCTGTGGATATGCTTTTGTACCTCCAAACAATGAGTCAGCCCTTCTCGAAGTTGTTGCAAGGCAGCCTAAAATTGTTGCTATTGATAGTAGTCATGCGGATTTTCAGTTTTACGCCAAGGTAATGGAAAACAACACCTCTCTCAAAATCTGATTTTAAGATACTCCAAATGAGAATCCACATGGTGTTGTTTTTCATTATATAATTTTACCACTCACGATTTTTAAAATATATCAATAATATTGTCAAATTAAACAGGAACTTTATTTTAATCAAAATACTTCATTAGTAACTATTTTAAGAGATACAACATATGACTGTGACCCAAAAAAAAAAAAAATACAACATATGACAAGACTACAAACTTTTATTTTTGCTAAAGCGAGCTTACAAAATTAGAAACCATATAAGAGAGGTGAAATATACAAAGATTGGTGAAGGAAGAAAAAATATTATAATATTTAGCCAATTAAAATAATCAAAAACTTAATGCTAAACGTAAATGTGAAAACAAGTTGAACTTATAATACCTCTAACTTATAATACCTCTAACGATCAATTGAACTAATCAAAAGACGGGATATACAAATTCGGTTGGTTTTCACACATTTTAGCAATCAAGTTTGATGATTAATCTAACAATCTAAAATATACAAAGATTGGTGAAAGAAGAAAAAATCTTAATATATTTTGTATACTAGGTGATTCCCCGATTACGCGGATGAAATATTTTTTAATTTTCTAGGTATCAAACTAATTAGAAAAATTTCATTTCATGGTTAAACATTACCAATGGTGTTCGATTAAAATTGTAGTCTTCTTAGATCTTCATTATTTTTTTTTGGCAAAAAATCTTCATCTTCTACATCTTAATTTACTAAATGAATTTTTTTTCATGTGTTCTATTTTATGTAGCTCGTGTTCTTCCACTATTTTTAATTCTTTTTTTTTCTGAAAAAACAAAACAAAAATAGTTAAAATAAGCATGATTTGGAGTAAATTTTGAAATAGGATGAAGAAATTGGTAAAACAATAGTTATTATCTCATTATCTTCTTGTTCTTTAAGATCACAATTACATATATATATATTTATTTTTAATTTAAAATCACAATAGTAATTTATCTTTTGATTTTTTTTTTTGGTGGCCAAATGTTTCTTTAAAATTTTTAATTTAAAATTGATTCTTATTATTTTTTCAAATTCCATAAATAAATGTTTGCAAAGATTTTTGAGAAATTTCAAAAAATGCCACTTTTCAAATGCCACTTTACAAAAATGCCACACTTTTGAAATCTTTGCAAAAATGCCACTTTTTGAAAATTATTTTTTCTTTATATTATTTATGTTTGGGTTAACTATGTTCTATTAGGGTTTAATTTTGAGGGTTTAGGGGGGTTTAGGGGTCAAAACATTTTTTAGGATTTATAATTTTAAGATATAAACTTCATAAATCTATAATTAATGGCATTTTTGCAAATGAACACCCCTAAGTGGCATTATTGCAAATGTGCACACAAAAAGTGGCATTTTGTAATTGTTCCAAGATTTTTTTCATGACAATCAAAATTTTAAAAGGTAAGAGATTATTATTCTCTTGCCATGTCATAATTTTTTCTAGTCATGTCATATTTTATTTGGGAGAGTGAATGTAGAGATGACACATAAACATCTTATCACAAATCACTATTTTTCATGTGTTATATTTTGTGTAGCTCGTGTTCTTCCACTATTTTTAATTCTTATTATTTTGAAAAAACAAAACAAAGATAGTTAAAATAAGCATGATTTGGAGTAAATTTTGAATTAGGATGAAGAAATTGGTAAAACAATAGTTAATATCTCATTATCTTCTTGTTCTTTAAGATCACGATTACATATATATATTTTTAATTTTAATTTATAATCGCAATAGTAATTTGTCTTTTGATTTTTTTTTTTATGGCCAAATGTTTCTTTAAATTTGTTTAATTTAAAATTGATTCAATTTTTTTTAAATTCCATAAATAAATGTTTGCAAAGATTTTTCATGACAATCAAAAATTTAAAAGGTAAGAAATTATTACTCTCTTACCATGTTATAATTCTTTCTCGTCATGTCATATTTTATTTGGGAGAGTGAATGTGGAGATGATACATAAACATCTTCTCACAAATCACTTCCCAATTAATATATAAGAGATTTTGACAATCAAAATAATCAAAAACTTAATGCTAAACGTAAATGTGAAAACAAGTTGAACTTATGATACCTATAACGATCAATTGAACTAAGCAAAAGACGGGATACCAAAATTCTGTTAGTTTTCACAATTACGCATTTTAGCACCAAGTTTGATGATTAATCTAACATTCTAAATATACAAAGATTGGTGAAAGAAGGAATACCTTAAGAGCCTTAATCCATGGTGAATGCTTAAGTACAAAACTACAAAAACTATATATATATATAACAATGTCTCAAACAAACATATTTGTTTTCAAATAGAACCTATCGATATTGAAATGATTGAGCATCACTTCATATTTTCATACAAATATAAATAAGAAAAACAATTAATTTCATTTTAATTCAGATGAAATATTATTTTATATCTATGAAATATTGTTTGTTTTGTTAATTGTAAATATAAAATATTAGATTGATTAAAAATATTTTTGTTATTAAATATAACAAAATTGTAAGAAAAAACTCACGCATAGCGCGGACTATATTCTAGTTGATGAAACCAGTCACTTGTTAAAAAGACTAAGCATGTTAATCAATCAGGCATCTTAAGTTATTGACACTCTCTATAACATTAAATAAGGAAAATCGAATTCGCACGTATCAAAATTTCCATCTTTGAATGAAGAGGTGATAGACTTTATAAGGGAAAAATGCAAAAAAAAAAAACCAAGGAATATTTTTTTCGACAAAAAAAACTCAAAGAAATCTTGGGGTTTAAGGCAAACAGAAAGGAGAAAGAAACCAGAGGCGAAGGAGAAAGAGCGACCCCCAATTCCTCCGATCATGACACCGAGTCTGAGATCCGTCGTTGCGCAGTGTTACCACCGCGGCAGTGGTCGATCCATTGGATTTCGCGAAGCTGCTCCTAATTTCTTTTCATCGCCTCCTCGTAGCAACACCAATTCGGTAAAGCTCTTTAATTCCGCATGAAATGTAAAGCGTGGGGTTTCGAGCATTTGTATTCAGAAATTTGTCATTTGTGTGTGCGATTGTAGAGTCGAACGGAGCAAGAAAGACTGTCGCGTGGTTCATAATTCGAGGTGTACGAACGGCTGTGGGATATGGCTTAGGTATGTGGACTGAGAGAGAGAGAGAGAGAGAGACTTGAATGACATTGTGACCATTGCTATTACTTCATCTTTATCATTTTCTGTGTGTTCAGAGAATGAGGAAGTTTAATGATCTCCTCGAGGAAAAGATGTTGTCTGAAATCACAAGCTGCTTTCGTGTCTAATCGAAAATTCTAATTATCTCGAAGCTTTGTATATCATGAGATCCCTTGCACAAATATGCCTGAATTTGACAATGTGAATAATGAAAACTGCTTTACCAATGTTGAAAATGTCATTCTTTTTTTAGTGTATTAAGAGGAATAAGTTTCAAGTTATGGTTTCATTTGGCCACTGTTTACCATGCTTTATAGTTCTTGGCAGTATTTTTCAACCTTCCCTTCCAATCGTTAACTTTATGGGAACAAGTATGGATTCGGTATATTTTAAAGGCTTGTTACCACATAGAACAAGAAGTTTTAGGTATCTTTTTTGTTGTCTTGTACCATATCTTGTGTATATGATTTGCAGGAATCTACGTGTATGATTTGCTGGAATCTATGTCGGTGATGGACACTTCTTGTATGGACTACTTCCTCGTTGGAGGTAATCTCTACATACCACCACCGTTGATGTTAACCACATCCAAGTATATGATCAAAGTGAAGGAGCTCATGGAAAGCATCTGCGAAATAGGTCAATGTCCATGTAAGCTCTTTCTCTCTCTCTCCTTATTATCCAAATTGATTATGTATTCCTTCGATTCATATTTAACAAAGGCATAATTACTTTTCACAAAAACTCTCAAAAATTTGTGTGTGTTGATGTTACATTATATTAATGTATGTGTTCACTGAAAAAAAAACTTTTCTGAATCTTGTAAATCTGAGTCTAGATAATGTGCGAGGTTCAAGGATGGATTTCAGAGATTAAAAATCGGATACAATCAAGAACAGGGCTGGAAACATGAATATGGTTTGGCTGTTTTCTTATTTATTATTATATCATAACGTAGTGAGTCTCTTGGATCACCTCCGCTGAGACATGCACATAATGACTGTTTTTTTTTTTTTTTTTTTCCCATTGCTGCAATGCAAATTAATCCACAAATTTTGAAGGTCCTTGTACTTTCATCATGTTTCTTCATCACTAAAGAATTATGCACCGGTAATGTAGCTCAATTAATTGAAGAATGTAGCCATAAATTTTTTTGCATTGAATGAAATTTGAAATATACATGAAACAAAAACATTTAAAACATAGATTTCGAAATCATAAACGGAAAAGAATGGTCAGTTATAATCTTGATGTTGTCTAAATTTTTGTAATATATGCTCAACCAAATTATCTTTCAATCGTTGATGCATTTGTCTATCACGAAGGCAAGTTCGAATGCCCAGAATATCAGCATTATTTGTAGGTATAGATGCAGAAAACGTGAAATCCACATGTTCCCTTCTCCTAGTTGGAATTCTGATACATCAAATTGAGTGTTAGCATCTCGTTCGTCTTCTACTATCATATTGTAGAGTATGATAGATGCTCTCATAATCTTTCCTATTTTTTTCTTATCCAAAAAAAGAGCTGGGTTTTTAGCAATGGCAAATCGAGCTTGCAAGACTCCGAAAGCGCGCTCGACATCTTTTCGAGTAGCTTCTTGATGTCAGCAAATAAAGATGTTTTAGGACCTTGTGGAAGTGGAATAGATTGGATAAAAGTTGCCCATTTTAGATAAATACCATCTGTGAGATAGTAAGCCAAATCATAGTCCTTCCGTTAAGAGAGAAATTCACTTGCGAGGCTTGACCATTTATTATATCATTAAAAACTAGTGAGCGGTCAAGAATATTGAGATCATTTAAGGTACCTGAAGCTCCAAAATACGCGTGTCATATCCAAAGATCATATGAAGCTACAACCTCTAAAACGATTGTGGGTTTTCCAAGATCCACGTGAAAATTGCCTTTCTCAAGCGGTGGGACAATTCTCCCACTCTCAATGCATACAATCGATGCTTCCTACCATCCCGATAAATCTGCGTTCCTCTCCAATATGAAGTAGTCGTTGAAGATCCTTTTGTGTCGGTTTTGTTAGGTACTAATCTCTGAACAAATATAATATTCCTTCGACGAAATGTTCCAAGCCTAAACGAGCAGTAGTTGCAGTGAGGTGGAGGTATTCGTCAACTTGATCAGCCGCGGTACCATATGACATGAGACGAATTACTGTTGTACACTTTTAAAGTCCAGAGAAACCACGCTTTCCGGTAGCATCTCTCTTTTGTCGGAAGAATTGAACTTCATTGAAGAGTCGATCAACAATATACATGAACAAGTGCTTGCTCATTTAAAATGGCATCAGAATAAATGAGGAGGGTATGTTGCATCTTCTTTGAAATAATCGTACCATAAACGCATGTGTCCGTCTTCGCGATCTCTTTCAATAAAGTCTCATTTTTTTTGGGAACTGGTTGACCTCCAATGATCACCATAGTCAATGAATAGATTGACAAACGCTTTATCGAAATTTTGGTCAAAAGTTTCTTCAAAAGTTTCCTCGAATAATCTGTCAAAGGGATTAACTGAAGAAGATGTCATATTTGTGTGAAAAGAAATAGATTAGATTTGTGAAACTTTTATTCACACAAAGAGAATGAAAAGAAGAGAAGAAAGAGATTTCAATATTGAAACTTTGTGTTTCCGAATAAAGAAGTAGAAGAATAGAAGGAGATATAGATTTGTGAAAGTTTTATTCACACAAACAGGAGAAGGAGAAGAGGAGAAAGTATGTTCAATCTACAAAATTTGTTCACAACATTAATGAAATAGAAGAATGGAAGGATAATTCTTTGTGAAGGAAAATTTTATGATAACAGAGAGTTGTTTGTTAAGCCATATATAGCATACTAAAACCAAAAAACCAAGGTTGTAGTTTGCCGACACAAAGACTACATGTGAACTCAAAAACCAAAACACAAAGCATATAACAAAGTAACAAAACATTGGTTACAAAATCCAAAATAAACGATAGATATAGTCTCTTCACATGTGATGTTCTTATGTCCTCATCTTCTTTGTCACTACTCACTGACCAAAGAACACATGTCATGTTCCTATGAGCAAAGAAATATAACAGAGTTAGATTCACACTATAGATCAAACAGAATTTTAACTTACGACCAAACATTTACTTAACTTGCTTAGCTTTGATGATTATCACAGTACCATAATGACCATAAAAAGCCTGAAAAGTAAAGAAGATGAAGTCATTAACACAATCAACATAACCACAAATAATGAACATAAGCAGAGAATAACACAAATTAACATAACCAGAAATGAACACAAATTAACATAACCAAACATTAACATAATCGATTCTTTGATATAAAAAACTCAAAATTCATACAAGCAGATATACTAACTTATGCATACAAAAGAAATACTAACTTGAACATAGTAAACATATGAAAACACTAATTAGACAACATGTCTGAAATATGCTTGTTCTTTAGAGCCAATTCAATATCAGAAAGTAGTTATGCTTTCCCTAGCAAACTAACTAGCAATTTCTTGTCAGAAAGCGTATCTTTCATAGCTAAATCCTTCTCCTTAATTGCCCACATGTTCAGAAAATCTAATAGAGCCTTGCTTCCTTGTTCCACAGGCCTTTTAGATTTTGCCTTTGAAGCCGTAACACCGGCTGGACGACCCAATGCTTCATCCTCTTTAGGGCAAACTGGGTGGCAGCTTGAAGATTTTGTAGAACCCTCCTCAACCTTTCTTCTTTTTGAACTACCTTTACCTTTAATAGTAGAAGAAGCACACCATTTCTGGTCATGCCTTAGCTCCAGCCAAGCATGTTCAAGTGTGAACTTGACCTTGTGATCGTTGTAGAAGATTTTCAGAGCAAGTTTCATAACGTCATTTGGATTCCAGTCACTTTTTTTTTTGGAGTTTTTGCAGCCTACAAACTTGCAAACTTGGTCATTTATCTTCTGCCACCTCTCTTTACAGTGAGCAGACGCTCTTGGTTGAGTACCAGCAAGCTCAAGAATCTTTGCAAGACTTGAGCTATAATAAGCTGTAATGCGTGTCCAAAACGCTGCAGCTCTTTGCTCATTTCCAATAACTGGATCCTTGCTGGTATTCAACCAAGCACTGATCAGCACAACATCTTCTTTGGGTGACCAAGTCCGTCTTTATCTACGTTTCTTAGCTGTGTGTTCACCTTGGCTTGAGTCATCAGTACACTGAGTACTGAAGACAAAGACTTCTGATGATCCAAGGTCTATGGTTGGTGAAAAATCCTCATACAGATTGGGTTCAAAGTCTATGTGATTTCCTTGTTGGCTGTTTAAGAGGTGCATAAATCCTGAAGATTTACTATATGGATTCGTAGAATTCATAACCTAGTTTCTGGTGGGTGTTAAAAGGAAAAGAAAATACCAAAATGAAAGGTTATGGTTGTGGGTGTTAAATAGAAAAGGGAATGAGCAAAAGAAAAGGTTATGGTATGTGCTAAGACTAAAAAACTTTAATATATAACAAGAGGTTCAAGGGAGATCTGGTTAGTATTATTGGCAGTCAATGACACAATTAAGTATTTACCTAATCTAAATCTACCAAGCATTGATCACAGAAATCCTACACAGTAAGCACTCAATATATTAAGTCTGATTCGTGTTTAAGTTTGACATTACAGGTTCTGCTCAGTTTTTTTAGCAATGAATTACATACATCAAGCATTCACTAACCCTAATTCCAGCAAACAGTCATCAACACCTAACAAGCATTTATCAGAAAAACTATAAAGAGTTACAACAACTAACAAGGATTTATATAACATAATTGTAGATCCATAACTGAACAAAGAATATTATTGAAACACACCAACAATATCCTAATTTTTTTGTTTGTTTTACAATTGAAATTCCAACCAAAAACATAACAAAATACACACTAGATGCTATGATTTATTCAATACAAACCAAAACATGTAGTGATGCTCAGTAAAAGAAAGAAAGAGGACAAAGAATATTGGTACCTTATTGGACCCCAAGACAATTTTGAGATTCCATTCTAGCCTCTAACCCACCTTAAAGAATCTTTCATTTCACCTTGCAGAGAATTTGAAGTAAAGAAGATTAGAGAAACAACACATTTAAGGCATGAAGGTTGATTCAGACATTAGAGAAAGAAATAACCTGAAAATCAATGCATTGTCTAAGCCATCCTTTCCATAAATAACTTGAACATCAAATGGAGGTTCATTCTGTTAATATTACTAAACAAAAAAAAACACACCAAAACATGTAAAGAAAACAATAAAGAGATCCAGAAGCATCATAGTTCATAAATAAAGCTAAGAACAGATAATGGTTATAATTGGATGCAAAGAACCCTAATTTAAGAGAAAAGTTGAATCCGAAAAGAAGATGAACGACCAAATGAATGATATCTTTGATAAATTGAAGCTAAAAACACAGATTAAAATTCAATTAAGGTATGATTACAAGACTGAAGAACCTTAATTTCGATTTCATCAAAAATCCCCAATTTCATTCACATGCAAAAATCCTAAATAAAATCTCTTTTTTCGATTCCATGAAATCTCTATAAATTCACTATGATCTACATGAAATCTCTATAAATTCACATAAATCTTACCATATTAGCCGATTTCGGAGAGTATTTCAACCATCGATTTCAGACAAAATTCGATTGATTCATTCAAAAGTCGGTGGAGTTGATGAGACACCACGATTGACCAGTTCTGAGACTAATTTCGAGTAATTCAATATTAGAATTCACTGGATCGTCTCTGATTTTTGTTGATTTCGCACGAAGAGAAGGGGATCGAGAGAGAGAGAATGACAGAGGAAGAGAAAAAAGAAATATGAATGCTCGAAGAATTTTTTTTTTTTGCCTTTTGTATTTTTTCTGAACCAACCATAACATGACACGTATGCCATATTTTAAGGTTCTATAAACACTAAAATTAAAACTGGTGTTATAAGTTTTAGCTGATCAGATTATTATTTAATTATTTTAATCCATTAGCACCATATTCAAAATCACTAATATCCATAGTTTTTGTTTTTTTCCATCTGAAAGTTTTATTTAAAACACAACGAAATTAAAAAAAGATACAAATCGGCATAATCAGTTTAAGTTTGGAACTAAACACTCAAACAACACCCACAAAATCCTTTGCTTCGGGAGGCCAGAACCAACAGCTTACCAAAAAGACCAAGAGAAGCCGAGGCAACGAACATGGAACCTGCTATAGCGAAATTTGTAGAGACTAAAAAATCAGACTTCTTTGAAATTGCTTATCCATAGCTTCTTTGAAATTGCTTTTGCTTTTGCTTTGCTTTGTTTTCTTTTTGTTCATTCATGGAATAGAAAAGTCACGACGGACTGTTTACAATCACTTGATCATAAAAGAATGGTGGAGCCATGCATTAAAGTTCATCTTTAGACACAGTGATTTTTGTCGGTGACGAGTTTTCCACTAAACACCCTCTAAGTCAATACATAAAATCAACGTTTTGTGTACTCAATTATATATAAAAAACGACTCCATGTTGCTGCTGATCCTCTCTCTCTACCACACAAATGGATTCTTCTTTTTTTCTTACCACTGTTGCTGCTGCAATAGGCATCTTCACTCTTTTTAGAAAACTCAGATTCCATCAAGAAAATGAAGAAATCGATTCTTCTTCTTCTTCTTCTGTTTCTCCTCCATCTTCTTTGTCTGTTTCATTTGTTAATCCTCCAACTTCTTCGTCTCAAAACTGGACACACGATGTCTTTCTGAGCTTCCGCGGGGAAGATGTCCGCAGAAACGTTTTCTGTCATATTAAGAAGGAGCTTGAAAGAAAGGGAATCACACCGTTCATCGATAATGAGATCAAGAGAGGAGAATCCATCGGTCCTGAACTCATAAAGGGGATTAGAGGATCTAAGATTGCGGTTGTCTTGGTCTCGAAGAACTATGCGTCTTCAAAATGGTGTCTTGACGAGTTGGTGGAGATTATGAAGTGTAGGGAAGAGTTGGGTCAAACTGTGATGACCATTTTCTATGAAGTAGATCCATCTCATGTCAAGAAGCTGAACGGAGAGTTTGGGAAGGTTTTTAAAAAGACTTGTGCGGGTAAAAGTAAAGAGGACATTGAAAGATGGAGACAAGCTCTTGTGAAAGTGGCAACAATAGCTGGTTATCATTCAAACAATTGGTTTGTCCTCTTGATTTTTGCTTGCTTTTTAATCTCAAGCACATCAATATAATATTGATAAATATCTCAAAATCTCACCAAAAAAAAAAAAAAAAAAAACTGTAAAAGATATTAATTTTGAAAGACAATTAAAAATACGACTAAACTATGAAGCGTTCTTAGTCTAAAAGTTACTTTTCTTTTATAATTTTTATAAACATATTATTTTTATAAATCTTGGTGAGAGTTTTAGGGAAAAAGACTAAAATGTAGATTCTTTTAGAATTGCTCAAATATGTATGTATATATAGGTTTATATAAAAGATACTTATACAATATTCAGCCAAAAATCATATAATTTGAATGTTGTGATTTTGGTGATTTTGATGAACTTGTAAGAAAAGAAACTTACAACACTAAGAAAACGAAACTTACAACACTAAGACAACACTAAGAAAAGAAAAATGAAAATGTTATCCAGCTTGTGACACTTCTCTGCTTAGTGCTTTCTTAACAGGACAAATGTGTATGTAAATTTCTCATAACTATTTAACGGATGTATTTATCTTTCCTCTTGTAAGGGATAATGAAGCGGCCATGATTGAAAAAATCGCCACTGATGTATCAAGCCAGCTGGTTAATTCTGCGCCCTCAAGGGATTTCGACGGTTTAGTTGGGATGAGAGCTCATATGGAGAAAATGAATTTGCAATTAGACTGCAATGAAGTGAAGATGATAGGTATTTGGGGTCCTTCCGGAATTGGTAAAAGCACCATCGCCAGAGCTCTATACAGCAAATACTCTCACCAGTTCCAACTCAGTGTCTTCATGGAGAACATCAAAATACGCTTTCCAAGACCTTGTTACGATGGGTATAGCGAAAAACTGCAACTACAGAGAGAGTTCTTGTCCCAAATAATCAACCATGAGAACATCAAGATTCCTCATTTAGGAGTTGCGCAAGACAGGTTAAAAGATAACAGAGTGCTTGTGGTTCTTGATGATGTGGATCAGTCTATGCAATTAGATGCAATGGCCAAAGAAGCTGGATGGTTTGGTCTTGGAAGTCGGATTATCATCACAACGCAAGATAAAAAGCTTTTGAATGCACATGGCATCAACCATATTTACAAGGTGGATTTTCCAGCTTACGATGAGGCTCTTGAAATCTTTTGCATCTATGCTTTTGGTCAAAAGTCCCCATTTGAAGGTTTTAAGAAGCTTGCTTTGGAAGTTATTGAACTTGCTGGTAAACTCCCTTTGGGACTAAGGCTTATGGGATCTTATTTGAAAGGAAGGAGCAAAGAAGAGTGGAAAAGGGAACTACCAAGGTTACGGAGAATCCTTGACGGAGAAATTGAGAGCACTTTAGAGTTCAGTTACAATGCCTTATGTGCTGAAGATAAAGAATTATTTCTTTATATAGCCTGTTTTTTCAACAATGAACGGATTGAGAAAGTGGAAGAGCATCTGTCAAAGAGTTTCTCTAATGTGAGACAAAGTCTTCGGATCTTAGCTGAAAAATCCCTCATATCTTTCACTCGATGGGGAGATGTAGAGATCTATGCAAATGTGAGCGAATGGGGATATATACATATGCATGATTTGCTAGCACGTTTGGGTAGAGAAATAGTTCGTAAACAATCTATTCTTCACCCTGGACAGCGTCAGTTTTTGGTTGATGCTAGAGATATATGCAAAGTACTGAATAATAATGATACACTAGTAAGTTTTCACATTAGTCTTTCACTGCGTTTCTCTTGCGAAACTTAATTATTAATTAATCATCGTTACTTATGTGTGTGTTTTATGTTCTTTTTCAGAGTTGCGGAAGTGTTATAGGCGCAATTATCAACGTCTCTGAGGATGAGTTAAATAAATGTGACAGTTCCTTGGAAAGCATGTCTTGTATCCAGTTCTTAAGACTCAGAGGCGATCGTCGTCCTTATGGTAATTCTTACTTACCACAAAGTCTGAACAATCTACCTCGAAATGTTAGATTACTAGATTGGCCATATTTTCCCAAGACATGTCTGCCTTCTAATTTTAATCCGGAGTTCCTCGTCGAACTAAAGATGCCTAACAGCAACCTGGAAAAGTTATGGGAAGGAATTAAAGTAAGTAATCTTTTTATTATTTGTTTCTACAAAACTTTGTATACTTGGGTTTTATTCGAATCTATAATTTGTCTGTCTTTTTGTACAATTAGCTGCAAAAGATAAAAGTGATCCCAACAGCATTGAAATGGAATTTATTCTTAATTGCATTGAAATGTGTTATATAAGTTGTTTTTGTTTAATGAGTTCACTACTAAGTGTATCAACGTAATTGTTTCTTTGTACAGACGATTAGAAATCTCAAGTGGATGGATTTGAGTGATTCCTATGCTCTGAGGGAGCTTCCTGATCTCTCTACTGCCACTAATCTCCGTGAACTGGATCTTAGCCGTTGCTCAAATTTGGTGGAGCTCCCATCTTCTATTGGGAATGCCATTAATCTCCGAAAATTGTTACTTCTTAAATGCTCCAGTCTAATAGAGCTCCCATCTTCTATTGGTAGTGCTAATAGTCTCGAGGAATTGAATCTTCATGGCTGCTCAGAGCTAGTGGAACTTCCATCTTCAATTGAAAATGCTATTATGCTCAAGCGATTGGATCTCACTGATTGCTCAAGTCTAGTGGAGCTTCCGTCTTCTATTGGTAATGTTACTCGTCTCGAAGATTTGGATCTTAGTGGTTGCTCAAGTCTAGTGGAGCTCCCATCTTTTATTGGGAATGCTACTAAGCTCCGGCCATTGAATTTGAGAGGTTTCTCGAGTCTAGTACAACTTCCATCTTATATTGGTAATGTTACTAGTCTTAAAAAATTGGATCTTAGTGGTTGCTCAAGTATAGTGGAGGTCCCATCTTTTGTTGGGAATGCTACTAATATCCAGGAATTGAATCTCAGTGGTTGCTCGAGTCTAGTGGAGCTTCCATCTTCTATTGGGTATGCAACTAATCTCAAGGTATTGAATCTTAGTGGTTGCTCAAATATAGTGGAGCTCCCCTCTTTTATTGGGAATGCTATCAAGCTCGTGCGATTGAATCTAAGTGGTTGTTCAAATCTAGTCGAGCTCCCATCTTCTATTGGTAATGTTACTAGGCTTGCAGATTTGGATCTTAGTGGTTGCTCAAGACTAGTGGAGCTCCCATCTTCTATTGGGAATGCTACTAATCTCCGGAGATGGAATTTTAATGGTTGCTCGAGTCTAGTGGAGCTTCCATCTTCTATTAGGAATGCAACTAGTCTTGAGGTTAGTGGTTGCTCAAGTCTATTGGAGCTCTCATCTTCTATTTGGAATGCTATTAACAACAAGCATTTGAATCTTAGTGGTTGCTCAAGTATAGTGGAGCTCCCCTCTTTTATTGAGGATATTACTATTATCAACGTATTAAATCTTAGTGGTTGCTCGAATCTAGTGGAGCTCCCATCTTCTATTGGGAATGTAACTAATCTCGAGGTATTAAATCTTAGTGGTTGCTCAAGACTAGTGGAGCTTCCATCATCTATTGGGAATGCTACTAACCTCAAGATGCTGAATCTTAGTGGTTGCTCGAATCTAGAGGAGCTCCCATCGTCTATTGGGAATGCAACTAATCTCGAGCTATTAAATCTTAGTGGTTGCTCAAGACTAGTGGAGCTTCCATCATCTATTGGGAATGCTACTAACCTCAAGATACTGATTCTTAGTGGTTGCTCAAGTCTAGTGTTCCTATCTTTTATTGGAAATATCAGTGGTCTCTTGAGCTTGGATCTCAGTGGTTGCTCAAGTCTAGTGGAACTCCCATCTTCTATTGGGAATACTATTATTCATTTGAATCTTAGTGGTTGCTCGAGACTAGTGGAGCTGCCATCTTCTATTGGTAATGTTACTAGTCTTGGATATTTGAACCTTAGTGGTTGCTCGAGCCTAGTGGAGCTCCCATCTTCTATTGGAAATATCACTAGTCTCTGGATATTGGATCTAAGTGGTTGCTCGAGCCTAGTGGAGCTCCCATCTTCTATTGGAAATCATAAGTTGAGTACGTTGCGTTTACAAGGTTGCTCAAAGCTAGAGGCCATTCCGATCAACATGGAATTTCTTGATCAACTTGATATCACTAATTGTTTGCTGTTGAAAAAATTTCCATCACAGAACTGCATAAACATCAAATTTCGTCCACGGACTTGTTTTGAATTGCGTATCTCATACTGGGAACACCTCGGGGAATTCTCGCATGCTTTTAACTACATCACAAAGCTGTACTTGAGCGATAAAAGAATACAAGAAATTTCTCCATGGATCAAGGAATTATCTCGTCTACGTATACTTGTAATCAAGGGATGCACAAAGCTGGTTTCACTCCCACAACTTCCAGGCTCCTTAAAATTCCTTGATGCAGAAAACTGTGAGTCCTTAGAGAGACTAAATTGTTCTTTTCACGATACACGGTTTCATGAACTCAACTTTGGTAACTGCTTCAAATTGAGTCAAGAAGCACGAGACCTTATCATCAAAGAAGCAGTGCACAGAATCAAGACACCCACACTGCGTTATAGAAAGGCGCTCTTACCTGGAGAAAAAGTTCCCACAAACTTCACTTACCGAGCCACTGGGAGTTCCCTGCCCATGAAACTAAACGGGTTTGATACGGATTTTCCTAGATTCTTGAGTTTTAATTTTTGCGTCTTGCTGGTTAATAAGGGTGACGTTGAGGTTGTCGACTGGAACAAGTTGTACGTAACCCATCACATCAAGGCAAAACAGAATGATGTCAATGTTACGTGTAGCTCAGAAAACATCGACCTATCCACACGTTCCAAGAAGCATCTGCTCATATTCAAGTGTGAAAAAGAGAAACTACCAAGGTTATCCAATTCGTCCAGCGAATTAGTCTTTGAGTTCAAAGTCAACAATGAGAAATTCGAGATAGAAGAATGTGGGATAGAAGAATGGCCTAAAGCTTAATGATACATTTAATTGATATCTAAGGTATTTTTTCAGTTGTTGAACATGTAGACAAGATCTTTATACTGAGGTTCTGTTTATTTATGTGTGTAACTGATCTAAACTTTAGGTGAAGAGATTGAGTCATAGAACTGCTTCCGTGATGATTGATTTTCTAGTGTCAAGCAAAGAGGAAGTTGACTTGAATGATTTCTTTGACTGAGATGGCAAGAAATAGACAACAGGTAACTGATACGAACCTTAACACTTTAGGTCCCTTGTACAAAATGATTCTAAGTAGTTTAGTTCATGTGTATTTCTTATCTTGTGTTTGTGTCAGATTATCAATGTGTGGTTATTAGAGATACTAGAAGAATGATTATCAATGTGTGATATCAATAGGCTTGTCTGGTGCTTCTCCACCTCTAATCCAAGGATGTACTAAAAAGAAAAATGCGAGGATTACTAGAAGAGATTAGTAAAGCCCCTTGATCTCAACAATGTTTTCTTGTCCTGATAAATGTTTCCTCTCTCTTCACATCATCTCTTGCTTTCTCATTAGTTTCTTCTATAAGTATTGATGTGTGTTTCTTGTTGAAATCTCTGTTAAGCTAGTGTAAGTTATACCAAATTGACCTCGACCTAGTTAGTTACCAGATATGTAGAATTTACTGATTTCTTCAAATAATTTCTCTAGAATTGTCTTCGTTTCTCGAAGAGCAAAAAGGTTTGGAAAATAACCAAACTCAACTTTGTACTTTTGCCAAAACAAAGAGAATTTACTTTTCATAGTGTTAGCAAAAACTCCTTTAGCAAGATTCGCTCGTGTCGGGTACGACCGGTGCTCGTGATCTAGGCGTTCCACTCTCTGCTTTAGTTTCTTAGCAGGGGATTTTACTAGTGGAAGTATCTGTTATAAGAACTGTAAATCATACATTAGTTTTCAGCTCATTAGGTCTGGGCAAATTATCCGTTAAATTTGATCCGATTCGGTATTCGTTTTGGTCCGATCCGATATCTGTTATGAGTCAAAGCGAAGCAAATTGTAAAATTTAGTGTCCGTCTAAACCGAAGCAAATCATAAATATTAATTTTAAAAATCCGACTATCCGATCCGATCCGTATATTAATTATATGTATATATAATATGGTAGATTTATAACATATATTTACATTTTTTACTTTAAATATATTAGGCAGAGTATTTTATAGTAAAAATAGGTAGATCTTAAATTTAATTGAAATATATTTCTTAAATAATATATATATTTTTTATTTTTCATCGTTTCATTTTTCACATTTTTTTATTTCTATCAAATAAAATTTGATCCATTTTATATATTTATTGATTAATTAGTTTAAATCTCATATTAAAAATTTTGTTTTGAAAAAAAGATCATGGTATTTAAATTTTTTTTTGTTTAAAACAGATATCGGTGAAGATCCGGATATCCGCAAATATCCGGAAAAAAACTGTATATCCGTAATCCCGGATATCCAAAAAATTTTGAAGCAAAAAAAATCAGAAAATTAGATATCCGTAAACAAAAAAATCAAGTCACAAATACTGCATTTTTCCGGATATTCGAACCGCGCCCAAACATGATCTATCTCCGTTTTCAATTAGACAACAAATTGTGGTATGAAAACCTTTATAATAATATATTTATTTATGGAACAATTGCAAAAATATCATTTTTGGTGTGTATATTTGCAAAAATACCACTTAGAGGTGTCCGACATCCCTAAAACCCCTTGCTACTAATTATAGATTTCTAAAACCTAAATCTTAAAATTATAAACCCTAAAAAAATGTTTTGATCCCTAAACCCATTAAACCTTCAAAACTAAACCATAATACAACATAGTTAACGCAAACATAAATGATATAATAAAAAATAATTTTGAAAAGTGGTATTTTTGCAAAGATTTTGAAAAGATGGTATTTTTGAAAAGTGGCATTTCTTAAAAAATTTCTAATAAAATTTTTTTTTATCGGGACCAATAAAATTGGTAGCAAAATCGTTATTAATCATTTTCTTTTTCTCTTATCTCTCCCTAGCTTCCAACAAAAAAAAATTCACCTCAACTAATTAATATTCTCCTATCATAACTATGACATCCGTGAAAGTCTCTTTAGTTCAGTGGTTTGACAAAGAGTTCATTAATGTTTATACATCAGTAGGTGTGGAGTTTGAGTCCCGGATAATGCAACTTAGTGGAGTGAAAATTTACAGAAAATTTTCAGCGTGGTGCAACGAGAGTCGTTCGGAGTGGTTCCGCATGTCAAGGCTAAAATTTTCTGTTCGGCAAGATTCTAACATCCAAAATCTGATGCACGAGACGAGACACTAGTCAAGTGATTCAGAATAATTTTCATCTTATACTTATATTTGATTTTTCAAAACTTAAAATATAAGACAAATGTGTGGTAGGCTAGTGGTAGCACAAAAGAGTTGGTTTTCTTGTGTCCCGCGTTCAAATCCCCTTTGGTACGGAGAGTTATTCTTTATATCGAATATCTAAATACTGCTTCCGGGTACTAAGAGATTATGAGCAAAAGATTCGGAACTCCCACGATTTACCAAAAAAAAACTTAAAATCTAAATTTTTGATTTTTTTTTTTGGAAAGATAACAAAATCAATTCAAGAAAATAGAAAAACATGTTTTACAAAATGAATACTTTAACATTGTCCTTTTAAAGATGTAAATAATTAACAAATATACAGTTTTTGTATACACATATAAATACAATATATGTATGTATCTAGTTTTGAATTTTAATTGATATCCAAAATTTAAATTTACGTATTTGTGTACTCTTGACGGATATCAAATTTTAGCGGGCATTGACCCAACGTCTAGTGCCTAGAACGTCTAGTCGGAACCTAGGCGATTCCAATAGGCAGTCTAATCGTTTTACAAAAATACATAATATATTAGCTATATATAATAATATATATATATATAAATAATTTATGAATAAGAAAATTTATATTGTATTTATATTTATCATTTTATACTAAAATATATAGAATATTATGATTTATATATAAAATTTAAATTATTTTATTATAATAACACCACAATAGTTTAGGCGGTAGAAGCGGTAATCACCATGGTTTATACAGATCTCGCGCCGTCTAGACGAATGCTTAAAACGCTTTTTAGAACATTGGTATTTATTGAGCTTCCCAATCTTATTCTATTTTCCAAATTTATAGGGTTCTTACGAATATTTTGCTAGTCCTAATTGTTCTTGACAACACAGTTGAATCCAAGGATGATGCTTCGAGAAAAGATTCATCTCTTTGCTCTGAAATTGCAAGTGTGAATGTAGAGACATTCTTGGATTCTGAGCATAGCTTCCTTGAAATTGCTTATGCTTTTCCTTTCCTTAGGTTTTTTTCGTTCATTCTTGGGATAGAAAAGGCACAACGTGTTGTTCACAAAGACTCTCTGAGAGTTAACGTTTTGTGTATCAGTTATATTAAAAAAATCTCTACGTTTCAGTCTTTCTCCACATATATCTCTTTAGAAAAAGCTCACTGATCCTCTCTCTACACCACACAAATGGCTTCTTTATGATTTTTAGAAAATTCCGATTCCATCAAGAAAACCAAAAAATTGATTCTTGTTCTTCATCATCTTCATCATCTTTGTCCGTTTCAACAGTTAATCCTCCAACTTTTTCGTCTCACAACTGGACATACGATGTCTTTCCGAGTTTCCGAGGGAGGATGTCCGCATAGTCTTTCTCAGTCACATTTAGAAGGAGTTTGGAAGAAAGGGAATTACATCTTTCTTTGATAATGAGATCAAGAGAGGCGAGTCTATCGATCCTGAACTCATACGGGGGGATTAGAGGATCTAAGATCGCGATCAACTTGCTCTCCAAGAACTCTTCTTCAAAGTGGTGTCTAGATGAGTTGGTGGAGATTATGAAGTGCAGGGAAGAGTTGGGTCAATCTGTCATGGTCATTTTCTATAAAGTAGATCCACCTCATGTCAAATCAAAAGTCACATAGTCCTTCAAATATACATTTCTCAACTTAAATAACAAAAAAATATTTTATTGATGACCCATCCTTTTTTTTTGTTTTTATAAATAGATGAGAGTTCATAAAGCCTTAAGTTTCTCGGTTATTAAGTAACATGTTATTCATGTATTGAACTCACTAACCATCAATAGTTTAATACAAAGAACAACTTACGATATTTAATACAAACTACCTAAATATATGACCAATCATATATAGACACCAAATCTTCATATTTTTATTCTATAGCTTTTTCAAAATGATTTGTGATTTTTACATGTTTCCGTAGACTTTCGTATTTTGATTTTGATTCATCAAAATCATAGATTGTCTTTCTTCACAACATTTAAATCAAAATGAAATAAAAGATTGAACATCTTAGCAATAACCATAGTATTCCCTTACTATTAAAAGAGAAGAGAAGCACAATTAGTATAAAAGCTTATTTGTTTTAATTTTATTGGTTTAAAACTATGATATGATTTGAAAAAATGATGATATGTCATTGCAAAAATGATGACATGGTTTAAGCTAATTAAATAGAGAAAAAATTTAATATTAATCTTTAACTAAATGTGTAAAGAACAAAATGGTTATTGCCCAATTCACGATTATTGCTCAATTCAATAAATAATAAGACTTGTTGATAATAAATAATATAATCAAGTTTGTTTGTGAACAGATCAGTTGAGCAATAATCGTATGACCAATAGTCTTTACTCATTTAGTTTTAAAAATAATAATAATTGAATTAAGATACCATGCAAGACTTATAAAAATTTCAAACACAGTTTATGTAATTGACATATGAAGATATATATGTATATATATATATATGAAGAAGCTGGAAAAAATGATATATTTTATGCAATATTTTCATAGGAATTTGCAATTGTATTTCTGGTTTTATTCAGATTTGGGAAACTTGATGATCTTATCATTAAAGCATATGAATACTAAATAAATAAAAAGTATATATCAAATATCAACATAGCAATGGTCAAATGGTTATACATAGGAACATGAATCAGTGTAAAATTCATCATTTATAGAATATTTTTCAAAGATTTGTGATCCAAAAAACTAATTAAAAAAACAGTCTTTTAGTATTTAAATTTCATAATTCCAAATTTAATCTGACTTAGAATATGTATTTAGATAAAAAATGTAATCATAATTTACCAAATTTTTTTTATATAGAAAATGGCCTTACTTGTTTTCTGTCATAATTATATTAGAGAAATTTTGAGAAATACCACCTTTTAAGTGTCATTTTTCAAATGTCATTTTTCAAAATCTTTGCAAAAATATCAATGTTTTAAAATTATTTACTCATTATATTATTTATGCATGGGTTAACTATGTTGTATTATAGTTTAATTTTTAGGGTTTAAAGGTTTTTAAGGGTCAAAACATTTTTTAGAGTCTAGAATTTTAAGATTTAGGTTCTAAAAATTCATAATTAGTGACATTTTTATAAATATGAATTTGTTCTTACGCTTAGAATCCAATGAAGTAAAGATGATAGGGATTTGGGGTCCTTTCGGGATTGGCAAGAGCACCATCGCCAGATTAATACTCTCATCGGTTCCAACTTAGTGTTTCATAGAGAATATCAAAAGACGCTACCCAACTATTCATGGGTATGACGACTACAGTGTGAAACTGCAATTACAGGAAGAGTTTTTGTCCCAAATAATCAACCATGAGGATATCAAGATTCCACATTTAGGAGTTGCACAAGACAGGTTAAAAGACAAGAGAGTGCTTGTGGTTCTTGATGACGTGGATCAGTCGGTGCAATTAGATGCAATGGCGAAAAAACCTCGGTGGTTTGGTCCTGGAAGTCGGATTATCATCACAACACAAGATAGAAAACTTTTGAATGCACATGGGATTAACCATATATACGAGGTGGATTTTCCAGCTTACAATGAGGCTCTTAAAATCTTCTGCATGTATGCTTTTGATCAAAAGTCCCCATATGAAGGTTTTGAGAAGCTTGCTAGGGAAGTTACACAACTTGCTGGTAATCTCCCTTTGGGACTAAGGGTTATGGGATCTTATTTGAAAGGAATGCCCAAGCAGGAGTGGGAAGAGGAACTACCAAGGTTAAGGACAAGCCTTGACGGAAAAGTCGAAAGCATTCTAAAGTTCAGTTACGATGCAAAGATTTATTTCTGTATATAGCCTGCTCTTTCAACAAAATGAAGATTGAGAGAGTGAAAGAGCATCTTGCAAAGAATTTCTCTAATGTGAGACAAGGTCTTCACATCTCGGTAGATGGGGAGATGTTGTAGAGATGCATGATTTGTAATGTTTTCGCAGGTGACAGATATTTAATTTCATATATGATTCGGCATCATTTGAACATAGGTGATGCTAACTTCATAATATGATGAAGAGATAGCAGAATTTAAACTTTCCGCTGGTCCAAATCTACACAAGGACGTGAAAGTGAGTTCGAACGAAAAATTGTATGTACATGTACCAACTACCAAGAAAAAAAGAAAGGAACCTTGTTTAAACAATACTATTCGCTCGTGTTATAAGCTGTGGAGTGGATCTCTATGGCCAGTGTTGGAATGTATAGGGAAGCAAAAGCTTCAAGATTTGTGTATTGTAAAAGGACATAGGAGCGAATATGGCGAAAAAGTACGAGTCCTTAGAGTTGAGCATGAACTAGCTGAAGACCATTTATTTTTGTTCCTTTAAATGGAAATTTAGCATCCATCTTTGCACACAACGATATCAGTGGTTCTACACCTCTAGATTACCACTCTTCTGCATATGTGATTTATACCCTTGAATATGTAACAATACGACATTTGTAAAGCATACCATACAAGAATTAAAATAGTATATGTATTTTTTTCTTTTTTGAGAAAAAGAAATATTTTGTTAACACATACTATTTGTTGTTAAATTGATTTCTTCAGACTTTCTAGGTGAGCTTAAAATAATCGATGAAGAAAAATTCCCTACATATGTGTTCAACATAAATAATCTTACAAAAATTCCGTAGGCATTTCTCTTCATTAGAACACAACCTGTAATAAACATTGCATTGCCAACAACATATATCCCACAAACACACCGAAAAATAAACTAATCAAATAGGATCAATCTTAATATTTCGATTCATAGCTTTTTTTTTCTCATCTAGGTCAATCTTATAAAACTATTTTTACAAAGTGAATTCGTATTCTTCATATCTCCCCTTTTAATTTACTCGTAAACACCGAAAAAAATAAACTAAAAATATATAAAACAAAATGTTTACTTCAACAAAGAAAAGACACAACATCAAGAACATAAACAAGCTTTTGTAATAGAAAAATGTACAATTAAAATAAACTATGACACATAACCCGCGCGTAGCGCTTCACCTAGTCAGTGTAAAGGGGCAATTACAAAAATACCACTTTTTGTGTGCACATTTACAAGAATGTCATTTAGGGGTGTTTATTTGTAAAAATGCCACTAATTATAGATTTATAAAGCCTATATCTTAAAATTCTAAACCTTAAAAAATGTTTCGACCCCTAAACCCTCAAAACTAAACCCTAATAGAACATAGTTAACCCAAACATAAATAATATAAAGAAAAAATAATTATCAAAAAGTGGCATTTTGCAAAGATTTCAAAAGTATGACATTTTTGTAAAGTGGCATTTATTGAAATTTCTCCAGTATAAATATGAGTGAAAGATAAGTTGATATTTGTGTTTTAGTCCAAAATTTATTCTTTAACTCCCATAAAATTGGATATTATTCAAGATACTCCAAAACATATTTCATGAGAATCAAAACGTTTTTCATGTTCTTGATCAAAGATTTTTTTAATAAGCTTAAAATGGTTGTTCACACAATCACAACTAGTTGACTTCCCGCGTTATACGCGGTTAAATATGTTTAAGAAATTATATAAATTAAAAAATTATTATTTCGTAGTTAAAAATGGCTAATGATGTTCAATTTGGATTAAATTCATTTTTCTTTATATGAAATATTATTATTATTATTATTATTTTTTGTTTGCATTAATTCTAATCTCATTAATAACATTGACAATAAATTTATTTATTTACAATTTTTTTTTAATAACCAAGTAAAATTTTGCCTTTTCTAAACATTTTTCCATTTCTATTGATGTTGTAGTGTCAACCTTGCTGTTAACACATTGCACCAAATTACTAATATTGTGTGTAAATTCTTTTATAGCTTGAAAAAATGACATATTATGATCAATTGTGTTCAATATCTATTTGGTTAAACCCGTGTGAATTATTCAATTTGTGAATAAAACTATCTAAAATTAAAATATGATAAATAATATTATATGGTTTGATTTTGCATTTTAATCAAAATATCTTTTATTCGAATAAATCTTAGTTCAACCTTGTTTTTTGTTAGATTAAATATTGAATTTGGACATCTAGATTAAACATTATTATTTTTAATTTTACGTAAATTGTAAAAATATTCACACTGATATTTTAGTATTTGCTTATAACTTTATATATATAATATAAAATTTACTATAAAAGTTGAAATTATTCAGAACAATAGTTTAAAGAGTACTTATTATTAAATGAATATGTACATTTAGTATATAAGGTATAAATTATGTTAAATTTGGCTTATCCAAGTATCTTAAGTAGAGTTTAGAATATAAATAAATTATTTAATATTTTAAAATATTAAAATATATAATCATAAATTTTGATAAATGCAACACAGAGCCAAAATGTTTTTTGTTACATTTAAATTAAATAATATTTTTATTACTTTTAAATTGTCTTGTTAAAAAAAAAGATTTTCAATAGAATAATTATGTTATTATAAATTTGGGAAGTTGTTTTCACAAAATATATCAAAAACTCTTTTAAAAATTTGGTAAGTCTTTATTATTAATTTCGAAAAATTATGTATTCTATAAAAATATTTTAAAATTTTATTATTATAATAATCAATTTCTAAAATATTATTATTAAATAATGTTCTAGAGAAGTTATATATAATTTTAGAATGAAAAAACGAAAATCTCATAAAATATTAATTCAAAAATTTTTTGATTTATTTATGAAAACAAATATAAATTTATTTGTAAAATATTTTTTTACTGATTCAAAAATATCATATCATATTATTTTCAAATCATATCATAATTATTTTGGTAGAATAATTATGAAAATGAAACATAATCATATTTTCACGAATAAGATCTCCTCAAATAATCTATATGGACCCCATCCAACCTGAAACCGTAATAATCAAAGAAAAATAAGGGTAAATCTGGAATTTACAAAAAACGCCTGTGGTTTTTAAATTAGAATCCCTTAAACCCTAAATTCCCAAAAACTTTCTCTGTACCTTTTCTCAGTGAGCATCTTCAAGCTTTTGATTCTTAAGTCTCAGAAAATGGAGCTCAATTTTTCTTCGAGGGCTTTATTAGCCAACCACAAAACCCCTTCTCTCAATCTTACAAGACTCTTAAACCCATCAAAACCACTGTCCTTGTCTTCTCATAATCAGCTTCCGAGAGTTTCATTCTCTGTTTCTTCTTCTTCTGATTCTTCTCTCAAGCCAATGACTTCAAGAAAGGTAAGCTTTTTTCCCAACCCCACCAACAAATTTTCGTTTCAAGGCTAATTTTTTCATATGGGTTTATGAAAAGCTGTGTCTTTTGGATGTGAATTTGGGTGATAAATTGTGATACTTTAGGTGATAACAATGGCTGCAACGAGTTCTAGAGACTTGGAGATGTCGAGTTTAACTACTTTATCTCCTTTGGATGGTCGTTATTGGGGAAAAGTTAAGGAATTGGCCTCTTCTTTGAGCGAGTTTGGCTTGATCTATTTCAGAGTACTTGTCGAGGTATTTCGGTCTCTGTTACTCTCAGCTGAATGTTTTATAATCATATCAGGTTCTTTGATTAAGAAGATTGTATTAGTAGTGTAGTTGTCTGTTGTAATGCACTCATTTGCTTTTTGTGTATGTTTTCTAGATTAATTGGCTTCTTAAGCTTTCGAAAATTCCTGAAGTGACCGAAGTTCCAAGCTTTAGCAAAGAAGCTGAGACCTTTTTGCAAGGCATAGTCGATGGATTTAGCTTGGATGATGCATTGGAAGTTAAGAAGATCGAGAGAGTAACGAATCACGATGTGAAAGCAGTTGAGTATTTCTTGAAACAAAAGTGTGAATCACAACCAGAGATTGCTAAGGTTAGAATTTAGAAACCTATCTCTCTCTTTCTCTTTTACTCCTAAGTTCATATGGTTTGGACTTATCCGTTCTTTGATGCCCTGTAACTAAATTTCTCGGTCTTTTGATCAATTCAGGTTCTTGAGTTTTTCCATTTCGCTTGCACGTCTGAGGACATCAACAATCTTTCTCATGCTTTGATGCTTAAAGAAGCACTTGGATCTGTTATACTTCCAGCCATGGATGAGCTGATCAAGTCAATTGCTGTGATGGCTAAGGAATATGCGTATGTCCCCATGCTTTCACGAACTCACGGGCAGGTAATGTTGAAAGAAAAGACTTTCACCGTGTTACCTTTCTGTTATGTCTATCTCTTTTTTAAAGCAATGGTCATGAGTTTGAATCTGTCAATTTATTTGAGTTTTTTTTTTTATTGAATTATAACGCAGCCAGCTTCGCCTACAACTTTGGGGAAGGAAATGGCGATTTTTGCTGTGAGGTTAAGTGAAGAAAGAAGATATCTTGCAGAAACTAAGATTAAGGGAAAGTTTGCGGGTGCTGTTGGGAATTACAACGCTCACATTTCCGCATATTCAAATATCAACTGGCCTCATGTTGCAGAGGAGTTTGTTACTTCCCTCGGGTTAACATTTAACCCATACGTGACTCAGGTACTTAGTTCTCTTGATCATACCATTTAATTGAAATTCGTAAAGGTCCTCAGTGATTGATTGTTCTTGCGGGTTTTGCAGATTGAACCTCATGACTACATGGCTAGACTTTTTAATACAATTAGCCAATTCAACACTATCTTAGTTGATTTTGACAGAGATATATGGAACTACATATCTCTAGGGTTCTTTAAGCAGGCAAGTATTCATAAATGAAAAAAAAAAGTCTAATCATTTGAATGTGAATGGGAAAACTGTCTCATTGTTTGAAGTTTTGAAGCAGATAACTAAAGCTGGTGAAATTGGATCGTCGACAATGCCTCACAAAGTGAATCCTATTGACTTTGAGAACAGTGAAGGGAATCTAGGGAAAGCAAATGCAGAGCTCACTTTTTTCAGCATGAAGCTTCCCATTTCACGAATGCAGGTTTGAGCATTTGTTTGTATTATGTATTATCTCCACTTGATTTGTTTATAGTGATGGAACTAAGCTTGAGATTGTGTAATCTTCAGCGTGACTTAACTGATTCAACTGTTTTGAGAAATATGGGTGGAGCTTTAGGCCACTCTCTTCTCGGTTACAAGAGTGCGATACAGGGAATTGGGAAGCTTCAGGTATCTATCCCAAACCCCATGTCGATGTAATAACGCTCTCGAGATATGAGAAACTCTTTCCTCATGTTTTCTTAAGCTATTGCTCATATAGGTTAATGAAGCTCGGTTAAAAGAAGATTTAGATCAAAACTGGGAAGTCCTCGCTGAACCGATACAAACTGTAATGAGGAGATACGGTGTTCCAGAGCCGTATGAGAAGCTGAAAGAGCTAACAAGAGGAAGAGCTGTGAATGAAGAAATCATAACAGAGTTTATCAAAAAGTTGGAATTGCCTGAAGATGCAAAATCTCAACTTTTGAAGCTAACTCCACACACATACGTTGGTGCTGCTGCTGCATTGGCTTTGGCTGTTGATGAAGCTCTGCACTTGGGACATTGATAAATGATCAAATTAGTGTTATTGTATCATTATTGTTTTGTTTTCCACATCAAATGGAAAAAAATAAGTCATTTTTTTTTATTGGTGAAAAAGATCTTGTACTATGTTTTGTTTTCACTTTTGAGTTCTTTACCATTACCAATAAATCTAGAGCCTCTCTTTGATCTAGAAGTCTTGACTTATATGTTGTGGTCTTGTTATTTTCAAACCAATTAAAAATTACTATCCATTATAGACACTTTATGTAAAGTAATATACATTATAGACACTTTCCAATACCAAGATAGTTTCTTCTTATCTAAAATCTCAATTATTTTTGAACTCACCAAACTCATTAGAAAAAATAAACCCAACCAAAAATATTATTTAACCATGGTTTGACTAATTGACTCTACATAGGTAAAGAGATTTTTATTCAAATTCACTTATTTTGGTATTTGGTCATAGTCTTTTTCTTTTTTCTTTCTTGAATCCTAATTTTCGTTTCACCTCACCACCGGATTTCGTTACTAAGTTTTGTGCATTTTATTGTTTTTAATTGAAAATTTTATTTATTTTTTTGTGGTAGAAGGCTTCTTTCGCCATAAGATCATAATCTTATAATCGCTCGATTCATCTTTTGCTCTGATTTCGTTGAATCGAATCCTCTCTCGCTCCTGCTTCATCTTTTGATTTTGAGATTTAGATGAATTTCTTCTGTTTTTTGCTATTTGATATTGAGATTAGATGAACTTTTCCACGCAATCAACTCTTTATGGTCAGGAACTCATGGCTGACTTTAATGAGCATATGTATTTTATGTGACAGTAACTTGTTGGTGATTTATAAAACTAGGTGATTCTCCCGCGTATACGCGGGTAAATCATGTATGTAGTTTTGTTTTAAATTTTAGTCTTTAAAAATATGAAATATGTAGTTGTTTTGATTTTTATTATAGATATTGTTGTTGATTCTTTTGTTATTATTTTTTTTGGTCAATACTATTGTTTTATAGAAATTTAAAGAAATATCACTTTTTAAAAATGCCACATTTTCCAAAACTATGCAAAAATGTCACTTTTTCAAAATTATCTATTAATTATATTATTTACCTTTGGATTAATTATGTTGTATTAGGGTTTAGTTTTGAGAGTTTAAGGGTTTTTGGGAGTCAAAACATTTTTTAAAGTTTAAATCTTTTAAGATTTAGGCTTTCAAAATCCATAATTAGTGGTATTTTTGCAAATAGACAATCCATAGTGGCATTTTTGCAAATGTACACATCAAAAGTGACATTTTTGCAATTGTCCCTTGTTTTATTAATAATATGAATTTCATAAATTTAGTTTTACCATTTAGTTATTTTATATATATAAATTTGTCAAATCAAAATATATAATAATTTAATATATTAGAGTTAAAAAATTCATGTTAAATTTAGCTTGTCCGGATATCTTAAGTAGAATTTAGAATACAAATAAATTATTTAATATTTTAAAACATTAAAATATATAATAATAAATTTTATAAATGAAACACATATTAAAAAAAAATTGTTGCTTTCGAATTAAAAAAATATTTTTATTACTTTCAAATTGTCTTGCGTTAAAAAATACATTTAAAAATATTTGTTTACAAACATATCAAAATCTCTTTAAAATATTTTGGTAATTCTTTATTATTATTTTTAAAAAAAACTATTCTGTAAATATGTTCTATAATTTTATTATTACAATTAGTGTGCTTAATTAGAGAGTCATATTGTCATATGTTATATTTTATCAATGTAATGTCATAATAAAAATAGGAAAATAATTTTAGAGAGGACACTTAAGCTAATCATTTTTTTATTAATATATAAGAGATGATGCACCACTAACCATAGTTTAATGATCACACATGGGGACGTTGGTGGTCAAGTGAACATGGTCACATGATACTACAAGTAGATCACAATATAGTGTATGTGATTAATGTAACAAAGCGTTTGCCACGTAGTATCCATATACACATGTCCACATAGTCACAATGCTTAACAAGTCGTTAGTTAAATGATACTAAAAGTAGATTACAACATATTATATGTGATTCGATGTAATATACGACGTTATTGGTTTGTGCCCTTTGATAACCACATAGGTTTACTTTTTTCGGCGGTATATTTGTATTAAGCTTAATATGTGCTTGTACTTTGAATCTCCATCGCTTTTCTTTTATCTAATTTTAACGAAATGACTGTCTTTAAAAAAAAACAATACAATTATACTTAGACATGACGGAATACTAATAGTAGATTAACGGATTATATTACTTGACCCCGAGTACTTAAATATATAGAAAACTAAAACATAAAGTAGTTATACATCATAGATTGAAAATATTGATAGTCTATTAATTGACCACGAGGACTCGACCATACAAACACATATAACTAAGATATTATAATCTGAGACAGTAAAATTGAGAATGATTTACTATGAAATGTGGACCACACGATCTGATAATATAAGTTTGAGATCAACGGTTTCGATATGAAGTCTATTAATATGTATTACACAATTTCACAAAACTGGGACCACATAATCTGATAAGACAAAAAAAACTCTATCTTTATTTTTACACATCACATGAGTTAACCATGTGTGGCTAGGGGCAAAATTGGAAGAAAATGTCTTTACAGAAAGAGAAAGTGCCTTGATATTAGAAAATGTCTATTTTGATAAATATTTTATGAAAAAGTCTCTAAAGGTAATTATTCCTTAAAAAATTATGGTAGTTAAAAGAAAAATAATTTGCATCGGAGTCAAATAATAAAGAGTTCACAAGTTGAATTATTTTCTTTTTGGATGGTTTTATTTTTTATTTATTTATAATAAAGTGCTATGGATCAAATTCTAAAAAAATATGTATGAATGCATAGAGTAGTCAAATAAATCAATATTGAGAAATACTGTTAAGAAATTTTTGTCAATTTAGAGCTTAAAAGTAATTCTAATTATTGTTAACATTTACATGAACACTTATGTTTTGATTACATGTCTAATCTCAAATAATTATTATAATATCTATGTAGTTTTCTTGGAAAAGAAACTCATTATTTTTTTATTGTTTTGATCAATAAATTGGTTAGCTCTCATGTTAGGATTTATCAGATTTGTTGTATCTGAATTGTTTACTTTGGAGGGATACATATTTAAAGTCATGAAACCGGTTTGATTTTACAACGTAAACAGAACTTATAAGGAGTTGAACAAGGCTTGGTTTGGTTAACAAAGTCGGTTTTAGGTTGGGAAAGGTTTGAACGTTTTAACCGAACTATTAACTTAAATAAGCCCAAGATATTTCAGTTAGAGTTTAAATGAATTTTTTGTATCTAATTTCTTCCTAAGATATATATTTTAAGACCATGAGACCAGTTTGGTTTTACAACATAAACCATACTTGTATCAAATTAAACCATAGTTGGTCAGATATGACAGTTTCAGAATTAATGTATCCGGAAATTGCAACATGGGATAATAATAAGCTGCTTCAATTGGTGGTTGATGAAGATATCCCTAAGGTTAAGCTAGTCAAGCCAAGCATCTGTGGACGGTCTGATCAGGTACTATGGCATTATACCAAAGATGGTAACTATAGTGTCAAGTCGGGTTATCATTATTTGCATACTTTAATCTCAGCCAAATTTTTCCGGAGGAGCAAAGGATATTTAAGATCTTATGGGCGATGAAGATACCTCCTAGGATAAAACATTTCTGGTGGAGAGCTCTCCAAAATGCTCTTCCAGTTGCAGCAAATTTGAGGAGAAGGAGATTAAGAGTTGACACTGATTGTCAAGTTTGTGGAGTAACTGAGGAATCAGTGACTCATATGTTACTTCATTATCCAGTGGCTGCTGAAATTTGAGAACTCTCACCAGTAATGCACATTTCAGGTAATCACAATCCTTTAACTCATCCTTCTGATAGTGTGCGTAGTTTAATAGAAAGTAATTTGGCTAGTAGGGATTCCAGCAATCACAACATCCCATTATTTCCATTCATTGGGTGGATAATTTGGAAGATGAGAAACAATCTCATCTTTAATGGGAAACGAGAATCAATTCCTAATGTCATTGTTAAGGCTATAAGGGATCATAAACAATGGGTAGAATCGCAACAGAAGGAAAGTGATCATAATGTATCACAAATTTTCCAAGTTGGCATGGTTCCTGGACCAAAATCAAAGGAAGATTTATTTTCTCTGCCCCAACCTTTATTCTGCTTTGTAAATAGCTCTTGGACAAAGGAGAATGAGTTGGCAGGGATAGGTTGGAAGCTATTAGACAGGACGGGCTCATGTGTTATGGCTGGATCATCTTCTATTGACCCCATATCTTGTGCATTAGAAGCTGAAACATTTGCACTTAGAGATGCAGTTTATCAAGTCAAGAGCATTGGCTATATGAAGGTAGTTTTGGTTTATGATTCAGAAACTCTTCACAAAACTCTAATGAAATGTTTAGATGGTAATACATCGGGTGGAGATCAGAAGATCTTAAGCTACTGTGAAGATGTGGGAAGGATGGTTCATGAGGGGATTGATCAGGGTTAGAAATTTTATGTTGTCCCCAGGCTTGTTGTTCAAGAGGCTGATGCATTATCTAGGAATGCAAGGATATTAGGAACAAGTTATGTGATAAAATGGTACTGTACTTTATAAATATTCAATAGTAATGAAAATGTTAGCCGGAAAAAAAAAAAAAACCAGAGTTAGTCCGGTTAATAAGGGTGTTTTAGTCGCAAATAGAGATGAATGTTTTATTTTTTCGGTCACAAAGATTTATATAGATTAGTTACTCTTCATTAAACGAAAAAATGTTTACAAACCATAAAAATCACGGTATCAAAACTATAACAAGAACAATGCTATAAAAGCAAATCATAAAATAAAGAGTTGACAAGTTGAATTATTTTTCTTGGTGAGTGTTTTTTTTTTTTAATTTATGATAAAATCTAAACAACATATATGTATGAGTAGTCAAATAAATCAAAATTGAGAAATGATGTTAAGAACTTTTTGTCAATTCATAGCCTAAAGTAATTCTATTTATTGTTACCATTTACATGAACCCTTATTATGTTTTTATTACATGTCTAATCTCAAATAAATATTACAATATCTTTAGGAAACTAATTAGTATTTTCTTTAAGAGTTGGTAAGGTCTATTTCAAGATTCTCAACCCATTCAATAGAAAGTCTAAACCATGTGTCTCTCAATAACTTACCTCTGATCCATATTTGAAGTTATCTTTAACAACAATTTCTCAAAACATAAATGGAAAATGTCATAATTTAAAACAACAATTAATTTTACATCAATTTCTTTACACAATATATAATCTTTTCCTTATTATCTTCCTGCACATTGCTATCATTTTCTTATTTATGGAAAAGTTTCCAAGTAATTTGATTTGACCAAAGCTACAAAATGAAGAAATATTCATTATTCCCAAAAATAAATATTATAATTATTCCTGCAAGTGTTATTTGCTCTGCGTTTACCAGTTCATGGCGGCCATAAACTCGAAGATTTCGTCAAACATGTTTGTTCTCTAATCTTTCCAACGACTTCAAAACATAAACATATGCTTAGTCATGCATTAATAATAACATATTATTGAATCCATAATCATTTTCTTAATACAAACAAAACCAATAAGGTTTCGTCGTTACCCACTACATGTATTTTCATTTCATTACAAAACACATACAACACATCAAATCATAGCAACATCTCTCTAAGATTTCATTTGCATCTAACAAAAATTTCAATTTTCCTTTTTCTTGTTTTTTTTTGTTTTCTTGAAAAAGAATCAAGAATGGGAGCTTACAGAGCCGACGATGACTATGATTACCTCTTCAAATTAGTCTTGATTGGAGATTCCGGCGTCGGAAAATCTAATCTTTTGTCTCGATTCACCAGAAACGAATTCAGTATCGAGTCGAAGTCAACCATCGGTGTCGAATTCGCAACAAGAAGTGTTCATGTCGACGAGAAAATCATCAAAGCTCAGCTTTGGGATACTGCTGGTCAAGAAAGGTAAAAATCATTTGAGATCTCTCTATTTTTCTTCCTTTCTATGTGCTCTGTTTCATCACCGGAAGGAAATAACCGGATTATACCGAACCAAACCGTAATTGCTTAAAACAAAATCAAATTGGAATTGATTTAAAAATTTTTGCTTTTATTAAATCCATATAATCGAAATAGAAAACTGATTTTTGAGTAATCGAATCAAATTTTACTGAAAAACCGAACTTTTAATAAACTAAAGTAAAAATTTTATATATGGGAAATTGATGTAAATCACATGAAAAATCATATAATGATTTCTATTATGAAGTTATAGTTTTGTTTCAGCACAAAAAATAATAATTCAAAGTTGGAACTCTTTTAGTTTTATTTCAACACAAAAATAACAATTCAATGCTGTTTAGTGTTTCAATTAACATATTTTAAAATCAAATAAAAGACTAAACAAAACACTGCACCAACGGAAACCAAATTTACATATGGTTCTATTCGGTTTTAATTTCTATGAAACCAAAAACCAAAAACCAAAATCTGAACCTAAACCATACCTCAAACCGATGTTCCACCTCTGCTCTGTTTCTTTATCTTTATGTTCTGTTTTTGAGAAATTTTGATTTGTTGTTCTATAGATATAGAGCAATCACGAGTGCATACTATAGAGGAGCAGTAGGGGCTCTCCTAGTATACGACATAACTCGACACATAACATTCGAAAACGTTGAAAGATGGCTCAAGGAGCTTCGTGATCATACCGATGCAAATGTCGTAATCATGCTTGTTGGGAACAAGGCCGATCTTCGTCATCTTCGTGCGGTTCCAACCGAAGAAGCTAGATCATTCTCAGAAAAAGAAAACATGTTTTTCATGGAAACTTCTGCTCTTGATGCTACAAATGTTGAGCAAGCTTTCACTCATGTCTTGACTCAGATTTATCGTGTAATGAGTCGTAAAGCTCTTGATGGAACTGGAGATCCGATGTCATTGCCTAAAGGACAAACCATTGATATTGGAAACAAAGATGATGTTACCGCTGTTAAATCCTCTGGTTGTTGTTCAGGTTGAGATATACTGTTTTCATTTTTGTAAACTGTTTTGTTTTTTTGGATGAAGGATTTTGGGTTCTGGATTTCTTGTATCTGAATTATTTATTTTGGAGGGATACATATTTAAGGTCATGAGACCGGTTTGGCTGTACAACATAAACTTAACTTATATGACTTGAACAAGGCTTGGTTCGGTTAATAAAGTCGTTTTAGTCACGAATATAGGTGAAAATTTTAACCGAACTAAAACTAAAATGAATCCAAAAATATTTCGGTGAGAGTTCAGTTACAGTTTTCTTAGAACCGAACCCGAAAAACAAAATTCGAATTGTGCACCCCTAAACATGTTACTTGCATTTGTATTTTATAGTATTTTTCTTAATATGAACTTCTTCATAGCTTTGTGGCACTGAATGGCAGTGCGATATAGCTCCGGTCCGGTGGCCCTAATCGGAGAACACAACTGAATGGGAAAACGATTTGACTGCGACGAGGCTCATCTGAGATTTGCAAAAATGTTTGACTGAAGCTATTAATAGTACGGTTACATCGTGTTGCTTGATTTATATTTTTTTTTTCTGTATAAATCAATTTTTTTTTCTTTTTTTTGTCGTAAATCAATTTCTTTTATAAAAGTTATCTTGACAGAGCCTAATCTCTGTTAATTACTCGCAACTCTTTCTAATGTTTTTTATAATCAAGTTGTGTTATAATTAACTATAATGTGCTGCCAAGAAGTAAAATGTTTATAAATTTTATGTTATTGGAGATTATAATTATATCTACATATTTATTTAATATATAAATTAAATATATGTGATGTTTATAGTTTTTGTAACATTTTAAAAATATAAACAAATGATAATATAATTAGTGTCTTTTTTTGGTAATTTTTTTTACGAACCGTTCCCAAATTGTTTTCAAATGGCATTACCATTTAAGAATATGAGTAATCGCATCGTTCCCGAATTGCATTTCCATTCACAGTTTTAACTAATTGCATCGCTCCCAAATCGCATTGTTCACGCACTCAAATCGTAATCGCACCCAAAATGGGTTGCCATTCGGAGGCTGTATCTTTTGATTATGGGTTTCCTTACAAACAAATACTTTACTTACCACCCAAATTCCTAACTTACCATATTTATTCAGTTAAGCTTAACACATATGAAAAACATTTTTAATAAAGATATGACAACATTTAGATAAAATTGTTTTTAGTAAGTATATATATGCAGATAAAAAAATTTATTTCTCTGTTCTAACATTTGTTTTAATTGTTTTAAATTAAAATTAATCTCTTTCCTATTAAAACTTAAGTGCTATTATTAACTTAGCTTAGGTATTTTAATTTTATTGGTTAAAAACTATGACTTGGCTTTAGGAAAATGATGAAATGGTTTAGAAAAAATGATGACATGTCTTTAAGTAAAAAATGACATAGTTAGAAATTACTAAAATTAATTATTTCGAAAATTATGAAATAAAATTTAAAATTACGAAAATAATTTTAAAAGTTGTTCTTATTGCATTTCTTATGAAAAAAATTTATGTTTTAAAAATTCGTAATAGAAACAAAAATAGTCTTTTCATTATTTTAATGGATTTTAAAAATAATATAAAATTACATTATGAAAGTTTATCACTAATTCAAATTATATTTATAAAAAAAAAATCTGACTTCAAATCTGAGCAATGTTGGAGAATAATTTATCATGAAAACAATTTATCAACATGCTTTGTTGGAGAATAATTTATTTCCAAATCATTTTGATTTCAAATCTGAACACTAGAAATTCGTTCCAGTTAAATAAGTTTTAAAAAAAAAAAATTAATTAGCGGAGATGGCGAAAGACGTGGTGAAAGGAGGAATTAGATATAGTGTTGAATAAGTTGATGGAAGAGCTCAAGTTAGTTACAATGCAAAAATTAGAAGGAATAAAGAAGTTGTATTTGTTACTGTGTTGGTTTGAGTTACATTCTTCAATCACAACAATTACTATGTTGTTTTGTTTACTGTTGATTCTATGTGGCATGTCTTCCTTAATTTGAAATTGTTTATAAATATTGTCCTACGTTTTTGTTATTTGAAAAAAGTTGAGTATAAATTTTTTATGTCTGCATTCATATTTATTATGATTTTCCAATGCTATGTGTTGAGTTAAAAGTCTAAAAGCAAAGGCAACGTGTTTCATAGTTTCATACAATATAGAGTTTGCATTTTAAAAGTGAATCATTATGTATTGTTGTGATTTGGTTCCACTTTTAGGAATGACATACATAGTTCTTATTTGAAACAGTTAAGATAGAATGAGAGAGAGAAGCTTGAAATGCTACTAGAAAGGTCTCGACCAAAGTAATACGAGAGAAACATCAACAAAAAAGTTAGTGAGTCTAAATTTGCACTCAATGCGGACAACGGCAAACATTTGCTCTTACTCCGGATATGGAGTGATGTCCATGGTTAAGAGAGTCTACTTAGACATAAGCATAAAGACATAAATCTACAAGTGGTTCCTCAATATTTACGACCTTTAGTTCCTAAATTTGAAAATTCAAAAACTGAATGACTTAATGTTGAAAATTATCAAACTTATGAGAATAATATTTCGGATTCATAGTAGCATAGAAGAAACTGCAAGTTGTTGTTCGTTAGAAGGTAATCCATATGACTTTGGATGTCAAATACAAAATTCCACTGTTTTTAGTTACTAAGGATATCAGAAAAGTAAAATTACAAAGAAAAAAACCAAATTATATAACACAAATTAATAAATGAACAAAACATAAAACAAATTACACAAAAAAATCTCAATGAAATAAATTTATAATTCCAAACCAAACCTAAAAGTTAAAATGACATTTTTAATAACTAAACTTAAGTATACATCATTAACTAAATACTCTTCTTAAATTTAATCTTATTTGGTTAAATACTCTTTTAAAATTTAATCTTATATCCTTTTATTAAAGATTATTATAATCTTGGATAATAGCATAAATAAGATAAACGTTGTGAGAAAACAAAATGACAAAAAAGATTATGCATATTTTAAGTGGTTCATCGAATATTTGGAGATTCTTTTGCTTTCAACATTAACAAAATTTCCATTTCCATTTCCGTTTATCAATTAACAAGTACGATTATTGTTCTTCTTAAAGAATTGATAAATTAAAGATTTTTTCAAGGAAAAAAAAGAATATGCATAAACATATACCATTTTTTTAATGAAATTTAATTTAAATGTATTGGTGATAATTTAGCTATAGAATAATATAGATTATCTGTCATCAAAATGTAAATTGTTCTAAATTTTAAAACTAAAAAGATCAACATATTGTTAATTATATATTTTTATATTGAATAAAAATATCATTGTTTTAAAGACATAAAATCACAAAACTACTACAATACTACCTTTGTAAAATGAAAATAACAAATAAATTTATAATTAACAAATTCGGACGTAGTCCGGAATATTCTCTAGTATCACAATATGGAAACTTGTAAACTCTAGTTATTGCGTATCAAAAATATATAAAAAAATTCCGTGATTGCATTTAAATTGTATAAATTTAAAAGAAAAATTTGACGAATAGTAATTAAAATTTTATAACAACCAACATATAGTAACCTATTTGAACATTTATGATTTTTATAAGTTACATTAACTAGAAAGGAGAAAGAGAAGCAAATGTAGTCACTACTAATTTACTAAAACAGAAACCAAGTGACACAAATTACAAAAAATGTGAGTTTTTGGGTTACTAACAAATCTGAAACACAGAGTGAATATATGAAGAACTAATGAGATTTTGGCGCCAGCTCCTTCCCTGTTTTGGTGAAGGTTCTAGTGCTTGAGCCACTAGATTATTGATTAAAATTTTGCATCGTCTTTTATTATTGATTAAAATTTTGAAAAATAGATTTTGAGAAGATTTTATCCCCATAGTAAAAAGAAATAAATATATTTATTTTTAAATACATAAATATATTAAAAGATTTTTATTATAGATTTCAAATGATAATTCTTGTAAATTCATTATCATTTTATATTTATAGTTTGAAAGGTACTATCTAAATTAATATATAAGAGATCTGTAATAAATTATGTTATTTTTTCCATAATTTTCAATTACTTATAAATTTTCTTACATATTTGACTCCATTAATAGAATTTATTTTTATTATTTTAGTTGTTTTTATCTTTTTCAAAACCTTCGGATGTCTACTATTTATTTATTTATTTTTAAGATATGCTATAATTTGATATAAAGTTGACTTTTTCAAAAAGCTAATTTACGATATTATTAATATGTCACATTTTTGTATAAGACTATATAAGCATATCAATATCTTACATTTTTATAGTAATATAAATAGATGTTATAAGCAAATCACTAAGTTACAATCACATTACTTTTATCATCTGTATTCAGATTTTAAACTTAAAAAAAAAAAACAAATATGGTTAGTTAATTTTCCAAGAGGCATGTAAACAAAGTTTTACTACCAATATTGTTTGTCCAACAAATTCATTAAAATATGCTATAATTTGAAATAAATTTGACATAAGTCGAAAAGCTAAATTATAATATTATTATTATGTCACACTGTAGTATAAGACTATGTAAGCATATCAACGTTATACATTTTAATAGTAATACAAGTAGATGTTATAAACAGATCACTACATTACATTCACATTACTTTTATCATTTCTATTCATATTCTAAATTTTTTTAAAATGGTTAGTTAATTTTCCAAGATGCTTGTAAACAAAATTTTACAATAAACTAGTATTATTTATCCAACAAATTCATTAAAAAGTTAATTTTAATTTCATTTCGTAGGTGGAAGTTGAAATCATGATTGGAAATCCTAACATAAAAACTTATAGGAAAGCTCTACTCTGTGCAGTAAATTGTGGAGGTACACAAACATAATCTAATGGTTGTTATGATCATTATATACAAAAGCATATAAAAAACATTTCAATTAGGCTTTAAAATATGAAAAATTGTATATGATTTTTTTGTAGGGTTATTTAAATCATATGATGATGTAACTGGCAAACTAGTAGTCGAGATGGGAGAAGGAACTAATACGGATAAATTGAAGAGGAAAGTCGAGAAGATTTGTTCTAAAAAACAAGGATGCCAAATAATGTAACCATACAAAAATAATAATATGGTGTTCATTTGTTCTATGTTTATATTTGGATTTTAATTAATAATTTCTGGTTCTTATTTATGTATTCAGATATTATAAATAAAAAAAATTATTTAGATTTCTGTTTGATTATTGATTGAATCAAATTAATTAATGAATTTTTTTTTTATATAAGTCTACTCGTATGATGTTTTATCTAAAACAAAAAAAAATTAGGGTAGTTAAGGTGTATATATATATTAATTAGTCTAATATCATATTACAATATAGAAATTTGTAAACTTTAGTTATTGCGTAACAAAGATATATAAAAAGTTTTGCGTGATTGCATTTAAAATGTATAAATGTAAAACAAAAATTTGTCAAATAGTATTTAAAATTTTATAACAACCAACATATAGTAACCTATTTGATTTTTTATTTTATTTTTATAAGTTACATTAATATAATAACAATAATTTGATGCTACACGTAATTTTCAGAAACAATATTAACACATTCATGAGTGTTCCCGGTTAGATAAATTATTCCACAAACCAGAAACAATTCGAGAGGAGTCCAACGTTCGTTCTTGTTGGTTTTGGTTTACTCTCGGTTTTGCTGATGGTCTCTCGAGAGGAGAAACTTTTCGTTTTTCCTTGTCGTCGTCCGAGTTACTAACATTCTCGCTCGAACCATGGTTTATAGTAACTCTTAATGGTTGAGTCTCGACCACTTGACTGGAGCTAGAATTAAGTGACATAACTTGTTTTTTAATTCTATTTAAAATGACGAAAAGACAATTTTTCATTTTTATGCTCTGTGTTTATTTTCTTTCTGGCTCTGTTTTTGAGCAATTTCGTTTTGTTGTTAGACAGGTACAGAGCAATCGTGAGTGTATACTACAAAAGTGTAAAAGAAAAACTCAACGTTTTATTTTGCGCATCATTTCACTTACTATATGATACGATAGTGTTTTACTTTGAGACATAAAAGTCGAGAGAAGGAAGAACAAAGATTGAACCAGAAAACGAAGAGGCAAAGCCCTAATTACATTCTTCGTTAGCTACTTCTCAACGACGAAGGTCTGTTTATGGCATTTATGGTAGATTCGAGTATCTCTGTTTCTATTTATTAAATTTATGGTCTTGGGTTGAAATATATATAAATTTTTTTTTTAAACCATGGTTGAAATAAAGTTGAGAGATTTAAGTGATTTGATGCACTATATGGATAAAATGTTCGAAAAATTATTGTGAGAGCTAATTTTCCTTCTTTAATATGGGATAAATGATTGTGAGATATAGATGATTATTTGAAGATGGTGAGTGGATGAAAGTGGAAAGTTAATTTGAAGATCCTAGTTTTTTTTTATATATAATTTTAGTTTAGAAAATAGTATCATCAATTAAAATAAAAAATAAAAAAAACAAATTAATTAATCAAACTATTTTATGTAGAAATTATGAAAAACATGTGTCAGTCAAAGAATTGTCAACTCACTTTTGCTATATATATATTTAAATTATTTAATGGGATTAAATATTAAATATAAATATTATGACACATATATTGTCTAGTATTAGTTTTGTAAATATTTGATATAATTTAATTAAATCATTTTTAATAAAGATATTGACATTAATTAGATCAATTGTTTTGAGAAAGTATAGATCTATAGATAGAAAAATTAATTTCTCTATTCTAACATTTGTAGCATTATGTTCTTTGCTCCTTAATTATTCATTAGTTTTAAATTTTCTTAGATATTTTACTCCATTAATAACATTTATTATTATTCTTTTATTTGTTTTAATGTTTTACAAACCTTTGAGATATCTATTATTTATTTTATTTTACTTTTTGTTTTGGTTTTTCTAAAACATGCTATAAATTTTAAATAAATTTGACAAATGTCAGAAAGCTAAATTATAATATTATTATTATGTGTCACATTGTTGTATAATACTATACAACCATATCAACGGTTTAGATTTTAATAATAGTATAAATAGATGTTATTAGTAGGTCAATAAATTTACAATCACATTACTTTTATTCTCTTTATTCAAATTCTAAACTCTTAAAGAAAAGATGGTTATTTAATTTTCCAACCGTAAACAAAACTATAAGATAAGCTAGTATTGTTTATACAACAAATTCATGACTTTGTTTTAATTTCACTTTTTGTAGGTGCTAGTTTCAGTCAAAGTTCCTTGTAAAAGAAACAGTGAAACTTTTGAGAAAGTTCTAAAATATATAAACGATTGTGGTACACAAACCTAATCTAGTGGATATGATGATCAATATATATTTTATATATAAAGTCTAGAACATTTCAGTTAGGTTTTAAATTCTGAACCATTGTATATGAATGTTCTTTTTTGGCAGGACTTGAAGTTAAATCAGATAGTGAAGTAACCCGATACATAGTCGTGGAGGGAGTAATAATTAATCCGAAAGAACTGAAAAGTACGATCAAGAAGATTTGTTCTAAAAAGGGATGCAAAGTAATGTAACTATACAAAAATAATGATATAGTATTAATTTATATTATGTTTATATTTGAATTTTAACTAATAATTGATGGTTCTTATATATGTATTCAGATTTAATAAAAAAATGTCTAGTTTTTTTTTTTTTTGATTATTGGTTAAACCAAACTGATTAATAAAAAATAGTTTTATATGATTCTACTCGCATAATTTTTTATCAAAAAATATTATATATGATATTTTCTTATTACGAAAAATGACAGAGGAAAAATAGTAGCGTGTTGTATTTGTAAATACTGGATTATAAGATCATTTAGACTCCGTGATTCTACCATACTACTCAACTAATATATTTGTTTTGTAATTTTTTTTTTTAATATGAATGGAGGAAAAATTTTCTCAAAACTTTAAAATGAAGAAAGACCATTTTTTCTTTTTCTTTTTATGCTCTCTGCCTTTTAGCAACTTCGTTTTGTTGTTATACAGATAACGAGCAATCATGAGTGTCTACTACAGAGGTGTAAAAAAAATACCCAACGTTTTATTTTATGCAAATTAAACCCCAGACCTCTAACGGGAAACAGAGACAAAAACACATCATTTCACTTACTATATGATACGACATTGTTTTACTTTGAGACATAAAAGCCGAGAGAACGAATAACAAAGATCGAACCAGCAAACGAAGAGGCGAAGTCCTAATTACATTCGTCGTTAGCTACTTCTCAACGACAAAGGTTTATTATGGCTTTTATGGTAGATTCGAGCATGTATGTTTCTATTTATTCAATTTATGGTCTTGGGTTGAAATATGGTTGAGAGATTCAAGTGTTTGATGCAAGATGAGGCTCCAATTTGTTGCTCTAATTGTTGATTATGATTTAAGTGATTTAAGTATGTGGGGGAGTAAGTCGCAACCAAGTCACCTTGGCCCAGTGGTAACTTCCAAGTGGGAGAGTCATGGGTTCGAGTCGTCTTGGCCACCTAGAAAGCCTTTGGATCCCCACGGTTATGCATTCAATTCTGGTTCTCTTTTGTCATGCATTGAGAATATATATATAATAACATCATCCTCACGCTTTTAGTCTAATAATTCTATATGTTCTTCTTAGAGACTCACTACCGTCTTTATCATCAACTATCTCTAACACTTCTGATGTGTTCCTATGGAGGAATACTACTTCAGGACAGCCTGGTCAGTTTAATTCTGCTTTAACTTGGTCTACCTTGCATCCGTTGACAGTCATGGTTTGCTGGAAAGATGCAGTTTGGTTCTCAAATTCGATTCCCAAGCATTCCTTCATCTTTTCGATTCCCAAGCATTATTCCTTCATCTTTTGGTCAATTTTTTTTTGTTTTCTGATAAAGAATTTAATCTAATTCAAATGCGTAAAAACTTCTGTCAACGTAGTACTATGTTCAAATCTAAACTGAATAAAATCAAAATTCTAGTCATCCATTCGGTATAATAATAGTTTCACATAACTAAGATTCGAAATCACAACAAAATCAGAGTGTCGCAGCGGAAGCGTGGCCACAGGTCCCAGGATCGAAACCTGGCTCTGATATTCTTATTATTTTATCTTAACATTTTATCAAAAAAAAACAAAAAGATTTGAAATCACTTTTCTTTTTCTTTTTTTTTTATCGAAAGTTGAAATCACTTTTCTATAAACCAAACATTGGCAACGTGAATCAAAAACATGCAGGGAGAAACAGAAACAAATGCAGTCATTACTAAAATAGAATTTATGTTACCTCTCCCACAACGTGTTGATTATGAAGAATTGGCTGTGAAATCTCTTCTGGATTTAGGCTGGTCTTTTTTAGGCCGGCCTCTTCCCTGTTTTGGTGCAGGTTCTGGTGCTAGAGCCACCATATTCTTGTATCTGTCTTTTATTAATTTATTTATTGACTAAAAATTTGAAAGATGTTGAATAATAGATCTTGAGAAGATTTTATCCCTATATTAAAAGAAAGATATTCATACTTATCTTTTAAACTATTTACAGATTTCCAATGATAATTCTTGTAATTTCATGATCATTTTATAGTTATGTTTTAAAAGGTACTACTTAAATTAATAAACAAAATATTTGTAGCAAATTATGTTCTTTGTTCCATAATTATTTTTCTTATATATTTTACTTCATTAATAACATTTTTATTATTATTTTACTTGTTTTAATGTTTTTCAAAACCTTTGAGGTATCTATTATTTATTTTGTTTTATATATTTATTCTTAAGATATGTTATAATTTTTATATAAAGTTGACATATGTCAGAAAGCTAAATTATAATATTATTATTATGTTACATTGTTGTATAAGACTATATAAACATATCAACATTATACATTTTAATAGTAATATAAATAGATGTATAAGCAGGTCACTAAGTTACAATCACATTACCTTGATCATTTCTATTCAGTTTCTACACTTTAAAAAAAACTTGAAAATGGTTAGTTAATTTTTCAAGATGCCTGTAAACAAAATTTTACTATAAACCAGTATTGTTTATCTAACAAATTCATTAAAACTTGATTTTAATTTCAATTTTTGCAGGTGGAAGTCGAAATCATTGTTGGGGATCGTAACACAAAAACTTATCAGAAAGCTCTAACCTATATAAAAAAATGTGGAGGTACACAAACATAATCTAATAGTTATGATGATCATTACATATAAAGATCATTTCATTTATAGAAAACCCTTTGGGTTAATTTTAAAAATAGCTACTATTGAATTATTTTTTGCAAACATGCCACTGTTGAATTATTTTGTTGCAAACATGCCACTTATAATGACTTTTAAAAACCTTATATCTCAAAATTTTCAATCTTAATTTTTTTTTTATCCCTAACAAACCTTAAACCCTTAAAAATAAACTCTAGTATAACATAGTTAACCAAAAAATAAATGATATTAAATTTTTTTTAAAAAGTGACATTTTTGAAAAATAGCATTTCTGAATAATGGCATGTCAAAAGTGGCATATCTTGAAAATTCTCAAACCCTTTCTATAAGAAAAACATTTCAATTAGGCTTTGAAATTTGAAACATTGTATACGATTTTTTTTATAGGGGAATATAAATCATTTGATGAAGTAACCGGTAAACTATTAGTCGTAACGGGATATGAAACTGATACGGATAAATTGAAGAGAAAGGTCGAGAAGATGTGTTCTCAAAAACAGGGATGCCAAATAATGTAACCATACAAAAATAATGATATGGCGTTAATATATTATATGTCTTTAACAATTTATGGTTGTGACAAAAAAAAAACTAATAATTCATGGTTCTTATTTATGTGTTCAGATTTTATAAATAAAGTGTTAAGATTCTTGTTTGATTATTCATTATATATTAACCATAAACTAATTATATGTGGTGTTAATAATTACATGTAGCGCTAATAGGTCAAGGTGAAATAGATGAAAACATTACATAACAATTTACCAGAAAACCAAAAAACAAAGAAAGAGGATATATAGCTTGTACCACACGGAACGGAGGGAATTTAGGTCGACCGTCCAAATTAATTATGACAAAGATTACTTCCAATTCTGTTCATTAAAATGAGAATGTTTTTTGTTTGTACACTTGACAATCATTCATCATAATAATACTCATCATAATAGATAGCTCAACCGGAAATAATTTTATGTGGTTAACTCCAATAGAATCTTCAACAGGTCAAATTAGATTACCAATCAAACAAAACAAGAAAAACAAATTTGGAAAGTTGACAGTCTTGAAACCAAAATCTTGTAAAATGGATATTATTTGTTTACTAATTATGCGAGTGTACGTGTTTTATGCTTTCTGGTACTATAAAAAGCCCAACTTGTTGAGCACTCCTTTTTTCTCCGTCAATTATATTTCATAACTTCGTAGAATTGTTTTTTTGGAATTTAATAATAACAAAATATGTGACTTTGCAGGTCTCAATGCGTGCCTTATATGATTTCGTAAACTGATGATAGTTAAAAATTATTAGGCTAATATCCAAATAAGTGTTTTTCTTAAAAGGAATCATAAAGGTAAAGGAAACGAAAATTCGTGGTCTCAATAACTTTTATATTTCCTTAGAAAAAAAAATGGAATTTTATAATAACAAAATATGTGACGTGCAAGTCTCAATGCGTGCCTTATATGATTACGTAAACTGATGTTAGTTAAAGAAATTAAATTATTAGGCTAATATCCAAATAGAAGAAAAAAGAAACGATGAAGGTAAAGGAAACGAATTTTCGTGGTTGACTAAGCACTTTACGTTAATCATATTTTTAACGAATAATTACCAATCAAAATTTATTAGACCTTATTACTTGACCTCCACGACGGATCAGTCTTATTTAAAATTTTGCGAGATAATCAAAAAAGATTCTCAACACAAACAAATATGATATAATCATGATCAAATTTATTATTTTAAACGGACGATTAGATAATTCTTCTACTGTTCTTCTCATTGACATTTGACACGGTCTAAATAAAAATCCCAAAATAATTTTACGATATTAAGGTCATTTAGTTGAGGATTCACTCTATTAATTGAGATATTATAATTAATTACAATATTTCCACTGTGATTTTAATCATGATTAATCACTATGCACACTTTAAGTAAACTCTGAATTTTTTCGTACTCCGATAATTAGTATGAGAAAAGTTTAGGATTCTTCGGTTCACGAAAAAAAAACAATAATTTAAAGTTTTAGGAATCATATGGAGAATTGTTCATGGGAAAGGGAAAATACTAAGTAATTAGACTCGGACATACAAAAAGATGTCAAACTAAAAAAAAAGAATTTTAATCCTTTCTATAAATAAAGAATAAAGCGCAAGAACATGCTTGACTTAAACAAAGACTTTGGTTTGGTCTCAAAGGTTACTTGCAAGGCATAAGAAAGTGTGTCTCTCACATCTCTTTATATATGTATATCCTCAACTTAAAGTTTCAACATTATTTCTTCTTACATCAAATCATTTCCTTAAAACAGAGAAAAAAAACATAGAGAACAAAGGAATAACAAGCTTTCCACGATATGGAGATCAAAGTTGTTGAAGATCATCAAACAAGTACTCAAGAAGAAGAAGAAGAGATCAAGAAGCCACTTCTTGAACAAAACAAAGACTTTCCCGATATAGAAAGAAACACATGGATACAAAAGGCAATAGGTCAAACGTTTCAAACCACAGCTCATTTAGCTAATCTCTTACCAACAGGAACGGTACTCGCGTTTCAACTCTTATCGCCGATTTTCTCAAACGGCGGTCAATGCGATTTAGCTAGCAAGATCATGACATCAATGCTAGTTGCAATATGTGGATTCTTTTGTTTCATACTTAGCTTCACGGATTCTTACAAAGACAATAACGGTACTATTTGCTACGGATTTGCGACATTCAACGGGTTTTGGCTCATTGATGGATCTGCGACACTTCCTCAAGAACTATCTAAAAGATATAAGCTAAGGTTTATAGATTTTGCTCATGCTTTCATGTCGTTATTGGTGTTTGGCGCGGTGGTTTTATTCGATCGGAATGCGGTAAATTGCTTTTTTCCGGCGCCATCCGCGGAAGCGTTGGAGGTTCTCACGGCGTTACCGGTAGGTGTTGGAGTGTTTTGTAGTATGTTGTTTGCAACATTTCCTACAACACGCAATGGTATTGGTTTCCCACTTTCTGCTAAATAAATCATTTTCTATGTTTTTAGTTACTTGTAATTTGATCTATTTATTATGTAACTTCTTGTTTAACTTAAACCGTTTAAGACTTTTTATTTGATGATCTCTTAATAGAGACTTGTTAAAAAAAATTATGTTAATTGTTTCTGATAGAGATGTATTCAAGTTAATAATAACAATAGTTTTATGCTAAACAGAATTTCCAGAGAAAATATTAACATTCATGAGTAACAACTTCTGAACAATATAAGGTCTTGGACAGATGATCATTTGTTCACAACCATGTTGAGTGGGATCGAATTGGTGTTATAATCTCTAATTTAATTGTAACTAAAACGCTTAAAAGTAACCGAATGTTTCCGGTTTATACCGGTTCGCTAGTTCTCCAAAGAGAAAAAACATTAAAGGTTTGAATCTTACCACAAAGGGTAGAAATTCTCCACAGATTAACTGGTAATGGTCTCGAAACTATGCTCGGAAGAAAGCAAGAGATTTTAACTCTGCTAAATTGGTACCAATATGGTTCGAACAATGGAGGAAACAGTTATCCCATAGTGAGAGACTCAACCACTTTGGACGGCCTCGAATTGGTGTTATATGTTCTACTTTATTTGTATTAAATTTAAGTTAAACAGAGGAAAGCTCGGTTTAGTATATGGTTTGCTTATTAACACAGAAACCATTTGATTTTAGCTAAACTAACTTTTTTTTTTAACTGTCTTGAAGTTATTCAAAAATTAGTATCGGAACGTTTCCGCGGTTGAATTCATCATCGATCAAAGCTTCCGAAGTTTTTTTTGTTTAATATATGTATCAATTTTTTTAAATCATTTAATTAATCAAAATATATACATAAATAGTCTAGACCAACGTATTTGAATTACCCGTTCAAATCATTTTGAATTTTTAAATTTGTTAACAAAAATATTTAAATTTTATTAAAGTATCTGAAATTTGTCTAATTATAATCCCAAATACTTTATCTAAATTAACTGAATTTGTTTTTTTGTTAAAAATTAATTAATTTAACAAAAAAAAGAAGTAATTTAGATTACCTCAAATCAGCTACCACAAAAAGCACGATTCTTTGAGATAACAAGTCAGTAGAAACTTATATCGACAATTTTGAAATAAATTATAGATATAGATTACTTGTCCTTCCCGAGATTGCCATACCAATCTTGGTCAACCTTGATGCAACTCTCAAGTCATGAAAGTCAGTACTGCTTTTATTGGGCTCGGATTAGTGTTATACGTTCTGATTTAATTTTAGTTAATAGTGTAACCAAGAGCCAATAGTTTAACTGGCAAAGTCTAGAGGTCGCTGGTTCGAGTGGCTCTTAGAACAAAACTAATATTATATGTTGTGATTTCGGACCTGGAGGAATTACGGGCTTCGGCTCCAAACCTTCTGGTAATTAAAAAATAATAATAATAATGTAAATCATTAACTATCATGTGCGAATGTCACTTCAGATATAACTAGTGTACGTCCTACACATAAGATATATATTGAATATTTTGGCAAAGTATATATAGCATATATAAGACATAAATAATAAGTTTACAATAACTTTTAAAAATATTGAATAGAAGATAGAAAATAAATCCATATAAAATATTCAATAAATTTATTTGAAAAGGAGAATCCAAAATTTTTATACCAAACGAAGATAACTTTAAAACAACTATATATGAAGGTAAAAATTATATTCCAAACCACAACATGCAAGACACGACGTGCAATAACAATTATCCTATTACATTGAGAAAAACTTTAACTCTCACAAATAATGTTTTTATTTGTTAAAAACGATAAATCATAACTTTTTGTAACAGTACAATCCTTTTATTTAAGCCAATTGGTTTCGTATATCATTTTGTAAACTACAGATTAAATATAAAGTTTTAAATGTGATCACGTAAGTTATATAATATCTCCTAATCAAAATATATATTAAGACAGAGAAAACCTAATCAAATATGTAATCGATATTTATGTTAGTAACAATACTAAATAGAAAGAGTAATTTTTTGTTGTTGTTAAAGAACACGAAAAGTAATTTAGGAATGCCCAAATTAAATGAGAGACATAACATAAACGACATATGAATTCTCCGTCTATAGTCATAAGTCGTTTTAATATAATGATGAAGCTTGAGCTTGGGTTGTTTAAATTTATCTTATAATATAATGATGAAGTTTATCGTAAGCAAACCAAATTCTCAGTTGAAATTCTTCACCCAACTCATGACTCACGTATTTTTAGTTGAATTTCGCTTTACTCACTTTCTTGTCCAAATATAATTAAAAATACTCAAATAAAACTTTTTGATCATGATATCATTATATTTTGTTTACTATTTTTTCATGAAAACAGTGGCAACAACATTTGAAAACTCAAAACAACAACAATGGTCTAAATCGGGTATGTAAAAAGGCTCGACTCTCGAGTTTCATAAATCAAGCCTCAAGTTTGCTTCCTTCGACATCAACTACAAACTTATAACGCATATCGTTCTTGTCGAGCCTCTCAGACGCATTATTCACAAAATCGATTTTCACACCTTAAGCATCTCCTATGTCTCATCATGGTTTCTACAAAGCTCCTCATCATTTCTTTCCTCCTTTTTTTTAAAACCATCATCATCCCAAATCAGTCAATATAAGAAAGGATAGTTAATTATTCAATGAGGGTTTATAGGAGTAAGACAATACAAGAGATCGTTGATGAATCCAATGAGAATGAGTTCAAGCAATAGAAAGTCGATTTACTTTTACTTTCTCTCATCTTCTTGATAGTTCTTTATAATTGCGTGTGTTGTCTAGTTTGAACTTATCCAACTTTTGAAAGGCATTTTTACAAATAACTATATTGAATCTCTCGTTTAGAAGAAAAGACTTAAAAGATCATTCTTTTAATATCTCCTTATTTTCAAAATACACATATCCGAAATCCATTGAAAAACCTAAATTATTTCTTTTTTTGCTAAACTCAAAAGTCACAAAATATATAAATTTTTGGAGATAAAAGAAAACAACATGATTACCGTAATGAAAAAGAAGAACATGAAGAGAGAGCCTATTTTGTTTTTTAAACAGTTTATCAAACATTCAAAATCAAGAAAAACATGGCTAGAATAAAAGTACTTAAAACTAAGAAAAATAGAAAATCGATGAACAAAACCTGAAATCTAAATCTGCTCACACGTATCTTTGTTGTAGACGTTTAGAGGGTGATCAATTTCTTTCTTTGTGTTGAGAGATCGTATATATAATAAAGGAAAATCAAGGTTGCAACATAGTTATCGAATAACAGTTAAAAATAATATTTAGCAAAAAAGAACAGAATTTAATTAAATATAATTTCATCCGATCGGCAAAGATAATATTTATGTTCATAAACATTATCGTCAGCTCATCGCATCTTAAGAATTTTAGAAATATAATTATGTTCATAAACACTATCAACTCATCTCTTGCATAAAATTATGGGTGTCCTATAGGAATCGTCGGAGATATCCAAATACTTAGGAATTCTGTTCGCTTAAGTATATCATGTTACAATTGAAAGTTTTGGTTGCAACAATTTTGTTTTTTTTAGAATCCTCACTATCTATTGTATCTCTAACCACTGGAAATTTAGTATGCTCTTCTCTTAATCACCATCAGTCAAAACAACTCTCCTCCGATCTACAAATGTCATGAAGATCAGTGGCGAACCTACATATAAGAATGATAGGTCAATTGAACCACCCATTTTATTTTTTTATTTTGTTATTTCATTACATTAATTAGTTTGAATTTGGTTTAATTTCTGTTTTGAATTTGGTTTAATTTATTTTTTATGGTTGTTTATGTTTTTAACCATAAAAAACAAGATTTCATGTCCAACCTAGTTTTTTAAGAACCAAATCTGGTCCACTTTAATAAAACTCAATTTTTTTTAATTAGAAACAAAACTGAGTCCATTTTGTAACTTTTTCCTTTAACTAATAATCTAAACCCTATTATATGATTGAAATTTTTTTCCCGAATTTTTAACTGACGTTTATGTTTGAAACTATTACAAATAAGACCGTCATAAAAAGGTTATAAAATATGAAAAATCGTAGGATAATTAATTATGTAGAATATTTTATATTTTATTAAGGCTTTTTTAATATTTTTAATTATATATTGACCTTGGTAAAAAAAATTCTGGGTTCACCAATGATGAAGATCAAGAGAGTTAAAATATTTAGAAAGAAACAAAATTATACATGATACCTAATTTTGATATATATCAATCAAAATGAACAACATGGTCTTGCAATTTTTTTGAAGATTTCTGTAGAGCTTTTAAAAAGAAAGAAAAATTATAAACCATTATGGCTAACTAGAGTTAGAGACTTTAAGCTCATTGAGGACATTGTTTTCTTCTCGATGGCTTAACCGTTGATCTTCTTACACAACCTTCATTCTTCTTCTCCTTATGAAGAAATTAAAGTAAACAAACGAAACCACTAAATATGCAAAGAAGAAGAGAAAAACAATATATGCGATATAGAGATACTGTTTAGAATGGAAAAAACAGTATCAGTTTACCTCTAACCGAGTTGATCCACATAGACTCCCTGTAGTGAGATTCTCAACGGTTTAAGGTGAAACAATGATTTGCTCAAAGTTGACTTTCTCCCATTAGCTTCCAAATTTCCTCGAAACTGTTTTATAAGTTAATCTCGATTCTTGGTTTTTTTTTAAACAAGTACCAATTTTAGCTTTCGAAAGACTTGAAAGGACGCTGACAAAACCACCTCGTTATGGCAACACAAACTTGTGTACTAAATTGACAAAGTACCACTAGAAGTATTTCCCCCATGGTTCCATCATCCACCAAACTATCATTGTTGAATCTTCACCCCAATTGACTAATAATTCTTGAACTTGTGACTCGTTAGACGTAACACCAACCAACCAACATTTCCCCTTGTAATATAAAGCAGCTCCATCACACTTCACAAGTCCATAATACCATAGCGAAACAATATCATCGAGAAAAAAGGCAAATTGAGAATTTGAGGCAAACTTTTTTTTTAGATGTTGATTTCATATCAAAGCGTTGCAAACAAGATTTGAGTAAAGATTTCATATCATATTTGCAAACCACATATCTAAAAAAAAAGATTTGAGTAAAGAAAAAAAAAGACTTTATCTTTTCTTTTCTTTTTTGAGTAAAGATTTGAGTAAACAAAAAAAAAAAGATTTGAGTAAACAAAAAACAAAAAGACATTAAACAAAAAGACCAAAGAACTGATACAAAATGTTATACATGCAAGCATAACTCTGACTCAATAATAAAAAGAGCAAAAATCTGCAAACACATACATAATAGTAATAAAAGGAAACTAAAATATTCAACTAAACTAAAACATTAGCAAGAGAAAGTCAATCCATGTAAAAAACAGTTATGTGAATAAGAGAAAATCAGCATTTCAAAAGTAAAACATTCAGAAACATACAAAATGTCATACATGCAAGCATACCCAAAACAACATTCAGATATAAAAATCTTTCTTCCTGCGTAAGTTGCTTTATTCTCCAAACAAGCAAAACATATTGGCAAGAGAAAGTCAATCCATGTAGAAAATTGCTTTCATGTGCAACTGTGGTACAAAATTCTTTCTTTCCCAGGCAAACTCATGACATAATAAAATAAAAGTAAAACATTGAGAAGAGGATGTCAAGAGAAAGTTAATCTGCAAACACAAATAAAATGAGCAAAAGTAACCAAAATAGTAAACTAAAGATTCAAAAAAGATTCTCAAACACAAACAAATATGATATAATCGTGATCAAATTTATTATTTTAAACGGACGATTAGATAATTCTTCTACTGTTTTTTTCATTGACATATGACACGGTCTAAATAAAAATCCCAAAATGATTTTACGATATTAAGGTCTATTAGTTGAGGATTTACTCTATTAATTGTGATATTATAATTAATTACAATATTTCCACTGTAATTTTAATCATGATTAATTACTGTGCACACTTTAAGTAAACTATGAATTTTTTCATACTCCGATAATTAGTATGAGCAAAGTTTAGGATTCTTCAGTTCATAAAAAAAAACAATAATTTAAAGTTTTAGGAATCATATAGAGAATTGTTCATGGGAAAGGGAAAATACTAAGTAATTAGACTCGGACATACAAAAAGATGTCAAACTAAAAAAAAAAAGAATTTTAATCATTTCTACAAATCTTTTATCTACTAAAACACAAGTAAGCTTAAATTATTCTCCTTTTGACACGTAAGCATTCTATGACGTGTCTTCACCACAAAATTCTGAAAACATTTATATTAAAAAACTTATTATTAAAAACAACTTTTTCAATTTTAAAGAGATTAATTAATAAAAACGAAAATTAGAGGTGCATTAAATATCGGAAAACGTTTGCAGATTTTAAAGGATATTATTCAACTTTACTCAACTTCTCACCACAAATCCACTATCCCACAATTTTAGGAAATAAAAACTACCATGATTCCCTAATAAAAACTCGATATTGGGATTCAATTATCTGACTATTACACTTTTTTATTTGCTGCATAAATTGTCAATATCCGCTTCTATTGAAAGTGATTACTAATCTTCTTTGTCTTCGTCATTTTCAGGTTTCTCATCTTTCGCGTTCTAGAAAGAGATTTTTCGTTCTTCAAATCTGTTCCTTTTTTTTCATATCTTCAATGTAGTCAAAGACCTGAGAGTCTCATCCATCATCGGTAATTTCTTTCTTTATTTGTAATTTATTTTCACGAATTAAAATAAAACAAATATTGATTTTCACATCCACGTGAAACTTGAAAGCCTATAGCATTATATACAATTGTTTGAAAACAAGGTTTGTTTTATTCGATGGTTTTTTTTTTGAAATTATGCTTCTTCTTTACTTCCCTGTTACAAATTGAAAAAGCTAGCAATTTCTCCAACCTTTTATATAACTGATATAATAAGTTCATTATATAGTGAAAAATATATTCTTTTGCATGTGCACTGATCACCTCAATTTATAACTTGAATCGTTTTTAGACACTAATAAAATATCTTATGTTAAAAATCATGATATCTGATTAGTCATTTATTTGTTATTAATGAACAAGTCATATAGGTCTATGTTTCTTTGTTTCTGTGAGTTCTTAAATTTATAGCACATTCACCTTCTTTCAAATCTTAGTTACGAGATGAAGACAAGTTGATAAAACTTAAATAATTTTTTTAACGTTTGGATACAACTTAATTTGAATTCACTTTTTAAATTATTTTTAGTTTGAAGTGTGAGGATCTGGAAAATCATACACACTACTTCAACAACTAACTGTTTGACATTTTGTATATACATACAATCTTCTTCCTAAATCCCAAAAAATATATTAACAAAGACTTACACTGAAACTGATGATCCAATACGTTTGTAATGAAAACTTATTATCCGAAACATTGTGACCAAGTAATAATACCGTACGTAGTACGGGTAAACTACTTTTAAATTTTTTAATAAAACAGTAAATGGTAAACACTAATGATATTTTATTATACTTTCTGCCCGTACGTAGAACGGGCTTAACACTAGTAAAGAATAAAGCGCAAGAACATGCTTGACCTTAAACAAAGACTTTGGTTTGGTCTCAAAGGTTACTTGCAAGGCATAAGAAAGTGTGTGTCTCTCACATCTCTTTATATATGTATATCCTCAACTTAAAGTTTCAACATTATTTCTTCTTACATCAAATCATTTCCTTAAAACAACGAAAAAAAAACATAGAGAACAAAGGAATAACAAGCTTTCCAAGATATGGAGATCAAAGTTGTTGAAGATCATCAAACAAGTACTAAAGAAGAAGAAGAAGAGATCAAGAAGCCACTTCTTGAACAAAACAAAGACTTTCCCGATATAGAAAGAAACACATGGATGCAAAAGGCAATAGGTCAAACGTTTCAAACCACAGCTCATTTAGCTAATCTCTTACCAACAGGAACGGTACTCGCGTTTCAACTCTTATCGCCGATTTTCTCAAACGGCGGTCAATGCGATTTAGCTAGCAAGATCATGACATCAATGCTAGTTGCAATATGTGGATTTTTTTGTTTCATACTTAGCTTCACGGATTCTTACAAAGACAATAAAGGTACTATTTGCTACGGATTTGCGACATTCAACGGGTTTTGGCTCATTGATGGATCTGCGACACTTCCTCAAGAACTATCTAAAAGATATAAGCTAAGGTTTATAGATTTTGCTCATGCTTTCATGTCGTTATTGGTGTTTGGTGCGGTGGTTTTATTCGATCGGAATGCGGTAAATTGCTTTGTTCCGACGCCATCCGCGGAAGCGTTGGAGGTTCTCACGGCGTTACCGGTAGGTGTTGGAGTGTTTTGTAGTATGTTGTTTGCAACATTTACTACAACACGCAATGGTATTGGTTTCCCACTTTCTGCTAAATAAATCATTTTCTATGTTTTTAGTTACTTGTAATTTGATCTATTTATTATGTAACTTGTTGTTTAACTTAAACCGTTTAAGACTTTTTATTTGATGATCTCTTAATAGAGACTTGTTAAAAAAAATTATGTTAATTGTTTCTGATAGAGATGTATTCAAGTTAATAATAACAATAGTTTTATGCTAAACAGAATTTCCAGAGAAAATATTAACATTCATGAGTAACAACTTCTGAACAATATAAGGTCTTGGACAGATGATCATTTGTTCACAACCATGTTGAGTGGGATCGAATTGGTGTTATAATCTCTAATTTAATTGTAACTAAAACGCTTAAAAGTAACCGAATGTTTCCGGTTTATAGCGGTTCCCTAGTTCTCCAAAGAGAAAAAACATAAAAGGTTTGAATCTTACCACAAAGGGTAGAAATTCTCCAGATTAACTGGTAATGGTCTCGAAACTATGCTCGGAAGAAAGCACGAGATTTTAACTCTGCTAAATTGGTACCAATATGGTTCGAACAATGGAGGAAACAGTTATCCCATAGTGAGAGACTCAGCCACTTTGGATGGCCTCGAATTGGTGTTATATGTTCTACTTTATTTGTATTAAATTTAAGTTAAACAGAGGAAAGCTCGGTTTAGTATATGGTTTGCTTATTAACACAGAAACCATTTGATTTTAGCTAAACTAACTTTTTTTTTTAACTGTCTTGAAGTTAGTCAAAAATTAGTATAGGAACGTTTCCGCGGTTGAATTCATCATCGATCAATTATATTAGAGATTATAACACCAATTTATATTCCAAACCACATGCAAGACACGACGTGCAACAACAATTATCCTATTACATTGAGGAAAACTTTAACTCTCACAAATAATGTTAAAAACGATAAATCATAACTTCTTGTAACCGTACAATCCTTTTATTTAAGCCAATTGGTTTCGTATATCATTTTGTAAACTACAGATTAAATATAAAGTTTTAAATGTGATCACGTAAGTTATATAATATCTCCTAATCAAAATATATATTAAGACAGAGAAAACCTAATCAAATATGTAATCGATGTTTATGTTAGTAACAATACTAAATAGAAAGAGTAATTTTTTGTTGTTGTTAAAGAACACGAAAAGTAATTTAGGAATGCCCAAACTAAATGAGAGACATAACATAAACACCATACGAATTCTCCGTCTATAGTCATAAGACCATCTTTATCCATAAAACCCATGTGGGTATCATTAATATTCACTATTTAGCAAAAAAAAAAAAAAAATTCAGACCAATTGTATCGCACCACGTGGCTATGATACTCTTCTAAAGTCTCAGCCAGCTAAGATTTTTGAAGATAAATCAGCTAAATATCATAGATAATAATATTTGTTTAATCACATGATACTCATGAGTATCATGGATAAACATGTTTTAAGTCATTTTAATATAATGATGAAGCTTGAGCTTGGGTTGTTAAAAATTATCTTATAATATAATGATGAAGCTTATCGTAAGCAAACCAAATTCTTACTTGAAATTCTTCACCCGACTCATGACTCACGTATTTTTAGTTGAATTTCGCTTTACTCACTTTCTTGTCCAAATATAATTAAAAATACTCAAATAAAACGTTTTGATCATGATATCATTATACTTTTTTACTATTTTCTCATGAAAACAGTGGCAACAACATTTGAAAACTCACAACAACAACAATGGTCTAAATCGGGTATGTAAAAAGGCTCGACTCTCGAGTTTCATAAATCAAGCCTCGAGTTTGCTTCCTTCGACATCAACTACAAACTTATAACGCATATCGTTCTTCTCGAGTCTCTCAGACGCATTATTCACAAAATCCATTTTCACAACTTAAGCATATCCTATGTCTCCTCATGCGTTCTACAAAGCTCCTCATCATTTCTTTCCTCCTTTTTTTAAAAACCATCATCATCCCAAATCAGCCAATAAGAAAGGATAGTTAATTATTCAATGAGGGTTTTGGTTTATAGGAGTAAGAAAATACAAGAGATCGTTGATGAATCCAATGAGAATGAGTTCAAGCAATAGAAAGTCGATTTACTTTTACTTTCTCTCATCTTCTTGATAGTTCTTATAATTGCGTGTGTTGTCTAGTTTGAACTTATCCAACTTTTGAAAGGCATTTTTACAAATAACTATACTGAATCTCTCGTTTAGAAGAAAAGACTTAAAAGATCATTCTTTTAATATCTCCTTATTTTCAAAATACACATATCCGAAATCCATTGAAAAACCTAAATTATTTCTTCTTTTGCTAAACTCAAAAGTCACAAAATATATAAATTTTTGGAGATAAAAGAAAACAACATGATTACCGTAATGAAAAAGAAGAACATGAAGAGAGAGCCTACTTTTTTTTTTAAAAACAGTTTATCAAACATTGAAAATCAAGAAGAACATGCCTAGAATAAAAGTAATCAAAACTAAGAACAATAGAAAATCGATGAACAAAACCTGAAATCTAAATCTGCTCACACGTATCATTGTTGTAGACGTTTAGAGGATGATCAATTTCTTTCTTTGTGTTGAGAGATCGTATATATAATTATCAAGGTTGCAGTTTTGACATAGTTATCGAATAACAGTTAAAAATAATATTTAGCAAAAAAGAACAGAATTTAATTAAATATAATTTCATCCGATCGGCAAAGATAATATTTATGTTCATAAACACTATCGTCAACTCATCACATCCTAAGAATTTTAGTAATATATTTTTTTCTTTTCGATGGAGCGTGTGGTATTCCCTTTTTTTGGTCCTTCGTATGGAGAACAATACATCTCTTGCATAAAATTTTGGGTGTCCTATTGGAATTGTCGGAGAGATCCAAATACTTAGGAATTCTGTCATCTTGGGAGATTGAGAGACATGTTCGCTTAAGTATATCATGTTACAATTGAAATTTTTGGTTGCAACAATTTTGTTTTTTTTAGAATCCTCACTATCTATTGTATCTCTAACCACTGGAAATTTAGTATGCTCTTCTCTTAATCACCACCAGTCAAAACAACTCTCCTCCGATCTACAAATGATATGAAGATCAAGAGAGTTAAAATATTTAGAAAGAAACAAAATTATACATGATACCTAATTTAGATATATATCAATCAAAATGAACAACATGGTCTTGCAATTTTTTTGAAGATTTCTGTAGAGCTTTTAGAAAGAAAGAAAAAATATAAACCATTATGGCCAACCAGAGTTAGAGACTTTAAGCTCATTGAGGACATTGTTCTCTTCTTGATGGCTTAACCGTTGATCTTCTTACACAACCTTCATTCTTCTTCTCCTTATGAAGAAATTAAAGTAAAGAAACGAAACCACTAAATATGCAAAGAAGAAGAGAAAAACAATATATGAGATATAGAGATTTTAGAATGGAGAAACAGTATCAGTTTACCTCTAACCGAGTTGATCCACATTGACTCTCTATAGTGAGATTCTCAACGGTTTAAGGTGAAAAAATGATTTGCTCAAAGGTGACTTTCTCCCTTTAGCTTCCAAATTTCCTCGAAATTGTTTTATAAGTTAATCCCGGTTCTTGGTTTTTTTTTTAAACAAGTACCAATTTTAGCTTTCGAAAGACTTGAAAGGACGCTGACGAAACCACCTCGTTGTGGCAACACAAACTTGTGTACTAAGTTGACAAAGTACCACTAGATTCCGATATCTAGTGGAAGTATTTCCCCCATGGCTCCAGCATCCACCAAACTATCATTGTTGAATCTTCTCCCCAATTGACTAATAATTCTTGAACTTGTGACTCGTTAGACGTAACACCAACCAACCAACATTTCCCCTTGTAATATAAAGCCGCTCCATCACACTTCAAAAGTCCATAATACCATAGCGAAACAGTATCAGCGAGAAAAAAAGGCAAATTGAGAATTTGAGGCAAACTTTTTTTTAGATGTTGATTTCATATCAAAGCGTTGCAAACAAGATTTGAGTAAAGATGTCATATCAAATTTGCAAACCACATATCTAAAAAAAAGATTTGAGTAAAGAAAAAACAAAAAGACTTTATCTTCTTCTTTTTTTGAGTAAAAATTTGAGTAAACAAAAAACAAAAAAGATTTGAGTCAATTAAAAACAAAAAGACATTAAACAAAAAGACCAAAGAACTGATACAAAATGTTATACATGCAAGCATAACTCTGACTCAATAATAAAAAGAGCAAAAATTTGCAAACACATACATGATAATAAAAAAAGGAAACTAAAACATTCAACTAAACTAAAACATTCGCAAGAGAAAGTCAATCCATGTAAAAAACAGTTACGTGAATAAGAGAAAATCAGCATCTCAAAAGTAAAACATTCAGAAACATACAAAATGCCGTACATGCAAGCATAACCAAAACAACATTCAGATACAAAAAGTTTTCTTCTTGAGTAAGTTGCTTTGATCTCCAAACAAGCAAAACATATTGGCAAGAAAAAGTCAATCCATGTAGAAAATTGCTTTCATGTGCAACTGTGGTACAAAATTCTTTCTTTCCCAAAGCAAACTCATGACATAATAAAATAAAAGTAAATTATTGAGAAGAGGATGGCAAGAGAAATTTAATCTGCAAACAAAAATAAAAGGAGCAAAAGTAACCAAATAGTAAACTAAAGATTCAATCGTAATTCTAACGTGAAAATCCAAAAGAAATACAAAATGCTTTCTTGGTCACTGCCAGCAAAGAACTTGTCTAAAAAACATACAAAATCTTTATTGGTAAGGAACTTGTCTCCAATCGACTTACCCATAGTTTATCCTACGATATGCTTTCCTACTCTTGTTGCTTTCACCCTTTCCCAACCCAAAAAAAATTCTCCAATCCCAAACAAAATCTGTATTCTTTACTAACCCTAATGAAACATTTTGGTTACTGACTCTCCTCAATGCTACTATCGTGAAGTGATTCGCGTGTTTCAAGAGCTTCAAACTTTTTTTCGAAATCGTTGTCACAAGACACTATTATCACATTTCGTGGCTCAATGTTTTTTTTAACCCATGCTTCGATATGGTTTATTATACAAGAATCTACAGCTTGGTCTTCTTTTGATTCTTGGAGTCGTGAAAGCAAAAAATCAAAAAGTCAGTTTATTGATGAGATTGTGATTGTGATATTGTGATTGTGATATGAGAGATTGTGATTGAGATCTTACTCTTGCAAAGACTGGCAAACTCGATTATGAGATGTTTATTCTTACATAGATCCGCTAACACATTTGGGTTACATTTCGGGTTACAGAATCCAAATACCCCAACACGAGGCTGATTTTAATTCTCCCACTAAATCCTCTTTTTCTTAGGTTTTTCACAAACTACTCATAAACAGATGTTTTATTTAGATCATAAGGTACTCATGAGCTCTCATAATCACACAATACGGCCATGTCCTATCACAAAAACCAGTTTACAATCTGTAAATGTAAGTGAGAATTTGAGAGATTTCAAAAGGTTCCAAAAAAATATTCACTTACTTTTCTCGGCAGGTATTAGGCACCTTTCTGTAAGGCCGTGGAGAACGTACTGGAGAATTACAATGATCATCAAAAGTAAACGGTCCGCGACCCTTTCTTTTTCTCGTAATCTCTTTCCTGCAATTGGTCATTGAAATGTTTACTATTTTATTCTTTACTTTTGATCAGACGCCTTCTCCATCTCCACCGCCTTCTCCAAGGGCAACAACACCGAATACATGTCCACAGAGAACAAGAAAGGGTCGCGACCGTATACTTTTGATGATCATTGTAATTCTCCAATGCGTTCTCCACGACCGTATACTTTTTTTATACTCCGATAATTAGTATGAGCAAAGTTTAGGATTCTTCGGTTCACGAAAAAAAAACGATAATTTAAAGTTTTAGGAATCATATGGAGAATTGTTCATGGGAAAGGGAAAATACTAAGTAATTAGACTCGGACATACAAAAAGATGTCAAACTAAAAAAAAGAATTTTAATCCTTTCTATAAATAAAGAATAAAGCTCAAGAACATGCTTGACTTAAACAAAGAATTTGGTTTGGTCTCAAAGGTTACTTGCAAGGCATAAGAAAGTGTGTATGTCTCTCACATCTCTTTATATATATATGTATATCATCTACCATGCCTGAATATAAATTTTACCACATTTTCTATCATCTACCGAATAGTGTAGAATGTGTTTTATGTGAATTTAGTTATTAAATTCCCTAAATCTAGGATCTATATATTCGGCTTCCTTAATCGACAATTTACAAAATATTTAAATATTATGTTTTGAATTTTGAATTTCAAAAACCAATTTAAATTTCGAACACTTTTAAAATCATTAAAAAAAAAACTTCAAAAAAATTTATATGGTTACAAAATTTCAAAAATAATATATCTCATACAAATTAATTTTGTTAGAAATATTTTATAAAAACAATGTTGGTCCACAAATATAGTTTAAAGGAGAAATATATCTTAAATAATTTAGTAGAAAATACATGAATGACATATATCACACTATTTTATAAAGAAAATTTGAGGATTCTTTTAAAAAAATTATTTGGTTTTTGAAAATAAAAATTTGGAATATAATTTAATTTCTACCTTCAAATTCATATTATGTTTTGTAAATGTAAGATTTTTTAAAAAAAATTTAGATTTTTTACCAATTTAGTTTAGCTTTTAAAATTGAAAATTGAAAGTATAATTTATTTGTTAACAAAATTTAATTATTCTTGTTTTAAAGAAAAAAATAATTTTTTTAAGAATTGTTTGGGATTTATTTCGATTTTAAACAAAAAAATTAAATTTTAAGTAATGAGATTTGAGAGTTGTTCGAAAGCGTATTGGGACAAAATAAAATTCAAATGGTGGTAATTTAGCAAATTTTTCATGATTCTTTGAGGTAACAACAACCTGGAAAGTTAGTAGAAACTTATATCGACAATTTTGAAATAAATTACTTCTAACTATTACCATACCAATCTTGTTCGAACCCTGGTACAACTCTCAAGTCATGCAGACTGGTGTTACAGCTTCTGATTGGTGTTATACCAATTTTGAGTCACTACCACTTTTACTGGGCTCGGATTGGTGTTATAGCTTCTGATTTAACTTTACTTAATATGGTATATGATCAACCATCGTGTGTGAATGTGGGCTTCAGATATAGTAATCTCTTTTGGGCCCAATCAATTTAATATCCAAATTAAACCGAGAAATGTTCGGTTTAGTATGGTTTGCTTAGTAATTAATGTTCATAATACCACAGATCAATAGAACAATTCGATTTGAGCTAAACATTTTCTTTTCTTACACTGTGTTGCAGTTAGTAAAAAATGAATGATATTAGAACATCATCATCACGGTCGAATCCATCACTGATCAAAGATTTCTCTCAAAAAACATTATCTTGATTTTGGAATCCATCACTGATCAAAGATTTCTCTCAAAAATTCGATATGTATCAATTGAAACAATTATGTATTTTTTTTTTTGAAAAATTGAAACAATTATTCGTTTGGGACCATTTAATTAATTATAATGAATACATGAATGTATGAACAAGGTATTCGAATTATCCTTTCGAATTAAACAAAACCAGAAACAATTAGAAAGGTAAAAGGTACCAATAATGGAGAAACATTGCAGCTTCCTCATTATAAGTGTGAAAATTCAAAGTTTCTGTCTCTTGAAGAACAGATATGCAGATTAAAGACTAATCTTTGATTAGAATGTTATAGGTAAAAAGTAGAGTCATGAGTTTGCCCACAACGAAAGTCCTGAACCAGGTTGCCAAAAGAAAAAAAACATAAAAGGTTTGAATCTTACCACAACGGGTAGAAATTCTCCAGATTAACTGGTAATGGTCTCGAAACTATGCTCGGAAGAAAGCACGAGATTTTAACTCTGCTAAATTGGTACCAATATGGTTCGAACAATGGAGGAAACAGTTTTCGCATAGTCAGAGACTCAACAACTTTGGACGGCCTCGAATTGGTGTTATATGTTCTACTTTATTTGTATTTATACCTTTAAACAGAGGAAAGCTCGGTTTAGTTTGCTTATTAACACAGAAACCATTTGATTTTAGCTAAACTAACATTTTTTTTTAACTGTCTTGAAGTTATTCAAAAATTAGTATCGGAACGTTTCCGCGGTCGAATTCATCATCGATTATCTATATATGACATCCATAGAATTAACCAAACATACAACATACAAGTCACACAACAATTAAAATTATAAATTCCAACACAAACACACAAATCTTAGAATATACGTATTCAATATGAAGATCAACACAAATTATTTCTTTAATTTCACCGAATTCAAAATAGTTGGACTATTCTTTTCATTTTCCTTGGAAACAAATAAAATTTGATTTAAGGAGTCTTTCTCGATATATGTGTTTTAATATGTATAGAGATATTATAGACATTTGTTTGTGAAAGATAAATTTGGGTTGTACAAATTGAGAATTTGAGGCAAACTTTTTGTTAGATGTTGATTTCATATCAAATTTGCAAACCACATATCTAAAAAAAAGATTTGAGTAAAGAAAAAACAAAAAGACTTTATCATTTTTTTTTTGAGTAAAGATTTGAGTAAACAAAACAAAAAAAAAAAACAAGATTTGTGTAAACAAAAAAACAAAAAAAAAAAGATTTGAGTCATGAAAAAACAAAAAGACATTAAACAAAAAAACCAAAGAACTGATACAAAATGTCATACATGCAAGCATAACTCTAACTTAATAATAAAAAGATAGAGCAAAAATCTGCAAACACATACATGATAATAATAAAAAAAAACTAAAACATTCAACTAAACTAAAACATTCGCAAGAGAAAGTCAATCCATGTAAAAACAGTTATGTGAATAAGAGAAAATTAGCATCTCAAAAGTAAAACATTCAGAAACATACAAAATGCCGTACATGCAAGCATAACCAAAACAACGTTCAGATACAAAAAGGTTTCCTCTTGAGTAAGTTGCTTTGATCTCCAAACAAGCAAAACATATTGGCAAGAGAAAGTCAATCCATGTAGAAAATTGCTTTCATGTGCAACTGTGGTACAAAATTCTTTCTTTCCCAAGCAAACTCATGACATAATAAAATAAAAGTAAAACATTGCGAAGAGGATGGCAAGAGAAAGTTAATTAGCAAACACATGATAATAAAAGGAGCAAAAGTAACCAAAATAGTAAACTAAAGATTTCAAGGGCTTTTTTCGAAATCGTTATCACAAGACACTATCATCACATTTCGTGGCTCAATGTGTTTTTTAACCCATGCTTCGATATGGTTTATTATACAAAAATTTGCAGCTTGGTCTCTTTTTGATTCTTGGGGTCGTGAAAGCAAAAAGTCAAAAAATCAGTTTATTGATGAGATTGTGATTGTAATATTGTGATTGTGATATGAGAGATTGTGATTGAGTCAAAAAGTCACTTTATTGATGTGAGAGATTGTGATTGTGATATGAGAGATTGTGATTGAGATCTTACTCTTGCAAATATTGGCAAACTCGATTATGAGATGTTTATTCTTACGTAGATCCGCTAACACATTTAGGTTACATTTGGGGTTACAGAATCCAAATACCCTAACACGAGGCTGATTTTAATTCTCCCAGTAAACCTCCTTATTCTTAGGTTTTTCACAAACTACTCATAAACAAATGCTTTATTTAGATCATAAGGTACTCCTGAGCTCTCATAATCCCACAATACGTCCATGTCCTATCACAAAAACCAGTTTACAATCTGTAAGTGTAAGTGAGAATTTGAGAGATTTCAAAAGGTTCCAAAAAAGTATTCACTTACTTTTTTCGGCAGGTATTAGGCACCCTTTTGTAAGGCCGTGGAGAACGCACTGGAGAATTACAATGATTATCAAAAGTAAACGGTCCGCGACCCTTTCTTTATCTCGTAATCTCTTTCCTGCAATTGATCATTGAAATGTTTACTATTTTATTCTTTACTTTTGATCAGACGCCTTCTCCACCTCTACCGCCTTCTCCAAGGGCAACAGCACCGAATACATGTCCACAGAGAACAAGAAAAGGTCGCGGACCGTATACTTTTGATGATCATTGTAATTCTCCAGTGCGTTCTCCACGGCCAAAACTATAAGTTTTTGATACCATGTCAAAATGTTTAGCGGTAGATGCTTTATTCATATGAGAATATAAAATAAATATATAGAGAGATACAAAGTGATATAGGTTTTTCTATATTCTCGTTTAGGTGTATTTTCTATATTTACACAATATTCTCCTAAAAATTGATATTTTTATGCTAGAATTTAGGGTTTTTGGGTTGATTTTAGGATATGCAAAGAATGAGAAGAACAAATAATACAGAATATACAATTTAATTTGCCGCAACTCTTTTCGGGACATATTTTTTAGACAAAACCACGAAATCTTGAAGATTTGCATTAAAAAATATTGCAAATGGCAATAGCATAATCATAGTTTTGGGGAGCTTCGGAAGAGGCAAAAAAATACGTCGATGTATTGCTTTGTTCCCAGACGAACTCATTGTACAACTGAAAAATTCAGTGAATGAGAAATCACTTGAGAATTGTGTTGTTCAGATAGTGTTAGTAGTCTATTAGATTAGTCAAATTTTTATTATTCTGTACACAGCTTTCACAAATCAAATTTTCAAAAACATGGAAACTGGTAAATTGTGGCTTGTATGATAAAAACACAATTTGGAGGCTTTCCACAAACCATTCATATACACACTATTTGTCTAGATCATACGGAGTAGCTATACTTTCGTAGTCCCACCAGATGCCGAGGTCCTATCACAAATACACAATCGTTGAGGAATCTGCAACTGGCGAAACTCCTACCTCAGAGACTTGAAGGTGGCTACTTTGGTTGCCTGCGAACCTTGGAGGGCATGTATTAGGTGCGGTTCTATAGCATGGAGAAAGCGGTGGAGAAAGCGTTAGAAGCAAAATTGAAACAATTATTCGTTTGGGACCATTCAATTAATTATAATAAATACATGAATGTATGAACAAGGTATTCGAATTACCCTTTCGAATTAAAAATCTTAAATTTTCTAAAACTATCCAAAATTCATCTAATTTATCCAAAATACTTAAACTATATATTAAAAAGTAGTGAAACTTTTTTTGTTTTTTCGAAACTTAAAGTAGTCTAAAACTTCATATAACGATTATATTTACTTGTTCAAAAAAAAAAAATTATTATTCACTTTTATTTAAAATTTCCGTCTCATCTATTTTTCTATTTATAATAATTACTTTAAATATTCTAATTATCAATTTCAATATTAAAAATGAACCAAGTATTAATCCACAAAAACAGTCTATCCAAAATGAGTAAACTAAATCCACAAATTCAGTTAAATGTAAACAAAACAAAAAAAAAACATTCAAATACATTAGAGTTAAACCCCACAAAATAGCTCCAAACTCCAAAACTAATTAAAAAAGGTAATTTAGATTACCTCAAATCTGCTACCGCAAAGAGCATGATTCTCTGAGATAACAACATCCCGACCGTAGATCTTCACTTCAGGGAACGATCTCGGACAAAGGCAGAATCAAAGACAAGATTCCTTAAACGCCTTTGTAATAACTTCCACGAGACTTTCTCGTTGGAAGGGAGAGAAATATCAATATAATATTGATCATCTTCTCCCTCGGGGTTAATACCAATCTCTTGCTCGAACCCTGGTGCGTCTCCCTCGTCATGCTGAGTCACTACCACTTTTACTGGGTTCGAATTGGTGATATACCTTCTGATTTAAAACTACTTAATCAGGTAAATCATTAACTATCGAGTGTGAATGTGAGCTTCAAATATAATAAATCTCTTTTGGGCCCAATCAAGTTAATGTCCAAAATCTAAACCGGTTCGCTAAAAACAGAAACGGTTCGAAGGTAATAAATGTATCAAAACTGGTTCGAGATTTTTTTATTAAAAGGATTCGTTTCTTTATTTTCTCATAGGTTATCAAATTGATTAAAAATAAAATAATAAAAAGAAGTAATTTAGATATACTTCAAATCCCATGATCTTTATGATATATTTTTTTTTCCATCATATGAGAAAACCTGTAACGTAGAAATAAATGAGATATTTTAACATTTCGTTCTAAAGAATAGAGATTTCTCTCTATATAGGTACCAATATTGCTCGAACCCGGTGGCCTATACTCTAGTCATAAACACTTTACTTGGGCTCGAATCGGTGACCAAACGCTATTTAATTTGTAATTAAACAGTTAAATTTCCAAATTAATTTTTGGTTTAATCCGGTTAGCTAAATTTTTAAGTCAATTTAAAAAAGATACCGTTTAAAACGGACGCACCAATTTAGGGAGTGGTTCTTGGTGCAGCTAAAATTCATAGGAATCGTAAAGTCTCTGAGAATAAGCTAATGATTTTTGTAACTCGAGAAATTAGGAACACACATGCTTTTAGTGAATATATACACGCAAATGCGAGAATTAAACACATGCTTTTTTTGTTTCACTATGAGAACTTGCGGTTGAGTTTGGTTTGATTGTGATTCCGGCGAGAGCTCCAATTAACGTTAAGATCGTGGATTGTCAAATTGTGTTTAAGTTTGTGTATGAGATTGTTGACAAAGAGATTATTGTTAGATAGGTTTCATCACTTCAAAGACCGGTTCTTGTTATCCACAAAAGGTAAAGTATTTTGTGAATTCTATTTGAATTTCTTAAATAAATGTGTTACCCTTTAAATATACTTTTTGCTACTTTTGGGGGATCAAAAGAGATAGTATTAGTCTAAAGTGAAAAAGGAATAAAGAGTTATTTGTATCCATAGAATGAAAAGAAAAATACTTCTAGACGTTATAAAAGAGATATTGACTGTTTCAAAACTTTAAAATCAAAATCTGTCATGTCTCTAGTCCACGTATAGCCAAACAAGACTCGTAAAGCCAAATGGGACCGATACTAAGAACTACTTCAAACTGTTTATATAGTTCTCCGAAATTTCTTCTTTATTCTTCTCATGTCGTATTCTCTCATAAACTCAAGTTGTGATACTATTTAAATACTTTTAAAAATTATTTTCTTTAAGTCTATCCATACTTTGAAAAATATATATTATTTTATAAGTTTACATGACAAAACTCGAAAGGTTCCAAAGAATCATTAGATATCTTACCGATTGACAGATATTATGATATTTATAATTAAAATGTGAATGCTACAAGTATAAGTTGACTACATAGATCATTAACTGAACAATGATATTCTTAAAGTTCATCTTAAATATTATCTTAAAATTTAGTAATTTTTTTTATTAGAGGTATAGTCAATACGTCTTTGTTTTTTAAAAAATGGTTCTAGAATTTTTTTAATCAACTGTTATGCACACTTTAGGTTTTGGTACAAAACGGTCTAGTTACAATACTGAACCGTTTTGTAAACAAAAACTTAATAAAAACGGTCTAATCATATTTCACAACAATAAATGTAATAACTTTGATATTTATGTTTGTTTCCCAGAGATATTTTAGAGAAATGTTGATATTTGTGTTTGTTTCTCTGCATCACCAAATAATGGAAAAGATTTTTGTCGTTACTTTTACAATTTTCTAATTTTGTCAATATCAAATGGAGTATACGTGTGTAGTCATACAGACCACTAGCGTAAATTTGGACCAGAGACAACCGTTGATCCATCTGTTTTTTAATTTTTTTTTCTTAATTTTTTTTTTTTTCTAAACGAATTAAAACCGTGTTTTTTAATATATTTGTCGCCGTGCATTAGACTCTCTATATATACACCAAGAATTCACCATTGAGATTATTATTTAGAAAACAAATAACTTTCATAACGACTTTCTCTTTAAAACAATTTCAAGAACCAGAAAAAAAAAAAAACTTCAAAAGATTCAAGCTCATTATCATGGTTAGATCAGAATTAGGAAGAACAAGATTTTTATCTGGAGCCGAAATGAGGCCGGCGCCGATGATTTCTCGCCGGAAATGTTCAATCTCTCCGACATTAGAGACCATTTTTGAAGAAAAGTCCGATGATTTTAATCGTTGCAAAGTCGTAGTGGGACAACGACACCGTCTGTTTCTTCTAGTTCCGGCGATTATATCGGCGGTTTCTTGTGTTTTGTTGTGTAGACATGATCATGTTGTTCAATTTTCTTGAAACATACATATGTATATATATAAGTATTTCAATGTAACTATGTATAAGCAGAAGAGTTATCTATAATATTATTTCTCTATATAACTGTTTAATTTGATTTTCATTTCTCACATATGAATTTATGACCATTTTTTATGCCGATATGTTCTGTGATTTTTTATCAATATTGCGACTGGTTTTTAAAACATTTTTTTTTGTGCAAAGGTTTTTAAAACACAAGACTGGTTTTTCACAAATGAATTCGCAAAAAAAAAAATAGATATTATTAAATTTATGCCAAATGGCTAGTAATTTTTTCAAAACATTGGCTTTTCACCTCTTCAATACACAAATCCGGCTCATTCAAAGCATAACACATTCTTCACCTAAAATCATAGAGAGATTTTTGTCATTAACACATCCAATTTACAAATTAAGGATGTAATCAATCAATAGCCTTTGATGGTCTTGTACAATACAAAGTACAAAATCATCGAGAGTAAAAGAGGAAGAAAGATCACAATCCGTTTTGGCGCCTTAACTGCAAAACTATCGCATCCTTCTTCAAAAATCGTTTCCAACTTTGGTTGCGAGATGCTCCTCGATAATCGCCTTTGCTGAATCCGGTGAGATAGCGAAGGTATTACTTCTCCCCATGTTTGAATAAACCTCATTTGATTCGCCATTGATGTAGTTTTGTTTAGAAAGATTGTGTTTTATATAAAAGATTTGATTGTTTGATTAGTTAGTGAATGTGAACATGGGAATGATTTATAAAAGACTTTTAAGGTCATATAATTGTTGAAAAAGGCCAATATCCAAAAATATCAAGACAATGACGAGTGACAAGGCCAATAAAAGACTTATCCCTTGTGCTAAGTTTAGAGGTTCTAGAAAGTAGAAATTAACAGTTGATGACATGATATATATTGTAAGTTTGTAACCGAATAAATCCATTGTACTATTTTTAGGTGGTTTGTTTTATAACTAAATCATATTTATAGAGTGAACGTTATACTATTAAAAATATATGGATGGCATTTGATATATATTTTATAGTGAAAAAGTTATAGAAAAATTAGAGCTAAGTTTTGAAAAGAGAAACAAAACAATGAATGACCAAGTAAGGCTTTAAAAAATGGAATAAATTTATTTCTTTCTTTCTAGTTTCTACATTTTCTTGTTATTATCGAGAGGTTAATTTGATGAATTCTAAGACAATGAATTGGCTGAAAAAAAAGAGTTAATTCCATGATTTTATATAATATTTTTGTAAACTATGTTTTTAAAAAGAAGTTTTATAATTTTATCATTATAAAATTGAATCCATTTTACTATAGAATAATATTAGATATCAAGATTGTGCCAAGTGAAAAAAAAAGAGCTATAAAGCAATATTTTAAAAATACATAAATAAAGATCCAAATGGATAGGAAAATTGTGTTTTTTCCTTTATAGAAAAGTAATAATATGAAAAAAAATATTTTTAAATCATAAATTGAAATATAGAAGCAAAAAAAAAAATATATATATATATATATATATTATTCATTGTGGAAAAAGAAAGCTGAAACTACTTCAATGGCGGAAGAAGAAGAGAACCAAACTTCACGGGATCTTCATCCTCCTCCGTCGGAAACCTTATCCCATCCCGGAGATCCACCGCCGGCGACTTCTACTCCTCCGTGTCAATTCGATCCCAGTCGAAGTAATCCCCTAATTTCCCCCCTTTTGTTCTGCAACATCAAATCGATTTCTAGGGTTTGCTTTAGATTACTCTCTTCAATTAGACTCTTTTCCTCAATTGTTTGATCCCAAATCTCTTCTCCGCCATTGTTAATCGTACCCAAAGCTTCAGTCCTGCATATAATCTCGAAATTGACTAAGTGTAGAGATTAGAGCTAATTTGGCTTTGTTAGGTAGAGATTAGAGCTGCAATTTGATGTGATTATTCATGAATTTGATATAATCATCCTTATGTTGTTGTTCTTATGTTCAGTATCTGCATTGTGATATGTAATATTGGGTTTTTTTCGATGTTTTAACTAATCGAATGTTTCGGATTACATTGTTTTGGGAAGTGATTGGGATCATTAAAAGGAAAGCTTTGATTAAGGATTTAGCTGCAGCTTACCACACAGAGTGTCTTGCTTATTGTCGAGAACTTCTAGAGCTTCAAAAGAGAAAGGACGAGGTTAGAAATCGAGCTCCTTTTATCGGTTTTTATCACATTATCTCTATAAGTCCAAAATGTTTGGCGTAATGAAAAACTAAAGGCACGTTATGATAAAGAAAATATCAATGATTATGAGAATTTTGATAGATTAACAACAGTACATAATTACTATTTTCATAACTAACAAGTAGCATGATCATTTTTTATCAAAAAAAAAAAAAAACCAAGGAGCGTGATACTATACTATGATATAAAAAGAAGAAATGAATAGCATTAAAGAAAATTAAATCTCCATTTCGAATAAAAGGAAAATTAATAAGGTTGTCATATTAAACTACAAAAAATAAGAACCATGGGTTTTTATCAAAAACAAAAATTAAGAAAATGATGTTGTGTTGTGTATAATTAATTAGTTAGGATTGAGATTCATTAAAAAAGAATTGAAAATGATGAGAAGCAAAGAAATTAATAATTCAATTATAAATACACTACAAAAAAGGTCAAACTGTATCATTTATTTTAAATATTTGTATTACTTATAAATGATATAAATGCATTTTACATCACTTAAAAAAACGATTTTGAAAATATTGATTCAAATATTTTTCATCAATTAATGAGTAATCGATACAAATATGTAAAATATTTACATCGATTATTGTAACCGATGTCGAAATGTATCAATTGCAAAAAAAGATGTTAACTTTTAAATCAGTTTGGGTAGATGATATTAGTATTTGTAACAGTTATGATAAGTGATGTTAATTTTTCTATCACTTTTAAATAATTGATGCTAAACTTACTGTCAATTTCTTTAAGTGATTCTAAATTTTTTTTATCACTTATAATAACCGATTTCAAGATTTACTATCACTTGTTTGTAACTGATGCTAAATTCATGTCACTTTTCATAAATGATTCTAGTGGTGTTGTCACTTATACAAACCGATGAGAATATTTATTTTTATTTACAACGTAAATAGACTATTTTCTTTATCAATTGTATTAATCTAGATTTGGAAAAGATTTTAGCTAGATTGATCTAACTTATATATCAATTGTATTAATCGATTCAAATTAAGGTAAAATAACATCAATTTTTAGTAAATTAATATTAAAACAGAAATTAATCACACGTTATTAGTATGATTTTTGTTACGTCGGTTTTTTATTAACATAATAATGGTTTCATTTTTATAAGTGATGTTAACAAAAACTCTTAAAAAAATCGACTAGTTAATTGAGGTGAATTCATATTTTAATATCAATTTTGATTAAGTGATACAAACTAATATAAAATGTATCAATTTTATTAAAGTGATGTTAAACTAGTTATTATCAACATTAATTGTGATAATTGATGTTAAACAAGATATATTTGTTTTATTTATAAATAAATGATTTAAAATACTATCACTTGAAATTATGATATAATTTAAGTGATACAATTTGACTTTTTTTAGTGATAGTAAAAATATAGAGCAGAAATTTGGGTGACCAAGAAGGAGACACGTGCAGTGGTCTGGTAAAGGCAACAGTGATCGAGAAGTCAGCAAGTGTCCGTTAAGACAGCGACACGTGCTCTCGAGCCCGTCGTGAAACCACTTGCTCTCTCCTTTGCTTCCTTTTATTCTTAATTACCATCATTATTATTGAATCCCTCAAATCCACCATTAACTTGTTGCATTTGGACGATTTTTAAAAAAAAAAATTGTTGCATTTTTATACTCGAATGCAACCAAAATTTTATGATTAAATTCTAATGTGTGTGCCTTTCCATGAAACTCAAGCGATGTGATGTGGGATTATAAATAACTAATCTTGCATTTTATACATTATTATAAAGGATGTCAAACTGAGTTAGTTCGCTCGGCTCAGTTCAGTTCATAATAAGTTAAATATTTTAGTTTATTTATTATACGAGCTTAAAAGCGTAAGTTCGAACTCAGATAATCTAGATCGTGATATAAATATGCTAGCTCGCGAGCTAATACGAATTCCAAAAATATATGTAAGAATAAAATAATTAAAAATTAAACTATTATAAAATCTAAAATTAACTTTAAATGTTAAATATTTTTAAAAAATCGAAATAATATTAATATCGAATGCTAAATCAAAACTAATCCAATACCACATACGTTAAGACAATTACAATTAATGTAGATAATTACCAAGTGAATAAAAATATATTACCATTCTTGTCAGCTGTAAAACTAAATAATAAAGATCGAGTGCAAATTAGAGATTGGATATATTTAGAAAAAACAAGTTCAATATTTGTTTACTGGATTATTTTTGTTTTTGCTTTAGTTAAAAAGGAACGAGAATATATATTTTAGTTGATAAATCTAAAATATATTTACAACAAATCAATATATTATTTTAAATCGTTAAAAAAATATTTGTTCGTAAACTACCTTACGACTCATATGAGCTGGCTCGCATACCTCACCAACGCATTTAAACTCGATCACTTAACTTATTTATTAAATGAGCCTACAAAACATAGCTCGTGCTTGTCAAAATCCGAACTGAGTTGAACCAACTCATGAACTAATGACTCGTTTGACATTTCTAATTATTATTAAAAAAACATATTAATATTCATTACAAACATATTACACTAAAACTAGCTTAAGGAAGAGATTGGTTCTTCCATTTATTTTCAAAGGAAACCAATTAAGACTCGCCATAAAAAGAATATGAACATGCGATAGGAATTCATGTACCAAAGATATCCACTAATTAAGAGCTTGTCGATAAGTAAGATATGAAAGGAAGATAAGCTATGTTGGCACTTTAAAAAGTTGGAAAATACATAGTAGGTTATTGGATAGCACGTAATGTAAAAAAAAAGAAAATCAATATACTAGTAATGGTTTGATCGGAAATAAATCAATGGTTTGATCGGAAATAAATCAACGAATTAATGAAAAGTACGTGGAATTCTCCTTAGTCTGATGGTTGATTAATGGTTTATTATGCTTCTACACCAAAAGATTTGGAGTTTGAATCCCAGAAAATGCGATTTATTATTATATTTGCAGATTAATAGAAAAAAGTTTACAGGAGATCTTGAACGTGAGACAAAATATAATCGTTTATCGTGGATCAAGGCGGTAGACTTATCGGTTGTGGAATCGTCGATGTAATAGTTTTCAATATTTGTAATATAGTAATAATAAAAAATACAGTGTTAAAAAAATGAAACTATCTAAAAAATATGCTTCGAAGACTAGTGACCTATCAAAATCACTTTATTTAGCAAAATATGAATTTAAGCATCGTAAATTTTTCGATAAATCTAAAACATTCCATATTTAAAAGAAATCTAAGGTTTTAACCGGTGACCATTAAAAGAACACGAGGTCGAGTTATGTTGGTTATATATCCATATCGATGATTTTCCCAAAACATATAACACAAGATATAACATGATTATATTATATTCAATTTTCAAGCATTTGTTTATATATGTATGACATTTTTTTATTCTCAAATTTATGTAACTGTAAATTTGTTGTGATTTTAATTAAGGCCAAAACATAGAAAAAAATTTGTTATGTTTTAGGAAAAAAAAATTCTAGCTATTTCACATTACAAAAAAAAGACAAACAAGCAAAAAAACGAATTTAAAGCATAAATGATAAATTTGTGACCAAAAAAAAAAAAACATAAATGATACAAAGGATGATAATTTAATTCAGATATTTTTTTTTTTTAGAGGATTGTGGCAATTCAGTGAAAAGCAATGTATTAAGGGGCAAAGGAGGAAGACAAAAATATAGAAGACAAGTTTGTGTTCAATCTCTCTCTCTCTCTCCATCTGATCATCACTCCTTTAAATCACCATCAAAAAAATTCCAATTTTCTCGGATTTTTATTTCTATTTTTTTTTCATTACAATTCCTAAAACCCTAGCCCTCTTTCACACCACCTACTAGCTCAAGCTCATAGCTCCTCTGTTTCTGTAAGTTCTCAAATTCTCAAAGTTGCAAAATTCCCACACAAAAAAAAAATCTAAATTTTTTTGTGTTTCCAAATTTGATTTGAAAGAAAGAAAAACCAACTCTAGCTAGATCTACAATTTAGAGTTCTTGATGTTTAGCTTTTAATCCAAGATAGCAAAATAAATGTATTTTTGTTCCTTATTAATTTGTTTTTCATAAAATCAAGCAAGAGCTTGACACCTGTTTCATCTTATAGAGTCCATCGATCTGCATAGGAACACAAAGCAATGATGATTCCTTTAAATTTATTAATTTTTTTCTTGTTGGTAACTATGAAACAGCTCAATTTATTATTATAAGCTCTCTCTCTCTCTTTTGCATAATTAGAAACACACAAATCTTTATAGCTAAATAAACCATTGAACTCAGATTTCTGCATTTTTGTTTGTCTTCTTATCTTTAAAAGTCTCCATTGACAATTGATTCAGCCGAAAGTTGTTACTGTTTCAGATCATTTAAGTGACTTAATAACTCTTATAATAGCTTCTGATTGATTTTTCTCACTTTATAATCTTATAATTGTTTTTCTGCAGACCTTTTTTTTTTTTTTTTTGTCAGATCTATAAGAGTAGAACATAAATTCGAATCAGAATAACTGATATCTTAAATATGTATAAATATGAAAGTCATCTTTTATTCAAAAAAAAAAAAAAAGTAGATAAGGATGTAACATAGCATATATGTATCTAGTGATTTGTTCTTAGTTTTTGTTTCATTTTTTTTGCAGATTTGTGGCTGAAATAAATTAATTTCAGACAGTGCTTTTGATGACTCTCTGCAACAACAGCTGCAGACACAAGCTTATACCAAGCTGTATCTACTGACTTTGATGGTGAAATATCAAAAACCCTAATTTCATTTTTTTTTTTTAAATCAAATTCAATTTTATTTTCCTTTTTTTTTGGGTCTTTTGGGTTTTTCCTCTGAGGGTTTTCATCATCAATGCTTTACAAAGTACAGTACTGAGTAAAACCAATTTCAATAAAAAAAAAAAAACCAAATTTTTTTCTCCTCTTTCTTTCAAATCTCAAAAAAAAAAAACCCTAAAGTTTCAATTTTTAAATCCAAAAACCCTAAAGTTTAGATTTTGATCTTTTTTTGAGTACTTTAGTTCATCTTCAAGAGATTAGGAATGAGATTAATGGAGAGATGATGAAGAATAACAACAACAACAACAATGGAGATGTTGTGGATCAAACCGGTGACAACAATAACAACCGGTTAAGCCGGTGGCATCACAATTCATCTCGGATAATTAGGGTTTCAAGAGCTTCCGGTGGAAAAGACCGTCACAGTAAAGTGTGGACATCGAAAGGGCCACGTGACCGTCGTGTCCGGTTATCAGTTTCAACAGCTCTTCAATTCTATGATCTTCAAGACCGGTTAGGTTATGATCAACCAAGTAAAGCTGTTGAATGGTTAATCAAAGCTGCAGAAGATTCAATCTCTGAGCTTCCTTCACTCAACAACATAAATTTCCCTACAACAATCTCAGAAGATGAGAATCAGAACCAGAACCGGAACCAGAACCAGACATTGTTAACCAGTGTTGCTAAATCGGCTTGTAGTAGTAATTCAGACACGAGCAAGAACTCTTCTGGTTTGTCTTTATCGAGATCGGAGTTAAGAGATAAAGCTAGAGAAAGAGCTAGAGAGAGAACAGCGAAAGAGAGAGATCAGACTACTTCGTTTACGGATTTATTGAATTCCGGTTCAGATAATCCGGTTAACGTAAACCGGCAATGGATGGCTCCTTCTTCTTCTTCATCACCATCAGTACCAGCAGCTTCAATGGAGTATTTTAGCTCGGGTTTAATTCTCGGGTCGGGTCATCATCATCAAACCCATTTCCCGATTCAATCAAATTCTCATCCTTTCTCTCATAATCATAACCATCATCAAGAGTTTTCCTTCGTTCCCGATCATCTGATTTCTCCGGCAGGATCTAACGGTGGATTCAATCTCGATTTCAACATGTCGACTTCTTCCGGCGCCGGAGCCGCCGTGACCTCCGGTGGATTCAATGGTTTCAACAGGGGGACCCTTCAGTCCAATTCAACAAATCATCATCATAATCAGTCTTTTCTTGCGAACCTTCAAAGGTTTCCGACATCGGAAAACGGTGGAGGAGGAGGAGGAGGAGGAGGAGCACAGTTCTTGTTCGGTGCACTGCCTGCGGAGAATCATAACCCAAATCACAATAATAATCACCAGTTTCAGCTTTACTATGAAAATGGAGGATGCAGAAACTCAGACCAAAAGGGTAAAGGCAAGAACTGATCATGATGATTCTTAATTATTACCATTTGCATTGCATCAAATCTTTTGTAAGTTTTTTCATGCTAAAATGTCATCAAATCTTGTTTTTTGATTATTATCATGTCCTTTAAATGTGTGTTAAGTTTGTGTTAGGGTTTTTGATTTGAGAGTCTAATTTGGAAAAATGTTTTTTCGAATTTGGGTTTTGTTGTTGTAATGTTGTATTGTGATAATTACCATTTTGTTTTGTGGCTTCGTTATAGCATTTTTGTTATCACAAAATATGTTTATTGTTTTGTTGTTTTTTAGTTAATGGTTATAGTACGATTTCTTGGTATTCATGAATAAGGATAGGTCAAGGTAATAGGGCGACCCTTTTAAGGTACTAGATTGAATCAAATCAAAATATCAGAAGAAATGTAGTGAAAAGACATTAAACTTGAAAATATAGATATATATAAATAAGAGAAATTAAATAACTAATAATGATAGATAAATGAAAAAAAAAAACTGAAAATTTGGGGGTAAATGCCATTATACATTGAAGAGAGTGAAATTAATGGTTATAGGGCGATCCTTTTAAGGTACTAGATTGAATCAAATCAAAATATCAGAAGAAATGTAGTGAAAAGACATTAAACTTGAAAATATATATATATATATATATATATATATATATTATAAATAAGAGAAATTAAATAACTAATAATGATAGATAAATGAAAAAAAAAACTGAAAATTTGGGTTTAAATGCCATTATACATTGAAGAGAGTGAAATTAAAATGATTTGTCTCCTGCTATGCTCTTTCTTTGGTTCCCTTCTTCCTTAGCATCTCTCACCTCAATTTTCTTTCTCTCTCCCTATGTGCATTGTATATATCTTTGTAGACATGATATACAATATATATTTCTCCATTTGACAGCTGTTGTATTCAACATTGGCTATTCCCAAATTTTCATAATTTTTTTAATAATTTGTTTAATATTATTTTAAGTTTTATTTTTAACTTTTTGTTTCATGGGCTCTTTGATCTTCTGCACCCACATGGCTAACCTATCTTTTAGGGTACTAGACAAACTATTATTAAATTCATTCTTTTAGTTGTTTATATATATTTATTAGAAAGTTATAAGCTTTGTGTGGTTTTGAGATTTTGAGTAAAGTTGTTTTACTTGTGTTTCATGTGTTTTGAGGCTCAAGTGTCATAATCTTTTCAAAGAGATATATATAGAATTGAACAAAAAAAAACTTTAAGTGTCATAGTCCATGAAAATAGAAGGATTTTTAGAGTAAATTTTCCAAAGAGAGATATAGTCAATATCTTCATAAACATTTGGTTGAAAGAAACGTTACCTAGGCTTTAAAACACTTTAAAACCATAGAGATAACAAAAATGATTGTAAATAACATTTTACCATATAATTTATCGGGAATAACAAAAAAAATATTACCAAAACACTATATTTATCAATTTTAATTATTGAAAGTATATTTGAATGTTGACAAAAAAAGAAAAACAAATTTCGAATAAAAATCATGAATTTTTATTTACTTATGTACCAATGCTAACAATTGTTTGGTGATAAATAATCTTATCAAACAAAAATTTGCTATAAATTTTGAATTAATAAATACTCCTATAGAGTTTGTACTTTGTGCCAACACTTGTCTATGGGAATTTGTTGTTGCTTTTTCCTGAAACTTTTGTTGTTCTGGTTTTAGTTGTGTATAGGGATTTGCTTGTTTCATAAGTTAGTGTTTTCAAGTTCCAATGTTAGGTATAGTCTCTGTTCATCTTTAGCGCAAACTTTTCGAATTGATTATTCTCTATCTCTTTAATTAGTCAAATGGTCCATAGATTATTTATTATGTGATTTGTAAGTTTTTGTCACGTTTATAATGATTTGAAAATAGAAACTTTATTACTTTATTTTGCTGGTCACACTATAAAGAAATTAGTAAATGATCGGTTGTTTTTAATTTGATCTAGAATTTGGCAACAACAACAACAAAAACAAAAGAGCCTAGATTTTTCGTAAAATCTTGGGCCATCTAAAAAAAAATAGATTATTTTTTGAAAAATTTGCTAAATTACCACCATTTGAATTTTATTTTGTCCCAATACACTTTCTACCACATGAATAAGTTCCATTAGGTTCTAATTTTGGAGAAATTCGATTTTACCCTCAAATTTTGTTGATTTCATTTTAAATTTCTCTTTTAATAATTGAAAATAAATGGGAAAATAATTAAAAATTATATTATTAAAAATAAAAAAATTTGGAGTATTCTAAGAAATTTAGTTGGAAAATTTTATAAAAATATTTCAACTAAATTCCGATAAGCTTTTCAATACCCCAACTAAATTTCATAGAATACACCAATTTTTTAAAAAAATTTTGAAAGCAATTTTAATAATTTTGAAAACAATTTTAAAAATCGAAATAAATCCCAAACAATTCTTATAAAATTGATTTTTTTCTTTAAAACAAGAATAATTAAATTTTGTTAAAAAATAAATTACAGTTTCAGTTTTCAATTTTAAAAACCAAATTAAAATGGTAAAATTCTAAAAAATCTTAAAATTTACAAAACATAATATGAATTTGAAGGAAAAAAATTTAATTATATTCCAAATTTTTATTTTCAAAAACTAAATTTTTTTTTTTAAAAAGCCTCAAATTTTCTTTATAAAATAGTGTGATATATGTCATTCATATATTTTATACTAAATTATTTAAGATGTATTTGTCCTTTAAACTATATTTGTGGAACAACATTTTTTTAAAAAAATATTAATTTGTATGAGAAATATTTAAAAAAATATTAATTTGTACGAGATATATAATTTTTGAAATTTTGTAACTATATGAATTTTTTTGAAGCTTTTAATTTTTTTTATGATTTTAGAATTTTTTGAATTTAAATTGGTTTTTGAAATTCAAAATTCAAAACGTAATATATAAAACATATTTTGTAAATTGTCGATTAAGGAAACTGAATATTTAGATCCTAGATTTAGGAAATTTAATAACTAAATTTGCAGAAAACACATTCTAAATTACTTTGTAAATGATAGAAAACGTGGTAGAATTTATATTCTCACATGGTAGAATATATTGAGAACGGTAGAATACGTATTCTGGATTTGGTAGCTGTTAGTGTAAATCGTGGAATAAACACTCTACGAAGATGTAGAACATAGAGCAAGTAGTAGAACACAAATTCTACGCTTGGTAGATATAAGTCTACTAGGCATAACCAACAATCTACCGACCCGTAGATGTAGAATGTAGATTCTGAAAGCCGTAGAAGCAAACTATACAATTACTTTTAAACATTATTTTTTAACTAATAAAAATATTTTGATATATACAAATAACTATTCTTTAGGTCTTTGTAATTATAAGATTTTTAAAAAATTTAAAAACTTTTTATTTCTAATTATTTTTATTAAGTTAAAGGTAGTTTAGGCAAAAAAATGGTCAAAAATGAAAAAAGAACATTAAGACAAAATAAATTTTAACGTGGGGTAATTTTACAAATTTCTCTTATTTTTCGAGAAATTTTGATATGTTGCAAAAAAATCGCTGTGTGACCACTAGACTAGAAGACAAACAAATAAACTGTTATTTTTTAAAAACATAGTTTTTGTAGAACATGTAAGAAAAGCCCAATACTAAAAACCTTATATAGAATTTTGATACCCATTTTGATTTTTTATGCTAAACCTTCATTATGTGTGTGGTAATGACCTCTTCTTGTTGTGGTAATATGCAAGATTGGACACAAATGGGCCAAAAAGGAGAAGGGCAAGAAGGTTATATATCTACGGGCCCTAACCTCACTTTCCGAAAAATCTTACTAAGTTTACATTATTATTTTGAAACAGAAAATAACATTTAACTAGGATTTAACCCGTGGTACACCACGAATCTATATTTTTTTCGAAATTTTTATATCTATTTTATTTTAACGTTTGTATTGTGAAAATATCACAGTTGTTACTTTATTTTAACGTTTGTATTGTTTGTATTTTATCTTTGTTTTAATTGGTTTGAATCTCTGACTTTAGTTTAGACTACGATTCATTTTTGTATACATCAGTTTCTTATATGAGAATATAATTGTTAAGACGTAGTTCTACAGATTAGCGGATTATTCAGAATAGCGAATATATAAAAGATAATGGGATAATTCTTGTTTGATAAGTTAAACGCACATCATAGTAATACAAATATACCACGCCCAAACAAAATACCAACAACTGATAACTTAACAGACTTAAAAAAAAGACATTAAACCACATAACAAACTTCATAAACATCAAAATCCTTTCCCATTTTCGATCATCTAATAGGTAATAAGCTTTTAAGACCCGTGATTTAGGAGTTTATTGTCGATTTAATTTGTTTCCATAGAGAGACTTTTCGATTTAAGAAGAGAGAAGAAGCTTTTAAGACCCGTGATTTAGGAGTTTATTGTCGATTTAATTTGTTTCCATAGAGGGATTTTTAGATTTAGGAAGAGAGAAGAAGCTTTTAAGACCCATGATTTAAGAAGGAGGATGAATATTTTCGATCATCTAATAGGTAATAAGCTTTTAAGACTCGTGTATCATAAATTATTGTCGATTTAATTTGTTTCTATAGAGTGAATTTTCGATTGTTGATTGGGAAATATCCTAGATTAGGAGTGTTTGAAATTTGATTGACAATATCCTAGATTAGGAGTGCTTGGAAACAAACTTAAAAGGCTGCAAAAATAATAATATAGACCCGTGATTTAGGAGTTTATTGTCGATTGAATTTGTTTCCATAGAAGGACTTTTCGATTTAGGAAGAGAGAAGAAACTTTTAAGACCCATGATTTAGGAGTTTATTGTCGATTTAATTTGTTTCCATAAAGTGACTTTTCGATTTTTGATTGGCAAATATCTTAGATTAGGAGTGTTTGGAAACAAACTTAGAAAGTTAGATTATGAGTGTTTGGAAACAAACTTAAAAAGCTGCAAAAATAATATATAAATTTGAAACGATTAGAGTAGTATTTAGCTTGTAATCAGGTGACCAATCCACATAATTATACAGATTAAATTATATATAATTACGAAAATCTATGTGTTGTTTTATGATTCAGTAGTTGAAATATACGATTTTTAAATTAGTTGTCTGTGTTTCTGTAGTTCATGTTCAGTTAGTAATATGAATCATAAGTTGAGTTGTGTTTGTAAGGTTCATAGAAAAGATAGACACGCATTTATTTTAGTTAATCGGTCACATATCGTATTTATGAAGAAAAATTGGTACAAATCTCTTTATTCATACGAAATTATTGTTCTTAGAATTATTTTTTAATTAGATTTTGGATTAAACAGTTTTCTTTAGGCCTGGAGAGTGGAGAGGTCAATTCCTACATTTGTGTATAAGATATTACGTCTTAAGATATGCTTTACTTCTTTTGGGAGCAAAAAGCCTTAATGTTCGGGAAGCATCTAAAAACTTTTTTGTTCTCTAAAAGTCTTTAAGTACCTATAATTGTGTCTCTTTTCGTTTGTTTTATTTACAGCAAAATGAGAAGTCCGTGATTATATGTTTTTGTTTTCCAAAAATAAAAGGCCCTTTTGATATTACTTTATTCTAATTACGTCAATCAAATTTATTCACGGATATAAAACTGTTTAAAGGAAGGAAAATCATGTGTTTATTTCCTTTCTTGTAACATAGATAATGCTATATGTTTGGTATTAAAGTTAAAGCAAAGTAAATAAATTACATGAATCGCTTGTGACAATAAATGAAGTTTTGTTTGAGAATTAAGATATGCCTATTATAAGCTTAAGCTTTGATTAAATCATAAAATGTCAAGATAAAGTGAAAACGACAAAATTAAGTTTGGTAAGAGACATATTCGTAATCTTTGTTTAGTGAAAATAAAATTAAGGATTTAATAATCATGACTTAATTCGTCACCAGATCATTTGATTACGTTGAAGGGACAATTCACCACAAAAGATATCTGATTAAACTAAAGCAAGATTTTTTGTCCAAAATAAAAATAAAAATAAAAATTAAAGCAAGATTTTTAAAAAGAATTAAACCATTGCTACTAACATTGTGATCTTGTTTTATCACTTAATAAAGTTAGTTATTTTAGTTTCATTGTGACACCCGATTCGTTTACTTAGCCGAGACGGCAAGTCATAAAAACAATCTATCAATTCTAACAGATACTTTTATAAAAATCAATACTTTATTCCATAATTTAAGTATTAAACCATTTCACATTAACTATAACTCCAACTTAATAAAACTTTGACGTGAAAACAAATGGAAAAAAAATACTAAGTAAATTGTTTTAAAAATTCAAACATAAATCCCGCTAAAACCAGTACCCGGACAACATCCACTTTGAGCCACTACTCTGTAAAATCTATATCACCCGAGAGGAGAGAAGAAAGAGGAGTAAGTAATTCCAGGAAAAAATTACTCACTGAGGTTGTTACCCACAACAACTCTAATACTTGAAAACAATAAACAATCAAACACATTAAACCATAAATAGAACATACATCATCCAACTTGTTACTAGGAACATAACATTCATACCTAGCATTTCTACACCATAATCTCTTTTACTTACACATTATCTCATACTTAAACATTTCACTTTTTACATTCTTTACTTTTCTTTCTTTTTCTTAAATTTACGGCGGAACCAACCCTTTTTCGCGTTTTGGGTCTGTCCTCCCCGTCATGGCCCTCTAAGGCATAATGGACTACAACGGGTTTACATACGCGATCGTTCGTAGTCCAACACGCAAAGTTCTGCAACGGACTTACGTACGCGATCGTTCGCTGAACTATCATATACTCTAACAATCTCAAACAATACTTTTAAATCTTTAACTTCATTTAATTACCAAACAATTTTCACATGTTAAACAATCCTTACTAACAATCAGCAAGCATCAAACATTCTTAGACTTAGCATATATAACCAACAACATCACATTCCATCCCTAGACTAATATGTAAGAACATCTACTGTTAACTAGTATTAAGGTAATCTAGACAACACACTCACCTTATCCTTTTGGATGACCAAATACGGAGGAGTGAACCTAGAAGGATGTGAATCTGCGTTCTAGGCGGTTGGCGTCTGGAAAAGCGATTCAAGTCAAAAATAGCGTTTCTGAATTTTGACAGTTGAAATATTTCTTGACCAGATTGAAACATTAATAACTCACCGGATTTAGATCGGATTGGAAAACCAGAACTTGATTTGAAACCCTTGTAACGTCACCTTTCCAACGATACCAAAACAATGTTCTAACTTATTCTGTAATAGGGTACACCTTCCTTCAAAGTTAGCTTTGTGAAACCGGATAACAGATTCTGGTCAAACATCAGGGGTAAACTTAAATCGCAGATTGCGGATTCATCTAGCACTTGGACCACACGAAACTAGTTTTTAAGGTTTGGAGATTTTATGGGATTGGACCGTGACATTCAGAATTATAGATTCAAGTTTATTTGCCTCTAATAACTCTAAGACATTCGATGCGTATCATGCTAATTGTAGCACTAAGTGAAATTTGGATCGAATATGTTCTAATGCGAAAGTAGAATTTCTTTTTCTTTTATTACAAAGGTTAAACTCCACTAAACAACATAAGAATATATTTTGTTTTCTGTAAATTGTATTTTTCTCTTGTAAAAAATGTTACGTGTGGACGAATTTGATAAATAGTGTTTTTAGACAATAACCATACTAAGAAAATTATATAGTTTTATTTGCTAGATAGCCAAATTTCGGTTTAAATTGATAAAAAGAAATACGGCGGTAAAATGATAAATAAATAAATTATTTTTGAAAGTTGATTAAAATAAATAGCATGATATCATGTACAAAAATGTGTTTTCCCAAAAATAGCATGACATGTATTAAAAATCCGAACAAAATCTATATTACTTATAAACACATACGATAAACGAAATTTTACGATATTTGTCATTCGTCATTCTTGACAATTAGAAGCTATGGGTCTAAATAGTAACGCAATTCAATAAATTCAGCAGATTCAGTAAATTCTGCAGTTACCATTTAAGTTGACATATTATTCAGCAAATTCTCCAATTCAGCAAATTCTGCAATTCAGCAAATTCTGCAATTCAGCAGAAATTATGCGATTACCATTTACACACAAAAGGTTTAAAATTTTAAGATTTAGACTCTAAAAATTATAATTAGTGACATTTTTGCAAATAAACAATCCATAGTGATATTTTTGCAAATGTAACTAGTGGTATTTTTGCAATTGTCTCCTAGATATATATGTAGTGTGATTAAATCTTACTAAATTTGCTTGACAATTCTAAAATAATATTGTAATATTTTAAAAATTAGGTTTACTAAAAAATAATTCAATCAATAGCAAAATATTATATCATAAATTATTTATGTAAATTTGTTTTATCAATCTATTAATTTATTTAAGGGGCAATTGCAAAATGTTTAAGGGACAATTACAAAATGTTTGTGATTTTAATTCCTTTTATAGTAAGATATTTGTTTTTTAAAATATCATTCAAAATTTTTGTAAATAATTTTTACAAATTGGTTTTTTGTTTTTTTAATTATTATTTTTGGATCTGGATCCGACCCAACCCTAATTACAAGATATATATTTCAAAATATAAAATGTTTTGGAGGTTTTTTCAAAATGTAAGATGTTTTGACAATACTAGGTACTTTTTAACTTTATTAAATATTTAATGAACACTAGTATTTTGCAATCTTTTTTGTGATTGGTCAATAATAATAAATCATTTAATTTTTCAAAAAAAAATTTAATTATTTTTTAAAATTAATTACTTTTTCAAAATTAATTACTTTTTGAAAAATTCAGCAAATTCATCAAATATACTGTTACCATTTAAGTTTGATATTATTCAGCAAATTCTGCAAGAAATCAACAGCAATTCAACAAATTCAGCAATTCAACAGTAATTCAACAAAAATTCTGCAATTACCATTTAGACCATATATATTTGTTTAAACCAAATAAAAACTATTGCGAAATACAATATTACATTGTTATTATTCACTACTATCCACTAAAATTTTCAAGTAATATGATTTTGTTGTCAAAAGTTGGCTTCCAATAAAAGGATACAATCATTTCATCTCAATCAACAACTTTTTGCCTGCCCGAAAGTAAACAAGTGGGCTCTTTCTTGTTCAAGTATCCAATATCAATATACCAAACACACATATATACTTGTTATTATATGATATGCATATGACAACATTCTCATTATTATCGTATTGTTTTAATTTCGCTATATGAAAATTCGCTTTTACACAATTTAGGCACACATTGCTATTAACTTTTTAGGCAAACCTCTATGATAATGCACCACTACACACACACTGACAGTGACACCTACATGGACAATACATATTTTAACAAGCGTCGTTGGTTTTCTTTAGTGACCAAGTTACATTTTTATTTGGGTTTTATATAAATCAATTTAATACAATTTTTTTCTTTTGATCATTTGTCTTATGAACAACAATAAAAAAAAATGACTTTCGCTTCCATATGTAAATATAAAACATGGGTAGATAAGAGATTTTAAAGAGATGAAAATCTATGTTTAAATTAAGCCTATTATGAATATACTAATTAAGTCGAAACTTTCAAGTCTATATATATTTTAAAAATATAGTTTCTTGGGACCGAAACCGATTCCAATGTGGTAATGTGGAATGAACCTTCCCCCCCACCAAATTGTTTATTTAAATAACTAAAACAGTTTTCCAACTAAAATGTAAAGGTCACAATCTGATTTTCTTTGGTAAGAAAATCGGTGCATTTTGAAAAACTTATTCTATACCATATAGAAAGTGAAATTAATTACTTCTAACAATAATAAAATTACTTACATTGCTCAATTTTTATTTAGTTTTAACAACTTAGAACAAGTATATCACAAAGATAAGGAGAAGCAACTGTATCTCATCTTAACTACAATTATATTCACATAATAACAATGAAAGAAAAGAGCACAAGATGAAGATTTTCTAAGATAAGAAACTTGCTCTTTAACGTTTGCGATGCGAGCTGAAATTAAAAAACAGCCAGCGAATTCGGTTTCTGGTCTTCGAGCTGCTCGGGATTCGAAGCTGAGGAGATCAAAGATCTTGATCAGGAACATATAGCATTGAATGATTAGCCTTATAGTCCCCCAATGCTGAATCTGAGATTAGTCACACTCTTAAGACAAAACTGATCTTTATGCTTTGTTGTAGCCTCTCTTAAAAAACAACCTATCAAACAATGAAAACCAAAGAATGAGACAATGAAACTTGAACAAAGGTTTCAATGTCAAGTTATGATGAATCAATGCTTAATAAAGGTTTCGTTTTTCGATGAAACTGATACTTCCAATTCAGGACCAAAATTACTAGTTCATCAATCAAACAACAGATACTCAAAATTACATTAATAAACAGAGCATTTTCGCGCGATATTCATACCTCAGAATCATCCTTCCACCTTTAGAAGGAATTCATTTCAAGACAATAAGTCCTTCTCTTAACAAGCATCTTTGCAGCAATCCCATAACTCTCATTAAAAGCAGAAGAAACCAAAGAAGAAACATCACAAACTTCTTTCTTCGATTCGCTGGGTCTTATCGCCACCAAAGTGGCTCCTTTCAACACAGTACCATCAGGTAATTCCAAAGTAGGAGCATACCAAAGCCTCATGTTCAAAGCAGGTACAAGTGTCCTCTTAGAAGCTGAAGAAGCAGACAATGGTTTCACTCTCAATTCCTCTAATTGATCTCTGTTCATACATAACACTCCTTGTCCATCTACATCAGTCAATACCAAACTATCAAGAGTTTTATGTTGTGCTATAATTGGTTGTAACAAGTAATGCCTTGCAGATGCAGCAATCAATGAGCTAATTGTCCATACAACACGAAGCTTCAATCCTCCGTTTGTATAGAAAGATTCCGGTATACTTCCGTTATCTTCTACCACCGGACTATCTAAAGATTCCGAATTCGCCGTAATCACAGAGGAAGCACCAAGAATCACACAATTCTCTAACGTTGAACCAAATTCAGCTTTCCATTTCAATAAAACTCCATCTTCTATACCTAATTCACCACTAGGAAGCTCGATTCGAAGAAATCGGAGCTCATGGAAGTTTTTCAGAACCTGTGTAGGTGAATGATGTGTTACGCCTCCTTGTTCAATCTCTCCACCATCTTCTCCTCCACTAATCAACAACGAAGAAGACGATCCAGAAGTACAAGATCTCTTCGTGCCAAGGAACTGTCCTAAAGCTTGTAAAGGTTTGAAGATTCCACCGAAAACGAGACGGAAGATGGAGGAGAACGGACCGGAGACGATAGATCGAGGCTTATCGGAAGAAAGAGACGACGATGATGATTCGTCGTCGGAGATAACGCAATCGACACGAACGACGACGTTTTCGACTTGAGGAACTAGTGAATTGAATCTTCTGGAAACAACACAGCATCGACCTAGGGATTTGACGTCGCCGATTTTGTTGAAGACGAGTAAGAGGATTGAGTCGGGGAGATGATCGAAGTGGTCGATTTCTAGTGGTTCAGGATGGATACGAGAGAGTGGATCTGAACAACGGAGGATTATAGCCATTAGAGAAGGGGAAATGAGAGATTTTTTTAGATGGGTTTTTGAGAGAGATGAGAGAATCAAGATCTTTTAGAGAAGATAATGTATAGAGAGAGGTTTGTGGAAGGAGAGAGAGACAGGGAAGGAATCTAGAGAGAGAGAGAGGATATAAATGGAAGGAGGAGGAAAAAGAAGATGAAGATCCACAAGTTTATTTGAAGACGAAGACGAAGACGAAGACGAAGAAGAAGAGAGTATTTAAAAATAAAATAAAAAGCGCGCGTGTGACGCGTGAAGAAATTAGAGGATCGGTTTACTTACAAAACCGGTTTAATTTTACTTTTTGAATAGTATTTTATTAAGTTAGGATGGTAATCCAAACATGTGATTACTAGAGTCACCGTCCATAGTCTAAATTGAGCAAAATAAATATTGAATTGAAATGATATGTGTTTAGTTTTCGTTTTACCAAAAACATACATCATTCAAGTTGTATCTTGGTGTTGTTAAAACGATACATGTCTAGTCTTATTTTTCGGTTTTATATTATTTATTCTATGTACTCATATAATAACACAAAATAATTGTAATGCTACTTAGGTCTTTGTTGGGGCTAGATTTGTCACCGAATCTTATCCGATAAAAATCTAAGTCAAAACAGTTTATTTTGACCGGATTAAATAGGCCTACAGCCCAGTCTCAGGAAAAAGACATAATTCGGTCAAAAGCCCAAGTCAGTTCTGCAAGCGTTGGATCAACAGATGCAGAGCTGACTAGTTAGGAACGAGTTAACAGGGCGGTTACCACAATCGTAGGAGCGAGATCGACGCAGGTTATGTGCGTCGATCGACACATGATGCGAATTGAACATGTTAGTTCAGTTTTTGGCGTTGGTTTGCGATCTGGTTTAAAGAAACCCTAGGGTTTGCCTTTATAAGTCAGGGGACCGTATTTCAGTCGCGTTTTTGGGAGAAAAAAGCTGAGTTTCAGAGTTCCAGAGAAAAGAAAAAGAGATTCTTGAGTGTTTTTGTTTCTTAAGGCTAAGAAAAGGCGTGATTGAGTCTTTGGCGGTAATTCTATCCGGTTTTAGAAGAATAGGGTAGCGGCCAGTAAGAACAGATCGAATCCGAGCGAGGAGAGTTTCGCGAGGCTGAAAGAGATGTTGACTAGTACACCAGTGTTGGCGTTTCCAGAACCGAATGAGCCTTACATGGTGTATACAGATTCTTTGGAAGTTGGTATGGGTTGTGTGTTGATGCAGCAGGGAAAGGTAATTGCTTATGCTTTGAGGCAGTTGAGGAAGCACGAGAGCAATTACCCTACCCATAATCTTGGGTTAGCTGCAATGATTTTCGCTCTAAAGATTTGGAGATCTTATCTTTATGGCGGAAAGGTTCAGGTGTTCACAGACCAGAAGAGCTTGAAGTATTTCTTTACGCAGCCAGAGCTGAACTAGAGGCAGAGAATTATGATCTGGAGATTGGTTAGCATCCCGATAAAGCTAATTTGGTTGCTGATGTTTTGAGTCGGAAGAGGGTTGCTTCGGCTCAAGAGCGGGATATAGAGGCTTTGGTGAGTGAGATTAGCACCTTGAGGTTATGTATTATCTCACAGGAACCTTTGGGATTAGAGGCAACTAATAAGACAGACTTGCTGAGCATGATTCGAGTAGCTCAAGAGAAGGATCAAGGGTTAATTGATGCTTTTAGGGCTGCAGGTTTTGAGTATCAGGTCTCTGCGAATGGGACGATACTTGTTAATGGGTGAGTTTGTGTGCTGAAGGATGAGGATTAGAGGCAGAAGATTCTTAGAGAGGCTCATACGAGCATGTTGTCTATTCATCCGGGAGAGACTAAGATATATCGTGATCTGAAACGGTATTATCACTGGGTCGGGATGAAGAAGGATGTTGCTAACTGTGTCGCAACTTACCATGTGTGCTAGTTAGTGAAGGTAGAGCATCAGATTTCGAGTGGTTTGTTGCAGAGTTTACCTATTCCGGAGTGGATGTGGGATATGATTACCATAGATTTTGTGGTAAAATTGCCAGTTTTGCAAATTTATGATGCTATCTGGGTGATTATGGATCGTTTGACTAAGTCAGCATATTTTCTTGCTATTAAGAAGACCGACAGAGCGGCGATTTTGGCTAAGAAGTATGTGCGGGAGATAGATACGCTGCACGGGGTGCCAGCGAGTATTGTGTCAGACAGAGATCCGAAATTCGCTTCATAGTTTTGGAGAGCATTTCATGCTGAGATGGGCACTAAGGTGCATATGAGTGTTGCTTATCATCCTCAGACAGATAGGCAATCTGAGAGGACGATTCAGACAAACGAGGATTTGTTGAGGATGTATGTGCTGGATTATGGTGGTCATTGGGCGGATCACTTGAACTTGGTAGAGTTTGCGTATAACAACAGCTATCAGGCGAGTATTAGTATGGCTTCATACGAGGCTCTGTCGTACACCATTATGCTGAACTCAAGTGGAGGAGAAAAACATGTTTGGTGCAGATTTTGTTTAGGAGACGACGAAGAAGATCCGTGTTTTGAAGCTGAACATGAAGGAGGCTCAAGATTGGTAGAGGAGTTATGTTGATAAGAGGAGGAAAAAGTTAGAATTTGAGATTAGAGATCAGGTGTATCTCAAGGCGGTGATGTTGAGGGATCCTAACACATCCATTTCAGAGAATAAGCTAAGTCTGAGGTTTATGGGTCCGTTCAGGGTTGTGGAACGAGTTGGATCAGTGGATTATCGTTTGGATTTACCTCAGAGTATGAAGGTATTTCATAAGGTCTTTCATGTGTCGATACTGAGGAAGTGTCTGCATGAGTCTGAGGAGGTGTTGGCTAGGATTCCAGAGGATCTTTAGCCCAACATGACGTTGGAGGCGAGACCTGTGAGAATTCTCGAGAGGAGAGTCAAGTTTCTGCACCGAAAGAATATATTTAGTTGTTGAGAGTCTTATGGGACTATGACGGTGTTGAGGAGGAAACTTGGAAACCATAGGCTAAGATGAAGGCAAAGTTTTCGAAGTGGTTCAATAAGAAATTTGAGGCTTGAGTTTGTCTTCTGGTTTTCAGTTTCAGAGTTAGCATGTTGCTATGAGTTTTTTGGTTTATATATTTTGGTTTGAGGTTGTAACGATTATTACATTCTTGAGATTTATAAGATAAGGATTTCTTAGGGATGAGTTGATAAGATGATTAGTACTTATGTTTGGCTATCTATGTCTTGGAATTGTGACATGTATAACGTGTGGGGATATCAAGTTTTATGATGAGTTAGAACTTATTTATGTCCGGGATCGAGTTTTAGTAAACACCCTGAGTGACTGGGCTGTTTAGAGTTGACTTGTGGATTGGTCAGGGATGAGATGATATTCCACGAGAGTAAAATGTCAAGATGAGACCATGGGAGGTAATTCTGGTCAGAGATGCTTATTGAAGTTTAAGAATTGATTGCTCTATGGGATGAGAATTTCCCCGAATAACTCATTAGGAGATGACGAGTTCTCCTGAGGGGATGACGAGTTCCCCTGTATTTTTTTTTAAGAGATGACGAGTTCTCTCCAGGGAATGTGAGTTTCTCTGCATACCGAGAGCTTGACGGACTGTGTGTCCCGAGAGTGTGAGTGGTATGGAGCATACCGAGAGCCTGACGGACTATATGTCCTGAGGTTGTGACTGGTATGGTGCACTGAGAGCTCAAGGGATGATTATTCTGAGAGTGTGAGTGGTGTGGGTATGAGTTAAGAGCAACTAATGTCTGAAACGTGGCTATAAGTAAAGGACTGGATGTGGCTGGATGTGGACCTCAAAGATCGAGAGAGTTGATCTCGGGTGGTGCTGGCTGGGTTGGTCAGGAGTGTTGACCGTAGTGTGACGATGTTACGTGATTTTCGAGGTCAAATCCGTGTTAGTGGGGGAGAATTGTAACGCCCGCGAACCAAAATTGGGATTTTTGGGCAATGCGTCGATCGACGCAGGATGTGTGCATTGATCGACGCAGGATGTGTGTGTCGATCGACACAGGTTGCAAATTGAACCGATTGGTTTAGTTTTTGAGCGTCGATTTGCGGTCTGGTTTAAGAGAACCCTAGGGTTCGCCTATATAAGTCAGGGAGCCTTATTTCAGTAGCGTGTTTGGGAGAGAAAGCTGATATTCAGAGTTCCAGAGATTAGAGAAAGAGATCCTTGAATGTTCTTTTTTCTTAAGGCTAAGAAAAGGCATGATTGAGGCTTTGGAGTCAGTTCTATCCGATTTTAGAAGATGAGGGTAGCGGCCAGTAAGAACAGCTCGGATCGGAGCGAAACTTTTAGGTTAAGTTCTCCACTCTCTGATCTTGATATAGGAAAAACGGTTTGTCAATCGGATGTGTATTCTAGGAGTTCTAATTGTTTTACTGAGAGAGTTTTGTGCAGCTTTGGATCTATGATCAGTCCATTTTAAGGGAGGATTTCTGTCGAACCAGAAGGACTCAGAAGACAATCCGCATACCATTGGATAACTCTCTCTGTTTAGTTTCCAGATCAGGTTTCCGATCCTGATTTTTAGGTAATCTCTATTCTCAGTGTGCTTTCAAAGTCAGCGTGTCGTTCCTGTTTTCTTAAACCCTAATTCGGTTTAGGAGATTTTTATAGAAAAGATCAAGGTTTTGTTGGTTCGTGAGGAAGGGAAGATAAAGCAGGGGCTGTAAGTGTCAGAGAGGTCTCTTTTCGTGACTGTCCTTGTCTAGAATCGATCCAGAATCAAGGTGAGTGCGTGACCATGGCTTATCTGGGTAATCGGAGTATTCATGATGCGTTTGATTGTGAATTGGAATATATGGATGAATGATTACTGGTTATTTGTTCGTGTTATGCGTTGTTGATTGATCGCTTGGTATTATGTTATTTCTTTATGCATGTGTTTATAGCCAAGTAGATGGGATGACCGTCTCACTGAGTATTTGTGAGAACACTCACGCATCTCTTTTAACCATGTGATGCAGGTAAAGAAAAGATGTGATCGTGGAATCAAGGGTGTGAAGAGGAGATGATCTAGAGTCTCGTTTATTTGCTTTATGTGATTGTTTATAACCGCTAGGTTGCTGATTTTATGGAATTGAATTGTTAAATTAGTTTTGAATTGGTGATGGTTTGATGGTTTAATCGTTTGATTGGTTTGAGTTGATTTTCGCTGGTTATGTTTGGTTGTTTGTTGAATTACTAAAGTATTGGAAATTAGTATTTATGGGAATAATAATTCGATGAAAAAAAATAGGTCAAATTATTTTAGTTTGGGTTTGCTTGTTTCAAAATTTCCATACAAATATTCAGCTTGGGATTCAGCTTCGACGGTCTTCAATTATGAAATATGGATTAGATGAGAATTATTCATTGCATGATCATCATCATACCGAAGTGTATTATTATAATAGACAAGAAAAGATCTTCGACTTAGCTGTATCACATGATAAGTCGTTAGGTCATTTGTTGAGAATGAATTGGATTTGCCGAGTGCTCTAGTCTATTCATAGGACAATTTGTTGTTGTTTTTTTTTTTTAATATAAGTTTGATAATTCAGTTTTATTGGCTGATAAAATGGAGAATTAGATTCAAGTTTTAGTATCGGTGATTGAAGAGGCTAAAGATAAATTTATGGTGTGGTGGAATAGTGCGGAAATGTAAATTCACAAATGCAAAATATAATATATATATATATATATATATATTAATTTTTATATTTGTTTGGAACATCATAACATTTGTTTCGGTTAACACGAGTTTCCACATTTTATTCATCATTTAAAAATTATAGTTTATATCGTTATTAAGGATGAAATTATTATCCGAGATCCGATCCATTATCCGTTCAGAATCGCTTCGAAAATTAAGATATTCTGGAAGTCCGGATCCGTATAGGGATAGTAAAATTCAGGATCCGTGAAAAGAAGATCCGGATCTGGATAGCAAAATTTTAAAGTCTGGATATCAAGATCTGGACGCATTAAATATATTAAAAACATATATATTATATATCTATTAAGCTAATTTTATATAAATAAATATATATAAAAATTGATTTTAGTTTTTTTTATAATAAATTATATTTATAATGAAAAATACCATTTAAAATATTAACTAATAATTTTTATAAACATAATTTTATTTATTTATTAATTATTTTAATATTAATTTTGGATCCGGACCTGGATATCCTGATTTTTGGTCGGATATTTAGAGTCAGGATATCCGGAGGTCACAGATCCGGATAGTTTTTCCATGGATCCGGATATCCTGAAATTCTAGGATATCTGAATCTGTCCCACACCTAATCAATATACCTAAAAAAAACTGGTGAAGAAAATTCGATCAATGATAAATTGTTATGTGTCTGAAAAATGGTTTAATTAGTAAATGGATATGTCGTTTAAAAATGTAATCCATAAAATATATGTATATAAAATTTGAATGATTTTATAAAAAGAAAAAGTTATTAGAATTGGTAATCATACTTTAAATCATTTATGTTATCAATTTAACAAACTTTATCCCAAACAACATTTAAAAAGTTCCAATGTGGTTTCAAAGTCTTATTCCAATGAAAATTCAAATCCATATAAAAAGAAAATTTGAGAACGAGATCGGAACAAAAGTTTTGCCAGTTATAACCAACAATGACACATTGATTCGTACAAGTGGTTAGAGTTTCTATAATCAACCTCAGTGGAATTAATACTATAATCTAAGTTGATATAATTGGAAACAAAAAAGAGGAAACTAAGATATGTAAAAAAAGCATTAGACAAGTCATGTGTTGAATCTGAAATTGGACAGTACAAAGCATTGATTTAGATCTGAATCAATAAATGTGAGACTTAGCATGCAAGTAAAAAAACACCAAAGCCGCAGATATTGGTGTCAAATGCACGTCGTGTCATGTGTGTTTTCTTAGTTTCCACGCCCCGCCGTTTGTACTTGATCGTCCAAGTAAAAACGCCGCATTGTCCGTCCGTACAATAGCATCAACACCCATTTTCTAGTACATTGTAACGATTTGAGTTCGTCTGAAATGTTTTAAATCACCGACTTTTTAAATCTTTCTTATTTATAAATTAAAAAGTAATTTTTTGGGGAAACTATATAGAAAAAATTATAATAAAATATCGAATATGATGCAAAATAATGGGGTACAACAGAGAAACATGTGACTATTAAATGCAAAAGCAGCAACATAACTCGAAAATTGGAAAAAGAAAAGATCATGAAACATCTAAAGATTCTTCCGTCCTAAATAATACTCTTCGCATTATAATTCAAGAAAGAACAAAATTATATAAATCCAGCTAAACATATTTGTAACACGACTTCCAGATCATCTATCTACTATTATTTCTCAGAAGTATTATATTTTTCTTGTTGTGATTGTACAAATTTATATATAAATGGGAGAGCCAACCAATCATATGTTTGTATTCATCCGAATGCACATGCGCAGAACATAACATATACATATATTACATTATATTTTGAAAATCACCCTATAATATCACATATATTATGTGATGTAGTATTATATACACAACAAGCAAAGATATTACATATATGTATATATACGGTAAGGCTCGTTCATGGTATACTTGCATAGATAGATGCATATTAATTAGTTTCTGAAAAAAAAATTCTTAAAGGTATAGGGTTATCTAAGAAAAAGTATGTGAAAATGCATAAATTATGAATAAGAAAGGGTCTTCTGCATGTAATCACAAAACCGCTAAACCGAAAAAATCTTAACACTAGCTCCACTTCTACTTCTAATCCTCTTAATCCTCGAACCAGCTTTACCAATCACACTACAAGATTGACTAGAGGAAACTTGTTCTTTTTTATCAAACCAAATTTTATAGATTTCTTAAGCTTCAACCATGGAGGAAATGTTCAAGATTAACCAAAAAGATATAGATAAAGATTCGGCTAAAACATTTGCCGTGCTAAAAGCTTGAAAGATAGAGATAGAAAAAAATGTTCTTAAAAGATAAAAGATGTCATGTAGGATGTTTTTCGGCTCATTGGCAACACCTCTAGATTTAAGAAGCTTGACAAGAGAAAGAGATTTCGTGAACATTGAGGTGTCTCTCTCTATAGTTGAAGCGGCTAAAATTGTGGCTTTGATTGCAAACGTTTCCACTCCAAGTGGAAACACCTTCAACGTAGAGCTCTCTATCACAATTCCATTAAACACAAGTGAAAAATTTGGGAGGAAACTAATTAAACTCCATAAAAAAAGAAAGTTAGATTCACTGGAGATATATACATTACTTGATGTTTCTTCCCAATCTGCCACAAAGAAAAAGTAAACAAACTCCAAGCAACTATCGTCATAGTGTCATCAAACCGAAACTTACATATTGCAGTAAAGCATCGCACACCTGCGATAATTATGTATTTGGTCCCATTACTTCAAAATTGACTAATAAAACTATATTTCGCGTAGAAAACCTGATTATATCGATGATGACATTATGATTATGCATTACACTGTTACAATTAGTATTTTAAATGGATGAATCTTTTTTTTTTCCCGTGAACGAATCAGTAAATGAATAATTTTTTATATCTAGTAAATAAGTATGACAATGACAATAACGTGCTTATGCAAAAGAAGGCATAATTTCTAGTATGCGTATTTTCGCATGGAAACCCGCTCGTTCATTACGAATTCTCAAAAAATTTGATATGATTTGTTAGTGTAAGAATCTTCTACCAAAATTTTGTTACGAAATGAATGTTTGTATCTTGAATGAGATACACAAGCCTTAAACAATTTTGCTTGTAAACAAAAACTGATGAAAACTCGCAAATAAACAAACTCGACAAATCATTTTCACATCTCGGGATGATGAGAACTATATTTATTTGTTTTAAATCAAGGATACAACACAATTAGAGACACATAGTTGTAAATTTTTATATATTATCTATTTATGGTTTTTGACTCTTTTGTTATTTTTTTTTTTAAGATATATCAAACTTAAAAGTAAAAGAGTGTGTGTTACAACTTTGATGGAATGATTTCATTTTTATTGAAAAAAACATTTTCTCTCTTTTTTGACAAGCTTTTTTTCCATCACACTAAAGTTAATAAAAACAACATAAATCAACTATCTAAAACCAGCAAAAGTATGCAGAAAATGTTCTATCTGATCATTTTACCTAATATAGAGATCATAGACTATTGATTACAACATTCATACATTCACCGTATCATTATTTTTACATGCTTGTAGAATCTCTATAAAATGGTGAAGCAAAAACAAAGTTAAGCAAGAAATAAAGAAGATTTAACACATTACAATATTAGGGAGAATTAAAGAAATAGGCCAAATTTTATTAAAAATTAAAAGAATAGACCAAATATTTTAAAATTAAAGAAATAGGCTAAATTTTATAGAAAATTAAAGGAATATGCTAAATATTTATGTCTTCACGGCTCTCTCAAAGTCTAGCATGAAACATCTTTTGACATCCTCTTTAGTTGGTTTGCAGCCACGTCTACCTCTTGAAGTAAGGTCTTGAGTAAGTGTAATGCATAATTGCAGTTTCGTCTAGTTTAATGGCACTTTCACAGTAAAGATGGATTCTTTGTCAGGTTATTACAAAAGCAAAAAGAATGGATACGTGTATCTCTAAGCAAAAGTGAGAATACAAGAACATATTTTTTGATCGTGTTGTAGTTGTACCATCGATGAGCACCATTGAGCCGGCCATCTTGAATCCGAGCAGCGGATTTCCCATTTGCGTATGTAAGAAAATAGTTTGGATTACCACGAGTTGCAAACTCAAGTAAAAAGATTATGTAAAGTTTAGCCTATTTTCTTAATTATCAAAAATAAGGTCTATTTTTTTAATTTTAATTATTTTTTAGATTATTTTCATAATTTTCCCACAATACTATAACAAAAATTTATCAAAAATGAATTTTCTTAATTTGTTAGTTTCATAATATATCATATTTATAAATGATGAAATTCTTGTAAATACATACGCGTAATGCATATCTAACTCTAGTTTCTTTTTTAAAAGATTGGGTAGATGCTAACAATTCTTTTCAAATCCAAAAAAAACATTGTATTTATGGGACATATTTGGTTGATGTGTTCTATGGTTGAGATACTATCTATACATGAATATATCTAGATGAAGAAATTGTGTTAATGTTTATTGTTGTACATAAAACATTAATATGTTGTGTTAATGTTTATTGTTGTACATCAAATTGAGATTTTTTAGGTAACGCGTTTCCAAGAGTTTCTGTTTTTAAACGTTTCCAGAAAATCACACCTCTATTTTGGAGGACGTTGTTGCTGTGGAGGACTAGCCTCTACTGCTCCTATGTTACTCATGACTAGCCTCTGCTGATTGCTTATCTGATGTTTATGATGTAAACGGTGTTTTGGAGATTGCTCTTCTTAACGCTAGGACTTGATGATATGTCTCTTATGCTCAAAATGCTAAGACCGTTTGTATAAGTGGACCGTTTGTCAGAGATATGGTTACATAACTGATGACCTATAGACTTGAGGATGGTTAAGAATGTGAGTGGGCGTTGAGAGCGTGTGGAAATTCAAGTCTCTTGACTATTCCGAGGGGCCAACTTCCCTTTTGCTTCATGTTTCTATTTAATTCACCTTACAGATTGATTTGTTAATCAAATCGTATGTCAGATATATGATGGATCCTTCAAGTCCGATTGCAACAACTCTCATCAAGTGAAATATGTAATTGGTTAGATAGAATAACTCTCTTGGTACTGTTGGGGCATATTATGTAGTATCTTGGCCAAACTTACTTGTCCTGATCCTGATCCTGTTAAATTTGAAATTTGATGTTCCCACATACCAAACAGTCCCATCTCTCTAACCAAAAGAAAGCCGAATCAAACCGAGATATAATTCACAATCAAAGGTTGAGCTCAATTTGTATGTGCAATACACAAAATTGAGCTCAAGATGAGGAAGAAAGCATTTCGTAATAAGATAAACTAGCTTTGTGGGTTTGTCTGATTCGGATTGGAGACAAGTTCTTTGCTGGGGTAAGCTGCAAATAAGGAAGAAAGCATTTTGTATCCGACAGGTTTTTTGGATTTTTTTGGATCCTCTCGTTAGAATTATGCTTGCATGAGACAGGCTAATCGTTAGTTTACTATTTTGGTTGATGGATTGACTTTCTCTTGCCATCCCTCTGAATGTTTTACTTTAGTTGAGAACTCTTTTTATTATCATGTCATGTGTTTGCAGATTTTTGCTCCGTTTATTATCATCTCATGTGTTGGCTGAGTACACAATTGATCACACTATTCACCACCTCAGGGTGTTCATTGGATCTCTGAACAACAACACATTATCAGCAAAATTTCTCTGATACCATTATTTTAAACAACCACAAGAGGGTGCCAAATTGACTAAATCGTATTGACAGACGAGAGTGATAAGTTCCAGGTATTGGGAGCGATATCGGCACTACTCTGGCCATTCTTTTGCTCAACCACTTTTTGTAATATTATCTCCCCACGCTAGTCACCGCCGTATTGACAACCACTCGTGCTTAACTAAAGTAATGGGTAGAATCGCCGATTTCCGGGATGGAAGATAGAAATCAGAACTTATGAACCGAAGTTCGAAGGTCTTGAAAACTATGAAAAGACTTAGAAAGACATTTTAGAGAGAGAAACTTAGAGAGAGGTTTTTTGTGAAATTATGAAATGATATTTCACAAGGGGTACACTAATATTTATAGGTGAGGATGAGTGCGCTGACATAAGCGCTTACCTCACTGATGATTTCATCATGACATCGAACTTACATAATCAGCGATTACATATCGCTTATATCATGCTTACAAATTTATTGAGTTTGCGATTACATATCGCTTTCATTATAAACACACTTATAAATATTAAATACTATTATCGTTGACAACATGTTAATGATTATTTTATGGTTATCTACTGACAATATATATATATATATATATATGTATTCAATGTTCGGTATGTATTAGGCATAAGTATGCAATATGCGTGCATGTTTTAATCTTTGAAACATGGGAAATCCTCACAAATACTTTGTTTTCAAATATTCTACAAATATCACTAATTTTTAAATATTCTATAAATACCATAAAACTAAAAATAATTTGCAGATCTTCCTTTTTTTTTATCATCATATCCATGTAAAAAATGCAAACATATTGTTGACCTGACATTTTAAGACAAAATATGATAATTTAACAATAGTAATCATTTATATCGTTTTAAATATATCAACAAATAATTAAATTGGTTTATCATATCTAAAAATATTTTTTTTACAACCCAAAATTGATAAATCTTATGTTTTAAAAACAAATATTATAATTCAACAAAAAATAACATGATATAGACGTTAAATTTGCAATAAATATAACATGTTGACAAAAAAAAACCATTATATAGATTTTTCATTTTTGTTATGGTCATCACAAAAAAAAACATTAACACATTGGCCTCTACATTAATTAAATAGATTTTCTAAAACCTTTTTGCTTTGTTTAACTTCTCTCGGTTCTAACATATCTCATCACTTGATTGAAAAAACTGTAAATCGAAACCGAAGATAGAAGAAAGCCCTAGGTTTGATCTCTTATCCCCCAATTGATGATTTCTGGAAATTTCGTTATGAATTTTCTTATTCAATGTTAAATTTTGTTTTTTTTTGTTGTTGTTCCCCCACTTCTGTGTGCATCTCTAGATTCGAAGTTGTTAACTTTGTTGGCTTTTGGTTTCACATGTTTTGGATTCTGGGATTAGCCCTGTTTCAAAAGATATGATTGAGACAAGAACCAGATGAATTGGTGTCTGAAAAGTTTAGAGCTTTGGTTTATTGCATCTATAAGACTCGAATTCTAATTTGTTTCTTCATTATGTGATTGTTCACTTATTGTGTAGAATAAGAATGGAACAAGTTACAGAGAGAAGAACTAGCACCACCACTATTGTTGAGTCAACCTCTGAAGGGTCGGATTTAGATCCGATAGCTCGAGTGAGGAAGCTTTTGTTCCGCCAAATGCTCGTTGGAATCAAAGACGGGAGATTCTTCCTTGGCAATTTCCATTGCATTGACAAACAAGGAAACATAATTCTGCAAGACACGGTTGAGTATCGTAGCATAAGAAGATCGTCTCCTTCGCCTACCGAACAACGTTGTCTCGGTATGATCTTAATCCCTTCCTCTTGTAGGACGTCTTGCCATGTCGATTGCTCTATCGAGGAACAGCTTTCATTGATTCAGCTGAAAGAGTAAGAGCCTCTTTTAAGACTTTCATGAGATAATCTCTCTGATTTCATCAGTGTGTAACCTATCATGGATTTGGTCTCTTCCTTATGCGCAAAATCAAAACTTTATTCCATGTCTTTGTATTTGTATGATAAATGATTCACATAATTTTGTGAAGAAAAATGTATACATTCATTGGAAACCCTTTTGGAGTTTTTTTGTATTTACATTTAGAAGACAGAAGTCTGAAACTTTTCACATTGTATTATCAACAACAACAACAATAGAAAACGATGTTTTTTTCTTCAAAATCTGTCTCTGTAAGCTGTTCCATACACAATGAGGTAAGGTACAGTTCGGACAACTGTGTCGATAGGAATGGCAAAGTTCACACCAGAAGACATACCACTCCCTGCAATGCAAATTGCCGTCGATTCAGTATCTACTCATGTCGAAAGAACAGAGTTTTGGTTATGTTCTTAGATTTGGTAAAAGGAAACATTACCTTTGCGAGTGAATGTGGAAGTATTCACGCCTATGGTATGGCCATAAGAATCAAGCAATGGCCCTCCAGAATTTCCTACATTACATACCGAAAAGTAACGATTTTTCAGAAACATAATGGAATGGGGGAAAATTGATAGATGTTTGTGAGTATACCTGAGTTAATATCAGCATCTGTTTGGATCGCTTCTCGAATACTCTTCCCATTAGGTGAAGGTATCTCTCTCCCTAACCCACTCACTACCTACAAATCCTCTTTCAAGCTGAAATGTTTACACTTCAGTCTATATATACAAAAAAAAAACTCAGGATCTTCTTATTCTTACCCCTATTGTCAAAGTGTTTTCATATCCATACGGATTACCAATCGCGAAGCAACTCTGACCAACGCGTAGATCATTAGAGGTACCGAGAACAACAGGTTTTAACTCGCGTCCCTTAGTTTCAATCTGGATATAGAAGATCAGTTAAAAGGACTATACAAGAATGACTCAAACATTCATTGCCTTAGAATTTACCTTCAAAACAGCAATATCATTATCTGGATCAAGACCAACAATTTTCCCTTGTTTGGTAAATCTGATTCCCATTGTATCAACTAGAGACACCTACACAAAAACCCAAATCCATGATTCACTCTTAAAACTACATAATTTTGTCTTTCTGATTGTTGCTGCAATATGGATTCAAGAAGATAAAAGACCTTACAACGTTGTAATCCACTCTGATCAGTAGCTAACTTAGCAATAACATGATAATTCGTCACCTACATTATACAAAAACAAATCTTTTTCAATTTTCTCCAATGATTCAGAACAAGAAAACTAGAGTTTTGGTTGTTGTTCTTACAATGTGACCAAACTTATCCCAAACGAAACCAGAACCTGTCCCTTCAATCTTTGCATTTTCCTCATCTTCATTGAATTCATCAGAAGATGATGTTTTGGGAAGCTCAATGTCTTTAATGAATACAACAGAAGGTGAAGTTTTCTGCCAAAATTCAAATATTTCGAAATTCAAAAAAAAAAAAAAAAGCTTTTCAATTTTTTTTCTCAATTAGGACAAAACCTGGAAGAGATTAACATTTCTCTCTTCTTCTTCCTCAAGCTCATCCTCTAATGCGATTGCAGATTCCAATGGAAATATCTGTTGATTGGAACAAAACAGAGTCGAAGCAAGTACCAAACTCGAACCGAAGATCACGATTCTTCTTCTTGTTTTCCGATCGATTGGATTCGAAACGGAGCAAGCTAACACAGAATTGGACCGGTTAAATGGAGTTAAAGTGTAAGAGATTGAATAAAGAGCTTTAGAAGAAGCAAGAGCCATTTCTTTCTTGAAGCTCTCTCTCTCTCTCTCTCTCTGACTTACTCAACTTCCACTCAGAGGAGATAAGGTGGAGAAGAGAATAGGTTTCGGTTTTGTTCGGTTTGGTTTTTATTGAACCGAAATCGGGAGTGGTTCTGTGTTGGGATTAGTGTCCCACAATCTCTTAACCGGATTATTGTTGTTAGGTACTTAGGTTATTATGATTTCATTGTTTTTGGGAAGTAAAGCTCAAGGCTTTTTTTTTTAATCAGAAGAGCTCAAGACTTCTTAGATTGCTATATTTTCATGAAAGACAGATCATTTTTCATTTTCTTAAACGGGTACAAAAATGATATTTCTAACATTGTATCAAATTTTTAAGGTATGAAAAAACCGTTTGTAATTTGTTTCTAAGAGTACTATTATGACTTTGGTTATCGTTATGAAAAATTTATTCGTTTTATTTTTAGCTTCTTGATTTATGTGTTGTTTATCTGTAAAATTCACAAACAATTTCCTCTCAATTCCATTCCATAACTAAGGATATTAAAGGGGAATGTAATAATCCTGCATATTCAAGAATATAATTATTCAACAATATTCCCCATGCTTCCTTGAGAAATCTAATAGAGGATTTTTTTTTTTGAAAAAAATAGAGAGTATTTTTGGTATTTCTCTTTCCATTGAAGAGACAAGTAAAATTATTTGCACCCAAAAACAATTGAAAACGACAACGTTGAGTTTCTCAAATTGTTATACATCGACAAATTGTTATGCATATTATGATGATGATCTCAAAGCTCACATCAATCAGGCCTTAGTAGTAGTAGTCTTGACTTTTTTATCTTTAGCACCTCTAATGGGAGGTTCCCATGGAGTCTTTTAAGAATAAAAAAATAAAAAATATAAGAGAGAAGGATTTGAGTTTTTCAAATAACATATAAGAGAGAAGGATTATATCTAATCACACATGTCAACTTATAAATGTTTTTTTTTAAGTATTAAATTTTAATTAAATAAATTATGTTAAAATAATAATATTTCTTAGTTTAGAAACCCATTTAAAGAATTTTACCAATGTGGTGCTCTTATGCTTTAGTAGTAGTAGTTTTGACTTGAGACAATTTAAAACAATATACCTAACTTGCGGATAACAAAAAAAAAAGTAACAAAAGCTAACATTTACATCATATTTCAAAAACAAATCAAACTTATTACATTTTCAACAGTAATTAAAAAAAAGCAAGATTTAAAAACTTAAAATATTCGGTGAAACAAAAAAATTGTTGTCAAATGACTTGAAAATTTTAGTGAAAACAAAACAAAAAATAAAACAAAAATGTTAAATGTTAAGTTTTTAGAAATCAAATTCCAAATTTTTTATGAAAGTGAAAACATTTAATTATCCAAAAATCGAATACTTAATTCACATTATGTTGTGTTCACAAGACGAATTTGGCCCCGCTGACGATCAAAGACATCGGTCAATGATAAGTTACCACCTTCGAATGGTTTTCACAATTATATAAAATTAGCACTCAGCTTTTTTCTAATTAAAAACAAAAAAAAATCGATGAAAACAAAACTTTTAAACAAAAAAATAATTGAAACTATATGAAAACAAATAATTATCCAAAAATCGAATGCTGTGTTCACAAGACGAATTTGGTCCCGCTGACGATCAAAGACATCGGTCAATGATAAGTTACCACCTTCGAATGGTTTTTACAATTATATAAAATTAGCACTCAGTTTTTTTCTAATTAAAAACAAAAAAAAATCGGGGAAAACAAAACTTTTAAACAAAAAAAATAATTGAAACTATATGAAAACAAATAATTATCCATAAAAATCGAATGCTTAATTCACATTATATTGTGTCCACAAGACGAATTTGGCCCCACTGACGATCAAAGACATCGGTCAATGACAAGTTACCACCTCCGAATGGTTTTAACAATTTTATAAAATTAGCACTCAATTTTTTTCTAATTAAAAACCAAAAAAAAAAGCTTTGTACAAAACTTTTAAACAAAAAAATAATTGAAACTTTGAAAACGTTTTCAACCCAAAAAGAAATTAGAAAACTTATGTTTTTTTTTGTTTGAGAAAAAATTAGAAAACTTATGTTTTTTTTCATTTGTTTGAGAAAAAATTAGAAAACTTATGTTAAAGCATGAAAAGATTAAAAATTGTTCATAATTGTGATAGACTTTTTGTGTTGAAGCTTTGTACCAATGAAGATTTGCTACACTCACATCTTCAAAAAAAAAAAAAAAAAAACAGAGAATCAACTTTCTGCTCGAATCACACCTATTTCAAGACAAAAATCTAATCATGTTTCTTTTGCTACAACTTAAACCAATCAAAAAGAGCCAAAGGGAAATACTGAACCACGAGTCCAAAATTCACGTACCTGATTAAAGTTTATAGGACTTGGCTTGAGCAGAACCTTCTACAGACATCAATCTCATCTCTTTGTTGAGTTGATGCGTCTAAAGCTTCCACCTTTGTCGGATTATGACTTCCAACATAATCTGTAACTGAAACACAATGACAATCGAATTACTCAACAACGAATATCTTTTGATGAAATAAGAACAAAAATCACATAAAAAAAAGAAATTTTAAAAAGATTCAATCTTTAAACCTTACTTGAACAATGAATCCTTGTTGGGTTGAAGAACACACAGAGGAATAGATTAGAACAGAGAGAGAGCGAGAGACATTAAGCAAAATCTAATTTGTTGTTTTTTTTTTGCTAAAGAACTAGAAGCACACAAACACATTGATGTATTTATAGAACCGTTGAGCAAAATCTAATTCAAAATATTACCGTTTTAATTAACGGCTACTTACTCTGCCTCTGAGAAGACGTCTCTCGTGTCATATACATTAAGGTAGATAAAGAAGAAGAAGAGCTTAATACGACATCGTTTGAGAACTTTCTCTCCTAGGCCCATTAACATAAATGGGCCTCTTCTAGTTTATTTTATAACACAACTCATTAAACCGAATTAGTGACTAGATCAATCGGTTTTATTGGTCCAAGTCTAACCACTAAGATAAAATATGTACAGTGTGGGTGTTTTACTTGGAAAACGAGCTCATCACGTGACAAGCACACATATGTAGAGACGTACATTATTTTGTAACTTATATGAATGTGTGACTATATTTAAGAATAATTTTATTTCATTTTGCTTATAGTATTCTTCGCCAACTTTCACAATAAGATCAAGCCGTTCGATCTCTCTCTCTCTCTCTGTAAGCTCTCTCTCTCGTTTATGATTTTATTTCATTTGGATTATAATCGGAAATTGAACTCAGGTAGTGAAGAAAGATTTTTAGAATCTTGTGTCAGATTTTGATTCTATGATCGCTCACTGTTACTGTTTTAGTTGACCTTTTATTTTCAAGTCTAGTTATTGTTCTTAATTCTTGAAATTCTGTGTTTTGGGAAGTAATTATGATTATTGAAATATTGAAAAAAAAACTGTTTTTGATGTTATAATTCTAGGCAGGGGAAAAAATAATGGAGATAACTAATGTGATGGAATATGAGAAGATTGCAAAAGAGAAATTACCAAAGATGGTTTATGATTATTATGCATCTGGTGCTGAAGATCAATGGACTCTTCAAGAGAATCGAAACGCTTTTTCAAGGATTCTGTAAGTGAAACAACAACAACAATAACAAGATGAAAATCCAATTTTTTTCTCTCTTTAACTTTGATCTTGTTTTTGTGTATGTGTTTGTAACAGATTTAGGCCTCGGATTCTTATCGATGTAACTGAGATTGATGTGAGCACAAGGGTTTTAGGGTTTAACATTTCTATGCCAATCATGGTTGCTCCTACTGCAATGCAGAAAATGGCTCACCCTGATGGTAAAAAGTCTTTAGATTTTGTTTTTAATAACCGAAAAAAATCGGCTTGAGATTTTAGCTTAGAGTAATGGAAGTGTTAACGAGAAGATATTAGATTTAGTAGATTAAGATATATATATATATATGTATGGCCATTCTCATTTGTTCACTATGTGAAATGGTTTGTATTATCGTTGTAGGCGAGCTTGCAACCGCGAGAGCTACTTCTGCTGCGGGAACAATCATGGTTTTTTTATTCTCTCTATCACTCGCTTTGTATGATGGATATTCGATATGTTTCAACTGTTGAAGAAGTGTTTGATGTTTGCAGACTTTGTCTTCATGGGCTACTTGTAGTGTTGAGGAAGTTGATTCAACAGGACCGGGGATTCGATTTTTCCAACTCTATGTAAGTTCAAGAAGATCGAAATGTTCTTTCGGTTTTTTTTCCTTGAATCGGGTATTAATTCTCTTTTGATACAGGTTCTTAAGGACAGAAATGTGGTTAGACAGCTTGTGAAACGAGCTGAAGCAGCTGGATTCAAAGCCATTGCTCTTACTGTCGATACCCCGAGGCTTGGTCGCAGAGAATCTGACATAAAAAACAGGTGATGTAACTTCTCCACCATCACATGAACCAAAGCTTTAGACCTTTTCGGCTGTCTTGATGGTTATTACTTATTACCCTGCAGATTCGCTCTTCCTCGAGGTCTGACGTTGAAGAACTTCGAAGGGTTAGATCTTGGGAAAATCGAAAAGGTCAGTAGCATAATAATAAACAAAATGAATGATGGATCTTAAAGCTCAATACTTAAATATTTTGGTTTCTGTTGGCTATTGCAGACCGATGACTCGGGACTAGCTTCATACGTTGCAAATCAAATTGATCGATCACTTAACTGGAAGGTCAGAATCTGTAACAAGATTTTGTTCTACCCGCCGAGATTCAGAAACGTAATTTGTTTTCTTCTTCCAGGATATAAAATGGCTTCAATCTATCACAAGCTTGCCAATTCTTGTCAAGGGTATTATTACGGCTGAGGATGGTAATAATATGCATCCATCCTTTTACTTTAAAATTTCGATATATTAAGAAGATTTTCTTTAATCGTTCGACATTTTGCAGCAAGAATTGCGGTTGAATATGGAGCTGCAGGGATTATAGTATCTAACCACGGAGCTCGTCAACTCGATTATGTACCTGCAACTATAATGGCTCTTGAAGAGGTTAACCTCTAAATAGATGAACTGTTATAAACAAAGGCCTCAGATTTTTTTCATTCTTATCTTATGGTAAAATGAAATTTGATTCAACCGATCGATTTCAAAATGCAGGTGGTTAAAGCCGTGGAGGGTCGGATTCCGGTTTTTCTGGACGGTGGAGTTCGCCGTGGAACCGATGTCTTTAAGGCATTGGCTCTTGGAGCTTCAGGTGTCTTTGTAAGTTCCATTCATCACACACTCTTAGCTCTTGTAATTGCCCCCTGTTTTTATCTCCTTGTTTTCAAATCAATCCCTGAAGTTCCAATGCCTCTGAAGTAACCCTGATGTTTACCTCTTCTTCATATTGTGCCCCAAAGTTTCGATTGTTTTCAAAATAAACCAAACAAAAATTTATTTTGTTCATGCTAATATCCCCTGATTGCCTCTCCCTTTTTTACCATTTTCGAAATTGTGCCACAAACTTTTTAACTTGTCAAAATGAACCAAACAAATGCATGATTGTATGCCATTGCTGCATATGATCAGTACTCTTACCAATCATATGATAGTCCATACGACATATAGTTAATCGCTTGTTCGATTAGGTCGGGAGGCCGACCCTGTTCTCGCTTGCAGCGGGTGGAGAGGCGGGAGTAAGGAAGATGTTGCAAATGCTTAGAGACGAGTTCGAGTTGACAATGGCACTAAGTGGGTGTCGTTCGCTGAGAGAGATCACTAGAAACCACATCAAGACTGATTGGGACACTCCTCATTACCTCCAAACCAAGCTTTAAGGGGGAAAAATCTTATTCACTTTCTTTCAATAGTCATCATATAGAGATGAATGTTTGGAATCTATGAGCCAATAGTATATTTTTCCATCCAGGTTAATAATCGAATATTTCCATTAGAGTGAAATAAATTGGGTATTTACTATTCTATAACTTGTTTGGTTAATGGCTTATATATATATATATATATGTGTGTTTTTCTTTGTTTACTTGTTATTTTAAACGTATGCAATTTTGTTTAGATGCTCAACTGTTTTGCGTATTTTTTATCATAAGAGAATACAACTTACAAATTAATAGGTTAAGAAGAAGAAAAAAAAATAGGTTAAGAAGAAGAAAAAAAAATAGACAATTACAAAAATGCTATTTTTTGTGTGCACATTTGCAATAATGTCATTTAGGAGTATTCATTTGCAAAAATACCACTAATTATAGATTTATAAAGCTTATATCTTAAAATTCTAAATTCTAAAAAATATTTTGACTCCTAAACTTTCCTAAACCCTCAAAACTAAACCATAATAGAACATAATTAACTCAAACATAAATAATATAAAGAAAAAATAATTTTCAAAAAGTGACATTTTTACAAATATTTCAAAAATATGGCATTTTTCTAAAGTGACATTTTTTGAAATTTCTAAAAAAAAAAGCATACAACTTACAAATTAATGAATGCAAAATGTATACAATTGCTTAGTTTTCTTTAAAAAAAAATGGATACAATTGATCAAATAAACACCAATTGAGTTTACATTTGGCAATGCATATAAATGTTTGATAATATAACTAATACGTTCGTAGTAATCTTTTTTTTTTTTAATTTTTGAAAAATGCTACATTTTCAAAAATTTTGTAAAAGTATCATTTTTTAAAAATTATTTATTTATTATATCATTTATGTTTGGGTTAACTATGTTGTATTAGAATTTAGTGTTGAGGGTTTATGGGGTTTTAAGAGTCAAAACATTTTAAACTTTAAAAATTCATAATTAGTGATATTTTTGCAAATTGACAACCCATAGTAGCATTTTTGCAACTGTATACACCAAAAGTGGCATTTTTATAGTTGTCTTTTTTTTTTTTGGTAAAAGGTTCGTAGTAATCTTGCATGTTATTGTTAATATTTTCAAAATTCATGATACCATTACTTATTGCTATAGGAAAATGACATATTGACATGTAGTATATAGCGGTGTGTGATAATGTCCTCGACAAATAATCATTCAGATTCAAATCTATATATATGTTGTTTGTTATTAATAGGCACGGATATGAGTATAGATACAGAGATAAATATAACACCAACACATTGCTCTAGGGGTGTCCGGATATCTTGGAATTTCAAAGTATCCAGATCTGTGGTAAAAATATTCATATCCGGATATTCTGAAATTTTAAAGTATCTAAATTCGTAGTAAAAATATCCGGATCCGTGGCTTCCAGATATCCGGATTTTGGATATCTGACCAAAAATCAAGATATCCGCGAATATTCAGATTCGAAATTAATATTAAAAATAAATAAAATAATTAATAAATAAATAAAAATAATTTATTTTTTTAATTGTTATTTATAATTTGGATGAAATTTTTTCATAATAAATAATTAAATATAATATATTATAAAAAGAACTAGTTGACAAAAAAAGAACTAAAATCAATTTATATATATTTAAATAAAAATAGCTTAATATATAAAATATATATTTTTCTAATATATTTAATGCGTCCAGATTCGGATATTCAGATTTTAAAATTTTGCTATTCGGATCCTCTTTTCACATATCCTAGATTTTACTATCTTTGTTCAGATCCGGATATCCTAATTTTCGGAACGGATCCGAACAGATAACATATCGAATCTCGGATCCTGAATAATAATTTCACCCCTAATTGCTTTATTAGCCCAATAACAGGAAATTGCTTCCTACCCCAATATTCATTTCCTTTTTATTCCGATAAAATTTTGAAATTGTGTACGAACAGGACTATAAGAAATGTTATGTTTTAGTCAATAACGTAGTTTCGAGACGTTTCTGATTTGGAACTATATTATGGAAGTGGAAACAGAACGGAACTGATAAAATTTGTGGCTACCTTCACTGTATATATATATAACTATTCGTGTTCGATGATGACGTACGACCATCAAAAATAAACAATTTGGTCCAAATAATATGAATGAAAACAAAAATGTTTCAACGTACGTGTTTGCATTAACCATGCAACGTTTGTATAACACCATATGGTCTATGACATCATAACCATCATACATTCATCTGACAATCCCACCGCTTGTACCCGTATATGTATGCATGGAGTAAACACAATTTTACAATATAGTGACTATATAGTAATAATGTAGCTACATATTATACATACGTGGCTTCCCTTGTACCACGAACCCGTTGCCCATAATATATAAATTGATCGTAAATTTCACAATCTATGGATTTTTTTGAACCGTCTTGTGCTGGTGTAGGGTGTTTTCTATATATATACGTACGAGAAACTCCACACATTTGATTTCCCGATCGTCATTTCTACTGTTTCGTCATTGCCTTAGTCATATTTTAGAGTGATACAGCTAAGTTTCTATCTTCCTATACAGAGTCAATGCATGAATGCAAATTATACTATATACTTACGACCATATGTATTTACATATACCATTTTATTATATACTATAAGATTGTAAATGTCAACAAATATCTTATCACCAACATTTCAAAACACGTCAAATAAACACTTAACTCTCAATTTAGCAAAAGTATAAATATAAACACTAACTTAACACTCCACTTCATTTGCGTCTATATTAAATTAAGCGTAAAATACTACTAAAACATTACTGAAGTAATGTAATCTCCGTCATTAATACATAGTTAATTACGTGTTGTATTAAAGCAACAGAATCGCATAATTATTATGTCATATCGCATATTATCAATCACAATTCACAACAACCAGTACCCTTTGAATGATGAAGATGCAACTGATTGTTTTTACTCTGATCAAGTTTCTTAATACCTTTCCATTTTTCATATTATTATTTTGAGCTTTATGTTTTTTTTATTTTGATATTGATAAATATTTATGTTGTGTTCAGAAAATATGTTTCTCTACGACTGCATGTTGAAATAAAGCCAAATTCCAATCTAACACCATTTTACTAACTGATAAATTTTATTTTTTTAACCTATCTATTTTTCTAATTTACATATCAATCAAATTATTTAAAAGAGTACAACAATTAATTATTATATTGATTAACAAGTTCACTCGAGTCCACAAATGTACCATGAAACCCATACGGTACTCTAGACGGTAGTTTAATCGTAGCTTCAAGCTTCAAATTAACGGCGTTAATAATCTGTAACTCCGACGTTTCTTTCTCTTCGTCGTGAACGTGACAGAAAATATAACCGTCGTCTTCATTTTCACCGTTACCGTTAGGCAAGAAAAACGGTTCTCCGCCGTATTTCTCGCCGCCGTAAACATACTTTTCCATTTCTCCGGTGAAAAGATCAACTTTAGCAAAACCGGAAACTTTTGGCCAAGGATCAGCAATAGCCAGAAACGCAAACCGGGTTTTTCTACCTAACCGGTTCCGGTTAACCATACCGATCTCCAAATTCACATCATCTTCCTCGTTAACCAACAACGCGCGGCGCGTGGATACACGCGTTCTAAGGTTTATTCTAATCTCCGATAAAATGCTTCTCAAGCTTTCGTCTCTCTCGTTGAAGATCGAATCCGCCGGAGACATACAAGATCCGATCACAACAATCTCCTCCGTCTCCGGCGATTCCCAAGCGTTCCAGAGGTGGAAACAGAACGTCCCCGGCGAATTTACCCAGATTATCTCAGAAGCCTCCGTCGCGTGTTTCGGCATTATCCCTAATCGGGAAACCTTATCGCCGTCGAAAACCACCGGAGATTTACCGGAAATCATTTCTCCGAGCTTAAACACGACTTGTTGATCAGGAATCACAACGAAATTCTCTGTAATTGCGAAATCGTGAATCATCGTCGGAGTCTCTAACGGAATCTCTAACTCCGGCGATTTTACACCGTCCGGTGAGAATCTGAAGTATTTCAGGTAAGGCTTCGAAATGACGTCGTAGCTTAACGCGTGAAGCTCCTTCGTAACCGGGTCGAGTTTCGGGTGGGCGATCATTGCGGAATTTAACTGACCGTTAAAATCGTAACGTCCAACGGTTTGGAGATCTCCGGTTTGAGTTATTTTCAATTCGTATGGTAAATCGTCTTCTGACATTGCTAAGAACCGGTTGTTGAAGTAAACCAAACCGGCGTTTGCTACCCCTACGCCGTTTTGATTATCGATTAAACCGAAAATCCCACGTGCGTAAAAAAGCATTAACCGTGCGATTCCAGAGTGGCCGTGAAGCTCTCCGATTGCTTTCGGGAAAACCGGTCGACCCAATCGTTTTTCTTGAACCAATCTTTCGGTTTTAGTAAACCGACATGCGTAGGAAGCTGAACCGTTGGTTATTTTAACGGCGTGAACCATTCCGTCTCCGTCGAATAAATGGTGACCAGCTATTGGCTCGAACATCGGATTTGCACCGTTACGGACATAAACTCCGTCAATGCAGTCAGGGATTGTTCCTTCGACGGTGAGATATCGCCGGACGGGAGATTCTGGTACCGGAGAATAGTTTCCGGCGATTTGAACACGAGGATCGGCGGTTTTGGGAAGAGGAGTATCTTGTTCGCGTGATATCAACGCGCGCTCAGCTGCGTCGATGGCTATCGCCGCCGCTTTTTGGAAGATGTTTAGTCGGAGAGGATTATGTTGCGGCGGAGTCGCGGTGGTTGTTGTTGGTGTAAATAATGGCCGGTTTAGAGGTTCGATCTGCACCGTGCATTTGATCGTCTTCTGGTGTGTTTTAATGGGCCTAAAGCCTAAATCAGTTTGGGCTTGAGGCCATGTTTTACTGCCACTCATCGACATTGTAAGCAGAGAAACCATGGCTTTTATTTTGAGTTTTCAGACAAAGATTGTTTCTTGTTTCTGGTCTGAATAGTGAGAGATGAGAGATGAGAGATGAGAGATGAGAGATGAGAGAAGAGAGAAGAGAGAAGAGAGAAGAGAGAGAGGAAAGTTCGATGAGAAGAAAAAAGGAAGAAGGAGAAATTATATATAGACTTGGGTGTGAGAGAGAGAGAGAGAGGGAGAGAGAGAGAGAGGGAGAGAGAGGCATTATGATGATTTTTTGCGTGCTTAATTAGGTGCTTATAAGAAAAAGAAAAATATTTTCATCTAATGTATGAAATATGAATAGATTTACCAACAAACTAAGTGTATTTTATAAATACTTTATATTAGATTTAAATAGTTACATATAAACACATAGAAGTAGTTTAATATAAAAATCAAAATTGTAAATGTAATTAAATACTTTTAAATTTATATAATCAAATCACAAGGGAAGAGAGAAAAATTTAGCCATATTTTTTCCTCCAAATTTTTTTTGTTCAATATAAAATTATAAATAACTATTTTCATATATAATCTATTAATAATAGTTTACCAAAAAAAACAAATTGATTATCAAATTAAATTAAATCTATATAATGAAAATAAATATGAAGAAAAATATAGTTGTATAAAATTTTCCAGGAAAATTTGTTAATTTTACCAACAAATTAAAAAAATTATAAATATTCTTAAAGTACCGAGAACAAACAGATGTTTAACAAACATTCAAAATGATGTCTTACAGTACCGAAAACACACCATATGTTCAATGTCTTTCTTTGTTTTGAAACTTGAGAAGTTAGAAAATTTATACAAGGTGACAAAAGTATGATGTAAATTGTAAATGCCAAATACTAAAACTTATGTGGTATCTAGAAATTAATGTTTTTAAAACTGGATCAATCGACAATCGAATCGGAAAAGACTTTGGATCATGGATCAATATGGTTTGACCAGATCGAACTAGATTTAATAGTTTTTTTAAACATTAGTAATATAAATACTTTTCTATAACTATAATATCTAAATATATAATATATCTTTCATATATATATATTTATATATTTTTAAAATCGATCATGAAAAAATATATATATATATATATTTGATTGTTTTAAAAATAATTTAAAGTTTAACAATTTAAAACCACTTAAAATTTTGTTTAACCAATCAATCAAAGTAGTGGATCAAAGGTAGAAACAAACAAAAAATATCATGAAATGAAATCAAAATACAAACAAAATTAGAATTTATAAGGGACAATTGCAAAAATATCATTTTTGTGTATACATTTGCAAAAATGCTATTATGGGTTATCCATTTGCAAAAATGTCATTAATTATAATTTTTTAGAACTTAAATCTTACATTTCTAAACCCTAAAAATTATTTTGACCCCTAAAGATCCATAAACCCTCAAAACTAAATCCTAATATAACATAGTTAATCTAAACATAAATAATATAATAAATAATATTTTTTCGAAAAAATTATATTTTTACAAAAATTTTAAAATATAACATTTTAAAAAAATAACGTTTAAAAAATAACAATTCTCAAAATTTCTCAATCTATAAACCATGTCTTTTCAATTTGACCTCATCAAATTCAAGCCAAAGACAAAGTTTAAAAAGCAAAAGTAAAGTTTTTAAGTCAAAAATTTTAGATACGTTAAATCAATAATATTTTTCAAGGAAATTCAATAATAGTATTTGTTTTTATAAGTTTTAATCATAAAAAAAATTATAAAAATTATGCAAAATTTGATATTTAATGATTAAATTCGAATAAACTGGTTTGATTAGTTCACAAAAAACTAAGTTTTGACTAGTTCGATCTAAGTTTTTATCCGATTTAATAACACTTTGAGTTTATTATCAACCCAACCCGACTAGCTAGCTGGTTTACGGTTAAACCCGATCCGATCCGGGTTTCAAAACACTACTTGAAACTAATCTTAAGTACAATAGGTTAAGGCGGTGGTTTGAGGTTTCCAATCTTTGATTTGTGTATTAAGCCATGTGGCATTGGTCATTCGTTCATCATTTTATTCTTTTGTAAATGTCCATTTTTCACGATTGATCAATAAATTTGATATTTTATCCAAAAAAAAGTACAAAAGGTTATATTTTTTTTTTCTAGAATTTATAATTTAAAATAAAAGACGATGATTTTGATTACAGAATTTTTTTAACTGTCATAAAGAAAAATATGTGTATATTTTAAATTATTCAATGTAAATCTATAAAAAGCTTGAATCTAACAATTTATTAACGAGTTATACACCAAATTAAATATGTGGATCATAAACTTTCAAACCTTTGTCGACAATACGGAGAGTTTGAAAGATTTTTAATAATAATAATAAAAAAAACAATATGAAAAGATTTGTAAGAGCACCTATATTTAACTAATATTTTCTAATTTGGTTTAGTTAAATATTTAAATTTTAAATTGTAATAAAATTGAATTACTTATATTTGTACAAATGTAATTAGAGTTTCTAAACTTTTGTTGAAAATCTCTTATTTGAGACTCATTTTTCTCTCTCTTATTTTTCCTTTTTTTTTTATAGATATTCTACTATAAAAAAAAAAAAGGTGTTTAGCATTGGTTTTTTTTGGAATTAAATCACTTATTAAATGATACAAATGTGTTATCATCACTTGTATATGTGATATAAAAAGTGGTGATGCAAATTAATACATCGGTTATAGCAATTGATGCAAGTATTACCATCAGTTAATATAAGTGATGCCCTCTTGTGTCGGTTAATATAACTGATACTCCCTCCGTTTCAAAATAATTGTCATTCTGGAGTTTTTCACACAAATTAAGAAAACATATTAAAAATCCGTTTTACCCCTAATTAATATAATGTTTTATTTGATATAAGTAATTAATAAGCTGAAGGGATAAAAATGGAACAATTAGTCATAAATGTGCATTGAATTGCATAATGATAAATAATATGAAACAAAAAATTAAGGCTAAAATGACAACTATTTTGAAACGGAGGGAGTATAACATTTTGTCTCGTTTCAAAAAAATGACATATAATTTGCATCGTACTCTTTAAGTGATGGTAATTAAATAACATCAGTCCTAAAAGTGATGTTAGTTTTAGTATCGGATGACACAAACGATGTGAGATCTGCTAATAAGTGATTCTAGAATTCGTTTCACCTTTCATAAATGATTGGAAAATTATGCAAATTTTAATTAATAAATGAAAGAATAATATTATTTAAAAAGTCAATCAAAATTGATCAACCGAACAATTAAACTTAATCTTAATTTGGACTAGAATGATAAGTAAGTGTTAATTATTTATAAAATATCTTTCCTTCTTCTCCCTACTAAGTTATCGATGTGCGATAAAGTTTTAGCATCAATTGTAATTGATGTAATTTTTTGTATCATTTTTATAAATGATGTTATTAAAAATATCACTTGTAATTGATGTGAAAATTAGTTTAATTACAGAATTTCTAAATTTAATTTTCTATCATTTCAATAATTGATCCAAAATTTATATCATTAATAAAAGTGATACAAATTACATATTTACTGTCGATTTTTAAAACTGATGAAAATTGAGATTTTTTTTAAATTATTTAATAATTAAACGATGTAAATCGGTTAATATTTACATCACTTTCTATAACTGATTTAAACATTTAAAAGTAACATCACTTGTAATTATATGACTCAAACTAATATCAATAACATATGTGACATAAAAAAACCGATACTAAATACCCTATATTTTGTAGTGAATTCTATGAGAACTTCCCAATAGAGGAGGTGCTGTAAGCAGGTGGAAGTCCATCTCACAATAAGTGGATAAAGATGTCACGTGGTAATTTACTAGAATGACACGTGGAATTACCAAAACAAATAAATTTACGTATGTAATTTGCTGACAAAATAATAAAAAAAAAGAAATTTTGCACACGGTCAGCAACTTTTTTGACCTTTTCCAATGATACATTATTAAGTATTACAAATCTATAATGATCAAAATTTCAAAGTTAGACGTACAAAATAATACCTAACAAAGAAGATAATTGCGATCATGTGTTAAATATTAGATAAATAAGTGGGGTGGGGATAAACTAGTAACTCAAGTGTTGGAGAGTACACAGTTTGAAGAAAAGATATCTGTATCTATTTTTTTATTATTTGAGATATTTTTTTTCATTTGGTACAATTAATAGTATAACTATAATATTATTTTGGTATAATTATAAAAATTGGAATACAGCTTAAATAAAAAAACACACATGGTATATCTAGAACTTTTCAGATATTAACTTAGTCATCAGGAGCTTACCAAACATTAATTCTAGTTTGAGTATGAGTTTATAAATACTAACAAAAATTAAATTTGAAGACAAAGATAGAGTTTAGCTTGTCATTTCATAATTCGTTAAATAAGTTAAAGCTAGATTTTTGTCTCACGTTAAACGCGAGATTAGAATATTTATAAATAAAAATCGTAAATTTTTATAATATATATGAGAAATTAAAAAAAAAAACAAATCATAAATCTCTCATTAAGATAAATTTATTTTATCTTACAAAACTTAATTTGCATAACTTAGATTAAATGTAAATGTTTTTAATATAAATTGAATACGTTTGATATTATGGATTTTCTCAAACTTAAATGAATACGTTTTCAATATATTACGTTTAATACGTGTTAGTATGTAAATTTTTTTTAAATAAAAAATAATAAAAAGTGAAAGTGATTATTTTCAGAATTCAAACATAAAAATTGATTATTTGTAAGTTGTACGTTTGTAAAAAAACACAACCTTAATTAGAGTAATATGGATACAATTAACGATATAAAAAAAATTGTATTATGATACACATGGTATCTAAATTGAAATAAATATATTTTTTATAAAGTAATTAATATCGATAAATAATTCATCGTTAAAACATTATGCTATATAATGTTTAAATACTAAAATGTTATATTTTAGATTTTTAGATTGATTTAAATGAGTAGCATATGTATTTGTGAGGTCATTTAAAAAAATAATGTAAATATGTAGAGATTTTCAACATGGCATATATAATTAATTAGAATGTTTTGATTGGTTAATTTTATTGAAGAATCCCATAAAACTTTCATTAAATGACACATGATTATTTCACTTTGTGTCGACTCAATTAATATATAGAAGATTTTCAATATGATATATATAATTAATTAGAATATTTTGATTGGTTAATTTTATTGATAAATCCCATAAAATCTTCATTGAATGACACATAAGATTTTTTCACTTAATATCTGCTCAATTAATATATAGAAGATATTAGAGAGATTATTCATTTCAAAGAAATTTTAAAAGATACAACATATTTTTCTATTTCGTATCTTCCTGTCCAAACCAGCAATGTATGTTGTCAAGAAAATACATTAACTAAAATGGATTAACAGTATCCCTAGTAAATTTTTCCTAAGCTTATTTATTTTGTTTAAATTCATTTTCTTAAATTTACATTTGATTACAACCCAAAATCGTATATGGGAAAAAAGAAGTCAAGATTTTATGTGTAAAGGGTGTTCACATTCAATGCACATGAAGATGATGAGACTTGAGAATACCCATCATACCAGAACAAATAAACAAACCGAATTTTATAAATTTAATATTATATTTGTCGTTAAACCTAGGACCAACACCTAGAATTAATTATTTACCTTCGAGTTCCGACATTACTTTTGTAATGTAACACTAAAATTAACGATAACATTCACTTTAGTAATATTGGCACATTATACAATCGACTTATTCAAGTTTGTGCGACCATACGTGATATCTTTGTTGATTGACAACATAAGCCGCATAACGGCATAAGAATATAAGCGGTATAACAAGCTACAATGGTTTCAAAACTAATTTTACTATTGGTGACATTATAATAGTTTGAATACTAAACTTTTCTTAAAAATGTAAAAATATGAAATAATATTTATGGAAAAATTAATAATTACGAATAATATACAAATATTATTTCCATCATTGCTTGTCGTCTTCTTATGTACCACATTTATTTATCACTTTATCCTAATTTTTTTTACAAAAAAAAAAAAAAAATCCTTACTTTTTACGCACAAAAGTACGTAAATGATAAAGTTTTTTCATCAATGGTTTTTAGAACATAACTAACTACAACAGCTCGAACTAATTTAAAATGCTACTTTCTCGGTTCAAAATAATTGTCATTAAATATATTAAAATTTGTTTTATTTCTAATTAATATAATATTTCATTTGATATGAGTAATTAAGCTTAAAAATATAGATAAAAATTAATCATAAATATGTATTGAAATTGTAGAATGACAAGTAATATGATATAAAAAATTAAAACTAAGATGATAACTATTTTGAAATGGAAAGAGTAATAGATTGACTAGCATTGGTATAATATCTTACATGAAAAATCAATAATAGCTTGATACAGTTTTGTGGTTATGAGTTGAAACCAGAAAACTTAACATTATTGATATATTCACTGGTTTTGAGTTTAAACCACAGAATTAAGTATTATTAGATAATAAAACTCTAATCCATCATCGAATTGGACTAGAAAACTGCAACAAAAGTGAGTCAAATTAGGCAGATGATTGCTAGCTAGTCTTGGAATTCTTTTGTTTTTTTAATGCTAGCTCGATCCAATTTTTAGTACGTGTCCAAAATCTTAAATAAACAGATACTTCAAAAACGTCGAGGTGGTATTAAATAATGAATTTGGTTATGCCAAGATAAAGTAGTGTTATTTTAACATGTCGTTATTTAGACTTTGTTATCTACCGATTGAGATAAAGATGAGTACAAATTAAGTATTTTAATTGGTAGGATCGAAAACACATTTGAGAGTGGTTAATAATAGAATTAAGGCAGGCAAGATCTAAGCAAATCAATAAATTAAAAATATGTTCATATTAATGGTTTGACCATTCTTACCATTATCAACGTTTGATCATGACCATTCTTTTACGTCAATGACCAACTCATTCAGACTCGCACAATTCATAGACCACTAGAATGATTAGTACCTTTTTTTAATACAATGATAAGGTTTGTATATACCATATTTTTACAAAATTGTTGTTTAAATAATTATTTTGATGCAAACAAATTTATGGAATGAACTATAATTGTTTCTTGAAATTTTTTTAAGAAATGTCATTTTTCAAAAATGTTTTTTTTTAATTTTTGCAAAAATGCCATTTTTTCATTATATCATTTATGTTTGGGTTAATTATGTTGTATTAGGGTTTAGTTTTGAGGGTTTTAAGAGTCAAAATATTTTTTAAGATTTATAATTTTAAGATTTAGGCTTTAAAAATTCACAATTAGTGATATTTTTACAAATTAATACATTTAAATAGTATTTTTGCAAATATACACATCAAAAATGGTATGTTGTAATTGTCTCTTGTTCTTTATCCGGATCACCATTTTCATTTTATATATTATTTGTGTAACTTATTAACGAGAGAAATGTATTGAAAAGATAAAATTTGTAAAAACATATATGTTTTTCTTAATGCATGTCTAAACTAATATTTACTGATATGGATAAAACTACATTTCTTAAAAAATTTGTAAAAGAGATTCATTCTTTATCAATATACAATTATTATATATCACTACTGAGTCATCGTTGATTTAATAAAAACTAAAAAATTGTAGATACTACAAAGGAGCTTTTGGTCATAACAGAGAAATAATTATTTTTTAAAATATTAATAAATATCATTTGTGATTTTATATACGATACAACATAAATAGAATTAAAAACATAGTGAATGTGAATCTTTTCTATCTAAATATAACATTGTATTCGATTTCAAGTTTTATAAATTTAAAAAAAAAAAGAACACTTAAAACCATTTGTAAAAATAAGACATTTGTATTTCATAAATATAGATATGAAAAAGGAGATAGATATTTGAGAATTGATGGGTTGAAATATCCACCGACCGGAACAAAAAGAAAACTTTTCCACACTTGAAGGGCCCTAAGTCCCTGACTAATTAGTTAGGTTCTCGTAGAAAAACATAATTTATTTAGCCATTAGTCACTACTAGTACTAATATCAAAATTCAAAAGTCTATAGCTTGAATGTTACGCGATATGTGGTATCCTTAATCAAAATGACCATGTGAATCCCATTATTAAAGTGCTATATTTTTTCTTATCAATACCATAAATGAAATGATAATCTATCATACACGATAATCTAATAATGTTTAAGCAAACAATATGGATCCATCACAAAAAATTCAACTTCAAGCATATTCCAATTAATGTAAAAACTTATAAACAATTGGCAAAAGATCACATACTTTACATTTTAAAGTCCCAAATTAAAAAGTCGTGATATTAGTGTAGGAAGACTAACAATTAAGAGAAAATTGTTATTATTGATTATATGCTCATTGTAATTTGTATAGATTAGCTACCCTAAGATGTGCATATATACTGGAAAGTAACCGATCGAGACCAGGGAAACGAGAAACATGTTTATATATAATTCTAATTAAGTTTTGTTGATTGCATTTTTTTTTTTTTTTGTAAAATTGTTGTAAGAATACAGTGGAGAGCTTGTTGACTAAAGAATCGACTTGTGTGGTTGAAAAGATACAAAGAAAATAAATTGTTAAAATAACTGAATCTCTAATAATGTTTGGGGAGAAAAGTTATAATAATTAGAGAATTCCATGGGAATTGTCGTTTGGTTATAATAAGATAGTAAGACACATTACACACGCACGCATATACACACATTGGTAGGTATATCTGCATATATATACGAACAAATGAAAATAATAATTAATGATAAGACTATCGAAATTAATTGCCTACATCTGGGGAGAAAGTGTTCGTGGGCTCCTAAATAAACCAAAATAATTCTTATAATGTTTCAAACATAGGAATATTATTTATTCATATATTAGAAAATCAGTGATAAAAATATATATTTGAACCGAGTTCAAACCCTTTTAGTTATTTTTTAAATCGGAATATCTAAATACTGATTCCGAATACCGAAAAGATTATGAACTAAAAGTTCGGAATTCTCACGATTTATCAAAAAATTAAAATAATATATATACTTGAACCAGCAAATTTATATTTCTAGATAGATTGACATGCATAGCTGATAAAATAAATTAGAGGATTTGACTATAAATATAGAACTTTAAGAGGTTGAATTATGAGTGTAATAAATTAATCAAGACTATTAATTTGGCATTCAGTTTTGAAACATAAATTTGTTCAAAATAAATTTGCTAAAGAATATTTTGATTGAAATTTTATTCAACTTATTATGTAAATGACGTAGTCTAATAATTGGTGCTAGTATTAACATCGATAAAAAATTTAAAAAAAAAAAATATTAGCATCATTATATCCAAATTTAAATCCATTTTATTGTGTCTTTCGCTTTTTCTTCATACAGAAGTCGAAACATGAAATTTTTTTTTTAGTATTCTTTGCGTTTTCATGGATTATTATGTTTCGTCTCAATTTCTATAGTTGTTTTTATTACTATCTTTTCATGCTATAATATTTTACTTGTTTTCAATACAAAACTTTAAAAAAAAAGAAGTATGAACCCTGTAATGAAAACAATAAAAATTTGCTATTGATAGTTAATGAAAAATGGATGAGCTAGACTTTGTCGGAGTGAAAGTCAAATGCTTCTAGAAAATAATTTAAAATTAAAAGATATATATAGGGACCTTTAGTCCTTAGTCAACCAGAGTCAAAGAGGGATCCATTACCATTATGTTATATATGTAGCTATAATATTGCCCAATATCCTTTTTACTGATATCGAAATCTCTATTCTATTTTTCGTTGCATTCATTCCATATAATTAAATTAATATACGTACATAACAAAAACATGATATGAAAATATCACTCTTTTTTACCCCCAAAAAAAAAACTCTTTTGTTCTTCCGTACGTTACATCTTACATCTTAATATCTTATATCTTGTGTATCATAATGTATCATTAAAAATATTCAAATTGCATCGTGTTTCATGTATAGTTCTCACATATTCTTTATTTTCTAAATTACGACGAAAGTAAGGAAAGTTTGAAACCTAATATGAAAATAACAGGTGCAATGAATTTCCTCCATTTTTTTCGTACATCTATCGATATAGAGAGTTGAATATTTACGTCGTGTTTCTTTCGTATCAACTAAGTGCTTACGGAAAGAAGTTTTGCCAATGCACGAAAATACTAATTATATCTAGCTTAATTAAGAAAGAAAGAATTTTCAAGTTATAAGTGATTTGTGACAATAAAACATTCCATCTTTGAACTCATAAGTTTGGCTAAAAACCACTATCATTGACTTCAAATCTAAAGTTCCAAATCGAGTATCTTGGGATTTTATATGTGGCTTCACGCAAATACAAATTAAGCGTTTGAAAGGTAATCTGCAATTTCAACTTTATATCAAGAGGTATACATTTTTTTTTTTTTTTTTGCTAAACAATATCAAGAGGTATACATGTTAATGAGGTACTTGTTACTTTCCACAAAACCTATAAAACTTTAAATTGATAAATACTATTGTCAATAAATAACTTGTTGACTGAAAATATAGTAATTCTTCTCTATCCCCAGTTGGTTTAGTGTCTATATAATGATTATATGTGAACCGTGAATTGAACAGATAACTATGAAATAAATTTTATATACATATCTTGCGTATATATAAATTGAAACGCATTGACCATAAATATTTTTGGTGAGATTTTATAAAACTCGGATTTCTTAACCGATACTTATTTATAGTTTTCTTTAAAAAAAATAGATTTTGATTTGTGTTATGCGTAAAGATAGAAAATAATAGCTTGTGGCTTATGTAATATATATATTTGAAATATGTAATCAAAAATGTTAAAGTTTATTACAAACCAAACAAAATAACTTAGTTTAGTCATTAGGAAACTTGATGATATAATTATAAATGCAAATACTAATTAAAATCTAAATGCTGATTTGAAAACCAGTAAATACTAATTATAATCTACACATTGAATTTGAAAATCAGTAAATTTTAGATGCTATATAAATTTCTAAATCAATTAAAGTACATAAACGAATATCACCATTTTATTAAACATAAAACAAGAGGTTTTTTTGGTCGAAAATTCTGATTTTATATCATTAAACCGGTATTGGACCCGAAATTGATTGGTACATCGATTAAAGTTGATTTAGCGATCCGATCAGCTTCTTCATTTTTGGATCTAGACACATAAACAAACGAAACATCTGAATCCTTGGCGAATTTGTTGATGTTTTGGATGATTCCGTAGATTTCTGGGTAGAGTTTGTCGGATTTGAATAAGTTAGATCAATTGTTGTGAATCCAATGCTATTGTGAACCAAATCAGGAGGTTTATACCTTATTTTTTTTTTCTCAGATAACATAAAAAAAAGCTTGGAAAACAGTTCAATGATCCGAGATTCGGGCCTTGATGTTTGGGCCATAAATTACAATAAGGATGTGATCTGGCCCGAACAAAATGAAATCAAGATTCAACCCAAACCGGAAGAAAACTAAACCGAACAAAAAATATTTCAATTTTTGTTATTTTCTCTTTTATTAAGTCCAAAAGAAATGTTAATATTTTGTTCAGCAAATCCAATTAGGAACAACAAAACAAAAATGGCAAGAGCAAAAGATTGAATCTCAAAAGTCTTTTTTTTCTTTCTTTCTTGAAATTGGGGAAGAAAATTTCCTCAATTGTGTAATTGTTAAAATATACAGTGAGGAAATGTTGAAAACAAAAGTGAGTAGTAGTAGACTAGAGAGAGATTTTCTAAGCGAGATAATTGTATATCTGAGGGTTACTCTTGTCTCTCTCCAAGTACTCTCGATCGATCAAACTCTCTATTCTCTTCTTCAAATCCGCTGGTTTTATCGGGAATTTCAGCTGCAAATAGAAGATTTCAATACGCCGAGATTATACGAAGAATTGATTCAAGACGTTTTTCTCGTTTAGATATTGAAATGAGTACGAAAAAGGAAGTTACCTGTTGGAAGAGCTCAGTGATTAGAAGAGTATGGCTTAAGACTTTTCTTGTCTTCATAATCCGAACAATGGCTGCATCGATCTGCGTTTAGAGAGTAATTGGGAGCCGTTTTGTCAGAAACTTCTCTCGTATTTAAGGAATCGAGCCGCAGAAGTTTGGGAGAAACAAACCTGGTATTGACGGTCATGGAATACTTTTTCGGTGGTACTTGCGTTCTCTTCTACTGTTTCTTTCATCTGGATTGCATTTACCTGCACCAGGAAAAGATTGGAGAAGACTATTATGTTTGTATGACATAAGATTCAAGAAGATACAAAGAGAGGGAGGGAAAAAATACAAGATTTACCTTAATACGATACAGAGGAGCTGTAAATCCGTCATTGAAAACAAATTCGTCACCATCCTCGACATCTTTTCCTTTTGGTTCCTGCAAAGAAATTAAATAAGAGACAGAGGAGTCGGTTATAGAGAGTAGAAAAGACAGTTACAAGAGTCTTTGTTTTTTGGCTCTTACCTTAAGCAAGACACGAACTTTCCCACATGCAAGTGACTGCAAGGTCCTTCTCAGTTCCTTGTCTTCAATGTTTGTGGCATCTTTTATGTCTTCAAAACTAAGTTTTTGTGCATCGTTGAATAACATTAACACAACGGCCTGAGACATCGAAAAACAAGGCCTGTTAAAGCAATTGAATCACACTTTGCAACCACTGTAAACACAAGTAAAAGCAAACTTACCTGAAACAGAGAAACAGCGAGCTCCTTTCTACCTTTGGGAAACTCTGCCTTTAGAACACAGTGACCCGATGAGTTTTGCCACATTAACCTCCTACCACTGTACTTGCTCAAATAGAACTCTTTAAAGATATCCTGTGAAAAAACATAGATTAAAATAGAGTGAAAAAGGTTTTTGCATGGAGTGTCCAAAAAGGAAAATGTATATCAAATTTTGCAGTAGAAACCTGATAAACGTTTAATTCATGCGGAAGTTTAGCATCCATTTGTGGATATGTTGGCCAGTACCTGCATTATAATGACATAGGGGTTAACAAGCTTAATAATATTTATTCCTAGTCGACTTTGGTGGGAAAGTGATACACAATGCATACCCTGTTGTTAAAACATGGACACTCATCTCAATTCCGGATGGCAGTTTTGTCCTCGCCTGGGAAGATTGTCTGAATGACTCATTGATTTCCTTTGAGAGTTCAATGTCCTGGAAATTTATAAGAGAATCAGAGAGAACAAGCTGATTATGATTGTTGAACTTGTAGTGTGGTGCAGGATTAACGAAAAATCTTGTCTAACACTATGATTATATTTTAAGCACAACACCTCAGAAGACCGTAAATTTAATAAACCATTTGTTAATCTCTTTTGTAAAGCTGAAAGACCAAAATCTTCTTTGGAAAGCAAAAGGGAGAAAAAAGGACCTTGAACATCCCCTCGAGCTTGTTTGTAAACTGGCTACCACACTCATTCTTAAGCTGCAATTGCACCAAAAGACGGGTCAGTGGATAAGAACTTCTCCCTAGAGATAACTTCTCTGATAGAAAAGAGATATAACCAGAAAGTAAGTTAGGTTTCTACCTTAGAGATCATGGATTTTTCGGCATCAATCGAAGCACTCTTTCCCAACAAGAGTCTCTTTGCAAGATCCTTTTTGTAGAAAGCTTCAAACACATCTTTACCCTTAAATAAACAAAGATAATATTCAGCAACTGATGTCTAGATGATCAAATAGTTGGTTTTCAAACCAGGCAACACGCTGCAGCCACACATGAGTATTAGAAAGTCGGAAGTAGAGAAAACCTGGATAAATCTGAACAAAATCAAGATTCTTTCAAGGATATTCTCTAACTCTTCTTCAGAAATACCCTTATTCCCAGCACGGAGCTTCTCATCCAAAAATTTGGCTATAAGCTCAGCAGGCCGGTTCTGCAAATAGCCCAGGAGCATAACATGTGTTCACTCATTTATTTGAACTCAAACATGTAAAACTTGGAGAAATAGAACGAGATGAAACCTAATGTAAACTTATGTCGTGTTAAATGTTGAATACATGCAAAAGCACAATCGCAAATACAAAAGAATCCATAAATAGAAATCGTGTTTCGAAATCAAATTCCAGTGCCAAAAAAGAATTATTGATGACATACAGCAAAGATACGCATCACCAGCACAAAAAAATCTCTGAATTGAAATAAATTCCTCTTAATTCTGTACCGCATGTAATTAAAGTTGGATTTTCCAAATGAATACTGCCTTTACAAGAAAATCAACATTTGTTAGCAAAAGATTAATAATTAAGAATATAAAAGACCGATACCTGGCGAAGATTAATCAGATGCTCAAATGAATCTTTAATAGTATTTCCAAACGACTCATTTTTGGAAAAACTCTCTTCCCATATAATGTCAAGAGAAGTCTTGAAGTCCAATAGCGATTGTACCATATCTTTATCTTTTTCTTCATCCATGACATTCCTCTGCCCAGTTTTTCGAATGTAGGAGCTTAGCACCTGCCTCAGAAACTCAAGCGCATTAACCCTCGATAAGAGGGTGTAAATCCTCTGAAGGTCCTCAATACGACGGCCATCCATTAATATTGTGAAACCCTGAATAGTTTTAAGAGATAAAATTAGTTAACCATATACCACGATTTGCCAGTAAGCACATAACCACAAATATGACAGGAGAATGAAACCTTATCAAGAATAGAAGATACGTGACACTCAAGGAGTTGCCTTTCAGTGGTTGCTATCAGAGGCTTTCTGGTCCCTGCATCTAAGTATAGTAAGCACCTTTCATTTTCTTCATGCAACCTTCCCTGCAAACAAATCACCAGTAGATACTTTACAGACCCCAGAGCTACTACTAACCTATACTGATGTCTATCATAAGGAACAAGAAACACTTTAAAGTTATATGAGGTCAATCAAGGCACCTCGGCATGCCTCAAGTACTCAGGAACGTCAGACTGCTGCACGTACTTCATCCCTTCTGCTGCATAAAATTCTGAAGTGCACTCAAGGAAAGGTTTCTCGAAGCTTTCCACATATATTCCTAAGGCAGTAAACATCTTTATAAGATGGTTCAACAGAGTCCTATTAACAGCTTCGCCTAATCTGCAGGAAGATTCACATGCAAAAAAGAGTCAATAATGCAGATGAAAAGATTTACAATACTTATGACCAATACTAGCATCAAAACATTATTTGGCTCATAAGACAAAAAAATAAGTAAGACAAAGATTTGCTTCACGAATGTCAATTCAGAATATGAAAAATTAACCAAGACAAAGATTTGCTTCACGAATGTCAATTCAGAATATGAAAAATTAACCATGCTTCTCCATTATCTTCATAAGACCAGGATTTTACAAAATTACCTTTCCTTTTCAATCATGCTTAAGAGACCAGTAACAGTCCTTTGCTCAACTTCAGGGGCCAGAGAGAGATGCTTCCGAAATAGCTGCAGACCCATCTCCCACAACGAACGTACACTGGGGTTTTGTATCACATATTTTCTATCCAGAGTCAAGGCTATACTACGGATCATTAGCATCTGGTCACAAAAGTCTTGCCAGCATTTCTCAACAAGCGACAGGAAAACAGAGAGATCAGTGTTTTGTCCAACTAAAGCTTGTAAAGCATCAGAGATGTGTTCTTCACACTCCTTTTCGATTTGTTGGTAAAGTTTTTCTTCCAGCTTATGCAAGCAAAAGTTATCAACAGCCTGATGAAATAATCACAGTCTCATCAGCCAGACATCTTCACAAATGACTGAAACTCCCAATCAAATACTATGTAAGTTGCAACTAACTTTACCTGGTAAAGATTTTCAAAATCATAAGGAACGGGTTTCATCAGGAATATAGCTTTGATTGCTGACTGCAGCTTGGCCCATGTACTCTCCTCAAAATTCGTGGGCAGGGTTGGTTTACCTTCGATTAAATAAAACAAAAGGCATAATCAGAATCTTTAATCAACTAAAAAATTTCATTTCACACTCTCAATTGCTAGCAACTACAGTAATAGTGAACATCATCTTCCATATAAAGGTACAAACAATATATACACTTGGCGTCAAGAGCCAAGAAATAGCAAGTCTGAAACTAAAACCATCAAGCAAGACTCAAACTCAAGCATTGACACATTACATCGAACATTCAAAACTAACGCAATTCCTGGAAATGGATGGTAACATTAGCAAAGACCAAAAACCCAACAACTTAGTGGCATCCAAATCAATGGTGATGCTCTGAAACTTCGATTAACGACGAGTAATTATCCCGCCAGTCTACTTAAACCCTAAATCGAACAAACGAAGCTAAAAAATCAATGGTAATTCCCTAGCCTAACCAGTACAGAGACTCAGAGAGTAAATCCAAATCAATCAACAACAATTTCGCAGAGTAAGATTATCCCAAACGTAATCGAATCATAACGAACAAAAGAGAGTGGAAAGATAGATACCTTTATTGAGCTTGATGACGAATTTCTTAGTAGGTTGAGGAAGAGTAGCTTTCTTCCGGGATAGATTCGCGGCGGCCGGAATGTGATCTTCCTCCATAGAGAAGCCTTCTTTGTCGATATCGTCGTCGTGAGACTGCGGCGTTTGTTGGAGACCGTTTTTGGCTTTCTTCATCGGAGGAGAAGAGGAAGAGGAAGAACAAGTAGTGCGTTTTGTGGGAAGAGACATGAAAATGGCGAAATTGAGAAATAGAATCAAGAAGAAGATGAAGAAGAAGAAGACATGATCGATCTAACAAATTCCACGAAGCTCTCTCTCTCTCTCTCTCTCTCTGCTAGACGAAAATTACTTCGTTTTTATAATTATTTAATAATTAAATAGTTTCATTTCCATTTTAATTCAAGAACTAATCACCGGTCCGTTTGTTTTGGGTCTTGACTGATTCTGTTAAAATGGCCCAATTTAAAGCCCAATAACGTATTCATATGTGCAACAAGAAAACTTAAACTCATCAACCTTAAGCTTTTATATTTGATTTCTCTTTGGAGTAGTTCTTTTGTACTCTTCAAATGTGTTTGGGAAGAAAGTTGGTGTTGCGTCTTATACAACCCAAATTTCACTCTCGAGTTGTGACTCACTAACACAACTAGTGCATCCGCCAATGCATGATGCATCTATACTCTACATGTTCAAGTCAGTTGTTGGCTCAAGCAGCAAAATGTGTGGCTTCGATATTGAGTTTGAGGTGAATACAACCCCTAGATTTTTGTTCTCTAGACAATGATTGTGACTTGGTAGTCCACAATTGGACTAGTTTTGAATTCATGTTTGCTAACGTTTTCGTAATCACGATAAAGACGAAGGAGATATTCGGCCCGTGTTGTGTGGAAATGGAGTAAACATATATATACTAATTATATGTGAAAATGGAAACTTAAAACTCGAATATGTAGGTACGACTTGATAGATATATATTACTGTTTGTTATATAAAGTATTTATAAAACAGTTACCATAATAATTTTATTTTTCTGATTTTTGGAAAACAAAATTTTTCAGTAGTATTTTTGTAGTTCATTGTCTTGTCTTCCAATTTAGGCTTCGTTCCAATCACAATCCTTAGTGATTTGTGGTTGTGTATCCTAGCCAGTGATGCCTTTGTCGTTTGCTTCTGTGCTCAGGGTTGTCGATTTTATTTCCAGAGGCTTTTGGTTTGTTTCGAGCGGTTTTTGGATCTTGTTTTGGTCAGGTTTTCCGATACTTGGTTGGGCTTTGCTTTCTTCTTTTGGATTTTGGGTCCTGATCAGATTCGTTGTCTTCTCGTCATGGCTACGGATGAGTTTTATTCCCTACCAGACCTTGTAATATTTGTATCCAGACTCTGTTTTTTTTAATATAATTGTTGTAGATGTCAAAAAAAAAGTAATATTTTTGTAACGGTATATATATTTGGAAAAAAAGAATATTTTTGCGAATTTTCTTATCTAAAAACATATAGAAAATGCAAGATAAATAATCCGTTTTCTATCTTCTTATAACTTGTTTTGAATGGATTTTCTTACATTTACTTTACTTGGTTGTGTTTTAACGTCGGCAAAAATGTCTTTATTTTTGCTTTTTGGGGATCTTCTTTTCTGATTCTTGATGCGAATCGTCACTTATAATATATATTAATTTAGTTATTTAAATTAATTTTTTTACTATAGTATTCAAAGTGTTCTCTATTTATGACGCGCATACGTAAAAAGGGGCTTAAACCTATGTGTATGTTTCTCTTTTTCCTCCACCTTTTTTTGGTATAAACGACAAGAAAATGAGGATTTCTAAATATTTCATAAAAAGTATGTAAATTTGGGTGCGACATTAATGGATAAGACACGTCGGACATTATAAATTTATATTGAAAGTTCAAATTTTATATTTGAAACAGCTTATCAATGGTCTAGCTTTATTGTCTTATGTCATTATAAGCTTTTAGGCATTTACCATCTCTATATATCGGATTGCTTTCTATTCAAAAGCTCTAGCTTTTCGTCATGCTCTCTTCATGGCAAAAAGCAGAGGAACAACAAAGATGTGCATGTTCTCATATTCTCGAATGCTTATCAGAACAGTAAACGACATCACCTCAAATAAGAAAATCTACGGTGTTTTTCAAGATATACTTAGATTTGCCTCAAAATTTTCTTCTTTTGATGTCTGATTTGTTCCTAGAGATAACAATGTTGTGGCCGACTCACTTGCCAAACGGCTCTGCAAAATTTTGCCCATTGTAACCTTTTTAAGTATCATTGAAATGAGATGAAATTTTTTTTCCATATTTACTAGAAAAATTATATTTTTTTAATAGCAATTAATTCTTTTACACTTACAAGAAAAAATAAATATACTAAATGAATATATGTTTTAAATAGCCGATTAAAATCACTATACTTATCCCGGTCTAACATTTACCGAAAATAACCTATCAAACCTATGTTATCATAATGGCAAAATATGAGAAAAGTATAAAATGATAAGTTCAGCATTTTTTTTTTTTTTTGAAACCTAAGTTCAGCATGTTGTCATATAGTTTACATAGATTTTAAACGATCAGCGGCATAAAGAGATTGATCTTGATTACAATGTATAATTCCATGATATATTCTAGTATTATTTTTATTTTAATGTACACTAGATTTTGATCCACGCCAAACGTGGGATTAAATGATGAAATATATTTTAATCGATTTTAATATTTAAATGTGTATAACAAATATAATTTATAATATTTATAAACTTAAAAAGATATGCATTATGGATAAATATAATAAAGCTAAATTTTGAGGAAAGATATTTTGATGCTATTAGTTTTAATATTTTTATTTGTAAAATTGATCAAAGCGTGCATATGAAAATGATATTTCATTTAGTATATTGTAAATGTAAGATTAATTTTTATTATTCGTGTAAATTATATAGCATAGGATTAATTAGATAAATTTTAGATTTATATGAATTTGTCAGACATAACGAACTAAAAACAATATATAAAAACAATATATGTTTTCTAATAATGAAATGTAAATATTTGTAAGTGTAGTTATATATATATAATAGAATATCATAATTAAAATATTTATATATATTATATTAATCTAAATACATACATCCACAATAAATAATATAGTTACAATATAATAATAATTTTTTTAATATATATAAAAAAATAGATGATATAGTAAGCGAAATATTACATTTAGTTGGATTTAGATTTGTAAATCATGTATTAATAGAATTATGTTATAAAATTAATAAAAATATATAGAGATTTTTACTATAAAATATAATTTTAGTTGAAATGTTATCATTAGTTAATTTAAATAATATATTTTAAAATTTTTTTATTGAATGACAGATAAAATTTTTATTTTAGTTTTTTCTTAATTAATATATGGAGGATTTCAAAAAAAAATTTGGCACATGGCTTGACATGTAAAAGGGGTTACTATGTGTGTGTGGATTCACGTGTATGTATTATAAGTGACGATTTTTTATACAAAAAATGTGTAAAGGAAATAAAAGCACACGTAAAAGCTTTTAGCCATGCACGCACTATGTTTACTGGTAATCGAGAAAGCAAAATCGTTGAAGGATAAGACCCTAACTTTCTCTCTTGAATCATAAAGGTTTTTTTCTTATGCATTAATTCTGTCTCTTAATCCTTATCCATTATCCACAAAAATTCAAATGTGTAGGCAGCTTTATTAAAAATTTAAAAAACATTTCTAGTAATGCTCACACCATTTTGACTCGATTATATGTATACCATATATATCCACAAAATGTTTTAAATAGAAATGGCCCACAAATATGACGTCAAATTAATTTTATTTTCTAACGTATGAACTTATTTTGTAATGTAGGAAGCCGAAGTAGTTGAACAGTGGCGGAGGCTGAGAAGGATTAGGGGGTCACGTGATCCCTACAAAATTAACATATAAAAATTTTTTCAGTGCAAATTTGATTTAATTTGGTAAAATATTTGGTTAAAATTAGTATATGATCCCGGTAAATTTGTGTTCAAACTTCCAACACTAATTCATATATTTTTTTATCTATAATATTTTTTTTTTATTATGACCCCGGTAAAATTTATTTTTAAATCCACCTCTGTAGTTGAACAACAAAAATAAAAGGAAGCCAAAGTAGTTGAATATTTGGTATTATGCAATAGTTAAAATATATATAAAAATGAAAGTATGACGTCAAAAAAACCTACAACACGTTATGATTAAGCTAATCATTATTTAACTATCTATTCACTTTTTGGTGCTTAGTATTTCTATTGCGACAATGAAATTTGATATTTTGTTCCGATTTAATTATATATTGTTAAAAATATAAACACTTGTCCGTCCAGTCTAACTAGACGAGTGAGGCAAGTTTTATTGCTCATTTGCTTGGACTGATCCGCTTGATAATAAACAGTTTGTAATGTGCAACTAATCTTAATCAACCGTTTTAGGCCACAAGTTCGGCTTAACAATTGTTTAAAAACAAAAAAAAAGTTCGGCTTAATTTAACCCATAAAATCAAAATAATTTGTTTTTCCATGCACCCATTTTCCACCGTTATACTTTCATATGTTTTCCACCTTTTTAGTTTTCCACTTTATTACTCTAGTTATACCTTTATATACATAACAAAATCTGTTAGGCCTTGTATGATATAATTATGACATGTATCAAATCAATCTATGGAACTGCCAAGTGCCATGAGTCGACCCGTAGTCCATCTTCAACCACAAAATAAACTTTTAAACGACGACTAAAAGTTTTCAGCCGACTGTAAACATGCCAATATGGATAATTGACTGATTTTGACTCATTTTCACATAGATTATCGTAACGTCGAACGAGAAAGGAGTTAAAAAAGGATTCAATCGATTGAGATGTAGACTTCTTAGACTATCTACAATGGCAGTTGAAAAAAAAAAATTCAACCGTTGAATGACTCGAGTGGCAAATTGAGAGAAAGTTGAATAATAGGTGGATTAAATTTGGTTGAATTATTTTAACAGATTGAAATAAGATAAATAGAATAAAAACTATATATGTGGCGTTGTTTGATTGGGGGGAGCAAATTGTGGGTTCGAGAGGAGAGAAGGGATTGTGACAGATTTTGGTTTCTTTTGAAAATAAATAATATTATATTTTTTTTCATCCAAAATAATTCAGATCAATTATTACATTATAAATAATTTTTTTATTAAATTTTTTTATACCAAAATTCATCATTTTCATATTCTATAAATAGAGAGTTGTTTCATTTGATTTGGACAAAAAAAAATCCATCTTTTTTATTATAATAGCCTCTCATAAACTCTTGTTTACATTTTTACTTTCTTTTTTTAGTGAAATGGATCCCAACCCAAATCACAACAACTATCAATTTCAAAATCAATCATCCAACCAACCACAAAATATACCAACTTATGGTTTTCCACAAAATTTCTTCATGCCGTCGGCTGTTCCAAATTATCGTCCATATTATGGATCGATGATGCCATATTCATCTCAAGCACCCCCTTATTCTTCCACTCCAACAGAAACTGAATTTGTTCCGAATGCTGGAGCAACTGAAATTCCTGAATTTTCTACACAAATGGCTCTGGGTGGGATGAGCGGTGTTAATGAAGCTACTCCAAATGCAGATGATTCAACTCCAGCTCGCCGGAAAAACCCTAAGCGGACCACTGAGGAAAATTTGAAGCTACTAAGTGGGTGGATTAAATTTGGAACAGATAGTGTTGTTGGAAAAAATCAGAAAAGTGAATCATATTGGAGTAAAATTGCTGAGTATTGTAATGAGCATTTCTCATTTGATCCTCCGCGTGATGCAATTTCGTGCAAAAATCATTTCAGCTACGTGAACAGGATATTGAGCAAATGGGTTGACGCTTACGATAACGCTAAGCATATGCAACAAAGTGGGTGGTCGGAAAATGACGTATTGGCGAAAGCGCATGCACTATTTTCAAGTGGTAAGAATGGAAGTTTCAATTTAATGCAAGAATGGATCGCTGTTCGTGATCAACCTCGCTATGGTAGTCAGGTAGGAGGAAATACTGGCTCTGGAAGCAGTGGATCTAAGAGAGCCCACGAGAGTGATGCCAGTGAATCTAACTCTGTAGGATCTAGTGCTCGTCCAATGGGAAGAGATGTAACTAAAAAAAAGAGTAAAAAGAAAGGTAAGGCTGCAGCCTTGGATGTGGTCGACGAAGAGTGGAGTGAATATGTACAATTCAGGAAGCAAGAGATAGAACGATTAGAAAAAATAGAAAAGAGGCAAGATAAGGCAAACCAATTGATGAAAAAAAAGACTAATGCCAAGAAAGAAAAGACTAATGCCAAGAAGATGAAGTTGTGGATGAAGCTAAATGAAAAAGAGCATCTCGATGACCATAGCAAAGAGCTGTTCGAGAGGTTAACCCATGATCTATTTGGAAATTAATTATTATCAAGTGTATGTTTGTATTTTGTCAGTTTCTTCTTTAATAATGTTTGATTGTCGTTTTTTGCTTTAATAATATTTCTTTGTCGATTTCTTCTTTAATAATGTTTTGTTGTCGTTTTTTGCTTTAATAATATTTTTTTGTCGATTTCATCTTTAATAATGTTTGGTTGTCGTTTTCCGTTTGTATTTTGTCAGTTTCTTCTTTAATAATATTTGGTTGTCGTTTCTGCTTTAATAATGTTTCTTTGTTCATTTCTGCTTTAATAATGTTTTTTGTTCATTTCTGGTTTAATAATGTTTGGTTGTCATTTTTCGTTTGTATTTTGTCAATTTCTTCTTTAAAAATGTGTGTCTGTCACTTTAAACTTTATGTATTTTGTCAGTTTCTCTTTATCTTTTATTTAACTATTATACATCATTTTTTGAAATCCATCGGTATCAACCACTCAATAGGAATCCAATCCTTATCTATTAATCCGATTTCAACCACTCAATTTTCTATAAATGAGAACTCACTCTTCCATTGATGTACCAATACCAAAAATCTCATCTTAAAAAAAATATCAATGGATCCATCTGAATTTCCTTTTGATATTGAAGCTTACAAAAGGCAGTCTGAACTAGAAGCGAAGTTTATTTTCAACCGGTTTCGGAAGCGTCGAAATAAAATAGAGCAAGACTCAGCACCCCGTAACAAGAGAAAATACTTCAAAAGAGATCATGTAGCAGCAAACCAAAGATTGGTTGACGACTACTTTTCCGATCAACCTACTTATGACGATGCAATGTTTCGTCGACGATTTCGGATGCGAAAACATCTTTCCTTCGGATCGTTGGGAACCTATCAAGCAATGACAACTACTTCACTCAAAGATTTGATGCCGCCAATAAAGAAGGTATATCTCCACTAGAAAAATGTACCACGGCTATGCGAATGTTAGCATATGGTGTATCAGCCGACGCGGTCGATGAATACATCAAAATAGGTGGTACTACGGCATTGGAGTGCTTGCGTAGGTTCTGCAAAGGGATAATACAATTGTATGAGCAAGTGTATCTCAGAGCCCCAACTCAAGATGACCTACAAAGAATACTACATGTTAGTGATATGCGGGGGTTCCCAGGAATGATTGGGAGTATTGATTGCATGCACTGGGAATGGAAAAATTGTCCTATGGCGTGGGAAGGTCAATTTACTCGGGGAGATAAAGGAACCACTACTGTTATTCTTGAAGCAGTTGCATCCTATGATCTATGGATCTGGCATGCCTTTTTCGGGTGTCCGGGAACATTGAACGATATAAACGTTCTAGATCGTTCACCAGTGTTCGACGATGTTGAACAGGGAAATACTCCAAGAGTGAACTTTTTCGTGAACCAACGTCTGTATAATATGGCGTACTATCTAGCTGATGGTATCTATCCTTCTTATCCGACTTTTGTCAAGTCAATTAGACTTCCTCAAAGTGAACCAGACAAGTTATTTGCACAACATCAAGAAGGATGTCGAAAGGACATCGAGCGTGCATTTGGAGTGTTGCAGGCTCGATTTAAAATCATTCGCGAACCAGCTCGTATGTGGGACATAGCGGATTTGGCTATCATCATGAGGTCATGTATCATATTGCATAATATGATTGTTGAGGATGAACGAGATACATATGCTCAACACTGGACCGATTATGATCAGTCTGAGGCAAGTGGGTCTAGTACACCGCCACCATTCTCTACCGAAGTGCTACATGCATTTGCAAATCATGTGCGTGCTAGATCTGAGTTGCTTGATTCAAATATACATCACGAATTGCAAGCAGATCTAGTCAAACACATATGGGCAAAATTCAATTATTAAATAGATTTTTAAGTTTTTGTGTGTGTGTGATTTAAATTTTTTATTGTTTGTGAGTTGAATCTATTGTATTAATTAAGTTGTGTGTGTTTTATTAGTAGTGTTTTGTGTTTATCAATGTATTGTATTGAATTTCAAGTTTTTCGTAATTTTATTTTTGTTTCAATAATGATTATTTCTTATTTTTATTATTTACAAAAAAATTTAAAATAAAATAAAAGAACAAATATAACTTTTAATTTAGTTAATTAATTATTTTTTATTTATTTTATTTAATTCGAATAGATAACTATTATAAATATATAATCACAAAATTATACAAAAATAAGAATATGAAATAAAATTAGTGGGATATGGTGTTGAATTTTTTTAAACTAAATCATTGTAAAGGAAAAAAGATTAATGGATGTTGAATTATTATATGGAAGAAAGAGAAGATGATGTGAAATGCTAAAAGATGAAAAAAAAAATCAATGTAGATAGCCTTATAAGTTGTTTATATACATGTGTTCAAATAAAATGGCCTTTGGCGTCTTGAAAAGAAGAAGAAAAAAATTAAATATTATAGAATACAAAAGAAGACACTAGGGTATTGTAGATTGGGTCGATACCGCCAAAAAGTTTCATTTTAAAATAAAATATTGTAATATTCTACCTAGCCAACCTTTCGAGAAAACGAATTGACTATCGTCTACGTGATCAAATTTAACCCTTAAATTTTTTACTATTTAAATATATAGTAAGTAGAAATTTATAAATTAATAAACCAATAGCCAACCAAACGCACGCACTTGCTATTTTTTTTTTAGTTTTTAATTTTGGTATAATGATATCAAGTGATTAAAGAATTACCGATGGTTGAAATTGACAGACGTCCCCAACCCCAAGTGTGTGACACTGCTCGGCCCAACTTGTCTGATTCCTCTCGAAGCAACTTAGCAACATTATCCTAATTGACCACTTTATTATAATTTTTATTAACCTAATTCTTTTAGACTTTTAGTTATTGTCAATATATATATACACATATACGCATACCATTGTCTTTTTTGTTTTAAAATTGCCTAATCACATATATTGTCTTTTGTCTAGTAAGATAAAAGAAAAAAATGGTTTTTTTCTCTAGAGGAAAATTTGGTAGAAAATTATCTCAATTGCCATTTTAAGGAGAATTCTTTAAGAAAATGTCATAAATTTGATATCTTGCCAAAATTGTTACAAATTAGAATTAAAGACAAATAGAAAGATTATTTTGTCTTTCTAATTTATTAATCTTTATACTATCATAATATTACTGTCTGGTTTTGTCAACTACCACCACCACTTGTCCACCGTCTCCGGCACCGTTCTTCGTCACTGTCTCTATTTATGTCTTCCGTGTCTCTGTTTACGTCTTCTATGTCTGTTTTCGTCCTCTGTCGCAACTACCATCTCTGTCAACATCCTCCGTCACTGTTTCCGTTTTCGTCATCCATCACCGTCTTTCGTCATTGTCTTTGTTTACGTCCTCCGTCATTGTCTCTGTTTACGTCATCCGTCACTGTCTTCGTTTTCGTTTTCCGTCGCAACACCGTCTTTATCACCGTCTCGTTTCTATCAACGACCACCACCTTCCACCATTTTTAAAGAGAGAGATTAGTTTGAGAGATATAAAAGAAGAAGGTTGGTTTCCCAAAAAAAGAGATAGAAAATGTGTGGTAAAATTTTTATAGGGTCAAAAAGTTTTTTTGCATTCACTAGAAAATAAAAATGTGGTAATTAGTGAAAACTATTAGAATTATGGCAATTTTGAAAAGTAATTTTTTAAAAAATGGTAATTTTAGTAAATTTCATAAAGTTTTACATACTTTATGGGTGTGACGAGGATAATATAGAAGAGAAAGGTGGAAGGATGGAAAAGGATTGAAAGAGAATAGTAAAATCTAGAGGAAAAATTTCTACTGATTAAAAGAAGAGGTATAATTTAGTCTGATTTTATCACTTTTCAGTTTAACTATTTTTCTTTATTTTATTTTGACCTGTAAATAGTAAGAGGAACTGGGAAATTTTTTTTTCCAACCACTTTCTTTTCTTCTAACTACAGCAAACAATCATACCCTACCGTCTTCATTTGAATATAATATTTTCTTCTTGCGATATTGTCATATATCAAAAATTTATCATCAACAAATCATGAATATGAATACATGAAAATTTGAAAACTCAAAAATTTCAAGTTACTAAAACAAACGGACAAGTTTGTTGATCCAATAAACCTTTCAATATGGATGATCATGAAGGAATGTTCTACATTGCGGATACGATTCTATCAGTTCTATTCGCAATTACCAGTTCGATTTACGCTTGAACTACTCACTCTCACGACTTGCAAAAGTTAAAGAAGAGAAGAGCATTATGAGTTTTACTAATTAATGCGTTATCTACTTACTCATTCCAAGAACTCTGCTCTACTGTTACAAACTATTAATAGTTCTTTGATTGATTTAAGAACATATCAAGAAAGAATAATAAAATAATATATATGTACATATATATTTCCTGGGAGATTTGAATGGTAAAGAGCACCAATATTAATTTATTAATTTTAATATTAATTTAATATTTAAGACTTATTAAATTTTTTCTAATTTTCGTATGTCTACTTGGTGATGTTCAATGAAATTCTAAAGAATAAAAAATATTTTTTTGTTATAAAAAATCAAATAAAAATTAAATTACTAAATATAAATATACAAAATTCTATAAAAACATTAATTTATTATGTTTTATAAAATTTTAAACGTACATTACAATCCGTATATTTCACAAATTGATTGAATGAAAGTTGTCCATTTCGGAAATATACCATATGTGATATTTACCAAATTTTTGTAGAGTGTTTACGCATTGTAAAACACTTGTTTTCTTGCTAATGATATGCATTGTTAAACATTTGTTTCTCAATATAATGTAATGTGTGTACTAACCTAAAGAATGTCTGAAGATAGAAAAAGAAAGATCATGGAGGTTGAATATCTAAAAGATCATCTGAAAATGAAAATTATTTTGTGTCTTGCCCAATTTAAAAACACAGTTCAATTATAACATGCCACGTGTTCCTGATGATCCGTATCAACCGGACCAATGGGATGATATGAATCACGCATAATTGAGCCTAAAACTAAGTTATTTATTTATTTAAATCTCATGATACTGAAAGAGTATGTCCTATAAACATGCTCTAAGACTTTTAAAAGAGAAAACGGAGGAGGCTTCCTTCACAGTGACGTTGAATCCTTTACACGTCAAGTCAAATCGGATCTCCAATTAGCTTTTGTCTCAAGAGATTTAATAGTCGATGGTATTTTTGTCATTATAAGGTTAGGATGCACTTGCGGTCAAGATTCATGTCGAAAATGTAATCATTATTCTTCGAATCATTTAAAATTAGCATTAAACTAATTAATCACCATTCACATTTGATTAGAAGAATTAATGATTCTTTTATCAAGTAGACCAAATCACATAAATTAGATAACACATTTTTTTTTGGGTGACGATTTTAGAAGACATAGATTATTTATTTAATCTTGTAGAATTCACTTAATTTCCAATTTGGGGACGTAACGGTTCTTGTTTGTTTGATATATTCTATATATATATATATATTTTTTTTTCTCCCGGATTATCGTAGAATAAACATTTTTTGGTGCATAGCAAAAGTTTATTTTAATCCACACCACAACTCACCTACTCAATTGAAATGATTTTTCAAACATTCTTCCGGTACTTTATGAAAATTCTGCCATTTTCTATTACGTCCACTTATGTGTATCCCATTCTTATTCTCCTTTTTTCCTTTTTAATTAGTTTAATCACATTGATCACTTTTTTTACCAAGCCAGTTGCTATAGCAACTTGTAGAATACATGTAAACAATACACATGCATGACACAAATGTATTTCCATACATGATACATGTGCATGCAAATTTTCTTGTGATGGAGTTCGAAGAAATATATATTAATTTAAATGAAATCCACATCCATATAAACATTTTGAAACCTAATATATTTCTTTAATAAGAAATCCTTCGTTGTGGTTTATAGAAAGCCGTCAATGGATAAAAAAGGCATAAATGAGAAAAGCAATATAGGGAAGGCAAAGCTAAACAATTAAAAAACATCAAAAACAAAAAACTTCAACACTAAACCTTTTCCTTTTACAAAATAAAAATAAAATTTAAAACACGGCAAAAAATAAAAAAAACAAACAAGCAAAGAAAAGTATTCTTCACCTTGGCTGGCTTCTTGTGTAGTCTATATATATTCCCTTAAACCCCTTCTTAAAACCCAAAAGCTTCACAATCTCTCTCTCCCTCTCTCTTCCTCAATATGACATCAAGAATATTCACAAGACTTTCCAATCTCATTCATGTTTTTCTCCTACTCTCTCTCGTTTTCTCAGGTAATTCATCATTGTTTATGTATATATTCTTTACGAGATTTTATAACCGAATTTAAAACTTCTCCAATATGTTCCGCGTTGAAAATAATTTTATGAATTAAATTTCATACGAATCATATAACATGTTACAAGTTGAGAATAAGTGTAGAATTCAAGTTCATATTGATATTATTGCATCAACCATTAGTATTTACCCCTTTTGAAACCTATGAAATTTTAAATGTTTTTGTTTGATATCAAAGATTTTGGCATTATTTTCTAACAAAATGCCATATGTTTGGCAACAAATGCAGGGAATATACTACAAAGAGTAACGTCTCTTGGCATCAACTACGGGCAAGTTGGGAACGATTTGCCTTCACCGGATAAAGTTATTAACCTCTTGAGATCTCTAAGGATCACAAAAACAAGAATCTACGACACAAATCCTCAAATCCTTACTTCTTTTGCAAATTCAAACATCGACATCATCGTCACCATAGAAAATCAAGTTTTACCGTTATTACAAGATCCTCAACAAGCTCTCCAATGGGTGAATTCTCACATAAAACCCTATGTTCCGGCCACTAGGATCACCGGAATCATGGTTGGAAACGAGCTTTTCACCGACGATGACTCTAGTTTAATCGGGTAATTATTAATCATGAATTTGAAATCTGATTTGTTACATTCATTTCATTAGACCTTTACATTGACTTTTGACATTTCAAGAAATAACACCACTCACAATCAATTATGACAGCATCACTTTAAGAAAATTATTCATCAAAAGTACTATATATTCACACTTGATATATATTATGCCCAAAGAAAAGTCACACTTTAAGTTTATATATATAATAAACACATATGGCATCACCTTATTATATTAAAACACAAAAGTGAGAAAATCATCATAGCCATTGGATGCATTTTTTTTTCTTATAAAATAAAGTTGACGTCGGCAGACCCATGAACACAAGTTTGTTATTATATATAGATTTTTATAGTTATAATATTAGTTGCGATAACATGAAAATTTGCTATAGTTTTCTATAATATTTGCGATAACTTTTGTTCAAAATACTAATCTTGATTTTGTTTTTTGTTGTAATAGATACATGATGCCTGCGATAATCAACATACACAAAGCCTTGGTTCAATTAGGTTTAGACAGATACATTCAAGTCTCATCTCCAAGCTCTCTCGCTGTCCTCGCCGAATCTTATCCTCCATCGGCCGGAAGTTTCAAGCCGGAGGTTTCCTCCATCATGCAACAACTTCTAGATTTCTTGGAAACAACGAAATCTCCTTTTTGGATCAATGCTTACCCTTACTTTGCTTACAAAGATAACCCTAAAGAGATCCCAATCGACTACGTTCTATTCAACCGTAACGTCGGCATGACCGATCCCAACACAAAATTACATTACGACAACATGATGTATGCTCAAGTTGATGCGGTTGCTTTTGCGGCTGCGAAATTAGGGTACCGTAACATAGAAGTTAGGGTTGCGGAAACAGGGTGGCCTTCAAAAGGAGATGCTGGAGAGATCGGAGCGTCTCCTTTGAATGCTGCCACGTATAATCGGAATCTTATGATGAGACAATTCGCTGGAGAAGGAACTCCGGTGAGACGGAATTCAAGACTTGATGTTTATATATTTGCTTTGTTCAATGAGGATATGAAACCTGGTCCTACTTCAGAGAAAAATTATGGGATATTTCGACCCGATGGATCATTAGCTTACAATTTGGGATTCTCTACGATGGCAACTACCACGGCGAATTCAGAAACTTTCACTTATTCATCCTCTGCCACAAAGGTAAGATTTATTTTCTAAAGTGTTTTTTTTTTTTTGGTTAGAATCCGGAAATATTGGGTTTACAGTCAGAGTAAATGTTTGTGAAGGTACTAAATGTGTAATAATGAATTCTCTGTTTTTTTTTCTTCTTACAGAAGGCAAAGATGAGCTTGGAATATTGGACAATTTTGGTATTGGCGATGATTCAAGTTGTATTGTGGAGACGAATTTAGAGGGAAATTTATCGAGATTATATTAACGCGATTGGTTAGGATATTATTATGTAAAAAAATTAATTATTTAAGTTCGATAAATATAATTTCATATTCAATTCTACTTACTGGTCAATAGTTAAATTTTAAATTTATTGTTGTCGTTAACAGAACAATTGAACAAATGAATATCAATAATCTATAAGAATAATTAACAAATTTCATTTTCAAGAAAACTATATTTATATGGTACCGACTTGTTGTACATGAAAAGCTTTGTGTAACTTTTGACCCTTAGGCGTCGCAGCATCATCCATTAACACTAGCGGTTTAGAATAAACCATAAATCATTTTTTGGTTTTAAAAATTCGACACAGCTAAATTCATTTATATAAATTTTGTTGGATATTTCAAATATACTTATAACTTATTTATATTAGTTGGAGTGGTGGGTACGAAAAAGTGGAACTGAAGCTAAGAAAAAAAGCCATGAAACAAGAACTTATGTTCACGATGCAAATCCACATGTTTATTTCCAATTATATCGGCTAAATATACTCTCTTGTTCTTGCAGCAAAACGACGCGTTTTGACCTTGTAAATAGAGGCAGATATGCTCTTTAGTTAATTTCGCGCTCTCTGTTTTTTTTGTCAACATTTAATTTCTCTCTATCTGTATTAATTAACCATCGTTCTTAGTAATAATTTTTTTTTTTCCGAACAGAATAAAATAACTTAGCCGCACGTAGAGAAAAATAATATATTTGTTGCAGAAATTACTTTCAGCAGGTGAATTAGTGCCCGAATATGCTACTATAATATTTTAAATACGTAAATTAAACAAACTAAACGAACATTGAAACATGAATTATACTAACATATATGCAAACGACAAAAAAAAATACTAACATATATGCAAATTATTTTTCACACATTGGGCCGTCAAAAAATGCACATTATCACTAATAATATCTCTCAAAACTTTGAAAAAGAAATGAAAAATTACAAAAGTGCCACGCGGGGGGAACAAATTCATTACACGTACCGTTAACGATCGCGAGAAGTTCTACGGTTGTGTAGAAAGATCGCAAAAGAGAGTGGAAGCGGAATTAGGGTTTTGGTTATGACATGGAGATGAACCGGAAGGTGGTACGAATCCTTTGGGAAGCATAACCGAGAATATATCCGGTCGAACTGGACGGTTTAAACCGCCGTTAGTGCTCTTCTTGGTCATCATCTTGAAGTAGTCGTTACGATGATTAAGACCACGGCGACGAATACTAGTGTGGTGGCGATAGTAGTAGTAATTGCGGTTGTAACGACGGTTACGGCGATTCACGATAAACGGCGCCGTTTTCTTGATGTCGACGAGTTGTTGCAGCGATTCTTGATAGGTTTCTTGATTCGATGATGGTGATGGTGATGATGATGATGATGATGATGATGAGATGAGGAAGACGAGAGTGAGAATGAGAGAGACGATGAATCTTTTTAGAAGGTTATGTTTCATCAAATCGTTCATTGCGATTGTACGAGAGAGAGAGAGAGTAGGGTTTTGGTTTAGAGAGATAGAGAGAGAGAGAGTAAAAATAAAACAGAAAATGATCGAGAGAGAGAGAGGTAATTTTAAGTTTATAATAGATCTCGCTAAACTATCCGTTAAATTGTTTTAGCCAAAAAAAAAAAAAAACTATCCGTTTAATTGGCCAAATTAGTTATTAACATGTACATTCTGATTATTATTTTCAATTTTCTTCGTTACTGTTAATTTTTTCTTTTATATAAATCTGTTAAGCATGTTGTGATCAATCTTGGTTGTTTTGTAAAAGTTGGTTACAAATATAAATATTCTTTCTATTATTATTTAAAAAAAAATTGTTGGCTCATAATTGGGCTTGGGCCCATTATTAGTAATTTCGTCGACATAATTAATGTAAACCCAATCCGGCCCAATCTTGAAACATATATATATTTTTTTGCCGGCTAATCTTTAAACATATATATATAAAGTCGAATTACATACGCTTTTCGCTTTGTGAAGTTTTTGTTTTATAAAAATGATATGTTCTTCGTTTCGAACGATTTGAAATCGCATTTAGCAAAAAACTTAAGTTATCTAGAGTCTTATTTGATAATCTAATTTTCTATAAAATTGGATTAAAAAATTACATTGATGCAATATTGATTACACGAGTTACGTTAGGACTCTATAACTTCGAGCTCATTGATGCAAAAAAAAAACAAATGATCACCATCTCTAATGACATCTATATCATCAATTTCTGCGTTTTCCGCATTAGTGACCATTGTGAAGCTTCCATCTCCAAATTTCTCACCTGAACAATTTCGCAGTTTTATTTGTAGTTAACACGAAAAATTCGGTATCCAATAGAAGTCTTTGTGTGCTATTATTGTTTCTTTACCTGCAAGCTTTAGTAGCTCTTCTATGGAAGCAGGTAGGATTATCAACTTGGACAAATCTTTTTCCCGCGATTTTAAGTGGATAGTAACTCTCTTATCTTTTGGTTTTGCAGCTTCGTGTTGTTTTACCGCGATGCACGATTTGCGATATGGATATGTTTCTTCTGAATGAAACTCAAATGAATTAAGATCTGCATGAGAGTAACCTTTTTCATCGATTTCTTTGTTTTGTTCTTGCGCGTTTCTTGAATCGATATTTTCCGAATTGTTCGGTTGTAAATATTTGTGCCTTTGATCTTGATCACTAGCATTTCCTTCTTCTCTCTTTGGACCACCACCAAGCCACTCTTGGAGGAGGAAGCCTGGTTCGTTGCTCGGATCATCAATCGCTATCGATTGTTGCCCTCGAAGTTTCTGCCACGAATAAAAAAACAGAGTCGATATTGTTTTAGTTGTAAAGTGAAAACATTTTTATTATAAGGTCAAATATTTGGTATCTCTGTTTGCTTACCATGAAGAGATTGTTCATTATGACACGTCCATCTTCGATATGAGCTCGCATAGCACTCATTAGCGATGTTTTGCTTATTCGTAGTATTTGCGACAGTTCGGTTGTCCTAACAGTGAAAGGTTGTGGTGTATAACATAACACTCCAATCTCTCCAAATGCATCTCCAACGACTGCTTTTCCTTGAATCTAAACGAATATTCGGATTGCGATTATTACTTATTTGATTATTTCGAACATTTATGGTGAAATACTCTGTTTTTACTTACCTGATAATCTCCATCAACAAAGGTAGTAAAATCCTGTACAATCACCATTATAACCAGTAAAAATGTTTAGAAGGCCATTTCGGTAGTTCTATGATATTATTATTGATTTTTTCAATCTATAAGTCACTCACCACTGCTCCTGACACCAAAATGTAAAGATCAGAAGGAGCTTCATTTTGTAGAATTACATCTTCTCGAGGTGGGAAATACTCGGCATCTATATCTGAAACCTTATTCGAAAAAATCGTAACATCGAGTTGGTTAACTATATGGAACAACATAACAGAACATAGAGAAAGAGTTTACGAATGAGTATTTTTACCAATTGAAAGAGGAAGTTGCGAGAAACTCCTTCGAATAAGTAGACGTTTTGAACGATAGGGAAGAAGAGATAGTTTGCGATGCTTGACCGAATCGCTTTCGGTAATCCATTTAAAGTTTCTTGTTGTTTAAGACCTTCTGTTTTGAACTTTAAGCAAATGTGTGATAACATTTGGTCTTGTATGTTTGGTGGTAGTTGGTTTCTTGATGCAAACTCTGAAGCAGCTCTAACTGTATCTCTCTGTTTAATCGAAAGAATCAGAGAGAATATCGAGAGAAAGTTATCGAACTTAAGTCGAGAGAAAGTGAATCGAACTTACAAAGGTTCGGGTGCGGCTAGTCCAATGAACCACAAGGTTGGTCATATTTCCAATGAGGTAAGAAGTGAAACCAAGGTTGAAAAGCATGTAAAAGACACAAAACAACATTTCTCTTGGATTCTCAGCATGTAAGTCTCCATATCCTGTTGTGCTTAATGTCGTAATTGACCAATAAAGAGCGGTCACATAGTTACTCCATAGGCTTGCCTCCTTGAAATTTGGATACACAGCTCCAATCCATGTTTTCGTTGGATCGGGATATCGATCCGCGATAAGGTAGTTGAAGCATCCAGCACAATGTACTGCAAACAAAGTGACCTGATATTGACAAGTACACATTTGTGGTTATATAAGTCATATCAACTAGTAGCATTTTATAGATGAGAAGAAAACATTTTTTCCTCTGTTTTCGGCTACTTACCGATATGAGTTTTGTGCATCGTGTCCAGAAATAGTTGAATCGGATATCTTTCTCAAGCCTGAAGCAAAAGCAAAATGAGTATTACACTAATCTTCCAATGGTACCTCTCTTACACTTAGAGAAGAAAATGTTTTGCTTCTGGTTTAGTATTGAAAACCGAACCTCGCAAAAAGCGAGCTAACTCGTCTTAGACGCCATAACCTGAGCATACTAAGAACTCTGAATCCTATTTCACTTCCATTGTAATTGAAAAGAAGACTCAGTGACTGAAATGGAGCTGTTGAGCAGACATCAAAGGCGAACCAAGTAGAAAGATACCTGAAAAAAGTAGACTTATTATGAAAAATATGTTTCGTTTTAAAAACCGAAAAAACCATACTAGTTTTTTCCTTACCGTATAGCTATTTTCTTCGGATTATCGACTAGAAGGTAAGAGTGGCTGTCTAGATACGCGACGAAGAAGGTGAGAATGATGTCAATGGCAAAGAAGCCATTCACAATGTTGTCGATAACGAAAAGCGCGTCTTTCTTGTAGGTAATGAAAGCAAACTCAAAAGGACAAATCCAAGCTGAGTAAATCACAAGAATGACCAACCACATCTCCCATGCCCTGAATTCAAAACATTAAGTCAAAACAATTCAAGAAAACAAGAAAACAGAACAAGAAACAGAACAAAGAAAGATGATGAAAAAAGACCTCAAACGTGGATCGAAAGGAGAGATTATGTGTTTACGGAGCTTAGTTGATTGGTTTATTCTTGCTCCAAGTGATGGTAAAAGATCAACAGAGAGGAAACTACTTCGTTTGATTGTATCCATATTATATTCTTCGACCCAGAATCTTTCGAAGAAGTTTCTTGTGCAAGAGATAGACATCTTCTTGTTTTTATGAGGTACTACTTCCTCTCTTTAACAAGGGTTAGTTATAAATATAGTAATGAAACTTGTGACAAGTTTCACAAGTTAACTAACTTTTTTTGTTTCTCTCTCTTTCACGTTGGTTTCTGACCTTTACTACACCAACTTGCTCTGACCCATTTCTTATCCTTTTCTGAAAAAAATGATAAGTTTTTATAACCGTTTCAATGCAGCAAAAACTAACAAGAAATGATTAAGAAGGTGAAATCAGAAGCGGTTTTCGCGGAATAGAGTAGTGTGGTATGGAAGAGGAAGACACTAAAACAAGTTAGAGATCTCATTAAGTGGCAGACATTGAGATTTTCACAGAAGTAATGGTAAGAGAGAAAGTAAAATGGAAGAAGAAGAAGAAGAAGGAGAAGGAGAAAGAGGACGCAATCTTGGTAATGGAGTTTCTATACTTGATTGAGATTGTGACTATGAATGGGATATCCATTTACTTAGAGCATTTGAGGCTATTATATACACACAAAAGTGTATGTGTATGTTAATGGAAAATTTGGTGTTTTTTTTTCATTACAAGAATCAAGAAATGGACCATGTTAAGGGCAAAAAGAAAAGATGGTCAGAATAGAATATTTTCATAAGGGCCAAAAAGGATAAAAGATAAGTAAATTCTTTGTATTCCTTAAGTATCTAATAAAAAATACTTTACGGTATGCAATTTTTCAGGACACTGATTTGGTAAAATGTTGAACACTTTACAAAGACTTTTAACTACAAGAACGAAAAAAACAATTCTCAGATTCTTACAAGAACAGCTCATATGTAATTATGACAAGTGGACCAATCACAGATTCACACATCAGTTGTTTCTTGCTTTTGAATTTTGATTCATCTTTAGTCTAAACTTTTAAAACCTTGATTTATGTTTTAATAATTTGTGTATGATTGCTCTAGACCGTTCATTTATTTGATGTAGAAATATTAAAATTATTAATTATGCGTAAACATCTAATCAGAAAATTGATAACAACAAAAAACATCTAATCAGAGAATCTGATATGACATGGAAAGAACAAGAATGCTAAGTACATAGTTAAAGCAGACTATAAACTCGGTTTCACACTATAAATTAATTAGTAATAGAAACATAATGTAGTAGCATAAATCAAATCTTGTATTTCAGTGATAATGTTTGCTCAATTATGGAAGTTTTCTTAAATAATATATCTTTCAGAAAACTATTATAATGGTTCAACCAATTTTATCATGTTTTAGTTTTTATAGATACAAATTATATACTTGCATAAATTACGAAAAAAGTCAGATATGTATTTTGTCCCTATTATTTATCAGTAGAGACAATTTTGCTTGCGGATATATTCATGTTGTTTTGTGATTAGTCTTTGTTTCAACTCTAAAAATCTTACAACAAAACAAAGCATTTTGTATATATTTAGCTAGCTATTTGATATTAATAATTTTTAGATGGGTACTTGAGTTTGGAATGTTCAATAAGACTTGTTAGACATTATTTCTACCGATTTAGTTCTTCACTTGCAAGCAGCCAATTATTGTTAACCACTATTGTTAAATTTCATGAACTTCTAACTCAAAATTAATTAGTAATGAGTGATTTTGTTTAAGTAACTCAAAACGTTAGGTTGGATTTTAACTTTCGATGTAGAATAACTAACTGCTATTAATCCAACTGATTAACCATTCGGTCTAAGAGTCGATCGTTTAAATCTTGCACATGCAAAAAGAGACATTGGGTCCAAATTATTCAATATATTTTGTCGTTATTTTTCAAATGGGAAACACAGTTTTTGGACTCAGAACCCATATCAGGTTGACATGGCATTTGAGTGACAAAACCTTAACTCTAAAACCGATATTTTCTCTAGAAATAACCAGGACGTTTTTTTCTTTTGGGGTATTTTTGAACTCCCCACAAATGTTTGATTTTAACATTTTGAATCTTGGTTAACTGGTTGTTATATCTAACATTGTTGTTAGTAGACAACAGAACGTTCTGAGTGATGCTTAGTCAATGTTCAAATTTTAATTTTAGCTAAGTTCATATTATTATATATATAAACACTAATTGGACTTTAAATAAACTCTTTACGTTTTCGTTTTTGCCTCTTAATTCCATTTCCTTATCATGATTTTTTTATAATGATAAATCGTTACCTTATCATGATATATCGTTGTAATCATAATTAGAGTAATGTAGCATCCATTATCCATATATAGGTTTAGACGTTTAGTGATGGAATATACCGAGTTTATTCTCCTTAATTTGCCATCATGGTTAATCCAATGTGATTACGACATTGAGATATCTCGTTAATACACACAAGATAAAAAAGATACCTAAGTTCTAATTAAGTAGGAGTTGCTAGGATCCAAATGACAGCTTTAGAAACGGGTCGAACATACACGGTCCGGTTTCATGCATGGGACTGTCTGCATTCTACGATTTACGTCACGTGTGTTTTTATAACTTTGCTTAATTTAGTCAAGAGAGATTTTATAAAAATAAAAAACATTGTTTGCAATCATTTTTCATTTTTTTTTTGTCACTAACAATCATCTTTTCATTCTTATATAAACTTTTGATAACCAAATCTCTTGGACCAAAGCCTTATAAACCTATGTTAATGATCTGTAGTTATCATATAAATCTTTGATATAAAAAGGTTTATTTGCTAGGTAGCCAATTTTTTTATTCAAAACCCGAAAAAACATTATATGGTGACAAACTTATAAATAAAGTCTAATCAGGAACTAATCATAAAATACTCAAACGCATAACTGATCTTTTTATGAGCTATTCATTATTTATACTTGACATTTTCTAAGTTTGCTTAATTTTGTTTTTAAGGTTATCTCAATTTCTCGTAAGTAGGTTATGCCCCACGGGTTTAGATGTTGTTAGAGATTGTGGTAGGGTCAAAACCATAATGCAGAATCCTCGTGATCTTGTCTTACAATGTGAGACTTTTGTATTGTGAATACAGTCCATCTGTTTAGCTATTGTGAATACATTCACAATATTAAGTTAGAAACGGGTTTAAAGCCTTTTCAGGCCTATAAATCACTACCAAGGACAAGAATTTTTTTTACTAATTGTAGAGTAATCCATTTTTGTTTAAACCATACATGGAGTTGTAGATATTAAGTCCGTATGTACAATTCTTCATGTTGGAATCATAAAACAAATAATAATACAATCCGAATAGCATAAATTCTTCGAAATTCGGTTTCTTTTTACTTTTCCATCAATCAAGATCGAGTAGTAAAAACCTAATTACATGAAAAGAAAATCACAGAAACATAAAAGGCAAAGAGAAAATCTTGGTGGTGGATCTTAGAAGATAAAGCCAATAGGTAAAAGTGGTCCTTGAGGACAATGATGAAGGGGTGTCCTTATACTGCCTTCAAAGCTTCTATGTTAGGCCTTCATATTCACGTGGTCCGTTTAGTTTCTTATATGTTTGTATGGCCAAATTCATGCATGAGTATCTAACCAAATTTTGACTCTTCCTACAAAAATTAGAACCTTAAAAGAACTTTTACATGGCCATAATAACATTACATTGTCTTGTTGGCAAAAAATTGTGGTGTTTTTGGTAAAATAAATTGGTTCTTGACTTATAGTGTTATACTTTTGTATTTGAAATGATATAATACTAAAATGTGCTTACTAATAGTTACTTAAAGTGTGACAAACACATGAGGGATTATAGTTCATTTTTTGTAGTAATATTTAAATATAACTAGGTACATTTACCTACGAAGATTATATAGAAGTATAGAACATAAGAGATTTACAGTTGAGAGTTTTGTGAATTATTAACATGACATTTTTACGCACTTAGAGATATCAGATTCAAATCCGGTTATTAGGTATATATATACAATTTAATAGAAAAGTCACATATGAAGGTTTGAACCGGAAAAAGAAACTGGCTTACGAGTTCTATAGTAATTTGAATGGAACAATTCGTTTCGATACCAAAACAAAAGCTTGACAGCTCGATTGCTTATTTTGGTCTAGCTTCAGAGTATTTCAGTCTCTTTCTTGTTAGTGTCAAAGACTCAAAAAATTAATTTGTTTAAAGAGTCAAAAAATAAATTTGTTTACGGCGGAATCATGACTAAATTTGTTGTAAGGAGAATAAAAATCAAAGAAAAATACTTCAAAAACATCTTAGAAATGAGAACGAAACCGATCCACCACAAAAAGGTGCTAGAAAGTGAATGTCATAGTTGATTCCTATCTTGAAATATTAAAATTCGAAAACAACATCTGCTTCATATATTTACTTTTGAAATATAAAATAATGAGGAATAAAAATAATATATTCTCAAGATCATTAAATATTTTTTTAATGTATGGAACAAAACTTGTGAACTTGCGTGTGTAAAGATGAATGATTTATGGTTAGTGAATTCGTTACTAATGTTAATAGTTTATACTAGATCAGTAAAATTATGGACTCATATTATGCTTCTAAAATAAAATGAACAAAATCTAAATCCCTTGTATTCCTATCCATTTACCATGTGGAACTAGGTGTGGTAGACATTATGTAAACCAGGTTTCTTACTATCGATATTACTCAGATTCTTTTATCTATATATATATATATATAAAGAGAAAAATAAAAATAAATGGTTGTGTGAAAAGGGTATTAGAAAGTGAAGATCAAAGCTGATTTTAATATTTGTATGCTAAAAGACGTTAACATGAAGTTGACTTTTTGAATTCAACAAAAATTGACTTGACATAGTATACTGATTAGCTCGAATATTTTAGAATATAATATGATTTTATCATTGGGTAATGATAAATGTATGGTTTATATATTGTTTTGGTTCTCCTTATCATCAAAGTTCTTTACGCCATAGTTGCGGAAGATCTTAAAATATGCCATTTCCATAAGTGGTTATCATTAAAAAGTGTGTATAGTATACATATCATACAAAACAATACAATTTTTGTTATGAATCGGACAGCATTTTTTTTTTCAAAAGGTAAATTCAGATTCCTCATGCAAATAACAAAAAATATACCAAGATTGATATTCAAGCAACCCAGATATAAAAAATTATCTTCCGGAAACTTTTATGACTAATTAGAATTTTTTTTGTTAAAGTTAATTAGAAATATTTATTCCACTGTCTTTGTTTTATTTAAATTTGTTTTTTTTCTTCTTCTTTTGTTTGGACATATTTTTCTTGTAATTGTACTAACTCGTACATGAATAGAATCCATTAAAATTGTCTATGTTCATAATACATGTTCTTCTGTAAATTAATAATTGTCTTATTCGTGCATGAATCAAGATTTAACAATTAAATACGACTCGCATTCTGATACTACTTTAATTACGGAACGAATTTTCGCAAACGTACATTGTATTACCTTTTTTTTTTTTGCAGAATTCACACTTTATTGAAAATTTTCTTTCACACCTACTTTATTGGATTTAAATGGGAATAATTGGTGGCAACAATATTGATACAAACTACTATTAAACTGCAAACTAGAACAATATCTTTATAAAAAAAAAAAACTAGAACTATACACACATTTGATATAATTTATAATGCTATTTAGTTTTTGTAATATTCGTTTTTTTTTGTTCAAATTAATATTTATATTTATGATATAATCTTTCCGGTTTTTCTCAAACAGTTAGTAATTGTTTCACTAATCACTACTATCGTATTTCAAAAGAAATTTATAGCCTCCTCAAGTTAACCAATACTTTGGTCTTTCACAGAATTTTTTTCTTTCTTTATAAAAATTGATTTCTTATATATATAAGAATAATTTGAATTGCTATTAGTACTAGTTTATAACTATGGAGAAGGGTTTGTGAGAATCTGGTGCATGTATAATCATTGAAAAAATTATTGTATAAATTGCAAAGCATAGGAATAATTAAATGCATAGAGAAAGTGAGAAATCTTTGGTTTTATAGTGGCTGGTCAATTGATGAATATTTTTTACACAAAACCAGGAGTTTTGACTCATAGAGTGCACTTTTAAAGGTCTTTGGTTATATAGTGTGGTTGCTCACTTGATTTATATATATAAATTTAACTACAACCTTGTTCTGTTTAATGTTATAGCCGAGTCTTTATCTACATCTTCGTTGTTAATGTTGAACATCTCCTCCATGGTAGGAGCTTTAAAAATCTATAAAATTTGGTTTGATAAACAAAAAAAAACTTGCTTTGTTTTTTTTCCTTCTAATTGTAGTCATAATATTTTTTACCACCTCTTATTGTTATTAGCAAAATTCTAATTTCTAAACCAATGAGTGTTTATTGATGAATTTTTTAAAACAATGAATTTTGATTAAAAATTCTCATTTTTTGCAAGTTTTTTTTTGCTTTTTTGCAAAATCAAACCAATTCCTCGACTTTAGCACGTTCTAGACCAGTGAAATTATTCATTAACTTTTTAGTCAGCGTTATGTTGTTGTTTTTCGTTTTCTCATGATGATGGCCTTTTATTGCCCCCGAGTTTCATGTGACTCTAACGTGAGATGTATGAGAAGTGGAGGTTTTGGATTTGGTCAAATCTTCCATTTGCCAAACGGAAGACCAAAAAATGAAAGAGCATATGCCTAAATTTCGAAATCTCTCACCTTAAAAAATCCTTAGTATTAGCCAAAACACATCCGTAATGATTCTGCATAACCTTTTGGCCTAGGTTTGTTGAACAAAGAAAAAGAACCTTTTGGCTTAGATGATCAATTAATCGGTATAGACATCCGTTTTTTTTTTTAATTATTAAAAATAATATATATACATATATAGAGTATAAATAGTCTAAATGGTAGGAAAAATCCAATTTTTAAAAAAGATAATTACTAGAACGATCTCGATAAATGGCTTAATTATTACAATGACCTTCACAAGTCTCAAAATACTAAAAAAGGGTTTTAAGACATAAAAATTAGGGTTATGTTTTGTTATTACGAAAATGTCATTGCCATTTCTTACTTAAAAAAAAAACACAAAAACACAGGAGACGACCGCAGAGGCTACGGAAGCACCGGAGACACGCTCAGCGGAGGTGTACCGCCGAATTTAGATAAAATCGGATTAAAAATCACAAGCTAAGAAATTTTTTTTTTGAAATCTTTTGATTTTTGGTTAGATAAGGGATATATGATGTTAGATATACTAGTTTTAGACTAAATCCAGTTAAAAACAAGTTAAAATATAGTAAAAATGAGCTAAATACAGGTTGGCCGCCATTGTTAGGGTTTGACAGCTTTTTGGTTGGTGAAGAAGACGAAGGGTAAATTACGATTTTACCCTTTTTGAATAAGTTTACCACTACTACAAATAAGTCTACCACTACTAGAAATAAATCTATCACTACTATAAATAAGTCTACCACATATTATAAATTTACCACTACTATAAATAAGTCTACCATTGCGCGAACCATCAATAAGTCTACCGATCACAAAATTAAATCTACCACTACTACTAATAAGTCTATCACTCAAAAATAAATATACCATTACTATAAATAAGTCTACGACTGTACTAACCATCAATAAATCTACCGATCACAAAATTAAATCTACCACTACTACTAATAAGTCTATCACTCAAAAATAAATCTACCACTACTATAAATAAGTCTACGATCTCGCGAACCATCAATAAGTCTACCTATCACAAAATTAACTCTACCACTACTACTAATAAGTCTATCACTCAAAAATAAATCTACCACTACTATAAATAAGTCTACCATTGCGCGAACCATCAATAAATCTACCGATCACAAAATTAAATCTACCACTACTACTAATAAGTCTATCACTCAAAAATAAATCTACCACTACTATAAATAAGTCTACGACTGCATGAACCATCAATAAATCTACCGATCACAAAATTAAATCTACACTATTAGATATAAGTCTACCGATCATAAAATTAACTCTACCACTACTAGAAATAAATCTACCACATTTTATAAATCTACCACCACTATAAATAAGTCTACCATTGCGCGAACATCAATAAGTCTACCAACCACTTGATAAATCTACCATCACATGAGCGGTAGACTTATTCGCTTTTGGCAGGAAAATCTTTGCTGCTCATTAATGGCGATTTCGTAAATACGTTTTTTGTTATCAAAGAAAATAAGGACAAAACATGTATTAAAAATCTTTCAAGGTTATTTAAATAATTATAAAAGATTAAAATAATTCTAGTCAAAACCCCATTTATTAAAGTCATAGTAAATCCCCTTTTTAAAACATAGCACCAAACAATTGTAAACCACACCACTTCACCACTCGTATCAGCATTTGATAATCACGTTAAGAATTATTTTATCCGTTACACAATAGAACAACATTGTGCATGAGAAGAAGTGCATTGTTTTGATTAACATAATTTGTTTTTTGATTTAACTAATTACATAGCCAATATATAAACATTTTGTCGGTAAATTGTCAATATATAAACATTCTTAAGACTAGAAGAAGTGGTATCAATCATTATCAATCCTGATTATGCAGTGGATTATATGTTCTACATGCACAAAGTATTAGAATTTGTACTTTGATATAGACTATATACAAATAGAGAGAGAGAATATAAATGTTCCATTAATGGATCGAGGACCAATGGGGACCCAAGATAACTCACCCAATTGTATCTCAGAGTGGTGAAGAGAAGTTATGGGGATGTTGTTGCAAATCATAAACCAAGTGATTAAGCCCTTTTTATGTGTTATTTTTTCTTATAAAAACAAAAACAAAATGTGTGGCCAATGGCCATATATTAGAAACACTTACTTTTCAATGAAGCAATTTAAACTTTCTTTTATTGTTCCACATTGTTGGCTAGTGTTGGCTAGTGGTGTCCAAATATGAACTCATTATCCGATTCTCTTTTGCACGAGTAGAATGAGGATTTTTTTTCTTTTTACTTATTATAATTTCTTATAGACAAATTTAAATTGTATGAAAGCTAAATGTATTGACATATATACTAGGCTTAAGATGTACTTTCTAAGCACTAATGATTAATTTTAACATTCATGAGCAAATGCAATACTTGATAAGACTATCATGCGCATGTATTTCTTTTTTCTTTTTTTTTTATCATAAGTAATAGCAATTGAAGATGTGATTGATTTTGTTCTTAGAAAACATATATAATGGGAACTAAGATGAATGTCAAATGGTGTTAAAGTGTCAATTTCCTGAAATTAAGATGGTACTCATTCTCTTCTGTAGATAAATACATATATGATCATGCCATGTGGATGAAAATTGGTGTATATCTTGAAGGGGACCAAAGTGCTCAATCGCATCCATTATTGCTGTTTCCATCTTCTGTCTTCAACCTCGAAAAACTTAAGAATTTGATGATTTTAGCGAATCTATTTTATTTTATAATTAGAGAATTTTCTCTTCATCTACAATGTTCAGATAGGCAAAACTAATTTTTAAAACATTTAAATTTAAAAATATTCATTTAATACACACTAAATCATATTTATATTTTTTATAACTAATAAGAAAATTAAATTAAAACAAAAACGTGAAAGACTAAAAAACTGAATGAAAATAAAAACTAATAATTTAAGACTATTCAAGATTTTATTAGTAATAATAATATGAATTTATATATATATATATATATATATATATATATATATATATTACACATATTAAAAAAAAATTCAAATGTGTTTATGAATTTATAGTTGAAACAGTTAGTAAAAATCAACTTACTTAACCATATGTTTTCTAAAATGTGAAAAGAAAACTAATAGTTTCTATATTATTTTTAAGATCTATATATTTCATGAAATGTGAAAGGTTTATTTTTTATTAAAAAGTTTTGTAGCTCAATAAAAAAAAAAATCTTACATTCAATCCAACTTTTTTTAACAACACATTAAACTTAAAAACGTATCTTTATATTTTTATTTATCAACCTATTACGAAGACCAACGTTCAACAAATAGTATCACAAAATCTCTAATATTTCTCTACGATGAATAAAAATCAAAATATATACAAACTCACGTGACGGAGATAAATGACAAAAAAAAATGATAAGTAATCATACTATAAAGATAGAGTAAAAAAATAATTGATAAATTTTATCTTCTAAATCATAATTGGTTATTTAGATAACATGAATTATATAATAGTCACATATATGTACGTAACAAAATTTTTAAAAAAAATAATTAAACGGGAACTATCAATATCGAAGTCATTGATAATCACTTCATATATTTAAACATTATTAATACTAAATCACGAAATTAATTTATTTTATTTAAAATCAAATATTATTTTGTATCTACAAAGAATTGGTTGTTTTATCATACATAAGTACTAAACTACTAAATAAATACATAAAAATATTAAATTTAATAAAATTATAAAATAAAACTGGCGCGATGCGCGGATCATATTCTAGTAATTACAATTACAAGAGTTCAGAAGAAACTATTAATTGAGTGGTAATTTAATTAATGTCATGGTCTAAATTATGGACTAATCATGGAATTTACACCTCATATGAATTGTGCATTGATCAACAAAATTTTATAGAACATTAATTGGAACGTTAATGTTTGCATGGCTTGACAAGTAACTTGAACTTGGTATATATATATATGTAATTAACTAAATGATGTTAGTCCAATAACTTTTGATAATTATCATAAAATTATGCTTACTTTAGCCAATACAAATTTCATCTGATGATTATAACTACAAAAAAATAAAATAAAAGAATTTATCTATTGCACAAAAAAAAAAAAAAAGAATTTATCCCACAAATCAATTAACAACAGTAAATAGTAATACGCAATTACTAAAAGCTAGTGTTGTGTTTTGTCTGTTTCTTCCACAAATTTTTGCAGACAAAAACAAAGATTCTTTTTCATTTCACCAACTACTAATCCTTCTTTTGTTTGTCTCCAACTACCAAATCCTTGAAACCCCATTGTTCAACAAGTATCTATAATTTATTCGTTTAAAAAAAAAAAGAATGCCCTTTTAAACGTGACCATTTATTTTCTCCCCAGCCTAGCTAGTGAATATATGTGCCTAGTTACTAGTCCATTTGCTTGAAATGGGATCTTACATATTCCCTTTATAACATAACTCAAATTTCATCTCTTCACTACAAAAAGTAAAACATTTCAAACCCACGTAAAGTTTGTTCAAGGAAATGAGAAGCCTATTTTTTGTCGAGACAATAGATAACTCCGTATTTGAGTTTGGATCCGAATTTGAGCCAATTATTGTTTTGTTTTTTCAAGTATCCCAAAACATAGTAGTTAGTAAAAACACAAAAAAAAAAAATATATCTTTTTGAATTTTTAGGATGTGTTATGGTCGTAAGCAGAGGCGGACCCAGTCAGAAGAAATATGGATTAGATGACTTGGGTAATTTTTTTAAATATAGTTTAGTATATGTATGTACAATAGAAATTATATAGCATAATTAGTATTTCATTAAATAAGAATCTTTGTTTAATTGACTTTGATAAAATTAAATCTTGAGTCCGCCACTGGTTGTAAACTCTTTTTTCGCTGTGCTTCTCTCTTTTGGACTTTTGGTTTCGGCGTCTTTCCTTTCGTTAGCTAGAATTTATAATATGTTATGAAAAATATCAATATAATCACTAGATGACCCAAAAAATACAACACACAAACAAATTTAAAACCCAAGGAGCTAAATGAATAAAGAGACATCAAATAACACCTAAATGAGAGTAACTACAAGTTAGCTTTATCATGGGATCTCTCTTTTGATTTTATTGCTTGCTCCCAACCAGATTCTTCTTGGATCTTTCCTTCAAATGAGCAAGTCTTAAATTTAAAACTATTTAAGAAGATATGGCTAAATGCTGCAACTGTTGGGTTCAGAATTATTGTAACAATATGGGCCTAGCTCGATTTGGTTCGAGAGCAAATCGTATTATTGGTCACTATTAAACTTGTCCGGTCCATTAAAAACGTACATTAATGTGGGATGGTCTAAATAAACAATGATTCGGGCCAATCCTACAATTAACTCTCTAGAAATGGAAAAAAAATGTTTTTGTTTTACAATGTAGGCATGAAAACAAACAAAAAACTAATTAAAACATAATAACAAGTATATTTATTCTCATCTTGAGATAAATTGTGTGAATTAATCAGATTACCCTGTGACCAAGCAAATTGTTATCTTTTATAAATAGGAGCACGTGAAGAAGAACCGTTGTAAACTCATGATCATCTTTTGGTATTGAATACATATTAATTTACTAGTTTTGGCTCAAGAACACAAATAACATAAGTTAAGTTATCATACAAAGTACAATGGTAAACCCCCAACTACTTATTCTTTTGGTTCTTATTCATGCATTAATTAAGCTGCTACTATATTTATTATGTTTATATTACATGGTGCCTAGCTAGTAGCTACCATAGTAATATTCCATATATTTTTCTTTTCTTCTAGTCTCATTATGTATGTATGCTTGTGTTATGAGGTAGCAACAAAAAGAAAAACTTCTTCTTAATGGTGTTGGCTCCTCTCTCTACGACCTGGAGATTCTCCACCGTTTCCACCGCCCGAACCGCCGCTTTCGCTTGCGTGACCGGTTCCACTTCCATGACCAGAACCACCTCCAGTAGCTCCTCCTCCTCCCGAGCCAAACCCAAATCCAGTTCCCGAACCAGAACCCGAACCAAACCCGAATCCAGCCCCTTTTCCTCCTCCATCTGGTGAGGAACCGGAACCAGAACCATAACCGTAACCACCTTCTGGAGTTGAACCCCATCCCCATTCATATCCCCAGTTAGGTCCATGAGCTGAACCACTTGCACCGCTTGAACCGCTTGATTTTCCTGTCGGACTACTTGGGCTAGCCGCTGTATGAGCTGGTGTTGCTGACTCTCCTCCTCCATGGACAAACGAGAAGGCCAGGAGGAGAGAAGTAAGAGCCAATGTAAGAAGAAACTCACCTTTCATTTTCCTCATCATGAAATATTTTGTTTGAACACTTTCTCTTATGTTTCTCACTCGTTTTAAGACTTTATATTTATAGCACTCACACACGTATTAGACACGTATTACTATTATTATGTGTGAGAATCTAGTTTATTATATAAAAATTATATAAGTGAAAAGGAGAGGAAGTTAGTGATACTCGTGAGACCAAGAGTCTTTTTTTAGACATGTGAGAATCCATTTTTAGGGTTACAATTAAAATGTCGGTTTCTCGTGATATCTTTTTAAGGCTTCCATAGTAATGAGTCACACCACTCAGGCTATTGTGCTATTTTATTATTATCCCACTAACTCTAAGTGACATTTCTTTACTTATTTGGTCAAAACTTATATCGTTTTCAGATAATCTTCATATTATTTCAACAATAAAGTGTAATAACAACATGTTTATATATAACTTATAACTTGTATATGTAGTAGATAACGTGTAATATTATATCTTGTATACATAATGTATTACATATACAAGTTAGAAAAATAACACTATAGTGACGGGTTTAGTGATAATCTAACTTGGAACAAAGCGTAAACTCGTTTTCCATTAAATTTCATTTCTCTTACAAACAATTTGATGTTGTTAGATTTTGTAGACTTGTGTGTATCGAGTGTACTGGATATGTGCTAGTGAACATGTTCACTCTGAAATTAGTCGGACTTTAGAGTGAATGATCGGTGTTAATTCAAAAAAAAAAATTGTTCTCTGTGTATTTATATAATTTTTTTTTTTGCGTATTTCTAATAATTGGATATGTTATAAGAAAATTTATTTTTTCTTACAAGGAAATAGTTCCCGTGAGTTGTTGACAAATGGCAGCTCACATTCTAAAATATCTTTTGCTGTCGCTCTAGAGATTTCCACCAAGGAAACAATAATTGAATAATGTTTGTTGGCAGTTAACATAATTATAATTCCTACCTCCAAGACTTTTTCATGTGCCTTTAGAGTTTGTGATATGCTTCATGGTCACCAATATTTCAGAAATATTAGTTATAGCATTTATTTCTCTAGTCATTTTCTACATATTCTTTCTCCCACTATAGAATATCTTCAGGTACTAGAGGAAAGCTCGAAAGGCATGCATGTTATTAGGTTTAGATTAGGACATTCACATGTAACCAAACTTTTCTCATAATCGGTTTCTTTTTTTTGTTCTTTCTTTAATCTTACGTCAGCAAATGTTAATTATGCGATATAAGAGCATTAATTTAAATTAAAGATAGTCATTTTGGATTTTTTTTCCTTTCATTTTAATGAAACTTTGGGAGAACTCTAACCGATCGAGGTTAGCTTCGTTTGGTTTGTATTTGACTTAGTTTAGTTCTCTTTTTCTTTGGCCAAAGTTTGATGCATCTTAGTACGTTTTTTATTCAGTATGTGTTCGGTTTGATTCTCAAACATTCAAACAATACGAATTATAAAAATAAATAAATTCAAATCATTGTCTAAATGACCGTATGGTTCTTAAAGTGTAATTAAGCTTAGAAAGTTCTTCTCAAGAAAAATAGCACAAAAGAAGACAAAGATGAAGGTAAGAAGACGATGAAAAATCATTAATTTTGACTCGTTGTAGTAATTTAGGGTTGAAATAAGTTTTAAAAAAAATTGAATATTGTAAATTTAATTATCTCTAAAAAGTAGCCATTGTTGTTTTTTTATAGGTCCGATTGGTAACCTCGTTTGAAATGAGCGGTTGAAAGTTTTTGAATGGTTGAACAGAGGGTCGTTTGAAACAAAGCGGTTAGATTCAATCGTTAGAGAAGACGATTGGATAATAGGGAACAATTCAAATATAAGGTTGATTGATAGCATTTGTTGTGGTTGAATAATATAATTAGATAAAATTATGTAATAAATTTTTTTAAATGATTTTAAAATATAATGCATTGAAAAATAATTTAAATTTAATAATATAAACTATAAGTAAATATATATTACAAACTGAACGAATACCTGAAATACGTGAAATATAAATTAACCTAAAAATATTTAGATTTAAAATCTGATATATTCATATATTAGGTTTTTTTTGTCAATTTGAGTATTGTGGATATATTGGATAAAAATAACCAATTTAATTAGCAATAATTTTCTTTTAAAAATTTGGATAATTCGAGTTCTAAATAATTAAATCGAACTAAAAGCAAAAACCCAACGATAATTATGAATATTTCGCATAATCTTTAAATAGTACGAGTATGAATATTTCGGATAACCGAAATCGGACCAAAATTTTTAAATACTAGAATAGGTATTATATTCCTAAAATCGAGAGCCCGATAACCGACCCGAAACCCGAATACTTACCCGAATGCTCATGTCTAGTTCAAACGATATTTTTATCAATCGTCCGTTTGCAACTTTGTTTTGCAAACGACAGTTTTAACCGTCCGTTTCAAACGACCGTTTGATTGGTAACAAACGAACGGTTGAACTGTACTTCGTTTGCAGAAAAGGTTACCAATCTGAATCTATGAGTTTAGATGTTGAAGTGATGGTTTGGATGCTATTTACTACCTCATCGATGCAACATGAATCGCCTCTTCTCTTGATTGTGGACTAGGTTGGGGCTTCAAAAACTCAAACATGAGGTGTTCAAGCAAAAATCTGCATCAGGTGCATATGCTTTCAGCTCACGTTGCAAAAAGTTTCCGCTTGTAAAGCTATTTTGATTACAGTTCATATTGTAGGACTCCGCGAGTTTTTAACTGCTTTTTTTGGATTCATTTTTTTTTGTCACGTTGCTCAATTCGGACGGCATCACTAATAAGCTGAAATCTCTATTTTCCGACATTAAATATTTTACAAATTTTGTTTTTATATCTTTCGTCTCCATCCTTCGATCGGCAAATGTTAGAACACCCTTATCGGTGAACCTCCCACTTGGTCTCTTAACAAATAATATTTTAATAAATTGAATTAAATTAATTTATTTATTTAAGTATTAAAATATTAAAAAATACTTACCAATCCTATTATTACATCTAGCATATTCAGTCTCACAAGAGTTTAAGATCGTCTCTAATAAGAGTATAAGGGTGCTCTTCCCACTGACACGTTAATTATGTCCGGTGTATAACTTCTCCAATTTTGGAGGTTAAACTAATTTAATCTATGGTTTGATAAAAAAATAAATAAGGGTTTTCATTATTTTCTTCAGAGGATTATGAGTTTGCTAATCACAATGTCTAGTCCTAATTTGAATCCGAGATTTTTTTCTTCAACTAAACAAATTTATTTGTTAGTATGTAAATAAAATTTTAAAATAAAACACCAACACTAATCCTATCCTCACAAAATAACACATTAGATCGCGACATAAAAAAAACGGTAGGTTCGCCGAGTCACCAAATCTCTGGACCAAAGCTTCTTCTTCTTCCACTTCAATCGTTTCTTCTTCTTCTTCTCCTTCTCTCACCTACTTGCTATGCGATGAGATCTTTACCTTTGAATCCGACTTCTTACCGATTCCACCATCCGAATCCTTTTCGATCTCTTGAATCGATTCCTCTCCTTTGTGTCGAATCTGGATCTCGCTCTTCTTTCAAGGTACGGTTTAATGTTCTCATTACAGGACATGGGTTACGGTATTTATGGCAAAAGCATTCAACTTTCTGTAATTTCTCAAATTCGAATCCGTAATTCAGTAGTACCCATTTCTCGGCAACATAAAATTCGTTCTAGAACTAACAGTATACTCAATTTGATTTGTATTTAACATGTTTGAGTTTGATTGCTTATAATTGGTATTAGCTATAATCCTATTTGATCCACTCTTTGTATTACTTCGTCTCTTTTATATATTTTTTGTTTCGGATTTTATGCAGTTTAGTGCAGCGAGCTTGAAGAAACATGGAAGTAGCATGAGACATTGCTCTGTTTTGGTTAAGGCTTTTGATGATGTAATTTCCAAATCCATTTTCAGATTAGTATTCTTCTGTATATGTGTGGTTCTTGAGGACCATGTCTAGCATAAAAGTACTAGCTTTACTTACATTTTTGTTTTTTTCCGTTAGGATTCATTTGATTTTTATTCCGGTGACATATTTGCTGCTACATATGCAATTTCTTCGAGTGAAGGCGAAGAGAGCGATGGGGAATACGGGTTGAACGTGGTTACTGAAACAACTTCTCAAAGGCTAGGCAAGTTTCCTAGAGGTCGGAAAAAGCACAGGCACGTAGCTAATTACGGCTTAAGCATCATTTATCGCCATGTCTTTATCGCCATTGATTGATTTGGAGTGGGATAAAATCCACTAGAATGTGTGTATGTGTGTGCAAGTGAAGTGTAGTATCAAGTGAATCAAGGCTATGTGGTATCCGAATTTAGGATCATGACACTACTCTTAAGCATCACGTAGCTAGTTTTAGATGAACCAAGCACCATTTATGTTTTCGCAGTGATCAATTTGGAGTGGGGTAGGTAAAGTGTAGTATCAAGGAAATGGATTCTATGAGGAAATTGATTTTAGAAGTGTTTGACAAGTGTTTGTTCCGTAGAGATTCTTTCGAGTTTTTAGTCTTATGAATATCATATATCAGATAGTTCACTCGTGCATTTTCATGCTTGACATTGCTTTTTTCATGCGCAGAATCAGATATGGGATTAATTTGGGGCTTCTTGCCTTTTTGACGTTGCTGCTTTTATTTACGGACTCTTTTGCTTGGAAGATTGTTAGATTGCCTCTGCCTCCATATTTATTAAGCCGGCCTTTCTTTACATCGGCAGCTTTAGTCACCTTAGCCGGTTATATTTTTGTTCCCCTGCTGAACAGACTGAAAGTGCATGAGCCAATTAGGAGACTAGCGCCAGTTACACACAACTGTAGACAAACAATCCCGACAATGGGCGGATTGTTCTTTATTCCATTTGGTGTTGTTGTTGCATTAGCCTTGACTAACTTTTCGTCCATCGAAGTCTCTGGAGCAGCCGCTGTAACTGTAGCATTTGCAGCGATTGGGCTAGTTGATGATTTCATAAGCCTCTTCAATGTTAATAATAATGGTTTACCTGCAAAGATACCACTCATTTTAGAGGTATTAAACTAATTCTTCCTCTCTATCGTGTGCTTTTCAACGTTTTAATCCTCTTAACTTGATCCATCTGGACTCATCACAGGCAGCAATCGGTACTTGCTTTGCATTTTGGTTGGAGAGAGCAAGCATATCATCTCCTTATGGCATGTATAGCCTCTGATGGTAACTCGCGTATCTATTTTCATATGAACGTACATGAGAATAAGTATCCACATTATAGAATGTAAATCAGTCCACAATTTGCTTATTATAGTTTGACAAGTTGGGTTGTTTAGATGTTTACATAACCGCCTTCCTGATTCTGAACATTTTTCTCAGGAAAATGTTGATTCCCTTGCCTTCACCATTGGGTCTCGTTTGCTTGGGGAAACTTTACCTATTGTTGACATCGTTTTACTTTGTTTCCATGGGAAACTTAGTCAAAGCAACTGATGGTCTTGATGGATTGGCTGGTGGTATTGCCGCCTTGGCTTTCGTTGCAATGGCAATAGCAGTTCTTCCAATTTGCTCAGGTTAGTCTCTACTATGATTCACAAATCTGCAAAGGCATTACATTCCGAATGAAGATAGTGTGTGTGGCTCACTACTTTTTTTCTCTTCTCGAGATTAGATCTTTCTGTATTTGGAGCATCGATGGCTGGAGCTTGTTTTGGGTTTCTACTTCACAATCGGTACAGAGCATCTGTGTCCATGGGAGATACTGGATCATTGGCTCTTGGTGGAGCTTTAGCTGCAATGGCTGCTTGCTCAGGAATGTTCTTCCCATTGTTCATATCCTGTGGTGTTTCTATCTTGGAAGCTTCTTCTGTCATCATTCAGGTAAATAATAAAACAGACCAAAGATTGCTTCTCTTTCTCTAATCGCAATCGCAACCGCAACTGATGATGATGTATATATGTGTGTGTTTTGGCACGCAGGTCGCGTATTACTCTGCGACTAAGCGTTTAAAAGGAAGAGGGCTTCGCGTTTTCAAAACGATACCGTTTCATCACCACCTTAGGCTTAGTGGTTTCAAAGAGCCAATGATAGTAACAATGGCATATGTTATATCTTCTATGCTCTCTTTCTTAGCAGCTTATGTAGGTCTTATATCTGCATAACCTACTTTTGTTTTCTTAGATTATTTTTCTTGTTTATACATATAAAAAATAATATTCATTTTTGTCATAAGAAACTCTTTTTTTATGATGTTTATTGGTAAAAAAAGTCTTTTTTATGATGTTTATTGCTAATCTTAATCTACAATTTACACTTTATTTTTTAAAAGTTTGATTAAGATTAGCTATTTTATTTGAATTTGATGATAGTGAATGTTATATTCCTCACCGACTTAATGCTATGTACTTTAAAGAAACAATATTCATAAGAAAAGTGGACTTGGAAAATGGTCGAGTTATTTTTATTTATTTGATTTAAACATAACATAAGTGTAATATTTCTGTAATCAAGGATTTCTCTTTCATAAATATTATCAATGGTAAGGATTGTTGATAATATTGAATCCAATGGTAAAGTAAATTAAAGAAAAAAAGTAAAAAAGGTAAATGAAGAAAGTTGATATGAAATGGACTGCCTACCAAATATTTCATTAGGTGTAATTATATATAGTTTGATAGTGTTTTAGTCGATGGAATCAGAGACTTTTAGCCATGCATTTGTAATCATTTCGATGATCGTTAAATCACCGCGAAACACGAACGATAATGTGAATTAATTAAAACGTATAGGTTTACCTTTTGTTATCTTCGCAATTCTCGAGAATTGATAGAGATTACCACTTACAAACCTTAATCTATCCAAAATGCTAACTAAAAAAATGTTTGGAATAGTTAACAAATAAGTACATGAAAATGAAAATCGAAAGAATAATTAATTGTGAAAATTAACAAATTGTGAAAATAAGTACATAACAAGACGAACTCTGATAAAATGATAATAAGAAGGTTTTTTTTTTTTTTGTTAATCGAGAAGTTATGGGCTTTAGATTCATACATTTTCTTTGAATCGGAGACCATAACATTTTATGTGGTCTCTTTCCAAACTGAACTCGAACCTAAAACATCTAAGCATAAAAGTCTTTTTGATAACGAGTTAACTTGTGGGTGCTTGGTTGATAACAAGACAATTTGCAAAGAACTTAGTCTATTTCAGCATATCAAGCATAACTTACATCATTAGAGCCAAGAAAACAAGTGGATTTTATTACTTATGGGACCAAATTGAAAAGCTAAGATTATTACTTATTTATTCCCTTTAGTAACACATAAAGTCCAAAATCTCATATGTGAGTGGTGTGTGTGAGTTATCAAGAAGAATAGAGAAATGTGATCATGATTCAATTACATGAATATACTAGATATGCAAATTGAAACCGCCAAGCAAATAATATTTATGTAATTTTTTTTGTATTCCTTTTTGATTTGTTATATAATGAGCATGATTATGTTGGATGGTATCTTGGATTTGGTGATTGAATTTATGACATCAAAGAAATATTAACATTATAATGATGATCATTTGAATTTGGCCCATCCCTCCATGATCAAATTGAATATAATTTCTTTAACTAAGCCCTCAAATCATTCTATTAAAAGCCTCTTTTGCACCAGCAATCACATGCATCCTCTTCCACCTCACATATTCACCCCTTTACACTAAGTAATATACATGTACTTATTTGTTTCATGCATGTGTATATATGTCATAGAATGATGAACTGGTTTTGAAAGAGGGGAGAGAGAGTGAGAGTTTGAGAGGGAGAGAGGGAGATCAGAGGAATATGTGCTTTGTGATTCTTTCTTGGTGTGGTTAGATAGCTAGTGATTGAGATCAAAATGAAAATCTCTAATTCTCTAGGGACTGTTTTGGTTTCTGTTCTTCTCTATGTTTCTTCTGTTCCACCATTTGCCATATGTTCATCTCTTGATGTCACCATTGATAACCATTCACCAAGCAATCTCAAGAACAAAGGATCCATAGCAGAAGACAAGGTACCTTTTTGGGATAAATGAGCTCTTTCCTCATTTATCAAAGTTTTATCTATCATATGATACTTATACTACATTTTGAGTGTATTTACTAACTACTATGATTAGTTTATATACTTATCTTAAACTGAATATGGCAGTTGAGTCATCAAATGATTAGCAGCATTAAGCTACATGGCCTTCTCTTATGGGTTTCCATGGGAATTCTTATGCCTATGGGGATTCTCTTCATTAGAATGGCCAATAAAGCTCATGAAAATGGAAGAAAAGTTAAAGTATTCTTCTACCTTCATGTCATTTTCCAGGTAATTTAACCACCTGATAAATATGTTTTTTTTATAACCTCATAAATATGTATAATGAGGTAAAGGTGTATTCTTTGTTTATAATGTTGTATCGTTCACGAATTTGACATAAAAGTATTTATGAATGCATATCTAATTAGCTCAAACTCATGATGACATCTCACTTTAATCATTTTCTCACCATTATAAATATAATATCAAGTATGCTATATGAGGGGGGAAAAACAAATAATTTCTACTTTAAGATAAGGGATACAAGAATTTAAAATAATAAAATGAAAACACGACGCACTCATAGTCTTAGTCAGATTTACTCAATTTCAACAGCTAGATATACATGAATATATTTAATTTCAAATAGATAGCTTATGAAGGAATTGCTTCTTGAATTTTCTATATAGCTTTGATCATGATTTCTTGAATATGAAGGAAAATGAACCAAGGACACACTATGATTACACTCTTACACAAACATTCATATATATTGCAATAGTAATCAAATCAATCTATATGCATAATCGACATTCTTAAATACTTTGACCAAAACAAAAACAAAAATAGACAATCTTAAATACTAATTAATAAATTTGTTTTAAATAAATAAATGAGCAGATACTCGCAGTGGTTTTGGCAACAATAGGAGCAATAATGTCATTAAGAACATTGGAGAATTCTTTTGACAACAGCCATCAAAGACTTGGCTTGGCTCTTTTTGCTGCTATGTGGCTCCAATTCTTGACCGGTGTCTTCAAGCCCTCTAGGTGTGTATCTACACGTAAATATACATCTTTTTTGTATGCATGTATTTATATGTATATGCCTCACACTTGTCGTGTTTCTATTGGCTGCATTGTAGAGGGAGCAAAAGGAGATTGAGATGGTTCTTAATGCACTGGATTCTTGGAACAGTAGTGTCAATAGTTGGCATAATAAACATATATACAGGCATAAGAGCTTATCAAAAGAAGACATCATCAAGTAGAGACTCAAGTCTTTGGACAATCTTGTTCACTGCTCAAGTCTCTTGTCTAGTCCTCTTCTATCTATTTCAAGACAAATGGGAACATTTTCAAAAGCAAAGAGTTGTTGTTCTTGATGTATTGGATCATAATCAAAATAATAACCCAAATAGGAGAAGTAGTGACCAAATCATTCAAGTGGAAACAAGAAATGATCATGAACAAAAAGTCATGGTTCCTCAACCTTGTCGTAAAAGTAATGCACTTGTGAATCTGTTTAAATTGATTTGATTCGTGTGAACATCAATTATATAAGGATTTGATTTTGATTTTTTTTTTTTTTTTGGGATGTGATACACTATATCAGATTATTAGTTTCTTACATTTGTTTATGATAGATACTGCTGGATTTGCTTCGGTTTGTTTTTGTAGTGTTTGAAGTATAGTTCTCTTTTTTTCTTTCGTATATATTACTTGTATAGTTTGTTTGTCTAACATGATTAAAAATGAGAATAAGGGCATCTCCAATGGTAATCTATTTTTTTTGGCTCTAAACTCTATTTTTAGAGTAAAATCATCTCCAATGGTATTTTATATTTCACTCTAGAAATAGAGAAATGAATAGTATATCTTTATATTTGGAGGAACACTATTCATTTCTCTATTAGAGTAAAAAAAAATTATTTACAAAGCGATCCCTCAATTTCAATATACTTTCATTTTTTACCTAAACAAATATGATATGTTTTGCTTTCATATTTATATAAAATTATATTAACAAAAAATAGCTTTGTAATTAATTAAAATTTTAAAATATAATATTGATGCTTATTTTTCACGGCGTTAATTTAACATTTGTTGGAGAAACACACTATTGATAATGCTTAACGAAAATGTATTTAGTTACTTTTTTCTATTTATGCAGTATAATAAAAATCTTTTTTTATCATATATGTTTGATTTCAATCATATCGTAATTTTTTGTTGGAATTGGTTACAAATCAAATATATGGGTATAATTTGTAAATCTTAAAAGTAAAAGGTTTTAAAAAAAATTAGTAATAAAATAAAAGTAAAATATTTTTTGAATATTTTATTTTTGAAGTAAAAAATAGAGGCAACCATTGGAATAAACCCTTACTCTATTTTTAAAGAATTCTATTTTTAGAGTAAAAAATAAGTAACCATTGGAGATAATCTAAATCGTCACGTTTTCAAATGTTGTTTCGTTTTCAAGTATCCGTTTCAGTTTTCATGCAATCTTAAAATATACATGTCTAGAATTTGATTTCACGTATTTGTTTCTGTTTTTATACAATCTAACAAGCTTAATATACTGGTGGATTTGTTGAAGATATAGCACTAAGGTAATCAACTCAAGTCAATTAATTTACAAGGAATTTAAGGAAACTAACCTCTTTGGTTTTTGATTATTGGTAAAATTTTGAGTGTCAATTTATTAAAAATCAATATTTTATGTCCGTTACGTTTTAATACTCATTTTATTAAAAAAAAAAAAAACCAATCACTACACCTAAAAACATCATTATTCCTAACCCCTATGAAAGTGTCGTAACCCATTTTTTATATTAATTTCACTAAAATTTCTTGTCTTATAGTTCAATACATAACATAGAACTTCTTTCATAAAAATTCATATAAAGTTATTATATTTTAGTTAAAAAAGTGTTAAGAAACCATTAGAATTCACATTTAATTGAATGCTCTAATCAAACTAATACAGGCCCAACAGTGAAGAAAAAAGGCCCAACGTTATATAAACAGAACAGTTATCAAATTATAAATTCATTATTGTATATCATCAACCCTATAATTAAATTTTAAAAATCTTCCATCGAGATTAACCTCTGAGGAACAAAGAAGCAGAGATTCAATCTCTGTATTGCTTGCACTCGAGAGAGGAGGAGAAGAAGAAGAAGAAGAAGAAGAAGAAGAAGAAGAAGAAGAAGATGGTAGGCGAAGAGGAAGAAACGAAGAAGAGAGTGGTCGTTGAATCGCTGGGATGGTTAACGGAATCTACGATTATGCCGAAGAAGCATCGACCAATTGAAGGTGTTGGTCCTTCTTCAATCATGGAGCTTAAAGCTCAGCTCTATAAATCCCAGGAAGAAGCTAAACAAACGAAGGATTTAACTGGATCTGATGTTCATTACCATCGAGCAAAGGAAAGAATTGCTGCGAAAGATTCTTTCTCCGCGAAGAATTCCGGTGTCGAGAGTCGTGCTCTAAAGTAAGTCGGAGATTCATCAAATTTGAATCTTCCTTTTGTTATCGCTATCAATTTGATGAAACGAGAGGATTTGGGAATTAGGGTTTTTGATTTGGGAATTAGGGTTTGATCTTTAGTTATCTTGTCTAGCATTCTGATTAAGATTGGAAGTAGATTTATTGGTGTATAATTGAAAATCGATTAAGTAAATTTTGTAGAATTTGAGATTGTGTTATGCTGCTATAGAAAGAATCTCAAATTCTCTGCGTTATATGATTTTGTTTCACCATCTTCATTAGTTTCGGTGTTTCTATTTGGTCCGAGATCGTTTATGACGATAGGATCATCGATATCAGATTTCATGAGTAGTGATTTTTCCTTTCCTTTGTGTTAATTGCAACAGTTGCTTTTGAATGTGTGAAATGATAGGGACAAGCTCGAGCTTAAAGCAGTTAAAGACGGAGCAGTTAGCTACGCCGCATTGGAGAAAAAGGCTCAGTTATATGAAAAACTTGCAAGGGGAGAGGTTTCAGACGAAGAAGCCGAAGAGAAGTACTGTGTGGATTTCTTCAGGAAAGGAATTGAACATGAAGAAGATTCACAAACATCGAGCACACGCAACAGTTCCATTTCAGCTCCACCTGAAGATTTAAAAGCAAATGGTGATGACGATGGTTGGCTGTTTAGCACCAAATTTGCTGGACTCGGACGTACAGTTGCGACAGCTGATATGAGTCAACATGTGCGTATGGTCAGGTAAATTACATTGTGTTCTTTCTTCATTACGCTTTTGCCTGCTCAAGAGAAAGAAGGAATCAACATATATATCTCTCTGATTGTCTGTAATGTAATGAAAATATCTGTTTTGCAGAGAGGTTCACGAGGAAGTGAATCAAGCAAGAGAAAAAGAAACAGTGTTGAAGCAAAGGAGACTAGAGCAGGCAACAAATCGTCGGGAGAAACTGAAACAAGCTTATATTCGGAAACAGCTCGAGAAACTAAAGGCTCAACAACAACAACCACAACAAGAAGACGAGGAAAAAACTTGATCTTTCTATGTTTTTCACTTCGCTGAGCTTATGGGTTTTCGAGAGTTTCTTCTCTGGAGTCAGGAACGGAGCTCTGTTTTTTTAACAGAGATAATAGAGTCAAGAGTGGAGCTCTGTTTTGAAGCCAACCAATTGAGATTTTATTAAAACAGCAAATTTTATGAAAGATCAATTTTAAGTTTTTGATTCGATGGATATTTTTGTAAGTATATAGTTACATTGTTTTTCTACTTGGATGTTATTTTTGTAAAGAGTAACTTTTTCACTCAATTTGTTTTAGAAGAATATACTTTGTAAATATGCGATTAAACAATTATCTGCGACATCCTTTCTCAAAACAAATTCTATAGTATGAAAGTAAAAAAATTTGGGGGTTTCAAATTGAATGAAAAAATACGATCTAGGGTTTCGATTGATATAAAACCTACGTCGGATTATTGGTAATCAAATCAAAATAAACCCCTTTAATTTGATATCGATCTAGTTATAGGGTTAGAGTTATGACATCGAATTCGACCTCCCGTGTTCTCCGCCGTGTCCCTCCACTGGTGGGATCGTTTAAACACTATGCACACGACTCAGGGTGGGTCATGTTACTTTTAGACACTATCCATTCGATCGCACTGACAGTACACTGAAAAAGATTACGTCGGGATAGAGTTTCTTCCTTCATAATTTAAACTTCTTTAGTCCTTTGAGTTAGCACAAGAACTCAAACCAATGCTAACTCATTACCACTTACTTGATTCTACGCTACATTACCACTGACTCATTGTTCAAACGTACCACATACAAGGCCAAGCAAGTAACCAAGTTCCAATCGAGCAAGCTTATTATAACCTCTAACTTGTTTTGGCAAATACAAATCTATCCAAGAAGATTCCTAAACACCACTCTTCTCCTTATCATCTTTTTTAGTTAGGATTACCCTCCAAGACGACATTCCGACAACTAATCTGTAATTGCAGCCAACTCACAGAAAGATTCCACGTCTTTACTCCATATTTGGTAAGTAGAATTCCGTGAAGGATACTTAGGGAAATGATTCAAGTAATGTGAAGTAGTAACATGTATACCTTAACTACCTTTATTCTGTTATATAGTTAATGTAGAAAACATTCTAAAAGTACAGATTCCAAACACATTCATTAATTAAAACAAATCACTTAACATACAAAGACAGTTTGGCCGAGTGGTCTAAGGCGCCAGATTTAGGCTCTGGTCCGAAAGGGCGTGGGTTCAAATCCCACAGCTGTCATATTTTTTCTGTTTAGTTTTTTATTTTATTTTCTGAGACAGAAAATTATTTAGTTACTTAATATGTTAGAAAGGAATGGCTAACTAGAGTCTTTCTTGTTCCTCTCTCTTTTTTTTTTTAAGCCAATGAGAGATCCAAAATGCAAATTTGTGTACGCGAGAGAACTTCCAAAGTAAGTCGGATATGTCCACATTACGCACCTACCAAAAACAACTTGCACCAAGCTACCAAGTAAGTACCACTTACTATATATTAACGAGTTAACAACAACAACTAGCAACTTATTCAGAATTCTTTCACTTTCGTCTGACCAATAGACATGATGTTACGTTTCGGATTTAATTTTTGATTAATGAACTAAAAGACTATGCTCACTTTAAAGTTTATTCGGAATTCCGTTTGAATCCGGGGTTGACTACGTCAAACATTGCATGCTTCCATTTTCCATTCATTTAAAAAGTTGTTAATAACTAAAAATAAATGTGGGTATTGAAAAAAAAAAATAATAGTGATAGTGGAAACATAATTCAAAATATTGGAAACATCTTGAATAAAAAAATTACCTTTTATACACAAAGATAATTATTACTTATAAATTTAGAATATTGATTTCTAAAATTATAATATTAATTTTTTAAATCATAGTATAAGTGGCACCATATTCTAAGTTTTTTTAATACTTTTTAAAATGTTGTAACAACCTAAATGGTTACAATACCATAATCTACTTTAGTTGTATGATGTGAGTTTTGATTTTTAATACATAAATATCTATTTGTAAAATAATCGATAATAATTTTGAATATGTCATTGATTGCTTTCGAAATAACAAGAATAAACACTGCAGTTTAATTTTTACCATAACTATAATGTGGATAACAATATCATATAAGATAATCATAAAAATAAATTTAGTAATCAATGATTTTAGCTAGTCGCATGATTTTAGTTCGATCTAGAATTCGAAAGAAGTACCTATTTAAAGACAATGAATCACAATATCAAATATGTCACTAATTGCTTTTGCAATGACAAGATCAAATACTCGGATTTGGATCTATGGGCTTTGATGATAAGATCGATGAGATCAATCCAATAATTAAACAAACACGGGAGATAGAGGCTGGCACATAATTTCATGAAAAGAAGAATCACGATGTAAGCACAAAAATACATACCAAAATAAACCGAGCACCTCATAATTAACCGATTTTTTCACTAAAACCAAATTGAATTAAAACTTTATTTTTTTTATGCAATACATATCAATTTTTCTATAGTCGAACTGAATCGATCAATAATATTATTCAGTGTGTAATGGTTAAGGTCCCCTAGAGTTCATAACATATTTTACTTAAAATTATTTCACTAAACGGCTATTCGAATTTTTTTTAAAAAGAATCCTAAACTATAGTTATTTTAACTAACTAAAATTAACCGAACTAACCAAAATACCTAAAATTAACCAAAATTTTTCACTAGAACCGAATCGAATGAACACTTCAGTTTTATTCGGCAACACTACATACAAACCGAAATTTTCCGTAACTGAACATGACCATAATTAATTCGGTTAATTCCAGTTAGAATCTGTAAAAAAAAAAAAAAAAAAAAACTGACAAACCGAGTCAAACTGGCCATAACTAACACTGTATATCTAAACTTTGGATGAATATTTGGATTTGGATTTAGGCTCAAAGGCTAGAGTTCTAGGATTAGGATATATATGTATTGTTTTTAATACTTTATTACGTGTATGTTTGAGGTTTTATGCTAGCATATTAGTATTTAGTACTCCTTAATTGGTTAAAAATATAAATTGCTTACAATATTGTACATGCATTTATGAGAGTTTAAACTTACATATTATAATTTATTATCCAATAAATTACTCAAAATATAAAATTATAAATCGTATTATCATTTCTAAATAAAAATTATGTCATGATTTTAATCTTCGCGTCTATAGTATTTTCATTTTTAAACAAAAATTATGTTATGATTTTAATAGTTGTTAATTCTTTCAATCCTAGTTGCTGATTAATTTATTGCTTATTATAAACTCTTATCGCTAAGATTTATTGCTTAATATAGTTTCTTTGTTTAAATTTGTTATGAAGGGAGCAACAGGGGATTAATTTACGAGTTCATGTCGAATGGATCCCTCGACAAGTTTATTTCCGAGAATACGTCAAAGAAGATGGACTGGAAAATTGTATACAAAATTGCGGTAGGTGTAGCTCGTGGGTTAGAGTACATGCACAATAGTTGTGCCTCAAAGATTATATATTTTGATATAAAGCCACAAAATATACTCATGGACGAGGAGTTTTGCCCCAAGATTTAGTATTGGGTCTTGCTAAGCTCTGCAAGAAAAAAGACAGTATCATATCAATGCTAGACGCGAGAGGAACCGTAGGTTATATTGCTCCTGAAGTGTTTTCCAAGAGCTATGGAGGAGTTTCGCATAAGTCGGATGTTTATAGTTATGGAATGGTGGTTCTTGACTTGATAGGGACAAAGAACAGAGAAAGAACTGAAACTTCCAAGTCCAATACAAGTACAATGTATCTATGAGGATCTTGAGAAGAAAGAAGCCATGAGACTTGTAGAAGATATATAATCGAAGACGAAGAAGAAGAGAAGATAGCGAAGAAGATGACATTAGTTGGTTTGTGGTGTATACAGACCAATCCGTTTGATCGTCCACCAATGAGAAAAGTTGTTGAAATGTTAGAAGGAAGTGTAAAAGCTTTGCAGATTCCACCTAAGCCTCTCTTAGATTTACCATTAGTAATGAACTGGGAAAGTTTTGAAGAGGGTCAAGAGACTTCTAGTTTCTTCACATCAAGCTAGTCCAAGACTCAAGAGAAGAAATCTTTCAACTTTGTTCAAGATATTGTGAAAGAGAAACAAGATATTATGGTGGTGCTTGGCAAGTGTCTTTTAAAGCTTTAGAAATTATGACAGCATTTAAAGACTTAATTTTGCCAAGCATGATTTATTGCTTTTTTCATTTTAAAAGTTTTAAAGCCTTTCTCTTAATTTTTTTTTTTGTCTTGTTTTACAACTATTTTTAAAAGTCTCGTTTATGTGGCTTTAGAACAAAATAAATAAATACATTTAAGTTATATCTTCTCTCTCTTTTTTAAAAAAAAATTATTCAAAACTTTTGTTAGATTTATATATAATTTATTACTAAAATTTTTTTAATGATAAATTATTATCTTTTTTTCTATTCTTTTGAGATCCGTTTTTATGTATATTCATAAACTACCAAAATTTCTCAAAATCAATGAGAAAATCAATTTTGTTATTGGGGAGAAATCGTTGGAACTGCTATAGTATTAAAAAAAAAATTCAAGCATTTTTATTGGAGAGGTATTTTTTTTGTTGACTTATTTATTTGTAATTGAGAGGTTTTGGTAAAAAATACTCCCTCCGTTTCAAAATATAAGTTGTTTTGGAGGTTCTTTTTTGTTCAAAATGTAAGTTATTTTGACAATCCTAGATATTTTTTAACTTTATGGAATATTGTGTGACCACTAGTATTTTGCAGCCTTTTGTATGATTGGTCAAATTATTTTTATTAAATATATCAAATGATACTACTTAGTAGAAAAGTAGTTTTTTAATATCTGTTTTTTAGCTAAAACAACTTACATTTTGAAAGGTTATGTTGTGTACAAAAAAAATTCAAAATCAAATATTTTTATTTTGTCCCACTTTTTTATGAAGCTTTTGGTTATTAAACCAAAACATCAAAATTAAAGAACTTTTGTTCCGAGGTTTGATCAAATCTATTGAGACCATCTCCAACGGATATATTTTGAAGAGGTCTTAAAATTAAATATTATTAAAAACAGAGAGTGTATAGGAGAGATGCGTGTTTTGGTAGAGACACTGACGACGTTTAAAGACACCCTACGTGTCTATCTTCATTTAATTTTTTGTTGATAAAAACAACTTTAAATTAAAATATTATTATTAATTAATTTTAAAGACACTTTTATGAATATTACCAATGTAGACAATGGTCAAGGAACAAAGGTATGGTCCACCAAGTGGATTATGGATACACGCCCAAGGGCTCCGATGTCTAGGCAACGGACCGTGGATATCATGATGAATGTTTCTGATCTTATTACTCCGGAAGGCACGTGGCGAATTGAGATGGTTCAAATTTTGTTCTCACCAACTGATGCTACTAAGATTCTAAGAATGGTAATTGGACAAAGTGATGATCCGTTTATTTGGGCCTATACGGACAACGGGTCGTATTCAGTAAAGAGTGGATATTGTTTTGTGTCACAGCATCCGCTCATTCCCATACATCCAAGAACTCCGACAGAGCAAGAACGGATTGTCTTAAAGCAACGTATTTGGAGATTGCAAACTCTTCCTAAAATAAGAGTGTTCTTATGGAGAGTGGTTTCAGAAGCTCTAGCGGTAGCTCCAACATGTAAGTTATGTAATCTACATGTTGAGACCATAGTGCATGTCTTGTTCCTATGCCCGACTGCTCAACTCATTCTGAATATTGCTCAGATCCCACCTCCAAATCAGGGCTATGGTATGTCTATTGAAAGTAACTTAACTTATTTATTGGACCTAATGGAGAACTCCGATGTAGAAGAAGAAATCAGAGCATCCATTCCTTGGTTGTTATAGCACATCTGGAAAAATAAGAACTCGATCTTATACGCAGCCACACAAGAAGCTTTGGAAAAGGTAGTGGAGAGATCAATGGAGGAAGCGAAGTTATGGAGACAGCTAAATTATCACGTTTCAAAGCAACATTTGGATGGCTTGAGAAGATATGCAACGACGGAAAAATGGCAGAGGCCAATGAGGGGTAGACTCAAATGCAATCTTAATGCTTATTGGAGGAACTCTCACTAAGGATGAACGGTTTCAATCGTATCTTGCGCTAGGAAGACAATTGGTTACAAGATTGTATTGCTCGAGATGCAGCATGATAACATCTTATACTTTTTCGTGTTAGAGTTGCGATGTGTGATGTTTTCGTTTTTATGTTCTGCTTTTTTGGAGCTTTGTTGTCTTTCAAATATTTGATACTTGTTATACTTGTTCAAATTATAAATCCAATTGAAAGTTTTATATTTTAGATATTATTTTATCTAATTTATGTCACAATTTCTATTTTTATAATAAAAAAATATTTTAAATTAATAAAATAAAATAACAGTCACATATTCTACAATTTTTATTACCAATCAGGTTTTTATAAATATTTAAAATAACATTTACAATATTTACAGCCAAAGTCTCTACAGCTAAAAGTCTACAGCTAAAATTTATGAAAATTTTTTTGTTGGGCCATTTTCCTTTAGAAAAACTAAAAATTTTGGCGCGGGCTCAGGGCGTAGGCCCCTAAGGACCGGCAACCTATACCCTACCAAACTCTATCCAACCCTAAAATCCTATCAAACCCTAGACCCTAAATCTTAAACTCTAACCGTAGATAAACCGTAAACCTGACTATACCCTATTAAACCCTATACCCTTAACCCAATCCAACACAAACCTATATAGGGTTTGACTTATGGGAACCCAAACGCAATCAAACCCTTACTCTCATTTAAAACACCTAATCGATACCAATCCTAAAATCGAATCTAAACTAGAATCCAAACCTTGATAAATTAACCTTTTGCAAAACTACATTCAGTGATGATACGTTACAAGTAAAATTAAAAAAAAAAGGAGATAAATCGATGACATGTAAATAGAGTGTAAATATTACAAAAGCGAAATTCATCAATTACTGTATTTTGATTATTAATACTTCAACAGTAATTTAAATGATTATGCTTATAGTACTCGTATGAAAATCATTAACTCGTTAAAATGCAATTTAAATTTTGAAACACAAACATGGAAAAAGAGGATTAATCAAAGGTGTAACTACAATCAACAAAAAATATTGTGAAGATGAAAACAGAAACCATAATTTATCATCATTTATAGACAAACGTACCCAAAATTTTGACACAATACTAAAACATGAACAGTTTTATATATTAAAAATATATATATACTGATTTTATTTATATACAAGACATCATTTGAAACCAAAACTAACAAAATTTAATCAAGAAACACTAATATTCCACATATAAAGATAAATGGTGACAAAAAAAAGATGGTAGATTGAATTTATAAAGTGATTGATGAGCGAAGAAAAGCTTAGCTGAGAGAGGCAGGAATAATGGCTTTCGGAAGAAGAAAATGAAACTCCAACGAAATTAGAGTTAACGCTTGCATGGCTTATATAGAGTAAAGTCGCCATTGATTTATTTTTATTTTATTCGTATTTATTTTGAATTTTTTCTTACCGTTATAGAGCTCCTCGATTACGTCGTAATAATATGAACGTTGTGAGTTGTGACAGTCAATTGTTACCGTTGTGAGTTAAATATTATTTCTATTATATCGTTAAAAAGTTTGATTAGTTTTTGTTGCATGTATTTCATAATAATTGTTTTGAATCATTTAGTATTATTACATACTGCAACTTTTGTTGGTAGTACTGATCACATTTTAAATAGTATAAGCATTTTTTCATTGGAAAAATCTAGCATACATAAATCAACCTATATGACATCTTGACCAAAAAGAATACATTTATACAAGATTTTCGAATTCATGCCGAATGTATTTCTCGACAAGTTTATTTCCGATAATATGTCAAAGAAGATGGAGTGGAAAACTTTATACAAGATTGCGGTAGGTGTAGCTCATGGCGTTGAGCATGAGCAAACGGATAATTGCTCAGGGTCCATATTATTTGATGCAAAATTTAAACTTATTTTATGATATTTTTCAAATAATTAAGGTTTTTTTTTTCTTTATATATGTATCTAAAATTATAACATTTTTAAAATTTGGAACAGGACTCATTACATAAGTCGGATGTGTATAGTTATGGAATGGTGGTTCTTGACTTGATTGGGGCAAAGAACAGAGAAAGAACTTAAACTTCCAAGTCTAATACAAGTAAAATGTACTTTCCAGATTGGATCTATGAGGATCTTGAGAAGAAAGAAGCCATGAGACTTGTAGAAGATCATATAATCGAAGACGAAGAAGAAGAGGATGATGACATTAGTTGGTTTGTGGTGTATACAGACCAATCCAGCTGATCGTCCACCAATGAGGAAAGTTGTTGATATGTTAGAAGGAAGTGTAAGAGCTCTGCAGATTCCACCTAAGCCTCTCTTGGATTTACCATTAGTAATGAATTGGGAAAGTGTTGAAGAGAGTCCAGAGACTTCTAGTTTCTTCACATCAAGCTAGTCCAAGACTCAAGAGAAGAAATCTTTCAACTTGTTCAAGATATTGTGTAAAAGAAACAAGATAAGAAAGTTATCAAAATCTTGGGACCTTCTTGTTGGTTTCTTTGTGAGATTTTCAATTTCAATTTTGTTGATTGTGATTGAAATCCCCAAATGTTTTTTCTATTATGAACAAGTAAAAAGTATATATTTAACTACAAAAATACGTGTGTTACAAGAAAGAATCTGCATGTGAAACTCACGTGCGGTTAGCAGAAGCTCTTGCTCTAGCCACTGTTCTCGTGTAGAGCTCTTCGTACTGCGTAGCTGATGATCCCCAACTGAAATCTATACTCATCACTTTCTCCACTAGTCTCTTCCATTTCTCTTCATCTTTCTTGTAATGCTCAAATGCTCGCTCCAACGCGTAATTTAGACCCTATTTTTTCAATGTTTTCTTGCTAAAATCAGACATCTATAAACCGAACCAAACTCAATTTCGAATTCCCACCCCTGTTTTCAGCTATGATGAGCAAAGAGATTGATAAAGAAGAGAGAATTGCTAGATTACCTGTTCGTCCGCGGATTGAAATGTAAATCCGTTTTGAAACTGGGTTGGTATTGTATCATCATCGATGTCGAAGACACTGAAAAAGGATTGAAGAGAAAAAGAAATGATCTTTGAAACCAATGTTGTCTGAAGATAAAGATAAGGTCTTAAGTTTTGGTTTTACCTGTCGTTTAAGCCTCCGGTTTTTCGGGCGATTGGAATGGATCCGTATCTCATAGAGATCATCTGTGCAAGAGAAAGAATCCGAGAACAGAGATTAGCCAATAGTTTAGTCACATTGATGTTTGGTTTCTCCTAGAGATCATGATTTGTATTGTAACCTGTGTAAGTCCACAAGGCTCGAAAATGGAAGGAATGATAAACATATCGGATGCTGCGTAAATCGAATGAGATAGAGCTTCATCGTACTTCAGTAACAACCGGACATGATCATGGCTCTTAAACTGTTGTTCTATACCTTCAAATTCCCTCTAGAAAAAGAAAACCAAAATGCATCAAAGCTCAAGAAGAGGGAGAAGCTAGAGAGCATCTTGGTGACAAGATGGGTTATTACCTGAATATGCGGAACTGGGCTAGAACCGAGAAGAACAAACTGTCCACCTAACTCTAATGTTCGGTATATCGCATGTCTGATTAGATGAACTCCTTTTTGTGGTACTAACCTTGTTATGCAACCAACCTATACCGAAATAAATGTATAAATTAACTGAATCAGTATGCTCTAGAATCTCTAACCATTCATGGAAACATAAAGTTACCAGAGGCCGTCTTGACTCGGCTGAAGAAAGTCCAAGCTGCTTTCTAAGGGCGAATTTGTTTTCTTCTTTCCCCTGTAGATCTTTAGCATTGAACTGAGCCTTGAGAAAAGGGTCGGTGGCGGGATTCCATGAATCTGTGTCAATGCCGTTAAGGATTCCAATGAATTTCTTGGAGTGAAAATTGAGCGTCGAATGAAGTCCTTTTCCTCCCTGTAAATTCATTAGACCGATCAGTATGAAAAAGCTTAAATTAATTAACATGGAAAAAAATACCAAAGGAAAGCCTTCTACCTCGGGTGTTCGAACTTCTTGTGCATAAGTAGGAGACACAGTTGTTACAATATTTGAGAAGATTATACCACCCTGTACCAAAGGAGAAAGAGAGATGAATAAGAGGAAAATGTTGAATTCCTCTCTCGGTTTATGTTGGCTTTGTAATCATTTACCTTAACAGGATTGACTCTATCTCCAGATGAGTGATCCTGCATTCTGTCTGGTCTGTTTAACTGGTTAACATCGAGACCGCAAGATCCCAATTCCGAAGCAGACGAGGTACCTTGATACTCGAAATTGTGACATGTAAAGCATATTCTTGCAGAATCTAACCCCTTTGGTGCATACAGATCCCAATAAAGCGGCGCCTGAAATTAGAAAAACGAGCTTCAAAACTCAAAAGGTACCCTAAACAAAAAGACTTATGCCACTATCTAAAAAAAAAATATAAACCGTACAACAAAAGCTGTTTGCCAGTCATGACAATGGATGATGTCAGGTTTTTTGCCGGACTGAAGAAGCAACTCTAATGCAGCGCGGCTAAAATACGAGAAGCGTTTGAAATCATCTTGCTCTCCATAAAACTGTCCTCTCCAGAAGAATTTGCTCGGATGTTGAGGTTCGATGAAATGTACAGGCAACCCTGTAAAATAGAGAGAAAAACTTTGATTCAACCAAAAAACACAACCACACGAAAATTCTTAGTCTCCTCACCTTCAACAGTTCCAACCCATATTTTGTTTTTATATAACTTTCCGTCAAAATATGACTCCACAACAGTATCCAAAGCCTGTGGTGAATAAATCAAACCATCATCAATGAAAATGAAATTTTTTATGTCATCTTATTATATATAGATTCATCGAATTGCAACAACATTACCCTTAAGTCGCGCACACGATCATACTGCATACAGTCATATTTGGGAAGAATAATCTCCACCAAATGACCTCTTCTTTGCAATGCCTTACCAAGACCTGCCACAACATCCCCCAAACCGCCCACCTACAGAAATTACGTAAAGAACTTAGAAATGGGATGAAAAAATTATAAATCAACATGAAAGCAAGAGAAGTTCTTTGGAGTATGTTTATCTGAACACACCTTAGCTACAGGTGCCATCTCAGCTGCAATGTGAACGACATACAATCCTGAACTAGAATCAGCACCAAATGAAGAAAATAGGTTACAATTTCAAAAATAACTGAAACCGGAAAAGAAAATGCATTTTCAAAGGCGTTGGTTACCTTGTTGGCGATGCCACGAGCTTGAGAAATGCAGAGATAGCATCGCCTTCAGTCTTGTCTTTGACATCAATGTATGTATCGTGAATTCTTCTATCTTTCTTCCAAATCATTTCTCTTAGTGAGTCTGCATCATTGCTTGCTATTTTCTTTTCAAGCAGCCATCCATCAACAGTTAGAAGTAAACGACTCCAATAATCCCAAGGCATATCATCGACAGGTTCATCTCTTGCTTTTCTCTTGGTTTCTTCCTTCAAACTTTCAAGTGTTTCCTGGAATTCTTTTATCGATTCTTGATATATCTGAACATACGAGAATATCTCTGCATCAGACTTTTCAAGCCGCTCCTCGAGTAATTTCACCTTATGTTGCATCAGTTCATTGTACTGTTGGATTTTTTCTGATGACTCTTTATAAACATTGGCCTCTTTAAGCGCTTCCTCGATTTTCTCAACCTTATTTCTGAGATCTTGATTCTGTTGTAACACTAAAACTGCTTGCTCTGCTTGTTTGGTAGCTCTATCTAACAACAGCTGTAGACTCTCTACCTTCGTCCATAGATCAGTGCATTCAGTTTTAAGAGACGAAAGCTTCGAGACATCTTCCTGGGAAACCGATAACTTAGACTCTAAATCCTTAACAGAAGATTCCAAACCTGAGCATTCTTTTTCCAACACAACTACACGTTCATCAGTATCCTTAACACTGTGAAGTTCTGTCTTAAGCATTTCTATATCTTTTCTCAAAGACAGATTCTCTATCTTCAATGTTTCGAGTTCTTTGCTAAGAGCAAGAATATAACCATCACTTTCCAGCGGTGAAATCATTTCATGACGAAGCTTCTCTAACTCTTCTTCTAGAACCCCTACACGTTCTTTCTCCTGAGCAGCATTTTTGATCCTTTCATCAGTCTCATCCAATTTCATTTCCAAAACATTGATTTCTCCCTGCAATGCTTCTTTTTCACTTAGAATCTTGTTAAGGTCATCAAGAGCAGTGGCCCGTGCTTGGTCAAGCCGAAGAATATCTGGCACATAAATCATCCAGAGTTAATAAATGATTTCACAAGATAAGAAACAATACAACATAAACATTCATAATGTAAACAAAAAAAAAACTCACTTTTCTCTGCATTTCTTATCATTGTCATTAGTTCCCCATACTGTCCAACTGGAAATTGCTCGCCTCCACTTTTGTTAATGGACTGAAAAATGACCACAAAAACTAATATAAGAAGGCCTCCTAAGAATTGGAGAACTCAAAATATAATATATCATCAAAAACTAAAACAGAATCCATACCAAAGCTTTTGCAACCTCAGGCACAGTTAACGTATTTAAGTTCTGTCCATCATCATGCTCAATATCAATAGTGGCGTTTACATTCTCCTCCTTCTTGGCAGGTTTATTTCTGTACCGAGTTACTTCAGTTGTTTGTATATCATCACTCTTTTCAGTTTTCTCATCAGCATGATTATCTTCTACGGTTGAATGAATACTGTTTCCCTTTTCTGCATCTGACTCAAGGCTCGGAAGACTGCCTGCGGAACCATTTTCCGGTTCTGATTCCTCATCACTGCTGCGATGAAGACCAGAATTTATCGGAAGGATTGGTTCAGGAGAGGCCCCTTTCTTGATTTCTTGTCGTTTACTTGAGCTGCGAATATTTGCCGAGATTGAAGAACATCATGTATACAAATTACAAAGTTGAAAGGAAGTTAAAGCAGCAAAGAGGCTACACAGCATATCCAGATCAAGAAATTTAGAGTCATATCAAAATCAAAAGCAACAATTTTGATCTAATTTCTAACTAAAATCAACATTTTCAATTCTCAGACTCCTCTCCAAGCTCATCCTTCCCAGAATCAACATGAATCTAACTCAACCTAAACACAACCAAATTCACATCTATGAACATTCACCAAAAACTCTAAGCTTTAAAATGCAAAACAAGAATCCAAAAATCTCAAAACTATAAACCAGAAAACAAGTTTATAAAGGCGAGACAAAGCACATCACTTAAAGTATCTAACAAGAGAATCATTATACATTCCAAAAAATATGCCAAATTCGTGAGAAAAGTTGTCGAATTTGTACATAAACTCACAAACCCAGAAAGAATTAAATGAAACACTCACTCGAAACCACGTTGTTGTCGAATCTTACAAGAAGCAGGAAGTAATCGACGCGAAGGGAGATAGAAAAATCTACGAGAACTTCTATGGTCTCTCTCACAGGAGATTCCTCCTAATCCATGTGTCAGGAAACAGCTTGATAGCTTCGTCGTCGTCATTGAATTAGATTCCTAAACAAAGAGTGCTTCAATGGAGGTTTTGCGGAAAAAATGTCATTTGGTTACTGTGTAATATCTTCTTCTTCAAAAGCTCCTTTAAGAAAAGAAAACAAACAAAAAAATGGGGAAGAATCACGTGGTTACGCCACGTGTATTCTAAGCAATATCCAAATCCTACGGTGGCAAATAGAAGAAGAGACTCTAATCCTACGGTGTTAACAAAAAATATAATTTTAAATAAAGTAAATTTTAGATTTATTTTCCTTTTATTTTCTCAATAAAATTAATAATTCTACCGTATCCTTTTTGCTAATCCTCCATGTGCTAAACATAAAATCAGACACATTCTACAATTAATCCCTAAAACTGAAAAATATCGTAACTTATTTGGATCTTAAGCAGCAAGCTAGGGTTATCAATGGATGTGTTAATGCCTCTGATCAAGACGCCGAGGGACAAGAACATGAGCAAGGAAGAGTTCATTAGCAGACGATCTCTAGAATTGGACAGTGACGAGATTCGTCCGGCTGTTTTCAAAATCTTCCAACAGGACGTCAAAAGCCGGTAAGCTTTTTTTGTTTTGAGATTTTTGTGGATATATATATATATAATATGTAAGAATAAGATGTGTTCTTGTATTGATAATCGTATAATTTTATTGCAGTTGCTCTATTATTACCGTTGAGGGATTCGACACTTCGCTTCCTAAGTCTGATATCATGGCTGCATTGTATGAACTTTTCCATCCATGTGGATATGTCCGCCATCTTGAGATTAACAAAGACCCTGAAACCAATCTACTCAACAGGTTTGGTTTGTTTGTCTCTTTCTTGTGACAAAGGTGTAGAGGCCAGGAAGGTGCACGCCGAGATGGTCTGATTTTTTTCTCTTAAGTTTATAAATTTTGTTTTTTTGTGTCTGTTTTATACAGATGTGCTCTCCTCCATCTTATGGGACCAGGCGCAGAAGAGCGCGCGTTGGCACTTAATGGAAGTGAGTTCAAAGGATGGAAGGTAGTTATTAAACTGTTACCGAATGAAGTTCCTAGGCTTGATCGTAGGATAGTGGCTTCTCTAAGAGCCGCATACGCTCGCAAAAGCCGTCGTGTTGGCATAACAGTTGAGGGATATGACCTTTCGCTTCCTAAAGATGTTGTCGAGGACTCATTGATTAGACATTTCTGTTACTGTGGAGAGATCACACAATTGGCTCTCTCAAAAGGCTTTGGACCCAATGCCAATACTCTCCATTGGACGGCTTTGGTGTTTTTTGCCAAACCAAACGCAGTAGAGAAGGCGTTGGCACTTGATGGAAGCGATGTGGGAGGATGGAAGGTATCAGTTAAGGCTTTACCGGACCCTGAACAATTCACTATCCCTGCAGACTGCAGTCAAGGTTGGTTTGGCTCTACTGCCCCAGCTCCTTGTGCGAACATGACTGTGGAGTCTGCCGAGTAGAAGGTCTCGAAGATGAACCTCTTTGGTGTTTTTAAACTGTGATACAATGCAACCTTTTATTATTACTTGCTTGGGTTTTCATGTTTATGTATGGATGTTTTAAGTAATCTTAATATGTATTGCCAAAACTATAAATACAAGATAAATAAAAGCTTCTACATAGCTTCTCTGCTCTTATTAACTAATGGTTCTATACATTTTACTTTGCTTGTATCTATTTGTACAAGTCGATGGTTGCTCAATACAAAAAAAGACAATTACCAAAATTCAAACACAAAAGAGTAATTTTTATATAACTGTTATTTATGAGTTGTTGTTGTTGTTGTCACCTTCAGTTTCAAGCTTCTGAACACGTAACCGGAGTCTCTGCTGGTGATGGTGTAATTTCCAGACACCGTTCCCGAGTACAAGTATATACCATGTGTGATGATAGGTGCAAGAAGATTGTTTGTCTGCAATAAATTTCAGTTCAGTTTCTACGATTTTACTAATTTGAGAAGTCAAAAAAAGAAATGCGTGGAGGGAAGAAGTAAAAACCTGAAACCATTCAAGAAGACCTTCGAGAAGAGGAGAGTAGATTTTCTTCATTTGTCTTCGCTCGTACCACACGCTGCAAAAAGGAACATGGACAATCCTTTTTAACTATTTGATTGTGAGACAAGCGTAATTATGCTTAACTGAGGTTTAAGAACCTGCAAACAGCTTCTTCAGCTCGTCTCAGGCAGAGCTAGTTTTCAAGACTGGTGCCATTATATAAGTCGGATCTAAGAGAAATAACGAAACAAGATTGGTTAAAAGGTTTAAAGGTTTTGTAACATATATTACGATTCGAAGAGTAGAGGGAAACCTTTAGGGGAAGCAGCAATGTAATAGAGAGAACCAGTGAGAGCGGCTGTAATAGTGGCTGCAAATACTTGAGCAAACGGTACGAATGGAGGCAAGAGTCCGGTCTGAAAATTCAAACAGTTCGAAGTCAATACGATTATACGAGCCTTGAACTACAACAGAAACGAGCAAGAACAGAATTTATATCATACCAAAGCGACCATTCCCCGTGAATCTGAGATAAGATCTGTGCCTCTTAGGAATATATCAGCTAGTGCACCCTGTAAAAACAATATCAAACCAAGAAAGCTTCACAAACCAAAAAACAGAAACCGAAAATACAAGAACAATTGAATTTATTATAGAGCACACACAAACCTGAAACGCAGCACGATAGAAGAGCTCTTCACCAATTGAACTTGCAGTAACTACTAAGATAAACTAAACAAAGACAAATGCTCAACGTTTAGTACCAAAGATTAAAAAAAAAACTCCAAACTTTTGAAGTTACAAAGACTCTGTTTTCGGATTTTCTTCACCTGCCAAGCTGACATTCCATAGAAAAACCCTCGAAGCTCTTCATCTTCGACATCTCTAATCGCACGAGCATGCGGCGACAATTTCACAACTTCATCCTAAAAAGAACCAAAACAATCAAAGACATAAACACCAAAGCTTCATCATCATCACCATTAAAGAGAGAATCTTCCTACTACTAAACTAAACAAAAACTTACATCAAGAATGAAGAGAAGAGCCATAATTGGAGGAGAAGCATAACCATTAACCAAGTCCAGAAATAATTGCATCTAAAGAAGCATTGTAATCAATTCCTGCATATAAATCTCCCTGCTACTGCCATTCCACACACAGTATATTCCTGCTTATTCAATCAATCACACACAAAACTCAAAAATCTCGAAATCAAGAAAATTTTGATATTTGATTCTTCAAAATTGCTTCAAAATCACTCACCGATTCCATAACTTAACCTAACAATAGCACCGATCTTATCCCAACCACTAAAATCTCCACCGGAAGGTCCAGCTAAACCTCAGTTACCACCGACGAATTCGCCTCTACTGAAACCTCCGACCATCAGAGTTACATCTACCGAAGGTACAGATAAACCTCTCCCCGATGCATCTCCGTCGTCGATCACAACGCTGATACTGGTTTGTCCGGTGGAATAATCTTCCGGGTTACGTTTCGCCGGAGATTCGAAAAGCCTAGAACTACAATTACTACTACTCCAAGAAGAAGAGAAAGCGACTCTAGTTGAACTACTAGACAACAAAGGAAAATCCATTTGATAGAGACGACAGCTCTCAGGCCAAGTTATCCGAGTATCGCCGGTAATCTCGCCGGAGAGACTCTGTTCTTCATTTAGTGAGAGAGAGAGAGAGAGAGAGAGAGAGATTGAAAAAACGGTGACCGTGCGAGATTTGCATAGCATAGAGGAGGCTATAAGCTTCAGCTTCTAGAGCATTACTTGTTTGAGGAAGAAAGAAAGATCTTCCACGGGAAAAATGCACCATTAGAGTTCGTGATGATCCAACCATAGCCTATTGTGAGATCCGCCTCGGTGAAAGCTTGTGTTATGGTTGCATTTTAACCAATCTGATGGTGGAGGCAACCAAAATGATGTCGTTGGGGCATCTTCTTCAGAACTGGGATTCGAAATTGGTGTATTGGAAATGCTAGTCCATTCGTTGGCCTCATGTTGAGCTATACAAATTATATCAGAGGACCTCCATCGTCGACCATTGAAAATCATGTCGTTACGGGCTTTCCACATGCTCCAAAGTAACCAAAATCGATGAGGTAAACTCGTATCATTGGACGAAGGCATATTACATCTTGTGCACAAAAGCTTCATGTTGTCGTTGATGTTGTTAGAAGGAGAATGCTGATTGAAAAGATTTGGACACATTTCATGCCAAGTAGCTAACGCATGAGGACACGTGAAAAGAATGTGATTTGCTTCGTGATCTTGTAGGCATCGTGAGCAGGTATATAGGGTCATTCGTTCCACGATTACATAACGATGAGGCAATATCAAGAGCTTGAGAAGAAAGCTCGCCATAGGAAAAGTTTTAGTTTTGGGGCTAAAGGAATATAAAGATTACAAGAACTAAAATTAAAAATTGGATACAAAAATTAATATAAATATTTCCAACGTTAAAATTGATTAAAATTCTAAATAAATTATAACATCTTTTTTTAGTACAAAAACAATATGAATATACGGTAAAAATTATGTTTATTTCATATAAATTTGAATAATTTGTAAAACATTCACATAAAAGAATAAATGATTAAACTTATAGATAAATAATATGAGACAATTTAAAAAAAATAGAAACCAGATGATGATGAATGTTTGAAGCAATGTAATAAAGTGATTAAAATATTGTGAAATAAAAAAATATGATTAGATAGTGAAAATTTAACGTTTCATGAAAAATATAAACAACTTCTAAATAAATTGATTAAAATTCTAAATAAATCATACATCTTTTTAAGTACAAAAACAATATGAATATACGGTAAAGATTATGTTTATTTCATATAAATTTGAATAATTTGTAAAACGTTCACATAAAAAAATAAATGATTAAAATTACAGATAAATAATATGAGATCATTTTAAAAGAATATAAACCAAATGATGATGAATGTTTGAAGCAATGTAATAAAGTAATTATTTAGTGAAAACTTAACGTTTCCTGAAAAATATAAACAACTTCATTACATAGATATGAAAATCAATATATAGTCTAAACATGTTATATATAACCAAAAAGAAGGTGAAAAGAGTATATATTGAGGAAGGAGGACAAGTATGTATTAGAAGATGTAGAAAGTTAAATAGATAAGATAGTATATATTGAGAAAGGAGGACAAGTATGTATTAGAAGATGTAGAAAGTTAAATAGATAAGATAAACAAGTGTTTTATCGCTCAAAAATATGTAGGCAAGAGACTAATATAAAATTTTCGTATTTTTATTATTATGTGAAATGAATAGCTTTATATTTATACTTAATGATTTATTCTTGACATATTAAAAATGATATCTCATACATCGCGTGGATATAAATCTAGTGTCTCAAATGAAAGACTTCTTCTTCTTTTTCCAGCAAGACTTTTTTTTTTTTTTGGCTCATCAACAACTTTTCATTCACCAATGGGTTGGAGTGATGGCTATCTTTCCTCTTCTCGAACCAGGGTAAGTTAACATCTGTTTCGCACATAAGACCACATAAGACCAAGTACATTGAGGAGTTCTGGATTTTGAGAATCTTAAAAAATATTTTATTAATATTTTTAGATCTAAAACTATATTATATTAAAATTAATATTTTATTAGTTTTTGAAAACCCATCCAAAACTACTCAATGTACCAGCCTAACATTCTGATATCCCACGAAACACTTCTTCTTATCTCTCATACTTTAATATTTTTGTAAAGCTCTTATGATTCACATTGCTCACTCTACATCGAGTTGTATTCTTTTAATTTTATTTTATACGTTTTGTGTCATTGATATTGCTTGAAAATGACAAGTTCAATATTTGGAACTTCAAAAAAATATCTGTTTAGTTTAATGCTCCTACTTTCTTCCCATCAATTATTTTTATTCATTTTTCATTTCACTTCTAATTTACTATACCTCTCTTGTTCATATAATTTATTACGAATCTTTAATTCGAGATGCCGCCTGATTAAATTTAGATTATAATTTTTTCATTTCGTTTTTGTGTTGGGGGTTGAAAATGGAAAACAGAATCATGGAGCCTTGATCCAAGGGAACAGCAGAAAGTTAAAAACGGAAAATAAAGAGACACGTAGACAAGTTTGATTAAGTAGACTATCAGTCATTATTCGACCAAAAAAAAAAAAAAAAAAGACTATCAGTCATTTTTAATAATCAAGCCATTAAATACCTTACCAAAAAAAATCAAGCCATTAAATAAAAAAATTATTTAATTAATAGAGCTCTTGGATCAATGTATATACAAAACGATGTCTTTGCGTTTAGGTAGAGAGGCAAATCGCTAATCGAAGCTCTCTCAACACAAATTAATAAAACGAGTCTCTATATCAATTCCATTTTTTGTATATGAAATGGTTGATTTGAGAAATGTAATTAAAATAAGTGATAATAATCGATGGTTCAACAAAGCCAATTGATCGAAATTTATCTTATTTGTGTAATTACATATGTTATTCTTATTCTTTGTTAAACGAATTTTAACCCAACGTTGTATCGACTAGTAAACCTTGATTTTATTTTCCGCTATTGGTCAAATGTTGTTTCAATCGTAACCAGAACCGACCCGATCCTGACATGAAGTTGGTAAAGCATGTGTTTGGGGTCGGCAATGAGTTTATTAATTTTAGGAGCCATTTATTTTGACAAAATCGTTAGTAGCTCTGCTGGTTTAGTATTTATACAAAACCTCTTTGGTGGCAGGTCTAAAACTGGCAAAGAAAAAAAATTTGTATTAATAGGTTAGGTGAAAAAAAAAACCCTCCTTGGGACCCTTAAAATATGAGGGCCTCCCTTGATCGTAACACTATCGTGCGTGTATAACTTTGTTATGAGAAAATGCCGACGATTTTACTGTTTCTAAACTAGACTATGAATAGAAACGCCATTGTTGTTACTGTCACACGGGAGTTTAGATATCAATCTTATGTTGCTCGTGCGGGACCATCATGGCTTTATGCTCTCATGGAAGCTGAGTGTGATGCATGAATTGAGAGCATTCTTTCATCCAGTCTGATCTTGATTGGTGATGCTACTTATCACATTACGTTTGGGAACTTCTTCAAGTCACCTAAACCTGAAACTTTGAAAAACTTCGTTTGTCTTAAACACCTATTGGTGTTCTCTTTCTTGAATTTTTGTATCTCTCATACTTACCGGTTTCAGTTTTAATAAAAACTAGGTGATTCTCCCGCGTACACGCAGATAAATTATTTATATAGTTTTATTTTTACTTTTAGTCTTTAAAAATATGAAATATGTAGTTGTTTGATTTTTTATTATAGACATTGTTGTTAATTCTTTTGTTGTTAATTTTTGGGTCAATAATATCATTTTTATTAATAATAAAAATTTTAGAAATTTATTTTATCATTTAATTATTTATATATATAAACGTGTCAAATCAAAATGTATAATAATTTAATATGTAAGAGTTAAAAAAACATATTAAATTTGGCTTGTCCGACTATCATAGGTAGAATTTAGAATACAAATAAATTATTTAATATTTTAAAACATTAAAATATATAATCATAAATTTTATAAATGAAACATATATTAAAAAATTGTTGCTTTCGAATTGAAAAATATTTTTATTATTTTCAAATGGTCTTGCGTTAAAAAAAAATATTTCAAAGAATAATTATTTGTTATATAAATTTGGGAAGTTTTTTTTCACAAACATATCAAAAAAATTTAGAAGAATTTGGTAAGTCTTTACTATTATTTTCAAAAAGAATATATATTCTATAAAAATGTTCTATAATTTTATTATTACAATAATTAATTTCTAAACTATTTTTAAATGAGAAACCAATTTGTATATAATTTTAGAATAAAAAACAAAAATTTGATAAATATTGATTAAAAACTCTTTTGATTTATTTATGGTAACATATATAAATTTAATTGTAGAAGATTTTGTTATTGATTTAAAATTTACATGTTATAATTTTGTCATGTCACAATTGTCTAAGTGTGACTGATTGTGGAGTCGGATATATATCAAACCATTAATTCTCAAATATGAGTCTATACTTTTTACGCCCACAAATTGGTTTTAAATGAATCTGTTTTAGGCCCAATTGGCCCATTTGTTCAGTCTAAGTCTCTAATATAAAAGTAAACAAATCCTAGAACAACGCTTGAAACAAAAATCAAGTTTACCTAGCTTTTTAGATATTTTTTTATAATCATTAAACTGTAGACTTGACAAAACATGGAGTTGTTCTTTCTTCTTTTAGATAATCTCATCACTTGCCGACAAAAAAAAAAAAAGATAATCTCATCACTCTTTAGTTGAATTTGATGTTTACCATTTTTTTGTTTTTGTTTTGCAGCGTCGTGGAAATTTATCAAGCTGGAAGTTTCACCCCAAAACTGTTCTCTTTCCCATACTTCAGCAGATAAATGGTTGGTATAAGATTTTTAGTGTATTAAAAATAACGCTTTTAAAGATAATATTTTGATGTTGTATATTTTCCGCGGCAAATCTTGTGAGAATAAGCTGTAAGGTGCGAATTAGAAAGGTGCGAATTAGAAGAAAAATGTTTTTTTTTCCTTATAAAACATAGTCACTCTCACTAATCCACTAGAGTGATTCATTTACTATTTACTATACTAGGGTTGGACTCGCGCGTTGCGCGAGTTTGGTTTCTTTTGATTTTTATTTGAGTTATTTTTCTATGTTTTGCATTTATATCATATATCTTTTACATTCATTAACACATTGTAACATCATATGTTCAAATATTAATTTGGGTGTGAATTTTTTTTTAAAATCTTTTGATTTGACATTTAGTTTTAAATAAATATTTTTTTGGTTTTGAGAACTTTTAATTTTATTTTTTATTGCATGATAGCTTCATCCAATCTTCGAACATATTCTAATTATAATCGTGCAACGCACATATCAGTATATATACTTTTGTTATTTTTCATAATACACCAATATAATTATAGAAAATTAATTTATACATAATCATAATTTTATTTTATTTTTTCTTAAACACATAAAAGGTTTAATTTTTATTTTTTTTGGGTTAAACGCATTGATTCAAATATTACATTAATAAATATGTATTTTTCTTGGATCCTAGTGTAGGACTGCGTACATTTTTACATAAATATCATATATCATTCTCCACTTATTTTGTTGTAAAATTCATGAATAGTGTGACCATTTTTACTTTATATGTATAAAAACTTAAGATTTTTTTTTAAAAAAATTATGGTATTACAATGTTTCAATTTTTTCTTTTATACTTCCAAAAAAATCAAATATAACATTTGAATAAAAATTTATATTTTAGTTTTTCACCTTATTTTCAAAATTTTATTGAAATTGGTCAATATTCTTTAGTGAAATCGTGTGTCTTCTTTCTCTTGAAATCTTCAACTTCCTAACAGTCGGTTGAAACTCAATTACGATGCTTCAATAATTAACATCATTTAATTTTTTTTAATCTCATTTCGTTTAATTATATTTTTATTCAATTCTATTAAACTCATAATATTTTGGATTACTTCCTAATGCACTACAATATAAATGAAATATATTCATTATTGTAAACTTTATTTATAAAATAAAATATTCAAATAAAACATTCAAATGATCCTAAAATATGGTTCGCATCCTAAAAAATTTGATTTAACCACTTACAATTTATGCTCCTTATAAACATTCACTTATTTATTTTTAGTAGAATATAACTCGCGCGGTGTCTATTTTTGGTTTGCACCAATTTATACCTCCTATATCTTTAAAATAATGATAATATAACACTTTCAATTTCTTTTATACTTCCATAAAATTCAAATATAACATTATGAATAAAATTGTATATTACAAATTTTCATCTTATTATTTCATCTTTAGTGAGATGGTTCAATACCCTTTTAGTGAAATAATATATATTCTTAACAATCATTTGACACTCTTATTATTTGTTTTTTTTCTTTGATGTCATATATATTTTTATTTATTTGTTCTTATATGTCTATTCATTTTACATAATTTCAATTTTCATATTTCCAATTTTTTATATTGAATATATAAACTTTTATCATTATCATAAGCTCATAATAAAATATATTTATTGTTGTAGTTTTATATTTAAAACAATAAAATACTCAAATAATTTATATGTACTACTTTTAATTATTTATTGATTTATTTTTCTTTTTTTATTTAATTAGAAATTTAAGTAGCTATATGTAACAATAAATATACATAAACATGAATTAAATGAAACTTAAAATTAAAATTAATTGTAAAAAAATGTTTTGTCTATGTGGACACTCTTAAAGGAGAGAAAAGTGTCTTATTATATATATAGATTTGTAATAAATTCAACAATTTCAAATTCTTATACGATATGTATAACTGATTTTCAAATTATTGTCAGCAATGTAGATTATTAGGTTTTTCAATACACCAGAGATGTTTTGATTTTGTCGGTAGTGGAATTATTATAAGATAATTTTTTTTTAATAAAACTAGTAATATACTTTATTCTTGAATTAAGGTTTCTAAATATAGTTGGATACGTCTTTCCTAATTAAGATTTATTTATTTGTTTATTATTTTTTTTTTTTTTAAAAGAGTATTTTTTCTTTTCTTTTCTACTGACGTATGTTGGGCCATCGCTCTGATTAGGCACCTCAATGCTTTATTGATTCTTCATGGTGACTTGGAAGACCATACTGTTTTGTCGATTCAACGAATGTTGGATATCATTCCCTTTCGGTGCAAAGAATCCGAAGAATGATATCCAACAGCCGTTGAATCGACAAAACAGTATGGTCTTCCAAGTCACCATGAAGAATCAACAAATCATTGAGGTACCTAGTCAGAGCGATGGCCCAGCATACGTATGTAGAAAAAAAAATATACTTTTGTTAACAACAACAAAAATCGTAGGGAAGAACGTGTCCAGCTAATTTAGAAACTCTTAATTTAAGGATAAAGTATATTACTAGTTTTATTAAAAAAAAATATGTTTTTAAAAGTTATAATCTTATAATAATTCTACTGCCGACAAGATCAAAACATCTCTGGTGTATTGAAAAACTTAATATTCTACATTACTGACAATAATTCAGAAATCAGTTATACAAATCGTATAAGAATTTGAAGTTATTGGGTTTATTACAAATATAGTGAATAGTAAATGAGTCGTCCTAGTGGATTAGTGACTATAGTTTATAAGAAAAAAAAACAGTTTCTTCTAATTCGCACCTTACACAGCTTATTTTCACAAGATTTGCGGTGGAAAATATACAACATCAAAATATTATCCTTAAAAGTGTTGTTTTTAATACACTAAAAATCTGAATGATTGTTGTGCCGAATTTTCCAAGTTATTCCAACTTCAATGGGAGAGTAAGTTCTCTTGGAATTTTACTTTTTTACAAATTTGAATGATTGATACCAGTACTGATTAGTTTTATTCTTTTTCAGGGAATTTATATTCCAACACTTGAGGAGCGACAAGGATTGCGAGAACGAGTGGATAACAATCAAGGAATCTTTCATTGTGTGGTATTGTGCGGGGAAGGAGTAGATGAACACGAGATCGAATTTTTGGGAGACTTAAGAATCTAAGAATCTAAGGGTTCTCACTGGGGTGAGTTTGGTGGGCTCGCTCGTTTCGCGAAAAGGCATGATTTCATAACACATGCATTTCTGATGAAATGTTTGAATCTCTTTCCTCCCGCCCATGCGTTTATGGATGACGAGATTATGGATGGCAAGTTTATGGATGCCGATACCGCTTTGTTTAGTCTAAGTCTCCAATATAAAAGGAAACAGACCCTAGATCTTGAACAACAGCTGAAACAAAAATCAAGTTTATCTAGTTTTTTAGATATTTTTAGATAATCAGTAAACTGTAGGCTTGACAACACATGGAGGTTGTTCTTTCTTCTTTTAGATAATCAAATCACTCTTTAGTTGAATATGATGTTTACCATTTTTTTGTTTTTGTTTTGCACCGTCGTGGAAATTTATCAAACTGGATGTTTCACCCCAAAACTATTCTCTTTCCCAGCAGATAAATGGTTGGTGTAAAATTTTTAGTGTATTAAAAACAACGCTTTTAAGGATAATATTTTGATGTTGTATATTTTCCGCCACAAATCTTGTGAAAATAAAAATAAGTTGTAAGGTGCGAATTAGAAGGAAAATGTTTTTTTTTTAATTTTCTTATAAACCATAGTCACTAATCCACTACGGTGACTCATTTATTATTCACTGTATTTGTAATAAACCCAACAATTTCAAATTTTTATACAATTTTTTTAAAAACCCTTAATTCAAGGATAAAGTATATTACTAGTTTTATTAAACATAAATAAATATGTTTTTAAAAGTAATAATCTTATAACAATCCCACTGACGACAAGATCAAAACATCTCTGGTTTATTGAAAAACCTAATACTCTACATTACTCACAATAATTCGAAAATCAGTTACACAAATCGTATTAGAATTTGAAATTATTGGGTTTACTACAAATACAGTGAATAGTAAATGAGTCACCCTAGTGGATTAGTGATTATGGTTTATAAGAAAATTAAAAAAAAAAATATTTTCCTTCTAATTCGCACCTTACAGCGTATTTTTATAGGATTTGCGGCGGAAAATATACAACATCAAAATATTATCTTTAAAAGCAGTGTTTTTAATACACTAAAAATCTTACACCAACCATTTATCTGTTCAAGTATGAGAAAGAGAACAGTTTTGGAGTGAAACATTCAGCTTGATAAATTTCCACGGTGCTGCAAAACAAAAAAAAAATAGTAAACATCAGATTCAACTAAAGAGTGATGAGATTATCTAAAAGAAGAAAAAAACAACTTCTATGTTTTGTCAAGCCTACATTTTACTGATTATCTAAAAATATCTAAAAAGCTAGATAAACTTAATTTTTGTTTCAGTAGTTGTTGAAGATCTAGGGTTTGTTTTCTTTTATATTGGAGACTTAGATTGAACAAATGGGCCAATTGGGCCTTTGACCAACCTAAAACAGATTTATTTAAAAACCAATATGTATGCATAAAAAGTATAGACCCATATTTGAGAATTGATGGTTTGATATATATCCACTCTAGAAAAGCTCTCAGTACTTGACTAGACAGCTAGATTTTATTAGAAAAAACAATTAATAGTTTGAAAACTTTATATAGTTATAAAAAATCAAAAACCGTACTATTAAATTAAAATAAAATATATAAAAATCATTAATTCAATATAGTTAGTAAGAAAATAGTCTAGGACCAGATCCTGATACCTTTTACCTGTCTTTTACCTGTTATCCTACTCGTACCCTCGAATCGGGTAAAAGGTACTATAACTTTGTTATCCATGGGTAAAAGTCGGGTTAAGGGCATCATTTGTTTTTCATTACCAATCTCGTTACTCGTCTTCGTACTCGATTTGCTATTCGACCTGTAAATATTCAGATTTTATATCACTAATATTTGACAAACTTAGTTATAGACTAAATTTTATAATATATAGTATTGTATAAATACTCACAAGATCAATCTTTTGTGTTTTTGAATTACCCGACCCGTAAATACTAGCATTTTATATCACTAATATTTGATAAACTTAGTTATATAATAAATTTTATAATATATAGTATTGTATAAATACTTACAACATCAATCTTTTGTGTTTGTATTTTTGAATTGTCATAGATAATTTTGAAGATGATAGATTACAAGTTTTAAGTTTTAAATTTTATAATATTATATTTTATGAACTATATGTTGTCTCAAATTTTTTCTTTTTCCTAATAACTCCTCCCTTTCTTTGGTATATAAGTTGTTTAATTTTAATTATAGATAAATTATATTACAGGGTAATGGACCGAATAAGAGTAATGGTCTAGATACCCGGCGGGTCAACGAATTTTTGTCGGGTACCAGTTGAATAGGGTACTAGTTTTTAGCGGTAGGGTAAGGGTATTATTTTTCAAATATCCATTACGATCGGGTCGGGTACTCTAATTTTTCAGGGTACTCGTATTATGCCAAGCCTATAGTCTACCATGAGTATATTTTATATGTTTATTTTTAAACTTCTTTGTTTAAACGAAAGGTATGATTGTGACTAGAAAACGATAAAAATTGTAATTTTAGTAGATAATTTTTATTTATTTTAGAGAAGTTAATGTGACTGAAAAATTTAATTTGTTAGATTTATTAGTCAGTGGTCAAAAAAAATTATCGAAAAAATTATGATTTCAAGTTTTTATAAATATAAAATTATGATAAGGTATTAAATTTTAATTAGAATGTTTCAAATTGTTGATATAATTCGTAATTATAGTTAATAAAATATCAATTTTTAATTTTTTATATTTATTTTGATTTAAAAAAAAATTTTAATAAAAAGAAGAAAAAATAATTTTTCTAATTAGAAAAATCAATTATCTAACAGCCGCTAGAAATCAAAATCGAAGCTGCGAATGTATGTCAATTCAAAATCGAAGGACATTCGTTTGAACATCATGTACACAAACTAGAAACTTGCGCGAAAAGTTAGGCACAATGTTACTTTTGTAAGTTCTTCACCACCATCCAAAGTAACCAATTGGTGGTAAAAACGCTTTATTCTGTTGATTAAAAAAAAAAAAAAATTAAGCAGCAAAAGAGGCTTCAAAGCATCCAGATCAAGAAATTTGGAGTCATGTCACAAAATCAAATGTTGATCTAATTTCTAACTAAAATCAACATTTACACAACCACAGTCGAATCCACATCTACTACGAACATTAACCTAAAATCTAAAGCTTTTCAAAATGTAAAACAAGAATCCAAAAATCACAAAACTGAAACAGAAGACAAAGCACATCAAAGAGCAGAATCATTATACATTCCAAAAAATATTCATGCTGAGACTTCATTCATTGTACTTATGCTTAGGCTACCTTGAGGCCATTGAGAATAATAATGCGTCTGATTTTATGGTTTTAATATTTGGGCCTTGGCCCAATTAATTTTTTTTCTTTCTGTAAATAATTACATGTTCGCAGGTAAAAAGGAAGAAGAGACTCTAATCCTTTTCGATTCAATCACCGTCGGGATTCTTCGTCGCCGGTGAGTTTATCGCCGTCTCCGATCAATAATCCCAGATGTGAGTAAGTGGGGTTTCGCTTTTAGATCTGGAATCGTTTTGGGTTTGAATGTTTTGATCACTTGCAATTTGAATTGTTCGGAGTGAAATTCAAACAAAATTTGAGCTTTGTGCAATCTGATCTTTGCACAAAATTCATTTTTTTTTTCTTCAATTGGGACTTTGCTTGTTTGTTTTGTTTGTATCTTCATGTTTGATTGTGACTTAGGAGCTTAAGGATTGATCTCATTTTCATTTATTTGTTAAAATGTAGTTTGGAAAGAGAAAGAGAGTTATGGAAGAACACCATTGCTGCATTTACTCGAAGATGGCCTTGAAATTCAGCATTGGTTTATCTGTAATTAGCTTGGCAATTGTTCTGACGGTTCGTGTACTCTATGTTATATACCGGTGTGGCAAACCGTTTCCTAAAGGAGCTTCAAAGTCATTTACTACTCTTATTGTTCTTGGTTCTGGTAAGAAGAAGTTAATACAGTGTGTCTTATTCAGTTGAATTCATGTGAGGTGCATATCATCATGATTAGATGAAATGTTGCTGTGTGTTAGGGGGACACACTGCAGAGATGTTGAGTCTCCTCTCTGTTTTACGCAAGGATAGATTTACACCGAGGTTTTACATTGCTGCAGCTACGGATAACATGAGTCTCCAGAAAGCTCGTAGCTTTGAAGATTCTTTAGCTGACAAGGTTTAGTTAAATCCGTAAAATTTCAATTTCGTTTGATTTTGCTGCTTCTCGCTTATTGTTGTCTTGAGGTAAATTTTTGTTCTGGAAAGATGTGATTGGCTTCTTGTGTTGTTGTTTCTGCATTGCTCAGCATGAAAACTGGATAATTCTTCGACCGATTTATTAATTCTGTTTTTATGCTTGATATTGGCTTTTGATATAGCCTGTTGTTAAGGAAGCCTCCTTACAGTTCATGCAAATTTACCGGAGTCGAGAAGTTGGTCAGTCTTATGTGACTTCTGTCTGGACTACTATTGTTGCTATTGTTCACGCTCTGTGGCTAATGATCCGAATCAGACCACAAGTGGTATGGTCTTTATCAGAATGCTTCCTATAAGGCTTCTCCTTAAAAACATTTGAATCAGGTTGTTTATTATATCTGGTTGAAGTTTTTCAGATTCTTTGCAATGGTCCTGGGACTTGTATTCCTTTGTGTGCGATCGCTTTCTTGTTCAAGGTACACTTCAGAAATATTTTATCTACATTTTGGATGACCTTGAATGGATCTGTGGCAAAAAAAGAATGTTATTTCACTAAAGTTCTTGTCTCATCCTTGGTTACAGGTACTGGGAATTAGATGGTCATCTATCTTTTATGTTGAGAGTGTAGCAAGAGTGAAAAAGCTCTCGTTAAGTGGATTGCTACTTTACAAGTTACGGATAGCTGATCAATTCTTTGTTCAATGGCCTCAACTGCAAAAGAAGTATCCTCGGGCTCACTATGTCGGGTGCCTGATGTAAACTGGTTGGAACTCTCCTCACACCTAGATTTATTACAATAACTTAGAATAGCTACAAAGCCTACACTCTCTTTATATACAGGATCAAGTCACATTTTCGTTATATTCTTTTTTGGTTGCTATGAACTCTCAAGTTTTAAATACTGAACTTTTGTATTCAGCTGTTCTTAAGTTGTTAATGCCATGGCACTGAGCTTACAATTTGATTTGTGCGAGCTTCTTCACAACCAATCCAGAGTCATCCACTTTTTATTTAAATTAAATCTACTTCCTGTTACAATGATGTAAACAAAATATTCTCGCTGAGACTTTACTAGAGTTACATCACAAAGGTATTCTGCTTATCCTTCACTGTCGGCTACCTTCAGGCCGATAAGAAAAGTAAGTTTCCTCAGCTTATTTTGATTCCCCACTTGACCCTTCTGCTTTTGGTGTGTCGGATGATTCCGTTGTTGAGATTCCACGACTTTTCTTCAAATGTTTGTCATCGAGATAGTGTTGATAGACATAGGATGTGAAACCCCAAATAGCTAAGATCATAGAAATAACCTTTAACCCATTCATTTTGTCATGGAAAATGATGACAGCCAGGATAGGAACCACGGGCAATCCCAAAACGCTTATTGCATTAGAGAATAGAGAAGAAAGCTCGAAGATCAGTCCTGTGCCACCGATGCTGAATACCTGCCAGGTAATAGCTGTCCACACTAGGTTCATAATGTAAGATATCTTCCCAAGTTTGTAGTTTTCCATTTCGCTATTCAAAGTTTTCCACTCGCTGCTTGCAAAGAGCCCCACCACGCTAACACAACTGGCCACTAGACTTACATATATTATCATATCCATAACTTCAGAGAAAGTTTGCCTCTTGAGGACTTTACGGAAGGCTAGCTGTTGTAGGGATAAGACTAGACCATAACCTGCTGAGGCACCAACGGTGCATATGAAACCTTTCACATACTCTCCTTTTGTAACTTTTGTGGAACTTGATTCCTCGTTATTGAATGCAAGGAGGGTGGAGGAAACAGTCAAGAGGAAGAGAGAATTCAAAATGATAGGAGTGAGTTTTTGTGAGTTGATGAAATACGAGAATACAGCGTTAAAGGCTAATTGAGATGCACAGATCAGGGAATACGTAGAAACGGGTAGGTAAAGTAATCCGATGGAGTACAGGTAGCAGTCTGCTCCTACAAGAAGTCCAAGCACTACGTAAACCGAGACACGGTTCCTAGGAGAGGTTGTTTCAGCATCTTTATGAGTTGTTGTATGTGTTTTGAATAACAAGAGGTAATATGGAAGCAGAACAGGGAAGCCTACAAGCTGAACCACTGTTGCTAGCCATTTGCTGTTTCCTCCGTTGTCATAGTATAGTCTGCCCAGAATTGTAGCAACTGATTGGCCTGAAATGACAAAGAATGTATACAGAGCTATCCGGAGCCACCGTCTGTACGTGTTTGTGTGAGATACTGCTGTTTGGCTGATACTGACCGGACTTCGTTTGTCCTTGTCTATTGGATTTGCTTCTTTTCCCTGCTGAACTGGTAAGTGAAGGAAAATAACGCAAGAAATTAGCTTATAATACATTTTCTTGTCACTTATCACGTGTTTTTCATATCTTGTTTTGAAAATGAAAGACATGTAAGTGCTCCTTGAACTTACCGATGACTTGTAGTTCTTGATCCCCGGTCATGGTGGAGGTGGAATCACCTCCTCGGAGATGAACAAAGAGGAGCTAAGGATATTCTGAATGGATTATAAGTATTAGGTATCTTATTATCAACTCTTTTGGTTTCTAATGTGCTACACAATGATTGTTCCTTTGATATGGGTGAGATATGCTATAGCTATATATATTCAAGGATTAGGAATCGGTCACCGTCTATTTGTTTATTGTACTTGGTCCCACATCAAGTAAATGCCAACTATATCTTTTATCTTGTCATGAATTCAATTTCTTTGTCTTTCTTCATCAAAGATGCCACTATTATTGACCAAGAGATGAGTTAAGTCAAGGAGGAACTTATCTGTAGCCAATATTCATTCAGATTGTTTACTTTTAGTTGTGTGGAGAAATATGAACCTCATAGGCATAGACAAATGCAAACTTTAACACGCATAAACACAGAAACTTAAAAGATGTATGTATGAACATATGCACAAGTTGTATGTATGATTTTGTGGCCTTCAGGATGATAATTTTGAATGTTCATCGTTTTTCATGAGACATGATTTGCTTCTTGTCTTTGTTTCACAATAGTTCAGGTGCATTTGAAAACTAGAAAACTAACATGCGTCCCATTTACATGAATCATCACGAAAAATTATACAGACCAACTTTACATAGGATATATGGATGACTCTGTGCACAACTTTGTATGTTTGTGTGGCTAGTCTTCAACTTCTTTTTGTCGAGGTAGTACTGATAGACAAATGAAAGGAAGCACCAGATAGCTAAAATGATGGACAAGATCTTTGATGCATCTATTTTGTTGTGGAAAACAATCACTGCTACAACTGGAACTATAGGCAATCCAACAGCAGTTATGGAATTGGAGAACACAGAAAACGACTCAAAAATAAATTCCACAAAACGAACGGTGTAGACTTGCCGGGAAATAGCTACCAAGGCCAAAGTCAAAACATATGACACTTGCCCGAGTTTGTAGTTTCTCATCTCACTTGGCAAAGTTTTCCACTCTCTACTTGCAAAAAGTCCAATGAGAACCACACAACTTGTCCCTAGGGAATGGTAAAAGGCTAAGTCCATGACTACTGAGGTTATATGCTTCTAAGTGGTATTATTTCTATTCCTTGGCTTTTTATTCAAATCTCTGTTTCTCCTCATGTATGCTTGAATCTATCTTTTTTTGCATGAAATTTATTTCTAGTCACTTACTTGGTTTCACCAAACATGTTTGGACTTGTCTGTTTAAGATTTCATCTTTTTTCATTAGACATGATTTGCTGTTTGTTCTTTGTTTCACAATATTTTCAGGTGCATTTAAAAACAAGAAAGCAGACTAGTCCATTGACATCTTTGTAAGTTATCACCCTGTTCATATCACATTATACTTCTTTTGAATAGAAGTTCTAAATACCTGAAAATGTTGGCAACTTATGTACAAAAAATTTCATTGGCTTATAAACTGAATATTTGGCCAAATAGGCTTTACACATTTCTGATATACGTGGTCAAGCTGTATAGAGAGAAACCTTCAATGGTAGGTAGCTACGTTTCATCAAGTTTGTGTATCTTCCTCGACAGGGTTTGTGTGGCAAGTGGTCAGCTTCTTTTCGTCGAGGTAGTGCTGATAGACAAATGAAAGGAATCCCCATATAGCTAAAATGATAGAGAAGATCTTCGAAGCGTCCATTCTATCATGAAACACTATCACAGCTAAGAATGGTACTATAGGCAATCCCACAGCAGTTATGGAGTTGGAGAACACAGAAGACGACTCGAAAATCAATCCCACTAGACCAACGGTGTAGACTTGCCAGGAAATAGCTGCAGAGGCCAAAGTCATAACATATGACACTTGTCCTAGTTTGTAGTTTCTCATCTCACTAGGCAAAGTTTTCCACTCTCCACTTACAAAAAGTCCAATGAGAACAACACAACTCGCAACTAGAGACTGGTAAATAGCCAAGTCCATGACTGCTGAGGATGTATGCTTCTTGAAAACTTTCCTGAAGAGAAGTTGTATCAGAGATAGTAGCAGTCCGATCCCAGCGGAAGCACCGATGGTGCAAATGAACCCGATCACATATTGTAATCTAGAGACATTTGTTGTGTTTTGTGACTCAGTGTTGACCACAAGAAGGGCAGAGGAAACAGTGAGGAGAAACAAAGAATTCACAATGAAAGGAGTGAACTTTTGAGAGTTAAGGAAAAACGAGAAGAAAGCAGTGAAAGCTAACTGTGAGGCCAAGATGAGGGAGAAAGTAGAAACCGGTAAGTAGAGCAATCCAACTGCAGACAGATAAGCGTAAGCGGATACTAGCAGTCCAGTGCAAATGTAAACTAATGCAAGGGTGGTGAAGGAAGGTCCCTGTCTGAAACTTGAATCTGTTGATTTTGGTTGTCTGATTTTTGAAAAGAAGCGGAAGAGAATCAGAACAGGGAAGCCAATAAGTTGAACAAGTGTTACAACGTATGTGCTCTTCCCTCCATTTTCATAGTACAATCTTTCCAGAATTGTAGCTAATGGTTGGCAGAAGAGGACAAAGATTACATATATGGAGACACGGAGCCACCTTTTATAGTTCTTCGTTTCAGGTACCGATGTTGATGATTCAGGTACCTCATGATCTATTAAGTTTGCTTCTAAGTTCTGGTCACCTGAAACAAAAAAGGTAACACTCATGGTTAATTATTATACATCATGAAAAAAGAATCAAATGATCTACACTACTGTGTGCTTCTTCTTGCATACCATTGGCATAAAGTTCTTGAGATCTATCCATGAGAAAGTGAGAAGTTGAGAAGAAAGAAGATTGTCTTTATAGATTTTGGGGTTTTTTTTGTCTAAGATGTTTTGCAAATACGCAAGTCTTTTCTTTATACACAAATTGATAGCTTATTATAAAAGCTAAATACCCCAACACAAGTTGCATTTTTTATAAAACATGATTAAATAGATGGGACAAGGGATAGGGACAGTAGCATCATATCTAGTTGGCTCTTGTTGACCTTTTGACTTGGAATTATTGAAACTTTTGAATGGCGGCTTTAAGAAAACTTTTTTTTCCCAGTACATATTGACGTTGACTCAGAAGTCAACAATGCTACAAAAGGACTAGTTCCTTGTGTACATCTAAGAAGTTTTGGTTGCAAGTGAAGAAAAGAATTACTATTCAAGTTGCTACATTATTTGTTCTCTTTCAATGCTTTTTTTTTTCAATTAGCTAGATGCATGTTTCACTGCTTGCTCTTGTTTTCAGTGTTTCAGGTGTTGCATTACGCAATGACAAAGCAGAGTAGTACATTTGAATCTTTGTAAGTTATGGCTAACTGGTCAATATTTTATCTGGTATCATTCACAAAAATGAATATATCACAAAATTTGACATGGTTATGCTTAAAAAATGTTGGCTTTTATATTTTTATATCTCAAACTGTGCGACGAGACATGAGCTTTATAAAGAACCTATGCATAATTTATACGCTTTGTATGTTTGTGTGACCTTCCTCAACAGGTAGACGAGGACCTCCTACAGGATTTGTCTTCAACTTTTTTCGTCGAGGTAATGCTGATAGACATATGAAATGAAGCCTCAGATAGCTAAAATGATGGAGAAGATCTTTGGCGCGTTCATTTTATCATGGAAAACTATCACTGCAACAATTGGAACAATAGGCAATCCCACAGCACTTATGGAATTGGAAAACACAGAAGACGACTCGAAGATCAATCCCACAACACCAATGGTGTAGACTTGCCAGGAAATAGCTGTTGAGGCCAAAGTCATAACATATGGAGCCTTCCCAAGTTTGTAGTTTATCATCTCACTTGTTAAAGTTTTCCATTCCTTGCTTGCAAAAAGTCCTATGAGAACCAGACAGCTTGCAACTAGAGATTGGTAAGCGACCATGTCCATGACCGTTGTGAACGTATGCTTCTTTAAAACTTTCCGAAGAATCAGTTGTACTAGAGATAATAACAGTCCAGTACCAGCAGAAGCACCAATGGTACATATGATCCCCATTACATATTTTACTCTAGAAACATTTGTTGTGTTTTGCGACTCGGTGTTGACCACGAGGAGAGCAGAGGAAATAGTAAGGAGAAATAAAGAATTCACAATGAAAGGAGTGAACTTTTGAGAGTTTAGGAAGTATGATAAGAAAGCAGTGAAGGCTAATTGTGAGGCCAAGATGAGGGAGAAAGTAGAAACCGGTAAGTAAAGCAACCCGACTGAGTACATATAAGTAATAGCAGATGCTAACAGTCCAGTGACAATGTAAACTGATCCAAGGGTGATGAAAGAAGGGAACTGTGTGAAATTTGCATCTGTTGATTTGGGATTTTTGGTTAGAGTAAAGAAGCGGAAGAGTATATAATAGAGTTGACATAGAGTTCTTGAGTTCTTTCCATGGCCGCTCTACGAGGACTTCCCACAAACAGATCTTTAGTAAAGCTGTTATATAATAAGAGTATTGAGGGCAACTGCATCATATTTTATTAGAGGTACGCTCTTGTTTACCGTTGACTTTGTGTCTGACTTTATCTTCTTAGTATTATTATTCTATCAATTGGATTCAGAAATCAACAACTATATAACAGAAAGCACACTTGACATATAATAAGTTTTTTTTTTTTTGCAAGGGAAGAAAATAGTTACTGTTTAAGATAGAAGTTGTTTAATTTCTGAAATGTGAGTACACTTGACATTTAAACAGTTCCAATTTCTGGAAGGAGCATAGGTTTGAGATTTCAGATCCAAATTTTCTTCTTATTATTCTTCCCAATCTTCTAGTATACGACCATGGAATCTTGGACAGTGTCACTACCCTTGATCCACAAGCATTTGATGGTGCCTTGGAATTGTCTGGAGAAAGGTGATTGTTGTGGAGGCTTTGAAGCTATCAGTGATGGTTACTACTGCAGCGAACGCTGTTCTTTCTTCGTCCACAAGAAATGTAGCGAGTCCTCCGAATATATCCAACACCCATCTCACTCCAGTCACACTCTTCAGCTTCGAAGTAATCCACTTGGTAGTATTTGCAATCTATGTGGAAGGAGAATCAAGAATTTATTCTATCGTTGTGAGCATTGTGACTTTGACATGGATCTATACTGCGCCAGGTACCCACCACCAGAGTTTATTCACAATTCTGAGATGCATGGCCACAAGCTCACCCTTGTCAAGAACTGGATCGACTTCTTCGACTGTGATGCTAAATGTGGGAAGACTGGTGGCTATGAGTTTCCTTACAAATGCAATGAATGTGATTTAGCCTTCCATATAAATTGCGTATGGCAACCATCAGAGTTAGAGGTACCCCATTCTTTCCACTCATTGCACCCTCTTAAACTCCTCATGGGCCGATTACCAGAATATTCTGATGGAAAATGTCGTCTTTGCGGAACAACTATTGGGGATGAATTGTTTTTCCATTGTTCTTCATGCAACTTCACCTTGGATAAGAGCTGTGTTTTACACCCACCATCACGATCTCTTTTGAATTTGAAAGCTCATGATCACCAACTCACCCTTCTCCCAAGACTCCCTTCTTTTACATGTAATGCTTGCGGGTTGAGTGGAGATAGAAGCCCTTACATATGTGTTCAATGTGATTTCATGATTCATCAAGACTGTCTTCACCTTCCACGCATCATAAACATCAATCGGCATGATCATCGTGTTTCTCGCACTTCTGTTCTTGGTGTTGTGAATTCTGTATGTGGAGTTTGTCGCAAGAAAGTGGATTGGACTTGTGGGGGTTATTTGTGTCAGAGGTGTCCTGACTATGTCGTTCATTCGAAATGTGCTACAAGAAAGGATGTTTGGAATGGGAAAGAGCTCGAAGGAGTACCTGAAGAAATAGAAGATATAGAGCCATATGAAAACACAATACAACATTTCAGCCACAAAGAACATTACCTTAGACTTCACGTCAATGGTGTTATGTATGAGGAGAACAAATGGTGCAGAGCATGCAGCCATCCCATAGGTCTCCAATCCTTCTATGGCTGTATCGGTTGTGATTTTACTCTTCACCAAAACTGCGCTGAGTTTCCTACAATGAAATGGCATGTGCTACACAATGAACGACTTACTTTAGTTACAAGCAAGGATTCTTACTTTGTGTGTGATGCTTGTAATAGAATTTCCAATGGTTTTAAGTACCATCATGGCGAGGTGGAGTTAGATGTTCGGTGCAGTTCAATTTCTGAGCCATTTTTCCATCCAAGTCATCCTCAACATCCGTTATTTTGCATTCCAAGAAACAAAAAGGAAATCTGCAATGGTTGCAATCAGGTGGAAACACATGTGTTCAGATGCATTGAAGCTAGCTGTGAATTTATCTTGGGCTTTGAATGCGCCACTTTACCACAAGTGGTAAAGCACAGAGTTGACGATCATTCTCTCTCGCTATGCTATGGGGAAGAAGAGGAAAGTGGTAAATATTGGTGCGACATTTGCGAGAAAGAAACCAATCCAAAGACATGGTTCTACACGTCTAAAGATCACCGGGCTAGTTTGCATAGAGAATGTGTGCTCGGAGACTTGGCAGGGCTCATGCCAAGAAGCATAATAAAATATTGGAGACGATCGTTTGAGGTGGTGCTCAATAATAGTGCAACTCGTCCATTTTGCAAAATGTGTGAGTCGCGTTGCATGTACCCTATCATCTTGAAGAAGCTCGGGACCTCAGGTACATACATTTGTTCGTACAACTGCACGCAGCGGTGGATCCACGTATACCGACGTGGGTCAGATGTTCACCGATGTCTAGCAAGGGAAGATCTCTAACGAGCCAAGTGAAGATAAATCATTAAAACTCAAAAATGAAATAACGTCGGTGCAAGCCAATATATTCCTTTAGATATCTTTTGTTATTTTCATTTCAATTATGAATTGATTTCCCTGAGGTATTATTACTATTGTCTAAAAATCTTGCAATCTTGATTGGATATGATCTGGCTGTTCCTAGCTAATGTTTTCACTTTTGGTATAACATGCATGCTTTACAAATATTTGACTAAACATCAACAAAGAATTGTCACAAGCATTTAAAATGAAATCTTCAGTGTGTAAATTATTTGATTGAGTTTATTTTAGGAACCACTGTAAATAGATCCTTCTTCCTCCATGTATATATAACAAAATCACAATCTTTACACATTGAATGGTGATCTGATCATAAATCCAAGCATATCTCTAACAGAGAGGGCTGGCTTAATTTAATTTTAGATTAAATTGGTTCAGTTTTACATAACTTGGTACTTGGATGTTTGTTTAAGCCTAAATTTGACTTTTATCTTCTTGTGCTTCTTCTTCTTCTTCAGGTTGAAGCTCTTCTTCTTTATCCTGATCGACTTCTTCTGGTTTTGGATCATCGACATAATGCTGGTAAGCATAAGAAACAAATCCTTATATGGATAAAAACATTGCAATCAACTTTATCCCGCTCATTTCATGGGTAAACCAAGAGTGCCTATAACATTTGAGAAAAGCGACGAAACTTCAAGTATCAAACCCAAACTACCAATCGAAAAAGCTTGCCATGATATCGTCGAACCGATATTTATCAAAATCTTAGAGCTTTTCCCAAGTTTAAACTCTTCCATTTCTGTCCTCAGCATTTTCCATCCACCACTTCCAAAAAGTCCACCCACAAGTAGCTACTAAAGACGGGTATGTGTCCATATCTAAAATCATCTTGAAAGTGTGTTTCTTTAGAATCTTTTCAAACACATAATCTGTTAAAGAAAGCACCAGAGAATAACTAGCTGAGCTACCAATCGCGCAGGCGTATCCAATCACATAATTGGATTTGGGGGAGGACTTGGAAGAAGAAGGTTCACGCTCATGTTGAATGACAAGAAGTGTTGAAGATATGGTCAAGAGAACAAGTGAATTGAGTATCAAAGGTGTGAACTTCTGTGAGTTGAAGAAATAAGAGAAGATGTAACGCAGAGATCAAAGAGAAAGTTGAGACAGGAACCCAAGAGAATATAATGCACTCTGTCCAGCAACAAGCAAGCCAAGTCCAATATACACGAAACATACTGTCAAGAAAGAAAAAGTAGTTTTATCGGTAATGGTTTTCGTCTTGGAAGGCTCAGGCTTTATGTAATAATAACAAGGCAAGGTTAAAGGAAACCCAACAAGCTGAACCAAGGTCTCAAGCCATATGCTTCTACCGCCATTTACGAAGTAAAGTTAACCTAAGAGAGTGGCTATTGTCTCTCCAGCTAAGAGGAGAATGACATAGAGAGACACTCTTAAAGTCTGCTTGTGACTTGTATGTTCTGTTGAAAATTTCTCTGCAGGTTCTATTATCAACACATGAAACAGAACAAAAACATAAGTAAACACAAGAAGCTCTACTTTATATATATGCGTAGCGTAAATCAAAATCAAATGATAAATGTAATTAACTATACTGTTAATTCTATACAATCAATATAAAAATGAAGAGATAAAATTTAGACATATTTCCCTCCAACAAATACTTTTTATTCAAAATATTTTCATATAAAATCCATTAATCTTTTTACCTAAGTATCTCTTGAAATAGATTCAGAAGTCAACAAAGATACAATAAGACAGATATGGCTTGAGTACACTTGACATTCTAAAAAGTTTCCATTTTTGTTTTAGAGCATCCGCATTGGAGACATTTTGTAGGTGTCTTTAAATATAAAATTATTAGTTGATGAGTAAAAGAAAGAAAGAGAATGTTTTTGGTTAAAATAATGGGGTGTATTGAAATATAAAATTAATAAAATTTGAGTAAAGAGAAGAGATAGTGAGTATTTTTGGAGAGAGAATGTCTCTTGGAAGACAAAGTTGGAGAGAGAATGGCTGAAAGTTGGAGTGTGTTTAAATATAAAATTAATAAAAAGTGAATAAAATGATGAAAGAAAAGATATAAAATTGAGTAAAAGGATGAGAGAGTGTGTTTTTAATATTTGTTTATTTAAAGACATCCACAAAATGTCTACTATATATATATATATAAACTCTTTATTTAGATTAAATTGGCTCAAATTTACAAAAGCTTTGGTTCTTTGGTCTTTGTGGATGCTTGGACATGAGTGTTATTTCCTTGTGCTTCTTCTTCTTCTTCTTCTTCAGGCTGAGGAAGCACTTCCTCTGGTTTTTGATCGTCGATATAATGCTGGTAAGCATAAGAAATGAATCCCCAAATGGCTAAAAACATTGCAATCAACTTGATTCCACTCATCTCGTCGCGGAAGAACACAACAGCAAGAACAGGAACAACAGGTAAACAAAGAGTGCTTATAACATTTGAGAAAAGCGACGAAACTTCAAGAACCAAACCCACACTACCAATCGAAAATGCTTGCCACGATATCGTCGAACCGATATTTATCAAAATGTAAGAGATTTTCCCAAGTTTAAACTCTTCCATTTCTGTCCTCAGCATTTTCCAGCCACCACTTCCAAAAAGTCCAACCAAAACTGCACAAGTAGCTACCAAAGACTGATATGTAACCATATCTAATATAGCCTTGAAAGTGTACTTCTTTAGAACTTTTTCGAAGGCGTAATCTGTTAAAGAAAGCACCAGAGAATACCCAGCTGAGCTACCGATCGCGCAGATGTATCCAATTACGTAATTGGATTTGGCTAAGGAGTTCGAAGAAGAAGATTCCGGCTCATGTTGAATGACAAGAAGCGTTGAAGATATGGTCAAGAGAACAAGTGAATTGAGTATAAAAGGTGTGAACTTTTGTGAGTTTAGGAAGTAAGAGAAGACAGCATTAAAAGCCAATTGCGATGCAGAGATCAAAGAGAAAGTTGAGACAGGAAGGTAGAGTAATCCAAAGGAATATAGGACACTGTGTCCAGCAGCAAGCAAGCCAAGTCCAATGTACACTAAAGATAGTGTCAAGATAGAAGAAGTAGTTTTATCGGTAATGGTTCTAGTCTTTGAAGGCTTAGGCTTTAGGTAATAATAACAAGGCAAGGTTAAAGGAAACCCAACAAGCTGAACCAAGGTCTCAAGCCACGTGCTTTTACCGCCTTTGTCGTAGTAAAGTCTACCTAAGAGAGTAGCTATTGTCTCTCCAGCTAAAAGGAGAGTGACATAGAGAGACACTCTTAACCTCCATGAGTAGCTATGACTTCTCTCTTCTGCCGAAAATTTCTCTCCAGGTTCTGACATCAATACATGAAAAACAGAACAAAAACATTAAGTAAAGACAAAGAACACAAATAGCTTCAATCTTGTAGGGATTAAACAACTTACCGCCATTGACGTGAATATGGAGTTCTTGAGTTTCGAGTTCTACTTCCATCATAGAAATCAGAGGGAGCAAATATCTCAGGGAACAAGTAAAGATGATGTGTGCTTACTTACTTATATACAGGCAAATTTTGTGATTACTTTATATAATAAAATGTAAAACAATAAGTACTATATGGTTATAATTTGTGCAAGATATTACCTGAAAATTGTTAGATGCACTCTTGGAATGAACCATCTCCCCCACTTATTTCGCATTCAATCTTTAAACTAACCATTGTTTTTTTACCTAACCAATATTTTTCTTTAGGATATTATCAAATTATCAATAAACAAACTTTAAATGACCCATTTGAAGAAAAAGAATCCAAAAACAAATCAAAAATGTTAAATTACAAGAAAAACTTAATGATGATGATGATTAGTGACATGGGGGTGGGATTTGAGTCCCAATGTAATTAGCTCTAACGTTTCTACAAGAAGAAGAGACAGATTCATTTCCTCTGTTTTTGCTCTGTTTTCTTCCTCTTCCTCCTCCATCAGAACAAGAAAGATCAAGATGAACATTTTCTAAGTAAACTTTTTGACATGGCATTCCTTTGCTACAATGTAGCTGCACTGCGACTCTTGACGATGATGTTCCTCTTATGTTCTTGAAGTATATCTCACTCAACTTCACCTTCGACGGCACCTGCAATAAGGAAATGAATCAAAACATTGCTCTTAGACTCACTTTAGTGAAAACATTCAAATAAATCAAGGTGGTTTGGTTCTCATGTTTCTTGAAGTTATATGTCACTCACATTTACTCTAAAGGGTACTTGAAAAATTTGATTTTTATCACATATTCTAGCTGATATGACTGGTAATTTGACCCCAAAACCCAATGCTTAAACCGATGCTAATCTCCGTTTAATCTTAAGAAACTAGAGAGGTATAGATTGAGTTCTACTTCAAGTTATGTCACTCTAAAAAGTAAGTGCCTGAAAATGTAATGTTTATGACAGGATCCATAATTAGAGTCGATTAATATAAACGCTAATTAGACCCGAAAACAAAACTAAACCGGCGCGCGATAATCACCGTTTAATCTCTTAAAGCTAGAGAAGTAGATAGAGATTTGAGTGTTGAAGAAGACTCACATTTGAAGTGCAAGAAGAGAAAGGACAATAAGACTGATCAATAATGATTGGATTAGTCACATTGTTCATGATGATATTCTGAAAAGTCATGTTGGTAGCTGCACTTAGACCAGGAGAATCAGCCCAAGTTTTGATCCTTATCCCATTCGTCGTACTGCTCATCTTGCAATCCCTAACCACAAGTCCTTTCACATCTTTCTCATTTGGATATCTCCCTAAACTCCCAACGCTTCAAACGCAAGAAAAAAACAAAACCGTTTAGTAAAAACAACGATTAACATAACGCGATATTGTTTTCGACATTTACATGTCGTTTACCTGATACCATGTCCTGGTCCACATTTGATGCTTGTAATTGTAATCTGAGAATTTCCTTGTCCTATAGACACACAATCATCTCCAGTTGCGATATGCGAACGCGAGAAATAGACATTTGAGCTACGTTCGATATGGATACCATCGGTATTAGGACTATAAGAAGGAGCAGTAATGTTGAGCCTTGTCCCTTTAAAGTCTCTACACTCAACTAATGCTATATGAAAAAACTTGCTATTCACTGAACTTATCCTTCTTACAACTGTTCTGTTCATCCCAACAAACTTCAAGCTCTGAAAAAAAACCAAAAAAATCGATTAAAGGAGATAACTTTATGATCCAAATTCAATGTTTGTTTTAAGGTTTCTCACTGTTGGGAGGAGTTTGCAGTTAGAATCAGAAGTACAGTTATTATAAGGCCAAGCTAAGGCTCCTTGACCATCAAATGTTCCACCTCCGGTTAAAGTTAAACCGTTGATCCAACCAAACTCAATCCAACCACTTCCTGATCTGTACTTTGACAGATCAGTTGATGCCTTAAGATGACCCTGTTTCAGTTTACGTGTATTGCAAGAAACCATTAACCAAAGATAGATTTACAGATAGAGAGAGAGAGAGAGAGAGAAGAGAGAGAGATGAAACTACCTTAACTCGGACAGTGAGATTGGATACATTAGTGCAAGGACCAGAGAATCTGAGAGGACCAACAGAGAATTCACCTCTAGGGATTATGAGAAGTACAGATCTTGAAGATGATTTACAAGCTTTGTCCCATGCTGCTACAAAGGCCTTAAAAAAGAAACATATCAAATTGTATTAAGCTGATTCTTCGTGATTAAACAATGATGAATCTTATAGAAAAAACGAACCTTGGTTTGGTCTTTTTGCTCATTAGCTCGAGCACCAAAGCTACGGACATTAACTAGAAGAACAGAGCTTTTGTCTCTGTTTCGGACTCTGTTTCTCAGGGACAAGAAGGATTCTGCAGAAGTGATGTTGTTGTTGTTGTCTCCACGAAGAACATAACTGTAAGAAGAAAATGTGAAGAAGAAGAAGAAGAAGAGAACACTAAGGTAATGAGAAATCTTGAACTCCATCTTCTCCACTATGCTCACAAGAAGGTGAAGAAACTGCTTTTGGAGCTGTAAATCGTAAAAAGTGAAAAGAAACCGCCGTGAAAAAAAAAACTTCTTTCCCACTACTGAGAATTGAGCGCGTGGGACCAGAAGATGAGAAATGGGCTTTGATTTAATTTAATGGGCTTAATTTTGGGCTTATTGGTTACGCAAAAACTTGTTAGATGTTAATCAGGGATTAAATTCTGATTAGTTACATTCCCTGTTGTTTTTTTAGTTTTTATTAACTAAACAGAAAATTTTATAATTATATTTATGGCGGACTATGACGGATTAATGGATTGATTACAACTTAATCGGCTGCAAGAAGTCGATAATCGGTCTTTTGAATTCTGATTGATGTGATAAAAAAAAAAAAAAAAAGAATTCTGATTGATTGGCTAACTTAATTTTAGCTAAGTTCAATTATGAGAGGAATCTTCTAGGGATAGGGTTTGAGAGTTTCTCTCAAGGTCTTTCGCAAAAGTTTTTAGGATTAGTGAAAATACTTTTTCCAGTGGTTCATCAAAACTTCTTTAAATCTTTCAATTAATTAATTAATTAATAATTGAATACAATAGGAGACCTAAGATTACTAGTGAAAATATTCTTTACAGTCGTTCTTTAACTCTTTTAATTAATTAATTAATTAATAACAGAATACAATATGAAACCTAAGATTACTACTTATAATGAAATATAAAACTCTAAAAATCTCTTAAATATTCTTGAATGTTAAGTTGAATAATTTTGCTTGAATAAATTTTAACATATTCAAGCAAAGTTAGGTTGCTTCCTTGATTCCTACAATGATACTAACAACAAATGGCGTGCCTAAAAACTGAATTAGCTATAATTTAAAATTTAAATAAGAAGAGACGTATCAAAGATGTATGAGAAGGATAAAAAATACATTTACTAGCAAATTCCAATTATTGATTGAGAAGAGAGATAATTTTGTGTTGATTTTTTTTTGGACTCAATCATATGTGTATTTCGGCTCATAATTCCGCCATTAAATCCCAAAACATCATTACTTTCGAATATGTAAGTACATGGTCTATTTGGTAGAATCAGATTATTCAGTTTATATATCCAAATTTGGATTCGAATGTAGTGTTTTAAATGTGAGAGGATGAATTATGTTTTCACGTGTGTTTATATTATTCACGGTTCGTCTCTAATCAAAAATAACTATGAATCGAAATCCAAATTTTTCTATATTATCCCTAAAAAAACTTAAAATTCTATAATATCCATGCATTTTTCCCATTGTAGTTGATAAATACAATCTATACGTCCAAAATGGATTTGATGTCTAACTTTTGTGTTCGGTCCATCTTGGAGAAATATATGAAACATGTTATTTCACTTCTCTCTCTATTTTAAAATAGTTGTCATTCTAGATTGTTTTAAACCTATTAAAAATCTATTTTACCTCTAATTAATACAATGTTTTATTTGATATGAATAATTAATAAGTTTAAAAGTAAAGATAAAAATAGAAAAATTAGCTATAAATGTGCATTTAAATTGCAAAATGACAACTAATTTGAAAAAAAAGAGTTAAAATGACAAGTATTGTGAAACGGATGGAGTATTAAAATGTGATTTAAATTCTTTTTTACAACTAAACAAAAACATAATTAATTGTTTTCTTATAGGTTTTAGAAATTTGTTTCTAATTATAAACGGAGCTTTTTAGACTTATTATATGTATATAAATTTTAATTTCTATCTATATGTATTCTTTTCATTATGATTATAATGGTCTAGGGACTAGGGGTTTGGCAATTACTTGATTCGCCCGGAAGATCTTTTATAGTTTTGCTTCTCTTTCTAACATTCTGGCTTCTTTTTGTTTTTGTTAGGTGAATTTGATAACGACCCCGAAAAAGAATAAAGCTATCATTATCACGAGATTTGTTTGTATAAGCAATATAACTTCTTTAACAAAAAAAAAAAAACAAATTAATATATAACTTATAAATATATAAATCGATTGATTCATCTAACGTAATGCAGATATATATGTCAATCAGATTTTCCATTTGATTCGATATATGATTGGACTTGATAACATCTGTACGTCGGTCAAAGCATTCTCAGTCAAAACATTAATAAAATTGGTCAAAATGTAAAACATATATAGGATTTCTTTGTATATTTATTATGTGTGATTTCTTAAGAAATATTTATCGTGTTTGTTTATTATTTAGATCGAAATCAGCTTTGCTTCGAATGGTGATGACTTTACTGTACTACTCCGCATTAAACAGTAACAAAAATTTATAATTATATCTATCAAAAATCAATACTTAATTATATATATATGTATCTATACATTTTTATCATTATTTAAATCACTCCGTATCTATCCCGCCCCGTATTTTCGTGTCTCAATTCGGACCTTTGGAAGAATGATAGTAGGTAATAAGTTAGAGTAAAAGTGTGGGAGAGAAAAAAAAAATGAGGGAAAGAAAAATTAAAATTAGAATAAAATTGTTTCAGCCCACTTGCTCCTAACATAAGTAGAGTAAAATTTCTTTATCTTTTTGATGTTTTCTGTCTTTTCCTTAGAGTAAATGAGTTGAAATGTTTTTTCTTTCCTTTCAATTTAATTGGTAACAAAATAGAGGAAATGAGAGTAAATTAAATTTTCAGTTAAAACATTTACTCTAATGTGTATTAACATTCACAGACGTAGTTTTACGGCTCTATTGTAACAATGTTCAAGATTTTTATAAGAAAGTATTATATATGTCAAATTACTTAAATCTTTTTAGAAACGTCTTCGAGAAGAACTACTGTATTTGAAGTGATTTTATACAAACTGAATACTGTATAATAATTGATCATCATGAACGGACTAAGGATTGGACATATCAGTTGAATTTCAAAATGAATTTTCAAATAGGAAAATGAAGTTACATCGTAGGGCGCATGTTAGAATTCAATAGCCACATGATCTATGATGCTCTCCTGAATCATATAATTGAGATATAAATCATGCATTCAGCTAGACTCAGTGATTTTGGTATATGACATAAATGCGCTCCTCCACGTTATATTATATAAAAATGCATTTTTCAAAAAAAAAAAAAAATCTTGTAATTGTTTTCGTCAGTAAATACATTTATATAGAGAATCCATTAATTCTCTGAGCATTATAGAATCTCCTCTCTCTCGATTTGTACAGTAAACTCTGCTATTTCTATAACTCTTCCAGTATAGGAATATGCTATAATTGGATGAAAAGTTAGATTTTTTTGTTTATAAAAAAATTATCAACTATCAAATTATATCGTGGTTAGTTGAAAGTTCGTTAGCTTAATTGAATAATCTGTTTGCTAGCTATATACTATTCACTTGTACAAACACATTTACAAGTACAAGTTAATCAAGAGATCATGTTCTTTAACTTTAAGGTTCGGCTTCGTCTTCTTCTTCTTCATTCATTTATCTTCCAAAGATTTGTTACATTTCTAAGAGTATTTGTAAAAAAAATAAAAATACTCGTTTCTGGGATATATAAATATTATTTTGAGTTTTTAATGGTAGGGGTAAATATTAATTATTGGTCCACAGTCTATGTTTCCATGTGTGTGGATAAGATAGAAAGCAGAAGCAGTCAAATCTTTCTTTGGGTCCATTCTCTTAGTACACAAGCAAGAACTCAACTTGTTTTGTTTTTTCTTCACTTGTTCACACACATAGATATTCGTCCTCCACAACTTAGAACTCTTTTTTTTTAATATCTAACACCCTTATATTAAAATAATCAATTACAATTTCTTCATCTCTTGTTACTTGTGAGCTTGTTAATTTTATAGTGAAGTTTCCCAAAAATGCATATGAATATAATACATATATGGGAGATCTAGATCTATCCTAGCTAGAGTTATGTCTCTTTCGCTTCTACATATGATAACATAACATCATGTAATAAAAGTTACAAAACTACCCAAAACAGGAACTAGAATTTTAGAAAAAAAAAAAGAAAAAAAGAGAAAAGAAAAACTCAAAGTTAAAAATATTTAATGTTAACACATATCATCAAATGTAATCAAAACCCCATGTTGTCTCATTATTTCGAAAACAATATGTACATGCCAATAAGAGAGACAAAATAGATCTCAAATTACATATATTATAATGGTACACATTATACATAATATCATGTAATAAAACTACCCAAAATAGGAACTGCAATTTTACAAACAAACAAAAAAACTCTACAAAAATTATTTAATGTTAACACATTAAACATCATGATCAAATATATAATCCAAGCCCGATTTGTCTCATTCTCTCATGAAAAACAGTATGTACATGCAAATAAGAGAGACAAAATAGATCTTAAGTTACATATATAATGGAAATTCTTACTCTCTCTCTCTCTCTCTCTCTCTTTATATAAATATATAAGTAGTATAAGGAGTATATATAATGTTGTTATAACTATGATCGATCAGGGCTCTTGCTTGAAGAAAATTGAAGGAAATATCTCCCTCAAGAGCTCATATTCACCTCCATGGTGATACTCTTGACGAGAGTTAGGGTTGGGATTCACACTACCATACTCACTTTGTCCATATCCATGATCCAAAGCCGCCGCCACCGCAGCACCGCCGCTAGTATAAGCCGACGTCCGAAACATCTCATGTGCAAAGCTTCTCGGAGTCATGAAGTCGCCGGAAAACATAGCAGCCGCGGCGGAATTTCCCCGGAGATTAGTCGGAATTGGATGGTTGTGTTGACCTTCGTAAGTTGTAATCACAACCGTTGGATCTTGGAACGATCTCTCCACACGTTTCTTCACGTTGCACCTTTGCGTTGTACATCTATAGTAACTCCTATTTACGTTTGCATTTGCGAATTTACAATATTTAGTTGTCAAACTAAAAAAACTATAAACGCAAATTCAAAAAAGAAAATTAAATTACCTTGGATAAGGGCTATTTTTTACAGCCTTTTGGCCATATTTTCTCCATCTATAACCATCTTCAAGATGATCAACTTCGCTTTTAGTCATAAAAGAGACTCGTGGCTCTCTTTGTTTCTTCTCCTCGTTCTTTTTCGTTTTCCCACTAAAAAATCAGACATTGTAAATAAGAATACACATAGTACTATTATATTCCAAAACGAGATAATCACTTGATATTCCATATATACATACATAGATTCTAATAATAGAAGATCTATTGGACTAAGTTTTTTTTTTTAAAAGGATCTATTGGGCAAAAACTCATTAATATCCGGATTACTTGAGAAAGTTGAATATTCTTGTCATTTTAGACATGCACAATAACAGAATAATTCATTAAAAAAAAAAAAAAGCTATGACTTACACTTTTTTGGAACTTTGATCTTCTTCACCTCCATCTCCTACGACTAACTCTCTTTTCCTCCGGCTTTTGCCGGAATCTTCGCCGGGATGATCAGCTTCACTAGAGGAAGAAGAAGCAGAAACCCTAGTTGGAGTCTCGGTGCTTGCACCACCATTGATGACGTCATTAGTAACATCATGGTTCGGTTCTTGATCGATCGAAGAGTTGAAAACCTCTGAAGAAGAAGGAGAAAGACCAAAAGTTTTCTGAAGTAGAGATTCATAAGCTCTTGGAGAACTTTGTAGGCAATCAGTGAAAGAGTAGTTTGAAGATGGATCAAAACCATTGTGTGATGATGAAATGTTTCCATAAGAATTGTTAGGAAGATTCATCATTTCGTACAAAGAGAATGATGAAGGGTATTGGTAGTTGTAGAGATCTTTGGTTTCATTAGACATGGTGAAGAACAATATTGAAGAGAGATAAGTGAAAAAGAAATAAAGATGAGAGAAGAAGAAAAAAGACTTTTTAGGTTTGGGGATTAGGTTTTTCTCCTAAGGGGTCTATAGATTGGTGTTTGGACTTCAATTAAGTCTTCGTCGTCTCTTCTCGTATTTATGCATTTTGAAACTCCAAAAAAGGAAGAGAGAGGAAATGAGTGAAGAATAATAATATGCTTTTTGGCTAATTGATTTTTGTTTTTAAAGGTTAATTAAGTAAAAACTATAATGGGATTTAATTCATTTGTACGTATGTGAATCCATAATTCTGTTTATTATGTTTTGAACCCTTTTTTGAATATCAACAAATATTTTTCTCTTTTTTTAATCATCTTATATAAATTTAGATATTTTATATTTAATTTTTTAAGATAAGAATAAATAAAAGATAATGTGAAAGATAAGAAAATTAATGTTTTGACCCAAAAAAAAGAAAAGAAAATAATGTAGTTGTATTTTATAGGGTTGTTAGAAAGAAAATATATGCATTCAATAAATGTGAAAATATTATTTATGATATCATTTTGTGCCTTTTGAATAATGACTTTTTGGTCTTTTTGCAATAAGAACTTTATATTAAACTAAGTTGACAAAAAGAGAGCTCCAAAAGTGGCTTCTAGTGAGGAAAAACATACTTAGCTTCTGCATTTTTAACGCATTAATGGTTATTAATATTTTAATAGTAATTCTAAGAAATGATCTAGTTGTGGTTAAATATTTATAATACTTTGAATAAATATTTCGAGTCTTTGGATTCGTATCTTCATTTAAAATTTAAAATCTCCCAAAATCTAAACTTTTACATTTCTCCACATTTGATAAACATGCATAAATTTTGGGGTTCTTTTGGTGTGCTACCTTTTTTAATGGGGCTACAAAGTAAGAAATGAAAAGTTTACATAGTGAAAAACACGCGCTCCGACAAAGCGCGTGGAGGAGGGAGACGTAATTGAAGGAGTCTTTAGTCAGCGAAGACTATGGTTTACCGCAAACCGGAAATACGTCAGTCACCGGTCGCTTGGTGTGTGAAAAACGAAAGGAAGAGGCAGTCAAAGATTCAAAAAGAAATAAAAATAAAAATAATTTGGAAGTATTAGGCTGCCACGTGTATATACTGGCACCGGCATTTGACCGTAGCCGACACATGACCCGGCACGTGCTACACTGTCCTCTCTCTTCTTCACCTCACTGTTTCACGAACCTTAATATATTATTCATATATATATGTGAATTTTAAAATTCCTAGTCAAGAAACAATTATACAGTCCCTACATTTTTTTTATAGATTTTTATTACAAACAAAATACCTGAATTTATTTATCTGTTACATCATTTATTTTAATTTTATATCCTGTTTCAATGTAGTATAAAATAGAACAAAAAAGTATTATTAAATTTTCAAACTCAAAATCGATTACTAATGAGTAAAAATATTTGATGCCTTATATATAAAAAAAAAAATTTTTATGTGAAACATACTCGAACTCATCCTTTTTACATTTAGACATAAATTTTCGAAGCGCAAAATTCAATGTTTTAAGTATACACATTTAAAGAGTAAAATGTTATTATGAAAATATTATTCGTTACTATTATATTAATTTTTGTAAATTTCTAATTGAAAACTAATTGACAAAAGAATTCATATGCTATACATCAATATATGTATTAAGGATTACTTCTTGTGAAAATTTGTAAAAATATTACAATTTTTTTTGTGTTATTTGAAAACTAATTCATATTTTCAAAATTTTGAAAATTAATTTTCTTTTAGTAATTGAGATTATCAAAATATTCTAAACTCGAATATATAAAGTGCCTTTTAAATCTAATTACTTCTATTATACAATAGTTTATAAAATAAAAAATGATATCATTTCACATGATCAATTATAAGAGAAAAATATAAATTATACATAAAATATAAAATTATAGAAAATTGTAAAAATATTTAGAATGTTGAACTCCATAAACTTGTATTCAAGTTATATAATGTTAGTTCATTTGATTCATTATCTCAAGAATAGTTGATTATTGAAAAATAAGCTCACAGTTGTTTTGGCCTACTAACATTCTTATATTTTGTATAATAATAAATGATTGATCGATTTACTTTCACGTTCTAACATAAGGAATAGTGTAGTGTTATCCATACTGAGAGAGAAAGAAAAAGTTGTAGTCTTGGATTCCTAAAAATAATAAAAAATGTGAACTTAACCAACATATAATTAAGATAATGGTGGAATTCATACACAATTATACGCGACATGAGTCACTTTCTAGCAAATGTATCAAAAAAATTTCTAGTGGCAATTGATAGAATGTTTGTTAATGTTATATTTTAATATTTGCAGTTATGTTGAATCAACGATGAAAACAATATAGTTGATGCTAGTTTAAAAGTCATTTAATCATTTAAAAAACAATAATTTATCTAATCTATTTTAAAGTATTTTTTAATAACTATAAATTCTAAAATTATATAAAAGAATTATTATCTTTCAATAGTAAAATAGTTAATTTTCAAAACTTGGATTAGTTTTCAAATTTTATAATTTTTTTGAATTATTAAACCAATCATCCCTAATTCTTCCGGTTATTTTATCTGACTTCGAATTACATACATAATTATGTGTAGGGACTGAATAGTTATGGTGACGGGTATATGAAATCAGCATCACGCCACTATAATTTCTCTTTTCACATTAGCGCTTTCTCGTGGCAAGTAAAGGAACATTTAAATGATAAAATACTACAAAGAAAAAGATGGTCAAACCAATATTATTTAAATTGTTTATGTAAATGCTCGTTAGATAACGCTTTATATACAGTCACGAGTTTTATTTTTATATATATACTCGTACGGTTTTATTTGCGATAATTGTGGGGAAATTGTTACGAGTCTTATGCTAGTAATCGTTTTCACCAATTTTTGTGGTAATTGATAAGAAACATATGAGGAAAAAAGGAGACATATAATGCCTAAACGGACATGACAAACAAGAAGGGGACATACATCAACTTTAGTATGGTCAAACTTCAAAGTAAAATATTTTGCTAGTATTTTAGAAAGAAAAATCACTAAAAATATGTAAGATAGAAACAAAAATATATTGGATGATAATACTTGTTAATCAGTAAAAAGTTTTTGATATTTGCGGTATAGTAATAGTTTCCACTCTTTTTCATCGGGATAAAAAATGCAACTATTTTATTTTTTTGATAACCTAAAAAATGCAACTATTATCGGGTTACACGACTAATATTACAATATCTAACATAACTAAATGATACGAGTATTTGCTTCTCTTGTATCTATCCACATAAATGTATACTAAGTAGATATATATAAATACACATTTTCTTTTTCAAAAATACACATTTTTAGTTTAATTTAGGCACAAACCGTGCGCCGTAATTGATGCCTAATCGTTTGCGTTGTCACATCCATAAAGATTTATTTGAATATAACCCCACACTAATAAAGTTCTTAATTACTTAGTTAATGTGATTTTCTTTTTGAAACTTATACTAAGAAGAAAAAAGAACACTAAACATAGACATATACACACATACATTGACGCATTATATGTATATATAACTGTATCTGTCTGCAGTTGAAATGTCTGACCTATTTTTGGGATATGTGCCTAACTTACAAAGATATTATAAAAATACTACTTCTGATATCCACATAATTGTTACTACTATTATTTTTATTAGAGAATTAGTACAATTTTAAAGCTAAAAAAGAATGAAATTGTTGACTCTTGCCTTTAAAAAATAAATAGTTGGAGCAGGTTTATTGTTAGGTGTGTGTAATTATTACTATCATGTTAATATATGAAAAAAAATATGTTCGAATATAAAGGAATCTCTTGTTTTTTCTGTTCTTTCACACACGTCCTCTTTCTGAACTTTGAGTTGTTAGATTTGATAAATTTAAACTTGATAATAGCAAACTCATGTTTGAGTGGAATTATCAAGAATAAGAAAATGCAAAACTCATGTAAAAGCTGATATTATGACATCTATATGTTGAGAGTCTCTACAAGATTAATTACATTTTAGTTACTATGGGAATTAAATTCTGTTTACTTTGGAAAAGCTGAAAATAAAACAGTCAAACCCCTTTCAAAATTGTTGAAACCTAAAACACAATTCGAATTTTCAGATTTTATTTCTGAAAACAAACAAAATAAAACAAAGTTACTGTTTTATTCAACATCGTACCAAAAAAAGGTGGGATCAAACATGCATCCATCCAAATTTATATACATTGAACCATATAAACTATTGATCATAACTTTTATATCTGTAAAAATTACACGTGTCATTAGAGAAACATGTATATATATGTCATCGTACCAAATTAAACCGATGACATAACAATCTGGCACAACATCAAGCCGGTCAAGAAAACCCACAATTCCTCCTCTTGTTAGATTAAAGGAGAGGGTAACTTTTGGTGATGTGAATCAGTAAATCAATGAATCCTGCTTAACCAATTACACAAGACAAGACCTAAAGACATGAGATTGATCAAAACCGGTTTAAGTTGACCGGAGATGCAGATTCATTTATCATTAGCATCATGTTGTAATATGCAACTACTGTAAACTAAGCTAAAACAAAAGAAAAAAAGAAAGTTGCAGAGGATATATTAAGTGCCACTGCTACTATCCAAGAGATCTACAAGAGTAATCTTTCCGTTGCTGCATCGGTCGAGTTTGTCAAACTGTTTCGATATTGGTATTATGTCTTTATCGGTTATTTTCTCCATCTCCTTGAGTTTGTAGATCACATACTCTGCTTTACTGCAAACACCAAAAACTATCTCAGATTTAGGGCAAACCATTCAAACATGTCCTAAATCCAAAAATGCAGCAACTCAAGAAAAATTCCAAGCCTTTAAGGACATAAAATGCTACGGATAGAGCCGGAAAGATCATAATCTAATGATCAAATCAAAGATGTTCGTCGCATCTTAAAACAACAGATCTCTACATAGTGTAAGAACATAAACTACGTTCTTGCACGAAGAAATGCCAAAGCTTTTTAGTATAAGAAGAACTCTAAGTACAATAAAGGTTACTTCGGTTCCAGAAAACTCGCATAAGTTCAGGAATCTAATAAGCGAATGGGTTTGAAATGTTTTTGAATCCGAACAAACTTAAATGGAGGGACGAATGTATAAAACAGAACTCCTACAAAATGCAGCAAATTTTGGATGTCACATCCAAAAATGGTCTAACAAGGTCTTTTTAGTATAACAAGGTCTCTAAGAACGATAAAGGTTACTTCGGTTCCAGAAAACTCGCATAAGTTCAGTAATCTACGAGTTTCAAGAATCTAATAAGCGAATGGGTTTGAAATGTTTTTGGTTCCGAACAAACTTAAAATGGAAGGACGAATGTAAAAAACAGAGCTTTTTGATGAGTCCTACAAAATGCAGCAAATTTTGGATGTCACATCCAGAAATCGATTTAAGACTCGTAGAACTAGAGTGATTAAAGGTGTATCGGTACCTGACACAGCCATTGTTATCGATATCTGCAGCGAAAAACTGAGAGACAGACATTGTCTCACAAAGCACTTTCTTTGCCCGATCTCTATTCCTCTTATCCACTCTCGCCTCAGCCAAATACAAAAAGGCCCGAGCCACGGCTAATGTAGACACAAGCAACCATATCGCAGCAAAAAGCCTACCCGGCAATGTCTTAAAAGCCCGATCTCCATACCCAACAGTAGTAACAGACATAACCGAAAGATAAAACGAATCCAACCACCCGATATTCTCAATGTAATGCATTATCCCAACACCAACACCAATGCATAAAACCACAACACCTAAAGCCAAACCAACTTTCAACCTAATCCTCATTCTTCCTTTCTTCACATCGATAATATACGATCTCCCTTTATCCGGGTCGTCTCTCCTTTTAGCAGAGTTTAACATATAACTCTCTTGAAGATCAAGAACATAAGAAACCATCCCACTAAGCAAAATATCAATGAAACCAAACCCAACAAGGACAAACATAATCGAGAAGAGCTTAGTAACCACACTATTCGGAGTAATGTCACCGTAACCAATCGTGCACATTGTCACTATACAAAAGTATAATCCATCAACAACAGGATGAGTTTGAGTCACTACGTAATGATCACGATTCAGCCAATAGATAAGCACACCTAAAGAGAGATACACGATAAGCAGAGCAAAAGCTTGTCTTACTACAGATCGTGATGTCTCAATGTCGTTTTGACGAATTGGGTGATGAAAATCATTGATTACAGCCATTGCCGGTGCGGTTTTGGACCGGTGAAGTGCGTGTCCGTGAGATTGATGGTCGGAAAACCATGAATCTGGTTGTGTTGGGAGGAGAGGTTCTAGGGTTGAGGAATCGGAGAACGGATTCGTCGCGGCGGCGGAAGAAGACGGTGAGGGTATATGAGACGAAGAATCTCGAGGAGAACAAGAAAAGGGTCCGAAGATTAAACGGTCTTTAAATTCCGACGGTGTCATCGGCATCGGAATAGCGACTTCGCCGTCTTCCGGTAATGGAAAGAGAAGCTGAGGTGGTCGTTTCATTTGAGGGCTAATCATGTATTGAAGTAATGGGTCTGTATTGTTACCGCCGTTTACGTCGTTTGCCATCTGATTCTCGCCGGAAAACAGTGGTGGTTTTTTTCCGATTAAAGGTAACGAATTTATCGGAAAAATCGTTTCTTTATTTGTTGGGTATATACTCGGCGATTCGGGAGATTGAAGCAAGGTAAGTGGTGACGCGTGAAGAGTGGGAAGAAGAAGAGAAAAAAGGAAGAAACTTTTACTATCTCAGAATAAAGGATCCAAGTAGAAGCAGAAATGGCGCTTTCTTAGTTTCTTGTGGCTATTACATTTTGAGAGAGAAATCAAAAGGTTTTTTTTATATATATACATTAAATATGATATGATGCTTAGCAAAAATTAGAAACATTTACACATGAGACTATAAAGTTTAATGTGTGTATTATTGCAAAAAAATTTATAGAGAATCTTCTTCACTAATATTGATGGTAAATATATATATTATCTTCTCAGATGACTAGGAGGTGCAGAAAATAATACACATGTTGACTGATATTTCCCATTTTTGAAATTGGCTTTCTTGTAAAGTATTTGAAAATTGGTCCCTGACTAAATCTAAATTGCGGTTAAAACCTTTTATTACTTTTGATTTTAACTCCAACCTGCGAAGATTAGATTTTAAATGAAAAAGATTGGATAAGATGCGATTAATTTACAGCGTATAGAGTTAGAAACTATTATGCTATTGTAATGGATAAAATTTTTTCTTTCTCTTTGTTTGTATTTATGTATATAGGCTTCAAGGTGGATGAGATTGTTAATTTGAAAATGTACGGGTAAAAGTTATAAAGTTTGAATACTTAAAACACTTCGACGGAATAAAAGAAAAATGAGTGTCAACTCTGTTTGACAAAACGGCACGGCGTCTCATACTTATTTAATACGAAGATGACTCGATCTCGATTCATGGAGCTAATAAAACGGCAAGATGTGTCGTATTCTCAATGAATATCACATGACGTGGTTTCTTAGATAAGTACAACTCTCTCTATTAACCATCCAATTAAAAATCTCTAGTACCAAACATGAACACATGATTAGTTTTGTCTTTATAGCTAACTCAAAATTCATAATTATCAAAAAGATCTTTAAAGTCAAGTTTGATCTAATATTAAGATGTCAAGACTGAAAAGTTAATGAGTAAAATGTTAAGAAAAGGGAAATAAAAAAGAAACAGACATAAACAAACAGAGTTTTTAGTAATAATACAAGAAGGTTAGCAAGTAAACAAGCCAGCCATTGAAGGTCTCTCACAAAACCTCCCCATAAGACCTTACCCCAAACCACAAACACAAACAAACATCGCCATTTTCACTCCTCGGAGTCTTCCCATCACTTCTCATTCGCGCTAAGAATAAGGGAATAAGAGAAAGCCAGGCATGGAGAGAGGGATTGGTTTTTGATTTTGGTCTTGATCAGTAGTTGTTGTTGGGCCATAACTGTTGTTGAGTCTGTTTAGATGCATCACGAGCGTTTTGTTGTTGTTGGTGTTGGTGATGGAGATGTTCTAATGACATTGCAGCTTGTGAATGGTAAGGACTGCCATAGCCATGCCCACCAAAATGCTGCTGTTGGGAAGGCTGCTGCTGCTGCTGCAGTTGCTGGGTTTGACGGAAACCAGGAGGCTGCTGATTCTGATGACCCGGGAAACTGTAATATCCGCTTCCTGGAACCACCCGCGAATTGGCTTGTTGTCCTTGATGCCATGCTGCTGAGTTTTCGTTCTGCGGATCAAAGCAAAGGACAGAACCTATCGGGTTAAGATTTGCGAAAACAGAGATGGAAACAAATAACACCCGTCCAAAAATTTTCAATATGAAAACCAAATCGAAATAAATTTGCCTAAAAACTGATCACCGCATGCCCCCTTACCTAGCCAAAACCAAACCCAAACCCCAACCTAACCATAAACTGAATTGCACCGATTTGGTTTTTCAAACCCATCCGAAACCAAGCCGAACGAAGAAATGAACCAGTAAAATTTCAACCGACTAAAAAAAAATCCAGTTCTACTCCTAATAAAAACCTCAAGATGACTAAACCGAATAGAACAAAAATTTCAAATACTCACACCAACAAGAATAAAATATGAGACGTATTTTATGGTTTACCTGCTGCTGAAGTGATGATGCCAAGTGATTACTTTCCTTAAACTGTGAGCTCAAGACATCTTCGTAGGAGTTTGCAGCGCTAGTGGGATTCAAAGGGTAGTTGTTACTCGAGGCAGCGCCACCGCCAAACCCGTAGGCAGAGGGAGGAGGAACAGGAGGAGCGGTTGCTTGAGTTTTGTATTGCGGAAGTATAGCAGCTAAAGACTGATGGTTACCAGCGGGAAACGCTTGCTGAAAAGCTGAAGGCATGTAAGGGTTGTAACTCTGTGGCATGAATGGATAGCTTATCATATTACCATAAGGCCCTAAAGTCATTCCAGGCTGATGGGAGTATGGGTTTAAGGCAAGGTGTTGAGCAAGAGCTGCTGCTTGTTGTTGTCCTGCACCGGGCATTGCGTTTTGAGGAGAAATATTTGCAGCTCTTAGTGCCTGGAAAAGAAAAATGTGTAAGTAAATGGTATTAGAGGAAGGCATGATGAAATAGGTTTCTATGGAAAAGAAAAAGGTAATTTACTACCTCGGCCATGGAGATTGCTGGACCGCTAAGTGAAGATGGAGTAGTGTTGTTGTATTTTGTTGGGAAAGGCGAGTAGTGGAGATCAGGTTCTCTTGCATCTTGAAGGCCTGATGGTAGTAAAGTGTTGGGTAACGAATTTGTATATCCTTGCTGCTGAACATTATGAAAAAAAACAGAGATGGTTAAAGTCGTTTTAGTGATGTTTTTGATTGTGTGATTAATTTTGAGGGAGGATAGTGGTTATTTTACCATTACGTTGGGGAAGGTATCGAGATTCTGCATTTGGGGATTTATTTCTGATGGAGGATTCAACTGTTGGCTGTTTTCAAATCCGTAATCTGCAGAAGATGAAAATTTGTACGGATGATCTTCTTGAGGAGTTTCATGATGCGCCGGTTCTGTCTCAGAATCCGTGGCTGAATGGTAATTCCGGGCAGTTGAATCGATTTGATATGTTTGTTCATCAGTAGCAGCATTCCTGAGTTGCTCTTCTTCCTCTCCATAGTAGTCAGTGTCGGGGTGTCTATATGATTCCTCTGCTTCTGGTGTTTCCTCCAAGTTATCATTCAAGCCACTAGCTTGGCCAGTTCCAATCCCGGAGCCAAAACTACCAAACATCAGGTGCGAGCATTCTGAGTTATGGACTTGCAGGTGACCTGGGATTATCACTACAGGTTTGTCTTCTTTCGGTAATGCTGCATGGTCTTCTTCGCTGTCTATAGTAAGTTGCTGAAAACCAGTGGCGACAGATGCGGAAACATCTTCAGCTGAAAATAGCGGAAAAAGCAAACAGACTTTAAAAAACATGGACAAAGAGGAAGAAAGAGCGAAAAACTAGGCTCACACATAGAATTGAAATCTCACCTCCATTGTCATCGTAAGAATGTCTCTCCGCTTTGTCGTTTTCATCCTCATATATCGAGGAGTCTCTAGAATCATCGTCAAGCAATTGTCTGCTGGATACTGAAGCAGGAGGAACCTGGTGTGCATCAAGAGAAGATCCAATTGGGTTTGTCTTTTTCTCCGGGTGGTCATTGTCCAAATGAGTCTCATTCAAATGTTGAGAGGACATATTAGATTCAGCAGATGGTTTCAAGACAGTGGATGATGGATAAGAAACATCTTGCTTCTCAATCGAAGGCCATTCATCCTTCAAAGGGGCTTTACTTCCACTCTCTTGAGTCTCTGATGAACGAGGCACCGCGATGTTCTTCTGATGAAGAGGCCTACCCATTTTCACAATATCAGCCATAGTTCTCTGCCCGGGGTTGGCAGCTACCCAAGCGGATTGATACGCAGGAGAAGGCAGTGAAGACGAAGTAACTGCTTCACTCGATACCGTTGGTGCTTTCTTAACTTCAGCATTTACAGGATCACTGCAAAGCAAAGGAGATACTCTAAGCTAACACAAAATAATGACATTTAACAAAAAAAAAACAAGATACCAAAAATATCACATAAAGAGAATAACCTGTTCGATGGAGGAGGTTGGCGCCCGAGGACACCAGATGCTAAAGAAGAGCCAGCCCAATGATTACGCGTTCCGTTTTCTCTTCTGTTTGCAGCTACACCTTGAGCACTGCCTGTATCTGAAGCAAGTTTAGACAGTTTTTTTGAAATTACCAAACCACAACCAACACAAGAAAAACACCAACTCTCTCTAGCAACATTGCATCTTATTACCATTTGAGTTAAACCTGTTTCCGCCACCTCGAGCGGTGTTGTAACTGTCGTTACCGCTTCTACCTCCACGATTTGGGACACTGGTACGCGTCCACGAGTCTGCAGGGTCTTTGGTCTAGCCAAAAAAACAAACAAGTGAGGATAAGACAAAATGAAATCCATCATCTATAACAATTAGGCATTAGATTAAACAATCCTACACACAAACCTCTTTCTTCTTGTCTCGTTTGCTCTTGACCTCATGAAAAGTATCTGAAAAGTTTAAAACGAAGCAGCATTATAAGAAACCGAACAGTAATCAAAATGCTTCAGCAAAACCAAAACAAAAATAAGAAAATAAAGTTCTTTCCAGAAACAGGTAACATAAGCAAAAACGAAGATTCAACCAAATCGGAAAAACATTACTATTTCGAGTAACTTAAGCAAAAGCAGAAACAAAAAGTTCTGACATTCTCTTACACAAGATTTAACTACTTAACAAGACAAAAACCAAATTCTTCACAGGCTTAATAGAAGAAACTCTTTAAAGTTTGAATTTTTTTTTTGTCTACTAATCAAATTCAAAGCTAAAACCCAGAAACAGAAAAAATCAAAGAGATAAATTGAAACAAAACCTTGAGAAAGGAGACGATTAACAGTTTCGTCAGGATCCATATCGCACTCAACAAGCATCGCATAGATCTCTAAATCAGAACAGTTCACGATCTCTTTCAAACTCTGAACAACTTTTCTCGAACTCGCCGGAATACCACCGGCGTTTGCGTTAATAACCTTACCGCCTCCTCCTCCGCCGCCGCCACGACCCACCATTTTTTTCAGATCTGAAAATCGGAAACTTTCTCGAGCTCTTTAAGTCACGATTCCACGAACCCACAAGGATTCTTCTCTCTCTTTCTCTCTCTCTCTATAAATCGCTCTTGGCTTCTTCGAGTATCGGTTAACAAAAAAAAAGCCCTCTTTTTATTTCTTTTGCTTCTCCCTTTGGGGATTTTAATGGTTTTGGGGAAAAAAAAAGGAAAAGATTCAAATTTTGGAAAGTTATGTAATGAAAAAGATAAATTGGTAATTTGTAGCTAAATATTTGTTTATTTAGGTAAGTTAATTACCTTTTTTTTCCTCTTAATGGTATTTAATTACTTACAGATATTTTTCCTTAAAGACAGTTAATGTTTGGATAATGATGAATCAATTTAACATACTATTAAAACAATTTTTGTTGTCTGAGATTCGATTAAAGTTTTTTTTTTTTTAAAATAATTGAGACTTTTGAATTAAGTTTAGATTCGATGTTTCAGAGAGAGAGTGAAGTACACGCGCTGAAAACAACGCGTGGATAAAGAATCTGAGTTTTTGTTTTAAGTTTAAATGATTGAATAATGGAATATTGGATAAGGATTAAGGACGTTGTTGTGGGCCTACGTAATATGGGCCAAAAGCCCATTATACCTAACTCTTTGGTAAAAAGAACAAACGAATTACGGATTAGCACGTGTCTAAGTTATGAAGGTGAGTAGCTGAGCTGGTGAAAACTTTGTACGTGTCCATTTTTTATTGGTTGAAAAACGGCCAACCAAAAAGATTCAATCGTAGCCGTCTCTTTCGATTTTCTAATTTAATAATAAAAAAAAAAAGCTTCATTTGCTTCTTCTCTCTCATTCGTGGAAATTTTGTTGAATCTTCAGAGAAAATCAGAGAGTTAAAGAAGAAGAAGAACAAAAATTTCCTCAGGTTGGTATTCTTCTTCTTCTTCTTCTTCAATTTCTAACCCGATTTGATTTTCTGATTTTTATTGTTATTTTTTTCATGATGGGTTCTGTGTTTCTTAGCAAAAAAATTCTACTTTTATTGTATGTATAAAGGTTTGTCTGATTTCTTAGAGATTCCCTTCAAGTTGTAGTGAAAATTTGAACTTTAATTTGGTTTCTCTGTTCGGTTGCTTTACATATTAGGAGAAATGGCCAATCTTTATAGTTTTAGTGTGGGATTCTGAGTTTGCAATTTTTGAACGGTCTGTTTTGATTTTGTATCCATTGAGCCAAATTCATTTGCTTTTGCATCCAATTGCCTCTAACTATGAAGCTGGCTGATTGTAGTTGACTCTGGTTTGCAGCTGGTTCCATATCTAGACGCTTCATGTACTTTATCCGAGGTTGCTATTGTTCTACAGACAGTACCAATGCCATTTTTGAAAATGGAGAGCAAGATAAGCAAGGACTCGTTAAGAGAGAAAACAATTCTTGGTGTTTGTAAGAAACCTAAAACGATTTCCAAAGATTCATGTTCGGAGCCCAAAATATCGAGGAGAATGGAACATTTGGACACTGCTACTCATAATAACAATGAGCAACAACATATTGGTAAGGTTTGTTTCTCTAATCGTACATATATGTCTACTTTGATTTCATCCATAAACTGAGTAATTTCTTTGGTTTCTACAGGTTTGGATTCTTCTACTCGGGATGTTGAAGCAAATGAACTCGGAGACCTGCTAGCTGAAGACATATCTCTATCTCAGGCATATGCATTTCCCTTTGATGGTTCTAGATCGTTCGAAGAAAAGGTAGGTTTTGTCATTAGTGAAGCTGGCTTGCTTGTATTAGAATTTCTTTTGTTCACATTGGACATTCATGTGCAGGAAATTGCCTCCAAATATGCGTCAAACACAGATACGATATTTTCACCTGTTCTGGATGATGAACTGTATGCTGAAACTGATCGAGGTATTCCCTTACTGATTCAGTTTTTCATTTAACCCGTCTTTGATTGAATATCGAGTAAATTATTAATGTATTTCTCAGGAAACAGTGCGCACTGGGAAATGCCTAGGTGGGGAGCTGATGAGAGTGGCAACGTTTCCGATTTCTTTCTCTCTGATGTGCTAATTGCAAGCTTGCCATTTTATGAGAGTGGAAACGTTGATGTTTTCACCGAAATAAGTCCCTTCCCTCGTTACATCTTTCCAGAGCCAAGTGTGTTACTTGATGTAGCAGAGCAGTATATGCTATTACCTTACCTAGAAGATGGATCAGCCTGCAGTGATGATGTTAAGTCTGATGAGGACAAAAGCATCGATAAACATGACTTATTTATGGCATTCAATCAGTCAAGATCACAGAACTTGGAAGCAGCAGAGGAATCTGAACAAATTGAAGATTTTGACCCACAGCTTTTCATAAAAAACCAACCGGAATTATCTGACGTAGTATCCAATTATTTCCCTGATATGCAGCCTAGGGGTTTCCGAAAAAGGAAGGCTGTAACCCTTGTTCTTGATTTAGATGGTATGATCCTTATCAAAAAATGCTTTCAGTTATACGTGAAGTTGCTCATCTCTTCGTTAATCGTCTGAAACGACTTGCAGAAACTCTGGTCCATTCGACTCTGGAAGCTTGCAGAGATACAGATTTTTCCTTCAGAGTCTCTTTCAATATGCAAGAGAATACTGTCTACGTGAAACAAAGGCCACACCTTTACAGGTTTTTGGAGAGAGTGGTTGAACTGTTTCATGTTGTCATCTTCACGGCCAGCCACAGCATCTACGCGTCACAGCTTCTAGATATATTGGACCCGGAAGGGAAGTTTGTATCGCAACGTTTTTACCGAGATTCATGCATTCTTTCAGATGGGATCTATACCAAGGATTTATCTGTTTTGGGTCTTGATCTTGCAAAAGTGGCTATAGTTGATAACTGTCCACAGGTACTTTCACTTAAGTCATTCCCAGTAAGATCTCTAATCGCAATAAGAGCTGATATGCTTAAGCCTTGCAAGGATATAGTTTGCTTACTTATAATTCCAGGTTAAGAGATTAGATTAGTTGGTTAAGAATCGGAGAAATGGAAGTTAGATCTTTTATCTTCTTATTCGTATGAGCAGACGCCACAAGCGAATTGAATTTCAATTACAGTGCAGAATTTGTAGTTTACTCAGAGTTTTACATGGATCCTCATTGTTATGGTTTCAGGTGTACAGATTGCAAGTAAATAATGGGATACCTATCAAAAGTTGGTATGATGATCCAACTGATGATGGTTTGATTTCATTGCTTCCTTTCTTAGAGTCATTGGCTGATGCAAACGATGTCCGTCCTATCATCGCCAAGAGATTTGGTAACAACGAATAAGAAATTCCTCCTTTTGGTAACATCTCTATACTTTGATTGCAGATTCTGGAATTTTCTTATACAGAAACTAGTTTAGTTCGTCTAGAGTTCTATTTAACTAGTCAACCATACAATTTGTTCACTTTCTTAGAAACTCTTCTAGAAATCTTTTAACAGTCTGTTCCAAATTGTACAGTATACTGAATAAACGAGTTATTATCAAGAGAAAACCAATTAACTAACAAAACCGCCTTTTATCTCCTTAAAATCCAATTTTTTTCTTCTCTTTGTTTTGTGTAGTAAAAGAAAAAGGAAGAAGATGATAAATCTCATGTATCAGGATCAGATAATGGAGCAGAAAACCGAGGAAGAAACGATGGTGTGACAATGTGTTTGGAGATGGAATATCACTCGGATCGCGCATGGTATGATGATACAGACCAAGGGAACTCTCTGTTTGATGCGGATTTTTTCATTGGAGATGATGCTTCTCTACAGCACAAGGAAGCAAAGAGACTGGTTATAAGTATGTCAACTTGCTCAGAGTAAAAAACATTCTCAGCTTAATGCGGATAATGCTAATCAGTGGGAAGACCGTCAGCTTCTGATTTCTGGAGCAGTTAGAGGAGGCAAAGAGGTGCAGACTGAATTTGATAGCGAGGAGGAACATAAAGCAATTCTTCTCGTACATGATACAAAGCCTCCTTTCCTTGACGGAACAGTTCTTTTCTCGAAGCAAGCAGAGCCGGTAATGCATGTAAAGGATCCAACATCTGACATGGCTATAATTTCACGAAAAGGATCAGCTCTTGTCAGAGACGTTCGGGAGAAACAAAGTATTCATAAATCAAGACAGGTGTTTTGGGAGCTTGCAGGTTCTAATCTTGGTAATATCCTTGGTGTTGCTCACCAGATTGATGCCGATGATACTGCTCTAGTTGGTGATGAAGGTGAAGTAGACTTTAGAGGAGAGGCTAACTTTGCACAACATATGATGAAGAAAGGAGAAGCTGTGACTGATTTTTCCACGTCCAAGACCATGGCAGAGCAACGACAGTATCTCCCCATATTTTCTGTTAGAGACGAACTGTTGCAGGTCGTAAGAGAAAACCAGGTGATAGTGGTGGTTGGCGAGACTGGTTTCGGGAAAGACCACTCAACTTACTCAGTATCTTCACGAGGATGGCTACACTCTAGGCGGTATTGTAGGTTGCACCCAACCAACGCGTGTGGCAGCCATGAGTGTTACAAAGAGAGTTAGCGAAGAGATGGAAACAGAGTTGGGAGATGTTTTGAAGATGTTACCGGTCCAAACACTGTTATCAAGTACATGACTGATGGAGTGCTGCTAAGAGAGACCCTCAAAGATTCCGACTTGGACAAGTATCGCGTCGTGGTGATGGATGAAGCGTATGAAAGGTCACTCAACACGGACGTCCTCTTTGGAATACTGAAAAAAGTCGTGGCTCGGCGTCGTGATTTCAAGCTGATAGTAACGTCAGCAACCCTTAATGCTCAAAAGTTTTCCAATTTCTTTGGGAGTGCTCCTATCTTCAACATTCCTGGAAGGACATTCCCTGTGAATATTATCTACTCTAAAACTTCTTGTGAAGACTATGTCAAAGCTGCTGTTAAACAGGCGATGGCGATTCATATAGCAAGCCCACCTGGGGACATTCTCATATTCATGACTGGGCAAGATGAGATTGAAGCAGTGTGCTTATCACTTAAGGAGAGAATGGAACAGCTCGTCGCATCCTCCAGCAGAGAAGTCACGAACCTACTGATTCTACCATTGTACTCTCAGTTACCCGCAAGCGAAAATATTCGAGAAACCAGAAGATGGATCCCGCAAATGCATTGTTGCTACCAATATTGCTGAAACATCATTAACAGTTGATGGAATATATTATGTGATCGATACTGGGTATGGGAAAATGAAGGTTTTTAATCCTAGAATAGGAATGGATGCTCTTCAGGTTTTTCCCATAAGTCGTGCCGCCTCTGATCAGTGCGCAGGAAGAGCTGGAAGGACAGGGCCAGGAACATGTTACAGGCTGTATACTCACAGCGCTTATCTGAATGAGATGTTGCACAGTCCCGTGCCAAAGATTCAGCGAACGAATCTTGGTAACGTTGTGTTGTTGTTGAAGTCACTGAAAATAGAAAACTTGCGAGATTTTGATTTTATGGATCCACCTCCACAAGAGAACATCCTCAACTCTATGTACCAGCTTTGGGCGTTGGGGGGCTCTTAGCAATGTTGGAGGTTTAACCGGTCTCGGGTGGAAGATAGTGGAGTTCCCATTGGATCCGCCTCTTGCAAAGATGCTGTTAATGGGTGAGCGGTTTGATTGCATAGACGAAGTCTTGACGATCGTGTCAATGCTTTCAGTACCTTCAGTGTTCTTCAGGCCTAAAGAGAGAGCAGAGGAAAGCAACGCCGCGAGGGAGAAGTTTTTTGTGCCAGAATCCGATCATCTAACACTTTTAAATGTATACCTGCAGTGGAAAGAGCATGACTACAGGGGAGACTGGTGCAATGACCATTACTTAGAGGTCAAAGGTTTGAGAAAAGCTAGAGAAGTAAGATCTCAGCTTCTAGATATCCTCAAGCAACTGAAGATACAAGTTAAGTCATGTGGACTGGAGTGGGATATTGTGAGAAAAGCCATATGTTCTGCGTATTTCCATAACTCAGCCTTGCCATTTGCACCCGAGCAGTGCATTGTACGGTCTGGGAGACACGTCGGATTATGTGGTGTATCATGAACTGACCTTGACAAGTAAAGAATACTTGCAGTGTGCTACATTGGTTGAGCCACATTGGCTGGCTGAGTTAGGGCCTATGTCCTTCTCGGTCAAGGACTCGGATACATCAGTTTTGGAGCATAAAAAGAAACACAAGGAAGAGAAAACAGCAATGGAGGAAGAGATGGAGAAACTGAGAAGAGATCAAAGAAGCAGCAACAGGTTTCTTTGATCTCTACATTGGTTGATGGAATGTGCAAATAATGCATCACTTTTGCTTGCTATTGTTTTTACATTTTGAATCCTGAATTTGTTTATGGAACCAGAGAAGTTTTGAATTGGAAACATTGTTTTGCCTTCTGTTGATTTAGATCATTGACACTAATATCGAAACTTTCTCTTGGTGAAAAAATGTCGAATTTTCTAGCTTTTGTAATCTTTCTGAAAGGAGTATTATCATCATCATCATCATGGTATATAAGAAGCTAATTAATCTTAATAAGTAAATATAATTCTCATAATTTCCTTGCATTGGCCCTTTATGTCAAAGATAATCCAATTACTTTATATTTGGAAATGACTTATGCCAATGAACATGTCTCTTTCAGTCAGATCTATTTATCCAACTTTTGTGTTTTCTCTGGTTTCTTCTTCTTACATTGGAACTTGATTCTAGTCACATTTTGTGGTAAAAACCGACAAAATAGACTGGTTTTTTGTAAACACAAGATTTTGTGGTTATATAGAATAAAGAAAAATTAAGCGAATTCATTCCTTAAAAAAATTTTCTTTTTTAAAAAGGCAAAAAGAGAGAATAACAAAAATGTAAAAAAAAAAAAGAAAGTTTATCGGTGGTCACCTGACAAATCTGTATCTGTGCGTGTGGGAGAGAATGCGAGAAACAGAGTAGAAATTTAAAAAAAAAAAAAAAGCATTGAAAGAAGAAAATACAAAACTTGAAGATACAAAGAATCTTCTTCTAAGTAAAAAAAAAATAAGAGAAAACGAATCCGAAAAAAATCAAAATACCAAAGAAACCTTTTTTTTTTCTTTCTCTTCTTGCAAATGATAAAGAATCAGCTTCTGATCGAAACTCACTCCAGTCCACACTTGAACTATGGGATTCGAGAGCTCTTCATCAGCTGCAAGCAACATGAAACCTCAAAAATCAAACACTGCTCAATACTCAGTCGATGCTGCTCTCTTTGCTGATTTCGACCACTCTATTCACTCTGGCAAGTCTTTCAACTACTCCAAATCCGTTATTTCACCTCCTGACAACGTCCCTGATGAACACATCACTGCTTATCTATCTAACATCCAAAGAGGTGGTCTTGTTCAACCTTTTGGTTGTTTGATTGCTGTTGAAGAACCTAGTTTTAGAATACTTGGTGTTAGTGAGAACTGTATTGAGCTACTTGGTTTATTGTCTTCTTCTCCGATCAAGGGTTTGCTTGGAATCGATGCAAGGACTCTTTTTACGCCTTCTTCTGGAGCTTCTTTGGCTAAAGCTGCTTCCTTTACTGAGATTTCCTTGTTGAATCCTGTTTTGGTTCATTCTAGTACTACCCAGAAGCCGTTTTACGCTATTCTTCACCGGATCGATGCGGGGATTGTGATTGATTTGGAGCCTGCTAAATCCGGTGATGCGGCTTTGACGCTTGCAGGTGCGGTTCAGTCTCAGAAATTAGCGGTTCGGGCGATTTCTAGGCTACAGTCACTTCCTGGAGGTGATATTGGTGCTTTGTGTGATACTGTTGTTGAAGATGTTCAGAGACTTACCGGTTTTGACCGTGTTATGGTCTATCAGTTTCATGAAGATGATCATGGTGAAGTTGTTTCTGAGATTAGAAGATCTGATTTGGAGCCTTACTTGGGTTTACATTACCCTGCAACAGATATTCCTCAGGCTGCTCGGTTCTTGTTCAAACAGAACCGTGTTCGAATGATTTGTGATTGTAATGCAATACCTGTTAAGGTTGTTCAGAGTGAGGAACTCAAGAGACCACTTTGTTTAGTCAATTCTACTCTAAGAGCTCCTCATGGATGTCATACACAGTATATGGGGAATATGGGATCTATCGCTTCTCTTGTGCTCGCGATTGTGATTAAAGCCAAAGATTCAAGCAAGCTTTGGGGTTTAGTCGTGGGTCATCATTGTTCTCCTAGATACGTTCCATTCCCATTACGTTATGCTTGTGAGTTTCTAATGCAAGCGTTTGGGCTTCAGCTTCAAATGGAGCTTCAGTTAGCGTCACAGTTAGCTGAGAAGAAGGCTATGCGGACGCAGACCTTATTGTGCGATATGCTTCTCCGTGACACTGTTTCCGCTATTGTGACTCAGTCTCCGGGTATTATGGACCTTGTGAAGTGCGATGGAGCGGCTTTATATTACAAGGGGAAATGTTGGTTGGTTGGTGTTACGCCTAATGAGTCACAAGTTAAAGACTTAGTGAATTGGCTTGTGGAGAATCATGGTGATGATTCGACGGGTTTAACCACGGATAGTTTGGTGGATGCTGGATACCCTGGTGCCATCTCACTTGGAGATGCGGTTTGCGGTGTGGCTGCTGCGGGAATTTCTTCAAAAGATTACTTAATTTGGTTCAGGTCCAATACTGCAAGTGCAATCAAATGGGGAGGAGCTAAACATCATCCAAAGAATATAGATGATGCCGGAAGAATGCACCCGAGATCATCGTTCAAAGCGTTTCTTGAAGTTGCGAAAAGCAGAAGCTTGCCGTGGGAAATCTCAGAGATTGATGCTATTCATTCTCTGAGGCTTATAATGAGAGAGTCATTTACAAGCTCTAGGCATGTATTGTCTGGTAATGTTGTGGCAAGAGATGCTAATGAGCTTACTTCTTTTGTGTGTGAAATGGTTAGAGTGATTGAAAGTGCAACCGCGCCTATTTTCGGGGTTGATTCTTCTGGTTGTATCAATGGTTGGAACAATAAAACTGCTGAAATGACAGGATTGCAAGCTAGTGAAGCCATGGGAAAATCTCTTACCGATGAGATTGTTCAAGAGGAATCACGCGCAGCAGTCGAAAATGTCTTGTCCAAAGCCCTACAAGGTGATAAAAAGAAGATTTTTGGGATACAAGTTTCATGTTATGCTCTTCAAATGTGTTTTGGTGACTGACAAACATCGAATTGTTGTGTTATTCAGGTGAGGAGGAGAAAAACGTAATGCTGAAACTGAGAAAGTTTGGTCACAATGATCATATGGATTCTTCTTCTTCTTCTTCTTCTGATGTGTGTGTACTAGTTAACTCTTGCACGAGTCGGGATTATACAGAAAAAATCATTGGTGTCTGCTTCGTTGGTCAAGACATCACTAGCGAGAAAGCCATAACAGATAAATTCATCAGATTGCAAGGAGATTACAAGACAATTGTGCAAAGCCTCAATCCGTTAATTCCACCGATATTCGCCTCAGATGAGAATGCTTGCTGTTCAGAGTGGAATGCAGCCATGGAAAAGCTTACCGGATGGTCAAAACACGAGGTGATTGGGAAAATGCTACCCGGTGAAGTTTTCGGAGTTTTTTGTAAAGTGAAATGCCAAGACTCACTCACAAAGTTCTTGATCTCTCTGTACCAAGGAATTGCTGGTGCTAATGTTTCAGAGAGTTCACTGGTTGGGTTCTTTAATAAGGAAGGGAAGTATATAGAAGCTTCCTTAACGGCTAACACGAGTACAAACACCGAAGGGAAAGTTATCAGATGTTTCTTCTTCTTGCAGATTATTTATAAAGACTCGGGTTTGAGCTGCCCGGAACTCAGAGAAAGCGCTCAAAACCTTAACGAATTAACTTACATAAGGCAAGAAATCAAGAATCCTCTCAACGGTATCCGATTTGCACATAAGCTTCTTGAATCCTCAGAGATTTCAGAGAACCAGAGGCAGTTTCTGGAGACTGGTGATGCTTGCGAGAAGCAGATTGCCACAATAATCGAAGGCACGGACTTAAAAAGCATCGAGGAAGGGTAAGCCAAAGAAAGCATTGAATCTTTTATCTGCTATTGTTTTTACATTTTGAATCTGAATTTTTTTATGGTACCAGCAAGTTGCAAATGGAAACAGAAGAGTTTCGGCTTGGAAGCATCTTGGACACAATCATTAGCCAAGTGATGAGTCTGTTGATAGAGAGGAACTCACAAATAAGGGTTGAAGTCGCCGAGGAGATCAAAACTCTGCCTCTCTATGGTGACAAAGTAAAGCTTCAGCTCATTCTTGCTGATCTTCTGCGCAACATTGTGAATCATTCCCCGTTTCCAGATAGTTGGGTAGGAATCAAAATCTCACCAGGCCAGGAGCATTCAATCGTCAATGATTGCTATATCCATCTACAATTCAGGTAAACGTCTAACAAAAACAACTGGAAATGCAACCAAAGTGTTTTTGACTTTAGAAGTTCGATGTTATTTTATGATAGGATGATACATCCAGGGAAAGGACTTCCTTCAGAGATGCTAAGTGATATGTTTGAGAGTCGCGATGGATGGGTCACGCCTGACGGGTTGGGGCTTAAGTTTTCACGGAAACTGCTGGAGCAGATGAATGGCCATGTGAGTTACGTCCGAGAAGACGAACATTGTTTCTTTCAGGTGGAGCTTCAAGTCAAGACAAGGTTAGGTGCTGAGACCAGAGGGACAGAGGCTGGTTCAAGCATAAAGTAGAACTTTCAAGTTGCAAGGCATATAAAAATTTAATGAATTTGGTCTTTTTACGGCCTGAATAAACCAAATGTATCAACCAAAACAAAGTTTTTCATTATTTATTACCAATAAGATGTAATTTAACTATCCATATGTACAAATTTTGGAGAGATGACCAAAACACAAGCAACAATATTTACATGTCTAGATCAGAGGATCCCGTCTGACTCCAGAAACCAAAGCCTTTAGGACCCTGTTTCAATTCCAACTCTAAATCAAACCCAAAAAGAGCCAATTTTTAACCTGAGAAAACCAGAAATAAATATTCTAAAACTGCTATGCAGTCTTTGACTGCTTCTGTTCATCATCATCATCTCAGCATCCTAGAAGCCAAATATTTACGTTTTAACTAGAGACGATTAACGGGTTTCACTTGAATGTCAGCTTCGATGCGTGCTTTCATTGGTAAAAGGATGAGCACCTGTCGAGTTTGATGCCTCGAGCTGCAAATGTTCCAGGATGATCTAGTCAGATATCGATGTACGAGTCATGTGTTCAAGAGATTATAAGATATTAATGATAATTACAAGATCATGTCATGTGTTCAAGAGATTGTTTACCGGATAAGTAGATTCTGGTCCATCAAAGACAATAGGTTGGCATCTCCTGTCTTCGTTCAGTAAGCTTGAGTTCTGGAAGTGAGCGATAAGCGCGGTTTTGCCTTGGATCCGTGCATATGCCAAGGACGCAACTTTCTCACTGTTAAACTTATCCCATTTTTTCCCATTAAAAGCCTATGGAATAGATCAGAAGCATAAGTTAGATCTCCAAAAATTTCGATCTCTCAGAAACAAAACTAAAGACTCAAATCGGGTTTTGTACCTCGTACAACGCAATGATGAATTTAGGAGACACCATGTTGATAAATGCATAACCCACATTGCATTTATTCTGCACATGAGAAAAAATAAGAGAAAGTTCATAAAATCTGATCAAATGAAGTCAGAGATTCAAACACACAACCAGGGTGGTTTTTACCTTGAAATCAATAGGTAAATATAGAAAATCATAAGTTCCTCTATTTTTATCGTCAATAGCAGCTAACAGCATCTTTGCGGTATACCTGAGAACAAAGAAAAAGATAAATTTCCTTCAGGTTCCCCGATGGTAAACTGATCTCGGGACATAGCAAAATCAAAGGAAACTCATACTTGTTAGGGATATTTTTTATCATCAAAGTTGTCCGTGAATCTTCACCGCTCATAATCTTACTCAAGTCAAGCTGAAACTGTTGCTTGCTGTCTACTTGATTAGTGTTACTATCAAACTGTTGGCCCCTTCCATCCTCAAATGAGTCGTCCATGGAAGCCATTCTCGCAACAGGCCATGGGTAAGAGCCATTGCTCATAAACAATTGACTATGTCTTGGAGAAGACAGCATATTGAAACTTGTAGAGCCATTTTCACGCGTGTTTCTTGGAGCATTCATATTACCACTTGCTCCTCGGAAAGCCACTGAACCCATTGATGAAGTTTCAGGGGACCTCGGGAAGAGTCCAGATGGCGCAGATCCGACATGATGGTGCTGGTGTAGGGACCCGTTTTGAGCCGAGTACGGATACCTGTGAGCTTTCCCATCTGAAGAGAATGGATTCACACGCCAGACTGACGAACTAGGGCTTCCCCACAGAAATTCTGATCCAGATAATGTTTCCACGCGACCCGAATTTGAGTTCAAAGAGCCAAACGAGGCAGTAGCTATATGGCTTGCATTATTATAGCTGCTGCTTGGAAACAGATGATCCAAATGGCTGACCCTTCTTCCTTGATCATTGCTCACTGATGCAGCTTTTGTCAGGTTTGCTCCTTGAGAATGCGGAATCGAAGAAAATTCTGGATAACGGATGTTCATTGTTGGGCTCAAGTTTCCAAATATTGGAGGCTTACTGAAACTTTGTAGAGGATTGTGATCAATAGGGCTGCTACACCAGTAGCTCCCGACAGGAGAGCTCGCTAAAGGCGAATCGACATGATTCAGGTAGTTGCGGGAATCATCTAATTCAAATTCTGGATTCATTTGCAACATCATGCTGAAAAGAAGCAAAACAGAAAATCAGTCCACAGTTTCTCCACAGTCAGTTTTGCTAATTAGTATTGGTAAACTCACTTTCTACGAGCACCACCAGGACGACTATGTTCAAGCTTGATACGTTTACCAGCAATTTCGGTTTTGTTCAAAGCTTTCAGAGCTGCATCAGCGGATCTAACGTCAAAAAATTCAACAAATTTGTGATGCCTCTTATTTGGTGTTTCCCGTATCTGCTTTGTCAGAACAAATAACTTACACAAACGTTAACTATTATGCAGGTCTTGAGAGAAACCTAAAAGGAAACAACAGAAAGAACGCATCACCTCCTTGATCTCGCCATAAGCTCCAAATATATTTTCGAGGTCTTTGTTGGAAACTGATGGAGCCAAGTTGAAAACCACAAGAGTTCCTTGATTAACATCTTTCTCAGACGGATTATCCTGTAAATTGAAAAAAATCATATGTAAGAATAAAAAGAGAGTGGAAGAATAAAAAAGACGAGAAATGCAGGGATGTCAAACCTTGGGGATTGAGAAATGTATGTCAAGTTTCCTCCGTTTAAGAAGCTTGCTTTGTAACGCACGCATAGCTGCTCGAGAAGCACGGATATCGTAATAGGAGACCATTACAAAACCCCTGTGCTTGCAGGCTGTATAAAGAGTTCGGATATCTCCAAATTGCTGCCAAGAATGGGAAAGAAAAAAACATAAAGATCCAATCTTTCAGCAAATAAACATCCAATTCTAAATTCTGATTCCTAAAATTACCTCAAAAAGAAATCTCAATTCCGAATCCTCAACGTTGCTGTTAATATTCCGAACAAACAATGTCCTTGAAGGATGTTCACCATAAGGATGTTCGCCAGCAATCGATCCCACTCCGTTTTGGAATATGTTTTGAGGCAAGCCGTTGTCAGTATTCGAATCAGCAAAACCCATTCTTGGGTCAGACTCCAATTCAAGACCTCCACCGCTACCGAATAAATCATAATCATCCAAGTCATCCAATGTAGCTGGTAATGCCCTCAAGTTTAAATCATCCATTAGACCAGCCAAAAGCTCCTCCTCATCATCGGGAAGCATGCTCCCAATTGGATGTGAGTCACGATCATCAAGCATATTGCCAATGCCTCCATTGAAATGGTTGAAGCCGGAAGCAAAATCATTAATAGACTGATGGTAGTTCTCACTAGGTTTGACTGCAAGAGTTAAAGATGAGAATGTAATGCAAGATATGAGAATTTAAAACGCGATTTAGGCTACTCGATATTCAGTTTTGGTACATACTGTTTTGGTGTTGTTGAAGAAGAGGCACAGAGCTGGAAAAGAGTAAAGCATCACTTGAAGCATTGAAATTGTCAGATCTTGAGAATGTTCCATTCGGGATATTCATTGCGAAAATATCAACGAAAAACCTACACTTCGATTAATGCCGCTTCTTCGCAACAAAGAAAAAAATAAAAGTTACAACTTTTTTCAAATCTAATGGAAGCAAAATCATTGAAAAAGATGAATTCAATAGTCATGGTTGATCAAATTAGAGATGAGCAAGAAATTGCAGTGCACCAAAGAAATTAGATTTTTGCCACTTTCATCAATCATTGTCAAGTTGGATACAGTTTATAAAGAACAGGGGATGAAAAAAGAAAATCCAGTAGCAATTTCAAAAACTCCTCAAGTCAATCTCTATAAACCCTAAACTTTTGATTCTGCTGAGTTTAAACCCCTAATCAAAATCCAATTTGGGATAAATCATCATCATCATCATCATTGAATGTTACCACCAAAACCTATACATGTATACCAAAAAACTAGAAGGAAAACAGAATAAAAATTCATAATTTTTCAATCAATCAATCAATCTCGAAGAAGCTTTAACAGTGATGATCCCAACTGTTTTGAGATTAAAAAGAAACCAACTTTCTAGTTTCTACTTCACCTATTAGTTCTTCTTTAGCAGAGTCACAAACAAACTAAATTTCCTCCAGAGTGAAAATAGCAATTCGTATTGAAAAATCGAAACTTTTTTATGATTCGGAACAAAAAGATTGAAACTTTAGCAGAGGAAGACATTGGAGAGGAAAAGGAAAAGCTTACTTTGAGAACTTTTGTTTTGTTTTGTTTCTCTCACTACGATCATACGTACCCTAAACCCTTTTGTCTCTCTCTCTCTCTCTCTCTCTCTCTCCCTATGTTGTATATACTGTATATATCTCTGTATATATATAATTTATATATTCTCGATTTTAGATTTTGAAGCATTAAAAGGGAATCTTCTTAATTGGATGGATAGAGAGTAACGAGGGGAAAAAACAGACGAATGATTGAGTCATAAAGAACCAAGTGGGGAAAAAAGATTCAACTCCATTTTTTTTATTTTCTATTTAATCTATTTCAATATTTTTGTTACTCGATTCTTGTATGCAAATCCTTTAATCTATTGGTTGACTAAAACTTTTCACAACCAAAAAATAGTTAAATCATCCTTCACAAGCAAGTATCGATTATCTTTGCTTTTATTTTTATTTTATTTTTTTTCGTCATGTGTCCTAAAAAATAATTTGTAACCTTCAAATGTTCATTTTTAATGATATTTACATTTTCACAAAACAAAACAAAAATCATCCTCAAATGAAAAATATTTTCTTTCCAAGGGATTTAGCATATAATACATAATGGGCTAATAACGATTTGAGCGTTTTATTTATCTCCATAAAGCCTGGAAAAATAATCTTATTGGGCCAAAAATGAAGCCCATTTTGTGTGTAAGTAAATCAGAAACCCTAAAGTAATGCCTATAAAAAGGCAATTTAGGTTTCTGCGGCAGTTTCACAGAGTGAGTCCTCGTCGTCGCTTTTGAGAGATCTTTAGGAGGAAGCAGCAAAAATGGCGGTTCCTTTGCTTACGAAGAAGGTCGTGAAGAAGAGGTCTGCTAAATTCATCAGACCCCAGAGCGATCGCAGAATCACCGTCAAGGTAAACCAACCTTGTTTCACTCAATTTTTCTCACAAAATCTTGTTCTTGCTCTTTTAGGGTTTTGGAAGATCAATCTCTGGAATTTTCTCGAAGTTTTTAGAGTAATTATGGTGATATTTACATGATAGTGATGATTTTAGTTAACCTGATTGCCCTCATGAACACCATTTAATGAAACCCAGAATAGTTTGAGCTTGATTCTAGATTTAGTTATTGATTCTGTCTCTTAAGTCTTATTTGTGAAGATTTTCCATTGAAATGATACTTTTTGGTAGCCTAAATTCACTTTCATCAACACCATTCATTGAATTCCAGATTTGTTGCAGCTTGATTCCAGTTTGAGCTATTGATTGAAGCTTTTGAATACTAAATTCATTTATACATTTCACTGAATACTAAATTCATATAGTTTCTCTGAATATTGATTAACTTTTATAGTTCGTAACAACTGTTGTTTTATTTGGAAGAATTTGAATTTTCTTGGTATGTTTGTGTTGGTTCCAAGATATTTTTTGCATTTACACATTGTGAGTCTATGCATTTTGCAGGAGAGCTGGAGGAGGCCAAAGGGTATTGACTCAAGGGTCAGAAGAAAGTTCAAAGGTGTTACTTTGATGCCCAATGTTGGTTACGGATCTGACAAGAAGACTCGTCACTATCTTCCCAATGGATTCAAGAAATTTGTTGTTCACAATACAAGTGATCTTGAGTTGTTGATGATGCACAACAGGACTTACTGCGCTGAGATTGCTCACAATGTCTCGACCAGGAAGAGAAAGGCCATTGTCGAGAGAGCTTCTCAGCTAGACATTGTTGTTACCAACAGGCTTGCTAGGCTCCGTAGCCAAGAAGACGAGTGAAGCAGAAGAAGAAACAAAGCCACTTGGGATATTTAGTTGTTTCTGGTTTGTTGTATTTCCTTTTTTGTTATAAGACAGATTTTGGTATCACTGTTGTTTTTTTTTGTCTTTGGAGTGAACAAAACATGAGTTTTGGTTCTAGTATGAAACAGATTAAGTACTATTTCAAATTCTCATTACTTCTCAAAGTTTTTGTCTTTTTGTTCTGGAATTCTCTTACTAGATTATGAGAATTTACATTAGAAGATATTAAACTACTTTGGTCGGTTAAACTCACCAAATAGATCTTGGTGATTAGAAGCTTAAGCATTCTGATATTTCCGGTGAATCAGCCTCCGAGATTGGTTTTCCGATGACAGCGAGTCAGAGATGTCTTCTCAGAACTGAGTAAGTAGCCGTTAATTAAAACGGTAACAATTTGAATTAGATTTTTTCTCAATTGTTCTATAAATAAATCAATGTGTTTGTGTTCTTTAGCCAAGAAGAAAAACTACAAATAGTTTTTCGTTGAATGTGTCTCTCTCTCTCTCTGTTTTTTGATATGTTCTTCTGTGTGTTCTTCAACCCAACAAAGATTCATTGTTCAAGTAAGTTTTTATAACCGAATCTTTCTCAAACGTCTCTGTTTCTGTGATTTTGCTCCTAGTTCATCAAAAGATATTTGTTTACTTGACGAGATGAGTATTTCGATTATCATTCTTTTCGGTTTTTAGATGTTTTTGGAAGTCATAATAATCCCAAAAATGTGGAAGATTTAGTAGACGCAGCAACTCAACAAAGGAGATGAGAGGTCGATGTTTGTAGCAACTTTTGCTCAAGCCAAGTCTTGTAAAATGAAATCGGGTACGTTAAAATGTAGAATATTTAGCTCGTGGTTCAATAATAAGATGGATCAGATGTGTGCTTAGGTTTTTGTCTGAAAAAAATGTGATTGAGTAGTTTAAGTTGATTTTCTATATTTTTTTGTTTTGTAGATATGATGATGTGTAGCAGAAATCCAATGGCGCAAGGCTTCAACAACAACACAAAGTCTATCACAATCATTCGGACATGGTATAAGTTTTGTTTTTAACTGATATTTAAAAAAAAATTTGGATTTTGATTAGAAAAAAATTGAGTGCTAATTTTATATAATTGTGAAAAATCATTCGGAAGCGGTATCTTGTCTTTGATCGTTAGCGGTGCTAAATTCGTTTTGTCAACAAAACATGTTGTAACTTTAGCATTTAATTTTTGGATAATTATTTGTTTTCTTTAAAATTTTGGATTTTGATTAAAAAAAAGTTGAGTGCTAATTTTATATAATTGTGAAAACTATTCGGATACGATATCTTGTCTTTGACTGATGATGTCTTTGATCGTTAGCGGTGCTAAATTCGTTTTGTCAACACAACATGTTGTAACTTTAGCATTCAATTTTTCGATAATTATTTGTTTTAACTTTCAAACTTTTTTTTTGGAATTTGATTAAAAAATTGTAACATTCAAAGTCTTGTTTTATTTGTTTTTTTTGTTTTCACTAAAATTTTCAAGTCATTTGACAACAATTTTTTGTTTTCCCGAATATTTTAATTTTGTAAAGCTTTTTTTCTTTATAACTGTTATAAATGTAAGAAGTTTGATTTATTTTCGAAATATGATGTAAATTTAGTATTAGTAACTTTTTTTCCACTAGTTTATGTATTGTTTTAAATTGTCTAAAGTCAAGAATGCCAAACTTTCTAGCTGTTAACTTCTACATGTGTACAGAAGAATGAATCGTAAAACTAAAATATGATATTCCTCCGAAATTTAAGCCTAGAATCTTTGGATTATGTAACTTAGATTTACATAATATTTGTACACAACAAACTAATTTAACTTTCCTTTTTTTTGAAACTTTTTTAATCTGCGTTATGGTGAACAAATGATAAATGCTTTATGTTTTTTTTTATGTATACTTAAAAAAAATTAATGATAAGTCCAGATTATTTTATACATGTAATTTTTAGTTATGTATAAATAACAAAAATTTGGTTTTTATTTGTTGGCAAAAATTATACCTCATGTTAATAGACCACCGAATGATATGAATAACATTGTTGTATACAGTCTCACAGAGGTTTTCAATTCTTTGAAGATGAGAGTGAAACTTCCTTGGTTTAAACTCACTCAGATCATCAAATGTTGGAACAGAGCTCGAGGGATTTCGAAAAGTGGCAACTTTTTTCCCATGTGATGTGAGTTGATCAATTAATGGTAAGCACTGAATCTGTTCGACGAAATGCCTGTGAGAGATGTTGTATCGTGAGAGAAAGCGTTGGTTCGACGATAGGAAACAGAGAGATTGTTTTATTAATCTCAAAAATGTTGACTTGTCTTATAAAATCAGCATATAAAATTGTTCTCTCTCTCTCTCTCTCTATATATAATTTCTCCTTCCTTTTTTCTTCTCTCTCTCTCTCTCTCTCTCTTTCAAGGTTTCTTGGTTACTGATATTGAATTTAAACACTCAAACTTTAAGAAGATTGATTATAAAAGACTCACTCTTTTATTGCTTTAGAAACTTACTCAAAACTAAAGCTCTCAATCTCTCAAATCTCATAAGTTATATCACACGTTGATAATCTCCTCATAGATATAAAAATCAATAAACCCTAATCTCTTATTAGGAAGTTTTACATATTTTAGATAACTCCTAAAAAATATATGTATATCCTAAATATACTCTTGATTCTTATCTTCTTATTTTGACTTCAAGCTTACGTCAACAACCGAAACCAGAAGATGGAGACAAGAACAACGATTAAAGAAACCAAAGAAGCAAAAGAAAGTGACACAGAGAGGAAGAAGAAGATGAGTATCGAAACTTCAATCTTTTCGACTATTCTCGCTGATATTGAACAGAATCCAACGATATTGCAGAACCAGAAGAATCTGAGCGGTAAAGTTTCACTCTTTTCAACAATTCACGATGATATTGATGAATTCAGTCCAACGATTTTTCTGCAAAAGACAAAGAAGAATAAGAAATTGAACAAGACAACAATTGACTTCACTCGTACGGTACCACAAACCCTAACCCGTTCTGATTTGGTCGACATTCTCAATCACGAATTAAAGATTTATAAATCTGAAATGGAGATCAAAGGTCAAACAAGTGATCGATTTGTGTCTAGAGAATGCAATTGTGTAGAAGTGAGGGAAGTTTGGTTTCTTGGAGATGAAGATGACCTAAAATCTGAAATCTCCATTGATGATGCTAAGGATTTTGATGAGATGTTATCAACTATGCTTGGAGATGAAGATGGGGAAGAAGGTTGTGGTGAGATTGATGAGGTTATTGAGGAGATGTTAGAGAAGAGTGAAGAAGATGGAAGTTACTTGGATCGGATTAGAGAAGGTTACGTGTTTGGTGGGTTACTTGAGACTCTGTTAAGAGAGAAAGCAGAGGAAGAAGAGAAGGAGATATCTTCATGGATCACTAATGGAGAACCTGAAACCGAAACTAGAGTAGAAGAAGAAGAGAAAACTGATATCAAGAAGTCGAAGAAGAAGAGTCCTGTGAAGGTACAAGAATCAACAGTGAGTAGTAGTAAACGCGATTGTCTCGAGTATAGGAGAAGGTTATATTTGATGGAGAAATTGAGACAACGAGATGAGAAACAGAGGAAAAGGAGAGTGAAAGCTGTTAGATTCGGAGTTGAGTTTTCGTTTCTTATGGCGGAATATATGTTTTTGAGACCTAATGAAGTTCTTGCTAATGAAACCGAAGATTACTGGATGTGTCTAAAGCGATTAGGAGTCGATAAAGATGATAAAGGTATGACTGTAATCATTGGAAAGCTTGAGGAAGTCTTTGAGATGGTGATGAGGAAGAAAGAGAACAATGAGCATTACAATGTGAACCTTCCTGAATCTATTTTTCGGTTTGAGGATTACATTCGTCTTTGCGCTGATGCGATTCAAGGCTTGGGAAAGATTGTTTGGGGTTTGAGAAGAAACCAAAGTGAAAAACTCGAGCTTTCTGATTTGGATTCTCTGTTTGAAGATTGCCAAAAAGTGTTGATGAAGTTAGAGCTGAAGCTAGCAGAGATGAAGCAAAGTGTTTACAGATCGGTTTCTGCGGATTATGAATCGTTTTCGAAGTCAGAGAGGTTTGATAGTTTGCTCAGAAGGAAGCTTATGAGGAGAGTCAATGCTGATAATAGATTTGGGAGATCAATGATTGGTTCTTACTTGGTTGAGATATGGAAGTCTCTGTTTCAAGCAGAAACATCGCATGAGCAGGAAAATGAAGCATGATTTTTGTTTTGTTGTTGTTGTGTGTTCTTGGACCAGAGGTTTGTTTTTGAATAGAAATCAAACAATGTAGTAACCAAATTCTATTAGTCAAATTAGAGCAAAACAGTTTCAAAACAAAACAAAAAGCAAATGTTAAACAGTTTTGATTCGATATATGATTAAACTTGTCTAAAAGTTCACATATAAGATCACAGATTACTCCGATGTCAACCCGCCACCGACTTCAAATCATCGGGAGGACAACTCATTGTCTTCTCAAAGTATCTTACCAATATTGTGGTGCAGGTTGAGTTCAGTATTAAGTGGTCGATCTTGCTCTTTGGGAAAGACTCGGTTCTAGTAGGCGAGCCTCACTGAAGTTGAGTCGCGTAACGTCAGACAAACCGAAATCTACTCCGAGAGCACATATTTTTTCGGTTCGCCGACAATACGCAATCTTATTATATCAAGTTTCTAGAAATCAAACAATGTAGCTTCTTACACTGGCTTCCTATGAAACCTCAATGCTACTAACACAAAGATATTGATCATCTGTAAGGAAATAATTATACATAAATCATATCAAACTCGCCAACAACAGTCTCAAAGTCTCAGAATCTGAGAGAACAAAACAACAACAGACAAGAAATCGTACAGATTGATCGGAAAGAACAAAACAAAGGAAAGAACTATAAGGAACCTGTAACTGTATGGACTTATATAAAGAGCAGAAATCGTAGACATGTCTGCTTTGAAGACTACTAGAAACCCAGTATTTGTGTTCCCAGATGAAAGAGAGACATTCATCAAGTTACTGAATTTTCACAGGTTATTGAGAGAGAAAACCAAGAATCCTTAGCTGTGGTAACATTTCTGAAAAGCTTCTGAGTTTTATACGCAACTCTGTTTCTGCGATTGAATAGAACGAATAAAAGAGTGTCAATTAACTCATGAACAAGACAAAGACATGTTATTATTCAGACTAACAATGCAGAACTAAGGGTAATTCACTTAACATAAAATTCAGTGAAATGTTTTCATATGGTTCGGTTTTAAGGGTTCAAATCCATCAACTTTAAATCATATGTAGACTGATGAAGCTCATGAAATAGAGAGACTATATGCATCCAAAATGTTTACCTGAGTTTATCTACTGGATCCAGTCATTGCATCAAACAAGCCACAACAGCTTAACCAAGAGGTTCTTTGCGCAATTCCATGTGTTGGTCGCACGGGAGCCTGAGGAAAAACCGAGTGTTAAGTCCTTTTCAGTAGCACAAGCGACAAAAAAAGAAGAACCGAGTGTGTTAACAATAAATACCTCTTCCTCATGAGATATGACAACTTCAGACTCACTACTGCCTTCAGTAACACCGTTAGATTCTGGAAGAGGCGGTGTTTTTCCCTCGTTTTCTTTCACATCAGAGTCAGTTGCAAGAGAAACTTCCGGGGTAATCTCATTTGGTTTAGGCAAAGAACTCTCATCAGTCTCGTTTGAGATTATCTGATCAACATGCGAGATATCAACTAATTCTCCAGAGTTTGGATCACTAGGTGTAGTTGAATCCATCAAACCGGTACTCTCTACAATAACATTAGCAGTATCCCCCATAAACGGCGCATCTCCAGCGACTGGAATAGGTTGATCTGGCACAGAACTCACAGTAATAACTTCAGAAACCAAATCTTTATCATCATCTTTCTTCTTGACTTCCCGAGATTCATCATCCGAGTTGCTGTTGCTGCTACTACTACTGCTGCTACTGCTTGAGCTTTTGTCATGATCATGGCTTGAATCAGTGATCTCTATGCGCTCATCGGAATCCAATCCCAGTTCCTTTCCTGCTTTCTTGTAGTTTTCCTTTGAAACAACACCATCGTCGCTTCTCGAATCTAACACATCAGTACACAAATCCAATCACTATTCAAGTAAAATCTACACAATCCAAAGAACCAAACCTCAAAGAGAATGAAACAAATAGTAATCAATCAAATCAAAAGCATCAGATACAAACAAAAATCAGTAAATGATAAAATATTTCAATCAAAATCATCAAAACCAAAGATTTACAGCTTCGAATCATAAAACCCAAATCGAAACACAATAATTGATAAAACGGAAGTAAAAAAGAATACCCATTTGTTTAGATCAATGAGAACAACAATAAAAATCCAAACTTTAAGAATCTAAAACAGAGAAGAGAAGGAAGTAAAAACTAAACTTCAGATTCAAGCCGAAGCTAATATAAATAAAACAATAAAGGTCGCTTAAACGTGTGTGTGATTGAATGATTGAGATACAGAGAGGCAAACAATTAAAAGCTAAGTGAGATTATGAGTTGTGAAAATAAAATAAAAACTCACCAAAGTTGTTTGATTTGAGATTGATTTCAGTAGAGGAAGCTTCTTCTTTTTGCTTTTTCTTAGCAGCTTTTCTTTTTTTAGCACCTGAAGGCATGATTTAGGGTTTTTTGGTTGTTGTTGTGGGGATCTATACAGCTATGGCGGATCGTGGGTTGTCTTGTCTCTTCTCTTTCTCTCTGTAAAATAAAATAAAAATGGAGTCTTTTCTTTTCTCTGAAAGATGTAAAGTTTCAAAAATCAAAATGGTAGAAGTGGGAAAGTTTTATACAATAATGTGAAGGGGTTTCTCGATTACTGCAAAAAACATTAATTATTTTGTTTCCGCGTTTGTTTCTATTTTGTTTCCGCGTTTATTCCGTTTTTCTAATTTAGCCATTTTAACGAAAATTTAATGGATAGAGAATTTCTAGTTTTTTACAAAAACGAAAATAAGAATACCGAAAACTTAAAAAAAAAATGTTGCCATTTAATGTTTAAATAAAAGAAAGCTTGATATAGAGTAGAAATACATGTTTAATACTAAAAACAAAACTGTATTGGAAAAAAATTATATGAAAATATTTTCTCTAAGTTGCAACGATGTTGTTATATAAAACTTGATGATGAAATATTTTAAAATGTGTAACATAATGAAACCTCTATATAATATTTATATAATATTGTAAACTAGGGATTTTTCATGTGTTGCATGGATTTAAAAATTAACATGATAAAATATACAATAATTTTTAGTTTATTGATTATTTGTGAATTTAATATTAAAATCATTTGATTTTTATCATAAATAATTATTTAGGTTCGAAGACTAAGCATTTATAATAAATTATTGATACAATATTATATGTAAAAATATCGTTCATTAATAGAAATATATATTATATAAAATAATACAAATGTAAAGTAAAGTTAAAAAATATGTTTGGTCTTTTTTTCTTACATCAGACATGTTCGTAAAAATTTTTATTGATCTGCATCATCTCAACATAAATGTTGAAATGCGTCTTTATATTTATTTCGTTTGAACTTTGAATCATAAAAAAAAATATTGTTTTATTGTATTATTGTTTTGCTATGATTTTTATTTTTCACATTAATTCATTAGTGAAATGAATTCTGATTTGGTTATCATGATTATAGTATAGAAGAAATAATAAAAATAAAAAGAGTTTTTCTCTATTCACAAAATTTTTATTTGCACTAATTTGTTATTAAGTTTAGAAATAACTTTAAAATCTTAGATTTTTAATATTGTATATTGTTGGATTCAATAAATAAAATATTTATTTTTTAAACCATTAAAATTTTATAATAACACATTTAATTTGAAATAAAAAAATAATATTTAATATATATTATAACTTATTATAATTAATTAATATTAAAATTAGCTATTAAATTGTTGAAATTAATTGTCAAAATTATTAGAAAGAAAAAAAACTTTTAATTTTCATATTTATTTTGAATAAATAAATTAAAAAATACATGATAAAAAATAAATAATATATAATTGCCTCTCATAATTTTAACTAAATTTTTTTTTAATTATATTATATAAGATTTGGGTGATATTTCACTGAATTCATTACAGCAATCGAGTCGGTTGTATTTGTTTAATAAATAGAGTCATAATTTATTAGTTAGTTATAAGTTATTGTAATAGGAATTTATATCCTTTTTAAACGAACTTTAATAAAGAAAATAAATAAAATATAAGTTGTCTTTTCAGATTATTATTATTATGGCAGTTAGGACAAAATGCTATGTGGAGTGGGGACATAAGACAAGTGGTTGTGAGGTGGCCATGTCAGATATTTCGTTGATATTATATTAATACAATTTAATTATTAGTATATACAAAGCTGATTAAGATAATTAATTATTCAAAATAATCGTTACGTAAAATGTCCTTTGGTAAGACCTCGTTTGGCATGTAAACTTCACAGCTTCCAAATATTCAATCGTAAAACGCTCAGTTTAACCGGACTGAACCGGCTCGGTTTGGTTCATCAATCTCAGATGTTAAATTCAATTTAAGCATTTCTCGTTACCTTTTCTCCGACCCGACCCGACCCGGCTTGAGGTGTGTGCTCTGTGATTTTCTCCAGCAAGAGGATCAGTGACATCGAGTCGAAGAAGAGATCAGATCTGTTTTGTCAGTTTCTAAGCTCGTCTGATCGAAGCGAGATTTCCCATCCTCTTAAGAACCCTAAAGCTTGGCTCTTTTGGTTTCTCTTCTTCTGGGTCAATTCAAAGTGACGACAATGGATGCGTTTAGAAGACAAGCGAGTAAGCTCAGAGATCAAGTCGCAAAGCAACAACTGGTAAAAATCCTTTATCAACTATGTATCTGTAAGGTTTTAGAGAAATATCTCCAATTTTGGGTCTTAAATCTGGAAACTTTTTGATGGGTTTGATCTTGCAAAGCTGTATTACCAATTTCATGTTCTTTGTGTCGAGGATTGAAGCATTTTTATTTGTATATGGTAGTGTTGTAGAGTTGTTTGTTTACAGAATCTTGGTGATGAATTTGTGTTGGTGTGTGGTGATTGGGGAATTTGTAGGCTGTGATCAAACAATTTAGTGGGACTGGCTATGAGAGCTCAGATGTAATGGTGATTGATGAGCTTGAAATGCAAAGACATCAATATCTCGAGAAACTTTACCGGTCTACTCGTTCCGCAAAGGTTAGACTGGCTTATTGTTAATGGCATTGTGGTCTTGAGACTGATCTAATATCCTCAAACATATATTATTGTCACTTTCAGGAGTTTCAGAGAGAGATCGTTAAAGCAGCTGAGGCGTTTACTTCGATCGGGCTCAGACACATTGAAGCAGGTACTTATGAGTGTCTCTTTTGTGTTGCTTGTCTCTGATCTACCGTTGGAGAAATTCCACTATGATACATTTTGTGCTGGGTTTTATAATTGTTAATATTGTCAGGTACCAAGTTGTCTGAGGACTGCTGCAGATATGGAACCGAAAACAGTCAGAACATCGATGAGAATATTCTTGCCAAGGCTGCGGCTATATATGGCGATGCTCGGAAACATGTAGAGAAAGAACAAGAAGACTTTAACAAGCTTTTGGCTTCTCAGGTTTGGCTTGAATGATTAGTTTTTATCTTAGTATATGGCTTAGAACTAAATCTAGAAGATAACCAAAGGAAACTTTTTCCGGATGCATTTAGGTGCTGGATCCTCTTAGGGCTATGGTTGCCGGTTCTCCTCTTGAAGATGCTCGTCATCTAGCTCAACGTTATAGCCGCATGAGACAAGAAGCAGAGACATATGTAATATTCTTGAAATCTCAGTTCTATGATGATGTTGGCTATAATGTAATGTGAGTTTAAAATTCAAAAAGCAAAACAGGCAACGGAAGTCTCTAGACGGCAAGCACGTGTAAGAGAAGCACCGATTCCAGAGAACGTGGCAAAGCTTCAATTAGCGGAAGCAAAGATGCAAGAGCTAAAAGCAAACATGGCGATTCTCGGTAAAGAAGCAACTGCTGCATTGGCTGCTGTTGAATCTCAGCAACACAGACTTACTTTCCAGAGGCTTGTGGCTATGGTATGCTTTCTATACATACACATTGGTTTTTCATGTTCTACGTTGATTACTGTTTTTTACCATATCACTTATTCTACTTAAGGTCGAAGGGGAGAAGAATTATCATCTAAGAATAGCAGCCATTCTTAGTGACATTGAAGCCGAGGTTAGTAATGGATGAATCGTTTTCATATCTGATTCTCATTAATAAAGAAACCTCACAATTTTAAGCCTTACCGCGCTTCTTAGATGGTAACCGAGAAACAACACAAAGAATCTGCTCCTCCTGCAATTCCAACAGAGAATGGCTCAGAGAAAACATCATACTTTCTAGCCGAAGTAAGTTTTATCATTTGAAAGTTCCATCATATAAAGAAAAAGACTCTTCATAAGCAACATATCTGTTCTCTCGACAGGTGATTCATCCATTTTCCGCTGCTTCGGAGAAAGAATTAGACTTGGACAAAGGAGATTACATCGTTGTCCGAAAGGTTAGGATTATTATTACCAAGATCAAAGAAGTATCCTTTGTGGTTAGATCATGAAACTTAAGTCTTTGTTCTGCTTCTTTGTTCTGCTTCTTTTTTATGTGTTTCTCAGGTGAGCCAAACCGGTTGGGCAGAAGGAGAATGCAAAGGCAAAGCTGGTTGGTTTCCTATGGCTTACATCGAAAAGCGACAGAGACTTCCAACAAACAACTTTGCTTCTGAAGTTTACTGAGTCTCTTCTTCAAAGATTTCATTTTGTTCTTACATTTGTGTCTGAAATACACTGTTTCTGTTCTATCATTTCCCCAAGAAATTATTACTCTTGTTCATATTTGTTGATCCAAAATAGCTTCTACCTCCAAAAGATCTTTTGTTTAGTTTTTCTTATTGCAGATAAAAAAAGTTACTGATTCTATTTATCTCAAATTTATGAGTTTCAACAGAAGACAAAAAAATAACGAATCAAGTCCAAAATTTCAGTTAAAACCGTTAAGCCAAAACTGAAAACGCTCTTAATTGGCACTCATGTGCAAAGCAACAAGAGAAGCATAAGCACCACCTGAAATCTTCATCAGAGTCTCATGCCTTCCTTTCTCCGCAATAACGCCGTTTTTCACAACGGCGATCACGTCTGCGTTCTTAATCGTCGTGAGGCGATGAGCCACAACTACGGTCGTTCGATTCACCATAACTCGATCAAGCGCATCTTGAACCACACGCTCAGATTCTGCATCCAACGCGCTCGTCGCTTCATCGAGCAACAAAATCTTCGGATCTTTCAAAATCGCGCGTGCAATCGCTATCCTCTGTTTCTGACCGCCCGATAGCTGAACACCGCGTTCACCAACCGATGTTTCGTAACCTTGAGGCAACGAACTGATGAAGTTATGTGCGTTTGCGGCTTGTGAGGCTGCGATTATCTCTTCCTCTGTTACTCCACCGGTTTTACCATAAGCTATGTTTGATCTGATAGTCTCGTTGAACAAAACCGGTTCTTGACTAACCAAACCCATCTGTTGCCTTAACCAACTCAATTTGAATGTCTGAATTTCAACCTCATCGATCAAAATCTTGCCTGAATCTGGATTATAAAACCTCTCAATCATGCTTATCACCGTTGATTTCCCGCTCCCGCTCTCTCCAACAAGCGCAACGGTCTGAAAAAAAAAAAGCCGAAAATCAATCTTTAACCGGAGAATCCGATTAAACCGGTAAAAAAAAAACAGAGTCCTCTGTTTCTTTTACCTTTCCTGAAGGGATAGTCAAGCACAAATCTCTGAAGACCTGAACGTCCGGTCGCATCGGGTACTGGAAACTAACATGTCGGAATTCGATATCGCCATGAACGTTTTGTAACGTTGTACCTTCATCAGAGCTTGAATCGATCTTCGGTTTACTATCGAGGATATCGAAAATCGAAGCTGCAGAGTCCTTAGCTTTGTTTGTATCAGGTGCCATAGCACTTGTTTGAGAAACTCCAATAGCAGTGATCGTCAATGCAAAGAAAACCTGTAAAACTCAACTTCTCAATGTCTACTAAACCAAACCGGTTCTTGATTTAAACCGGGAAAAACAATGGTCTTTTCTTACCTTGAACACTTCACCAAATGTGGCTTTGCCTACTTGAACTAACCACGCACCACTGGTGAAACATGCAGCATTGACGCAATAGAGAGCAAAGAAAGAGGTACCGAAACCCGCACCGCTCACAAGACCTGTCCGGATACCGTTGTTCTTCGGTCCGTCGCATTTCAGTTGGTACAAATCCATCACTTTGTCCTCTGCGCAGAAAGATGCAACCGTTCTTATGCTACTCACTGCATCATTCGCCACTTGACTCGCTTCTTCATACATAACCTAAACCGAAATCAAATCAAATCAATAAACCGAAACAAACTGACTAAACCGGGAATGATCGAAAAAATGTTATCACTAAGACCTTAGCATCAGCACTAAAACCAGTAAGAAACTTCATCTGAAGGTATCCTTGTGCGACTATAAGCGGTGATAGAGCGAGAACAATGAACGCTAATCTCCAATTAGCCGAAAATGCTATTATTAAACCGGTGGCTACAGTCGCTATATTTTGCACAATTAACGCCAACGCATCACCCACCAAACTCCTAACTGTTGTAGCATCCGTGGACAACCTTGCTCCAATCGCACCGCTGATAAAAAAACATTGTTTAATGTGAACTGAAAACGCGTTTTGGCGATTGGAATGGGTTTAGGGTTTTAGATTACCTAGAATTTGCTGTGTCGTCGAACCAACCGATTTCTTGATGAACAACTTTATCAAACGACATCAATCTGATGCGTTTAATCAGCTTTCCACCGGCGATACCAAACAAATAGTTCTGAATCGGGATCATGACGAAATTCACTAAACCGAGCGCGATGTAAATCAGCGCCCAGAATTGCGAATCTTTCTTTAGTTTCTTCGGTTGCTCGTAGAACATATTGATGGAGCTAGAAAGAAGCAAACCAAATATGGGAAACAATGTTCCGTGAATCATTGCAGCAAGTGAACCGAACAACAAAACCGGAATCTCAGGTTTGTTGAGGTGAGCAAGCCGTTTTAGTGACACTTTCTTGTGTCTTTCGGCTTTTTCCTCGTCGGGCTCGTTAACGTTAACTGCTCCCGGTATGATGAAATTCGAAGCGGCTGAAAAAGAATGCCGACTGCTTGATGAATTTCGGCTAACCGATCTTCTCATCGCCGATGATAACCTATGACTTCCTGATCTATCAACATCTAAGTTCGTTTCAGCTATCTCGGATTCGTTAGCTTCTTTATTTGATCCTTCTTGAAGACGAACGAGCTGTGAATAAGCTCCATTTGGATCTTGGATCATCTCATCGTGAGTCCCTGCAAAATGTTCACAAACAATTACTTAGAGCGCACGGTATGGTTTCGAAACATGTTACTTTTAGCACAAGGTAACTTTCATACCTTTCTCGACGATTTTTCCCTGGTGGACAACGGCGATTGCGTCGGCTGTTCTTATTGTGGTCAGCCGGTGAGCCACCACAACGGTAGTTCGATTCGACATTAGGTTCATGAGTGCGTCTTGAACAATGCGTTCGGATTCAGCATCCAATGCGCTTGTCGCTTCGTCTAGAAGCAAGATTTTAGGGTTTTTCAAAATCGCCCTCGCGATCGCTAGCCTCTGTTTCTGTCCGCCAGACATCTGCGTCCCGTGCTCTCCTACCATCGTGTCTAAGCCCTAAAAACTCCGACACAATCTCAAAATTAAACTAATTTCAATAAAGCAAAATTATTCTCAAATTAGTTACTGTATTGAAATTTGAATGCACCTGTGGGAGTTTGTCAATGAATTTAGCTGCGTTAGCAAGCTCAATCGCGGTTCGAATCTCCTGATCAGTGGCGTCTTCTTTACCGTAAGCAATGTTCTCCTTAATTGTGGTCGCAAACAGCACCGGTTCTTGGCTAACCAAACCGATTTTGCTTCGAATCCATCTAAGCTGAAGCTTCTTCAAATCAATTCCGTCTATCAACACTTCTCCTGATTCGGGATCATAAAACCTCTCGATTAGACTGATAACTGTAGATTTCCCGCTTCCGCTTTGACCCACTAGAGCCATTGTTGTGCCGTTTGGTACAAAAAGCGAGAATCCGGCGAAGATCTGAACATCAGGCCTAGCCGGATACTTAAAGTAAACATCTTTGAGCTCAATGTCTCCTTTAATCTCCTCAAGGACAGAACCGCTCATGTCGTAAGCATCAATCTTCGGACTCCTCTTGATCGTTTCAAACATTTTGTAAGCAGCAGCTTGCCCTGCAGCAAACGCATTTAAACTCGGCGATGTCTGCCCTAAGGACCTGACAGCACGAGGTACAGTAGCTTGAGGAACAAGAAAGATTGTATGTGATGATTCAAACAGAGGGATTAGGGTTTATAACTCACATTCCTCCGGTCATGACCGCAAAAATCACATTAATCACTTGTCCACCGTTGTAACCTTTCTCGATTATCTGCTTCGCGCCATACCAAACTGCTAAACCGTAGCTACAGAATATCACAGCTAGCATTGTACCAAGACCTAGACCAGATATCAAACCTTGTTGAACCATAGTCTTGTAAGCGATCTCGATTTTGGTCTCATATTTTTTCGTTGCTTGTTTCTCTCCCGTAAACGCTACTACTGTTCTAATTGCTCCTACGGTTTGTTCAACTACGTTTCCAGCTTCCGCGTAAGCGACTTGACCACGACCAGCCATTTTCGACATGATCAGAGACATTACTCCACCCGCGACCGCAATTAGAGGGATGCAACCGAGAAGAACTAACGCTAAAAGCCATCCTTTGATAAACGCAATCACGAATCCTCCCAAGAATGTTGCTAGTAGTTGTAGAAATTTCCCAACCTAAGCATCAATATCATAAAGTTTGTCAATACCTTGTATTGCAAGAATCTTTAGTTTTTTTTTTGTGATTGAACTGAAATGCAAACACCTTTTCTCCCATGGCATCTTGAATCAGAATTGTGTCTCCAGACATTCTTCCGATGACTTCTCCGGTGTTTGTTTCCGTATCGAAGTAACTGATATCTTGTCTTAATATCGTTTTTAGGTATAAACCGCGAATCGTGGCTGATTGACGTTCTCCGGTTACCATCCAACATGAAACCTCTGTTGAAAATTTTGGAGAATAAACTGTTAACTTGGGATACAAATTAGGGCAAATAAGAGAATAGTAAGTAAGCTTACGTAGGAAAGCGACGACACAAGCGTATGCTGCAAGGTAGAGAAAATATACAGCAACCTGAAATTTTTTTTGTTAAATTAGGAACTAATTAATCGATTCTTTTCCACACCAAACAAAAATTCCTAAAAACTAAAGTTGCTTTTATAAATCTATGACTTTAAAGTAAAGGCTAAATAAACAGTATCTTTGTCCATATCTTCAAAAACAAAGATAACAGTAAACTCCATTATTTATCAATTATCATGCAAATTTATAAAAGTATATAATTAGATCAATCAATGTGATATTTGAGTTTTTTTTTTTTTTTTTTTTTTTAGAAATTCACATCACATAGTTTTGTCTTATCAAAACTATCAAAAGTCTGAAAAAACAAAATGAAACCGAAATAAACTCAAGTTACATAAAACCGTAACTATTGGATAATCACTGGAAACAAGAAAATGATTCACAAGATCCCTAAATCAAGGACTCCAAGTTAATTAAAAGATAATCATCTAACAAGAAAATCAAGAAACCCTAATTATACATACCTTCCACACTTCTCTAATCATATGATCAGGATCGGCGGTTCCAAATGCGTTGATGAGCTGACCAAAGATTAGAGTCATTAACGGCTGAGTAACGCCGTTAGCTACGGCGGCAATAGTCCCGACGGTCATCAAAACGACGTCGGTTTTGTCGGCGAACGTAAACAGTTTGTAAAATGGTACTTTCTGATTTGCACCATCGTTTTTCTTCTTCTTCGTAGATTTATCCTCCATTGTTTCCTCTCTCTCCTCTTCTTCTTTCTTCAAAATGTTTCCCAAGAAAAAAAAATCGAGACTTTATAGGAAAATTTGAAACTTTCACGGGATCTATGAGGAATGAAAAAGAGAGAGAGAAGGCTTTATGCTTATTGCATAGAAAGAAGTTTCGAAATTTGATGCGTGTTCTTGATTTTTAAAGAAACTGAAATAATAAATAATATAATCCAGACTGTAAAAATGTAGGAATCTTAGAGAGCTTCTAGAGAAATAGAAACCATAACAGAAGTGAGACAACGAAGAGGGAGGAGAAAAAAGTGGTGAAATTAATTTAGACTGTTAAGGTTTTTTTAGATCTCACTTTTGATATTAATTTAGCTTAATGTACTATTTTAAAATATCCCACTTCTTATTATTTTATTATCTTTACCTTAAACTAACTTAATTGATTTACTTACTATTGATATAACTATAGCCAACGTAAAATTACTTATATTAATTTGTTTTTATTTGATGAATATCAAGAAATAATGAAAAAGGGATACTGATTTTGTTTTGGTTTTTAGAATAATCCTCTATATAATATGATTATAGACAGGAAATAAAGATGTGTTACCTTGCGTATACATCGCATATTAAAAAATAATGCTTTCTTATTGGATATTTGTGGATTAATCACTCAAAAAACACAATTCATTGAATCAAGTAAGAATATTGTCATTCAATTTGGATTTGAGTTGCGTGGGTGTAGACTAGATAGGAAAAATATAGTCATAATAAAACACTAGATAAATTGAACCAATATAAAATCATGTAATGATAAAAGAATATAATATAGCGACCTTTCCAGTAACTTTATATAATAGTATGATACAATTTATTCCAAAAAAATTTATCGATTCAGAAATTCGAATTCCTTACTAATTTTCCATAATTTATTCCGTTCGGCTCCACCAAATGTGTGACTCAATTAAATATTTTCTTCAGACCAAAACAAAAATTTAATATCATAATGTTATTCTGTTCTGAATAAAACTAAACCATTTTATATTAATTAATATACTTGACTGGTTTAGAAATAATTAGAATCATATTAGATTTTAGTTAGTTATATCGTAGTGGAGAATCAATCATCTTTATATCCGAAAATTTGTGGTGAAAATTGTACTTTGGGAAAAGATGGTATGTATAGTGTATTTTATGTATCTAAGTACTAACATACTTAAACAACATTCCGTTGAGTTGGATTACTAATTATCATCGCATTTTCTAATTAATAGTTTGGTTGACAAAAAAAAAGTACTAATATATTAGACTTTTGGCCCGCTTCAAATGCGGGATTAGAATTTTTGGATTTTTTTCTAATTTTATAATATAAGAGAAAAATTAGAAATCAAATGATATATCTCCTATAGATATATTTTATATAAAAAAATTAATTTGCATTACACTTACATTGAATGTAAGTGTTTTTAATGTAAATCGTATATATTTGAGATTATTGGTTCTCTTAAACTTATTTGAGCTTACCAAACCCAAAAATATATCGTGTTAGTATGTAAATATTCTTAAATGAAAAATCAAAGAAAAATAAAAAGTGAAAATGATGATTTTCGAAATTCAAACATTAATATTTGATTTTTAAAGTTGTACGTTTATAACAAAAACACAACTTTAATTAGAGTAATATGGACACAAATAAACGATATAAAAAAAAATATTTATATGATCAATCACATATGATATGCAAATGAACATAAATACAATTTTTATAAAGATATTGGTAAATCATTATGCTATATAACGTTTAAATTAAATATTATATTACTTGGATTTAAATTAGTAATATATGTATTTGTGAGTTTATGTTAAAAAAATAATGTAAATATGTAGAGATTTCAAACATGTCATATAGAATTGATTGAAATATTTTAATTGGTTTTAATTTTGATTAACATGTTTCTTAAAATCCTCATTGAGTGACACATAAGATTTTTCACTTAGTGTACTTCTCAATTAATATATAAATGATTATTGAAAGATCTCTAATTAACTTGTTATTCACAATTATGTTTGGCTATTATGTTTGGATAATAGTATAATAGATGATTTTAATAATATTTATAATTTTTAATTAAAAAGCTAAGAAAATTTTAAAAGATGACACCTAAGTAAAAATATAAAAAAATGTACTAATATAATTATAAATCATCTGCAAATGTACGAGTATATATATTCGTTGAATTCAATTTTTGGGAACTAATGTTTGTTACTTCACATATATTTTTATGTGATACATTGGTGCGGAAGGATAGCCTTACGCATCAATTCACCAATAGAACCATGCAGTTAAGCAAACCAATAATAAACTTAGTTTATTTTGCATACGTAGCTAGTAATAATAAACTTCTTTCAATAATTTGGATTGATATTAATTCTTCCCTTTCCTTCCGTTGTTGGTTGTCCGGGACTGGCTATTAAACTGAAATTCCTATCATTTTTTTTTCTAAATCAATTTAACAAAAAAAAAAAAAACTTATGACATCTATCTAAACAATTTTCGGAAAATAATCGATATTAAATAATTGAAATATATAAATAAATAGGTATATGGAAAATAATATCGTTCATGTACGTGGATATTCATCTACTCGATAATAATATTCTTGGTGAACAAAAAAATATCTCATATATGCGTTGAGAAATTTTTTAGATTAACTATATATATAATTTATAGTATGGTTGACAACTAAAACTATTATATATATATATATATATATATATATATATATATATATATTTATATTCTTGAAGGTTATAAAAAGTTATAGATGTTCTCGATCCGGCCTTTTCTAAAATATTCGAGATTCTTGGGTTTGCGGCATATAACAGTCGAGCAATATATTTTATTTTGCAGTGAATCAAATCTTCAGATTTCTTTATCAAATTTGAAATAACATGGCGTAACAAAAATAAAGTCTAGCCTCTCAAACTGGCGTAAAGAATATCTTAAAAATTTTATATCTATATAAGAGAAGTCACTTTGTGTCATCTAAGAATGATTTTAGGAAGGAAAAAAAAAAAAGACAAAAATCAAGCTGTTTTATTATTTCATGCGAACGATTATGTGCTTTGCTGTGTCATTCGATCGCTGATGGACTTTTTTATTCTTATATTTTGTGTTTTATTATCTACAAACATTATTATGTTTTACAATTTCTCGCATCTTTTCTATTTTCTATACATATTAGGTGATTCTTCTACGTACACGTGGATAAATTATTTATGTAGTTTTGTTTTTAATTTTAGTCTTTAAAAATGTGAAATATGTAATTGTTTTGATTTTTTATTATAGACATTGTTGTTGATTCTTTTGTTGTTAATTTTTTTGTCAATAATATCGTTTTTATTAATAGTATAAATTTCAGAAAATTATTTTATCATCTAATTATTTTATATATGTAAATTTATCAAATCAAAATATATAATAATTTAATACATAAAAGTTAAAAACATATTAAATTTGGTTTGTCCGATTATCTTAAATAGAATTTAAAGTACAAATAAATGATTTAATATTCTAAAACTTTAAAATATATAATCATAAATTTTATAAATGAAACATATATTAAAAAATTGTTGCTTTCAAATTGAAAAATATTTTTATTATTTGCAAATGGTCTTGGCTTAAAAAAAAATTTGTATCTATTTATTGTTTTATCTATTTCTATTTAAATTAAAATATCTAATTGATAAATACAAATAAATAATTTTTTTTACTTTAAAATGTTATTTGACATGTGGCAAAATCTATTTATAATTTTTTTAACACGTATCAAAATATAATCGATTAACTGACACATATCACAATCTTGTTAATTATCACATTTGACGCATCAACTCTTATATACTGAGATTGTGTAAAACAATGTGGAAACAGATCCATAAATTAAGGAAGAATCGCAATGAGGACAAGGTGATAAAGCCAAGTGAGGTGTACATGAATTCTAACCGTTAGTCTCCCGCTAATTTTTGTTTTTGTTTTATTTAATTATTATATCTTTAGGAGTAATTATACAACTGATGCATCAAGCCTTCGTATTTCATGAATGAATAATCAAACAATTTTTAGATAATATATATAATACACACGGATAAATGTGTACTTAGTTGTATTTTATTTGGCATGTCGTCCAATTAAAATGTATTTTTGTGGGATTTCACACGTAAGCCCCACTATATATTGTCTTCTTTACCAAACCAATGTACATGCCACAAAATAGAAAAATAGACGCATTAATTGTTCTTACTTTTTGGTTGTCTCTTTGAACACCTATTGATTTTCCGGAGTGAAGTCTCTACACTATGTATTTTTTAATACATAAAATTTTAAAAAACATATTAAATAAAATTTAGAATACAAATAAATTATTTAATATTTTAAAATATTAAAATATATAATCATAAATTTTATAAATAAAATATATATTAAAAATAATTATTGCTTTCGAATTGAAAAATATTTTTATTATTTTCAAATGGTCTTGCGTTAAAAAAATATTTTAAAAGAATTTGAGAACTTTTTTTTAGAGACATATCAAAAAAATTTTAAAAAATTTGGTAAAATTTTATTATTATTTTCAAAAAGAATATATATTCTATATAAATGTTCTATAATTTTATTATTACAATAATCAATTTTTAAAAACTATTTTTAAATGAAAAAATAAATTTGTATATAATTTTAGAATACAAACAAAATTTTGATAATATATTGATTCAAAACTCTTTTGATTTATTTACGGTAACAAATCTATATATATAATAGGACACTCTTCTCTCCTCTACGAGTGTCTACATAGGCAAAACATTTTTTTATAATTAATTTTAATTTTAAGTTTCATTTAATTCATATTTATGTATATTTATTATTATATATAGCTACTTAAATTTCTAATTAAATAAATAACAAAAAATAAGTCAATAAATAACTAAAAGTAGTACTTATAAATTATTTGAGTATTTTATTGTTCTAAATATAAAACTACAACAATAAATATATTTTATTATGAGCTCATGATAATAATAAAAGTTTATATATTCAATATCAAAAATTAGAAATATGGAAACTGAAATTATGTAAAACGAATAGACATATAAGAACAAATGAATAAAAATATAAACGATATCAAAGAAAAAAAAATAATAATAAGAGTGTCAAACGATTTTTAAGAATATATATTATTTCACTAAAAGAGTATTGAACCATTTCACTAAAGATGAAATAATAAGATGAAAATTTGTAATATATGATTTTGTTCATAATGTTATATTTAAATTTTATAGAAGTATAAAAAAAATTGAAAATATTATATTATCATTATTTTAAAGATATAAGAGGTATAGATTGGTGCAAACAAAAAATAGGCATCGCGCGAGTTATATATTACTAAAAATAAACAAGTGAATGGTTATAAGGAGCATAAAATTGTAAATGGTTAAATCAATTTTTTTGTTAAATTAAATATAATTATAAAACTCATGTATATTGCTAACTATATTTTAGGATTATTTGAGTATTTTATTTGAATATTTTATTTTCTAAATAAAGTTTACAATAATGAATATATTTCATTTATATTGTAGTTCATTAGGAAGTAATCCAAAATATTATAAGTTTAATACAATTGAATAAAAATGTAAATAAACGAAATGAGATTAAAAAAAAGATTAAATGATGTTAATTATTGAACTATCGTAATTGAGTTTCAATCGATTGTTAGGAAGTCGAAGATTTCAAGAGAAAGAAGACATACGATTTTGCCAAAGGATATTGAACAATTTCAATAAAATTTTTAAAATAAGGTAAAAAACTGAAATATAAGATTTTATTCAAATGTTATATTTGAGTTTTTTGGAAGTATAAAAGAAAAAAATTGAATTATGTTGGTGTAATATGAAAAAATGACAAAAATAAATATACTAATATGTGCGTTGCATGATTATAATTAGAATATGTTAGAAGATTGGATGGAGGTATCATGAAATAAAAAATAAAATAAAAAAATTTCAAAATCTAAAATATATTTATTTAAAACTAAATGTCAAATCAAAAGATTTTAAAAAACAAATTCACACTCATATTAATACTTGAGCATATGATGTTATTGTGACACCCCAACCCGTAGAAATTTAAAAAATTTCCCTTCGGATCACTATTATCATAAATAGTGATCCTCAACGGGTCAACATAACAATGCGGAACAATAATTCAACCAACACATCAATTAATAATCTCATACTTATTAATCACTCAACAATATTAAATAGCAACAACAATTAACCACGGTTCTAGAATTACTAACACCTTAGCAATTCTAATATATTAACATGCAATACGAGACACTAGATCATCTCCTATTCCCGGCCATGATTCCACGATCACAACATAGTTTAACCTGCATCACATGGCAAAAAGAGATGCGTGAGTATTATCACAAATACTCAGTGAGACGATCATCCCACCAACAGACTGTGTATATATATAAGCATAAGCAATGATACAATATCAGGATGAACAATCAACAATGCACCACGCATCAACCAACAAGGAAATCGCACAAACACGCAAAACAGCCTGTGTCGATCGACACAAGCAACTATGTCGATCGACACACCTGACCGACACTCGTGACCGCCGGCACACCACCACGATGCCGGACGACACCACTGCCAACACTGTGTCGATCGACACACTAGCCCGTGTCGATTGACACCCCTGCCGACACTCATGTCGATCGACACACCAACCCAGAAATTCGACCACACGAATTTCTGCACATAAAACCATCAAAACAACACTGAAATCGACCCCAAACAACACACAATCGTATTCTAACACATCCTATGCCTATACAAGCCTATGATCACACACTCACTTCGATTGAAAAAAGAAAACGGATGAACCACTCCCAAGAACGCCAAGAACATGATGTTCACGAAGAACACCACGTAAACAATGAACGAATACTCCAAATACAAATCGGAAAACGGTTCTGGAAACTAGACAAAACGAGCTACACAACGGCATGTAGAACGTCTGCTAACACTCAACAGTTCGACAGAAAACCTCCCTCGAAGTTGACTGATCGCAGATGAAGGCTGCACAAACCTACCAACTTCAAACGGTCATAACTCACAAAATAACAAACCGATTCACAAACGGTTTTCACCACACATTAACCTTCTTTTTTTTTCTTGTCAACACCACACACTAACCTTAAAAAATTATTTTAATATTTTTATTTACGAACCTATTACAAAGACCAACATTCAAAAAATAGTATCACAAATCTCAAATATTTCTCCACAATGAACAAAATTCAAAATATATATAAAATGACGAGACAAAGATAAATGACAAAAAAAGATAAGTAATTATACTATAAAGATAGAATAAAAAATGATTGCTAAGTTTTATTTTCTAAATCATAATTGTATATTTAGGTAACATGATTTCTGTAATGGTCATATATATGTAAATAACAAAGTTTAAAAATAAAAAAAAATAAACGAGAACCATCGATATCGAAGTCATTGATAATCACTTCATAGATTAAACATTATTAATAATAAATCAAAAAATTAATTTATTTGATTTAAAATCAAATATTATTTAAAATTTTAAACGGGAACTATCGATATCAAAGTCATTGATAATCACTTTATAGATTTAAGCATTATTAATACTAAATCACAAAATTAATTTACTTTATTTAAAATCAAATATTATTTTCTATCTACAAAGAATTGTTTGTTTTGTCATACTTAAAAATTATTAAATTTAATAAATTTGTAAAACAAAAAACTCGCGCGATGCGCGGATCATATTCTAGTATAAATTTAATTATTGAAGATTTTGTTATTGATTCAAAATTGGCATGTCACAGTTTTGTTAAGCCATGTCACAATTATTTAGGTGAGAGTGATTGTGAAGATGATAGATAACCATCTTCTCACAAATCACTCTCCAATTAATATATAAGGGATGATATTGAATTGAAGATTTCCATACTTAAAAGTTTTGAATTGATGAAGCATAAACTTCGAATATTTGTGTAAATATTCGTAAATAACATTGTCTTATTAGAAATTGTTTGGGTTGAATATCCCTAAAATGATATCCTCTATATATTAAAAAGAAGCCAAAAAAAAAAAATTATTATAAGACAATGATATCCCAAAAAAATCCTTTTTACTTTTGGAGGAAATTCTATTTTTAAGAAAACCAGTCGATTGAATTGATATCAACAAATTTTTTGGCCTTGATGTATCCCTTCTATAGTGAAAATTATTGGCTAGGTTTTATACTTATATTAATAAATAAATGTAATTGGACTAATAATTGATTTTGGCCGATTTATAAGTGTAACACTTTTGTTCTACTCATTTGTGAAATTGGGTTAATAATTGATTTTGACCAATTTTTTTGCTTGAGTTTGGGCTAAATTTGTTATTGAGTTTGGGCTAAATAAATTAGAGAGAATAATCTAAATTAGAGAATGTCATGTCACATTTTTTACAATGTCATGTCACATTAAAAGTTAGAGAATGATTTTGGTGAACACACATAAGTTTTTTTCAAAAAAATCACTATCCAATTAATATATAAGGGATGCATAAATTTCGAATATTTACACAAATATTCGTAAATAGCATTGTTTTCTTAGAAATTGTTTGGATTGGATATCCATGAAACGATATCCTCTATATATTAAAAAGAAGCCAAAACTACAAGAAAAAAATTATAAGAAGACAATGATATCCCGAAATTTTTTTTTTTACTTTTGATGAAAATTCTATTTTTTAGAAAATCAGTTTGAGAGGCCGTGAAAATCAGTCGATTGAATTGATATCAACAAATTTTTTGGTCGTGATATATCCCTTATATAGTGGAGATTATTGGTTACGTTTTATACTTATATTAATAAATAAATGTAATTGGCCTAATAATTGATTTTTGCCGATTTATAAGTGTAACACTTTTGTTCTATTCATTTGTGAAATTGGGTTAATAATTGATTTTGGCCAATTTTTTTGCTTGAATTTGGGCTAAATATGTTATTGAGTTTGAGCTAAATAAATTAGAGAGAATAATCTAAATTAGAGAATACCATGTCACATTTTTTATAATGTCATATCACATTAAAAATTGGAGAATGATTTTGGTGAAGATACATAAGTTTTTTTCAAAAAAATCACTTTTCAATTAATATATGAGGGATTCAATGGTATAGGACCTATCGTTTTAGATATATTCTATATTGTCTATTATAATCTTCCATATTTATCTTCTCAAATTAATTACACAATAATCACGTTTGTAACATACCATATTCGACTTAGTTGTTTTAGATATATATTCTTTAATATAACAATTAAATCGCACTTATTATACATATATGGCCACAAAATTGTATAAGAAGGAGAGGTGTGACGTGAACATGAAAGCACGCGCGCAAAGTAATCGAATACTACACACATAACACACACTAAAACTAACCTTATTTTTCTAAAACAAACTATATATACAACCCAAATTTAACTATAAGAAGCCATAGTTTTGTTTGTTTGTGAGGGTTAAGACTCTCCTAGGATTAAAGCTCTCTTCTCTTAGGGTTTATTTTTATTGCTAAAAAAATTATTTGTAATATTATGTATAAATTTTAAAAATATGTATATAAAGTATTAGCATATAAAAGTGGACACCACAAAAAAGATGAGCCTATTTTGCTTATTCTTCAACATGACTCTGTTGACGATGATCATTGGTACAAATTGATAAACAAAAAAGAAAATAAAAAACAATTTTGCTTAACGAGAGGTTTGTCACATTCTATTTTTTATAGTAATAATCATACCATGATTATTATAGTAGTTTTTACTAAAAACCGAATGTAACTAATACTTTATTTTTTGTGTTCAACATTACATCCGAACCAAATTTTTTTAGTTCAACTAAGATTATAGAGTTCGCCTCGGGTTAAGAATGGTGAATCTACGAAGTTTGAATATAACATTGTATAAATAATAATGGTAGGCTATAACAAAATATAAATGCTGTTATAGTGTTATATGATAAGAAGGTGCGTGACATGATAATAAAACCACACTCCAGAACTAACCGGACGGCACAAACTTAACTGACATACCACAATGCCAAAGTTAACCCAAATTTTACTATCGTTGAACTCGATTAAACCATAGTTTTGTTTACTTGGTCAGGGTTAAAGTTTCTCAAGGGTTAAGGGAGAATGAATAGAATTCTGACAAAGATTGTGATGGCATTTTAGATAGGATGATGATTATGATCCTAATAACGAATATGAAAGGTATTGAAGAGAATGAAGATGACATTGGATATTGTACCAATGATTACGAAAACAACAGTGCATTTGAGTATGTTGAAATTACTGATGGTGAAAATGATTCTCTTCGTTCTAATGACAAAAATACTGATTAATGTTTGGGTTTTTTATTTTTAAATTTAATTATGTAGGTTTTATGGTACGTCCATATAGTGTTGGATATAATTATTTTAACAGTTTTCACATTTGATTTTTTTTGTTTTACTTGTCCAATTATTTTTGACTGTTAAATGAAATATTCCAAAAACAAAAATTAATCTTAAAATAATAATAGTTGATCATATGATATAAATATTGATAGAAAGTTATATGAGGAGGATAAGTGCGACGTGAATATAAAACCACCAACCAAAACTAACTGAACACTACATATACGAGATAGATTTCATTGTAGCTTAACTAATCAAACCATAGGTTTAGTTTTTTTTTTTTTTAATTTGCAAAAAAAAAAATGATCTTTTGATATATTTTTTATTATAGTTTTAATTTTTCGGCCTAACATATTTATTTGATGAATTTTTAGTATCCAAAAAATATGAATGGTATTAGTATAAATAATAAAGATATGACTGCAAACTTATTTTCTATGAAAACTTAATATTATTCAAAAAATAATATTTTCAAGTTAGATATATAAAGAATCAAATTCGAGGGAATACCTATAAATTTGTAAAGATTTCTAAATCCTACCAAGAACACTCAAATAATTACTTACCATTATTAATCATCGGCTTTATATTACCTACAAGTAAGTAATATTATGTGTATGTGATCATGTAAGCGCATTATTCAAGCAACAATTTATGAGATATGGAGGGAGAAAACTTGCGACTTCACCTAGTAAGTTCAAGATCTACGACACTACTAATCCTTAATGTCCATAAACAAATTCGAAGCAAGTTGGTAAGCCTAGACCGTTTTATTTCTAATACTATGTTTCTCTTGTGTAGGATGTCTTACTCTTAGCAACTTATCTAGCATTCAGTTTCGTATTATTTGATATTTTTCATCATCTTTCCTCATTCAATTTCATTCGTCCTTCATTCTGATGGCCGAAACATAAGATGTGATTGTGTAAAATTTGTTAAAAAATTTATATTTAATATATTATGATTTTATGTTTTGTTTAAATTTCAATATATTAATTAAGAACATAATTGTATATTCAAAAATAATAAGATTACGACAAAATAGTTTAGAAAAGATTACGAGAACAAATATGTTTTGGTCTTTTAAAAATAAATTGTCCAAACAAGTTAAATTTATGTATTCTTGAAATTTTAAAAAATAGTGGAATATTTTATTATTTTGGATTAAGTAATCACTCTTCTTGTGCCATTAAAAGTATATGGACAAAATAAATTTGGTTTAAAACGATGTTCATAGTGTAGGGTTCACTGTTCATACGCTCATTCTAGGGTTTACCATCCCTAATCGAATCATTTGTGTTGGGTTACTAAAAGAAATCAAATCGTGTTTATATTTAGATTTAGGCTTTATAGTAGAGTTTAGGGTTTAAAATCTACGTATCATTTTAATGTTTATACGCATTTGTGAGCGTTTAAACTTCCATATTAGGGTATAGTACTTCTTATTTTAAAAAATAATGGTTTTGTATTAATAAATAATGCTAAAAAATGAAAAATATAATAGAATAATAATAAAAATGTAGTGTTAAAAAAAATAATAAACAAGAATACTTTACTTTTGTTGCCAATTTCTCGACTTTTTGCAAAGTTGTGGAGTTTGGGAATGGGGTCGTGGGGAGGCATTAGGCAGAGAATAACAAGCTGGTTTTCTTTGAAGGAAGTTCGTATATCTTAAGGATTCGCTCAAAGCCTCGACTGAAGTTGTAGGAAAAGGAAGCTATGGCACAACATATAAGATCATCTTAGAGGAAGGAACCACATTGGTGGTAAAGAAGTTAAAAAAGGTATCGGCTGGGAAATGGGAGTTCGACCAACAAATGAAAGTTGTGAGAAGGATCAATCCACAAGTATCGGCTCATGAATGTGCTTATTATTCCTCTAAAGATAAAAAAAACTTCTCGTATTTGATTACTCTATAAAGCGTGCAATGTCTCTATGCTGCTTTCATGGTAATGATGTTTTACATGTATTATGATAATTAAAAAGGGTGCTACACATTATTGGCTTTAAATTGAACATTTAATCATTGAGGGAGGAAAAGTGGCCTTAGACTGGGAAATAAGGTATGCTCAGCTATTATGTTTGATTTCTATACTAATCTAGAAAATAGTAAGTTTGAATTTGATGATTAAAAAATTAACGATTCAAATTTGATATTTGTATTTTTCTTCCATAAATTATGTTTTATGTGGCACTCCTTCGATTATTAGAAGTTTTTTTGGCTGATTGTATTACATATGAAAGTTTGGTGAAAAATGCAAGTCAGATCTTTGCTCTCTTTGATCTATGTTGGTTAATGTTACATTCAATATGGATTCCTTATTCGATTGTATTGTTATTGTCCTCGGCTCATCACTAAGCCTCATTCACATTGTCATGGTCTAAACAGAAGAAGAGTATGAATGTATGACTATGAGCAAGAAATAAGAAACAAATACCCAACTTAATCATAAAATCCTTTAACTTGAGTAACCCAAGTTACATGTTATACAAATACAAAAAAAATAAAAATTGACGTTAAAAAAAAGGGAAGAATATTGACGTTGTAATGATCAACAATAGTAAGGATTGACAGACGATAATCAATCTCTCTGTTCTTTTATAATGATGTTACTTACGGTTATAATTTTTTTGTTAATACAATATAATTGATAGGATTTATTTATAAAAAAAAAACTAATCTAATAACATTTTAAACGTGTAAGCTAAGTTTATGGCATATATATAGCCATGCACGTAATTATTCAAAGTTTATATTAAACAACCACAAAACTTGATTTGGTGAAATGTGATTGCACACTTATATTATGACATGTGTTGTTTAATAATGATGATAGTTACTTATGCAAAATTAACATTAACTAACAATTAAGAGATTTTTGTTAAAGTTTCCTGAATAAAGTATTAATTAGTCGTTTATCTAATATACAAGAGGACTAAACTTCTACTCAGACCTCTTTCCATATGATAGTCCAAGGTTTTACACTAAACATATACAATCTCGTACGAAGAATCTGAATCCAATTCAAACAATTAGCACTAAAGAGAGTAAAGACCAGGTGCTCCATCGAAGGAAAAGGCAAAACATATTGTTTTTGAAAAAAAAAATTATTGTTTAAATTTGAACATTAAACTATACAAAACCAAATAAATTCAAGTGTAAGCTCATCGATCAAGTTGTTCTATGAAAATATCAAATTTACGTTGTAAATTTTCACTTTGATGCTAGGGTTTAGGGATTATATATTATTTTCACTAGTTACATGCGTTTATGAGGGTTTAGGCTTCCATGTTAGGGTTTAGCACCCCTCAAATTTCTAAAAACAATGATGGTGTAATGTTAATGGATAATTTTGAATTTTTGGTTAAAAAAAAGTAATGAAAAGGAAAAATGAATATTGATTTCTAAAATTAGATCTAAAAATTTGATTAATAAATTAAAACTTATTAATATGGTATAAGTGGCATTATATTTCTAATTTATAATATCGTTTAGATGTTGTAACAACCTAAAACGTTCAGAATGATATGATTAGTTATATCTGTACGAAAAGTACATTTGACATTTGTTTACTTTATTTGTATACATTTAGTTTCGATTTAGAAATAAAAAGTACCTATTTAAAAATCTAAATCATATTTTAATGATTAACAAATTTTGAATAATAAATTAATAAAAATTTATCTCTGCGCATGACGCGGGTACTAGTTATTCTTGTAAAATTATAGTTTTATATATACTTGTTAGTGATGCACAAAAAACAATCTGACAGTTAAGATGGAATAGAACCAGATTCACTTAGTTATACGTTACTATCAACTATGAAGTAACAGAATTCATTCGAGTGCAAACATTATATGAATTATATTTGTTATTCTTTCTATTTTTGTTTGTCTCGGGCTTCTCTAAACAGGGGCATTTGTATTCGTAGTAGGAGGGTTCAAGTCCTACATCTCCATGACTCTAAAAATACAACAACCAAACAAATAGTTTTTTTTTTTTGGTAAATCGACGAGAGATAGCTCCTCTCATCATTTTATTCAATACGAAAACTTACATAATAACAAGTCTCGGGACAGATTCCCGGTTAACATCACCCAACCATAAAGAGTACATATTAGGTGGAGTCTCATCCAACATATGAAAACCTAAAGGTAATGAAAAATTATAGTTCGCTAAACCATCAGATAAACGGTTAGCCTCCCTATACACGTGAGAAATTCGGACAATCCAGTCCTTCGATAAGAAGCCATAGCACAGACGTACTAGGAAGGACAAAGGGTGAGAATCGCTTATCCCCTTAGTCAGAAAACCAGCCACTATTTTAGAATCCACCTCCAATTCTAGTCTCGTAACCCTCCGATCCCAAGCTATGTACAAGCCATAGTAGACTCCCCAAAGCTCCGCTAAAGGCGCTGTACAAATACCGATATTGAGAGCGAACCCTCCATGCCAAGAACCATTCTCATCACGCAAAACCCCACCCGCTGTAGCTAAACCCAGATTACCATGTGATGCTCCGTCAATGTTAAGTTTGAACCAAGATTGTGATGGTGGTTCCCACGCGATAAACTTCTCAACTCTTGGTCGTGAGTGTGACTCCGCTAGGACTCCGTTATGAGCATGAGTAACTTCCTTGCATAAATCCTTGATGAACTTAACTCTATCCCGCCACCTAGTTGTATCTCCAAACACATCGCCACATCGCCACTTCCACCCCCACCAAACAACCATACCAAATGTCGTGGACCACACACTACCCTCCAACTCTGCATCATCTCCTAGATTAGTAAACAACCATTGAAAGAGTGATTCCGTATAAAAATTTCGAAGCTTGCAAAGCGGGAGTAGGCGGTTCCAAACCCCCTCAATTGTTGGACAATCCCTTAAGACATGTAAAATCGATTACACCCCTCCTTTGCACACAGGACATACATTCGAATCACCCATATGTCGCCTCAATCTTTCCTCATTTGTCATAATAGCTTGATTACCAACCAACCAAAGGAAGACCTTTACTCGTTCCGGAGCCACCACTGCCCATATACGGTCATAAAATCCAGAGATAGTTAAACACATGGATTAGCATATAACTAGTACGAGTACATGGAATACAAACACTCGTACCAAACAAATAGTTAAACACATGGATTAGCATATAACTAGTTTTTGATATTTTTCTTTTGTTCTTGTGGTATATCCAGAGATAGGTAGGCCTATCCAGAAAGCTTGAACTTTAAATATATATGTATATATATATACATGTACATGGAATACAAACACTCGTACTATTATGTTTGTTTAGAATCCCACTGTTTAAAACGCAGAGATGTATGTCTGAGTTACATAATTTAATATAGTAAGTATGAGAAAAAGTTACATTTAACGAAATAGACTTTGCAATCCATACAAACTTAGAAAATTCATTGAATGACTATTCAACGATTACATTTATTTCAGAGATTAGTTAAATTAAAATCTGAAGTACTTTTATTTATTAGAAACACTTTATTATTCATAAATATTATTCCGTATAATACAAAAAATCATACTTCTTCTGTTTCAAAATAATTGTCACTCTAGAGGTTTTCACAAAAATTAAGAAAACATATTAAAAATCTATTTTGTCCCTAATTAATATAATATTTTATTTGATATGAGTAATTAATAAGCTGAAAAGTATGGATAAAAATAGAAAAATTAATCATAAATATGCATTAAAATTGCAGAATAACAAATAATATGAAACAAAAAAAATTAAGGCTAGAATGACAACTATTTTGAAACGAATGGAGTAATAATTTAGTTTCTTATAGACTATGATTTACATGTGTATAGTAAATAGTTAAAATTTTAAATTACGCCATGACAAAAATAATGATACAACCCATTGTATAGAAGTGTTGTTACCGGTCCGAACCAAATCTAAATAATCAATTTAAAATAATATGGTATAGATGAATTCGTTTGTATATCCAAAAAATAATGTGAAACCGACTCGAATAGAAATAAAGGGAAATTTGTTAAGTTAGAACAAATTAACACATACAATGGCCCAATACATTTTTGCGAGCTTGAAGAATTGACGTTCTACTCTACAATTTTTTAAAATTTTTCGATTTTGTATCATTTTCTTTTTGATAAATTTGCTAAATTATGACAAATTACAAATTCTAGAAGCATCGTAGAGTAGAACGCGAATTCTAAAAAATAGAACAAAATTATACATTCTTTTTAAAAAATGATATCTCAATATATTTACATAGAGTATTTTATCCGCTTTTATAATTTTTCAATTTTAAAAAAATATATAAAACTATTTATTTTTAATAGTTTAAAATTAATGAAGGGTATTATAGACAAAAAATGACAAAAATGTATTAGGACATTGTATGTGTTAATTTGTCATAATTTAGCAAATTTCCTTTTTTTGTTTAAATGTAATCAGATTTTAACAGGAGAAAAAACAAACAAATTAGTAAAAAGTTTTACGTAAGCTCATCTATTCAGTATAAATGTTTGGAGTCACATAGGGTCCAATATGTAAGGCCCATTATAGTTTAATTTTTCTAATTTTCATATAAAAAATAGTTATTGGCCCAAGAAACTGAAAGGGCATAAAAAAACGGTGTCGTATCGTAGTTTACCCTACAAAGAACAAGTAGAAAGTTTTGGAGAAAGAGAAAGAAAGAGAGAAAAGAGGCAGTTTTTGAAGGAAGACGAAGCAACAACAACAATGGCGGTAGAAGATAATCCCAAGCCTGTTGTAACTGAAGAAGCAAACCCTAATTCTTCAATTGAGAATCCGATTGATCGATACCATGAGGAAGGTGATGATGCTGAGGAAGGAGAGATCGTCGGTGGTGGAGAAGGAGAAGGAGACGAATCGAACAAATCCGCCGTTCCTGAATCGCATCCATTGGAGCATTCATGGACTTTCTGGTTCGATAATCCTTCTGTTAAATCCAAGCAAACCACTTGGGGAAGCTCCTTGCGATCTGTGTTCACTTTCTCTACTGTTGAGGAATTCTGGAGGTTAGGGTTTTCTACAATAATCTCTGTTTTTGCAATGATTCTGCATCTGGGTTTTGTGTAGATTCTGATTTCTAGAAGAAAATTCATGTTCTTTGTTTGTGGATTAGATTTCATCAAGTCGCTACTGTTCTTATCTGTTTATGAAGAATTGCTTGAATCGTTAAATTAGGGTTTAAGCTAAATAGCTAAGAGATAGATCTAGAAATTTCACATTTTGTGTTCTTCACAAGAACAAGAGATTGAAACCAGAGAATCACTAGTTAGTTCTTGTCATTTTAAAGATTAGAGAGACCTTAGAGGCTTAGAATCACTAGTTAGTTTCTTAGTGGATTTGGGGATGCTATTGGTATGGTCATGTGTTTGTTTTCTTGTGTTTATTTTGGTTGTGAAGCTTATAATAGGTTTGTATTTCGTTGCTTTTGTAGTTTGTACAATAACATGAGGCATCCGAGCAAGTTAGCACACGGAGCTGACTTCTACTGTTTCAAACACAATATCGAACCTAAGTGGGAGGATCCGATTTGTGCAAATGGAGGCAAATGGACTATGACTTTCTCTAAGGAGAAGTCTGATAAGTGCTGGCTCTACACCGTACGGTTTTTAATCTTCAGTCTTTTACTTGACTGATAATTACTGCTTTAGAATGTGATTGTTTCTAACCGGGGTTTTCTTTTTTTCACGTGGTTTCCTTTAGTTGCTTGCATTGATTGGAGAGCAGTTTGATCACGGAGATGAAATATGCGGAGCTGTTGTTAACATTAGAGGAAAGCAAGAAAGGATATCCATTTGGACTAAGAACGCTTCGAACGAAGCTGCTCAGGTAAAAAGAATATCTCATCAAAAACCCATCGGTCTGTCTCTCTGCGAATAAAGACATTGCTTAAGTACTTTAATGGTGTTGCAGGTAAGCATTGGGAAACAATGGAAGGAGTTTCTTGACTACAACAACAACATTGGTTTCATCATCCATGTAAGAATAAGAAGAGAATCTTCTCTTCATCCAAAACTATCTTAAGTTTTTTTTTTTTTTTTCATTTCTGATTGTTGGGTTTGGTTTTTTCAGGAGGATGCGAAGAAGCTCGATAGAAGCGCTAAGAACGCTTACACCGCTTGAGACGCAGCAGCCTTCTCTCAAATCTTTACATTGTTTCTGTTACAGTTTTGTATGAGATCTCTATCTATATTATTAAAATATAATTTCACATTGTCTTGGCTCTTGAGTGTTGATTCTTCACAAGCTCTAACAATTCACCTTAAGATTAATATGGTCTTCTTCATAAATTTTGTTAAATTGTTCTCTTCTTATACAGCTTTTGATAATCATTCAGTGGAGTGTACACAAGTTTAATTGACTCATTCACAAGACCTTTGGGCCTTTAAAGCCCATAAAACCTTTGAATTAACAATGGCCCATTTACCCTCATGTTAAACCGGTGTGATATGATTTAATCATCGTTTTGAGTGATTTCTCAGAGAATACCATCATTTAACTCGAAAATTTTCATGGATTTCAAAGGATTTTTCTAGACTTAGAACGATTGATTAAGGAATAAATCTCTTTAATTGATGCAATTATTGTTTATCGGTGACCGATTTAAATCGGTTTTATGACGGTGACCGGTTAGTCTAACCGACAAATGTGAGTGTCGGTAGGAAATCGAAAGTATGGAAAAATCTGTCAACTGTCTGAAAAGGACCACTTGGGACGACAAGATTCTTCCATTCATACTCTTCACGATTATAGATTACTAGATTCAATAATTAATCCTTTTTTTTTTTGTAATCTTCGTAATATATATCAACAAAAGGTTTTTTTTTATGTAGCTTCAAGTATTTGTTTCAAATGATCAGCAAGAATCTGAATATATATATTTTTTTTTTTGGCGTAAAAAAAATTTAATTTTACTAGATATGGAAAATCAACTACCAAAAACCTAAATACATAAATAAATAAAGTAATTGTTTAATATACAAACGCACACAAAAGGAGTTGAGGAACATATGGATGCATGTGCACATTTAGATCTAAATCTATGACAAATTATAATTATAATAATAATAATACATATTGTTGATCTTGCTGCGAAACTAAACGCATTGAATTCAATTCCTTATTTTCTACACATATCAAAAGATTTTTCAAATTGAATAAAATCAAACGCGCCTTTATCAAGTTAACTCTAATCTTAATTAGTTAACGAAGAAGAAGAAGACATTATTTTAAGTGACTTCTCTCTCTCTCTCTCGTCTCTCTCTCGTCTCTCTCAAACCTTTCTACTTTTTTCCTGCAAGCTCATCACTCAAAAGAGCTAAAAAAACCAGAGATCTGAAAAACAGAACAGAGATTTAGTGTCTGTCTCTACTACAAGAAGATCTTCATCGACCAGGTTTCATATTTCTCTTTACTGTAAATTCGTTTTCTAGCTCTTAACACTCAAGATCCGTTCTGGGTTTTCGATTTCAATGCTAAAGTTGCAATCTTTATATATGGTTCAGTAAACCCTAGAACAGTCTCTGTTTCGATTGGACATGGGTTAGTTTTAAGTAGCTAGATCCTGTCTTATAACAGATCTTGTTTTAGCTCAAAGTAGTGTGTTTTACTGAGAATTCAAGTGTATGATTTTGTAGGCGATTTTGTCCAATGGGTTCTAAGCATAATCCACCAGGGAGTAACAGATCGAGAAGTTCGATATCTCTAATCATTGTGATTGGTTTATGCTGTTTCTTTTACCTTCTTGGAGCATGGCAAAAGTGTGGTTTTGGTAAAGGAGATAGTATTGCAATGGAGATAACAAAGCAAGCTCAATGTACAGATGTTGTCACTGATCTTGACTTTGAACCTCATCACAACACAGTGAAGATCCCTCAAAGATTAGCTGATCCGAAACCTGTTTCTTTCAAGCCGTGTGATGTGAAGCTCAAGGATTACACGCCTTGTCAGGAGCAAGACCGAGCAATGAAGTTTCCGAGAGAGAACATGATTTATAGAGAGAGACATTGTCCGCCCGAGAATGAGAAACTTCGGTGTCTTGTACCAGCTCCTAAAGGGTATATGACTCCGTTCCCTTGGCCTAAAAGCCGTGACTACGTTCATTACGCTAATGCGCCTTTCAAGAGCTTGACCGTCGAAAAAGCTGGACAGAATTGGGTTCAGTTTCAAGGGAATGTGTTTAAGTTCCCCGGTGGAGGAACTATGTTTCCTCAAGGCGCGGATGCGTATATAGAAGAGCTAGCTTCTGTTATCCCAATCAAAGATGGATCTGTTAGAACCGCATTGGATACTGGATGTGGGGTAAGTCGATTTTCATTTTGCGCTCTATTCTTGACTTGATTTGTTTCTTAGAATCTTCTTGATTCTGATCTTCCAATCTCTAGGTCGCAAGTTGGGGTGCTTATATGCTTAAGAGGAATGTTTTGACTATGTCGTTTGCGCCAAGAGACAACCACGAAGCACAAGTGCAGTTTGCGCTTGAGAGAGGTGTTCCAGCGATTATCGCCGTTCTGGGATCAATTCTTCTTCCTTATCCTCCAAGAGCCTTTGATATGGCTCAATGCTCTCGATGCTTGATTCCGTGGACTGCAAACGGTAAATATCAACTATCAAAATAGGCACAACATTCACATTTCATTCCCAATTTATACTCATAATGTTGCTTTTGCTTCTTGATTTCTTGTACAGAGGGAAAGTACTTAATGGAGGTTGATAGAGTCCTGAGACCGGGCGGTTTCTGGGTCTTATCGGGACCTCCGATCAACTGGAAGACCTATTACAAGACGTGGAACCGAACAAAGGCAGACCTCAATGCCGAGCAAAAGAGAATAGAGGAAATCGCAGAGTCCTTATGCTGGGAGAAGAAGTACGAGAAGGGTGACATTGCGATTTTTAGGAAGAAGATAAACGACAAATCCTGCGATAGATCAACAACATCAGTTGACACCTGCAAGAGAAAAGACACTGATGATGTCTGGTACAAGGAGATGGAAACTTGCGTAACACCGTATCCTAAAGTATCAAGCGAAGAAGAAGTAGCTGGAGGAAAGCTAAAGAAGTTTCCCGAGAGGCTATTCGCAGTGCCTCCAAGTATCTCTAAAGGTTTGATCAACGGCGTCGACGCAGAATCATACCAAGAAGACATTAAACTATGGAAAAAGCGAGTAACCGCGTACAAGAGAATCAACAGACTGATAGGTTCCACAAGATACCGTAACATAATGGATATGAATGCCGGTCTTGGTGGATTCGCTGCTGCCCTCGAATCGCCTAAATCTTGGGTTATGAATGTGATTCCAACCATTACAAAGAACACATTGAGTGTTGTCTATGAGAGAGGTCTCATTGGTATCTACCATGACTGGTATAAAATTCTCTAACACCATTACTAATAATCTTCATAAGATCATCATAAACAAGCAAATTTCCAAATATCTTTTCATTTTCAAACCTTGCAGGTGTGAAGGTTTTTCAACTTATCCAAGAACATACGATTTCATTCACGCTAGTGGTGTCTTCAGCTTGTATCAACACAGGTAAATATTGCAAAACCCTAATTTAACCCTAAAGCTACAAACTCTCTGACAATTAGCAATCCTTAATTCAACCATAAAGTTCCAAACTTTCTCATAATTTACCCCTAAAGCTACAAACTTTATGAGAATCAATAATGCTTGATTAGCCTAAAGCTACAAACTTTCTGAGATTTAGCACAAAACCCTTAATGTAGCCCTGAAGTTACAAACTTTCTGAGGAATTTCAGACATATCTTAGTGATGAATTGTTCTGTTTCTCTACTTGGCTTACATGGGTTTGGTGCTAATTTCGAATTGCAGCTGCAAAATTGAGGATATTCTTCTTGAAACGGATCGGATTTTAAGACCAGAAGGGATTGTGATTTTCCGGGACGAGGTTGATGTTTTGAATGATGTAAGGAAGATCGCTGATGGAATGAGATGGGATACTAAATTGATGGATCATGAAGATGGTCCTCTCGTGCCGGAGAAGATTCTAGTCGCCGTTAAACAGTATTGGGTCGCCGGCGACGATGGAAAAAGTCCGGCGTCGACTTCGTCTTCTTCTGATAATAGTGAAGAAGAATAAAAAAAAACCCTCAGGTATTTGATTTTAAAGTCCCTGTAAATTTACATTATTACTTTAGTTAGCCATGAAGTTTTGTTAAGATCAGTTAAACCCAGAATGCTTATTGTGTATGTTTCTTGTTACAAACCCAAGAATTGTTTGAAAATCTGCAAATTTGGCACTGATTCTAAGTTATAAGAATTTTAATGGTTTTCTTTGTTAATGCGAATTTGAATTCGGATAATGATGTGGTGACGATATAAGATATTATCACAAACCATAGAACTAATCTTCTTTTTTTTTTTTTTTGTATTTGATCAGGTGAAGATTTTTAAGTTTGAAGTGTAGATCTATTTTACAACACTTGGAAATTTCTTATGAAAAAGCAAAGGAATCAGAATTTCCAGGAAAGAAAAGTGGAAATACAATATAGATGATGATCAAGAAGAATATGTGCATTTATGTTTTATTTTTGTTCACTAGTTTTAATTTTATTGTTGAATGGAAATAAACAAAAACAGTTTCATGTGTTTGCAAGATTGTTGAAGAATGGTTGTTATGGTGCGATCCAGTAACATTATATTGTCTTTTCAATAATAGTTTGTTTTATAAAGAAAATTTATAACCTTAAAATTTCTGGATAATTTTAAATGATTTATATCAATAATAGTTCAAAGACAAGTTTTACCTGGCTACTGAATCAGTTGAGAAGGTCATGGAAGAATCAGAGAAATGGTTCTATGCTCAGTCTCTAGATGACTTGGCTAAAGCATCAAAACCAAGGCCAAAATTGAAATGGAAACATCTTTTTGATCCATGGTTAAAATGCAACATAGGTTATAGATTAGGAGAAGCCTCTTGGGTTTTAAGAGATTCCAGTAGTACTGTTTTACTTTTATTACATATAGTCGTAAGGGTTTCTCTTAGATATGTTCTGTCGAGGAAGCAAAACTTCATAGCATCCTCTGGACTTTGGGCAGTCTAAAATCTCATAGATTTGACTGATTGATTTTCGGAGTTGAAGCTCATGATCTTGTTGGAGTTGTCAACATGCTTAGAGAATGGCTATCTTTCCATTTCCAAGCTGGTGAGGTGTATTGCAAGCTCGAGACTTTTAGACATTGGAAATTGGAGAACGAAACAAGATCAACAATTAGAAAAGCATTTTTTATTGCTCAAAGTGTTACCAAAACTTTGAGGACTCGTTCCTATGTGGCAATAGATTTCTCTTCATGGCTTAAAGACATTTTTGATAGTGAGAAATACACTTCCTCTTCTTGTTAGGGTGGTCTGGTTTTTTGTATTGTGAGGTTTTACACCTCGTAGGTATAACCCTCTAGTGTTGAATTTTTTGTTTATGTGTACATAACATTTCTCTTTATATTGTAATCCAGATGCCAAAAAAAAATATCAATAATAGTTCAATGATATTATTGTAGGGGAAATGTTATTTCTAGATGTTGTACGTAAATGGATATTACTGTTTTGGAACAAAGCTATAATTGTCACGGGTCACTTTTTGTCTCATGACGCTCATCATACGAATACACATCATCATGCACTAACTAAAACATATACAAATATATAATACCATATACACAAACACATCATACATTAAATTTTATATATATACACATCATGAACTTGGTACACAATTTTAATGACTTGTCCTTCGTAGATAAAGAATATTTTGTTGGCTTATCCTCCTAAACCTAATCCATCCTACTCATATCAATAGTCGCTTTAGAATTCTATTTTTGTTTTACAAAAGTCATCTTTTTATATATCTTCAATGCACGTTATTTTATAACTCTGATTGATGAAGTTCACAACGTGTACCACCTCTTATATAAATATAACGATACTATTATCTTTTTTATATCGATATTTTTATCATTATCAATATAAATGTCATTATAATTTTGTAAATACATCTAAAAATTCAAAGCAATAATCAAATTAAAACGGAGAAAGTGGTAATTGGATAATTTATCTTTGATATGTAAAAAAATATCAATATGGAAAATATCATTTTGGCCAAAGCATTTCAATAATAATATTATTATTAAACTACGTTTAATTATCAAAAACAGCGCTTTAGTTTACAAGACACGTGAAATGGAAAAAGCGTTTTCACGAGCACGATCTTAAGTTTATTTTGTGTCGGACTAATAAAAATTGAATGATTCAACAAGTACTAACTACCACAATTTTCTTTAATCATGGTAAACTAAGAAAGTAGAAGCAATTATTTCAATCTTTTTGTATATAACGCAAGAGATTTCAAATTAGTTTCTTCCCCACTGAGATATATATGAAACACGTATCTTATTTTAAGTAAAAATCAAAAAGGCGAGTTGAAAAAAATGTGTGGCTAAAACTAAAAGAAAAGAGACTATAGACTAAAGAGCATTGGGACACCTAAAAAGTCAGAACTTCATTCAATTGCATAACATATACAAACATAAAATTTGACAAATGTTAATTGTCAGTTTCATGTGGAACAACCGAACATGAAACATAAAGAGTACACATATATATATATACTCTTTCTAGTTTCGTTGTATAAGATATTTTTATGCAAATTATAATTCAATTATATACTTTTTGATCATTTATATTTTACAATATTTTCATAATCAATTGAATTATTTTTACTAAATTTTTTTAATATACAGTAATTTTGGTAAAACATCCTTGTTTGAAACGGAAAGAATATGTATAAACCAACCTGATTTGCATTAAAACCTTTTTTTTTTAGATACCGAAACATAGTTCGAACAAAACCAAAAAAATAAAAATCGAAGAGAAAGTAAATTTACTTTATAAATTAGAAATTTGTTTGATTAAAAGCTAAATTTAAACTGAAATAATTTAAGATAAGTTGAACCAAAATTTATACATATTCGGTTTTATTATGATTACGTTCTAATCCCAAAAACCAAAAAAAATCCTACAACACTTCTATTAAGTAGAAAGGATGACAATATATTTCTGGGTTCATTTTGTTTTTTTAATACTGTAAAGAAACTGTGATTTTTCATTCCAAAAAAAAAAAAGAAACTGTGTTTTTTTTTTTTTTTTGTCATAGTAAAGAAACAGTGATTTAAGTTACAAAACCACCATTTCAAACTTGAGGTGAAACTATGTGCTATTGAATAACTATGTGCTATTCAGTATTTTCTTAGCTTTTGTTTTATCACAGACTCATATAAATGTTTTTGTTTTGTTTCTAAATTTGGGCCAAATTAAATAGTCGGTTACAACTTACCTCGATTGGTCCGTTATGTACAAGCTCGTTCAATACAAGGTCGACTAGTTGTGTATCCTATTTTAGGGGAGTTTTCCAAATTTTATATATATAAATCTAAAGAAATTTTCACTGCGTTTAGTGTAAAAGATTGTGTCTTCTTAGAATTGGATGGAATCACATAGCAAAACCTGTATAAGTGATTCATCAGAATTTCTATAGAAAAACGTCGCCTAACAAACACTAAAGAGGAACATAACCATGCATACATCGACTATGTTCTCAATTTCCCCTTGACCTAGCATAGATAGAATGTACTGACTATAATTAAAAAAAATGCAAAAGTACAACCGAAGCCGTCTCGAAGATATATAGCAAAAATGATAGGTTTTCGTTGATCGTATTAATCATCGTTTTGGAGAAAAACGGTTTCGTTTTTTTTCTTCTTAAAACTGACAAAATTATTTATCTATCATGTGTTTTTAAATAGCATAAATTTTTAAGCTTAAGAAAATATATCATATTATTTTATTTGATAACAAGGCATTTTATGATACCATATTTAAATCACACGTGAAAATTACATTATTTATTAACGATTTTATCGTCACATCATTTTTGCTAATATGTTAAGTAGTGTAGCCGTTAATTATTGTCCCAATTTTCTTAACTTTTAAGAAAGGAATACGATCAAAGCTCGAATAATAAATCAATTATTCACGTATGATTGTGTTCAGAAGAAAAATAAACCAATTATATTCAAAAGAAAAAGAAAAACAGTTATGGTCACGGTGTAAAAGCAATTATCATTCAAATGAATGGAAAAACGACCATATAATAATGATTTTTTTCTATTATAGTATAGAGATAAAGGGTATACTATTTTCACGTTTTTAAAACATTTTGTTATTTCTTTTATTATTCTTAACATTTATCAAGTTTTTACGTTTTCAAAAATAGATTTTATTATATATTTTCAGCGTGTTATCACTAAAAAAAAATTATTGTTTAATCTATCAAAACTAGGTTTTAGTGTTTTATGATTGTTTTGTGAAAATTCTATTCAGTTTTACTTGGTGAACTTGTCTTAAACATTGAAATACGATGAAGAAAAAGTTGCATCAATGACTGGACTTACTCTCTCGTTTGAAAAAAAAAGATAAATCTTGGATATGGTCAAACTAAAGTTTCTACTGCCGTTACGAAAAAAGAAACCAAAGTTTCGATTGGTTGCTGTATATGCTTAGTTTTAACAATCAATGTTTTTTGTTTTATCTGTAAATATACATAACAGTCAAGAAAAGAAAAGAAAAATTTAATAATACTATACATGAGTAATTTATTTTTAAAAATTGAAATTTACTTGCGTAGGTTTGATTTAAAGTTTAGTGTAAGTGAGAGTAGAGATATGAAGACTATTGGTTTGAATTACAATAAGATGTTTGGTTGAATTCAATTGTTGCTTTGAAATTACACACACATGTCATCATAAAAGTTGGGCAAGGAGATTGAAAGATGGAACCTCTCCAAAAAGTTTTTTTCTGCCTTATACATATATAGTTATTTTCATACAAAATTTAAACAAAATTAATGGTTCAATGGTTGAAGATTCACTTTAAACTTCTTAAACATAATTCGAATTCTCTTATTGTAATTTTATTTATCTTTGGACAGCATAAACGTTTTTAATGACAAAAAAATTCAAAATTTAATAGATCTCGGACAATTAGTTTGAGTTTCCGTATGAGATTCCTAAACACAGAATACCACCAAATAAAATTCAAGAACTCTAAGACACATTGTTTCGATTATATTTTTTCACCATAAATAAAATATGATATCTTCACACACACACGAGCACATATGCAAACATAAACGAACATTTGGGAGTTTGTTTGCATGGTTCATGTTTTCAGTTTTAATTTGTTTTCTAAATATATTTATGGTGTGAATATTTTATAACTGATTTTTTTTTCCATCTTAGTTTACCTTCTTTCTTTTTGTTTCCAGTTTACTATTTGATTTCTTGCACAATTTTGATTGGATTGGGTACCAATGGGTAAGATTTTATTTTATCCTTTTGTTATAATATCTCAAAATACCTATTTTGTAAATAAAATTTGGGCTAATGTGGATATAATGATATTTTAAGGGAAGTTAAAATATGTGGATAAAATGATCTTTTAAAGGGAAGTTATAATTATAAAAAAAAGTCAACAAAATAATTAACCTTTATCTCTTTTTTTTTTAATACTCAATTAACCTTTAATCTTAGTGAGTCTTTTTTATTGATTCCCTTTATCTTGTGTATAACCCAATGACAATAACAACACTAGTCACCAACTTATTATAACTCTTCATCCATTTTCTCTCTCTAAAAATCACCATTTCCACCCACTGGTCTTTAACTTTGAATGTGAGAGAGACAGAGAGAGAGAGAGCTTGAAGAAGAGGGTTTAAGCAGATCTGCAAGGATCATTCTCAGGTATGGTGTTACCTTAAAAAAAATATGTAATTACTCATTAATTTGACTTCTGGATTGTGAAAGTTTGTTTTTTTTTTTTGATCAAATTTTATATATGTTCATTGCATGTGATTTGAGCATCTCTTCTCTGGGAAACTTTGGATTTTGAGATCTTCTAATTGAAAAGTTTGTTTTGTAGAAATTTCAATTTTTAATAATTTGTTTTGTAGAAAGTGCAACTTTTGATTGGATCATGACTCTTCTTTCTCTCTGGGTATTTTATTTCAATTTTTCCCTTAATTCTAGGGATTTGCTTCTTTTTTTTTCTCTCCTTCTTTGGTTTGTGTCATTAGTCCTTGTTTAAGTTTAATTAAATCATTAATTATACATACTGCATGCATGAGTTAAACAACAATTAAAAGTCTAATTAAGATGTAAGAACCAAAAAAATCAATTAAACTATTAATATATTCACACTCAAAATGATTCAAAAACTTTGTTAGATTTCATGACATGGTGGTCCACTTTATAAATTACAAAATCAAGTTCCTCATGAATTATTCTTATCTCATCAATAATACACTCACCTTTTTGTATATTTTACTTTTCTATGTTTATATTCCTTTACAAAAAAAAAACTTTTTTCATTTTTCATTTTTGTTTAATTAGTCAAAAAACTAGTCAGTGATCTAGTTAAACCGGCGACGACAGTGACGGCGGCGGAAAACGGCGGTTTTGGCCGCAAAAACGATGCAAAACCAGCTATGGTCATTACCACTAATGATATATCAAATTGGGAAAATTTTCCCAAAGGACTTAAGGTTCTTCTTCTTCTCCTTGACGGTGGCGACTGCGACGGCGATGGCTTCTCCGCCACCGATACCCGATCAAAACTCGAATCAATGGATTATATCGGTAAACCGCTAATTTTCCTCTGTTTCTCTATTTTTTACTCGAATTAAAATAGTATTTTTGTTATTTAATGGTTATGTATAAATAAAATCATATTTGTTAATTTTGTTTAGAACTTTATCATGTATAATTTTAGTGTTACTCTAGCTTACAAGTCCCGTGACGATTTCATTTTGTTGGTTGTTCATAGCCTATTAATGAATTTATAACATTATATGAAACCAATATATATGTAAGTTGGATTGTGGCAAAACGCAGCGTTTTAGGCGGTTGAAAGTTTGAAACAGAAGTAGTAAAAGCTTATGCAGTTATGTTTTGGAGTTTTGTTAAATCAACAATAATTACATTTATGGAGTTTTATTGAAAGAGCTATGTTTTTGAGTGTTTAGACTTATGGATTTAGTTCTTGAATTTTTGGAACTTGCTTGCAGTTACTACATTTACTGATGAATCCGAAGCTGTCTCTGCGGTTTTCAAGAACCCGGAGAGCTTTCACATAGCAATCGTCGAGGTGAATACGAGCGCAGAGAATGAGAGTTTCAAGTTTCTTGAAGCTGCCAAAGACCTTCTTCCTACTATAAGTATGTGAACCTTTTACAAGTATCCTTATAAGTTTCTTTACAATACGAAAAAAAATCGTTGAAATGTAGATTTGTCTTTGTCGGTACAGTGATTTCGAGCGACCATTGCATCACAACTACGATGAAATGCATAGCGGTAAGTGACCGCGATTTGTATTTGCTTAGTTGTATAAAAATGTTGGTTATGTGATGAGAACTGACAAGTGTTTTCCAGCTTGGTGCAGTTGAGTTCCTTCAAAAACCGCTCTCACCGGAGAAGCTAAAAAATATTTGGCAGCATGTCGTTCATAAGGTTCATTTAGTTTTTTCGTTTCTTTACTTCCTCGGTAAAATAGTAATCATCTAAGAAAGGTACATTTTGTTGTTGTTAGGCATTCAATGATGGAGGCAGTAGTGTTTCTGGATCACTTAAGCCCGTGAAAGAATCCGTAGTCTCGATGCTTCATCTTGATACCGATATGACAATCGATGAGAAAGATCCGGCGCCATCAACCCCGCAATTAAAACAAGTTTCACGATTACTAGATGGCGATTGCCAAGAGAACATAAATTGCTCAATGGAAAATGAAAATTTCCCGACCGAGAAGGAGAACACAGACGATCAAGACAGCGGTGAATCCAAATTAGTCGACACTACAAATCGCGAATTAAATGACAACAAAGTGGCTGTCAAAGAGGAGAAAGAAGACAGCGAGAAAGAAGAAGGAGAAAGTGAAACCGGAGATCTGAGAAGCGAGAAGACAGATTCAGTTAATTGTCATAAGAAAGAAGATGACATCAAATCTATTAACAAATCATCCGGCATCAAGCACTTGTCTGGTAACAAAACTAATCGAAAGAAGGTAATGTCTGGTTTCTGTTCGCTCCTTGGTGCTAAACGATTAAAGCTCTCCTTGATCAATATTATCGAGTTCTAATTTTTCTCTAGGTGGATTGGACTCAAGAGCTGCACAAGAAGTTTGTGCAAGCGGTCGAGCAACTCGGAGTGGATCAAGCGATACCTTCACGTATTCTTGAGTTGATGAAAGTAGAGGGCTTAACTCGACATAATGTAGCTAGTCACCTTCAGGTAGTTGACTCCAAATGGTCGAATGTTTCGCAAGATGTTTGAATTCTTGTGAAATGTTACGGAATCTTTTGAGTTTTTGAGCAGAAATTTCGGATGCATAGAAGGAATACTCTTCCAAAGGATGATCATAACCATAGATGGATACAATCTAGAGAGAACCATAGACAAATACAACGGAATTATAACAGTTTTCAGCAGCAACAACGCCCCGTAATGGCTTATCCCGTTTGGGGTGTTCCCGGTATTCATGCGCCAGGAGCAATACCGCCATTGTGGCCGCCACCGCTACATTCCTCCTGTCAACCACCTCCGTGGCATTGGAAACCACCTTATCCAACGGTAACATTGTTGTCTCTCTTTACTAGTCAAGACTCAAGAGTTGAGTAAAACAAAATTTATCACTACGGCTAATAAGTAATCAACTTCGAATTTAACGTTAAATCATCTTATTGCTTATATCAATATACATTTTAGCGCTGCGTTCTCTATGAAACATAAATTGTATTAATGTTATATTGACATTTTATTTGGTCGTGTTTCAGGTGAACGGTAATGCATGGGGTTGTCCGGTTGGACCGGCGGTGACCGGACCATTTCATACTCCGGTGAATATTATTTATATTTTTGAAATTTAATTATCAAAGAAATCGGAATTCTTTTTTAAAAATTTTTACCTTTGGTCACAGAATACCATCGGTGGTGGATTTCAATATCCCACCGGAGCTGAAACCGGCTTCAAAATAATGCCGGTGACTCAGCCGGTAAGTGTCACAAATTCTCTATTTTAACCTTTGAAATAATAGTTTCTAACTAATAAAATACGTTAAACAAGTGTTTAGTCATGTTGTAGAATAATATAAATACTGAAATATATATTTGTCTTTTTGGTTAAACTAATGTTTTGCGGGTCGGGTTTCGGGTCAGGACGAAGAAATGATCGATCAAGTGGTTAAAGAAGCGATTAGCAAACCGTGGCTGCCGCTACCGCTCGGGCTAAAACCGCCATCCGCCGATAGCGTTTTGGCTGAGCTTTCACGTCAAGGAATCTCAGCCGTCCCTTCTTCCTCCTGCCTCATCAACGGCTCTCGTCATCTTCGCTGACGTGTCCATAAACAGGCCCCAAGTAGATTTGATGACGTCATGCATGGCGTACATCTCCGTATCTGACGGTCCGAAGCGGGAAACTTGATTTTGGATCGAAGAGAGTTTTTTCCTTTTCTTAATTTTTATAAAAAAATATTTTGTTTTTGTAATAATAATAATTATTATTGAGAAGAAGATCGGACGGTGAAGATGTAAGCAACGTCGTTGGTTTGAGAACCATGAGTGGAATCTGCGGCTGTAAATAGATCTCGGACACGAGATTTTGACAAGTCGGAATCTGACGTGTACTGTAATCTTTCTTTTTAGTGGGTATTGTCGAGGTGGGTCCTACTGAAGAATTTAATAGTTGACACATTTTTAGGTGATGAAATGAATAAAAAAGTACAACTCTAAGATTCCGTGATGACATTTTTTGTCCATTTCTCTATAAATTCCAAAAGAAAATAACAACAAAACAATAATTGTTTGATACTATTTGTAAGAGTATTCGAGAGAAGAAAATTAACAACATTTTTCTTGTAGGGGTTGATAGAAAATGGGACACGAACTTATTTCTTTTGTCACATCAGACTTGAATTTCATTCGAGCCATTGGATTTTTTAATTGGAAACTATGTGACATTTTGTTGTAGATGAAATGAAATCTCTATGTTCAAAATGTGTATCTTTGATATTTTTTTATAGGTGATGTAATAAGCAAAAAAGTACAACCCAAAAGATTCCGTTAATGATGACGTTTTTTTGTTTCATTTTTCTATAAATTCCAAAGACACAACGAAACAATAATTGTTTGATTAATATTTTGGGTAAGGAATTGTTTTTGGTCACATCATACTTAATTTTTTGTTTTTACATTACATAGATGTGTTTATTCATTCCAGCAATTGGATTTCGATTTTAAATTATTTGACATTTTCTTATAGATGATATATGACACAGATCTCTAGAATTATCCTCTTGTTTGAGGCATTTTTAGGTGATCTCTTTGTCCAAAGGGTTAAATTTGTGAGATGGCTATATCTAACACAAATGATATAGTCATTGTTCTGTATAGTTTGTGAGATAAATGTATTCCTCATTTGTTTGAATGTGTCATGTAAATAACATATGTATTTCTTCATTTCCGATCGAAGGAAGAAAAGACAATATAGTATAATCCAATCTCTAAGAACATACATTATCTTATTTATTGCTTGAAAGGCAGAAATGGCAAACACATGATTGACTTTGAAGTATAACATTTGACAAATAGAGTTGTATAACTAATGATGGGCCTAAAAAGGGCTTGATTTATAACTTTTCAATTTATAATATGATTTCATACAAAGTAAATGATAACAAAATGAAAAGCCAGAAAAATTAATATTTGGAGCTCGAAAACAAATACAATATCACAAATATTGTAAAATCGTTTAGCACTATTCTCATAAAAGAAAAAAACCCAACACTTTCAAACTTCGACTATCAATTTGCTCATTCAAAAGAAAAACAAAAAAGTAGGCAGTACAAATAAAATATTAAAATTATATCTAGACACGATTTTTTTTGGAGTGCACGAATTTGCATATATTTTTATTTGGCGGGATTCAATACCAACTATATTTTTGGAGTGCACGAATTTGCATAAATTATAGCATATCGAACCACATGATTTAATTTTTCTGAATACGCTACAACTTGTTTTCCTACCATATTATTTTGCAAATTTTCCAAACATTCAAGCCGTTATTTATACTTCTAAAACAATATTATCGATGCATACCTAATCTGAGAGAGCAAAAGATTAAAAATTTCGATAGAGCAAAGCTAAAAAATGTTTTGTAACGGTATTATTTTCACTTGGTAAGAAAGACCGAGAAAAAAAAATCTTGTTAGTATTTTGGATATTCTATGTCAACTAGTATCGGTATTATTTCAATTTTTCAAAAAAAGAAAAACCTACAAAAAGTTATAGAATGCATAGTTTAATGCGAGTTAGCAATATCAAATGATATGATAATATGATGAGCAAGACAGCTATTAATCAATGTAATTAAAAAGGTCACTAATAAACCCAATGGTCGAGAGTGGAACTCGTTAGCCGTGTAACACTGTGACACATATCGTTCATCACTATTTCTAAGTGCTAGTGCTTATCTATTTTTCTTTTTATTATATCATATATTATTTAATTATAAATTTATAATATCACTAATCACTATTTAACATTCCAAGAACAAAATGTCAACAAAAAAAACATTCCAAGAACCCAAAAAAATACTGTTAATCACATGTGAAAATAATAATTTAACGGTCTATAAAAAAGGGTTATAAACATGATTGACATCATTCAAACATTTAGTGAGCCTGATGTTCCGAACGATGATCATCATATCGTTGAAAATACTATTTTTCTCTCTAAAAACTATATTAAAACATCAAAACGCTTCATTCGGCGTTTGATTTGTATCTTGCGAACAATGTTGTAACTGTTATAAACGCCCAAACATACTATTAGAACTAATTTATACTATTAGACAGCTCAAAACACAATACTACAAACATTTCTCTCCATTTAGACCTAGCTTGTGGTCCATCCTACATTTTGAAGATATTTTTTATTGTATTTGTGTGATGATAGTTCCATTCTCTTGCATGGTGGGAGCTCCAACCCTCTCAAACCCCGTATGGTCTAATATTAACCCAAAGTGTGGAAGAAAAGATAGTGAGTTCTGATGTAAGATATATCAGTCATTCCACTTTCAATTTGTAATTTTGTATAGAAACAACACACATCACCCTCATTTTATTCCTTTGTTTGTAAGAAACCAAAAAAAATTGAAATACTATTTTACTACTCTTATAATTAAAAACGAATATTCGAGTTTTATATTATATTTGGGATATCATTTGCATTGCTGTATAGACAAAGACCAGTGACTTCCTCATGTACAAATTAATCAATTAATTTTTTATAAGTTGGTTTTTAGGAATGTGTAGGAAATGTCTAGGTATGAGATTAGGGACAAAAACGCCGCCGTTTCGCTGTGACGGGTCAGTTCAGTGGCTTACAGCTGTGTATTGGTACGTAACGGTACTTTATAACCGACATCTACCAAGTTTTATTTATTCCAATTTTGTACCCCTATTTTTGTTTTCATCAAAAGTGAACCACTATTCATTTTTATTTTCTAATCTAAAGATTAATCACGACTTAAGAAGTTGTTTTAATTTATAACTTAATCACAAATATTCCACATGTGTTGAGTTTAAAACAAGATATTTTACAATGACATGCAAATCAACACCCAACTAATTTGCGAATTTGTCAATATATATTATTTTGCAAATAACTTTCAAATTTTGTCTATCTAGAAAATTAACCCTATTTTATTTTCTTCTCAACAAAAGAAGCCAAAGCATATTTGTAAGACGGACGTAGGGTCGTGTAACCACTTCACAAGGGATGTATATCTTCTCTTTCTTTTGTTTGCTGCGTCAAAGAGTGTATATTATTGTGTGGATCGTAAGTTCGTAACCTACCTTTTTAAAATTAATGATTCAATTCAAAAAAAAAAAAAAGGTTAATGATTAAGAATGAGCTGTAAAAAAGTGAGGTCTTCAAGTTCAATTTCGTAAAACTTATGGTTTAACTCGAAAACATATCCATCGTTAGTGTTCTTCACCTTTGGTCTCACGAGGGGCCAATATATTTCGATCACCACCTCGTTGGTACAACTCCGTACACACGCATTTCTCATTTTTTCTATACACACTACACAAAGACATGCGTATACATGTAATGCAATATGTGGGCGTCGTTTTCTTGCAAAGAGATTATAGATTTTAAGTCCATATTATCTCTAGATGCATGGACCCGCCACTATATATATACATTACGGAAAATTACAACCATGATACGTATATCAAATATGTTTATATTCGGTGATAAAATCTTATTGAAAACAATGTCGATGGTGTTAATAAGTAGACATATGTATATAATGTTAAGAATCTCAAATGAGTTACTTAAAGATTATACATATCCATGAGTTGATTGTCAATCGATTTTAAAATGAAAGTAACAAAATTTATAACTTTTAACTCAAAACCATATATTAACCCATTTTTTACATATATACTCCATCTGTATCATATTACTTGATTTTTTAGGTTATTACACATATATTAATAAATCATTTATTTTTTATTTTTTTAAAATAAAACATGTTTTATCATCAATTTTAAAACAATTCGACCAATTAAAAAATAATCTGCAGAATTTAAACAGTCAAAAACAACAAAAACACAATTAATTTAACATAGAAAATTGAAAACATTTTTTGAAACAAAAAAATTTCTCTAAAACATCATCTATTATCATACGGAGATAGTATATATTATTTCAGTCTCTCATTTCACTTCACTGTAAAATTTATTATAGAAAATACATGAAATATTATCAGTTCAGTAATCTCAAACAAAAATTTGATCGAATAGTTTATCCGATTCAATCTGAATGAGTCATTCATCGTTTTATATAGACTATTGGGAATCATATATTTATAAAAACGACCTAATGAAGATATATAGATATCATGTATCATTTATGATATAAAATGTGACATGCAATTTTTATAATGATCAACTACCTATTATTGTTAATCATTATATAAAATTTTAATATGTATATAAGATAAGATTTCTATTGTTTATATATTTTTAGATGTGTTACATTGATATAAGCCATATAGTAGAATATTAAAACTCCAAGTATATGATTGAAGACAAACAGAGCAGTCATTGTTTGTATGTCACTAGCTAGATTTTGTAGGTTCGCCCCACTATTAGAAAGTCTTTCTTCGTTTTTAACAAATATTAACTAATTTCAATAAACTATTTGAATATGAGCTACAATAATATTAGATGTCATTTTTGCCCTAAGAAAATCATTCATCGTGAAAATTTCATACTGTTGTGTGGTCATTGATGATGTGCTAGCTTATCTCGTGATTTTGCTAGTGAATTTTGCATACGAACCTACTCGCTTTTTGGTGGACCAAATTCCTTTTCCGTGTTAATATAATTAATAAATCAGAGATATTATAAAAAAGTTCATGTAATATACATTAATATGTTTTGATCACGAGAAAAGAGACAAAAATAGAAATGGTGTAAATGCACTAATGAACCTTTTCGTAGTTTTTTGTTTTTTTATTGTCGATTCGAGAAGACCATTAACTAATTCTAAAATAAATGCCACAGGAAATTTGGGTAGGAACTTGTAAGATCTGACTGAATTTGCCAAACATGCCCGAAAAATCCAACGTAGTTTTAATTTGCCAAACCCTATAACTATAACTTCACAACTATTTAGTTTCTTTTTTGAGTGGTCTCGCGGTGCACAAACTTCATTGCACGAATATAGCGAAAAATGTGACGTGGGATGGTTACATACTATCATGATCGTTTGATAGCTGATGCACGCATATATGTCTAAGGTCCTTGGTGTATGTTCTGTTTTTGCTTTGATTGTGTTCGAACTATATAAAACATTTTATCAAAAAAAAAAACTATATTGTAAACTGTTTTGGTTTTTTGAGTAAAACTCCGACGTTAAAGAAACAAAAATCAATCGACAATGAATAAACTGATTTGTGCTTTTCCATATTAATCTATGTTAATTTCACCTCATTTTTAATATAAAAATCGTAGCATGAATAAATTCTAAACAAAAATAAACATATATTTCGGTTCTTGATCTGAGTCCAAACAAAATGTAGATAATCCACTAGCCTTTGTATTGTACTAAGATGGATAGAGACTCTGTATCAGTCGGAGAGTTTGTCTCTTATACGGGTCGTTGAGAATTATATGTAGACAAAACAGCATTATTTTGTTATGAAAACTAAGAAGAGAACAATTTTAATTGCAATTTTGTCTACGGAGGGGACCAAAATTCCAACCCCATGCCTTGTAGATTCAAGTGTTCTCTTTTCCAAAAGTGTTTTACGATGGCTTCCACGACATTTCCGTTTTTGGATTCAAATGGCAGTCAAATTAAGTGAAAACGAACCCAAAGATAGAGTATAAAAAAAAGTTTTGTAGAGGAATTTTTTTTCATATAGTTTTTTTATTTGTTCCTCTAATTAAAATGGAACCGACTACAGATTTTATTTTATATTTCAGCCTTAGCTAGTTAAAATATTGAGCAGAATCCATCTTTAATTTTTTTTTTTTAAAGATCTTATTAAGTTGTTTTCTCTAGACGTGCAACATTTGCAGTTTTTGTCTATCAATTTGAGTTTTGCTCCAAAAAACAAAAAAAGTTTATCAATTTGAGTATGACCAAAAAGAATTATTTATCAACTAATATATCGCAGATTTTGGCACTTACATTTTGATGGTGAATTCTGATTTTATATTGGTTGTTTAAATATTCTCCTCATAACAAATCTTGAACTTTCTTGACCTAGGAAAATAAAGAAATTTGGTGGTTAATATATATTGTATCTAAATAATTCTATAAAAAAATGTTACGGACGGTACAGTTACCAGAAAATGAATTCCGAGCAAAAGAAAAATTGTGAGAATCAATATAATATCGTCACTAGCTTTATCAAAAATAGATTATGAAATCTAACGAAACAAGAATTCAGTTTATGACTAAAATATTATTGTTTCTGCACTGTGAAATAAAATTTAGTTTAGTAAAAACAAATGATTCCAAAAACGTTTATGTTAATTCGCGTGTAAATATGTTTCAGTTGCCGACCAGAAAAAAAAATTATTTCAGTTTTGATAAATAGTTTCTGTCTGTCTTCAATTGATTACACTATATTTTCCAATGAACTATTTGAATTAAATTTGTACACTACTTGTCTCTGATTTAGCTTGAGAGTTGGGGTCAGGTAATGATTTATGCGAGTAGTTAATACTCCATTCCATTAAACACTGTATGACAAAACAAAACAATAAAAAATACTAAGTGGATTATTCGCATAAATTGCGTGTTGTTGTTCTATTGGGATGTCGGAAAAAGCAAATGACATTGACAACGTTACAAAACTTTTACAGTATTTATTTATTTTGTCAACACGTTGTTACTCAAAAACTTTCTTACGGGCATGCATGATTCTAATACAATCTTTCCAATAACGATATTCAATAGATTTCAAGTTAGTTTACAATAATGAAATTTAGGGAATAATTGTTTCCTTATGCATGGGTGCGTTTACAGGTATGTGGTCCAAATGTATCTTTAGACCCGCCTACCAATCGTATCTAATTTTTGTGTTGGATTTGGTAAATCAAAATATACTATTAATTACTTCACATCTATATATATATATATATATTTTTTTTTTTTTTATAATTCAAGATAAAGCTCAAGCCTATGGAAAGGATCAGACTAATCTCTGGAGAAAGTGTAATCCATAGATAGATCCTCTTTCCGAATATGTAAATAGACCGAAAACAAAAATTCATATCCATGTAGGTGTCCAAAACAATATATTTTAATTTCGCGTAGTAGATAGATTGAACTTGTAACGTGTTAGCGTCACAAGCCCATTTTCTTACTACTTAACCACAAAGCTCCGGACTTTAAATCTATATATGATCCATATTTTTGATTTTTTTTTACTGACCGACTTGTTCAATTTTAAATTAAATTACTCGTTTTATGATTTTGGTTCTTGTGTTAAAGGTTAGCTTTTTATAATCATGACCATCTTTTTATTAGTATAATTATTAATATTTAATGAATTTGAAGATATTTAAGGGCAATTGTAATCTTAGCTGTCTATGTTTATTGATAGTTATTTGTACTAATTAATAAACAACAAACGATCTTTTAAGCAAACTAAAATAGCAAATTTAACTATTACACCTGAGACAGCAGTTAAATTAAGAATTAATCTATCCAGATATTAGTTATTCCATCGCTCTCGTACGTTGATGATAAGTAAAAATATGTATATTTCATTCCCACTAAACTTATGGTAAAAAGAAATATCCCATTAAATATTTTATATATGGTCAACTATCGTCGTCGCCTTTTTGTTTTAGGTCCACTGATTAATTAACTTGATTTAATAAATTAAATACATCCAATTTGATTAATCAAAACTAATTAATTTTTCATTGGTTCTTAAATATCATTATATTCGATTAATCTGAAGTGCGTTTATGACAAAAAAAAAATACAAAAACAAAACTAATTTAATTAAGTGGGACTAACTGTCAACAGAAACTTTCCTAATGACTCTCGTTACGTCCTCCATTTGCATTGCATGGGTGTCGATTTGGTCTATATAATTAAATACTTATTGACGTTAATTTTCAGTGATTAGTAAGATATTTTCGGATAATAATGAGTTGAAATATGTTGTCGGAAATTATGATTTCCATATATTTTGGGTATCCACCACATATTGGACTTGGATATTTCCGATCTTATCCGTAGAGTAGATATCCATCAAATTCACCTGTTTTGAAAAATTGCAAATTTAATTTGATTTTCAAAATTTAAATTGAAACATAACATTTACAAATGTAGGCAATTAGAAAACTATTTATTAGAAAGGTGGGGGGTTTATTAGAAAGGTGGGGGGTGGGGGGATAAAGCGCATGTTTTTATTTTCGTTGTTTCTTATGGTTCCAATTCATTGTTTTCGTATAATATTATTTTTATCATAACATTAGCAAATAAATAATTTATCTTTTCGCCGACTGTATGGCTGAAAATATTAGCTGGAGCTAGACTCATATTGAAAAAAATTAATCCTTCTATTTTGTTGACTAAGAAAGTGACGATTTGACTTTTTTATTTACCAGAAAGACCATTATTAAATATTATCCTATTAATAGTGCTTAACTGGATTTTGGGCTGGATTAGGTTTGTAGTGTTTTGGTTTTAGAAAAATAGTAACTAATTAAAGTGAATCTGATTCTAAAATGATCACATTTAACAAAATTTTAGTCTTGGTTCCGTCTAAATTTTAACTAAATAAATATATTTTGATTTTAAAAACAATAAACTATTCGATATTGAATCAATTATAGATCTTTTGAAAATAAAGAAATTTTATAAAAATTAATTTCATCAATTTATTCGGATTAAAACATTATAGCTTCAAAGTATACATGTGTTCAATTAAAATAATTTGATCCGACTCGATCTAAAAATCAAAGTTTATATGTATTTATTTATTTCTCTAATATTAAAAAATAAAATTTCAAACCGAATTCGAAAAAAAAAATTGATATAAAAATCAAAATTAATTGGAACTGAAGGATATATTTAACTATAAGTCAAAATGGAAAATTTACAAAACCATCGGTAATTGACTAATTTGAATACCATTATTCAAAATCCAAAAAAACTAAACCAAAACCTTCGGATTGAACAATGAACAACCATTGACTAAAGATTTGGTATGGTTAAGCATTTGGGGAAAACACGTGTGAGAAAGAAAGAAAAAAACAAGAGAAATAAATCTGATAGACTTTATAGTTTTCTTTAATATGTCTTCCCCAAATTAATATAATTATTAATAAAATAAAAAAGTGGACTTCGCAAGTTGGAGTTTGGTTCGTGAATGCTGTTAAATAACAGCCATAGCTTTATAGCTTTTGCTTCGAACAAACCCAAAATATAATATCAGAGAGAATTTTCATCATTGTAACTTTTTTTTTTTTTTTGCCTTCACACGTCTTCTTGTCTGATTCTTCTCACTTTTTATTTGTTTTGTGTCTTTCTTCTTGTTCTTGCTCGTCTCTTCTTGATCACTCTGACTCTCTCTTATAAATATCAAAACTCTGACATTTCTTCAGTTACAAATTCTCTCCAAAGATTTACAAAAGAAAATAAAAAGAATAAAATCTTTGTCTGTTTGATCGGAGAAAGATGAAAACAAGACGCGGGAAACGTCCTGAAGTATGATGATTTTATCTCTTCTTTTTTTCATTCTTTGTGTCTACTAATTACGAAGATTCTGATATTTTTGTTTGTTTGTTTGATAAAAAACAGAGATTCTGGCCATCGATTGTGATGAATAAATGGTTAAACATTAAACCTAAACTTTACGATTTTAGTGAAGATGAAATCGATACAGAGCCTGAGAGCGAAGACGAAAGTGAGTTTTATTAATTTTTTGAGAACTAGAGATGATACGGGCTTTACCACCCGACTAATCCCTCGAGTATCTATGCTTATTATTATGTATTATTTTTTATAAAATACTAAAATTCGGTCAAAATTCGATTATAATTTTATCTTATTATTATTGATCTTCTTTTATGGGTCCATTTATTTACCAGTATGTTCGGTCAAAGACGTCGTTAATGCAACTCATGAAGACAGCTATGGCGGTCGCCGAGGAAACCAAATTGATCACGACAATAAAATTTCAGGCAAATAATATGATTTTTTTTCTTAGTTTTTTGTTTTACTAATTGAATACAGTAAAAGATTTTAGAAATAAGAGATTAATTTATTTTTGTTTAATTATTCAGACGGTGGTGTTGTGAGGGGTTATCACAGGAAACACCGGCGAGGCAAATCGGAGACTTTAAGAGTCCAATACATAAACACTAAAGATATCAAGTAAGGGTATTTCTGTAATGTCATCTCTCACTATCTTTTGTCTAAACCCCGTGAAATACCTCTCTGACACGTGTCTCCGGTGATATAGAGTGACGGTGGCTACATGGAACGTCGCCGGGAAACGTCCTTCCGATGATCTCGACATTGAAGATTGGCTTTCTACTGATAACCCTTCAGATATTTACATCATCGGGTAAGTAAAAAACATTTTTCACACTTCACTTATTAACCCTATGAAAACAGAGTATTTGTTGTTGTTCCTCTGTTTTGATGAGTCTTTGTATTATAGGTTTCAAGAAGTGGTTCCATTAAACGCCGGAAACGTTTTCGGAGCAGAAGATCGAGGTCCGATTCCGAAATGGGAATCGATAATCCGTAGAACACTAAACAAATCTCAGAAAGAATCAGTCTATGATCAATCTCCAAGCAACAACAACAACGTTCTTCATAGATCTCACAGCGCGCCGTCGTCTCCTGTCTTAACACAACAAACAAACTCTGTTATCGCTGATGTTATGGTCGAGAATCTTGCTTCGGACCAAGCGTTAGACCTAGCTACAAATGAGTATATCGATGCTGCGACTGCTTTACCGAGCATCGAACAAGTTGGGAATCCGGATATGGATTGGCCTGAACGAGCTTTAGATGAGAATCCTCAGATTGTTGGATCAGAAAATAAGCTAAGGAGAGTTTTGAGTAGCAACGCGACGCTGGGGTTTAAGCTACCGGAGAATCCAACGGGAGCTAGTAGATTTGCTTCTGACGCAAGGAACTTGAAACGGTCACGAAGCTTTGAAACCCTAAATCTGAGTTGGAATGATATAAAAGAAGAGACTGAGAACAATTCATCATCTTCGGACGAAGCTGCGAAAACGCTGGCCGATGATTCGTCGGATGGAGAATCATCCTTGACGGAAGAAGAAGGAGACAAGGTCGGAGATATTTATGGAGTACCGGAAGATTTGGTGGAGGAGTGTCGGAAAGTGAAAGATTGTCAAAAGTATGTGAGAATAGTGAGTAAGCAGATGGTTGGGATCTATGTATCGGTTTGGATCCGACGGCGATTAAGAAGACATGTCAACAATTTGAAAGTCTCACCGGTCGGAGTTGGCTTGATGGGTTACATGGGCAACAAGGTAAATAAAAAACCTAAACCTATCTTCTTTTACAAGTACTAAAGTAATTTCTTAAATTATTATGATAAATATTTGCAGGGATCAGTGTCTATAAGCATGACGTTATATCAATCAAGAATGTGTTTCGTGTGTTCACACTTAACGTCCGGTCAAAAAGAAGGTGCCGGACAACGCCGGAATGCTGACGTGTACGAAATTTTACGTCGTACTCGTTTCACATCGGTTCTTGATACCGATCAACCTAAAACGATTCCATGTCACGAGTAAGCAATCAATCAATATTACAAAAACACAATACATGAAACATTTTCTTCTTTTTTACTAATTGTGTTTTTTTTTTTAAAAAAAATCTTTAACAGTCAAATATTCTGGTTCGGAGATTTGAATTACCGACTCAATATGTCAGATAGTGAAGTAAGAAATCTTATCGCACAAAAACGATGGGACGAGCTCAAGAACAGTGACCAGGTTTGGTTTCTGTTTTTGTTATGTTCGGTTTTGTTTATATACTTTGTTAAAGATTCGTCGGTAAATGAAATTTCAATCAACCTAATAAATGTTTTTCAGTCTAGTAGACTATACTTTGTTTAAGTTACTAAAACAAAAATTTATTTTATTTAACAGTTGATTAGAGAATTACGAAGAGGACATGTTTTCGATGGATGGAGAGAAGGACCGATTAAATTCCCTCCGACGTATAAATACGAATTTGATTCAGATCGTTACGCGGGAGAAAACTTGAGAGAAGGAGAGAAGAAAAGAGCTCCTGCTTGGTAAGTGGCTAAATTTAACAATTTAAGAGTTACATGGTCATTTTGAAATTTAACAAAACTTGAGGGATTCTTACAAAGTTTTTTGTGTTTGTGTAGGTGTGATAGAATATTATGGTTAGGACAAGGAATAAGACAAGAGTGTTATAAGAGATCGGAGATAAAAATGTCCGATCACCGGCCGGTGACTTCGATATTTAACGTCGGAGTTGAAGTATTCGATCATCGGAAACTTCAAAGAGCTCTTCACGTTAATAACGCCGCTGCTTCAGCTGTTCATCCCGAACCTTCTTTTTGAGTCTAAGTGTCTTTGCTAAAATAATTATTAACGAATTTCTGTAATTTATTTTTTTATACATAGAAGATTTGTTTTGGGTGTTGATATTTTGTTTCTTTTGTTATGTAAAATCTAACCAAAGTGTTTTACTTGTTTATGATGTATACGTATACGAGCCTCTTTAATTTATTGAGTGTTCTTTTATTTCCTTTTGATAATCTACTATTTTTAATTGTTTAAAATTTGGAGAAATTTGGAGAAATGCGAAATGTTATTTTTAAAAAATGTTACATTTTAAATATTTTTACAAAAATATTATTTTTAAAAAATTATTTATTTATTATTGTGGATGTAGCCGTTGGATCATATAAGCCAAATGATAAATGAAGATTTGGCTAAGGGTTTGGAAGACCTTAGGTGAAGCAGAGGATCTCAAACAAAAGGACTCACTCACACGTGAGAGTCACACGTGTGGAAGACCGTTGAGATATGTCTTGTTGAATTTCTTCTTCTTTTTCTTTTTTAATTCAATCTCGTGGTAGTTGTAACAGAAAGGAAACAAGAGAGATTAAGAGTGAGAGAGAAGAAAAACGTTGTATCGGTTTTCCGGCGAGTTTCCATCGGAGTTAGTGAGTTCTCCGGTGAAGTGATTCACCGACGGGTTAAGGGATCGACACTAAGCCGCGAGGCTCGAGGCTCGTGTGTTTTTACTTTTCTCTGCTCAAGTGATCCCGATGAGTTCTAGGATCAAGTCCGGTTTCGTGTCGCGATCAGTTTGAGTTCGATTCAAGTTCAACAATTATATTATTTATGTTTAGGTTAGCTATATTGTATTAGAGTTTAATTTTGAAGGTTTATGAATTGTTAAGGGTCAAAACATTTTTTAAGGTTTAAAATATTTATGCTTTAAGAATTCATAATTAATGCCATTTTTGCAAATGATATTTTTGCAAATGGACAACCTATTGTGATAATTTTGAAAAATGGCATATTAAAAGTAACATTTTTGTAATTGTTCATAAAATTTGTGTATGATTTACGTTTTAAAAAAAACAAAATTTTGTGTATGAATGCTTAAATTTGTTCAAAAAAAAATATTTGTGTATAAATGCTTAATTTTATCGGTGTCTAGGGAAGACGTTATTCATTGACTAATTAACCGTATAAACCATTTCACACTGAAAAACAATAGGAAAGTATAAATTGCATTGTCTAACATTTTTATTTTTATTTTTAAAACATTGCAATTATTTGTGATTTTCATGTGGCTGTCTAATAAAATAAAGGGAAATTTATAAAATTTAGAAGGAAAAAAACAATAAAAAGGGAAATAGCTAGTAAGAGCATCATTATCCATGAGATTTGGTGGATATCATTAGATATAAAATTATTAAAATTTGAGTAAAAGAAAAAAAAAGAGTGTTTTTGGTTGAAATAATGGAGTGTATTGAAATATAAAATTAATAAAAGTTGAGTAAAAAGAGAAGATGAGTTGATACTTTTGGAGAGAGAGTGTCTTTGTATCAATGGATTGATACTTTCGGAGAGAGTTTAAACTTTAGTTGGAGTGTGTTCAAATATAAAATTAATAAAAGTTGAATAAAAAGATGAAAGAGAATGTATAAAGTTGAGTAAAAGGAAAAGAGAATGTATATTTTAATAATTTTATATCTAATGATACCCAACAAATCTCATGGATAATAATGGTCTAACTCCTCGGTATAATTGAGGACCCAAGACGACGTAGGCACGTGCCCCATGATAGACGTATCATGTGTCTCTTTTTATCTCTCCCATTGATAATTTTTTATTAAAAATGTCAATAACAAAGAAGAATATGTTTTTTTTTGTAATCAACTGATTGAAAAATGATTATACTATTTACAGATTTTAATTATAACAGATATTTGGAATTCTAACTTATGTTTAATTATTATGGATTTTTTTGAACGAGCTACTATGTTACCAAACAAAATCTATATGCAAATGTCTTTTTTCTTTCTTTTTTATACTTGTTTAATTTATGATGTATGAATATACATGTGAATTTCTTTACTAAAACTACAAAAACTCAAAATTTTAATTTTTATATATATTCGCCGGTTATAGATTCATTTTATTCGAAGATAATTTTTCCGCAAACTTAATAAATAAATATGGTGCTTTTAATGTGATAAAAAATACAAATAAACTGTTTTTTCGTTTTTGTCATTTTCGTAAAGCAATTCACACATATACTAATACACCATAAATTAAAACAAACGTTTTTTTCGTAAATCTAGCTGACTTAGGAATAATTTGTCATAGTTTTCTGCTAATTTTTTTTTCCTCATTTTCATAAATTCAATTGGTTTCTTTATATATTTTTAAAATCCATATCCAAATAACTTACTGTATTATATAAAGGGATTGATTGAATCACCTAATTGTGTGTCGTACCAAGAAGAAAACAACATTTGTAAAATCTATAAGAACAGAAAAGTTAAGATATTTTGCTTCACCTGCATTATTGTTTTTTTTTTTCCAACTCTGCAGCTTTTGGTGGGTTAAAATTTTCACTGTTCTCGAATTTCTGTCTCTCCATATCACAACACTAAATCATAGATAAAAATTGTTTCTTTTTCTTCACAACGTGAATAAAATTAAAAATAATTCCTTTTATCTTTTTGTGGGAAAATTTAATTTTATATTCTTCTACGGCCTCTTCATCTCCTTTACATAGGACAAAAGCCAAATAAAAATCCAAATCAAACTCAGAGGGAGAGACACAAATCTTCTCTCAAATTCTCCTTATTGCTCGATTTCACTGGTTACAAATTTCTGATATTTCTTGGAAAAAATCTTATAAAAAAGTTGGTTTCTTTTGATGTGAGAATGGGCTGTTTGCATTCCAAAACTGCTCATCTTCCTTCTCCTGATGATCCATCACTTCCAAACAAACCAGAATCAGGTTTTATTTCCTTTTTATCCTCCTTTTGATTTGATGGGTTTGTTTGCTTGTTTAGTAAATGTGTAGATTTAGTTCGTTTTATTTCAATCTCTGTCTAATATCCGTGGTGGGTTTGCTTTTAATGGTTATGGGTTTAGGGTAAAGTTTATACCTTTTGGTAACTAAACTTCAATCAATCTCAACTTAATGGCTTTTGTTTTGTTGTTTCTAGTGATTTTGTTATGTAAACTGTTCTTTGTGTTGTAGTAAATGAGGATCAAGTGGATCAGGAGCATCAAGTTCCATGTTTTAAAGAGTTTGAATTAAGTGAATTGAAGAAAGTAACAAATGGGTTTAGTCCAAGTTGCATTGTCTCTGAAGGTGGAGAGAAAGTTCCCAATGTAGTTTACAGAGGAAAGCTCGAAGGCAATCGTCTTGTCGCTATTAAACGATTCTCTAAACAGTCTTGGCCTGATGCGCAACAGTTTGTGGTAAGAATCTTTAAAAAAACAAGGTCCAATTCAAAATTGAGATTCTTATATTATATGTTTCATTGATTTCATTGCTCATTAGTGTGACCAGTCAAAAGGAATTTTATTAAGTTAGTGTTTAATTTGACCAGAGAATGTGCTAATCTCTGTCTGGTAGCTGTTGAAATGAAGAAAAAAGTAGGTAACTTTAGGTTGCAAAAGCTACTTTATCCCAGGATTCTGATTTCTAACTATATTTTATAGACTATTGTTTTATTAGATTCGCTCTTTTAGCTTTATTATTGAAGATAGGTTAGTAAAGGTATAGTCTTTAAAGAAATGATGCTTTGGAACTTTCTTATGTGTGTTCTTTTGTCTGAAACAAATTAAGGAACTAGAGAGACTCTGAATTGGAATACTTTGTATGGTGTTGTTGACTAATATATGACTTGTGAATTAGGCGGAGGCGACTGGTGTTGGAAAGCTTCGATTTAATAGATTGGTTAATCTGATTGGTTGTTGCGCTGAAGGAGATGAGAGATTGTTGGTAGCTGAGTATATGCCTAATGACACTCTCTCGAAGCATCTTTTTCACTGTAAAATGCTCCTTTGATCTTTTTCTCTTAACTACTTATCATTTTGATCTTCTCTAGTGACTTGACTCTATCATTTTGTAGGGGAAAAACAACCACTTCCTTGGGAAATGCGTGTTCGAGTTGCAGATTTTATCGCACAAGCACTTGATCACTGCAATATCGAAAACCGAAAGATCTATCATGATTTAAATGCATACAGAATCCTCTTTGATGGAGAAGGCGATCCTCGTCTATCAACTTTTGGTCTTATGAAGAATAGTAGAGATGGAAAAAGCTATAGTACCAACTTAGCTTATACTCCACCTGAGTTTTTAAGAACAGGTGAACAAAATTACTTCAAGAACATTAAATTGTTTCTGATTTTTGTTGAAATCTAAAGTGTTTCTTCTTCTTTTGTAGGTAGAGTCATTCCTGAAAGTGTGATTTACAGTTATGGAACTATTCTGTTAGATCTTTTAAGCGGCAAACACATTCCACCGAGTCATGTAATGTGTCCTGCAAATTTCTTGTTTCATTTCACGCTTTTTTCGCCTGAGCATCTGAAATGAGTTATGGTGTGTTCATATTCAGGCTCTTGATATAATAAGAGGGAAAAACGCGTTGCTACTTATGGATTCATCACTTGAAGGGCAATACGAGAATGGAGACGCGACTAAACTTGTTGATCTTGCTTCAAAATGTCTTCAATCCGAGGCAAAAGACCGACCTGATACTAAATTTCTTCTCTCTTCAGTGGCACCACTACAAAAGCAGAAAGAGGTTTCAAGAACAAGAATCAGTTAATAGTACTCATTTTCTTTTTTCCATAGCAAATTACTAATTTTTTGTTTTGGTTTTGTGTTTAGATTGCATCTCATGTGTTGATGGGTTTGCCTAAGAATACAGTTATACTACCAACTCTGCTTTCTCCTCTCGGAAAAGCTTGTTCACGTATGGATCTCGCGGCTGTACACGAGATTTTGCTTAAAACCGGTTACAGAGACGAGGAAGGAGCAGAGAACGAGGTACTTGACGACAAATCTTTAACCAAGTTCTTCTATTGGTTTTTTCAACTGCTGACATTTGTCTCTCGACAGCTTTCGTTTCAAGAATGGACACAACAAGTTCAAGAAATGCTAAACACTAAGAAGTTCGGAGACATTGCTTTCAGAGACAAAGATTTCAAGAACGCGATTGAATGCTATTCAAAGGTAAAAAACATTAAACCGTATAAAAACATCAAACAAAACGCATAATTCTAAACGATGATGATTTTGTTTGTTTGTTACCAAGTTGGTGGTTATGATGTCTGTTCCATCTGCTACGGTTTTCGCAAGACGGGCTTTCTCCTATTTGATGACGGATCAACAAGAACTTGCGCTGAGAGACGCAATGCAAGCTCAAGTGTGTATACCGGAGTGGCCTAGTGCGTTTTACTTGCAGGCTTTAGCGCTTTCGAAGCTTGGAATGGAAACTGATGCTAATGATATGCTTAACGATGGTGCTGCATTCGAAGCTAAGCGACAACAACAGAACAGTTGGCGTTGTTGAAAGGAAGAAACAGAGAGAAAAGAAATCAAAGTCCCAAAATATTTTGATGGGTCTTTTTCAGAAACAGAGTTAATGTAAGAGTGAGTGTTTGTTTTATTGAGGTTTTTTTTTTTGTTATGAAGAAATAAAGACATTGCAGTTATGTGATTTGTCTAGCAATAAGACTTTAATTTGTCCCAAGTTTAAGTGGGGAAAAAGTTAATTTGACTAAACTTATCATCCTTCCATATCAACTCAAGAAGAGTAATTAACATGTTGAGTTAATATGATTGTAACGTGTACCAAACCTCGTTTCGGTTGTTTTTTTTGTTTCCATTAATAATCGGTTTATAAAAAAAGAATGATTCGAGTTAAACCGGGTTGAGAAGAATAACCAAACAATAACCGAACCTCTTTTATTTCAATTAAGGGTCTCTTTGAGTGGTTTTGTTGTAACAAATGCTCGAATTGAGTCAACAAGAATTCGATTAAAGAGTAATGGTGTTGGTTAATTAAAATTACTTGAGAGGGTTTAGATCAGATAGAGGAATGAATAGTAAAGGGTTTAAAAATTAAAATTCGGAAAAGGAGAGAAAACAACCCATAAATTAAATAATAAATAAATGATCGTTTGAAATCGACAAACAGCTGAAATTAAGTTAAAGGCACTATTTTGATCATGATGAGATCTGGACCGTTGATAGTTTTCTATAAAATCATTGTTTTCTTGTTCTTCTTTCTTCTCAGTCTAAATTCCGTACGAATGCACCAGTTTTGAGCGAGAAAAAAAAGAAAAAGAGAGAGACGAACGAAGAAGGCAAATTTAGGGTTTTGTTTTCCTTTTTCACCATTTTCGTCTGATGAAGATAAACCTGAGATAAATGTTTTTGTTTGGGTAATCAATCATCAATGTTAGGGATTGATTTGGATTCCGATTTCGTGAGTTTCGTCACTGAAAACAAATCTTTCTCGGCTCTCGTGAAGATATATATTGCTCTTTCTTTGGTTGGAAGAGATGTTGATAACTCGTACTGGTTTGTTTCTTTCTTTTTTTTGACTTGAGAGAGTTTTTTCTGCTCTTTCTTTAGTTCCTATTACGCGTATCACGAGGAAATGGGCAAGGCTAAAGACTTCTTTAAAGAAGACAAGGCTAAAAAAGGTTATTCTCTTGCCAAAATCTTGTAATTTAATCTTTTCCATATTAGCTCACAGAAAATATTCTCTGTGTCTGATTTTTCAGGAGGTTAAGAGGTTTTGTCAAGAACATAACATCAGTATATATGAAGCAAAAGAGATCTTGTACACGAAGCCATGTAACCAGATTACTCGCATCACCCAAAAACCTTACTTTCTTTGGGATGTAGCTGAAGAAGAACCTGAACTTTTGCTAACAAAAGATAGGGGAAGAATTTCAGGGTTGTTCGAAATCAAAGGTCACATGGTGAAATGTCTTTTCTAAATTTTTGTTTTTCATATTGTAAACTGGGTGTAAAATAATTGTGTGTTTTTCTGTACCCACTTTTCTAGATAATTGTTGGACTTATCCGGTGACAAATGCGTTTAGTGCTATGCGTATGATCACTTTGAGAATAAACCTTAGCGCCTGTTTGAGATCGTAACCGTGGCAGTGGTGTTCATCTTTTCTTTCACCTTCTTCTTTTTCAAAGTGTCGCATCATTGGAGAAGCATAGAAGGTGAGATATTTGGCACTGAATGTGAGAAATTGGGCCACTAATGGAAAAGAGACAAATGAAAAAAATTCTTACCTTCTTAATCTTGGTATTTGATTTGAGGAATGCAATTTCCATGTATAGACGAATCCAGTCATATTTTAGCAGCTCTGATTTCTTCACCAAGTAGTATCGACTTTTATCGTGGAAAACATTCTCTGACGACCACTCAGGCAATATGGATTTATCTACCGGTTCTTGATTCACGGGTGGTTTTCCACTACATAGTTAAGTCACACACAATGCATTATTCTACTACATAGTTAAGTCACACACAATGCATAGTTAAGTCACACACAATGCATTATCTATTGGTTCCAAAAGCATAAACACGAAGAAGCTAAGCAAAACAAGAAGAAGCTAAGCAAAAGACATTATATATTACCTTGTTTTGGTTGGAATTTGGATCTAGCAATATAACAAGAGAGTGTCTTGTTGATTTCATAGTGCTCTTCAACAACTTGGACTTGAAAGGGTACAAGGGAACCGCCTGAATCTGGATCTTTTGCAACCAAGGTTATATAGTAACATAAAAAGACTGTTGTAAATTGTATTTCTCCACGGAAATGAGCTGCAAGTTTTTTCCATGTGTCATATTGTACCTATGGATCCCAATCTTAGCATAGACAAGGATTTCGGTGGAGTTATCACCATTATCATGAAGACTAATCACATAAGAGCTTGGTTTATTTTTCATCAAGTGCTCAACATCGAAACCCTGAGAGATCAAATCCAGACAAATCATTATAAAAGTTTATCATCAAGACACAACACACAACTAGACTAGGTTTTGTTATAATCATACTTACACTAGATTTTCCCAATAGTCGCCGAAACTTGATCAACTCATCCAATCTTCGATCAGAAGAAGAATCCATTATTATTACTGTCACCAAAATTTCTTCAACGGCTCATGCTTCTTCTTATTCATTAGGTTTCCTCCAGGATTCCGGTGGCCTCAATAGCCCAAATCTTTTTTTTCTTTTCTTAACACATAAAACTTTATTTCCATTAATATCTATCAGCTAATTGGTATCAGCTAATTGGTTACTATCTCGTGGAACCCAATACTACCTCTGTTCAGGGTCGTGTCTTAGGCCATGAAAATAAGACAATCGCCGACCCCAAAATTTTATATAATTAGTAGTTCAATTGATAAATTTTGTATATATGTTTTTTATTTTAATTTTGATTTTTGATTTTTGATTGTAATAGTCTATAAATTGATTTGGATTAATTTGCATCATATTCATATTTCATATTTTCAATACTTAAATCATGACAAACTGAGAATTTTTGGAAAATGGTATTTTTGAAATGTCACTTATCAAAAATGTCATTTTTCAAATTTTTTTAAAAAATGTCATTTTTTCAAAATCATTTACTCAATATATCATTTATATTTGAGTCAACTACGTTGTATTAGAGTTTAATTTTGAGGGTTTGAAGTTTGATTGAGGTCAAAACTTTTTTTAGTGTTTAGAATTTAAAGATTTATGATTTAAAATTCTTAACTAGTGGCATTTTTAAAAATAAATAACGCATATTGACATTTTTGAAAATGGATATATCAAAAATGACATTTTAGATTACTATCTTTAAAATCATATGGTTAACGGTCAAAGAAATATGATGCACATTTCTTATTGGTCGGGGAAAATATTGGCTAAAGCAGTATTAATTAGTTTTGTTGGTAGGTGGTTAAATAACCAGATACATATATTCAAACGTAAATGGTACTTTTTGATATATTCAATTATGCTCTAGTGTAGTCAACATAGAAGGTCCGTTATTCGTATTTCGTAGGCTTACTTCTTCTTTTTCCTACCATATGACGTAGTTATTTATCCTTTTATACCTTTTTCCTTCATTTTTGTGGCCTTTTTTTGTTTTCCATAGACCATAGTGTTCTACACACCATTAGGGGTCAATGTGACCGTTCCTAAAGTATCGGGGGAATATTCTAGCTATAACATAATTACAAGGTGCACTTTTTTTTTATAAAACCAAACCTTACATTTCCATCTCGCGAAGTCATTCGTTTTTTTTTTTTTTTTTTTTGTATTTTTCAATTATAGGGTCTTACGCAAATGGGAACTAAACTTTAAACTACAACTTTACATCTCAAACAATCACTAAATTATGAGAAAGAAAAAAACAACTAAATTTGTTTAGTCAAAGTTTCGTTATCCCTTATGTCTTAAAAGTTGGTTACACTAATTAAAAAGCGATTTTGTCTTATTTATGCTGGCGTGGAATGAAGAACAGTATGTTAATATCCCATTAAAATAGTAATGTTTTGTTTATGAACTATATAATACGTCAATTCAGAAAGAAAAAAAAATATAATGCAAAAAAGCATCATGACCGATTTTTATGACCTAAAAGTTGTTTGATATTGGTATAAATGGTACCAGAAGAATTTTGCGGAATTGCAGAATTTTGAAGAATTTTTGGTGATTTTTTGCGGAATCTAGAGTAATAACTTCGAATTTAAATGGTAAATGTGAAATCTTGCAGAATCTGGGAGAATTTTTGAAAATAAATTAGTTAATTAAATTTATGAAAGTATTAATATAAATTGTGTTTGAGTAATTTAAATATTTATGTTTATAAATGTATTACAGTTTACAAAATAATAAATTTTATTAAATTATACAGTTAAACGTAAAACATTTTAACTCAAAAACATTAAAATTAAAAATACATTAATTATAAAATATTATAATGTGGAATCAATTATAAAAATAATATAATGGTATTTTGTATAATAACTTCATCATATTAAATAAAGAAAATATATATGAAAAGTAAGAGAAAATGGTCAAAAAGAACAACATTCCTCTACATTCCACTAAATCAACTGGTGTTTGTTGTGTTGATTTTTCACTTATTCCACACAATTTCTCAAATGTTGTGTTACCATTTAGGGACATTGAATTCAAACTATAATTTTAGTCTAAAAGTTTTTGAGTAGTGTTAGATTCACATTTAAGATTTGAATGATTACTATTTCTATATATAAGATTGGCATACACACAAATATATCATTTAATAAATTGAAACCACATATATTATATAGTTGAAAATTAACCACATGTATCATAAATCACACATTGGTATTAGCCAAATAAGCCCTATATATATATATACAATTTGGAATGAGTTCTCATATTATTGATTTGTGAAGTGTGAACAAGCCTATTTAGCTTTTGAGACCAAGTGGGTCCAATTTCTTTTGGAATTTTGGGAACTCTTAAGACAAGTAATGTCTTTATGTGCTTTCGGTGGCTAGTTGTTTTGTCTTCTGAATTTTAAAATGGCATTATACACAATACTATATATAATTAATTATTCCATCCATATTTACTTATTAATTAATTAATTAATTTCCCCCATAGTTGAAACCATTGTGCTATATATATCAATCGTTCCACAACCATTCAACACTCTACCAACCTTCTCTTCTCTTAATCACTCACCTAATTTAATTTCTCACTAATCACTTTTGATTTCTTTCTAGTTATTCTCCGATTTAAAGTCAGAGAGCCCTTTTCTTTAGTCAGAGTCTCTCAAATTCGGCTTTTATTCTTCGCTATTCCCAAAATTTTCCCTTAATTGTGTGTGTATTTTTTTTCTCTTCGAAAATATATTTATAAAAGGAGGATTTTTGGGTTAGTTTAGGTTGATTTTTGCAATCATACGATTTTTTTCAGACAATGATCTTGTCACAAAAAGGATGCAATCAACGAGACTTGCAACCATTTCTTAAGAACAAATCAAGTGTCGAAAAAAGTTTTTATTTTTGGATTTTCCAAATAATTAACGGTTTAGTTTCGGTACATAACTAATCATCTGATCTCTACGTCTCTCTTGTTTCACAAACAAAAAGTGTGAATTCTGCAAATGGGAAGTTCATGTTTACCTCCAGGATTTAGATTTCATCCAACTGATGAAGAGCTCATAGGCTATTACTTAAGTAGAAAAGTAGAAGGTCTTGAGATCGAGCTCGAAGTCATTCCTGTCATCGATTTATACAAATTCGATCCTTGGGAGTTACCAGGTTTTTTTTTTAAAACATGTTTTGATTACCTATTATTCATAAATTTTATATTTAAACGTTATAAAGTATTATCTAACTAAATTTTTTTTTATGTTTACTTTTTAGATAAATCTTTTCTTCCGAACAGAGATATGGAATGGTTCTTTTTCTGTTCAAGGGACAAAAAGTATGCAAACGGTTCTCGAACCAATAGAGCTACAAATGCCGGTTATTGGAAAGCAACCGGAAAAGATCGAAAAATTACTTGTAAATCATCACCGGGATTAATCGGATACCGAAAAACCCTAGTTTTCTATGAAGGTCGTGCTCCATTAGGCGATAGAACTAATTGGTTTATGCATGAATATCGTCTATGCGACGATGATCTTTTGCAAAAATCACCAAACTTCAAGGTAATTTTTTTTTTTTATCCAACTCCATAATATTTTCATTTCTTTGAATCGATGGAAGAAACATAAGAATCATTTTATATGTTATAATTTCAGGGAGCTTTCGTGTTATGTCGTGTGGTTAAGAAAAATGAACTCAAGACAAATTCGAAAACGTTAAAAAGTAAAAGCGAACAAGCAATTGGTTCAGGTTACTCTAGCCTCGCGACCTCCCCTTGTCGCGATGAAACGACGCAGTTTCATTCGTTCAACCCTTCTTCTACCACAAGTGACTCTTCTAGCATTTGGATTTCTCCTGATTTCATCCTTGATTCGTCAAAGGTACCACTTATTAAATTCTAAACCAAACCGCTTTTATACACACAATATATACCTGTCTAATTAATATGTTTTGGTACGTTTTCTGATATTTAATTACAGGACTATCCTCAAATTCAGGAAGTTGCTTCTGAGTACTTTCCCCACTATCATTTTCCAGTCACATCTGAGGAATTTCCGGCGAGTTCTTCTTATTTCAACGTTGATCAGGACATTTATCAATCAGTTCAAACCGGTTCTTGGACAAATTATGAATACGACCAAACCGGTTCATTGGATTACTCAAACCTTTTCTAGCTAGAAAGAAATGTGTCTCTCTTCAGGACAAAAACGCCTTTTAACGTTGGAGTCTCAGAAGAAGATAAACTTTGGAATCTCTTGCATTTTATTTTGAGAGTACAATTATTTTGGTTTTGGTTTTAATTTTTATTTTAGTTATGAATATACTGTGTGCTGTGGAATGACAATTTAAAATTCCTTATTTCTAAAACTTTGAGGATTGTATTATATATATATAGTCTTATTTTTATGTTCCGATGCCTTTGTTATAGGTTATAACATATATGCAGAGAGAATCACATTTCTACCAATTATTAATTGGACCAAACTTGTAACCTTTCTAAACCAACTTTTGTGGAAGTGATAACAATCATTTGCAATACAAAATCAAAATTTTCGATAAAAGCAATTGAATTCGGGACCATTCCATATTTTAAAAGTTATGTAAATATGTATGTGGTTTTTGAAAATCCATAAAGGAAATTTGGAAAAAGAAAAAGACAAATAGGTGAAGATTCAAACCTAGATATAAAGAAAGTGGGCAAATGTGACGCAGCAATTTGTTTAAAGATGTATGAAAGCCTAAAAGTTTGCATTTTTCACTTGTTGGAGAGCTTTATTTATATTGTTTTTCTATCAGAAGCGTAATAAAGATAATTGAAAATGGATAACGGCCTTAAGGCCCTTAACAAAGCATAACAACTTATTATTAACTAAAAATAATTGTAGGCAAATGAAAGATAATTGAAAATGGATTATTAATTTTAATTATAACTAGGTGATTGCAGGTATAAATGTTTTTATAAAAATAAATTAATTTTATTATTTAATGACCTAATCTTATCATTATAATTATACAATTGTTTGTTTTTAATTTTTGTTGCATGTAAAAAAGCATATGTATGGGACAATACTTTTAATATTTTAAGTGTTATTTGGAAAAATTAGAGTTTTTCGGTTTCGTAACTTTTGAAGTTCTTCTTCTCCGTCTTCGTTTACTATAATCCTAATTTATAGGAATATAGTACCATTTTCCATTTACTTTTTTTTTATAAAAGAATCATTGATTATAGATTTTTTGTATACATATAAGAAAAAACCAAAAGAAAGATAGATTTAACTATGTTTTAGTGTTTTTTTACCTTTGCTATACTAAAACTAAAAGTAAAGACCAAATTAAGGAATAACATAGCATTAGCTACATATCATAATGATTGTTCAAAATATTATGGTAGGCACAATTATACAATTTTTATCGCGTGGATTTTTAATCCGTTAAGATATCTGAACTTGTTGCTTCAAAAATTGATTTATAACTTACAGTAAATTTATATGGCTTGAGGCTCCAATAACGGATCAGCCAGATCTTCACATTTTACTTTGTATTGCACTTACTCTAGTTCACTGGAATATCAAAACTAATGAATTTTTGATAATCTAGAGTTACCATCATGGTTTTATAGGCTAATCACAATTTGATGAAGCGCAAGACTGAATCTTTCGTTCTTTCTCAACTTCACACGATACCAACGTCTCAAAGCTAAACATCGGACATGGTTTTATGAACCAATAAAAGAAATAGATCAATAATTATCAAAATAAATAAATAAAACAGATCGATATCTTTAGTTTTAGTAGGTTGGAGAAATTGTTGAAAATGGTAAAAAGTTCTAAACTCATGTACTGCTAACGCCAAAGCAACAAAATTTAAACATCGAACCCACCCTTAAAACATTATGATCATGGCTTTGACACCTACTAATGGACCATCATATTTTCAATTTTCTGAATCAGTGACGACTTGAAATGGTGGGAAGCTCTAAAATCTAATATTTATAGGAAGTAGTGCGACTTGAGACGTATAAAACTTTCTCAACTTTCATAAGTGATTGCTTAAATTGCCTAAACATTTGGTCATTATTGTCACTTTTCTACAAAAACCGTATAGAAGTTTCAATACTTATGTCACTTACTAAAATTTAAACAAAACAAAATTAAATGAAACAACAGAGAAGAAGAAATAATGTATACCATTTAATTTGTTTAGGAAGAGATCAAGTTCTTTTAGCCCTTTTGTGTTTGATGGTTTCTAACAACCTGGAAGAAAAAGCAAAATTCATTACACCAATTAGGGTTTCGTATGAAACCAATGTAAAAACCAAATAAAAAATATAATAAAAATTATATGCAAAAAACCAATATACAAAAAACATGCATGAAATTGATAAATGAAGAGGAAACTATAGAAAGACTATGCACACATGATCTCAAAAGTTGTTTTCTACATATATAAGGGACATGGAGTAGGGTTAGTTAGTTTCGTTTAACGTAAAAAAATATTTTTAATTATCTTTTGGGATATTTTCATATTTATTCCAATATAATAAAAAAAAATTAGTTGAAAGAATAAACGAATATTAGTTATAATATATTATATTCTATATTCTTTCATTCTTTTTTTATTAGTTATTTTTTTCATAATTCCAAATCTAACAAAGAAAATCTTATTTATGTTTTGTTTCTAAAACAGAAAATCCTATATTGGCATACTTTTATGCTCTGGAGTTAAATTACGGTGTTTGTTTTGGTGTTTGTATCTAGTCCAAATTTTTATTACAATATTTTATTTTCAAATTTGGTATCCATTTAATCATTTTTCACAAACCATATCATTATTTTCTAAAGCCATGTCATAGTTTAGGACAAACCAAATTAAAACACCTAAGACAAACTAATAAAAGCACTTCCTTCTTAATAGTAAGGGGATATTAATTTTAGTTCTTATTAGGAGGGAATACTAAAAAGATCGATTCCTCAATCCTCATTCCCATCATCGTAGAAAAGAGAAACCGAATCACACTGAACCAAATTGAATCACATTATCGATTTCTTATTCTGATTGGTTTAATTTAATATTTCTAATATACACCTAAATCCCAAAAAAGAACCAAATTTACTTCTTGATGTTCGTTAATTCATTCCGCAGCACTAACACTAATCGAAACATTCGCCGGTTTTTCGCATCGTAAATCGTCAGCCATTGGATCTCGCGTGTTATCATACTCCTTAAAACATGCAATCCTTCCTAATTCTTCCACTTCCTCGATCACATTATCAAGCCTCGCCACCATTTCCACCAGCAATGACGCAAATGCCGCAAATGGCAAAGCCTCCGAGAATTCGAGGCTGGTCATGACTGCGATTTTACTCAATTGCGGTCGTAACATTCTCCTCTCTCCAGCCGTTGATGACATCTCCGAGCTATTATTGTTGTTCTTGAACGATCTTCGGTATTCCATTAAAGCTGAAGTGTCAGTCCTAAAGCTCGAAAGAGAAACGGCACCGTTTTGGCCTTGGCGCGAACGAGGTTCGGTAATTTGAAACGAAACGTCGCCATTTAAGTCTTTTCCACTATTACTGTTGTTTCGTTGTGAAACGGAGCCGTTTAGGTGTTTGTTATTGTTGTGTTGTGAAACGGTGCCGTTTTGGTGTTTATTGTTGTTGTTGTGGCGATGGAGATTGGAGCCAAGGAAGAGTTTAGGCTGAGACTTGATCGCGGAGTTAAGGTCTTGGAGTGCCACGTGGAGATGATCGGAAAGAATTTCCGGTGAACAGTGACGGTGGTTTGAGATGCTATCTGCGAGTTCCGACAATGCTTTGCATACTTCTCCCGCTAATCTTACACAAGGATCCTTGAATAGAGCGCGAACCGATCTTGGAGTCTTGAAATAACAAACAAATACGTAGAAGATTAATTTAATTTTACTTACAAATATACATTATTAACTACGAATTATGAGTGTTGTTTAAAGATTTTGTATGCATGTTATATTGAAGTTTCTAGTATATACTCTTTATTAATACATTTATAAATTTGTTCTTTCATTTAATAACCAGTATAAACAAACAGTTTAAAATTTTGCAATGAAAATATAAAACGATAGTTCTTAAGAAATGGAATATTTTTTCTTTTAGTAACACTTTTATGAAACGGAAGTAACTTTTTTTTTTTTTGTTAAAGAAAACGGAAGTAATTTAATGTTGATATAATTAAACTTACTTGAATCTCAGTTTGTAAGCAACCATGAAGAGCAACAACAGTGTAACCAAATTGACGAAGAACAGCTCCAACTTTAACATATTGTTGACATGGAAATCTATGACATCGTCTCGTGTGTCTTGGCTCCCAATTTGCATATAATGCCTGTTACATATTTTCTTATTTCATAAACTTATATATATTTTTAAAAGAATTAATCTTTCAATAGAGAAGAATTATAAAAAAACTTACAAGAGTTTCATCGGTGGATTTGGAATCCAAAACAGCTTGATACCCTTCATAGATTCTATCTTTTGAATCTGATGTTTCTTTTTCTTTCTCCTCAAAGTACTCACTCACACATGCTAAAACGTACAAATTAACATAAATAAAAAGTATTATAATAATGTAAATTATGTAATATTTTAGAAGATCTCATGATAGGTAATTGAGAAATATTCTAAAATACTACTTAACTAATTTAAAAAAAAAAAAGTACGACAACTTTGCAAAAACCGTAAATTTTGTGGTATTTTTGAAAATTTAAAAAGACTATAAACATTTTCATACTTTAGTCCAATTAATTCAGACGTAAGAAAAACATAAAATGTGAATTTTTTAGAATTGTCAAGTTAGTTAGTAGTATATGTTACCTTCTATAGAGCTGGAGAGGCCTTGAAGTTTAGCGACGGTAGTCTTGTGGAGATCTTCACCGGACCAAATCGGAAAAACCAAAAGGCTCATGAAAAGACAAATTCCGCAACCGATGGCTATAGTATAGAATCTATCGTGTGCTATGCTTATCACACTATCTACTCGATAGCTCGAAACCGTTATAAGATTGAATGTCAAGAGAAATATCACAACACCATAATCGTAATTCTTCTTTATGTATGGTATGAATCTTATATAAGTTGCAGCCGCTCCTGAGAAAACAAATTAGTAGTTTTATTGTTAGATTCTTACATAGAGATAAACCTAGAGATTAGTTTACGGTTAGAGACTTTAATTTAGATAACAAGAAAAAAATACATACCAATGATAAAAACGGCAGTGCCAATGAAGATAGCTCGAAGAACTTTGCCGGAATCATTAGCTACTAACTCAATAAAAAATGCCAAAGATCCTGCGATTAGTGTCCCTAATCCTCTATTAAGCCCTTTGCATAGCGTTGCACCTAAAGAATCAAGAAAGTAAACACATGTTATTTTTTTAATCATTTGTATTTCATTAGCTATATATACACTCTTACAAACTCGATTTGAAATCAATATTATGACGAATTAACTCAAGTAATAATGCTACTTACATTACTAATTGTATATATATGTTTAGAGAATTTACCGGCAGAGAACTCGAGGACGACCACAACGGTCATGACGGCCCAAATGGCATTACTTCCAATGCCTTTGAAGAGAGGTTCCATGAGGTATAACAAAGAAACAAGTGTTAACGAGAGACCTACTTTAAGGGCATGTATTACCCTCCTCGGATCTTGTTTTCCGACATCCCAAAGCCTTTTCGGAATCTTCTTAATCTTCTCAGAAGGTTCTAGAACTTTCCACTTTGGTTTTCTCAAACCTTCATCCATCTCAATGCTCCCTACGTGAACCTTGTTCGACATATTCAAAGAGAGAGCTAATTGGTTTTCTCTCTCTTTTTGTTTTTGTGTTTTTGTAATAAGAGTATACAAGAATAGAATATGTTGTTATTGTCTTACGCTTTATATATAGCTCTTTGTGTGTATGTGTGGTATATATATATAGATGGATCTATGGTGTTTGCGGATGTAATAGTAATACATAGACAATATAGCTGTCCACAAAAATCATTAACTTAGTACGTGTGATTGTGTTGGTTGAACTACAAGAAACCTCATTTAGGTTTGGTAATTTAATATCGTTTTACGTGTCATATGATTTTATAAAATCACCGTTGTAGCAAGAGCATCATTCATTATTGGTGATACCATATATGTATCACCAAAAATAATTTAATATTAATTTTAATAATATTTTATTGTTTGAGATTCATTTAGAATTTTGTAAATTTTGTATGTTTAATGGTGATACTATGTAGGTATCAAAAAAATAAAAATAAAATTTTTTTTTAATTAAAAATTTGAAAAACATGAAAAAATAATATTTATTAAGTTTAATAAAATTTTAATCGGAATCGGAATTAAAACAGTTGCTCCTTGTGACAAGAATTTAAAATTTTAATTATTGTTCTTCTCGAAACAGTTGTTCCTTCTGACAAAAAAAAAAAAAAAACAAAATTGGACCATTCACAAATTGCCACGTGGCGCTTGAGACATATTACAAATCTCGTTCAGTTGAGACATATCATACACTTTTCTTTGTATAAAATTATTTTTTTAATTTTTTTCATTAAAAAAATCGGATGATACTTTGGTTGTATCACCGATATTACTGCTCTAAGTGTATATATTTGATATAAGAAAACCAAACAATTTTTTAATCATTTTGCTTATTTACGATTTTACTATATTGTATAGCATTACTTACTGTTAATATATATTATTTTTTTCCTTCAACATTCTTCGTATAAACAATTACTCTTAATAGATACAAAAAATTATATTCTCCTTTGGCAAGTGAGGAAATATTAGATTGATGGGTTTCACATGACTTACAATTATTGATGGTAATATTAAACTAAAGTATACCTTTTCCCCTTTTATTCACAAGATCGCAATAAAATAAGTCAAAAGTTATTGAAAAATATATTAAACTAAAATACGTTCCATAATGCTACTAAATTTTAATTAGAGATCCATTTATTATTCTCAGATGTTATACCATTTGTATAGTTGTATGCATGTTCCACCCAATTAATGCTAATAATGTCTAGTTATATATGTTGTCCTTTTAAAATTAAGAACACAAGTAGGTACGCACATACATTTTTACTTAGTTTAATCTAAAAATACTTATACTAATCGTTGTCATCACTTTGATCATGTAGGTGAGAAATGAGAATTAGTTATGAACGGACCAAGGAAATGTTGTAGTTAGGTTAAAAAGAGATTAAATATGTAAAGCCTATACATATATAGATTTCTATTTCCATTTTTCAGGGTTTCATTAAGATACATATAACCTTTAAACTACAAATATTGTGACATCGAAAATTATTTTTCATTCAATATTGATTTCAAGAAATATTGTATGGCATCAAAGAAAGTCCAAAACAAGTTATCAGTATCTCAACTAAAGTTGACCTTTTGGATCCTTCAAAGCCGTACCAACGTTGACACATAACACATGTACACCTTCTTTTTTTTTGCACGGGCACAACTAATTTTAACAAATTGGTTTATGAATCACATTATATGAATTACAAGCCACGTTAACCCCTAAATATGAAAGTGCCAGGTAAATTTCATAATATTTAATATGTCTATCTAATAAAAATCAATTGATGACATTGGAAAAACAAAGTAATATACCACTAAATGATACGACTTTATCAAATTTAATGGACTGTTACACTGTTTTTTAATCGATAGATTTCTATCCGATGATTAAATATAGATTATATATTCGGTAAGAATAGCCAGTCGTAACAAACGGGTTAAGAACATGATTTGTATAACCAAATTAGTATAATTTGTTAGAGCTATTATTATTTTTAGAGTAATAGTGACATAAACCAAATATATCATGAAATTAAGAATAATGTTCTTACAGCTTCGGCTTGAAGTAATTTAAAAAAAAAAATCGTATTTTCACGAATTATAACACATACCGTATTCTTCTACCAAAAGGAAAACAAATACGTGAACAATATTAATGATGCACGGGTTGCAACTTGTGAGTTGATATACAGCTCACTAAAAATTGATTTCTTGTAGAAAAATTGTGTTTTTCTTTTATGTGGTATGGCTGGTTAATTAGTTAACCTACGAATTGTTTTTTATTAAAAAAAAAAAATCTGATTCTACGTTATTACAAATGCGTGCAAATCATTATTTACAGTGATGATCACATCACATGCATATTAATTGTTTTGGTTTACAAATATTGACGATCACATCACATGCAAATTTTTTATTTATTTTTTTGGTTACAATTGCAAGAAAATTAATATGCATGTGATCGTTTGATTACATGTTTACCAAAAAATAATAATAATAACATTTTCTAGCTCAACTAGATTCTGATCGTCACTGTAAATATTTTTAGTTGCCGCAACGAGTTTTGTATTCGCATATTAAGAAAATTATCAGACAAATCCAAGAAAATTATATAAAGTACGATTCTCTTTGTAGTGTTGTGTGTAGAGAGGTTAAAGATCTTTCTCTGCAACAGAGCAGCTATTCCCGTGTTATTGAGTTTGAGAGATTTCAGATTTCTCGTGTGTTGTCTGCGTGGCATGAAAAGTTATAGTTGAATGAAAATGATATTACCGGTACAAGTAAGGTCAAAAGAACATAAAATTATATGGACTCTAATGGATCCGAAAACAAAATTACGTTATATTTGATCACTGATTTAAAACTTTTTCAACTAAAATATATAAACAAGTACTCTCTCCATCCCATTTTATAAGTTGTTTGTTTAAATGCAGGAAAATTAAGAAAAAAGAAATTATAAATAATATTATTTAATAATTAGTTGATAATATAATTTAATGATCATGTAAGAACTTACAGAATTTAAAAAGTCAAACATATTTCACAACATTGAAATCTGCATAAAAATTTGTAAAACATCTTATAAAATGAAACAAAAAATAAATTCTTAAACATCTTATATAATAGGACAGAGGGAATAATATCATTTGTAAGTTTATGTATAGATTTGATTTTCCAGTGAATTTTAATGGGTTTCAAAATATTGTAAACCAAAAATTTAATGTAGTTGTTGGTTAAAAAAAAGTAGGAAGGCGAATACTACTATCTCCAATAGATGCAAAACTAAGTGCAGAACAAATCACAAATTAAATGTCTCTCTAATTATAACATTTAAACTATTATTTTGGCTCTCAAGATGCAAAACCAAATCTTACTGCAGAAATCTAGTCAAGATTTTGAAGTACTAATGAAAACAAAACATTTCTTAATATTTGTGTGTTCCAAAACCATTCATACAATAAGTAATCATGTGAGTTTTGTTTATCAATCAATTAATTCGGAATCTATATATATAATATAATATACATTTTATATCTTCTGAATAAAAAAAGTTCATGTACTGTCTCAACCATCATTTCTCACCACTTCATGCCTAAATCCAAACACACTATTGGGCCTGGATAAATTAGAGTTAGGCCCATTAAGAAAAAGTCCACCCACCAAACTTGTGGATTTTCATTCATTTTCCCTTCGACTTCTTTCTGTATACGTGAATAAGCAATGTCTACGTTGTAATTGTTGCCAATGTAGTTTTTTTTTTTGTCCTGAAACATACCGCAAAGACGAAATTCTTAGCGCGAATAAAAGTGAGTTTCCAAACTGATTTGTATCTTATTACTCAAATCATTCGATTAATATAATAAGAATACTTTGTCTCAACATATTTCTATATTCATATACCAATGTTCACACACCATCTGGTTTATGTGATTGGGTTTCTTAAGGTACGCGCATGGCTTTGTTATGTCTTTAAAACTAAGTTTGTCGAGTGCCTTTTATTGCTTGTTTTGTCTAATAAAGTTGATCACTTTAGTTTCCTAGCTACACCATAAAGGTTTAAAGTTTATTGGTTTTCTCATTGATTATCCCAAAACTCAAACCATAGATCACATACTTTTTGTCCTTTACATTCAAAAAATTTAAAATGGGTTTATGTGGAATCGGTATGAAAACTTAACTACTGATTTCGAAAATCTTGTGACAAGGGTGTTCAATCTAGTTTTACCGATCTGAACCAAACCGAAATGATTGAACCATATTTTAATACGGTTTAAATGATCGAACTTGAATTGGAAAAAACTATCTAAAATCGAAGTTTTTTTGGAAATTAAAGATACGTTTTAGTAAAATATTACTAAATTAACCAAATCGTTTGTATAGATTTTAATTTTATTTTTGAATATTTTTATTTAGCAACCAAAAAACCACAAAATCCTATTTGAAACTGAGTCGATATTAATATAATACGGTCGAATAAATTCACAATCAAGGAAGAAACAAAAAAAAAAGAGATTAATGGATTTTAACAAATACAAAATTAATGATATTAGAAAATGATAACAAATACAAAATCAATGATATAAACACCGATACATATTCTCTATTTCGGTTTCTAAAATAGACTTAATCAATCTTTTTGTCAAAATTTTGGTTTGAATATAATCCTATTTCTATTTCTAAAAGTCAAAAATCAAACTCGAATTATAAAAACCCATCTAAAATGGAATTTTTTTGAAAATTAAAGATACGTTTCAGTAAAACATTCGTAAACTGAATCCGAACCAAATCGTCGGTATGAATTCTAAATTTATTTTTGAATATTTTTATTTAAAAACTAGAAAACCACAAAAAGCTATTAGAAACCGAGTCGAAATTAGTGTAATACGGTCGAATAGATTTACAATCAAAGAAGAAACCAAAAAAATAGAGATTAATGGATACTAGAAAATGATAAACACCAATACATATTCTCCGGTTTCTAAAATAGTCTTAATCAATCCTTTTTATTAAAATTTAATTTCTCTCATGTGAGACAACATTAAAATCATGTGTGATTAATTTGGAATCAATTAATTCAGAATCTATATATATTTTATATCTTATGAATGATATATTTTTCTTAAAAAGATGAGGCAAGAGAAGGACACAATGGTCAAAATAAGGTGCTGTCATTTTCAAAGTAGTGATTGTTTTTAAGATCTGAGAAGGATATACACTTATATACTTAACAACAAATCTGACACATCAAAGTACAAATCCCATGTTTATTTGGATTTGCCAAACAAAATCTATATAGTATTTTACATAATATTTTTAATAAAATATTTTATTCTCTTTCTCTTATTGATTCCTAAGCATTTGTTTTTATTTCAATTTATAATTATTTTTTTTTGTTATTTTCGTAGGAATCATTTCGGTATATAGTTTGTTTGATTCTACTCAACTAAAATGATAAAAATAAAATTCACCAAACTACCTAACATTCAAATTCAATGTCACATTCCGGTTTTAGTATCTCTTCCAATACCAAACTCGGTTCATTTAATGCAACATTGCAAATTATGTGAAAAAACCAAAATAAAATTTATTTATTTATTTTTGTTTAAACACCAAATCCAAAAGAGTACATATATACACAACTACAAAGTATAAATAAACTAAGCATCATCATTAAATACAAACCTCTCCTTAAAATCCTATCTCAACAACAAAAAAACCCTAACTAATTTATAGATTTATTTCACTAAATTAAAAATAAAATAAAAAACAAATCTCCTGAAATGTGAAAACCCTAAATCAAATATTTATTTCCTTATATTAATTAAACAAAATTAATAAAAACACAAAATAAGTTCGTCTCTCTCAAGAAGCTATAGAGAGAGAGAGAGTTGTTTAGATAGCTCACACGCTTTCGCTTAAAACTCAAAAACCTGCACTTTCTCGGTCTATTTTCTCGGCATTCGTAAAACAGAAAAAAAAAAAAAAATTTGGGGCTTTCTCCGAGAATCCAAATTTACCCTAAAATCTCATCAAAAATCTTCAAGAACACAAGAGAGAGAGAGAAAAAAATCAAAACTTTTCGATGGATTTGAGAGAAATCCACCAGCAGCAGCAGCAACAACAACAACAACATCAACAACAACATCAGCAGCAGCTACAACCACCGCCTGGTATGTTAATGGGTTACAATCGGAACCCTAATAACACCGTCGCGTTAATGGGTCCAACCTCCACATCTCAATCGGCGGCGATGCATAACAGATTACCTTTTGGTTCTCTCTCTCCTCATCAACATCATCATCTTCAACCTCATCATCAACATCATCATCCTCAACCACAGCAACAGATGGATCAGAAAACTCTTGAATCTCTTGGATTTGAAGGATCGCCTTCTTCTGTACAACAACAACAATCGATGAGATTTGGGATCGAACAACAACAAGGGAAGAAGAAACGTGGTCGACCTAGGAAGTATGCTCCTGATGGTAACATTGCTCTTGCTTTAGCTCCGACTTCTCCTCTTCCTTCTGCTTCTAATTCCTACGGCGGTGGAACTGATGCTGGTGGAGGTGGAGATAGCGGCGGTGGAGGTAATGCTAATGCTAACTCTTCCGATCCACCTGCTAAACGTAATCGAGGTCGTCCTCCTGGCTCCGGTAAGAAGCAGCTCGACGCTTTAGGTACAGTGTTAACTCGATCTATCATCTCTCTGCTTTAAACCCATTTCGATCAAAATCGAAATCGAAATCGCAATCGCTTGTTTACAGTTCTTGATTGATGGGTTTTGAGCAGGAGGAACAGGAGGAGTAGGGTTTACACCACATGTGATTGAGGTGAAAACTGGAGAGGTAAATTTTGAATCTTTGATGTGTTGAATGTGAGATTGTCCTGTTTTCTATGATGTGTGATGAAGTTATGGTCTTTTTGATTGTTCCAGGATATAGCTATGAAGGTAAGGGCGTTTTCGCTGCAAGGACCAAGAGCGATCTGTATTCTCTCAGCTACAGGAGCTGTATCTGGTGTGATGCTTCGTCAAGCTACTAATTCCAATGGAGCTGTTAAACATCATGAGGTATACAATGTGCAGGCATTACTTACTTGGTGTGATTTGAGCTCAATTTTATCTGATTAGTATAGTTTCGATGTTTGTATTGATTTGTAGTTGTTGTTGTTGTTGTTGTTGTTGCAGGGCCGATATGAGATCATTTCTCTGTCAGGTTCTTTCTTGAATACTGAGAGTAATGGTACTGTGACCAAAACTGGTAACTTGAGTGTATCATTGGCTGGACGCGATGGTCGGATTGTGGGTGGAAGTGTTGCTGGAATGCTAATGGCTGGATCACAAGTCCAGGTTACTCAAATTCTTAAACTTTGTGCACGAGTTTATACAAATCGTAAAACCTTCAAGTTACTGACTTTGATTCGGGTTTTTTTTTTTTGTATAGGTCATTGTTGGAAGCTTTGTACCAGACGCAAAGAAACAGAAACAAAGCACACCAGCGCATGCTCAGAATACTCCCGAGCCAGCTTCAGCACCAGCCAATATGTTGAGCTTTGGTGGTGGTGGTGGTGGACCTGGAAGTCCTCGGTCTCAAGGACAACAACACTCAAGTGAGTCATCAGAGGAAAACGAAAGTAATTCTCCCTTGCACCGTGGAAGCAATAACAACAACAACAACAACAACAACAATCACGGATTATTTGGAAACTCTACGCCGCAACAGCTTCACCAAATGCCTATGCAGATGTACCACCATCTCTGGCCTGGTCCTCAATAAACAGATGGTTCATGAGTCGCGGGTTTGCTTCTCTGTTTTCTTTCACACATCTCTCCTTCGGAATCATCCATAAGTAGATTGAGCTCTCTTACTCTCTCTTCTTCTTCTCTATAATTTAGCTTTGGTTTTAGATAAATAGAGAGAGATGTTAAGTAGGTTTTCAATTAATCCTTTTTAGTTTGTTTCTTAGTAGTTTCTTTTGATTGTTATGATCATAAAAGACTTGTTCTTTCCTCTAAATTATCCACTTCAATTTCAAGATTTCTCTACCGAATTGCAAAAGACCAGATCTTTTAAATACAAAAGCCTGCCTTTTTATTCTCTATATAAGATTACATTCGTTTTGTTTTTAACATATATGTTGATTGATTTGCTCATTACCATAACATCATTCATAGTAAGTAAAACAAAAAGTTAGAAAAAACCAAAAGGTTGATACTTTTGATACATTAGTCACAGACTCCATTGCTCTTCTTCTTCGTGTTAGTCTCTCGCGATTCCTAAACCGCAGAAACCATCACCGGTGATGTTGCGATGATACGATCTTCTTCTTTTTCTTCTTCATCATCCTCTGCTTCCCACATGAAATGTGCGTATGATCCCAAAACCATACTAGAAAGTTTCAAACAAAACACAAACCTTTCAGATTTTGATTTGCTTAATAAGTATATTTGATATGGATCATACCAATCATTAGGAGAAGCATTAACAGCTTGATCAAAGTAACTTTGAGCTCTTTTCTCATCTCTTTTAGTTTCCCATATCAATTTCCCATACATTGACATTGCTTCACCATCACCTGGATTCTCCAATATTGCTCTTCCATAGAATTCTTCAGCTCTCTCTGCATCTTTCTCCACCTGATTCATATCAAAATTCCCATTTTCAAATTTCCCCAGAAAACCTAACCCCAATTTTCAAATTCTTCATACCTCGTACAAAAACTTGCCGTAATTCATCAGAAGAAGCGAATTATTCGGATCAGATTTCAACATTTCTCGATAATAATCACCGATCTTGCTCCTATCATCGTAACCATAACCACCTCCACCGTTACCGTTACCGTTATAACCAGATCCACCACCACCACCACCACCGGAAAATCCTTGCTCCTCCACAGGAATTCCACTCTCCTTCCAGATCAAAGCTCCCCAACCATTGGCAAACCTAATCTTCTCCTCCGCCGCCTCGTCGTCCTCCGGAATTTTCGCCGGAGAAGGCTTAGATCCAACACTTTTCAACATTCTCTCAGATCTAATCACATCGCTCTCGGATAACACCCTCCGCATCTTAACGTCGATCGAGATTTTACCGGCGGCGGCGAGAGATAATGATTCGACGGAGTTTTGCCTGGAGATTGACGTCATCTTCTTCGTCGACGAACCACAACCTGAAATTAACCGGTTTTGAAGAACCGGCATCGAACCGGTTCTCATCAAAAAAGATTTCATTACGAACAAAATTTTCTTCTCTTCTGATCTCTCTCAGAGACTGATGATGATGATAAAACCTCATTTCTTTGCTATTTATAGCTTTATTTCTACCGTACGATTATCTGACTTTTTGTATTTCATATTCACCGTTGGATCTATTGACCATGTCTGATCTTTCGTGTGATTGACTTAAAGTTGAATTTTATCTCAACCTTCCGTTGCGATGACTAAAAGGAGGGAGGAATCAGCTACGACACGTGTAGAGGTTTTTCACGTGATGTCCCACGTGAAGAGCATGATCGACCGTTCTATGTATGCCACGTGGAGAAACTGGTGGGACCCAGTGAGGCTGTACAAGTTCTCTGTACTTTGTTTTACTGTGGATTCTAAGTGGATTTACGAAACTACCCTTCCCACTGGATTTTTACTTTATTGGATAATACCATTGGCGGGTTAGAATCATAAAATATTGAGTATTGACAAAAAAAAAAAAAATTACAACATTGAAATTTTGTTGTCATGATCAATAGTATATTGTAGACACCTCAAATCATGGTTTTTTTAAATAAAACAAAATGTTTTACTACATATATATATATAATCACCAAAACTATCATTCTTTTCCATGCATTTTTCGTTTCGTCTCGAATTATTACAATAAAAATTGTAATTGATTAACGATGTGGTGAATATAAAGATTGAGAACACAAAATGAGTTTATGAACTACATAAATGATAAAATGATCTCTATCAACAATAGATTATGTCTTTACTGTTGTGGTACAGTTTAATCACTAAACGACACTACCATTAGAGATTTGGTTCATGTTTATATTGCGTGAATAATGTGCTTGGAAAAAAATGATTAAAATATGTGAATTTTGAATGATTAATAGTATATCACAATCACATGAAATGACATATCCTTTTCTTGTATTTATCTGTGAAATGTTGAAATCTGGATTCACTACGGTTACAAACTTACAATTGGCAAATTTTCTTGTTTGATAAGATAAGATAAGGTTTGTCAAATATATGATTTAAATATGGTATTTTTAGTTTTGTCCTTTTCTTATATTTATTAAAAGAAGAGTTATTTTACAAACTATGGAAATTTGACAACTTCACTCAACTCACTACTACTTGACTTAGTTAATGATATTAAAATAACAAAAAGCTAAATAAAGAGAAGTGATGCCCGACGGATTTATATTTTGTTTCTTTCTTCCCAATAAAGTAATCTCATCTTTATTGATAACTTTGTTATTTCATTTGGCGACATTAAAAAATATATATATCATTAACGGATAGATTAGGAATGATGATTGAGGTATATTACGGATTGATCAAGATGTGCAATTCTTTTGCCTTTATAATGCAGTTCTGAAAAATTTAATTTCTTGAAAAAAAAAAATTTAATTTTTGGCCAAAAAACAAAAAAATACGGAGAAAAAGATCATGTATAAAACTTGAATCCATAATTTTTTTTAAACCAATCGTTAAATAAAATTTATTAGAAATAAAATAATTTCAAATCTCAACTTTCTAGTTTTAAATTATTTTTAAAGTTTTCTTTTAAAGTATTCGTTAAATTTATGATCATTACATTAAAAAATTGCAACGTCTTAGTCATTTGGACTAGTCGAACAAAAACATTTAAATCTTCGATAACCACCATTTGTTAATCCCCGCAGCTCCATACATAAGCGTGCACATTCTTGGCAATAATTGATTATGTTGCTATATCATGAGTGTTCTCGATGTTTGTCTTGTTGAAGTATAATTTTTACCTGAAAATTAATTAGAGGGCTCGCAACTGAATTAAAAAAAATGAATTCTTCTTTTCCCATTAGATTTCCCAGTAATATTTGATGCATCTATAATTTTTCAAAAACATTGACCAAATTATTAAAATGATAATTTAATAAACACTATAAGAGATTTAGTTATTATCATAATAAAATCAAAATAAACTTACATGAATAAACAAGAACAAGAGGAGTTATAAGCAAAACAATTTCTTCATTTTGTCAGTAGAAACTTTTATTTGGAAAAAAAAAACGCTTTGTAGTTGTTTTAAGTTTTTATTTTGAAGTTATGAAAGGTAGATAATATCATATTGTTGATAAAAAAAAAAGATAATATCATATTTATATGTTTCTTTATGTTACAAAGATATAATGTTATAATCAACGTTTTATGGAAGTTACAAAAAATATTATCTTTCAAAATATTCATTAAAGTGATGTTTATTACATTTAAAAATAAAGTGGTTATGACATTTCTTACAAAAATATATTTGAGTTAATTAGAATACGTATAAATTATGTAATCCAAAAGAGATCAATGTGAAAATAGATGTTATTGTTATATAACACAAGTACTATATATGATTTGAATTATATGTGTTACACGAGTAAGTTTAAACTATACAACAACATGCTTCCTGCTTAACTCTGAATTTCATTCATTTAAACTTGATTCTTGAATCTGAATTACTCGTAGTGCATTGTATTGTAGGCAACTATCTAGATAGATTTTATCTTTACTCAAAGTAAAGTTTTTGGTAAAGCTTTTATCAACGATATGTTTAGCATCAATAGCAATGAACCAACTCAAAAGGCATATTATTTCCATATTTGTAAAGTATAGATGCATGAAAGTTATATTTTGAAATATGGTATTTTATGAATCAATTCGTTTGAGATTTTAGATTAGGAATGGAGGATTGTAAAGATCCAATATCGAGAGCTCACCGGTTTACTGGATTATATAAGTTGGTGAATATTTGGAAATGACACAGATTTGTTTCGTCACAATTTTTTTGGTAAAACAGCATTAATGTTTAGAAAAACTAATTGAAATCAAACAAAATACTTGATGTACCTATGAAAAATAATGTCCATGAAAGTTGTTATTTTTATTTTACTTATCACATTTTTCAAAATTTACATCTTTTTAGTCATCTGGAAATCTCGAACAAATACATTTAAATCCTTGACAACCACCAATTTTATATCTCCGATCCATACAAAAGTATGCACATTTTCGACAAAAATTGATTATATTGTTATTCAATAAGCGTTCTCAATGTTTGTCTCGAGGAACTTGATATTTTCTCAGAAAATTAATTGGACCGAAAAAATAGATTCTTCCTTCTCCATTAGATTTTGCCATAATATTTGATGCATCTATAATTTTTCAAAAATATATATCAATTTAAAAATCAATAAAAAAAACTATATCCTATTTATAATCATATTCTACTTATTATTATAATAAAAAATCAAAATAAATTTACATGAGGAAACAAGAATTAGAAGAGTTACAAGCAAAAGAAAATTCGTCATTTTGCTAATAAAAATTCAATTATCTGAGAAAATAAGGTTTCTAAAGATTTTTAATTTTAAATTTATAAAAGATAGATAATATCATATTTATATGTGTTTATTTATGTTAAAAGGCGATTTATTATAAATAGAAGTTACAAAAACTACTATCTTTTAAAGTATTTATTAAAGTTATATTTAAGGAAATTGACATAAATAACCTAAAAAAAAACTATAAGATAAAATCCACCTTTTTCTCTCTATATTTGTTCCTATCTCTCTCTAGTCATTTGGTTAGATTTTATATTATATTTTTTTGGTTATTAAACAAAATCACCCTTATATTTATTACATTTTAAAATAAAGTGATTATGACATTTTTAATAAATATTTATTCGATTTAATAAGAATACATATAAAATTATTAATCCATAAGAGATCAATGTAGATGTTATTATAATATAACACGAGTAAATTTATATGATTTGGACAATATGTATAATCTGAGTAAGTTTAAAGTTTAACCGGGGGTGTCTGGGTTTTTACCACCCGTGAGTAGCCTACTCACCGGATTGTCTAATAAGAAAGTGTGACACCATTTTAACTGGCCAAATAAAAGTGAAAGTGTTCTCACGAGAAATTGAACTTAGGTTAGAAAGGTTTATTTCTTTCCCTAAACTTTTTTACCACTAATTGGTTGGTCAACATGTTTCTTGCTTAACCATTTCATACAGAATGTGTTTGCGATTTGTTTCGTCACTAAAATTTTGGTTAAAAGTTTAAAAACAACATTAATGTTTAGAAAAACCAATTGAAATCAAACTAAATACTAATATCTTTGGGTTAAAACATAACGTATATTAACTAAACTCTTAAAAGTTAAAATAAAAAAACCAATTAAAAACACACTATTTTTAAGAACCATGTGGCTTAACCTCAATCCAATGTTACTAAGGACTCGTTCAATGCCATAACATTTAAGCTAACAAAACAAAACTCAAAACACACTTTCTATTTTTAGTAGCCTAAACTTCCAAACACTCTTTCTCTCACACCATAAACAATTAAACACTATACCAAATAAAAACTCTAAAGAAACAAAAATTAAAATAACATAAAAAAAAGGTACTATTCGTCCTAGTATATATCATATAAATATTGATATTGAAAACTGTTATTGCTCATAAGATTTGAAATTACCATATGATATAAATATTACATTGTTCTTTTGACTTTTATTTTTATTATTATTGATGGATGAGAATAATGAATATTAATAATGTTGCGCTTAGGATTTGAAGTTTGTAACTATTCGTCTGTCCCCAATGCTTATGTTCAGCATTGTCGACAGTAGCAACCTTTTCCTGTCTTATAATACTGTTCCTACATCCTTTGACATACACCGTCAGTATATTTTACCCGTTTGGTTGATTTACAAGCTTGATTGCATAGTTTGTCACCGTTAGGTTTATTACAAGCTGCAGTTGGGAACATCTTTTAGTTCGGCCATACATTGTGCGTCTCCTCTTGATATTCCTGACGCATTAGTGATCAAAAATATGTTAGAAACATTCAAATCCTCTGGTTAAGGAAAATGCATATATTGTGAGATGATCATTTCATTGTATTACATTTTTCGATTTTTTATACAAACCTTTAAATCTCATGAAAACAAAAAACAGAATATTTTTTTCGTTTTTAAAATTAATTTTAAAAGTGTAAAAACTAACACAAACTTCAAACGAAAATGGGAAATTTTTTTTTAATATATATTAGCTAGTAAATTTTGTTAAAGATGTTTAAGGATATGATTTAATGTGAAAAAAGGGAAATTGCAAAAACGCCAATTTTGGTGTGTAGATTTGCAAAAAAACCACTATGGATTGTTCATTTGTAAAAATGACACTAATTATAAATTTTTAGAACCTAAATCTTCAAATTCTAAACTATAAAAAATGTTGTGATCCCTAAAAACCTATAAACCCTCAAAACTAAACTCTAATACAACAAGTTAACCCAAACATAAATGATATAATGAGTAAATAATTTTTAAAAAGTGATATAATGAGTAAATACCACATTTTGAAAATGTGGTATTTTTGAAAAGTGGTAAAGTGACATTTATCAAAGTTTGTAAAAAAAAAAAGACACAGTAATCATAAAATCAAACCCAAATCATATATAAGCTTTCAAAGAGATTCATAGAGCATAATGTGTATTACCTGTTAAGATCAACCAAAAAATCATAGGAGTGATAAAACCAACGATGTTTACACCTTTTAACATTTTTTGCTTTTAAGTTTTTTTTTTTTCTTTTATTTTGATGAATTGCTTATGACACAACTATCTAATTCATATAAGTAATTTTTTTTTTTTTTAAATAGAAAACAATCTCGTCCATAAAATTCATATAAAAAAGTTAGAAATGGAAAAAAAATTACGAAACGGTTACGATGATGACAATGAATATTGATGTGTCTTTTAATAGCTATGGATGTGTATTGTGATCAACAGAAAGAAAGAGGATACAAATGATATATTTCCATTTATTGTAAGAAAAAGAGGATTATATTTCATATATAGCTATATATTGATGCAAAACAAAAGAGATAGAAAAAATTATGACATTTCTTAAAAATATATATTTGATTTAATTAGAATACGTATAGATTAGTAATCCAAAAGAGATCAATGTGAAAATAGATGTTACTATTATATAACACAAGTACTATATATGATTTGAATTATATGTATAACACGAGTAATTTTAAACTATACAACGACATGCTTCATTCTATACGAGTACTCGGATCGGATACTATTTAGGTACAAATTTTCTCGGATCTAAAAATTTTAAATCCAAACAGATACATGTAAAATTTCGGATTGAATACATGTTCATTTTTATAAGTACATATTCAGGTGGGGTCATAATTAATTGTACTTGTTCATATTCTACTTTGTATATATGTTTCATGAGTATTATAATTTTAGTATGGTATGAAATCTGTATTTGATGTTGAGTCTTTATATTCAGCATAAAGTCAAATCGTTACATATCTATGTTGTCTTCTTAGGAAGTATATATGAAATTTGTGGTTACACGGAAAAGAATGGACTATGGCCCTGTCATGAAGATGAAAAGCTCTTGAATTTTTTTTTTAAGTTAACCGAGTAAGTTTTAAATGTTACGTTAATCTAAATATATGTTCACAGCTCATTTTCTATTCATGTCTTGCTTCATCTCGGATACATACGTCGAGAATAAAACCAACAAGCCAAAGTTAAGTGAATAGTAAATATAGCTAGCTACAATTAATTTCTTTTTGATCCGCAAAATCACAGAGACTATTATAACATAATTTTGTTAAAACCAAAATGTCAATTAAATTTATAAATAATATATCCGGACGTAGCTTTGAATATCTCCTAAGTATACCAACAACAACTAACTAAACTCTTAAAGAGTTAAAATCAAAGAAACCAATTAGAAACACACTATTTTTAAGGACCATGTGGCTTAACCTCAATCAAATGTTACAAAGGACTCGTTCAATGCCATAACATTTAAGCTAACAAAACAAAACTCAAAACACACTTTCTATTTTTAGTAACCTAAACTTCCAAACACTCTTTCTCACACCATAAACACTATACCAAATAAAAACTCTAAAGAAACAAAAATTAAAATAACATAAAAAATACTAAATTTCTGCTACACTCTCTTGTTTTTTCTCTTTTGTATATGAGAAATCTCACGGCGGAGATAACCGGTCTCCGGCCACCACCGTAATGTCGACATTTCCTTCATCATTACCGCCGCAATCTCCACCGGAACATTACGTCACACCGCCTCTCACGGTGATCCTCACCGTGATTCTCCTCGTATTCTTCTTCATAGGTTTCTTCACTCTCTATTTTTGCAAGTGTTTCCTCGATACAATGATGCAAGCTTGGCGTCTCCACCACGGTGGAGTCACCGAAGCCAACGATAATCCCCTTCAACCACCCGAAGCTCCTCCGGTAAATCCCGGCCTCGAGCTTCGGATCATAAACTCTTTCCCTACTTTTCCTTATTCCTCCGTTAAAGATCTCCGAGAAGAGAAATACGGCCTCGAATGCGCTATTTGTTTACTCGAATTCGACGGTGATCACGTCCTACGTCTCTTAACCTCGTGTTACCATGTTTTTCACCAAGAATGTATCGATCTTTGGTTCGAATCTCATAGAACTTGTCCTGTTTGTCGCCGTGATCTTGATCCTTCTCCTCAACCACAAGAAAACACAAACACAAATCTTTCGAACGTCGATGAAATGATCATCGACGTGATTCAAGAAACCGACGACGACGATGAAGACAATCATCGTCTTAATCAGACAACAACACCGATTGATACTTGGCCTTCTTCAGGACAGAGTAGTTGTATCAAAAAGGAACAAACTTTACCTGAGAAATTCTCGAGATCGCATTCTACAGGACATTCGATAGTGAGAAACAAACCAGAGGAAGAAGATAAGTATACATTGAGATTACCAGAACATGTGAAGATTAAAGTTACAAGAGGACATAGCCAAACAGAGAGTTGTGTTACTTTTGCAGAACTTGTTAGAAACAGAGGATATGATCATCGCCGGTTTGGTGAAGTTTCCGGTCAAACACCGGTTACACAACCGGAAAATTGAAAGAAGTTAATTTATACAACGCAATTAGTTCATTTTATTTTCTTGTTGTTGTACCGATTATAAATTATCTTTTAGGTAGAATTTTTTTGAGTTGAGATACTAATTAGTGTTATTAGTGCTTTTTATTTTTGTTTTAAGGATCTTAATAATAAGAATGAACAATTTATCTTTAATGGTACAACTAAACCAATTTGTGAGTGAATGACAAACAAAAAAAGTCAATTTTTTAGTCTTGAGTTAATATTTTCGACCAAAAAAAAAAAGTCCTGCGTTAATATATATGCAAGTTTTAACTTTCAAATGAATTTAATTTACAGAAAAACTCCACTTTTGAATGAACCATATATATATATATATATTTATATTGGGAAATTAACTGCAATATAAAATTAATATTATTATTATAAACTTAAGGGTTATTGCAATATAAACCTTGAAGTTGAAGACTGTTTAGGCAAATCTCTCTCAGATAAATTTCGATTTTTTTTTCATAAATTTTTGAAATTTCACATCTTTCGCTAATACCCATCATCTTCTTCGTCGAGATCTGCATCTGAATTTCACAAATCTTATACTTTTTTTCACATTCAATGTCACGAATTCAGCTACAAATCTTGCTTCTTCGACCATTCTTCTATGTTTATTCGGATTAATCATAGAGAATGGTTCGTGGGTTTGTCAATTTCACCGGATTATCTACGAGATTATTGAACATTTGCGTTGATTCTCTCTGCAAATTTCGGAAATTGGAGAAAGCTGAATCATTAATCACAGACGGAATCAGATTAGGTGTTTCTCCAGATGTCGTCACTTACAACACACTAATCAGTGGTTACTGTCGTTTTGTCGGAATCGAAGAAGCTTACGACGTTACTCGAAGGATGAGAGACGCCGGAATCAGACCAGACATCGCTACTTACAACTCTTTAATCGCCGGAGCAGCTAGAAGATTGATGTTAGATCGTGTCCTCTACCTGTTCGACGAAATGCTTGAATGGGGTATATATCCTGATTTATGGAGTTACAATACTTTGATGTGTTGTTACTTCAAGCTAGGTAAACAAGAAGAAGCCTTTCGTGTTCTTTACAAGGATCTTGAGCTTGCCGGTTTAAAACCCGGTCCTGATACTTACAATGTTCTCCTTGATGCTCTTTGCAAATGTGGTTATATAGACAATGCTCTTGAGCTTTTTAAAGAGATGCAGAGTAAGTTTAAACCAGAGCTCATGACTTATAACATTCTTATCAACGGTCTTTGTAAATCCAGGAGAGTTGGTACCGCGAAATGGATGCTAATGGAGCTTAAGAAATCGGGTTATACTCCGAATGCAGTTACGTACACTACTATACTAAAGCTATATTTCAAGACCAGAAGGATTCGAAGAGGGCTTCAGTTGTTTTTAGAGATGAAAAGAGAAGGGTATACTTATGACGGGTACGCGTATTTCGCGGTTGTTAGCGCTTTGATTAAAACAGGGAGAACGAAAGAGGCTTACGAGTATATGCAAGAGTTGGTTAGGAAAGGTAGGAGACATGACATTGTTTCGTACAATACATTGTTGAATCTGTATTTTAAAGAAGGGAATTTGGATGCGGTTGATGATTTGTTAGGAGAGATAGAACGGAAAGGAATGAAAGCGGATGAGTATACGCACACGATTATAGTTAACGGTTTGTTAAGGACGGGACAAACGAGAAGAGCTGAGAGGCATTTTGTAAGTATGGGAGAGATGGGAATGGGATTGAATCTTGTGACCTGTAACTGTTTGGTCGATGGATTGTGTAAAGCGGGTCATGTTGACCGAGCCATGAGATTGTTTGAGTCGATGGAAGTGAAAAATGAGTATACTTACACTTCTGTTGTGCATAATCTATGTAAAGACCTGAGGTTTGTTTGCGCCTCGAAGCTGCTACTGTCGTGTTACAATAAAGGGATTAAGATTCCGTCATCAGCTAGACGAGCGGTTTTGTCGGGTTTACGGATGTCGGGGTGTTATGGTGAAGCGAGGATGGCTAAGGCCAAAATGAAATTGACTCAGGTTGGGAATTCCTAACTATCTTTACACACAAGTTTTAGAAGTGAAAGTGTAATGTACTGTATGTATCATGAAATAGAATAAAGTCTGATTCTTTACATTTCATGTGAACCGGATAAATCCATACGAACCGGATGTCTTAATTGAACCGGCCGGTTGGTGATGTAAACTAAAAGGAATCACTGAACAACTAACCAACTCACGAAAGTTTATAAGTGTTTCGAGTTTTGATGGATTCTCTTCCAAAGAAGACTCTTAATCCAAAATTAGAATACATATAAGATTTATGTAATCCAAAATGACATGTAATTGTTTGGTCGATGGATTGTGTAAAGCGGGTCATGTAGACCGGGCGATGTGATTGTTTGAGTCGATGAAAGTGAAGATGAGTATACTTACACTTGAGTTGTGCATAATCTCTGTAAATGAAATTGACTATGACTCATGTTGGTACTAATTCCTAACAATCTTTACACAAGTGTTGGAAACTAAGTGTAATGTATCATGAAATAGAATAAAGTGTGATTCTTTATATACAAGAGGTTTTCATCGAACCAGACCTAAAAGTTGACAGATATCTTAAATATGTATGTACATATATATATATGTCAGATCTAAAAGAGTAGAACATAAATTCGAATCAGAATAACTGATATCTTAAATATGTATATATTTGAAAGTCATCGAACTCTTTTTAAAAGGTAGATAAGGATATGTAACGTATACACATATACATGAAAGAAATAGACTGTTGACTAACAAAGAGACTGTTGACTAACTTGATTGTAAATTGATAGCTTACAAAAGCTTGGGAAAAGCGTGAATTCTTAGCCCGATCCAACATTTTTTTCGTGTTTGATTTGTGGTAAAATTAGTTCATATACATATATAAAAGGGAGATTTACTAAAATAATCTTAATAAATGGTTTTACCAAAGACGACCAGTTTTTCCCATCCTTTTCGCACCGAGAGTTTTCTTAAACGTAGTACTAGGCACAACTGTATTAGAAGCTTTAGGCGAACAAGTGACACTGGTAGCTTCATGTTTCACAGAAGAACATCCTTCAGTAGGTAACATCGTTAAGGGATTCACAGAGCGGAGATCGACCTTTGTTTAGGGATTGAGAGAAATAAAGGGAATAAACAAAAGCAATCAAGAGGATATTTGGTGTAATATATTGACAAAATTCCACCAACCCGAATTCAATATTTGTTGTTATCGGTCTTAAACTCAATAATTAAAATTACTTGTTTAATTGTTAAGTAAACACATAATTATATTTTTAATTATTTTGGTCCAAATTCAATTTGTTATTGGACAAATAAAACTACAAAAATCAAAATTATTATATACGGTATTTTATTATTTAAAGTTTGATGCGTCAAACTTTGTAATTAACATGATGGAGATACGTGTCATGTCGATTGATTAGATTTTGACACGTGTATATAAGTATATTTTTTTTAATTAATCACATTTCAAAAGATTTATCTATTTATATATATATTTAAAATAGTAAAAAATAAACCTAATTTAAATAGGATTAAAAAAGTATAAACTTAATTTAAATAACATTAGGAAAATCTAATTATTTGAAAATATCTTATTATAATTTAATTGAGATAATGAAAAGTAAACATAATTTAAATAGGATTAAAAAAATTTAATTATTTGGATTGATATGAAATAATTATTTTAATATCAAATAATATAAAAAATAAATATGAAAATAAAATATATAAATATTTGATAGACTTCTCTATAAATAGGTTTGTTGATATTTTCAATTTTATTTTGTCACTTTATAGGGTGATCTAATTTGTCTTACATTTTTTTCGTGTTTAATTTGTGGTAAAATTAGTTCATATACATATATAAAAATAGTTCATAAGTGTTTCGAGTTTTGAAGGATTCTCGTCCAAAGCAGACTCTGAATCAAAACTTGGGTGGTCGGGCGATGTCGATTGCAATCTATTGATTCGTCTATCCGCTTCTCTTCTTACAGTAACCGTATACGCCTTTGCTTGATCTGCTGTTATCGAATCCATACATTCCTCCGGTTTCAGGCTAAAGTTCCAATAACTAGTGGGACAATAAAAATATTTTGTGTCCTACAAATTTTGATTAAAAGCAAGTCAAAACAGAAATTAATATATATCTTCCAATTTTACTATCATTATTGACCATCACGTAAATTAGCCGTGGTCAGAGATTTTCATGTGCACCGGATAGAATCCCACGAACCGGACCAAAAAGTTGTCATATGAGCATTTTAAGAAAACAACCAACCAACTGACTATTCAAACATCTAAAAACTCACATTGGTTAGGTCAATTTTCTAATTCGTCGTAGAGAGACTAATTTTTCTTGAATAGAACATAAATTTCCGCAATTTTCTATGATTCTCTTTGTATTAATTTCAAGCTTGTCGACAAAAGTTTAATAGGAATTGGTGAATTTTGCCTTAGATACCATATTTGCTTCTCCATCCTTTTTTTTTTAATTAGTTGCTTAACGCTTTTAATTTACATGCTTTTATCGGAATCAAACCATCTGTGTATAGTTCGAACCCATTTACTTCCTGCAGCAAGGCCCACACATCATGTTGATCACTCTCAAATATGGGTCCAAATTTGGAATAAAAGATATGGTTTAACTGAGTATGTGTGGCCTGTTAGAAACAACCAATCGAAAACTGTCTTTACGAGGACAATTATGTTTAATTAAAATCTCAAAGAAACCGAGAGAGATTATGAGTTACGTACAAAACTTACTCGGACACACATTGTTGACCCATTTCCGACGGATGGCAATAGGAATTTAACGATTGTTGGTAAATGTTTTTTTTTTTTGTATAAATCATAAGTCATTGTTCAAATTCAATTTATAAATGAAAAAAACAAAAAGCTATACATTTTTTAAAATTTAAACTATTTTTATTTATTTATTTATAACATAAATCATAAGACATGGTTACATATTACATATGCGAGATGATGAATGATGTTAGAAGACATGTTACACATAGTGCCGAGGATAAGGAGACACAGTCGATAATTCTTCCTCAAATGGTGCCTCTCTTCCGACGAGATATCAAAAAGGTCCCTGCCCACCAGCGCCGGTCCATGCCTTGTAGAGACCTTACTCAAAACAAAAAAAAGTGTGCTCTGTTTCTTTTCAAGTCAAACCGATAAATAATACTAACTGGTTTTTATTAGTTTCAAAAAATTAACCCAGCCCAAAAAATTTTGGACCCTAATCACCCGCTTCCTTTGCTTCCGTAATAGGTCGGGCCTGCTGCCCACGCAAGCAAATGCACCATTGATAGCGTCATCAACTGCAAAGCACTACGCATAGCTTCAAAGGTCTAATTTTCCGTGCTTAGCGTTAATGGCAAAAGCTATCATGTAATCATCTTCAATCAGCTTGAGGGTGTTCATGTTTCTGTATGTATTAGCTCTATAACTTAAAAGTAGCTTTGTTGTTCTTCTCTTGATTATTTCACCTGCACCATTCGTATCATTATAACCATTACTACAAGACTATACCATCTTTGCTTCTCCATCCTCTTTATTTTGTATTAACCACTTAACGCCTTTGGTTTATATGCTCTTATGGAAACCAAACCATCAACATATGGTTCGAACCCATTTACTTCTCATAGTAAGGCCCACACATCATGTTGATCACTCTCAAATATGGGTCCAAATTTGGAATAAAAGATACGGTTTAACTCAGTGTGTGTGACATAGGGCTGGACATACGACGGGTACCCTGAAAATTTGGAGTACCCGTTACCCGACCCTAACGAGTATTTGAAAAACAATACTTTTCGGTAGAAAACCTACGAGCGCACCTACAAGTGCAACAAAGATCCCATTCATAACCATGTCGATCCGACTCGAATAAGTTCTTTTTCTTATCTTTTTATATGCATAAAAATACATCCAGGGGATATGATCAACACAAATTATTTGAACGAAAGTCGTGGACCCCCGCTAAAGATAGAAGACCAAGGGATGTGCTCCGGTTCATTAATCCTTGCCAAACTTGATGCTTGGACTTCACTTACTATATGACTGAGTTTAAAGAGGGCTTGTTGTAGCCCTAGTGCATCTATGTAACCAGTTTTGTTAGGATCACATGAGCCAAACACATCGAAGAGGCACTTGTAACTTTCCATTGGGCTAAAGAGCTTCATGAACTCCTTCTGCTGAAAGTATTGTGATTTATAGTTTTCGAAAAGCAGTGCAATTTGCAGTGGTTGGAAGGTGAGCTCCAGCTCTTTCAAAACACCAGAAATTCCATCAAAGTCCAATATTCGTCCCTGCTTAGAGTTATTCTCAAAAGCCCTAAGATCAACATCGTCCAATACTCGTCCCTCCTTAGAGTTATTGTCAAAAGTTGTCCTAAGATCTCGTCGTAGGCTTTCTCGTTTGCGTTTCAACGATTCGAGTCTACATGAAAAAAATATTTCACAAGAATTCGATCAACAAGAACAATAAACTCTGTTTTTCAAGAATTCGATCAACAAGAACGAGAAACTCTGTTTTTAAGCTTACCAATCACGACGAAGACTACTCTGGGCGATTCCAGTACAAGTGGGAGATTGTTGGGAATTTTCTGAAATCATTTGTACTTATTCTAGAAAGTTAAAATGTCAAAATTTGACAATCGTATAATATTAGATGGTTATAATGTTTTGCTAGAAACCACTTATAATTTATAGGTCTAAAAGCTCATTACTAATTATGCAATCCTATTGGGTCACACACCTAAACAAACTAGATCACTAATAAATTGGATTTTAATAATGATACAATATATTATATATTTGATATATTAATATATATTTGTACATATATACATATATATATTTGGAATATATATATATATACTATGTTATATGAGATGTATACATATGATATGTATATATATATATATATGTACGTGAAGTAAAAGAAAAAAAGACAATTAAGATTGTCCTTCCTCTCCACGTAATAGCATCCTAATTTGGGCTTAGCCCATTTAATGCTTGCACTATATATTAAAGTTATAGTGCACTAGATCATCCCAAAAATCGCCACATATAAACCCTAATACAAGACTACAAAACAATTTGTCTTCGATAATAAGAGATTTAGATCTCTACGGCACTAGCATCCCATTTGATCTTATTTGTGTGCGTGTGGATACCGATAGAGGCACAACGTTTGGAGTGCTACATATCCTTGATCTGATTCGATTCATTTTTCCGCTGCAATCGATCTAGGTACATTCGAAACTATGGAACCTAGATATAATTTTAGTATTTACACGAATCCTAGAAATTGAATTCTAAATTGATATTTATAAATCGTCTATGAATTCCAACAGTTTCTCCGATTCATTACCAATCACGACAGAGAGTACTCCCGGAGATTTGATCCTCTTCCTCTGATTCTCTTTCTCCGATCCTCTCGCTCCTTCCCTCTCTCTCTCTTTTTTTTTAACGGGAAGTTCTATTTCGAATATTTTTTTTTTGTCAACCCAATATATTGAAAAGCCCAATGGGCTGACTATTTCGAATATCTATTTTATCATTTGTAATTTGGTAAATGAAAAACCAAAAAATAATAAACATAAACAGTTCCTAATAAGTCCTCAAATTCTCATCACTAACAAAAGTTTCAAAAAACAAATCTGAATTTCCAATTTTGATTTGAAAGAACGACAAAAAAAACTCTACCTAGATCTACGATTTTAAGTTCTTGATGTTTATTTTTTAATCCAAGATAGCAAAAATCAATGTATTTTTGTACCTTATTAATTTGTTTTTTCATAAAATCAATCAAGAGCTTGACACCTGTTTCATCGATCTATATAGAATCCAGAACACAAAGCAATATTGATTCCTTTTAATTTTTTTTTTCTTTTTCTGGTTGGTAACTAAACAAGAAACAATATAAAATAAAAAAATTTTTTATCTCTTCTTTCTTCTTTCTCTCTCTAAAAAGCTCTTTTTTTCTGATAAACTTTCAGATCTGATTTCATTCTCTTCGGCCGTCGGTTGTGGGCTTCTTATGCTACGTTGTCGGTCCAGTTTGTGTTTATGTATATATTGTATTTAGATCTGCATTTTCCGTTTTATCGGATCAGGTTCTGGCTTGACCGGTTGTTTTCCGGCGAAGTCCGGGTTTTTGCATGCTTCGATCTCTGTCCTATCTTTGTTTTCTGTTGTTGAAATCTCCGGTTGTCTTCTAAATTTCTCTGTTTTTCTCCAACCTCTTGAGAAGTAATATCTCTGTCATTCATTTTTTGCTTAAGACGCAAAAGCAAATTTGAACGGTCTACATCAATATTAGGTGTAGCGATGATGGAGCTTTCTCGGATTTGGAGATCTATGGAGGAATTTTTGAAGTGGAATGAAAGTTATATTCGGATGATTTTGGCACTTTCATGTTGGAATTTGAGATCGGCAAAAGGGGGAAAGATTTTCGTCGTTTCGTTGATGGTTGGTGGTGGCTAATCGGAGATCGACGGAGGACCGGTGATGGTTCGACGAAGATTAGCGGATGTTCTGCGTGAAGAAAACGCGTGGTTGGAAGATGAACATGTGTTCTTAATTAAATCATAATTATGTGCTTAACATTATCTTAGTTAATTATGGTTTAATTTCATTAGTTTTGGTTAATCTTTCTTGGGTCTTTTGTAATTGCCCATTGGGCTTCTTTAATATAATTAAGTTGCCGACAAAAAAAAAAAAAACAAGAAACAATATTGAATCCAGAACACAATTTATTGCTCCCTCTAGTTGAGGATCTCGCTCCCTCTCCATGAGGCTTAGTTGTTGTATGTCCCTTTTGGTGTTTATTAAGTGTGTTTTATGTTTTGGTCTTGCTTTCTTCTGGATGCTATGTGGTTTGGGTGTTGCATTTCAGATTTGTTCTTCAGATGCTAGTGTATGCTTGTATGAAGCTAATTATTCCGGAAAAATCTAACAATGGCTATCGTGCAAGGAGATTTATCATTTTTTTGATTGATTGGTTATGGACTTGGTGCAAGATAGCCAATGTGTCAGCAAAGAGCATGTTCTTTTTGCGGGTTTGGCATTTGGTTACTCTATGTGGTTTCATGTTGTCTCTTTTTCATGATGTAATTTCATTTCAAATTCAATAAACTTCCAATGAAAAAAAAAACTCAATTTATTTTTATTAGCTCTCTCTCTATATATCTTGTTTGCGGTAACAGTGTGGTCACTAGCACCTTTCTCTACCAGTTTGATGTGTACTGAACTCAAAACAAAACAGCCTTAAAAGAAGGCAAGAAACAAGTATGTTTACCTCCAACAGGCTTGGTTTCTAGCCCTCTTTTTCCTTGGATCTACTGGACTATTTCGGTTGCTAGGAACAAGCTTATCTTCAAAAACAGAGTTTTCTGAGAGGTAGAGACTGTCACTAAAGCTATATGTGATGCAGGCTTGGCTTCTAGCCTTCTTTTTCCTTGGATCTACTGGACTATTTTGGTTGTTAGGAACAAGCTTATCTTCGAAAACAGAGTTTTCTGAGAGGTAGAGACTGTCACTAAAGCTATATGTGATGCTCGGGAACAGTATATGGCTCAAGAGGCAGAAAAGTTGAAAGATAACTCTAATGTAAGGATCCCAGTATCACCAAGCCTCCCTCAAGATGGCTTCATTTGCTTCACGGATGGCTCATGGTAGGAAGAGAATACGGTGATACATATGTGAACCGGATAAATCCATACGAACCGGATGTCTTAATTGAACCGGCCGGTTGGTGATGTAAAGTAAAAGGAATCACTGAACAACAAACCAACTCACGAAAGTTTATAAGCGTTTCGAGTTTTGATGGATTCTCTTCCAAAGCAGACTCTTAATCCAAAATTAGAATACATATAAGATTATGTAATCCAAAAAGATATGTAATTGTTCAGCTTATCATGGTGAGGACATCCAGCTTGAGGGTGAGGACATCCCGCTTCGAGCTTGGCTCACCATGGTGAGGACATCCAGCTTCTCGGTCATCGTGGAGTTCAGCTTATCCTGCTCTTCCGACTTCTTAAGTAGTGTGTCCATCGCCATTTTGAGGTGCTTCATCTCGTTCAGGACTTCGAGTACTGGCATCGCATCCGTCGCGGCTTGGTTGGCGTTTTGTGTAGTGTTTCCAGCGAGATTAGTTTCGACTTCCTTGTCGCCGTGGTTCTCACCGGTGTTATCGTTGCGTCTGTCGGTCATCTTCTAGGTTGCTTATGTGGTGATTCCTTCGAGTAAGCAGATCTCTGTCCCATTAGACGGCGCCAAACTGTGGAGGGTAGAACCACCACGGTTATATTTGTCAAGGGTTGAAGGAGGACTAAGTCTTCCAAGTACGAAATCACAAGAACAAAGAGTTGAAGATGATTCGTATTGTTATGTTGCTAAGCTTAAGAGTACAAAAGTTTCCGTAGAGTAAAGTTGCCCCTCCCAAACTGTGGAGGGTCGAATCACCACGGTTAGATTTGTCATGGATTGAAGGAGGACTGAGTCTTCCAAGTACGAAATCACAAAAACAAAGAGTTGAAGATGATTCTTATTGCTGTTTTGCTAAGCTTAAGAGTACAAAAGTTTATGTAGAGTAAAGTTGCCCCTCCCTCTCTCAAATGAGATACATTGGTATATATACTAAACTAGGTCGGATAGGTCAACCCTAGAAAAAACATGAAGTTTTTCTATTCTTTAGGAGTTTCCTTTTTCTGAAGTCGGCCAGACCTAGTGGGTTGCGCCACCCTGCTCGACCCATCTCGCCATGTCCTGGACTCGGCCCACTTCGTCGCTCCTTGGGCCAAACCTCGTAACGTGTCTGCCTTGCGAGATTCCTGCTTCTGCAAGCCCACTTCTTGATTACAAACTCGCTTTTCCCGCCAAGTAATGTTCATAGACTCGTCAGGTTTGACATTGTACACCGTCGTGCAGTCTGCCTTACCGGATTAGTCACCTTGTCGGCATTGGGCGACCGGATTCGCCCAGTTGTCTCTAACCCAATTTCCATACTTAATTATTTCTCTGCTTTGATCTTACTAGGGTGGAATCCGATCTCTACAGCTAATTTACCTGATGAATTTCTTCGACACCACTCTAATTAGATTTTGAAATTTGAGTTAGAAAGAAGAAGACGAAAAAACGTGCTTAAGTATGTTTGAAACTTACAATTTTTCAATAATTTTATCGTGTCTCAGTGATAGTGTCTCCTCCAATAACTGTATCCATCCACGGTTAGATTTCACCTTGGGGCATTTTGAAAATAAATTTAAACCAAAATGACGTCGTTTTTGTCACATTTATTAAAAAAAAATTCAATAAATATTAAACCAACCGCGGTAGGTCATTTTTCCTAAGATTCTACTTCTGTTTTAGTATAGTAATAAATTGACCCTAAAATACATATTACATTTTTTTTAATAAACATATTTATTACATTGAACGGTCCCAAATCCAAACTTTTGTTTGTGCCTAAGACCGGGACTGAACCTCTACTGAAGTTACAAGAACCACCGCGAGAGTACACCAAACCACTTTGAACCACCGCCAAGATTAACGACAGGCCACCAAAATGTTATCAGAAAGGGGATCCAACCACATTCAATATCTTAGTCAACACGCTAATTATGCCTAAAAGAACAAAGGGAAAGGGCTAAAGAACAAATTTTTATTTTTATTTTTTATAAAGGTTTACTAAAGAAACAAAGTTAAAGAACAAAGAGCTAAAGAACAAAGTTAAAGTCGCATTAAACGAACAAAAAAGCAAGAGAAAAATTAAACAAATCAAAACGTCTAATATACCAACGATAATATATTACAATAAGTAATTTTATGGGTTAATTGCAAAAATAACAAAAAAAAAAAGGAATTAAGAAAGTAACATTGGAAGCCCGTTTGGTTTGATCATATGTTCATTAATGCTTATACAACATAAGGTATGGGGTTCGAATTCCAAAAATGCGATTTATTTACATTAATTAATGGAGACAAGTTTACAAGAGATTTTCAGAGTATGACAAGATAGAATTGTCTGGCGTGGATCAAGGCGGAAGACTTATCCGTTGTATAATCGTCGATGTAACAGTTCTCCTAATTTAGAATCGAATAATAATAAATTCAAACGATTAAAATAAAAGTAACAAAAATGAGTATATGTGGCAAAATTTTAACCATTAGATTTAGGTTAAATAGTTAAAGATTTTATTATACTTTTTTTTATAGTTATTGAATGCAATTTCCCCTACATAAAGGACATCAATCACACTTTGTCAACAAAAAAACACATACACATATATATACAATTTCTTACATCCTTCATATATATGTCCTATGATTTTGATTATCATATATAAAAAGAATATACTTAACAATGTAACATAATCTTTGATCTATCCCACAATTATCTATTTCCCCTCTTTCATGGAGTCCGATCCAAATTCTAATGCTTTGAACCCAAGAGATTGTACTCAAGGCATATGTTCCACATTTTGTCCTCAATGGTGTAGTTACATTAACTTCTTATCTCCACCACCAATTTCCTATGAACAATTCCTAAACGACGGCGTTTCATCAAACCCTAATCTCTCCCCTCTTGTCCTCGCCATTACTGGAATCTTTGCAACTGCCTTTCTCTTGGCAACTTACTACACTCTTGTCTCAAAGTATTGCTCCAATGACACGAACGATGAAGCTTCCTCGGAAATGGGAAGATCCGATCTAATTCTCGATGTTAATTCGCCGGAAAGTCGAGACCAAGATGACCCTTTTGTTCATGAGTCATCAAACGCCGGTTTAGACGATGCCCTGATAAAAAAAATCGGGTTTTTCAAGTTGAAGAAGCATCAAAACGGTCTCAAGATCAATGGTACGGATTGTTCCATATGTCTTGGAGAGTTTAACGAAGAAGAAAGCTTAAGGTTATTGCCTAAATGCAACCACATTTTCCACGTCGTTTGTATTGATCGTTGGCTCAAATCTCACTCGAATTGTCCGCTTTGTCGGGATAATATCATCGTCCCTACCACTCAAGAACCCGATCATTGCCTTGAGGTTATGAATCTTGATCGGTTTTCGAGCAATGTTGGATTAAGAGAAGGCAATGTAGTCGTTGTTGAGCATCGTGAAGAGGTTAGTGTTTCGGTTAGTTCTCATCATCCACGCCGATTCTCAGCCGCGGATATTGTTCTACGGATGAGCGGAGACAGAGACGAGGAAGTGGAAAGTTATGATCTTGAAAATGGAAACAGAGTGAAACGACTTATAGGCTTGAAAAGATCATTCTCAAGTGGTAGATTGGTTCTTGGGACTCAAGGAAGGGCTAGAAGATCTCTAAGCCTACTTCCTTCACACTAAATTATTATTATTGTTATTATTATTATTATTATTATATTTACACTTTGAGTATACATACATACAAACATATAGTATTTTCCAAGGATACACACATCAACTCAGCTAAGAGGTTTAAATTTCCGTTGCCTTTATAGATGTTATATGTATATTAATTGTTTTAATTTATATAATTTTGCTAAACTAAATTTTCATGAAATATTGGTAGAAGTCGCAAGACTATATCATGTTATTATAACGTAGAATTGGATTCGTTTTCATTAGAGCACTTAAAATAATTTATTATAAAATAAATATTTTTCTTTTGCTTATATTTTACCAAAAATTACTAAATTAAATTTTTTGTGTTTGCGTTGTGTTAGACATTTACCTACAACATTTTATCTTATATGTATTTTTCTCGGTTTTATGTAGATTTATCTATCCATTAAACGTTAAAATTGTTAAACTAACCAAGTGACATTAGCCTGACTGGAAAAACACTAAAGATGAACCCTAAAAATCTAAAAATCTACGTACTCTGGTCCCAAATACTTATATACGAGTCTGGCTCCGGCTTAGGCTCATGATCTCCTACTCATAGAAATAATTGTTGACCCTCTTCACCTTTTTAAATAAGCATTTTATTTAGGCTCTCTCTTTATAATTATAGTACTAATTGATAAAACATATTTATTGCTTTGAGAAAAGACACATATTCTTGCCTCTCTCTCTCTCTCGACGCTCTCTATTCCAACTTCCAAGTGGTTCCGTTCTCAACAAAGTTAAAAGAAAAACAAGAGAAAGCAAATTAGACCTTCCCCACTGAATTGCTTTCCATCTCAATGCCCCATGAGAATTAATATACCATTTATAACGAATTATTATTACAACACCAATTTTATTTAAAGTCGTTCCATTTATTCACATAAGGACCATACGTTATTATTATCTATCCCAAAATCTTGATTCTGACTTTCCAAGTCCACCAAACTCTTGAGATCAATCGTTACATAAATTCACACACATACATTACCGAATTTATATTTGAACTAATACTGAGTCAAATGTTCGAACTATGACACAATAACAATATTGATATTATTTTGTTATAGAACAACAATATTTATACAAACTACTATGCTACATAATCTAGTTTAAAGCATTTTTCACCATCAAGAAGTGGGAAATCTCATTATTTTATTTATAATTCCAGATTCATGTATGCACCTAATCAAACCAAATTTACAACATGTGTACATAAATGAAAAACCAAAAATACTTTTGTTTTATTCCCACTTGTACCCACCTAAAACCCCTATATTTCCCTTTCTACCCCTTTTGCATCACATAAATATACAAGCACACTACATATTCACATACTTGCCATTAGTATGACAAAACCTAACTTAAGGCCCATTTTTTGCTAACACAAGCAAAAAGACCATTTCTTTGGTATATGAGAAAAGATTAAGAGACAAAAGCTTCTGTATCAGCTAAACCTTTGTGTGTATATAGATCAAGAAACTGGCAAACGGCTTATGTATTAGCTTTTGCTTCTTCTTTTCATCGGTTTTTTTGCATTATCCCATCGGAGATCGATGAGGAATTCCCTTTCTTCGCTTGGCGATTCTGCAGTTACTAGATGTAGTAAGTGGAGGTGTCGATGGGCTGAAACTTTGGAGATTTGAAATGTTCTTCCCAATTCCAATGCTGCTACTTGAATCCTCTGTTTCCATCAAGAGGTTCTTCCTTCCCTTCTCAAAGCCTCTGGACGATCCAGCAATCTTGATTTCATTTCACAAAACACAGAGAAAGTCAGTTCAATAAGTTCTTCCACAACTGTTTGAGTAAACTTGCAAAAAAAAAGAGAATGATCCATATCGAAAGTTCCAATCTTTTTCTCGACCACGAATCAAACAAGACTTTACCGAAATGCTAGGAAAAGTTAGGTGAAACTGCATATATATATCAAATTTCAGGACCATTTCCAAAGTTTTGATATTTTTTCTTAAGCGGTTAAAAGGGAATTGAATTTGCCCAAAATGCAAGGAAATGTTAGGTGAAACTGTAAGATATACTTCAAAATGTGAGGATTTTACTCATAGGTTTTGCTATTTTTAAACGTGTAAAGAGGGAGAAAACAAACTAATACCGAAGTTTCTCACTTTTTGATTCGATATAATGAAAAAGTTGGAAATGAATGATGGAAATGTACCTTGCAGCCAAGAGAGCAGAAGCGAAAGCTATCGTCGACAAGACTACGATAGCAAACCTTGCAGGTATTGGTTACGCCTTTCCCGGGCCTAGGCTGAGGTCTCTCGTTCAAGAAAACGACTTTCGCGCTATTGATCACATAAGTTTGGATCCCGGCTATATCAAGATACTTTTGTATCTCATTCACTCTTATAACATCATGATAAGAAGATCTCCTTATCTGCAGAACAAAACCAATCAAAACAAATTCAAAACCCGAAAAAATATCGAATCTTTCGAGGAATCAAGATTCAAGAATCGCAACAAGACCAGGACCTGAATGGTGCGATGATCCTTGTGATGAGCAAGACAGAGAGAGCAAAGCGGTCCATTGGTACAGTCTAAGCAATACATATTGCATTCACTCTTATGAGAATCTCCATGAAACTTACAATGAACAAAGAATTGCTCTTTAAGCAAAGGTTTTAGCCATGGAGGCATCCGGTTATCTTCCTCCTCCGGTCCACCAGCTCCCTAAAACCAAAACATTACCAGAAATAATTCAATTTGATGATCTATCTCAGAAATCATCAACATTACCATTTCATATAAAATATATATACCTCAAGAGAATAGTTAGACATATCTCTTAAACAAATATTGAATTTGAACTTTCACAAACATATCAATTTCATCTTGTGGGATAAGTTTTGAAATTTGATTCTATTCCTTTAAAATGGAATCGTATTAAAACACTCAGAAATGTTCTAGATTCGTCTTCACTATTTTCACTGGATTTCTTAAGGGTTTAAAAGTATAAAAATTGGTATATAATGAAAAAAAAAAGAGCATATTGTACCAATTCGTGACACGAAATAAAGTAAAATAACTAACGGAATCGAAGCCCAGAAAAACTCCTCTAAAAAGAACATTGTTCGGATTCTTTTACAAAATTTTAAAATATCAAAATCATTTTTTTGGTTAGGTACACAAAAACAGAGCATTTTCAAATTGAAGAAAAGGTGAAAACTTTTTCGCCATTTTCGATTTTGAATTTCAATGCGAAAAACCCAAAATCAAAGAAATGAGAAATCGAATCTCAAAAACTGTACATTTAGTGGAGAAGAAAACAGTAAAGGGTTTTGATTGAAATACCATGATTCTTCTGTTCTTAGGTTTGATTTCGCGGATTGTGTTCTCTTGATCTTCGATTGCCATTTTCGAGAGAAACCCTAATTGCAAGAGGAGAAAAGAGAGAGACTTTTCCGAGTAAAGCTTCGAACTTTTCTATACAGAGAAAGAGTTTTTAGAGAGAGAGAGAGGAGTTTTCTTGCAGAGAAGGTAGAGAGAGAATGTGGAAGAAGAAAAGAGAGTCAGTCTCTCTCTCTTATCTTAGCAGACTCGACCAACCCATCTTCCCTTCGCCTTTCCTTCTATTTTCCCAAATTATTTTAAAAATGAATATATTAATTATAATAGAATATAATTACTTTATATATTTGCAATATCTTTCCGATATTCTCTTAAACATTTATCTTGATCTCATAAGGAAAATGATTTGTCAAAAATAAAAAGATATTCACAGAAATATAAAATAAAGATTTTTCTAACTTTTGGTTATCATTCTTTTTTCCTTAAAAGTTATTATATTTTTATTTTTAAATGTCCTATTTTTTATGTATATTTTAAAATATTGAAATATATTTTCTGTCATTATTTGGACTTATCTTAAAAGTTAAAATACTAGTTAATATTTTTTTCCAGTTACATAACCTTACAGCACAATATTATTATTGATTACACATTAAGCATTTATTTTATTTTCCTTTTGACATCCATTAAGCATTTATGTATAAAATAAAAATTCTTTGTTTATCATGGAATTTTTGTTTTCTTTTTTGTTTTTTGAAAAAAAAAAATTGGAAAGAGTAAGTTTTTCGTGTTAGATATTATATTAGCCAAGTGGAGAAAACTATTGCTCCATTATTGTAGTTTTGACATCTCATCTTTATCCTTTATAATCATCCCATTATATGTTTCTTCCATCAGGTGGTCTCTCTATATGTCCCTCTTTTTTTTTTTATCATCATCATTTTGGTTATTATTTTTTTCAAAAATACTAGAATAGCTAGTGTAGTTTTTAAAAAATTTGGTTATGACATGTAATTGTTCGTTAACTAATTTAACACATCACAATACACAATCAACTAACCAAAATCATTTTATGTGTCCAAAAACTATTTTACTATAACGTTAAATTATATATTTATATTTTTTAGCAAAAAATTAAATTATATATTTACATTTAGCCAGACTACTGTCTAAAAGTAAATTGTTGGACAAAAATCGCGTTTATACGGTAAGAAATCTGTAAAATCGTGAAATTATTTCGTAAATTATGTTATTAATAGAGCCATGATGAAAATATATGTATATGTGTCTATGTGCATGCACAAGTAATTTGAATCTATATGCATGATAAGAATGAGTTGGAACATTGTAATTAAAAGAAAAAATAATTAAGAAAAGAAGAGAATGAGTTGGAACAAGTGTGAATTGCCTTTACTTTGTTCTTATTATTGGTATGTATGTGTATATAAATATTCAAGAAGATGGATGATATCTATAATTAGATTCCATTGTTATGGCTTTTAAAGCGAGCAATAAGCGGAGACAAGCTCATGAATTAGACATATAAATAACCTAATCCATGTGTACTTGTTTATAACTTTTTCAATATAATTAATTAATAAAGAGGAAATTAATGCAGAAAATTAGGTCAAAAGATGGGTGTTATATAATAACACACCCTTTTGTTTTTATTAGTGCTTGAGTTTGGTTGTTGTTCCAATTAAATTAGGTAAAATAAACATAGCAAAGTCAGTACTAACTATTCCTATATGCATCACTTGAAAAGGAAATTTCATATTAAACTGATGTCCTTTGATTATACAAAATTATATATACACATAAATTTTTATTTTACCAAAGTACTGTTTTGAATCTGTCATGTCCCCTAAACGTAATATCAATATTCGAACTCAATTATTTTCATTAGATATTGAACTAACCATAATTTGTTGGATTTGATGAAAATTCGATAGGTAACTATGAGTTATTTATTTAAATTGATGTATGTTAATATAAGATTTATACTCATTGCGTAGCTAATTAGACTTCCATGTTTCATGCGAATATACAATCTGTTGGCCCGATGATGAATCATTTGTTCCAACCTCATGAATCATAACCTTATAGTGTGACTTTAATAATTTTAAAATGCGTATATTATATTTAATAAAAGAAAAAGAATGACGACAAGAAGATAAATTAAGAAGGAAACATATATAATATGCATTGTATTAGACGTCATATGATACTAACAGCTTTTATTCATTTGTCATGCATGATGGTAGATGTAGGAAGATGCCAAATTGTTTTTTCACCAGAAAAGTTGAAACATATTTTGATACAATTTAACAAAAAAAAAACATATTTTGATATAGTTTCTCTTTTTCAGCATTTTGATATAGTTTCTATATGTAAAAACTGAAACTATTTAATAGTAGTAAAAATATTCTATTGATGTGATAAGCCTAGTGTTTTGTGACAATTTTGAAAAAATGTGTGTGTAGTCATTTAAATAAGAACTCACAAGTCTTATTTGCATTTTATTGTCCATTGACTTTGAAAAAAAGACGCAACTTGACTTTCAAATTTTGATAGTCCCAATCAACATTTTTCTTACCTTTTCGTAGATAATTTGTTTTTTGGTTTGTTTATCAGATTTTCTCTCTATTACATTATTATAGTAATCTACATTACATATATAAAAATATTATTATTTTTAAATTTGATATAAATTAACTTATGACATCACATTAGTTATTTCATTGACGTTAAAACTAAAAGATCAACAATAAAATTGAAGCTATTGAAAGGTTAGTCAATACTAGATTATACTAATTCATAATACGCATATAGCTACTGGATTAGCTCATGATAAAACTGTGAGGAAAAATCGTTTTAAAAACATATAAGCTCGAGTTAATTTCCTCGACGTCAAAACGAAAATGCCAAAAGAAAAAGAGAGAAGTTGAAAGGTTTAGTCAAAATTGAAGCACTTGGACACGGCACGCCATATCTGACCCAATGGGCCCGTTTCTTATCGTCCTTTCTCTTTTCCTTTATTAAAAAACATATAATGAATTTATTAACCATATGATCGAAATTAGAGTAGACTCATTCATACATAGACTTAGTACTACTATATATTTCGTCTTCTTCAAGAACATTCGACAAAAAAAAAAAACTACTAATTGTATATTTTCTATTCAAGAATCAAGATCAATAAATTTATATCTATCATACTCCAATATTCTAGGTTCACAAATGTACTTTATTTATTTTCAATTGCATTATTGGTTAAGCAAGAGGTCAAAGTAACCGGAACCAAACTTTCATTTCACTAACCAATTTTCTATGTACTAATTAACATTATTCATTTTCCGGACTATAAACTAAAGTCTACGGTCTAGTGGATCCATAAATTGTGTCTTTGTGTTTTCAGTTTCGAACCAAACATGCAATATATAGTGTCGGAAAAGGAAAAAAACAAAAACCATTAACAGAATCTAAAAGGTCATTAGATTCTAAATCCTTGCAATAAACCAAAAAGTACCATGAAACTAGTTAACTATGCACAAAAGCCAAAAACGATTAAGCCTGATTTGGTCTAATCAAAAGTCATCACTAATCTTTCTGAATCAAACCATAAAAAACAAGTTTCTAGCTAAAAAAGAAGCTATAGAGAACGTCGACCAAGATACCTCTTTGTGTCCATATGCTAAAGATTTTCATTTTCATTTTCGGCTTCGGTTTTCATTCTTTTGGTTGGAGAACCAGTGTAAGCAATGGCTTCGTACAACTCCCTAGCACGAGGTGACTGTTTCTTCGTCAGCTCTCCATGACCAAGTTCTTCTGTTTCCATATAGTCTGCAACGTCATTGCTTGATAACGGCTGCTTGCAAGCTTCTTCTTCTTCTTGGTTCTTTGTGGTTTCTAAATGCTCGAGTCGAACATCGAAAGTTCCTTCTGCAGAATCATCACAAACACACAAAAGTAAATACTAAACTCCATAAGTTAAGCACTGATATGAAGAAAACATAAAACTCTCGGTTTAAAAGGTTTTACCAATACTCCTTCAGTGAAAATAATAGTACCTTGCTGTTTTGGAGACGAGTCTTGATTTTCAACAATGCGCACGAGAACGAACTCATCACCACTGGTTCCTCTTTCAATGGGTAAACAGGCATCCGGTTCTTTCTCAGCACCTGGATCGTAAGAATCATCAGTCTCAAGCGGGTCTGAAAGCTCTGACATGGGAACATCCTCGACACTAGACTCTGCTGATAAAGACACATCTTTGTTTGGCTCGTCGCTTATTAATGGCTGATTACAAGGTTCTTCTTGGTTCTTTGTGCTTTCCAAATGCTCGAGTTGAATATGGAAAGTTCCTACTGCAGAATCATCACACACACAGACCAAGTACTAAACTCCTTAAGTTTCAACACTGATATGAAGAAAACATAAAAATCGTTTAAAAGTTTCACCAATTTTAATACCTTGCTGTTTTGGAGACGAGTCTTGATTTTGAACCATGAGAACAGGAACAAACTCATCACCATTGATAGCTTTTTCAATGGCTAAACAGGAATCTGCTTCTTTCTGCGGTAAGGTTTCGGTACATGGGGCGTAAGAATCATAAATCGGGTCCAAAAGCTCTCTCATGGGAGAATCCTCACCACTAGACTCTGGTGCTGATAGAAACATATCTTCGTTTGACTCGTCAGAGAGGGAGACATAATTTTCTTCTGTCTTGGCATGTTGGTTATATACTACCACAGAGTCGCAGGGTTTGTTGGATTTATCGACATTCTCATAACTAATTTCAGATAAACACTCCCCGTTGCTAGGATCAAGGACAGACTTTGGCGAAGAATTTAGTAAGCTAGCTTCAAGCAATGGCTGCATCTCTTCCAAGGCTGTAGAAAACCAGGGAGTACCTTCTCTTGCATAGAAAAGAATATATGCATCAAGTGATAACACACTAAATTCATCGATTCTCGTGACCTGCCAAGGTTTGTTAAACACACAACAACAACAACAAGGAAAGGGTTCATTTATCAAAATCATCTGTTTAACCTTTTCGAACCAACCAAAGTTACTAGAAACATCACCTTCTGGTCATCAAATTTATGCCATGTCTTTGGAGCGGACCTCACATAGGAGTTGTAATGACCGTAAGCTAATGATCCGAGATGCTCAACAAAGGCATAAAGATGATATTTTGTCTCAACCTGAAGAACAAAAGAAATGGAGTGAGCGTCAAAATGTAAAATCTTAGATAAATACAACTTTCGAGTACTTAAAAGGGTGATGAGAGATAGTTTACTGCTAGTTTTTAACATACTTCGTTATTCTGGCTATTGCTCATACATGGCTCCAAGTCTAACACCAATGGGAACCCGACACGCTTGAAGATCTTCTCCATAAAAAATCCATTGTTCTTGAATCGCTTAAGATGAAACGTCGCAACCTGGGGTAGCTTATCAAGCACGAGTTGCTTCTCCTTTGAAACTTTTTCCTTGCAGTAATCACACGTCAATTGATCTTCAAGTTTTTCCACACTGGTAAACGATTTAAGTGCACTCCAAAGGTCGTCCACATCTTCAATTTCCAAACTCAACCCAACAGAATTTTCAAATGTTTCAGAAACAGAGTTGCAGTTACAGCAACGAAGCTGAAAGAAGTACAAGCACACATGTTTCCCGGAATCAAATTTACGATTAATACTGTATAACACTGAACCATACGTATGGTTAGAGTTTAACTTCTTACCCTACTGACTAGCCGACCACCAAAGACACGCTGAACAATGTTATCATCTTGAGAAGAGGTATAGCCACGATCACTCGTTCGATCCAAACAACATCTCTCCAACTTATCCAAAAACGCTTGTAGAAATTCATGGGCGTCTTCTTGTTGGTAACGGTGGAAATCAGACGAAAAATCTGTGATAGCTTAAGGATAAATCAATACATGATCTCTGAAAAACAAAAGAATCAGAGAATCTACGACACAATCATGCAACCAAAGCAACATATTCAGAAAACATTATGACAACATCAGTTCTTGAACTATGAAGAAGGATACAGGTGAGATTATTGAGAAAGTAAACCGGAGATAATGGATGTCTTGAAGTCAGTGCAGAATCGATGTGCCATCGAAGAGCCCTTATAACACACAAACTCTCATTACCACCTACAAAATTTCAAAGCTTATATAATTAAGATCATTACAAGGTAACACCGAAAGCCACATTGAGAAGAAGAGCCTTACAGTTACAAGGATCTTGATACTTATATGTATGAAGGCTCTCGATAAGCGGCATTGTGTGAGTAAAACATTGTAACACCGAATTGACGAAACAACTATTGCCTAAATTCCAAAGTCCAGCTCCCTATGAATATGCCAAAAATCATATTCAGAGATTGCAAACCAAAGTAAAAGACCAAATTGAAACAAAAATTGAGAGAGACATACAACATAAGAAGGCTCAATGATCTTCACAGGCTCTTTCTTGAATCTCCACAAGGTTTGCTTCCACCCAAATAAGGATTCATCATCAGTATCATATCCAGGGGAAACATTCGGAGTCCATAATTCATGTCTCTCACGAAGATTAGTAAAATCCCAAATCTCATCGTTGATTTCGTCTGGAGCTTGCGAAGTATTCCCAGTTTGAAACGAGTTGTTGTTATTACACTCACCTTGCTCCAAACTGATCGTCGGAGAAGAAGAGCCATCTGAGTTTCGAGGCGGAATTGAAACCTGATCATCACCAACAGGATCGCGAATTGGAGACGACTGAACAACATTGGTAGCGATTGATGAAGAAGAAGACTCGTCTAGGGTTTCGACGGAGTTGGGTATAATTACCGGTGAAGAAGACAAGTTGGAATCAGCCATTAACATCGTACCTACCAACAAGTTCGATTTCGGAATTGAAAAATTAGGGTTTCGTTCGAAACGTCGAATTTGTGGATACGAAGAAGGATTGGGAGGAAGATCGTACGGAGAAATTCTTCAGAAGATGATAATGATTTGAATTGGGAGGGAAAATCGAGAGGCCATATTTTTTAGGGTTTTTTTAATCTCTCTGACTCTCTGAGGAAACTGTAATCTTTCTTCTGATAGAGATATGCTTAAGTTCCCATATACGGTAAAATTTGGGTTTATTTAGGTCGGTGGTGGTCAACTTTGGAGTTTGACTCTTTATATTACTTTTAATAAATTTTAGAAAATTACTTGCTGATATATGTAAGAAAATAATTTAACTTTCAAATTAGCTTTTTTATCGGCATTAAAAGTTAGGGAAATTACAAAATTTATATAAATAATAATAAAATAATTGTTTGGTGAATTATATAGTATTTAAAAGTTGATTGGGAAATTTTTTAAAATCTGTTTCCGTTTTATAGAATACTAAAATATTTGTATGTGTGGTATTAATCGGCTTTTGTTGGCGATCCACAAACATTTCAATTTTCTCATATATAATTTTCTAAGAAATATAGAATTGGTTTTTAGATTTTTTATTTATTTATATAGAATATGGTAGATTATTAGAAGAAAGAAAAGGTTCTTTCTATCATTTTGCGGAAAATAAACATTCAAAATCATAATTAAATCGATTAAAAATCCACTTTTTTCTGCAAAGTGCAAACAAACAAAGAATAATAGAAAAAAAAGTCTATAACAGATCCATATATGTAGGTTGATAACAACAATAGTCATGTCTCAATTCCAACTCTAAACACAGAGAAAACGTATACACTTCATTGGAAGTCTCAGACAAAGCTTGCTTTCTTTCTTTCTTCTTCTCTGTAACATCAAAAAAACATGAGAGACCTTTTATCTTCTTCTTACAGCATTCTGTCTTGAAGATCACTGAAGATACCAGAAGCCAAAGTTCCAAGCTTCTTCTTCGTTTCGCCTGCTATGTTCACTATCGACGAAAGATCTTGTTGTGCCTGATCAAAACATTCATCAAAAAGGTTTAAAATCTGAAGAAGAACAAGAGATTTTACGAGTGTGTGTCGATCTTTTTTATTACCTGGAAAGAAAGGCGGTTAATGAGGTCACTAGCTGTTATATCGATATTGGAATCATCTTGGTCGTGACCGAAAAAATCAGCGCTTGAGATAGATGCTGAGCCCTGTTAATTTTCCCACAATGGCATTAGATTCGAAAGTACGAGAATGTGTTACTTCGAAAATGTTACTTACTGAAAACTTCTGAAGAGTAGCTTTTGATTCAAGATCGGCGTTTTTGTTCTGATCCCCGAAGTACTGAGCAGAAGAAATGGACTTTGCGTTTGTGAACTTCTTTCTTGCTTCATCCGATTCTTCAACCTAGTCGGAAGAAGAAAAAAACACAGTTTAGTAGAGGACTGGAATACCGATTTACTATTTTTTTCTTTTCAGAGAACAACGGTTTTACTTGAGCTTTTGACGAGTTGGAGCTTGATTTCTTGGGGAAAGAATTGTCCATTCCGAAATCCGCAAAGAAGCTTGACGACTTTGGTGGAGCAACATGGCTAAGTACTTGTGTACCACCACTGCTTTGTCCTCCAGATTGAAAGTCGTCATTGTACTCAAACCGAGAGGGATAAGATGAACCAGCTGATGATTTGCTCCCACCATTATTAGTTGAAGATACAGCAGGAATAACCGGTGCAACTTCTTCCGGTTTCTGCTCATAGAGATTATCCTTTGTCTACATTTTACCAAAGAGAAAAAAATCATATATCTCAATCTGAACAAGAGAACAGAAACTTTAATGCTCCAAGAAAACAACCTGAGACTTTACCTTAGTAGTAAGCTTCCGTGCACCGAGACCACCAGTTTTTCCAGTCTTTTTAGCACCGAGAGGTTTCTTAAACGTACTAGGCACAACTGTATTAGAAGCTTTAGGCGAAGAAGTTGCACTGGTAGCTTCATGTTTCACAGAAGATGTCTCTTTAGAAGGTAACTCTTCCTTGACAGCATAAGAAGAAACCCCATTAGATGCTTCAAAAGCAGCAACAGGAGATACCGGTAAACCAGTAGTAGTTTCTTCCGCAATCGCTTTAGCAACTTCCTTAGCAAGAATCTGCCTATACAAATCAGCAGCTCTCGAAGTATACTTAGCCTCGATTTTCCCACCGTCAGTCCATCCATGCTGCTTGAAGAACACCTGAGCACGGTTGTTTCCACCAAACATCATCGTCCTGAGCTGCTCAGGACTCCACGAGTCCAAATTCGTTGACCTATTACCAAACCGAGAAACACAAAATCAATATAATGTCACATCTTGAGACCGTAATGCAGCGTTTATTCAATCCAATAACACAAAGACTCCGTCTGAAACTAGAACATAATCGTATTGTGTTCACATTTTCAAAACTTAATACCTATCAATGCAATCAAAAGCTCAAACACAAGCAAGAATCAACAAATCTGCGACAACAGTGAGCTACAAATTTGTCGAAATTGGATCCAAAATGTTACCTGACGAAGCTGATATGAACACCGAGACTTCGATGAGTAGCTGAACAATCAATGCAGAGGAAAATCCCATAAGTAACCGAAGCCCAAGTCGGATTCTTCGCACTACAATCGAAGCAAACCTAGAAAAACCCCCAAAAATGAGAATCAATACGCAAAATTGGGAAGATCTAATCGAATAATTCCCAGATCTAGATCAAATTGAAGATACCCAGAACATAAATGCAGTTAATTTGAGGAAAATGGAGTACCTTGTTCTCAGATTTTGATTTCAGTTTTCTGAAAACGAGATTTTTGTCGGTGAGATTATCAGAAGCCATTGTAGAAGACGAAATTTAGGGATTTTACAAGATTGAAAACAAAATTTGAAGAGGTGACAAAATTGGATCACCTCCTCGAAGAAAACCTAAAGAAATGAGAAAACAAAAAACTTTAAAATCAAAGACAAAATCCTTTTTTTTCTTTTTCTTTCCTCTTTCTTCTTCTTCTTCTTCTTCTTCTTCTAATCTGTAAATTGTAAAATCGAAAAAAAAACGAAGTAACATTGATGGAAACATTTAATCTGACTATAGAGTGACGATAATGCCCTGTGTAAACTCTGGAAATTACGAAAATGCCATAGAGATTGGTGTGTAAGAAACGACACGTAGTTCGTAACTCCGTTTCCGAAGCAACATGGATGGTAACTCATCAACGCTTATCATTTTTTTCCCTTTTATTTCAACCTCAATTCTTCTTCTTTTTTCATCGAAACTTGTTGAATGGGGTGAAATACAAAATCCGATAGCTAAAATAAATTACTCTAGAGGCTAAATCGGTGGACTACCCAAGGCTTCAGAGTCTAAGTCAACTATAAAGACTTAGACTCTAAATTTTCCCAGCCCAACCGCAAAAGCTTATTGAGAAGGCAAAAAAAAACTTAAGAAAACAATAAACGATACTTTATATGGCGAATAAGTTTATCTCACCATGTTAAAACGATCCTAGGAAAACCGTCAAGATAGAGGATCCAAAAAAGACTGAAATTTCAACCTCAATTCATATATTACACTTCTTAACTTTCAAAATAAATTATATTACATAAGTGCTCGAACAAAATTTCGGATCTTTAGAGTCTCGTGATCATTTGCATTAACTATGACCATCATCAGAAATAGCGGTTAACTATGTAAAATTTTGTTTTTTCTTGAAATGTGAATTCAATTTGACTAAAATACAATAGAACTTTTTTCTTTGAGGCCCAATATTACATTAGTGGGCTACAATGTGTGAGGTTAAAATATTATCAAAGCCCTTTTATTTTATTTTTGTGATTCCAAAATGTCACTGCACAATGGACATTATTTTTGTCGGATATGAAGATTGATACTAACATTTTTGGCACTTTGCTCTCACTCAAAATGAAAGCATTTATTTCATTTGGCAAAAAAAAAAAACAAAAAAAAAGACCCGACATAGTATAACAATCACTCTATAATAATGTGATATTTTACGAGGTCATAAAATTTTTAACAATAAAATGAAATTAAAAAAATCTAATTGATACAAGACTTTTTATTAGCCTTTATGCTCTCGCGTCTCTTTCACCTTTTGATATATCGCAATCGATCATGTCTTTTTTTGTTTGTTATAATGCAAAAAAAGTTATATCAGTTTCAATTAGCAAACAAAATACGTAGTAAAATCATTCTGTTTTGTTGATTATCACGTCTCGTTTAACAAAAAGTTAGAATAATTATTGTCAAATGAATTCTTATGCAGATGACTAGAATAAAATAGATTTTTGTTCTCAAGTGATAGAGTGAAACACTGACTACAAGTACAACGACATGTTCATCAAAATTAGTTCATAACATAAGAAGTACGATCTTAGAGCTAATTGTGATTAAAATTTTCAAATAATAGAACTGATATTATGCTTTGAAGAATTAAGTGATGAATTAATCACAATAAAAAGTAGACATTGACCCAACCAACAAAAGGGAGGGAGACGAGATAATCCGAATCATAATGATTTTAAGTGGAATGTCATTTTCATTTTTTGATTTGTTCTTAATTATCACGAATTTATAAAAAAGACAAGCGGAAATATGACAAAATAAATCATTTTCCACCACCTTATTACAAATTTAGCTCAATCACACTCATTTATCAGTAATTTTATTACTTCGTCCGATTTAAGATAAGTCGCTTAAACATGTTTCACAAAAATAAGAAACAAATTAAACATTTATCTATTTATTTTTGAAGAAAAAATAAAAAACAACAAATTCTAGAGACCAAAAACCAAACTAAATATTTAGTAAAAATGTAAGATACTCCATTAAAATTAGCTAAAGAAACAATTTTCATGACTGATTACTCAATAATAATAATACTAATAGTGATGTCTTTGTATTATCACCTATATTAAAAAACATAAAAACTATAGAATGAAGCAAAAGAAACTAACTTTTTCTTTTATAAATCAAACTATTTTCTAGTTAAAATAAAATATATTATTATATAAACAGAATCCTTTTCCTGCAACAATCAACCAAACAAGACACACCAATTTGCAATTAGAGCTACTTTTTGTTTTCTTTATCTTCTTCTTCTCTCCACTGTCTCTCACCGGAGAAACTCATGTCTCCGACGGATCTTCACTTAACCTATCACACTCTCAACAATTCAACAAACACTACAAATCTCTGGTCAACCGAAGACGATGATGCATCGGTAATGGAAGCTTTCATTAGCTCCGACCACTCTTCCCTTTGGCCACCACAACCACCGTCTCTTCTTCCTCCTCCTCTACCACAACCACCGTCTCAGACCACCAACGAAGATAATCTCCAACAAAAGCTCCAAGCTTTAATCGAAGGAGCAGAACAAAACTGGACTTACGCTGTTTTCTGGCATTCATCTCCCGGAGAAGACGACGGAGACGACAACAACAACAACAACAACAGTGGTTCTTCTGCTTTGTTATGTTGGGGAGATGGTTATTACAAAGGAGGAGAAGAAGAGAAATCAAGAAAGAAGAAATCTTTGAGTAACCCAACAGAGCAAGAACATCGAAAGAGAGTGATTAGAGAACTCAACTCTTTAATCTCCGGTGGTAATTTTAATGAAGAAGCAGGAGATGAAGAAGTTACAGATACTGAATGGTTCTTCTTAGTTTCAATGACACAGAGTTTCATCAATGGCTCTGGTTTACCAAGTCAAGCTTTTTCGAATTCCAACACGATTTGGCTCTCTGGTTCAAATGCTTTAGCAAGTTCGTCTTGTGAGAGAGCTCGTCAAGGTCAGGTTTATGGTTTAGAGACGATGGTTTGTGTAGCGACGGTTAACGGTGTCGTTGAGCTTGGTTCGTCGGAGATTATACATCAAAACTCAGATCTGATTGATAAAGTTGAAACCTTTTTTGGTGGTGGTGGTGGTGAATCTGGTTCTTGGGGGTTGAATTTGAATCCAGATCAAGGAGAGAATGATCCAGCTTTGTGGATTAACGAACCGGAATTAACCGGAATCGAATCGGGTTTTGTAGCTCAGGTGATGAACAACGGTAATAACTCTACTTCTAATTCTGATTCTGACCAAATCTCCAAGCTTTGTAATGGAGGAAGCTCTGTGGAGAATCCGAAAACCGGAGAAATCGTTAGTTTCAACAACGGAATTTCCGGTCAGAACCGGTTTGTTGATGAAGAGAGTAATAAGAAGAAGAGATGTTTGGTTTCAGACAATGAAGAAGGAATGCTTTCTTTTACCTCTCTTCTTCCACGGCCTACGAAATCCGGCGACTCGAAAGCTTCGGTAGCTAAAGAAGCCGAGAGTAATCGAAATGTGGTTGAACCGACCGAGAAGAAACTGAAGAAACGAGGTAGAAAACCGGCGAATGGAAGAGAAGAGCCATTGAATCATGTTGAAGCAGAGAGACAGAGAAGAGAGAAGTTAAACCAAAGATTCTACTCTTTAAGAGCTGTGGTTCCTAATGTATCGAAAATGGACAAAGCTTCTCTTTTAGGAGACGCGATTTCGTATATCAATGAGCTTAAATCTAAGTTACAAAAGGCTGAATCAGATAAAGAAGAGTTGCAAAAACAGATTGATGAGATGAGAAAAGAGGCGAATGAGAAAGCGAAATGTTTGGTTAAAGATCGAAAATGTTCGAATCAAGATTCGGGTGTGTTGATAGAGATGGAGATCGATGTTAAGATCATAGGTTGGGATGTTATGATAAGGATACAATGTAGCAAGAGGAATCATCCTGGTGCTAAATTCATGGAAGCACTTAAGGAATTGGATTTGGAAGTGAATCACGCGAGTTTATCGGTAATGAATGATCTTATGATCCAACAAGCTACTGTGAAAATGGGGAATCAGTTTTTTACACAGGATCAGCTCAAGGTTGCTATAATGGAGAAAGTTGGAGAATGCTCATGAAACAAAAGACCAGAGAAGTACTGTGAAAATCTTAAGTCCTTTCACAAGTTTTGTGAATCTTGTGATTGTAGTGTTTTGTGTAAGGGTAATTTTGCAGCACCCACTTGTTAGAGAGGAGAAGTTTCTTAGTTTAGTAATGTAGTAACCAATGTGTATGTATCTGAGTGTCATGTGTTATGAATGGAAATAAAATAGGAGTTATTAAAGTTTAAAGTTTTGAGTTTTCAATTTCAAGTGATTTGTGTGTGTGTGTGGTTCTATGATTGAAGCTTTGTGTATTTTCATATCAGCCACATAAGGATAAATCATCAAAAGAGGCATCAAATAGTTAGGAAGGAATATACTCTTTTTCTTTTTGGCAGTAGGGATTATTATTATTCACATCAATCACATTCATTTTTAGAAATTCCAATGTAGGGCTTATCATTGGGACCTAAAATTAATTTGGATGTATAATCGAAATCATTCTGTTTATAGAATTGTGATGTCATTTCAACCGAATTCACATTTCCAAGCTGTTCACAATGTCATTTCGTTTTTTTTTTTTTTTTTTAAATTTTGTATGTGGCTCCAATTATTTCAGAACCGGCATTGATTTCGATAGTGTCCTTTTATGCGGATTTTAGTGTTTTTTTGGAGCTACGTTTAAGAACCAGTCTGTGTGGTTTGCAAGAATTATGGAATTATTACAAATTTACAATAAACTAAATAGATTCTTAAATTTGTCCAATAGAACAAGACTAACCACTATGAGACAACTATTTTGTTATTAATATACATTTTTCAATCCCAAATGAAACATGTAGTCAACAAAAATGGCAAACGCATAATGTTTTTCGTTAGTCATGTCTCTTATTCCAAACTTTGTGGTATGAATTTTGCAATGGCTATATGTAGTTCTCGATCTCGACCGATATTGTTAAAACTATTAGAACGTAACCATTTGTTTATCAAAAACCAATGCATAGCATAAGGTCCAAAAATGTGAATCAAAATGGCTTAAAAGGGTTTTGGGGAGGGAAAGTAACCCAACGTCCAACTCAAATGAATTAAAACCCAATTTAAATGATTTCTCTCTAATTTGGCTTTTCTCCTTGTCCTCTGAATTCCATTTCTCTTTATTTTTCTCCCTCTCATGACTATTTCATTTGATGTTGATGGAAAGCATAGAGATCGTTTCATTGATTTTCCTTCTTGAAGACGAGTGGGTAGCGAAACCGCAAAAAATAAGGAAAAAAACCGCAAAAAAAATAAGGAAAGAAAAAGCTGCCCATGTGTTATATGGGATTGAGATAATATTTGTTTTTCCTTTCACTTCGGTCCGGGTATGATATTTTAATTTTGGAAAACAAAATTGAACAATGACTGAAACAGTATGATTCTCAACTCTTTATCAAGACTTTCACTGCGTTCGGTGAATTTTACAGTTTAGCTCTTAAAGAAGAATTGGGAGATCGGAAGATCGCCAAGGAAAGACTTGTTAGTCTTAAGAATTTTGTTGTTGAATCTCATATTTTTAAAACCACTTTAAGAATAAGAACATGTCAAATTTGTCAGAAAAAGTTTTCATTTCTCGCCAAGATGACTGATCATCAACGTGAACAACATCAAACATTTTTAACTACCATGATGAGTATTGAAGAGTCATGGATGTGGCGATATAATTTTCGCGCGCGAAATGAAGTTTATTCATTGCAATCATAAGTCTTCTTGTAATTAATTTTGATACTTCTTAGTAGTTTTTCTTTTTAATTTATTATTAATCATGATCGAAAATATTTTCATTTTTTTTCTCTTAACTGAGGGTTATTCTCCTCAAATTCGGTGATAAGGATTTTAGCACTTCGATGAAATTATAATCGCCATCATTCATAGGTTTTTTATTCTTTGTTGAGATTATTAACACAAAGTATTAATAACAAAGAACAAGCACAAAGTATTTTGTTCCTTTGCATCAATCATATTGCTCAAACTTCCTTGTTCATATTCCAAGTTCCTTTTTAAAGAATCGTCGATCCGGAAGGTTTTGATCGTATTTTGTTCAAATCTGTTTTGATTTTGGAACCACAAATTATTAATAGACAAACACAAGACAACCACGTTGAGAATCACATAATGAAAACAAGCAGAGACTCACAACACATCAACACATGTTCAGACAAAGACACGGTGAGTTATGGAGGGTTTTTTTCCTCCTTAAATCAAACTCTGAACAACCAAATTGCTCTTGAAAAAACTCGAAATTCAGTTTTTAAATCAACACAGCTCTTCATCAAGAGGTTGAAAGAGATAAAGATGCCTACTCATGAGCAGAGATAGAAGACTGTTCGAGTGGTGTGGGAATTAAACACCACTCCTCTACTGGACGTGGACAACAACTACATGTATCAAGCTAAGAATTTTCAGGATTCGATCAGACAAGGTCTTCGTCAAATCAGTCCAAACCTGGAAGTTGAACCTCAAATGTTTGCATATGGAGATCGGAAGCATTTTGGTGGTACCGACGAAGAATTTGCTATTGTTATGTCATCTTCTGTATTCCTTCAATGTGATGACAGATTATTTCACTGCCAAGCGAAACTTTGTAAGATAGAGGGTCGTACTGAAAAAAAAGATCCTGAAGTCTTCACTTGACTGCAAGAGGAGATGCAATCGAACGAGAGTCTCCAGGTATAATTCTCCTCACTTATGCTAATTCCGACTTCATCCCGACACTGAAATTCTTGAGACAACATGGCTTTGTGGTCCTGTTAGCACAAGCCAAAAATTCCAAAGAAGATTTCGTGACCAGGCTCATTACACGTTCATTTGGAAGAGTCTGAGAGATGGAAAAGCCCCAACATATCAATGTCTTTTTTTTTTTTTGATAAACCGTTGGAGTTTCGGATCTTTGATCCATAATCTCTTCGGTGTCCGGAGCCAGCTGTTGATAATACTACGTTTAAGGCGTAAATCACCCCTCCCAAATAAAGTTGAACTAGAGATTTTTTTTACAAAATATATTATATTCTGTTTGCTTCCTTGTTAGCAATAATCCTCGAAAACGTGTGTGGTAGTAAGTGACAGAGAAACAGAACGTGCAATGGAGAAAAAGAAGAAAGCATGCGCCTCAAATAACAAAAAGCATCTGATTTTTTTTGGAACATTATATTGCCAACACAACGACAAAGAACGAATAGGACAATTGTTTTTTTGTGTACATTTAATAGACACTTGAAAATATAAAATTATCTCTTTCTTTAAAGGTGTGATTTCGGTTTTAGAATCGTTTTCTTTAGATGCCAAAATAAAAGTCGTTTTCTCCATAGATCTAAATCTTGATCATTTGTAATCAGTACGTGATGCTTTGGTTTAGATCAGGAGCGGACTTGCTTAACACATCAAAATTGTAGTAAATTATTGACCTTCTTGATCGCCAAATATGTTGTTCAACAAACACTTTGATGGCTACCCACCAAAGCCTAAGTTCATATTGATATTCATTTATCTGATCCAACCGAATACAAAATGCTTTAGAGCGTCTACACAATAACTCTCATTCACACGCTTTTGACATCTTTTAGATCGTCGATCGTCTCTCATAGTTCACGTATTTTTTTATGAATAGCATTGGAAAGCCGCAAGGCGCGTTCTACGATACTTTGCAGAGATTAACTATGTTATAATTTGCTCATTTTTGCATGCGATTTTTTTTATTCCAATAGAACTAGAGGTTCCAATGACTTCATATCCACAAACACCATCCGTTTTTTACCTTAGTCAACAACCATTCATTGTTCTCAAAGAAGCAAAAAGGTGTAGAACAGTAGAAGAAACATGATACATATTTCAATCCTAAACTTGATGGATATATATCCTGATGAACTTAGCATCATTATCTTTACTCCACTGGTTATGTATTACGAGAATATTGGTGTCATATGTCACAAAATATGAGCTTGCATATATGTTCTAAACAAGTCGCTCCCTCGCACAACATTATGCAATATCTTTTTGTCAAGATTGAAGTTGAAGAAGTTTCACAAATCTTCCATATTAGAAGGGGTTAAATGTAGAGTATTGGATTAGCTTGTAATTACCACATCTCTAATACCAGTAGTAACTAATCGTCGTGTACATATATTGTAGTCAACAATAATCTATCACTTTTACAAATTCTCTAGTGTAAAACAAAATCTATCACTTCTATAAACACTTTTTTATTGCACTTACTATTTATAACAATTCGTACAGTTATCCTCATCCTGCCATAATAATACGCACGGATTCTCAAGACTATCGAATATGCTTTTTTCTAACTTTTCTACCGAATATAACATTTTTTAATATTGTTGCATGGTTGTCTGTATGAATATCTTTTCTTTCATTTTATTATTTGATGCCCAAAATTCCGTGTGGATTTGGCCTTTTTTGCCTTCAGGCCTCATCCATCAAAATCTTCAATTTTCAAAATTTTATTTTCTTGTTAACACTACGTTGTTTCTTGGGTTTGATAAAGGTTAACACTACGTTGTTGAACGATAACAATTTTTGTTTTAGTTTAAATTGTAAAAAATGTAGAAATTTATCATTCCTCCGATCAATTGAAACACACTTCCTCTGTAATATGAAGATTGCAAATTACGGAAATTTAACAATCGACTCTTTTATTCATTTTGTTTTTGTTTTTATACTCTATTTAAATCACATTTTACGTTTAGTAGTTAATTTAATTATATGTTATTTTTAAGATTAAAACATATACTGTATTAAATATGTAGAAAACACAAAACGAAAAAGACCTAAAAAAAAATATTGCTAAAGATTTCTCATATAAAAATATCACCCTTACAATCAAGAGATTATAATTTATAAGAGCTTCCCTTAAAATTAGTATTCATAACGTATAATTTTGATTTTCATATTCTAGATCTTTTCTCAACTAAAAAAATGAAATAATCAACATAATATTTCTTTCTCAAAAAGAAAAAACTTGAAAAGAAAGATTTGACGTTAACGATGTTAATCATTAAAGTACGGGAATGCTCAAACATATCGTTCTTCTAATTGGCTCACCATCATTAACCTCAAGAAGTACTACATGTAAATTTTGTTTCTTTCTTTATTCCTTTTTTTTTTTTAGTTTTTAGTAGGGTCCGACTGAAATACAATCTATAAGAAGTAGGAGAAAAGAAAAAGAGAAGATTTTTTCTTCACTTTAACCAATTAAGTGGAAAATAAAATATTTTTTTGTTTTACTATGAAATATCTTATTATATAAAAAAAATTCACGCAATGAGAGCATGACACATAAACAAAATTATAACTCACCAAATCGCGACATCGCGACATGCAGCTAATATTAACTAGATGATTACATGTGTTAACACTTAAAAAAAAGATAAAAATAAAAATGGAAAACATACAAAATAATTGTCAATAACTAACCAACTAAGAAAAAATAAAATTTTCATATAGTTCAAACAAATTAGAAAAAAAAATTATAATAGTCCAAACTAAGTAGAAAAAAAAAATCTAATGGTTCAAATTAGTTATAAAAATAAGTTAAAAAAGAAAATAGAAAGGGTATAAACCGTGAAAAAATAAAGAATGGAGAGAAAGTAAAAAAATCAATTAAGAAAAATTATATAGTAAATGATAAAACAAAAGATCTTATATAAATTGAAAACCAAAAAAATTAAAAAGACTATAGAAATCTCAATTTTAACGTTTTAGATATGCACAATTTAAAATTATAAAGATATTATATAATAGCAAGGCCGACTATTTAGTCCGATCATCCTGTTCGAAGATGATTGAATTTTCTTATGTATGCAATACAACTCCAAATTGGATAACCAATAGATGAAATTTATTTTAATGAAATGATTGGTTGAAAAAAAAAATATGCACAAACATATAAAAAAAAACTTATAATTTATAAGTATAAATATTTTGTCAATAGTTATAGAATATCACATTGATGGAATAGTAGATGTCGGGATTTCCAATCCTAAAGGAATGATCGCTCACCTACAAAAATGAACAATTTCAGCATTTCCACTCCTAAAATAATGAAGCTCGCCTACAAAAAAAAATAAAAATCTTTTACTTATGACGATGGTATTGGTGTAATTTGATGCTAAATTTTTTTATAAAACGAAAAAATTATATTTAAAAAATAATAATAATATATTTGCTATTAAAATCCAAGAGAATTGAAGGTATGACAAGTATAGATATATATGAGAAGTAAACCAATAAAATTAATGGTATATATTTATCAATCATGGATATATGATGCTTGATAAAACTATTTATAAAATATTATATAGGTGTTATGAGATTATTTAGATGATTTTTTATTTCTCTATAATATTTGAATTGTTTTTGTGATTTTATCACATAATTAATATATATTTATAATCGGTAAAAGTATTTTGTTCACTTATTTATATATATAGATTTGTATGCTATGAATTGTGACATAAAAATTAAGATATAAATTGATCTTTGCTAAATTAAAACTCATATTTAAACAATATTTCAATATATATTTGTAATTCATTAGGTTACTAACTAACACTTAAATATTTATATCAATAATATTTAATTTGCTTATCCGCGTATCAACGCGGATCCGAATCTAGTAAGAAGGTAAAAGAAAATGAGAAGAATTTTTCTTTATGCAAAATGAAAATGGAAAATTTTTCTTTCAACAATATTGTTCTCTCTCTCTTCTTGATTTGGAATATGACTCGTACTCATAGATCAAGGAAGAAAATTGTAGAAAAATATTTCTCTTTTAATTTTACCAATTAAGAAAAAAAGAAGAAAATAAATCTTTTTAATTTTACCGGAAAAGTAACTTACAAAAACAAAATCATAAGAAAAAATTTCAGTTGTTTATGTATATTTTCTCCAAATTAACATTTACTTTTGAATTTTACTAGTATCATTTATTTTTCTTCCAATTATAACACCAGTCACACCCTATATATTTTTCTTATCATTTCTACTTTTACTAGTCACACTCATAAAATGTCATTAACCTAACCATTGTTTTAAGGGGAAATTGCAAAAATGCCACTTTTGGTGTGTATATTTGTAAAAATGTCATTTAGGGTTTTCCATTTGCAAAAATGCAATTAATTATGAATTTTTAAATTCTAAATCTTAAAATTATAATTCCTAAAGAATGTTTTGACTCTTAAAACTCTTTAAACCGTCAAAACTAAACTCTAATACTACAACATAGTTAACCCAAATATAAATAATAGAATAATTTTTTTTTTTTTGAAAAAATGATATTTTTGCAAAGATTTTGAAAATGTGGCATTTGAAAAATGATATTTTTAAAAAAAATTCTTGGTATAAACTACTCTTTCGTTATACCAACTACTTCTTTATTTGTTTATTTTAAGATTATTTGAAGATTAATACAATATATTTTATTATTTAACTTATCTCAACTAATTAGATTGCTCAATTGATATATATTTAAAATAGTGATATTTTGAAAAATAATGAGAAGTTATGATATGCTTATAGAATATACACAAATTAGTTTTTTTTTTTTTTTCCCGATCTATCTTTGTATGAGTAATTCAATTTTAACTGTAATTTTCATTATAGTGACTTTAATGATCAATATGGATAAACGTAAAAACTGAAGGAGTATAACTTTATAAGTAAAAAAAACACCTTACGAAAACACACTTACTATGTATTATAAAGATTGCAAATTAAAAAACTTTTCATACTTTGCCTTTTGATTCGTCTTTTTGTTTTTGTTTATGTAGTCTATATTTGAATCAAAATTTGCTTACATCATTTAATTTAATTATATGTTATTCCTAAGACTATAACATATATTAAATATGTAAAAAATATAAAACGAAAAAAAAACACAAATTAGGCTATAACTTAATGGAACTTGAAACACTATAAACACTGTGTGTTTCAAAATAGAAAGAACATCACAATCGTTTGTTGTTCTTGTTTTCGCATTTTATTTTTTTAATTCGTTGAATAAAATTTAATAACTAGGTAAGAAACATTATTGCTAAAGATTCTTATATAAAAATAACACCCTTATAATCAATTATTAGAGCCTCCCCTATAGAAAATTAATATTTTCAACGTATGATAGTTTCAGATTTAGATCTCTACTCCAACTAAAAAAATGAAAAGAAAGATTTGACGTTAACGATGACAATCATTAAAGTAGGTGAGGTGCTCAAACATATGGATGTTCTTATTGGCTTACCATCATCAACTTCAAGAAGTACATACAATTTTTTTTTTCTCTATCGTTTTAACTTTTTGTGAAATATAATAATTTGTCGGCGTTTAATACCAAGTTGGCAACTTGCAACATTGACCAAGTTGGCAACTTGCATCACCTTTGCCATAACTAGAAGATACCGATTTTCAAAGTATGCAAATAGCCAAAAAAATGTATTTAAAAAGTATGAAAATGGGCTCCTAACTTCCAGTCGAATAAAGTATAAGAATTTAAATATTTATAAATAATGAAATAATAAAAGTTATAAATACCACCTCAATATAATGGATCGCCCACAAAATTCCCTAACAAAACTAAAATAAATAACAAATGATGAGATATATTCAAGTGGGACAGTGGGTGGTGACATAAATAGTCAGTGTAAAAGGTGGGTTTAATCTAAAAACAGCACGCACTTTTCAATCTTTTATCGAAAATGGAACCGAGAGTACCATCTTCACAAAAACATTTCCACATTTGATTTTTTTTTTTTCGTTTTTACATGAGAGCTCTACCTATTCTTTTTTCCTATTTATTTAGATTCTTTCTTTACATGGATATTATTTTTTGGACAACAACATACATAATTTGTTAATCGTAACAAAACCATCAAACTTACACAAATATTGCGTATTGGTGTTGACAAAAAAAAATTGCGTATTGGTGTTGACAAAAAAAAATTGTGTGCTTGTTCATTGTAAATAGGTGTGTCGAACCTTTTCAAAAAATAAAAACTCTTACAATTCTTTTATGGAACCTTATACTATATTTCACTATAGTCAAATTTTAGGAACAAACTAAATACCAAAATTAATTCTTTTTGCCAAATAAAATCTAATGCAACTATGGATCGTTAGCCTCAACCTAAATCTTTCTCAACCTTATGTAATCTTGTTTTTATTATTTTTATAAAAAATTCATTACCTGATTATAGGTAGAGCTCTCATGTAATAATTCACACTTTCATTATTTTTTAATGGTATTTATATTCTTTTCTTTTTGACATTCACATGACTAAAAGGTGTATTAGCTGGCGTACATAATTCATTTTAAAATAATATGTGTGTATGAGTTGTAAAGAACAAAAAAAAAAACATTTTCACACAAATTTGATAATATGTGAAGCTAAATCAATAAGTGGACTTTTAATGGTTTGTATTCATTTTGATTCGGAGTTAAATTATGTATTTTATATGGAATTTCATAAATTCAAAACAACTAAAATAGAATACCAAAACTAATACGCCACTCAATTTAAGACGAATACGTATAACCATAACAACAAAATACACGTGAAATAACCCTATACCGATACTTTTGTTTCACGAGTATTCAAATTTACAAACCTCTACTTTTATAGAATGCATAGAACTAAAAATTCACGAGAAATAAACCTTACCAAAAACAGAAATGATTCCTACTTATCCACAACGTAAAATCTCCAAAATAACCTTATACGTAAACAACATTTATGTCATTTCAACATAAGAAAAAAAAAAAGCCCGGTAAAAATAAAAAATAAATAACATACAAATAGTAGAGAATCTGATTTGATATATGAAGAAGCATCGCCGTAAAAAAAAAATTTACCCCGTGTATAAAAAAAAAATTCACCATTTCCCCCATTTTTTTTTCTCCATATATATATATATTTCTTTAATCTTCTTCTTCTTCTTTTTTTTCAGTTCACCTGAGAACCACCGCTTCCTTCACCGGAGTTACGAGCCATAGCTTCAGTTACGGTGGCGAGTTTCTGCAAATTCAATTTCACCACCGTATCTGCAAACATACGTGTATCATCCTCCGAATTACCTTCCGGCATATCAACGACGTACGATTCCAAAACCACCGTCCAGATCCGTTTCTCTTTCTCGAATCTATGCACCGTCGTGACCGATTTGTAATTCGTTAGCCGATGTTCTCCTCCGATTATGCTGAATCCGGTCACGCGCCGCTCGTCGTCGAGTACATCGAGCCTCTCCGTCGACGTGTTCGCCGGTAAACCGCTTATGACGATTACGTCGCGCGTGCATCCCACGCGCATCTCGAAATCTTTGGATACTGAGCATGATTTGATAAAGTGTTTGTATGTTTGTGGTTTATCGAATCTCCGGACGATTGACCAGACGATTTCTGGCGGCGCGTGGATTCTCTGCGCGTGGAGAGAGGAGCAGCTTCCGGGACCGAGTTGATATGTGTGGAACTCGGCGACTGAGTCTGCGAGTTCGGATCGTTCTTCCTGAGTTAACTCGGAAGGCATGGTGATTTTGATTTAGGGGTTTTTATGAGATTTTTTTGGTGTTATTGATTTGCCATTGACGAACGAAGAAGAAGACGATCTGACGAAATAAGTTTGTTTCTTTATATATTGTTGAGACTAAGAAGTGAGTGAGAGAGAGAGGGAGAGAAATTGAATTTGAGGGAAGATGAGGGGTAAAAATTAAAATATTTTTTTTTTAAATAAAGATCAGTATTCTAAGAGCATGTTTATTGGTAAACTTTTGTGGGTGTTTTTAAATATAAAATTATTAAAATTTGAATAAAAGAAAGAAAGAGAATGTTTTTGGTTGAAATAATGGGGTGTATTGAAATATAAAATTAATAAAATTTGAGTAAAAAAAAAGAGATAGTGGAGAGAGATATAGAACTTTTAGAGAAAGAGTTTCAATAAATAGAACTTTTGGAGAGAGAGTTGAGATATGTTTAAATATAAAATTAATAAAAGTTGAGTAAAATGATGAAAAATAATATATAAAGTTGGGTAAAAAGATGAAAGAGAAGATATAAAGTTAAGTAAAAGGAAGAAATAGTGTGTTTTTAATAATTTTATATTTAAAGAACCTTACAAAAGTTTAGGGATAAATATGCTCTAAAGGGTCATTTGCAAAAATAACTAAAAAAATTAATAATTCATTAACTAACTAAAATAAGCTTATGTGGCTTAATGGAATCCACTAGAATTAGGGTAAATGGTTATGGTTTGAATTATATTTTTTTGTTGTTGTTATCGAGCCTAATTTCCCTATTCTAAAAACGTTTTAGGTGTCCGTCTAGGCGATGTTTAGGCGCTAGGAGATATAAACCGTGACGATTATCGTTTTTACCGCCTAAAATATTATTGTATTATAATAATAAAATAATATAATTTTTGTATATATAAATCGTAGTATTCTATTTTCTTGCTATAATATAATGAATATAAATACAATTTTTTTTTGTAATCGTCTGAATTTATTATTATTTAATTATAAATTATGAGATATAAACATAATATAAATTTTATTATCTATAAACTATGGTTTTTTATAAATTTTATTATCTATCTAATATATTATGTATTTTTGTTTAATGGTTATACCCCCTATTAAATCGCTTATCTCCGATTACGCGTTCTATGCACGTATCACCGAATTGTAATTGACATGAAGAATAAGAAACGAGACCAAAGCGGCAATGATTTTAAAGCCCAACTCAAATGAATTAAAGCCCAATTCAAATGATTTTTTTTTTTTCCGTAAAATATCATTTCATTTCATGAACTTAAAATTACATGATCCATTTAATTACATAATGTTGGTTAAACTCTCTTGCTTGCCTAGCTAAATGATCTGCATGAGAATTAGCAAGCCTATTAACTTGTTGAAAAGAAAAATTACAGTCTGTGGACATTTTGTCTATATCATGCAAGTAAACCACTAAAGAAAAATGCTTCCAATACTCCATGCTTTTCCTTCTTCGGTTACCTTGCAAGGGCTTATACAATGCTTGCAAATCTCCACAGAAAGTAACATCCTTAACCAAGCCTTACTAGATCAGTAACTGCAATCCGCAAAGCTTCAGCTTCAGCTTCTAACGACATGTGTATAGGCTGCATTGCTCCCAAGCCCTGAAGTAGATTCTTTCCATGTTTATCAACAAGGATCCAACCTACTCCAACTGCTTGAAATGGGGAAACCCAAGAGGCATCCACAAAACAACATAGATGCCTAACCTGACTTAAAGCCTCCATACTAGTTTTTGGAATTGCTGAAACTGATTGAACCTGACCACTATTCTCTTCTTGACTATTAATTTCATTAGCCTCATTCCACAATCTTAAATCAATCAAAGCTTTAGTAATAACACTTGGAATTAGCCATCGCTTGCCCTGAAAAACAATCTCATTCCATGCTTCCAAATACGCCAAGCTAATAAATAAAATAAAGCATTTTGATTAGTGTCTGGCTTATTATACTCCAAAAACATATCATAATTCTCTTGCAAACTGTGGGAGCATAGAAAAGAAGATCCTGGTGATCAAACCGGAGCTAGTTCCCAAATCTCTCTACTAACGCAATAAGCGAATATAAGATGATTAACAATTTCCTCTTCTTCCCCACATCTTGGGCATTTATTATCTTTCAACACACGCTTATGTTGAAGATTTAATGCTGTTGGAAGGGCTTCATGAAAAGCTCTCCCACCAAAAATGTTTAACTTTTCCAGGAGTATTAGCCTTCCAGATTGATTTATAAATCGCAGTAAGAGTATTTGAGTTTTGGCCTTTAGAAGATCTCAAAAGATTATAATCAGACTTAACAGAATATTGACCATTCTTTGTAAAAGACCAAGTGATTGAATCAGGAGTTCCCATCAAAGAAGGTTTAACTGATTTAACCAAAGGAACATCCAAAGGATCACATAATTTATTCAACTTATCATCATTCCAGAGAGATGTACCTGATATTAATAAATCTCTAACCTTCATATCTGGGAACAAAGTAGGTCCAATACCAGATAAAGGGCAAGAAGGTTTAGTTGGCAACCACAAATCCTTCCAAGCATTTATCTGTTCACCATTTCCTATAATCCATTTAACACCCTTCTTAAGCAATTTGTTACCCAAAAGAATATCCTTCCATACATGACTAGAGCTCTGTTTCTTTGTAGCTTGCAAAATAGTAGTCTTTGCATAGTACTTAACTTTATAAACTCTAGCCAACAAAGATGATGGATTTTGCATTAACCACCAGCTTTGTTTAGCTAACAAAGCTATATTAAAATCCTGAATCCACCCTGATCTTTAGCACTAGTAATCTTATTCCATGAAATCCAATTGATGTTACCTTTATCCTTTGAAGATGACCAAAAGAACTTCCTTACTGCTGCTACCATTTGCTTAATGATACTCAGAGGCAGCTGAAAACAATACATCATCTAAGTAGGAAGCGCTGTGATAACTGATTTTAATAAAACTTCCTTTCCAGCAGGGGATAAAAACCGAACATACCAATTCTCTAGCTTTTAAGCAACTCTTTGACTAATATAAGAGAATATATCATTTTTATTCCTTCCTATATATTCAGGGAGTCCTAAATATTTACCTAGACCACCAACTTTTTGTATCTTAGTAGTTTGAAGATATGATTTTTAATATCAGAGGAGATACCTTGAGTTAATGTTACTGCTAATTTCGGGAAATTAACAGCTTGACCAGAAGCCTCTTCATACTGTTTTAAGATTTGCAAAAGAATTTGAAATTCAGAAGCTTCAGCCATACAAAAGAGAATCATCAGCAAACAACATATGAGAAATGGCAGGTCCATTTCTACTAGCCTTAAATCCAGTAATTTTACCATTAATAATAGCTTGACTTAGAAGATAAGACAAACCCTCAGTACAAAGAAGATAAATGTAAGGTGATATAGGACCACCTTGCCTTATACCTCTTGTAGGATGAATAACTCTAGATGGACTACCATTTATAAGAACAGAATATGAAACAGTTTTAACGCATGCCATAATCCAACTACACCATTTTTCTGAAAAACCTAGTCTTTTCATCACCTCTTCTATAAAACACCACTCCAACCTATCAAAAGCTTTACTAATATCCAATTTAATGGCCATAAACGGATATTTGAACCTCCTTGTATGCATAGTATGAAGTAACTCGTGAGCAATAAGTACATTATCAGTAATAAGACGACCATGAATGAATGCACTTTGATTTTCAGATATAATCTGATGCAAAAAGGGTTTTAAACGCTCAGCCAAAACTTTTGACAACAACTTATAAGCAACATTGGTAAGACTAATAGGCCTGTAATCCCTAATGTCTGTTGGAGATTCAATCTTAGGGACTAAACAAATATGAGTCTCATTCAAGGAAGGATCTAAGTCAGAAGTATTTAAGAAATTCTGAATGAAACCTACCACATAAGATTTGACTGTTTGCCAATGATCCTTGTAGAAACCAGCAGTAAACCCATTAGCCCTGGGGATTTATCAACATGCATCTGTTTAAGCGCATTATAAACCTCTGCTTCCTCTAGCGGCCTTGTTAGATAACTGTTCATCTCCTCTGTAACTTTAGGCTCCATCTGTTGAAGAAAAGAAGATGCAGCTACTGCAGAATGAGAGGTAAACAAAGCAGTAAAATATTCATGTATTATATCTTCAATATCCTTAGGAATAGTACAAAGTCTCCCATGAGAATTAACAAGTGCAGTGATTCGATTCAAAGCTCTTCTTTGTTTGGTTTTGGCATGGAAGTATTTAGTATTTTTATCCCCCGACTTCATCCACAAAGACTTACATCTTGTTCTCCAATACTCTTCTTCCATTCTCTAAGTCATGCTAAGCTGAGATTTAAGAGAACCTATTAAATGTAAGTCAATAGAAGTCTCCTGATAAGCTTTTTGTAACATATCTTTTAACTCATATATTCGCTCATAGAATTAGATATGTTTTGAGACTTCCATTTAGCAAGACCTGCTCTACATAAATGCAACTTATTACTAAGCTTATGAATAGGAATTTGATGACACTGTTGATCCCAAATATTTTTAACCTCTTCTTTGATTGCAGTATTAAATCGCCATCTATTGTCATACTTGAAAAGCTTTTTTCTTCTCCAAGGGCCATTTTCAGTATATAAAAGCAAAGCTTTATGATCTAAACAAAACCATGGCAGAGCATGAGCATAAGCCGTAGGATAAAGATTAAGCCATTCACTATTTGCAACAATTCTCTCTAATTTGGCTTTTCTCTTTGTTCTGAGAATTCCATTTCTCTTTATTTTTCTCCCTCTCATGGCATTTAATGTTGATGAAAACATACATATCGTTTCATTTATTTCCCTTTTGAAGACGAGTGAGTGGCTGAAACGCAAAAAAATAAGAAAAAAACCCGGAAAAATAAGGAAAGAAAAAGCTGCCCATGTGTTATATGTGATTGAGATAATATTCTTTTTTCTTTAACTTCCGTGATATATCATGGTTTTTACCCATTTTCAACCATGATATAAGTCCTTTTTATAGAGTTTTTTTGGTATTTTTGGAGTCTTTTAGAGTTTTTGTAGGTTGAAGATCGATTGGAGCTTAATGGAAGCTTTTGGAGCGTTTTGGAGCATCAAGGAAAGAAGAACTGAAGATATCAAGTCGGACTTGAGCAGAGGAGCTTGTGTCGATCGACACAAGGCTTGTGTGTTGATCGACACGCTCGTTCCAGACGCAAAAGAAGAATTCCAGAGAAGGTTGTGTCGATCGACACACTTCATCTGTGTCGATCGACACGGGCTTTTAATGAAGATTTCCTTCTCGGGCCAGAAGTTCCAGATGTTTTCATACAAAGCCCAGTCCGATTTTTAGACTTGTATATATAATTTTCCTTAGGTTTTTAGTTCATTATCTTGTTTTCTATTGAGACTTGGAGAGAGATAGCTTTTGGGAGAGATTTCTAGGGATTCACAGACTTTTAGATTTCGAATCCTCTGTATCTCTATCTCTATCTTTTTATGCAATTCTATTCATCTTTGTTTCAACCACCATCTGAGTAGTTTGCTTGTTAGGTTGTGAGAATTTTAGGGTTTGATGAGAAATTGCTAGGATTGAATATCTTTTAGGATTTATCTATTGGTTCTTCATCTAGATTGTTTCTAATGCTAGTTCTAGTTTGATCACCTAGAATCTAGATCTTAGGTTAATTATTAGATGCGGAAGTATTGATAATTACCTGAACTAATCTTAGATGAGCAAAATTATCTATTCGCAAAGGAATTTGACTTAATAATTTTGTGAACAATTGAACCTGAACTTAATGCTTGTCTTGATTCACTAGATTTGCAAAGAAATTTGGAATTTAGGGATCTAGTCATAGATAGTCTCTGCAACGGAAGTTGATTGATTTTACATTCGTGTTTGAGTTCTAGAACGGTTCTTAATCAAATCCTGACAGTAATTTATCCTTGATTTCGATTCATTCCTGAAGAATTACCATCGCCTAGCTCTTTGTCTCATTGATTACTTGAACTAATTCACCATCTTTGCTTAGTTTTATTATTTTCATTATATTCACATCATTTAACTTAGCATAATTTGAACTCTAGGATTGATTGTGTATTCGATTCTCGGTGGAATTCGACCCCTAAGTACTACAAAGATCTCTTAATTTGAGGGAGTAGCTCAGAAAAATTTGAGCAGATCATTCCGTCCGGGTATGATATTTTAATTTTGGAAAACAAAATTGAACAATGACTGAAACAGTATGATTCTCAATTCTTTATCAAGACTTTCGCTGCATTCGGTGAATTTTACAGTTTAGCTCTTAAAAAAGAATCGGAAGATCGCTAAGGAAGAATTTATTAGTCTTAAGAATTTTGTTGTTGAATCTCATGTTTTAAAACCTTTTTAAGAGTAAGAACATGTTAGATTTGTTAGAAATTTTTTTATTTCTCGCCAAGATGACTAATCATCAACGTGAACAACATCAAGCATTTAACTATCAAGATGAGTATTCAAGTGCACGAATGTGGGGATAGAAGTTTCGAGCGTGAAATAAAGTTTAATTATTACAATCATAAGTCTCTTGTAATTAATTTTGAATTTATTATTATTTTTTCTTTTTAATTTATTATTAAAAAATATTTTTAATTATCTTCTCTTAACTAAGGTTTATTCTCCTCAAATCTGGTGATAAAGATTTTAGCACTTCTATGAATTATAATCGCCATCATCCATAGGTTTTGATTCTTTCTTGAGATTATTAACACAAAGTAATTAACAACAAAGAAAAAGCATGTTATACACTATTGAGTTCTTAACAAGTTTCAAATCAACACTTGCATTTTCTTTTTTTGTTCCTTTGCATCAATCATATTGCTCAAACCTCCTTGCCCATATTCCAAATTGATTTTTGAAGAATCGGCGATCTGGAAGGTGTTGATTTGTTTTGATTTTGGAACTAGAGGTTTTCAATAGGCAACAACCACTTTGAGAATCACATAATGAAAACAAGCAGAGACTCACAACACATCAACACATCTTTTGACAAAGACACGTTGAGTAATGGAAGGTTTTTCTCATTTAATCAAACTCTGCAACAACGCAACTGCTCATCACAACTATTCATCATCTCAGTCCCAACCTCCACGTTGAAGAGCCAATGTTTGCTGTCGACGATCCTGAGCGTTTACGTTCCAACGATTTGGCTGCTGTTAAGTGTGAAGACTGGTTCTTTGTCTACCAACAACCAGTCTATAAGGATGCGGGCTATACTCCAGAAACAACGCCTGAAATCTTCACTCCACTTCAAGAGTATTTTCTCGGGGATGTCATCGATCGAGAGTTTCCTGGTATTGTACTCTTAATCTCATCGGACGGTGAATTCATTCATGTTCTCGGCGATTAAGTAGAGTTCGGATCGTTCTTCCTGAGTTAACTCGGAAGGCATGCTGATTGATTTTGGGATTGTTTTTGGGGTTTATGAGATTTTTTGTTGTTATTGATTTGCCATTGAGGAACGAAAAAGAAGACGATGTGTTGAAATAAGTTTGTTTCTTTATTTATTGTTGAAACGAAGAGGTGAGAGAGAGGGAGAGAAATTGAAATTGAATTTGAATTCGAGAGAAGATTTTTTTGCTAAAATGTAAATATCATTTAGAAAATGAAATGTTTAGGTTCTACAACAAGAAACCTTAGGAAAAGCAATCAAGGCAAAAAAAACTAAAACTTGATTACAATACTTTGGTAAACATTTGGGAAACATTTGGTGTTTGTCGGTTGTCTACCTAATCCATAGATGCATTAGATTGCTCCACTGCTTCCTATGTCGTCGGGAGTTAATAATATTCCTGATATCTCTGTTCAAGTGGTTTAAAATAATCCGAGGAGATATCACCTGATCGTTGTGGAGAACATTGTTTATTTGTCTCCAAAGATGGTATATGGCCGCTTGAGCACATAGCTTCCTTAGTAGTGATGGGCTCTGTGTTGAATCACCTTTGATCCAAGAAAGCAACTCATTCCAATTAACGAATAAGGGTTGAGTTGGAGAGATTCTGGTTAAAATTTGGAGCTACATATCTGATGAATACTTGTAGGTTAGCAAGAGATGATCCCTGGATTCCAGGCTGTCCGAGCAAAGGCAGCAGTCGGTAGTATCTGAAACTCCCCAAGCATGAAGTCTCTGTCTAGTGGAAAGTCTGTTGAGAGTACTAACCCACATATGGAACAAATGCTTTGGAACCGCCCCTTTGTACCAAACCAAGTCCCACCATTCCTTCTTGTCTTCTCTTGATCTCACAACCTCCCATGATTTGGAAGTGGAGAATCCTTGACAGTTAACACCATTCACAAACCACCCGAGTGAGTCCTCATTTGTTACCCGCGTAGAAAGTGGAATTGTCATCAAGAAAGTATGTAGAGTAACTGCCTCATCAGTTCTGGGATCCCTTAGCCTCCAACCATCTCTGTGACATGCTTCTGCAACTGTTGCTTTCAGTGGAATTCCTGTAATCCTCGGTCCATTTGAGCCTAACCATCGAATCAAAGATCCACATGGAGTCCAATGATCAAACCAGAAAGAAGTCTTCTTTCCATTGCCCACAATACTTCTGATGAACTGCTGGGCAAGAGGCCTTAGATTAAGCATCGTTTTCCATGTCCAAGAGCTTGTGGATGATTCATTTATATACCAGAAGGAGACCCCTTTCAGGTTGTGGTAGTTATGCCATCTTGACCATAAGGACAGAGAGTTAGATAGCAATAACCAAACCAGACGAAGACATAGAGTCTTGTTCCACTGTTTTAGTCTCCTCAAACCCAAACCCCCTTCACTCTTAGGTTTGCAAACCTGATTCCAAGCTACCTTTGCCCCTGTTTTACCATCAATACATCCCGACCATAGAAATCTGGAACATAGAGATTCAATCTTTCTTATACAACCTTGAGGCAAGATGAATGTAGAAGACCAAAAATTTATAGCTCCATAGATGACTGACATGATCAGTTGAGTTCTTCCAGCAAAAGATAGAGATTTCACAGCCCACATTCTGAATCTGTTGGAGATCTTCTCAATTAAGGGAGCATACTCTGATATCCGAAGCTTCCTACTTATCAAAGGCAATCCCAAATATCTGATTGGGAGGGTTCCTCTTGGGAAACCGAAGCAATCAACATAGTGTGCTTCACAATCATCAACTCCAGCAAGATAGAGACTAGTCTTGTCTCTGTTCATCTCTAGCCCAGACCAGGAAGCAAAATCAGTCAAAGCCTCTGTGATCCCATGAAGAGAAGAGCAACCCCCATCAAAGAATATCATCACATCATCCGCAAACATCAAATGTATAATAGCCAGTTCTGATGTTTTAGGATGATAATGAATTCTCCCTGCCTCAAATCTCGACCCTAATAAGCTAGAGAATACTTCCATCCCAAACACAAAAAAATATGGGGACAAAGGATCCCCTTGTCTAAGCCCCTTTGTACTCTTGAAGAATCCCTCAGAAGTTCCATTAATAGAAATAGAGAATGTTGGAGTTGTAATACATTGACTAATCCAATTTATGAACTTCTCTGGGATGCCTAATGCTGTGAGAGTAGAGATGATAAACTCCCAATTAACCGAATCAAAAGCCTTTTTAAGGTCAACCTTTAACATTCCTCTACGCTCCATATTCTTTCTAGTATATCATTGTACTAGTTCTGTGGCAAGGAGCACGTTTTCTGCAAGGAGTCTTCCAGGTAGAAAAGCAGATTGAGATGGAGATATTACCTCAGTTAGCAGTTTCTTGAGCCTTCCTGTAAGCAACTTTGTTATGACCTTGTAGACCGTGTTTAAGCATGAAATAGGCCTGAACTCTGTTGTTCTTGAGGCATTCGGCGTTTTTGGAATAAGAACTAGAGATGTTGAGTTCCACTGTTTCAAAAGCTTGCCAGACTTGAAGAATTCTTGAATTGTTGCCGTAACCTCAGCTCCAACCACAGCCCAAGAGCCAATGAAGAACTCAGTAGAAAACCCATCTGGACCACTGGTTTTGTTTCGAGGCAGAGACTGAAACGCCTCCCTAATCTCTTTATTTGAAAACAGTGATTCCAACTGACAGGCTTGGTTTGTAGAGCATCTAAAAGGGAGCAGCAGGTTCATATCAGACTGGATGAGCATATGGGGAGAAGTTTCTCCATACAAATATCTTTAATCCCCTGCTTTGATTCAACTTTTGTTCCATGTTTGTCAAACAGAAACATGATTTGGTTGATGGAGAACCTTGAATCTGCCATTCTGTGAAAGTATGTAGTGCTTCTATCTCCCTCCCTGAGCCAAAGGACCCTTGATCTTTGGCAAAAGAAACTTTCCTCGGCTCTAATTAACATTACCCAATTTGCTTGTGCTTCCAACTCAAGCTTAGCATTCAGCTGGTTGGGTACAGCGAGAGTGTTATTCTGGCACTTTAAAACCCTCTTATGTGCATCCACAACTCTCTTTTCTATATTGGAATAGTTCTCCTTGCTAAACTCTCTTATGACCTTTTTCAATGCTTTTAGCTTTTGCGACAGCCTAAGCATTGAACATCCATACACATTTGTTGAGAACCATGCCTGAGCAATCATGCTCTGGAAATTGTCGTTCTGGAGAAGGTAGTTATAGAATTTAAATGGCCTTTTCTCTCTCCCCCCCACTTGCTTGGAAAACAACCTCACATGAGGCGTGATCAGAGAAATCTGGGTCCCCAAAGACAGCTAAAGCAGTAGGGAATTTGGAGCAACACTCATCATTTACCAGAATTCTATCCAGTTTCTTTGCCACCGGTTTTGTCTTGCTCTTGTTCCACCAAGTAAAAGTATTTCCTTTGAATACCAGATCAGACAGCTCAGCCATAAGGAGACAATCTCTGAAGTCTCTCATTTTTCTATTAACATTTAAGTGGCCCTTAGTAGAGTGCTCACTAGGTTGAAGAACTTGGTTGAAGTCCCCCATAACTAACCATGGTTTTCCAATAATCCTTGGATCAGTGGCCATAATCTCCATCTCTCTCCAAAGCAACTTTCTTTCTCTATCCTCATTTGAAGCGTAAACAACAGAGACTATAATCTAGGTATCTGTGTCAGGCAACAATATCTGACAAGTGATCATCTGAAGAGATTTACCAACAACAACAACCTTAACCGACGGATGCCAAACCACCCAAATCTTCTCCAAAGTAGAGTAATCGTAGTTTTCCTCAAATGACCAACCAGGAAACAAGTCATTTATAAACTTCTTCTCCTTTGGTTGCTTGACATGCGTTTCTATTAATCCTCCAAAAAGTGGTTTCTTAACCTTTAGCCATTCCACCCAAAAAGTTTTGTACACATACTTAAGTTAATGTTTTGAGGCCCTTGCCTCTTAGACTTTTAAGCTGTTTCTTGTCCAGCTTTTTCATAATATTTTCCTCTTCACCATTTGAGGACAAGACATCAGAAGAGGACCATCAGGCTCTGTTTCTGTTTCAGTGGTCGGCTCTGAGCTTATATCAAAATTTTCCTTATGTTCCACTAATCCCTTCTCACTGTTTAAAATTTTTCCAATGTTCCCAGTTCCACTTGATTCTCCCAATGTCTGGTTCTTTGGGTCACCTAGTGCTATACTGGAGACTATGATCGAACTAGTCAAAGTAGGGGGCTGAGAGTTACCTTTTTGAGCCGGTAGAAGAAACCCTTTTACAGCCCATTGGGTTGTCTCCTTGCCATTTCCCTTCGGCGTTTTAGATCTTCTACTCACTCCATTTCTTGATTGCCTTATGCCTGGGAGTTTTGCTCTAGGACAGTTTTGACTTCCATGAGTAGTTACGCGACATGTTTTGCAAGTGATTGGGGCCTTTTGACAATGTCTGAGGCTATGACCAATCTCTTTACAGTGTGAGCAAACCGGGGGCATCCACGGGCTGGAGACAAGGACTCTTCTAACTTCACCCGAGTCAAAATGTACATTCACTGCTTCCAGCAAAGGCTTTCTCGGGTCAATGATGGTGAATACCTTTGCCACGTCCAGAATAGTCTTGTTTGCCGTTGCGGGATGAAGGAACTTTGGGTCACCAACCAACCCTGCAATCTGCAATCTGTTCAAGCCCTTCCTCATTGAAGAATTGATACGGGACATTACGCAACTCAAGCCAAATAGGCGCTGAACTGAGCTCCGGCTTGACAATGATTAATCTCGGCTCCCATTTGGCCACGAACATGGTCTGGCCTTCAATCTGCCAAAGCCGTTGGTTTAGGACCCAGTTTCTCGTGGATGGGTTTGGGATGCGAAACAGGAACGCATTTCCTTCCATTTTCGACACAACAACATCACACATCTGCTTGCTCCATATCCCGTTTACTATGTTGTGTATAGTGCCCTGCGATGGAGGGTCATGGTAGAATTGCTCGAGGATGAAACCATCCCAAGATTTCTTGTTTCTCTCGATGACAGCATTTGGAATTCTCACATTTTTCTCCAGATTCCAAAGTGAAAGCTTCTCCTTTTTTCTTCAGCTGCTTCGATGAACCCTTAACGAGACTAGCCCAAGAATCTGCAGCCGGAGTCGTAACAGTGTCCTGAGATTTAGGGTTTACTGTTTGGGCCGATTTAGGGATAATTTTGGGATTTATTATCACCTGACTTTTGTCAATCGAGACGAGATGTTTCTCAGTTGCGATTGAGATTTGTTCTGGGATCCCTGAGGCAATCTCCAGATCTTTCTGAACTTCGCCAAGTTTGTCGGAGAGACAATCGATTGGGCATTAGATGCTGTTGTTACGTTTTCGGAGCTGCGGATCTCAACGGCATTACCAGAGTTCACTGCAGGTCCTGTCGGTGAGCTGGACTGCGATACATCGTTGGTCGGGCTCAATTTTTCGGATTCCGCGCTCGAGGGAGCTTTCTGTTTGGGTTTTGTTCTGCGTGGTGGTTTGCGAGGTGGTTTAGGGGGTTTTCTCTTCCCCATAAGGTGAGGAGGGCCTGAAAAGGTCGCCGGAAAAGGATTTCGTCGCCTTGAGAGCCGTCGTAGAAAAACGGAGAATGATGTCACTTTATCGCTCTTTTGAGAGAGAGAAAAATCGGGTTTTTTTTGTGATAGAGAGTGAATTGAGAGAAGAAGAAAGGTGAAAATGGAAATATATTAAGAATGTAAGGATACATATGGATATTTATACGTGAAAGTGGAAAGTGCACTACAAACATGGAATCTTTTTACATAGAATTTTTACATTAAATACAATAATACAAGATCAATTTGGATTGTAATCGGACATGAATAATAAGAAACGAGGCCGAAGGAGCAATTGTATTAAAGCCCAACTCAAATTAATTAAAACCTAATTCAAATGATTTTTCTATGTGTTCGGTGAATTTTCTAGTTTAGTCCTTAAAGAAGAATCAGTAGATCGGAAGATCGCTAAGAATTTAAGAATTTTGTTGTTGAATCTCATGTTTTAAAAATCTCTCTAAGAGTAAGAACATGTCAGAATTATCAGAAAAAGTTTTTATGTTTCGCCAAGATGACCAATCATCAACGTGAACAATATTAAACATTTAACTATCAAGATGAGTGTTGAAGAGTCACATATGTGGCGATAGAATTTTAGCGCGTGAAATGAAGTTTTTTATTCATTACAATCATAAGCACCTTTGAAATTAATTTTGAATTATTTTTTAGTTTTCCTTTTTAATTTACTAATCATTATCAAAATATTGTTAATTGTTTTTTGTTAACTGAGGTCATATTCTCCTCAAATTTAGTGATAAGGATTTTAGCACTTCTCATAATCATCATCATCCATAGGTTTTTGATTATTTGTTGAGATATTAACACAAAGTAATTAACAACAAGAAAAAGCATATTATACACTATTGAGTTCTTAACAAGTTTCAAATCAACACTTGTTTGTTCTTCTTTCTTTTTGTTCCATTGCATCAATCATATTGCTCAAACTTCCCTGCTCATATTCCAAGTTTATTTTTGAAGAATAGCAAGTTTTGATCATATTCTGCGCAAATCTGTTTTGATTTTGGAACCAGAGGTTTTCAATACATAAACACAAGATAACCACATTGAGAATAACATAATACTCAGAGATGCCATCGATCAAGAGTCTCCAAATATAGTACTCAAATAATTTTGTTTCTTTATTTATTGTTGAAACGAAGAAGTGAGGGGGGAGACGAGAGAAATTGAATTTGAGAGAAGATAAAGGGTACAAATGGGAATATATTACGAATATAAGGGTAAAAATGGAAATATAAATGTGAGTACAAAATGGAAATTTTCTTTTCAACGTCTAATATATTGATTTTAATTTGAGTTTACATGAATATTATACGGAACAAATCATTATCAGAGAAAGCTAAAATACTGGATAAATGACCACCAAAGTTACCATTTGATGAAATTGATGCACATGCACATTTCAGAGAAGATTGCTTCACATGAATTTTTCTCATAGATTAGAAAAATTGGACTTTCCGACCAAACAAAAAACGAAAGAAAATTGGACTAAGGGATGCTGTGAAGTTATGTGCCCTTCAATAAAAGAAAATGTTCTAAATCTCTAGAGTTCAAATGAACTTTCATTCAAAATAATTTTCAACCAAAAAATAATGGAAAATTTACTAAATTGAGTCAGTTTGAATTAGTGTTTTGCAAAATGACATTTACCTTATTTTTGTCAATTTTTTCCTAAATTACCCTTTAATTAATTCAGAAAATTAAAAATAAATGGTTTTTATAATTTTTTAAAATCAGAAAAATACAAAATAGTAATACACAAGACATATAGATTGATGTACGATTTTTTTTTTTTAAACTATGATAGAAAATTATTTATTTTTGCTTCTACCATGGTTGAATCTACTAGTAGATTAGGTGTTCTGCGAATTTGAATAAATTTACAAGCAGTAGAATGAAGTATTCTACTAATTGCTGAAATTCTACATATCGCAGATTGCACATTCCACCATTTGCTTCAGTTCTACCAGTTGCAGAATGCATATTTATCTATCTCTTTTCCTATGTTCTACTAAATGGTAGAAAGTGTGAACTACCAAAGGTAGTTTAAATCCTCTAAATCTAGGAAAATTAAAGATTTACTTTTCATAAAATGATTTTTTGGAATATTCACTTCTATATTTATTTTTATAAATTAAATATTTACTTTTCAATTTACGTTTTTATGTATTTATTTTTATAAATTGATTTTTTTTTTTGAAATGAATTTTTTTTGAATATTTATTTAATTTTTTTTTTTAAATGAAATTTTTTATGAATATACTGTTTTAGTTTGCTTCATTGTTCAATCAGATTTTTTTAAAAATAATTTGTAGAATTTTTTTTTTTAAATATAATTTAAATAAATAGTAAAAACGAAAATCATTTTTATATATTCAAAAAAATTAGTAAAAGATTATTTTTTTTAATTTTGAAGGATAAAATTGGGATTTAAAAATATCAAAGGTTATTTGGACAAAAAATCATAGGTAGAAGGTCATTTACAAAACACTAATTCAAACTGAGTCAATTTAGCAAATTTCCCAAAAATAATTTGAAATAGATTTAAATATGATCTGATGGAAAATGTATGGAATAAGAATTTGAAAATATAGTCATGGCAGGGAAGAATTTAATGATATACTTTTTATTCATATGGTTTTATGATCATATTCGAGCTCGCCAAAAAGTATATGGTACCACTGTTATTAGAGAAAGAAAACCCGAATCAAAAGATATTCCCAAAAAAAATTCGGTTACTTGTTCGAAAATTGCGATTTTTGGTTATGGACCTGAATCTTTTATTGCATTGCATCTGAAAAGAGTTTTCAGAGTAAGAAATAGGAAGTTTAACCGGAATAAATGACAAAAGAAATTATATGATCAATCGATTTGACAACACTTTTCATCTGATAAAGCTTAAAATAAAGTGGATTTCAATATTTGTGTAAATCCTTCGTTAAAGTGTAAATTAGATACAAACCAAAACAATCCTTTATATCCGTGCAAGTCTGATCTCTATGACCACACATCCACTAGATAGGCCATCTTTCGGTGCGGAGCTTGATTGGTTCAATCTGCGAAAACAATCCTTTATATCCTTTAGTTTAGTTCATATACCACGTAGTGGTAATGTTCGGGCCGACTCCCTTGCAAGGGGAGCTCGAGCACGAGGTTATGTATTTTCCCATGTAAGTCAGATATTTCCGTTTGGGGTGACCTGTCAGGAAAACCATCGAAGCGGAACCACTTGATTTAATATATGGTGATTGTTGAAAAAAAAAAAAAAAAACCAAAGTTTATATACAAAGTAAATTAAACCAAAGTTAATTAGACCAACAAGATAAGTTAAGATATAATGATTAACTTAAGGAAGAGTTTACCTAAGCGTGAGAAGAAGGCATGAGGAATCTCATGTTGACCAATTACAGTAGCTGGAGCTTGTTCCTTGTTTCGCCATTTCCAAAGCTGTTTTGCTGCATAAATCAAAATCAATAAATCAACCATAAACCAAATCAATTCGCAAACAACGGATGAAACAGGAGAATCCAAATTACTCAATTTTATTAGAAACGAAGAGGGCGTTGCAGATTCTTACCAGCGAAGAGAGCGTTGCAGATGGTGGAAGTAAAAATCGAAGAGATCTTTGTGACCATGTGGGAGACGATGGGTTCATATCTAAACTTTATACACTGTTTTAAGGTCTTAGAGGAGAAGAGATAGAGAAAGAAGATGTGAGTGGTGAGCTATGGACGAATCAAGTTATATAGGTTGGAGTGTCCGTTGCAATTGTTGAGCCATTACTACGGCATACAATGTTGAGTTTAGGCGTTAAGAGTGAGAGAAGTGGAAGATAATTGTAGTTTGTGAACTGAACTAATTGTTAGAATCTGAATCCTGGTGTGTGGTTGTTTTTTTTTTTTTTTTTGTAACGGTAATTTTGGAATTCGGATAGAATTTTATTTGATAATTGTAGGGAAATTAGGTGAAAACATCGAAGAAGAGGATAAGAAATTTGCTTTGATTTAACAAAGTTGGGCCTATTCTTGGTGAGAGATTGGGCGCTTATGTATTTAAGAGTTATAGAATGGGTTTATGTGAATACATGTTTTGTCTTAAACAAAAGCAATAATTGACGTAATTATAAAGCTGATTATTACATGGATTAAAGAGATGATATCATTGGTTGATTAAATCTCTGATTATTTTTTCTTAATTGAATAATATGGGTCACGTTATAAAATTTGTATATATATATTATATATCTAATATATATATATATATTACTAGGTAAAAGACATGGGTCAGTTTGGATTGTAATGGGAAGAAACGGGCCAATAAAGCCCAACCCAAATGAATTAGAGCCCAACTCGTAAAAGAGATAAATAGGCAGACAGATGCGTGTAACGGATCAAAATCTTATAAAACCTTTTCTCCCAAACACCAACCTCCAACACTAAAAAAATTCTCATATAACCCTATAACCCTTACTAAACTAGTAAATTACTAAAATAACCTCAACTAAAAATTAAAAAAACAAAAAAGAAACTGACCCACGACTCTTCTTCCCGGCGGCGACATCAATCTCCGGTGGATTCTCAGGCTCACCATCACCAATCCGAAGCACATTTGTTCAATTGAAGCCCAATCGGATCTTCTTCTTCTTCCCGTGGTCCGCGACATCACCATTGATCCGGCCATCACCATTGATCCCAATCTGAAGCACATTTGTTCAATTGAAGCCCAATCCGCCATTGAATTCAATTGAGGTGCGTTCTACTATGTTATAGCTTTAGTATAACCAGCTTTAGTAGCTCGGATAGTAATGCAAGTTGGGGAATCCACAAGTTGGAAGAACTGGGTACTACTAGTGACTACAAGCATAATCAGTATAACCAGCTTACGTAGTATTACCAGTATTACGAGTATAATCAGTATAACCAGCATACATAGTATTACCGGTTTTAGCTAGTATTACAAGTATAACCAGCATACGTAGTATTACCGGTTTTAGCTAGTATTACCAGTATAACCAGCATACGTAGTTTTACCAGTTTTACCTAGTATTACCAGTGTAACCAGCATACGTAGTTTTACCATTTTTTCAGGAGACAATGAGCACAAGCATATATTTTGATTACGGAGGACATTGTGTAAAGAACGGAGATGGGGATGAATGGATTTCAGCAGAAGATCGCAAGTACCCACTATTGTTTAAGAGTTTATCTACGGAGGAGATTAGTTATTCGATGTTATTGAAAAGTGTATGCAAGAAAGCTGGGATAAATTCATCTACGACAGAACTGAAATTGAGTTTCATACCATTGGACACGAGACCTTTGAGGAAATCATATATCGTCGATGATGATGACGTTTATGTTTATCTAACGTCGATGGATGCAAATAAATGTAAAAGTGTATTACATGTGGAGAAAGGTCTAGTTTCAAGAAGGAATCAGTTGGAGAAGGGGAAGAGTGTAGTTTCAGGTAGAGAGGAAGGTAGTTCAGTTGGTTTGAATTACGAGGAAGGGGTTCCTACAGGTTGTGGCAATCATGGTGCTCTTACTCTTTACGAAACACCATTGGAAGAACAGTATGAGGCAGTGGATAATGATGGTCGTGACGAGTTTGAAAATATATCTTCAAGTGATGATGAAGATACCGGAATGGATTACTCTTCGGATAGGAGTATGGATAACAATATGGAGCATGAATATATTCCAAGTGAAGAGGAAGGAAGGGATCAGTTTGGTCAGAGATGGGAAGATGGTATGGATTTGAAAGTTGGTCAAGAATTCAATAATAAGAAGGAAGTGAAAGCTTTTGTTGAGAGAGGTGTACATAAAAGTTGTTTTACCTTCTCAACAACCAAGAGTGAGAGAGATAGATATGTGTTGAAATGTCGTCAATATAGACAAGGGTGTGAATGGTATTTATGAACTACAAAGGTGAAGAATTCAGAGTGCTTTCGTGTACAAGTATACAAAAGCTCGCACACATGCTCTCGGGCTAGTTCTAGTACAAGCAGCGGGAATAGAAACAATGCCACATCGGGATTAGTTGTTGGTCTTTTGAAAGAAGACTATCCAGGTATAATGAAGACTCCAAGTGCTAAACATCTCATGGGATTAGTTCAAAGAAAATATGGTGTCGCACCATCATATACTACCTGTTGGAGGGGAAAGAATGAAGCTGCTAACGAGTTGCGTGGTGATCCAGAAGAAGGATACAAGCAGTTGTACTCTTATTTGCATATGCTAGAGCAAGTGAATCTTGGAACAACAACAAAGGTGGAGTTGGATACGGAAGGAAGGTTCAAGTATGTATTCATCGCACTAGGAGCTTGTATTGAAGGGTTTGAATCGATGAGGAAAATTCTTATTGTGGATTATTCTCCCACAATCACCTTAGAACAACATTACACTTTTAAAGAAGGTTTTGTTAATGTGATATACTTTACTAAGTGAAACTCTAGAAAAATGTGTTTCTGCAAATATGATGGTGCACAATCATATGAAATGTGTTAGAAATTTCAAAAATGAACTGGACTACTGAAAATTTTAATTTTTAAGAAGGTAGAACTGGATAAATAGCTAAATCGTCAAAAGGAACACTATGAGTTGTATTTGTTACACTGCAACACTAGCAGGATAACTATGTGATATTTAAAGCACATGTGTTATATAAAATATAAACACACGTGTTTGTTGTGGATTACACATGTTTTTTTTCCGTGACATATCCTTAATTGGGTTCACAAAAATAAATTTGTTTCACCAAATCGATACAAAAGAGAGGACTTCATGACAATTTCAAATCGATACAAAAAAAACTTAAAAAAAAAAACACAGAGAAACAACAAAAAATTTTCCCCCAAATCGCGATTTCTAGGGTTTTCATTTCTCCGATTGGGATTCCGATTCGACCACATAAACCATTTTTTCCCATATCACGAAATCTAGGGTTTAGCCGTTTAGGGTTCTTTGTTGTCATGGATCCTTACTATGCAGACATGAAGAGTGCGAAGAAGGCTTTTCGACAATTAGAAGCTGTTGCGGATGGGGGATATGGGATCCCTAAGAAGTGTCCATGTGGTGCCCCCATAATCCACGAGATGCTGGCCGAAAAGAAATTCTTTACTTGTCAAGTATTTCATGTGATTTTTTATTCACGTAAAATGATGTATTTCTGTGTAGAATCCCATTTATTCAAGGCATAAGTAGTTTTACCAGTATTACCAGTATAACCAGTATACGTAGTATTACCGCTTTTAGCTAGTATTACCAGTATAACCAGTATACGTAGTATTACCGCTTTTAGCTATTATTACCAGTATAACCAGCATTTGTATTTCTGTGTAGAATGATGGCTTCCACCTTAGGAAAGCTTGGGATCGTTCTATGGAAGAAGAGGTGGAAAGATTAACGACGGAGGTTGACGAGAACACGAAGAGGTGGAGAGATATGGCAAACCATGAGTTTCTCATTGGACAAATCCGTTTGGAGCTGAAACAGAAGGATGAAGAGATCGCTATCCTTAAAGAAGATATGGCTATTTTTATGGATCGATTAAACAAGTTTTTTAATGAGATGTGATTGAAGCAAAAGAAGTGAAGATGGAGTTGGGGTTGAAGTGAAGAAGAGCTTATCCTTCACTTTTGTTTAATTAATTTTAAGTACTTTATGATTGTAAGGAATCTTTGTTTAAGTACTTTTATGGTTGTGTAATGAATCTTTGTTTAATTACTTTTAAGTATCTTTGTATGCATATGCAGTATTATGTAGTATTACCAGTTTTACAAGTATAATCAGTATAACCAGCATACGTAGTATTACCAGTTTTACATAGTATTACAAGTTTAACCAAAGCACATAGTTCAAAGTTTTTGTGCATAACTAGTTAAAAATCGAAACACATACTTCAAATATAAATAGATAGAGTTTGGTAAATACTGTAACACATAGAGTTGGATCATTCTTTCGTGGATTATGCTTTCTTCCTCTTCTTCTTTTCCTCCGTCAAAGTGGTGTAGGGATGCTTCTTTGCATCTGATGGCTTAATCTTCCTCTTTGCACCAACTACTTCATCCTTCTTACCTTCTTCACCTTCTTCCCCTTCTTCACCTCCTTCCTCACTGTCTTCTTCAGCCGCCTCTTTCTCACTGTCTTCTTCACCTTCTTCACCTTCTTTTACAGGCTCTGACTGGCCAGCAGCCGTTGGTGTCTCCATAGCATCATCACCACCAGCAGCCGTTGGTGTCTCCATAGCATCATCACCACCAGCAGCCGTCTGTGTCTCCATAGCATCACCACCACCAGTAGTTGGTGTCTCCAGAAGAGCAGTTGGTGTCTCCACAGCAGCAGGTGGTATCTCCACAGCATCATCACCACCACCACCAGCTGGTGTCTCCACAGCATCACCACCAGCAGGAGTTGTACCAGCATCACCACCACCAGGAGTTGTACTAACATAACCAGCAGTTGTACCATCATAACCACCAGTTGTACCACCACCACCAGAGTAACTAACAGGATCAAAATGGCTATCATACGTAGTTTGCGACTTCAGATATGATTCCACTTTCTTTAGCCTTTTATCCTGCCCACGCATCAAATTTGTCAAACGTAGGAAACCATCTTCCATACTTTTATTCATCTTCAACAATCCTTCCTTTAGATCGAACATATCTTTCTTCATCTTTTCCAATTCATCATTAGACACCACCTGCGGTTCTTCATCCAAATTAGCCGCCTCTTCCTCACCACCTCTTTCTTCATCTTGCTCAGCAACCTCTTTCTCAGCCGCCGCTTTTTTTTGGGCATGGACATCAATGTTGTACAACAATGGAAGAAACACAGGCTTCTTGTCATTAAAAACCCTATTCTTCCAACTTTGAACAATGTAGTCATCAACATCTCGATCGTTGTCCACCACCTCATCAAAGATTTCAGCACAAAGAGCTCGCTCACCAATTCTTGGGACCAAAATACTCTGTATGTCCTGTGATTATACAAAAAATACTGTAAGATTTTACAACACAATCATAATAACATGAGTATTACTAACTAACAAGACCAGTATTACTAGTAGTATTTCTAGTATTACTAACTAACATGAGTATTACTAACTAACAATAGTATTACAAACTTTAGTATTACTAACTAACAAGACCAGTACTACTAGTATCACAAACCTTAGTTGTTCCCAGTATTACTAACTAACAAGACCAGTATTACTAGTATTATTATTAGTATTACTAGTAGTATTATTAGTATTACTAACCTTAGTTGTTCCCATTGTGTCATATAAATCAGCAAGTGCAAAACCTGACACCGAATGTTTCTGGAATCTAGTCGTGCACATCCTCGGACAATTACTACTTGCACCTTCGTCAGACTCTCGGTACTTCAACTTCAAAGCTGAAATCGTTTCAAACGCCAGAAGCTACAAATTATTTAAACAAAACGGATTAGCAATTTCAAACTAAGATCTACAAAGTAAATGGTTCTTAATTGCTGATTTACCTCCAAAGGAATAGTGAAACTTGAATAAACCCATTGCTCTCTCGAGACCACTCCTTCAAATTTCTCAAACAAGTGACTCATTTGCTTGAGATTATCCTCAAAAGAAATACGTCCGCACGGAAACGTACGACACAATTCTAGGTCATTAACCGCTCTAAGAAAGAAGGGCTCTACACTTTGTGCTCCTTCACCGGTTATTTTCTTTCCTTGTTTTGCCTTCCCAACAATCACTGAAGATAAGAAATAGAGGACCGCCATGTTCAACCTATCACTACAAGGTTTCATGTTCAAGAACTTATGCTCCACAAGTTCATAAGTTATGGTTCTCCCTAACTTGAAATGCCTCCTCACAAAGTCTAAACTGCCCAACCTATCCCAATTCAATGGATAATTGTGACAGTATAAACCAGAGAGGATACCGTGTTCTCTGATTGAATACCGTATGGGAACACCGTTCACAACAAACCAAGCTTCCCGTTTCTTTAAAGTACGAGCACCATGAAGAAATAGCATCCACATCCCTTGAACCTTATGCTTTCTCTCCAAACGTATGTGAAAGAAATGCTTAAATTGTGGATGCGTACGAAACCATTTTAACTCCCTCGCGGTAAGTACTTCAGTTAAGGTATCTACCGCCTTCTTAAGGTGACACCTTGAAGGAAGCTTAATTTTCTTCTCATACTGGGTTTGGTCGAAGTACATCTCTAGTACTAATCCTGTTGACTCAGCCGAATCCTGCAAATGATAAAGATAATAAGTATTACTCTTTTTATCATTCCAGTTATACCAAGTATTACTTTTTCTGCTGCCAGTTATACCAAGTATTACTCCCAGATATACCACTAATACCAAGTATTACTCTCCAAGTTTGAAGTTACATACCAAGTGTTCGTCTCCGTCCTCTCCGGATGCTCCTTCCTCCTCTGAAGCTCTATCTTCTTCTTCACCTTCGGATCCTTCATTGTCCGAAATCATTTGTTCTTCACTTTCGGTTTCCTCTTCTTCGTAAACACTTTTTTCTGCTTCATACGCTGGATTCGCAGAAGGAAGCGGTAAAGGATTCCCATCTACTCTAACTGATGGAAACTTTGTACGCGGCGGCATAGTTTCTAGGATCGCCAAAATCAAAATCAATTTCAAAATCCCCCAATTCTACGACATTAAAGAGATTTAACTTAACGGATTCGAAAGAGATTCATAAACCCTTACCTCCTACTTCGCTGTTGGTGACGAAAGAGACTGGAAAATTGGATCTCTTTGTGAAATCTTTGCACTTAGTTATCCCTAGTTATCCTTATTTTGAGTCAATTTGAGTTCAATTTCCGTTATGAAGACGAAGAGGGAACGAGACGGACTGGATCGTGGGGTGGGGCGATTTTATCCGATTTATGCGGAACGGGTCAGATTTTAATTGGTTGGGTCGTAAATATGTTAATTTTTGTTTGGTTATTTTGTCTTTTTACCCTTTTTTGATAGGAAAAGAAAAGAAATTTTTTTTTTTTCTCTTTAAGGTTATATGAATTTTTTTTTTAAGACAATGGGTTATATGAAGTTTTGATCCGCGTGTAACCCTAATTTCCTTCGTTCTCGATTTCTCCCAAATTTGTGATCTCTTCTTCTCCCTTGTTCTGTGTTCCTCTCGCCTGTCGATTTCTCCTCCGTGGAAACCATGACCGGAGGTAAGATCTCTCTCTCTCTCTCTCTCACCTGATCTCTAATCGTGGATATAGCTAAGGAGTTTGAATGATTGTTTATTTTGTGAAGGGCGTGTGTCAAATATCTTCTGGAACGCCGACAGTTGGCTCCCCGACAAGTATGAGAAACCTTATCTTATTGATTACTCCTTGACCGCATCTCTTCGAATGAGGAATTTTCATACTCACAATGTTAAGGCTTATGGCGATGAGAATAAATTCACGGATGAGATGATGGATGGGTATTATGACTCTGTCGGTTTCTTCACTTTCCACACAATAAAAGAGAGTGAACGTGAAAGAGTTCTTATGATGTTGCTGGATATTGTTTTACTTGCTTCAGTAGATGAGGACCGCACATCCGATTTGGTGATGATCACTAAACTGTCACAAGACTCGGAGATGATCTGTAGGGTTCTTGGTGCTTTGACACAAAGAGGCTGCCGTGTTTTATTAACACTTCCTGAGGTTGATGTTGAGCAAGCAAAAAGTACTTTTGGAATCACTGTGCGCTTCTCCAACCAGACCAATCCCAATGAGAGAAGTATCCCAGTTTGGCTTTGTCCAAGGCTATTTGAGTACGAATGGCCACACCAGCCAGAGCCAGGCCATGGAGATAGCATGAGCTATTTTATAGAGCCTCCCGCTCCAGATCCGCATACCCTGGAGTTCACCATGCCCGAGATTGTTGTTGATACATGCGTCTTCTGGGACGTGCAGGATTACCCACTCCCTCCGGATCTCCACATCCTTCAGTTTTATAAGAATATCTCAAGAGCTGTTCTTGATCGTGTTCGTTCTTCTTCTGGCGTGTCGTTCTACGCCTATGGTGTGAAAGAGGATGTGAAAGAAGACTTTTCTGCGCATTGCTGTGATCTCTTTCGCTCCAAAATCAAAATGGATGTGGTACCCAGTGCTCGAGCAGACAAGTTTGCAAGACTTGCTAAGATTACAATGGACTTTCTTTTGTGGTCAATGGACAATCCTGCCAAACTCAATGGACTTGCTCAGTCCCGCCCAAATTTGGTGGTAATCTCTAAACTCTTGAAACCTGACATATTGTGCGTCAGGAATGCCCTTTATAGTTTGAAATATAGAGGCTTCAATGTTTTCCTGGCACTGCCTTTCAAAGAAATCCCACGGCCATATGGTAAGCCTGGTATTCCACTGTTGTCTTGGGAAGCCCTATCATCAACTGGAAAGCGCAAGACCAGAGGATAACTTTTGTCTCCTGACAAATCATTCTGTCTTGTCTCAGTCTCTGAAGATGTTGTGGGTCTTTGCTTATTGCTTGTTGCTTGTTGCTTGCTTGCATGTTACGCGTGTCTCATCTTATTCACAGTTCATGTATCAAACTCTTATGTGTCTGTTATGTCTTTGTCTATGAACACATGACTTTTATTCGTAGCTTTGTTTGTGTTATTGCTTGCTTTGTTTGTGTTATTACTTCTCTCTGCTCACAAATCATTCTGTCTTGTCTCAATTTCTAAAGATGTTGTGAGTCTCTTATGTGTCTGTTATGTCTTTGTCTATGAACACATGACTTTTATTCTCAGATCGGTCTCAACTTGGTTTTTAAAGTGAAAAGGAGGATTTGTTGTGTAACTCAAGACAGAGACTTTAGCTTTGAGTATTGAATTCACAAACCACAAACCAACCTAACCAATAAGTTAAATCTCCAACTGGGGTCAGGAGACTTCCCGACAACTGACTTGAAGCAGAGTTGTGTCATTTTGCTCTGAATTTTAAGTCTAGGGAGATTGATTCGAAAAAGGTTATATAGCATGGTCGAATAAACCTACGTGTTACGGTATAAAATATCTCTAAGTTTTTAGGTAATGAAAATCAAGAGACCCTCACATATAGAGGTCCTGGTGGACAATACTCTCTATATGCTTTATTGATAGCTATATTTTACATTACAGGATTTCATGTCCGAATAGTTTCCACAATTTTGTAATCTTAATACTCATATTTTTTTTATTAAAATATATATATAAAAAAATTCTACACAAAAGATGTAGTTTAGTTAAAAAAAAAAAGAGTGCTAAAAGTACATTGTATTGTGTTAGACTAAACCAGTATAAAATCACGAACGATAAAAAAAACATAAGTCAATGATATGACATTATCTCACGTTTGAATAGTTTTCTTAATTATGAAAAAATTAATACTCAAATTTCTTTAACTAAAATTCGGATCAAAAATATTTGATGAAAAAATACATAGTAAAAAATATATAAAAAATTTGAGTGGTAAGTTTATACTATATTGTGTTGATTAAACAAATTTGAAACCGCTAACGATCAAAGACATAAGTCAATGACATGATCTCACGTTCGAATAGTTGTTCTAATTATGAAAACTTAACACTCAAATTTATTTAGTTAAAATCCGGAAGACAAAAATATTTGATGAAAATAAATACTTAGTAAAAAAAATTAAATAATGTGAGTGGTAAGTTTACACTATATTGTGTTGACTAAACAAATTTGAAACCGCTAACGGTCAAAGACATAAGTCAAGGACATGATCTCACGTTCGAATAATTTTCTCAATTATGAAAACTTAACACTCAATTTTTTTAAATTAAAATCCGGAAGTCAAATATATTTGACACGTGTTAAAAAAATCTCGATCGATTAGATTTTGACACATGTTAAAAAAATCCAATTAAATTTTGCCACATGTCAAACAATTTTTTTAAAATAAAAACTTATTTATTTGTATTTATCAATTAGATATTTTAATTTTAAATAGAAATACATCCCTTATACATTATTTGTGAAGTGATTTTGGAGAAAAAACTTATGTGTCAGTCTCACAATCACTTTCACAAAAGAATTCTGACATGGCTTCAAAAGTATAATGACATGGCAAAATTTTAAGAAAATTATTAAAATTAATCACAGCAAAATCTACTCCAAATCTTAACTAAAAGTATTTTTCTCTCTTTAACAATTTAATTTGAAATCAATGAAAACTATATATTCTTCAATAAAAAAATGAAAATGATATATTCCATAATGTGATTCAATTATTAAAAATGAATTCTTTTAATTACAAAACTAAAACTTTTAATTATTATTTTTTGTGCATATTGAAATTTGACCTTAAAAAATACGTAAAGCTATGAACATTATGTTGACCAACAAATAACTATTTACGCATTTTGTGATTCAACTATAAAAACAAAATTTTAATTACATATTTTATAAAAATTTAATTATTAATTTTTCTGCATATTGAAATTTGACACAACAAAATATGTGAAGCTATGGAAATTATTTTCCAACCGATGAGTGGTTTTTATCGTGTCTTAACCATATTATACAGAAAAATCAAAAGACAAAAATGGTACAAGGTGAAAAACGTAGGAGATGAAGAAGAAAAAGTGAATTATTTTTATCAAATAATTTTTTCTCAAGTTTTAAGATACAAAATTTGTTATTTTAAAAAGGGACAATTTCAAAAATACCACTTTTTGTGTGTACATTTACAAGAATGCCACTTAGGAGTGTACATTTGTAAAAATACCACTAATTATCTATATATATAAAGAAAGCTTTGATCTCTTCTCATGAAGACACCTAAGCATCCACATGTAATTGACACATCATATTTTACTTAGATTTATAATTTAAAATTTTGATAAACACATTAATTACATTTTTGTTCAACATATTCAACTATTAAAGGAATTTGAAAAGTCATTTTTTGTTATAAATAAGAGAAAGAGAGAAGGAATTGGTGTTGTGTATTATTCCATGAGAAACACAAAGTATATATAGGGATACAAAGCTTGGGGAGGAAGTATAACTTGGAGAAGAGGTAAGTCTAGAAGGTTCTAGAATATGGGTCTATAATGGACATCCATACAAATAGGTTTATAACACTCCTCCTTGGATGCCATTATAGTAAAAAAATCTCAAATGCGCATAAGATGTTGCCTCATTAAAAATCTTACCAGGAAAACCCAATTGGGACAAAACCATGGTTAAGGGAAAAAGAGTGCAACGCGCTATTTCTCCCCATGATGAGTGCACAACTTGATATCTTTGCGATGACGTACCCAAATGTTGAACTTGCATCTTGAAAATACTAATTGGAAGTGTCTTGAAAAATAAGTCCGCCAAAGCTTCACTTGAACGAATCTGTAGAACATGTACATCGCCTTTCTTCTGCAACTCATGGATCTTTCAGATGATTTATCTTAATCATTCTTTTTGTTTCTCTCGATACCATCAATGTATGATATACATTTGGGAGATTGATAGATTTTCATATATCATTGTAATGATAATACATGATAATACTTCTCTTTAAGTGTCTATCATTTGCGTGTTCTTTGATGTCTCATTAAAAACCTTTCATAGAAAAACCCTATGGGATAAAAACTATGATAAGGAAAAAAGAGTACATCCACGCTCATCATTATATTTCTTCCCCTCGGAAACACCTTCTTTAGGAGATGAATTCCTACCACATATACTTATCTCTTTTGAAATAATTATCTCTTTTGAAATTATTATAAGTATAACATTATTGAACAAACCCCTATGGTTGTCATATGAACTCTTATATCATTGAACTTCTAGTTAATAATAACTTTTCTCAAATCTTCTTATATTAAATCCTTCTAGGATTCTCATGAATATCATCCACTAATCTTTTATCATATATTATTATCATCATATTACTTGTGATAACTCTGCTGGAGTTTCGATGATATTCAATTAAGAATCACTTTATCAAAATCTTTTGATAAATACATGATTATACCCCATGTTACATATTTTCTATTCATTCGATTGAATAGAGTTCCCGGGAACATAATTTTGATACCCTTAATCCTTCGGGGATTATATATTTCCATCCTTCAAGGATTACAATCATATGTAATTATCCAGTGATCAATAACATATTGCCAGACTTATAAGTATTGCATATCCACCACAAGAGAACATATCTCTTCATAAAATATTTCTTGTCTTTGTGACAATTTCACTTTTGTTTCACACAAAGACTCATTTATCTTCCACTGATTTTACACTTCACGTGCATAGACTACTGGTCTAATTCTCTGCAAGAGATTATACGTCTATTTTCTCCAATATATTTGGCCAATCATTACTTTGTGTACACTTTTCTATAGACTTTCATGATCCTCTTCTTATTTATAAAATCAACTGCTCATAACATGCAAAATATTACGACGTCGATTTGCTTTTTGGTTCCATCTTATTTCAAACATGACATAGCTAGGTAGCTCTTTTCATTGTCAAGTACTTGAACATTTTCATTCGTCATGTTTATGTCTCTTCTAGAGCTCATTCGGTCTCTTCTAGAGATTATTCGAAATCTTTCTTTCTTCGATCTGGTCATTCTAATTATCTGCTCTTTTTCTTTTACGAGGATTCTTATATTCGGAACCCAATAGGTCTATCACGCTTCATGCGATCTTTAGACTGATATTGTCTTTCTGGGACACTAATTCTAATTGGAGCATATATAGCTGGTATAGGTATTACATCACTCTATTTAGGTCAGTAAACGCGTCTGGCAATCAATACGCTAAACTTGGAATTATCTTTTGGACTTCTAATTCTCATATTTTAGTCCGAGGATCATTGATAATTCATAGATACTTATATCTTTTCCAGCTATTTTACTTTCTCCCCCTAATGTTGGAAAAACTGACTTATTAAAATGCAGTCTATAAGTGAAGCCTTAAATAAAATATTCTGAGATGGCTTTAAACACTTCATTATCATTCATATCCAACATATATTCTTATCCTCATTTGAGGTCCCATCTTAGAGCGTTGTGGTGGAGCACTTTTCATACTTAAAGATTCTCATATGAGAAATATTTGGGTTCTGACCCTAAACCAATAATGATGGGGAGAATAATTAGATATTCATTGGCTTGATGAGAATTAATGCTACTAGACCATTCCGTGTTTGAACATGAGCTTTAGGATGTTCAACACTTGTTGTAATGGACTTCCAATAACCAGACTTCAAACATGACTTCTGAACATGAGCTTTCGATGCGGAAGCTTTTGGATTTCCAAAAATCCACTTTGCTGTCAGAAGAACATAAATTGCTATCGTTTTGGATTATGTAGAGAATTTGGAAGTCGAGAAACAATCTCACTTTCAAACACCACGTTCCTATGCCTGAGAGGTGGATGTTGCCTTGTCTGTGGCAAAAGTAAAAGAATGGATTGATGCAACTAAATTTGATCAAAGCAGTTTCGCATTTTTGTCAAGGAAGGCAAGATCAGGGAGGAGATCGCTTAGGAAGGTGGGATGCACCACCCAATGGTTTAGTTGAATGCAACTTTGATGCGGCTTTTGATCTTTCAACAAGACAAGCAAAAGGGGGTTTAGGGTTTAGTTGGATAGTGCATGATCATCTTGCCATAGCAAAATATTGCAGTTCGGCAAGGTTAGGACAAGTTTCTTCTCCAATCGAAGCTGAAGGTAAAGCTTTGCTACTTGCGATTTATACAAGATTTTAAGGTTTTGAAAATGTGGTATATGAAGAAGATTAGCGGATGTTGATAAACCATCTCAATGGTGAATCTAGCCTTTCCATATATACATAATATGGGTCTCGACATTTCAAGATGGGCATCAACGACACCAAGTTGCTCATCATTTGGCTAGACAAAGTCTTCATGATTTCTTTTTATATTCAAGTTGTACTTATCCTCCTGATTGGTTAACTCTTCATTTGCATAAGATTAGAGATGTCATAAGGATTATGTAATGTCACGTTTTCATCGATAATATATTTAGTTATGTCGGAAAAGAAAAAAACTTAAATAGATTCCATTTTTGTAGTGAAATCTATTTGATAGAATCCTATCACCAATGAGACCACCATTAGTCGAAGAACCAATTAGTCGAAGAATAGATAGATGAAAAGAAAGAACAACATCACTCGACTCCTGTGAACCACCAATAGAAACCAAATAACCTATACAATGAAGACACGTTAAGTTATTTGTTTTACAAATAATATACTACAATAATATTACTTGATAAACAACTAGATAGTAGTATACCATCTGGTGAAACCAAATTATTTGTATATGTGTTGCTTAAGCAACCTACTACATTTTAATCAAACTAAAGAGTGGGTTCATAAAACATTTAACATGTTTGTTTCATTATTAACTTCTTTAAGAACTTAGAAGTATTAAACACTAATACGTGAGCATAAATCCTCACAAACGAGCATAAAGTATTGTATAGCACTCGATTTGACTGAACTTATAGATTTGAAGGTATACTAAACCCTAGTATGGGAGTCTAAACTCTCACAAACGAACGTACAATATTGTATGATTTAAAACACTCTATTTGACTAATTTAGTGGATTTAAAAGAATACTAAACCCTAAGATGTCAGCCTAAACCCTCACTGACGAACGCAAAATTTTAAATGATTTAAAACACTTGATTTGAATAATTTAGTAAATTTGAAGGGGGTACCCTAATATAGAAGCACAAAAAATAGACATATATACAACCATTCGTAATTTATATAAAATACTCATTTTTTAATTTAATTATTTTTTAATGATTTAATCTAATTGTTTTGTATATATAATATTAATTATTTAATTAAATTACATGGCAAATTTCAATTTTTTAATTAGAAGAGGTGAATAAGAGAGGTTCACCCTTAGAGCATGTCCATCGCTCAAGAGATTTAAAGAGTTTTTCATATATATAATTTAATTCTTTATTTAAATTTTAAATAATAAAATAAGACATAACCAATCACATGAGTCCATTTGTGTAGTGGGTTTATAAAACCAGGTGTTTGAGGTTCTCAAACCACAACTATCAGAACCATCTCTCCTCATCTCTTCCACCTTTTTATTTTTTTTTCATTTTTTTATTTTTTAGAAACTTGGTGAGAGCCTGCCGGTGCACATGCTCTTAGGGGTGAACCCAATCATTGTTCTTGTTGTAAGGTTACAATTGGCCACACGCAAAACAAAAAAAAAAAAAAAAATAGCTAGGATTTAGAGAAAAAAAAACTTTATGTTTGAGACTTAAGAAAGACATCTAATCGATTAAGAGCTACAAAACCTACTTGATGTATTATGTAATCATTTTATTAGGCAATACACCCCGCTTCCACAAAAGATTTCCAATTTTTTTAACATTAATTAAAACTTAAGATAAATTTCTCATGATAATGATAATGGATACACAAGGTTAGACATGCTGATACATTCATCAAAATATTAAATTCTTAATAAGCTTATGTGTTACAATTTTACAAAAAGCAAATTAACATATATATAAAGGTATGAATCATTGAATAAATCAATTTTCCTATCGCCGGTGGAATTGTTGTTCATCTTTATCTGCACTATCTAATGTCTCCTTGCTCTCTCATTTTTTTCTTTAGCTGCTCAGTAACGAAACAAAGAGAATAAACGAAATCCATTGAAAAGATAGAGAAGCCACCTTGACATGGATCTTCCAATCGAATTTTTCTAAATTCAAACTTGAGATGCCAACTATTGTTTGAATCAAACTGAAAGGAATGTTGGCTTAAATAAAAAAAGCGCACTAAAGTTAAAATTTCTTCAATAACCCAAATTATAGAGATTTAGAAGACATTGAAAATACAAACGAAAAAATAAGCAAATGAAATTTAACAAAAAATAATCACAGAGAAATAAGAGAAATTTAACAAACGGCATATAGATATTCAGAGCAATGGAAACCTTAGGTGAGAACGTAGAGTATCTATATATTATTTTTGCAGTGTTTTAAATTGGTTTCCAAACACTCCTAATGTAGTTTTTTAACTTTGTTTCCAAACACTCATAATCTAGGATATTGTCAATCCAAAAACCAAACACTCATTATAGATTACAAAGATTACAATCCTTTTGGTGTTAAGAGAAAATCGAGAGAATCAAGGAAAATATGTATCTTAGAGATCAATCAAAGAAAATCGTTTCAATCATTTCTAAACAATATTGCATTCAATAAAATCTAGGATATTGTCTCTTCTTAAATCGAGAATATTGTATAATCCTATTCTATGGAAACAAACTTTAATCTACAAATCATACTTTCAGTTTTTAAGAATATTACGATTCCTTATTCTAATTCAAATCCTTTCTAAACAATATTGCATTCAATAAAATCGATCCTCTATTTTGGCTTACGAAAACCCTATGATATATACCTTATATATAGATTCCATCCCTACTCACGATTAGCACCTAACCTCAATTCATTCCACAAGCATACAAACTGCAAAAAAGTACCTCTTTCAAACCAATGGCTCATTTTGCTTTGCTCCGAGAGCTCAACATCTAATATACCCAGAATCGAAAAGATATTTCATTTACAACAAGTATTTTTCTTTCTCCAAATTTCATAAGGGTTCTTTGTAGCAAATAAAGTAAAGAAATTTGAATGAATGAGAATACTTCTATATATTATTTTTGCAGTGTTTTAAATTGGTTTCCAAACACTCCTAATGTAGATTTTTAACTTTGTTTCCAAACACTCATAATCTAGGATATTGTCAATCCAAAAACCAAACACTCATTATAGATTACAAAGATTACAATCATTTTGGTGTTAAGAGAAAATCGAGAGAATCAAAGAAAATATGTATCTTAGAGATCAATCAAGGAAAATCGTTTCAATCATTTCTAAACAATATTGCATTCAATAAAATCTAGGATATTGTCTCTTCTTAAATCGAGAATATTGTATAATCCTATTCTATGGAAACAAACTTTAATCTACAAATCATACTTTCAGTTTTTAAGAATATTACGATTCCTTATTCTAATTCAAATCCTTTCTAAACAATATTGCATTCAATAAAATCGATCCTCTATTTTGGCTTACGAAAACCCTATGATATATACCTTATATATAGATTCCATCCCTACTCACGATTAGCACCTAACCTCAATTCATTCCACAAGCATACAAACTGCAAAAAAGTACCTCTTTCAAACCAATGGCTCATTTTGCTTTTGCTCCGAGAGCTCAACATCTAATATACCCAGAATCGAAAAGATATTTCATTTACAACAAGTATTTTTCTTTCTCCAAATTTCATAAGGGTTCTTTGTAGCAAATAAAATAAAGAAATTTGAATGAATGAGAATACTTATTTGGTAGTCCCACAAATCTTCGTCTACGCAAAGAATTTTTTCCATACAGAAGTTCCTTCAATCGCAAAGCATTGCAACTCCAAAGGCAATATCTCGCATAGAGTCATCCTACCACAAATTGAAGGAAAATCAACAAAATCGAATTGAAGGAAATCAAAGGCAAAAGAAGAAAAGAGTTAAGTTGAAATTGATCTGAAGCAAAAGAAGAAAAGAGGAAAGTTTTTTTTTTTAAAAAGAAAAGAAGAAAGTTGAAATCGATTTGAAATGAGTCGATATGATCGATGACTTCTTTGTTGGGTCTGAAACATTTTTGATATATTATAATATCACTTATAATATCACATATTGGTTCATTTTCTATAATTGATACATTATAATATCACTTCAAATTGATATAAAAATTAGTTTAATTACAGAATTTCTAAATTTGATTTTATATCATTTCAATAATTGATACATTATAATATCACAAAATGGTATAATGTAGTTATTAAATTTAACACTATTTGTGACTTCATACTTTGTAACAAAGTCGTCAAAAATAAATCGTAATCTATGGTAAAGTCATAGATTCAAACCAATTAAAACAAAAATAAAATACAAACAATACAAACGTTAAAATAAAGTAACCACTATGATATTTTAACAATATTAAAATAAAATAGATATAATAATTTCGAAAAAAACATTGACCCGTGGTGTACCACTAGGATATTTGCCAATCAAAAATCGAAAAGTCATTTTATGGAAACAAATTAAATCGACAATAATGTATGATACACGAGTCTTAAAGCTTCTTCCATATCCTAAATCTAAAATATTCTTCCTTCCTCCTAAATCACGGGTCTTAAAAGCTGATTACCTATTAGATGATCGAAAATATTCATCCTTCTTCCTAAATCATGGGTCTTAAAAGCTTATTCTCTCTTCCTAAATCGAAAAGTCCCTCTATGGAAACAAATTAAATCGACAATAAACTCCTAAATCACGGATCTTAAAAGCTTATTACCTATTAGATGATCGAAAATCTATTTTGATGTTTATGAAGTTTGTTATGTGGAAACAAACTTCTTCCATATTCTAAATCTAAAATATTCTTCATTCCTCCTAAATCACGGGTCTTAAAAGCTTATTACCTATTAGATGATCGAAAATATTCATCTTTCTTCCTAAATCATGGATTTAAAAGCTTCTTCTCTCCTCCTAAATCGAAAAGTTCCTCTATGGAAACAAATTAAATCGACAATAAACTCCTAAATCACGGGTCTTAGAAGCTTATTCTCTCTTCCTAAATCAAAAAGTCCTTCTATGGAAACAAATTAAATCGACAATAAACTCCTAAATCACGGGTCTATATTATTATTTTTGCAGCCTTTTAAGTTTGTTTCCAAACACTCCTAATCTAGGATATTGCCAATCAAATTCCAAACACTCCTAATCTAGAATATTTCCCAATCAAAAATCGAAAAGTCACTCTATGGAAACAAATTAAATCGACAATAAACTCCTAAATCACGGGTCTTAAATTTTTTTTCTCTCTTCCTAAATCGAAAAGTCCCTCTATGGAAACAAATTAAATCGACAATAAACTCCTAAATCACGGGTCTTAAAAGCTTATTACATATTAGATGATCGAAAATGGGAAAAGATTTTGATGTTTATGAAGTTTGTTATGTGGTTTAATGTTTTTTTTTTAAGTCTGTTAAGTTATCAGTTGTTGGTATTATGTTTGGGTGTGGTATATTTGTATTACTATGATGAGCGTTTAACTTATCAAACAAGAATTATCCCATTGTCTTTTATATATTCGCTATTCTGAATAATCCGCTATTCTGTAGAACTACGTCATAGCATTTATATTCTCATATAAGAAATTGATGTTACAAAAATGAATCGTAGTCTATACTAAAGTCAGAGATTCAAACCAATTAAAACAAAGATAAAATACAAACAATACAAACGTTAAAATAAAGTAACCACTGTGATATTCTAACAATATAAACGTTAAAATAAAATAGATATACAAATTTTGAAAAAAACATAGACCCGTAGTGTACCACGGGTTAAATCCTAGTATATATTAATAACAGAGTATAGATGGCCCCTAATTAGGATTGTGGTTCGACCGCCTCATTTAAAGAAAATAAATATGATATACACAAAATAATAGGGATACACTTTTACAACTTTAATTAGGGTATATAAAATTATAATTTCTCTTTTTCATTTTCTTTAAAAAATATTCGGAATATGGGTATATACTCATATAAGAAAATTTGTTTTTTCTTAATCGAGATATATAAGCGATTATTAAATAAGAAAACAATTTAGATTATCTAGTAAATATAACCATTATTTTTTTAAAGGCAAATATATTATGTTTAAAACAAAATTTTATAAAATACGTAAAACCAACAAAAAAATGCTCACGATACAAAAATAAAAAGGGTAAAGAGATGCTCACGATAAGGAAATTGAGAGCATTGCAGAGGATGAGTTTCTCTGCCTCATGAGACGCCATAGCCACCACCAATGAAATTTATCTTGTTACAAAATGCATTAATTAGAGTTAAAACATCAATCTTTTCAAAAAAAAAAAAACTCCAAAACATCATTCTCTAAGGAACGGAGGGAATAGTATTCTAAGGTTATAAAATTGAGCATTTACATTCAACACAATATCTTTTACTTTTTCAAGAGGATCCTCTAAAATATTTTGGACCATACATAAGTAATATCGTCAAGAATATCTTGAGGAGTATGAGAAAGGATTTCCCCCTTGAAATATCCAATTTAGGCTACCACTTGAAATATAAAAAAACATTATTTTTCAACTGTCTTGAGAGTTTTCAAATCATATTCTTGCATTTCTTTTAAATTATGTATGATACCTAATTTTTTTTTTTTAAATGGTTCAATAAACTTTTGAAATAGAATAAAAAAACCATAATTGGCCCAAGGCCCAAATGTTAAAACTCATTGAATCAGACAAACTCTAATCACATGTGGATTATATACATCCTGGTAATTCTTCTCGAGATGTACATTATGATCATGATCGCTTTTCACGGCGAAATGTGGAAAAATTTTCTCACAAATCTTACACTTTCTAACTCTAGAAGGGATTTTAAAAACCTCAAAATTACGCGAATCGTAAAGATATTTGTACCTCGTCTTAGCGATTCTTTCTAGTCGTTTATATTTTCGTTTAGTGCCAAGCTATAGTACTCCCCACATCTAGTGAAACTCATGATAGTAAGTTTATCGTCATAGAGCTTGAGTGCTCGTTGAACTTTTTTACGAAGACTTGAGATATCATAACCTGCAGGGAGAGGAGCGTTGTCCCAATCCCACAAAACATGGGCTTCTTTCACCTCTTCTGACACTGTCTTTATCTTCCGCCGCGTTACAAGTTGAAATTCGTCGTCAAGGTCAGGATCCGGAGGAGGAAGAGAAGAAGCCAGAGGCGGAGGGATGAGGGAAACGGAAAAGCTTCTGATGATCCCACAAGGATTAAATGTCGTCACCATAGGCTTAAACTTTTGAAATCTAATAAAAAATCATAATTGGCCCAAGGCACAAATGTTAAAATCCATAGAATCAGACAAATTCTAATCACATGTGGATTATATAATAAATACCTTTCTTACTATGCGAACAAGTTGAATTCCTCACATACTTACTGGTGAGATTCTTCAAAACAAGTCGGTAACTATTATATATTTTTGTTGTGTTTGTCTATTGAAAACCTCTAATTCCAAAATCAAAATAGATTTGCACAGAATATGAACAAAACCTTCCAGATCGACGATTCTTCAAATAGGAACTTGGAATATGGGCAGGGAAGTTTGGGCAATATGATTGATGCAAAGGAACAAAAAGAAGAAGAAGCAAGTGTTGATTTGGAACTTGTTTAGAGCTCAATAGTGTATAATATGTTTTTCTTTGTTATTAATTTCAAGAAAGAATCAATAACCTATGGATGATGGCGATTAAAATTTCATAGAAGTGCTAAAAGCATTATCACCATATTTGAGGCGAATAACCTTTAGTTAATAGAAGAAAATTGAAAACATTTTCGATAATGATTAAAATAAATTAAAAAGAAAAACTAATAAGAAAATTAAAATTAATTACAAAGAGACTTATGATTGTAATGAATAAACTTTATTTCACGCTAAAAAAAATTATCGCCACATGCGTGACTCTTGAATACTCATCTTGATAGTTAAATGTTTAATGTTGTTCAATTGATGATATGTCATCTTGACGATAAATGAGAACTTTTTTCTGACGAATCTGACATGTTTTTACTCTTAAAAAGGTTTTAAAAACATGAGATTCAACAACAAAATTCTTAAGACTTATGATTGTAATGAATAAACTTTATTTCACGCTCAAAAAAATTATCGCCACACCCGTGACTCTTGAATACTCATCTTGATAGTTAAATGTTTAATATTGTTCAATTGATGATATGTCATCTTGACGATAAATGAGAATTTTTTCTGACGAATTTGACATGTTTTTACTCTTCAAAAAGTTTTAAAAACATTGAGATTTCAACAACAAAATTCTTAAGACTAACAAATCTTTTCTTAGCGATCTCCGATCAACCGATTAAACTGTAAAATTCACCAAACGACTGACAAAAATCATTTGAATCAGGCTTTAAAAAATTTGAGTTGGGCTTTAATACAATTGCTGCTTTGGTCCGTTTCTTATTTTTCATGTCCGATATCCAAATTGATATTGTATTGTCTTATTTTTCATGTCCGATATCCAAATTGATATTGTATTGTCTTTATACATACAACACAAGCTCAAGCATCGGTTTTCTGGTTGGTTTGATAGGACTCTTTCTATGGGTGGCAAGGAAGTTCTCCTTAAGGCAGTCGCTTTGGCTTTACTTGTTTATGCTATGTCTTGCTTCAAGCTTCCGGTTTCTACTTGTGAAAATATAACAAAGGCAATGGCAAGCTTCTGGTGGAACTCTTTAGAGTATAAGAGGAAAATTCACTGGAAAAGTTGGGACAAGTTATGTCTTTCAAAAGGGCAAGGTGGTTTGGGGTTTCGTGATATCCAATGTTTTAACCAAGCCCTTCTTGCCAAACAAGCTTGGAGAACTTTGTAATTCCCAAACAGTCTATTCTCAAGGGTGTTGAAGAGCCGTTATTTTAATTTGTCATCCTTCCTGGAAGCAAAAATAGGAAAGCGACCTTCTTATGCCTGGAGAAGTATTTTATTTGGGAGGGATTTACTTTTGCAGGGCCTCAGGAAATCAATTGGGAATGGGAGGTCTACTTTTGTTTGGGCGGATGCTTGGATCTCTGATATTGGGATGAGGGCTCCTTATCAGAAAAATGATCAAATCAATTTGAATCTAAAAGTGGGTGATCTCATTGATACGGCTTGCAGACGTTGGAAAACAACAATGATCAATGATTTATTTTTTCCTCATGATGCGCATATCATTCTCCAGAACCAACCGGTTGTGTAGAAAGATGATGGTTGGGTTTGGTCTCTCAATGCGAGTGGTGATTTCTCTGTTAGAACGGCTTATCAGCTTGCTTGGCAAACAAAAGGAGCAGACCTAATCCTTAACGTGGAAATGCAGCCTTCGCTTAACTCCTTAAGAGCTCAGGTTTGGTCCATCAAAACCTCTCCCAAAATTCGCAATTTTCTTTGGAGGGTTCTTAGTGGTATTATACCAGTAGCGGATGTAATCATATCTAGAGGGATGATTGTGGATGATAGATGCCAGATTTGTGGTTTGGATGGGGAATCAGTAAATCATGTCCTTTTCACCTGCTCTTTAGCTCGGCAAATTTGGGCTTTATCTTCTTATCCCTGTCCTAATGGTGGTTTTGATCAAACTTCTGTTTTTGCAAATATGCATTACCTCATAGAGAACCAGTTCAGCAATCACATTCCAACGGGTTTGAAACGTTGTTACCCTTGGATTTTATGGTTTCTTTGGAAGAATAGAAACAATTTATTGTTCAATGGTAATCTCCCCTTAGCTTCTGGTACAGCAGAAAAGATTATGTTAGAAGCGGATAATTGGTTCTTTGCTCTCTCTCTTGCGAAGGTTCCACCTCTTCCAAAGCTTAATTGGAAGCTTCCCCGGATCCATGGCTCAAATGCAACATTGGTTATTCTTGGTCACAATCTAATAGGCTGGCTGGTGCAGGATGAGTTTTGAGAGATGCAGAAGGAACCGTTAAACTTCACAGTAGACGAAGTTTCACTCAAATTAGCTCTTTGGCGGATGCACAACTTTTCAGCATCCTGTGGGCTATGGATTGCTTGAAATTTCATATGGTGGATAAGATTGTTTTTGGTGTTGAAGCATTTGATCTTGTAGGGGCAATCAACAGACCAAGAGCTTGGCCTTCTTTTCACTATCAGGTGGGAGAGATTCGCCTTAAGCTTAATGCTTTCGCTCAGTGGAAGATGGTTAATGAAGTGCGGTCTACCAATCGAGGTGCTTTCCTCATAGCTCAGAGTGTGACACGACAACAGAGGATACATTCCTACGTTTCTGTAGGTTCTCCGAGGTGGCTCTCACAACTTTTTGATTCTGAGAGTTCTGTCAAACGTTGTTAGTTTTGTAATGTTTCTCTTTTTGCCATTTCAAAGCTTGTAATTTTTGGTTGTTGGCTCTCGGTTTTTAGGTTCTGGGTTGTGTTTGCAATGTGTTTCCGAAACATATTTCTCGAGGTTGTGATATATTTTATCTTTCAGATGCCAAAAAAAAAAAGATTCCATTTTTTTGTACTCTCACGTTTATATTTCCAAATTTATCCTTACAATTTAATATATTTCCATTTTTACCCCTCATCTTCCTTCAAATTCAATTTCTCTCCCTCTCTCTCACTTCTTCGTTTTAACAATAAATAAAGAAACAAACTTATTTCATATCGTCTTCTTCGTTTGTCAATGGTGAATCAAAACCAAATCTCATAAACCCCAAAAAAAACAATCCCAAAACCAATCACCATGCCTTCCGAGTTAACTCAAGAAGAACGATCCGAACTCGCAGACTCAATAGCCGAGTTCCACACATACCAACTCGGTCCCGGAAGCTGCTCCTCTCTCCACGCGCAACGAATCCACGCGCCGCCGGAAATCGTCTGGTCAATCGTCCGGAGATTCGATAAACCACAAACATACAAACACTTCATCAAATCATGCTCAGTATCCAAAGATTTCGAGATGCGCGTGGGATGCACGCGTGACGTAATCGTCATAAGCGGTTTACCGGCGAACACGTCGACGGAGAGGCTCGATGTACTCGACGACGAGCGGCGCGTGACCGGATTCAGCATAATCGGAGGAGAACATCGGCTAACGAATTACAAATCGGTTACGACGGTTCATAGATTCGAGAAAGAGAAACGGATCTGGACGGTGGTTTTGGAATCGTACGTCGTTGATATGCCGGAAGGTAATTCGGAGGATGATACACGTATGTTTGCAGATACGGTGGTGAAATTGAATTTGCAGAAATTCGCCACCGTAACTGAAGCTATGGCTCGTAACTCCGGTGAAGGAAGCGGTGGTTCTCAGGTGAACTGAGAAAAGAAGAGGGAGAAGATTAAAGAAATATATATATGGTGAAAAAAATGGGGGAAATGGTGATTTTTTTTTTTAAATACACGGGGTAATTTTTTTTTTACGGCGATGCTTCTTCATATATCAAATCAGATTCTCTACTCTTTTGTATGTTATTTATTTTTTATTTTTACCGGGCTTTTTTTTTTTTCTTATGTTGAAATGACATAAATGTTGTTTACGTATAAGGTTATTTTGGAGATTTTACGTTGTGGATAAGTAGGAATCATTTCTGTTTTTGGTAAGGTTTATTTCTCGTGAATTTTTAGTCTATGCATTATTATAAAAACCATTCTATAAAAGTAGAGGTTCGTAAATTTGAATACTCGTGAAACAAAATTATCGGTATAGGGTTATTTCACGTGTATTTTGTTGTTATGGTTATACGTATTCGTCTTAAATTGGTATCGTATTAGTTTTGGTATTCTATTTTAGTTGTTTTGAATTTATGAAATTCCATATAAAATACATAATTTAACTCCGAATCAAAATGAATACAAACCATTAAAAGTCCACTTATTGATTTAGCTTCACATATTATCAAATTTGTGTGCAAATGTTTTTTTTTTTTTTGTTCTTTACAACTAATACACGCATATTATTTTAAAATGAATTATGTACGCCAGCTAATACACCTTTTAGTCATGTGAATGTCAAAAAGAAAAGTTATTGTAAATCGGGGGAAAATAGTCGAGTCCATTCTTTATACTTTTGACTATTGTGATTTATCGCATTTATGTAAGTTTGGTATTTTATTTTATTTTGCTAAGAATATAAATACCATTAAAAAAAATGAAAGTGTGAATTATTACATGAGAGCTCTACCTATAATCAGGTAATGAATTTTTTTTTTTTTAAAATAAAAACAAGGTTCCATAAGGTTCCATAAGAATATATATATATATATTTTTTTTACATAAGGTTGAGAAAGATTTAGGTTGAGGCTAATCGATCCATAGTTGCATTGGTATTTAGTTTGTTCCTAAAATTTGAGTATAGTGCAATATATAAGGTTCCATAAAAGAATTGTAAGAGTTTTTATTTTTTGAAAAGGTTCGACACACCTATTTACAATGAACAAGCACACAATTTACAAATCAATCCGCAATTTTTTTTTGTCAACACCAATACGCAATATTTGTGTAAGTTTGATGGTTTTGTTACGATAAACAAATTATGTATGTTGTTGTCAAAAAAAAAAAATGTAGCCATGTAAAGAAAGAATCTAAATAAATAGGAAGAAACGAAAAAACGAAAAAAAAAAATCAAATGTGGAAGTGTTTTTATGAAGATGGACTCTCGGTTCCATTTTCGATAAAAGATTGAAAGATTAGATTAAATCCACCTTTTACACTGACTATTTATGTCACCATCCACTGTCCCACTTGAATATATCTCATCATTTGTTATTTATTTTAGTTTTGTTAGGGAATTTGTTATGGGCGATCCATTATATTGAGGTGGTATTTATAACTTTTATTATTTCATTATTTATAAATATTTAAATTCTTATACTTTATTCGACTGGAAGCTAGGAGCCCATTTTCATACTTTTTAAATACATTTTTTTGGCTATTTGCATACTTTGAAAATCGGTATCTTCTAGTTATGGCAAAGGTGATGCAAGTTGCCAACTTGGTCAATGTTGCAAGTTGCCAACTTGGTATTAAACGCCGACAAATTATTATATTTCACAAAAAGTTAAAACGATAGAGAAAAAAAAATTGTATGTACTTCTTGAAGTTGATGGTGGTAAGCCAATAAGAACATCCATATGTTTGAGCACCTCACCTACTTTAATGATTGTCATCGTTAACGTCAAATCTTTCTTTTCATTTTTTTAGTTGGAGAAGAGATCTAAATCTGAAACTATCATACGTTGAAAATATTAAATTTTTAGAGGGGAGGCTCTAATAATTGATTATAAGGGTGTTATTTTTATATAAGAAATCTTTAGCAATAATGTTTCTTACCTAATTATTAAACTTTATTCAACGAATTAAAAAAATAAAATGTGAAAACAAGAACAACAAACGATTGTGATGTTCTTTGTATTTTGATTTGTATTTTGAAACACACAGTGTTTATAGTGTTTCAAGTTCCATTAAGTTATAGCCTAATTTGTGTTTTTTTTTCGTTTTATATTTTTTACATATTTAATATATGTTCTAGTCTTAGGAATAACATATAATTAAATTAAATGATGTAAGCAAATTTTGATTCAAATATAGACTACATAAACAAAAAAAAACAAAAAGACGAATAAAAAGGCAAAGTATGAAAAGTTTATTAATTTGCAATCTTTTTAATACATAGTAAGTGTGTTTTCGTTAGGTGTTTTTTTTTACTTATACTAAAGTTATACTTCTTCAGTTTTTACTTTTATCCATATTGATCATTAAAGTCATTATAATGAAAATTACAATTAAAATTGAATTACTCATACAAAGATAGATCGAAAAAAAAAATTAAAACTAATTTGTGTATATTCTATAAGCATATCATAACTTCTCATTATTTTTCAAAATATCACTATTTTAAATATATATCAATTGAGCAATCTAATTAGTTGAGATAAGTTAAATAATAAAATATATTGTATTAATCGTCAAATAATCTTAAAATAAACAAATAAAGAAGTAGTTGATATCACCATAAAGCCTTCATCTCTCACGGTTTTCACAAAAACTTCATAAAAAGTTTTCTTATCCATATCAAAGGGAAGGCCACAATTCTCATAGTTATGCCATATATTCAGCTGAAAAATTTCAAAAATAGTTAGTACATACAATACTATCATCACTACAATACTATAATTAAACTTATCATCAAACTACCTTTCGAGCTTTCTTAGCAAGTTTGTCATCATTAGAATCACCATAACATCTTCGTTAAATGCTGGTGAAATTTTTGACAAAGAGTTTACTATCATACTCCTTGAGTCGTTCTGCAACTTTGGAAGAAATAGATAAGATATCATACGTGCGAGGAAGTGAAGCGTTGTCCCCGTCTCATAGCACATTGGATGGTTTTTCCTGTTCTTCCATTGTCTTTGTCGTCCGCACATGGACATTATCATTATGTCTTGTGTTTTTGTCATGATAAACATTGACTTTTTATCATCATTATGTATTGTGTTTTGTCATTATGTCTTGTGTTTTGTCAAGATAAACAATGTTCAATTTCAAAAGATTCATCAAACTAAATCGAGCTACTTGACTAATAAATTACTCTTGTTTTAGTAATTGTTACTAAAGAAGATAAGAGGATACGGTTATATTACCCTTTCATGTATGGCAAATTTGTTGTCAAATTAAGACCGGTTAGACAACAAATTAATCTCTTTTTTTCCTCTCTACATTAGTTCTAGCTTTTGAAACACAACAACGGAGAGAACACATGTATGATTCATTTTGTACGGATGGGTATATATATGTAGATTATGTGTTACTAAAACGCAAGCTCCATCATCCCATAGGTTTTTTATTCTTTCTTGAGATATTAACACAAAGTAACAATTTGATACACTTTAGAGTTTTATCAAGTTTCCTTCAAATACTTGCTTCTTCATCTTCTTCTTCTTCTTCTTCTTCTTCTTTTTCTTTGTTCCTTTGCATCAATCATGTTGCTCAAACAACTTGCGTGCTCATATTCCGATTTCCTTTTCAAAGAATCATCGGGTGAGTGAGGAAGAAGAGTTGAGAATTCCATTAGGGTCGAGCAACTTTTTAAGTGAAGCCATTAAGGCAACGTGCAAAATATTATATCCAGGTAATGGACCCGAAAAAGTTCTATATGTAGTTCGAATTTGTTGTCTTGTTTAACTCACGGTTTCTGGTGGTTTGTTGTAGACGGTTTCATTAGCTTTCATACATCTAATCCGTGTTATGCGGTGATGCTTCAATGGTGCTTTGATGGTAAGGATAAGTCATACTTGTAAAAAGCTCTTGCTTTTCGTAATACAACAAACCGAAGTAGGCACATAGCATTCTGGTGTGGCACATAGCACATAGCAAATCGTAACAGATGAGTAGGCACATAACCCTAATTTAATTTGGCATTCGATTTCTCCCTAACAGATAAACAATTGGGCGTGGTTCTGTGTTTCCTCTCGCCGGTTGATTTCTCCCTCCGTCGAAACCATGGCCAATATACCTTCCTCTGGTAAGATCTAGCTCTCTCTCTCTCTATCTCTTTCACATATGATCTCTAATCGTGGATATAATTAAGGAGTTTGAATGATTGTTTTAGGGTGTAAGACACATATCTTCTGGAACGCCGACAGTTGGCTCCCCGACAAGTATCAGGATCCTTTTCATATTAACTACTCCTTAGCGGCGTCGCTTTCAAAGAGGTATCTCTATGGTCCCTCTATTAAGGCTTATGGTGATGAGGATAAATTCCCGGCTGAGTTGAGGGCAGGGTATTATATGTATAACGCATTCCACGCTTTTAAGGCAACAAAAGGGACTGAATTTGAAAGGCTTAATATGATGTTAGTGGATATTGTTTTACGGACTTCAGTAGATCAACACCGACAATCCAATTTGGTCATCATCTCAAAATTGTCGCATGACTCGGCGATGATCTGTAGTGTTCTTCGTTCTTTGCGTCACAGAGGCTGGCAAAGTATGTTTGCACTGCCTGAGCTTGATGTCGACCAAGCATTCAATAATTTTGGAATCACTGTATGGCCTAGGCTGCCCGGTTACGATGATAGAATCCCAGATGATAGAATCCCAGTTTGGCTACGTCCAAACCTATTTGACCAAGAATGGCCACCCCAAAAAGATGAAAAGAATAGCAACATCTCGAGCTATTTCATAGAGCCTCCCGCTCCAGCTGCTTATACCGTGGATTTCTCCATGCCTGACTCTGTTGATACATGCGTCTTCTGGGACATGGAGGATTACCCACTCCCTCCTGGTTTCCAACTCTCTAAGTTTTATAATAATATCTTATCAGCTTTTCGTGGTCGTGGTCGTGGTCGCGATCGTAGACGTGGTCGCGGCGACCGCGTGTTAGTCTACGGCTATGTTGTCAGTGAGGCAGAGGAAACTCTTAGTTATAACTATGATGAGAAGGATGCCCAAATCACAACCAATCTGATATGCAATGCTCCAAAAGACAAATTTGCAAGACTTGCTAGGATTACAATGGACTTTCTTTTGTGGTCAATAGACAATCCTGCGGAAGGTCCCGGTCCTCTGTCCCCCCCAAATTTGCTGGTAATCTCGAAACTCTTGGAAGATGACATATTGCGCGTCCGAGATAGCCTTCTTACTCTGATAGACAGAGGTCACAATGTTCTCCTCGCACTGCCTGCTGAAAAAATCCCCCCCAAATATAATAAGCATGATGTTCCATTGTTGTCTTGGGAAGGCCTATCAGCAACTGGAAAGCGCAAGACCAGAGGATGATTGATTAAATTATGTCTGGTCACAACCTTTTATTATTCTGTCTTGTCTTTGACTTTTATCAGTGTGTGTCTTCTTTCTCTTGTGCTGTTAAACTCTTTCTCTTGTTCTGCTAAACTCTTTGTTTGCTTTTACCTCCGTTAAAACTCTTTGCCTTTGCTTCAAATGATTTGCTTTTAACTCCAAAATGCTTAATTTCATAAGAATTCCAAATGCATTATATCAAACTCAAACCGGTATAATCGTAATTCTTAAACTGAGTGTAAATTATGGTTTAGTTACTTTAGTAGAAGAAAGTAGAAACAAAACGACGCGGTTAAGACTTGAAAGTATAACAAGTAAAGATACTCAAACTTCTCTAATTAAATAAAGTCGCAAGCATAATAAGACCCTCAAGCTCTGCACTGATACAGAGTTTGATCTCACAATAACCAAAGTTAGCTTATGTGTTCATACAAAACATGGCTTCCTTTGTTTCCTCCGGTAAGAGTATCCCACTCACCCCAAAAAAAAACTGAGGGCCTTGTATTCTGTTCCTCTCCATTCTCTTCTCATGTTCTGGTCATTAACCTCTTGGACCCTGAAGCATAACAAACATGTGAAGTTAGATGCATTGTTGAAGATTACTCAGTCCAATGCAAAAGAATCAGCAAATGCTACTTAAATCTCGTGCTGAATCTCATATAATTTGTTGCTTGCACATGAAATGGTTCATGGCCTACGAACAAACAATAAGTGTAAGGGGGATTTCCTAGCGATTAAAACAGACATGTCAAAGGCTTATGATCGTGTTGAATGGCGATTTCTGGAGGAATTATTTCAGAAAATGGGTTTTGATCCAAAATGGATAAGGTGGATTATGTTTTGTGTTTCTTCGGTCTCTTACACGGTTCTTATTAACGGTGCTGAACATGGCCATATTACTCCTTCGAGGGGTTTGAGACAAGGTGATCCTTTATCCCCGTTTCTTTTCATTTTATGTGCTGAAGCTTTGTCTCATATCATGACAAAAGCGGAGAAAGATGGAAGATTATCGGGGATGAGATTGTCGCCGAAATGCCCTTCAATACAACACTTACTGTTTGCTGACGACAGTTTGTTCTTATGTCGTGCTACATTACCGGATTGCGAGATGTTTTTGAATTGTCTCAACTTGTATTGTGTGGCCTCGGGTCAAGAGATTAATTATGGCAAATCAGCGATTAGTTTTGGTCTTGATGTTGATCCGATCATGAAAAAGCTTTTGGCTTTACGGCTTGCCATTGAGAATGAAGGGGGCGAGGGCTCGTACTTAGGATTACCAGAATGTTTTAGTGGTTCAAAAAGGAATTTGCTTGCGTTCATCACTGAAAAGCTAAACAAAAGATTGTCAGGTTGGTTTGCCAAAACGCTTTCCCTTGGAGGAAAGGAGGTACTCCTGAAGTCGATTGCTATGGCTCTTCCGGTTTATGCAATGTCATGTTTTAGGCTAACGAAGCATCAATGCCAAAAAATTACAAGTACAATGTCAAGCTTTTGGTGGAATACATCGGAAGGAAAAAAGAAAATACATTGGGTTGCTTGGAAAGAGTTATGCAAACCAAAAGATGATGGAGGTCTTGGGTTTCGGGAGATAAGTGATTTTAATCAAGCTTTGCTTGCTAAACAAGCTTGGAAGATTTTAAACGAGCCAACGGCATTATTGACGCGGGTTTATAAGGGTCGGTATTTTGCAAACGATGATTTTCTCACTTGTGGGAAAGGATACCGCCCATCGTATGCGTGGCGAAGTATTCTCTTTGGAAGGGAATTATTAGAAAAAGGACTTCTCAAATCCATTGGGAGTGGCACTAAAACACGAGTATGGACGGAAAATTGGATCTTTGATTCACAACCTCGACCACCTTTTAACAAAGAGCTGATTAGGGATTCATCTTTGATGGTTTCAGATCTAATGTTGCAAAACCATACTTGGAATGTTACACGAATCAATCAATTGTTTCCCCCCTTGGATGTATGGAGAATCTTGAACATGATGATAGGTCCTTTGGAGGATAGAGCGATTTGGGCATACAATGACACAGGTTCATATTCGGTCAAAAGTGGGTATTGGATGCTCTCCAACGAAAAATCAAGGCAGAACTTGCAACGAACGGGTCTGGAGATTTTACGATTAGAAATCAAGAAGCGGATTTGGTTGGTTCGTACATCACCAAAAATCCGTCATTTCCTTTGGCGAGTTTTATCAGGAGCTTTGGCTGTCAACGATAGATTGAAATCACGGGGTTTAATGGGTAATCATGTTTGTAAGTTGTGTAATCAAGGCGTGGAAACAATAACACACGTATTGTTTCAATGTCCAACAGCAAAGTCCATCTTACTTTGTGCCAAGATACCAACTCCATCAAATGGTTATGCAGCATCTTTGGAAGAAAATATGACATACATGCTAAATTTATTGGAGGATGGTAGTTTGGATTTGGAGATGCGATCAACGATACCGTGGGTGCTTTGGGGTATTTGGAAGAATCGGAATTCGATTCTTTATGCGAATGTACAAGAAGATGTGGAAACATTGGTTGTTAGGACGTTGGAGGAGGCGAAATTTTGGAGAGTAATCAAGGATGAATCACAACAAAATGAAGCACAAATGCAACTCCAAATTATTCCAACTTCTCGTTGGCAACAACCGAACCAAGGTACAATCAAATGTAATGTTCATGCTAATTGGAAAAATGCTTCTCTACATTCTGGAGTAGCTTGGTTGGCTAGGGATCATACCGGTGGTGTAACATACCATGCTCGAGAAGCAATCACATTCTCTCCGAATAGATTGTGTGCGGAACTTCGTTGCATCATTTGGGCTCTCCAAGGCTTACGAGATTTAAGAATAGATAATGTGATCATCGCAAGTGATCTCAAAAATGCAATTGAGGCAGTAGAAAAACCACATCTGTGGCCGAGGTATCGTATATTATTGTCTCACATCGCAAGGTTACGACATTATTTTATTTCGAGCTATTTTCATTTCGAAACAATGGCAACAAACTTGTTGGCTAGGGATATTGCGAAGTCGGTCCTTGGAGAGGGCCGGTTTCATTCGTATCTTATGAGAGGTGGTCCGTCTTGGTTACGTGATCGGATTGCAAGGGAGATGTAGGAGCTTTCATCAATGCAACCTTACTGTTAGGTTATTGGTGGTCGTGTGGTTTTTATGCTTTTCAGTTTGTATTGGCTTTTGTAATATTGTTTGTTCTGCTTTTAAACTTCTTTCTGTGTATATGGTTTGAACTCTTTGGGATTGAATATTAATGATGTTAAAGAGTTAAAAAAAAAAATCTCGTGCTGATTACTCACTCCTTGATCGCTTAACGTTCCTGCAGAATCTGCTACCACACAAACAATCATCTGATTATCATCATCGTCGTAATCCTGAGAATGTGAAGTCCATAGCTCACATCAGATCAATGTATACCAAGAAATCAATAAGCATTTATAATCTTTTTAATGTTGTAAGATTTTGAAACTCTACATACCCATGCCTCGATGTCTCTGGTTGTGAAGAAGAATGCAAGCTGAAGAAAGTTTCCAGTTAAATAATTGATTCAGATGAAACATATGAACAAGGGATTGTAAAATGAGACCACCATTGAATCGAATCATACATGATAATAGTGCTAATCCGGAGTCTCAACATGAACTGGGATCTCGATCAAGTTTACATCTAGGCATCTAAAAGCATCAAGGGACAGATCAAAAATATCAGTTTAGATAGAGAAAAACTCAATTGTGTTCTGAGAGTCTTCTGAGTATAATTGTAACCCTTTACCTGTGGTTAACGAACCTTGAGATATTCCCATAACGTGTCCCCAATGTGCATCCAATATCACAGGAGAAGTGAGTTTATCTTCAAAGCCACGTTGGTATAACTCTGGAACTGTCAATATCTCTCCAATGTACTCACAAACAAATGCCCCTTTAGGCAGTCTCTCCAAAGTCCTTAGGCCCCAAACTTTCCCATTTGGAGTGAAAAAAATTGAATTACTACTTTCTACAATAAGATGAATGAAAACCCCGAAAAAATGAGTTGGTTAAGGTAAATGTTTTACCTGTAATTTCTTGTGTATTCCTCTTTGGACCACCCGAATACCGCATCTCTTAGCGCATCCACATTTGATGCAACACTCTTTAGTGGCTTTCCTCTTAAGATGCCCTTTACATGGTTCCTAAATCTCTACTTCTTTAGCTTTCTCCAGTGGGCACTCTTTACAGAATTGCAGCACCTGTTTCCGTTGATCGCGGGCCTCACAGATCCGCTCTTCCAAGAAATCCGCCATCAATACGCCATCTACTGTATACGCAAACCCATTTGAAACCGAGCAATCTTCGATACAAGAAGAGGAGCAGCATTGTTCATACGAGAGGGAGGATTTCACAGCAGCATCTTGAAACACAAAGTTCTGAGGCTCACTAGGAGAAGAAGACGTGAAAAGGTTACTGAAATAAGCAGCATCAACTTCCCCTTTAGATGCTTCAGAATACTGTAACAATCCATTAGCATCCATCAGTTTCTCCAAAGCAGTTTTTGAACGGTTTCCTGACACAGAAGCATGGAAGAACCGAGTGTTTTTATCTCCCACAAAAGCCCACTTGTCTTTACTTTTTTGTTGCATCAACCATATTACACAAACTTGTATTCCAAGTTCTTTTTTGAAAAATCATTGATTTGGACATATCTTGTACAAATATGTTTTGATTTTGGAATCAGAGGTTTTTAACCGATTTGAGTTTGATATATGCATTTGGAAGGTTTGTTTGATTTAGTAGTTAAAAAGAATATAAGAAGCAAACTCAGTAAATCATTTGATACAAAATCTTATGAAATTAAGCATTCTAATCATTCAAATGATTTGTTGATTTTGTTTCTTATCATAAACCCCCAACAAAAAAATCAAATTATACCTATTTTCAAGTGCAGTTCACAGTTCACAACAGTTATATAGATACAATTCACAATTCAACAACCAAAGATACAATTAACTTACTTTCGAATGTGTTAGCATATTTGATGTTGATCCTCTTATCAAGAAGTTCTAGTTCTCGTATAGAATTGGTATACCCTCCAACCATTGTCATCTCTATATCACCATAAAGCCTTCATCTCTCACGGTTTTCACAAAAACTTCATAAAAAGTTTTCTTATCCATATCAAAGGGAAGGCCACAATTCTCATAGTTATGCCATATATTCAGCTGAAAAATTTCAAAAATAGTTAGTACATACAATACTATCATCACTACAATACTATAATTAAACTTATCATCAAACTACCTTTCGAGCTTTCTTAGCAAGTTTGTCATCATTAGAATCACCATAACATCTTCGTTAAATGCTGGTGAAATTTTTGACAAAGAGTTTACTATCATACTCCTTGAGTCGTTCTGCAACTTTGGAAGAAATAGATAAGATATCATACGTGCGAGGAAGTGAAGCGTTGTCCCCGTCTCATAGCACATTGGATGGTTTTTCCTGTTCTTCCATTGTCTTTGTCGTCCGCACATGGACATTATCATTATGTCTTGTGTTTTTGTCATGATAAACATTGACTTTTTATCATCATTATGTATTGTGTTTTGTCATTATGTCTTGTGTTTTGTCAAGATAAACAATGTTCAATGTCAAAAGATTCATCAAACTAAATCGAGCTACTTGACTAATAAATTACTCTTGTTTTAGTAATTGTTACTAAAGAAGATAAGAGGATACGGTTATATTACCCTTTCATGTATGGCAAATTTGTTGTCAAATTAAGACCGGTTAGACAACAAATTAATCTCTTTTTTTCCTCTCTACATTAGTTCTAGCTTTTGAAACACAACAACGGAGAGAACACATGTATGATTCATTTTGTACGGATGGGTATATATATGTAGATTATGTGTTACTAAAACGCAAGCTCCATCATCCCATAGGTTTTTTATTCTTTCTTGAGATATTAACACAAAGTAACAATTTGATACACTTTAGAGTTTTATCAAGTTTCCTTCAAATACTTGCTTCTTCATCTTCTTCTTCTTCTTCTTCTTCTTTTTCTTTGTTCCTTTGCATCAATCATGTTGCTCAAACAACTTGCGTGCTCATATTCCGATTTCCTTTTCAAAGAATCATCGGGTGAGTGAGGAAGAAGAGTTGAGAATTCCATTAGGGTCGAGCAACTTTTTAAGTGAAGCCATTAAGGCAACGTGCAAAATATTATATCCAGGTAATGGACCCGAAAAAGTTCTATATGTAGTTCGAATTTGTTGTCTTGTTTAACTCACGGTTTCTGGTGGTTTGTTGTAGACGGTTTCATTAGCTTTCATACATCTAATCCGTGTTATGCGGTGATGCTTCAATGGTGATTTGATGGTAAGGATAAGTCATACTTGTAAAAAGCTCTTGCTTTTCGTAATACAACAAACCGAAGTAGGCACATAGCATTCTGGTGTGGCACATAGCACATAGCAAATCGTAACAGATGAGTAGGCACATAACCCTAATTTAATTTGGCATTCGATTTCTCCCTAACAGATAAACAATTGGGCGTGGTTCTGTGTTTCCTCTCGCCGGTTGATTTCTCCCTCCGTCGAAACCATGGCCAATATACCTTCCTCTGGTAAGATCTAGCTCTCTCTCTCTCTATCTCTTTCACATATGATCTCTAATCGTGGATATAATTAAGGAGTTTGAATGATTGTTTTAGGGTGTAAGACACATATCTTCTGGAACGCCGACAGTTGGCTCCCCGACAAGTATCAGGATCCTTTTCATATTAACTACTCCTTAGCGGCGTCGCTTTCAAAGAGGTATCTCTATGGTCCCTCTATTAAGGCTTATGGTGATGAGGATAAATTCCCGGCTGAGTTGAGGGCAGGGTATTATATGTATAACGCATTCCACGCTTTTAAGGCAACAAAAGGGACTGAATTTGAAAGGCTTAATATGATGTTAGTGGATATTGTTTTACGGACTTCAGTAGATCAACACCGACAATCCAATTTGGTCATCATCTCAAAATTGTCGCATGACTCGGCGATGATCTGTAGTGTTCTTCGTTCTTTGCGTCACAGAGGCTGGCAAAGTATGTTTGCACTGCCTGAGCTTGATGTCGACCAAGCATTCAATAATTTTGGAATCACTGTATGGCCTAGGCTGCCCGGTTACGATGATAGAATCCCAGATGATAGAATCCCAGTTTGGCTACGTCCAAACCTATTTGACCAAGAATGGCCACCCCAAAAAGATGAAAAGAATAGCAACATCTCGAGCTATTTCATAGAGCCTCCCGCTCCAGCTGCTTATACCGTGGATTTCTCCATGCCTGACTCTGTTGATACATGCGTCTTCTGGGACATGGAGGATTACCCACTCCCTCCTGGTTTCCAACTCTCTAAGTTTTATAATAATATCTTATCAGCTTTTCGTGGTCGTGGTCGTGGTCGCGATCGTAGACGTGGTCGCGGCGACCGCGTGTTAGTCTACGGCTATGTTGTCAGTGAGGCAGAGGAAACTCTTAGTTATAACTATGATGAGAAGGATGCCCAAATCACAACCAATCTGATATGCAATGCTCCAAAAGACAAATTTGCAAGACTTGCTAGGATTACAATGGACTTTCTTTTGTGGTCAATAGACAATCCTGCGGAAGGTCCCGGTCCTCTGTCCCCCCCAAATTTGCTGGTAATCTCGAAACTCTTGGAAGATGACATATTGCGCGTCCGAGATAGCCTTCTTACTCTGATAGACAGAGGTCACAATGTTCTCCTCGCACTGCCTGCTGAAAAAATCCCCCCCAAATATAATAAGCATGATGTTCCATTGTTGTCTTGGGAAGGCCTATCAGCAACTGGAAAGCGCAAGACCAGAGGATGATTGATTAAATTATGTCTGGTCACAACCTTTTATTATTCTGTCTTGTCTTTGACTTTTATCAGTGTGTGTCTTCTTTCTCTTGTGCTGTTAAACTCTTTCTCTTGTTCTGCTAAACTCTTTGTTTGCTTTTACCTCCGTTAAAACTCTTTGCCTTTGCTTCAAATGATTTGCTTTTAACTCCAAAATGCTTAATTTCATAAGAATTCCAAATGCATTATATCAAACTCAAACCGGTATAATCGTAATTCTTAAACTGAGTGTAAATTATGGTTTAGTTACTTTAGTAGAAGAAAGTAGAAACAAAACGACGCGGTTAAGACTTGAAAGTATAACAAGTAAAGATACTCAAACTTCTCTAATTAAATAAAGTCGCAAGCATAATAAGACCCTCAAGCTCTGCACTGATACAGAGTTTGATCTCACAATAACCAAAGTTAGCTTATGTGTTCATACAAAACATGGCTTCCTTTGTTTCCTCCGGTAAGAGTATCCCACTCACCCCAAAAAAAAACTGAGGGCCTTGTATTCTGTTCCTCTCCATTCTCTTCTCATGTTCTGGTCATTAACCTCTTGGACCCTGAAGCATAACAAACATGTGAAGTTAGATGCATTGTTGAAGATTACTCAGTCCAATGCAAAAGAATCAGCAAATGCTACTTAAATCTCGTGCTGAATCTCATATAATTTGTTGCTTGCACATGAAATGGTTCATGGCCTACGAACAAACAATAAGTGTAAGGGGGATTTCCTAGCGATTAAAACAGACATGTCAAAGGCTTATGATCGTGTTGAATGGCGATTTCTGGAGGAATTATTTCAGAAAATGGGTTTTGATCCAAAATGGATAAGGTGGATTATGTTTTGTGTTTCTTCGGTCTCTTACACGGTTCTTATTAACGGTGCTGAACATGGCCATATTACTCCTTCGAGGGGTTTGAGACAAGGTGATCCTTTATCCCCGTTTCTTTTCATTTTATGTGCTGAAGCTTTGTCTCATATCATGACAAAAGCGGAGAAAGATGGAAGATTATCGGGGATGAGATTGTCGCCGAAATGCCCTTCAATACAACACTTACTGTTTGCTGACGACAGTTTGTTCTTATGTCGTGCTACATTACCGGATTGCGAGATGTTTTTGAATTGTCTCAACTTGTATTGTGTGGCCTCGGGTCAAGAGATTAATTATGGCAAATCAGCGATTAGTTTTGGTCTTGATGTTGATCCGATCATGAAAAAGCTTTTGGCTTTACGGCTTGCCATTGAGAATGAAGGGGGCGAGGGCTCGTACTTAGGATTACCAGAATGTTTTAGTGGTTCAAAAAGGAATTTGCTTGCGTTCATCACTGAAAAGCTAAACAAAAGATTGTCAGGTTGGTTTGCCAAAACGCTTTCCCTTGGAGGAAAGGAGGTACTCCTGAAGTCGATTGCTATGGCTCTTCCGGTTTATGCAATGTCATGTTTTAGGCTAACGAAGCATCAATGCCAAAAAATTACAAGTACAATGTCAAGCTTTTGGTGGAATACATCGGAAGGAAAAAAGAAAATACATTGGGTTGCTTGGAAAGAGTTATGCAAACCAAAAGATGATGGAGGTCTTGGGTTTCGGGAGATAAGTGATTTTAATCAAGCTTTGCTTGCTAAACAAGCTTGGAAGATTTTAAACGAGCCAACGGCATTATTGACGCGGGTTTATAAGGGTCGGTATTTTGCAAACGATGATTTTCTCACTTGTGGGAAAGGATACCGCCCATCGTATGCGTGGCGAAGTATTCTCTTTGGAAGGGAATTATTAGAAAAAGGACTTCTCAAATCCATTGGGAGTGGCACTAAAACACGAGTATGGACGGAAAATTGGATCTTTGATTCACAACCTCGACCACCTTTTAACAAAGAGCTGATTAGGGATTCATCTTTGATGGTTTCAGATCTAATGTTGCAAAACCATACTTGGAATGTTACACGAATCAATCAATTGTTTCCCCCCTTGGATGTATGGAGAATCTTGAACATGATGATAGGTCCTTTGGAGGATAGAGCGATTTGGGCATACAATGACACAGGTTCATATTCGGTCAAAAGTGGGTATTGGATGCTCTCCAACGAAAAATCAAGGCAGAACTTGCAACGAACGGGTCTGGAGATTTTACGATTAGAAATCAAGAAGCGGATTTGGTTGGTTCGTACATCACCAAAAATCCGTCATTTCCTTTGGCGAGTTTTATCAGGAGCTTTGGCTGTCAACGATAGATTGAAATCACGGGGTTTAATGGGTAATCATGTTTGTAAGTTGTGTAATCAAGGCGTGGAAACAATAACACACGTATTGTTTCAATGTCCAACAGCAAAGTCCATCTTACTTTGTGCCAAGATACCAACTCCATCAAATGGTTATGCAGCATCTTTGGAAGAAAATATGACATACATGCTAAATTTATTGGAGGATGGTAGTTTGGATTTGGAGATGCGATCAACGATACCGTGGGTGCTTTGGGGTATTTGGAAGAATCGGAATTCGATTCTTTATGCGAATGTACAAGAAGATGTGGAAACATTGGTTGTTAGGACGTTGGAGGAGGCGAAATTTTGGAGAGTAATCAAGGATGAATCACAACAAAATGAAGCACAAATGCAACTCCAAATTATTCCAACTTCTCGTTGGCAACAACCGAACCAAGGTACAATCAAATGTAATGTTCATGCTAATTGGAAAAATGCTTCTCTACATTCTGGAGTAGCTTGGTTGGCTAGGGATCATACCGGTGGTGTAACATACCATGCTCGAGAAGCAATCACATTCTCTCCGAATAGATTGTGTGCGGAACTTCGTTGCATCATTTGGGCTCTCCAAGGCTTACGAGATTTAAGAATAGATAATGTGATCATCGCAAGTGATCTCAAAAATGCAATTGAGGCAGTAGAAAAACCACATCTGTGGCCGAGGTATCGTATATTATTGTCTCACATCGCAAGGTTACGACATTATTTTATTTCGAGCTATTTTCATTTCGAAACAATGGCAACAAACTTGTTGGCTAGGGATATTGCGAAGTCGGTCCTTGGAGAGGGCCGGTTTCATTCGTATCTTATGAGAGGTGGTCCGTCTTGGTTACGTGATCGGATTGCAAGGGAGATGTAGGAGCTTTCATCAATGCAACCTTACTGTTAGGTTATTGGTGGTCGTGTGGTTTTTATGCTTTTCAGTTTGTATTGGCTTTTGTAATATTGTTTGTTCTGCTTTTAAACTTCTTTCTGTGTATATGGTTTGAACTCTTTGGGATTGAATATTAATGATGTTAAAGAGTTAAAAAAAAAAATCTCGTGCTGATTACTCACTCCTTGATCGCTTAACGTTCCTGCAGAATCTGCTACCACACAAACAATCATCTGATTATCATCATCGTCGTAATCCTGAGAATGTGAAGTCCATAGCTCACATCAGATCAATGTATACCAAGAAATCAATAAGCATTTATAATCTTTTTAATGTTGTAAGATTTTGAAACTCTACATACCCATGCCTCGATGTCTCTGGTTGTGAAGAAGAATGCAAGCTGAAGAAAGTTTCCAGTTAAATAATTGATTCAGATGAAACATATGAACAAGGGATTGTAAAATGAGACCACCATTGAATCGAATCATACATGATAATAGTGCTAATCCGGAGTCTCAACATGAACTGGGATCTCGATCAAGTTTACATCTAGGCATCTAAAAGCATCAAGGGACAGATCAAAAATATCAGTTTAGATAGAGAAAAACTCAATTGTGTTCTGAGAGTCTTCTGAGTATAATTGTAACCCTTTACCTGTGGTTAACGAACCTTGAGATATTCCCATAACGTGTCCCCAATGTGCATCCAATATCACAGGAGAAGTGAGTTTATCTTCAAAGCCACGTTGGTATAACTCTGGAACTGTCAATATCTCTCCAATGTACTCACAAACAAATGCCCCTTTAGGCAGTCTCTCCAAAGTCCTTAGGCCCCAAACTTTCCCATTTGGAGTGAAAAAAATTGAATTACTACTTTCTACAATAAGATGAATGAAAACCCCGAAAAAATGAGTTGGTTAAGGTAAATGTTTTACCTGTAATTTCTTGTGTATTCCTCTTTGGACCACCCGAATACCGCATCTCTTAGCGCATCCACATTTGATGCAACACTCTTTAGTGGCTTTCCTCTTAAGATGCCCTTTACATGGTTCCTAAATCTCTACTTCTTTAGCTTTCTCCAGTGGGCACTCTTTACAGAATTGCAGCACCTGTTTCCGTTGATCGCGGGCCTCACAGATCCGCTCTTCCAAGAAATCCGCCATCAATACGCCATCTACTGTATACGCAAACCCATTTGAAACCGAGCAATCTTCGATACAAGAAGAGGAGCAGCATTGTTCATACGAGAGGGAGGATTTCACAGCAGCATCTTGAAACACAAAGTTCTGAGGCTCACTAGGAGAAGAAGACGTGAAAAGGTTACTGAAATAAGCAGCATCAACTTCCCCTTTAGATGCTTCAGAATACTGTAACAATCCATTAGCATCCATCAGTTTCTCCAAAGCAGTTTTTGAACGGTTTCCTGACACAGAAGCATGGAAGAACCGAGTGTTTTTATCTCCCACAAAAGCCCACTTGTCTTTACTTTTTTGTTGCATCAACCATATTACACAAACTTGTATTCCAAGTTCTTTTTTGAAAAATCATTGATTTGGACATATCTTGTACAAATATGTTTTGATTTTGGAATCAGAGGTTTTTAACCGATTTGAGTTTGATATATGCATTTGGAAGGTTTGTTTGATTTAGTAGTTAAAAAGAATATAAGAAGCAAACTCAGTAAATCATTTGATACAAAATCTTATGAAATTAAGCATTCTAATCATTCAAATGATTTGTTGATTTTGTTTCTTATCATAAACCCCCAACAAAAAAATCAAATTATACCTATTTTCAAGTGCAGTTCACAGTTCACAACAGTTATATAGATACAATTCACAATTCAACAACCAAAGATACAATTAACTTACTTTCGAATGTGTTAGCATATTTGATGTTGATCCTCTTATCAAGAAGTTCTAGTTCTCGTATAGAATTGGTATACCCTCCAACCATTGTCATCTCTATATCACCATAAAGCCTTCATCTCTCACGGTTTTCACAAAAACTTCATAAAAAGTTTTCTTATCCATATCAAAGGGAAGGCCACAATTCTCATAGTTATGCCATATATTCAGCTGAAAAATTTCAAAAATAGTTAGTACATACAATACTATCATCACTACAATACTATAATTAAACTTATCATCAAACTACCTTTCGAGCTTTCTTAGCAAGTTTGTCATCATTAGAATCACCATAACATCTTCGTTAAATGCTGGTGAAATTTTTGACAAAGAGTTTACTATCATACTCCTTGAGTCGTTCTGCAACTTTGGAAGAAATAGATAAGATATCATACGTGCGAGGAAGTGAAGCGTTGTCCCCGTCTCATAGCACATTGGATGGTTTTTCCTGTTCTTCCATTGTCTTTGTCGTCCGCACATGGACATTATCATTATGTCTTGTGTTTTTGTCATGATAAACATTGACTTTTTATCATCATTATGTATTGTGTTTTGTCATTATGTCTTGTGTTTTGTCAAGATAAACAATGTTCAATTTCAAAAGATTCATCAAACTAAATCGAGCTACTTGACTAATAAATTACTCTTGTTTTAGTAATTGTTACTAAAGAAGATAAGAGGATACGGTTATATTACCCTTTCATGTATGGCAAATTTGTTGTCAAATTAAGACCGGTTAGACAACAAATTAATCTCTTTTTTTCCTCTCTACATTAGTTCTAGCTTTTGAAACACAACAACGGAGAGAACACATGTATGATTCATTTTGTACGGATGGGTATATATATGTAGATTATGTGTTACTAAAACGCAAGCTCCATCATCCCATAGGTTTTTTATTCTTTCTTGAGATATTAACACAAAGTAACAATTTGATACACTTTAGAGTTTTATCAAGTTTCCTTCAAATACTTGCTTCTTCATCTTCTTCTTCTTCTTCTTCTTCTTTTTCTTTGTTCCTTTGCATCAATCATGTTGCTCAAACAACTTGCGTGCTCATATTCCGATTTCCTTTTCAAAGAATCATCGGGTGAGTGAGGAAGAAGAGTTGAGAATTCCATTAGGGTCGAGCAACTTTTTAAGTGAAGCCATTAAGGCAACGTGCAAAATATTATATCCAGGTAATGGACCCGAAAAAGTTCTATATGTAGTTCGAATTTGTTGTCTTGTTTAACTCACGGTTTCTGGTGGTTTGTTGTAGACGGTTTCATTAGCTTTCATACATCTAATCCGTGTTATGCGGTGATGCTTCAATGGTGCTTTGATGGTAAGGATAAGTCATACTTGTAAAAAGCTCTTGCTTTTCGTAATACAACAAACCGAAGTAGGCACATAGCATTCTGGTGTGGCACATAGCACATAGCAAATCGTAACAGATGAGTAGGCACATAACCCTAATTTAATTTGGCATTCGATTTCTCCCTAACAGATAAACAATTGGGCGTGGTTCTGTGTTTCCTCTCGCCGGTTGATTTCTCCCTCCGTCGAAACCATGGCCAATATACCTTCCTCTGGTAAGATCTAGCTCTCTCTCTCTCTATCTCTTTCACATATGATCTCTAATCGTGGATATAATTAAGGAGTTTGAATGATTGTTTTAGGGTGTAAGACACATATCTTCTGGAACGCCGACAGTTGGCTCCCCGACAAGTATCAGGATCCTTTTCATATTAACTACTCCTTAGCGGCGTCGCTTTCAAAGAGGTATCTCTATGGTCCCTCTATTAAGGCTTATGGTGATGAGGATAAATTCCCGGCTGAGTTGAGGGCAGGGTATTATATGTATAACGCATTCCACGCTTTTAAGGCAACAAAAGGGACTGAATTTGAAAGGCTTAATATGATGTTAGTGGATATTGTTTTACGGACTTCAGTAGATCAACACCGACAATCCAATTTGGTCATCATCTCAAAATTGTCGCATGACTCGGCGATGATCTGTAGTGTTCTTCGTTCTTTGCGTCACAGAGGCTGGCAAAGTATGTTTGCACTGCCTGAGCTTGATGTCGACCAAGCATTCAATAATTTTGGAATCACTGTATGGCCTAGGCTGCCCGGTTACGATGATAGAATCCCAGATGATAGAATCCCAGTTTGGCTACGTCCAAACCTATTTGACCAAGAATGGCCACCCCAAAAAGATGAAAAGAATAGCAACATCTCGAGCTATTTCATAGAGCCTCCCGCTCCAGCTGCTTATACCGTGGATTTCTCCATGCCTGACTCTGTTGATACATGCGTCTTCTGGGACATGGAGGATTACCCACTCCCTCCTGGTTTCCAACTCTCTAAGTTTTATAATAATATCTTATCAGCTTTTCGTGGTCGTGGTCGTGGTCGCGATCGTAGACGTGGTCGCGGCGACCGCGTGTTAGTCTACGGCTATGTTGTCAGTGAGGCAGAGGAAACTCTTAGTTATAACTATGATGAGAAGGATGCCCAAATCACAACCAATCTGATATGCAATGCTCCAAAAGACAAATTTGCAAGACTTGCTAGGATTACAATGGACTTTCTTTTGTGGTCAATAGACAATCCTGCGGAAGGTCCCGGTCCTCTGTCCCCCCCAAATTTGCTGGTAATCTCGAAACTCTTGGAAGATGACATATTGCGCGTCCGAGATAGCCTTCTTACTCTGATAGACAGAGGTCACAATGTTCTCCTCGCACTGCCTGCTGAAAAAATCCCCCCCAAATATAATAAGCATGATGTTCCATTGTTGTCTTGGGAAGGCCTATCAGCAACTGGAAAGCGCAAGACCAGAGGATGATTGATTAAATTATGTCTGGTCACAACCTTTTATTATTCTGTCTTGTCTTTGACTTTTATCAGTGTGTGTCTTCTTTCTCTTGTGCTGTTAAACTCTTTCTCTTGTTCTGCTAAACTCTTTGTTTGCTTTTACCTCCGTTAAAACTCTTTGCCTTTGCTTCAAATGATTTGCTTTTAACTCCAAAATGCTTAATTTCATAAGAATTCCAAATGCATTATATCAAACTCAAACCGGTATAATCGTAATTCTTAAACTGAGTGTAAATTATGGTTTAGTTACTTTAGTAGAAGAAAGTAGAAACAAAACGACGCGGTTAAGACTTGAAAGTATAACAAGTAAAGATACTCAAACTTCTCTAATTAAATAAAGTCGCAAGCATAATAAGACCCTCAAGCTCTGCACTGATACAGAGTTTGATCTCACAATAACCAAAGTTAGCTTATGTGTTCATACAAAACATGGCTTCCTTTGTTTCCTCCGGTAAGAGTATCCCACTCACCCCAAAAAAAAACTGAGGGCCTTGTATTCTGTTCCTCTCCATTCTCTTCTCATGTTCTGGTCATTAACCTCTTGGACCCTGAAGCATAACAAACATGTGAAGTTAGATGCATTGTTGAAGATTACTCAGTCCAATGCAAAAGAATCAGCAAATGCTACTTAAATCTCGTGCTGAATCTCATATAATTTGTTGCTTGCACATGAAATGGTTCATGGCCTACGAACAAACAATAAGTGTAAGGGGGATTTCCTAGCGATTAAAACAGACATGTCAAAGGCTTATGATCGTGTTGAATGGCGATTTCTGGAGGAATTATTTCAGAAAATGGGTTTTGATCCAAAATGGATAAGGTGGATTATGTTTTGTGTTTCTTCGGTCTCTTACACGGTTCTTATTAACGGTGCTGAACATGGCCATATTACTCCTTCGAGGGGTTTGAGACAAGGTGATCCTTTATCCCCGTTTCTTTTCATTTTATGTGCTGAAGCTTTGTCTCATATCATGACAAAAGCGGAGAAAGATGGAAGATTATCGGGGATGAGATTGTCGCCGAAATGCCCTTCAATACAACACTTACTGTTTGCTGACGACAGTTTGTTCTTATGTCGTGCTACATTACCGGATTGCGAGATGTTTTTGAATTGTCTCAACTTGTATTGTGTGGCCTCGGGTCAAGAGATTAATTATGGCAAATCAGCGATTAGTTTTGGTCTTGATGTTGATCCGATCATGAAAAAGCTTTTGGCTTTACGGCTTGCCATTGAGAATGAAGGGGGCGAGGGCTCGTACTTAGGATTACCAGAATGTTTTAGTGGTTCAAAAAGGAATTTGCTTGCGTTCATCACTGAAAAGCTAAACAAAAGATTGTCAGGTTGGTTTGCCAAAACGCTTTCCCTTGGAGGAAAGGAGGTACTCCTGAAGTCGATTGCTATGGCTCTTCCGGTTTATGCAATGTCATGTTTTAGGCTAACGAAGCATCAATGCCAAAAAATTACAAGTACAATGTCAAGCTTTTGGTGGAATACATCGGAAGGAAAAAAGAAAATACATTGGGTTGCTTGGAAAGAGTTATGCAAACCAAAAGATGATGGAGGTCTTGGGTTTCGGGAGATAAGTGATTTTAATCAAGCTTTGCTTGCTAAACAAGCTTGGAAGATTTTAAACGAGCCAACGGCATTATTGACGCGGGTTTATAAGGGTCGGTATTTTGCAAACGATGATTTTCTCACTTGTGGGAAAGGATACCGCCCATCGTATGCGTGGCGAAGTATTCTCTTTGGAAGGGAATTATTAGAAAAAGGACTTCTCAAATCCATTGGGAGTGGCACTAAAACACGAGTATGGACGGAAAATTGGATCTTTGATTCACAACCTCGACCACCTTTTAACAAAGAGCTGATTAGGGATTCATCTTTGATGGTTTCAGATCTAATGTTGCAAAACCATACTTGGAATGTTACACGAATCAATCAATTGTTTCCCCCCTTGGATGTATGGAGAATCTTGAACATGATGATAGGTCCTTTGGAGGATAGAGCGATTTGGGCATACAATGACACAGGTTCATATTCGGTCAAAAGTGGGTATTGGATGCTCTCCAACGAAAAATCAAGGCAGAACTTGCAACGAACGGGTCTGGAGATTTTACGATTAGAAATCAAGAAGCGGATTTGGTTGGTTCGTACATCACCAAAAATCCGTCATTTCCTTTGGCGAGTTTTATCAGGAGCTTTGGCTGTCAACGATAGATTGAAATCACGGGGTTTAATGGGTAATCATGTTTGTAAGTTGTGTAATCAAGGCGTGGAAACAATAACACACGTATTGTTTCAATGTCCAACAGCAAAGTCCATCTTACTTTGTGCCAAGATACCAACTCCATCAAATGGTTATGCAGCATCTTTGGAAGAAAATATGACATACATGCTAAATTTATTGGAGGATGGTAGTTTGGATTTGGAGATGCGATCAACGATACCGTGGGTGCTTTGGGGTATTTGGAAGAATCGGAATTCGATTCTTTATGCGAATGTACAAGAAGATGTGGAAACATTGGTTGTTAGGACGTTGGAGGAGGCGAAATTTTGGAGAGTAATCAAGGATGAATCACAACAAAATGAAGCACAAATGCAACTCCAAATTATTCCAACTTCTCGTTGGCAACAACCGAACCAAGGTACAATCAAATGTAATGTTCATGCTAATTGGAAAAATGCTTCTCTACATTCTGGAGTAGCTTGGTTGGCTAGGGATCATACCGGTGGTGTAACATACCATGCTCGAGAAGCAATCACATTCTCTCCGAATAGATTGTGTGCGGAACTTCGTTGCATCATTTGGGCTCTCCAAGGCTTACGAGATTTAAGAATAGATAATGTGATCATCGCAAGTGATCTCAAAAATGCAATTGAGGCAGTAGAAAAACCACATCTGTGGCCGAGGTATCGTATATTATTGTCTCACATCGCAAGGTTACGACATTATTTTATTTCGAGCTATTTTCATTTCGAAACAATGGCAACAAACTTGTTGGCTAGGGATATTGCGAAGTCGGTCCTTGGAGAGGGCCGGTTTCATTCGTATCTTATGAGAGGTGGTCCGTCTTGGTTACGTGATCGGATTGCAAGGGAGATGTAGGAGCTTTCATCAATGCAACCTTACTGTTAGGTTATTGGTGGTCGTGTGGTTTTTATGCTTTTCAGTTTGTATTGGCTTTTGTAATATTGTTTGTTCTGCTTTTAAACTTCTTTCTGTGTATATGGTTTGAACTCTTTGGGATTGAATATTAATGATGTTAAAGAGTTAAAAAAAAAAATCTCGTGCTGATTACTCACTCCTTGATCGCTTAACGTTCCTGCAGAATCTGCTACCACACAAACAATCATCTGATTATCATCATCGTCGTAATCCTGAGAATGTGAAGTCCATAGCTCACATCAGATCAATGTATACCAAGAAATCAATAAGCATTTATAATCTTTTTAATGTTGTAAGATTTTGAAACTCTACATACCCATGCCTCGATGTCTCTGGTTGTGAAGAAGAATGCAAGCTGAAGAAAGTTTCCAGTTAAATAATTGATTCAGATGAAACATATGAACAAGGGATTGTAAAATGAGACCACCATTGAATCGAATCATACATGATAATAGTGCTAATCCGGAGTCTCAACATGAACTGGGATCTCGATCAAGTTTACATCTAGGCATCTAAAAGCATCAAGGGACAGATCAAAAATATCAGTTTAGATAGAGAAAAACTCAATTGTGTTCTGAGAGTCTTCTGAGTATAATTGTAACCCTTTACCTGTGGTTAACGAACCTTGAGATATTCCCATAACGTGTCCCCAATGTGCATCCAATATCACAGGAGAAGTGAGTTTATCTTCAAAGCCACGTTGGTATAACTCTGGAACTGTCAATATCTCTCCAATGTACTCACAAACAAATGCCCCTTTAGGCAGTCTCTCCAAAGTCCTTAGGCCCCAAACTTTCCCATTTGGAGTGAAAAAAATTGAATTACTACTTTCTACAATAAGATGAATGAAAACCCCGAAAAAATGAGTTGGTTAAGGTAAATGTTTTACCTGTAATTTCTTGTGTATTCCTCTTTGGACCACCCGAATACCGCATCTCTTAGCGCATCCACATTTGATGCAACACTCTTTAGTGGCTTTCCTCTTAAGATGCCCTTTACATGGTTCCTAAATCTCTACTTCTTTAGCTTTCTCCAGTGGGCACTCTTTACAGAATTGCAGCACCTGTTTCCGTTGATCGCGGGCCTCACAGATCCGCTCTTCCAAGAAATCCGCCATCAATACGCCATCTACTGTATACGCAAACCCATTTGAAACCGAGCAATCTTCGATACAAGAAGAGGAGCAGCATTGTTCATACGAGAGGGAGGATTTCACAGCAGCATCTTGAAACACAAAGTTCTGAGGCTCACTAGGAGAAGAAGACGTGAAAAGGTTACTGAAATAAGCAGCATCAACTTCCCCTTTAGATGCTTCAGAATACTGTAACAATCCATTAGCATCCATCAGTTTCTCCAAAGCAGTTTTTGAACGGTTTCCTGACACAGAAGCATGGAAGAACCGAGTGTTTTTATCTCCCACAAAAGCCCACTTGTCTTTACTTTTTTGTTGCATCAACCATATTACACAAACTTGTATTCCAAGTTCTTTTTTGAAAAATCATTGATTTGGACATATCTTGTACAAATATGTTTTGATTTTGGAATCAGAGGTTTTTAACCGATTTGAGTTTGATATATGCATTTGGAAGGTTTGTTTGATTTAGTAGTTAAAAAGAATATAAGAAGCAAACTCAGTAAATCATTTGATACAAAATCTTATGAAATTAAGCATTCTAATCATTCAAATGATTTGTTGATTTTGTTTCTTATCATAAACCCCCAACAAAAAAATCAAATTATACCTATTTTCAAGTGCAGTTCACAGTTCACAACAGTTATATAGATACAATTCACAATTCAACAACCAAAGATACAATTAACTTACTTTCGAATGTGTTAGCATATTTGATGTTGATCCTCTTATCAAGAAGTTCTAGTTCTCGTATAGAATTGGTATACCCTCCAACCATTGTCATCTCTATATCACCATAAAGCCTTCATCTCTCACGGTTTTCACAAAAACTTCATAAAAAGTTTTCTTATCCATATCAAAGGGAAGGCCACAATTCTCATAGTTATGCCATATATTCAGCTGAAAAATTTCAAAAATAGTTAGTACATACAATACTATCATCACTACAATACTATAATTAAACTTATCATCAAACTACCTTTCGAGCTTTCTTAGCAAGTTTGTCATCATTAGAATCACCATAACATCTTCGTTAAATGCTGGTGAAATTTTTGACAAAGAGTTTACTATCATACTCCTTGAGTCGTTCTGCAACTTTGGAAGAAATAGATAAGATATCATACGTGCGAGGAAGTGAAGCGTTGTCCCCGTCTCATAGCACATTGGATGGTTTTTCCTGTTCTTCCATTGTCTTTGTCGTCCGCACATGGACATTATCATTATGTCTTGTGTTTTTGTCATGATAAACATTGACTTTTTATCATCATTATGTATTGTGTTTTGTCATTATGTCTTGTGTTTTGTCAAGATAAACAATGTTCAATTTCAAAAGATTCATCAAACTAAATCGAGCTACTTGACTAATAAATTACTCTTGTTTTAGTAATTGTTACTAAAGAAGATAAGAGGATACGGTTATATTACCCTTTCATGTATGGCAAATTTGTTGTCAAATTAAGACCGGTTAGACAACAAATTAATCTCTTTTTTTCCTCTCTACATTAGTTCTAGCTTTTGAAACACAACAACGGAGAGAACACATGTATGATTCATTTTGTACGGATGGGTATATATATGTAGATTATGTGTTACTAAAACGCAAGCTCCATCATCCCATAGGTTTTTTATTCTTTCTTGAGATATTAACACAAAGTAACAATTTGATACACTTTAGAGTTTTATCAAGTTTCCTTCAAATACTTGCTTCTTCATCTTCTTCTTCTTCTTCTTCTTCTTTTTCTTTGTTCCTTTGCATCAATCATGTTGCTCAAACAACTTGCGTGCTCATATTCCGATTTCCTTTTCAAAGAATCATCGGGTGAGTGAGGAAGAAGAGTTGAGAATTCCATTAGGGTCGAGCAACTTTTTAAGTGAAGCCATTAAGGCAACGTGCAAAATATTATATCCAGGTAATGGACCCGAAAAAGTTCTATATGTAGTTCGAATTTGTTGTCTTGTTTAACTCACGGTTTCTGGTGGTTTGTTGTAGACGGTTTCATTAGCTTTCATACATCTAATCCGTGTTATGCGGTGATGCTTCAATGGTGCTTTGATGGTAAGGATAAGTCATACTTGTAAAAAGCTCTTGCTTTTCGTAATACAACAAACCGAAGTAGGCACATAGCATTCTGGTGTGGCACATAGCACATAGCAAATCGTAACAGATGAGTAGGCACATAACCCTAATTTAATTTGGCATTCGATTTCTCCCTAACAGATAAACAATTGGGCGTGGTTCTGTGTTTCCTCTCGCCGGTTGATTTCTCCCTCCGTCGAAACCATGGCCAATATACCTTCCTCTGGTAAGATCTAGCTCTCTCTCTCTCTATCTCTTTCACATATGATCTCTAATCGTGGATATAATTAAGGAGTTTGAATGATTGTTTTAGGGTGTAAGACACATATCTTCTGGAACGCCGACAGTTGGCTCCCCGACAAGTATCAGGATCCTTTTCATATTAACTACTCCTTAGCGGCGTCGCTTTCAAAGAGGTATCTCTATGGTCCCTCTATTAAGGCTTATGGTGATGAGGATAAATTCCCGGCTGAGTTGAGGGCAGGGTATTATATGTATAACGCATTCCACGCTTTTAAGGCAACAAAAGGGACTGAATTTGAAAGGCTTAATATGATGTTAGTGGATATTGTTTTACGGACTTCAGTAGATCAACACCGACAATCCAATTTGGTCATCATCTCAAAATTGTCGCATGACTCGGCGATGATCTGTAGTGTTCTTCGTTCTTTGCGTCACAGAGGCTGGCAAAGTATGTTTGCACTGCCTGAGCTTGATGTCGACCAAGCATTCAATAATTTTGGAATCACTGTATGGCCTAGGCTGCCCGGTTACGATGATAGAATCCCAGATGATAGAATCCCAGTTTGGCTACGTCCAAACCTATTTGACCAAGAATGGCCACCCCAAAAAGATGAAAAGAATAGCAACATCTCGAGCTATTTCATAGAGCCTCCCGCTCCAGCTGCTTATACCGTGGATTTCTCCATGCCTGACTCTGTTGATACATGCGTCTTCTGGGACACGGAGGATTACCCACTCCCTCCTGGTTTCCAACTCTCTAAGTTTTATAATAATATCTTATCAGCTTTTCGTGGTCGTGGTCGTGGTCGCGATCGTAGACGTGGTCGCGGCGACCGCGTGTTAGTCTACGGCTATGTTGTCAGTGAGGCAGAGGAAACTCTTAGTTATAACTATGATGAGAAGGATGCCCAAATCACAACCAATCTGATATGCAATGCTCCAAAAGACAAATTTGCAAGACTTGCTAGGATTACAATGGACTTTCTTTTGTGGTCAATAGACAATCCTGCGGAAGGTCCCGGTCCTCTGTCCCCCCCAAATTTGCTGGTAATCTCGAAACTCTTGGAAGATGACATATTGCGCGTCCGAGATAGCCTTCTTACTCTGATAGACAGAGGTCACAATGTTCTCCTCGCACTGCCTGCTGAAAAAATCCCCCCCAAATATAATAAGCATGATGTTCCATTGTTGTCTTGGGAAGGCCTATCAGCAACTGGAAAGCGCAAGACCAGAGGATGATTGATTAAATTATGTCTGGTCACAACCTTTTATTATTCTGTCTTGTCTTTGACTTTTATCAGTGTGTGTCTTCTTTCTCTTGTGCTGTTAAACTCTTTCTCTTGTTCTGCTAAACTCTTTGTTTGCTTTTACCTCCGTTAAAACTCTTTGCCTTTGCTTCAAATGATTTGCTTTTAACTCCAAAATGCTTAATTTCATAAGAATTCCAAATGCATTATATCAAACTCAAACCGGTATAATCGTAATTCTTAAACTGAGTGTAAATTATGGTTTAGTTACTTTAGTAGAAGAAAGTAGAAACAAAACGACGCGGTTAAGACTTGAAAGTATAACAAGTAAAGATACTCAAACTTCTCTAATTAAATAAAGTCGCAAGCATAATAAGACCCTCAAGCTCTGCACTGATACAGAGTTTGATCTCACAATAACCAAAGTTAGCTTATGTGTTCATACAAAACATGGCTTCCTTTGTTTCCTCCGGTAAGAGTATCCCACTCACCCCAAAAAAAAACTGAGGGCCTTGTATTCTGTTCCTCTCCATTCTCTTCTCATGTTCTGGTCATTAACCTCTTGGACCCTGAAGCATAACAAACATGTGAAGTTAGATGCATTGTTGAAGATTACTCAGTCCAATGCAAAAGAATCAGCAAATGCTACTTAAATCTCGTGCTGAATCTCATATAATTTGTTGCTTGCACATGAAATGGTTCATGGCCTACGAACAAACAATAAGTGTAAGGGGGATTTCCTAGCGATTAAAACAGACATGTCAAAGGCTTATGATCGTGTTGAATGGCGATTTCTGGAGGAATTATTTCAGAAAATGGGTTTTGATCCAAAATGGATAAGGTGGATTATGTTTTGTGTTTCTTCGGTCTCTTACACGGTTCTTATTAACGGTGCTGAACATGGCCATATTACTCCTTCGAGGGGTTTGAGACAAGGTGATCCTTTATCCCCGTTTCTTTTCATTTTATGTGCTGAAGCTTTGTCTCATATCATGACAAAAGCGGAGAAAGATGGAAGATTATCGGGGATGAGATTGTCGCCGAAATGCCCTTCAATACAACACTTACTGTTTGCTGACGACAGTTTGTTCTTATGTCGTGCTACATTACCGGATTGCGAGATGTTTTTGAATTGTCTCAACTTGTATTGTGTGGCCTCGGGTCAAGAGATTAATTATGGCAAATCAGCGATTAGTTTTGGTCTTGATGTTGATCCGATCATGAAAAAGCTTTTGGCTTTACGGCTTGCCATTGAGAATGAAGGGGGCGAGGGCTCGTACTTAGGATTACCAGAATGTTTTAGTGGTTCAAAAAGGAATTTGCTTGCGTTCATCACTGAAAAGCTAAACAAAAGATTGTCAGGTTGGTTTGCCAAAACGCTTTCCCTTGGAGGAAAGGAGGTACTCCTGAAGTCGATTGCTATGGCTCTTCCGGTTTATGCAATGTCATGTTTTAGGCTAACGAAGCATCAATGCCAAAAAATTACAAGTACAATGTCAAGCTTTTGGTGGAATACATCGGAAGGAAAAAAGAAAATACATTGGGTTGCTTGGAAAGAGTTATGCAAACCAAAAGATGATGGAGGTCTTGGGTTTCGGGAGATAAGTGATTTTAATCAAGCTTTGCTTGCTAAACAAGCTTGGAAGATTTTAAACGAGCCAACGGCATTATTGACGCGGGTTTATAAGGGTCGGTATTTTGCAAACGATGATTTTCTCACTTGTGGGAAAGGATACCGCCCATCGTATGCGTGGCGAAGTATTCTCTTTGGAAGGGAATTATTAGAAAAAGGACTTCTCAAATCCATTGGGAGTGGCACTAAAACACGAGTATGGACGGAAAATTGGATCTTTGATTCACAACCTCGACCACCTTTTAACAAAGAGCTGATTAGGGATTCATCTTTGATGGTTTCAGATCTAATGTTGCAAAACCATACTTGGAATGTTACACGAATCAATCAATTGTTTCCCCCCTTGGATGTATGGAGAATCTTGAACATGATGATAGGTCCTTTGGAGGATAGAGCGATTTGGGCATACAATGACACAGGTTCATATTCGGTCAAAAGTGGGTATTGGATGCTCTCCAACGAAAAATCAAGGCAGAACTTGCAACGAACGGGTCTGGAGATTTTACGATTAGAAATCAAGAAGCGGATTTGGTTGGTTCGTACATCACCAAAAATCCGTCATTTCCTTTGGCGAGTTTTATCAGGAGCTTTGGCTGTCAACGATAGATTGAAATCACGGGGTTTAATGGGTAATCATGTTTGTAAGTTGTGTAATCAAGGCGTGGAAACAATAACACACGTATTGTTTCAATGTCCAACAGCAAAGTCCATCTTACTTTGTGCCAAGATACCAACTCCATCAAATGGTTATGCAGCATCTTTGGAAGAAAATATGACATACATGCTAAATTTATTGGAGGATGGTAGTTTGGATTTGGAGATGCGATCAACGATACCGTGGGTGCTTTGGGGTATTTGGAAGAATCGGAATTCGATTCTTTATGCGAATGTACAAGAAGATGTGGAAACATTGGTTGTTAGGACGTTGGAGGAGGCGAAATTTTGGAGAGTAATCAAGGATGAATCACAACAAAATGAAGCACAAATGCAACTCCAAATTATTCCAACTTCTCGTTGGCAACAACCGAACCAAGGTACAATCAAATGTAATGTTCATGCTAATTGGAAAAATGCTTCTCTACATTCTGGAGTAGCTTGGTTGGCTAGGGATCATACCGGTGGTGTAACATACCATGCTCGAGAAGCAATCACATTCTCTCCGAATAGATTGTGTGCGGAACTTCGTTGCATCATTTGGGCTCTCCAAGGCTTACGAGATTTAAGAATAGATAATGTGATCATCGCAAGTGATCTCAAAAATGCAATTGAGGCAGTAGAAAAACCACATCTGTGGCCGAGGTATCGTATATTATTGTCTCACATCGCAAGGTTACGACATTATTTTATTTCGAGCTATTTTCATTTCGAAACAATGGCAACAAACTTGTTGGCTAGGGATATTGCGAAGTCGGTCCTTGGAGAGGGCCGGTTTCATTCGTATCTTATGAGAGGTGGTCCGTCTTGGTTACGTGATCGGATTGCAAGGGAGATGTAGGAGCTTTCATCAATGCAACCTTACTGTTAGGTTATTGGTGGTCGTGTGGTTTTTATGCTTTTCAGTTTGTATTGGCTTTTGTAATATTGTTTGTTCTGCTTTTAAACTTCTTTCTGTGTATATGGTTTGAACTCTTTGGGATTGAATATTAATGATGTTAAAGAGTTAAAAAAAAAAATCTCGTGCTGATTACTCACTCCTTGATCGCTTAACGTTCCTGCAGAATCTGCTACCACACAAACAATCATCTGATTATCATCATCGTCGTAATCCTGAGAATGTGAAGTCCATAGCTCACATCAGATCAATGTATACCAAGAAATCAATAAGCATTTATAATCTTTTTAATGTTGTAAGATTTTGAAACTCTACATACCCATGCCTCGATGTCTCTGGTTGTGAAGAAGAATGCAAGCTGAAGAAAGTTTCCAGTTAAATAATTGATTCAGATGAAACATATGAACAAGGGATTGTAAAATGAGACCACCATTGAATCGAATCATACATGATAATAGTGCTAATCCGGAGTCTCAACATGAACTGGGATCTCGATCAAGTTTACATCTAGGCATCTAAAAGCATCAAGGGACAGATCAAAAATATCAGTTTAGATAGAGAAAAACTCAATTGTGTTCTGAGAGTCTTCTGAGTATAATTGTAACCCTTTACCTGTGGTTAACGAACCTTGAGATATTCCCATAACGTGTCCCCAATGTGCATCCAATATCACAGGAGAAGTGAGTTTATCTTCAAAGCCACGTTGGTATAACTCTGGAACTGTCAATATCTCTCCAATGTACTCACAAACAAATGCCCCTTTAGGCAGTCTCTCCAAAGTCCTTAGGCCCCAAACTTTCCCATTTGGAGTGAAAAAAATTGAATTACTACTTTCTACAATAAGATGAATGAAAACCCCGAAAAAATGAGTTGGTTAAGGTAAATGTTTTACCTGTAATTTCTTGTGTATTCCTCTTTGGACCACCCGAATACCGCATCTCTTAGCGCATCCACATTTGATGCAACACTCTTTAGTGGCTTTCCTCTTAAGATGCCCTTTACATGGTTCCTAAATCTCTACTTCTTTAGCTTTCTCCAGTGGGCACTCTTTACAGAATTGCAGCACCTGTTTCCGTTGATCGCGGGCCTCACAGATCCGCTCGTCCAAGAAATCCGCCATCAATACGCCATCTACTGTATACGCAAACCCATTTGAAACCGAGCAATCTTCGATACAAGAAGAGGAGCAGCATTGTTCATACGAGAGGGAGGATTTCACAGCAGCATCTTGAAACACAAAGTTCTGAGGCTCACTAGGAGAAGAAGACGTGAAAAGGTTACTGAAATAAGCAGCATCAACTTCCCCTTTAGATGCTTCAGAATACTGTAACAATCCATTAGCATCCATCAGTTTCTCCAAAGCAGTTTTTGAACGGTTTCCTGACACAGAAGCATGGAAGAACCGAGTGTTTTTATCTCCCACAAAAGCCCACTTGTCTTTACTTTTTTGTTGCATCAACCATATTACACAAACTTGTATTCCAAGTTCTTTTTTGAAAAATCATTGATTTGGACATATCTTGTACAAATATGTTTTGATTTTGGAATCAGAGGTTTTTAACCGATTTGAGTTTGATATATGCATTTGGAAGGTTTGTTTGATTTAGTAGTTAAAAAGAATATAAGAAGCAAACTCAGTAAATCATTTGATACAAAATCTTATGAAATTAAGCATTCTAATCATTCAAATGATTTGTTGATTTTGTTTCTTATCATAAACCCCCAACAAAAAAATCAAATTATACCTATTTTCAAGTGCAGTTCACAGTTCACAACAGTTATATAGATACAATTCACAATTCAACAACCAAAGATACAATTAACTTACTTTCGAATGTGTTAGCATATTTGATGTTGATCCTCTTATCAAGAAGTTCTAGTTCTCGTATAGAATTGGTATACCCTCCAACCATTGTCATCTCTATATCACCATAAAGCCTTCATCTCTCACGGTTTTCACAAAAACTTCATAAAAAGTTTTCTTATCCATATCAAAGGGAAGGCCACAATTCTCATAGTTATGCCATATATTCAGCTGAAAAATTTCAAAAATAGTTAGTACATACAATACTATCATCACTACAATACTATAATTAAACTTATCATCAAACTACCTTTCGAGCTTTCTTAGCAAGTTTGTCATCATTAGAATCACCATAACATCTTCGTTAAATGCTGGTGAAATTTTTGACAAAGAGTTTACTATCATACTCCTTGAGTCGTTCTGCAACTTTGGAAGAAATAGATAAGATATCATACGTGCGAGGAAGTGAAGCGTTGTCCCCGTCTCATAGCACATTGGATGGTTTTTCCTGTTCTTCCATTGTCTTTGTCGTCCGCACATGGACATTATCATTATGTCTTGTGTTTTTGTCATGATAAACATTGACTTTTTATCATCATTATGTATTGTGTTTTGTCATTATGTCTTGTGTTTTGTCAAGATAAACAATGTTCAATTTCAAAAGATTCATCAAACTAAATCGAGCTACTTGACTAATAAATTACTCTTGTTTTAGTAATTGTTACTAAAGAAGATAAGAGGATACGGTTATATTACCCTTTCATGTATGGCAAATTTGTTGTCAAATTAAGACCGGTTAGACAACAAATTAATCTCTTTTTTTCCTCTCTACATTAGTTCTAGCTTTTGAAACACAACAACGGAGAGAACACATGTATGATTCATTTTGTACGGATGGGTATATATATGTAGATTATGTGTTACTAAAACGCAAGCTCCATCATCCCATAGGTTTTTTATTCTTTCTTGAGATATTAACACAAAGTAACAATTTGATACACTTTAGAGTTTTATCAAGTTTCCTTCAAATACTTGCTTCTTCATCTTCTTCTTCTTCTTCTTCTTCTTCTTCTTTTTCTTTGTTCCTTTGCATCAATCATGTTGCTCAAACAACTTGCGTGCTCATATTCCGATTTCCTTTTCAAAGAATCATCGGGTGAGTGAGGAAGAAGAGTTGAGAATTCCATTAGGGTCGAGCAACTTTTTAAGTGAAGCCATTAAGGCAACGTGCAAAATATTATATCCAGGTAATGGACCCGAAAAAGTTCTATATGTAGTTCGAATTTGTTGTCTTGTTTAACTCACGGTTTCTGGTGGTTTGTTGTAGACGGTTTCATTAGCTTTCATACATCTAATCCGTGTTATGCGGTGATGCTTCAATGGTGCTTTGATGGTAAGGATAAGTCATACTTGTAAAAAGCTCTTGCTTTTCGTAATACAACAAACCGAAGTAGGCACATAGCATTCTGGTGTGGCACATAGCACATAGCAAATCGTAACAGATGAGTAGGCACATAACCCTAATTTAATTTGGCATTCGATTTCTCCCTAACAGATAAACAATTGGGCGTGGTTCTGTGTTTCCTCTCGCCGGTTGATTTCTCCCTCCGTCGAAACCATGGCCAATATACCTTCCTCTGGTAAGATCTAGCTCTCTCTCTCTCTCTATCTCTTTCACATATGATCTCTAATCGTGGATATAATTAAGGAGTTTGAATGATTGTTTTAGGGTGTAAGACACATATCTTCTGGAACGCCGACAGTTGGCTCCCCGACAAGTATCAGGATCCTTTTCATATTAACTACTCCTTAGCGGCGTCGCTTTCAAAGAGGTATCTCTATGGTCCCTCTATTAAGGCTTATGGTGATGAGGATAAATTCCCGGCTGAGTTGAGGGCAGGGTATTATATGTATAACGCATTCCACGCTTTTAAGGCAACAAAAGGGACTGAATTTGAAAGGCTTAATATGATGTTAGTGGATATTGTTTTACGGACTTCAGTAGATCAACACCGACAATCCAATTTGGTCATCATCTCAAAATTGTCGCATGACTCGGCGATGATCTGTAGTGTTCTTCGTTCTTTGCGTCACAGAGGCTGGCAAAGTATGTTTGCACTGCCTGAGCTTGATGTCGACCAAGCATTCAATAATTTTGGAATCACTGTATGGCCTAGGCTGCCCGGTTACGATGATAGAATCCCAGATGATAGAATCCCAGTTTGGCTACGTCCAAACCTATTTGACCAAGAATGGCCACCCCAAAAAGATGAAAAGAATAGCAACATCTCGAGCTATTTCATAGAGCCTCCCGCTCCAGCTGCTTATACCGTGGATTTCTCCATGCCTGACTCTGTTGATACATGCGTCTTCTGGGACACGGAGGATTACCCACTCCCTCCTGGTTTCCAACTCTCTAAGTTTTATAATAATATCTTATCAGCTTTTCGTGGTCGTGGTCGTGGTCGCGATCGTAGACGTGGTCGCGGCGACCGTGTGTTAGTCTACGGCTATGTTGTCAGTGAGGCAGAGGAAACTCTTAGTTATAACTATGATGAGAAGGATGCCCAAATCACAACCAATCTGATATGCAATGCTCCAAAAGACAAATTTGCAAGACTTGCTAGGATTACAATGGACTTTCTTTTGTGGTCAATAGACAATCCTGCGGAAGGTCCCGGTCCTCTGTCCCCCCCAAATTTGCTGGTAATCTCGAAACTCTTGGAAGATGACATATTGCGCGTCCGAGATAGCCTTCTTACTCTGATAGACAGAGGTCACAATGTTCTCCTCGCACTGCCTGCTGAAAAAATCCCCCCCAAATATAATAAGCATGATGTTCCATTGTTGTCTTGGGAAGGCCTATCAGCAACTGGAAAGCGCAAGACCAGAGGATGATTGATTAAATTATGTCTGGTCACAACCTTTTATTATTCTGTCTTGTCTTTGACTTTTATCAGTGTGTGTCTTCTTTCTCTTGTGCTGTTAAACTCTTTCTCTTGTTCTGCTAAACTCTTTGTTTGCTTTTACCTCCGTTAAAACTCTTTGCCTTTGCTTCAAATGATTTGCTTTTAACTCCAAAATGCTTAATTTCATAAGAATTCCAAATGCATTATATCAAACTCAAACCGGTATAATCGTAATTCTTAAACTGAGTGTAAATTATGGTTTAGTTACTTTAGTAGAAGAAAGTAGAAACAAAACGACGCGGTTAAGACTTGAAAGTATAACAAGTAAAGATACTCAAACTTCTCTAATTAAATAAAGTCGCAAGCATAATAAGACCCTCAAGCTCTGCACTGATACAGAGTTTGATCTCACAATAACCAAAGTTAGCTTATGTGTTCATACAAAACATGGCTTCCTTTGTTTCCTCCGGTAAGAGTATCCCACTCACCCCAAAAAAAAACTGAGGGCCTTGTATTCTGTTCCTCTCCATTCTCTTCTCATGTTCTGGTCATTAACCTCTTGGACCCTGAAGCATAACAAACATGTGAAGTTAGATGCATTGTTGAAGATTACTCAGTCCAATGCAAAAGAATCAGCAAATGCTACTTAAATCTCGTGCTGAATCTCATATAATTTGTTGCTTGCACATGAAATGGTTCATGGCCTACGAACAAACAATAAGTGTAAGGGGGATTTCCTAGCGATTAAAACAGACATGTCAAAGGCTTATGATCGTGTTGAATGGCGATTTCTGGAGGAATTATTTCAGAAAATGGGTTTTGATCCAAAATGGATAAGGTGGATTATGTTTTGTGTTTCTTCGGTCTCTTACACGGTTCTTATTAACGGTGCTGAACATGGCCATATTACTCCTTCGAGGGGTTTGAGACAAGGTGATCCTTTATCCCCGTTTCTTTTCATTTTATGTGCTGAAGCTTTGTCTCATATCATGACAAAAGCGGAGAAAGATGGAAGATTATCGGGGATGAGATTGTCGCCGAAATGCCCTTCAATACAACACTTACTGTTTGCTGACGACAGTTTGTTCTTATGTCGTGCTACATTACCGGATTGCGAGATGTTTTTGAATTGTCTCAACTTGTATTGTGTGGCCTCGGGTCAAGAGATTAATTATGGCAAATCAGCGATTAGTTTTGGTCTTGATGTTGATCCGATCATGAAAAAGCTTTTGGCTTTACGGCTTGCCATTGAGAATGAAGGGGGCGAGGGCTCGTACTTAGGATTACCAGAATGTTTTAGTGGTTCAAAAAGGAATTTGCTTGCGTTCATCACTGAAAAGCTAAACAAAAGATTGTCAGGTTGGTTTGCCAAAACGCTTTCCCTTGGAGGAAAGGAGGTACTCCTGAAGTCGATTGCTATGGCTCTTCCGGTTTATGCAATGTCATGTTTTAGGCTAACGAAGCATCAATGCCAAAAAATTACAAGTACAATGTCAAGCTTTTGGTGGAATACATCGGAAGGAAAAAAGAAAATACATTGGGTTGCTTGGAAAGAGTTATGCAAACCAAAAGATGATGGAGGTCTTGGGTTTCGGGAGATAAGTGATTTTAATCAAGCTTTGCTTGCTAAACAAGCTTGGAAGATTTTAAACGAGCCAACGGCATTATTGACGCGGGTTTATAAGGGTCGGTATTTTGCAAACGATGATTTTCTCACTTGTGGGAAAGGATACCGCCCATCGTATGCGTGGCGAAGTATTCTCTTTGGAAGGGAATTATTAGAAAAAGGACTTCTCAAATCCATTGGGAGTGGCACTAAAACACGAGTATGGACGGAAAATTGGATCTTTGATTCACAACCTCGACCACCTTTTAACAAAGAGCTGATTAGGGATTCATCTTTGATGGTTTCAGATCTAATGTTGCAAAACCATACTTGGAATGTTACACGAATCAATCAATTGTTTCCCCCCTTGGATGTATGGAGAATCTTGAACATGATGATAGGTCCTTTGGAGGATAGAGCGATTTGGGCATACAATGACACAGGTTCATATTCGGTCAAAAGTGGGTATTGGATGCTCTCCAACGAAAAATCAAGGCAGAACTTGCAACGAACGGGTCTGGAGATTTTACGATTAGAAATCAAGAAGCGGATTTGGTTGGTTCGTACATCACCAAAAATCCGTCATTTCCTTTGGCGAGTTTTATCAGGAGCTTTGGCTGTCAACGATAGATTGAAATCACGGGGTTTAATGGGTAATCATGTTTGTAAGTTGTGTAATCAAGGCGTGGAAACAATAACACACGTATTGTTTCAATGTCCAACAGCAAAGTCCATCTTACTTTGTGCCAAGATACCAACTCCATCAAATGGTTATGCAGCATCTTTGGAAGAAAATATGACATACATGCTAAATTTATTGGAGGATGGTAGTTTGGATTTGGAGATGCGATCAACGATACCGTGGGTGCTTTGGGGTATTTGGAAGAATCGGAATTCGATTCTTTATGCGAATGTACAAGAAGATGTGGAAACATTGGTTGTTAGGACGTTGGAGGAGGCGAAATTTTGGAGAGTAATCAAGGATGAATCACAACAAAATGAAGCACAAATGCAACTCCAAATTATTCCAACTTCTCGTTGGCAACAACCGAACCAAGGTACAATCAAATGTAATGTTCATGCTAATTGGAAAAATGCTTCTCTACATTCTGGAGTAGCTTGGTTGGCTAGGGATCATACCGGTGGTGTAACATACCATGCTCGAGAAGCAATCACATTCTCTCCGAATAGATTGTGTGCGGAACTTCGTTGCATCATTTGGGCTCTCCAAGGCTTACGAGATTTAAGAATAGATAATGTGATCATCGCAAGTGATCTCAAAAATGCAATTGAGGCAGTAGAAAAACCACATCTGTGGCCGAGGTATCGTATATTATTGTCTCACATCGCAAGGTTACGACATTATTTTATTTCGAGCTATTTTCATTTCGAAACAATGGCAACAAACTTGTTGGCTAGGGATATTGCGAAGTCGGTCCTTGGAGAGGGCCGGTTTCATTCGTATCTTATGAGAGGTGGTCCGTCTTGGTTACGTGATCGGATTGCAAGGGAGATGTAGGAGCTTTCATCAATGCAACCTTACTGTTAGGTTATTGGTGGTCGTGTGGTTTTTATGCTTTTCAGTTTGTATTGGCTTTTGTAATATTGTTTGTTCTGCTTTTAAACTTCTTTCTGTGTATATGGTTTGAACTCTTTGGGATTGAATATTAATGATGTTAAAGAGTTAAAAAAAAAAATCTCGTGCTGATTACTCACTCCTTGATCGCTTAACGTTCCTGCAGAATCTGCTACCACACAAACAATCATCTGATTATCATCATCGTCGTAATCCTGAGAATGTGAAGTCCATAGCTCACATCAGATCAATGTATACCAAGAAATCAATAAGCATTTATAATCTTTTTAATGTTGTAAGATTTTGAAACTCTACATACCCATGCCTCGATGTCTCTGGTTGTGAAGAAGAATGCAAGCTGAAGAAAGTTTCCAGTTAAATAATTGATTCAGATGAAACATATGAACAAGGGATTGTAAAATGAGACCACCATTGAATCGAATCATACATGATAATAGTGCTAATCCGGAGTCTCAACATGAACTGGGATCTCGATCAAGTTTACATCTAGGCATCTAAAAGCATCAAGGGACAGATCAAAAATATCAGTTTAGATAGAGAAAAACTCAATTGTGTTCTGAGAGTCTTCTGAGTATAATTGTAACCCTTTACCTGTGGTTAACGAACCTTGAGATATTCCCATAACGTGTCCCCAATGTGCATCCAATATCACAGGAGAAGTGAGTTTATCTTCAAAGCCACGTTGGTATAACTCTGGAACTGTCAATATCTCTCCAATGTACTCACAAACAAATGCCCCTTTAGGCAGTCTCTCCAAAGTCCTTAGGCCCCAAACTTTCCCATTTGGAGTGGAAAAAATTGAATTACTACTTTCTACAATAAGATGAATGAAAACCCCGAAAAAATGAGTTGGTTAAGGTAAATGTTTTACCTGTAATTTCTTGTGTATTCCTCTTTGGACCACCCGAATACCGCATCTCTTAGCGCATCCACATTTGATGCAACACTCTTTAGTGGCTTTCCTCTTAAGATGCCCTTTACATGGTTCCTAAATCTCTACTTCTTTAGCTTTCTCCAGTGGGCACTCTTTACAGAATTGCAGCACCTGTTTCCGTTGATCGCGGGCCTCACAGATCCGCTCTTCCAAGAAATCCGCCATCAATACGCCATCTACTGTATACGCAAACCCATTTGAAACCGAGCAATCTTCGATACAAGAAGAGGAGCAGCATTGTTCATACGAGAGGGAGGATTTCACAGCAGCATCTTGAAACACAAAGTTCTGAGGCTCACTAGGAGAAGAAGACGTGAAAAGGTTACTGAAATAAGCAGCATCAACTTCCCCTTTAGATGCTTCAGAATACTGTAACAATCCATTAGCATCCATCAGTTTCTCCAAAGCAGTTTTTGAACGGTTTCCTGACACAGAAGCATGGAAGAACCGAGTGTTTTTATCTCCCACAAAAGCCCACTTGTCTTTACTTTTTTGTTGCATCAACCATATTACACAAACTTGTATTCCAAGTTCTTTTTTGAAAAATCATTGATTTGGACATATCTTGTACAAATATGTTTTGATTTTGGAATCAGAGGTTTTTAACCGATTTGAGTTTGATATATGCATTTGGAAGGTTTGTTTGATTTAGTAGTTAAAAAGAATATAAGAAGCAAACTCAGTAAATCATTTGATACAAAATCTTATGAAATTAAGCATTCTAATCATTCAAATGATTTGTTGATTTTGTTTCTTATCATAAACCCCCAACAAAAAAATCAAATTATACCTATTTTCAAGTGCAGTTCACAGTTCACAACAGTTATATAGATACAATTCACAATTCAACAACCAAAGATACAATTAACTTACTTTCGAATGTGTTAGCATATTTGATGTTGATCCTCTTATCAAGAAGTTCTAGTTCTCGTATAGAATTGGTATACCCTCCAACCATTGTCATCTCTATATCACCATAAAGCCTTCATCTCTCACGGTTTTCACAAAAACTTCATAAAAAGTTTTCTTATCCATATCAAAGGGAAGGCCACAATTCTCATAGTTATGCCATATATTCAGCTGAAAAATTTCAAAAATAGTTAGTACATACAATACTATCATCACTACAATACTATAATTAAACTTATCATCAAACTACCTTTCGAGCTTTCTTAGCAAGTTTGTCATCATTAGAATCACCATAACATCTTCGTTAAATGCTGGTGAAATTTTTGACAAAGAGTTTACTATCATACTCCTTGAGTCGTTCTGCAACTTTGGAAGAAATAGATAAGATATCATACGTGCGAGGAAGTGAAGCGTTGTCCCCGTCTCATAGCACATTGGATGGTTTTTCCTGTTCTTCCATTGTCTTTGTCGTCCGCACATGGACATTATCATTATGTCTTGTGTTTTTGTCATGATAAACATTGACTTTTTATCATCATTATGTATTGTGTTTTGTCATTATGTCTTGTGTTTTGTCAAGATAAACAATGTTCAATTTCAAAAGATTCATCAAACTAAATCGAGCTACTTGACTAATAAATTACTCTTGTTTTAGTAATTGTTACTAAAGAAGATAAGAGGATACGGTTATATTACCCTGTCATGTATGGCAAATTTGTTGTCAAATTAAGACCGGTTAGACAACAAATTAATCTCTTTTTTTCCTCTCTACATTAGTTCTAGCTTTTGAAACACAACAACGGAGAGAACACATGTATGATTCATTTTGTACGGATGGGTATATATATGTAGATTATGTGTTACTAAAACGCAAGCTCCATCATCCCATAGGTTTTTTATTCTTTCTTGAGATATTAACACAAAGTAACAATTTGATACACTTTAGAGTTTTATCAAGTTTCCTTCAAATACTTGCTTCTTCATCTTCTTCTTCTTCTTCTTCTTCTTTTTCTTTGTTCCTTTGCATCAATCATGTTGCTCAAACAACTTGCGTGCTCATATTCCGATTTCCTTTTCAAAGAATCATCGGGTGAGTGAGGAAGAAGAGTTGAGAATTCCATTAGGGTCGAGCAACTTTTTAAGTGAAGCCATTAAGGCAACGTGCAAAATATTATATCCAGGTAATGGACCCGAAAAAGTTCTATATGTAGTTCGAATTTGTTGTCTTGTTTAACTCACGGTTTCTGGTGGTTTGTTGTAGACGGTTTCATTAGCTTTCATACATCTAATCCGTGTTATGCGGTGATGCTTCAATGGTGCTTTGATGGTAAGGATAAGTCATACTTGTAAAAAGCTCTTGCTTTTCGTAATACAACAAACCGAAGTAGGCACATAGCATTCTGGTGTGGCACATAGCACATAGCAAATCGTAACAGATGAGTAGGCACATAACCCTAATTTAATTTGGCATTCGATTTCTCCCTAACAGATAAACAATTGGGCGTGGTTCTGTGTTTCCTCTCGCCGGTTGATTTCTCCCTCCGTCGAAACCATGGCCAATATACCTTCCTCTGGTAAGATCTAGCTCTCTCTCTCTCTCTATCTCTTTCACATATGATCTCTAATCGTGGATATAATTAAGGAGTTTGAATGATTGTTTTAGGGTGTAAGACACATATCTTCTGGAACGCCGACAGTTGGCTCCCCGACAAGTATCAGGATCCTTTTCATATTAACTACTCCTTAGCGGCGTCGCTTTCAAAGAGGTATCTCTATGGTCCCTCTATTAAGGCTTATGGTGATGAGGATAAATTCCCGGCTGAGTTGAGGGCAGGGTATTATATGTATAACGCATTCCACGCTTTTAAGGCAACAAAAGGGACTGAATTTGAAAGGCTTAATATGATGTTAGTGGATATTGTTTTACGGACTTCAGTAGATCAACACCGACAATCCAATTTGGTCATCATCTCAAAATTGTCGCATGACTCGGCGATGATCTGTAGTGTTCTTCGTTCTTTGCGTCACAGAGGCTGGCAAAGTATGTTTGCACTGCCTGAGCTTGATGTCGACCAAGCATTCAATAATTTTGGAATCACTGTATGGCCTAGGCTGCCCGGTTACGATGATAGAATCCCAGATGATAGAATCCCAGTTTGGCTACGTCCAAACCTATTTGACCAAGAATGGCCACCCCAAAAAGATGAAAAGAATAGCAACATCTCGAGCTATTTCATAGAGCCTCCCGCTCCAGCTGCTTATACCGTGGATTTCTCCATGCCTGACTCTGTTGATACATGCGTCTTCTGGGACACGGAGGATTACCCACTCCCTCCTGGTTTCCAACTCTCTAAGTTTTATAATAATATCTTATCAGCTTTTCGTGGTCGTGGTCGTGGTCGCGATCGTAGACGTGGTCGCGGCGACCGCGTGTTAGTCTACGGCTATGTTGTCAGTGAGGCAGAGGAAACTCTTAGTTATAACTATGATGAGAAGGATGCCCAAATCACAACCAATCTGATATGCAATGCTCCAAAAGACAAATTTGCAAGACTTGCTAGGATTACAATGGACTTTCTTTTGTGGTCAATAGACAATCCTGCGGAAGGTCCCGGTCCTCTGTCCCCCCCAAATTTGCTGGTAATCTCGAAACTCTTGGAAGATGACATATTGCGCGTCCGAGATAGCCTTCTTACTCTGATAGACAGAGGTCACAATGTTCTCCTCGCACTGCCTGCTGAAAAAATCCCCCCCAAATATAATAAGCATGATGTTCCATTGTTGTCTTGGGAAGGCCTATCAGCAACTGGAAAGCGCAAGACCAGAGGATGATTGATTAAATTATGTCTGGTCACAACCTTTTATTATTCTGTCTTGTCTTTGACTTTTATCAGTGTGTGTCTTCTTTCTCTTGTGCTGTTAAACTCTTTCTCTTGTTCTGCTAAACTCTTTGTTTGCTTTTACCTCCGTTAAAACTCTTTGCCTTTGCTTCAAATGATTTGCTTTTAACTCCAAAATGCTTAATTTCATAAGAATTCCAAATGCATTATATCAAACTCAAACCGGTATAATCGTAATTCTTAAACTGAGTGTAAATTATGGTTTAGTTACTTTAGTAGAAGAAAGTAGAAACAAAACGACGCGGTTAAGACTTGAAAGTATAACAAGTAAAGATACTCAAACTTCTCTAATTAAATAAAGTCGCAAGCATAATAAGACCCTCAAGCTCTGCACTGATACAGAGTTTGATCTCACAATAACCAAAGTTAGCTTATGTGTTCATACAAAACATGGCTTCCTTTGTTTCCTCCGGTAAGAGTATCCCACTCACCCCAAAAAAAAACTGAGGGCCTTGTATTCTGTTCCTCTCCATTCTCTTCTCATGTTCTGGTCATTAACCTCTTGGACCCTGAAGCATAACAAACATGTGAAGTTAGATGCATTGTTGAAGATTACTCAGTCCAATGCAAAAGAATCAGCAAATGCTACTTAAATCTCGTGCTGAATCTCATATAATTTGTTGCTTGCACATGAAATGGTTCATGGCCTACGAACAAACAATAAGTGTAAGGGGGATTTCCTAGCGATTAAAACAGACATGTCAAAGGCTTATGATCGTGTTGAATGGCGATTTCTGGAGGAATTATTTCAGAAAATGGGTTTTGATCCAAAATGGATAAGGTGGATTATGTTTTGTGTTTCTTCGGTCTCTTACACGGTTCTTATTAACGGTGCTGAACATGGCCATATTACTCCTTCGAGGGGTTTGAGACAAGGTGATCCTTTATCCCCGTTTCTTTTCATTTTATGTGCTGAAGCTTTGTCTCATATCATGACAAAAGCGGAGAAAGATGGAAGATTATCGGGGATGAGATTGTCGCCGAAATGCCCTTCAATACAACACTTACTGTTTGCTGACGACAGTTTGTTCTTATGTCGTGCTACATTACCGGATTGCGAGATGTTTTTGAATTGTCTCAACTTGTATTGTGTGGCCTCGGGTCAAGAGATTAATTATGGCAAATCAGCGATTAGTTTTGGTCTTGATGTTGATCCGATCATGAAAAAGCTTTTGGCTTTACGGCTTGCCATTGAGAATGAAGGGGGCGAGGGCTCGTACTTAGGATTACCAGAATGTTTTAGTGGTTCAAAAAGGAATTTGCTTGCGTTCATCACTGAAAAGCTAAACAAAAGATTGTCAGGTTGGTTTGCCAAAACGCTTTCCCTTGGAGGAAAGGAGGTACTCCTGAAGTCGATTGCTATGGCTCTTCCGGTTTATGCAATGTCATGTTTTAGGCTAACGAAGCATCAATGCCAAAAAATTACAAGTACAATGTCAAGCTTTTGGTGGAATACATCGGAAGGAAAAAAGAAAATACATTGGGTTGCTTGGAAAGAGTTATGCAAACCAAAAGATGATGGAGGTCTTGGGTTTCGGGAGATAAGTGATTTTAATCAAGCTTTGCTTGCTAAACAAGCTTGGAAGATTTTAAACGAGCCAACGGCATTATTGACGCGGGTTTATAAGGGTCGGTATTTTGCAAACGATGATTTTCTCACTTGTGGGAAAGGATACCGCCCATCGTATGCGTGGCGAAGTATTCTCTTTGGAAGGGAATTATTAGAAAAAGGACTTCTCAAATCCATTGGGAGTGGCACTAAAACACGAGTATGGACGGAAAATTGGATCTTTGATTCACAACCTCGACCACCTTTTAACAAAGAGCTGATTAGGGATTCATCTTTGATGGTTTCAGATCTAATGTTGCAAAACCATACTTGGAATGTTACACGAATCAATCAATTGTTTCCCCCCTTGGATGTATGGAGAATCTTGAACATGATGATAGGTCCTTTGGAGGATAGAGCGATTTGGGCATACAATGACACAGGTTCATATTCGGTCAAAAGTGGGTATTGGATGCTCTCCAACGAAAAATCAAGGCAGAACTTGCAACGAACGGGTCTGGAGATTTTACGATTAGAAATCAAGAAGCGGATTTGGTTGGTTCGTACATCACCAAAAATCCGTCATTTCCTTTGGCGAGTTTTATCAGGAGCTTTGGCTGTCAACGATAGATTGAAATCACGGGGTTTAATGGGTAATCATGTTTGTAAGTTGTGTAATCAAGGCGTGGAAACAATAACACACGTATTGTTTCAATGTCCAACAGCAAAGTCCATCTTACTTTGTGCCAAGATACCAACTCCATCAAATGGTTATGCAGCATCTTTGGAAGAAAATATGACATACATGCTAAATTTATTGGAGGATGGTAGTTTGGATTTGGAGATGCGATCAACGATACCGTGGGTGCTTTGGGGTATTTGGAAGAATCGGAATTTGATTCTTTATGCGAATGTACAAGAAGATGTGGAAACATTGGTTGTTAGGACGTTGGAGGAGGCGAAATTTTGGAGAGTAATCAAGGATGAATCACAACAAAATGAAGCACAAATGCAACTCCAAATTATTCCAACTTCTCGTTGGCAACAACCGAACCAAGGTACAATCAAATGTAATGTTCATGCTAATTGGAAAAATGCTTCTCTACATTCTGGAGTAGCTTGGTTGGCTAGGGATCATACCGGTGGTGTAACATACCATGCTCGAGAAGCAATCACATTCTCTCCGAATAGATTGTGTGCGGAACTTCGTTGCATCATTTGGGCTCTCCAAGGCTTACGAGATTTAAGAATAGATAATGTGATCATCGCAAGTGATCTCAAAAATGCAATTGAGGCAGTAGAAAAACCACATCTGTGGCCGAGGTATCGTATATTATTGTCTCACATCGCAAGGTTACGACATTATTTTATTTCGAGCTATTTTCATTTCGAAACAATGGCAACAAACTTGTTGGCTAGGGATATTGCGAAGTCGGTCCTTGGAGAGGGCCGGTTTCATTCGTATCTTATGAGAGGTGGTCCGTCTTGGTTACGTGATCGGATTGCAAGGGAGATGTAGGAGCTTTCATCAATGCAACCTTACTGTTAGGTTATTGGTGGTCGTGTGGTTTTTATGCTTTTCAGTTTGTATTGGCTTTTGTAATATTGTTTGTTCTGCTTTTAAACTTCTTTCTGTGTATATGGTTTGAACTCTTTGGGATTGAATATTAATGATGTTAAAGAGTTAAAAAAAAAAATCTCGTGCTGATTACTCACTCCTTGATCGCTTAACGTTCCTGCAGAATCTGCTACCACACAAACAATCATCTGATTATCATCATCGTCGTAATCCTGAGAATGTGAAGTCCATAGCTCACATCAGATCAATGTATACCAAGAAATCAATAAGCATTTATAATCTTTTTAATGTTGTAAGATTTTGAAACTCTACATACCCATGCCTCGATGTCTCTGGTTGTGAAGAAGAATGCAAGCTGAAGAAAGTTTCCAGTTAAATAATTGATTCAGATGAAACATATGAACAAGGGATTGTAAAATGAGACCACCATTGAATCGAATCATACATGATAATAGTGCTAATCCGGAGTCTCAACATGAACTGGGATCTCGATCAAGTTTACATCTAGGCATCTAAAAGCATCAAGGGACAGATCAAAAATATCAGTTTAGATAGAGAAAAACTCAATTGTGTTCTGAGAGTCTTCTGAGTATAATTGTAACCCTTTACCTGTGGTTAACGAACCTTGAGATATTCCCATAACGTGTCCCCAATGTGCATCCAATATCACAGGAGAAGTGAGTTTATCTTCAAAGCCACGTTGGTATAACTCTGGAACTGTCAATATCTCTCCAATGTACTCACAAACAAATGCCCCTTTAGGCAGTCTCTCCAAAGTCCTTAGGCCCCAAACTTTCCCATTTGGAGTGAAAAAAATTGAATTACTACTTTCTACAATAAGATGAATGAAAACCCCGAAAAAATGAGTTGGTTAAGGTAAATGTTTTACCTGTAATTTCTTGTGTATTCCTCTTTGGACCACCCGAATACCGCATCTCTTAGCGCATCCACATTTGATGCAACACTCTTTAGTGGCTTTCCTCTTAAGATGCCCTTTACATGGTTCCTAAATCTCTACTTCTTTAGCTTTCTCCAGTGGGCACTCTTTACAGAATTGCAGCACCTGTTTCCGTTGATCGCGGGCCTCACAGATCCGCTCTTCCAAGAAATCCGCCATCAATACGCCATCTACTGTATACGCAAACCCATTTGAAACCGAGCAATCTTCGATACAAGAAGAGGAGCAGCATTGTTCATACGAGAGGGAGGATTTCACAGCAGCATCTTGAAACACAAAGTTCTGAGGCTCACTAGGAGAAGAAGACGTGAAAAGGTTACTGAAATAAGCAGCATCAACTTCCCCTTTAGATGCTTCAGAATACTGTAACAATCCATTAGCATCCATCAGTTTCTCCAAAGCAGTTTTTGAACGGTTTCCTGACACAGAAGCATGGAAGAACCGAGTGTTTTTATCTCCCACAAAAGCCCACTTGTCTTTACTTTTTTGTTGCATCAACCATATTACACAAACTTGTATTCCAAGTTCTTTTTTGAAAAATCATTGATTTGGACATATCTTGTACAAATATGTTTTGATTTTGGAATCAGAGGTTTTTAACCGATTTGAGTTTGATATATGCATTTGGAAGGTTTGTTTGATTTAGTAGTTAAAAAGAATATAAGAAGCAAACTCAGTAAATCATTTGATACAAAATCTTATGAAATTAAGCATTCTAATCATTCAAATGATTTGTTGATTTTGTTTCTTATCATAAACCCCCAACAAAAAAATCAAATTATACCTATTTTCAAGTGCAGTTCACAGTTCACAACAGTTATATAGATACAATTCACAATTCAACAACCAAAGATACAATTAACTTACTTTCGAATGTGTTAGCATATTTGATGTTGATCCTCTTATCAAGAAGTTCTAGTTCTCGTATAGAATTGGTATACCCTCCAACCATTGTCATCTCTATATCACCATAAAGCCTTCATCTCTCACGGTTTTCACAAAAACTTCATAAAAAGTTTTCTTATCCATATCAAAGGGAAGGCCACAATTCTCATAGTTATGCCATATATTCAGCTGAAAAATTTCAAAAATAGTTAGTACATACAATACTATCATCACTACAATACTATAATTAAACTTATCATCAAACTACCTTTCGAGCTTTCTTAGCAAGTTTGTCATCATTAGAATCACCATAACATCTTCGTTAAATGCTGGTGAAATTTTTGACAAAGAGTTTACTATCATACTCCTTGAGTCGTTCTGCAACTTTGGAAGAAATAGATAAGATATCATACGTGCGAGGAAGTGAAGCGTTGTCCCCGTCTCATAGCACATTGGATGGTTTTTCCTGTTCTTCCATTGTCTTTGTCGTCCGCACATGGACATTATCATTATGTCTTGTGTTTTTGTCATGATAAACATTGACTTTTTATCATCATTATGTATTGTGTTTTGTCATTATGTCTTGTGTTTTGTCAAGATAAACAATGTTCAATGTCAAAAGATTCATCAAACTAAATCGAGCTACTTGACTAATAAATTACTCTTGTTTTAGTAATTGTTACTAAAGAAGATAAGAGGATACGGTTATATTACCCTTTCATGTATGGCAAATTTGTTGTCAAATTAAGACCGGTTAGACAACAAATTAATCTCTTTTTTTCCTCTCTACATTAGTTCTAGCTTTTGAAACACAACAACGGAGAGAACACATGTATGATTCATTTTGTACGGATGGGTATATATATGTAGATTATGTGTTACTAAAACGCAAGCTCCATCATCCCATAGGTTTTTTATTCTTTCTTGAGATATTAACACAAAGTAACAATTTGATACACTTTAGAGTTTTATCAAGTTTCCTTCAAATACTTGCTTCTTCATCTTCTTCTTCTTCTTCTTCTTCTTTTTCTTTGTTCCTTTGCATCAATCATGTTGCTCAAACAACTTGCGTGCTCATATTCCGATTTCCTTTTCAAAGAATCATCGGGTGAGTGAGGAAGAAGAGTTGAGAATTCCATTAGGGTCGAGCAACTTTTTAAGTGAAGCCATTAAGGCAACGTGCAAAATATTATATCCAGGTAATGGACCCGAAAAAGTTCTATATGTAGTTCGAATTTGTTGTCTTGTTTAACTCACGGTTTCTGGTGGTTTGTTGTAGACGGTTTCATTAGCTTTCATACATCTAATCCGTGTTATGCGGTGATGCTTCAATGGTGCTTTGATGGTAAGGATAAGTCATACTTGTAAAAAGCTCTTGCTTTTCGTAATACAACAAACCGAAGTAGGCACATAGCATTCTGGTGTGGCACATAGCACATAGCAAATCGTAACAGATGAGTAGGCACATAACCCTAATTTAATTTGGCATTCGATTTCTCCCTAACAGATAAACAATTGGGCGTGGTTCTGTGTTTCCTCTCGCCGGTTGATTTCTCCCTCCGTCGAAACCATGGCCAATATACCTTCCTCTGGTAAGATCTAGCTCTCTCTCTCTCTATCTCTTTCACATATGATCTCTAATCGTGGATATAATTAAGGAGTTTGAATGATTGTTTTAGGGTGTAAGACACATATCTTCTGGAACGCCGACAGTTGGCTCCCCGACAAGTATCAGGATCCTTTTCATATTAACTACTCCTTAGCGGCGTCGCTTTCAAAGAGGTATCTCTATGGTCCCTCTATTAAGGCTTATGGTGATGAGGATAAATTCCCGGCTGAGTTGAGGGCAGGGTATTATATGTATAACGCATTCCACGCTTTTAAGGCAACAAAAGGGACTGAATTTGAAAGGCTTAATATGATGTTAGTGGATATTGTTTTACGGACTTCAGTAGATCAACACCGACAATCCAATTTGGTCATCATCTCAAAATTGTCGCATGACTCGGCGATGATCTGTAGTGTTCTTCGTTCTTTGCGTCACAGAGGCTGGCAAAGTATGTTTGCACTGCCTGAGCTTGATGTCGACCAAGCATTCAATAATTTTGGAATCACTGTATGGCCTAGGCTGCCCGGTTACGATGATAGAATCCCAGATGATAGAATCCCAGTTTGGCTACGTCCAAACCTATTTGACCAAGAATGGCCACCCCAAAAAGATGAAAAGAATAGCAACATCTCGAGCTATTTCATAGAGCCTCCCGCTCCAGCTGCTTATACCGTGGATTTCTCCATGCCTGACTCTGTTGATACATGCGTCTTCTGGGACACGGAGGATTACCCACTCCCTCCTGGTTTCCAACTCTCTAAGTTTTATAATAATATCTTATCAGCTTTTCGTGGTCGTGGTCGTGGTCGCGATCGTAGACGTGGTCGCGGCGACCGCGTGTTAGTCTACGGCTATGTTGTCAGTGAGGCAGAGGAAACTCTTAGTTATAACTATGATGAGAAGGATGCCCAAATCACAACCAATCTGATATGCAATGCTCCAAAAGACAAATTTGCAAGACTTGCTAGGATTACAATGGACTTTCTTTTGTGGTCAATAGACAATCCTGCGGAAGGTCCCGGTCCTCTGTCCCCCCCAAATTTGCTGGTAATCTCGAAACTCTTGGAAGATGACATATTGCGCGTCCGAGATAGCCTTCTTACTCTGATAGACAGAGGTCACAATGTTCTCCTCGCACTGCCTGCTGAAAAAATCCCCCCCAAATATAATAAGCATGATGTTCCATTGTTGTCTTGGGAAGGCCTATCAGCAACTGGAAAGCGCAAGACCAGAGGATGATTGATTAAATTATGTCTGGTCACAACCTTTTATTATTCTGTCTTGTCTTTGACTTTTATCAGTGTGTGTCTTCTTTCTCTTGTGCTGTTAAACTCTTTCTCTTGTTCTGCTAAACTCTTTGTTTGCTTTTACCTCCGTTAAAACTCTTTGCCTTTGCTTCAAATGATTTGCTTTTAACTCCAAAATGCTTAATTTCATAAGAATTCCAAATGCATTATATCAAACTCAAACCGGTATAATCGTAATTCTTAAACTGAGTGTAAATTATGGTTTAGTTACTTTAGTAGAAGAAAGTAGAAACAAAACGACGCGGTTAAGACTTGAAAGTATAACAAGTAAAGATACTCAAACTTCTCTAATTAAATAAAGTCGCAAGCATAATAAGACCCTCAAGCTCTGCACTGATACAGAGTTTGATCTCACAATAACCAAAGTTAGCTTATGTGTTCATACAAAACATGGCTTCCTTTGTTTCCTCCGGTAAGAGTATCCCACTCACCCCAAAAAAAAACTGAGGGCCTTGTATTCTGTTCCTCTCCATTCTCTTCTCATGTTCTGGTCATTAACCTCTTGGACCCTGAAGCATAACAAACATGTGAAGTTAGATGCATTGTTGAAGATTACTCAGTCCAATGCAAAAGAATCAGCAAATGCTACTTAAATCTCGTGCTGAATCTCATATAATTTGTTGCTTGCACATGAAATGGTTCATGGCCTACGAACAAACAATAAGTGTAAGGGGGATTTCCTAGCGATTAAAACAGACATGTCAAAGGCTTATGATCGTGTTGAATGGCGATTTCTGGAGGAATTATTTCAGAAAATGGGTTTTGATCCAAAATGGATAAGGTGGATTATGTTTTGTGTTTCTTCGGTCTCTTACACGGTTCTTATTAACGGTGCTGAACATGGCCATATTACTCCTTTGAGGGGTTTGAGACAAGGTGATCCTTTATCCCCGTTTCTTTTCATTTTATGTGCTGAAGCTTTGTCTCATATCATGACAAAAGCGGAGAAAGATGGAAGATTATCGGGGATGAGATTGTCGCCGAAATGCCCTTCAATACAACACTTACTGTTTGCTGACGACAGTTTGTTCTTATGTCGTGCTACATTACCGGATTGCGAGATGTTTTTGAATTGTCTCAACTTGTATTGTGTGGCCTCGGGTCAAGAGATTAATTATGGCAAATCAGCGATTAGTTTTGGTCTTGATGTTGATCCGATCATGAAAAAGCTTTTGGCTTTACGGCTTGCCATTGAGAATGAAGGGGGCGAGGGCTCGTACTTAGGATTACCAGAATGTTTTAGTGGTTCAAAAAGGAATTTGCTTGCGTTCATCACTGAAAAGCTAAACAAAAGATTGTCAGGTTGGTTTGCCAAAACGCTTTCCCTTGGAGGAAAGGAGGTACTCCTGAAGTCGATTGCTATGGCTCTTCCGGTTTATGCAATGTCATGTTTTAGGCTAACGAAGCATCAATGCCAAAAAATTACAAGTACAATGTCAAGCTTTTGGTGGAATACATCGGAAGGAAAAAAGAAAATACATTGGGTTGCTTGGAAAGAGTTATGCAAACCAAAAGATGATGGAGGTCTTGGGTTTCGGGAGATAAGTGATTTTAATCAAGCTTTGCTTGCTAAACAAGCTTGGAAGATTTTAAACGAGCCAACGGCATTATTGACGCGGGTTTATAAGGGTCGGTATTTTGCAAACGATGATTTTCTCACTTGTGGGAAAGGATACCGCCCATCGTATGCGTGGCGAAGTATTCTCTTTGGAAGGGAATTATTAGAAAAAGGACTTCTCAAATCCATTGGGAGTGGCACTAAAACACGAGTATGGACGGAAAATTGGATCTTTGATTCACAACCTCGACCACCTTTTAACAAAGAGCTGATTAGGGATTCATCTTTGATGGTTTCAGATCTAATGTTGCAAAACCATACTTGGAATGTTACACGAATCAATCAATTGTTTCCCCCCTTGGATGTATGGAGAATCTTGAACATGATGATAGGTCCTTTGGAGGATAGAGCGATTTGGGCATACAATGACACAGGTTCATATTCGGTCAAAAGTGGGTATTGGATGCTCTCCAACGAAAAATCAAGGCAGAACTTGCAACGAACGGGTCTGGAGATTTTACGATTAGAAATCAAGAAGCGGATTTGGTTGGTTCGTACATCACCAAAAATCCGTCATTTCCTTTGGCGAGTTTTATCAGGAGCTTTGGCTGTCAACGATAGATTGAAATCACGGGGTTTAATGGGTAATCATGTTTGTAAGTTGTGTAATCAAGGCGTGGAAACAATAACACACGTATTGTTTCAATGTCCAACAGCAAAGTCCATCTTACTTTGTGCCAAGATACCAACTCCATCAAATGGTTATGCAGCATCTTTGGAAGAAAATATGACATACATGCTAAATTTATTGGAGGATGGTAGTTTGGATTTGGAGATGCGATCAACGATACCGTGGGTGCTTTGGGGTATTTGGAAGAATTGGAATTCGATTCTTTATGCGAATGTACAAGAAGATGTGGAAACATTGGTTGTTAGGACGTTGGAGGAGGCGAAATTTTGGAGAGTAATCAAGGATGAATCACAACAAAATGAAGCACAAATGCAACTCCAAATTATTCCAACTTCTCGTTGGCAACAACCGAACCAAGGTACAATCAAATGTAATGTTCATGCTAATTGGAAAAATGCTTCTCTACATTCTGGAGTAGCTTGGTTGGCTAGGGATCATACCGGTGGTGTAACATACCATGCTCGAGAAGCAATCACATTCTCTCCGAATAGATTGTGTGCGGAACTTCGTTGCATCATTTGGGCTCTCCAAGGCTTACGAGATTTAAGAATAGATAATGTGATCATCGCAAGTGATCTCAAAAATGCAATTGAGGCAGTAGAAAAACCACATCTGTGGCCGAGGTATCGTATATTATTGTCTCACATCGCAAGGTTACGACATTATTTTATTTCGAGCTATTTTCATTTCGAAACAATGGCAACAAACTTGTTGGCTAGGGATATTGCGAAGTCGGTCCTTGGAGAGGGCCGGTTTCATTCGTATCTTATGAGAGGTGGTCCGTCTTGGTTACGTGATCGGATTGCAAGGGAGATGTAGGAGCTTTCATCAATGCAACCTTACTGTTAGGTTATTGGTGGTCGTGTGGTTTTTATGCTTTTCAGTTTGTATTGGCTTTTGTAATATTGTTTGTTCTGCTTTTAAACTTCTTTCTGTGTATATGGTTTGAACTCTTTGGGATTGAATATTAATGATGTTAAAGAGTTAAAAAAAAAAATCTCGTGCTGATTACTCACTCCTTGATCGCTTAACGTTCCTGCAGAATCTGCTACCACACAAACAATCATCTGATTATCATCATCGTCGTAATCCTGAGAATGTGAAGTCCATAGCTCACATCAGATCAATGTATACCAAGAAATCAATAAGCATTTATAATCTTTTTAATGTTGTAAGATTTTGAAACTCTACATACCCATGCCTCGATGTCTCTGGTTGTGAAGAAGAATGCAAGCTGAAGAAAGTTTCCAGTTAAATAATTGATTCAGATGAAACATATGAACAAGGGATTGTAAAATGAGACCACCATTGAATCGAATCATACATGATAATAGTGCTAATCCGGAGTCTCAACATGAACTGGGATCTCGATCAAGTTTACATCTAGGCATCTAAAAGCATCAAGGGACAGATCAAAAATATCAGTTTAGATAGAGAAAAACTCAATTGTGTTCTGAGAGTCTTCTGAGTATAATTGTAACCCTTTACCTGTGGTTAACGAACCTTGAGATATTCCCATAACGTGTCCCCAATGTGCATCCAATATCACAGGAGAAGTGAGTTTATCTTCAAAGCCACGTTGGTATAACTCTGGAACTGTCAATATCTCTCCAATGTACTCACAAACAAATGCCCCTTTAGGCAGTCTCTCCAAAGTCCTTAGGCCCCAAACTTTCCCATTTGGAGTGAAAAAAATTGAATTACTACTTTCTACAATAAGATGAATGAAAACCCCGAAAAAATGAGTTGGTTAAGGTAAATGTTTTACCTGTAATTTCTTGTGTATTCCTCTTTGGACCACCCGAATACCGCATCTCTTAGCGCATCCACATTTGATGCAACACTCTTTAGTGGCTTTCCTCTTAAGATGCCCTTTACATGGTTCCTAAATCTCTACTTCTTTAGCTTTCTCCAGTGGGCACTCTTTACAGAATTGCAGCACCTGTTTCCGTTGATCGCGGGCCTCACAGATCCGCTCGTCCAAGAAATCCGCCATCAATACGCCATCTACTGTATACGCAAACCCATTTGAAACCGAGCAATCTTCGATACAAGAAGAGGAGCAGCATTGTTCATACGAGAGGGAGGATTTCACAGCAGCATCTTGAAACACAAAGTTCTGAGGCTCACTAGGAGAAGAAGACGTGAAAAGGTTACTGAAATAAGCAGCATCAACTTCCCCTTTAGATGCTTCAGAATACTGTAACAATCCATTAGCATCCATCAGTTTCTCCAAAGCAGTTTTTGAACGGTTTCCTGACACAGAAGCATGGAAGAACCGAGTGTTTTTATCTCCCACAAAAGCCCACTTGTCTTTACTTTTTTGTTGCCAAAAATTTTCTTCATCCCTGTTAGCTTTAACGAGCTCCAACTTCAGTGAATCCATTCTTGAAAAGGATGGTGTGAGAGCAGTGAATCAACCCTCAAGTTGGTGCTGAATCAAGTTTATCCTTCCCTTTGAGTTAGCATTGTTTTCCTTTTTCCATAAACTTAATGCTTTCCTACATTTTCTCTGTCTATCAGAAACAGAGGGCACACCATTATGAAGGTTTGATGACCATGCCGTAGCAATTGCTTGCTTTACCAGAGGTTGATGACGCATTCTACTATCACACCGAAAAGAGCCCCTGTAAGAGTCCTGTGAAGACACAAGATTAACCAGGACCGACCTATGGTCGGATCCTCTTAATTCCAAAAAGGCCTGGTTAGCCGCAGGGAACATTTTCCTCCACTCTTTATTCCCAAAGCACCTATCCAGTCTGCTCTGAATCCAGTGATCTCCTCTTTTACCCACCCATGTAAGCCATTCCCAGAGGTAACTCTTCCATATCACAGCAATCTAACATGTTAGAGAATGGAACAAAAGAGCCCCAACTTCTACTTGGACCTCCTAATTTTTCTCCATTATGTAGAATCTCATTAAAGTCCCCTAGCATGCACCAACTCTCCTTCCTACCAATACCAATTCTAGAGATTCTTTCCCAAACCTGGTGTCTGAATTTATGATTAGGATTCCCATAAACACAAGACACAAAAAACTTTGCGTCACCATAATATACACAGCAATCCAGGAGGTTTTTATCTACAAACTTCATGTCAACCACCACAGATTTCTTCCAAAACAGAGCTAAACCACCGCATTTTCCCCTAGGTTCAACCGTATATACCCTATCATAACCCAACCATTCTTGAATACCTACAAGGACATTTCTACTATGCATAGTCTCCACCAGAAACAAAAGCCCTATGAACCGTAGAGCCAGGGGAGAAGGAAGGGCCGTCACAAGGGAAGCCAACTTCTGGATTGGGCGTTCGATCCAGTAGCTATTGTTCCTTGTAGAAGACAGGACTCAAAGGCATCGTTTAGCCTATATCCAAAACCACTACTACGACTCATACAAACCATCTAAGATGCAGAAGGAAATAGAATGTATTGTACATTGGATCTGCAAATTCGCAGGTCGTAAGAAAGTGGACATGTTGCTTCTCTTCTTAATCTCTGTCGTTGTCTTCCTTTGTGTCTTTACGTTGGCAAAGGTAATTGCTTTTATCATATCGTTTCACCAATTTCAGTGTTTAGCTTGTGGAGTAGAAAATAGAAGTATGGTTGTGCCAATGGGTTGTGTTTTGGCTTAGAATTGAAGCTTAGAAAGGTTGTGTAGAGACGTGATCGTATTCTATCAATGATTTAGAAGGTTGTTTAGAATACTGCTTCATGTTAGAATTTAGTTCAGAATCTAATTTGAGCTTTGAGCTCGAACATTATTGGTGGGGTTTTTGATTTAAGGTTATGAACAATGCGGCTTGAAAATCATTGCGACTGTTCTTTTGCTTTTTAATCAGGTGAAAATTCTCAAGAAGTTCAACGTTCTCCTAATCTTCATTTTAATGGCAGTTCAGGCGTAAACATTACCAACAAATAAAGAGCAAAACACAAATATACATAATACATCTTTTGTGGGAAAAGATGTTGTAGTGTTCTCTCCTTCTCCTCGGCTCCACCTATGCATTTTCTTGGCTATATGCTTCCTCAAGGTCTTCCATGTAACATTTTCACATTTTCACATTTTCACGCCGTAAGATACAAATTCTTGATTTTTGGTCTCCTTCCATTTTTTTTTGGGGTTTCCTTTTTATGAGATCAGTACAAGATTGTTGTTGTGATGATGTTGACAAGCTTCTGAGATTTAAGGTTGTAGAGCCATTTTGTAAGTAGCCTTGGTTTGTTCTGCTTGGTTTTGATTTCAACATGCCCCGTTAGTTACCTTCCTGTAGAAGAAGCAATTGCCTTGATGCCAAATGTCCCACCATTCTCCCCTGTTCTTAAGAACTTAACGTATATATATGAAGAACCTCTAAACTGAGAGACAGAGTTTGGAGGATCAGATTTTGGTGGTTATCCTACTTTGAAACATAGGAATGATTCCTTTGTCATCAAAGAAACAATGAGCGTACATTGTGTGTAAGTATGGTCTAACTTATTTCCCTTGTCTTCTTTTTATTTTTTTGTCTCATGTTAGTAAACTTTTTGTGTATTCATGATTTTTCAATTAGATTTATCAAAGGACCTCAACCTGGTCGAGATACAGGATTTGATATTGATGAGTCTAATCTCGTGAAATGAAGCATTGTTGTGGGATAGTTGTGGCTTCAGCTGTATTTGGTAGTGCTTTGCATGATACGATTATATATGTGATCAGCCACTCCAGTCATTTTGTTAGTGTTTGTGTGTTTCTAATAAAGTTTTTTTTTTCAGATGCTTTTGAGTTTTGATGATGTAAAAGCCCCACAAAATATCAGTAAATATTCGGAGGAAATAGTTTGCTTCTACATGTTTGTTGATGAAGAAACTGAAGCAATTTGGAAGAGAGAACAAGGCCTTGACGACAACAAGAAAGTAGGGATATGGAGAGTTGTTGTTCTTCATAATTTCCCTTATTCAGATGGAAGAGGCAATGAAAAGGTAAATTCACCTCTCTTATCTTTTGATTAAGAAAGTTTGTGGACAAAACTATGCATTAAGTTGGTTCAAACTGAAACGTGAACTTATTGACATGCTACAAGAACAACAATCAACGAGCGAAAGCACAACTAAAACTACTGCAAATCGAGCATGAGGAAAAGTAAAAAGAGGGATTGAAGAGATTATTGTAGCTGCTGCAAGTGGAAATGCAAATCTCTGCCGTTGAAGCAGAGTGGCTTTTCCGGAAACCAATGACATGTGAAATAAAAAGTAAGACAATTACATTTTCCAGTTGAATAATTCTGCTATATCTTTCAAAAAACTCTTTTTTCCTTTTCTATTTTCGTTCTTTATTTATTTGATGAAGGTAAACTGATCAATGTTGCTCCACTTATCACCAGTTATGTTATGTTGCCAAGTTTTTAAAACGAAATTTTTTACAAATGCTAACTAATGGATTCATTTTCATTGTCTTAATTGAATCTTGGTACTTTGGAATAGAACCATGACTTTACCTATAGTTTTGTGAAGAGAGACGGAGCTCTTGACTCTTGAGCATGGGCAAAAACCAGGTAAGTCCTCCGATTAGGGTTTCTTCGTCTTCCAAATTCTTGTACAGAAGAAGAAAAAGTAATCTTATTTTGGTGACTTTTTTGAAATTTGATTAAGGATGAAAGCTGCTGTTTTGATTAACAATGATCCTACAAGACCTTCTCGTCTCTTATCAACAATGTAAGCAAATTTATTTTTGATTTATTCTCTGTCTTCAGTTCTGTTCAAAGTTTGGGAATTTCCATAAAAAAATCAAAATTTGGTTTTGTATCTTTCACCAAATTAGTTTAAATATTATATAGTATGGTTAGTCTCTTCTAAATCTTTGAGGTTGAATTTGAGTTCTTTGCAGAGCTGAACAAGAAAGGATTAATAAAGATAAAATATATTGCTTCACTCTTTGTGTTAAAGGTTGTTATAAGATTGAGATTTATTGCCAAAAATGTTATGATTTTGATTTAGTAACTTCTGAATAGTGTTTTTGTTTGTTCAGATTCATATCTGCTTTATTTTCTGTGTTCTGGAGGCCAAAGATCGTTATGCTATTTGTGATGTTCTTGGTTCAGTTTTATAGTTTGGTCAAGCTTAGAGAACAAAGGATAGTGATAGTTATGTTGTTTGGAGGGACAAATACTTTTGTGCTTCTTTTCCATTGTTTTTAGATTAATATATTTGCCATTCAATCATTCATAGGATTAGTATATGTTCCATTAAATTTAATTGGCTTGCCCATCTTCAATAGTTTAGTATCGTACTTCAACAATTCCATGAGCTAACACCAATGAGATTGAGTATATCTTGTTTGACATTTTCAAGGTTTTGCATTGTAACATAACATAAGTGACTATGTCATTTTGGTAGCAATGGCAGGTTCTTAACATATTCAATCAAGTTCAGTTATGATGCAATATTGGCTAGGATCATTATGAGAATATATATACGTGATAAATATGGAAAAATGTAAGGATAAATATATATACGTGAGTAGAGAAATGGAATCTATTTAATGTTTTGTTACTTTAAAAAGACATAAGAAGAAGAATTTGGACATGATTTTGGCAACATAAGAAGAATAAGAAACCCAATTTGTAACCCCTAAATAGCTAGTCACAGAGGCGTGTAACCCTAACTTTTCTCCTTCTTCTTAATTTTGTCGGTCGATTCCTCCTTGTTCTGTGTTTCATCTCGCCGCTCGATCGATTTCTCTCGCCGCCGAGACCATGCCCAGAAAAGGAAGTCTTTTCCACCGTAAGATCTCTCTCTCTCTCTCTCTCCATAATCTAATCGTGGATAATTGATGAGAAATATCTTGATGACTTTTGGGGTTTCTGTTACTGCTTCTTCGTTCTTTGGGTTCACTGTTACATTTTGGTCCGTCAATTAGATTGTTCATAACTGAAATTGTTGTGGTTTTATGCTGCAGAATTATTGTTCATATTGTTTATTTGCATTTTCGCAGGGTATGAGACAAATATCTTCTGGAACACGGACAGTTGGCTCCCCGATAATTATGAGGATTCTTATCTTATCTGCTCGTCCATGGCCACTTCCTTCTCAAAAAGGCGTCTCTATGGTCCCTGTGTTAAGGCTTATGGTGATACCGCGAAATTCCCAAAAGAGGTGAGGGATGGGTATTATGAGTATGAAGGATTCGCCACTTTTGAAACAAAAGGGAGTGAACATGAAAGACTTCATGGGATGTTAAGGGATATTGTTTTCCGGGCTTCAGCACATATGTACCGAAAAAAATCCGTTTACGTCATCATCGCAAAACTGTCACAAGACTCGGAGATGATCTGTAAGGTTCTTGGTTCTTTGAGACAAAGAGGCTGCCGTGTTTTATTCTCACTCCCTGAGGTTGATGTCGACACTCTAAGTTCTGGAATGACGGTACGCGATAAACATGTTTTATTTGCACAACCTGAGGTTGATGTCGACACTGGAATGACTGTTTGCGATAAGCGGATCAATTGTAGAATCCCAGTTTGGCTTTGTCCAAACCTATTCGACCTTGACTGCCCACCGCAGCCAGAGCATGGAGATGAAAGGCAGGGCTATTTTATAGAGCCTCCAGCTCCAGATCCCCATACCATTGATTTCTCCATGCCTGACAATGTTGATACATGCGTCTTCTGGGACGTCGAGGATTACCCACTCCCTCCGGGTCTCCACCTCTCTAAGTTTTATGACAATATCATAGCAGCTGTTCGTGATAGTGTTCCTTCTTCTTCTGGCGGCGTGTTGTTCTACGCCTATGTTGTGAAAGAGGAGGAATTTGTTGTGCATGGCTCCGGAATCAAAGTCAATGTGGTACGCAATGCTCCAGGAGACAAATTTGCAAGACTTGCTAAGATTACAATGGACTTTCTTTTGTGGTCAATGGACAATCCTACCGAGTTTTGCTATTCTCCTCTGTCCCGCCCAAATCTGGTGGTAATCACGAATCGCTTGGAAAATGACAACAAATTGTGCCTCCGGTCTACCCTTCGTGATTTGAAATTGAGTGGTTACAATGTTTTCCTTGCACAAAAAATCCCACGAGGGTATGATGATACTGATGATCTTCCATTGTTGACTTGGGAAGGCCTAACAGCAATTGGAAAGCGCACGAGAGGATTCTTATCTACAAAGGAGTACGTGGGAGAGAGCGAAGAAAGCGAAGAAGACTGAGGAGAGACAACTCACGTGAAGGAGAGGATTCTGACGTACTTCTATCATCTTATCCCAGATCCTTATTATCATTATGTTTTGTCATGACTTTTATAATCATCTTGTTTTGTGTTTTGTGTTTTGTCATATTATGTTTAGTGTTTTGACTAATAAATCACTCTTGTTTTACTAAAGAAGATAAAAGGATTCGGTCATGTTACCCTGCGTCGGTCTGCCAATGACTTCTCTTTCGGTCTGAGCTAAATCAAGACAAATCTTATAACTCGTCCTGATTTTCTACTTCTTCTTCTGTTTTTTTTTCCTGGCCAAAATGTTGGTTAAGTGCAAGCTTAAAATGGGAAATGTCGATAGTACCCTTACATTTTGGTGCGGCTTATTGCTCTGGGAGCTTCTTCAATCTCACCAATGGCGCCTTCTTCTCTTTCCTCAATTCTCACTCACCCTCAAGGTTGCTCACGAAGATGTTTCTCGAATAATCTTAAAGCTCTGATTTTTAGAGAATTTTGTGACACCATTTCTATTTGTTGATAGCCTAACAACTAGTGTTGCAATTTGGAAACATTTCTTTGTGTTGGTTCTATCTTCATGTTTGATTTTGATTTGGAAGCTCAAGGGTTGATCTGATGTTTGAATTTAATTTATATGTTGGATTGTAGTATGGAAAGAGAAGATAGTTATTAAGATCGTGGAGGAACACCATTGCTGCACTTACTCGAAGATGGTTTCCAAATTCAGCATTGCTGCATTACTCGAAGATGCTTGCCCTCAGGGAGCGTCGTATGAAGGTAAAAGATTCGTAACCATTCTGTTCAAACCATACACGCATCACTTGTGCAATAACTAACCGTGGAGTCTTAACGTTTGGTGGGTGTTTTGGTTTTTGATTTGGTTCTTTCAGGTGACGCATCCGGATTTCAAGAAAGCCAAGGAGAAGGTTATGTTCAAGAAGAAAGAAGGCGTCATATCAATTGTCGCTTCTGGATTTCCTTCAATATAACAATTCCTCATTTCCATTTGCCTACTTCGGAATCTCGAGTTAACTTTAACCAGCTGAAAACCAAGTCGAAAAACTAAAACTCTTTTTATTAAAACCGAACCGAATCAAACACCATGAAAGAATGAACTTCCACTTGAAATATGAACTCATATTCTGAGTTCAACCAGTAGAAACATTCAGAATTTATAAAACAACTCCCACGAAGTACCCACCATGGACTAGACCTTATTACATCGGCTAAATAGTAATTACACAGTAGTCTTGCAAACACATTATTTGAACTGCAGACATATCAAAGTTTGCTATATTTGACGTAAAGAGAGAAAGATGATTCTATCATTTGATCTTCTAGCGTCCATGCGAGACAAATGGTTCCGTGAACGTCAACGTAGCCACCGAATTTGGCTGCGCAAGTGACTCAGCTTCTTCTTCACCAGTGGCTCCAACAATTTCTCGAGCTTTCACAATGTCAAGCAAGTTATGAGGTAGCTGAGCCACACCGTCCAAGAATTGAATGACGCTCGACATGCTTGGTCTATTGGCTGCAATTGGATGCGAACAGAGCAAACCAAGCTTCAGAACCAGTGTTACTTGCTCCTCAAGGTACTTGTTGTCATGCTTAACCCTCTCATCGACCACTTGCAATATATCATCTTCCCAACATTCTAGAACCCAATCCGTAAGAACCATCTCGCTCGGCGAAGAAGCTCGTGGCAAAACGGGTCTTCTCCCGCAAGTAATCTCTAACATGAACACTCCAAATGCGAATACATCAGAGCTTGTGCTTGCCTTTCCTGTTCTTGAAAGCTCCGGTGAGATGTATCCAAAGGTACCCGCCACGTTAGAGGTTTGTGGATCAATCCCGTGTTCACAGAGCTTCGCAAGACCGAAATCACCGAGCTTTGCGTTCATAGATTCATCAAGAAGGATATTTGCTGGCTTAATGTCCCTGTGAATAATAACTTGAACCCATTGTTGGTGTAAATAACAGAGACCAGAAGCTACATCTTTGATGATCTTGAATCTTTGTGACCAATCAAGACTCTGTTCCGGTTGGTGGTAGAGGAACCTATCAAGACTGCCTTTTGGCATACAATCGTAGACCAAATAGAGTTCGCCTTTGCGTCTGCAGTAACCAAGAAGCCGAACTAGATTAGGATGTCTAAGACGGCCAATAGTCGCGATCTCGGCGATAAACTCTCTCATTCCTTGTCTCGAATCATGAGAAACTTTCTTCACCGCGATGTCCATGTTAGACGTCAATAATGTACCTTTGTAAACTTTTCCAAATCCTCCTTTACCAAGAAGCTCACTGTTCTTGAAACCCTTTGTGGCAATGTAGAGATCCTTGTAAGCAAACCTATGTGGACCAAACTGAACCTCCCAATCCTCAAGAACTTCCATTAACTTCTTCCTTTTTAAGAAAAGCCTAAAACTTATGATGAAGAAGACGACAACAGCGAAGCCGGTTAGACTCAAAGTGATAGCCAAGATCTTTCTAAGACTACTCGGAGAGTCACTTTGAAATTTTCTAGGAAGTTTAGGAAGACGGGATGGATCTATGTTTGAAGCTTTCCCATTGACCTTGAAGGTCCAAGCCAGAATATAGTGAGCTGAAAGAACAGAGCCTGTGGATGAAGTGAATCCCACGTACATAGAATCTAGGAGATATGGGGATAAATCTCTGGTTAGAGAAAGCAGTGGAATCTTTGGCTTAGAGACATGAATAGGATGAAGTGTGACATTAAGTTGTTTTCTTGAGGAATCATATTCAACCCATGCTTGTATCGGTTTTCCGCTGATAAGAGAGATGTTCCTGAAAGTACCATCGTCTTCGTAATAACCTGCTGTAGAAGCTTTCACTGACTTCAAGCTATTGATGTCGATGCCAACATGGTTATCATCTATGTCACTAAATTCTGTGCTTAGGATTGTATCAAACTCAACTGCTACAACATGATTAGAGGAATTTCCATTGGTTGAGATATTAAAGAGCCCCAGATATTGTGAAGGATTACCATAGGGCAAGCCTTTGGTAGGAGAGATGGCAAAAGCAATCCCATGGCCACTAAGTATTCGAATCTGAGAGACTATAGCGAAAACAAAGGTGGTTGAGAAAGAAGAAACAGTACTGTGTGTTGAGGTCTTGAACCGAACGGGGAAATTGTAGAAAACTTGACCAGTTTTTTGAACTGTCGTATTGGTTAGCTCCACTAAGCCATTGGAGTCAAGAGTGGCAATTCCGTAGCTGTCGTACAAGTAGCCATTGAAGCCGAACTCTCCTTCTGCACGCTGAGAATCTGCTTTGTTGGAGAAGAATTGCAGTAGAAAAAGAAACACTAGTACAAACCTATTCATGGTTTTTTGCAAGACTTGTCTGATAAATGATCTTACAAATATGTTATTGATCTGAAAAAGAAGTGAATAGTACTCTCCTCTCTCCATATAGTAGCAACGACTTGGGAGAGTCAAAATTCTTGGTAACAAAATGTTGAATAGTCGATGTCTTGTCCCTCGGCAGTAACTGGGACCCGTTTCCTAATCAATCGAACTTGAACAATCGCAATCTGTTGAAATAACGGAAAATGAAAATTCGCGATTATAAGAATTTCTTGTTTCATATTGACAAATCAAAATATAAAAAAAAAACTCGTTTCTTACGCGTTTGTTGAAAAATATATTAATGATAAAAAATGTTGAAAGTAAAAATGTTTTCTTTTCTCAACAAAGTCAAATTACGATTTTTTATACATATATTAAGAAAACTATTAAAGGTTCGACTATACTAATACTTCACATTAGTGCACTAAATAATGTTTTCTTGTAAGTATTAGTTAGAAGAATACATTTATTTTAAAAATTAATTATATTACGTATATACACTGTATCGATCATATACAAAATAAAATACAGAGTATATCTGTATAAGATGTAATCTCACAGTAGAACAAGATTTTTCAGAAGACCAACACATCTAATAAGCGGGACCCACTTTCTAGAAGATTAAGACATCTGACATATGTAGCCCACTAGAAGACCTACTTAAAGACCAGCTATACTGTCGGCACCAATCAGGATGCAATAACAGAAAGGTGTCAGTCAACCCTAACTCAGCTCATCAAGACTGGACCCTAGACAAGACATCCACCAATCACAATTAAACACGGAAAAGCAAAAGACAAATAATTCAACAGATTCAATAATGAAGATTCGCTCATCTTCCCTATAAATACCCACCTTTGGGATCAGAAGGACGACACGAGAAAAATTCACCACCACTTCTCTCTCTAAAAACTCTCTATACAACTTTCAAATTACAAGTTTAAATTTTGTAATCTTCTTAAAAACTTTGTTTTTAAAACTTTTGTATCTTATTAAAATCAATAAAATTTAAAAAGTTTTATCATACTACATCTTCAGTTTTTCTTTACATATATTTAAGTAAATTTAGTAATTCTTTAAAAAGAAAAAAACACTGGTATCTCAATATATCGGACATTTGAGCTCACGGTTGAACCGTGAGCACGAGTGAAAATGTCTTTGGGTGACATCGTCCGATCAATGCGCATGCATCGTTCACTCTATCGGACACTTGAGCTCACGGTTGAACTTTCAGACCTAAGCCATCTTGAAGCATCCGTGGACCCCCCTAGGCAAGATCCACAATTCCCCAACAAAGCGCGACCATCCTACCTAGGCACGAGTGAAAATGTCTATGGATGACATCGTCCGATCAATCCGCAGGCATCGTTCACTCTATCGGACTAAATAAGCTCGGCGGATCCACACCTTCCCATCAAAGGCAAACCATCCCCCGAGCCAACTGCCTTTTATTCTCAGATCGGTCTCAGGAGACTTCCAGACAACTGACTTGAAGCACAGTTGTATCACTTTGCTCTGAATTTTAAGTTGGTTACACAGCATTCGAAAAAGGTTACATAGCATGGTCGAATAAACCTACGGTGTTACGGTATAAAATATCTCAAGTTTTTAGGTAATGAAAATCAAGAGACCCTCACATATAGAGGTCCGGGTGGACAATACTCTGTATATGCATTTATCATTTATTATTAGTTAATCTGATAGCTAAATTTACATGGATTTCACATCGGAATAGTTTCCACAATTTTGTAATCTTAATATACAAATTTTATTAGTTAAAATATATAAAAAATATTCTACGCGAAAGATGTAGTTTAGTAAAAAAAAAAAATAGTACTAAAATTATATTTTATTGTGTTGACTAAACCAATATAAAATCGCTAACGATAAAAAAACATAAGTCAATGACATGACATGATCTCACGTTTGAATAGTTTTCTCAATTATGAAAAAATTAATACTCATATTTCTTTAATTAAAATTCAGATCAAAAATATTTGATGAAAAAATACATAATAAAAAATATATAAAAAATTGAGTGGTAAGTTTACACTATATTGTGTTGACTAAATAAATTTAAAACCGCTAACGATCAAAGACATAAGTCAATGACAGAATCTCACGTTCGAATAGTTTTTCTAATTATGAAAATTTAACACTCAAATTTTTTTAATTAAAATCCGGAAGTCAAAAATATTTGATGAAAATAAATACTTAGTAAAAAAAATTAAATAATGTGAGTGGTAAGTTTACACTATATTGTGTTGACTAAACAAATTTGAAACCGCTAACGGTCAAAGACAAAAGTCAATGACAAGATCTCACGTTCGAATGATTTTTTCAATTATGAAAACTTAACACTCAAATTTTTTTAATTAAAATCTGGAAGTCAAAAATATTTAATGAAAAAATACTTAGTAGAAAATATATTAAAAAAATATGAGTGGTAAATTTATCTTATTTTGTGTTGACTAAACAAATTTGAAACCGCTAATGATCGAAAACATAAGTCAGTGACAAGATCACAAGTAGTTTCCACAATTATGAAAACTTAACACTCAAATTTCTGTAATTAAAATTCGGAAAAAAAAATTAGGTGAATTTTTTTTGTCAAACTAATTTGAAAAAACGAAAAACATCTTTCATATCAAAAATCACCTTGCCAAAAAGTTGAAAGCGTGAAAAGATTAAAAAAAGTGGGATTAGTGAAAGGCTTTGTTATAATTACAGTGGAATTTTGGGCCAATGGAGGAGACTTTGTTACACATATGACATCTACGAAAAAACATAAAAAAATATACAGAGAATCGAATTAAACTGCACAATCACAAATGCAACAAAATTAAGCATGCTTTATTAATTATTGATTGCTAATTTTCGATTAAAATTTGAAACGTAAGAGTATTGATTAAAACTTACCATGTGAGTTAGTTTTGGTTCGTCGATCAGCACAACAAGTCATGGCTGGAGCAAAAAGTATTCACGATTAGGGTTTCTCCTTGAAACTCTGTTTTCAAAAGCAAACACACAATCATGCTCATTAATCAAATTATTCACAAAATCATAATCCAAAATTTCAGAAAAATGAAACAAACAACATTCTGTAAAATCACAAATAACAACATCCACGATTCCAATCTATAACATAGCTAAACCACATATAAATCAATCGATCAAATCTACGAGAAAAAAAGAAACACGAGTCTAAAGATTCTACCTTTGTAACTTACCGGGTTTCAATTTACATGGATTGGCTTGAGAAAAAGCTTCCATGTTTGTCGGATTAAGGAAACAGTCACGATTGAAGAGAAGAGAAAAAAGGAATAGACGAAAAAGAGAGAGAGAGAGATTAAGCAAAACAAAATTTGGAATATTTTTTTTTCTTTGGCCAAAGAAGTGAAGATAACAAACAAACCCATTGATATATTTATAGAAGCAAAACTATCCGTTGAAGAAAAATCGAATTCAAAAAAAAAAAATAGCCGTTTGGAAGAAAAAAAAACACTCAACGGAAACAAAGTCTGAGAAGACTTCTTGCAATCGCATCAAGCTGGAGAAGAAACACCAGCTTTACAAAATAACGATTCTGCCCTTGACAGCTAGCATTTTTTTTAATATGATATCATGTCGTTGAGATTTGAGAACGCAGACCTATTTATGTACTTTATTGGGCCTATAGGACCTAAAAATGGTAAGCATTAGAGAAAGTTTGGCCAATTTCATTAAGAAATTTGTTTACATTCATTTCGACATGAAAACAATCAATTTTTTTTTTTTTGCTAAGTAACAATCAAAGTTTTCAGTATCTTCTGGGACTCTATTATATATTTTTGAGTTCTTAACAAGTTTCAAATCAACAGTTCCTTCTTCTTCTTCCTTTTGTTTTGTTGCATCAATCATTTGCACAAACTTGTATTCCAAGTTCTTTTTTGAAAAATTATTGATTTGGACATATTTTGTACAATTTGATTTTGGAATTAAAGGTTTTTAACGATTTGAATTTGATATATGCATTTGGAAGGTTTGTTTGATTTAGGAGTTAAAAAGAAGATAAGAAGCAAACTCAGTAAATCATTTGATACAAGATCTTATGAAATTAAGCATTATAATCATTAAAATGATTTGATGATTTTGCTTCTTATCATAAACCCCCAACAAAAAAATCAAATTATACCTAATTTCAAGTGTAGTTCACAGTTCACAACAGTTATACAGATACAATTCACAATTCAACAACCAAGGATACAATTAAATTACTTTCGAATGTGTTAGCATATTTGATGCTAATCCTCTTTATCAAGAAGTTCTAGTTCTAGTATAGAATTGGTATACCCTCCAACCATTGTCATCTCTATATCACCTATCTCTTACGGTTTTTTCACAAAAACTTCATAAAAAGTTTTCTTATCCATTTCAAAGGGAAGGCCACAATTCTCATAGTCATGCCATATATTGAGCTGAAAATTTTCAAAAATAATTAGTACATACAATACTATCATCACTACAATACTATAATTAAACTTATCATCAAACTACCTTTCGAGCTTTCCAATCACCAGTAGTTTTAGCTTTCTTAGCAAGTTTGTCATCATTAGAATCAGTTCGTGTACGATGCTACGACTTTGAGGGAAAACATCAACAGAGGTCTTCGTCATCGGAGTTCCTATCTCAAAGTCGAAGAACCCATGTTTGCCACCGCTGGTATTGGGCGTTTAGGTTCCGACGATGCTATTGTGAAATCGTTTTTTAAAGTCCGTGAGTGTTTGTTCGTGTGCAAAGAGACAGTTTGTAAGAAGACGGCAGGCTATACTCTGAAAACAAGTTCAGAAGTTTTCACAACTTTGCAAGAGCATATGCTTGGCGATGCGATAGATTGAGGTTCACCAGGTATCATTCTTCTGATTTCTGCAGACTGTGACTTCATGTATGCACCATAACAACTTCATTAAATGCTGGTGAAAGTTTGGCCAATTTCATTAAGAAATTTGTTTACATTCATTTTGACATGAAAACAATCAATTTTTTTTCTTTTTTTTTGTCAAAAATCTTTTTTTTTTTTTGCTAAGTAACAATCAAAATTTTCAGTATGAAGAACTCTCCAGAGTAAGAAATTCTTAGAGTCGGAGATTTTACCTGTATTGTAACAACACCTTTGAACATATTCCGAAGCGAGTGACCACCAAAGACATACACTCTACATTTTCAATTTTAACGTTTTGAAGTTTTCATGTGTTCATACACTTTGATGCAGAGTTAACTAAAAAATCTTATGAAGAATAAGAAATTTACGCATCCATAAACATTCCAACATCACTTAAGCATTTCACTTTCGTAGTACTCGGTAATACTTCCTTAAACTGAACGCAATGCAGAATCGAAGCTGAACATCCAAACAATAGAAACTGATATATATATATATATATACTCACATGTGAATTAAACATCAATATGTATGACTTCTTTGTCTGGATGTTAAAGTAAGCTCACTAAACATTATCTAGCTATGAACCTAGGTGTAGCATGGTCTACGGAAATTGATTCGAAAAAAGGTTATAGCATGGTCGAATAAACCTAGGTGTTTTTTTTTTTTTGAGAAAAAGAATAAACCTAGGTGTTACGGTATAAAATATCTCAAGTAAAATCAAGAGACCCTCACATATAGAGGTCCTGGTGGACAGTAACTGATTTTAGTTAAAGAATTGTTGACCAAAAAAAAAGTTCAAGAACAAGTCTCGACATATACTCACGATATAAAATATTCAAAACCAAATACAACAAATCAACAACTAAAATTTTAACGAATGCAAAATCCGAGCGTAACATGAATATTCGTCTAGTCTTTTAATGAAATCTGAGAAGCTTTTTGAGATGCATATATATATATATCATAACACTACTCTATGGACATTTATATAACTTTGTACAATAACAAATTCAAACTTGTCTGTAAAACAAAGATGTAGAAAGGACGGTCGCGGGAAACGAAAAGAAATGAAATACAAATTAGAACCATATGTACATCAAAATTCAACTTTCAATTAACCAGAATTAACGGTCAACACATTGGCCTTGTCGAAACGTAACAAAATAAATATCATATAAGAAAGTATTCTTCAAGAAGAGCTTAATAACTATTTATTTATATATATGTTAATAACTCATATTCTTATTTGAAGTATTTGTATTCTTATTAAAATAAAAATAGATATAATAATTATAAAAATACAAAATGAAGTACAACAAACCAACAACTAAAAATAGAATACAAAACTTGCGCGTAGCACAAACAGTCATCGAATTTGAATAAGGTTTGAGAAAAATCTGGAGACGCAAATCATATCACAACTCTTCTACGTACAGTTTAGATAAATATAACAAATTTCAAACTTGCAGATGCAATACTTTAGACACATATCATAATTCATAACACAACTCTTATAGGGACAATTTTCTCTAAAAAAAAACTCTTTTAGGGACAACTTAGGTAACACTTGTTTCATAATGGTTATAATTAATTGTATCAGTTACAGAAGAAACGTTATTCTGTGATAGTACTACATTTTTCAATCATTGACTAGATACATACATTTACTGTTTATGAATTCATATTAAGTTTGAATCGCAGTAAAGAATAGTAATTAATGAATGAACTACTATATATTCAAAGCAAAATAAATTCAAAACGAACTAATTATATGAACTTTCTCAAATTTTCTTTTGAAAACAATAACTTTGAAACTTCTGACAACAAAAACAATCTGTTGTTAATGAAGAAGACCCAAAACCATCGAAAGCGGCAGCTATAACCAAAATTGAAATTATAGGAAGTTTTTGTTTGACAAAACAATGAATAAAAAGCTTCAGAATTTTATTTATCAACAAATAGGAGTACACATTTTTGTTATCACATTTTCTTTCTCCATTTCCTATACATCTCTTTTTCCCGCTGTTTTTTTATTTTATATTTTACGATGAATTAGAAAATGAAATATTTTTTCTTTCAAATCCATTTTAGAAAAAGAGTATTGTATTCACTCGAGGTCTCTTAGCACAATGTTCTTCTTCTTCTTCTTCAGGATAATGTTGTCCAGGAACAGGATTTAGAGACAACCCCTTTGGTTTCTTAGCTTGAAAGTTACTAGTATAAGAAGCATGACCTAAGGACAGGTGCAAGCCTGGGTTAGGATCCAGGTTCAGGTCTGGTAGAGGGTCCAGGTTCAAGTCTGGGACAGGGTCCAGGTTCAGGTCTGGGATAGGGTCCAGGTTAAGGTCTGGGATAGGGTCCAGGTTAAGGTCTGGGATAGGATCTCGGTTCAAGTCTGGTATAGGGTCTTGGTTCAAGTCCATACCCACGGTTTCATTGTAGTTTTGTGTCTTCAACAAGTCAGGTTGTCTTTGAGATGATGGTTTTTCCGAAATCTGCAAGAGGAAACCAATTAAAAACGATTTTTTTTGTTTCCGATTTTAAGATTACCTAGAAGTTCCGAACCTTTGTCTCGTAAATAAAGAATAATGTATTATACGTTTCAAAAAATTATTTTTTCGTAAATGTGATTTGTTTTTTTAATGAGTTACCTCAAAAGGGTCAATTAAGAATTTTGCTTTCCTTTTTCTAGAGCCAGCTTCTTCATTTTTCTCCATTCGATCTGTGTCTTCAATGCAGTCATAGCACTCCCATTTTTTGGGTTTTTTCTTGAGTTTTACCTCCATGCAGTAACTGCGATAACACGAAAGTTGACAACAAAAAATACAAACAAAAAAAACATTTTACTATCTTGTTACATAGTTAAAACATTACGTATGCTCAGCACCAACTTTGCAAGTTGCACATATGGCGAGATACTTTTTCCATCCTAGATCACCACACGTATCGCAAATATTCATCTGCAAAAACAACATTCGTTATATCATCTTATAAATACTCAAGTTAAAGTCGGATAAAAAGCAAAATCATTACATATCCTCACAAAGAAACAATCTATGGTTATCTTCGCGAACTAACCATAATATTTTCCGCTTCATCTTCTTTGTTTTCAACAATTTCGGCACCAGGCTGCACAATGGATTTCATTTGTTCCTCATTCTACAAACACAAAGCGTTATCAGATTTCATTTTTTTATGAAAACTTAAAGAGATATTCTTCCACATTAATACATGATGAACTTATATAAATGGATCATTATATATAACCTTTGATATAGCAGATTTGTTTGAGGAAGATGCTTCTTTAAGATCAGATTTGTTTGAGACATATGTGTTCTTAGGTGAAGATACCGGTGAAGCCTCTTTAGATACCACAATCTTATCATCCTCATGAGTGTTTGAAACCATAGTTGATGATGTTATATATTGTGTCTAAGCAAAATATCGCAGTCTAGATCCCTGAATATATAAAACAAATGAAAAAAAAAAACTAAACCATTAATGAATCTTAAACACCATTAACAATGAATCACAACTTAAATCGGAATTCTTCAAAATTACTATATGAAATGAAAAATGAATAACATTTGAAAATCATCACTAACTACGACAAAAACAAATTTCGTAATAAACTATAAAATAATCAACACTTGAGAAGAGAGTTTAACAACAACAAAAACAATGATCTCTGGAAATTTTTAAACGTTTTCTCTTCACTCCATGATAAGATCGAAATCAAAGTCAAAGAGAGGAATCTTAAGAGAAAACTTACGGAAAACTAAACAACCTCAAAAGTGATGATGATCAAAGATGAAGAAGACGAACTGAATTTATAAAGGTCCTTTCGTTAATTGCTTCCCTTAATTGCTAGTACCTTACCTTAATTACTAGTACCTTACTTACCTTATTTGCAACTTTTGCAGTTCAACTTCTATCTCAATTTCAATGCTCAACTTTTGGTAATATATTTAATTTCGTTATATTTACTTCTTATTTTCCTTGATATCCACTTTTAATTTTTTTAATAGATTTTACACCAAGCTTTGTTATTAAATTTTAAAGATGAATTTAGTTAAAAATAGCTTATTTTTGTTAATTTTTATGTGACATTTTTGGATATAATAAAACACATAAGTATGGATAATATGTATAGTACCATTTGCAATATAATTTAGAGGAATTATAAAACATCATGGGTAATAATACAGTTAGGAGAAACTCTTAAAACTACGAGTATATTGATATTTACGAGGCCTCGGCAAGAAAGTATTAATGTGACGCGCGGGTCTAAGAAAACTGCCTTACAAATGAACTAGATTATTCATGGGCTCATTTAGCATATCTGATATGTTATTTAAATTTATTTATATCAATCTTGTTTTAGATATCTTATTCGTAAATAAAATAAGTTAACTCGGGTGCTACTATTACATAATTATAACTAATAAAAAATGCAAAAATTTAAAGCATCTTAAAAAGAAAAGAAAATAAAAGAAACTCTAAAATTTATAATATTAAAAACGAATCTAAATAAAATAGTTATTAAATGTTAAAGATCAAGCATTAGCAATGATCATCTAAATGGGAAGAAGTTTCAATAACAGAATTGACTACTTCAAAACCAAGAATTCAAATTGCACTTACGATGACTTTATGTTACATGGTTTCGGTCTAAAAAATGTACAAAACAAAATATGTTTTTTAAGGAATCAATTTAAACCCTATAAAATTACACTAAAAATTAGGTATTCTTTACGTACAAACTGAAAAATAGGAATTAAAGAGTTGTATTTCAAAATTAAGTTTATTATCTCGTTTTTAGCATACGACATTGTTTAGATAATTATGACATAAAAAGTTAGAAATATAGATCATTATCATTTCAATAAATTAACGAGATATATAATTTTTTAGTTGGTATTCATATGTATATACTTACAACATATATAGCTACTATTTTGATTAAAATCTTTAAAAAAAAATGAGTTTACGCGCTAGCTCTTGATACATTTGAACTAGTTTATATACCACCAAATCAACTGTAGTAGCTCACATAATGTGATTCTAAACAAATCATAAGAAAATCGATTTTTTTATTGAGTTCGTGACTAAAAATCTTAGTTCGAACTCACTTGAATGTCGACATTTTTAAAATTATACGGCCGCTAAGTATATATAGATATGATATGGAAGCAATTGTTTCTCATTTTGCTAAGTCTACTTAAAACGTCGATAAATATTTTGTTTCATAAAATTAACTCAATATTTAGCATATGAGGAGGTTTGTGTAGTAAACTAATGATGTAAATGTTAGTACATGTTTATTTAGTAATAGGTATGAAGTTTTAGGTATTGTTCGTGTTGTACGTAGAGGTAATACAATTTACATACATAAACTTTGTTATGCCAACCAGAATTCTCTCCGTAGTTATTGATTTTGTTCCACAAAAAATAGCAAGAGTTTTGCATATATTTCAAAAAAACATACCATGTTATTTTACCTAATGATATACTATTTTACGTTATATCACATCACTTTTATATAACACGCAATAAAATGCGATACTTATGTAATGATATATAGACTTAGCTGATCTAGTGATCGAAAGGTCAAATTGCACTTGGGATGAGACCATATTATATGCTATGGATTCCTACATGAGAAAATGTGTGTCGCATCACAAAAACTCCTAACCAACAATGAAAACAACCAACAATGAAAACAACTCACGAACTAAAAAATATAGCTCGAACTCACTTGAATTCGAGCTATATCACATGTTATATATGCATATCACTCACCAAATTCGAACTTAGCTCGAATTGTTATATGCTAAAATTCGAACTCACTAAAAAAATTCGAACTAAAAAAATTTGAACTCACTAAAAATAATTCGAGCTAAAAAATTATGTTCGAACACGTAAAAATATATGCTGAAAAATATATAGCTCGAATTGTTTAGTGAAAAATATATGCATAGCTCGACCATATTATAACTTAATATATGCATATGAATGGTTCGAGCTATATTTTTTAGTTCGTGAATTGTTTTCATTGATTTTTTATAAGTTGATTCTATAAAAAATCAACTTAATATATGCATATGAATACCAACTAAAGCATATAAATTCGAACTTATAATATGGTCGAATTCAAGTGAGTTCGAGCTATATCACTCACTAGAAAATATATAGACTTAAGTTGATTTTAGAATCAACTTATAAAAATTCAATGAAAACAATTCACGAACTAAAAAATATAGCTCGAACTCACTTGAATTCTGACCTATTTAAAATTCGAGGGCTGCTATATAGATATGATATGGACGCAATTGTTTCTTATTTTGACAACTACTTAAAACATGGATAATTGGTGGTCTAGTGGTTTTGAAACATAAAAAAATTGTTTTCAAAGTCATTAGTTCAACTCTATTTAATAGGGATGATTTACGTTTTGAACGTGATATTATCAATAACTAGTCACGGATACCGAAAAAATTATTGGTCAAAGATCCGGAATTCCAACGGTTTTTCATACAAAAAAACTATTTTGTTTCATAAATTTAATTCTGTATATAGCATTTTGGGAGGTTTGTGTAAATGTTTTTACGTGTTTATTTAACTTGGACTAAGGCCCATTAACAAAACTTACGGCCCATCTTAGGTAATACCAAAAAAAAAAAAAAAAAACTGTTAACGTGTAGACATGAATATACATATACGGCAAAAAGTACAAATCAAAATCAGTGATCGAAGTTCGAAGAAGTCAAGTCCAAATACTCTTTCTCAATATATTAAGTGGTCTAAATTAATAATCTCTTCTTAACCGTTAGATCGAAATCTATCTCTATTATCCAACGGTTCAAAGTTCTCCATATGTATTACATGTCAATACATTTAATTTTAAAAAAAAGTAAATAAATACTGAGAAAAAACGCACGGTCATCGTTTTTTTCAATCTCTTTCTCTCACTAAATGAAGAACAGTCTCTCCGGCGAAATTACCGGCGATATTCCGATAACTTCGCCTGAGAGTTAGTCACAAGCTAAGTAAATGGGTCTTCCTTTGTTGTCTTGTAGTTCAACTAGAGTCGCTTTCTCTTCTTCGTCTTGGAGTAGTGGAAACGGTGGATTTAGGAGTAGTAGTAATTGTTGTTCTAGGCTTTTCGAATCTCCGGCGAAACGTAACCGGAAGAGAAACCTTCCACGGTTAAACGGTATTTCGTTAGAGAAATCGAGATCTGTTAAAGCGTCATCGTCGTCTTCATCCGCCGGACAAACCGATGTGATCGACGACGGCGATGCATCATCAGCGAGAGGTTTATCTGTTGATGTAACTCCGGTGGTCGGAGGTTTCAATAGTGGAGAATTCGTCGGTGGTAACGGTGGTTTAGCTGGACCTTCTGGTGAGGTTACATCAGTCGGTGAATTTGTCGGTGGAAGCGGTGGAGATTTTAGTGGTTGGGATAAGATCGGTGCTATTGTTAGGTTGAGTTATGGAATCGGTGAGTGATTATGAACATTATTGAAGAATCAAAGATGAAAATTTCTTGATTTCGAGATTCTGAGTTTTGTGTGTGATTGATTGAATCAGGAATATACTGTGGAATGGCAGTAGCAGGGAGATTTATATGTGAAGTAGCAGGAATTGATTACACAGGAGGTTTTAATGCTTCTTTAGATGCTATTATTTCTGGACTTGGTTATGCTTCTCCTCCAATTATGGCTCTTCTCTTCATTCTTGATGTAAGTTTTTTGTTGAGTTTAGTAGTAGGAAGATTCTCTCTTTAATGGTGATGATGATGAAGATTTGGTGTTTATGTCTTTGTTTGTTTTGGTTCTTTTTAGGATGAAGTTGTGAAATTGTCGCCGCATGCTCGTGCGATTAGAGATGTCGAAGATGAAGAGCTTCGAGGGTTTTTCTATGGAATGTCAGCTTGGCAGGTGAAGAAAATCCGAAAACAGAGTCTTTGTAACTTCAAAAGTTTGGAGTTTTTTTTTTAATCTTTGGTACTAAACGTTGAGCATTTGTCTTTGTTTAGTTTATCTTAGTAGTTACTGCAAGTTCAATTGGTGAAGAGCTCTTCTATCGTGCTGCGTTTCAGGTTTGTGTGTGCTCTATAATAAATTCAATTGTTCTTGTATTTTCGGTTTCTGTTTTTTGGTTTGTGAAGCTTTCTTGGTTTGATATTGTTTTTACAGGGTGCACTAGCTGATATATTCCTAAGAGGCACAGATCTTATCTCAGATTCACGGGGAATGGTCGCTTTGGTATGATATAAATTCTGTTCTTGCTCGTTTCTGTTGTAGTTCAAGGCTCGTATAATCGTATTGACTTCGAACTGTTTGAATTTTCAGACCGGACTCTTGCCTCCATTCGTACCGTTTGCTCAAGTATTTGCAGCCACTATTACAGCCGCTCTCACTGGTTCTCTCTATTACATTGCTGCTTCCCCTAAAGGTTTCCCTCTACTCTTCGAATCGTAATATATGTTACAAAACCTTTAACCTTTACTAATTTTGTTTTGTTATTTCTCTTAGATCCTACTTATATAATGGCACCAGTCTTGAAAACTCGCTCTGCCCGTGAGGAGCTGAAGAAGTTGTTTGCAGGTTTGTAAAATCAGTAAAAGCATACGGCTTTAGATATGTATCACAGTCAAACACTTATAAAAGGATTCTCTATGTTCCTTTTTGCAGCATGGTACGAGCGAAGACAAATGAAGAAAATCTACTCTCCTCTTCTCGAAGGGCTTTTGGGTCTATACCTTGGCTTTGAATGGATTCAGGTTTTTACTCCTCTCCACTGATATCGGTTTCGACACCTCAAAGTAGAAATTGCTGAAACTTAACTAAAATTTATTGCAGACAAACAATCTTCTTGCACCTATCATCACACACGGTATATACTCGGCTGTTGTACTTGGGAACGGTCTCTGGAAATTACATCATCACCAGCAAAGACTCCGGTTACGTGTTCAGAAGCTTGAAACTGAAGGTAACAACAACTCAAGATAGATAAATAGCAGTTACATAAGAATTATCTTTGTGTTTGAATTTTGTAAATCGTCTTATGTATTGAGCAACCATTGACTTGTACAAATAGATAGAAGCAAAGTGAAATGTATAGAACCATTAGTTAATAAGAGAGAGAAGCTATGTGAAAGCTTTTATTTATCTTCTTTTTGATTTTAGTCTTGCTCAAGTTGAGAAATGATCTTGACGAAGACGTCAAAGCCTTGGCACATGTCTGTAAGAAGACAGTACTCGTTCTTTGCATGATATGTAGCCATGAGACCTGCAGAATGAAAAGAGATAAAAGATCAAAGACAGAAAAATCAGAAAAAGAGAATCTGAGTAGGGTTTTGTAATATACCGTATCCTGAAGTTTGCACGTCGAAACCTTCATCCTACAAATCCAAGACCAAAGATTCATCGATTTAGATAGAGAACTTGCAGATAAGTCTGATAAGATCAGTCTTGAGTGTAGTGAGATTAGGGTGTATCTGATGGTTTACCTTGAGGTCTCGGATTAGAGGAAGAGTACCGGTGATCGAGTAAGGCTTCACATGCCCGACAACTTCTTCAGTAGCTTTGCATAAAACGTGAAAGCCGCGGGAATCAAGATTACACGCAACTCCAGCTGATGCTTCATCAAAGCTTATGGTGAGCCTGCATGAGACAATCGAGAGTTTTAAGATCTTGGATGGACATTTAAATGAGAGAGGGAATAGAATCAGAGGATGAAGAAAAACCCAAACCTTCCGCATAAATTCTCATCCGGTAAGATGTATTTTGAAACAGGACCACGAGTTTCGAGCTTCTCTATGTTAGTGTTTATGTCGTCTACATACCCTTGCAGTTTCGTCATCACTTCTTTCACGCTGCAGAAACAAGGGAAACCATTAAAGTGTGTCTAAATGCATTGAAGAAATGATAAGAACGAAGTGTGAAGAGACTTACTCATAGAAAGGAGTCAACCTGAAACCAAAAGAATAGAGAAGTCAGAACAAAAAACGATGAGACAAGTTGGTTTTACGGTATTTGCAGCTTAGAAAGATTACCTCACATCACCCGAAACAGTACAATCTCCAGGAATTTGGTTGATTCCACCTCCCGGATCTGCAAAAATCAGAAAAACCCTTGGGAGTAAGTAGACAACATTTGGTGCAAGTCATTAGTCAAACACACATTATGCTTTAATTTCCAACACTTACAACTCCATTGTGTTGGCTTAATGGTGGATGGCGTTGCAAAGCCATAAACTTTCTCTTGTGGGTGAGGCGGAAAGTCCCTGTAGAACCGAGATTGAATTTCCTTAAGCCCTTCCATTCCTAACTCCATCGCGTTAATCGCCTGCGTAAACAGCAGAAGATCAATGCCGAGTAATCATTCATATATAAATATACCTTGAGCAATATATACCTTGTGGGCTAAACCACTATGGAAAAGCTTTCCGGTAGCATGAAGCTTCCACGGAATCATACCACCAGTTCCAACACACGGCTGCTTATCAGCAGTATCAATCCAATACCTTTCAAAAGAATAAACATCACATAAGCTTCATTCATCTTCCAATCTAATAAAAAACCCCAAAAAGAAGATCAAAACGAATGGAAAGTACTAACAAGGGTCCGGATTTGAGCTTATCAAGAAGTTTGTCTTTAACAAGCATGTCCACACCAACACCTGCAATGGAAGAGTTCTCTTCACTAGCAATGAAAACCGCAACCACCGTCGATCTCAAAGCCGGTTTGGTCTGCCCAAGTCTTTTCATTAGCTCAGTCACAAGAGCAACATGACCAAGACAATCTGTAGTCCCACGACCACGAAGCTTATCACCATCTATGCTTAGCGAGAAAGGATCAAATTCCTAAAAAACAAAAACCCAAATCAAACAGAGAATCACAATTCCAAATCAATTTTGAACAGTTAGTAACCAAACCCCCCAAAAATCACAATAGGTGAAATCGAGTAAACAAAATGAAAGAAAGATTGGAACTTTGGAACAATTCGCATCATTTCTTCTAAACCCAAGCTCGAAATTGGACCTAATCGTAATGGGTAATGATCAAAACCAACGAAAATGGAATCGAGATAGAGAAATTTACCCAATCATCGGGATTCGCAGTGACGACGTCCATATGCATTCCGACGAAAGATAAGATCTTTCCAGGAACAGATCCTGGGTACTCAACGATGAGATTACCTCTTCCTTTATGATAAGCGACATGATTGATCAGAAGAGGACCACCACCACTTTCGGTACTGTAAGGACGGAGAGAATCGAGGGCGTGCTTGACGATTAGATCCTCTTGAGGAATAAGCTCCGGTGGATTGTTCTGGACGAATTTTGATTCGCCGATGAGTTTCGATAGGAGTGAAACGAATGAGTCTTTGTCAAGAGAGCCTAAGGTTTCAATCATTGCCATTGTTACACACAAAAAGGAGATTTTTTTTGGTTTTTGGTTTGGGTTTGCTCTGTTCTGAGCTTGCGGCGAAGTCGTGTGTTTTCGAAGGTTTTGACCTTTGACCTTTATTTTTTTTTGGGTAGAGTGTTATGACCATTGTGGTTTTTATATCGATAGACAATAACAAATTCTGAGAACAAGTCCCAAAATTCCTTCAATTTACGTTGTTTCGATTGAAAAACTAGCCATTCATCTGTAATTGCGTCTACGACCATCATGGCAAAATTCATACAATCTGCTATAGTTCTTAGAAAATATTTTTAACATAAAAATATAAATGACCAAACATGAAAGTGAACTTTAAAATTTTGAATGAATATGTAAAAAGAATATGAATATGCTTTATTAAAATAAATATTTTAGTTCGTTTTACCGCTTATTATTATTTTCTAAGAGTATTGTCGGATGTATTTAGTAGAAATGAATATTCACTCGAAGCAACGTCATGACTTTAACCCCCAAAACTTCTAATACATTTTTTATTACTATAAGAATGATGAACAATTTTTTGAAACCCTATTGGAAAACTTCTAATACATTTTTTTATAACTATAAAAATGATGAACAAGTTTTTGAAACCCTATATAGGAAAACTTCTAATACACTTCTTTAACAATTAAAACTTCTAATACACTTTTAATTAATATAAAAATGATGAACAAGTTTTTGAAACCCTGTAGGAAAACTTCTAATACATTTTATTGTTATAATTAAAATGATGAAGAAGTATTCGAAACCCTAGAACAAATATGGATAACATGCTTATATCTCTCACATGTCAATCACTAGAAGGCAATCATCGGAGCAAATACGTGGAGAGATTCAATGAGTAACCAAAACCATTAAGAAATAGCCTACCATCTAAAATAATTTTCTTAAATATACCCTTGACATTTTAAATAATTTTCTTAACTAATTTGTTCTATTTATGAAAACAAAGGTGAAAAAGACAATGGGTGATAGATATGGGGATTCGAACCTTTGCTGAGCAGAAGAAGACAATGTAATGAAAGAACCCTATCTCACTGATTCAATGGACTGTTCCTCTCACACATCCCAAATCCCTAAATCACTCTTTAATCATATTTTGCTCTTACCATCAAACATTTCTTATTTATTTGCATACCAACAAATTCATATCTCAGTTTTACTTTTACACGAATCTTGGTCGGTATATTTTTGTCCTCTTCGGTTTTTCTTGTTTCATCTTCATAAAACAAAATCAAGAAAATTTTAGAGCCCTAATACTTAGAATTTTTTTACAACAGGATATTCTAAACCGAAACTTAAACTGACCCTTAAAACCAATGAAGAATCGAGTATTCTTATGATTTAATATGTTAAAGCTGTCAACAATGCAATGATTAAAATCACAATAAACAAAAATATACAATCTGGTATTTCAGTCACAAGATGAATCATGCAACCACTAGATCACCATAGGTGGTTTAATTCTTCATATATGACGAACCCGAATAATAAAGTTTTAAAACCGTCATTGGAAGCCCTTTTTAAAATAAATAAATAAAAGGAAGCCCTTTTTAAAATAAAAAAATAAAACCGTCATTGGATATTTAGCTAAGTGAAGTTTAATTCAGTAAGCTGAATTTGAGGATGACCCTACGTTCTAGAAATTTTGTTTATATTTTACGATACAAATATTATCAATAGTTGGTGAGAATTTTAAAAGTTATGAATCGAAGCCCATATATTTCGAATATTAAAATTATAAATTATATATATATGATATAGTATGTGGAAGCGGGGACCAAAACTAGAAGAGACAACATAACTCTAATGGCCTAGTTTGAATTGTTTTTGAATTTCACTCATGTGGGGGTCCAAGACAAGATAATGTCAAATTCTATTCATTTCTTCCCTTTTTTTTTTTACAATTTATGGCAGTCGTACTGAAATTCGGGTAATAAATCGGTATTAAAAAAGAGAGCACTATATGTTTTTTTGAACATCTGTTAAAGATAGCACTATATTGAAACTGAAAACAAGTAAAAAAAAATATGGAAATAAATACAAATTGTTATATGGAGACAGAAATGGATCTGAGTAAGAAGAAACATGCAACGAATAAAAAAGAACGCACATGCCTTTTCTATCTCTTCTTCCATTTCCAGGTGGTCCTAAAAATCGATCTTCTTCCATTTTTGGATTGGTATTTGCATTTACCCTAACTTTCTTAGATCCTCTCTATTTATTATTGTAACGTTTCTTTGTTCTATTCTATATATCTTTTTAACTAAATTAAATGGAAAGTTTTTAGTTTCGTTGTGGAAATCATTCTAACGACTGACGCATAAAAAAGTGTTTAGTTTCTTGATATAGGAACAAGTACAATGCATATTACACGTTATTTTAGGTGAATTCCAGTAATTTCTTGATATAGAAGCAAGTTACTTGATAATAGTTTAAAAACAAAACTAAAAAGTAATTTGATATTGTGCGTATGATGGTATAAATCATTAAAGTGTGTAAAAGAAATATGTGTAAACTTACGAGAACTTGCTCAATCAAGTTTTTGAACTGATTTCTATTTATATGTATAAGACTAGTTAATGTGTCATGAGTAGTATATGTCACTGATGAAGAAACAAAACTCAATCTACATATATCCCTCCTTGATCCCTCCAATACTTCAAACACCTAAAAGCATAAAGAAATGGTGAATATTAAGGAAAAAATATATTCTCCAAGTTCTAGTAAAAACTTATATATTGACATCTTTGGCTTCTGTTAAAGGACGCTCTTTTATATTCTGAAACAACTTTAATTTGAGCATTCTTCGGCTCTCTTCTTTTTGGATAAATTTTTTGATAATGTACGAGTTTTTGGATAAGTTTTTGATAATGTATGTATGTGTAACATAACGTATATGTGAAAACATAAATTATCTCAATCAAACGGAAAGTTGAATTCGTAATTAATTAATAAATTAAATCCTAATCCTTTTAAAGAAAATCCTTGCTAGTCATGAACAAGACTTCGAGACAATTATACCAATCAATCAATAGCTATATAGATCGATTCCTTAGGACTTTGAAAGATGAAAATTATAGAGTACAAGTCATTTGATACAGGGTTCACTATATGTTAATCTAACTAATGAAATTAAGAGCTGTAAAAAACAGTAAAGACATTAAGTAACCATAGAATGGTTTATCACCATGTAAACTTGCGCACAAATATCTGTGAAATGCAAGAAAGCAAAGCATGAAATCGAATCAATTTATTTGTGCTACACAAATCAAGCCAAATCGAAAACTGAATTTAACAACAACATGTAAACATTAATTAAAGAACCTGTGTGTATGAATGGATATTAATGTGAAACCCTTTAGTGGGTCATGAAAATGAAATGTCACGGTGGATTATGCCCTAATCGAAGTTCAAGATCAGGCTCATCCACTGATGCTCTTGTCGTCTCTTTCATCGAGCCGTTGCTCTCATCATCTCCTGTCGAATATTCTATAAGCCGAGGAGGAGCTTCTACCGGCGAATTCAACACCGAAAACGCAAGATTGCTCGAAGGAAACGAAGTCGTACCATAGAGATTCATCATATCACCGGAATTACCAAAAATGCCATTAGGGTTTTGCAATTGGTAGAAATGGGACAAACCTTCAATGTTACTCCCCGTGGATTGGATTATAAGCGTTGGAGGAACACAAGAATGGAGGAACGTAGAGCCACCGCCTCCTCGGCTGCCTCCACCACCGCTTCTAGCCGCCGCGGCTACGGGACTTTGATGAGCCCTAGATGAGGCACGGTCACGGCGGTGAACGTTCATGTGACCGCCTAAGGCTTGAGCAGAACGGAACTCACGGCGACAGAAATTGCAAGTGTAGGATCTTGGAGGCCAAGTAGTACCAGAGATGTTGCCTTTAGTGTCTTGCTCAAAGGCTTTGACTTCCCAAGATTCATCATCATCCTCCATTAATTCTTCAACTTTGTTAGGGTTCCACATCCATGCACCACCGTACATTCAAGGATGAGCTTTTTTTTTTTTTTGTAGAGAAATCTTAGTAGAAAAGAAGGAGAATAAGAAGAAGATGAGGTTGATAGATAATGATGTAAATAATAAATATAGAGATGGACCCGAAATTTATATAGATCAGTTTATCTTCAAGTAATCATTTTCAGTAAATGGAAAAAAATGTTTTGACCATTTCAAATTTTACCGAGGATAAGAGAAGAAAAATTGTGATTATATTGAAGTTTTTTTCAAAAGATTTGCAACGTAAAATTTCTATTATATATGTCGAATTTAAAAAAAAAAATTGAAAATTTCTATTAGTTACAGATATTTAGCTGCCGAATTTACATTAATTACAACTTTAGATATTTTGTAAGCCTATATATGTTTTTAGATGTTCATCTTGTATCTTTGGTCAATATTGGTGTTTTAAGTTTCAAAAAAATAAAAAAATATTGGTGTTTTGTAATAAAAACAAAATCAAGTCCGATATTGCATTAAACATAGTAAACCCAACTACAAAAAAAAAGATTGTAACTTTAAATAGGTGAAGATTTAAAGAGAAAAGAGTAGGTTGGGACTTTGATGTCCTAAGGTTAAGACAAAGTTTGTTTGCTTTAAATGGTGAGGCAAAGATCTTAGCTTTGCGTGATCACTACTAAGATTCTCTTGTTAGAATCTGACACATGACCTATATATGTAGCTTTACACTGTCACATTATTTCCCTACATTTTACATAATTATATATCCTAAATATGGTACCTACTTAGATATACATTATACAATCACACAAGTATGAAATTAAGAAAATGATGTAAAACAAAAAAGGTATGAACTCAATCTATATTTTTATTTAATTAAACTTTGATATATAGAAAACAATTTGTTCAATTTAAAATCATCTAAAAAATAAAATAAAAACCAGATTTGGGGCATTTCTTTAAAAAAAAAAAAACAGAAGAGCTGAAAGTGATGGGCCTTAATGTCTGAAAGATATTTGCTATATAAAGTTACAGTTACATTGCATGGTTGACAATTTAGTTAGATTTCAACTAGATTACTCTTTCGTTCGAAGTTCGAACCATATAGATCCAATTAGTTTTGTCATCTTTTCAATCTAATAAAAAAAGGTATAAAATGCTACTAAAATTTACCTTAGAAAATAGTAATACAAAATCAATGAGAAGTGTCGGCCCAAATAAAGGTCATTGTGGATCCATTTTGACTTTGTTGATCTAACTTCAAATGCCGCATTGGAGAAGTAGTTGAGGCCTTTTATTTATATTTGAAGAACCATGTTGATTTTGTTAAAAGTAAACCCTTAATTTTACTCGTATATAATACTGGCTAAAATTAGCATTACTTTCACTTGTGCAATTACGTACAATTTTTTCATCTGAAGATATTGAGTTTTGGAAACGGAACTTATACAAAACCGACAAAGGTAAAGATCCTTCCGAAGATAAAATCAACCGTTCTGAAAACAAAGTCTGGCGAATTTAAAAAACCATTGGAATCAAAACTTAAATCTTCTTTTGTACCTTCGATTTAAACTAATGTACCAATGTTGATACATTCGTGTGTATACATACATATGTGTGTAATGTGCAAGGAGTGCAAATGCACTGGGTCCATATATTTTTATTGTTTTTTCTTGACCAAATTTTATAGAAATAGGGTTCGAAAATTGTGTTTTTCTGAAAAATAAGACTCATTTTTGTGGAATCTGTTATATAAGGTCAAAAAAAATTTTTTGCTCTAGGTTTTGTTTAGAGCTGGGCCGGGCCTGAATGTGTATAATGTTTATATGTTTGATTTTTCGAAGTTGAACAAAAGAGGAAGAGATGGATTAAAGGAGAAGCAAACGATAACGTTTTTTGCCAGCAAAGCTTTTGGGAGCGAAGAGAATCATTTTGCAGCTATTGAACCGTTTCTCCCGGAAGACCTTTGACCATAAGTTGCACCGGAGCGGATACGGGACCAAAAACAGAAACAAAAAATGGCAAAATCAAAAATTTAAAGAAGCGGGTACAGCAATATAGTATAAGCAAAAATACTCATATAAACAATAAGTATTATATAAATCAAAACATAAGAAGAAAAAATCTACTTTAATATCTTAACTTAAAAAAAATTTAGATGTCTTTGTATAATAAACATAAAGAAGTGAGTTTACTAGAGTTTTTCCTTTCATTTATATTTTTTCTTTTGAAAAAATTGAGTTTGATACATATAAACACATTGGAGACACCTATTTTAGTCTTAAATTTTTTTCGAAATGTCCCCAAAATTAGTTTTCATCCACAATTAACACGAAATACTTCCCAACCGTCCCCATGCAGTTTCCAGCATGTGCTCGTCCCCGAAATGTCTCCAGTACGGGGACGTGGCCTAAAATGGCGTCCCCGTGCTTCCTAGCTTTGGCCGCCCATCACATCTACATATATAAATACATATTTCTATAATTATATTTATATAACCTATATATGTTTAAAAAAGAGAAATAAGATATTTTCTCCGTTTTATATTAGTTGTCATTTACACTTAATTTTTTTGTTTCATAATACTTGTTGTTTTATATTTTTGATGCATATTTATGACCAATTTTTCCATTTTTATCCTTATTTTGTAGTTTATTAATTATTCATATCAAATAAAAAAAATATATTAATTAAGGGTAAAACATAACTTTTAATATTTTTTTTAATATGTGTGAAATAACCGGGAATAACAAATATTTTAAAACAGTGAGAGTATAAATTTATTCGAAAATAAAATTGATTTAACATATTCTAGTCTTCTTTTTTTTTTAAATCGAGAAAATTCTAGACTGGAACTTATTAATCTCCCAAGATCTATACAAATCCAACTTTTTTGTCAGTATAAGCATATGGCCTAAAATGATTGAAATCGTCAAAACAAAATTTTAAATTCTTTCAAATAAAAACATTCAGGCTAAATCATTCAACCATTGGACCACCACCAGTTAATTAACATGTTTTAGTCTATGGTTCAAATAATGTCAGTACCTATTTCTTTCGTTTCAATATCTTAACATTTTGGAGTTCAAATAATGTTAGTATCTATCTAGAGATCTTGATGTTTGTTTTGTATTTGTGTTTAGATCCAAAAATGAAGAAGTTGATCTAATTGCTAAATCAACTTTAAATGTTGTACCAACCGAACTCGGTTTTTAACCAGTTTAAGGAAATGAAATTAATTTCGATAAAAAAAAAAACAACATTTTGAGGTATATATTTTCTGTACAAAACTAGATATAATATTGTTGTATTTCTTAATTAGTATAGAAAACAAATATAGACTTGTAATTGCATATAATTGTTAATACATGCGAGAAGCTAAAACATTTGATTACTCAAAACGCATATGAACTTTTCACAGATATTTTTTCTCCTGGCTATTGCCGATTATTTTTTCTTCTTTTTGTTTGGTCGAAGGCTATTGCCTATTATTTATTCACTGATTAATACGTGCTTATCTTTTGGCTTTCTGTGGAACAAGATATTGGTTAACTAAGACCTAATCCGTCCATTAATGTACTTATCATAACAACGACTTGGTGCGTATGACATAAATAGGAGTATATTATAAAAACAAAAAATCAATCTTACGTATAATTATTTACAATCGATTAGGTCTCAATATAAACTGATGGCAAGTTTTATAGCGTATAAACTTCGTTGTTTCGCCATGTGTATTAAAAGTAGAATTATTCATTGCGAACGCTATATGTATTTAGAATTTTCGTTCGTCGATTTTTGTGGTGCAGATATTCTTTGTAGCGTCCATAAAATTACTTATTATGTTTCCAATTATTACAAAAAATTAGATTTATCCGTCATCGTGATTGATAAAATAATTGTTTCTCACAGAATGATTCAAATCATATTATTTTTAATATGATGTAATAACAGAAAAGAAAAAAACTTTATAAGAATTTATTTTTTAACCGTCTGAATTTATTATTATTCGATTACAAATTATGAGAACTGTTACATCGACGATTCTACAACGGACAAGTCTTCCGCCTTGATCCACGCCAGACGATTCTATTTTGTCTCACTCTGAAGATCTCTTGTAAGCTTGTCTCCATTAATCTGCATCAGTATAAATACATCTCATTTTCTGATATTTGAACCCAGACCTTTTGGTGTAGAAACAATAAAAAAGAATTTTAGGATATTTTTCAAAAAGAAAAAAACCATATATATGAAAGGAGCCTAACCCTCTCCATATTGTGCCACGTCATCACATTAGAGATTGACATTTGTCCATACATTAATTGTAATTATAAAATTAAATTAATTCAATTTTGAAATAAAACTTATAAACACATAATAATAAATAATTTAGAGTCATAAAAACAGAAATTAATACAATTAAAAACTAAACTTAGTTTACTTATTCATTTTTTTTTTGTAAAATTTATTTTTCAATTGGTTATATTATTTTGTTATTCGTTAATATATATTAACTTCCAATTCATATTAGTTATAAAGAAATTTGTTAATGTTTTTATAGAAGTATGAAACATAAATCGATGATGAGATTTTGTGGATATGGAAACGTGACGAAAATCAGAGAACCAGAATAGTTATTCCATTATGTCTCATTTAAAGTTCGTTACTAAAATAGGATCAGACGGGATGAAAAAAATTCAAATATAAACAAATGTGATAATTGTAAAATTTTACAAATTATATTTGGACTAGCGTTTTGAAAGTTTCTTTATACACAAATTGTATTTATCTTACGCATTGGCTAATTGATATTTTGTTTCGTGACTATATAATTTTCTAAGTTGCATAATGATTTGACAAAAGTAAAATAAGATAAGTAATCAATTATTTTTATGATATTAGTTATAAAATTTATCCCAAATGAAATCTTCAAAAAAATTTGTTTGTTTCGTTTCCAAACAAAAATGCTATTTTTTTATTTGATGTAAAAATACATTTCCGTATGGAATGGAAATTGAAGATAAGAATAAGATGAAATGCGATGAACAAAAAAGGATAATATTTTTTTAATTCTAATTTTTTATTAAAAATTTGTGGGTATGTATGGATATTGGCCTAGTATATCTGATAAAATGATCACATGGAGTCATGGATGTTTTAGAGCTGCGGGAATCGCACGTGCCCACATGGCAAATTCTGACTCTAAGTGGCTAGATTTTTCCACGTGGCGTTTCCAGAGTGATCGAAGCGATTAGAAAGCACGTGATGCGTGTTCGTATTGGTTATCTATCTAATCCCTTTCTTGCAGGTTAAATCAAAGCACACGGACACTGATTTTATTTTCTTTTTGCTACTTCAATTTATTTTAAACAAATTGTTCAAACAAAATTAACAATACAATCTATATATGTTGGATAATATAAAGTTATCCAAAATAACGTGACAAAAGATTTCGAATCTATATATGTTGGATAATATAAAATTAAACATTAGTTTAGCATACACATGTGCTCCAAAGTTTGCTTTACTCTTTTCTGTTTTTTTTTTTTTTTTTTTGCTTTATTGTTTTTAGAATTTTAATTTGAGAAATGACACTACTGATTTCTGTTTGCTATTGCATATATTTTAAACGCCATGATCTATGTATTATGTGAGTGTCAAAATCTCCAATGTTTAGATATAAAATTTTTAAAAAACATTTACTATTGCAGTGTATCATACTTAGATAAACAATTACACTGAAAGAAAACAAAAACATTTGTTTGTGACCAACAAAAAACGCAATAACATTTGTCAATTTATGTCATCTGAAAAATAATCAAAATATAGTAGACTAGTAGTATAAAGACAAAAGCCGTAATATGTGAATATAATCAATGACTTCCATTAGTGGGATTTTTTAGTACATATCATTTCACACTAAATTTTTCTTGGATTTGTATCTTTTTAGTAATGGAAGAGGAAACATAGTGCCCAAAGGTTGCTATCCATGTTAGATTTTCTTCTACTCTAATTGCTTCGATTTCAAAAATTTATCCTTTAGCCTTTTATTCTATAATAATTTGGAGCTTATAAATTTATTATTCACTGAAGTACTTAATTAATGTGAAGTGCCTTATACGGTATAAGTTATACCTATCTGGAATCAAATGACGAGAAGGTGTAGAGTTTTAGGATTTGACTATCTCGTTTGATTTTTCCAATAACTATATAAAATGGTAATCTGATTCTTAATTAGTATTTGTATACTCTTTACTGTTTATGAAAGTGTTTTCAAGCATGTGAATATATTGGACCATTTGTGAATTACTTAAAAATTAGATTACTTTATATATACAAATAGTAAATAATATCCGTCAACTAATAATATATATATATATATATATATATATGAAATATTCCTTTGTTGATATACTATTCGTTACATTTTTTGTATAAAAACACACGTTACTCTTTATTTAATAATAGGGTGGATATTTTATGAAATACTATACTACTATTAATATGTGAGTGTGCGCATAGAAATTTATTTTTATGTCTAAAATTATAAGGAAAGTGTTCATTACATAATCATTGCATAGTAAAAACATTATTTTAGGCTCGTGGGAATTTTTATTGCACCAACCTTTCTCAATCAAAAATGGTAAAGAGTAGGTTTATAATATTACATAAAGAAAGTATTAATATAAAAATGCATTGGTTATTTTTTGGTATTAGTATATCTAACTTCATATGGTTAAAACATTCTTCATGTTATTATGTCTCACTTTTACGGGATTTAACATTATTAATCTCACTATTATAGATACGCGATGTTATTTAATTACAGGTGTGCACTATTTAAATGAATAGAGAGATCATTATCTTGTCTACCTATTGTGGTAATATATGTTTAATCACGTTGTCTAGTCAATGTATAAATTACCTATTTGGATTTTGTTCGGAAATGAAAAATAAAAGTATAGAGTACTTGCAAAGAACAAATAAAATAAGTATTGACTTAAATGGCAAAATATACTCGACGCTGAGCAGATGCTAGTGATTATTATAAATTCAGTCCGAAAATCTCCATTACTGTATAAAAGCCTATGGATTAGCCACTTATCGTATATATAATGATTTTCATCCAATGATGAAATCAGGTTGAAATTAAATCAAATCAATTACTTTTTCCATGCATTGCCTTATTTTGTAGGATTGAAATATTTTCAACACATTTTTGATTTAGTTCACTAAATGGATTTTTTATTCTAAAGTTAAAATCCCTAGCATTCATCTTTTTGTCGTCTAGCGTTCAAATCTCTCCGTAGTCCGTATTAAATGCCGACAATTGCAGATTTGCATATTTAATACAAAATTAACAAGCTAACGACGTTAATTAATTGATTTAATTTAAAGTGAAACTAAAGGTTTGGTTTTCAAGGCCAAAAGTTGTAATTGTGGGGACTTCGGACTTAAATACGCATTAAGGCAAGCTAATCACCAATTTCGCGTCCGAAAGTCATCATCCAATATTGGTCTTGGTCCAGTTTTACTATTAATTAAAGATTGTATTAGTTTATATATTTCGTTAATTAGGTGTATGGTGGGAAATGGACAAATTAGCTCATGCATTAAGACTACATTAGAGATTAATGGACTTGGAAGAATCATAAAAGGCTCTTAGTGCCTCAACTATTCGAGTTGGTCAATTGTAACCAAGATTAGTGCTTAGCTAGCTCTTCTTATTTAATTTTAACCATCTAGTATTATATTTATTTTCGTATATGCATATAGAATTCAAACAAATGATTTCAGCTTAAATATATTTCAAACTTTGTTTGATTTGGTGGTTCTATATAAAATACATGTAAAATATATAGCCAAATAACTATGTATATATATATATATATGTGTGTGTGTGTGTGTGTGTGGATGTGAATCCATTTTGTTGTAAGGAGAATGAAATTGACTATTTCTGTACAGGAGTAATTTGGGGTAAAACAAGGGGAAACTTGGATTTGATCAAACTTTCAGATAGATGGGAAACAAGTCTTTTTGTAAATATCTTAAGAAAGAAGAAAAACTTACTTACTCTACAATCCTAGACTTTTATTACCAATCAGAAGTCCTTTCTCTTCCTTTCATTTTCCACACATTTCTCCATCGTTTAATGGATTTGTGCTTCTTATGTGGCAAATAAAATGTTTACCTAAAGACATAAAATTATCGATCGACAATATCAACTGATCTTAACTACTAAGGTCGAACCATTTTTGGCAACAACCATAATAATCGAATTTTGACCAAGAAAAATCTACCCATTACCACGAGACAACAAAATATCGGTTGATACACGTTTTAATTTGTAAGAGTTAACCAAATTAAAGAACATATTAAACTATAAAAATTTGAATTAAAATGTTGAAACGTTTTATAAATAGTCATATAAAAGTAACTATGTTAATAGAATAAAAGGCAAAAAATGAATTTATCTGGGAAGTACAACTAAAATTTGTGGAGGCTTTTTAGGGAACAACGAAGAGCTTAATAAAAGTGTTAAAAAGGATAACTCCAACTTCAAGCAAAACCCATACCTCTGCATCTTTTACCTGCTCTTCTTTATCCTCACATCACATATCTACACACACATATATTTGAATATCTTTGTCAATACATAGACGTAATAACCATTTTTGTCCTTTTCAATGAACCCATTAGATAATAAGACTAGCCTCGTGGAATTTTATCATTTAGTTTACTAGGAAAAAATTTCTGTATGAATTAAATAAAAAAATAACCTCTAATGTACATCATTCCTTTTGATTAATTAGAATATTTTTTTGTAAAATTTAATGAAATATCTTGACTACTAGTTTATGAACTAATTAAATACCTTACATACATAGATACTAAAATATTAAGTAGATCACAAAATTTATAAACATTATTATCTGGTGGCTTTTCTTTTGGTAAATTGAATAAACATGTAGAGTATACATAAAAGCATTCGATTTTTTATCAGAAAATTTTGGTGAAATTAGGGCAGGTGAAAAAATGCAGAAGCCTAGTAGATAGATGTTCTTACATAACTCCCCCGAGATTTAAGGGCTTTTTAGAGAGAGAAAGAAACTCAGAGCAATTCCCAATGTTTTGATGATGAGAGAGAAGTGACAGCTGCTTCATGGCCGACAGCTATACGTTCATCTCTCTCCTCTCTATCTCTCATGTTTCATTTCCCGCGTGTCTCCCTACTCCTTCGCACGTGCCTACTCACATTTCTCTACAAATACATTGTACGCAAGGACCCGTATGTTCAGAAACGAAATAATGATAAGAGTTTATTTGAAATAGTATTATTATTATTACAATTTTACTCTATATATATATAGTTGTTGCTATTGTTTATCTGCAGGCTGCAGGCATTTTATTGATTTTGGGAAATAAAACCTGTTTCTGCTTACGAACAGTGTAGTTCTCAACCTCGTACCATCACTGTTCAATGTCTGAGTTTGCGTAAACATATAATTAGGTATTTCAATATTCATCATGTACTTTTGTAGAAACCTACACATATAATTACTTTCTCTCTATGTATATATATATATATATATAATGATAGAAAATTTAGCTTATAGATTTGTTTTTCCTTTGGTTAGAAACCCTAGAGGTTACGTGCTTTGATCCAAGAAATTGGATTTGACATTTCTGATTCGAGTTTCTTTTAAAACTAAAGATACAAAAATTAAGTGAGAAAGTTCGCACCTTAAGCGCGTATACTTAACGCGTATCTCTAGCTAGTTATGTAAATATGTTAGTTACGTTTTTTTCCATCTAATTATAGTTAGGGAGATTTTTTTGAAAACGATTATGTAGTGCTCAACTATTGGCTATTACATTTTTTTAGATCCAATCAAGTAATTTCTTCTAACGTATTGGTAATCCGTTAAACTACAAACTTAGAGCATGTTTATCAATGTTACTTTGGTGGGTATTGATACCCAAATATTAATAAAAAACACACTCTCTCTTCCTTTTACTCAACTTTATACTTTCTCTTTCATCCTTTTATTCAATTTTTATTAATATTATATTCAAACACACTCAATATCTTCTCTTAATACTCTCCAAAAGTATCAATTCCTCAAAACTTTCTCTAAAACTCTCTCAACTTTTATTAATTTTATATTTAAACATACCCACTATCTTCTCTTTTTCTTCAAATTTTATTAATTTTATATTTCAATACACACTCTCTTTCATACTTTTACTCACATTTTAATAATTTTTATTAATATTTGGGTATTGATACCCACCAAAGTAACATTGATAAACATGCTCTTAGCTTTTGATATTTTTACAAGAATAACATCTTTACTATTGTATAATTAAAAGATTATTATATTTTATAACTATTTATAAAGTAGAAAACTGGTAGCCAACTTGCAAGTTTAGTTTCCCACCACCTGAAGAAAGTCCAATAACGAGCAACACTGCTGTGTGTATCACATCAATTTTTTTATATTTTTACATCTTTATAAAAATTACATGCATGTATTACTATTATTAAGCTCTAAAACATGTGGACAAGTGGATTATTTTACTTTAAGAGTATATAATTTCGTGACTGCAGTCAATCAATATTAATGAATTTTGTTTCTTTTTTAGGACCCCATGAATTTATTTATTTGTTGATTAGATTCTATGGAACTATAGAAAAAAATATCTTTGTATTGTATTTTAATTACTTCATGATGATCTTAAAATATAAAAGAAACGATCGGTGTTGATTCAGTTACAATTGGTTTTCTTAGTTAGTGGGTGTAAATAGTACCAGAGAAATATTGCGGAATTGCATAATTTTTGATAATTTTTTGCGGAATTTTGTAGAATAACATTAAATTTAAATGGTAACAGCGGAATTTTATAGAATCTAACAGATTTTTTTAAAATAAATTAATTAATTAAATTTATGAAACTTTTGATAAAATTGTGTTTAACAAAATTAAACATTTATGCTTACAAATGTATATTAACAAAATTAAACATTTATGCTTACAAATGTATATTATATTTTACAAAATAATAATTTGTATTTCCATCAAATTTTTTTTTTATATTTGTTAGTAAATTTTAAATATTTTTTATTAACTACTAATATTAGTAAATAATTTTTAAATTTTATTCATTTATAATCTTAGTAATTTATTAAATAAAGTTATTGACATTTGTTTATTTGAGTAATGGAATAGTTAAAATTTATTCAAACTCATACAATTAAAAAACAATACAATAGTTAATTAAATATAGATTTATAAGATTTTAGTTAATTATAAATTTATTGTACAATTATAATTTATTAGTTTGTTATAAATTTAGTGTACATTTATAATTTATTAGTATATATTTATCATAGATTTATAATCTTTTACAAAAAAGATATATTCACAAAAGTTTAGAATAATAATTATTAGTATTATTTATAACATAAATGACATTAATTATTAAAATAAAATATTACAAACACTCTAAAAATATTACGAACTACGAAGATGAGGATATATACTTTATGATTCTATATATACAATATTCTATAATTCTACAATTTTACCATTCTTATCAATTCCATTCCACAAAAACAAATGATGTACTTTCCATAAAATTTTACAAAATTAATGTTACCATTTAGATCCATTAAAATAATAGTAGATGTGGTACAATAAAAGCTTAAAATAATAATTGTTGAAAAATGAAAAAAATACAAGATTCTGCAATTTTTGTGCAACTTGCAAGATTCTGTAATTTTTGTGCAAATAGTACAAACTTTTTTTTTCCACAATTTTTCTTCAAAATTCCACAGCTTTCACGTTACCAGTTAGGGCCAGTATTTAACAACTTCAATATTACAGGTTCAATATATTATATATATAGAGAAATTAGTTTATAATATATCTACCGACTAAAATATATATGTGTTTTAGATTTATGCATATATTATACGTGTGTACAATATGGTTACCTACCTTGTTATAACATATTTTAAGGACGGCATAATTTAATAAATTGAAGACCCACTTACTTCTATTACCATGTAAAAAAAGTTATATGTGCCTACACAATGCTATTGGATAAGGAACCATAAGCCACAAACATCCTTAAAATATAATATAGAAAATAATTAATTAAGACAAATATATACAAAATAAATTTAATAACGTTGTGTATTATATATATGGCATTGTCAGACATCACTATGTTCGTTCCAAAAGTCGCCATTGCCAATAAGTTTTGCTTTTAAGTTTAGTGGTTACAAATATATAAAACTATCAAAGTTATTTAAACAATATTTAAGATACTATAATTTAAAATAAATGGAAGCGACTCGCGCATATATCATTTGTTATCTATAAAATATACTGTATACGTAAAACTAAATTAACAACTTTCACTGAAAAAGCAATCCCTTTTGAATATATATTAGTCTAAGTCATAACGTGGAAAAATTATAAATTCTAAAGGGTTAAAAGATTTAAAAACTTTTGCACGTGGAATGTGTAATTAACCCTAAAATATCGAAGCCAACTAAACAAATTAAAAAGACATAGGTCCTTTGATTTGATTGTAATCATTATGTCATCGAAATTGTTCAATAAAAAATCATACTATTTTATGCACATATGAATAAGAGATATTAGAGTAAAGAACAAATTATTTTAAATTTAATCAACTCTAAGTGTTGCTATGTATGGCCATGTTTATCATGAATTTTTGTGGGTTTTTTTAAATATAAAATTATTAAAAACACACTCTGTCTTCCTTTTACTCAACTTTATACCTTTTCTTTCATTATTTTACTCAACTTTATATCTTCTTTTTCATCTTTTTACTCAACTTTTATTAATTTTATATTTAAACACACCCTCACTCTTTCTCTAAAAATTTATTCTATTGATACTCTCTTTCCAAAAATACCCACTATCTTCTCTTTTTACTTAAATTTTATTAATTTTATATTTCAATATATTCCATTATTTCAACCAAAAACACTCTCTTTCTTCCTTTTACTCAAATTTTAATAATTTTATATTTAAAAAAATCCATAAAAATTCACCAATAAACATGCTCTTAGCTTAACCAATTAAAATTGTCTGTGTCAATTATATTACTTCTATCTCAAGGTTTTGAACACGATGTTGTGATCATGTCTAGCAGATCCACTACATTTAGTATCAAAATTTGTTTTTGGTCTAAAAACCATCATGAGTCGGATGCCAAAACATGAATTAGTTTTTTAAAAATTTATAAATTGCAGTACTGTTTTCTATTGGATAATATGAAGCTCGTATTAAACAATCCTAATTATAGATATTTTGACTGATATTTTTTAACTAAAACAATTACAACTCTTGTAAACCCCATAATTATGAATAATAAAAAGTTCATTTCAATAATATGGTAGTCAACGTACAAAAAAGTTGAGTCACTTGTAAGATTTTATTTTTTACAAAATCTAGTCCCAAATTATTCACATGACTCGAAACTTAAGTGATTTCGGATGTAAACAACCCCCTAAATTGAGGTTCTCATTTTTTCGTTATTTTGAGCTTCATTCAATTCAAACATGCATACATATACATAATTAATAAGTACTCCAGAAACGTAAATTTAAATGATGAATATTGAATGTAACAACATTAATAAAGGCACGAAATTATTGGTTTGAAATGATTAGATCCAACTAATTTCCAACCAAATACGGTCAAAGCCAAATAAAAACCCTTAGCTCTCTCCATGAGACCCCCCAAAAGAAACCCATCCAAATGGTTCAGACAATCGTGGACCCCACGCGCCGCTCTCTCCTCTCCCACTTGATATTCTCTCTCCTCTCCTTTCTCTTTCTCTCTCTAATTAAATTTTAACCTTGATTAATTTTGGTCAACTTTTTAGTTAACCATGGTTAACTTATAAAATAATGAATAATCATTCAATAAGATTAATTTATGTATGCAAGTGATTACATATCTGTCGGTCTAAGTTTTTTCATTTTCTTTCTTTGCTTATATACATCTTCAATTTTGTGTATAATATGGCTTATATCTTAATTTAGGAAACTAATTTGATGGCTATAAATATATATGAAATCAATTATGAATAAAAGAGGCAAGGCAATGATGGTGGAGAATGTTTTTGAAGGACAGAAAAGAGGAAGCATCTTAATGAAACCCACAAGATAACCCCAACCACATATATCATGATAGCTTTATTCAATCTTAATTAAACATCTTCCATTTTCTCCAAATATTTTAACTTATTATACCAATTAGATCACACCCACTCACATTCATATCTCTCCTTCCTAATTTCTCACCCGCCTAATATGCGCGTGGGTACTACATCCTTTAAACTCAATATAATTTGTAATCATATATTGCTAATTTTAGGACTTTGTAGTAGTATTTCTTCTACTCCAAAACAAGTTTTGCTGTTTTTGAATTCATGTTTTAAAGTGAAAACATGATCAATTATCAAATACTTTTGTACGAATATCAAAACGAATCACTCAAATATTATAGGTTTATGTTTGAATGCAAATATACTTTTAAATTTGTAAAACATACAAAAGCAATCAAATAAATCCTTAATAGTATGTTTTTTTGGTAGTTGTAGTCGCGTGTAATTCACGATCATGTAGAAGAAGAGTGGAGTTACCTTACCTATGGAGTCCAAAACACACAAAACGACACAAAATTCTCAAAGAAATGAAATTTTGAATTTTAAGTCGATACCAAAACGAATTATTATTATATTAGTATATAGTTTGTAAGAGTTTAGGTTAGACAAGTGACTGCATTTATATACATATATGATATATCTATATACACACATATAGTTTTTCTTCTTCTTTAATGCTTTTATTTTAGTCTCACCTTCTCCTTCTACTTTTTATCATTTCCCTTTCTTCTTCTCTCATTTTCTTCTTCCAAACTTCTTCTCAATTCTCTCTCAATGTTTTTCCATAGTTTTAAACTTTAATAAAATACAAAAAAACATAAGAAAATCTACAAAGAAGAGAGGCTTTATTTTAATCTTCTTGTGTGTGTGTGTTTCTTTTTTATATATAATTTTTATATTTTCTCAAATTAAAATCTCTTTCCTTTGCTTTTGATGTTGGCATGGCTTCTGGTCTTGATCTAGGCACAGCTTTTCGTTACGTTAATCATCAGCTTCATCGTCCTGATCTCCACCTCCATCACAATTCCTCCGATGACGTCACTCCCGGCGCTGGAATCGGTCATTTCACCGTCGACGACGACGACAACAACAACAACGACCATCAAGGTCTTGACTTAGCCTCCGGTGGTGGTGGATCAGGAAGCTCCGGTGGACAAGTCGGAGGAGACGTCGTTGGTCGTCGTCCACGTGGCAGACCACCGGGATCTAAAAACAAACCTAAACCTCCGGTGATAATCACGCGCGAGAGTGCAAACACACTTAGAGCTCACATTCTTGAAGTAACAAATGGTTGCGACGTTTTCGACTGCGTTGCGACTTACGCTCGTAGAAGACAACGAGGGATCTGCGTTCTAAGCGGTAGCGGTACGGTTACTAACGTCACAATACGTCAGCCATCTGCGGCTGGTGCGGTTGTAACGCTACAAGGAACGTTTGAGATTCTTTCTCTTTCTGGATCTTTTCTTCCTCCTCCTGCTCCTCCCGGAGCGACTAGTTTGACTATTTTCTTGGCCGGAGGACAAGGTCAGGTCGTCGGAGGAAGCGTCGTCGGTGAACTCACGGCGGCTGGACCGGTGATTGTAATCGCAGCTTCGTTTACTAATGTTGCTTATGAGAGACTTCCTTTAGAAGAAGATGAGCAACAACAGCAACAACAACAACATCTCGGAGGAGCTAACGGTGGAGGTAATTTGTTTCCGGAGGTTTCTGCCGGAGGAGGTGGAGGAGGAGGAGGACTACCGTTCTTTAATTTACCGATGAATATGCAACCAAATGTGCAACTTCCGGTGGAAGGTTGGCCGTTGAATTCTGGTGGAAGAGGACCTTTCTGATATGTGTATATATATATATTGATAAGTCATTATATATATATATATCTATTTACTCGGTGGAGGAGCTTTTTTCCGTCGAAGAATTTGCGAGAAGAAAGGTTAGAGAAGTTTCTAATGAATTTCAAAGTTATCATCGTGATTTCGGACATTTTATTATCTTGTTCACTATGTTAAGGTTAGGTTTTTATCTTATTTTTCGTTTTTGTAGAATTTTATGTTTTTTGGCTTTCTTTCTGTGAAACTCTATTTGTGTTCGTCTGCGATGAAAAAAAAGTCTTAATCTTTCTTCATATCTAAGCACTTCGTAGTTCTACATCACATATTTAATTTCGACCATAGTCGATTAGAATTTGATTGGAGATTATTGATTGGTTATATATGATTATCAATTGTTTTTATAATATTGTTGTTCTACATATGTATGTTGACGTGTATATCTATAAATGGGTTTTAATCCAGGTCTTTTGTGTTTTGGTCAGTGTAATGATTAAGAACAAAACATATTTTTTTTGTAGGATTTGGTGTTAGAATTTGTGACTTAAATATTTGATTTCTCAATTTTTTTTCCCCCAAATTGAAACAATTTGACACTAGTAGAACAAAAATATTGCTTAATGGATATTGTTCTTAACTGTTGGCTGCTGCTATATATGTACATAGATTTAGGTATACATGTGATTGTGTGTGGCATGATGATAAACACACACACATACATATATATATATATATGTGTGTGTGTGTGTGTGATTTGGTGTCAATTCAACATTGGTTTTCAATTTCTTGAAGCCCTAGCTAGCATATCTACATATTTCTTATTACTGATTCTGTTTTGGGTTTTGATTTGATCTCGAGGAACCTAAACAATAAATACCTGTTCGTTTGTTAATGTGTTTTATATTCCTCCGATTTTATTGGAGTTATAACATGTTTTAGGTTATAGTATACTTATGAGCCTTTAATTTATCTCTGTGTCTTTGGATAGGGAGAAAACATACTTTAGTGAAAGATAATTAAATATCTGGATCCATTAAGATGTGGATCTATTTTTAAAGTTCTTGGATGAAGTATGAAAAATTACTATTATATGATGTTTTTGATGCATTCTATATTTTCATAACCTCTTTTATATATCAATATGTGTTTCCCATAACTCTGGATAAAAATAAGTGTTAGGTAGTAATCATCAGATTCATATGCTTATAATAATTCAACAACTGTTAATGATTTTATGGGAATCTCGTATTGGGAGTAGACTTATTAAGTTATTAAACCAATGTGGTGTGGTGCTTATCTGTAAGAGAATTTTCTTTTGATTAATAAATTGAGCTTTTGTATTTGGAATTTATATTCCTTGAAAAAGTTTCTTATGCTACCTTCCTGTTTTCTATATATTCCTGTCTTAGTTTATATATGCCAGTATTATATTGAACAAGTAATGGACGAGAATATACTTATTTTATTTTGTTTTCAAACCATTGTTGATCATATTTTTCTTCAGTATATAAAGAGATTTATATATCAATTATTTATTTTGGCTGAAAAAAACTTATGTTTGTTATTGTGTATATATGTATTTCTAGGTTTATATAATTATATTTATATCTGAATTTACGACTAAAATAAGAATGTGCACATACATATATATAATACAATATATATACTTCTATGGAAATAATTGATATATAAATCTACTCTTTAAAGACAATATATATACTTCTATGTATTTAAAAGTATAATATACTTTTTGTTGAAATTCAAACGCGAAACACAGATAAGACTTGCATTTGGAGTTTTCATCTGCGTTATGTTTGATATTTTTATTTGCATTTATGTTTACAATAATAATCAAATCAATGAAAAAATAAAACAATACTTGTAGGTTATTTTAAGTCATTGTACACACAGACAAGTATGTAAATATACATATATATATTATTTAGGACTATAAGCATTTATTCTGATTTCTGAACAGCTGATTTAACTACATTCAGTTTATCATATATGATATACAAATAAAGATATAAACAATATATGTTTTATAGAATTTTATGTAAATATAGGAGACATATTATTTTGGAGAGATTGGTGTTTAGTCGTGATTAAAAAAAGATACAAACAATATATGGCAACCTTTCTTTGTAAATAATATAAAAAATGGTTAATGTAAAAATTATTTTTCTAAGTTTTTCATCTTGCTGTTGATTTATTTATACTTACAAAGTCATCTCAGAGAGTTGAATCGAAGTTTCTTTCAAATCTTGAAGCATTCTACTGGTAAAATAAAAGTTGATCAACAGATTAAGACTAAGAATATATTTGTTATATCCTTTTGTGGCACACATTTGTCATAATCGACAAAGTTTGAAATTACAATAAATTACTATTGTTTAAGGAGAGACTGATGCATTAATTTGACAACTATACTTTTGTTTAAAGATAGATTGATGCGTAATGAAAGATACACGAGTCTCGGTCTAAAGAAAAACAGACAACAAAATTGATTGCCACGAAAAACATTTATCAGTATATATATCTGGACAAGTTTAGAAATTTCTCTGGATACAGTAATATCTTCATAGGTTTTGCAAATCCATGATATACCTGCAAATGTAAAACTTATTTGAATGATGGTTTTACTATGTTTTTTTTTTAATATGCATTTGAATTTCATTAAGAAATGAGAGAGTTTGAAATGTTTAACAAAAAAATCTGAATCAGAGAAGTTATTCCTTACCAAAAAATAAAAACAAAGGAGAGCCCAAATGAATAACCGAGTATAAAATGTAGCATAGTTTTAGCCTTTAGGTGAGCCAAATCTCCATTAGTTCACCATAGTTTTTGCATTTTTGTTTTTGCGAAAACCGCATCACGCATATCAGTCAATCAATTATCTTGAAAATTGTTTGCAGCGTGGAGGAGATACTCAATATCAAGTAAACAATTTCTACCTCCGATTCATTTCTCATTTTATTCGTCAAGCTTGTTTTTCTTAATATTCTTCATGCATGTGTCGTACGTGATGAGAGTTTTCTTGCTTTAAACTATGAAGATTTTCAGTTGTTTCTCCATGTTGCAGTTTTCTCATTATTTGTAATATAAATCAAAAAAGAATCTGCAGTATTCTCTTGGTATGTTTTCATGTCAAACCATGAATACTGTGGTGACAACTCTAGTCACCATAATTAGTCATTTTGTTTTCGGCACATTTGTATTTGGGCTTGCTGATTCATTTGTTCGCTTGGCCCAATTAACCATATATTTTGACTATGTTAAGATCCGGCATGTTTTCTTACATGACCATTCCAACATTTAAGAAATTTTAAATTTTCTTTTTTTTATAGAGTTCGAAAATTAAAAATTTAGAAGTTCGAATATTTTCATGGAAAGATCTAAATCCAAATAAAATTTAAAACTTTGTTAAAAATTTATTTGCCTAGCGGGAAAAAGTTATAAAGAATGATTTAGCTAATAAAAATTGTTTGAGATTTTTTATTCTCTTAGCCTAAGTTAATTACTTAATTTAGTTTTTTTTCAACGGACGTTCAAGCAAAGAAAAATCAAAATTGGGCCACTTTTATGGATATTTTTGGTTATAACTAGGCCCATAAACTTATTGCTAAGGCCCATAAAGCCCGTTTAAGTGGAATTTCTAGTCCATTTCGAATTAAAACATGTAGAGAACAAGTGGGTTTTCGAAAATGGTCCTAAACATTCTAAACGACATATATACACAAAGAGAGTCTTTGAAATGCTTTCATCATCATCATCAATTCATCATCATCAAATGCTTGAGAGGGCTTTGTCTTATGTTTCCATGGATCTTCTTCTTCTTCTACGTCTTTTTCTTGTTAATTAGGGTTGGAGTCACAGAGAGCACACCGATGAGAAACAGAGTAGCCATCGAGCTGAAATCATAGAGATCTCCTATTGATTGTAACTCTCCAAGAGCAATCCCAGCCTGTATATCACAATTGGAACATATTCAAACTCATCGAAACCGTTATAATAAAAACCGTAAAGCGGAATGTAAAAAAAGACCAGATTCCAATACCCGAACAGTAACAAACGCAGCAGGAATCAGACCGATGAATGTAGCAAGGAAGAAGATATGGTAAGGAACATCAACAATTGGAGAAGCAACATTAATGAAAGTATTAGGCAATGTTGGTGTTAGTCTCAAAAACAGCATATAATTCAGCAACCGATCTTTCCTTCTCGCAACCTAAAACACACAACAACAACAACAACAACAACAAAAACTCGTAAAGGATTCCTCGATACTCATATCGAAAAAAAGGATTGTTTTCCAAACCTGTTCTTGGAAGAAGACGAGCTTATCAGGCCAAAGCGACAAGATCAAAGGTCTACCAATAAGCTTAGAGAGGAAAAAGCAAGAAGAAGCACCAGCAGTTGCAGTAGAGACAACAAGAGCCATTCCTTTATAAACTCCAAAGAGAGCACCAGCAAGTAAAGACATGAACACAGTTCCAGGAATCATAAACGTCTGCATAAAAATGTAAACCAAACAATATCCAACAAGAACTTGAACCGTGTAATCACTTGTGTATATCTCAAGATTATCTCTGCAACAAAAACCAAACACCAATTTCTTCAGATTCTGTTCAAACATTCAATTCCAGAAACCTAAATCCTAAATCCGAAATCTAACGAACAAAAGATTGGATTTTGGTGAAAACCCAGAAAGATTTAGAGATTCTAGAATGACCTGAGAATCTGAAGGTCTTCGAGATTACGAGGGAGTTTGAGGAAGCTGTAATCAGATTGAGGTATTGTGAGATAAACACAAACAAGTCCGACCAGGAACCCTAGAACGACACCGGAAGCTGTCATAACCTCTAAAAAGCTTAGATTATATGTCGGAGTCGGAGATTTCGCCGGAGAAACGCCGATTGTTGTTGATTCACCTCTTTCTCTCTCCATCTCTCTCCTGTTCGATTCGGGACGAGAAGAGAGGGAGAGAGAGAGGTAGAAGAAATGAGTTAGAAGCTTTTTGCTTACACGAATCCTTTTCTCTGTCTCTGTCTCTCCTTGAAATCTGAATATGAGGGACAAGATTTGAAGAAGGAGACGAAGAAGAAGAAAATAAATGAAAAGGAATATTCGAATTTTTATTTTGAAGGATTTTGGTTTTATTTGTAAATGTAATAAAAATAACAAAACTAATTTTGTAACTTTTAAAATCATTAGTGGCCCCTCATTTTTTTTGGTTTACAAATTTAACCCCGGAATTTTTAGATGTGCCCGATGTTAACCTAATTTATTAAACCATTTATTCTTTCTAATGAGTAATTGTATTTCATAAAAATTTGATTTCATAAAAATTTGATATATTTGTTAGTTTTGGGAAATTAAAACTGTTGTTAGAATATGTAGATAATGGAAGAAAAATAAATAACAGTCGAAACTGAACCGTTAAACAATAAAACTCTTCGGTTGTGATTGGTTATAAAATAAAAAAGAAAGTAAAAAAAAAATTCATTTAAAAAGAAAAATAAATTTACTTGTTTTTAAGAAATAAAGAATTCTTCCTTTATATAGTTACTTTTTGACCTTTTCAGTACACCCTTAGTTTTATTTTAGTGTAATAGGAATTTTTTTTAGTTCTGATTAAAATCACTAGGTATCTTTTATACATAAAATAATAGTTATCAACTAATTTGTTGGTTATTAAAACTATAGGTATATATCGTATACATAATGGCTAGTACATTAATAACTAAAATTAATATATACATAATGCATGTTACCTCCATTAACTTCTAAGATACATGATGGGTGTAATTTTGTCCGTATTAATGGAAAAGTTTTGTCATTGGTACACACAATTATAATTATAACTAAAGTTACGTGATTCGTGCAAGCTATGATTTTGTTGATTATTATATGTCACATTTGGTATTTGTCCCTTTTTTTTTTGTATACTTCATACGGAAAATGGCTTCCTGTTGTATAAAGAATGAAATTTATTGGATCTATTGGGCCATGTTAATATTGTTACGTTTATGTAAATTAGGTTTAGTTTAATCTTATATACTTTGTATATAAAGCATTGCCTTCTTTTAAAATTAATAAAAAATCTTTTTATAACTTCAAAGACTTTTTAACATGGTATCAGAGTCAATAACCTTAAAACAACAATTATTGGTTGTCGATCTCACTTCTTCATTTATTCTTTTTTTCACCTCATCTTCTTCGATCTCTCTTCGTTGAAACTTCCCTAATGTCGGGTGAAAATTCTTCTAAAACCATAGACGAATCCGTGGTGATCACTTCAAAATCAAAATCACGGGTGGAATATGTTCGACGAACTATATCTCCTTATGACCTTACGTTTGGTGACAATCCATGCACTCTTATCTCTCAACCATTGTTTCGTGGGAATAACTATAATGAATGGTCCACAAATCTTCGCCTAGCCCTCCAAGCTTGTAAGAAAATTGGTTTTGCGGACGGATCGATTCCTCGTCCTGAAGCAGATTCAGAGGATTACGAAGATTGGTGTGCAAATAATGGTCTAGTGATTTCGTGGATCTAACTCACAATCGTCGAGTCACTACGATCCTCGATATCACACAGCGATAATTCTCATGATCTATGGCTACATTCAAAGACGTTTCTTTGTGAAAAATGGACAAAGAGTCCAAAGACTCAAAACAAAACTCACAAATTGTCGACAAAAGGGTCTTGCTATCGAGGCTTACTACGACCAACTCACAAAATTATGGTCTAGCTTGTCTGATTATCAACGAGCTAAAACTCCAGTTGAGATTCAGAAAGAACGTGAAGAAGACAAACTCCATCAATTCCTTATTGGATTAGATGAATCATTTATGGTGCTGTGAAATCAAATCTGCTTTCTCGCGATTTGTTACCTAGATGAATCATTTATGGTGCTGTGAAATCAAATCTGCTTTCTCGCGATTTATTACCTACTCTTGATGAGGCATACAATGTACTCACTCAAGATGAAGAATCAAAGTTGGCTGCACGGAGCAATGAAGAACGCATCAATGGAATCAGTTTCGCTGTTCAAACATCACTCCATCAACGTGGTGTCTCTAAAAACAGAGGAAATACAATGATTTTATGCACGTATTGCGGCAAGTCGGGGCACTTGGCTGAGAATCGTTTTCGTAAGATTGGTTATCCAGAGTGGTTCTGTGGAAAGAATAAAAGCAAATATGGCTGAGCTTACTCTCGTGGTCCATTGATAAACAATGGAACTGGTCGTGGGATCCTTATGAATCCAACAAAAGGACGTACTTCAGCTCCTGCTTCAGCTCAATTTAACCTTGTCGCTGGTAATGAAGCATTTGCTGCAAATATAATAGCCTCTGATCGCATTGGGATTAGTGGCTTAAATGATGACCAGTGGAAGACTTTGGTGTGTACACTTGAGGAACAAAAATCGGCTTTGAATGGCTGTCTTAGGGTATGTATTTTCTTGAATCTTGGATTATTGATTTAGGTGCTTCCAACCACATGACAGGAAGCCTGGAGTTTTTTATTGATGTGTCTGATATGGCACTGGTTGTGATAAAGCTTCCGGATGGAAAACTTACAGTTTCTAACAAACAAAGGAAAGTGAATTTGGGTTCAACATTTTCTCTATTGGGATGTTTTCTTTGTTGATGGGTTGAAGTGTCACCTTATTTCAATGTCACAGTTGACAAAAAATAGTGTATGTGTGTTTCAGATAACTGATAAGTTGTGTGTTGTTCAAGACCACATCACGAGGATTCTGATTGGAGAAGGTGAACAAAGGAATGGACTTTATTTCTTTAGAGGAGTGACTACTGCTACAACAATGCAAGGGACGAACAATCAGCCTACGGTGCTCTAGCATTGTCATTTAGGACACCCTTCTTCTAAAGCTTTGGAGATGTTGAAGTTATCTGATTTTCGTAGTAGTGTTTTTGATTCAAAGAGGTGTGATGTATATATCCGCGCCAAGCAAACAAGATATTCTTTTCCTTTGATTATTAATAAAACAAGTCAAACTTTTGAGATGATTCATTGCGATCTTTGGGGTCCATAACAATACTTGATGATTATTCTTGAGCTGTTTGGGTATATCTTCTTCCATCCAAACAAGACGTTCTAAAATATCTCAAGAATTTTATCGCACTTGTTGAAAGACAATTCTCTATCCATGTTCAAACTATTCGTAGTGATAACGGGTCTGAATTTGTTTGCTTAGCCGGCTTCTTTGCAGAGAAAGGCATCATCTATGAAACTTTTTGCGTCGGAACACCACAGTAAAATGGTCGAGTCGAACGAAAGCATCGTCACATCCTCAACGTTGCAAGAGTACTGCAATTTCAACCTCATCTTCTGACTGAAATTTGGGGATATTGTGCACTTGCATCAACTTATTTGATCAATCGTACTCCAACTACACTACTACAAGGCAAGACTCCATTCAAATTGGTATTAAATTATCCACCTCCTATGCAACATCTGCGTGTTTTTGGATTCCTCTGTTATGTTCATAATCAGAAACATGGTGGTGATAAGTTTGCTTTCCGTAGCAATCCATTTGTGTTTCTCGGCTACCCGTTTGCCAAGAAAGGATGGCGAGTGTACAACATCGAAACCGGTGTGGTTTCTATCTCTCGAGATGGTATTTTGTGTGAAACAATATTTCCTTACTCCAAAACAGAACTACCATCTTCGTCTTCTCCACCTCAGACAGTTCAGATTTGATCGTTAGATGACAAAGACGATTTTTTTTATTCTCAATTTTTGTTCGACCTAGAACAACCTTATGTATCATCTCCAACTCCAGCTCTACGTACATCTGCAACTACTATGACAGATTCTACAATTGGTACGACAAATTCTGCAACTGCTACGACATATTCTGCAATTGGTACGACAAATTCTGTAACTACTACAACAAAGTCTGAAACTGCTACAACTGACTCAGCCACTGCTACAACTGATTCAAGACCTACAAATTCAGAGGAGGAACCCAACATTGTTTCTCCATTGCATTCACCTTCTCCAAAAAGCTGTTGAATTTGATGTGTGGTGCGTTACTATGACAGATGAAATTATCGCACTTGAGGATACTGGCACTTGGACAGTATTTGATCTCCCTCCAGGAAAGAAAGCCTTTGGTTGTAAGTGGATGTATCGTGTTAAATTCGAAGCTGATGGTACGATAGAAAGGTACAAAGCTCGTCTTGTGGTTCTTGGATGCAATCAAACCGAAAGAGTTGACTACAATGAAACCTTCGCACCAGTTGCTAAGATGATCAAGGTACGTGCTTTCCTTAAACTTGCAGCCTCTAAAAACTAGAAAATCCATCAAATGGATGTTCATAACGTGTTCCTTCACGGCGATCTCGACGAAGAGGTATATATACAATTTCCTCCAGGTTTTCGCTCCAAAGATCATGATAAAAATAAGGTTACCGCTTGCATAAATCACTCTATGGTCTAAAGCAAGCTCTTTGATGTTGGTTCGGAAAGTTAGCTACAGCCTTGAAAGAGTACGGTTTTGAACAAAACTACTCTGATTATTCTTTGTTCACACTACAACAAGATGATAAACAACTACAAGTACTTGTGTACGTCGACGATCTAATTATCTCTGGTAGTTCAGTTGAACTAATTAATAGCTTCAAAGAATACTTGAGCTCTTATTTTTACATGAAAGATTTGGGCGTTCTGAACTAATTTTTGGGAATTGAAGTTGCTCGTAGTTCTTCAGGCATCTACTTGTGTCAAAGGAAATACACTCTTGATATCATCTCTGAAACTGACCTGATGGGAGTTAAACCAACTTCTTTTCATTGGAGCTAAATCACAAGTTGGCATTGGCAAAAGGTGAACCACTTTCTGATTCTTCTAGCTATCGTTGGTTAATTGGAAAACTCATCTATCTTTCTACGACACGTCCGGAGTTATCCTATGTCATACACATACTATCACAGTTTATGGCAAATCCAAAGTCGGCACTTCGAGTCTTTCGTTATTTGAAAAATGATCCTAGTCAAGGTATTCTTCTTAGTTTAGACTCAGATTTGACTTTTACTACTAGGTGTGACTCTGACTGGACTGGTTGTCCCTTGACTCGTCGCTCTTTTACTGGTTGGTTTATTCAGCTCGGTGGTTCCCCACTGTCTTGGAAAACACGTAAGCAAGAGGTGGTTTATCTCTCTTCTGCTGAAGCAGAATACCGTGCTATGACTGATATAGTTCAGGAAATTTTGTGGTTACGTGAGCTTCTTCCAACACTTGGTATTGCTTGTTTAGATTCAACTACACTTCACTCTGACAGTCTCTCTGCGATTCAACTTGCTGCCAATCCTGTTTTTCATGCTCGAATGAAACACATAGAAAAGACTGTCATTTCATTCGTGGCGAGATTATCCGTGATACTATAACTACAAAACATGTGTCCACCAAAACACAACTCGCGAATATCATGACCAAGGCGTTGGGTTAAAAAGAGTTTGCGGAGTTTTTTATTAAATTAAGTGTTATTAACATACACACTCCACCTAAAAGGGAGTATTGGGTCTATTGGACCATGTTAATATTGTTACATTTATAAAAATTATATTTAGATTAATTTTACATATTTTGTAAATAAGGCATTGTTTTCTTCTAAGATTAATAAGAAACCTTTTTATAACTTCGACGGCTTATTGATAAAATTTTGTTTTTTACATGTATAGTCTAAAGAAGGAATCATACATTATATTTTTTTTGAAGTATTTTTCTCTTAAAGATGCAATTATATGACATATTTGTGAGTATAAATGACAATCTAGGGATAATCAATTTCGATTTGATAAATTGATAGTGTGGTGTGGTGTGGTGCTTTGGCCACGGAATATGGCAGATGACACGTTTAAACGGTACATTGACATGTGACCTGATAATTGCCTATGTTACTTCACGACAAAAGTAAATTACATAGATATATCAAGAGAATAGTATATTAAATACTTAACTAATTCTAGGAAAAATATAAAAAACAAAGTTTGGTACAAATGGTTATGGCATTTAAGGGGACTTAATAATGTTTCAAAATCCGAAAACATCATTTTATTTATGTGTGTGTATAGAAAATACACTCGCAAAACAAAAACAACAAGACTCGCTTGCCAAATTTGTACTTGTTCTACCACCATTAGATTTGAATCCACCATAAATTATCGTCTAATCAATGTCGATGATTTTGAGGAAAGAAACATTAAACATAAAGTTAAGAAATCTGCAAGGGACAAATGCATGAAAAGATGAGACAAATGTGTTGTGTTTCTATGATTCTTTCTGTCACACAAGACATCATACAACAACGCATCATCGCATGCATCATCTTTTCAAATCCGCTTATGCAAAGAGAGGATTTGAATTTGTCAAGAATCTCTGACTGAGTCGGAGGCTTTCACGGGGCAAAGAAGGTCCTTACGATGTATTCACCTGTTAAAGCTATCATAACAAATATTCCAACCATATGAATAGAAAATTGAACCATTAACAATGATACAACATCAACATGATAATTTACAGCTTTTACGAAATTTTGGAGTGATTAAAATATACTCTTGTTACGAGATTTCAACCAAATGAAAAGAAAAATGAACCATTCACTGACAACATAGCTACATTTTTTGCTACAAAATTGTTTTGTAACAAATATTAGCTACTGAAAGATACAATTTGCCACTAATTTCATCCTAGATATTTAGTTACAAATAATTACAAAATTTAAACGTGTAGCAAATTTGCTTCAAAAAATTGTGAAGCTATACGTAACATTAGTTAAAAAGTCCCACAGTGTTTTTGTAGCTAATTGTTACATATTATGGTTGTAGATTATTTGTTACATTAGTGACCGATTGTTTCGTAACAATTTACATTTACGTATAATAAATATATTTTGATAAATATATAAACGAGTAAATATTGGATATTTTTTTATTTACAAGATAAACATATAATTTGGTATATATTATTATACACTTAGATTTTTAACTCTAAAACTCTACACTTAGATTTTTATTTTGAGACAAAGAATTGGTTTCCCTCCAACACAAGTTTTGAAAAGAAATTAAATTATTTATGCCCAACCCAAATGAAAAACCTAAAAGATAAACAAAATATCTCCTCTCGGTTTAGTGTCTCTCTCCCCTCTTTGTGAAAAGTTGCCCTAGCTGCCGCTCATCTAGTAAAGGTCGACGGGGAGGCCTGGGTTGCAATCGCCATTATTTATGCTCGGTGGATCTGGGCTTCTCTTTGGATCTGAGATCCGGTGTTGGGGGTGAGACTCGGTTTAAATGTTTAGGGTTTAGGATATAGATTTGTGACTAACAAATTAGTGTCACAAAACAGTCACCAATTTGTGACTACTGTAATAGAGTTTTACTTTTTCTATGATAAGTTTAGGGTTTGATTTAAGGTTTTATTTTTGAATAAATTATTGTTTCATCATAAGAACATAAAAAATATTAAAAATATAAAATGAAAAAGAGAAATCATTAGTATTTGGTTTAGGGTTTAGTTATGCATACATAACTTTTAGTATAAGATTTTGACTTTTTATGTGTTTGATTTAGATTTGAGGGTATAGGTTTAGGATATACGGTTTAGTTATCAATTTTTTTATGAAAAGTACAAATTAAAAAGGAAAAATCATGAGACTTTGATTTAGGGTATTGATAACTTTTGATATAGATTTTGGGCTTTTGATAGAAAACAAATTAAACCCTAAGCTAATTTACTAAGTAAGCTACCAATGACATACCCTAAACCCCAAACTAAATAACTAAGTAAGTTTTTGGGAATCAAATTCAAAAAAAATTTGTAAAACAATGACAATATAATATAAAATCAAACCCTACAATTTTTATCCTATATCCTAAACTCCAATTCTCCAAAACCAAACTAAATTAATACTATTTATCCTATAACCTAAACTCCAAAACTTACACGGAAATTTTTAAGTTTGAAGACCAAAAATTTGGTTTCCCTCTAATGCCAATTTTGAATTTTTTGTTCAAAAATTTGGACGGAAGGCAAATATTTCAAAATATTTGGACTCAAAGTTTCCATTATCAAAGGGGAACAAAACATATAAAACTCTCTCGTTTCTTTGACCTAGAAAAAACTCTCTCGATTTCGTTTTCTCGGCTCAACTCCTTCTCGTGGTGGTTGATTTCCGATGTAAGGCGACGAGATGGCGACGCGTCCCAATCCTTAGGCGGTGGTTTGTCAGTCAGAAGGTGAGGCGTCGGAGATCGACGGTGTCATTTCGGTGACAAGATCCTTTTCCTTTAGCCTGACAGATCTCGTTTCGCTATGGTCGTGGGTCCTTGCCGACTTTTTGCTGTTCCTCTATGGCCGGAGTTCATGGCTTCTCATCTCAAATATTTTGATATCCGAAGCTCTCGTCTCTAGTTACTTGAATTGCTCCTGTCTAATTTTTGTTTTTTTTTTGGAAGAAAAGATCGAGAAACAATTTCTCCTTATGTGTCATTTGCAAGTAAGAACTCTCCTTATGTGTTCTTGCACCTTTTTTTTTTTTCTTTGTTATTGTTCTATGTGATTTGTGACTACATATAAAGTAAAGCATGTGAGAACTATGTCTTGCTAACATGTTCAGTTTGTGTTTTGTTTATTCTGCAGGAAAAAAACATGAATCTCAATTGGGAGGTTTTTGAGTTAATGATGAAATGATGGAAAAACGTCTTTAGGCATCAAGAACTACACCCTAGACATCATCCTCTACCTTCTATTTAAATGCTTTTTGTAACATGAACTTATGTTATCTTTTATACAATGTTTGTAGTACTTTGAAACATAAGTTATGGATCTTATATGTGATGTACTTTTTGCTTTAACAGTTTCAACATTGGGTCATTTTTGTTTATAGAATTGTGTTTATAGTTTTTAAATATAATTGTATTAATTATTTTATATATTCATAATATTAATAATATAAATTTTAATTTTAATTTTTTTATTAATTATATTGGTTTTGTAACAAATTTGTAGCATATTAGATTCAAACTATGGGGGTTTTACCTAAAACGTTTTTGTAGTAATTTGTATCAAATTATCACAAATTATTTATAACAAAATTTGTAACAAATTATAGCGACAATATAATGTTGTGGAAATCTATGGCAAATTAGCTATAATTTGTTACGAAATCAAATTACGAGAACTGGATTTTTATAGCAAATTGTAACAAATCATAAATTTGTTATAAATATATAAGCATAGCTACAAAATAAATTGTAGCTATATGATCTAATTTTTGTAGTGATTATAATTAATGAGACAACAAATATGGTAATTTATAACTTTTATGAGTGATTAAACATAGTACCCGAAGTTTTTTCACGTAGAGGCGTAGTGCCCATCCGAGTTTTTTACACATACAAATAGAGAAACAATATATGTATTATATAGAGTATGTATACATTATAGTAGTATTGTTGAATGATGGAGTCTTTGATTGGAAGATCTGAAACGATTAACATTAATTGGTAAAAAATAAAAAATAATAGGCAATTTTATACATATATGATTATGCAAAATAATATAAAGGGGATTGATGGTAAAAAAAAAAAATTACAACGCTAGCTAACAATTATATTATTTATCTAGTTGCCGACAAACTCAACTTACTTTTTTTTTTTTTTGCTAAACGTACTTACTTACCGCCATAGATAATTTCAAACAAGATGAATATCAAACTCGTTAGCATCTTTTTTCTTTTCTGGATTACGTACCAACTCATTAACATCTATTTATATAGTAATTACTAGTTACGTCGTTAGCAGAAATGAAATTGTTTACTGAAAACAAGAATGATCAAATAATGAAGATAAGCACAATATAGTAGAAATCTTTGATCCGATCCATGCATATAACTGAAAGCTTATAGACATGATCCAGCATATATATGCTGTGTTATAGAGAGAACGTACTTATACATCAAGAAAAGCTTTTGGTCATGCTTGGCTACTCTGTACGCCACCAGAAATCGATTTTGTAACTAAATCGGTGTTTACTTGTGGCATACAGGGAGCCAGGCATGACTACAAATCCATGAATGAAAAATATATAGTACGAACCCTAAACATGTGAATGATGGATGATTTATACGTGGGTCTTGGTTTGAATCGAATCCAAATCATGGTGTGTGTTTCATTTGGAGAAAAAATGAAGCTATATAGAGAAAATGTGTGGATTGTGTTTCCTTTGGAGAAAAAATGAAGCTATATAGAGAAAATGTATGGATTATTTGTTGTACTAAAAGTTGTGAAGATGGGGTATAAGAGGAATGGTGGTACAGATATATATATATATATAGAGGAGAAAAAAGAATAAACTCAATTTGTTTATATAAATACATACTTACAAAGAATTCTAAAGAGAGAAAAAGTTGGATTGTGAAGGCAAATATTAAGATTTTAGTAATTAAAGAATTCTATACACTTACCATATGGTTTTGAATTCGACTAGAAATCCCGGAAAGAAACAAAAAACAAGAAAACCATGCTTTAATTTTAGTGGGTTAAACTTATCTATACGAACTAATATTATATATAGGGGATAATGCGAGATGGAAATCAAATATGGATTCTCTTTTGCTAAAAGGTAATAAAGAGAGACACAGCGTGCAACACTTCAGGGTTACTTTAATTTAATTTAATAGTTTTCAAGTAGATTTCTGATAAAGTTTTCGTTTTTCTATAGTAGTTTTAACAAAATTTCATTATTAAAGAGAAAAGAAGGATTTAGAGTATTATACACAAAAGAAAAATGATAAAGGAAAGAGTTCATGGGCCATGAATCATCATTATCACTACATTATGTACATACATTATCACCTCAATCGAGAATATTGGCTCCATGTAATTCAAATAATCCTCTATGGTTCTTAACAGTGGAAAGTATCCAAACATTGCATATTTAAGTATTCATGTTGTTTTCTTTCGATTAAAAACTTTGAACCGTTCCTCAAAGAAATAGCCATATAAATTCACGTATATATTAATGTTTGATACCAAATAGATGGTATGCTAGTAGTAGACACTATCTTCTTGAAAGAGGTAAGTCTTCCCCTACTTTGAACCCCCAATTTAGGATTGGACGATAATATTTTTCACATAGATATAATGCAATGGTTGGTTCGAGATATTGTGTTGTTTTTTGGTGACTTAAATATGATAATTTACTGCAAATGACTTTTTTGAGTAGGCAAGAGAAATCTCAAGTGCCGAAAAAGATAAAACTCAACGTTAGAAATTTTCTTTATTTTCTATTTCTAATTGTTTTAGATTTTGGAACTTAGAGCACATCCATCGGTGTGAAACTGTAGAGAGTATGTAAAAATTATAATATTATTATTTTTATTTAAAATTAAATTATATAAATAAATATAATAAATAGTTTTTATCACAAGATGACACATGGGTCCAAGAGTTTCTGATCTTTTGTTTATGGTCTCTCAAATGAGAGGTTTGAGAGATTGGTTTCTCTTTCTCTTTTTTTTTTACTGTTTTTTTAATTTTTTACATAGTTAGAACCCCAGTTCAGAGTCTTCAATGGACGTGCTCTTATATGTATGTAATTTTGTAATCACTCATTCACACAACTAACAGAAAATCCTAGACAAACGGATATTCACATCAATTGCTTTGTTCGCTAAATCTCTTACGAAGTTGTCTTTCTGTTCACCAAATTCACAAGAGTATAAATATTAGAACAAATGCTCTGAATTTGCGGATTAATCAATCGGTTAAACAACAAAAAAGATAATGCTTGATGTTTATATGTTTGCGTAGGATCATTTGTTAGAGTAATAGATAAAAAAAAAGGTTTTCAATAGTGCATATGTAATTCACAGCTTTTTGTTCCTTGGGTCGTGGTCTCTTTCGACTTTCCCTTTACTTTCTATAACTAAAGAGGCTTTATCACTGACCAAAGAAAACAAAAAGTTATGGTTCAACTTTCGACAACAAGCATTTGTTTTTTTTTTTAAATGTACATTTGAACTGAACTGAATCATAATCAAACACAGTACATGGTTTTGGCAATCAGTTCAGTTTCATTTATCTACAAACTGAATAAACCAAACCTAGTTCGGCCCGAACCAGCTGAATTCCCTGAAATACATTTGCTTTTTTCTTTTTTTTGGTCGAATACATTTGTTTAAAGTCATTTATTTATTAACAAATATAAATTGTTTTTTGTATAAAACCAATGCAATTGAAACGAATCAAATAATACCCGTTATAACCATATCTCTCATACACCAAAATCTACCGAGTTAACCAAAATTGGGGTAAAATTTTCTACGATTAATATTTTTAAAACCGTGTATACATTTGTCAAACTTTCATCACGCATCAACCAAAACAATAAAAGTAGAAACTAAAACACCTAATTAATTGTTTTTAGTACTACTGTTCGTTTATGATATTATTGTACGTTTGTGTGTAAAAACGCGCATTCACATTTGGAACTCTTTTACGTTATTCAACTATTTATTTGGTGAAAATAACTTTAGTGTTGTAAAATTAATATATGGATTCGTTATGTAACGACAACTTATAATATGACAATTAAAGTTTGTTTTGCTCGAGCCAAACATATACGTCTTCAAGAGACACGATCACGGACGTTTCACTTTACTATAGGACGACTTTTAGAAATTTTGCAAATGGATGTTTTTTATGCAATTATGTTTATGTTTTTCAAAAAAGTGTTTGTATTAAGTAAAAAAAAAAAGTTGTTTGTGGTGCGTATTTACGTATGGATTACCCTTTGGCCGTTCATATAATTTTTATAAGCTGGCTGGGTTTTTCCAAGATTTTCCCATCTACCAAATTATTAACTTCCTTCACAAGAAAAGTAAGATAAGAGCTGCAGAAAAATATGCCCCAAAACCATCTTATTTTGTTGACCATAATATATATTAATAGTTTAATACGAATGGGAAAATTCTCATAGTGTTTTTTTTTTTTTTGAAAAAGTAAAATTCTCATAGTTTTCATAAAATTATACTGATATATATATGGTATTTTTTTGGCATTGGCAGGTACATGATCATGTATGGAAATGGTTGAATTATCCTTATTTTGAGTTTAAATTTGACAAAAATAGTAAATAGTAATGTAAAATTTTTTCAATAATTTTGTAAAAGATTTAATCCAAAAAAAACAAATCTTACGTTGTATATGCCAATTTGTTTCATTTATAGAATACTAGTATTACGTCAAAACTATGAGATTAAACAATGTTTAGACTTTACAAGATATCTAGATCGATCTCAATTCAGATGCGATTAAAAGAAGTCGAGTTTTAGGGCTGGGGGTAAACATCGTACTAGTATCAGAGTCAAGAGCATTTCTATATATTCAAGAATGCTTAAGCGGTGTATGCATTCACAGAATTGCATATTTACAACTATTTAGTTTTCATAATTTATCTGTGGCCAACATTACATGGAATTTTAAGCCTTGGTGTATCTACCCTCGTTGACAATGTCACATAAATTAAGCATATGTATTTATACTTATTTTCTGCTACTTACTTGCCTTTAATTAGTTTATACGACGACTGTTTATATAGTCAATGAGATTAATAGAAAGTTGGTAAGTGTTTGGTTTTAATTTGACAATGTGAAACAAGCCTGAACACTGACCCTTTAATCTATGACAGTAATTAAACGGTCAAAAATAGTAATTAAGTATATAATCAAGATCTTCTGTGAGAGTGAAATCTCATAATTAAAAAATGAATAGTAATCGTTTTTCCAAACCGTAAGAAACTTCGTTTTTTGTTTCTTCTGATGTGTCGTGATCCTTCTCATTCCTTTGAAGACAACAAAGATTCTATTATGTGTAAGATTTTTCAAATGTCCAATAGTATAATACAACGTAATATATGATACCAATTTATAGTTACACCCTCTAATATAGTCCATTATCTAGTTTATGTGTTCCTTACGCTATCGACTAAATGTTTAGAAAACCTCGAGAGAAATTCTTCAAAATAAATAAATTAATCGAAAAAACTATCATATTACTTTAGTAATGTAAACAAAATTTCTAATAAAAGATAGTTGAACGCATGCATTTACATTTTTACGTAACAAAAATTACAAAAGAAACAAAATAAATCTAAATTATAATAGTCCGTTGGTCATCTTGATAATCCAAAAATCAATATTTGTTGGGTTTTTTTCTTCGCGATTGTGGAATATTTTTACGTAATGATCATGCCAACTTTAGGAAAATAGTTTAAGTTTCGGTTGCAAAATTACTTACGAATTCATGATTTAGAAATTCGGAAGGGTTTGGTTAGTAATGAATACTAATCTTCGTTTGAAATTTCAAAGTAAGGAAGAAGAAGAACAAGCTTTGATCACCCATGAGACATCGAAGCAGGTAGAGACTTCTTTGAATGCGTTGGAAGCAATCACTTAATGATAAATATAAGATTCCAATTTTGATGAAGGCTGCAATGAGAACATATATAACTTAACATAATTCAATTAAATATTACTTATATAAACTCTTCAAGCAAAGTAAATGATATTTTTTATATATTATATAACAATATATAAAAAAGTAGTTAATTAACTACTTCATTTTATTATCATGCATCTAAGCAAACTTTTTTTTTTATCTTTCTAGATTTTAACCTATTTAGAGAAACATATATATGGGCTATATTTAAAATCATTACATGCTTAATTTTGAAATGGGGGCTTTTAACCCAGTGTCAATAATATTACCTTGGAGTTTTAGATAAAGAAAATATACCACAGTACTTTTATATATATATATTAAAAGTAAAAATACATAACAAAGTAAGCAAAAAGTATCATAAGTAAATGTCTGCTGCTGCTTTGACCAAAAAAATGTCTGCTTTTTTGTGATTTTGTAAGATAGCTAGGACAAATATTTTAGGATGATTTGCAACAATAACAAAAAGTAAACTATAGTTTACAATATAACTAAAACATTAGAGAGAAATAAGGAGATATAGATAGAAAAAGGAGAAATTGATTAGTTTGTGTATTATAGTTTTTTTTGGGTTCTCTATGTCAATTCCCCTATATTTTATACATCTAATCCACAATAACAAAATCCATTATTCTTTTATATAAACACTCTTTCAACATCATCCCCACGAATTACTCTTCGAACGCCATGACACATATTCATATTATCATTACCTAATCTTTGGTTATAATAGTTTTGGTTATTTAACTTATTCATATTTGAATGACTCATATATTGTACACATATGACACATTAGTAAAATAATATATACATAAAATCCTCTGACGAATGCATAGACAACTTTACTTTAGTTATGTCATGGCCTCTTTCCTCTCTTATATATATACACATACAAACTCAACATAGAGAGCTATGAGAAAAAGATATCAATTCTTCAATAATATTCGAACAACTAGAGTTTTTTATAAAAAAAATTCATAACTTCCACTTATTTGGAAAAAAAAAAAATTCTTAAGAAGAAATTCATATAAAGAAAATGGGAAGATCGCCGTGTTGCGATCAAGACAAGGGTGTGAAGAAAGGGCCGTGGACACCCGAAGAAGATGAATTGCTAATCGTTTGTATCAATAAAAACGGTTATGAGAATTGGCGGTCGCTTCCTAAGCGCGCTGGACTTAACCGTTGCGGCAAGAGCTGTCGGCTCCGGTGGATGAATTATCTCCGGCCTGATATCGTGAGAGGCAACTTCTCTGATGAAGAAGAGAGTACTATCATTAAACTTCATGCCCTTCTTGGTAACAAGTAAGACGTTTTCTTGTTGTTGATTAATATTGCATGTAAAAATGTTTTTGATAGAATCAAATGATATTTAGGCCTCGATGGTTTGTGCTTACATTTATAGTGTAGATTTTTTTTTTTTCAAAGGAACCCAAAACTTGAGATAGGTTTTAATGATCGTTATTGTGTTGATCAAAGCCATGGTTCATTCGTAATGCATTTTTTTTTTGTCACAATAGAATTTACTATTGGTATGGGATTCACTTTAAGATTCTCTAACCAGTTTTGAATCGAATTTTGATGTATAGATGGTCGAAGATAGCGGGTCATCTTCCAGGAAGAACTGATAACGAGATCAAAAACTATTGGAACACTCATATGAGGAAGAAGTTGATGCAAATGGGGATTGATCCAATCACACACGAGCCGAGAACCAACAATCTTAGCCCAATCCTCGATATTTCTCAAATGCTCGCTGCCGCGATCAGCAATGGTCAATTTGGTAACAATAACCTCGTCAACAATAGCACTCCTTTGGAAGATCTTCTCAAACTCCAACTGATCCATAAAATGCTTCAAATCATAACTCCCAAAGCCATACCAAACATCAATAGCTTTAATGCCAATTCAGTGAATCCTAAACCGGAGCCCACGGCCGCACAATTGAATGCTATTGATCCACATGTTTTCATAAGACAAGATGCAAATGAGGAATCGTTTGAAAATATTTGGGATGGTTTGGTAGATAACCGGCTTCCCGGTTTGGTTACGGTTTCGCAGGAGAATCTCAATACAGCAAAACCAGGTACTAGTACTACCACCGAGGTATATGATCAAACCAGAGCCGGAGTGATCCCGGGTTATTATGGTGATCAAATCCTATCTTCTGGTTCGGTATCGGTTTCCCCTGTGATATCCGGTTCGAACCATCCCGGTTCGGCTCTACACTCATCCTGTTCAGATGTCCTAGAGGACTGGGAGAAGTTCCTTGATGATGAAACAAGTGATTCTTGCTGGAAGAGTTTCTTAGAGTAAGATTTTTTCTCCACATTTATTTTTAATATATGCTATTTATATATTGTAACACTATACTTTCTCAAATTCAATCATTTATTAACAGAGTACTACTACTTAATCTGCAGCTTAACGTCGCCCACATCATCACCCCTCCCGTGGTAGAACTAGATATTGTTCGAGTCGTATAATCATAGTTTTATAGGAAATTCATACACATATATAAATGTTCGATTAATATTTTTAATTTTTTGTAAGAAAATCATTGATTTCAATGTTTGTAAAGTCTTATAAAGGAGTGTTAGTATTTTTATATTTGCTAAAAAGTGTTTGTATTTTTTATATTTGGTAAAAGTGTTTGCATTTTTTTCTCTTTGGTTTGTTTGTTGTGTGAATAAACACATTGTAATCACCTTTGCATATTTCCCCATATAATAATAACATTTTGATTAAAATATATACCGATCAGTCTAATGATACAATCAAGCAAAATCAAATCATTACCGGCAAAAAATCCCTTTAATTTGTATTTGATTACATATTTTGATTTTGGTCAGATTATTACATGTTATATTACTGAAAATAATGAAAATTAGATTCAGGTTAATAATTATATAATTAAAATCATAACTTGATCAACAAGTTATCTACAAATGTAAATAAGAAATCTACTTACCTAGATATTTAAAAAAAAAAAAAAAATTGTAAACTTTCCTAATATGAACATGAATTTTTTTTACTCAATCTCCCAAATCTCCTTCTCCTACCATATAAATACTCAAACTTTTAAATTGTTTGATTATATCGTTACATGCACCAAATATGGGAGCAGAAGACAAAAACCCTAATACAATCTACATAGTTGACGATCTACTAGGAGAAATTTTCCTTCGATTGCCTTTGAAATCCATACTCATATCCAAAGCCGTCTCAAAACAATGGAGATCAGTTTTGGAATCATACAAGTTCGTAGAGAGACGTATGAGTCTTCAAAAGAGCCGGAAACTCTTAGCTGCTTACAACTGCGACTGCGGGGGGCAGCCGAGGCTCCTCCCCGAGTCGCGGTTCGAAGGAGACGAAGAATTGGTCTATCTACACTGCAACGCAGCACGAACCTCAATGACTTGCGACGGTTTGATCTGCATCGCTGAACGATACTGGATCAACGTTTTGAACCCTTGGACAAGGCAACTCCGGCAATATAGATATGGAATGGAATCATGGTTGGCTTCTTTCTCTCGAGAAAATCAAGCTTTGGGATTCGGTAGAGACAAAGTTACGGGGAGCTATAAAGTAGTGAAGATGTGTTATAAAGAAGAGAAGATGTGTTATGTGGTTGGTCATGTGTTAGAGTGTAGTGTTCTTGATGTTGAAACTGGTGATTGGCGGATATTGAGTCCACCTCGTTACATGGTCGATTCAAGAAGAAAATCGGTGTGTGTGAATGGATCGATCTACTGGTTACAAAATATTGGGATTGGTTACAAAATACTAGCATTGGATCTTCACAAAGAAGAGTTCAATAATGTACCAGTTCCGCCTACGAGTGTCACGCAAGAAACAACCCAAATAGTGAATCTTGAGGACCGCCTTACCATAGCCAGTACATATACTAATCCTGAATGGAAACTAGAGATATGGAGCATGGATACAAAAGTAGAAAGATGGAGCAAGACTTACTCCATACATACTCTAGTAGTAGTTGGTAATATTTGGTTAGCTTTCTAAGAGTATGTCTTCTTATCTTAGTGTTAAACTGGTTCAAGATCTTATTTTCTTCCTCTTTTGATATGACTGGATTTGTATTCATATATATATATGACACAAGATTTGCTTAGTACAATCCATTATAAAACTTTGGAAAGAAGAGAAAAAAAACCAACACAGAACAAAGAAGAAGCCATTTCCTAAATTTGAAAACCATTCACAAGTCACAGGACAACAAACAAACCCATTAAACTTCCGTTCACAAATCCTTAGAATGTGTATTTCGTCGGAACAGAGGTGGTCGAAGCGGTTTGGTCGGTTGCGGAGGATAGACCCTCAAGCATTTTGATGATCTCGCCCGTATCGTCTAAATAGTATTTAGCTTTGCTTGGCTTCTGTCCAACCGTGCAAGCGAATATCTCAGCCACTGGAGACAAAGACGGACCATCTTTTGCTCCCATTATGACCTCAAACATATCCTCGTCAGACCGATCATCGCCTACGCAAAGAATGAAATCCAAAAGTTTCCCTTTTTCTTGCATTGTTGTTAAAAGCCTCTCGGCCACAAGACCTTTGTTCACACCCTAAAGAAAGAACAATGAAGCTTGAAAAACTGAGATTTTGAAAAGAGAAAACAGAGAGTAAACTAACTATTTATAACTGACCTGTGGTTTAACTTCAACGAGTTGTTGTCCGGTCTTGACAGAGACTGGATCGTTTGTGAGCACGCTTTCGAGATGTTCCATGAGCTCTTTAGCTTGACAAGATCCAAAATCAGGATCTGCAAATTGATAATTCCAAACCAGAGCAGTCTCTTTAGTCTCTATAGTTGATCCATCTGTAGTCTCAGTGTACAATCTCATGACTGGCTCTGCTATTTGTTTCCAGTCAAAACCTGAAACCACACTCGACGTTTCCCAGTCTGTTCCATCATTTGGCCTGTTCCAACAAAAAAAATCATAACTTTATACCAATTTCAATAATGAGATTCAAGAAGGCATGAAACCAGTACCCATATGAACAAAGCATAACTCTAAAGATCGATGTTTTCAAGTAATCATAATGAATTCAAGAAGAATGTGAAAAATAAAAATCTTTTTACTTAATTCATTTAAGCAGAAATGAAACCAAGTGTTACCTTATAAAGTAACCGTGTTCTGCGCCCAAACCGAGATTATCACATGAAGAAAACCATTCGGTTAGCGTCTTTCTGTCCTTCCCGCTGACGAGAAACACGATATTCTTGGGATCACTAGACAGCTTGTTCAAGATATTGATTGTTTCTCGGCTTGGTGTTGTCCTAATGGACCCTGGCTGCACCATTGTGCCGTCATAATCCAAGAGAATGGCTCGGTTTTTGGTCCTCTTATAAGCCGAGACAATGTGCTCAATCGAAAGCTTTTTAAAACTCGGATCAAGTGCCACAACTCGAAAGCTTAACCCAAAACCTATTCCCCAACACCTCTTCCTTACATGGTCATTACAAGCCCTTTCAAGATCCTGTATAAAGCTGCGAGCCCAATACGCAACATCATGTGTGCTCACATATTTGTGATGCTTCTCGTGGCGCATCTGCTTCTCTGCTTCTGATACTATCAATGCATAGTCCATTGCTTCAGTCACTGCATCAATGTTCCACGGATTCACTCTAATGGCGCCGCTTAAAGAAGGCGAACATCCGATAAACTCAGAAACAACAAGCATACTCTTCTTTGCAGCAGAAGGATCCAAGCCTATAGTTTTGTTGAGTTCTGGATTGCCTTGCCTGCAGATAATGTACTCATAAGGTATAAGATTCATACCATCCCTTACTGCTGTAACAAGACAACACTCTGCAATCACATAGTAAGCGATCCGCTCAAAAAACTGAAGCAGCTTATCGATAAGAACCACGGGTTGGTAACCTGGCCTTCCAAACATTTCGTTGATCCTTTTAACCGTTGCTTCGGTTTCACACTGAACCTCCTGAACATCTTTCCCACGGCCTCTTGCAGGGTTAGCTATCTGGACAAGCACAACTCGACCTCTCTTCTCGGGATGTTGTGTGAGAAGTTGTTCCATTGCCAAGAGCTTGAGACTGATTCCTTTGAAGATGTCCATATCATCGACACCGAGAAGAACCTTTTGACCCAAGAACTGATCTCTTAGCTCAGCAACTTTGGTCTGAGTCTCTGGGAGGTTTAAAATTGACTGAAGCTGGCTGATATGAATCCCAACCGGAAGAATCTTGATACTAACAGTTCGACCATAATACTCGAGCCCTATGGTTCCTCTTTTGGACTGGTAAGACAAACCAAGCATCCTACTACAGCAAGAAAGAAAATGTCTTGCATAGTCAAAAGTATGAAAACCGATCAAATCAGCGTTGAGGAGTGCGCGTAAAAGCTCATTCCTCACTGGAAGAGTACGGTAAATCTCAGAGGAAGGAAACGGACTATGAAGGAAAAAACCAAGCTTTACTCTATTAAACCTCTTCCTCAAGAATGTAGGCAAAACCATTAAGTGATAGTCATGAATCCAAACAAAATCATCATCAGGACTAATCACTTCCATAACTTTATCCGCAAAGATCTTGTTAACCGAAAGATAAGCTTGCCATAACGAACGATCAAATCGACCTCCAAGATCAGGCGTTAAAGGAAGCATATAGTGAAACAAAGGCCATAGATGTTGCTTACAGAAACCATGATAGTATTTGGTGAATAGCTCAGGTGGGATATAAGCAGGAACACATTTGAAATTCTCAAGCAATCTTTGAGAAACATCGTCCTGTTCGACTACATCGATTTGTTCTTTAAGACAACCAATGTAGACAACTTCCATGTCTTCTCTCATACCATCTTTAAGCTGTAAGAGAAGTGAGTCATTGTCCCAACTAAAACTCAATTTACCGGTCGAGCTTCGATGTGATTTAATAGGAAGTTGGTTTCCAACAATGATGATTCGATCTTGTGTGACTGAAGAAGGAGCATCAGAACAGACACTGTTGCTGTTGTTATCATCATCAAGCTCAGACAAGACACCAGTTACAGTTGCTACTCTTGGAAATCTCTTCTTTTCTCGAGAAAACGAATGGAAATTGCCAGAAGCAAGATCCATGAGATTGGAATATGATCTTGATACCATGTTTTCTTGAGGTTCCTAAAGCAAATGATTGAGTCTCTGCAACATAACACAAACACAAAGATCAAATCTTTTGTATCATTAACTCATCTAATTAACACAAAACCAAATCTTTAATCTCAAAGATCATTAATATTTAAGAAATCATGTAAAAGATTGTTTTTTTTTAAGTAGCCAAAACTGGGAACAGAACAAGTAGATCTCAGACAATAAACCCCAAATTTAAAGAAGATTCTTTGACATAAAAGATGCAGAATTAACAGAACAATAGTGGAAGCTAAATCTGAAATTAGAACAAATTTCACAAAATCTCAAACAGGTTATACGCACGAAATCACATACCGGAACAAAACCAAGAAAAAAAAATAATCAAAATGCGACATAAATTTTAATTTCAACTAATTAGAAAAATTAACAGAGCTTACACTCAGACATATGAACTGAAACACAGAGCTAAAAGAAAAGAACAAAACTTTGTGTTAACTGAAACTTTATTCAGATTCTTTCAGTTACATAAGAAGAAGAAGAAGAAGAACGAGAAACACATTTAGATGCAAAGAAGATGATTAGAAGAAAAAAACTCACTTTTTTGGATTAATGGAAGTGAGTGTGAGTGCGAGAGAGAGAGAGAGAGAGAGAGAGAGAGACTAAAAGATTCTTTTCTCCATATTTTGCTTTGTTTCTGCTGCTTCTCTTCTTCACTGTTTTTAATAAAAAGTTTCTTTTTTTCTTATTAAAAAAAGACACTTTTTTCTTTGTTCTTTATGCACTTTGCTTTGTTGCTATGCTTTATTTGTTCTCTATGATTTTTAGGTGTAAGATTTAACATTTTTGGAAGATTCTTTTCTGTTTTCTCTCCATAAGGTAATAGTCTTCTGGTTTTTTATGACCAAACAAGTAATTATTGTCTAAATGATAATGAGTAGACAAGTTAATCAAAAAGTCATATGATTTGCTATAAGAAAATACACGCAATTTTTTTTTGTTTAACTTTCTCATTGTGCTTTGCTATTGGAAAAAAAATATATATACTATGCTGTTTTTTTTCCAGATTTTTAGATATTAATTGACCGTTTCATTAGGATTAATAAAAAGTACGACAGTTTCGGATGTAATGATAAAAAAGTCTAATCTTTTTGTAGAACGAAATTTTATATTTTCTGAAATACAAGAGGTACGACGGTTTCAGACGTAATGACAAAAAATCTAATCTCTTTTTCCTAGAAAAGAATTGTATGTTTTCTGAAATGAAATAAAATAAAGGTTAATAAGATTAATATCTAAGAAAATGACTTTAAAAAGTATACATACTTTTCATGAAAATGTTAAAAAGAAAAAAATTCACACACGAGATTTTGAGTATATTCATTTAGCAAAATGGATCAAAAGAGAGAAAGTTTTATAATTGATTTACTAAAACACACATAAAGAAAGAAAAAATTGCTCTATGAGATTAATAATTTTTAGCGGTCAATGTCATAGTCTTAGGAAGATATTTACAAATGATCATATAGAAAACATATATATTTAATCACATCCTTTTGTAATCTACGGATACGCATAATTTAATGTTGGGAATAAGAAAAATAGTAGAATTTTAGTTGGGTGTGTTTAGTAAGCTAGGTATCAGAATAATGTAGAAAATGATTAATAATGTTGATTAGTGGTCGTTTTCTATAAAAATGGTTTTTTTTTTTTAAAGAAACTTTCTATAAAAATAGTTTTGATGTTTAAAGTCTAATTAATAATTTACAAGTGAAAAGACAACAAATCTCTTAATGTCTTTGTAGATAGGGAACACAAGTCATACCTTAATTTGTCTTTCTCTACTCACTACATTGGTGACTTGTTAAACAAAGAGAATCTAAAAGCAATTTAAATGAGATTAAAAGCAATTTTAAGTAATGTTGTTATTACGGTTAGAATGGGCATTATATAGTGCGGTAAAATATGTACTTTCAATTCAAATTAAACTTTTTGAATCAATCATATAACGATCAAAGCTATTACGAGCCTATATGGTAGCTCGATCGCTACGGTTTGACTCCAACGATCCAAACTCTCAATCAAAACCTAAGTTTAAGTGAAAAGGCTCGTAAGTCGTGGTTATCATTAAAGATTATTATCCATCAATTAACCTTGATTTCAATCTACTTGACTATGGTTAAATCTTAACTACTGCAGTTACTTCATTAATCATTTTAGTATACTTCAATTCAATTTATATAGTAACTTTTGCATCCCCCCAAGTGGCTATAAACAATTGATAAATTTGTCATACTATATATTTAATTAGTTGAATAGAGATTGTTAACCGAAAAAGTAATCTATATATATATATATACAAGTTAGCAAGCTACAATACTTCCAAAATCTATAATGCGGATATATGTATACATATATTGCTTTCAATCTAAAGAAGATTGGAGTCAGGTTTTGTAACATAGCTGGTTTGTAGTAATGATGCGTTTTATAGCATAAATAGTGTTCATTCTTTACAATTTTTTTAACATAAACCACAATTTTGAATGCTATTATTTATTGCTTTGTGATAGTATTGTCATTGTGTCACAACCACGATTTAAAATTTATCATAATGGATGTTATTAAAAAAATACGTAACAAATATGATAGTTTTGTATGTTTTTCTCGATAGTTTTGTATGCTCGATCTATTTTGTTTCAATAAGCCACACACACACATATATGACTATTAAAATTAGATTATCATACCGACTAAATAAAAACACTTATGATCCAAAACGAAGCTGGGACATTCCATTCAGGTAACAACACGATGGCGCGTATGCCCACGCGCTGAGTCACGTGACATTCACGTCTGAAGTGTGGATTACATTTATCTAACTACTAATTAATCTTTTTATTGGTTATCAAGATTCTTAAGGAATGATTTTTTTATATATACTTTTCATATAGAATAGAATTTTCTATTTTGAACGTCCTTTCAGATTATCAACCCGACAAAGAATATAGGATTAGATTATCAAATTAGTGCAAATTGCCAGTATTTTATTGCTATTTTTTTATTCTTAGTTAACATGATATTTTATTAGACTATATAGTACATAAAAAAGGAAAGATTCCTCTGAGGTCTAAATATTTTTTTTAACTCTCTCTATTAGTACCAATAATTTTACATGTATATATATGTTAAGACATAAACAATAATGATTATATATACATAAAAATAAATTCTATATGCATGTAAGGTCTCGATGACAAACAAACGAAGCAAAAGATCCGAGCCACTTAGTTACTTTCTATAAAATAATGATCATATCTTTAGAAGTACTAAATATGTTATTTTTAAGTTAAAGAATTATTGTTTAGAAAATATTAAAACATTTTCATAAGCTAATATTATTAAATTTTGAATAATAAATATATGAAAAAACTCACAATTTGTTATGTTGATCCGCACCATTATTAGAATCTGTCCTTATAATAAAATATACACAAATAATGAGCATATCAATCGATAAATTTCCACCGTCTATATGTGTGGGTGTGCGTGGGCGACATAGACATATATATTACTATATATATACATATATAAGCAACATTAATGTATGTTTGTGTCATGATTTGGTCCACAAAAGAGTAAAACCCATCATTAAATGTCAATATAATTGGTAACACGTCCCTACCATATAATGCCTACCATAAGCGCACATACACACATACGTGACATTTGCATATATGATATATGTATGTGTATATGTGTGTTCTTGTCTTTACATATTGATTATTGTCTTATAATGCATTCTATATAGTATACACTACTAATCAATAATGGTGGTGAATGGGTGATATATGATATCATGTCAACATAATTGTTAATTTGTTTTACAAAAGTGGACTTTAACTATAAAATCATTAGCCAAACTCTTCCTTTTGAACAAACGTAATTATTTTCTCACGAGAAAAAGAACAACACTAATCATATAATTTACTAAAAATATATTGGAAGAGACCCTTTTTGGTGCTTCCTTGAGTCATTTATTTTCTATTTGAGTGTGATTTAATAATCATGAGAAAATAAGTCCAACTACCACCCTTAGAAATAACGAGAAAGCTATTTGAACGTCTGGTTTAGCACCATGTGTCGAGCTTAGAACATTTTCAAATTTTGCTCATAATTTTGTTAATTTGAACCAATCGACATAAACTCAACGACAAAAAAAACTCTTAATTCCCCCATACCATACATGGCAGACCAAATTATACAATGAATATTAACATTTTTTTAATTAGAGTTATTCGCTAAAAGTATTAAAGCAAATTTGAAAAATAATTTTTAATTTAAAACTTGATTTACAAACTACAGGGTACACTTGAGAAAATATACCGAAACGACACGCAGTTCAATTGTGAGGGTAGACCGAAACGGCAGGCATGTCTCCATATTCTAGCTTTATGCACACTTCTGAGAAAGGATAGTGAAACGACACGCAGTGTCTGGTACTTTTTTCCTTTGCAAGACTAAAACAACAACTGTTTCTGGTACAATTAAGGAGAAGAAGAAGAAGCATTACAAAATTATGAGAGGGAGAAATTTAATCAATCACTAGATTCTTCAGGTTTCACGAAGAACTCTATATAAGCAATCCGACTCGGAGGTTGATACCCTGCAGATTCGACTTGTGGAGCTAAAGCTTTAGAAACCGAAACCAAGTGTTGAACTTTCAGCATTCCTCCTCTTCCTATTGTTAGTTTACTTCCCCTGTTTTCTCTCACAACGTTTCCCGGAATGTTTGCGGTTGTTGCCTTCAAAAATTTGTATTTGTACCTAGAATCAATCAACCGAGAGATTTTTAGCGAATGCATCTATCGACTATTCTTAATTAGTGTGTAAACTTGACTTGTTTCAACCAAAAACACTTCTTGTAGGCAACAGAGAAGGAATTGTGTTAATGGTTACCCGTAAGAGACTTCGGTGTCACAATGAAAGGCAAGGAGAAGATCTGTGTTGGCATAATACATGAAGTCAATCTGCAAAAGGAGGATTATATCGAATGTGTTAACTTTGTTCCTTCACACAGACAATATTTTACGAAGAAGCAAATAAGACACAAGACCTGTAAGTCTCCGTGTCCTTCTCCTCTGAAGGTAACACAAGGAGGAGAATTATGAAGGCTAATCTGTACACTTGATCCAGGCCATTCAAGATCATCTATTGCTTCTTTCAACGCCGCTGACTGATACATTAGCAAACACCATTTTGAGAAACCTCTGACTAAAAACGTGTATCGAAATCGAAAAAACCGATAAATGTATTATAGACTATCGCACCTTGACTATTAAAACCTCTCACTAATACATTAGCAGTAACATTTGAGAAACCTCTGACTAAAAACATGTATCGAAATCGAAGAAAACTATGATACCTTTACGGTAAAAGTTAGTGGCGCACTTCCTGCCTGCTCAAAGTTATAGTCCCACGCGACGGTCTCTGGGATTCTCGTTCTTATCTCAGAGTAGATGCACGAGTTTAAGGTATCAACAGACCTAATAAAGCACACAAATCAGCTAATTACTCATTAATTCACAACTGAAAAGTCACTGGATTTGAATCAGAAACCAGTGAAACTAGCATCAAGAGGATTCATTGTTCATACTTGAGAAGAAGCTCCATATCAGGACCTGGATACTTGATTTCAATAGTATTCGAATGTCCAGGAGATGAGAATGTGTTCAAGCAATCAACAAGAAGACCTAAGCTAATCCCAAATCTCGGTCTCCCTTGAGCTCCATACTCGTATTTTGTGAATAACTTCCACAAAATGGTGAATCTAATTTCAAGGAAATGTTTCGGGAAATGAAAAAAAAAAAAAACTCAGAAGTTCGATTAACCTCGCGTTGAAGATAAACTTTGGCTTGAAGACAACCTGATTCCTCAACGATTAAGACTATTCCATGTTCAGATAACTCGATTAAAGCATCCTGCGAAATCGATTAAGAAGGATGAATCAAAGAACCCTAGATTCGTTTTCTGGGGATAGAGAACAAAGAGAAAGACCTGGTGACGTTTCCATCGGACACAAGCAAGCGCATCGACCATTCCTTGAACATTGTCGAGCTGACAAACGAGATCCGGCGTGTCTGGTTCAATCGCCGGCGACGAGCTCATCTCTCTACTCTCTCTCTCTCTCTCTCTCTCTTCTGATTTTCCCGCCAAAATTATGTTATCTTATGGGCTATAATAGTATTAAGAAGGTCCACTTAATCATTAACGACCAAACAACATTAAAGCCCACTTGATAGTAATTAAAGAGAAACTAAAAGGGTATTTTCGTAAATTTTAAATCCATATCTCTCTTCTTCTTTTTTTCTCTCTCTCTTTCTGTTTTCTATCTGTACGATAATGGATGGTTTTACCGACGGAGAAGCGAAGAGCGGCGAGGCTGTGTCGGCGCCGGCGACGTCGCGGAATCCGCATCCAGCGACGTTAATTAGTGCGAATGCTTTACCTCCTCCTTTCCTGAGCAAGACGTATGACATGGTTGAAGATCCGGCGACGGACGCGATTGTTTCATGGGGTCCGGCGAATAATAGCTTCGTCGTCTGGAATCCACCGGAGTTTTCTCGTGATCTTCTTCCGAAATACTTCAAACACAATAATTTCTCCAGCTTCGTTCGCCAATTGAATACCTATGTAAGTTTCTAAAATCCCTAATTGTTGTGCTTTATTGGCTTTTGATTTCGGAATTAATAAACTCTTAGTGATTCATTAGATTGAAATGAAGTTTTATATTTGATGATTAGGGTTTTAGGAAAGTGGATCCAGATCGGTGGGAATTTGCTAATGAAGGTTTCTTAAGAGGTCAAAAACATCTGTTAAAGACTATAAGCCGGAGAAAATCTGCTCAAGGACATGGTGGTGGTAGTAGTAGTAGTAATCCACAATCTCAGAAAGTTACTCAGGGACAAGGTTCAATGGCTGTATCAGTATCTTCATGTGTAGAGGTTGGGAAATTTGGGCTTGAAGAAGAAGTTGAACAGCTTAAAAGAGACAAGAACGTGTTGATGCAAGAACTCGTCAAGTTACGTCAACAACAACAATCAACAGATAATCAACTTCAGAGTATGGTGAAACGTCTTCAATCTATGGAGCAGAGGCAGCAACAGATCATGTCTTTCCTTGCCAAAGCTGTCCAAAATCCGACTTTCCTCTCTCAGTTTTTACAGAAGCAGGTTGATAATAGTATGCATATGACCGAGGCTAATAAGAAGCGGAGACTCAGAGAGGATGAGAGTAGTAGCCTTAGCCATAGCTCGGGCACATCAGATGGGCAGATAGTTAAGTATCAGCCTATTAGAAGCGATTCGGCAAAGTCGATGATCTGGAATAGCATGAATACAGATGATGAGTTTCCGTTTCTTGATGGGTTTTCATCGCCAAATCGGGTATCTGGAGTTACTCTTCAAGAGGTACTACCTACAACTTCAGGACAGTCACAGGCATATGTACTACCCATACCATCGGGACAGCCTTCTTCAAATCCCCTTCCGGACACCGTAATGCCAGCGGTTTCACAGATGCCACAAATGACACGAGAGAGCATCAGCGACATTCCTACGGAAAACTACATGAATACTACAGAAACTAATGTCTCAGAGGCATTCATCTCTCCAAACCCCTTCCTTGACGGTGGTTCAGTCCCGATTCAGCTTGACGGAATACCTGAAGACCCGGACATCGATGAACTGATGAGTAATTGTGATCTCTTGGAAGAGTATTTAGCACAAACCCCTGTTCTTGGAGATGAAACAACACTAGAGAGCATCAACAACACAAATGGTGGACGTATGGATAAGCTTATAGAACAGTTGGGTTTACTCAAATCAGAGGCAGAGCAACAATTATAAATGATTTTATGTTTTTAGTGTCAAAATGTTTAGTCTTTTCTCTACTAACTAACTTCCATGTTTTGGACCAAAAAGAACCTTTTAAATCTCTTTTGTATAAAAGTTGTGATTTGTGCAGAATTATTTACTTGGATAATAAATGAAGAGTTATTTTATATAAAAAATAGCCATTTTATAAAATAAAAAGATTGTAGAAAGTGACAATTTGTTGAATCATAATAGTTTCGATAAGGAAAACAGAGTTGGGATTTCCCGGGGAAGCTCATTTCAATGGAGGTCCTTGCGAGTTCTTCATTAGCCCCAATTTTTACGAAGCACAATCATATAAACCCTAATTTCTCAATCCAGGTACTTTGTATTCCTCAAAATTTACTCTTTTTTTCAGTTTCTCTTCTGATATTCTCAATTTTTTGTTTCTGTAATAGATTTCAATCTTTGCAGGTGAAATTGTGGGTATCTCAACCTCCGAAGATTCTGAAAGCTAAGAACTTTAGATATGTTCGAAATTCAAAGAGCAATGCAAGCTCGAGACTTGTGTTTGTCTGTAATAGATTTATGTGTCGTCTTGATAGAAATGCTCATAGGAAATTTTCTGGGAAGGTGATGATGAAATCTTCAGTCAATTTCAGACAGAATCTCTCCGTTGCTTTAGTTCGATTAGTCTCTGTTCTTCTTGTCTCCTCCATTTCTGTTGTTACCACTGATTCACCATCATGTAAGTTTGTTTTTTTTACATATTGAGACACAATCTCAAGATTTGGGGATTGCAATTTGATTTCGTTTGTTTCTCTAGGGGGTCTTAGTGAAGAGAATCTTCTATTCTTAGAGGCTTGGAGAACAATTGATCGTGCTTATATCGATAAAACCTTTAACGGACAAAGCTGGTTTCGTTACAGAGAGAATGCTTTACGAAATGAGCCGATGAACACTCGAGAAGAGACTTGTATGTGTGTATTTGTAGTACAAAGCTTTAAAAATTTACAATTAGTTCAACTTTGCTTCTGATATTGGTGTTTGTTTGTGTTTAGACATGGCTATTAAGAAAATGGTTGCAACACTAGATGATCCTTTTACTCGATTCTTGGAGCCCGGAAAGTTTAAGAGTTTGCGGGTAAGAATTCCTGAAAACCGCTGTTCTGAATCTAGCGAATAGATTCTTATGTAAGATGTAGTAAATGTTTTGGTTGAAGGTAGTCTGGAACTCAAGGAGCGGTCACAGGTGTTGGGTTGTCAATAGGTTACCCTGCTGCATCAGATGAGTCACCGGGCGGGCTTGTTGTTATATCAGCTGCTCCAGGAGGTCCTGCAAATAGGGCGGGAGTTTCACCCGGAGATGTTATTCTAGGAATCGATAATACAACCACAGAAAGTCTGACCATTTACGATGCTGCAGAGATGTTGCAGTGAGCCACATTTCCACTTTGATCCTTCCTTTAGCTTTTGAAAGATCAGTTGCGATGAGATATTGATTCTGAGTTATGGAACGTGGAAGCTTTTCACGTCGGGATAATGCTTTGGCTCAAATGCAGGGGACCTGAAGGAAGCGTAGTGGAGCTGGCAATACGCAGTGGACCTGAAACGAGATTCTTATCTTTGACGTATTTTTCCACATCCCTACATTAGTTACATTTATCTTGTTTTCACGTTGGTTAAGTCACTCTGATTATTGTTATTTTTCAGGCGAGAGCGAGTTTCCGTGAATCCTGTGAAGTCGAGATTATGTGAAATTCCTGGTTCTGGGAGTAATTCCCCTAAGATTGGTTATATCAAGCTAACAACATTCAATCAAAATGCTTCTGGTATGCATGCTTTTGACATTGCTGATTCCTTCTTACAATTTTTTCTACTTTCTGGATTACTATCCATTAAAGTCGAACACCTTATTTGTAGGTGCGGTCAAAGAAGCAATTGAGACCTTGAGAGGCAACAATGTAAACGCATTCGTCTTGGATCTTCGAGACAATAGGTGATGATTATAAATTTTGTCTCTTGTTTTCGGTTTTTGCAACAGCCATTCTTTGATCACTTTGAAAATTCTTTTGCTGCAGCGGCGGTTCTTTCCCAGAAGGAATTGAGATTGCTAAGATTTGGTAAAATCTCATACATAAATCACTTCATCCAAACAATCAGAAAGATTTCAAAATCCAAAGGTCTCGTAATAAAAAATTTCAACTTTTGCTATCCAGGTTAGATAAAGGAGTCATTGTGTATATTTGTGATAGTCGAGGAGTTCGAGATATATATGATACTGATGGAAGCAATGCCATAGCAACCTCTGAACCTCTTGCCGTTCTCGTATAAGTTTCCTTCCTTCCTCGAATCAATCTATCTCCTTAATGTAAATATTTTAGCTCTAACACAATCTTTCTCTTTTCCAGGTAAACAAAGGCACTGCGAGTGCCAGCGAGATATTAGCGGGCGCCTTGAAAGATAACAAACGTGCTCTGGTTTATGGAGAACCGACTTACGGAAAAGGGTAAACGAAAAAGACGATTTTTATTACATACTTCTCCTCACTATCCTGAGACTTAAAACACATTTTGCAGTAAGATACAGTCAGTGTTTCAGCTATCTGATGGTTCGGGGTTAGCAGTAACAGTTGCTCGATACGAAACACCAGCTCACACTGATATAGACAAGGTATGAAACTACTTTCTTACATGTATTACACTGATGTCCTGTAGAGACTCTGTGTCTTCTTCATACATACATAATTTCTACTTGTTACTGGTTTTCGAATAGGTCGGTGTTACTCCTGATCATCCATTGCCAAAGTCATTTCCGAAAGACGAAGAAGCTTTCTGTGGATGCCTTAAGGATCCTGCAGCCGCTTGTTATCTCAATCAAGGCTTGCTTTTTTCTAAATGATTTTGATTTGTTCATACTTTGTTTTGAGAATCATACATAATTGGCTCAAGCCTGGATTCCTTTAAAGATTCACATAGATTCATGAATAGCTGATAGAAACCAGGAATTTCACTTCAACAACCACTCTGGTCTGCAATATTACACACAGAAAGTAACAACACTCTTACAAAACCAACACTCAAGACACTCTCAAACCAAACTGAAACAGAACCAACTCGAACTTCTCTATATACTTGTACACAAGAAACAGAGGACCAATATTCCGACAGACTAAATTGGTAGGAACAAAAAGAGCCGTGAAGTGACAAAGATACTCGTTGATGCTTCTTGATTGATGATGATGCACTTTTCCTTATGAGTTCTGGAAAATCAAACCGTGAGCACTATAATAACGATCAGGAGTACGATACCAAAAATAACCAAGAGCAAGCACATCTGCAAGGAAAAAACCAATGGGAAGAAGTTTATAGCGTAAATTCCCCACAACACACATTCACAGTATGATCACAAAACCTTGAATAATTTTACCAGAGAAGAATTTGATCTTTGTGTCTTTGAGGCTTTTGCAAGATGAGATTTTCCTTGTGCAGTTGCAGCGTGGGAGTTATCGATGTGAGTACCAATATCATCTACATGAAAATAGATGTTAGATTGAGGACATAACTGAGAGTTGTATCATGACAAGATTTAAGTATCAGTTTTTTACCAATCATGGTTCCTTGATCATGTACCAACACCGCTAAGTCTTTGAAGATTTCGTGCACCTCGCCAATTTGCTGCTGGATTTCTTGTATCCCTTGCTCTCTTTCCTCAATTATAGCTTCATTGAAAGCAATCTCATTATCCAACAATACAAGTTCTTGTCTGCAACAACAACAACAAACACCAAACCAAACATGAGTCATCTCACGACAAAATCCGGACACAAAATCGAGACTTTTGTCCGTATAAACTTACCTTTTCGATTCTACAAGAACCGCACGCTGCTCTAGATGCTTATCTGCATTCCCATCAACCTCACTTGCTGTATAGCTATATAAACCAATCCAAAAAATCAATACACAAAAACCACAAAAGAAACCTAAACAAATTTCAATTTCTTTCAAGAATGAGAAATTTACTTAGACGGAAGAGATGGTTTCGGCACGAGAGGAGCATAAACGGTTTCTCTTTCAGCAGCGAGACGCTGCGCCTTTTGAAACTCTTTCAACACAGCTTGAAAGTCCTTTGCAAGCTTAGCATCTACAATCTTCTTCTTTGGCTAAACAAAACAAAACCATCAAAACTCAGAAACCAACACAAGAACAAGAAGAAGAATCTTCCTTTATTTGGTTTTCAAATAAAATAAAATCACTCACATTTACACCTCTTTGATGATCAGTTTCACTAGCTTCTTTAAGTTTAGCTGATGTATCTTTCACTAACTGTCCAATATGTAACCTTGTCTTGTGCCTTTAAAACCAACCAATTTGTAATAATAACACAAATCAAAAATCAATTTGAAGTATTTGCAGCTACTGAATTTAGAAACAATTTCAACAAGAACAAACTTACAGTTTCTCTCGAAGCTCTGGTGTGTCTTTAGGAGTACCGAGAGTGTTGACAAGTCGTTGGAAAGTTGAGACGATTGTATTGATCTGAAATATACCAGAAGCTACTGCTTGTGTTGTGTCTTGTTTACCTCCATTGATGTTCCTTGAAGAAGCTAAAGATCTTCCTCTTCCTGTTTCTATATCCTGAAAACTCATCTCTAAACCCACCACGAAAGTCTCCTCCTTTCTTGGTGGGGAAAATCAAAATTCGATCTTAGGATTACCGGAGAACGAGGGTTGATTCTCTTCTCTCCGACAAATTGAGAAAACGTGAATCGCCGGAGAGAGAGAGAGAGAGAGAGAGAGAGAGAGAGATGATAAAACGTGAAATGTCCCATTACCTGTATCAACGAAAAGTTTGTACCTTTTTTGTTTCTCTTTTTCTACCCTTACTTTTACTGAATATTCTAAAAGTGACTCAATAGTTTAGAATCTTACATGTCTGTCCACCTTTTATCACAAAAAGAACAAACTTAGGTCGTTACAGAATCAATTAATCAGATAAAGAGGATTTTAAATACATAAAAAAGGTAAAAATCTGATGATATATTTATTATCATTGACTATTTTTGTTTTTAATATTAAATTTTTATAAATATATTAATTGGAATCCTAAATCAGAAAATTATCAATTTTTCATTATTGATGTAGCCAATAATTGTCCAAGCGTTCAATTTTAAATTAAAACAGAAATGAGAACTCCATTGTCAATAAACAATTTTAAAATGTTAAGAAGGAAAATGTGAACATGTTGTACCTTTAACGTGGATAAAAAGGGTAAAAAAATCATGTAAATGTTGATTTTTAATTTTTTTTTTCCTTGGAGCGAATTCTAATAGTAATATTCAAAAAGTAAGGGAGACTTCTCTAAAAAGACGAATTTACCCCTCGCACGTGAGAAGTTTGCATTCAGACCATCATATCACGTGCCAAATCCGAATACCTCTCTTCCGTTTTCCGACGTGTTATAAAGATATTTCCTTTGTTTTCTTTGATTTTTCTTCGAGTTTCAAAATTTGTTCTTCAGGTGAGAAAGAGAAAGACAAAAAAGCTTCCGTTTCAATCCGCGTCAAACGATTTTCGCCATGTCGGTGAGTATTTTTCTAATCAATTTGGTTTCAATTTTGATTTTGCTTTTGGGTTTGATTTATCCGGAGAAAATGATGTTTTTTTTTTTTTGCTGTTGATTTTTGATTAAGGAAGATATGAACAGATCTGTTGATTGTGATTGTTATGCTGTACGATTTGTGCGAAATGGCGTTTGATTATGGACGTAGAATCGCTAGTTCTGGATTTGGTTGCTTGATTTTACAAAATTAAAAATTGAAGCTTTTTCCGTTTTTGATTTTGTGAGATGAATAGTGATTTTGTTTGGATTTTGATACCTAATTAGAGCATCTGTAATATGCGATCTGTGTCAAAGTATTAGTTTTGAGTCAAAGATTAAATTTTTTCCAAAATTTATCAATCATCTTTTGGATTCTGAGCTTTGTTTACCCATCTTAGGTTCTAGGTTATATGAAATGTAGGTCTTTGATTCAGTGTTTGTAAAAGTTTGAAAATTGTATTGATGATACAATGCCTATCATCGTGTTTCTCATCTTTGTGATCGTTGTTTTGATTATAGAATCTTCTATGAAAGTCAGTTTGGTTGTTTTTAAGAGTTTTATAGTCGTAGTTTAGGCGATAAGGAATTAAGAAAGGGCAAAGATTAATAAGTCTGAGATGTGATAGTATTAAGTCTCATGGATTGTGCGTCACCTTTGCAGATGACTACTGTGAAAGTGAGCAATGTTTCTCTAGGAGCAACCGATCGAGACCTCAAGGAGTTCTTTTCCTTTTCTGGCGATATTCTCTACCTCGAGACCCAGAGGTTTTTTTTTTTCCCTTTTGAAAGTTCTGATTTCAATGCTTACTTAGCTCTTCCGGTTCTTAACTCTTTTTTACACATTTGTACAGCGAGACAGAACGCTCTAAACTGGCATATGTCACTTTCAAGGATTTACAAGGAGCTGAAACTGCGGTTCTTCTCTCGGTATTTTCACTTCTCAGCCTGCGTCCGTTCCTCTGTTATTAACTTCCTTTGAGTGATAAGTGTTTATGTAATATTCTGTCAGGGAGCAACGATTGTTGATTCTTCAGTCATTGTCACTATGGCCCCGGATTACCAACTATCTCCTGAAGCTTTAGCTTCCTTAGTACGTGAAGCTCCTTAATTCATCTTCTCTCTTGAGATCCTTCATAAGTAAACTCTTACCATTTCATCTTTCTGCAGGAACCAAAGGACAGCAGCAAATCTCCTCGTGCAGGTGAGTCCGTATTGAGAAAAGCAGAAGATGTTGTGAGCAGCATGCTTGCAAAGGGCTTTATACTGGGAAAAGATGCCATAGCCAAAGCCAAGAACGTCGATGAGAAGCACCAGCTAACATCCACAGCATCAGCCAAAGTGGCATCTCTGGACAAGAAAATCGGTTTCACGGACAAGATCAACACGGGAACAATCGTGGTGGGAGAAAAAGTCAGGGAAGTTGATCAGAAGTACCAAGTATCAGAGAAAACCAAATCAGCAATCGCCGCAGCGGAACAGACAGTGAGCAATGCAGGTTCAGCTATAATGAAGAACCGTTATGTTCTCACGGGTGCCACTTGGGTCACTGGAGCTTTCAACAGAGTGGCTAAAGCTGCGGAAGAAGTTGGACAAAAGGCGAAAGAGAAAGCTGGTATGGCTGAAGAAGAAGAGAAGAGGAAAGTGGTTGATGATTTTGCTAGAGTTCACTTGTCCGAATCACCAAAGGCGGATGATGCATCATCGAAGCAAGAAACCGAACATGAATCGACAAAAGTCTCTGAATCTCATGAAGCAAAGAAAGAATCAGAACATCTCGAGCCGCAACCGCAACCGCAACAATCTCCTCCCCCATATGTGGCTCCTCCTCCATATGTGGCTCCGTCTCAACCTTGAGATATGCAGACAAGTAAAGATCCTTTCTTTCGGATTCTTGTTGTAAACGGTAATACTTGGAACTAATCTCTTTTTGGATTGTTTAAAAATGAAGATCGAACTTGTTATTTAGGCCGAAAGAAAGACTTGTGTTCTTATAACATTGGATTCATGATCTATTTGGTAAATTAGTCCTAAAAAAAAAAAAAACAATTTTGTTTTTGGTCCTTTCTTGTTTTTCTTAAAGTTTCTCCGTTCTTGCAAAGAAGCAAGGTCATAATCTTATGATCTAATGGGTAGAGGTCCTTTGAACCTCCTGGTAGGAAGTTCCCTCGCTTTGTAGTACTGGCCTGAGGCCTTTTGCTCCACGTCATGGTTCGACCTTAACTTGTTGATCCTTGGTGTCAAGACGTAGTCTACCGGATCTTGTCTGAATGTACTGCTTTATGGCTATTGCAACATTGACTCGCTCATCTGCGTCCAGATACGCACTTGGCTCATCAATCAGGTAGACAACTACGGGCTGTAAGGGGCCAACAAACAAAATTTCAATTAAGCCACAAATACAGTCTTTGAGCTTTACTATTGCAACAATAATACTCACCCTCCCCAAGCAGACAGCTATGGCGACTCTCTACGATTCTGCGGGCGAGAGTGATGACACTTTTCGTTCCATCAACTGGTCAAGAACGTGTTGAGTCTATCTCTGGCATTATAGGCGCGAGAAACGATACCATATGTTCCTGGTTTCCCTTGCAAACAGTAAATGGTCTCCGACAAATAATCGAGGAGACTATAAGGTCATTCTCCGAAACGATCACGTAGTTGTCACGAGTGAGGCAGCTTTGAACCTTTGCCTCACGTCGAGGAAATGAAATTCGATGGTTCGTCAAATATGTATACATCCGCTTCCTATAAGGCGCCTGCAGCGATCATAACCCTCTGCAGCTGTCCATGTCTTTGAAATCTTGTGGCTTCATAGGGACCTATATATCACACTAACCGTGTTATCCAAGTCATCTTATATTTTGGATAGAAATATGAAAACATCTTTGGTATATTTTGAATACATAATAGTATCAAGGTCAATTTCATTTTCACCATACCTTTAGTTTCCGTTGTAGTATCTGGTTGAGGTAGGTTTCAAGCTCTTTGTCGTGGAAGAGAGACGGATTTTTTTTGCAACTCGGGAGGATTCTGCTCAAGAGGAATCACGCATGAGTATTAGAAGTCACATCATTCCATGCGTAAACTTGAGAGAGAAGAAGGATATGTATCTTACATCCAAGTCGCCAAGATTTGGTTGGAATATTTTTTTTCAATTAAATGAGTATAAATAATGTTTGTTCAGGACAAACAATGTTCTTTCAATTTTATTTTATTTTATTTTCTTTCAATTTTGTGAATTATATGATCGCATATGGATTTAACTTCACTGAGGAATTTCAAGCTAGTTTACTTTTTTTGTTCTCTTTCTAAATATAAGGATTTAGGTACAAAATACTGTTACAGAAAAGAAAAGAATTAACGGTCAATATCGATGACAACAAGCCACCTAAACCAAGGACCTTAACATGACTGTCACTAGAATTCCTTCCTGAAATTACTAAGGAGGAAAAAGCGCTTGAAAACACATATTTTATTCTTGTAATATCTTCAAAACACATAAAAAGTGTTTTGAGAAAAACTATCCTCGCATTCATCTGGAAATATGTTGAGAAGTATTACTTTCAATAATACTCTTAAAAACTTCCCCCAAATTGAAGCTAAACTTTCGAAAAAAACCTCGTTCTATATTTCTTGAGATTACATGCACCATTGTTTTCGGTTATCCATCATAAGAGAAATACCTTGTTTGATATTTGCGCATCTCTTGGAGGATATGTTCTATTTCAAACTGCATAGCAATTTGGAGGTATGAGGATCTTCACTAACATTGGTACAAGAATAGTTCATTTCCCAAAAGAGCTCCTTAGCAGATTTATGTCTTTTATGAACTTCGTCAATGTACTCATAACATCAAGTTTTTGACATAACACTACAAGAAAACAGGCAGTATTCCGACGGAATTAACGTCCGTCGGAAATTCCGTCGGAAATTTCCGACGGAATACCGACGGACTTCCGACCAAAATGAATCCGTCGGAAATCCGTCGGAAATTTCCGACGGATTTCCGACGGAAACGTAAACCGTCGTTATTCCGTCGGAAATACGTCACTATATTCCGACGGATTTCCGACGGATATGAGCTGTCGTAATTTTCCGACGACTTTCCGACGGAATGACGACGGATTTCCGATTTTCCGATGTCGGCAAAAGTTTGATTGGTCATCGCATACCGACGGAACTAAAACCGTCGGAATTCCGTCGGAAAGTCGATGTCGGCAAATTTCCGTGGTTACCATTTCGTGGACGGTGTCCGATGGGATTGGTGGGGTGTTATGTCGGAGGTTTTGACGGATTTCCGACGGATTTCCGACGGAAATCCGTTCTATATAAGCTCCCACATCCGTAACGAACTTCATAACACAATTTTAGAAAAAAAAAATTTTGGTAGCGATGAGTTCATATTTTCGGTCTTGGATGGACGAGCCAATGATGGATATGGGCTCGAACTTATTAACATCCGCTTACGCTGCAGGTATATGCGAGTTCATGAATTTACCCAGAAACCAAGATGCAGCAAAAAAAGGTCAGGATATCAAATGTCCATGTTCTAAATGCTGTAATAGAATTAGTGTTAAGATGCATAGTGTTTGGAATCACTTATATAGATATGGATTTACGCCGGGATATAAAGTTTGGTTTTTACATGGAGAAAGCAATTACGAATATGGTAGTACTAGTAGTAATGCACCTTATTTTCCGGATAGCGTAGAAGAACGTACAACGGAAGTAGATGTTGGGGTAAGTACGGTTGCGATGGTTAACGACGCGTTTAGAGAGAATTTGCAGTCGGGTGGTTATGAGGGTGATAGGGTTGAAGAACCTAATTTAGAAGCTCGAAGGTTTTTTGATATGTTAGACGCATCAAAGCAACCACTGTACAGCGGTTGTAGGGAAGGGCATTCACCGTTATCTTCTGCTAGTAGGATGATGAACATGAAGACCGATTACAATTTGTCCGAAGAATGTGTTGATGCATTCGCCGAGTTTGTGAAAGATGTTTTGCCAGAGGATAATCTTTCTCCAGCATCATACTACGAGGTCCAGAAACTTGTTGCCGGTCTTGGTTTGCCCTACCAGATAATAGATGTGTGCATCGACAACTGCATGCTATACTGGAGAGAAGATGAGAACAGGAAAAAATGTAAATTTTGCCGTAAACCACGGTTCCAAGACACAAGTGGCAGAGTGAAGATTCCTTTCAAACGGATGTGGTATTTACCATTAACAGAGAGGTTGAAGAGGCTGTATCAATCAGAACGCACTGCTAAGGCTATGAGATGGCATGCAGAGCATAATCAAGATGGAGATATTACGCATCCTTCTGACGCAGAAGCGTGGAAACACTTTCAATCGGTATATCCAGATTTCGCGTACGAACGCCGAAATGTATACCTCGGCTTATCCACTGATGGTTTCAACCCATTTGGAAAGCATGGAAGAAAATATTCATTGTGGCCGGTCATCGTAACACCTTACAATTTGCCTCCTTCTATGTGCATGCGGCGAGAGTTCCTGTTTCTCTCAGTTCTAGTTCCTGGGCCAGATCATCCAAGACGATCACTCGATATATTCCTCCAACCATTGATCTATGAGTTGCAGATGTTGTGGGAGCATGGTGTTGAGGCATTTGATGTTTCAATCCAGCAGAATTTCAACATGCGTGCGGTTCTTATGTGGACCATAAGCGATTTTCCGGCGTACGGTATGTTATCTGGATGGACAACGCATGGGAGATTGGCATGTCCTTATTGCCAAGACAATACTTCAGCATTCCAATTGCAGAACGGAAGGAAAACTTCATGGTTTGATTGCCATAGGTGTTTTTTGCCGGCAAATCATCCATATCGTCGGTCTAGAAGACATTTTAGAAAGAATTTTCCAGTGTTTACTGGTCCACCTCCGGAGATAGATGGTCGCAGCATATTGGAACAGTTACGAGATTTTGGTGCAGAGCGAACTCCTGAATGTGGGGGTAATGGCCATCACCCCGTCGACGGCTGTGGGGAATATCACAATTGGCATAAGAAAAGTATTTTTTGGGATTTGCCTTATTGGAAAGATCATCTACTGCGGCATAATCTAGATGTCATGCATGTTGAAAAGAATTTCTTTGACAACATCATGAACACCATTTTAAATGTACCAGGAAAGACAAAAGATAACTGGAAATCTAGATTAGACTTGCCATTGATTTGTTCAAGGGCATCCCTTCATGTTTTGCCTAATGGTAGATTGCCGATGCCTGCGTACCGGTTAGACGCGGGTAAGAAGGAAGTTTTCTTTGAATGGATTAAAAATTTTGTTAAATTTCCTGACGGCTATGCATCTAATCTGCGTAATTGCGTGGATTCGACGGAAGGGAAGTTTATTGGAATGAAGAGTCATGATTGTCATGTTGTGATGCAACGTCTTTTGCCATTTGCATTTTCTAATCTTCTTCCTCAAGACATCCATCAAGCAATTGGAGGTATATTTCATAATTTTCTTTAGTTTATTACTAATATAATGTTACTATATATGTACTAACTTGATTACTTTTCTTTTGTAGGAGTTGGGGCTTTCTTTCGAGACTTATGTTCACGGACACTAACAGAGGACGGGATCCGGTCTTTAGAGGCCAACATCCCGGTGCTCCTCTGTAATCTTGAGAAGATATTTCCACCGTCTTTTTTTGATGTTATGGAACATCTTCCTATTCACCTCCCACGAGAAGCAGCATTAGGAGGCCCTGTTCAATACCGATGGATGTACCCGTTCGAGCGTTACATGTTCCACCTGAAGAAAAAGGTAAAAAATTTGAGCAAAGTTGAGGGATCTATTGTCGCACAAAGTCTAAACGAAGAAGTATCACACTTTGCCGAATATTACTTTCCTTCGGATGTCCGGACTAAAGGTAGACGGCCGGCGCGACATGATGATAGAGGTGAGAAAGCAGTGTATCCGGTGGTTGTACCTGAGTTGTTTGCGCAAGTGGGCCGCGTAAGTGGAAAAGGGAAGAAACGCATACTATCACCACAAGAGGTCACACATTTGCATACATATATCCTCAGAAATTGTGACGAACTTGGAGAGTATGAAAGGTACACCATTTCTCATACTAAATTTGTGCAATTATTTGTCTTCATCTAATAAAGATTGTTATGTTACAGGATATACATGTCCATAGCACAAACTTACCATGCTGATAAGACAGATTCCGAACTTGCTGTATTAAAAGACGAAGAATTCCCGGAGTGGTTGAAATTTTTTGTACGTTAAATATAACTCCTCACTCTTATTTCATAAGTTTTTTACGTTCATATGTTATTGATTGCTTACTTATATTGTTTTTAGGTTTCCGAAGGTTTAGCAAGTAGTCAAACCCTCCCGACATGGTTAGTGGAGTTTTCTCATGGTTTACGCAGTACCGCGACTTCATATCCGAGATTTTGCACTAGGGGATATTCCTTCAGAATTCGTGACGAAGGACGTCAAAGGCCAACTTCGGACAATGGTATTTCCGCGCAATCAGGTGATACCATGTACTATGGCATTTTAAAAGAAATCTTGGAAATCCACTACCCAGGAATGTTGGACTTGAGGTGCATTGTGTTTATGTGCGATTGGTATGATCCATCCAATGGTAGTGGGGTTCGAATTGACCGTCTTGGTGTTATTTCGATAAATTCAAGCCGGAAATTACATCATTACGATCCATTTATCCTTGCATCTCAAGCAGACCAGGTATAAATATATTGATAGGTTTTCCGTTATATTTATACGTTAGGTTTTGTTATTCTTGTATATAAACAACATCCACCGTTTATGAATAGGTTTGCTACATTCCATATCCTCGAGTTGGGCGGAGGACAGATCCTTGGATGACGGTAACTCCAATTAATCCGCGAGGAAAAATATATGGAGTTCCGGAACATGATGCTCTACAAGTATCGCGAACCAACCAAATGTCACATGTTGAGGAGACGGATAACATTGACCTTGTCACTGATGTCACACATATCGGCGATGATCTAGTGCATTCGGATGAAGATGAACTACGTGAAGAATTTGACGACGATTCCGACTCCATCCCTAGTGAAGGTTCATCAGAAGAGACAGATTAAACATTTATGAATAAATGTTTGTTTGGAGCTGTTTTGTACTATACATCATACTATGCGTTCCCTCTAATATAATGTACTTTATGGTAATATTCGCCAGAATCATTTAATAAATTTGCCGCCGGATTTCCGCGCGAGGGATAAAAGCTGTCCTAATTTTCGGACGACATAACGACGGAATTAGTTCCGTCGGAAATCCGTCGGAATTCCCGATGTCGGCAAAGTTTGAGTGGTTACCATTGCGTTATCTGCGGCCGATGGGACTGGCGGGGTATTATGTCGGATGTTGGAGACGGATTTCCGACGGATTTCCGACGGTTTTCCGTTCTATATAAGGTTCCTCATACGTTCATTCCTGTCAACGACACAAACAATGTCTTCTAACTCTCCTAATGAAGACTCAAAAATCGTCGCAAACCACTTTCTACTTCCAAAATACTCGTGGGAAACCGAAACCCAATGCGCCACACACACTGAAGAGATACCCACTTACTCGTGGGAATTTGATACGGTCTCACCAATCTCAATCGGAGATTCTTCATCAACAATAGTGCCGGACAGCCAGTGCTTGCCAAACGTCTCGTGGGAAACGCAATCGCAGTGCGACAAATATCCAAACAAAAAGAGTCTTCTCGAAGACGTACAACCATCTCGCTTGATTGAAACGTCAGATACTTACGGTGGAAGTACTTCAAATGAATGTAAGGATAACTACTATGATTATGAATTTGCCCAGAGACCAGAAAGTCCGAACTTAAATATAGATGTTGATGCAATCAAAAGAGATGTTTGCGGCGGATATTTAGAAGGTACACCGAAGAATAATAAGGATCAGTACAATGATGATGAATTTGCCCAAAGACCTGAAAGTCCGAATTTGAATATAGATGTTGATGCAATCGAAAGGGAATTTTGCAAAGGATATGTAGATTCTCCGCCAAAGAAAAAAAAGGGAAAAAAAAGTTTAAGGTTCTAAAAATGGTAAGTTTGGAGCGGATACAGAGACATATGTGTTTCAAACTGTAAAATAAATAAATTTCCTTTCGCCTTTTGTTTTGTCTCTGTTATAAAATTTCGTTATGTAAATCTTTTATTCAATTCTCGGATATATTTAAAATAATTTATGAAAAAATGTTTGGACATTTTTTTAATTAACTCTGCAATCGGGTCAACACCCGGACTTTTAAGCGGTTGATTTTTCACAGTTTCCGACGGATTGTAATTTATATTTTTAAAACAGATATCTGTGATATAAAAAATATTACACCCGTCGGAATTCCGTCGGTGGTTTTGACGGATTTCCGACGGGTCTAATATTTTTATAATATAAAAAATTTCAGAGATAAAAAAATTAAATTAAATTAATTAAATCCGTCGGAAATCCGTCAAAAATACCGACGGATTTCCGACGGATCTAATATTTTTTATATTTAAAACCCGTTTTAAAAAATTTTAATTTAAAAAAAAAATTATTAAATCCGTCGGAAATCCGTCGGTATTTTTGACGGATTTCCGACGGATTTAATTAATTTAATTTAATTAAAAAATTTAATTTAATAAATAATTATTTAATAAAAAATAATAAATTTACGCGGTTTTAATTAATTATGTTTATAATCCGTCGGAAATCCCTCGGTATTTCCGACGGATTTCCGACGGAATCCCTAATTTTTGCCGCCTAAGAGCCTCGATCTCATCGAAAAAAGGGGGAAAATCCGTCGGTGTCCGTCGGAAATCCGTCGGTCACCTGCAATAAAAACCACCGTCTTCTTCCTCGCGATGACAGAACGAAAAGTCGAAAAAAAAACATAAAATCGCCGGAATTCGATCGATCCTCTCGGAAACACGCCGGAATCAACATATCCATCCACAATCTCAATCTCTATCACATTATCATCAATCCAATGTAAGTTTTTCGAAGTTTTTTTTTGGAAATTTGTGATTTAGGGAATTTAGAGAATTTTGTGAATTTGTTAGATTTAGGTTGTTAAAAATCAATAGAAATGTAGAAATGTACGGGTTTAGGATGTTTGAAAACTTTTTTATTTTGTAAATTTTGTGATTTAGGGAATTTAGAGAATTTTGTGAATTTGTTAGATTTAGGTTGTTAAAAATCAATAGAAATGTAGAAATGTACGGGTTTAGGATGTTTGAAAACTTTTTTATTTTGTAAATTTTGTGATTTAGGGAATTATCGGGTTTATAAAATTTAGAAAAATATGTATAAAATTATTTATTTTTGTAAAATTATAAATATTTATAATATAAAAATATTAGTAAAATTCTAAGTTGTTGAAATTTTACTAAATTTTTTATTTGTTTAAATTACAAAATCCCAAATGAGGGAAAAATCGTAAATATCTAAAAATTCGTAAATGTTAAAAATCTGAAATTCCAAAAATTTTCTAAATCTGTAAATTCGTAAATGTTAATATCTGAAATCCATAATCCAAATATCCCTAAATACCTATTTAGAGAAATCTCAATTTTCCAAAATCCCTAACTCCCTAAAACTTAATTTATGAAATCCTGAAATTCCAAAAATTAATCTCGAAATTCCAAAATCCCTACTTCTCAAAATATCAATTTACTATAAAAAATTTAATATCAGAATTTATATTTATATATGTAAGTAAATGTCAACGGTATGTAAACATTTTGGAAATCGTAGGGACTATGGCCGATTTCATCACTCTACTGGATCCGGTACTTCCAGTAGGGGAGGGAGTCAGTCGCAAATCCCAGATAGTAGCTTTCCGGAATCCCAAGACCCGTCTCCTCCACTAGGTACACAGCCCTCAGCTCCCACGGCCATGTCCGTTGAGGAGTTTGTTTCGCAACCTGGACGGGATAGGTTGCCTCGCCTAGATCCCGACTTGGTACCTAACACGACATGGTAAGTTTTATACTAAAAATGTATTTGATTATATTAACTTAAAAAAATATTTAACTAAATATTGTTTAGGTTTCAATTTTCGGGAAACGGGATTACGAGTTCGATCAACGCAATGACTAATTCGTTGATCACTTCCCCGTATCCCACATTTACTTCGATGCCGGTGGCAGACCAGGAGATCTGGTTTCGGCAATTTGCGGTATGTTTTCTTTTCCTATTTTGTAATTTAGATTTTTATTTTCATTAAAATTGTCAATACTAATATGGGTTCGTTTTTTTTTTTTCAGCAAGAATTTACTTGGGACCCACAGTTGACTTCCCGGGTCCGACGGGAGTTCTACAAAAAAGCTTCCCGGAAATATTCGTTGAAGATAAACGAATGGAAGGACTTGTGGTACAAAGAGGGAAAAGTGCCGCGCAAATTGCAAGTTAACAAAACATTATGGGCTGGACTACTTGCCCATTGGGAGCGGGAGGAGACAAAAGCAAGCTCCGAAAAGAACTCGTCTAACCGGAAGAGCGACCGGAAGGGGAAGGGACCGGCGACCCATAACCTCGGTGCGACGAGCAAAGCGTCACGTGTTCAGAAACTGGTACGTAATTTTATGATTTTTACAAAAATTTATATTTCTAACACTTCTCATATTTCTTTCATTATCTATGCCAACAGATGGAGAGGACCGGTGTGCGTCCGTCACATCTTGACTTGGTCAAAGATGCGCACACCAACAGAAAGACGGGGGAAATTCAAGATCCCATTGCTCGTGAAATCGTGGGGAGCGTGGAGAGGCTGGGTGAGGAGTACCTCCAATCCCAACCGATCGTCGAAGGAACTCCCCCGGCCACGGAAGTTCCTCTGGAGATGATCAACGAGTTTACCTATCAGGTTAGTAACACTGTCAATTTTAATTAAATTTTAATTAAATTTTAAATAAATTTAAATATAAACAACTTACAACATTTACTGATTGATTTTTTTTCGTAGGTTGCGCCTAAGCACAGAGGTCGTGTGTTTGGCCTCCCGGAAGACAGTTCTGCCACGTCCGTCAACTCTTACCGCATTCATGCAGATAGTGCGTTGAGGGCACAGAATGCCGAGCTTCTCGAGCGGGTGACCGGGTTGGAGTCCCAACGCGCACAAGATGAAGCTCGCTACGCGGAACAGCAGACGCTCTTGCAGGAACAAGTGGAACGCGTTCGGGCAATGGAAGATCAGGTGGGACGAATCCGGGATATGGAAGAGCAGATGGCACGAATGCGGGAGATGGAAGAACGGATGAACGAGTTCTTCCGTAACCGATAGATAATATGTAATATTTTAATTTTCTTAAAAATATTGAAACTTAATTTTAAATGTTGTTTTTTTATTTTTATTTTTATTTTAATCTAATTTTTAATTATATTTAATTTTATTTTAATTTATTTTCTTTAAATTTAATTAAATTATTATTTTTTTTAATAAATAAATTATCCGTCGGAAATCCGTCGGTATTTTTACCGTCGGAAATCCGTCGGAATTTTAACCGTCGGAAATCCGTCGGTATTTGTACCGTCGGAAATCCGTCGGTATGTGGCCCGTCGGAAATCCGTCGGTATTTGAAATACTGACGGATTTCCGACGGAATTCTGACGGAATTCCAGTTATCCTTTTCCGTCGGAAATCCGTCGGAATTTCCGACGGATTTCCGACGGAATTTTTTTTTCCGACGAGATAGAAACGACGGACCAAAACCGTCGGAAAGCCGTCGGAATAACCCATATTCCGACGGCTTTCCGACGGTTTTGGCCGTCGGAATATATCATGTTTTCTTGTAGTGTAAGCGGAAAAAAATATGACACGAAGAATGATAGTATATGTTTTTATGTCAGGAATAATATTATAAATGATTTGGATTTTCCCTTTTTAATGATTTTTGTTGTACGTGTTGATACTTGGACGCTTATCTCTTATTGGATTGTTGAAAATGAAGATCGAATTGTTATTTAGGACGAAATACTTTGTGTTCTTGTAATATTAGATTCATGGTCGGTTTGGTAATTAAGCATGGAAAACAATTTTGTTCTTTTGTTGCTTTTCTTTTTCTTTCTCTATAAAAGTTTCTCTAGTTTTTCTTGTTCTTTTGTTGCTTTTCTTTTTCTTTCTCTACAAACAAACAGTTTTTAATAATTAAATAAATAAAGATAATCTTTTTTTTGTCGTAATCTATTATTTAGTTGTGTTACCTATTTGATTTAATATACTCAAATCTTTTAATGTCTCTTTCCTAAATATAAGAATTTAGGCATCTAGATTTTTCAAGATAAGATCGATGTAAATCTTGACTACCCACAAAAGAAAAAAAAGAAAGAAAATATTGACAAATATATACCACATATATACCAAAAACATATAAGTCACTGAAAAAACAAAATCACAACAAATAGTCTCTAAACAGATTCATTGGTGTTCTACTTTTTTCAACACGTGAGTTTCTCTTTCTTTCTTTTTTTCAACTATATTTATCATCATTATTATATATGATTTTTTTTTATAGGTACACTGATTATGGCACGAAGTGGATATAGACCATGCAAGAAAGACTCTGACTGTGTTACACTCAAATGCCCAAATCCATTTGGACACACACCCCACGTGTGTGAAGGGTGGTTGTGAATGCCCACTCGAAGGGCAAGTGGCATTACCCGACGATACCAAGTTACCCACTGTGGTGTGGCTGCATGCTACGACTATTGCGTAGCTAAAGGTGAACAAGCTTATGCTTGTATCTTGAACCAATGTTACTGTCGTAAACCTCCCATGTAGTTTGTCCACTATATTAATATAATAAAGTTCCTCAAATCCCGATTAATGTGAAAACTCAGCCTTCGTTAATTAGTATGTTTTTTTGGTCTTTGTTAAATATTCAGGGTCAACCATTTATAAAATATTGTTTGAAACATGAATTACCTTTTTCAAATAAAATGTAATTAGTTACAATGATTAAAATTTCTGCTTGTCATTACTTATGAGGATTTCATGTATATTTGTTTTAAGTTTTCTATATGTACTTGGTTGTTAATGATAGAATATACCAGTTGAAAAAGTTCATATTAAATTGACCCAAGAATAGTTTGATATCTCATAATCTGATTTGTAAGTTTCTTGAGTTATGCGTATAAAAATGGTAATGATCACCTTATTGTAACTACAGAAAATTATACGGAAATTATATGATCACCTTTGGACTTACCTTGACTGAGGGAATTTCAAACTACTTAAAATATTTCTTCTTTCTAAATATAAATATTTAGGTATAACAATATTGTTAACTACAGAACAAAATTAGGGCATTTACTATATAAAATGCAAATATTGACCAGTATAACAGTTTACAATGGTACATTTATAAATAGTAACCCTCCACTCACAAACAACTCAAAATCACAAGAAAAAATACAAACATATTCGAAAAAAAAATGGAGAAGGCAGCTATAATATTTATCATCAGTCTCGTACTTTTCTCAACATGTAAGATTTTCTTAATCTTGTTTTAGTTACATATATATCACCATACGTGATCTTCCTCGACATTATAATCAAAAGACCATATTAATCACGGTATTATATTGTCTATACAGGCACTCAAATTATGGCACAATCTTGCGTAAAAGGCTCTGATTGTGTTCATCTGAAATGTGTAACGAAGATTAAGTGTGAGCAAAACAAATGTCAATGCATTAATGAAAAACATGTGGTTTTACCACTTGACACGAACTGTGGCGTTGCTGCTTGCATTGACCTGTGCAAGGCAAAAGGCGAACAAGCTTATGCTTGTATCTTAAACCATTGTTACTGTCGCAAACCTCCTATGTAATTAGTACTAAGTAATTACAAGCTTAACCAATTATGCTTGTAGTATCTACAACTTTTGTTATTGCTGCAAAGTGCAAATCTCCCATGTAATCTTTTACTATTTCCCTATGTTCTGTGAAGAGAAAAATAATAAAATACGAAATACCAGTTAGATATAAATGAGATAGAGCGGTGAGATACGTCGACTCTTTCTCTCCTCTATTCAAAATAAAGAAAGTCAAACGGATTCAATTTTCACGAGAATTCCAAAACACTTTTGATTGTTGTAGTTTGAAAAGATTGAGGTCTCAATGGTAGGTGAAGAAGTAAAAAGCGAACATAAAAAGAAGAAAATATTTAAGTAGGTCGTTTAAGACGTAGGAAATAACATTACAAGAAAACATATCAATTTTTTACCAACTTTTTTTGTAGTTGGTCGAATATTTATTTTCGTTATAAAGTGGTCAAAAAAATATGATGAAATATAAGAGTCGAAAACTGATTAAAATTTTTTGACCAATTTTTAACGGATTAGTTAATTTGTCAAAAAATTGTCGAAAACTTGCGACAAAGAAGATTGGTTGAAAATTGGTCAAGAAATACGTTAATTTTTTACCAATGAAATAGTCAAAATGTTTGTTGACAAATTTTTTCGACCAAAAAATTATGAAAATTTAAACTTGTCAAAATATGATCACATTTTTTTTGACAAATACAAGTGGTCAGTAACTAGTCAAAATATTCTTACCATTTGTCGACTAAAACAAAATTTGGTTGAAACTTCGTGAGCATTATCGACCAAATATTGAGGAGAACACCTCTATTGTATTTGTACCACATCGCCAATATGGGAGAGATGTAACTTTGATTTTCTCTATAAAATAACACTTACTCTATTGTAAAAAACGTAAATAGGTTTACTATGGCCTAAATAGTTGAATTTTAATATTTTTGAATACATTTTTTTTTAAAATATTTTATATTTTAATTGTTTTAAAATATTTAATTTAATTTTAATTATTATGAATCAAATATTTTAAATTTGAATTTCAATATTTTCTAATACAATTTTTTTAAAAATAATATCTAAGTTGGTTAAAAATTGGTTTGAATATATGGTCTAAAATTTCGACGATTTTGATTGATCAAAAAATTTCGACGATTTTATTGGTTAAAATCAAATTTTTGACCATTTTGATTGGTCAAAAACTTTCGACCACTTTGTTGGTCATAACCAATATTTTGACCATTTTTAATATCCACTTGTTTTAAAATATTTAACTTTCGATCATTTTGTTGGTCAAAACGTTTTTACTGTTTTCTTACTAAAATCTATTTGCGACCAGGTCAAATACTAGTCAGAAATAGCTATTTTTGACTAATATTAGATCAAATTGAAAGTTAAAATCGAAATATTTTCTTGTAGCGTAAATAATACAATTGAAAGATGAGAAGATTTTGTATGGAGAAGAGGATACGAAGAATCTATGAGTATGTGTGTTTTTGTGGTTGTGGATTCAATTAGAGCTTTTGTGTGGTTTTCATTGCTAAATATTATGATCAGATTGTTGCACTGGGTAAAACACAAATACAAAAAGGAAAATAAGGGCTTTAGCTTCAAAGTGAAAACAATAAACGTTTAACTTATTCGCTCACAACTCTCTTTGGATCTCGAGTGAGGTTTCACTAATTTCTAAAAATGTGTCAATTGCTTCATATCTTAAAACGTGAGTTTATGCACAAGTTAATGCTATATATGAATAAAGATGCTTTCATATAGTTAAAAAAAAAAATTTGGTGGATGAGAATTGAAGCTACTATTTAAAATTTTAGAGAGTTTTGTAAAAAGTTAAAAAACTATAGTTTTGCCAAACTGTAATACGTTTAGATAATTATATGCAATGTACCCAAAAAAATAAAAACACACAACATAAGTTTACATTGGGATCCAATTAGAGCTTTGACAAATGATGTAACATCCCGCTATGTGGTTCTTGGGAGAGGCTTAAGAGAATTGATTTGGCTACCTATATCACCAAAGTGCACTTATCTTTTCCGTCACACATCCAGAGAGAACTCCAGAGTTAAGCGTGCTTGGGTTGGAGCAATTTAAGGATGGGTGACCTACTGGGAAGTAATTTCCAGTACCGTGTGAGTGAGGACAAAACACGGGGAAAGATCACGTGGTGATTTGCAGAGTCAGTAAACAAGTCTTTCGAGCCTCCCAGACTAACGCACCGACCGTCGGATAGGGGTGGGCCCACGGGCCGAGACTGGGCGTGGGGCCCATTAGGAGATGAACTTTTCTCCTGAGGGGATGAGGATTTCCCCTGTATGTTATTGAGAGATGAGGATTTCTCTCGAGGGGATGAAGATTTCTCCTGCATACTGATAGCTCGACGGCGGTCGGGGCGTTACAAATGACAAAGGTAAAGTACCATACTTAAAAAAAACAATTATAAGGTACGCATAAGCCATTCTGTAGCACATGAATGTAGTAAATGATCATGAGTTCCCATTTTATATTTTTAGAGTTTTTAACTATGTTTAGTTTTCACAACCAATAAGATCAAGTTTGTGAAAAGATACACAAAAGAATATGACTTAGTGATCATAATATCCATGATACTTCGATTACCACAATTGTATAAGGGGGTGATAAAAAAAATTGTATTAATCAACTCACTTATTTTTTTCAATCACAAATATATATAAAATAAATTCCGCGTGTTTACGTGGGTATTCATCTAGTTTGAATAATGATGGAGTTAACCTGGTTTACAAAAAATCGAAAAACTTATCTTGTTGGAACATCTCCTGTCGTTACCATTTTAACAGCAAAAATGGACTACATTAGCTGGATATAATTATATCAACTTATAATGGATAAAAATCGTGCTAAACAAAACAAAAGTAACAAAAATCAATTTTTTCCTATCATTTAATTTTAGCTTTAGATTTGTAAGATCCTTATGGAAACAAAGATCAATGAGAAATTTTTTATCAAAAAAAGATCAGTGAGAATATTGGCTTCTAAATTTATATATTTCTCGTATATACAGTTAATTAGGTAAAAAATAACTAGGGCCAAAAAAGAATTTAAATTGGGAAAAATAAGTCTAAACAATTATATATTATGAATTTTATAGAATATATGTTCCTCAAAATGGCAAAATGTTTGTTTAACCTTTTCCAATAGATATTATAACAATCTTATTGTATTGAACAGGTAAGTTTTTGTAATTCTACTTATAAAATAACTTATGATCAATTGTGTATTATTATCTCTCTACCTTGAGGTAATCTAAATAATCTCTCTTTCTTTCTTACAAAAAAATGTGTATTATATTTATTTACCATCCAATATGGAACTTTTGGATTTTTCAAGTTATAAATATTATGCACAACACGGACCAACAACTAATGTGTACTAAAATTTGTAACGTAAAACTACGAATTTCTAAGTAGGTACAAAATTATACTCTTTCTAATTCTAAAGATAGGTATAAAATCTTGCGGTAAAGGAAACAACTTTATTTCTCAATTATAAATAGTCTCCAAAATCCTCCACTTAGTCAAACTCACAAACTTATTCAGTTAAAAAATGGAGAAAACAGCTTTGATATTCATCATCGGTCTTCTACTATTCTCAACATGTAAGATTTTCTTAATCTTATGTTTAGTTACATTCATCACCATTTTCATCTTAATCATCATCAGTATTATATACATATAATCGTGATCAATAACTTATATTAAATCTCTTAGGTACTCAAATTTTGGCTTGCGAAAAGGATTCTGATTGTGCTTTAATCAAATGTGAAACGACCAAGTGTTTGAAGAATAAGTGTTCATGTATTAACGAAAGAGTTGTGCCTTTAAAACGTCGTCATCATCGGATCAGGTGTAATGTTCCATCTTGCGTTGACTCGTGCAAGGCACAAGGCTTGGAGACTGATGAATGTTCAGAATTCCATTGCTCATGCAAACCAACTATGATGTAATTCTTAATAACAAAGCTTAATTACGATTGTCATATTTTCAACTTCTGTTGTTATTGCAGAAAATCCAAATATGTAATCGTGAAATAATAATATTTCTTATAATAATCTTAAAGTGTTTTATAGGCCTAGGCATAATAACCGGACCCGAATACCTGAACATGTACCGGACCCGAAAACACAAGTTCTAATTGGGTATGAGTATTTGTGTTTTACTCTGCTGGATATGTTAAAGTGTTATCCGTTGGTACAGGTTCAGGTACAGGTTCCTCCCGTGATCCGAAAAAAACCTCGAATGTTTTGTTACTTAATACTTAGATTATATATATTTAGATTATATATGTTTTGTTTAGTTATAGTTATAAGGCCCTTAATGTTATGGTCTTATGAGTTTCAAATGCATATTATGGTCATGGGTTCGGATATTTATTGTCTTTACAGGTTATTTTTTGTACTTTTAGGTAAAAAAATCTGAATCTGTACCCGAACCTGTACCCGAATTTTTCTGGGTATTTACGAGTTATTTTTTGTAGCTTTGGGTTAAGAATTCTGAACCCGAATTTTTTTGGGTATTTACAAGTACAATTAATTGTGATCCAACCCAAACATGTACCTGTAAGACCCGAACTTGTATCCGACCCGAAATTTTAAAAATTCCTATACGGATCTAAAATTTTTAGACCCGAGAAAACATATACCCAATATGATCCGACCCGTACCCGACCCACCCCGAACCCGACCTGACCCGAACCCGACCCCGACCCAAATACCTGTTTGCTCAGGCTTAGTGTTTTATATTCATTACTAGAAAAGATCTATTAAAATACATAAATGGGCCTACGACGGACGACGTCGTATCAGAGTTCTTCTTCTTCATCTACTGTATGTGACTGCGAGAGATGATGTCTTATCAGAGTTGTCTCTCAGAATAAGTAGCCGTTAAGTACAAACGGTAATTTTTTTAATTCGATTTTTCTAAACCGTTGTATAAATACATCAATGTGTTTCTGTGCTTTCAATTCTTTAGCCAAGAAAAAAAAAACTACAAATGAGATTTTTGTTTAATGTCTCTCTCTCTTTCTCTCTCTCTCTCTTCTCATCTATTCCTCTATGTGTTCTCAATCCAACAAAGATTCATTTGTTCAAGTAAGTTTTAAAAATCTCTGTTTCTGTGATTTTGCTCTCAGTTCATCAAAAGATATTCGTTTACTTTACGAGATGACTAATTCGATTGTCATTTGTTTTCTATTACAGATGTTGTTGGAAGTATTAATCCAACAAATGTAGAATCTTTATACGCAGCAACTCAACGAAGAGATGAGAGGTCGATGTCTATACAAATGTGGAAGCTCCACTGAGTTCTGGTAAGTAATTCGAAATCATATTTTCTTTTGCCTGAAAACATATTTTTTTTTAAGTTTGTAGCAATCAACAAAGATGAGAATTTTTGTCTGGAGGGTTGATTCTCTGTATCTTTGCTTTGTATATGTGATATGTGTAGCAAATCTCCATTGGTGCAAAGCTTCAACAACACAAAGTCTATCACAGTAATGAACTAATTTAGGGGGTGATTGACAATTTGACTATTAAAAACTGTGAGGCCTTTTAAAAAAAATAAAATTCTCTAAAACCATAATTGATGCAATCACACTTTAATGATTTTAGGATCTAAATGGTAACACAATTCAACAAATTCAGCAGATTCTACAAATTCAACAGTTACCATTTAAATTGACATATTATTCAGCAAATTCCGCAATTCAGCAAATTAGCGATTACTATTTACACAGAGAGGGTTTAAAATTTTACGATTTAGACTCTCAAAATTATAATTAGTGATATTTTTGCAAATGAACAATCCATAGAGATATTTTTGCAAATGTATCTAAAAGTGGTATTTTTGCAATTGTGCCCTAAATATATATGTAGTGTGATTAAATCTTATTAAATTTGCTTGACAATTCTAAAATAATATTGTAATATTTTAAAAATTAGGTTTACTAAAAAATAATTCAATTTCATAGCAAAATATTATATCATAAATTATATATATAAATTTGTTTTATCAATTTATTAATTTATTTAAGGGGCAATTGCAAAATGTCATTTGTGGTATTTGCAAGAATGCCATTTAGAGGTGTCTATTTGCAAAAATGACACTAATTATGAATTTTTAATGCTTAAATCTTAAAATTATAGCCCCTAAAAAATGTTTTGACCCCTAAAACCCCGTAAACCCTCGAAACTAAACTCTAATAGAACATAGTTAATCCAAACATAAATGATATAATGAAATTTGTTATTTTTTAACTGTCATTTTTACAAAGATTTAGAAAATATAGCATTTTTAAAAAATAATATTTTTTGAAATTTCTCTTTATTTAATGAGACAATTTGCAATAATGCCACTTAAGGGTGTTCATTTGCAAAAATCCCACTAATTATAGATTGATAAAGTTTATATCTTAAAATTCTAAACCCTAAAAAATGTTTTGACCTCTAAACCCCCTCCCCTAAACCCTCAAAACTAAACCCTAATAGAACATAGTTAAGACAAACATAAATAATATAAAGAAAAAATAATTTTAAAAAAGTGGCATTTTTGCAAAGATTTCAAAAGTGTGACATTTTTGTAAAGTGGCATTTGAAAATTGGCATTTTTTGAAATTTCTCTTGTTTAATTACTTATTTTTTTCAAAAATTCAGCGGATTTAGCAAATTCTGCAAATTCCGCAAAAAATCACTAAAAATTCAGTAATTCAGCAAAAGTTCAGCGGTTACTATTTACACTCTTAAAGCCTTAAAAGTCCTAAAAATTCTCCTAAATTATTTTCTCTCATTTTTGTAAAGGAAGACACTTAATTTTAAAAGTAAGAAAATTATGGGTTTAACTCTTTTTAAAGTCACAGCCTTGATTTAAAAATAAAAGTTTTAACAGTTTCAGTATAAAATCAAAATTTAAAGTAACAGCCCTAACCAATCACCCTTTTAATTTTTTTTCATGCTTTTAGCACAAGTTTCATAATTTTTTTGGGTTGAAAACGTTTTCTAAGTTTCAATTATTTTGACAATTTTTTCCACGGACTATAATTAATTTGATAAAAGTTTTATTTTCACCGAATTCTTTTTTTTTGGATTTTAATTAGAAAAAAATAGAGTGCTAAATTCATATAATTGTGAAAATGATCCGAACGCGGTATCTTGTCTTTGACCAATATCTTTGATCGTTAGCGATACCAAGTTTGTTTTATCAACACAACGTAAAGTGAACTTAGCAATCAATTTTTTTTATAATTACTTGTTTTCACTTTCAATTATTTTTTTTAATTTACTTTAAAATTTTTGGATTTTAATTAAAAAAAATTGAGTGCTAAATTCATATAATTGTGAAAACCATTCGGACGTGGTATCTTGTCTTTGACCGATGTCTTTGATCGTTAGCGGTACCAAATTTGTTTTGTCAACACAACTTAAAATAAATTTAGCACACATTTTTTTTTTGATAATTATTTGTTTGCACTTTCAATTTTTTTTTTTGATTTAGTTAAAGAAACTTGAATTATTTTTTTATCGTTCGTGGTGTCAAATTCGTTTTGTCAACACAGTTTTGTCAACACAAATACAACGTAAATTTTATATTCAAGTTTTTTTTATAAATTTTTTCACTTTATTAGTTCATTTGACAGTAATTTTTTTTGGGCCGAATTTTCAGTTTCTTTTTTATTTATATTGTTGGAGAAATGTAATAAATGTAATAAAAATTTAGCACTCTGTTATGAATTTTTTGTTCTTAGACTAATCTGAGTTTTTTTTCAGTTAAACATCCTCACTATTCCAATACCACACACTCACTTTCTTGCTGGTTACAAAAGAATGAGCCAAAGTGCTCTTAGCACGGTGGTACCAACCACCCATTTGGCACCCCTGGGTCATGTGTTCGACCCCTAGCATCTCCCTTTGGGAGATAAATGTGTGTGTGTGTAGGGCCACGTGGGCCGGCCCGTTGTGGCCCACATGCCAAAAAAAAAAAACAAAAGAATGAATCGTAAAACTAATGACATTTTTTGCGAGATTTTGTTACAGGCCTAAACCATCTTTTAGATTGTGGGCCACACACTCAATTTCATTTGTTTTTTTTCTCAATTCCGCATGTTAAAAATGACCACATGGGGAATTGATAAAAAAAACAAATGAAATAATTTACAAAAGCTAAATTATATATATTAAATTTATTAATGTTTGATTTCAATAATATTTAAAGTATTAACTAAATTATATAATATAATCTGGAAACTTGGACAAAAAAAACATAATCTGGAAACTAAAAATAAAATTGTTTTTATTAAAATAATGTTAAATATACTTTATAATTTATAGTTTTGTTTTGTTAATTTTTGTAAATCTATAATTATTTTTTACATTTATTCTAGTTATTCAACAAAGTTAAGTTTTAGTTATTCCTTTATTCGAATAACTAATTCTACTAATTAATAATAAAAAATATTTGTAAATTTTGCTAAACAAACATAAAAATCAAAATATTAGTGAAATCATTTGGGTTTAGAAAATAATTCAATACAAGATTATTATTCTTGTAAAACTGAACACATTTACAAACATAAATATTTAATTACAACAAACACAATTTTAGATTCTATTTGAATTCAATGTTATCCCTCCTATTTCCGTAAAAAATCACCAAATATATATATAACATAATAATCTTTTTGTTATTATATTCTTTTGTGAAATTTAATATAAATATAAACATAAAAAATTAAGTTTCACAAAATATTGTTTAATTAATAATATTATAAGTAAAAATGCCACAATGGGTAGTTCATTTGGTGTGCCACTTTTCAAAAATGTCACAATATATAGTCTATTGCATAAATGTCACGAATTATGGATTTTTAAAACCTATCTCAAAATTGTAAACCCTAAAAATATTTTAACCCCTAACAAACCCTAAACCTTCAAAACTAAATAATAATACAACATAGTTAACCCAAACATAAATAATATAATGAATAAATAATTTTGAAAAAGTAATATTTTTGCAAAAAAATTGAAAGTGTGGTATTTTTGAAAAATAACACTTCAAAAATGATATTTTTCAAAAAAAAAAATCAAGAATATTCCGCAAAATTCAACCGTTACCATTTGAATTCAACGTTATTCCGCTGAATTCCGTAAAAAATCATCAAAAATTTGGCTAGATTCCGCAATTCCGCAAGATTCTACAGTTACCATTTATACCCTATGTAACACTAGTGGTTAAAAGTTAAAAACAATTTATAGATATTTCACTTTTTTGTTATTAAATTGTAATTTCATTTTTTGGTTAAAGCGTTATTTCGTTGGTTTTTTTTGTTGCTATCATGAGAATACATATTCCATTAAATTTAACGAAAACAAAAAAAAAAGGTTTAACAATTTTCTAAACAAAGATGTTAAGTAAAACCAAAATCCATGAATTGTTTTTTTTTTACCGTTAAAGACTTCTTCTTCAGCATATTTTAAAAAATTAATGAATTAGTTTTAAAAAAAAGTCATGTATTGACTGAGACTGAGAGCAAAAGTTTTGACTTTTTCTGCAACTGGCAACGATTTGATTTGACTCTCTGCTACCTTCGAGGGAAAATATTCATCCACTAATAAAATTCCACGTGGCCAAAAGTAGCGTGCTAGACAAGCGTTTTTCCTACCTGTTACATTCCCGTCAAATACCGCCGTTAACAGTAACGGACGCCGTTTGCTCTTCCTCGTTTCCACTAAAGATAAAGATCAAATCTTTCACTTTTTAGTTTCTCTGAAACCAACACAAGAAGGTAAAGCAAAATGAACATTTCTTCTTCTTATGTTCTTAATTCGTGTTCAAAATATTGAAAAAGTTTTCGACTTTATATAATTTACTGATTCTTTTTTTCTTTTGTTACTTCCTCCAGATTTTCAAGAAAAAACCCTGATTTGAGATTCTCTTTTTAAGGTATTTTCTTGTTTGATTTTAATGGAAAAGAAAAGAAAACAAAAAATGTACGAAGATTATCGACTCATGAACTCCACAATCGAAGAAGAAAATGTGATTTTTAATACTTCCGACAACAACATTTTCGGTTCGGTTTCTTCGTCTCCGACAAGAACAACAACAAAGAACACAAACCCTAATTTCTCCTTCGTTACTACGGTTAGTCTTCTTCGCTTCCAAAACCCTTATCTTATTATATCTCCGCATTTTTTTTTAATAAATAATATAGTTTTGGGGGTTTCATGTAGAAGGAGGAGTATGAGTCAATCGGGTCGGGTTGGTCAACCGGGTCGGATACTGCAATCGAAACTCTTCCACCTCGTCCTCGAGCTATGAATAGACACACTGCTCGTCAGATTCAAGAACTGGAAGCGTACGTCTTGCCGTTTTTTTCTTGTTTATTAATCAAAACAATTATTAAGAATGTGATTAGTATTATCTAATCTGTGTTTTATTGTAGATTTTATAAAGAAAATCCTCTTCCTGATGAAAAACAAAGAACAAAACTAAGTGAAAAAATTGGTCTTAAGCCTGTACAAGTCAAGTTCTGGTTTCAGAATAAACGTACCATAATCAAGGTAAAATTTCACATTTTTATTTATTTCTATTAATTAATCACTCTTTAAGTGTTTAATTTGATTGATTCGATACTGAGATTAACAGGCACAACAAGAAAGAGCAGAGAATGTAATGCTAAGAGCAGAGAACGAAGCTCTTAAGATAGAGAATCAAAATCTTCAGTCTGATCTAAAAAACCTTTCTTGCTCTTCTTGCGGCAGCTCCGGCGACAAACTCCGACTCGAAAACTCCCGTCTCCGGCAAAAGGTTTAATCTTTATATTTTCGAATGAATGGAATCCTAATCGTTGATGTATTTCAACTACTAAATCAAAACGGTTTTATTATATGTTTTTGCAGCTTAATCTGTTAGAGAGCATTGCTTCGTTCATGAATCCTCCTCTGTCTCTTGCACAAGACACTGTTTGTTTCTTCCCTGAGACTAAAGAAAACAACGATTTGTCGTCGACTGTGGAAGAAGATAAGGGGGTTGTGATGGTTCTTGCGGTTTCTTGTGTTCAAGAATTAGTGAAGATGTGTTACACTAATGAGCCTTTGTGGTATGAGAAGAGATTAGAGAACAAAGAGAGTTTGTTGTGTCTCAACGAAGAAGAGTACAAGGAGTTGTTCTTATGGCCTCCAATGGATAAATATCGTTTTCGCAGAGAAGCTTCAAGAGCTAATGGAGTTGTCTTCATGAACTGCATAACCCTTGTCAATGCATTTCTTGATGCAGTATGAACAAAAAATCAAATTAAATTACATTTCTTGAATTACATTTTCGTAAACTCACAATTTTGTATTTGCTTGATAGGATAAATGGTCGGAGATGTTCTGTTCAATAGTGTCTAAAGCCAAAATGATTCAGATCATTTCTTCTGGAGTTTCTGGAGCAAGTGGCTCTCTTATTCTGGTTAGTAATCATATTATAACATATAAGAAAAGTTATCAAATTGTAATATTATGGAATATGTTTTTGTCTGTTCAGATGTATGCAGAGTTACAAGTTCTATCTCCATTGGTACCAACAAGAGAAGGTTATTTTCTACGGTATGCGGAACACAACAAAGAGCAAGGAAAATGGGTGATTGTAGATTTCCCGATCGATCGTTTTCGCGGTTTGATGAAACCAACTTCAGCTACTACTTCTACTGATCAGTACCGGAGAAAACCTTCTGGTTGCATCATTCAGGACATGTCTGACGGATGCTCTCAGGTCACGTGGTTAGAGCACGTGGAAGTGGAAGAGAAGCACGTGCACCACGAGATGGTTCGAGAGTATGTACAGAGCGGTGCGGCCTTCGGTGCTAACCGGTGGCTAGCTGTGTTACAGAGACAGTGTGAGAGGATGGTTAGTCTCATGGCTACAAACATAACTGACCTTGGAGGTAAAACCTAACTTGCTCTTCCAGTAAACCTAACTTATTCTTCAAGTTAACCTAAAACTTCAACAATCGTCTGTGATTCGTTCTCTGTTTTCTCTCAGTGATTCCATCTGCAGAAGCGAGGAAGAACTTGATGAGGCTTTCACAGAGAATGGTGAGGTCATTCTGTCTGAATATAAGCGATTCGTACAGACAACCATTGTCTGGGTCAATAGAGGACACAGTGAGAATCACAAGCAGGAAAGTTGGTGATGGTCTTGTTCTGTGTGCCGTCTCAACCACGTTTCTTCCTTTTTCTCATCTTCAAGTCTTTGATCTTCTCCGCGATGATCATTGTCGCTCTCAGGTCAAACCCTATGATCTTCTTCCTCTGTTTCTTTCGATTCAAGAATCCGAAAAATCGAAAATTGAAATCTTTTTTCATACTGAAAGCAGGAGATTTTGTTCAATGGGAAGTCAGTTCAAGAACTTGCTCATATCGCCAATGGATCACATCCCGGAAATTGCATCTCTCTGCTTCGTAACAATGTTAGTGATTTCTCAATAAATTTCGAAACTTTCTCAATAAACCCAACAATAAAAATTCGATTTTAATGCGAAAGTTTGGTTTTTTTTTTAAATAATTTTCACAGGTAGAGTTAATGCTTCAAGAAACTAGCACTGATAACTCCGACAGTCTTGTTGTTTACTCCACCGTCGACGCCAACGCCGTCCAGCTCGCCATGAACGGCGAGGATCCTTCTAAGATTCCTCTTTTACCCCTCGGAGCCTCTGTTGTTCCGGTGTATCCATCCGAGGGTATTTTCGTCAATTCGCCTTCTTGTTTGCTCACTGTTGGGATTCAGGTCTTGACGAGCAATGTCTCCGATGCAAGACTCGACCTTTCCACCGTCTCCGCCATCCACAACCGTATTTGTTCCACCGTCAACAAGATCACCTCCGCCCTTGGAAGCTCCGGCGCCGGAAATTAGGGAGAAGGTTTGGAGGGTATTTTTGGTAAATATTGCAGCTTAAAACTATATTTTGTTTTTTGGTGGGAAAGCTGATTTAGGTAGGTAAACCGATGGTAAATTTGAACCCGTAAGAAGGGTAAAACAGGAAATTAGCTTTGAAATTTTTTAGGGGAAGTCAAGAACGCACCAAGGCAGGTAAAATGCATGTGACTGGTTCGGGTATTGACTTCCAAAACTTTCATGAACCAAACCGTTTGGTATTATGGTTTTTGTTGATGCTGCAATCTAATGCTATTTCTTTTTGTTAATTTACTTCTTATGGTTCTTTTATATTTTAAGAAATCTTTGAAAATAACTTTAAATTATGCAAAAATTAGTAGGGTACGAAAATATGCGATTCTAGATAATAAAATTGCGGATCCGGATCGAAATACTTTGATTTTCCCAGATATTTGGCCCCTTTTTTCATCTTTAGTATAGGCATACTTCACATCCCAAGAAAAGGATTGATTGAGTCTCATTAACTTGTAATTTGCAATAATAAACAGTGATATATGTTCATATAGTCACTCCCTACACACCGAAAACTAAGACCTCTTAAAGCATTTGCTTACAACTTTTTGTATTTGTACTGATTTTCAATTACTTTACTACTAACAAAGCAAATTTAATAGCAAAAAAGAGTGGTAGGTCTTTTCCCATCCAATTATTTACATTGTTTTTTAATACTTATAGAACAGTAACCGACTATTATTATCGAGGCATGGAACCAAAAGAAAAAACTTATATCTTCCCCACAGCATTTAAATGTGATTTTTTGTCATTTTCTTGCAATTCGCAAAACACATTTTAATCAAATTAAAAGGGCTATTGCATTGGACGTATGATTCACAAGATTCTGAGTCCAATATATAGTTTTCATTTTTATTAAATGGCACACGTATAACTTAAGTAGCTAGACTTTGATATTTTTTTAAAACTTTTGTTCCCTTGTATTCATTTTTGAGTTGAAGTTAACGAGCAACTCTTTTGTCCGAATTTAAATGTGGGTGCTTACCAAAATTCCCAAAGTTTTAGATTTGCTCAAAAATCTCCCAAAGAGATTCGTGGGGACAATTATTCTAACAAGCAACAAATGTTTTTCCTCTACACCTTTATAAAAGATTAATTGTGCTTCCTACTTTTTCATTCCAATCAATCTTTTTCCTATTCTACTTCATCTTTTCACATTTTGAAGGGGTTTTCGTTTTGAGGAATAGTTAGGAGTAATTTTATCATTAAAGGTACGAAAATTAATGTGAGAGAAGGTGATATATCATGGTTTTTACTCGTTTTTAATCATGATATAAGTCTTTTTTATAGTCTTTTTGGTATTTTTCGAGTCTTTTCGAATCTTTGTAGGTTGAGGGACGATTGGAGCTTTATGGGAGCTTTTGGGAGTTTTTTGGAGCATTGTGAAAAGAAGAACCGAAATTATCAAGTCGGAGTCGAGTTTTCAAGGTTGTGTCTATCGACACGGTTCAGTGTGTCGATCGACACGATCATGTCTGACGAGAAGATTGAAAAAATTTCAGTTTTGTCCAAAAAGCTCAGAAGTTTACAGGAAAGTCCAATCCGAATTTTAGACATTATATATAGTTTTTACTTAGGCTTTTATGTTTTTATCGAGTTTTAAAATGAGACTTAGAGTTTTAGAGATTTGAAGAGCTTTGGGAGAGATTTCGCTGACTTCAGACCTTCGTCGATTTCAAACCCTTTTGTATCACATTCTCTATCTCTTTTATGCAAATTATTTATCTCATGATATTTTCTTCATCTATGTCTGAGTAGTTTGCTTGTTAGGTTTAGGGTTATTCAAAGGTTTGATGAGAAATTGATAGGATCAAAACTCTGTTAGGATTTATCTTATTGTTCTTCATCTAGATTGTTTTAACTCTGATTTTAGGATTGATCAACTGAAATTGGAAATACTAGGTTTCTTTAATAGATGCGAAAGTATTGTTAACAACCTGATATAATCTTAGATGAGCAAAATTATCTATTCGCAAAGAAATTTGGCTTAGTAATTTTGTGAACAATTGAACCTGAACTTAATGCTTGATTTTATTCACTAAGTTTGCAAAGAAATTTGGAATTTAGGGATTTAGTCATAGATAATCTCTGCAACGAAAGTTGATTGGTTTTATATTCGTGTTTGAGTTCTAGAATTGCTCTTAACAAAATCCTAACCATTTTTATCCTTGTGTCGATCGACACATACCTGTGTGTCATATTTCGATTCAAACCTGCGAATTACCCATAGCCTAACATTTTGTCCAATTGATTGCTAGAACCTTTATCATCATTCACTTGTTTACATTTGCTGTTTATTTTACATTCATCACTATTTATTTAGCATAATTTGAATTCATTAGTCTTTTGTGTGAATTGATTCCCTGTGGATTCGAGTCCAAAGTATTACATCGATCTTTTAATTTGAGAGAGTAGCTCAGTAGGACACTCTCGGATTGATAGTTATAAGTCGTTAAATCATTTGTTCGTCTCATCTCTATATTTTGTTCATATGTTTACGATATAAAAAAAATGTGATAGAGAAATTCCGTTTATGTATATATTATATATAAATTGGTAGTACATACATGTACTCTTTGTTGTGAACTCATGTATTTAGAATCTTAGAAAATAAATAAATGAAATAAAAAATCTAACATTTACATACTTATTAATTTAGGTTATACAAACTTACATTTTTTATGTTTTAAATGGTGATAGTATAATGTAGGATATGATATACAGTAAAACCTCTATAAATTAATAATCACCATAAATTAATAATTTTTTTCAGCCCCGATTCGGATTAATGTAAATATTAACAAAACTCGATAAGATGATAAGATAATAATTTTTGTGAAACTTCTATGTAAAATATGGTTCCAATATTAGTATAAATTAATAATCATATATAATTATGATAATGTACTAAAATATGATTTCAATGATTTTTATTTTACTTCTTACATTAAAGAAACTGTTATGATTATTGGTATCCAACTTATGAAAAATTGTAGCTACGATAATTGATTCTTTACACATAACATTTTCCAAATGTTTCGTATTATAAATCATTTTTGACTTTACCATCAACATTAATAATAGTAACCATGATTTTTCTAAATTTTATACTTAATAATGTGTATCATGTTTATTTGGATAGTATATTATGATACGTATTGTAACGATCGCGAACCAATTTCTATGGATTTTGGTCGTGCGTCGATCGACGCAGATAGTGTGCGTCGATCGACGCAAAGTGGATTGAACCGGATCGGTTCGATTTCTATTGCCGGTTCGGCGGGTCGATTTAGGAAACCTTAGGGTTGTTATATAAAACGCAGAACAGACACTTTGTGGCCGATTTTTCTTCAAGAATCAAAGAAATAGAGAGTTCTTGAGAGATTTTTGAGTGTTTGAGGTGATTTGTGGTTGTTCTTGATCCTTGGAGGCTTGTGCAAGGCTTGGATTCGTGATTTGAGAGGATCCAGGAGGGTATTGAATCTGCGTTCTTCGTGTTCTTCGTGAATCCTCATTCTTTTCCTTCCCGAATCGAGGTGAGTGCGTGACCGTAGGTTTATCTGGGTAAAGGGTTGATAAGGATGCGTTTTCTGTGTTGTTTTCGTGTGGATTTCATGTTGATTGCGTACAGGGATTGATCCAATTCGATCCATGAGAGGATAGATTCGATCCTGGCATCTGTGATGTTGCGTCGATCGACGCAGTTGTTCTGCGTCGATCGACACACGAGACAGTGCATCGATCGACACTGGGGTTGTGTGTCGATCGACACACTGGTTGATGCATCGATCGACACATGGGGGTTGTGTCGATCGACGCATGTCTGTTCGAGGCAGACTTGTGTGTTTTGTTCGTGCCTTGCGTGTTGTGTGTTCATCGTGGTATTTTTATCGATTCTTATGCATGTGTGTATAACCTGTAGACGGAATGACCGTCTCACTGAGTATTTATGATAATACTCACGCATCTCTTTTTGCCATGTGATGCAGGTAAAGACAAAGTGTGATCGTGGAATCATGGCCGGAAAGAAGAGATGATCTAGTGTCTCGGTTGAGTGGTTGTATTGTTAGAATTGCTAGGTTGTTAGTGATTCTGGAACCCTGTTATTGTTATTGGAATTGAACTGGAATTGGTTAGAAATTCAATAAATATGAGATTATTGGATGATGTTTGGTTTAATCGTTTATTGTTCCGCATGACTTGTGTTGATCGTTAAGGATCATTATTTGTGATAATAATGATCCGAAGGAAAAAATTTTAAATTTTACGGGTTGAGTTGTTTCACTTATTAACATTTGTTATATTGCGATAACCAAAATTATAAATCATAATCTCAAGTTAATGCAAATCATTTTTACAAATAAATTGAATTAAGTTCTTTAATATAACATTATTTTAAATTTTTTTAAAGAAATTGTTACCCAACATTATTAATTTATAGAAATTTTATTGTATACGAGATTGTCCGATTGATAACAAAAATATATATTATTCTTACTATTTGATGTGGAACTGTACAGAAAAATCCGTCCCCATCGAAGGCTAATTAGTCTCCGTGTGGAGTACTCAAGTCGATGGGAATGGGGACCTTCGTTTTCTGATTATTCTCCAATTATTGATTAGCTAATCTAATAGTGTAAAGAGAAGTCATGATTACATCACGGATTGTATATAACGGAAACAAAACTTAATTTTGTTTACATCTTCGTTTTCGTTTGTATATAACGAAAAGGCCTGAATACTACTAACTCAAGTACTAGTGATGCTAATTCCATCACGGTTTGTCGAAACAAAAAAAATCAAGATTCATTTAACATGATTGGTTTGATACTTTTTCACCAAAAGAAAAGCGAAATAAATTGATAATTGTAAAATATATGAAATTTAATGTGCTCAGAAATCAATAATTCTTTATCTTTGTCTTTTGTATCGTCGGTCGTAGAATATGTATTTGAATTGATTTATTCTTATATTTCTAGGGATTTTCATTAAAATTCCTTTATTATTCTTATATTTCTAGGGATTTTCATTAAAATTCCTTTCTCTTTGTCTTATATCGTTCCTCGTGCCGCTACTAACATGGAAGGATCAACTTCATAAAGGAAACCTATTTTTGGATTAATCCTAAATAACATTATGAATATCGTTTTCTTGTAGGATTTTTTCTCAGATTAAAATCAATAATCAATATGTAAAAATATAAAAATCAAACGAAAATTAATATGGATCGTCCCCAACATTATCTGTCGATGTATGGGCTTAGGGGACATGAATTATCAAAGGGTTTTTTGGGGAATAAATTCTTGGACTGTCCATCGGTGTCATAGGGCCAAAACTTAACTTAATGTCGTATAGTATTTTTGATCAAATGGAGTTAATGCGTTGTGGAATAAAAAAAGACTTTAATGTAGACTTGTTTTGAAAATGATTTCACACACTTATAATATTATATGATACATCGCTTTTACAATATGTATCTCAATGTCAAGGTGATATTAATCATTTGGTTCATCAGATAACTGTATTATTTAATATTGGTTATCCTAATTGTCCAATTTCTTAATCTCTTAAATTAAATTTCTTAGGCAACCAGCCACCCAAGACCGTAAAGTAAAAGAAATGTTCGGTAAATTTCCAAACTCCAATTTCAAAGAAGACAAACAACACAACGAGACTTAAGTTTCGATTTTAATTTCTGTTATAGTACTCTCTATTATTCTCGATTATATATTATGCCATTTTAACAACATGACAAGTAGCTAGCTAGCTGTTGATTTTGTTTTTAATAAACATCAGTACCATTTTTTTTATTTTATCAAAAACAGTATTTTTGTTTTCTAAAATATTTTCATGAATAAACTATCAACAAGAAAAAAAAACATGCAACTTTCAGTTTCAACCCAAGTGTCATTTTCACATGTTAATCTGAACACAAATAATCGAATATTTTCATACATTATTGATATACCATCATTAAATATTGATATGTGATAGATGATATCTACATTGTAACAAAATATGCCATAGAAATTAAATTGTTCCTAGCTATATACACATGTATATATGTAGAGAGAAAAATAGGTAAAGAAAAAAATTGAATGGAAATTCATGTTTCACCCAACCCCTTTATTAGACTCTTAAAGTGTCATTTTCTCAAAGGGAACAGAGAAGAAAGAGACTTCTCATTTCCCTCATACCTTTTGCTCTCTCTCTTTATCTCTCTATACAACTGCTTTTCTTCTCTCACCAAGAACAAAAATCATTAAATTAAGAAAGAAGAAGAAAAAAAACTTTTTGAAGTAAATAACATTACATACCTCTCCTTTTTCCCCTAAATTCATCAAGATTATCTCAAAATCATTCACAATTTTCTCTTCTTATGGAGCTTTTCCCTTCACAACCTGACTTGTACTTGAAGATCAACACAAGAAGAGAAGTAGAAGAAGAAAATGATGAACAAGAACAAGTGGAAAGCAGATTAGGGTTTCGGGGTAAAGACTCAGATTCAGACAGAAAGTCTTCTCATGTCCAATTCACTTCAAACAATGAACACATCAAGATTCTTGGTAATCAAGAATCTCATCTTGATCAAGATTTGAGATCGATGTTGATGATGAGACCAATAAGAGGAATCCCTCTTCACCAGAATCAAATCCTTGACCACTACTACTACTCATCCACTCCTCCTTTCTTCTTCAGTGAAGCCAATGGTCAACACGTGGGTCGTCGCTTAATCACAAACCCTAATTATAGTTCTAATCAGTCTCACGACCGTAACCGGCGTCAAGCTCAGCCGCAGCCACCGAGATTCACGGCCAAACGAGGAGTGAGAGCTCCGAGGATGCGGTGGACGACGACCCTCCATGCCCATTTTGTTCATGCTGTTCAATTATTGGGTGGTCATGAAAGTATTGTCCTTTATCTTTTTTAAAAAATTGATTTTACATCTCTCCTCTTTTTATAACAAATTGAATGGACTTCATAGATAGGTAGTTTTTTTTTTTTTAATTTTTGTTCTGGCTTAATATTCAGGAGCAACTCCAAAATCAGTACTTGAGCTGATGGATGTGCAAGATCTCACATTGGCTCATGTTAAATCTCATCTACAGGTAATCAATCTCTTATAATACAAATTGTTAAGGTAAATATATAAAAACCACAAGGTGGTTGCATTCATTGTATTATACTTTTTGCAAATGAACCCAACTCACTTCAAATTTTGTAATGAATGACTAACAAATTTTCTGTGATTAATTTGGACATAGTTAAATTAAGTACCCTTTTGGTTTCCACCATATTATACCAAGTGAAACAAACTTTGTATAATATATATATATATATATGTAACTAAAATTTAAAAGAGAAGGAATCAAAATCTAGATATAGCCAAAAGACTAAGAGAAGGTCCTTTTATCACTCTAGAGATGCAGAAAGAAAAGAAAAGTACAAAGAAGGCATCATTCTTCAATGATGATATGTATCTTTCTTTAGATCCATATATGCACACATATATGTATATGCATGATTCTTCAATGATAATATATATAACTTTTTATGTACATTTTGACTGTGGTTAGAGTGAGACGACACGTAGACCCATGCACATCCCCCATCTGTGTGTATGGCTACACATTTTCATGAATCGTAAATGCTTTCTGTTTTACCCTGCTCTCTTTTTTCTCTTTTTTCTTACTTTATCCATCTATGTCTCTGTGTGCGTGCATATATATAACAAACACACACGTGAATAAAAAAGTCTACACACATGCATACACATCACACACACACACACACATATATATAAATAGATCGGTATTTAGTTGTTTTGTAATCTAGTGTATATAATTTTGCAGATGTATCGGACCATCAAATCTACTGAAAAACCTACTACATCATCAGGTTTTTTGATTAATTATGTATTGACTTAACTAACTAACTAACTAAATGATATGTTATAGAATACTAAAATATTTGATTAAGCTGTGTATGCATATATATTAGGTCAGTCAGATAGTTGTGAGAATGGATCACATGCAAACAAGGAGAGACAAAGGGATCTCCAAGGTCTATGGAACAACTCCTCAAGGTATGTTATGTTTTAATGTTTGCTTAGTATGATTTATAATTGTTTTATTATATGGTTAGTTTGGTCGGACAGAAGCTAAATACTTATTAGGAAACTTTCTATATTTGCTTCATATGAGAAACTTGATATTATGTTGTTAGTTTAGTCCAAAATCATTAACTTACATTATTTCTTTAAAATAAAAATAAATCAATATGATAAAATTGGGATGATGTCTGTATAACAGAGAAGCTCGGTTCCATTTAAAGGCAAAGGCATCAAGTGTAGACATTTCATCCAATGAGGTATCAAATTTTCTAAATTTTACCCAAAAGAAAATGAGACTGCAAAATTCGAGGGTGAAAAAAAAAAGTAAAAGAAAAAGTTTATATAAAGGAGTATATTCACTTTTTCTCTTCCATTTGGGTAATTGAAAAGTATTTTTTCATGTCTCAAAAGCAGAGAAAAGAAAGACTTTTCGGGAGATAGAATATCTATAAAACTTTTTTTTTTCTTTAACCCATTTCAAAAGATTTTTAGAGTCAATTTGTAAAATGCAATCTCAAATAATACAATATTACTTAAACTTCAAATGTTACGGTAAACATAAGTTTTTGTAACATCTTATTTTTATAACATATTATTTTATCAGGTGGACGTTTAATTTATCACATGACGTCTGTATAATGTTAAATCACCATCTACTTAATTGTCTCTACATTTTTGCATTGTCACCTACTAAATACTCAAGATTTTAATGTCTTTAAAAATCTACAATGTTAATTGGACATTTTCAATAAGAAGTCAGACGGAAAACAGTAATAATTAATGCAAATCTATGCAATATAATATGATATGATTCTTATACTCATAATTTTGTAATCTAAAATGTTTACAGGATGTGGCTCGAATATGTCCAAGCTACGAACGATTGTCGTCAGAATCGTCAAGCCTCACAGGGACAAGACCAGAGATTGAAACTCCCAATCTCGACTTCACTTTAGCCACACCAAATCTTCCTTCATAATTTACTATATACACTAAACAAATTTTATATGTCAAAATTATATAAATCTCAAACTTTAAAGTTATGCTTACGTACGGTATGAAAAAAAAATATATAGAATGCCGTTTATTTATTTGTTTTACCTGTGAAATTGAGATTCTTTATTTCTTAGGTCGTCAATTTGAGGTGCTTAAATATGGAGACTTCTTGTCGCCAAAAAATGTGGAATAAAATTATTTGGTCATCATTACAGCGATGCAAGACTACTATCGCTCCACGTGTCTGACTGGACTGCTTTATTACTGGACAAATGGTTGGCTGACACGTGTCGGTCCCAGTGAGGTTGACGCTACTATAAGACTTTCACAGTGTGAAATTTATATCTCGGCTAAAACTCCGTCAGATTCCATTTGATTCGCTATTCATCCTGATCTGATTCGATAAATTTGGATATCCGTAAAATTTCGAAGTAAAGCAAATACCAAATTTAAGTATCAGTAGAAAACAAAGCAAATCACAAATATCATTTCAGAAAAATCGAATATCCGATCCGATCCGTTACATATATTATAATATAAAGTTTATATCTAATATATATGATTAGTTTTTTTGTTTGTTATCATAGATATACAAGTGAAAATAATTGTATTGGATTTCTTTATTTTTGCTAAGTATTTAATGTTTATTATGATTAAATAATAATTAAAGTAATAACAGATCGGATAGGATATTCGCGGATATTTTAAAAAAAATTATAACGGATCGGATCGGATGTTTGTAGATATTTTTAAAAAACTTGGATATCTGAAAATTAATGGATCAGACTGAATCAAAAAACAACTATCCGTTATTTACGGAGCGGACCACGGATACTAGATATTTTTTGGATATCCGTTCTGTACCTAGACCTAGTGAAATTCACACTATTTTTCCTTGCCAATATTCCATAATATCCGATACAAGACAAAAAAAAAGAATAAAACGAATTACAATCCAACCACAATTCCAAATGCTAAAATAAACTACTAAAATACATGAACATTATGTTTAATAAATAAACACATAAATACATACTCTTAGATATATATAAACTGTATTTTTATTATTTCTTAACCAAGTAGTAAAGATGTGGAAGCCCCTTGGTGGTCAATCAAGGGTTCATTAATGTTTCTACACCAAAGGTCTGGGGTTTGAATATCAGAAGTTGTGATTAATTATTATATATGCAGATTAATGGAAACAAGCTTGGAGGAGATCTTCAGCATGGAGCAAGGTAGAATCCTTGGCATGGATCAAAGCGGTAGATTTGTCCATTGTAGAATCGTCGATATAATAATTCTCATAATTTCTAATAGAATAATAATAAAAATTCAGTATTACAAAAAAAACCCAAGTAGTATGAACTAGCGGTTCGAGATATAATGCCAGGTAAATACTAAAGTTATATATGTATTATCTAGTAAGATCTTCTATACATACAACATTTTTTAAATTCTAAGAGAAAAATTACTTAACAAACCTGAAAAACGTTACACTGATGTATTTAAAATACATTATTCAAAAAGATAAAAAGAAAATCAAACTCAATTTTATTCTTCTGTTTATGATATTTATACGTTAAGTTTGTTGAAGTGATCGCATCTGCGTCTCACTTCTCCATTTTTCTCATCTTTAACACCGACTGTGCCAAGTTTCTCCATTGCACGTGCGAAATCATCGAAGAAAACCTTTTGATCATTCGCATATATCTCTACAATCGGTCTCGTGCTGATGTCTTTAAACAAGATGTGGTCAGAAGCTAACAGTCCAAGCCCTCGTTTCAAGTTCTTGAAATACATATTGTCGAATTTTCCGGGCGTCACAGGATCAAGAAACGCAGCCATTGTCTTATTCCTCGTGTAATCCTTGCATAGATCTTTAAGAACGCCTGCGAATCGTGCATCGAGCTCTGGATCAGGTCGTGGTCCGAAGATCCGGTTGCTGAATTCTTTGCAGTGAGTAAATCCAACCGTGTGCGCGCCACTTAGTGCAACCATTTCCCTTAGAGTGAAACCATTCTTTTGGAATATAGACAACATGTCGTGGACCGTTTGGTTTGGTAATGGTAAGTTTCCTCGAACTTTATGGGCTCTCGACTCAAACCCATCTTTACGGCCCAACTTGACTTCATAGAAAGGCCCACCAATCATTGTGAGAAGGTCACGAGTCGATTGAGCCAAGATGTCTGCGCAAGATACCACACCGGGACAAGCCAACTCAAGAGCGGTTTTGACGCGAGTCACGATGTCAAAAGCGTCTCCCGGAAGTGACTCGTTGAGTTCATCGTCGCGTTCAGCTTTGTTGAAAGAATTTGTTGCGACTAGGACGGATGCATCACATCCTTCCAAGAAACAATCGTGAAAAAAGAGACGGAGCGTCCCAGCAGCTGTTGTCGGCTGTTGAGTTTGTTTAGTCGTAACGGTTTCACGAACGATTTTACTGAAATCCGGACATGTTTTTTTGTAATAATCTATGTTTAAATGTGTTATCTCCGCCGATAATATGGTCGAGATAAAGATTAGGACGAGGAAGAGAATGTGAAGAAACGATGACATTGTGGATTTCATGAGACGAAAATATGGATTTACTATAATGATTAGGTTTTGAAAAAAAATGTATGGCGAGAATGTAATATAAATCAAGAGATGTTTAAAATGTAGACCTCTCTAATGGATTTTTAATGTCCGGTCATGTACGTGTGGTTGGAGTTTGGCCTTTCTTCCTATTTTTGTAATTGGTCTACATTTAGTATATTTCTATGTTAATTTGATGTTTTTATTACAAACGTTTTTAAACCATTAATTCATATCGATGGGTTTTTGTGCTTAAACACAAACATGAAATGCTAATCTCTCTTAAGTTTCATGTACTTCCAACTCAAAACCAATTGACAATGAATGGATTGGCACAAGTCCCTTATATATTGGATCAAATTCCTTCCCACTTCAGGTGTGAAATATTGTTTTTTTCTTCGAGATGAAGATCCTTCTAACCATCAATTTTTTTAAAAAAATAAAAAGTTGGTTTTGATTTCAGATTTTTTCTTTTCTTTTGGTTTGGGAAAAAACAAAAAGAAGTCTAATGGTATTATGACAAGTGTCCTCTTGATCAAGAGAACTAACTAATAATTTTTTTATTTTTTTATTAAGACTAACATAGTATCATTGATGCTCGGTTGTCGATGGTCTTATGCCTTTCCTTTATTATGCGGTCTCCTAACTAATGGGGCGATACGTACTCAAACCCCCGAGGGGCCCATATGATATATTCCAAAATCTTAAAATGTAGAATGATCTCATTGTTAACGTGGAATTTAGGGTAATGGAACGAGCTAGTTAGCAATCCACATCGGTCAAAATATTTTTGGTTTCTTAAATATATTTTATTAATATTTTTTTAAATAATTTAAAAATATAATTAAAAAATAAATAGTTAAAATATTGAATCAATAGAATTGTGACAGGTAGAAACATCCCCCTGTTTTCCGGAATTAAGAAATTGTTTTTTTAGAGTTTATATTTTGTTAACAAGTTGTTCATAAATTAGAGAAATTGGGATCCGTAGCAAAAGAAAATTCTACATTTCTATGATATAATTATATAATTTTGTGATGGAGATTTATATTCTTGTTATAGAATTCTATGTTTTTTTGTGATGGAATTCTATTTTTTGGTAATAATTTTCTATATTTTTATGACAAAATGATATATTTCTATGATAGAATTCTTTTTTTTTTTTTGTGATAGAATTTTATGTTTTTTGATGAGATTCTATTTTGAGAAATTTCAAAAAATGCCACTTTTCAAATGCCACTTTACAAAAATGCCACACTTTTGAAATATTTGCAAAAATACCACTTTTTGAAAATTATTTTTTCTTTATATTATTTATGTTTGGGTTAACTATGTTCTATTAGGATTTAGTTTTGAGAGTTTAGGGGGGTTTAGGGGTCAAAACATTTTTTAGGGTTTAGAATTTTAAGATATAGGTTTTATAAATCTATAATTAGTGGCATTTTTGCAAATGAACACCTGTAAGTGGCACTTCTATTTTTTTTGTGATAGAATTTTATGTTTTTGTAATGGAGTTTTATGTTTTTTGTTATAGAATTTTATCTCTTGGTGATAGAATTCTATGTTTTTGTAATGGAGTTTTATGTTTTTGTTATAGAATTCTATCTCTTGGTGATAAAATTATATGTTTTTGTTATGAAATTCTATGTTTTATGATAGAATTCTATCTTATTGTGATATCATTATATGATTTTGTGATGGACTTTTATATTTTTGTTTTAGAATTCTATGTTTTTTTGTGATGAAATTTTATTTTTTGGTAATAATATTCTATATTTTTTTATGAAAAATGATATATTTATACGATAAAATTTTATTTTTTGGAAGTAGAACTCTATGTTTTGTGATGAGATTCTATTTTTTGTGATAGAATTCTATGTTTTGTGATAGAATTATATTTTATGGTGGTAGAATTCTATGTTTTTGTAATAGAGTTTTATGTTTTTGTTATAGAATTATATCTCCTGGTGATAAAATTATATGATTTTTTTTAATGTAATTATATGTTTTGTGATAGGCTTCTATCTTATGGTGATAAAATTCTATATTTCTATGATATAATTATATAATTTTGTGATGGAGTTTTATATTTTTGTAATAGAATTTTATGTTTTTTTGTGATAGAATTATATTTTTTGGTAATAATATTCTATATTTTTTATGACAAAATGATATATTTCTATGATAGAATTCTATTTTTTGGTATGTTTTTGTGATAGAATTATATCTTATGGTGATAGAATTCTATATTTTTGTAATAGAGTTTTATGTTTTTGTTATAGAATTCTATCTCATGGTGATAAAATTATATGTTTTGTGATGGAATTCTATCTTATGTAGGGTGATAAAATTTTATATTTTTATGATATAATTATATGATTTTGTGATGGAGTTTTATATGTTTTTTTTATAGAATTCTATCTTATTGTGATAAAAGTCTATATTTTTATGATATAATTATATGATTTTTTTTTGACAAATAATTATATGATTTTGTGATGGAGTTTTATATTTTTGTTATAGAATTTTCTGTTTTTTTTAATGGAATTCTATTTTTTATAATAATATTCTATTTTTTAATGATAAAATTATATATTTTTATGATAGAATTCTATTTTTTGGTGATATAATTCTATGTTTTGTGATGAGATTCTATTTTTTGTGATAAAATTTTATGTTTTTGTGATGGAATTAATTTGCTAGTAGAGTAATTGATGCCATGTTTTAAGAAGAGAAGAAATGAATGGTTTTTTTTTTGTCAAAGAATGTTAAGAGAAGTTTTGCTTAAGAGTTCTCGATTTTGGTTGGTGTGTGCTCCTCCTCTAAAGGGAAAACAACAAAGTGTGTTGTCTCCATTACTCTATTGCTATTTTCATTGATATAAAAGAATGTAATAATAATAAATTTCCAAAGTTTTAATTAATTTTGGGAGTTTGTTATAGTTAGGGTAAAAGGAAGAGCAACGACCCACACCTCATATTAATACAAGTCCACAACTCGTTTTTTTATTTTAAATTTGTTAACTACTTTTGTTCATGTTAATACAAGTCCTAAGAAAGAAATGATGTTGTTCACGTTGATATTTTCCATATAATCTTTTTGCATGTAATATACTTATTTTATGTTATAATAAGAATATTTAATTATATTTTATACAATCATTAATGAGTTTATGTTTTCAAGAAAATTGAAATATCAATTTGTGACAGTAAAAAAACGTATTAAAGAAAAAATAAAAATAGAAGGAGAGGAAGATTCAAATAAAGTCCTACTAGAAAAAAAAGAAGATGCAAATAAAGTTTGGTTTTGTGCATAACAGATAATTTTCTTAAACAAAAAAAAAAAACAAAAAAATATTTGGTAACATGCATTAAGAGTCATGCATACAATAATGTATAAAAGCTTCAAAAAGTCCCACAAGTCTGTACCTTTTGGTCCCTTCTCCTCTAAACCTCATCTTCCCCACTTATTTCTCCCATTCTTTCTCCTTTTTCTTTCTCAAAATAATAATTAATACTTCGAAATCCCGAAGCAATATATTTTCATCATCATCACCACCATTTTTTCCATACACACACACATGTGGATGCTCTTATTATCTGTTACATGGTGAATGCATAGTCCTAATTCATTGATGGCGATTCAAGCTCAACATCCTTCCAGTTTCTTCTTCCTCAACAGTTAATAATCTTGTGTGTGTGATACGGCGAAAATGAGACAAATGCAGCCGGATTGCTCGTTGAAAGCAGAGCAGGAGTTAACACATGACGTGTGTGTATGTGTTTATATATATAAAATACAATGGTGATGTTTCGATTTCTTATAAATAGAGAAATTATTTGAAACAGTAACGTACAAGAAACAATTAATGATTGGTCGTTGGAGCTTCAAGACACTCATTTCACTTTCACCAAAGCTGGTCTCTTTTTATTAATTCCCAAATCTTTATAACCATATTTTTTTCGAATCGTTGATCATCCCTGTTTTTGAAAACAGAGGTTGTTGGTTCGAGAAAGCGATCAAGAGAAGTTTCGTCGGTGGATTTTATTGAATCCTCGGCGGCTCCGATGAACCCTCCACCGCAAAAACCGCCGCAAGTTATCACTAATGTGGTTTCTACTCATGAACAGTCACATAATCGAGAGAAGCTGCTTTCGACTTTTTCTATGCTTCCCGGAGATCTCGCCGGAGAAGTCAAACGACAAAGAGATGACTTAGACAGATTCCTACAAAACCAGGTGGCATTCCTGTAAAAAAAAGTTCAGTTTTTGAACTTTTTAGTTATGTGTGTTATATTTGATTTGATTTTTTAGGGTGAGGAGCTGCGGCACACATTAGCAGGGAACAGAGAGAGCCACTACGTAGAGCTATTGTGTGCCACGGAAGGGTTGGTTGGACGGAGGATGAGAGAAAAAGAAGCGGAGTTGGAGAAAGCCACGCGCCATCACGCTGAGCTAGAGGCGCGTGTGGCTCAGCTCGCTAGAGAGGCGCAAACTTGGCAGGTGAGAGCAACGACTTTGGAAGCCGAAGTGTCGTCGTTAAAGACTCATATCCATCAAGTCATATCAAGGCGAGCTATGGCGGCGAAACATCGTATGATCGGTCATGAAGAGGAAGCTGAGGACACAGAATCCGCCTATGTGGATCCAAAACGAATCGAGTTGATCGGACCTAGTTGTAGGATTTGCTGGCAGAAATCGGCGACTGTGATGGCATTGCCGTGTCGACATTTGGTTGTATGTAAAGGATGCAACAACACAATGCGTGTTTGTCCGATTTGCCTCAATGAGAAAAATTCTAGTGTCGAAATTTTCTTTTCTTGATGAGTGTATATTTTGTTATCGTTCGTCGCAAAAAACAGCAGCAGACCATAAATTGTGAGTTACATGTTTAATGATAACCTTTTTTCGAAGAAATTATGGTTGCTTAGTCTTTGTTCGTTCGGCGACATATTTCTTCGACGAAACATACAAATCCGGAATTTAGAACATTGAAATTTTTGATTGCTATTAAAACTTGTCACTACTATATATATCGTTGAACTAGCAACTATAAAACGTATCATTTTTCAAAAAAGAAAACTATAAAACGATCATAGGTCGTTATCTATTGTTGGCAATAACGAAACGAACAATTCGTTAATATCGATGATCGGTGTTATCTATTGATGGTATCACGAATAAAACCATTCGTTTAGCCGAACGAACAGTAGTAACAAACAAGACAACAGTACATAAAATGATATTTTCTAGACTGGAAAAAAATAAATAGAGATTCGAAATTTAATATGTAGTTGATGTACATATAACGTAACCACATGTAGTGACATTTTTTCGCTTTGACACCTTCTTTTACTTTGTTTCTTTAAAGATTTTTTTTTTTCTTTGAAATTATTAGAAGAAGTTTTCGTAGTGTGAGGTCATTTATTTTAGAAGTTTAATTTTTGGATCTTGAAGGTATGCACAAACTTTTTGTTTGTATAAGTCAAATTGCGAGGATATGCTACTTTGGTCATTTTCATGAGATATTATCTTATTGAACAAAATAAAAATGCATAAGAATTATAAGAAACTCGTAGCTTCACGACTTAACATAGTGGCATCATCAAACCCATTAATATTTATTATTCACTTTGCTTTTGGCGTTTGTAACTATAAAGTTTACACTTTTTTTGTTAAGAATATAAAGTTAACACTTCCATTACCATTAATATCTTTTCAAAACAAATAAACAGATGTACTACTAATATGAAAAGAATGGAATCGATTCTCTTCTAACTGGTGACCACTTCAAAAATAATAGTAATAAAGAGGAAAAAAAATAAAATAAAACAAAATTTGAGGAATAAGCGTAGAGAGAATGAAAAAAATTGTCCTAGTAAATGGTAACAAAATAAAAGAATATTTATTTTTAATAATAAATTTTTTAAAGGTTACTTAAAAAAAATGATGATTAAATTATCCACGAGTCTTGTTCACGAGATTTTACGTCTCCATCTCCAAACTTTAGCATCTCCATTCTTCGTATAATCTCATAACTACACAACAAAAATTTGCATCAATGATTCACGATAAAATAATCCAATTAATAACACTATTAGAAAACATACTAGGACATAAATTCAACGTAAAATTCTACGATATGACTTACGTCCACGACATGATACATGTGTTATAATACAAATACCACTCTGTTATTTCACTATTACAAATTAGAATAGTTATAAAATCAAGAGAATTGTGTATCTTGTGCTATTGTTTTAGCCGATGTATTAGATTAGAAAAAGACAAGAAAGATCTCTCATAATATACAGAAGAAGAAGTGACCGTATATTTAAAGTTAAAATGTAAAATTTCCATAAGTTTAGTTAAGATATTTGACGTTAATATTTGTTCCCAATAGTTTTTGTATTGCTTTTGGTTTTTTGTCAAATTAGATGGAGAACAAATTTGTTCTATATTTTCTAATATTATAAATAATGAAAAAAAATTATTATATATAAATAATAAAAAATTATTAGAAATGAATATGGATGTGGTATTTTTTTTTTCAATCATTTTTAATGCTCATCATTTAGAGCCTAAGTTTAATGAAACAACTTTTCTTATGAGTTGCATCAATGGGACTTGTCATTCCACGTGACAATAATGCGATCCAACTATTCATGTGTCCCTCAATAAACTATATGATCCTGCATTTGGATCCATGTACTTAATTATTCATCTACTTTTTTCAATTATATGCTTATCACAAAACCCAAAGAAATAAAGTGTTCACTTTTATGATCACGTTCTCACTTTAATTGGCATAAATGTAATTGATGAATCAATCATATAATCGCAAATTATATAGTTATTGTGCCATGTCATGGTTTTAATAACAACAAATTATTACTTAACATTTTGATTTCCGATTATATTTTCATTGATTTTAAATCGAGTTTACAAAATCAATATACAAAATTGCGGAAAACAAATTATTATTATTATATAAACATGTATATACGCCATATAATAATATAATAAAAAAGATACATAAAAAAAAAATGAATTTGATGGTGCTTTATGCTTGACATTTATGCCTGACAATTCTGTAACAACAAAAAAACGTTCTTTAAATGATTTTATCAAGTTCCAACTCACGCAATATGTTTCCGATCTTTATAAAAAAAAGATACATATATGTTACATATAATCCATAATGGGCCTACTGATTTCAAGCCTAGGCCCAGTAATGACGTATAATAAATACTCGTTATGCAGAAGCAGTGTTTGCATGCGTTATTATTTAGGCTATAATATAAAAATTTGAGGATGGAATTAATATAAACTAATTTATAAGAATATGATTCATAAACGACAAAATAAGTATCTTAGGCTGCCCTCCTGGCTCCTAACGATATATAATTAATAGTAGTATATGATAAAGAAATGAATATTAGGTGTGTGATTAACAAAAAAACATAGTATAAAGTAGTGGAATTTGCTTTATAATACTCAAAACCAATTTGTTTGAGTGGAAAGTAAGTGGAAGAGAATCTAACACGAGAACCAATGTGTTTCGACATAGGAGACAATATCGCTGTCTCGTGCCAGCATCTAGATCTCTTATTTGGAAACAATGAACCTAACCTAATGATCCAGAGAACTCCATCAAACTTGTAGATCAAGCCTGTTCTTGAGCTTATTTTAATCAAGTTGCTAATTACATGGGCTCTTATTATTTAATTTGTTTTTGTTCTCAGTGTTTCTTTTTATTTATGTTAATAATTAGTGGCCTGGTGCGCCACAAATGTTGTTCCCTTATTGAGATCATCCCATGTGACAAACTCGACGATTAATACAGTAAGTATATATATAACTATTGTTTAAAGATTTGTCTACAAACTATCGTACGGAGACATGTGAATTACTTGATTGGAGTTGTGTTATGTTGCTTTTTAGAAAAAAAGATCCGAATATTGAAGACTAGCTAGAAATTAACTCCAAATCTAAGTTGATATACAATTTCGAGTACATTACATAGTTTCCGATCATATCAATTTTAAGAAGTTATCTCTTAAGAAGAAGTAATTTATCTAGTTAAGATATAATATGTTGGACTCGTTTGACGATGAACATATATTAATTTTTGAATCCGTATAATTTCATAATCAATTAATTAACACTTCGTTTCACGTTTTTCTATAGTAGGTTAGCGTGAATTAGTATTAAAATGTATATAATACGTGTACATATCTGTGATGTTATATGTGATGTTATCTGTGACGTGGTCGTGGTGTAAATTAACAAGACTTTTATAAATATTTATAATTAAACCCAACTTATTATTATTATTAGACTGCCGGCTTATAGTTTTGTTGAAAATTCAAAACAAGACTGATTACGTACTTAACATAAATGTCTTGATTACATTACTAAAATAGTATAATTGTTTGCTTGTGACACACAAAAAAAAATATATAAGGTGTTTGCAATATTAATTTGCTAATGCAAATACACAGAGCAAAAGTCTACCTTTAAATGTTGACGACCGAGAACTCGAAGAAAGAAGAGCAATAATAGGGAAGACTTGACTGAGCAGATTCGGTAGAATGGGGCCCACAAGAATGAGTCGATGGAGAAACGATGTTTATATTTTGACATTGTACTACTCAATCACTGCTCTTCTCAGGCGTACGTGTCGCGATTTGCCAAGTATTTAGGCACACGTGTGCTTCACATGTGAATCTCTATTGGGTTTCTATAAGCGAATAATGAACTATGTATAATATAATGAAAGATAAAACAAATAAAATAACCAAACAAACATTCAATAGAAGAGAAGTTCAATCTAATATTTAGACTAATCTCATGAAACTTTGTATATCAAACATTCGTACAATTATATATAAGTTTGATCATTTTTATCATCAATTTAAAAATCAACCCATAAGGAAAAAAACAACTCAAACAAGGTGATTTTAACAAAAAGAAACCAACAAGTTGTTTTGTTCGGATACATGAAGCAACGAATTAGTCAATTACAACCTATTGTTTATGCTTATTTTACAACACCTTTAGCCGTTCAACTACTACATTATTTTATACAAATATATAGTTCAATGCAAATGAATGTAATCAATTGTATAGTCCCTATAATAATCAAAAGAATACTAATCTTATTTTCTCAAAAAATGGTAACCTATACTACCGCACTATGGTCACTAATTCCTTTTTATACATTTTTATAACTTTAACTAATCATCGTTGTTAAACCTTTTACAAATTATGTACGATTGATCTTAACATATACTACTAGATGTTTCGTAAATTTAAGAAATTATAAGAAAGTAAATCAAACAACGGTCCAATGCAAGCAATGGCAGGGGACGTAAATAACCGGGCTAAGAAAAGTGTTTGGGACCCACAATCCCGTGGGCTAGGAAATATGGGTCCACAGGATTTATGCAGTTGAGAAAATAAATAATGACATAATTTCCTTTTTTAAAATATTGGAAAAGGACATGAGAGGGAGAGAGAGAATCTGGAAATATTAAGAGAGAATAAAAATATGATTGTTTAAAAAAAATTAAAGGACGGAGAGTGACGTAATTCCATTGATAATTTGTTATGAGCTTATTGAAAATGAGACAATTATATAAGAATATCAGATGGACAACAAGTATATATAATTTTTGCAGGTTACTAGTGTATAAAGCTAATTAATTAACACCGAACGATAATAAAATTATAAAATTGATGATTAAAGTTTGGAGCGAAAATATGAAATTGATAGAAGAAAAAAGAAAAGAAAAGACTTTAAAGGGACAGGTGGGGTAAGTTTGGGAACTTCCGAGGCTTGCGCAAGTGTACGACGTTTTCTTTATTTAAATTATTATTGCTTACACGCATCCTTTAGCGCGTGTCTTACACTCCAACAATAAAATAAAACTAATTATTCACATCGAAAGATGATTTCGCAAACAAATCATATATAAATATTCATTTATTTGCTATGTTTATGTGCAAGGAAGAAAAATGTTACAATTAAAGTTAAGCTTTTGGTTAATATATAGTTTAAAACTCTAATTTTTTGAATAATTTAGTTAGTTTGGCGTGTCGTCACAAAGCGTCTCCAAAGTCTTGGCAAAAACGTCATTCATCACGAATAAAATAAAAAAAAATTATAAAAAGAGAGAAAACGACATCGTATTTATTCTATTAATAATAATAATTAAAGTGTCTTGCCAATAAAGAGAAGACACAAGTGGTGACGCGGAATCTCACGCGCCGGTGGTCCCCACAATCCAATGACTTTCTTAACGATCCAACAAATGCGGGTGGGACCCATGTTTTATGGAACCGTTTCGAAGATTTTCTTTCAAGTTTTTATTACATTTTTGCTCCTCACTCCTACCATCAATTACAATGTTTGCCATTTTTCCAATGACACGGGTTAAGAGTTAATGTAATAATAGCATCTAGGTTAATGATGTTTTTTTGTCCTTTTTTTCTGAGTAAACTTTTTTGTCTTAGATTATGAAAATTTTAGTAGTTGATAATCAACCCTCGAGTAAACATAATTGTTCTGGTCAATACAAAGTATATTAATTGTAACTTCTCTTAATTGTTGTGGTGTTCTGAAAAAAAAAAAATTAGAATTTCTACATCAAATATATAATAATGAGACTTAAATTAAATGTATAAGAATACTGACAAATCCACTCAATGATAATTAATTTAAAAATGGAAAATACATTAAAATTATCAACTAAATTTCTTTCTAGTTTTATTTTTGTTAAACAAATTTCTTACTTGTTATTTATTTCTTTAGCTCTGTTTAATTTAATTTCTTTTTTAAAAACATACCATTATTTAATTTTTAACTAAATCAGTTTGCAATGTTGTTTCAAAAATAGTAGATGGAGTATTTGATTTGGTTAATAAGAAAAATGGTTATAAGGTGAGAAGAAGACTTTGAAAACAATAATTATGTAGTGCCTCAATTATTCCTCATAATGGTTAGGTAGCAAAAAATACTACAGAAAATTCAATAAAGTAAAGAAAGGAAAAAGTGGTTTTGCAAAACAAAGAAGCCAATAGATTCTCTCTCTCCTCAAACTTTGCTCTGCTTCTTTCTTACTTTCTCTCTCTAAACCAATAAAAAAAACCTCTCTCCTTTTACTGCTATAAAATCAAACTCCATTTTCCCTCAATTCTCCGCAACACCAAACCTTTCTCTCTCTCTCTCATAACAAAGAATCAAGAAAGACAAAAAAGACCCGGAAAAAAAAATGGAGGTTTCAATGAGAAAGCCTTATTTCATTGAAGAAGAAGACGATGTATTATCATCTTCTTTAGCTGAAATGGAAGCTGGAGTTTCAAGTCCTTGTTGTTACAACAATCTCAAGAGTTATTACTACTCTGTTTCATCACCAAGATCTGTAGTTGTTTCTGGAAAATTCCATGATTTTAGATTCGACTCTTACGTTTACGGACAACAACAACAACCACTTGCTCATTTCTTGGACTCTTGTTTCCTCTGCAAGAAACGTCTTGGTGATAACAAAGACATCTTCATGTACAGGTAAAAAATCTCTAAACCCTAATTCTGTTTTCTTTTTAAGACATGGTTAAAGATGTTTTGTGTTGTGTCTGATCATTTGAAATGTTGTTTTTGGTTATGTAACAGAGGAGACACACCGTTTTGTAGTGAAGAGTGTAGAGAAGAACAGATAAAGAGAGATGAAACAAAAGAGAAGAAACAGAGTTTGTCTTCTTCGGTGAAAGCTATGAGAAGAAAGGAAAAGAGAAGCTCTTCTTCTTCTCCAACTAGATCTCGTGATTATGCTTTTCACACTGGAACTGTTGCTGCTGCTTAATTTCAAAGTAATTTTCTCTTTAATGAATATTTGAAAAAAAAGAGACAAAAAAAGAAGAGAATCCATGGGTAATGGTTTATCATGGGTGTTTTTTTTGTTCATCTAAAGAAAAATCTTTAGTTTGAATTTTAATACTCATGGAAAAATATGAAGAAAAATAAAAATTAGCTTTATTTTTCTTCAAGGTTTCCTTCTTTCTTTTGTTATTTATTTACTTCTTCTTTTTCTCGTTTTTATTAGCTTTGTTTTTCTAAAAGAAAAAAAAAACATGCAATTTTGGGTGTACAAGAAAAGAAAACTATGGCCAAAACGCCTATGTTAATTTGGTAAATCTTTTTTTCTTTTTTAAATATGTAACATCAACCTCCTGGTTGTTCTTTTATGTTTGAATGATGAGATTGTAATGAAAAAGTACAAAATATAAAGTGATATATAACTTATAATTTTTGTTATGAGATTGTAATGAAAAACTACAAAATATAAATAGTGATATATAAATAGTTTTCGTTATTATATTCAGATGTGGATACAGTTATGATTCGAAATAAATTAGATCTAGTGGTATCAACTCTTATTGGAGTAGGTTTGATGTCATGACTCAAGAGAATAATATAATGGTGTATTATTATTATTAGACATCTTTTTCTGCGCATGTTCTGCGAGATCACTTGTGTAGTACAATTATTATTCTTCATTTCATTTAAATAGCAGTACAATTAGTTCCAAAAACAAAACAAAAAACAGCAGTACAAATTTCCTAATCAGAAAAACAAGATTTGAGGTGTTTGAACTTTCCATTTCCTGGTTTATATATTAGGTTCTTTTTCTGAATCATAATTTATGGTTACATTGGTTAGCCATTCCCTAAATAAATGGACAAAAATAATTGGCCTCATTGGTTAATTGGCTTAATGTTACTACTTGAGCTTTTTTACACACTCAGTCTGTATGGTTATTGTTGTCAAAATATGTGTAGTTTCTTATTGAGAAGCTAATACACTTGTACTTTTTTTTTGTTTATCTTCTTTACACTTTCACACATCATTAAATATTTAACCCATTCCATAATATTTATAAGCCATCATTAATAAAAAAAAGAAAAAGATTCATCTCATGCTCCTCAATCATAACTCACAAATGTTGGTTTTTGCTAATCACAACTCATTTTCAGAATTGTGATTTATAGTTATCCATTTTCTAGGCTCTAATAACCCTCTTCTCGATTAATTTGATTCCTCAAATTTTATGTTATTATCTAGAGGAGATCATTGATAGAGGACACATGTGTGTAATCATCACATCAAAAGAGATCACAATATCGAGATATGTTGTTGGTGTTTCTTCGGAGATTTATACCGTCATTTGGAAATGTGTACTTGCTTTTTTGTTTTAGTTGATCTATTTCTGGATTTGGTCCCGAAAAGTAAGAAAACCGAACCTTTGTTGACAAACCTCATGTCTCTTATACTTTGCGCATTTATTTATTTTATCATTCACCATACAAATGTATATTAAGTCCCGAATAGCACTTAAATGTTATGTATAATACCAACACTGAGGGTCGGTCTTCTACTAAAAATTTACTAGTCATACCAGATTACAACCGATGATTCCGACCAAAAGACATTTTATAGTCTTTAGGATGTTTGAACCTTTTAAGGCAGAACGCAACTAACTTTATAGTTGTTCAAGAAAGAGCTAGACCCTAAACAGTGTTAAAAAAAAGCTAGATCCTAAGCTAGATCCTAAACAGCTGACGATCTAACTCGTAGTGCCTAGAACGCGTTTATCACAAAACATTGGGGATCCATTTCATATAAATGAGAAAATCTAAAAATATCTTTGGGGATCCATTTCTTAAGTCTAGCACAAAACATTTGTAACTCAATTTTCTAGATCTAGCTAGTATAGAGGTTTTTGAAATATTTTTTTTACAAAAATGTCACATTGAATTGTCCATTTTCCAAAATGCCACTAATTAAAGATTTGTCAAACCTTAAACCTAAAATCATAAATTTAAAATTTTTTTTTGACTCCTAACATAATATAGTTAATCCAAACATAAATGTATTTTGAATCAATGATACAATATTAATGGCATTTGCTTAAAATTTTTTAGAAAGATGGCATTTTGGAAAAATGATATTTCTCTAAAAAAATTTAGAGGAGTTAACATAAATATTATATAACTTAGTAAAACTCGTACTTTAGGGAAATAATTTTTTTTTTGAAAAGAATATATTAAAGGAATTTTAAATGCATATACTAACCTAGCACGAGAATGATGAAGATAACTAGAACGGTGAACGAGAGCTGAAAGATTTCTTCATCCTAGATAATAGAAATAAATTGATGGTAGGTGTTTAAAATTAAAAAGAAATAAAAACATGTACTTATTTATAGAAAACATTAGATGCATTCGACGTTAAAACATATCTAAATTAAGCTATTTGACTCCTTAACTTTAGATTACACACAATTCAAAGTTTTCCCCATCTGATATATTGAAAACGTTAGACTCGTTCGTTTGCGTATATTTTGTTTCACAATTTAATAAAAATGATAAAATTTTATAAAGAATGTGTATCTAACTTAGAATATATATATATATTTAGTTGGTCATGGATTTGCGAGTCTTGTTGTGATGCAACCCTGTGTGTGTTGCTGTTATTGATATGAATCATGTATATATATGTTGTGATTGCTTCTGCTTAAATAGGCCATCATTAATAAGAAAAAAAAAGAATAAGTGGTGGTGGCCTAGTGATAAAAGGGTTTGAGAAAAAGAGGTAAACTCTTACAACCTGAGTTCGGTTCTCTCTGGAAACACTTTTACTTCCATTTGACCAGTCGAAATGGTGCAATGCTTTAGGTTCATTAGAAAACACGGTGGGTGGGCTACTCGACGGCTACACTCATCCTGGGGATTAGTCAGGTGGTAAAAACCCTAGGCTCTGTTGTAAAAAATTAATAAGAACGAAAAAAAAATTCATCTCATGGTCCTGATATAACTCACAAATGTTGGTTTTTTTTTTTATCACCAATCATTTTCAGAATCGTAATTTATAGTTATCCATATCCTAGGCTCTTCTAAGAACCCCTCTTCTCGATTCTCCAACAGAATTTGATTCCTCAATGATCTTCCTAAGACTTTCAACAACAAAAGCCATGTTTGGTCTCTCTTTATCATTCTTGTTCAAACAATCGTTAGCCAATTTAGCCACTCTCTTGACCATAGCAACATGATACTTGCTTTGTAGCTTCGAGTCAATGATCATTCTAAAGCTTTTGCTATCAACAGGATACTGTTTGATCCATTCTAAAAGCTTTTGTTCAGCTAAAGGTTTCAGTCTTTCGATTGTTCGACGACCAGTGATGATCTCATACAGAACAACTCCAAAGCTATAGACATCGTTTTGTGTCCTGAGATGACCGGTTTCGACATACTCTGGAGCTGCATAGCCGTTTGTTCCAACTCTCTTTTTAAGAGAATCAAGAAGGAAAAAGTTGTTACTTGTAGATGAAGCAACTAGCGATATGTCGAATTTGTAAGGTAGAAATGATAAATGTCACATACCGCGGTTGAAACGTGAGTATTGTTTCCTTGGGGACCTTCTCTAGCGAGACCAAAATCCGATAGTTTCGGATAAAACTCCTCGTTTAAAAGCACGTTTGATGATTTGAAATCTCGGTATATTACCTGCCACCAAGAAAAACGTAACATGTATCTAATCAATGTGTTTATTCGGTTTATATATAAATTCCGAATTTCCCATACAAACTTTTGAAAATCACCTGGATTTCATGCAAATAAGCCAATCCTTGAGCTGCACCAAGCATGATCTCGAGTCTTTGTTTCCACGGCAAATTAGTCGAGGTTCTTCGAGTAAAGAGATGATCTTCTAAGCTGAGATTAGACATAAACTCGTAAACCAAAAGCCGCTCTGTGTCCTCTGCGCAATACCCTAAGAGCTTCACTACGTTCGGGTGATTCACTACGCCCAACAACTGAACTTCTGCTAGCCATTGCTTGTGACCCTTTTGTCACAAACAGAGGATCAATAATACTATATAACAAACATTACAAAATTTCTTGAAGTTTCTTGGTTATATAGGTCAAATCTTTTTACCATTCTTTTCTACATTATACAATTTTTTGTTGGAAAGTTTAAATCTTTTTCGACATAATTTCACATAATTGTCACACTCTTGCTTAGTTGATAAAATTTCTGGTTAAAATGCTAGTAATCATTTTTGCATTAATTGAAGTTGTATATATATACCTGTAGACTTTGTCGATTGAGTTTCTTAACGGCGACGGTAAGTGGAAGAGAATGAGAATCTCCTCCGGTTGGATTGTGAATGGTGGCTTTATAAACACTACCAAAACCACCTTCTCCGATCTTAAGCTTTCTGCTAAACTCACACGTAGCATCACACAGTTCTTTGTAAGTGAAAACCCTCAGATTTTGGTTCTGATTTTGATCTCTCTCTGTGTATAAGTCTCTGATACTTGTTGGAGAAGGCAGAGATCTTGGTGTTGGGAGATTAAACGAGACAGACGTCGTCTGGTTTCTCCTTCTCGTCGACGAAAATTCAGGAGCTGAGTTTGGTAATAGCTCTCTTCTTCTTCTTCTTCTTGTGTCTTTGTTGTTATCTTCGGATTTTGATTTCTTCGACTTGAACATGAACAGACAATTCATGTTTCTCCTCTGTTTTTCTTTCTTTCTTATTTTCTCTTTGGTTGTAGTTTGAGGATTTTGGGTGTATTTTATTGTATCATCCTAACACATTATAAACAAATTATAAAAGAATTTGTAGGGAAAATGAAGAAGAGAGAGAGGTAAGAAAAGTCAGAGATGCTATGAATGAAAGAGTGAGACTTTCACTTTGTTTTCAGAAAATGGGATGATTTGTTTTCTTGGCAAAAGAGATTTATAGTATCAAGAAACCCTAAAATGGGTTTTGGATGAGAGGAGTCACAAATCACAATGACTGGAAAATGAGTATGAACACAAGAGAGATGAGAAAACCAGAAGCGAGAGAGAGAAAGAGTTGGATTAAAAGACAGAAATTTTTCTATCTATAGGAAGACTAGTTAAAAGACTGAAAATAAAATATATTGCTTTATAAGATTAGAGAGTTTTTTTTTTGTTTTTTTTTAAATTAAATTAAGAAGAAGAAAATGAAAGAGAAGAAGAAATCGACTAACTAAGAAAACAGACTTAGAAAAGTATGAGACTAATAAGTAATCAGAGGACCATAGTTATTTCATAGTTTGACTTAAACTGAGACCAAACCAAAAATGTATAGAGAGACCAAACCAAGCCAAACCCATAATTTTCTTTGCCTATGTTTATTCATTGTTTTGTTGAAAAAGAAAATACTATAAGTGAGTCATTTTGCGTTTATGTATAAAAATTGGTTCGTTTCTTTTTGTTGTGGTACATTACACTAGGGAATGGAAATTCCAATTCAAAAATCAGAAAAGTAGATATTTTTGTATAGACTTAAAGCTCATGAAATGAAACTATGGGTTTATAGAAACCGTGTGCTAATAGTCAAGTCAATATACTACTCTATGTATTTATTGGAGCGATCGAGTCATATTGATAAATACTACTCGATAGTTATTGCATAGTTGTTGTAAGTCAATTGTTAGAGCACGACATCATCTTGGAATTTGGACCTTTTGTAACTTCGAATTCGGTAGGTATATATTATAATGTTTCGAAATTTTTGTTTCTTTTGTAACTTAGATAACCCAATATATATGACTTGTAATTCATTGAATTCCCTTAAGAGTTGACTTAAGAAAGAGATGCTTTTGGATTTGGTCATTTGGGAGAATGATGGAAACAAAAAGCAAAACCGCGTCTCCACTTTTCTTCACCTTCCGACAAAAGGCATCAATCTACTTACTCTTTCAACATTGTTTTTTTCTTTGTTCCTTCGAGGAACCGGAATAAGTAAATTTGGTCATTTTCCCAACATCAAAACTCGAATTTAAGCCTCGGCTGTTCACTATCGTGCAACAAGTCTTTGTGACGTCGTCATCAATCAATATTTAGACTAAGAAAATGAGCTTTTTGAATACAAGAAAAAGACATAAATAGAGAAATGGATGTGTTTATTTTCAGCTTTTACATTAAAACAAACATCTGATGTGTTAATCTTCTCATGCAAAAGCATTCATATATGTAAAAATGAAACAAAGCTATGAGTAATCGCTCTCGAGCCAAACCAGATGAAAACTAACCTGATGTGTTACTTTCATTATATGTATCTCTATATATGTCTCAAGCTCTTTGCTCATACGCGTTTTCATCTACTCGAACTCCTGGACCATACACTAGTCGGCATCGGTCACTAAATGCCCCCACAAGTCTTGTTGCTACCTCCTTTAAGAACATCGAAGCCACCTGAACAAACAAAACGAAACACTTTCAATCTTTTGCATTACCCTATATTCACCGTCTTACGAACAAAGAAATCGTCATTTCTCTATCCTTTTAATGAAATTCCAAGTTTTCAGTCTTCTAAGTAAGGAAGGAATCATAATATTCTTGTAGACTTCTTAGTTTATTAACAAAATTCTAAGTTTGTAATCTTTTAAGGAAGAAGGAATCACAATATTCTTGGAGATTTCTATGATTATAAACAATTTCCAAGTGTCAATTTTTCTGAGGGAAAAGAAAATCATACCAACAATTTGAAACCTATAAGTGCAGAGGTTTCATGAAATAGTATGTACCTGGCGATAAAGAGGTGAGTTGAATTTGAAATCCACATGGAAATAAAGATCGCAGCTTCCTGGAACGGGTCCAGGCTTAAATTGCCAGAGGTTTATCAAATGGTCAAATAGGCCGGTGTCCCTCGCTGTTGTCTGAAAACCATGGATTCAAATCATGTCGTAAGATCCATTACTCACTCAAGAAAGCTGAAAATAAAAACAAGTCCTTACCTTTATCCATTTCGGCCTTTCGAATTCTACATGGGAAGTGTAACTCTCAACAAGAAACTTGAAACCAATCTCCAATTCCGCATCGAATGACCCGTCTGGATATTCTTTAAGAACCTCAGAGCGTTTACACCAAGGAACAAACCCGTGGTACAAATCTACAGCTGCAACTACATTAAACAACTGCTCCGGAGAATACCTGTAATATAATTAAAAAAAAAAACACAGAACTAATTCAATACTCTTTGATAAGAGAATATGAACCTCAAATTGATCATTCTTAGAAACGAGTGATGCATCTCAATGTAGCAAACAAATGACTATGTTGGTACAGCACAATCATTTGAACATTGAACTTGTTCCTAAAACCAACCGATTCTAGCCAATGAACTCTTCAGATTATCATCTTAGCAGTCAACATTTTGGGGAAATTAGTTCAGAGTTGATCGGTTCAAGACAAGAACAAACACAAAAGCAATTCTCATTCTTGCTCAATCATTGAACCATTCTTTCAGTTGGATCCACAAAACATCAAATTTAATGTTTTGACTGAACCATTTCTCAAAGAAGCAAAAGGCAGACAAACCCAAGAAGCTATTGTAAGAAGGAAACATGTATAGAGTATAGAATCAAGCAACAAAGTTTTGGTGTAATTACCCCAAGACACGACGCTCTTCGTAGATCTTAGACAACTCACCACCACTACCTTCTTCTCCATCTCCGCAACCCAGAAAATGCCGTCTCTGAATGACGCTTCCAGTAGTAGTGCAGGGCAATCTCCCTAACAAGACTCTTCTTCTATCTTCATCATTGGAGATTAACCCAGAAGAAGAGCTTCCTCTCTCGACGACGCTGGAAAGAGAACCAAATCGACGAAATTGATCAGATATAAAACTTCCACGACCACCAATCCTCGATCGGCTCTTGATTGCGTTTCGACATGAAATCAAGGACAATACGGCTCTGGACCCAGAGAGAAACGGTGGCATTATTCGAAACGCCCAGATTTTCTAAGATCCGAAACAAAATAGAGAAATTCTCTCGGAAGGAGATTTAGGGTTGAGAACAGAAGAAAACCCAAAAAAAACTTCGATTCAATTAGAAGGAGAAAACAATCACAAGGCCTCTTCTTCTTCTTCTTCTTCTTCTTCTTCACCAAGCAAGAGAGAGAGAGAAAGAGAGAGACGTAATCTAGAGGAGGGCTAAAAGCTCGCAGGAACACACAGAGAACACACCTATACAAAATTAGAATATTGAAGAAAGCTTTCTTGGTCACTGACTCACTGGTCAGAGAAAGCGACAGTTAGGGCTTAACATGGCCCGTGGATTATTGGGTTTCGTACGGCCCAATGGGCTTTTATGTGACCATTGTTGCCTATTCAAATGGAGATCTAGAGATGCTCAAATCTTACATTGTTAAAACCAACTGTGTTTAGCTAAATATTTTGAATTAATGGGAAGAAGAAAAGAAAGAGAAGAAGAATAAGGTGAGTATTACAATTTTAAATTTGGGTGATACTGCTTCATCACAGTCCATGCTGCTAATAGTATTCTAAACCTAAAGGACACACAACACACAAAAAAAGAAAAAGGAAGAGAGAATCTTCGTGATACAAATGCCTTTGTTGTTTGATTGTTTTGGTTTTTAACACAAAGTTTCCTGCTTTCTCAAAACCCATGATGCTTCTTGTATCTGTCTGCTTTAAGGATATATCTTCTTTTTTCCTTCACGGCTTGTGTAGCTTAAACCCAAACACTCTTGGAACGTAGCTTTGCGCTGCTTTTTGTGGTTTCAGATGTCCGTATGTCATCAGGAAAAGATGTGGAAATGTTGTCCCAAAGTAAGCTCCGTCTATGTCTGTTTTATTTTGTGTCGTTAAAGAACAACAAACCAAAGATTGTAGCAAAAACACAGCATAATACATCATGATTATAGAATGAGAGAAGAATCAAACCAAACTCAAATCACCATTGCATATATATATAAGCGAGGACTCAAAAAGGATACTTCCTTGGTATTTTGACCGTGGGTAATAGACGTCTTCACATTTGGGGCAATATATCTTCACGGTGCTTGCTCGAGGGATGTCTGATTGACCAACTGGTAAACAAGGTTGGCCACAACAATAAACTCTTGGGCACCTTCCAAAGTCGTAACTTTTGTATTTTTCTAACTGCAAATATCATTGGTGATGATAATGAGTACACCAACAATTGTTGTATGTTCTAATATGATTTTGTTGAGTAAAAAAAAGTTTCTTTACCATAGAAGCCAGCCCTTTGCTTGTCAATATGTAACGAGCATGAATCATTCCGTATAGCATCTCTGCCGCTGACTCGATCAACTCATTCTGTTCCTCTGTAAACATCTCACCTGTTACCCGTCAATCCAAATTAAACATTCAAGACACAAAACTAAAAGGCGAAACACGGTAACCCCTGACTCCCATGAAGACTCGCAATCACATACTAATTTTCTCATGGGTAAGACTTACCATGAGAAGATTCTACATCCAAAATCAAATCAAGGGCATAGTCGTAGTAAGGAACTTGATGGCTGAGTCCACACAAGTTAAAGTCATCCTGAATATAGTCATCGTCAACTTCACAGAAGAACTCGTTCCCACGAAGGTTGCAGAACCAGGAAATCCATGAGGTGTCCTCTCCCTCAGAACCACTCACCTCTGATTCTTCGCTATCTGTGTCTGATATATCCACAGCTAACATAACCACACACAACATTTCATCAGCAACATTCTTCTAAAGCTTTTTCAAACAAATAAGAAAAATTTGCTCGAATCAGGCTGCGTCTAAGATCAAATTTTCTAGCTTTAACACGTTTGATTAGACGAAAATGAACAATTGCTTGAGCTCTTCAATAACAATAGGTCGAGATGAGTAAGAGAAACAACAAGACCTTGATTCTGTGGCAAACAGAGAGGCTCAGGATAAGAAATTTCTTTCTTTTCAAAAAGTCTAAGAAAGTTGAATCCAAAATCAAGGGCAAACCCTAAATTGAACAATTCCCAATTACGATAACATAGAGGCAATATCGATAGAGGCAAATACGAATCTCACCGTCGGAAATGTTAGTCTTGGAGAGAGAAGCAGAACGTGATGAATCTCTATTGTTTTGGTCATGCAATTGCTTCCCAATTAAGACGGAGTTCGCTGCTCCTTTCCCTTTTCCGTTGACGGGCTGAGACATCGAATGCGAAGCCCGATTATCGTGAGCCTCGTGTATCCGTTTCCGATCGACCACCTCCGACTTCGATCCAACCGTCCCTCTTTCCCTATACATCTTCCAAAATTTCGAATCTCAATTATATAATACAACTTCCGTCACCGGAGATCCACGCCGGTGAAGCCAAAAACGAGAAAGACGAGTTCTAGGGTCTTGAAACGGAGCTTCTCGTCTCGCGTAGAACTAGCCTCTTCGTGGTACATACACAGTTTTTTTTGGGTTCTCGCTCAGATATTTTTTTTTTTTCTGTAGATAAGAACGGAATAAAAGAAGAGAGAAGGGCAAGACGGGAAAGGAGGTATAAAGTTATATTCTCCGGCGATCACCGAGGGAGATAGAGACACGTGACGATCACGTGGTAAGACTATAAGGCCAGGCCCATCGTTTTGGGCTACGAACCAAAAAAATAAAATCTTGACGTGGGAAAGTTTTTCAATGTTTGGGTACTTTTTGTTAATAATATTACAAAACAAATCCAAAATTTATTTAATTTTTTGATTTTGAACCCTAAAATTATAACAAGACTCCCATGGACATAGTTTTTTTTTTTGTTACTCAGGTGGTGGTGATGGAGGATTTTGAAGAAGGTGAACATGATTAGTAATGGCGTCAGGACAAGACTGAGCTTGAAGAAGCTCTAGCCTCATGAACGGATGCACGAACTGAAGTATGTAATCTTCGTCTGCAAAAAAATCGGAAAATGTTACTTCAAAAATCTTTTCTGCTTCCATTGTTTCTTATGTAGACACAAAGAAATCTGAAGCTTACTTTCTTTAACAGTGCCGTATAGCCAGCAAAGAACCTCATCGGCGAATGCTAAGCACACTCCTCCCTAAATACGCAAAACACGGGACGTGTTTAGTTTTTACATTATACAGATTTCTAATTTAGTTATGTCTACAACAAGAGTTTACTGATTTACACTGACCTGCCAATAGTTTTTCAATCTTGCTCGGTGTGCGATATCTTTGGTTCTTAGTCTCTCTGTGCGTACTAATCTCCCTCCATCATCTCTACACCATTTAAAAAAAAAAATGGAAAATGGAAATGTTTACTTTAAGTTCCTTTGTTTGAATCTTGATAGGTTAAGAGTTTATCATACGAATGGGAGACAAACTCATACCTATATCCAACGACAATATACGGGACTCCTGCTACGAATGATTGTATCTGCAGCATGTTAAACCGGTTTTCTCACTGTTATCTCTAAGGCTGCACAATAATGGAGATACAAACAAGATATATGCAACTTGTGAGACAACCATACTTACCCAGAATTTAAGCAGTTTCTCTCTCTCATATCTCTCTACGGTACGGTCATCCAACTGAAAGCAAACAGTAGGAAAGTTACAGGCAATGAAAAAGAGAAATTTAAATAACAAAAGAGTTTTTAGGGAAAGATATTGCATAAGGGAGTCATACCTCGCGAGAGGTTTTCAACTCTATGTAAATCCTCCTTCCCTCGTCAGTTTCGTCACAGCAATCCATCTCAGCACCCATCAAAACCCGGTGAGCTCCTAGTTTAGTCTTGACAACCGAACAAAATTCAACATTTGCATCCACATGATGTATATCTTCTCCATAAGCTCTTCCTGGATCTTCCGTCGCAAGGCTCTCGAAACAATAACCCCAGTAACATCTGATTGAAATATAACATTGACTACATTAGTACCAAAAAAATCCAGAGTTATAAACTCTCCTGACCCATTTTCCCAAAACATTGCTTTCTCTCCTATGTAGACATAATCTATTACCACTGTTAAAACTAGTAGAATCACTCAAAACTATTACAAAGTAGGTTACCTGCGGCGATCTAAGTCACTTTGTGGTCTTTCAGGGAGTTTATGTACATCCAGATAGATGGTTCCATTCCTCTTATGCACACCCATTTCCCATGGTTCATGACGGTTGTAAGCAGTACCCAGTATCTGAGCGAGTAAAACAAATCACACAGATTAATTCACCAAATCATTTGATATCAGAATGGTCAAATAACTGTCGGGGGATCTCACTTACTTTGTTTAGATTATTACGAAATGTCTGTCCAAAACAAAGGAAAAAAAAGACACTGTTGAGATAATCTCTTCCAAGTAATGAATTGAGAGTTGAATGGACTGATGTATACAAGCACTTCATACCACAAAATGCATGTTCTCCAGCGAAATGTTTTTTGCTCTAATGCTGGCAAGAAGATCGCCAAAGCCCTCGGAGCCCAGATCTGCTTCAAAAGAGCTAATAATCAGGCTGAAAACACCAAACTTCTACATCTTATACATGCTAATAGTTCCCTATGAATACCCTGTGCCACTAATTCATTACCTCTTTTCTCAATAAAAGTGTCATAACCTTGATTTAAATCCGCTCCAATCTCTTCAGCAATACGACGCTTGAAAAGCCTCTGGGATACAAGAACAAAGTAGATACATATAAGCTACATTTACACATGTCTGCACATGTGTACGTGCTCGAGTACATATATACTCCAACTAGACAATTTAATGTGATGACAAAAACGAAAAAGCGAGAATCTAAAGGAACAATAATACCAAAAGCTCTCACCAATCCTCGCTCATCAAAGAATACTTCTCCACCTTCTACACGACTGTAGCTAGTAAGCTCACATGGCTGTTAACATCAAGAATCTAGAAACGTGTTACCACACCCATGTATATAGACATTGAATAAACAGGAAGTAGCGTATAGTCTTTAATAAAGTGCTCCTTCATATATGTTTACCTCCTGAAAGTTAGTATGTTTCCTAGACAATGTTTCTTTGCTTTTAGAAAGTTTAAGCTCGGAAACAAAACGCTCATCCCGCTGATAATTCTGGTATCTTCCACCAAAACCACCACGACCACTGCGTCCAGGGAAAGGTCCAGGCCGAGGAAGAAGACCAGCTCCTCCTCTCCCATTTGGCCAACGACCACCACGTCCCATTCCTCCTCTACCACTATGGTTGTCATTGCTCCATCCCACAGGCAAGACTGTTCATAATATCCGAACAAAGCCAAAAACTTCAGTCACAGAACAATTTACACAATGCACAATCAATCACAATCCGTGGGAACAAAAGCTACACAAAAACAGTCTTATACGATTGTTCAAACCCCATAAGTTTTGAAAATGCAGTATAGTGTCAATTTCCCTACATAAATCCCAAATTATAACAGATTTTGTATAATCTTTCAAAAAAATTTGGAACTTACCAGGAATTGAGTAAGTGCTAATTGCAGGAGTTTTAGTATACTCTTCATTATCAGAGCCAAAAAGATCCTTCTCATCTTCGTCTTCTTCTTCATAAGCATAAAATCCACTTTCTCCATTATCGTTGCTCCTATAACTCTCTACTCTATCATCATCTCCATGCTCTTCTTTCCCACCGCTACTTCCGCTACCGCTATAGCTGTTAGATTCCGCACCACCACCACCATCTCCATCTCCATCTCCATCTCCTTCTCCATCTCCGCCTTTAGACGAAGAAGCCCCCGAAGACGAAGATGAAGAAGACGAAGAGGAGGAAGAAGAACCATTACCGGAAGAAGACGATTTCGAACGCGAAGATGGTGAGTCGTTATCGGAATCTTCTCCGAACAAATCTTCCAAATGATTTTTTGTAAGCGGCTCTGAATCCATAACAAAAGAAAGGTTTTTGATTTTAGGTTTTAGGTTCCCTCTTCCGTTTGCAGAGCTTTCCGATCGAGAAAAAGGCTTCGGAATCGAGAAAAGTACGACCCAGCGAGTTTTCACGAGTTAACTCGGTATAACTGACTCTACTGAGGTTTGGGCTTTCAATATAAACGAATCACGCCAATTCGATTTTACTTATCAAGGCCCAATAAGGCCCATTAGCTTTTATTTGTTAGAAGCTATGCTGAATCAAAAGTAACCTAAAAAAACTTTGTTCGATCTTCTTCTTCTTCTTCCTGCACGCCATGGCCGCCGCCGACGACCTGACGTCTTCTCACAGACCACACAGAACTCGAAGATCAGGTCCGAAATCTGAAACCAACATGAAGAAGATGAAACATGGCATTTTCTCTAATAACAAGCAACAAAACCCTAAAACAAAGATCCTACAAGCTCGTTCTATGGAGAAAGAACAGAAACGACTTCATCTTCCGACTATTTATCGTACTTACGATGGGGAATCTCCTCCTCCGTACGTTGTGGTCGTTCAAGGTCCACCAGGAGTCGGAAAATCTCTCGTGATTAAGTCCCTTGTGAAACACGTCACGCATCAGACTTTACCTGAGGTTAGAGGACCAATCACAATCGTAACAGGTAAAGATAGAAGAATACAGATCGTGGAGTGTCCGAATGATATCAATGGGATGATTGATTTAGCCAAAGTTGCTGATTTGGCTTTACTTGTTATAGACGGTAGCTATGGTTTTGAAATGGAAACTTTTGAGTTTCTCAATATAATGCAAGTTCATGGTTTTCCTAAAGTTATGGAAGTTTTAACTCACTTGGATAAGTTTAAAGATGTTAAAAAGCTGAGGAAGACTAAGCAGCAACTCACGCATAGGTTTTGGAATGAGACTCATGTTGGAGCTAAGTTGTTTTATCTGGCTGGTCTTATTGATGGGAAATACTATTCGTCGAAGGAAACTCTCAATCTCTCTTTGTTTATTAGATCTGTCCTTATTTGTTGGCTGATCGTTTTGAAGATGTTACTCATCCGGAGAAAGTTGAATTGGATAAGAAATGTGATAGGAATATCGCCTTGTATGGTTACTTGCGCGGTTGTAACTTGAAACAAGGGATGAATGTTCATATAGCTGGAGTTGGTGATTACGGTTTAGCTGGAGTTACAGTTTTATCTGATCCTTGTCCTTTACCATCCAAGCAGAAGAAGAGAGGGTTGAGTGAAAAAGACAAGCTTTTCTATGCTCCTATGTCCGGGATTGGAGATCTTTTGTATGATAAAGATGCGATTTACGTCGATATAAATGATCATTCAGTTCAGTTCTCTAAAACTGATGATGTAAAGAGAAGAGGAGATGTTGGTGTAGATTTGGTTAAGTCTTTGTAGAACATCAAACACTCTCTTGATGAGAAATTGGACAGGAATTTTGTTGATTTGTTTGGCAAGAAGACTAGCGCCGGTTTAGTAACAAATCCTGGCCCTGAAGATGCGCATCGAGGTTCTGATACCGAGTTATCAGAGGATGGTGTAGATGATGAGATGGATGTAGAGAGTAAAATGAAGGAAGAAACTGAGATTCATGGTGGAAGGTTGAGGAGGAAAGCTATCTTCGAGGTCGAAAATGAAGTTGAAGATTACTCTGCTTTTGGTAACATATCAGAATGGAAACAAGGGTTGAAGAATGATATCGTAAAGAAGGACCTCGACTTGACGCATATTGTGTATGGAGAATCATCAAATACTTCTTTGGTAAATGAGAAGCATGAGAGTAGTGATGATGATGATGAAGAAGGAGAAGATTTCTTTAAGCCAAAAGGAGAAGAAAGCGAAAAGTTAGGTTGTGATTTAGGATATGTCAACTCAAAGGATTGTTCCATATTTGTGAATGATGGGAAACTGAAGAACTGGAAAGAGAAACAAGTCTGCGAGACCATTCGTGGTCGATTTACCACTGGTTATCGGTCAAAAGCTGCTCAGAGAGATCAAAATGATGAACAGTATGATGATTTTGAGGATATAGAGACCGGAGAGAAGATCCAATTACGGTGTCTATCGGATGGAGACGCTATGAGACGGTTCCTGTATACGCTATTAAAAACAGTAACGAGAGACATCGAATGCTCAAGTATACTCAAGAGCACATGCACGGCCTTGCTATGTTCTGGGGTCCTCTTGTCCCACCAAACACCGGCTTTGTCGCTTTCCAAAACCTGTCAAACAATCAGGTATGCGAATGCACCTATGTTGTTGCTCTGGTTAGATATATATTGTTCTCCCACTGAGTAGCTCTCAGTGATTGTGTGCTTCAGACAGGATTTAGGATAATCGCGACTTCTGTAGTCGTTGAGTCTAATCATGAAGTCCGTATCGCGAAGAAAACCAAGCTTGTCGGGTATCCTTGCAAGATCAAGAAAAAGACTGCATTTATCAAAGACATGTTCACTTCTGACATTGAAATAGCTCGATTCCAAGGCTCATATGTTCAGACAGTTAGTGGCATTAGAGGAGAAGTGAAGAAGGTTTTTGCTTTGTTTATTCCTAGTTTCCTTCTCGTTAGCTTAAGCTTTACGGTCATCGACTATATACTTTTTTCTAACAATCTCCCTTTTATCAGGCTGCTAAAAACATGCTTAATAACAAGGTTCAAGGAGATGGAACTGCGATATGTACCTTTGAAAATCAAATCCGAATGAGTGACATTGTCTTCTTAAACGCTTGGACCACAGTGGATATTCCAAAGTTTTACAATCCTCTAACTACGGCCTTGCAACCCCGCGATAAGACCTGCCAAAGGATGAAAACTCTTAGCCAACTCCGTAGAGAGCGAAACATTCCTATTCCGGTGAAAAAGGATTCACCTTACAAGCCACCAATCGAAAGGAAGCCGATAAAGTTCAGTACATTGGTGATTCCAAAGAAACTGCAAGAAGCTTTACCGTTTGAATCCAAACCCAAAGATATACCAAGACGAAAAAGACCATCACTAGAGACTAGAAGAGCTGTTGTAATGGAACCGAAAGAACGAAAAGCTCTTGCTATCCTCCAGCATTACCACCTGATGAATCAATACAAGATGAAGAAAAGAAAAGCAAAGGAGCAACATAAGAGGAAACTGTATGAGGCAGAGAAAGCTAAGAATCAGGAGATATCTAAGAAACGGAGCAGAGAGGAGAGACGAGAGAGATATCGTACTGAAGACAAACAGAACAAGAAGATGAGAAGAAGCCAAGATTAGTAATACACGATTCCAAATTTGTTTTTCCTTGATTTCAAGTTCTTTTTCTTTGTTAAAGATTTTGCCAAGTTTTGCATAATTTTGTTTTAACTTATAATAGAGGGGAGTGATAAACAAATAAAATCATACTATACCAACTAGTTTTCTGAAAGCTTTGACATGCTCAAGCCTCTGAGCTTGAGCCTCTGTTACAGCATCTGATGCTTTCAAGCTTCTGTATAGATTCTTATGAAGCTTAAGATACTCATTCTTATACATAGTTAAATCATTATACATATCCTTCTCCTTCATGTAACTGATCACTTCCATTACTCTTTCAAAATACCCACCTTTGAGAAAGTTCACCACGAGCTTCTCTAACAGATCTTGTGTTACTTCTATGTTTCTGCTCGCCATGTTCCTTTTGATATCTCCCCACACGACTGTAATCTCCCGGTACATGCCAAGAGATGAGTACATGTCTATCAGAATCCAAAAGCTTTGGAGAGTTGGTGGGATTTTCATCTTCTGGATTTTCCGGTAGGTTAGTACAGCATCTCCTTGCATTTTAGCTTTGCAGAAGTAGTAGAGGGATGAGTTTAGCTCGAAGATCATACTTGGAACTTTTGTTTGCTTTCCTTCATTGATTTCCTGTACCAAAAGGATCTTGAGCTCTGTGTTTTTACTGTCTTTTTCTTCGGTTTCTAGTAGAACAGCCATAGTCTCATTTGATGGATCTGTGATTAGACCGGCTTTCGTCATTTGTTTCAGAAGAACTTCGGCATTTCTCAACATCTTGCTCTTGTTATAACCCAACAAGACCCTTCTATATGTGGCCAAGTCCATGGGATGGCCAGCAGTATCCATGTCGTCAAGAATATCATGAGCAGCTTCTAACCAACCAATAGCAACACAAGCATCAATGACATCAGCACATAATTTGGATCCACCCACTGAAAACAAAAGCTTTGATAGCTCAGGAAGATTATCATGTCTCTTGTACCCATATACTAACTTTGCAAGAGTCTTATTTGTGATACCAAGCTTGGAATTTGCATAACTGACAAATGTTGCTTCGGTATCCACTCCAAGAGATGAATCTCTCTGCAAAAGTTTGGGTGAAATTTGGATCTTTAAACCACTTCTGATATGATGAGACCCAACAGGCAAAACCCGAGGCTTTTCGGAATCAGAGCTAAGATTCTGAACTGAAACCAAGTTCTTACTCTTGCATATATCTAAAACAAGCCGGCCCGCAGAACCAATATCATCAAATTTGAAGTCTAGGCTTAACAAATTATCAAACAAACGCCGGTAGTGACAAAGTATTTGAGCCGGTACCTGACCGATAAGCTCCTTGAACTTCTTCAACTCATCCCGCATACCATTCATTTCGTAGATATAAGACATGATCACAATCGAGTACGCATCCGCAATGACATCAACTTTTGCCATTAGCTCGATAAGTTCTTGTCCTTTGAGAGAGAAACCAAACTTCACACAAGAACCAAGTACAAGATTAAACAAGACTGTATCAGGCTTCACAACATTCCCAGAGCTATTTCTTTTTATTCCCACAAAACGATCACAAACCTGAACCAAATAATTCGAAGCTAGACAAGTCCCAACCTCTGTTTTCACCATATGCATCACTACAAGCCTCAATACATCTGAAGTTAACACATATCCCTTCTCCAACATTATACGAAGAATGTTACAACAAGCTTCAGGCATCTGAGCTCTAGCTAAAGACAATGACAACTTAGTCAGAGCCTCACTACTTACCAAACCCGAATTCTGCTTCAAAGCCAAACGAGTCAGCTCACTAGCCTTGCTAAGCCAAATGGAATCAGACGAGTAAGACAAAACAGTGACAAACCTGTTCATGATTACACTGTCTGGAAAACCATAGAGACGTTTGAAATCTTTGAACACATCCCACGCATCATCTATACAGTGAGCCTTGAGAGCTGATTCGAGCTTCTTCTCGAGAATCACTTGAGAAGAAACTTCCCAGCTTAATCTTGAAGGTTGAACATTTGTGCAGAACAGTGCCGGTTTTGAGGTTGTACCAACTTTGCGACTGCACAAGAGCCCTGAAATTAGGGTTTGTACGGTACTGTGATCGAATCGACGCAAGCTCAGTTTCCTCAACATTTAGTCTAGTTTTCGATTCCCAATCTAGAATTTTGCAACAAAGGATGCGAAGAAGATAGAATAACGAAGAAACCCAAATCGGAATACAAGAAGATTCATAGAAGGAATCGAGAAAGATCCCAAATTTGCTGCAAATTCGGAGTCGAGAGAGAAGAGAAGAGAAGAACACTGGAACAGGACGAAAGTGGCAATACCGTAAATTTCTCTTTTTGTACTTTTTGCAGTAAAAGGACCCAACAAAATCTTAAATTAACGATTTACGGCCACGAGTTTCAATTGGAACAGTTAGACCCATAACAAATCTTATAATCTTACTTTGAAAGAACAAATGTACGATGTAATATGTACAAACTACAAACATATTAACATTTCCTAAGTATAAAAGATTGGTCATTTACGCTCTTTGTTTTTTTGTTTTTGTTTTTAAAGCTAAAACCCAAGATTTCAAAACTGTTTTGGAAGAAAAGAAGGAACCCAGAAAATGAAAATTTTCGATAAAGATTTGCTCTACTGTGATTGTAAACAGATGCCGATTACACCGATAAACTCAGAATTGGTCCTCGTTGTTCTTGTTCGGTTTAAACCAGTTTGTTTCTTCATGTGGCAATCTCATCGACCTCCGAATTGAAGACAAAGCTCGGAAACGTTGTTGTTATATCCCTAAGATATGGGAGTGTCATGATCTTAAGCAATGATGGATTTTTGTTCACGAAATCGCTCCATTCGAATTTATCAATCTTTCCATCTTGATTCACGTCTGCATCCTCAAATGTCTGCTCATGATTGAAAAGATACCACATTTAAAAATCATTTAGCTCAAATGTCTAAATTCCAGAATGGCGAAACTTTAGACAACTACAAACCTTATCGAGTATTATCTCAATCGTTTCATCAGCCAATTTCATTTCAGATTCGCAGAGAAGGGCGATCAACATTTGCTTAACCTCTTGGCGTTCAATGAAACCCGTGCAGTCCATGTCGTAAAGCCTAAACGTAACTGAGGAAAATCCGGAGACCAGAATCAATAAAACTCTTCACACAAATAGGCTTCGAAAAACTATCGATATGAAACTATCTTGTGTCAACTTACAATCTATTTTGTCTTCTAAAGAAGCATTTGGGTGGAAAACATTGAGTGATCTAACAAAGTCCCCAAAATCGATTACTCCTTTTCGTTTAACATCAAACATATCAAATATCTGCAAGGAAGCATAACTATTTAGTTTACTCTACATATAATAACTTTTCCATAAACTGTCACTCTTAAAGACTTGGACTTTACCCTATTCGCAAATATATTCTCCCTCTTACGGCTTTTGAACAATGCAAGTTGAAACTCCTCCTGCATACACATGAAGCTAGAATTTAAAAAAAGTGGGCCAATAAAGCCTCAAATTTCAAAATCAAAACAATCAATAAACTAAATTTAAATACAAGTCAAACATTAAGGGCTACGATACATTGAATTGGTGCAATGTAGAACAGACAGATCAGCATGGAAGATTCATTATTGCTCTAATAAATTTGGTGAAAAGGTCAACAAAAGTTGGGAAACAATATTGTAGATGAATAGTGTAAAGAGGGAAAAAGATTCCTAGAGTGGGGTCATAAAAAGATCCAAAGAATTAGTATGAATCTATGTACCTTGTTTATCAAACCATCATCAACAACCGAACTGCTTATGCTCTTGAACAGCTCAAACAATGCTTCAACCTCACTCACACTAACTGGAAAATAGAGAAAAAACCAAGCGAGATCAAACACAAAGTACCAAGAACAACACAAAGAGATCGATCCACCATTCTTGACGATTATCCCATAAAGATATACTATTCATTAAACTGAAACCGGTTGTGAACATGAATAAAGATTACATGATGGTATTAGTAACAAGAAATATGTTGAAACATGAGCTGATCAGCAAATTAACACAAAACAGAAAGTTAATCAAACCCAATCTCGAATGTAAACTAGATCAATGAGCAGAGAAGAAGGATGAAATATAATCTAGCTGATGATGTTTTTGACATCATGAAACAAATGAACATGCAAAGGAATCATCTTGCAGATCGAAATGAATCTAGAGGAGTCTTGTAAACTTATTGTTCAAGGAAGTAAGTAACTTACAGGCAGTCTCGGAGGCAAGCTTAACAGGGTCTTCGTGTCCTCGAAATTCTCTTGCTACCTTTGAATGGAAGCAGCCCATTTACAGATGAATCCAAAGGGCTAATTCAGTGATTCCTCAGATGCCTAAAGCTTGATTGCTACTGTTACTGCCCATAATCACAAACATTCTTTCAAGAAGATTGTTCATGGAAACAAAAGACCATTTTAATAGAATCAGACCATCAAATTCAACAAATTTATGGAACGTGAAATTACAACACAGACTATAATCTCTCAACAACTTCTATTTTCATGCCTCAAAGTCAGATTTTTTCTGGGTAAAATAAGTATAAACCCTATAAAAAAAATACAACTTTCTTCGAACCCATAACATGGAATATACAGAAATGAAAACCAAACGTATTACCGAGACGATTCGAAACGAGAAGAATCAAAAATCAAACAGTGTAATGTAGACAAATCGAGAATATTCCAAAGCCCAGAAATCAAATCAAACAGCGAAATTCGATCGGAAAAGAGAAAATTTATAAATAATAAAAAGCAACGCTCACCACCAAAGAGAACGGCTCGCCGGCAAGATCCAGAGAGAGAGAGAGAGAGGAGCGAGAAACAGCAAAAAACGAGAGAGAAGGTGAAGATCTGTGTAGGGATTGCTGATCGGACGGCTGAGATTAGTTTGTGATTTTAATTTTTGTTTTTTGTTTTTGTTTTGGGGAAGAAATGGGAATTAAGTAGAGCGGGTTATAAAATGGGGAAGTCGCACGTGTGAAACTCGTAAGCGCGTGCGAGACGAGTCGGTTTTGGCAGTTATTAAAAATCCTCTTGTATTTTTCGGTTAGACCATTACCTAATCACCTAATTTCACCATTTGTCTTCTGTTTTCTTGTTTTTTTCGTTAACTTTTTTTTAAAAAAATACGTAAGATTACACGATGACACTTCTATGTGTTCTGTAAATATATATTACAGGTTGAATAAAAAATAATATTAATGGTATTATATGAAAAATAGTAGCATATTTATGGTTGTTGGGTTAAGAAATTATAAAATCTGGGTTTTCAAATATCCTTCACATTCGGAAAGTTCAAAGATACGTCCAATTTAATAGTCAAAATGGCACCTCACAAGGAATATTCTGAATATACGGGGACCTTGTAGTATAATAAGTTATTGTATAGTTTATTATATATTTTTATTCCTTGAAAAAAATCATGACTTTTAGGCAGAAATAGAAAATTGAAGTGGAAAAAGCCAAAAATTATAATAAGTTCAGGAAACATCTTTCTTCCATTGATCGTAATGTGTTGTGTTCTCTAGACGTGAGTATTAGTGGTCAACCATCTACTTCAAACATTTTGTTTATGTTTCTCTTTTTTCCTTTACATGTTTGTTTTCACAACATGTTCATATTTTTTAGCTCTAATTGGTGTGTTTATTCTTCCTTTTGTATCACAAATTTGTGTATTTTAATTTTCAAAAGAAAAAAATTGTGTATTTATTCATGATTTATTTTTATAGTCCTGATGTTTTTTTCTTTCGTTTTCAACAGTAAAACATATTTGATATATCGATAATTTTAGCATTTTTTATTAACTAAACTATATCTTAAAGACAAAGCCTCTATATTAATTATATTGTACTTTTATTAGTTAAATATTAATAGACCAGTCGGTGTGAAATCAATACATCGGTCTGCAATGTGGCAGGCAAAGGTTGACATGTTTAGGACCCTTAATTACGACCTGACCACGTGATTAACGTTCAAAACAACAAGCAAATCGTATAGATTAATATACTATATATTTATTATTATTATTATAAGTTAATAGCTTTGATTCTCCGACCGTTACTCAAATGAACCCTACTTTATCAAAGACATTTAAAGTAATATGAAATCGGCTCTCTTGCAAATCACTAATACCTTTTATTCTTTGTGTGTTAAAGAGACTAAAATTTGCAGTTCGAATATATTCAAGTCATACTTTGCATTTGTTAAAATTATACCAGGAAATATATTATTTCCCAATGCTGACTTACGTGGATTATTGATGTTTTCAATTATACACTAGCTAGTTGTGAATATATAAAACTCCAATCAACGTGATAATCAGAAATATATGAGAGTTTGAATAGAAAATTACATGCGGGCAAAAAATAAAACTATATGAAATTATAATTGATACGTAAAATGTTTTAATATTCAAAAGTAAAAACGAATTACATTAAGCATTTTCAATTCTTTAAGAACAAAATGTGTCAAATAGCTAGTTTTGTTTTGTTGGCGATGTGATTTTCTTTTAGTTGTTACTTTATTATATAGTAGTTACGTTTTTAAAATCCAATCAATCACTTGAATGGTTGGCTTGACTCTTTGACATGGTCACGGGACGTGTCGGGAACACGTCGGTGAAATTTTAACAATCCTTTTTGTTTATTTACAATTAGATAATTTTATGTTTGTTAATTTAATTTAACTCTATAAAGATTTGTTGTATGTATATGCGTTTGAGTTTCGGCATAGCTCCCGTTGTTTCGGCATAGCTCCCGTTGTTTCGGCTTTGGCCCGTTGCTTCGACTTAGCTTCGGTTTCTTCGGCTTAGTTTCTTTTATTCATTGGAGTTTGAATGGTTTGAGCAGTGTCTATTGCTCATCCAGGATGAACTTGTCTAAAGCAAATCATAGAAGGAGACTCATCTTTTATGGATATTGTCAGGTTTTGCACTTGAGTTATCGTCAAAAGTGTTTGAAACCCGCCTTCGGTTTATGTGTGCGGGAATTCTTTTTAATGGTCATCTAAAAGGCTCAATCAAGGCTGTCTTTAGTATTATCAATGTGTCATCAAGAGCTTATCATTTTTTAGTTATAGGTTTGAGTTGATCATTGTGCTCTTCTTACGGTTTACCTATGTCTCTGTATTGCAACTCTCCTTGATCAATACAAAATCCTTTTCCAGCGAAAAAAAAAGAAGAAGAAAAGAATATGCGTTTGAGTATTAAATTTGCATGTCTTTGAAAAAAAGTAGTATATTTACTAAATGAAGAAACACCTATTCCAACAATTCGGACACAACATATCTTCTTAGCAAACTGATGCAAGTTAATATTTTTTTTGTTACCAACAGATTTTTAAACTTCGTTTCCAAACTCTTTTGAACACTAAACTTGGAACCTGAGATTCAGATGTGCCACTAACTGCCATTCAAAAACCACATGTGCATCTATCTTTGACAAACAGATTGACCAGAGGGTCCAGCCTAAGAACAATGAATCACTAAGCTAGCATGTGTAATAGAAACCTTGAGATAGTCAACATAAATATATCTTTTGTGATATTAATTACCTGAGTTCATTCATAATCTACAAAGAAGCTAGTCATATCAAATAAACGACTTCATATATCAAAGCGAAGCTCTAGAGGTAAAGCTAAAGTACCTGTGGTCTAAAAGAAATAGCAAAGAGGACTTGTGTTGTATTTATTCTGCTCACCCAGAAACAAGGGACCATCTTATGCTAAGTTGCAACTTTGTGGCCATCATCTGGTCCCTGGTTTTTGCTAGAATCAGCCCCAACCACCAGCTTTTCACATCTTGGTCGGAGCTCCTGTCTTAGGCCAAAGAATCATCACGCCAAGGCCATCCTTACTCAGAAAGCTAATCGTTCACACTCTCGTCTTCCACACCTGGAAACAGAGGAACAATGTACTGTATAACAACCAGACCATTCCTCCTCTGTCCATCTTCACTATCATTGACCGAGACGTGAAGAACATCATCAATTCAAGAAGGCATCGTAAGCGTTGGAAGGACCTTATGCATTTTTGGATCCGGTAACTTCATTCCCATTGTTGGACCCGAGTTTGTAAATCATAGTGTAACCTTGTTTTTTTATCTTTTTTGCCAAGGTTATTCTCTCTAGGTATAGTGTAATTGTAATGCCTCAACACTTCATTGCTTAATGATATTTACAGTTTTAGCAAAAAAAGAAATAGCAAAGAGGAACACGACGAGAATACCTTGTTACGTTTTGGTCTACTTATGCTATTCAACATCCTCTTCAATGCTCATTCTAGCGTCCTAATGTACTTGTGTGTAATAAATGATATTTCTTATTTTTTCAATCCAACAGCTATATTTAATTTGTACATAGCATAAGAGCTGTTCGGTTTGTTTAAATCGACTGTTGTGAAGAGTGATCCGTAAGTTTTTCATTTAGTAATGCACAATGTTGACATAACCTCTCATTATATCTTGCTTAACAATCCACATATGTAGGAATAAATATTCTCTTCAAATATATCTTTTATTTTAATATTAACTTAGTTTCAGTTATCTGAATTTTGTATCAAAAAGACTAACATAAATTTTTTTACTTTTAAATTGTAACAATTTAAACTTTGAAAATATTTCTATTCGATATCCAAAGTGCTTCAGTTAGAAGTTTTACAATGCAGCTTTCAAACTTTTCATGTTTTTCTTCACCATCTGATGCTAATGGTTTACGACGAATGATCACTCGTTGAGCATAGTGTTGGTTCACGTAAGTGATAGCACTTTACCAAAAGCCAATAGGTTATTGGTTCGAGTGGCTCTTAGGACGAAACTAATATTACATGTTGTGGTTTCGGGTCTGGGGAGATGGGCTTGAGATTACGGGCTTCGGGTCTGGGGAGATAGGCTTGAGATTACCGGCTTCAGCCCAGGGGCTCCTGGTTATTCAAAAAAGAGAGTAAATGATAACACTTTGGAGATGGTCTATTAATTGCACATGTTCATGTCAAATGTCGATCATAAACATCTCTTGTAATTGAGGGAGTAATACTAGATCCTATCATCTTTAGCAATATAGAGATAACTTTTTCATTTTGTAAGATTCGTAATATTTTTTTAATTATTAATCCTTCTCTATAATTCAAAATTATTTCTACTATGAAAAAACGTTTAAAACAAAAACACTAAAAAAACGGCATGGATTTTACGTGATTCTGAGGGCATTTATATAGAGGCAGGGCGAAGCTTAGGTGGAGTATGTTGTTCTGTTCTTGAATCTGAACTTTAAGCTTTGTTATTGGCAATGCAACATGTATGGTGCAGAGGATATCGTCGTATGGTTTTCGAAGGAGACAACAAAACGGTGTTCAATCTTTTACAAGGAAAGATAAGGAATTTTGAGATTAAGTTTTGGGCAGCTAAATTCCAATCAATTGATTTTACATGGACTTTGAGATCCGGCAACAAAGCAGCAGATCGTTTAACAAGAGAATCTTTTTCTCTAAGTTCTTCATTTGAATTTCTGTATTATGTTCCTTATTATCTTGTTCAAATCTTCCATGAGGATTATAACTCTTGTCTTCACAAATGAATGAAATCGATGATGTTAAAAAAAAAACACTAGAAAGAAAATAAAAAATGACCACAAACTATTGCTTCACGTTGCTATTTTTAAGGCCGGCCCTCGATAAAGATGTAAAATAATATAAACTCGACGCAAATTCATTTAGTTATATATGTGTTTCTGAATATTTTTTGTTCGTTTTAACAATTCAATCTTGGCATGAGCGGGAGAAAAAACTTACATTTTTTTTTTTAAAATTGTAAACATGAGATAACTTTGTTTATATATGCAGACTGCTAGCAAATAAATTGGATGGTGGAAAATATATTTTCAAAAGGGAAAAAAGGAGATAAGAGAGAATATGTGATGGAAAGACATTTTGTCATTTATACATATTACACAAATAATGTATTGGTCAATCCTTTTTATGGTATCTACATAATTAATAATCTCTAATTTTAATGGTCATTTTGACCAATATTTTCCTAAAAAGCAATTCTAATTGTCCAACGTTTTGGAAAGTTGACCTTATTTTCCATTTTTGTTTTTACAAAAATACAAATTAAAAACAAATAGCAAAAGGAAAATGAAAATTCCTATTTATCTATTATTTTTATAAACATCAAAATAAAACATGACTGAAATTATTCTGGATAAGTACAAAAAAACTAGAAGGAATGAGTGGACTATATGTAAATCCAACTAGACACAAACCCTAGCTACTTTTATTTAAACCCATCATCACCTCCCACATTTCTCACAACCAAACAACAAAACACAAGCTTAAGACACAAAACTCAATTAATTCTCCATATATATCTTTGTAACCACCCAAAACACTATGGCTTTTGCTTTGAAGTTTTTCACATGCCTTGTTTTGACGGTGTGCATAGCTGCATCAGTAGATGCATCCATCTCATGTTTCGAAGTGGAACTTATTATGTTCCCATGTACAAGCTACCTAACAGGCAGTGGTGGAGACGTACCGTCTGCGTGTTGTGCATCAGTCAATGCGTTGAACAACATGGCTCAGGCCACAGAGGACCGCCAACAAACATGTCGATGCCTACAGTCCGCGTCAAAAACCATTCCTGGTATCAGTGCAGCTCTTTCCGCTACCCTTCCTGCTAAGTGCGGTGTTAACATTCCATATCCAATCACCTTGACCTTTGATTGCAACAAGTAAGCCTTTTCTTTATAGCATTCTCTCTTATTTTCCTTTTACTTGACGTAGACCATGTATTTAGTTTTCTTAATGTCTTATTGAGCCAAACTCATACTCTTAATGGTCTGTGTTGTTGCAGCGTCAAGTGAAGTACTGTGAGCTTGAATCATCATTTGGAGGAAGCGTATGGTTCAAAATAAGTTTAAGCAAAGATGGTTATATATCTAGGCTTTTCTTGTGGCTTTGTAATCTCTTTCTTTCTTGTGTTGTTGTATCTTGATATTTTAATTTTAAGATATGATAATACTACCCTTGTTCCTTATTTTATATCATTTCCTCAACGTCTTCGTACAAAACAAAAGTAGTTTTACTCTATTCTTTGACAAAATACTATCAGCATACAATCTCACAATTATATATGGTAGAGACTTAATGTCTTATAACAAATAATCTTGGACTGAAACTAAAGAAAAGTTGATATATGGTACAAACCCAAATTTTGCATACTACTCTTTTTCCTACACGTATGAGGATACGATTCTGTATGTAGACAGATTTATTGGATGCTACTATATATATATATTAACGTATGATGTTTTAACATTTTTACTTTTCATATGGACGACCAGTTATTTCACTTATTTGTACACCTTTGGATTGCTGCTGTTTGGAGGCGAAAGGTGACCGAAGAAATCTATTATATAATTAGGCACTTTTCTCTCCATCTAGAGTGTCCACATAGGCAAAAATGTTTCTTAATGCATTTAAGTTTTAAAATAGTCATTTACTACACACTAAATCATATTTATTATTTTTTATAACCAATAAAAAATTAAATTAGATTAAAAAACGTTAAGACTAAATAAAATGAATGAAAATGAAAATTAATAAATACAAGACTACACATGATTATAGTAGTAATGATAAAATAAATTTTGTTTTACCAAAGTTATATATTACACATATAAAAAAACCTAAAATGTGTGTATGGATTTTATATATGAATTTTGTTTTACCAAAGTTATATATTACACATATAAAAAAACCTAAAATGTGTGTATGGATTTTATAATAAAAAAATTATTAAAAATCAACTGACGTAATAAAATGTTAAAGAAAAAAATTTTAGATTATTTTTAAAAGTTATATGTTCCATGAAATATGAAAAGTTTCTTCTTACTAAAAAGTTTGTAGTAAAAAAAAAAAAACTTACATTCAACCATACATTAGGAAGACAAACGTTTAAGAAATCGTATCTTAAAATCTCAACTATTTTTCTACAATGAACAAAAACCAAAATATATATAAACTTACCAGACGAAGATAAATGACAAAAAAATACTTAAAACTATTTTAAAAGAAACTACAGGTCTCTTCAACTCTAACTAGCAAAATTTTAACTCAAATTTGAAGAAAAAAACCTACACCTTATTGATGAAGAGATAAAAATTTTCATTCATCGATTGAAAAGAATGTAAACAACAAGCAAACAAGATGTTCTCCAGTATATTCTATATGCCACATTACTAAATAAATTGTGAAGTGCTAAGTATAATATAATAACAAAGGGACATTGTGAAGACATATAGAAACCAACTATGATTGATAATTCATATTACTATAAAGATAAATTAGAAAATGACTGATAAATTTTATCTGTAAATTCGTTATCGATTATTTAGATAACATGATTTATCTAATGGCCTAATATATGTACATAACAAAGTGTTAAACAAATAAATTTTAAATGATAACTTTGATATTTTCATGCATCTTTAAAACTAATTCAAAACATTTATTGATTTGATTTCAAATCCAATATTATTTTCTATATCAAAGATTTAATTGTTTTTATCATAACCTAAATACTAAATCTATATATAAATAATTATTAAATTGAATAAAAGTATAACAAAATCCCGCGCGAATGCGCGGGTCATATATTCTAGTGTTAAGAATATTGTTTAGATTTTCTTGTTGATGGTTCTTGAATAATTATTGTAGAAATTTTTTTTTTGGTCAACTAAAACATTTAATTAAATATATCTAATTGGTAATCCAAATGAATAAAAAGTTACTTACAAAGTTAAAATCTAAAACTCTAGAATATGTAGAACGGCCTAAATAATCTACTTTAAAATTAAGAATGCGAGAATTTAAAGATAATAAAAATTGGAGAAGTCGAACATAGCAACATTGTAATTTTTTGTTCACATAATCATTGATATATATATATATATAAAGTTTGCACGCATTTTCCGTTATTTCTCTAAAAATTTAATGTAGTCAACAACATTTTTAAGAAAATTATTGTAAATACAAATCATACCTTAAAGGTAAATTCTTTACCATAATTTTTTGTTGACTCAACTATTTACCATACAAAATAATATGCTTTGAACTCCAACATAGAGAATATGATTTGCTCTAAAATATACACCTAATTTAGTAAGTAGCCATACCAACACATCTTTAATTCGACTTGAGCTAAGGTTAAGCTTTCGGATTCATGTTTGTATGCTGGTGAATGGAGTTAGGTAGCCTGCACTACACATTTGGTAGTGGTCGAGAAGGTCAGCCACTATAAACGTAACTCTGAGTTACATCTCTTTTAGCCATTGGGCATTCAAAAGCGAGCAAGGGTCATGCCAAAAATTCCGAAATTTTGATTCACAATAATATCAAAAGTCTTTCGCTAGAATTGTCTGATATTATAATTATACTTGTCTAACCATAAGAATGGTTAGAGGTGATCGTCAACTTTGAAAAATATTACAACTATCAAATTTCTTTTTATTTTCTCGATTATCCCAGCAATAAATTAATCTTAACCAGTTCAATTTGACCCCAAAAATAAATAAAAAAATTCCAAGTTCAGTATTGTATTTTCTAGAGAGCTCACAAGAAGAAAAAGAAAAGATGATACAAAAATCCTCCCATGTTTTTTTTTTTAAATTTGCTACATGACTATTGTTTTCTTGTGGTATCGAAGTGTAAATCTAAACCTTCAGATGTTTCACACTCAACTTTACGAGTCAATTGCCGTCCTTTAATTTCTCCTGCCGCCCTTTCTCCAGAATTTTCAAAACAAATCAAGATCAAGATAAATATATATAAGTTTGCATGAGGAATATAGTTGAGAGAAATTACGTACGGTGAGAAGAAAAAATGATAGTATAAATTCTTAACTGGAAAATAATTAATCACCATCACCGGGAAATCCTTGCAGTGTATATTTACTCCTAAACCCAATATCTCCAGGTCGAAGACCATTGCTATCAACAATCAAACCATGATGACGACCAAACAAATCTCCTCTTATCATATTCTTGTTAGGCACACCAACTGGTCCAATCATATCAGAATCTAGCAACTTTTCTTCGCCAATGTGAAGATTACCATGACCTTCATGCTCCCTCCTAGGCAAATGCATAGGGAAACCAAATTTATATCTACCCTCTAGTTCATGATGTAAAGGCCTAGATCCATGCGAAGGCATCCCAAGGTGTTCACTTATAGGTCTTCCCAATCCACGTCTAAACTGTCCTTCTCCCAAGTCAATGCTTGAAGTAGGTCTAAAACCGGAAGCAACTTCATGCTTCTCATGAGGCTTTAGCAATAATCTCTTGCCTAAGCCTTTATCCAATGATCCTGAAGCTATGGTTGAGCTTTGAGAGACTGGTGCTCCTCCGTACTTGAGCACCAGCTGTTTCACATACTCAGTCTTTGTTGACTGACTTGATGCTGAAGGATGTTGTTTTTGCATCCTAGGCAGAGACAGAGGTTGAGGTCTAACTTGATGAACTCCCACATGGTTTCTATGGTTAGGTTGGAGTTGTGGTCGAGCTTGCATCTGAGAGCTGTAGTTTCCCTTTTTTTATCAATAAAATTGTATATTTTTATTTTAGCATCATAAAAACTCTAATAAAAACCATTTAAGAAACCACAAAATATTCATGGCCTTATCTTTTTTTTTTTGACATAAAATATGGTTAAAAGACTCACTTGACAAACTTGAATATGCTCATGTTGTTGATGAGGTTCAATTCGAATTCCACACATGTTGCATACAACAAGAGAACTACCAAAAGCACATCTTGAGCTATGCGTTGAGCTATCGGTCAGAGAGCCCAACCATGTGCATCCACTCTTTTGGTATAAACAATGCACCACGTTTTGGCCAATAGCATCAGCCATCAATTTTTTTGATTCCATGAGTGGCTGAAAAGACAGTATGACATTGATGAGTAAACAACCATGTAACATTAAGCTAGTTTTTTTAAAAAAACATTAAGCTACAGTGTTATTCCAGATTTTGTCATTTTTTACCCGAGTCCACCACGTAATTTAAAAATGATTTGATGGTACAAACACTTTTTTCTAGCTTTTGCAATACACCCGGCGCCTGTCAAATGACTAGGAAAACAAAATTAAATAACGGGAAAAATGAAATTCAAGTAGTTTAGGGATTCCTCAAACAAAATCAAAACTTTAGATAAACAAATAAAACCACAACTTAAGATTTTTTTAAAAGCCTTTGATGAAAGTTGTGAGAAACTTACTAATGAAAAATGTTAAGATTATTCTTTAAATTTTTTTTTTTTGATGGCTCTTGAATAACCATTGTAGAAAAGTTTTACACAATCATTTGATATATATAGATAAAGTTCGCGCGTTTATTTGGTTATTTTTTAAAATTTTAAACTAGTCAATAACAAATTTTTTAATATATTGTAAATTCAAATCATATCTTAAAAAAATAAATTATTTACTATATTTTTTTGTTGACTCAAATAATATGCTTTGAACTAGCACTAGGTCAGGTATTATTTTGAACTCTAAATTATTTGCTCCAAAATATCCTACGCATGGAGAATACACCTGATTTAGTAAGTAGCCATATATACCAACACATCTTTCCTTCCACTACAAGAAACAAGCGTTTACCAACGAAAAAATGGTAGAAAATGAGCATTTCCGATGGATTTCCGACCGTTTTGTCCGTCGGTCCTAGGGCGTCGGAAATCGGGAATCTGTTGGTTAATTCCGACAGATTTACGACGACTTACCAACGGAAGATGACGTCGGAAAAACGTCTGTCGGAAATGTTAGCCGTCGGAATTCCGTCGAAAATTTGTCCCGACGGTTGAGTAGTTGCGACGGATTTTCGACGGCTAACATTTCCGACGGATTTTCGACGGGATGGTAATCCCAACGGATTTCCGATGGAAATTGTTTTTTAATTATCTTAAAATTTTATTAAATATTAAATTTATTATATATAATTAAAATACTAATTAATAATTAGATAAAATTAATTTCATTAAAATAAAAGGAAATGTATTTTAGAAATTCAATACAAAATTAAAATTGTTTTTAAAACTAATAAAATTAAAATTAAACGTCTCCAAATTTTGCATTCATTGCTTCCATCCACTTGTTGTTCTTCTTCAACATACGAGCATACTCCGCCATTTGCCGGGAATTAGCTTCAATTATACGTTTGTTTTCTTCATTTTGCTTCTTAATCATCAAATTCTGCTTCAAAATCTGTTCGTTTGTCTTCTATAGTTCTTTGATCTGAACATCTTTTTGTAGTGTTCGACTTGAGCCAAGGTTAAGCTTTCGGATTCATTGATGTGTGTATGCTGGTAAATGGAGTTAGGCCTGCACGTTCTAATAAAATTAGTTGAAGATCATTAAACAAGTACTAATAAAATATGTATTTTAATTATAAAAAAAAACGTATAGATTTACAACAGTAATAATTAAAACTAAATTAATTCAAATTTGGAGTTCCAAGAAATATTAGCCCTTGCCTATACCAAATCACGAATTTCGAAGCACACAAAGATTATCTGCCAAGTTACAGAGATTTGAACCATGAAGTAAGTAATTTAATGTTTGATTCAAATTTTAGTATGTATTCCCCTTTTCTTCATTATCACTCCTTATTCAATGAAAGAAGCCACTTTAAGACACAATAGCCATGACCCACAAAAATTGGGCCCACGATAAAATAAAAGAAAGAATACACATTCTAGGGCTCGAAACCTAAACCTAGCAGCTTTCTCTTTTGATCTCATCTTCTCCAAGGGCACCAAGGGTAAGAGCGATGTTGAAGAAGCAGATCACAAGGGCACCAAGCCTTTGCACGAAGGTGAGAAATTTGGATTCCTTTATTGCTGGAGAGTGTTTTAAACCCATCAACACATAAGAAATTATAACTGTGTTTGCTACTTTTCGTTTAGCTGAGAGAGAGCTGCAGAATTCAAAAGACAAATATGAGGAAATTCCTATTAGAAAAGCAAAGCGTAAGAAGCAGAAGATGACACCTGAGATAAAGGTCATATTCTGATGATGCCTATTAGGGAAGCTAAAAATTATTCATCTTTTGCATAGCTGTTATTAGGGTTGGTTATAAAAAATGAAAACTTTTGGTTGGGATTCATTTTGGTGTTGCATGCAATGATTTTGGAATGGCAGGAAATGAAAAAATTGAGGAAATCTTTCAAAGAGATGACTCAAAGTGTGAAAAAACTACAAGAGACTTTACTGGCCGATCTACCACTGATTTCATTCAAGGTATATGTTTCTTTAAGTTGTATTTGTATTGTAGGTTGAGAAATTATACTTTACTCTTTATAACTGATCGATCCTTGTACTGATTTGGTATCTTGTAGGATAAAGAAACCACCCAAGAGTCGAAGGAATTAGCGGGTTGTTTCGAAAGTAAAGAGTCGGATGTAATGGACAGAAGAGATCATACCATATTCGTCAAGGATTTGATCCTTCCCAAGCTAGGGATGATATCAAGACTGCATTGAGGGAACATTTTGGTACATGTGGAAAAGTCACTAGGGTTTTTGTTCCCACACAGTGTAAAACCGGTGTTACCTTAGGATATGCTTTCCTTGATCTGCAAAGTGATGCAGACAAGGCCTTAAAACTCACTGGAAGTTTATTGGGAGGATGGAGTCTTGAGGTTATGATGGCTAAAGACATATCGGACATATTCTATGGACTCTCTAACTTGAAAGGTTGTCCACGTTGTTCGGTTATTCTTCGACAACGCATGCACAAGAGATTCATTACTACTCATGGTGGTCGTTGCCTCACGCCCCATTTCAAATTTCCATTGAAGAAGATCAAGGAGCCCTATGTTGGTCGTTTTTATATATATATTTATCGTATTACAGACGACGCCTGCTATATAACTACTTGCATAATTTATGCTTTAATTAAATTATCAAGTCTGTTTTTGTAATATATTTTAAGTACATCTGCAAAATTATTCGGTTGGAGTACTAAAGCAAATTTGAAAAAATTGATCATATTCCATAACTTAGAAGGAAGAAAGATACGCTAATGATGTTAAACCAAATGCAACTGCTAATGATGTTCACATTTCTTCACAATACCAAGAAAAGTCTATTGGTAAAGAATAAAGATTATTAGCGAGGCCCAACTATTAACGTATGATTTTTTTTGCATTTGCCCTTTTCAGATGGACGACCAGTTATTGGTATATACCTTTGGATTGTTGCTGTTTGGCGAGGCGAAAGGTGACGGAAGAAATGGTAAGATTATTGTTTAGATTTTCTTGTTGATGGTTCTTGAACAACCATTATAGAAAAGTTTTATACACAATCATTTGATAGAGATAAAGTTTGCCTACTTTTCGGTTATTTCTTAAAAAAAATTAATTCAGTTTAAATAAAAAAGAAATTAAATTTAGTCAAACAACAATTTTTTTCTTAATTTATTTTAAATACAAATCATATTTTAAAGGTAAATTCTTTACCATATTTTTTTGTTGACTCAACTATTTACCATACAAAATAATATGCTTTGAACTCCAAAAATAGAGGATATAATTTGCACCAAAATATCCAATACGCATAGAGTATACACCTGATTTAATAAGTAGCCACACCAACACATCTTTTATTCGACCTGAGCTAGGGCTAAGCTTTCGGATTCATGTTTGTATGCTGGTAAATGGAGTTAGGTAGCTTGCATGTTCTACGCATTTGGTAGTGGTCGAGAAGGTCAGCCACCATAAACGTAACTCTGAGTTACATCTCTTGTAGCCATTGGGCATTCAAAAGAGAGCAAGGGTCATGCCAAAAATCCGAAATTTTGATTCAAAACAAAGCCTTTCGCTAGAAATGTCTGATCTTATAGATTATAGTTATACTTCTCTGACCATAAGAGTGGTTAGAGGTGAGTCAACTTTGAAAAATATTACAACTATCAAATTTTTATTTTTCCTTTTCGATTATCCCAACAATAAATTAATCTTAATTAACCAGTTCAATTTGACCAAAAAAAAGATAAAAAGATGATACAAAATTCTCCCATGTTTTTTTAATTTGCTTGATCATGATAGACCGTGACTATTGTTTTCTTGTGGTATCAAAGTGTAAATCTAAACCTTCAGTTGTTTCACACTCAACTTTACGAGTCAACTCTTGCCGTCCCTTTCTCTAGAAATTTAGAAAGGTCCCTAAAGAGCAAACAAGATCAAGATAAATATATAGTTTGCATGGAAAAAATGATTGATTGGAAAATGATTGATCACCATCACCGGGAATCCTTGCAAGGAATATTTACTCTTAAACCCAATATCTCCAGGTCGAAGACCATTGTTACAAAAAATCAAACCATGATGACCAAAAAAAATCTCCTCTTATTATATTCTTGTTAGGCACACCAACTGGTCCAATCATATCAGAATATTCTAACCTTTCTTCGCCAATGTGAAGATTACCACGACCTTCAAACTTCCTCCTAGGCAAAGGCATAGGGAACCCAAATTTATATCTACCCTCTAGTTCATAATGTAAAGGCCTAGATCCATGCGAAGGCATCCCAAGTTGTTCACTTCTAGGACTTCCCAATCCACGTCTAAATTGTCCTTCCCAAGTCAATGCTTGAAGTAGCCTCATGAGGCCTAAGCAATAATCTCTTGCCTAAGCCTTTTTTCAATGATCCTCAAGCTACAGCCGAGGTTTGAGAGACTGAGGCTCCTCCGTACTTGAGCACCAACTGTTTCATATAGTCTTTGTTAACTGGCTTGGTGCTGCTGAAGGACGTGGTTTTTGCATCCTAGGATGAGACAGAGGTTGAGGTCTAACTTGATGATACGCGAGTATATTGTTTGGAGGAACAAGAACTCCCATATGGTTAGGTTGGAGTTGTGGTCGAGCTTGCACATGAGAGCTGTAGTTTCCCTATATTTGTTTTTTATCAATAAAATTGTATATACTAGGTTAGTTCCAGCGCTAAGCTGCGGTTTATTTTTATTTAGATTTTATTTTAATAATTTATTATAATTTTTATATAGTTTCAAAATTTATTAAATTGATTAGAACATTTAAAAAAAACTGCAGTATATAAATTTTGAGACGAAACTATACTTAAGAGTCATGAAATAATAAATATAGGAAAGCAATGCACCCATTACTTTGGCTTTACTATTTTGGAGTTCTACAAAATTTCACTTTTTGTTTTGATCTTCGTTACACTTATTCAATTGCCCAAGTCAGTATATCTCTTCGAATACTTTTTTCTTTTAGTTTTTGAAGGATTCTTATTTGTAACAAGAATCAGTCACTTACATAATATTGAAGTATTTACATAAATTAATTCTGAATTGTTATAATTTGTTTGTGAGTTTTAAATTACTCTATTTCTATTTTTATGTAAATGAATTAGTCATTTTATGTTTTCATAATCTTTCTGGTTTTTATTATTGTATATTATTTTTTCGTGGAACCAATATATTAATTCTCGTGTATATATACTATAAATAGCATATACAGTATGTGTGTTTAAGTAATATGATTGGTATGTGGTATGCGTAATACCTTCTCATAAACCCTGTCTATCAACTAAGGTTCAAAAGAAAATAAAAAACCCTGTCTATCAACTACATAACTCAACAAAGTCAATTTTCTATGGATTTTTTTTCTCATCGATTTTATGTTTCTTCTAACAAAATTATTGTTACTTCAAGGAAGCCGTGTTTATTTCAAAAAAAATTTAAAAAACTCGTCGTTTTTGTCTGTAGTAAATTTTCATAGTGATAATTTAGCCAATTTAAAATCTTAATTAACTTGGAAAAAGCAAGAAAGCTTGATTTGATTCTTATTTATATCATTGCTGTTGTTTGTATTGCCACTGCAATCGATTAGAGAAAAAACAGCATAGTCGTCACAACATACGGATGCAACGACCGATTAATCACTACAAGAAAACATATTAATTTTTTACCAATTTTTTTGTGGTTAGAAACTATTTTGACCATTTTCGACCAATTTTAGACGAATATTTATTTTCATTATAAATTGGTCAAGAAAATATGATGAAATATAAGAGTCAAAAACTGGTGGAAGTTTTTCGATAAATTTTTAACGGATTCGTAAATTAGTAAAAAAATAATCGAAAACTTGCGACAAAAAGATTGGTTGAAAATTGGTTAAGAAAACACGTTAATTTTTGACCAAATTATTTACCAATAAAATAGTCAAAATGTTTGTTGACAAATTTTTGACCAAAAAATTATGAAAATTTAAACTCGTCAAAATATGATCAAACTTTTTTTGACTAATACAAGTGGTTAGTAAATAGCCAAAATATTCTTACCATTTATCGACTAAAACAAAATTTGGTTGAAATTTTGTGAGTAATTTTTGACGAATAAATACTTAACAAAAATTGGTCACAATATTATCGACCAAATATTTAGGAGAACACCTCTATTGTATTTGTCCCACATCGCCAATATGGGAGGGAAGCAACTTTGACTTTTTTTATAAAATAACACTTACTCCATTGTGAAAAACGTAAAACGGCTTATCATGGTCCAAATAGTTGAATTTTGAAACATTTTAATCGCTGATTGAGTGAATATTTTGAAATTATTATGAATCAAATATTATAAATTTGAATTTAATATTTTCGAATACATTTTTTTTATTAGATATATATATACCTTTAAAATATTTAATTTATTTTAATTATTATGAATCAAATATTTTAAATTCAATTTCAATATTTTCGAATACAATTTTTTTAAAAAATTAATATCTAAGTTGGTCAAAAATTGGTTGGAATATATGGTCTGAATTTAGATCAAAAAATTTCGACGATTTTATTGGTCAGAATCAAAATTTTGACCATTTTGATTGGTCAAAAACTTTCAACCACTTTGTTGGTCAGAACCAAATTTTTGACCATTTTTATTAGTCAAATTGTTTTGACTATTTTCTGACCAAAATCCATTTGCGATCATCAATTTTTGATTTTGGTCAAATATTAGTCAGAAATAACTGTTTTTGACCAATTTTAGACCAAATTGATGGTTAAAATTAGAATGTTTTAGCTTATACATAGCTTTTATATGATTGGTTGATTGAATACATAGCTTTTTTTAGCTTAAAAAAATGCATAGCTCTTTTAATACATATTGATAGAAAACATAGTTAATGAAAAGGGATGGACATTCCTCCAAACTCAAATAAACACCTACCACATGTGAAAAAAGCAAGATCAAAATATGCAGACCTACAGTTTCGTTCTTCCTTTCTCTACACCTCCGGATGATGACGATTGACGACATCACCGATTTGCCCTTTTCGTCATGCTCCTCTTGCCCTCCTTTTATATATATATATATATATATATATATATATATATATATATATATATATATGTGATTTTAAGGATCATCTACGTGAACAGAACTTAAAAAATGTTGAATACAAAAAGAAGTTGAAATATTAATAACTTTCAATGGTACGCTTTGGAATTATCAATTCTTAAATGGGAAATTGATTTCGTTTTGACTTGAAAATAAAGAGAGAAGACGAAGAGTAGGAGGACCACCGTTAAATTGATGATATGTAAATTTTAGAAGAACAAAAATTGATGTGATTATATGGCTTTATGTTATATTTTGATTGGTCATTAAAGTCTGAGTTTTTTGTTGATGTGGCAACTCGAAAATGCTTTAAAATGCTGAGGTGTCCTCTTTTGGAGAGACACTTTTGTTATTATAGTATTGATTGATTTTAGTTCACAGAAAACGTTTTAAAAAAACTAATAAAAACCAAAAACTTAAAATGTTAAATCCAAAACCATTTTATAAACCACAAACATTCATAGCCTAATTATCTTTCTTTTGATATAAATATGGTTAATAGGCTCACTTGACAAACTTGAATATGCTCATGTTGTTGACGATTTTCGATTTGAATTCCACACATATTGCATACAACAAAATCAGAGAGCACAACCATGTGCATCCACTCTTTTGGTATAAACAATGCCACCTATTCATAGAGCAAACAAAATCAATGGCTCGGAAGTTTATGAGATATAACAAAAATAAAATAAAAACAATAACAGTTGATAACTCTTGTTGTATGAGATCATGGATAGTTCGGAAGCAGCTAGCTTCGCACCAATTGATCTCACACAGAGAAATACCGCAATACTATATATTCCTACAAGTGTGCTTACACTAAACAAAAGAGGTTATACACATGCAACAAAAACGCAAAGAATCACTAGATGAAAAGAGAAGACAACAAAAGAGAAAATTACTTAAGAAGATAAAACAAAAACTAATTCTTTTTTTGTTCAAATTTTTGTCATGCCCGAGTCCACCATGTAGTTTAAAATGATTTTATGATACAAACACTTTCTTCTAGCATTTTCAAAACACTCGCCTATCAATGACGCAGGAAGTCCAAATATATTAATGGGAAAAATGATATTCAAATAGTTTAGGGATTCCTCCAACAAAACCAAAACTTAAGATACAAAAAAGGCTTTGATGAAAGTTGTGAGAATCTTACTAGTGAGAAAAATTAAGGATCACTGAGAGAGAGACCAAGATGAATATAATGTCAATGACCGAAGAAATATGTTAAGATTGTTCTTTACATTTTCCTGTTGCTAGCTCTTGAATAACCATTATAGAAAAGTTTTACACAATCATTTGATATATATAGATAAAGTTAGCGCGCCTTTTTCGCTTATTTCGAAAAAGAAAAATTTAGCCAATAACAAGATTTTTTATTTATTTATTGTAAATTCAAATCTTATCTTGAAGATAAATTCTTTACCATATTTTTTTGTTGACTCAAATAATATGCTTTGAATTCTAAAAATAAAGAATATAATTTGCTCCGAAATATCCAATACGCATAGAGTATATATATACACCTGCTTCAGTAAGTAGTCATACCAACACATCTTTCATACGTAACTCTGAGTTACATCTCTCTTAGCCATTGGGCATTCAAAAGAAAGCAAGGGTGCATGCTAAATCCAAAAATTTGATTCATAACAGTATCAAAAGTAGTTCTCTTAAAAAATCTGATATTGTACTTTTCTAAAGATAAGAATGAGGCGACTCAACTTTGAATATATTACAACTATCAAAAAATTTATTTTCCTTTTTCAAGTATAATCTTAACTAGTTTCAATTTGACAAAATAAAAAAGTTCCAACATAAAGTGTTATATTTTCTAGAGAGATGACAAAAATAAAAAGAAAAGATGATACAAAAACCCTCCCATCTGTTTTTTTTTTAACTTGTTTCATAACACCACCATTCACATAGCTCCTTCAAGTTGTTGTTTATGGTTAATGGAAACGACATTGTTTGGTGGTTTTTAGTTTCTGATTTTACTGACTAGGCCCAATAAGTTGTTATGCGACAAATGAGGCCCAAAATTAGTGTCAAAGAGAAGAGACACTATCTCACTCAGAAGTTTCGATACAGAAAAGAAAAGAGGGGGGTTTGTGTAGGGTTTATCAATTTGGGCGAACTCTTAAGGTTCTCAGTCTCTCGGAGATAGCTCAACCACCATTGTAACGACCGCGAACCAAAGTTGAGGATTTTGGTACGTGCGTCGATCGACATAAGGGTGTGTGTCGATCGACGCAAAGTAGGATTGAACCGGTTGGTTCAATTTTAGTTGTCGGTTTGCGGGTCGGTTAAAGGAGAAACCCTAGGGCTTCCCTATATAAAGGGTTGTGGCCCCGTTTTGGAGGAGTTTTTCAGTTCCAGAAAGTTACAGAGAGTTTTCTGTGAGTTTTGAGAGAGGATTTGAGAGAAAAGAAGAATGATTGTTGATTTTCTTCAGGTTCTTGATCCTAAAAGCTCGTGGTTGTGTTGAGTGGCTCTGGAATTAGGATTCGATTTGTTCTACGCGAAGGAAGAAGAGGATTTTTGGATTCGGGATATGATCAGGCGTGTTCTTCGTCGTTTTCATCTTTTTTCCTTTCCAAAACCAAGGTGAGTGCGTGACCATGGCTTATCTGGGTAAAAAAATTGATAGGATACGATTGATTGTGTTGTTTGTGTGGATTCATGCTTGTCTTGGTGGATTTCTGTGCAGGATATCTATGTGATGCATTCTGGACTCGATCCGTGAGAGGATATGTTCGATTCCTTGACTTTGTGATGGTGCGTCAATCGACACATGAGCAGTGCATCGATCAACACACGAGCAGTGCATCGATCAACACCGGGGTTGTGTGTCGATCGACGGATGTGCTGCTGTGCTGTCTCTCGTGTGATTGTTCGTGTTGTGCATTGTTGTTTGCTCGTCCTAATACTGTATCTTTTGTTTATGCTTGTGTGTATAGCCAAGTAGATGGGATGACAGTCTCACTGAGTATTTGTGATAATAATCACGCATCTCTTTTAACCATGTGATGGAGGTAGAGACAAAGTCTGATCGTGGAATCATGGCGGGGAAGAGGGGATGATATAGTGGCTTTGTTGCTTGAGTATTGGATTGTTAAAATTGCTAGGTTGCTATTAAATTCTGAAAGTGTTGTTCATCGTTATTGGAATTGAAAGTTATTGGTTATTGATTTGAATTGGAATTGATTTAGTGTTTCAATAAAATATGAGATTTATTGAATGGTGTTGTTTGGCTAATTGATTGTTGAGTTCCGCATGTTTGTGTTTTGACTGTCGAGGATTATTATTTATGATAATAATAATCCGAGTTTGGAAAATTTTTAGTTTTACGGGTCGGGTCGTTTCAACCATTGTTTGGGTTCTTTCTAGGCATCTTGAGAAGCTAGCTAGGGTTCCAATTTTTGTTCACTCGCAAAGCTCTTAAAGAATCCATTTCCGAGGTATAATCTCTGCTTCTTTGCGAAATCCATTTCTGTGTATTCAATCACGTATGTGACGGATTGATGAGGTTCGTAGTTAGGTTTTGATATTAGCCATGGAAATGGGATGCGAGATTTGCTTATTCTGTTTCATGGAGAGATTTGCTTCCGTGAGCTATATTTGTGGTTGATTTACAGTGTGTTTATGTTCCTCGTCTTCTTAAGCCTTTCCTTAGTTTTCATGAATTGTTGTAAGCCATGGAAATGGGGATTTGAGTTCGTATTGTTCATCAATGTTTGTTTTCTTGAACCATTTTGTGGTGTGTGAAGATTCTATTGTGTGGCTTCTTCAAACTGTTTAATATTCTGCCTCTCAGATTATAAACACTCTTGCTTTCTACGGATTGATAAACATTTCAATTATCTCTTAACTCTAATGATTTATTGAGTTGCTTGTTACTGGAAATTAATATGAAATTGTGAATGTATATAACATTGTTTTCTGAGAATGTATGAGACTAAAGGTTATGTTTCTGATATTTATATTTTCCCTGATTAGGTGAACGTATATAAATGGCTTCCTCTAGTTCATCCGATTATGATGACACACGAGAAAGGAAGAAGCTCAAGACGGACCCTAAGGAACAAAAAGAGTTTGATGAAATGCAAAAGTGGGTGGAGAATCTGACTGTTCCCACCGGTGAATCTCCACCTCTTGAATGGCCTACTAGTGATTCCAGCTCTGAATCTAAATATGAAAAATTCTATGTTGTAGAGGTTCTCTCCGTGCACAATTTGAGCACTACAAAGGATGATGTGTAAGTAGCATGGTACTTTTCCATTTAAATTTTCTTTTCTTTTTTGGGTTTAAAATTAACTTATTTCTTGGCAGGGTGAACTTCTTTACTGCCAATGCCACATTTGAGGGAAAATTTGACGGAGAAGATACAAAACGAGCTGTGAATGACCTCAAAGGGAAAAAACTGAACGGCCAGCTCGTTTATCCTTCTCGCTGTCCAACTAAGTAAGTAAATTTTGTGTTCTTTTTGTATCGATTTGATTTCAAAATATATAATATCTTGAGTTGTGTATTGTTTTGGTAGACTCCATTCCCTTCGAGTTACTGGTAATTTTGATAGTGGATTCTCACATAAGCTTGTAGAGGCCTTCGCACCTTATGGAGAGGTGAAAACTATCCGTTTTCCTTATCTTAAAAAAAAGGTAATTGTTACTTGTTCAGTTTGTGTATCTTTTTTGATATTTTAACTTGTCAGTTTCTTTCTTTTTGGATGTTTAACACAATTTTTTTTTCCTCAGGTTGTGTTACCTTTATAGCCATGGGCATGGAGGGCAAAACATGCTCCACTTCCACCGATTTGCAGCAAGGTAATAAGAAAATTTAGGTTTCTTTACTATCCCTTATTGCTTGATTTTGTTTTTTTTGTTTGAATATGATTGAACGTTTTATATATATTTATTCTAACTGTATTTTCTGCTTAATCTTCGTTTAGCTGCAGAAGTCGGAGGAGAAATCTGAGGAAATTCCAATTAGAAAAGCTAAGCGGAAGAGGCAGAAGATAACATCTGAGATCAAGGTCAGTTTAGCTACAAATTATTCATCATTTGCTTTGCTTAGCTCAGCTGCCATTAGTATTAGGGTTTGCGTTTTAGTTATGAAAATGAAAACTTTTAGTTGGGAATCATTTAGTACAATACGATTTAGTGTTTGATGCAATAATTTTTCAAGCAATGAAAAAATTGAGAGAATCGTTCAAAGAGATGACAGTGATTTCATTAAAGGTGTATATATTTCTGTCTATAATATCGTCGTATAAGTAGTTGAATTTGTGTTGTTGCATATATATTTTTATTTTAAGTTGAGAAAAGTGATAATTTTAACACTTTATATTTTGATATCCTTCACTGATTAATTTAATTTCTTGTAGGATGAAGAAACCACCCAAGATTCAAAAAATGAGTGTTGTTTTGAAAGTGAAGAGTCCGCCGTACTCAACAGAACGGAGAATACCACTTTCGTCAAATGATTTGATCCTCCCCTTGCTAGGGATGATATCAAGACCGCACTGAGGACACATTTCGGTACATGTGGAAAAGTCACTAGGGTTTTTGTTCCCACAGAGTGTAAAACCCATAGGATATGCTTTCGTTGATCTGCGAAATAATATAGAGAAGGCCTTAAAACTCTCTGGAAATTCATTGGAATGATGGAATCTTGAGGTTATGATGGCTAAAGACAGATCGAAAGTTGGACTCACTAATTTTAGAGGGTGTAAACGTTGTTTTTGTTATTACTCTAAACCGAATCGTGGGGAGATTCAGTCTAATTCATGGTGGTCGTTGCATCAAGACCAAATTCAAGGTTGAACCCTAGACCAACTAGTGCTGGCTAATATTGGTCGTTTTACCGACACCGAACCTTCTATATGTTTTATTGTATTACGACTTGTGTTATTTAATTAGCTGCATAATTTATGCTTTCATGAAATTATCAATTTTTTTTGTTGTAATCATAAAATTCATGATAAATAAATAGACGTAGAGAATTAAACATCCGGATCCGTGGCGCAATGGTAGCGCGTCTGACTCCAGATCAGAAGGTTGCGTGTTCGATTCACGTCGGGTTCAAAACCCCGAAATTAAACCGGATAATTCTTTTTGGTTTTTTCCCTCTCGTCCCCTCCGGCCCAATAAAGCGAGGCCGAATCAATAATAGTATTAGGCTATACATGAAAAAGTAAAAGAAGTATAAGGGCAGATTTGCAAATTCTTTTGTTTTCTCTACCATACGACTAGGGTTTATCTGTACTTACTTAGCCATTGAAATTATTTGAAAGAAGGAGCCAAAAAGGGTTTAAGAGAGGCATATTTTTCTCTGAATTCATGAGCTATTGGCCAGTTTCGAGCTTGAATTGAAATGGATTCCTCTTTGATTACTTCATTGTCGTCGAGCTTCAAACAAGTTCCTCCAACAGCTGTTCCTGCTTTTCTCGACTGTGTTTTAAGCTCCACAAGCGTATCTCCCTCGACCCTCTTCGGTTCACTCATCGGCGAGTTTCCGATTCGTTTCGAGGTATTGATCAATCGATTTGTTTCATCTTGTTTCGTGGGTTTTTGGTTTTGGATTTGAAAGTTGGCTCTTTTTTTAATAGAAGACGATAAATGTGGAGAAGAAATTCGATTCTGATGAATGCAACCACATTGCTTCATTGGTTTCTGGGCTTTGTCATCTACTAAAGAATTTTGGTGAGTGTTGTTGAATTTGAATCTTTGTATTTGTGTGTGTTTTCGAGATTCGAATTATTTGATTCATTGAGGTGTTTTTGAAACAGGTTTTGGAACTGAGGATAATCATAATGCGTTACGGTTATTTGTGTGGAGAGTGTTTATTCCACTTATGAAGATGGTTCGTGCGTATGATTTGGATCTGCTTAATAAGGTATAAATAAAATCGTCAGAGTCACATCTTCTTCTCTAGCTTTGATTGATCATCGTTTTGATTTCTTTGTTTGGTTTTATCAGATTGTAGAGTCGTTCTTTGATGTAGTGATCGAGACTCGTGTGTTGGATACGTTGGGAGTGAGTTTGGTGCCTTTTTTACTTAGATCAGTTGGTGTTTCGATGGGAATGATTCGACACGGTGAATCAGATTTCATCGAATGGGGGGAGCTGTTGCTTTCTGATTCTTTGAATAGAGTAAATATGGATGAAAGCTACATTTCGTCTTTGTCTGGATCTTTTCCGATTCCCCTGTCGTGTCATCTTCTAAATTTGATACTGAATGCTGCGTTTCAAAGTGACCAAGTAGCTCCAAAAGTGGAAAGTTTTGCGGTTGGTATACTTTGGGATTTGTGTAATACGACTGAGCGGCTTTTGTCACAAAGCGTAGAGCATCGTTCATGTGCTGTTAGTTTCCTCCTCCCTGCTATCTTCAAAGCATTCTCTTTTCAGTCCTCTTTGAATATCTCACATAAAGGAAATGTATACATACTTTCAAGGTGAGGCTAAGAACAAAAAAAAGTTATGTGCTTTTAGTTGTTAATCCTTTTATCTTTGTTTATGATTTTGAAAGCTGTGAACTCCAGGAATGGCTTCAAGAAAAGAATCTGGGAATGCTGCAAGAAGCTGTTCTCGGTTGGATCGATAGAGAGAAGGGATGCTTACAGTGTCCTCTCTTTGTGTCTTTCTTCTGGCTCTTGGACGGCTGGAACCACCGAAAGTTTTGTTTCAGAAAATGATCCTGTCGAATTTGACTTAAGATCCGAACAAGAGTTTTGGGATGAAATCAAGAAAGGCTTGGTAAGGCAAAAGTACCCCTATTCTTACAATTATCCAATTTTCACAATAGGATCATCCGTGAGTGCAAAACATTTCCTTTCAGGTTGTTGATGAGAGCTTAGTAAGGAAGCAGTCATTGCATATACTCAAATCAATTTTATCCATAAGTGAAGTGAGTAAGAAGAAGCTCGAAGAGAATTCAGTTCATCGGGCTATGACAAAAAAGGAGACCTGGGCAGAAAAGGAAGCCAAGTCACTCGGTGTGGGAGAATTTTATGGCTCTGTTGACTCTGGGTTGACTAGTCAGCAGCAGTGGCAGGCTTTTGTGCTCTTGTATGAGATGCTTGAAGAGTACGGCACTCATCTCGTAGAAGCAGCGTGGAGTAACCAGGTCAGGTTTTTTATTTCTCTGGTGATTTACATTTTCTGCTCTTGATGCTTTGTCTCCTATGCTCATTGCTTTTTTTAATTTACCTCGCAGATTGATTTGTTAATAAAATCGTCTCACCAAAGTTACATGGGAACTCCAGATGAAGAAAATGAAATATTTAATTGGTTAGAGGTTCTTTGGAATCGGGGCTTTCGTCATGATAATCCTCTAGGTACTGTTTGCTTGTGGAACATATTGTGTAATTAGATTTCAAAATTCTTTACACTTGCTCATCACATAAAATCAGTATCTGTCCCATTTCCGCCAAACTTCTCTTTTACTCATGCATAAAGCATCCCTCTTGGCAACACATTTTGATTGATGTAGACCTCATTTCATATCAGTATTTTTTTATGAAATTTTATAATTGTAGTCAGGTGCACGGTCATGGAATCTTTTTTGGGGATCGAGTGGAGTAAACACAAAACATGTACACAATCAATGTCCTACACTTTCGTTCTTGGGCCTTTCATAGAGGGTTTGAATGATTCTGTACACCACAAGGATTTTGGTAGGTGTTTCCTGGAGATATGTATTCCAATGTCTTTCATAATATTATTGGAACTCTTTTGGTGCATTGTTTTACTGTCATCTTGCTGAAACGTTAACTCCAATTATTCCTTGTTTATTCTGCCGTTTCAGGGCTGAAAGGAATCTACACCTCAAGAACAATAGGAGGTGCAGCTCGATTTGTGTGCGCGTACACAAGTTTCCTCAACCCAAGGTAGGGTGTCTCAAGTTATTATTTCATCTTATTTATAGTTTTGCTAGAGTTTTTTTCTTTGTTGCTTTCATGTATATATGTTATTGGTCATGTGCGGCTGGATATGTTCTCAAGGGTCTGTGCATTATTAAACCATAAAGTTTTATCATTATGCTTGTCTAACTGTTTACTCATTTCATAGGAATCAGGTTGAATTTTTGATCAACCTGGCATCTCTTGCAAAGAAACAGTCTTTTGGTAGGGCTGGATTTATGGCTCTCGTACAATGCATTGTTTCTACAGCATATGTGGTTGGAGGATACGCGAACAAGGAAACGGAGCATATCGAAGATAGATTTTCCGAGACTCCCCATGAACCTTCTAGTGAACATTTAAGCCAAGATGATATGGCACATATATTGGATGTCTTGAAGTTTGTTGCAGAGAGCAGCAGACAACACTTTAATCATAAATACCGAATTCGAGGTCGCTAATCAGTAGCTTGTCAGATTTAATCATATGTATGTGGAATTATCATTTTGGGAGTTCGCTCATGATATTAATCATACTAAAACTCATTCTTTGAATTTTTTTTTCCCCTTCTATTTTCTAGTTTATCAAAAGGTGTTAGAAACTGCGGCTTCAGTGGTGACCCCTTGTCTTGTTCCTCTTGGAACACTATTGCAGTTTGTTTCAGCAATTCCTCGGGAGTTTACTGACCATAATGGTGAGTGGGAGACTTTTTACATATGGAACGTAAATGGAAGTTTATTGTCTAACATCATGTGCTTTCTTCTATTTCAGGTTCATTGCGCAAAATGATGCTAGAATGGCTCCAAGGGTGCAACAGAAAGACTTCCAACAGTTTTTGTACTGATGGCACTCGTCTTCTGGCGAGCCTTTATGAGTATCTAAAAGGCTTTGTTAGTGATCATGTTGAAGGTTTTGATGATGAAGACTTGGAGGCATGGGAATCCCAAACAAAAAGATGGGCAAGAGTATTTTTCCTCATTATTAATGATGAAGAACATCTCACTGATATCATAATGGTTTGTGTTCCTTGACTTTCATTTTGACCTAAAAATTCCTGGTATTTATTTTCCCCATTGGATACTTTTAGGTGTAATGTGTTGCAAATTTGACAATCCCTTGTTACTCTGCAGTTTGTGCAAAATAATGGCGCTAAATTTTTCCAAGAGAAGAACCATTTAGAACGGGCACCTGCAAAGTTTTTAATCTTTATTATGAGTATGCTTTTAGAGCTCCAGAACATGCAAGATACAAATTCTGAGCTTAGTTCTTCGATGAAAAACAAGTCGTGCATTGGCTCTGTTGAGAAAACTGGCAAGCAGATCGTTGGCAGTGCTTCATGTATTAATGAAAAGTTTGCTGTTGTTCTCTTATCGATACTGGTAAACAGAAAACATTGTGCCAACACTTCAATTTTTTCTTTATAGACAATGATATAATTGTCTTCTCATTAACTTGGCTTACTATGATGTTTCTTCCTTGGCCTGACAATACAGAAGGAGCTGATTTCATTTGCTGATTCATCTTGTTCGATATTCTGGTCTCACACTACTGTGGAGAATGGTGCTCTGTCTGGTTCTGTCAAAGGAAAACTAGGGGGTCCCAGTCAACGCCGGCTATCTGTTCCTACTACAACAGCTGTACTAGAAGCTGTATGATTTCTTGTTCTTTTTGTAGGATAATTACATAAAAATTCCAAAAGCTCAATTCCTTGTAGTAACACGTCTCCAACATAGAAAAGTTTCATTCCAGTGTTTTATGATGAGCAGGTAACGTCTGTAAAAATTATTGGGTTGATCTCGTCATACTGTGCTCAAGTTACTAATGGTGTTGGTGAACTCAAATTAGCGTTGTCTTTCTTTTGGAAGTTCATCCAGCATACCATATCATCTCAAATTTGTAATTCTGAGGTAATGCCATTTTGACGAATTTTCAAGTTTAATAAGATGCATGAACTGTGTTGAGCTCTGAATTATCTTGTATCATCTAAGGAATCACACTGTACTAATTACTATGAATGTATCTTATCAGGCTGCTGCTGAGATCTATCTTGCAGCATTTGAAGCGCTAGCTGCATTACTGAACGCATTTGTGTCCTGGTGCTCAGCTAGAGCTTTCAACCTTCTAGAAAACGATAATACGTTATTAACCATGGTAGATGGTGAATTTTGGTTACAAGCTTCGGTTCCGGCTTTCCTCAATAACATTAACCATCTTCTCACAGCAGGACTTCTGGTAAGAAGTAGAAGGGCAGTTCTGCTTAGGTGGAAGGTAATGCATATTACAAGATCTTCTTATTACTGGCCTTTTGCTTTCGGATGGCTAAACTTATGACCCTTCTGTGCTTGATTCAGTGGCTTTGTGTGGAGTCTCTATTATCAATCATGCATATTCTTGATGCCAGACGTATTCCAGGGGAAAGGACATCTTTCTTCTCAGATGATACGGTTAAAAGCATCTTTCATGATATTGTAGAGAGGTGGGATACATTAAATTGCTATATCATGAGTGTTAACTTTGAAGAAAAACATCAAATTGCTTCTTTTTTTCTAGTTGCTATGGCATTTTTCATTCTTGTGAGCAGATACAAATATTAAAGACTCTTATGAGTCTTTCTTAATCACGAGTGTTAACTCTAGTAGATTTCAATTACATTCTTATATTAATTTCTTTCAGATGCTTGCCTTAGGATGTAAAACTTTGTAAACTTTAACTCTAACATTCCCTTTACCATTTGGCAGCCTTGAAAATGCTGGGGAGGGTTCTGCTTTGCCTATGCTGAAATCTGTTAGACTCGCTTTGGGGATTCTTGCGTCGGGGAAATCATCTTTGGATGGTTTTCTAGGTGTGGATAACCAGGTTTGTTATTATTTTTGCTATAGATTGGATGAAAATGTTGTCTTCGTCCTTATAAATAATCAATATACACATATGTCATTTCTTGTGATACCGGGGCAAGCAGACAATGTGGCAGTTGGTCAAATCATGTTGGATACTGCATATCAGCTGCAAGAAAAGGAGGGTTGCACCCATTGCTGCCCTTTTGTCTTCTGTGTTGCATTCTTCTTTGTTTAGTAATAAAGACATGCACATAGCTGAAGATGAACATGGTCCGCTGAAGTGGGTATGCATCTATATTTCTTAATAAAATTAATTGAAGGAACAAAAGAGAAAATGCTTGTTAACGGCATGTCTTGTTTTACAGTTTGTTGAAAAAGTACTCGAGGAAGGTCAAAAAAGTCCACGCACAATTCGTCTTGCGGCCTTGCACTTAACAGGACTATGGCTCATGTACCCTAGGATGATAAAATACTACATTAAAGAATTGAGGCTTCTGACTCTCTATGGTTCTGGTCTGTAGCAGTTTTTATTTCTATTAAGTCGTCAGTGCAATTACTTTGTGATATTGAATTGCTTATCGTTTGATTTATGATTTTTTAGTTGCATTTGATGAGGATTTTGAAGCTGAATTATCTGACAATAATGATGCAAGAACTGAAGTATCATTATTGGCAAAAAACCCAGACCCTGAACTGACAGAAGTAAGATTCAAATTTTACCAGATGATGGATTGATATTTTTTGCTGAATTATTTGGCTCAGTAAAGTGACATGTTGTGTACTTTTCGTCAGGTTTTTATCAATACGGAGTTGTATGCACGTGTCTCGGTCGCTGGTCTGTTTGAGAAGCTGGCTAATTTGGCCTATTTGGTCGAACCAGCATCTCAAAATCAAGATTATCAGGATGCTCTTGTGGCTGGAAAATTGTTTCTAGTGGAGCTTCTTGATGCAGCGGTACATATTGTTTGTTATTTTTCACAAAGATAGCTAGCATGCATGGCAACCTACTGATACTCTGATAAATAATTATATGCACTAATCATATTTGTGAAACGGATCCATTTTTTGGGGGACAGGTGCATGATAAAGACTTAGCAAAGGAGCTTTACAAGAAGTATAGTGCTGTAAGTGTTGCATTTCTTTCTTTTCTTTTTCCTTCACTAAGTTTTACATGGACACCTCGTGAACGTCAGATTACTACAAGTCACAAACCATTATGACTGCAATTGTGGTTTCATCTGTAACAGATCCATAGAAGGAAAATACGCGCTTGGCAGATGATATGCATTATGTCAAGATTTGTCAGTAATGACATTGTTGGCCAAGTTATGGAGAGCTTGCACACATGCTTACATGTAAGTTTAGAAGAACAGACTGAAGTTACGCAACGCGCACATTTCATGCATGAGAAATCGTACTGGCAGAAACTAATATATGAAAAGAAGTGTTGGTTACGTAAATAAATTTTGTTTTGTATTTTCTCAAGTTAAACTGATGCTCATTATTTGTGTGTTTGGTTTTGTTTGCAGAGAAATAACCTGCCTGCTGTTCGACAATATCTGGAAACATTTGCCATCAACATTTACCTGAAATTTCCGTCATTGGTAATTAACTTTCAATGTGTTTCCAACTGACTATTTGTTATGGGCTATGTTATTATAGATTTTCTGCGTTTTTTCCCCCATAGTAACCACTAATTGGTTGTTGTATCACAGGTTAAAGAGCAGTTAGTTCCTATTCTAAAAAATTATGACACTAAAGCTCAGGTAAATCATGTGAAAAATACACTTTAAACGTTCTACTAAAAATGAAAATATTTTTTTTTAAGTTTTTCACTTCAATAGATTGATAGATGTTCTTTTGTGCGTATGCAGCAAGCTCTCTCGTCCTATGTCTTCATTGCAGCCAATGTCATCCTTCATGCTGAAAAGATAGCTCAACAGACACATTTGAGAGAACTTCTTCCACCAATAATACCGTTATTAACTTCTCATCATCACAGCTTACGTGGTTTCACTCAGGTTGGTCTTGTACAGATGCTATCTCTGACTTCTAATTATAGATGTTGGCCTTAAATTGTATATCAAGCATGCTCCATTTTCTTTTGGGGTGCGGCAGTTATTAGTGCACCGAGTACTTTTTAGACTATTTCCACCTGTGGAGTCGACATCCTCTCAGACAAAATCGTTGGAGGAACTTTCTTTTGAGAATTTGAAGTCTTACCTGGACAAGAATCCTGATTGTTCGAGGTGAGTTGTTCTTATGATTAGAATTTTTCATATTGCTCAGAAACGATCATACTTTTGCGGACAAAGCCATCTAGATGGTTTTTGTTTATTACAATTTAACAATTGTGAAATTTTCTCTCATGGTCTAGATTGCGATCATCAATGGAAGGATATCTTGATGCCTATGATCCCAGCACATCTGCTACTCCGACTGGTGTTTTTGTCAATCGTGTTGAGGTAAGCAATGCAATCTTCTATTGGTTCCTGCACAATGGCTGAATCAAAAACATTTAAAAATTTATCAAACTGCCAAGTAAACATTGTTGAGATTATTTTACTGTGGTTCTTATTGATCCTTTGACATTTGGTTGTTTTAATTTGACAAAGTTGCTTTCAGATCTCATTGCCATTTTATTTTAAGATAATTTCTTGGTGGTTGTGCAGGAAAGTGAGTTTGAATGTGTACCAACATGCCTCATGGATAACGTGCTTTCTTTTCTCAATGTAAGCAAATAAACATAATTGGGTTTTTGTTTTGTTTCTGTCTCCCAGTCTTATCTTCAAGTCTTGCAGGATGTTAGGGAAGTTCTCCGTGCTTCCATGGCAAATGACATAGTTACCATTAAGAATGAAGGCTTCAAGATAGAAGAAGAGTCTAACCGTCCATTGGTCATGTCCAGACCCATTGAAAAAAGGCTTTCCGAGCCATCTTCATTAGATTTCCAGAAAAAGATTACCCTGTCCAAACATGAGAAGCAAGATGCTAGCTCAACTTCTGTGCTCCAAAATGGGGAAACTTACAAGCGGCTCTTTGGTATGAAAATGTTACATCGTTGTCTATTTCTCAAGATTATGTACAGCCTCTCTGTGACATACCAACTCTGGTAACTTTTCAGAAATGGAAAAGGAAGACGAGCTCGTGAATCAGCTCTTACGATCTAGAAGCATGGAGGTCGAAAGGTTGAAATCTGGTCGTCAGAGTTTGATCCTTGTGGCTTCATTGCTTGATCGTATTCCTAATCTTGCTGGATTAGCCCGGACTTGTGAGGTATATTTGTTGCATTCTTTGTATTTGCTTACCGTTTCTGCAATCAATTAAGAGGCTAGTTGTCTTTGTAACTAGTTCGGTGTTAACAAACCCCTCTCTGCATATGTTCCAGATATTTAAAGCATCAGGTTTAGCTGTTGCAGATGCAAACATAATACACGACAAACAGTTCCAACTAATCAGGTATTATGGCTATATATTTGAGTCATCTTTGTATCATTGAAGGACGGTGGAAGTTCATGTGGTTGGATCTGCTAATAATACAAAAAGCTCTGATCATTTACGAGAGTTTCTTGTCTTCTTTCTTCAGCGTGACTGCTGAGAAATGGGTTCCAATCATGGAAGTCCCGGTAAACAGTTTGAAACTGTTCTTGGAGAAAAAGAAACGAGAAGGCTTCTCGATCTTGGGACTGGAACAGACAGCTAACAGTATTTCACTGGACAAATATCAGTTCCCAAAGAAGACGGTAAGTCGAGGACTGACAAAACAAGATCAAGAAGAAAGGTTTTCTTTTGCTCTCACTTGCGTCTTTTTCCCATGTAACTAAACGAATCTCTCTGTTGTTCTCTTTGTTTGTAAAGGTTTTGGTGCTTGGTCGCGAAAAGGAAGGCATACCAGTGGATATAATCCATGTACTGGACGCTTGTATCGAAATCCCACAACTTGGAGTTGTTAGGTCCCTCAACGTTCACGTCAGCGGCGCCATTGCTCTCTGGGAATACACTCGGCAGCAACGCATTTAGTAATAGTCCCGAAAAACACAGAAACTTCCTAGTTGGTGAACCAAAGATCACAGGTCATTCTTTCTCTGATAATAGGTATCTAAACTAGACCACATCAATAGTGATACCTTTTTTCTTCATCAAATTCACGAAATTGATAGTTATCTCATTGTTCGATTAGCTGAATCAAAGAATTTCCAAATCTCGTGAATTTCCATATTACAAACCGACTGAATCATTCATTAGCACAAGGAAAAGCTAGAACAATGCAATATATTAGTGTCAAAATTTGTTGCAGCATTAAGTGATATTGAAATTGTTTTCGTTAGTGTCAAAATGTGTTGCAACTATATATACTTCTCTTTGTATTTATTCGATTGTATTTTTTTATTATTTGTTAAAAATATATTTCCTTTTCCAATCCGAATTTGGTTAGACTCGAATTCTTTTTCTATATATATATATATTTGATAGTTCCAAAGACCTAAACCTATCCTCATAACCTAAAACTTAAGCGACGATGAAGTCTAACGTAGAAACTCCGACTCCACCGCAACATGTTGCATCTTATTCGTCGTTTTCGTCGCTACCAGAGGACATCGTTTTGAGTTGTTTTGCTCGAATCCCGACCTTGTACTACCCGAAACTCTCTCTAGTCTCTAAGAGCTTCCGTTCTCTCATAATTTCTAACGATCTCGCCAAAGCACGATACGAACTTAAAACCAAAGAAAAGTGCGTTGTTCTCTTTCTAAAGTTGGCGACTCGTGATCATCTCTTTTGGTTCAGTCTCTATAGGACTAAAAACACCGGAAATTTGTTGGTACCAGTGCCCTCTTCTTATATTCCTTACCTACCAATGTTGCAAATATTTACTGGTTCAGAGTTTTACATGTTTGACGGACGCACGGCTCCCTCTTCTGTCTTTTTTGTTTCGAAAACGCTTTAAAATCGCAAATGGCCCAAAACCCCTAGCATGAAGGTGGCTCGTATGAATACTTTGGTTATGAAGGACCTCGATGAGAAAATATACGTAATGGGAGGATGCGATCCAGAGGAATCCACTCATTGGGCAGAGGTTTTCGATATCAAGACTCAAACTTGGGAATCTTTACCAGATCCTGGCCATGAGCTTCGCTTGTCTTTGTTAAAAAGACTCTGGTGTTACGAAGGAAAGCTTTACGTTAGAACCGACAAGAAACACTATGTTTACGATCCGGAACAAGGAAGTTGGGATGTCACGGAGATATGGTTGAGTGATTGTATCTGCCATATAGACAATGTAATGTACCGCTGTTATGAAAAAAGGTGTAATTGGTTTGATTCAAAGCATCAAGTTTGGGAAGAGGTCAAGGGTCTAGATATGTTGGATACGTATGATAAAAATGGTTGCATTGAGATGACTGACTTTGGTGGGCAACTAATAATGTTTTGTGAGAGTCCAAATGAAGGAATTTGGTGTGCAATGATTACGCTTGAAAGACGCGAAAGTGAGGTTTGGGGAGAGATTGAATCAGTTGATAAGCTAAACGTCCCTGACTCGTCTATCCTGATTCGTTCTGTAGTTGCAACCATATGATCATTGAGATTTTACCCTTGAAACCAATAAGAATTTATTCAATCTCTTTTGTTTTTCTTTGACTTAATATGATTTGTATCCCTCTTTTACCTCTTTCACCATTGACTGCTTATCTCACTACTCTGTTCTTGTGTTTTTCCGTGGAGCTAAGCATTGTGGGCAACACACTTTTGTTTTGGAAAGGACTATAAGAGTTGGTCAAAGCCTGTGCTCGCCTATGAATGTTAGTTAATCCGCGCCTCAATGTCTTCAAGCTTAATGAGTTGAACCGTCTTTCACCGATGATTATGTTAAAGAGTTCAATGGAGATGGAGCTTTTTCCGTTGGTAGCCCGAGTTGACATCAAAGAAACCGCTACTCGTGCTCTTTACCATCATCCACATGATGAAGGAGCTGTGAGATAACATGTTCAAGTCTCTCTGATGTTACATTTGGTAAAAAACATCTCCTTGACGCTTTTTCTTGTTTAACTAATTACAACAACATCATACTGTATATAGAACCAAAAAAGAAAGCTTTGTTTTCACTTCTTTGAACCCAATGACTTGTCATCATCATCATCATCATCATCTTTCCAAGCTGCTTGCCATTGCTTGTCATATAACGTCGTCTCATCGAAGAGATTCTTGAGTTTATCGACATCCTCGTTCTTACGGATAAAAAGAACTCCAGCAACAGCTACAAACAAGAGTGTTTTACAGAAGAAATTCCCCATTTGATCAACAAGTCCTACTCCAGTAAGACTATCAACAAAGTAAGCCATGAAGAATCCTATCATCGCAGCACGACCTACAACAACAATTTTCCGAGCTAAAATTCGAAATCTTTTCACCAATTTGGACATTTTCGAGCTATTGAATATGACAAAACCAACCATTTAAGAGCTCAGCTTCAGGTAAGTGATATCTCTGAATCCAAACCCACCATGGAATAATCGATGTATCGAAGATTACAGGTTCGTTATTACTCGTTGTTTCTGGATTCTCTTCGAGCCATTTTCTTCTCTTAGCCTCTTCACAACAACAAAACAAAAACGCAAAGTAAGATTCAAATTTCAATTTGTAAGTAATTTTTTAGGGATTTAGTCTAATTTAATCTAACCAGCAACGATTACAGAATCCCAATCTGTTTTTCCATTTCTCTCGAACTTTTTCAGATCCCAAGTTCCATTCATCCATTTCGCATCCTCGAATTTGATATCCTTCGTCTTCTTCTTCCTCTCTTCACCGAAGATTTCTTCGGTTTTAATCGCTGGTGTTGATGGTGGAGACTCTTTAACCTCCACGGCTACGGCGGGAGAGGTTATTCCAGTGTCGTCGGAGGAGGCGCGAGTGACGCGGTTCGTGGAGAGGAGAGAGAAAGAGAATTTGGGGATGCAATTGGGATTTTGAAGAGAAGAGGAGATTGGTGCAGAGAAGAACAACGCCATTGTTATGGTTTTTCTTGAGCTCTCTGCTCTCACTCTTCAACAAGATAAGTCTTTGGGAGAGAGAGAGACGCGTTATCGTCGAAGAAGGTAACATGTTTGTCGTTTGTTTCTCATAAATAGAAACTACGTGACGTTTTTTCACTACACAGTTTTTTTTTGTAATGTTCTACTTTTGAGGAGTCCTACGTGGACAAGGGTAGTTCTGGGAAAAACCTGGAATCGTTAAGGGTATTATTGTCAATGGTGATTTATAAATAAATATGGCACATTTTTTTTGGTCATCAAATCACAACACTTAGAAAAATCTCGTCTTCTTCTTCTCTCTGAAGCAAGCAACAGCACAAGCAAAACAATGGCGGAAGCGAACGTTAGGATTTTGTGGTTCGCTTCTCTCAACAACTTCCGTCAACTCTCTCCGGTCGTGAAGAGTCATCTTAAGCGGGTAAGTTGTTCTGAGTTCGTTTCTTGTAACGCAAGAAATACGATTTGATTGATTGAGGAACCATAGAGTCTTGATGCAAATGATTGTTTCGATCCATTGTTCTTGTTTACTCGTTTTTATGTGTTGTTGAGTCTTGAGAACAATAAGAGCTCACTGTTCTTGTTAATTTGATTCCTATATATGTTCGTTTCATAGGTTTATATCTCCTTAATCTATGCTCTTGCTGCGTCTGCTTTTGGAGTTTACATCCATATGCTCTTTAACATCGGTGGATTTGTCACTGATCTTCTAGTCTTTGAAAGCATCAAGTGGTTGCATTCTACTCATACAAATCAACAATCAAGTACGGTTTCATTTCATCACTTAATAATTGTGTTTGAAGATTTCTTGTTTCTTTAACTCTAATAAAGTATGTTCTTATTTTGGATACAGCAAATCGGCTCTACCTTCTGTTTCTATCTACCGTTCTTAAAGGTGCTTCAGTTGGTCCCATGATCAAGTTAGCCATTGATCTTGACTCAAGATGATTATTACTTTTTTTTGGTTTTGCTCTGAAATATTACATCATGCTAGCTCTGTTTTCATGTCTACACAAAGCTGACATTTGAATGCTTTTGCCAGCATTTTGAGCACTGCATTTGTGGGAACATCAGTGGTATTTTCGTGTTTGTCTTGCGGTGCAATGTTGGCGAGGCGCAGAGAATATCTTTACCTTGGAGGTCTACTTACTCCTGCTCTCTCCACACTTAGTCCGTTACTGTTTGCTTCTTTCATCTATAGAGGCTATGGCTCTACATGGTTATTTAACATTGAGGTAAGTTTGAGGCGAATTGCATCTTGTTTTTCGATAGAAAATAATTACTTTTATATATCAACAATTATGATTTTGTAGCTATACTTTGGACTCTTTCTCTTTGCGGGATACATGCTGGTGGACACACAGGAGATAGTCGAGAAAGCACACAATGGGGACAGGGACTATGTTGAACATTCATTTACTTCTTTCACTGATTTTGTTGCTGTGTTTGTTCGAGTTCTCATCATCCTCATGGTAATTATTTTCCTCTCTTGGTAGATTGTTTAGTAATGACTTTATCTATTAACAAGAAACACATCAATTTCTCTCTCTTTTTTGTGTGTGTAGTTGAAGAACCCTGCACATAAGGTAGAGAAGAATAGCATGGCTCTTCTAGCTCGTTTGGTCTGCCAGATTACTAAAATCGTAATCCATAACATTTTGGATGCTCGAACTAGGGAGGCATAGAAAGCAAAAACCAAACAACGAAGGAAGAAGAAAAGAAGAAACTTAAAATCACCAAAACAAGTACAAGCACAAAGTTTCTTTCTTTACACTTCTCTTTGACTAGTTTCTTCTTATTTTCTAATAACAAAAGGACAAGTAATTAGGAATTGATTTGGAAATATATTTTCTAGTTTTGATACGCATGAATACTCATATTATAATACTGTGGGTGTAATTCATTTGTTTCTCTATAGATGATCAGATAATAGAGAGAACCATGTGTAATTACAAATTTGTAAGTTGACCATTATGTGCTAGTTGTGTTGTTATTACTTAGCAAAAATGAGAAAATGAAATGGATTTTGTAATTGTAAGCACGATTGGGGCATGACCTTTTGTCATTTACCACATCGCCTAATCTCAGCCGTTTGATCATTTTGCATACACCATTTCATTATTACATTTTAGCATTCGTTTTATTTTATTTTTTATAATAGAATAGGATATAGAGATGTGATTGGCATCTGAATTTCTGGTTACTCTTATTTTAAATTTGGTAGGACTACTACTCTCCAGTTTGGGCTCTCTCTGACACATTACTCTTTAATTTTCCTAACTAATACTATTTGATTTATCATTTATGTATAAATACATCATTCTGATTATTAATTTGCATTTGCATGCATATACAACAACACGATTCTAAGATTTTACTATTAAAAGCTCATCCAAACAAATCTCATTTTGCAATGATCATTTCTTTTGTTAATAACTTTATTCTCTCTTTTTTTGTGTTTTGTGTCTTTTGCTATTTTAAAAATGTTACCAATCAAAAGGTATTAATCAAATTTGTAAAATAAAATAGAAATCTTACTTTTAATTTACAAATTTAGTATTTGTGATTAAATTGTTATCTCAGAAAAGAAAGTGAACGCTTACACCAAAAACTAAAATATCCAAAACATACCACAGTAAATCCAAAAGAAATCCGAATACTATAATGAAAAAACGTATAATGTATGGTGTTTGTCCCACATTAGTTCACTAATCACAAACATTTCACAATCAAGAAAGAAACTTATAAAAAAAGTGGGACCCATCTTTGAATTTCTTTAACTAAAATCAAACGGTGGAGAGAGGAGTTGTGTCCATGATCGTCATGGTGGACGGTGACTTTACATACCAATTTCTTTCTTTTTTACTTTTTTTTTTAGTTTTATTATGTTGTTACAAAGAAAGAAAGAAAAATTCCCACTTAACCAAAAATATTTATTGTTACCAGCATCGTGTCATCATCATACATGTATAAGAATAAGCAAAACAAAACCTAATCGTTGACAAACAGATTATTAACTTTAATCGTTATTATTTAGACCGCATTACATATTTCTTGTTCTATCATGTACCATCATTATTCGAAGTAGTTTATAAATAAATTAGAATTAATTACCACCTTACTTATGAAATTCAAAAGTATAGATAAATCTCATTTTCGATGAAATATATAAATTAATAGTTTGTAGGGTTATATCATAACTTCAATTTGAATCGGCATGTGTAAAGTGTAGATAGCAACATAATAATAAATCTTTCGTAATTCGATTGTCCCTTTACATCTTCTATAATATCACATAGTGTCGACAAAAAAAAAAAGATTTACGACAAAGTTAAATACTCGTTTATATATACATGACCAATATTGGAAGAAAAAAGACTAAATGTTCGAAATGAATAATGTATTTGTCTTCTTTTTCCTAGTTTGTATTACATCATTAAAAAAAAAGTTTCTAATTTTTTTATTTTATTAAAAATCATAGTTCTATGATTCATGACAAACGAAATCTTATCAATCACAAAATTTGAAAATAAAACGATTTTATTTATCTCCATTGATATATGATATTTCACATTTTTAAAAATTTGAACTAGAAATATGGTGTAGAAACAACATTAACTAAACTTTGGTCATCAAAAAGTTTTTAAAATGTATATATAATATATTTTTATGGAATTAACAGTTTTGGAAAAAAATTATCTAACCGTTTTTATAAAAAAATTCCTCATTTTCCTTATCATAGTCATTAGTCATTAGTATTTTTATTGTCGTTATTATATTTATTATATTCGTTGGAAATATCAAAAGAAAAACAAACAAGAAAGAAAAGTCTATAGTCAACAAGAAAGAAGGAACCATAAGCAATAATATTCCTCCAACTCCCTTTTCATCATTTTACTAACCATTATTATAGATCCAAAATACCAAAACTATATATATTAAATTAAAATCTGATAGATCCCGTTTTTTGCTAAAGTAATTGTAATTGTTTGTTTTTTTAAACAAATAAAAATTTGAAAGAAACTGAAACATTTTTACTTCATAATATAATACAACAAACAAATAAAAATGTGAAAGAGTCCATTTTTTATGTCGACAAAAAAAAGCCATTTTATAATACAAAAACAGTTTCTCGCTCTAAAACCCTCAAAGTTTCTCTCTCTCTCTCTTTGCCTTTTTCACAGCCATTTATTAGATTCCTCTCTCTCAATAGTCTCTCTTCTCTTTTCTATTGGATTATTGCATTAGACTGATAGCTCAAGGAACCTAAGAAAAAAGAGAAACAAAAGATAACAAATTTATCTTCTTAGAAACAAAAAAATTCTCAATCTTTGTTTGATTTTTATTTTTTTTAATTTACAGAAACTGTTTTGGTTTCTGTATTTTCTTTCTCATAGGACTTTTTCTGGGTTCTTTCTTATGCAGAAAAGACTCTCTTTTTTTTTTGTATCTGGGTTTTTTTCTTTTGCAGAGAGAAGTCTCTTAATATTTAATACATCAGTTTGTATAATTCCATTTATAGCTCAATATTAAACCAAATTCATAAACTTGAATTTCTTTCCAAAAAATCTCTTGTTTTTGTCTATAAAAATTGCAACTTTACTCTGAAAATTATATTTTTCATTTTGAAAAGAACAAAAAAGATAAGAGAGAGATTATGGGGAAGCAAGGGCCTTGTTATCACTGTGGAGCTACAAGTGAGTTCTTGTATCTCCAATTTCGATTTGATAATGAGAGAAATTTGTATGAATCATTCACTTTTTTTTGTTTCATTTGATTGAGATGCACCTTTTCTGGGAAAAATGATTTGATTACAGCTTTTTCTTTATCTAATTGTAACAATTATTGAAGAGATACAGCAAATACTTCCTGGACTTCAACAACATATATGAACATTTGGGAATTATATATATTTGGTTTTATTTTTTGTTCAATGATCTTAAGAACATTGATTTGTCTCTGTTTGTGTTGTTGCTCTCATTCTGATTGGAATCAATGGATTAGGCAACAAAAACACAATCTTGTGATCTGAATTTGAGTTTATGATTCTAAATTGTGGTAGAAAAGAGTTCAAAATTTGTTCTTGTTGATGTTTTAAGACTTCAGGATGTATGGTATTAGTGATAATTGTTCTTCCTGGATATGAAAATGCAAATGTGTGATTGCTTTGGAGTCTGAATTTCAAAGCTTCGATTTGGAAATTATGTGACATTGTGTTCTTGCATTGGAACAGGCACGCCTTTGTGGCGGAACGGGCCACCAGAGAAGCCGGTATTATGCAATGCGTGTGGATCGCGTTGGAGAACAAAGGGAACACTTGTGAACTACACTCCGCTTCATGCTCGTGCTGATGGTGAAGAGAACGAGGATCATCAGAGGTATCAAAGAATGAAGATCATTTCTGTAAGTAACAAGAACAAAGAGCCAAAGATGCTCAAGAGGAAAGCAATTCAAGAGAACTTCACCATTAAAAGACCTGTCTTGGAATTCAATAATGGTTCGAAGATGGCTGTGGTAGAAGAGGATGCTAGTAATAGATCGAGTTCTGGTTCGGCTGTATCGAACTCCGAGAGCTGTGCACAGTTTAGCAATGCAGATGGGAGTGAGTTAACAGGTTTGTTTACTTCATTGTTCTTTGGTTTGAAACATCAATTTGGTTCCTTAGCATTTATGTGAACTTTGTTTTTCTTTTTTTCAGGTCCATCTCAGTCAAACGCGTGGGACACGACTGTTCCTAGTAAGAGGAGGACGTGTGTGGGACGTCCAAAGTCCTCGTCTGTTGAAAAGCTCACAAAGGACCTTTACAGTATTCTACAAGAGCAGCAATCGTCTTGTCTCTCAGTTACATCGGAGGAAGATCTTCTTTTTGAGAATGAAATGTCAATGGTCTCTGTTGAGATTGGACATGGGAGTGTTCTCATGAGGAATCCTCACTCGTTTGCTCGGGAAGAGGAGTCTGAAGCTAGCTCATTCTCTTCGGTTGAGAACAAATCCTCCATCAGTGAGGCATACTCACATTCCGTGAAGCGTGTTGAGATTGGAGCGGAGAGAGGTTCTGAGTCTGTTGGACAAGCTATAAAGCAAGAGCAACTCAAGAGGTAAAACATTCTCAATAAAACATTAGCTCACATTTTACTCGAGAAAGATAATAAATTGAGTATCTTTCTTATTGTTGGTAGGACCAAGTCTCAAATTGGAAAAGTGCATGTCCTGGGTAGCCATAGTTCACCACTCTGTAGTATAGATTTGAAGGTAAGTCTCAAGCAACTCTCACCAATTCTGTTCAAAGTCTCAAATTAAAGACTTTGTGACAATTTGCTTCGAAAATATAATTTATTGCAGGATGTTTTCAACTTTGACAAGTTCATAGAACAATTCACAGAGGAAGAACAGAAGAAACTGATGAAATTACTTCCTCAGATTGACTCTGTTAACCTCCCTGATAGGTTGGAACTGCATTGCATTTTATAAAAACAACGGAACCAGACCGAACAAAATGTTAATCCTTCATGTTTTGCTTTTGCAGCCTCAGAATGATGTTCGAAAGTGCTCAGTTCAAAGAGAACTTCTCTTTGTTTCAGAAACTTATCGCGGATGGTGTCTTTGACATGTCTTCTTCCTCTGAGGCAAAACTCGAAGACATCAGGACTTTTAAGAAGCTTGCTTTGTCTGATTTCAACAAATCCCATTTGGTGGAAAGCTATAACCTCTTAAAGGTTTGGCTTACTCTTATCGATACACTGACATAATAATGATAACATTTGGCCAGAGGTTCATGGATACATTGCTGCAGGAACGAGAAAAAGGAACCAGAGATTCTGTTACTACAACTTCAAGAAGCTCAAACCCAAATGTACATAAGAATATTGTAACCATTAAGAGACGATATGAAAACCAAACTCCATTGAAGTCAGGTCAGTCCAGTCTTAAGGACGTTCTCATTGGTCTTGTTGATTCTGTGATCAATCTTTGCGTGTTTCTTGATTTTCTTGTTTTGGTTATAGAGTCAAGAGGGCTTATGAGGAGCCCGAAAAGTGTAACGAAGAGCCATGAAAGCAAAGTGATAACAGAGAACAATGTCTCTTGCTTCAACCCAAGAAGCTTGACTTCTGCATTTGCGCAAGAAAGTGGCTCTGCGATGTTTGGCTATGAAGGTAATTGCAGTTCTGATCAAGATCTTCTTCTTCTCGACTTACCGTCAAATGGGTCGTTTCCTCAAGCAGAGCTGCTTCACCAACTCTGATGGGACAAAGCTTCAAACTTCATGGTTTTTCTCAGTGGTTAAAGGAAAGATTTTTAAGCTCTCTCTTGATTGATCGAGATTGAATGTGAGAGACTCTTAGGCTTTCTGAGAAAAGTATCAAATGAGGTTTCTGCTTTAGAAATTGGAATTTGCAGACATGAAAAGAAATAGTTTTTTCTTTTTTTCATTTGAGACTTGGGCTTATATTTGGTGGTTAAGTTTATACATACATATATGCATGTGCCTCTTCTCTTACCTCTCTTTCAATGACCCTTTTAAAACTTGAAAGTCTCTTTTTGTTCTTGGAATTTAGTTTCTGCTTTTAAATGTTTTGTATAGGATCAAAAGATATTGTAAATTTGTAATATTATTATGTAAACCTCCCCAAATGCAGAAAATGGAGTACATATGTATTAGATTTTTGAGATTAAAGCAAAAAGTACTTGAGAAGTTGATGATCAAATGTTGTTGATTTTCATATATGCATTTAGAACTAAAACTTGGGCTTTATTAAAGCCCATTAAATTCCAAACTGCCCTTCACTAAATTATTAGTATATTTGTTTCTTCAATTCATAATGTTTTATGATTTTTGATTCTCAAATGTAACTCCAAAATCTTAAATTGAAAGTAGCATGTCTCACTAAATTGTTGTTTGTGTAGCTTCAAAAGTTGTTCAGTATATTTAATCATTTAGCAAGCTATTACTATCTACTATAATATTAGGATATTGCTAAAAACTGAAAATAATTTTGGCAATAAAATGATCTCCAACAAACATGATCACGAAAATAATTTCACATTCAAGAAATATTCCAGAAGTAAAAAATGGAAAAGAGAGATTAATTGTAGGAATAAATTTCCCATATTTTTATATATATTTCTAATTCAAAGATATTGTTTGAAACTAACATTATATATTTCAAAGATATTTGTAAATATTCTTATAATTTTACCCAAATTAGGTTTAGGAGTTTGGGATCTATAAATAAATAAATAGGGAAGTATGAACTCGTAACAAAAAAATCTCTAGCTCACGTGTCAGGCAAGTTTCTTCGATATATTGAACAATGGAGCAAAGCAATAAGAAACGTAATCGGCTTCCCAAGTGGTCCGAGCTTTGTCCGGACTTGGTGCAATGTGTTTTCGAACGTTTGAGTTTCACAAATCTGAAACGAGCTCAATCAGTTTGTAGGTCTTGGAACTCTGCTTCAAGAAGCTGCGTCCCCAAGCGAAATCAGATTCCGTGGCTGATACTCTTCCCTCGATACGAAGAAGAAACCAATAGCAATAGCAATAGCAATAGCAATAGGTGTGGTTTATTCGTTCCAGAGGATAAAAAAAAGGTTTACAAGACTCGAGATCTCGGTGTTGGCTTTACACAGAGTTCTTGTCTTGCGACTCACGGTAGCTGGCTCTTGATGTTTGACCATCTTCTTTGTAATCTCTACATTCTCAATCCTTTGACGTTAGAGAGGATTGATCTACCACGTCCACCCTCTTTCTTTTCTAAAATATTCGAACAAGGCGTCGGTTATAACATAGGTTGTCTTTGGGTAGACGACATAACCAAAGATTACCTAGTTGTTTGGATCATGGCGTACAATATGGTTTTTACCAAGAAAGGTGATGACACGTGGCGAAACGTCTCTCCTAGTGGTCGCTATGACTCACAAATTGTCTATAACCACAAAGATGACAAGGTCTACACTTATGCTCCCTTTGATCGTGTCTATGTTTGGGATTTCTCTGGTGATATCCCACGCCAAGATGAGCATCTTGTTCCTATCAAGCATTCTTCCTTTATGGACAGTTATTGTTATTTGTATTCTAACTTCAAGGCATGCATTGCAACCACGGTATCTGGACAACTTCTGCATGTATGCTATTATTCCCTGCAAGGCTCCAAATATAAGTTTTACATCTTCAAGTTAGATCGTCTCAGGCAGAAATGGGTACAAGTCGATTCTTTAGGTGATGAGGCTTTGATTTTGGACATGGGTTTCACTGTTATAGCCAACGATATCTCGGGGATTAAGAGAAACTCCATTTATTTCAGTGGCCTTGGCAATGGCAGAAATGATCCATTTGTCTATGATCTCACTACCCGAACCATGGAATTTTTGTCACAATGTGTTTACTCCTCCATACACTTCTCTCATGCTCGATGGTTCTTCCCGGATCTCGCCCTTTAATCAAGTAGATTTGTTTATGTTTCTTTTCTACAATTTTTTTTTTAATTGTAAATTAACTAATTAGAGTTGTTGCTTTTACTTTGTCCTTTGATCTATCATATCACTTCAACTGTTACATTACATGTATAAATTTGAGACCCCAAAAATAGTGTTAAAAAAAACTCAAAATTAGTGTGGATAATAATATCAAACTAAAACTGCTATGGAATATATATAATATCCCATTTTAAAAAAAAAATTGGACCCCCAAAATTTTGTAATATCAAAGAGAACTTAAGATACCTCAATTTATATTAGGCGGACGCGGCCCTGCATGTATCGATCTATAAGACAACTAGCGATCAAGAAAGAAGTTCACTTACCCCCATTACGTCTCCGAGCTTGATCCTCGGTTTTCTTGGAGGTTTGGCTTCACCAAATTCGACCACCTCTTCTACATTTCCTTTCGTATCAATATGGGCAAAATAATTATTTTTAAAGAAGTAACATAATAAATATCGATAAACATAATATAAAAGATGATATATATACATGAATTAGAAAATAGATTTGCGAAGTCGAGACGAATCTCTTTCCTTGGCTTCATGACATCTTTATCAATGAGAGACTCTTCTCCTCTAGTTAGTTTCTCGCATAATTTCTTTGGTTAAGTGTTTGGTATCCTCTATGTGAGGCTATTTTTGGTTAGTTTTGAAACGTTTGTAAATAGGTTCAATATCGAAGTAGTGTAATTATTCGTTTTTTTAACTAGTGTAGCATTCATATCTGATTCCTTGCATCCGATTCTCATCTGGATTTCACATCTAAGAAATAGTCCAGGAGTTAAAAAGAAAAGAAAAATAAGGGAAAAGAGAGATTAATTGTAGGAATAGATTTTCTCAATTTTTATATTTCCATGTCAAAGATATTGTTTCAAACTATAATATTACATCTTTGAAAATATATTTGTAAATATTCTTATAAATTTTACCAAATTAGAGGGATAGGACTTTGGGATCTATATAAATACTCGTAACCAGAGAATCTCTAGCTCGCGTGTCACACAAGTTTCTTCGATATTTTGTTTGTTTGGGTTATGCATATGTTTATTGTCTTAGACTTCATCACTTCATCTATCGTTAAGACGAATTCCCAAAGGCATAAAACAAGAACAAGTCTTTCTAAGTCCTAAAAACGGTCATTTATATCATTCACTATCAAACAAGGACCAGGTCTACATTCATTAACTGGAAGCTCGACTAATCTTGATTTACTTTCTCAGAAGAATGTGCAGGCCATGACTTACATAAGAGAGAAAAAAAAAACAATTCTTACAAGAACAGAGCAGAGAGCACAAAGCGATAGATTACTACTACCTTTGGAGGTCGAACAAAGCACTGTGGATGGTGTTTACTTGAAAGTGGACAGACGGGGAAGCTTGTCCCTCAGATAGTAAAGCCTTGCTCTTCTCACTTTCCTGTGACTCACCACTTTTATCTCTTTGATGTTAGGAGAGTATCTGTCAAATCAAAACATATCAAACACCTTTCTTAAATCTCGCATTGCATTGCACGAAAACAACCGATGTGTGTACTACAACAAGTTCCTCGAGACTCGTAAGTTATACATAATGTGAGATGGGAAATAGCTGCCATAACTGGGACAGTAAAACAGCAACAAAGGGTTTAGTAAAGCTAAGAACCTACGCAAAGAATTTAACTACGATTAACGAACACTAATGTAAGAAAGGCTTACAATATATCAGAATCACACAAGCAAACTACCTAATCATAGCAAATGGCAATAAGAGAATGAAAAGAGTGTGTGTATACTCACATGGGAAACACGATTTCAACACCAATACCCGCAATAATTCTACGAATACGAATGGTAGTGTGTATGCCTGCATTTTGTCTCGACATCACTATGCCTTTGTAGATAGACAGCCTACGTCTGTTCTCAGGAACTTCCTGCAAAGTGAAACATCAAAACTTCGATTCGATTCGATGCATAATATATAGAGGCAACATCAAGAACTTACCAATTTGATTTCTACAATATCTCCTGTCCTGAGTTCTGGAACAGGTCTCACTTTCTCTGAAACCTCAATTGCTCTCTGGTTCAGTATCTACACACAAACAACACAATGAATCTCCCCCAATGCATCTAAGATAACTAAAAGCAAGTCTCTCTTTTCTCACTTACCCCCATTATATCTCCGAGCTTGATCCTCGGTTTTCTTGGAGATTTGGCTTCGACCTCTTCTTCTTCTGTATCAAAAGCTTCAACAGATTTAGCTTCTTCAGTGTTGTTATCTTCTGCTCTAACGATAAACTCCTGTCTCACCTTCGTATCGAGTGAGAAACCAAATTTCGAGCCGGGTTGATTCAGAGAAAGCCTAGAAACTGAGATACGAGGATTCATCGAAGGTGCGCATGATAGAAATGAAGAAACCCCTAAATTCTTCGATGATTGTTTAGTAGGGTTTCTCGGTATCATTTGCAATCCCTGACTCCATAACAACAAGTAATCCACAATAATCAATAAGCGAAACACAGATATCAAAAACTTGGTATGTGTTTGCGTATCAGATAGAGAAAAAACCTGAGGAAGAAGAAAATGAGAGCTCGTCGCCATTGTTGCAGCACTCTCAGAGAGAAAAGGAGGGAAGAAAGTAAAGAGGATCTTATCTGCTTCCAATTTCATCACACGTGTGAATTTCTGTTTGGGCCATTTATAAACCTTAATGGGCCTTTAGTATATTAATATTATAATACTTTTGATTTGACAAGAGGCTAATGATGATGTTTTACATTAAACCTGTAATTTGGGCCCACCAACACGTCGGTCGTGTGGGTCACGCGCCGTCGCTTCATGCGAACCAAAGAGGTCAACGTGGCATGACAACTGTGTTGTCTTTTGGCTCTACCGTAACGAAGAGGACACGTGTCAAATCTTCACACAATACGTCGTCTTCTTCTTCTTCTCTCTCTCCCGCCAACCTCTCTCTCCCTCTGGTTATCTCTCTCCTCTAATCTTTCTCTCTCAATTAAATTAATTCGTGATTCTGATTTCCCAAAATTGACAAACAATGGATTTGGGTATTTCAATTTGATCCGTAAAGTTTCGATTTTTTATTCATTTTTTTTCATTACAATTGAAAACCTTGTTCTCTGAAGATGGCGATGGGTTCGAAGAGGAAAACACCACCTGGGATTTTGCTTCTAAGGAGAATCAGAGGAAGAAATTGGAGCCCGAAGACGTTTCGTTACGCAATTCTCTTGATTACTTTCATCGCTTACGCATGTTATCACGCTTCTCGAAAACCAAGCAGCATAGTGAAAAGCGTTTTACACCCAGACTCGACTAAGCCACCACCTCAAGAACACAACAAGTATCCATGGCCTTTAGGGAACGTGTTCGTGAAGGAAGAGAATCAGGCTTTGTTGCATCATCGTAACTCTAAAGGATGGGAACCGTTTAATGGGAAAGATGGTACGTCGAGATTGGGAGAGATCGATGTGGCGTTTCTTGCTTGTTACTCTATAGGAATGTATGTGGCTGGACATTTGGGTGATAGTTTGGATCTGAGATTGTTTCTGACTTGGGGAATGATTGGAAGTGGGTTTTTTGTTGGGTTATTTGGTATGGGTTATTTCTGGAACATACATGCGTTTTGGTTCTTTTTGGTAATGCAAATGGCGGCTGGGTTGTTTCAGGCGACAGGATGGCCATCGGTTGTTGCTGTGGTTGGGAATTGGTTTGGGAAAAGGAAGAGAGGTCTTATAATGGGGATTTGGAATGCTCATACTTCGGTTGGGAATATTTGTGGTTCTTTAATTGCTGCTGGTGTTCTTGAGTATGGTTGGGGATGGTCTTTTATAGCTCCTGGTTTTGTTATGTCTTTAGGTGGAGTTCTTGTTTACTTGTTCTTGGCTGCGTATCCGGAAGATGTTGGGTTTCCGGATATTAATTCTAATTCCGGTAAGTTCATTAAGAGGAACCGAAACATTGAAGACGATGAAGAAGAAGAAAGTTTAGAGGTAGATGTTGAAGGCGAAGGGGAAGGTTCGGGTTCGGGTTCGGGGTCAGGGTATGAGAATAAAAGAAGTGTTGGGCTATTGCAAGCTTGTATGATTCCTGGTGTTATACCGTTTGCGTTGTGTCTCTTCTTCTCGAAGCTGGTCGCGTACACGTTCTTGTACTGGTTACCGTTTTATCTTAGCCAAACAAGTAAGTTTTGATCTAGTTAATATCCGAGAGAGAGAGAGAGAAGTGGTTTTGGAAAATGTTCTTACTTTGCTTTGACTTGCTTGCAGCTATTGGTGGAGAGTACATGTCTGTGAAAACAGCAGGAAATCTCTCCACGCTATTTGATGTGGGAGGAATTGTAGGAGGGATTCTTGCAGGTTACATTTCAGACAAATTCAAAGCAAGAGCTACGACTGCAGCAACATTCATGTACGCTGCGATTCCAGCAATGCTTGTGTACCATTCCTATGGAGGTATCTCTCAGACAGTCAACATCCTCCTCATGATGGTTGCTGGTTTGTTTGTCAACGGGCCTTATGCCCTCATCACAACCGCAGTCTCAGCGGATCTTGGAACGCACAAGTCTTTACAAGGCGATTCGAGGGCGCTTGCGACTGTGACTGCGATTATCGATGGGACTGGATCTGCTGGTGCGGCTTTGGGTCCGCTTTTGACAGGGTTTCTTTCGACTTTGGGCTGGCAAGCTGTGTTCTATATGTTGGTTGCTGGAGCTCTTTGTGCTGGGTTGCTTTTGACCCGTCTTGTTATCTCTGAAATCAGAGAGAAACTAGGATATATTGATGAAGGTAATTACCAAATCTCTTACAAGTTTTTGTTTTACTAATCTGAGTGAACCCAATTGATTCAACTTTCTCTTTGTTTGTTTTGCAGTTGCTGCGTCTGAACCACTCTTAAGCGACAGAAGATGATGGAGAAACGAGAACCGGGAGAGTCTGTGTGAACAGAGTCAATCGTTTGCGCAAGAGTTTTGTTCTGTTATATATGTAAGAGTTTGCAGAGGAACATACAGTCCGTTGTATTCTGTGTGATATCTGATATTTTTAATCCCAAAACAATTGAAGGAATTGGCTTTACAGCTTTCTTCATCTATTTCTTCTCTGTTTTCTACGACACTCGAAGCAATCTTTACATGGTGTTTCGTACTTGTAAAACGAAACTGATTTCAGTTTTTCGGGTGAAACTTTGAGATCCTCTATGATTATCCTTCGAAGCTTTTCGTTTTCTTCCATTATTTCATCAATGAGTTTCTGATGTTTCAGCACCTAAACAATCAATTCCGGTCAAATTTATGTAACCTTTGACGGATAAAACCAATAAAATGTAACAAGGAAAAGAGACATTACCATCTGAAGCATTAAGCTCTCTGATTCCAATTGTGTAACCTATCAATGCCATGGAAGAAAAGGGAGGTTAACAATGGCTTTCTGAGATCAAAGCAGAGAGGGTAAAACATTTTGTGACAAGAACCGTTACCTGGTGTTCTTCTGCAGTTGTGTCCCGTTGTTTTAGAATCGGATTCTCGAGAAAACTATTGATCACTTTCTCAGTTCGAGTACCGAATGTTCTTGAGTCAGTAGAGGAACCACTGTTCTTGAAAGATGCTTTTGTGTCCACATGATCCTTGTGTTCGGCCACAGGTTGAGACGCCAGGTCTTCTATCTCGTTTTCAGTAGAGGTCGTCTCACTTGTTCTTCCAAGTTTAGTCATCAAGTTGGATGCAGTTCCCTTGGGAAATTCATACTCATGGTTTCATGTGAATGAACAAAATAATTATTAACTACACTTGACGAAAGACTGGTGCTTACCATAATAGATGCTTGAAGTTTGTGTATGGCACTTGGTTTCACCGCTATGCCTGTCAATAATAGATCAAAGTCAGTGACATTACAAAGAAATAGTTCAACCAAATAATTCAAGGGATGCTTCCATCACCAGACACTCAAAGTAACCCAAACAAAGATTCAGAAAGTAAACAACTAGAAATTGATGTATCAAATATTGAAGAACTTTCTCTAGCTCTTTCGGATCTTATTCCAGGATACTTTGGAGTAAAATGAAGAACGGGAAGTTTACTTTGGAGAAAGGAAACATACCAACTCCAAATCCATGACCGAAGCCAACTCCGCAGCCAACACCTGCTTTAACGTTCTTAGCTCCCAGCTTCCGCAACTAAAGATGGCCCAAAGTAGACAACCAGGTTCAGAAGAGCATAATGTGGGGAAGATGGAAAACAAAGAGCAAGAGTAGCTGGAGAAAGCGAGAAAACACAAGTTTGTATACTGTACAGCATCATTCACGTGGTGCGTGGCCCCCGAAAATGCATTTGTTGCTCCTCTAGCTGCACTCATAACTTCCCCCACCATTGGTATACTAGCTGATATGCACATCACAATAAAATCAACACACATCAGTGAATGCTGAGGGAAACACTAAATGATAATGAGCCAGACCAATTAGCAAGCAATGACACACGACCTTTGACTAGCAATGAAAGCTTAACACTGGATTCATTTCCACAACTCTAATTAAAACATAGTGAATAGACATTTCTTCTCCAATTAGAGATTGATTCAAATCAAACTTCCATAACCAGGTCATTTCGAGCTAATTGAATCCAAACAATGTAACCCAGAATCTGTAATTTCACTCTAGTCGAACGACTCCTCACTCCTAAGAAACACAGCAAAAAGGAAAGAACAAAATGTATACCAGAATTTAAAGGTGCACCAGTGCCGATACCAACTCCACAACCAACGCCGAATCCAGTGAAGACTTGAAGAGCTTTAAAAGCAAAAGGATTAGAAAACCCTAATCCTTCCTTCTTCCTCACCACACCATTTCTGATGATGCTTCCTCCGCCGCCTCCTCTTCCACTTCCTTCCATCTCTTTCTCTCTCGCACTTAGCTGGAATAAAAAATATGAAGAGCCTAAGAATCTTCCATTGATTTTGTTTCCCGCCTGTTTTCCATTACCTACCTCAGAGAAAGAGACTCGGAAGTGAGAGAGAGAGAAGATGATGATTCAGCCATTTTTCCCGTCTGATCGATAAGAAGAACAAAAAAAATAAAAAACTAAATGGGCCTTAGTAATTAGCTAATGAGTTCATAAAAGCCCAGTAGTTACAAAGAGAAGAACCCAGAAGGAAAGAAAAAAGAGTCGGTTAGTGGGAGGAGAAAAAAAAAGGAAAGGGAAAAAATTGGGTATACAATAATTTTTTATAAATTAATAATGTTGGGATTTTAGAAATTTATTAATTTAAAAAGATGTTAATTAATTGATAAATTAAGAGATATTTACTTTAGATAAAATTTAAAAAAAAAAAATTCAAATGCTATTATATTACAAATTTAATTAAATATATTTGTAAAAATGATATGTATTTACTCGAGATTATGATTTATACTTTTGGTTATTTTAATAGAATGAATGTTAACATCATAATATACTATCCGTATAAAAATAGTACACATTATTAAGTACAAAATTTAGAAAAAAAAATGATAATTCACAAGTTTATGATACATATTATGATACATTTGGAAAGAGTTATGTATACATAATCAATTATTATGTCTATAATTTTTTACAAGTTTTGCATATCGAGAAAACAACCTTAAAAGTTTTTTTTGATATAATAAGTAGAATAAAAAGTTATACATATATGCATAATTATATATGATTATTAATTGAGAAATTTCAAAAAATGTCACTTTTCAAATGCCACTTTACAAAAATATCACACTTTTGAAATCTTTGCAAAAATGTCACTTTTTGAAAATTATTTTTTCTTTATATTATTTATATTAGGGTTAAATATGTTATATTAGGGTTTAGTTTTGAGGGTTTAGGGGGGGTTTAGGAGGTCAATACATATTTTAGGGTTTAGAATTTTAAGATATAAGCTTTATAAATCTATAATTAGTGGCATTTTTGCAAATAAACACCCCTAAGTGGCATTCTTGCAAATGTGCATACAAAAAATGACATTTTTGTAATTGCTCCTTATTAATTTATACTATTACTAGAACCATATTTTACATAGAAATGTTTGTGATTGCAAAGGCCATAGATCGCAAGCCGGTTCAATGGCAAGAATTGCGTTTGCACATGTCTCCGGGTGGTATTCCTTTCATGCGCGGTGATGAAACATACATATAGCATTGCACAATCCACACAGGAAACACACAAGCTTTCGCTTTGTTTGTGTTCTTCGCTTGGCTCAGTTTATACATGTTCTACCAGAGAGTTCCGGCTTAACTTCGGTTTATCAAAATATTTCGATTCGATTGTCTATCTTTTGGTTTTGGTTCAATATGGTTGGTACTTGGCAAGGGTGCAGATAAATCCGCTCTAATTCTATCTCAGCTAAATCAAAATAATCCATCTACAAATTAATTCCAAAGAAACAAATTCTTCCATTATCATCATTACACCACACATGGGTAATATCAAAATGTAATCCAAGAAACAGAAAACAGATCTAGTAATACACAAAATAGAGTTTTTCTTAAGCCCTCAGTGATACACAAGCTAAAAAAGAAGATTAATCCATCCAAATCTTAAACGCTTTGCAAGTGAGAATCAATGAGAGTCTGGTCTCCGGGTCAAGCATGTTGAATATCACATTACCCAATTCCCTTGGAATGTTTTTTTTTTTTAACATATGATATATTGATAAAAAGGTAGTTTACACATCACATGACAAAGTTTGTTGTAAAACATCGAGAGAGAATTATAAATACAACAAGAGTGATATAGTGAATGTCCTATGTGAGCTAGCTGATCATCTATTGCGTTGTGTTGGCTCTTGACGTGAACAAATTGAACACCTGCAAAGAGATTACTCCAATGATTGATGTCATTGGGTAAGTTTTCCATTGTTATGTCCCTATGGTGGTTGTGAATTAAATCCACCAATAGTTTTGAATCACTTTTGAATTTTATATGTTGAAACCCTCGAGACCAGGATATTTGCATAGCGTGGAGAAGACTAAATCCTTCGGCTTCGAAAACGGAACTGGCCCTTGGTAGAAAAGAGGATGCAGCACATATGAAATCTCGAGCATTGTTCAGAATAATCCATCCCGACCCTGTTTGTGGAACAGCCACATGATGAGTAGCATTGTGATTACACTTAACCCAACTAGGAGAAGGTGGAGACCGTGTCGCATGTGTTAATGCTTGAGTTGTACGTTGTGGAACGGTATCGTGTAAAGGTCTTTGTACAGCGGAGGACCATTCCTGGATTCGAGTTGAGCACGCCGAACAATATCTATAGGAGTCCAAAGGCGACCGTTGAAAATGCAATCATTTCTTCCTTTCCATAAGCCCCAAGTTAGCCAAAGTGGGGTTGAGGCATCAAATTCTACACTTGATGAATGACTGACAAAAGAAATTATGGTTTGAAAATTTTCATCAATGTTGTCGGATGGGATTGAATCGCGGAAAGGATTGCAGGTTGAGGAAGACCACGTATCTAAGGTGTTCGGACAGGTAAATAGGATGTGGTTGGCTGTTTCATTATCTTGATAACAATGTTGACATGCCGGGTCAAAAGGAATTCCTTTGGAATGTTCACCCACAAAACTCCTTGGTTAAAATTTTCTGCTTTGTCACTTATATGTGAAAGTAATCCGTCAAAATGAGTTCAACCGGTCCGTAGTAATTAGTCTTGAACGGTGTGTTAGCCGCCGACTCCAGAAACAGTTTTCCAAGTAGGCGAAGAGTTCACCTGATTAAAATAAACGGAGTTAGAGATGCTGCCACTAAGTTCCAGACTATTTCTATCAATTAGATATCTTCACTGGTAATCTCTTCGGGCTGATTGTTTCCGTCGACCAATTCTGGGTCTGTGTTTTCCGAGTTCACCTGATTAAAATAAACATCGTAGAGGCGTTTCTCACACAAAAACGATCGTTTTACATCACACAAAAACATTTAATTTTTTCGTTCGAACCGATCTAGATCTATTTCGATTGTTGATTATTATTTTTTTGTCAACAATCACCAAATATTAAATCAAGTGTTATCGGTTTTTGTTGTGTATTGGCCCGAACCAAACCGAATTGAATGAGGATCAAACCAAATAAATTTGGGTAATTTCAAGTTATCATGGAGTTAGAAACTGAACCAACCCGGAATCAAACGATGATTTTATAAACAAGGGAGACAAATATCAAAGGGCATTTGACAAAGATTCATATATAAAAAAAACCAACAAAATCAAATTAAATTCGAATTATATTGATGTAAAATTTCTCCTCCACGAATGTTCTTCCCACGTCAGCAATTCAAGCATTTAAACATGGGTAGGCCTTTAAACTTAAACAAAAGTGATCGTTTTACATATCTCTCTCTTCTCTCTCCTCACCGACGAAGAAGATCACGATCGGAATCTTGTTTCTCGTTGGAATCTCCGTTTTTTTTCCGGTAGATCGATAGATCAACCATGAATCCTGAATAGTAAGAATCTTCTCTTTTCTCATTTCGTTTAGATCGATTTGCGTCTTTGAATGTTATCATGTTTAGCTGGAGATTGTCAGAGAATGAATCTTAGTAATTTTGATTGATCACAGTTTTGTTATTTTTTTCTGATCGAACTTTCGATTTGGGCTCTCGTTTCGTGGATCGCGTATTGGCTAGATCTAGAACCAAAATTTTTTATGTTCTGTAATTCACAGTTTTGAATTTCTGGTGTCTGAAACTATCCGTAGTCGATATTGATTATGGAGCTTGAGATTTCGTTTTGAATATTATACAGGAGCTTGAAATCTATGTTTTATGATTGGAAAAACATGAAATTGATCATCTTTTACATATGTCTTATGCTTCCTTCTACACTTGCTTTGTTTGCAGTGACTATTTGTTCAAGCTTTTGCTGATTGGTGATTCTGGTGTGGGAAAATCATGCTTGCTTCTAAGGTTTGCTGTAAGTAATTGCACGACTCTCTTTTCTACCTTCACCGGAATTTTCATCTATGGTTCATAAAACATTGAACACAACTTTTTACGGGCCCTTAAGGATCACAGACTCTGGACTCTGATAAATCACTGCAATCACTCACATATCCCTAGTTTGTAACTATGTTTCCGCTCAGTTTATACCTCGGTGATGATGAACTTGCTGCTTTACTCAAGTAAAATTGTTTCTCCTCTAAAGTAGTTTCTCAATTGTTGTGTGTGCAGGATGATTCCTACCTGGATAGCTATATTAGCACCATTGGTGTTGACTTTGTAAGAGACTCACCACATATCACTTGGTTTGTTGATCATTTATAACTTATGAAAGTAATTATGTTCTTAAATCATGTCTGCAGAAAATTCGCACAGTCGAACAAGATGGAAAGACCATCAAACTCCAGATCGTAAGTTCTCTTTATCCGTGTTAGTATCATAGTCACTTGAAATTTGTAGGTGCATATGATCACTCTTCTTATTACTATGACCATGACCATGTATGCAGTGGGATACGGCAGGCCAAGAACGTTTCAGAACTATCACTAGCAGCTACTACCGAGGAGCTCATGGAATTATTGTATGCCGTTTGCCATGCTAAACTTTCTCTTACCGAGTCAAATGTCATTTTGTTGGGGTTGTGAACTGTATCTTTTCACCATTGGCAGGTGACTTATGATGTAACAGATCAAGAGAGCTTCAACAATGTCAAGCAATGGCTAAATGAAATAGACCGCTATGCCAGTGAGAATGTGAACAAGTTATTGGTCGGGAACAAGTGCGATCTTACATCACAGAAGGTTGTATCCACCGAGTCAGCCAAGGTAATATACTTATATCATAACATTCTTCAGAAGTGAAAACATTTGAGGTTATTTGACTCTCTTGTTCCCAAGGGTTTACTGTAATGTTTGCTCTGCCAACACAGGCTTTCGCTGATGAACTTGGGATCCCATTCTTGGAAACAAGTGCTAAGAATGCTACCAATGTCGAAGAAGCTTTCATGGCCATGACTGCTGCAATCAAGACAAGGTAAACACACACCTTCGTCGTCATTATCATTGGTTAAACTTATAAACGGGTTCTAACTACAGTTCTGTCTATCAGAATGGCGAGCCAACCTGCTGGAGGATCGAAAGCCACCAACGGTCCAGATCCGAGGACAACCTGTAAACCAGCAATCAGGCTGCTGCTCCTCTTGATTTGCTTTGGTAACACTTAACCATATATGATATAATTCGTTTGCATGTAAGACATCTAAACATCGTTGCTCTCTTTATCATCTTCTGTATTTGGTTTTTTCAATTCTTCACTTTATGTCCAAAAGTTTCTAAATTCTTTGTATTGTACTTGGAACAATAAGCTTGCTTAGTAAAAAAGTTCTTCATGCATATATCTCAGAGTTGAAGAACAAAAAAATAAGCCTGAATTATATGTAAACCTAAAAATTTAGAGAATAAGTGGGTTTTTTCTGCCTCATTTAACTAAAGAAATCCCAAAAATTGGGTTCGTAGAACAAAAAGCCTTCAGCTCTCAAGAGAAGAGTATAACAATAATAATAGAATTAGAAGAACAAAATCCGAACCGAGTGAGATTACAGAGACGAGAACCCAGACGGACCAAACCGGAGAAGCCTTACTTACCCAAAGTAGGGAACTGTACCGTGTCCTCAATGGCCGGTGCAGCAACTCCTTCATAACTCTGGTTACCTTCTCCTCCTGGGGCTGCTCCTCCTCGGGCAGGTCCTCTTGGGGCTTCTGCTGCTCCTCGGGCAGGTCCTCTTGGGTCACGTCCTCCCGGGGCAGGACCTCCTCTTGGGTCACGTCCTCCTCGGTTTCCACCTCTTGGTTTGTAGAGTTTCAGAAACTCGTTTATGCTCAATGACTACAACAAAAAAGAGAGGATTTTAATGAAATGTGAAACCATTAGCAATTTAATTAAATGGGGGAAAACATTAGTAAACTACTGACCTTCTTGACCTTTTCTTCTTTCTCAACTGTGCGCTTGTCCTTCTCGGTTCCCTGATAAGGACATTGCAAGATTCAATAAACGCAGACTCAATTATAATTGAAAAGACCGAATATATATTACAGAGACAAAAACAAAATACTGAAGAGTCCAGATTCTCACCAGTTTGATGAAAACCTCATCGTTGTTGCTCTTTTTGCTCGAAAGCTGTTGCATGGACTCGAACGCTTTTGTGTCAACCTTCCTCTCCTCAACCTTGGTCACCTCCAGAGCTTTCTTCTTCTCTTCCAAAACCTTTTCATACTCTTCCAGAGTAAATTTCTGCATACAGAGAGTTCCCGTTAGATAAGAAACAATTTTTCTTAAGCTGTTAATATAAAGGTTCAGATGATGATAGTACCACTGGCTCTGGCTCTTTCTTTGCTTGTTCGTTAGCAGGCGTCTCTTTCTCTGCATCAGTTGATTCATCTTCACCGCCTTGCTTTTCAACAGCCAAGTTCTTATCAGCCACTGTTGTGGATTCTTCAGTCACCCTATTGATGAAAAGAATCAAGAGTTTTTAAAATTTAAACAACATACACCAACCAAAACACTGAAACACACATATCTACCAAGAAAATCCTATTTTTAGAAGACGTGAATGCTTACGGTATGTCATCCTCAGTGGTTCCCCAGTTGCCACGGCCACCTCCATCACGTTTGAACTCATTTCTACACAACAGAGAGTTTCACAATTAAAACCCGCACACGCAGTACAAGAGTAGACATTAAGATGCTTGCTGCTTACCCTTGACCTGTCCCACTGTGGCGGTTGAAGGTCCTCCTTGGGCGTTCAAAGTCACCTGACTCTCCATTGCTGGAGCCTCCATGGCTACCCCCTCGACCACCACCACGGTATCCACCAACAGAGCCACCACGTCTTGCTCCATCCCCTTCTCCAGAGGGTCTGTAGCCTCCACCGTAGCCATTTTCATTACGAGGACCATCCTGATTCCTGGAATCCCTGTTGAATCTACCACCACCTCTTCCACTAGAGAAACCAGCACCACGCCCTGCAACACCACGACCTCCACCATAACCGTTCTTGCCCTCACTCCCTATTCAAATAAAAGAAAACGCAACATCTAATCGAATAAACTTATAGGCAAGGTATTAATGTTCTAGCAGTGGTGACTCTCACATAAAGTAAAGTTCAAGCAATGTAAGAGATACATGTTCGGAATCTAGAATCAAGTTAAACAGAATTAGAAGAGATATAAAGATTCAATCATTCAAAGAGAAACGAGTCAATCTAAAACTTGAACAAAACAAGACTATCTCGTCTTCACCAACCAAGAAGTTTGACTATATGAACTCAATCAAACACTAAGCAACACATGGCAAAACTAAGTCTCAATCTACCAAAACTAGAAACTTAGAGCAATAGAAGAAAAGAGAAAAAATGCTCACCAGCAGGCTTGGTGGCAGGCTTAACAGGAGCCGCTTTCTCAACCTTCAAAGGCTTAGCCGCAACGAGCTGGCTTGCATCCTCTGCGTCACCGTCCAAGAGGTCGAAAGGGTTCAAAGTCGCCATCTTTTCCCGGTCCGATAGAATCGAAAGACCAACTAAGAGTATTTTTTTAAAGATGGGTTTTGTTCTAAGGACTGGAAAAAACCTTATTGCCTATTCGAATCCATGAAGAGAGAATCAGAATCGAAGATATGATTCAGCCAGCCCAAAGAAAGCGAAGAAGAAGAAGAAGCTGCGATTGAGTAAACAAGTACCAAACCCTAGCTCAAAAACCTAATCTTTAAAAGCTTTGTACGCTTAAATAAACATTTTTATTGGGCCAGGCTCGTTTATTGTATTGAGCCCATTAAGGCCCAATGAGCTTGATTCTCGAAAGTTCTTCTGGGATTCGTATCTTGTAACCGAAGAAGAGTATTGATTTCTTCTTCTTGTGCAAAAACCGAATCGAGAGAGACGAGGAAGAAGATCCGAAGATGGCGACTGTAGACGAGAGTTCTTCATCTAAGAGATGGCTTCCACTTGAAGCTAACCCAGAAGTCATGAATCAGGTACTATTTTCGTCTCCGATCATTTGGAAATCTGGAAAATTCTAGGGATTTTTGGTATTGATGATGGGTTTGTACAGTTTCTGTGGGGGCTTGGTCTTGCTCCAGAAGATGCGGAATGTAATGATGTGTTTGGTTTAGACGATGAGCTTCTCGAGATGGTTCCAAAGCCTGTTCTTGCTGTTCTCGTCCTTTACCCAATCACCAAAAAGGTCTCTTCGTTGTAATTATCTAATGATTATGATCATCTCTGCATGTATTGATTGAGAAACCTAATTTATTGATTTTTGGTATGTAGAGTGAAGAAGAGAGGATTGAGCAAGACAAGGAAATCAAGGAAAAGGTGAGTTTTCTTCTGATCAACATATATCTGATGATTTGTTCTCTAGTCTTAGTCTCATTTCTGGTTCTGTGTTGATGGTGAATTGATATAGGTGCATAGTGATAAAGTTTACTTCATGAAACAAACTGTTGGTAATGCTTGTGGAACCATTGGCCTTCTTCATGCTATTGGGAATATAACCTCAGAGATCAAGCTTTGTAAGTTGCTCAATACTTCTACTTAGATCTAAGGATATATCTGTAACGATTTTCACTTTCTCCTTCTTGCGTTTTTAGCTGAAGGATCGTTCTTGGATAAATTCTTCAAATCCACTGCCAATATGACTCCTATGGAGGTTTCTCTCCTCTTGATTTGATCTTTCTTAACAATATCTCTGAGAGTGTTTTGCTTGACGATTAATGTTTCTGTTGGGAATTATGATAGCGCGCAAAGTTTCTTGAGAACGATAGTCAAATAGAAGATGCTCATTCTGTAGCTGTTACAGCTGGTGAAACACCGGTAAACTTCTCACCTCCCATGGATGCATATATGCTTAGCATGTTCATTAAGATGTTGACATTGGTTTTTTTGTTACTTTTCCCCTATCTTCAGGCTTCAGACAACGTGGACACGCATTTCATCTGTTTAGCATGTGTAGATGGTAACATATTCTCACATCAACTCCAAAATGAGAATACTGAAATCAAACTCACTTCCAAATTGGCTCTAAAATTATGACACTCTCTTCTTTTTGTGATCGTTTAATGCAGGGGAGCTCTATGAACTTGATGGAAGAAAGGCAGGACCGATTTCACACGGTGCCTCCTCTCCAGCTACCCTGTTGAAGGTACTATAAAGCCTTCATTCTTTGTAAGCTTAGATTTACAGGGGAATATTGAATGGTTTTGTATTAGACAAAAACTGGTAAACACTTGCATATGTTTGATGTATATCTTTGGTGATATTAAACTTGCAGGATGCGACGAAAGTGATAAAGGAGATGATTGAGAAGAATCCGGGTTCGCTAAACTTCAATGTGATAGCCATCTCAAAGAGAGCCTGATGCATGATCTTAAGTTTATGACTTGTTGGTTTTTTATATCTAGGGAGTCTGCTTTCCTCTTTTGTGGTGTGCCACAGTGACGCATTGATCTTGTCGTGTTTACAGTTTCTCATTTTTCATTTTGGTTAGTTAATGATCATACTTTTATTAGTAACAAAGACAATCTTCCTGTTTCAATTTTTTTTCCTCCTTGCTTTATTTGAAAGCATATAGTGAAAAGTCCTCTCGGTGATTGAAACGACCGACTTTTATAAAATGATGCTCATGTTCCTCTGGATGTGGTGTACTGGTTTTGGAGTGGTGGTTTGTATTTTTTTTAGTTGTGGTCCAACACACTTTTTTCTTCAACATTTTGTTTTCTCTCATTTTGAAAAGTTTTTCTGTTTCTCTAATGTAGAAGATATATGAACTTAATACCAATTCTAGAAGACCATTGATTTTTGGCCAAAAAATAAAGAGCAATCATATTAAAACTAAAATTTAATAGTTCAGTTATTTTATATTAATTAGTATTATTTTTGCTTATGTTTTACATATCTTTTGCTTATTTTTATGTAAAACTATCGGCACAACTAGGTTTCTCATGGTTTTTTCGGCTTTGTCTTATAGTTCACTATAATCGTGTGTTTAATGTAAAATTGTAGTTTAATTACAGACTAGAATCGTGTGTTTAGTGTAAAATTGTAGTTTAATTACAGACTAGGTGATTCTCCGCGGATGAAATATGAATTTTTTTTCATGTGTTATATTTTATGTAACTCGTATTCTTCCACTATTTTTAATTTTTATTTTTCTGAAAAAAACAAAACAAATATAGTTAAAATGAGCATGATTTGGAGTGGATTTTGAATTAGGATGAAAAAATTAGTAAAACAATTATTTTCAAACTTTTTCAAATGTTGAAGACAACATTCAAAAAGATGAAATCATTATACATTTTTTTTAAAATTCATAAAATAGAGAACAAACAATAAAAAAAAAATAAAAAAAAAAAATAGAAGTTTGGTTCAAAAAATATGTTTACGTGTATAAGATCTTAAAAATAAATATGAGAATCGAAATATGAATTTGACAAACTTCACCCCAAACACGTATGTATATAATATATAAATTATGTTAAGATAAACTTTTGATCAACTAATGTTATTTATAATTTCTAATATTTCACCATGTACAATAACACGAATATATACAATACTTTAGTATATTTTTGTTAAAGATAATTAGGTTTACCTATTTCCAGATATTAAAAAAAAAATATCTTAATCAATATTTCATTATCTTCTTGTTCTTTAAGATCATAATTACATATATATATATATATATATTTAATTTTAATTTATAATCACAATAGTAATTTGTCTTTTGATCTTTTTTTTTTGTGCCCAAATATTTCTTTAAATTCGTTCAAGTTAAAATTGATCAGTATATTTTTTTTTAAAAGTCCATAAATAAATGTTTGCAAAGATTTTTTTCATGACAATAAAAAATTTAAAATGTAAGAAATAATTACTCTTTTGCTATGTCATAATTCTTTCTAATCATGTCATATTTTATTTAGAAAAGTGAATGTGGAGATGACACATAAACATTTTCTCACAAATCACTTCCCAATTAAGAAAAAATTACAGTTGATGATCATGGTCTTGAGAATGCATTTCTAAATCAGTATAAATGGAATTATAGTATCTTGCAAAATGCCATGCTTTTTTTGCACGAAAATACTGAGAATTGTTGTCTCTGCTTTCAAAGATATTATAGTATCGTGTAATATCTTTTACAAGTAGGGCCTAAATTGAAGAGAGTCTACGTGAATCATACACATATACTCAAGAAAAATTAACACGATTGCGGGTAGTTGAGCGGTGAAAACAATTTTTTTACTCTATATCAAAATAGAAATGCACCATCAGTAACAAGTTGTTTTTCTTCAAATCTGTGAAAAAATAAGGAAAAGAAAACATTTATAGAAATCGGTATCAATTGAAATTGTTGGTTAGGTCCATATTTGGATGACAAAATTATCATTTCAGTTTTATAGAAATAAATATTTTTGAGGTGATACCTCCCCCAGTATGACACTAATTAAGTCACTAAATATAAACACTCTTTATCTTATAAAGACGCCAAAAACCCTTCATTCTTGCAAGTTTATATTTACATTCTGAATCTTTCTTTTCTTGTTTCTGAGAAATTTACAGTTGATGATCATAGTCTAGAGAATGCATTTCTAAATCAGTGAAATATATAAATTGAATTATATTATCTATAAGGCAAGATGGGGATGTCTTATACTTTTTATATTAATTGTATCATTTTTGCTTATATTATTATTATGTTTTACATATTTCTTTTTTATGTTTTGCTTATTTTTATGCAAACACAACTAGGTTACTGATGATATTTTTAGCACATGTTTAACTTTGGATCCTATTGAAGTCGGTCTACTCTGAGCTTTAGCTTCCAACTACAAATCTCATTTTCTTCGCAATGGGGTTTATTGCGCTCCATACCACCATGTACCTTGTTTCATGCGGCTTAACCACTTGCCATATCGGTTTTCGGGTTGGTTATGGTTAGACACATCGTTTTACTAATGTCATAAACCTTTTTTTTTTTGCTAAAAGGCTTTCAATAATGTTATAAACTTAGTTTATTAGTATAACTTAAACCGCGCGAGAAATAAAGCTTTTCTTATGATTTCCATTTTCATTTTTTATAGATGTTAAAAATAGTTAGTAGAATAGTATATTTATGCATTTATCAACAAGCTTTTGTCGTGATAAATTCATTTTTGTGCAGCTCGTTTGGCATATGATTCCATCTTTTGAAGAAAGCAAAGGGATTCAAGTCATTGGTTGAAATATTGTGAATTTTATTTGTAAAAAAGTGTTCTGTACGCACAATCACCATTATCATCATTCACTCCTAAGTCCCAATATTGTCAAAGTATATTATGTCACAACTTATAAAAAATATGAAATAAGATATTATTTTTTGCTTCTTAGGAGATCAACTAGCGGTTCCTTTATTTATAACAGGAGAGACTATGGAATTTAAGAACCAATGAATCCAATTTTACGTAAATGTTTAAAGTCAGTCTCCTCCTCTTCAATCATTAATTCCTCATGTCAATACATTTTTAACGGTCACCTTATTTCTCTAACCATTGTCAAGAGTCTCAAGACAATTTAGATATTAATGGAAAATAATTAAGTTTAATTTGTTAATTTTTCCTAAAATTTTGAGTCTAAATAAGAAAAGGAGCCGTTGGATTCAAATTGATGATGTTTACTCTCAAAAAGGAAACTAATATGACACAAATCTATAAAAGTACCAATGTAATACAAATATCAAATCATTATATATTCTTTTCAGGATTAGAACAAATCTTCCACAAATTTTTGTCTTTCTAAACTTTTCCAATCAAATCTATGAAATGAATCCAAGAAAAAGATGTGCAGCTTGCAAATATCTTAGAAGAAGATGCACTCCAGATTGTGTTTTCTCACCTTATTTCCCTCCTAATATCCCCCAAAAATTCGAATTTATTCACAAAATCTATGGAGCTAGCAATGTCGCCAAGATTCTTCAGGTATTTATCTATATATCTTCTTACTTTCTTTTTTTGTCAACAATATCTTCTTACTTCTTTTTCCATGTTTTTCTTAATATATATATAAACATTCAATGTGTATATGGGTACGTTATCAAGACATTCAACGGTATCCAAATATTTATATATGAAATTAACATACAAGTTATAGAATATTGAAAGTCTTTGTTGAAAAGGAGAAGTTCAAGTTTACGTCTACAACTCTTTTAATATTGAATGGAGATCATTTTTGTCAATATATTAGTTTTGATTTGATAAAAGTCAATGTTTAGTTGAATTGAGGTATTTTAATTAAACTGATCATATCGTAAAACATTTTGTAATACGTTACATTTTGCTATGAAATGGATAACTATATATGTTTCTTATTTATTTTGTGGGTTTGTGAATGATATTGTTGAGCAGCAACTTCCACAAGACGAAAGATCAAAAGCAGCTGATTCTCTTTACTTCGAGGCAAAATGTAGAATCGAAGATCCTGTTTATGGCTGCGTTGGGATCATCTCTTTGTTACAATCCCAAATTCAAAAAACCGAAAATCTCTTAGCAAAAACCAATGCAGAGATTGCTCTTGTTCGAACCACCTTGCCAAATTCCAGTTTTTATTAGACCAAGATTAATATGTTCGATAAAGACTTCTACCATTTGATTATTTTGTCGATTTGGTTAGACTTTTTTTCAATAAAATAAAAAAATATTGTTTGTGGCTGTTAAGCTTTCTATCAGATTCTTGTGTTTGGTCGTATGCGTAATTGCTTATATCAGTTTGAGTTTGATTTTGTAGTTTATTACGTACGTAACAGATGAAATTTAAAATTAAGATAAATATTAAAATATTTAAAAATACGAATACTTATTGACGAACGAACTAATTGAAACTGTGGTGACGTTTTCTTTGCTTAAACATTACTAAAACAGAATCCTTGTTTATTTCAGAAAGTCAATAATTTGTGTTCATCACTTTCCAAACACCAAAGTAAATATATTAAAATTCAGAAATTTGATTTTTCTATTCCACTAGGTGCAAATGTCATAGTTTTCTTTTTAAGAAAATAATCCAACTAATAATCAGAATGACTTTTTTCTACAAATGTACAGAAAAAGTTTGTCCCACTAATATTTTGAAATGAAATGATTGGAAGGCTAAAAAGCCTAAAATATTCAATAAATCAACATTTTCCTTTTTTTCCTCTATGCGTTTTCGAAAAAGAAAATGTTGTTTTGGGTCTCTTTCCAAAACATAATCCAACAAAGAAAATCAAATTATTAAACAAATAAATGATCGCCACGTGTCACTTCAACAACCTCACACTTGACCTTCAATCCCTTCTCTGTTCCGTGACCACCGGCGTTGACCACCGTTCTCCTCCGTTTAGTAGCTCCGTTATCGGAAGAAGAAGAAGAAGAAGAGGCTCTCTTAGACTTGACCCGAACCGGGTCGGGTTCACCGGAGTTAACCCTCAACGGAAAATTCAAAAGAGCGCGGGAACCACGCATCCTAAAAGCAGCTCTGTCGTAAGCCAACGCCGCATCCTCCGCCGTCTCAAACGTCCCTAACCAAACCCTAGCTCCGTTCTTCGCCGGATCTCTTATCTCCGCCGCGAATTTCCCCCATGGCCTTTGTCTTACTCCTCTGTAATGCTTCCCCTTCGCCGGAACCGAAACAGAATTCTTCTTCTTCGCCGGAACAGAGTCTACGGCCGTGAAAGTCTCTGTTTTTACCGCCGGTAAGGAGCTCTTATCTTCTTCCTCCGACGAAGAAGACGGTTCCCATCCGCCGTGAAAAGCGTCGTTGAGTATACCGTAGACTAACATATCCTCCGAATCGTTTTCTTTCAACGGCAAATCTCCCCAACTCTCAGTGAAACAAGGATACAACTTGCTAAAGCTCGGTGCTCGTCCGTACACCGGTTTACAAGATTGCTCCGCCGTTGAACTCGCTTCCGATTCACCTAGTAAGTGTCGCCGTATAGACTCAAGAAAAGCGTAGTCGGATTCCGCAGCCATCGAAATATCCATTTCAAGAATGTGTGTGTGTGTGTTTTTTTTTTGTTAAAAATGTTTTTTCTTTTTTGGTCTCTGTTGAGATATTGAAATTGTCGGTGTGAATGAAAGTTAAGAGGTTTGTTGTATATATAGGATAGAAGTAGAGATTAAAGACAAGAGAAAGGGTTCATGAACCTGGAAAATTTTGGAATTTGACAAAGACAAATATACTATTTATTCTTGTAGTATATGATTATTTTAGTGTATAGTAGTGAGGGTAATTAAAAAGTTGAAAATATGGAAGTAATGAATTTTTGATATTGCTATGAAGGTTCGTGAATTAAAGCACGTGGGGATTATCCAGACAAAAATGAAGTAGCCGTCGTCAAGGGTGATGATGTCAAGCAATCTACGGAAGCAAGCAATGTTGTGATTGGTCTCGTGATTCTCAACTTGTCTTTTGTTTTTGTCGTTTTTGTGTGTTTTTGTTCTTTTTTTCCCAACTTGGAACGCAGGTTAGACGAAGCAAATATATAATGCCAAAATTAGTTTTTGTTAATGTTAAAATGGTTCTTAAAATCCATTGATAATCATTTTTTTTTTTTTTTCACAAACTGTTCAAGCAATGCTATTAAATTGTTTGCTTTGTTTGTATACATATGTAATTGATGGCAATCGCTTCTTAGTTCTTACAGTCTAGTTATACCCTTTGGCACTCGGGAAATGTCGAAATTATGGATTCTCTAATCACAAATACGATTAAATACATTATACATTTATGTATGTACAACCATACGTATTTCTATGTGTAGGGCACTAATAATAATCATAAACCTTGCATTTGGTTCATGATTTTTTTTGTGTTAAGAAGAAGAAAAAAATTATATTCGCTTGTATTTAAAAAATGTTTTAGAAGTTTTGCTTTTCATTTTATTTGATGATTTCAAGTTTTAATACAAAATTAAATTTTTTTTATCATTAGTATTTGGTATTGTATGGTTTTTTGTGTTTTATTTTTTTTCTTACCTCTTTCTAATTTGCCATCCAAAATTTCTTCTTAAAAATAAATATTCGTTAGTTAAATTTTAGTTTAACAAGAAAATATAATCCTTCTCTCACACTGGACAAAATAAAATAAAAATAGATAGCTTATAGCTAATGAGTGGGCCTCTCGCTTTTGTCAACTTGCAGTGAAGACCCCTTCGAGGAAGTAGATGGTTATAATCTAATAATTCGAGTTATAAAGTTCGTAAGGTGATCTTTTAAAAATTGCACTAATCCTATTGGTTTGACGTCACATCAAAAGTTTTATTCCTTTGTATGAAAATCTAACCTTAGATCTTAACATTTTTTTTTTGGCATCTAAGTTGAAATCTAACCGTAGATCTTAACATATTCTTAGCTAACTGTGTTTTATTTTACATCTCATTTGAATACAAAGAACGTAGTACAAGAACATGTTTTCACTGTTTAATGGTACGTGTAATTTTTACACTTCACAAAAATTAATAACCATATTACCTTTTTGTTATATCTCTAATCAAACAAATTAATTGTTGGTATTATTAAAAATGTTGGAACATAAAACGACTTGATGGAACAAATATAGAATGGGTAGGTTGATGCTGATATAGCACATGAAGTTGAAATAAATATCAATAAGGTATTTGAAGAAATTATACCACAAAAGATATGCAGTTAAAGATAATTTTTAAAAATATTTATTTAAATTTTATTTCTTTTGAAAGAAAGTCGTTGGTGTTTTGTTTTCGTTGTATATATTGAAGTCGAGTTACTTGTCGAAATTTTTGGAGAAAAGGTTCTTGGTGTCCTTGGTGTTTTGTTTTGGTTGTTCCGAGTACACAAGTTTGTGCCTTAGAACATAGAGTGTTTTCAAGATTTGGTGTTAGATTAAAGATTGTTTTGTCATACACTACGGTGTGTCGTAGGTTGTGTATAAACCCAATTAAAAATGTTTAAACATCTTAAAATTAAATTTCTGTAATGTTTGTCGAACTTTTATTGCTTTTACAAACAAACAAAACAACATTAATCCCGATAAAATATGTTGTAGATTTAAAATATAACGATATTTTTTTTTTATAAATTGTTGGAGTTCGAACTTTTAGTTCATAATTTTATCGGTATCTAGAGGAAGTATTTGGATGTTCCGATTTAAAAAATAACTCTCCGTATTAAAAGGGGTTTGAACCCGGGGCACAAAAGAATTACCACATTTTTAATATCTAACGATGTTGCGAGCGTAATAATGTTTATACCTGTTAAGTTCGTTTTGTGTTTGTAGCATATGTTTTTCTTAATTTAGCAACACAACAACTTCGTACTTGTGTTTGTACCTCAAGCTGCGGCCTCTCGCAAGACCATTTCTTATCGATAATGTTTGCTTTGGAAATTTGATTCTCTTCTGGCATGACAACTAGACAAATCTTGGACCGTTAATTGACTTGACTGGATCAAACGGCCCACGAACAACCGGAATTCATCGGATGGCTACGGTTTCACAAGCTCATTCTGATGGTGTGAATGGCTCCTCCCTCGGGGTAGACATCCAATAACCTTGCTTCTCAGACAATGTCTGCCTATCAATCCACCAAGCAGCTCTGATCAAACAGACTTCTTCCAATGGAGGAACTCTCTGACTCAACCTCCTAGCTATTTCTCCTCCTCTCAGACTTGGCTTCTGCTTCACCCTCCTGGAGTTACAGGTTCTGAATTCTTGCCTTCTTTGTCAAGGTGGGGTTGAAAGCATAAACCACATCTTCTTCGGCTGCCATTTCTCAACTGCAGTTTGGAATGAATTCTTCACTCATCCTTCTCTCACACCGCCACTAAACCTGCAAGACATCATCTTTTGGGTAAGATCTGCCTCAAATGTTAGAAAGCTCAACATCATTTGCAAGCTCATCCTACAAGGTACAATCTATGAACTTTGGAAAGAAAGGAATTCTAGATTGCATACCTCTGTCCATAAGCATCCTTCTATAAAGGTCAAGGAAATACAACAACTTATTCGCAGCAAACTAGCAAGTCTAGATAAGCATCAATCTAAATTGCCTCCTCCATCTGCATCGTTGGTTCGGACAGGTACTGAAACCTTTCTCACCACTTGGTTCCGGTACATTCAACACTCCACCACACTACCTCCTCCAAACTGATCAGCAAACTTGCTCTGCCGTTGCTCATTATTTGGTTCAAAGCTATCACTGTTGATTGCTCTCTTAAATTACCATTTACTTATTCTACTGTCATGTAATATCTTTATTTTCTCTCAACTTGTAAGCTCCATAATGTTTCTTTTTTTGAGAATGTAAGACAAAAAAAGAGGAAATAAAGAGAAATTTAAAAAAAAAAAAACAACTTCGTACTTTCATGATAAATGTCACAAAGTATTTACCAAATTTGATATTTTCACATGCATTTTCATTTTGCTGAGACTTGAGCATTTGTGGAAAATGTTTGAGGTCAGAGTGAAAAGAATCTAAAATATTTTTTTTTATGATGATGTGCTTGGTATGCCATGATTTAATATGTTTTCCCAGTTTTTAGTCTCTTTAAACTTAAAACAATTTTGCTTTTTATCCAATTCAAATGCATAAAAATTTCTGTAAACGTAATACTATGTTCATATCTAAACTTAAAACAATTTTGCTTTTTATCCAATTCAAATGCGTAAAAATTTCTGTAAACGTAATACTATGTTCATATCTAAACTGAATAAAATCATATTCCAGTCATCCATTCGATTTTATATTTTGTGAAAATTCTGAAAGATTTTCATGACCATCCAAACCGTGGTTTATGTGATCCATTCTTAAAATTATACATTGTTCATCTAATTTATAACTGATAAAGTTCATAACTGATAAAGTTCATCTAAACCGTGATAACTCATAACTGATAAAGTTCATCTAATTTATATATTTAAGATTTTGAGTCTCTCTTTTCTTTTCTTTACGTCAGCTTTGAAATTGACCAAATCTGGTCGTGTAAGACTTTTGACCGTAGAACTTTCAAACTAGCCTACAAACTTCTGTACGTGCAATTTGCAAACAATCCGCACGTGCGTCCCCACTGCAATTTTGAGTAGGGCCGGGATTTTCGGATCGGATACAGGTTCATGTCCTATCGGGTACAGTATCTATCGGTTATAGAATTTTTATACTCATATAGGTATCTATAAATTTTTTGGTCGGGTACAGGTTCGAGTTTTCCGGGTACAGGTTCGGGTTTGGTCACAAATAATTATACCAAAAAATGCTGGTATAGATTCGGGTACAGGTTCTTTTACGTTTAATTGTATTTAAAACTATTTTTTTCTCTAAAATCTACAAAAAAATAACCAATAAAATAAAAATATTTGAATAAAAAACAATACAAAACATTTAAAATACCAAATCTAAAATTTAAACTAGTTAAAAATATAACAAAAAGTACCTAGTCCTGTGTATACGGGTATTCGGGTCGGGTAAAGGTTCGGATCCTATCGGGTACAGGTTCTGTCGGGTGTAGAAAATTTATACCTATACAGATAGCTATAAATTTTCGGATCGGATACAGATTCAGATTTTTCGAGTCGGATACAGATTCGGGTATTCGGGTACAGGTTTTTTTGCCCAACCCTAATTTTGAGTTCTCCAACAAAGGGTTTTTTTTTTTTTTTGAAACATATTCTCCAACAAAGGTGATAACACGAATTTCATAACCAACAAAATCACAATTTTTTTTTTCGTCCCCTCTTTATTTTTGGTCATTAATTCTTTTCTTTTATATTATCAACAGACATAAACCCAAAAAACAGTACAAACAATCCATATAGAAGAAATAAAAAAATTCATAAGGTTATAAGAAAACGATTTCTTATCTTTATTACATCGATCAAAGTTTAAAAAGCAAAGTCATAACCCATAAGCTCTTACTTTTCTGATTTTTTAAAAAAAGAAAAACTATGTTATGTAATGAAAAGTTGCAAAAATAATATATAGGTGTAAAGTGTAAGCTAACGAATGATTCAAAGAATGTAACGACTATTGTAATCGTTTATTGACAATTTCTTTGACGCTAAGCTTGAAACTGTGATTCATATAAAAGTGATTAAATGTAATTACTGCACGTGTTCAATCATAAGGTTGAAAGAGACTAGATACATGCACATGTCCGTTTTCAATCTCCTTTCGAATAAAAAAGCTTAGAATTTTCTTTTGTCTAGGATAACTGCGATATTAATGTGGCGCATACCTTCGTATACAATAAAAATCCCAAACCAATATTAACTCCGTTCTACTATGATGAATTTCTTTCAAACAAAAATTATTTTACAAAGATAAAAGTTTTAGTATTTTTAATTTATTTTTATCATTTAATATTAAAAGATTTTCAATTTCAAAAAAATTATTAACACACTATTGATTAAATTTTATTGAAAATTGTTTATTGTGAAAATTAATACAAAATTAATTATTCTTCTTAATATGTGTAAAATACTCAGAAAATTTATCTTTCGGAATCAGAAAGAGTATAAAATAGTGTTCCAAAAAGAGAAGATTATTTATCTACCGTTGCTTAGATATTTAGTTAAGAGCGACATCATATGGTTCGTGTCACTTGAAAATAGGATGGTGTTGCGCAGTACCGTGCCCAACCTTTTCGGGGCCCAAGACGATATTAATAAAAAATTATAAATTTGATAATATGTTTAACCGTAAATTTAAAATTTATACTGTATTGTATAAATTACTTTTTTGTAAAGTATTGTTCACTACAACTGATAAAAATATACTCAATATTATTTTAGAGTAAGCGGTTTATTATAGAGAAATTTTAAAAAATGCCACTTTTCAAATGCCACTTTACAAAAATGCCATACTTTTTAAATCTTTGCAAAAATGCCACTTTTTGATAATTATTTTTTTCTTTATATTATTTATATTTGGGTTAACTATGTTCTATTAAGGTTTAGTTTTGAGGGTTTAGGGGGGTTTAGGGGTCAAAACATTTTTTAGTGTTTAACATCTTAAGATATATGCTATATAAATCTATAATTAGTGACATTTTTGCAAATGAACACCCCTAAGTGGCATTTTTGCAAATGTGCACACAAAAAATAGCATTTTTGTAATTGCTCATTTGTTATATGAAAATCAAATAATAAATATTTCATATTAAAACACTATTTTTTAAATCTCATGTGTATCTTTTTTATTTTTGTTAATTTGAATAGATTAAATATATTGTATAGTTAGAACTTTTCTAGTTATATATAAAATTAAATGAACTATGAAAATTATGTTATAAAATAATTTGAATAAAAGAGATAAAGTAAACGGAAAACAATAAAAAAAAAATAAAGTTGGAACTATAAGTTATAAATGGTATTTATGAAAGCCCATTAAAAAAATAAAGATGAAAAAGTTTAGCCCATAACTTAATAGAATTTTTTTATTATAAAATAGATTAAACCTAAATTAGAAATTAAACAGAGTTTTTCTACTAATTAGAGCAAATAGAAACTAAAACGGAGCCCTAAAATTGTGGTATAAAATATGGGGCCCTAGGCGGCCGCCTTTTTTTTCATCCCATGGGCACGGCCCTGGTGTTGCGATATGCTCAACAACACAAATGTATTGCTAGTCTCGGCCCTTAAAAATTAGGGTATAAATCTGAATTTCCTATGGATCGGATGTTAGCCCCGAAAATAAAAAGTTTGGTATTTTGAAGAGTTTTATTTTTTCTTTCTGAGAAATCTTTGGAAGAGTTTCTGTTGAATGGAAATCGATAAGAATAACAATTCAAACATGACCTAATATATTGCGAATGATCAAAGTTCTTGTTCTTATTTACAGTTTATTAATTTATTAGTATTCAACTTCCGTTAACAATGAATTGTCTTCAACTTGCATCTTTGATTAATATCCTCGTTAAAGAGTAATATAAATAGACCAATAATAGACCAATGAATTGTTTATGAGTTATGACACTGAACAAAATGAACATGCCATGTCCACCAAAAAACAAACAAAGCTTCTGTCCTTCACATAGCTAGATTTGAAGCCAAAGCAATAAACTATTTATATATATATATATATACATAATTATGGAGGACTATAATATACGCTAATTTAAACTCAAGTATGAAAAAAAAAAAAACTCAAGTATGAATCAACGTAGAAGTATATACATATAATATATGCGTGTGTGATGAATTTAACAAAAAGAGAATATATGTGATGAAGTAAGCACATTCGTATGAAAACGTAAAGATGATATATCACGTTCGAAAGCAGCAGTAGCCAATCTCACATGGGTTGTATAAGGGAAATATTATCCCGATTCACTTGAAATGATATTGGTTCTTTTTATATGATTCTGGGCGGCAAGATGAGAATTTCACCGGTCTTTGTCTATCAGATGTTCGAGACTATAATTATATATGTACATTAGTTAATTTTTATCCAAATATATATACAAATGGATTTTTCAACGTAAAAGTTAAAACTAGTTTCGCCTTTGGTCCATTTATGTAGTACAACCACTGAATAAACGTGTGTTTTCATGGTCGTTGAAAGATTATCCAAAAAATGGAGTTGCCACGGCAGATAAGGCAATAACCTTTGAAAAATGCATGCATGTGAACACATTCTTACAACTAGTAGTAGATTAATTTTAATTAATTAAGCGAAAAATAATTTTAAAATTAAGAGTAGTAGTCTTTTGATTTAACTTTTTAACAAGCATGAATCTATCTATTCTTGTCTAATTAAGCTGCGAAAAACAAAAACAAAATCAATATAATACATCAAAAAGAACCCTATATTGTCTTTTTACCTCAGCTGCCATTGGTGAACCACACGATCGTACCGTTGACTGGGGGGTTTATAACCTAATCCAACGGTTTAAAATAAAAGGAAACACAAGAGTATAGATATTAGATACACCTGATTATAAATTTTTTGAATTATTAAATTTTCCAGTTGGGAAAGAAGGATGGTGCCTTGAAAGTGTCTCTCATTGACTTGACTTTTTCCCTATAAATACTCATTTTCCACTCTCTTCTTCTCCACTCTCAATTCATTTTCCCTTCTCTCTGTTCGATGGCGACACCGAGCGAAGAAGCATCGACTCTTTTCTTCATCAAGAAGCATCTCCTCGATGAATTGTCTCCCTTGTCTACTCTCTCCTCGGAATCCGCCTCTCATTTCTCATTCTTTGCTCATGATTTCCCTTCATTTGATCAAACCGGTTTCGAGTTTGAGACCAAACCGGAAATTATTGATCTCGTCACGCCTAACTCGATTTCTCCAAAACCTATAATTGATTCGGAGGTTGTTGCATCGAACGACTCTTTCACTTTCCAATCGGTTAATCGGAAACCGCCGTTGAAGATCGCACCGCCGAGCAGAACAACCACCGAGTGGATCCAATTCTCAACCGTAAATCCTAAACCGGAACCGTTAGTAGTAGCTGACGAAGAGAAGAGGCATTACAGAGGAGTGAGGATGAGGCCGTGGGGAAAATTCGCGGCGGAGATTCGAGATCCGAACCGTCGCGGAACTAGAGTTTGGCTCGGGACATTTGAAACGGCGATTGAAGCGGCTAGAGCTTACGACAAAGCAGCGTTTAGACTCCGAGGCTCGAAAGCGATTGTCAATTTCCCGCTCGAAGTTGATAATTGGAACAACAAACGGAAAAGAGACGAGGAGGAAGCGACGGTGGTTGAGAAGAAAGTGCCCAAGACAGAGAAGGACGGGACTGACGCCGTTAAAGTCGAGGCGGCGATAGATGACTGGGACTTCACGGAGCTTCTTAACATGCCGTTACTATCGCCGTTATCTCCACACCCGCCGTTTGGTTATCCACAATTGTCTGTTGTTTGAATGCCGAGTCAGCTTGATTTATGCTGACGTGGAGTCTTCTCTTGCTTTTGGTTTTTGACTTTTTGTTGCACATTCCAGGAAATTTATTCATTTATTTGTTTTTTTTTTTAAATACATACGACCTTCAACATTTTTAAAATAATAATATTACTAGTATTGGCTACCATTTCATTTCACACTAAGACCATCCACATTCGAGATATTTTGTGGATGTCTCTTAATAAATAAAGATTAAAAACACACTCTCTCATCCTTTTACTCAACTTTATACCTTTTCTTTCATCATTTTACTCACTTTTTATTAATTTTATATTTAAACACACTCCAACTTTCATCTATTCTCTCTCCAAAATGTCTTCCAAGAGACACAACTATGTCTTCCAAGAGACACAACTATATCTTACACTCTCTTTCTCTCTCCAAAAATACCCACTATCTCTTCTCTTTACTCAAATTTTATTAATTTTATATTTCAATACATCCCATTATTTCAACTAAAAACACTCTATTTTTTTTTTAATAATTTTATATTTAAAGACATAACCAAAATGTCTCCAATGCGGATGCTCTAAAAGCTGTAAATGGTTGCACTGTTAGATGATAAAAATTTGATGAAATTGAACATTCATCTAAAATATTACCATTTAAATTGAATAAAAATTGATGAAATTAACCAATCTTCTAAAATTCACCATTTAGATTGAAAAGTATAAAACAATTATTTTACCATTTAAATTGAAAAGTATAAAACAATTATTCGACTTATTTTGCCAACAAAAACTGAATAATAAATAAATTTGGTGGAAAACATTTTTCTATAAAATAGGAGAGTAATGAATATAACAAGTTTCTGTTTTTAACTTCCTTATTCCACTTATCAATTTTTTCATCAATATAATTCCATTTATTTCACCCTTGTTAACCATTTGGAGCCTAAATATTTTCCAATCACGACAAACCAACCAAACGATCTAACTAATCGCAAAAAAATGCCTTAACTTTTTTTTGTTGGGATAATTTGTTCAATAACCCATAAAATTTTAATAATCAAGCAACTAACAAATTTCATCATATGTGACAAAATACTAACCATTAAATTTAGGTTTTTTGTTAATTACTTAATTATAATTTTTTTTGTTATTAAGCAAATTCATCCTTTTTTATAGTATAACTTAAGATGTTATAATAATGGGGCCCTATAATAATAGATAATTTTATTCATATAGATAAAATGAAAGACAAAAAATTTATCCATAAAATAGAATTGATATCTGATTAAAGGGAGAGGAGAGAAAATTTGTTTTTATTACGTTTTGAAAATGTGTATTATAATGAGTGATTCTTTGTTCTATTTATAAACATAAAAAGTGTGCATACATAATTATAATAGTGAAATCAATTCGAGATATATTTTATACACAATATTTAATATTATTTTGGAGATTTATATTAAAAAAAAATTAATGATCCATAACAAATATATTGATTTCTATAATAAAGGGTTTTCAAAAAATTTCAACCAATAGTATTTTAACTTTTTTCTTAAAATTTGTAATTTCTTATTATTAAATGATAAAAATGCATAGAAAACATAAAAATATGATAAAATTTGAGAAGTGCTACTTTTGAAGAGCCACTTTTCAAAAATGTCATATTTTCAAAATCTTTGCAAAAATATCTTTTTTAAAAATTATTTATTCATTATATTATTTATGTTTGGGTTAAATATGTTGTATTAGAATATAGTTTTGAAGGTTTAGGGTTTGTTAGAGATCAAAACATTTTTTAGGTTTTAGAACTTTAAAATTCAGGCTTTAAAAATTCAGAATTTGTGATATTTTTGTAAATTAACAATCCAATATAGCATTTTTGTAAAATGACACACCAGAAATGATATTTTTGTAATTGTCCCTAAAAATATCTATCTTCCTGAAACAAGATTTTTTTATAAAACATTTATCTTTTAGGAACGGAAAGAATATATGATAGCCTCTATTATTTATTTATTTTTATCAAATTACTTAACAACTTTTAAAAATAGCGAAACCATAAAACTCTTTTTCTGTTATAAGTATTATCATAAAGCACTATCTTTGTTTTATCTTGACTCGAATACATATATATCGTCAAAAAACTTTACTTTTATGTATAAAAAATATCTTTATTGATTGTCAAACTTTCAAGACAGATTGTTCAGAGCTGAATAACTTGCTTATTTTCCACGATTATGGTTCGTTTTTTCCATCCCTTTGAATATTTTTGGTGAACTTCGTACTAGATTCTTTATGTTTTCAGTATCATTAATCCTACGTTTTCAAAACTGGCTGTTTGGTGCGATCCGTCCATTCAAAACTGATTGATTTTCTATTAGTATGTAACACACCACGACAATGGATTGCGAGATTTATTTTAGTGAAATGAGTTGTTGACAAAAAGAATGTCGTTATAATAGTCTAATTACAATTTTTTTTACAAATATATACTTTTATTTTTATTATTTTAGTTTATTTAATACAAACTAATAATCACATTAACTAAGATTCTTTAAAAAAAGTCTAATATGTGTGATTTTTTAGATAGGTATGTATTTAATTTCAATGTTTAATATATAGTAATTTCTCTGAAAGTTCAAAGTTAAAAAAAAAAAAGAATTCAATAATTTACCAAAAGAGGAAATCAAGAGAAACAAAAGAAGAGGGTCCTCTATTGCTTTTTGTCGATCAAACTCTCATCCTTTTCGCACTTCTTTCCCTCCCCCTCCAATCCCTCTTCTTCTCCGACTCTCTCTCTCACGTAAGCTCTCTCTCTCATCTTCATCGTCATCTTCATCTTCATCTTCTTCGTCTCGATTTCTGTGTTTGAATTTCAGAGAAAGATCACACGAATCTCGTCGTGGGTTTTCCCGATTTGGAATCCGAGCGATATGCGCTAGGTTTTCTGTAAATACCAGGCTTTGATTTCTCCGTCTGATTCTAGGTTTAGGTATTTGATAATCGTAACTGCGGAATTATTAGTTTGTTGAATCGAATCCTTGGATCTGTTCTTGTTAGCTGCCAAAGAAGTTGATTGTTTATCTTCGAATGATTTTGATTTAGGTTTTATGGAACATCTGATTGTTAACTATGCTTTTTATGTTCTTGTTATATGAATATTTCAATCAGTTTTCTCCTTATTGCAGAGGTTTTAGGAAGAAAGGGATAATTGGATCGTTTCTTTGAATTGGGATACTGTGGGTTGTGTATTGAAATGTGGATGCCTACTATGAGCTCAAGCTCAAGCTCAAGCGATGAGAGGGAAGAGAAGAGTGGAACAGCTGACCTTACGCCGGTTTATCTCAGTGTGTATGATCTAACTCCTGTCAACAATTATACCTATTGGTTCGGGATCGGCATTTTCCATTCTGGAATTGAGGGTATGTTTATTCTCTTGCTCTTTAAGTTCTTCGCTCTCTTCGATAACTTGATTGAGTTTACGACACAACCTTTTGTATATCCTGCAAACACATAATACTTAAGTATGCTTTCGAATATCATTTGTAAGGGTTTCAAAAAGGGACAACAAAATTTAGCAGTCTTTAATGTATTAGGGCAAATCGTGCTTTAATGATTTGGCATCAATGCTAAGCTCTTCCGTTAAGGATCCTCGTTAACTTGATATTTTCTAGAGCAGCTATTGTTATTCATTTCTCTCTTTAACACAGTTGTTCTCCCTTCAATGTAGCTCATGGTTTGGAATATTGCTATGGAGCTCACGAGTATCCAACAAGTGGGGTATATGAGGTAGAACCTAAGAACTGTCCTGGGTTCATCTTTAGACGGTCGGTTTTATTGGGAACTACCAGCATGTCTCGCTCAGATTTCCGCTCGTACATGGAGAAGCTTTCAAGGAAATACCATGGTGACACTTACCATTTGATTGCCAAGAACTGTAACCATTTCACCGAAGAAGTATGCGTGCAGCTTACTGGAAAGCCTATTCCAGGTTGGATTAATCGCCTGGCCCGAGTCGGTAAAAAAATCTAAACCTTTCCTTGTGTTATACTATTACAAACAAATTGTGCCCTATATATTTGTTACTCATGGGTTTATTTTTGCTGAGTTTCAGGTTCGTTCTGTAATTGTCTTCTACCAGAAAGCATTCAGCTTTCAGCTGTTTGTCTTCCTGAACACCTTGAATTCTCTGGTAAGAGGGTTTCATGATGAACATTACCAACTCTTTTGCGATAAAACCAAATTTATGAATGGTTCTCCAAATGTGTAGATGAGGAGGAATCAAACTCAGAAGCATCTTCGGTGTCAGATGAAGAAGGATCAGAGCAGCATCTCATAAATGCAGCAAACAGAGAGGTTGTGTATCTACAAAACAAACCAGTGCGACTTACCAGAGAGGAGAACCCTTGAAAAGAAACCAAACCAGCAAACGAATTCCTCCGAAGCAACCCAACCATCATCAGAACTTGCATAGTGTAACAAAATGTATCCATTGAAAGCCAAGGGAGGAGTAAGTGATATCTGGTTTTGTCTCCTTAATGCTAGCGTTTGTTCTATCGAAAAAACCGGCTTAGTATTCTTTTCGTATTAGGAATGTAAAAACTTATTCCGGATTGATTAAAATCAGACCCATTTGCAGTAAAAAATCTCAAGATAATGCTTGATAATCGACCATTCTTTATATAGATTATTAGCTTTAAGAAAACTAAGAATATATAATTGATGATGAATCTTTCTTTTAACATAGAAGTTATATTCAATAAAAATGGACGTATTCTTGCCGCGTTTGGAAGGTAGTCTTGAATTGGTATAGGAGGAATCGTTGGTCGACTTGTTTTGTGCGTTGTGTTTAGCTTAGATTAGATCACCGAGGAGTTAGAGAGCTTGGTTAGTGAGACTTGTACGTTTAGAAAAAGAACCAATGTATGTTCCTAATTGTATATTTTGGGGGCTATGTACCCTGTTGTTTTTAGTTTCGGTTTTGATTTTAGGTTTGTTTCGCTTGTTTCCCCTTTCTAGGCGTAGTCTTGGGGAATTTAGAGTGTGTCCGTCACCACCGGTTTAGTCTTGAGGCTTTGTATCTCATCATAGAGAAACAAACAATCACCAAAGGTCCCACCTGACTAGAAAAAGTCACATGTAGTGTAATGTGACGCTTAGCTTTATCCAAATTAAGGTCTAAATATTTAGAGTCCATTCGATGATGACAAAGAACCAAAAAACGAATAATATATCTTCAATAGGAAATAAAAAAACCAAATTAAATATTCAAAATCAACAAGTGAATCCAAGAATTGGTTACCAAGTGTGAAGACATAAATGTTGTTTCCAAATAGGGTTAGAAAAAAGCTAACAAGAGTTTTTGACTATCACATGATACATATATACACACACATACACGCAATCTCAGAGGAGAGGAAACACAAGAAAAAGATAAGAAGAATATTCCGGCCAATCATTCACTGATGGCTAAAATTCTCCATCGCCGATTTGATCTTCTTTTGACGGTGACCACCATGTTAGTACTATTCTCTATGGTTCCGGTTTCAAACTCTGTTCCATTCTTACTCTTTCACGGTAATTAATTATTAACCATCCTTCTTCTTCTTCTGATTATGTTTATTCTTTGAGAGTTTTTATTATATTGAATAAAAATTGATATTAATTATATAAAAAAAAACAGGAATTGGGGATAAATGTTCTGGTGGAGTTGGTAACTTCACGCAACTCTTAAGCAACCTCTCCGGCTCCTCTGGCTCTTGCTTGTAATCAAACCACAAAACACTTGAGTTATAGATTGTGTTTTAATTAATCTTAATTTATTAAAAAGGGGTTTTTTAGATTATGAGATTAATTTGCAGAGAAATAGGAATTGGAGAACTTGATTCATGGTTCATGCCACTTAAGAAGCAAGCTAATGTAGCCTGTGAGAAAGTGAAAGAAATGAAAGAGTTGAGTCAAGGTTACAACATTGTTGCACAATCTCAAGGAAACTTAGTAGCTAGAGGTCTTATCGAGTTCTGCGACAATGCTCCTCGTGTCTTTAACTATGTCTCCTTAGGAGGTCCTCATGCTGGCATCGCCGCAATCCCCAAGTGTGATGTATAAACTTTTTACCACATTTCTCTATGGTGGTTAAGTCTTATTAATCAGTGATAACAATGGCTTAATTATGTGTGTGTTTTTGGTTTGTGTCAAGTCTGGTCCAATATGTGCTATAGCTGAAGCTATGATGAAGTTAGAGATCTATAACGACTTCGTTCAAGTAAGTCTATTTTTTTATGATTTAAGAACTTTTAATCATTGTTTTTGATTTGTCAATGACTATATTTGCAGGATCATATTGCTCCTAGTGGTTATGTCAAGATCCCTGGTGTAAGTTAGTTAGTTAACCAAACCTATTAGTTCAATATATCGGGTTTTCAATACAATGGGGATTGGTTTTTCTCAGGAAATGTCAAAGTATTTGAAACACTCAAAGTATCTACCAAAGCTTAACAACGAGAGGCCCGACGAAAGAAACTCAACTTTCAAAGACCGTTTTGCTAGCTTACACAACTTGGTTCTTGTCATGGTACTTATTTGTGTCACTCACTTTCGAAAAAACATATTCTTTTTAAACTCATTCTTCTTCTTTTCTTGATCCTAAACAGTTTGAGGACGACACAACATTGATCCCTAAAGAAACTTCTTGGTTCGGATATTATCCAGACGATGGATTCGATACTCTTCTCTCAACTCAACAGGTGAATCTCTCTCTCTCTCTCTCTCTCTCTCTCTCTCTCTCTCTCTCTCTCTCTCTCTCTCTCTCTCTCTCTCTCTCTCTCTCTCTCTCTCTCTCTCTGGTTTCATTTCTACATTCAATATTTGCAAAATGTATTATTATTATTCTCCAGACAAAGCTATACAAAGAGGATTGGATTGGTCTGAAAACATTGGATGATGCAGGAAAAGTTAAGTATGTGAGTGTTTCGGGGGATCACCTCAACATAGCCGATGAGGATGTTGTGAAATACGTTGTGCCTTACTTACTGCAGAGCAATCTCTGAATTCTTTTAATATGTGTCACTTTATGAGTAACTGATTTCTTCTTATTCAATTTACAATATTTTGAAATTATTGGTTAATAGATTATATTGTCTAGTGTTACTCAAATAAATATTTTGAAATGCTATTCAAGACAAATATTATTTTCTTTTCAAATCCTTAAATGTTGAAAATATATATACATACTTTTCTGCAATTTCCAAGTTATACATCAGAATCCAACCTATCCTCTGCTCTTATGCTTTATTGCGTTTTATCGGTAGAGTGGTTTGGTGGATCTTTTCTGCGGTTAAGCCAAAATAAAAGTTGTCCCAAGGCAATACTTGAAGATCTGGTGCTCCTATTGGAGCGACAACATCATCATCACCACCAGGCAGTGTTAAGAAAACAGTGTATCCTCTATGATGCAAACATCGAAGAAGAGTGTAGAAGAATGTTTCTGCTCGCATGAATTTCGCGATTACCAACAAATTTGGGCCACGTAGAGGATTGTCGATTGCCCACAAAAGAAAGTCGAGCGACATCATATTAATTCTTGAATACTTGTCCAGTGGAACTATATATATCAAGGAACACATGTATAAGTAAAAAAAAACAGAAAAAGGTGTTAAAAGAGTTTAAGAAGTAAAAGGGACTCTCACCTTTGGGTACAAAGAAAAATCTGTCACGCGTATCCTTCTCAAAATTGAATCTCTCAGCCATAATCTCAAATTTTCCTTGCAAACTGGCTGGCACATACGCCCAGATAAACAAGGCACCATTATAACCCTTAAGCATCAGAGTTTGTCTGATATTCTTATAAAACCGAGCCAAAGTGAGAGATGGAGGGAGTGGGTAGTCCTCGACATCCCATAGGACGCTTGTGTTGATATTTGTCGTTGGGTAATCCTCGAAATCCGTATCTGCGAGGTTTCACAATATACAAAAGAAAAAGAAAAAAAACAATCAAATTTACTCGGACAAACAAACAATTTCAAGCAAGAGGTATAGAGGTATACCATTGGAAGTGCTGCCCACGGAGAAAACTATGGGCTGGAGGACACCTAGAGACTCATACCCCATTTCATCCTCCAGATCATCCTCCTGCTCCACCTTCGGACCTTCGTCCACATCCTCCTCATCTACGTCATCCTTCACTATTTCTTCCAATAGTGTTGGACAAAGCCATACTTTGATTAAATTGTAACCGGGAGCGTAGTCGGCCACTTCCAAGAATTGACCAGTTGTACGAGTGAATGACTTGATTCCAGTAAGATCAGTCGGTACCGACATATCAGGCAGTGCTAAGAAGACGTGGGAACCTCTTTGTTTCAGAGCAAGAAGACCACGCATGAGATACTCCGTGTCTTTTGAGATTTTTGTGATTACGAGAAAGTTAGTTGGTTCACCACCGTTGAATGCCCATAACATCATATCCATTAACATGGTGTTAACTTTCGCAAATTCATTCGCTGTACAGAGAGCCACGTATAAGTAAGATTTTTTTCTTTTAAGGAGGATTTAACTTCTAAGGAATTTACCTACTGTAGTGACGATGAATCCGTCCTCATCGTATCCCTTCAATATAGTCGAATCCATCGTTCCCTCATTACAATAAGTCCGGATTTGGGCCCTACCATGAAGACCTTGTTTAAAAGCGGCTGTTATGATAGTTCGACCAACAAGAAATGGTTCCACATGGATTGGGGGAGGAGGGAAAACGTTCATGTCCCAGCAGATATACGTTGCTACGCACAACCAAACGGAAAACAAAAGAAAACAATCAGATCCATTCAACTTTACATCGACTATCATATTAGATCAAAATCTACCGAGCAAGAGATAGAGATAGAGATAGATCTTACGGTGCATCCATGGCATGTCCATGGTTTCGGCGGAGATAGGAAGAAGAAGCAAATTAGGGTTAGATCTGTGGCTGACGATGAGATTAGAAGAAAGGTTACTTGTTGAAAAAGCGATTTTTATAGCTGCGGATACTTATTGATCCGGTGAGGTTTTTAATTACTTTGGTCCAGTGGTATAATATATAGTTTTTGTTGGAATGACATGCCTCAAGTTCGATCCCCTAGAATGTGTAAAAAAAAAAAAGTGTTTTTTACATTAAACGAAAGGATGAATTGCAAGAATAACCAAATAATTTTTCTTTTAAAAAGGAATAACCAAATAAAAGTTATTAATTAACAAACTAAATAATTTCTTCAAACAAGTTTGTAAACAAAGATATTGATCGATGATATAAATGATAATTTTAGCCGGCAATAAAAAAAAAACCCAACTAATTAAAATCTAAAACTAGCTAGTGTGGCTCAATAAAATCCACTAGAATTAGGATAAATGGTTAGGTTTCAAATTATAATTCTTGTTTTGATGCTATTGGACCCAATTTCCCTAAATGAAAATCATTAATGTGTATAGAGAGAGAAGTTGACGGCTTCTGGTGATTGAAAAGACGATTACGGAGGTGCTTGGCATAGTCTACTTTAAAAAAATATGACAGTTTTTAAAGATTTTTTTGTTTTTTGTCAAAACACGACTTATCTAGCCAATAGCCATTGAAGAGCCACCATAGCTCCATGAGAGAATCCTTGTTAACATCTTCTTATCCCTTCTGATTGGGCTTTAGATGTTTTGTTCTTTGCTTTGTATTCTTTTGAGTTTGTTACTTCAGAGACTTTTCTTTTTAAGTTTGTTTTTTACTTTTTTTGATCTTGTTTTATTATTTTGTTCTAAAACCTCGTAAAAGAGGCTTTAACCATAACTGTTTTTGGAGGATTTATGGCAAGTTTTACATTTTATTGGTGTTTTTGGAGAATTTATGGCAAATTGTCTGGCACATAAGCCCATATACACAAGTCACCATCATAACCCTTACGCTTAAGAGAAGATTTGATATTCTCAAAAAACATAGATAAAGTGAAATATAATGGGAGTAATCCTCGACATCCCATAGGACGCTTGTCATTTTATTTGCCTTGATATCTGCGAGGTTTCACAATATACACAATCAGATCCATTCAAATTTATTGCGGACAGACAAACCATTTCAAGCAAGAGATCGAGAGGTATACCATTGGAATTGCTGCCCAAGGAGAAAACTATGGGCTTGAGGACACCTAGAGGCTCACACCCGCTTTCAACCTCCTTATCCTCCTCCTCCTCATCCTTCGGATCATCCTCCTCAACTTTCTCATCCTTCTCTATCGTTTCAAGTAGTTTTGGACAAAGCCATACTATGATTTCATTGTAACCCGGGGCGTAGTCGGCCAGTTTCAAGAAGACACCATTTCTACGAGTTAATGATTTGATTCCATTAAGACTAGTTGGCACCGGCGTATCATGCAGTGCTAAGAAGACGTAGGAACCTCTTTCTTTCGGAGCAAGAAGACCGCACCATTCAACGAAAACATAATCCATATTTCCGAGAACTTGAAACCTTCGGTATCACCATATATGCAGTTCCTAAGCGCAGATATCAATGTGTTACATGTCCACCACCGAGTCCGTCTCCTCCGTGAGATGATTGCTCTACCGCTAAGTCACCCTTCTCCCGGTGCTGTTCCGGCGATAAAGATTTTGCATCCTCCCTGAGTTTCCTCTCGGAGAGAGGTTACAAAATCTTTTTGGCCAAGGGGGAGGGGAATCACGTGAGCTTGCCACTTCGAAGACATTCAGAGATCGTGTGGAAGTGGATTCGTCTCACGGAACCAACCTTTGCTAGGTTTTGAGATCAAGTACTAATCTATGCGGATAGTTATAATTAGGTTGTAATCTCTCTTATATATAATTAGCTTGTAATCTCTCTTTATGTATTTGTTTAGGTTGTAATCTCCATCAAAATCAATCTCTGTTTGTTGTTCTGTGAGGAATTGATTTGAGATTAAAAATTTATGACGATTCTTTAAATTTCCAAGTCATTGATTTTTGTTTGAGATAGTCAAGGTATTATTCTTCTTATCACAGGGGACTGTGACTATTCCGACAGTTTGACGTTCTTAATTGACAAAAAAATGAAGATTCTTCTATGTCAGAACCGACACTTATCTGCACATTTTCTGCACGTTTTCGTAACTATGCATATTTGACTTGGTTTTGGGACATCATGATGGAGGGAGGACCACCACACTATTTATATGAAGAATGAACACTTTTTGGTTCTTTCGATTCTGTAATGTTTGATGACAAATTCTGGTTTCTTTAAGGTTGTAATCACTCTTTATATATTTGTTTATGTTGTAATCTCGATCAAAATCAATCTCTATTTGTTGTTCTGTGAGTAATTGATTTGAGATTCTTTTGTGTCACGAAAAATTTATGACGGTTCTTTAAATTTCCAAGTCATGAGTTTCATGTTTTACTTTTAAAGATCCTTGAATACATACATCTAACGACCAAGAAATGAATTCACTTTCTTCCATTTATGATTAAAGCACAAAAGAAATTAGATTGCTCCGTATCAAACGTTAACTTCTTGCAATCTGATCTACTTGTGACCTTGTCCATCTTCTTCATTCCGGTTTCAATCTCTGTGCCGTTCATTCTCCTTCACGGTAACTAACGATCCTTCTTTTTCCTCGTCTCTGTTTTCGATTGATAAAGACACTAACAGATACTGATTGAAACACGGATTCAAGATCAATGCTCCGATGGTGGAGTGAGTAGCTTCACACATCTCCTTAGCAACCTCTCCAGCTCCCCTCGATCTTGCTTGTATAGACACAACTCTAAACTCCTTTCTTATTGTTTCAACTCAAAATGGTTTCACTGTTTTGCATCATCTTGTAGAGGAATAGGAAATGGAGAACAAGATTCCGTGTCAATGCCGCTTACGCTATGAGAAAGTGAAAAAGATGAAAGAGCTTAGTCAGGGTTACAACATTGTTGCACAGTCTCAAGGAAACTTAGTAGCTAGAGGTCTTATCGAGTTTTGCGACAATGCTCCTCCTGTCCTTAACTATGTCTCCTTAGGAGGTCCTCATGCTGGCATCTCCGACATCCCCAATTGTAGTGTGAGTGTTCTCTTTATCTCTCTGCGTCTTAATCACAATCGCGGTCTTCTTCTTTTCTAATCAGGATTTAAAACCTTTAACCATGATTAACAACTCTAATGACTTTGCATGATCATATTGCTCCAAGTGGTTATATAATAAATCCCTATAGTAAACTGTTTTTCATTTCCAATTATACGAGTATACCTCATTCCAGAAAGTGTTTTTAAATGGTTTTCAGGATATCAAAAAAAGTACCTAAAACACTAAGTATCTGCCAAAGCTCAAAAATGAGTGACCTAAGGAGAGGAACTAGACTTTTAAACAACGTTTCACTAGCTTGCACAACTTGGCCTAGTCATGGTGCCTAGCTAAAACCAATGATCATGAGATTTCACCAACATCTTGAACAACATTAGCGATAAAGTAGTGATTCCTAAAGAAAGTACCCGAATGGAGCTTCAAAGCCTCTTTTGTCTCATCAAAAAGGTGGAACCTCTTAATCATCTCTCTGTTTCATTTCCTTTTCGTCAACCAAACCAAACCGCTTGTTTCCTCTCCAGACAAAGCTCTATAGTAAAGACTGGATTGGTCTGGAAACGTCGGATATTGCTGGAAAAGTGAAGTTTGTGAGTGTCTCTGGAGCCCACTTGCAAATGGCGAAAGATGACGTTGTGAAATATGCCGTCCCTTCTTCTGAATTCAGACTCAGCCGCAAGGCAATGGAGACATTACAATCTTGATGATGTAGTGTACATCAACCTGAACCAATGACTAATGCCTCATTGTTATGCTCTCTCCGAAAACGGTCTATCTCAATGCAATAGTGAACAAGCTTCATTATTTATCAATCCACAGACTACTTACTAGTGCTTTTAACTATTTAAACATGAATAATCTAGAAAAGCTCAATGAAACTGGATCAATCATGTTTACGAGATGAGGAAACTGTGTGATACATTATGCCTTTTGCTTCAGATCCTAATATTTCCTTGACATTTACCAGCGGTTCCTTGACATTTAGGAGATAGATTGATTTGAGGAAAGGAAGGAAACTTATACGAGAACGGCAAGAGGCTCAGAGGTTGCTATAGCATTGCTTCCATCAGTATCGTATATATCTCCAACTCCTCGACTATCACAAATATACACAATCACTCCTTTATCTAACTTGTGGATAGCAAAAGTTTTTATGATCAGTTTGAAATCTTTCTGATTCTTTGGATAAAGTAATTTATGAGTTTTTACCAAATCTTAGCAATCTCAATTCCTTCTGGGAAAGAACCGCCGCTGCAGCAAAAGAAATTCCCAAATGATCAAAGAATGGCTGTTGCAAAAAAACAAAAAAAGAAGAGTTTTTATCTTCCTATAATCATCACCTATTGTCTCTCGAAGATCCAAGACGAATGCATTTACATTGTTGCCTCTCAAGGTCTCAATTGCTTCTTTTGACCGCACCTACGGAAAAAATGTATTCGACTTTGAGAGATAATAAACCAGAAAGTAGAAGAACTTGTGACAAGGAAAGAATGCATACCATAAGCATTTTGACTGAATGTTGTTAGCTTGATGTACCCAATCTTAGGGGAATTACTCCCAGAACCACTGTGAATTGCTAGCTCCACTTTTCTCCCTTCAGGTCCCCTGCATTTAAGCCAAAGCATTATCTCGTTGCAACAGAAGCTAAAGGAAGGACCAAAGTGGAAATTGTGGCTCACTGCAACATCTCTGTAAAATGGTCAGAGTTGTATTATCAATTCTTAAAATAAACTCCCGCCCTATTTGCAGGACCTCCAGGAGCAGCTGATATAACAACAAGCCCCACCCGGAGACTCATCTGATGCAGCGGGGCAACCTATCGACAGCCCAACACCCGTGACCGCTCCTCGAGTTCCAGGCTGCCTTCAACCAAAGCATTTAGTACAACATCTTTACATACAATCTATACGTTGACTCAAGACCAGCACTAGGGGAATTCTTACCCGCAAACTCTTAAACTTTCCAGGCTCCAAGAATCGAGTAAAAGGGATCATCTAGTGTTGCAGCCATTTTCTTTTGATAGCCATGACTAAACACAAACAAACACCAAAATCAGAAGCAGAGTTGAACTAAAATTCTTCCAAAGATTAAAGCTATGTACAAATTCACACATACATGTCTCTCCTCGAGTGTTCATAGGCTCATTTCGTAACGCAGTCTCTCTGTCCATTGAAGGTTTTATCGATATATGCACGATCTCCAAAAGAAGATTTTCTTCACTAAGACCCCCTAGAGAGACAAACGAAGTCAAATTGCAATTCCCTAAATCTTGAAATGGTGTCTCAGTATATAAAAACCAAACTTACAACAGAAATGGAGGAGACAAGGAGGACAGAGACTAGTCGAACTAAAGCAACGGAGAGATTCTGTCTGAAATTAACTGAATATTTCATCATAACCTTCCCAGAAAAATTCATATGATCATTTCTATCGAGAAGACACAAAAATCTATTACAGACGAAAACAAGTCTTGAGTTTGCATTGCTCCTTGAATTGTTACTAAAATTGAGGATAATGAAGAACTCGCAGGGACCTCCATTGAAATGAGCTTCCCCGGGAAATTCCAGTTCTGTTTTTCCTTATCGAAACTTTTATAATTGTACACATTATCACTTTCTACAATAATTTTTTTTTTTTTAAAAGTGCCTATTTTGTAAAAATAAATAAATATAACTCTTCTATTATGATTATCCAAGGAAATAAAATCACAACTTTATACATAAAAAGACAAATGGGATGTCACTTTCTGCAATAAAACTCTTTTAAAATTGCTAATTTTATAAAAATAAATAAATATTTAACTCTTCTATTATCCATGGAAATAATTCTGCGCAAATCACAACTTTATTGGTTGTTGGTTTGCGTGGGTTTAGATCCCTCCAACAAGACGAAGCGAGTACAACAAGGAAGAAGCGCAGACAAAACCGAAAGAGATAGAAGATTACAATTTACATCGGAGAGGAAACTGAAACAATGCTAAAATCTTTAATAAAACAAGTCTAAAAACAACACCACCACAAACAAATAACAAAATGGACCTTCTATTGTTGTCGACATTTTCTAAGCAAGTCGTAGATAAATACTCCTTTTTCTTGAGATTTTGCTTGATAATCGACCAATCTCTATATTAAATGATTATTTCTTTAAGAAAACTAAGAAAATATAATTGGCGATAAATCTTTCTTGTAACATAGAAGTTATTTTCAATAAAAATGGTCGTATATAACCTGTTTTTCTTGCCGCGTTTGGAAGCTACGTAGTCTTGATTTGGTATAGGAGGAAATGTTGGTCGACTTGTTTTGGACTTGGTATCTGCGTTGTGTTTAGCTTAGATAACCAAGGAGGAGTTAGAGAACTTGGTTGGTGAGACTTCTACGTTTAGAATTCGAACCTATGTGACTATGTCTATTCCTCATTGTTTTTGTTTTGGGGGTTTTGTACCCTATTGCTTTTGTCATTAGTTTCAGATTTGATTTTAGGTTTGTTTCGCTTGTTTTCCTTTTTTTTGGCCGTAGTCTCGGGGGATTTAGAGTGTATCCGTCACAACCGGTTTAGTTTTGAGACTTTGTATTACATCAAAGAGAAACAATCACCAAAGGTCCCACCTGACTAGAAAGAGTCACATGTAGTAGTAATGTGAACGCTTCACTTTATCCATATTTATGGTCCATTCGATAATGAGAAAGAACAAAAAAAAGGAATAATATATCTACAGTATGAAATAAAAATCCACAAGTGAATGTATCCAAGAATTGGTTGCCAAGTGAAGACATAAATTTTGTTTTAGAAAAAAAGCTAACAAGAGTTTTTGACTATCACATGATATATACACACAAACACACAGACTCTAAGGTGACTACTAAAGAAACAAAGGAACGATGAAGAAAAAGAATGAAAGGAATGAAAAGGAACAAAAAATTTAAGAATGAGAAGGAATTGAAAAAAAAATTGGTTCCTCTTGTTCCTCCCCAAATTTGATAAAGAACAATTTTGTTCTATAAATTTTCTGCAAGGAGGAGGAATGGAAAGGAATGAAGAAGAATGATAAGTACCAAATATTCCCAATAAATAGTGTAATTTTAAAGGAATGGAAACGAAATTCTTGTTTCTCTTCGTTCTTTTCCTTTTTACTGGTCACCATTTGGAGCCGCAATCTCAAAAGAGAAAAAAAAACAAAAAAGATAAGGAGAATATTCCGGCGAATTATTTCATTCACTGATGGCCAAAATTCTCCATAGCCGATTTAATTTTCTTTTAAAAGTGACCTCCGTGTGATTATTATTCTCTATGGTTCCGGTTTCAAACTCTCTTCCATTCTTACTCTTTCACGGTTCATCAGAATCCAACCTATGCTCTTATGCTTATTGGGGTTCCACAAGATGATAGATCCTCCCAAGGCAATACTGTAAGATCCGGTGCTTCTTTGGGAGCGACATCACCAGCACCAGGCAGTGCTAAGAAAACAGTAAATCCTCTCGCATCCAAACATGGAAGAAATAAGTAGAAGAATGTGTTTGCTGCATCCATGTTTTTCGAGATTACCAACAAATTTGGGCCACGTAGAGGATTGTCAATTGCCCACAAAAGTAAGTCGAGTGTCATCATATTAAGTCTTGAATACTTGTTCAGTGGAACTGTACATCAAGGAACACACATGTATATATGTATAAGTAAAAAAGGAAAACGAAAGTGTTAAAAGAGGGTTCAAGTAAAAGGGACTCTCACCTTTGGGTACAAAGCAGAATCTGTCAGCCGCCAGATTCTTCTCACAACTGAATCTCTCAGCCATAGTCTCATATTTTCCCAACAAATTGTCTGGCACATAAGCCCATATACACAAGTCACCATCATAACCCTTACGCTTAAGAGAAGATTTGATATTCTAAAAAAACATAGATAAAGTGAAATATAATGGGAGTGGGTAATCCTCGACATCCCATAGGACGCTTGTCATTTTATTTGTCTTGATATCTGCGAGGTTTCTTTTTTTTTTATGAATTTAAAATTTGTATTCAAACAAACTTGTTACACAAGCATGTATATTGGGGGGTTTAGGGTGAGGTTTATAACTTCAAAAATCTCAAAAATAAATAAAATTTGATAAAAAGTCCAGAACCCGGTTCTCATTTTAGAGTTTTCAGAATCTTTGCGAGCCCTTACGTGGCATGCTCTGATTGGTTCGGATTTTAAAAAAAAATAAAAAAAATTTCATGAAATGTAATATAATTTAGATCTACCTTTAAAATTTCCTGAAATTTAATATAATTTAGATCTTATAATAAGAATCTTTGAGACTTTTGTGTAGAGAGTCTCGTGAGAGAGAGATTTTTGAATAAAAACCACGTAAACCTTAATATTTATTCCTCTACTTCCGCCGATTTCTTGTTTCTTCATCCGAAAAATCATGGCGTCTTCTTCTTCTAACCCTTCAGTTTCCGATAAGAGATTGAAGAACTTCGACCCTAGAAGATTCAATCTGGGGTCTTGTTCTTCTTCCAGAGCACAATAAACACAAAGTCGAAGTCACCTACAAGAAGAGGAGTCGAAACGTCCGAGTATATTGGGATATTAACAAGGCGTCCATAGAAAAACTGACTTATTCCATAACCGAGTTTAAGAACAAGATCAATACTGCTCTCCGCGACGTAGATCCGGATCTGACCATCGATTACTTTCTTGGTGTTGGTGATTTAACTTCACTACTCGACAGATTCAAAGAAGAACTCAGAGACAATCAAGGAATCATCCTCATAGATTCTAAGGAGAGGATCACCAATGCAAGCAGTGTCTAGCTATCTGTCGTCTTCCCGCAGAAGAAAAGATAGACGCACCTAACTGCACGCTCATTAAGGCCATGCTTGGCGATGTCATGGACAGAGATAGCCAAGGTATCATACTTTTAATTACGGGCAATTGTGACTACTCCGCCACCTTGAATATTTTGATTACAAAAGGAATGAAGATTCTTCTTGCTCAAGGCAGAAACTCCTCCTCACAATTTCGCAACTATGCACACGTGACTTGGTTATGGGACATCATGATAGAGGGAGGAGAACCACACTGTTACTATTGTGAATGAGCACTTTCTATTTGGTTTCTCTCGATTCTGTGATGTTTGATGGCAAATTTTGGTTTCTTTAGTTTGTTTTTAAAAATGCATGATAAGTGCAAATGAGACATATTGCTTATTACTTACATATATTTTACATTTTAAGGAATATCAGGTGAAGAAAACGGATTAGAATTATTGACAGATGATACAATGGATAAAATACTTGGATTTTTAAATGAAACTATTATTGATTTAAAAGACATCGATGGTGTGAGAATGATTGTATCTAGTCAAGTAAGATTTGCTCCAAGAGCAAACTTATTGCAAGGTGTGTATATTCCTTTTGATTTCTTCCCATATTCTTATGATTTTCGAGTTTTTGGATACAAAATAACCTCATAATCTTTGATTTGTTTAAGACATGTACTCTAGGGTTAAGGAGTTGGCGGCTGATGCATGCATCATCCGTGAAATGATTGCTCTTTCGTTTAGTCTTCCTCCCCCAAGTATTATTTTTAATTTTTGGAGACAAAGATTTTGCAACCTCGTTGAGTTTCTTATCGAAGAGAGGTTACAAAATCTTTTTGGCTGAGGGGGATTACCCGAGCTTGCCACTTCGAGGACCTTCAGCTATTGTTTGGAAGTGGATGCGTCTTAGAGAAAGAGAGGAACCAATGCTTGCTGGGTTTTGAACCTATTTAGATCGTACTAACTTATGCGAATGGTTATATTTAGTCGCAATCTCTCTTAACCACGTTTTGGTAACCTATTTTGTTTTTCTATGAGGGCGGTTATATAGTTATGTCAAGTTTAATTTCAATCTCTCTTGTTCTGACTATGATTTGAGGAATTGAGATTCTTTTCAAGCTGCAGTTTCGTATCAAGTGAATTTACATCATCATATTAAAATGGAAGAGTAACAAGAAACTAAAATTATGTTAATATAGGAAAATTCACCAATTATGTTTAAGAGATTTTATTGTCTAGTTTTGTTATTCAAATAAAGATTTTGAATATAATTAAATGCTATTGAAGACAAATGTCATATTAAAAAAAAAACTTAAATGTTAAAAGATTTGAAAGTGATTTCAATAAATTTTCATATTATCGGTAAGAAAATCTAAATTATTACTCAAAAGATTGTTTTGTGTTTAATTAGTTATAACAAACAGGAAACTAAAATCATCTTTTTTGGTTAAATGACATTTAAAACCATAACAATTAATCCTTCTTTGTCATATTTTATAAGAATATTTTACTCTTTTCTAGGAAGAAAACCATTTTTTTTTTTAAATGTATATTCTTTGAATCACATCAAATTCAGTTAAAAAAACAAATGAGAACGGTACTTTAAATTTCCAAGTCATGAGATTTTATTGCATTGAAGGTTTCAAAGATCCTTGAATACATAGTTGATACACCTAACCACCAAGAAATAAATTCACTTTTCTTCCATTTATGATTAAAGCACAAAAAATTAGATTGTTCTGTATTAAACCTAAATTTCTTACCTTCTTGCTTCTTCTTGTCTTTAGGATTGAATCCATGAAGAAGAATAGTTTACAGAGATCTGCTCTGCTTGTGACCTTGTCCATCTTCTTCTTCTTCATTCCGGTTTCAATCTCTGTTCCATTCATTCTCTTTCATGGTAAGTAACTAAGAATCCTTCTTCTTCCTCATCTCTGTTTTCGATTGATAAAGACACTAATAGATACTCATTGAAACAGGGATTCAAGATCAATGCTCCAATGGTGGAGTCAGCAGCTTCACACACCTCCTTAGCAACCTCTCTAGCTCCCTTGGATCTTGCTTGTACCGACACAACTCTAAACTCCTTTCTTCTTGTTTCAACTCTAAATCTTGCAAAAAGGGTTTCATTGTTTTCCCATCTTCTTGTAGAGAAATAGGAAATGGAGAACAAGATTCAGTGTCCATGCCGCTTACGCAACAAGCGAGTTTAGCGTGTGAGAAAGTGAAAAAAATGAAAGAGCTGAGTCAAGGTTACAACATTGTTGCACAGTCTCAAGGAAACTTAGTAGCTAGAGGTCTTATCGAGTTTTGCGACAATGCTCCTCCTGTCTTTAACTACGTCTCCTTAGGAGGTCCTCATGCTGGCATCTCCGGCATCCCCACGTGTACTGTGAGCGTTCTCTTCACTTTCTCAACTAATCTCCTTGTCTTAGTCACAATTACAATCTGAAATTTCCCTGTTTTGAAGTCTCAAGTATGCAAGTTGCTGAAAACAGAAGTCTACACCGATTATGTTCAAGTACATTTTCTATCTTCTTCTTCTTCTCTAATCAGGATTCAAAACTTTAAACCATGACTAACACCTCTAATGACTTTGCAGGATCACATTGCTCCAAGTGGTTATATCAAAATCCCTACCGTAAACTCGAAGCCTTATCTTTCTAATCCACAAAATCATTTCCTAATTATGAATATACCTCATAGAAAGTGTTGTTATATGGTTGGCAGGATATAAAAAAGTACTTGGAGCACTCCAAGTATCTGCCAAAGCTCAATAACGAGAGACCTAAAGAGAGGAACTCAACTTTTAAACAACGTTTCACCAGCTTGCACAACTTGGTCCTCGTCATGGTACCTAAAACCGAAGATCCTTGAGATTTCACCTAAATCTTGAACAACAATGTTGATTAGGTAGCTCATTAATTTTTTGTCTTGTTCATTTTCCTAAACAGTTCCAGGGTGATAAAGTAGTCATTCCTAAAGAAAGTTGTTGGTTCGGATATTACCCGGATGGAGCTTCAAAACCTCTTTTGCCTCCTCAAAAGGTGGAACCTCTTAATTATCTCTCTGTTTCATATCTTTTCGTCTGATCATCAACCAAACCAAACCACTTGTTTCTTCTCCAGACAAAGCTCTATAAAGAGGACTGGATTGGTCTGAAAACATTGGATGTTGCTGGAAAAGTGAAGTTTGTGAGTGTCCCTGGAGAGCACTTGCAAATGGCGAAAGATGACGTTGTGAAATACGTTGTGCCTTACCTCCAGAACCAACCTAAGTTTTCTTCTCAATGCAGACTTAACCACAAGGCAATGGAGACACTACAATCTTGATGATGTAGATCTACCTGAACTAATTAATAAGGCCTCCTCATTGTTATGCTCTCTCTCCAAAATCGGTCTTATCTTAATGCAATCGTGAACAGGTTTATTAATAAGCGTAAAACAAGAGCTTCTTTATTTATCAATACATAGACTACATACATGCCTTTTTCTTAGAGAGACCAGGTACAAGATCGAGTGAATCAGCATGTGATCTAGCCATTATTATGTTGGGTATATACTAAGATTGGATTCATGATTTCGTCAGCATTGTAATGTGGTTAAATGAAGAGCTGTTTTTTTTTTTGGGGTCATCAAGAAGACAAGAAGAGCTATAGTTTAATCAGATTAATAAGTAACTTTAAAATGAGAAAGGCTTTTAAGGATTACATAGTAGCGGAGAGTCAATAATCTAAAAAGTACAATGACCCACACATACAGCCCACAAAACCGGAATAAAAGTTAAGACCGAGGATGCATCACATCAAAGGTTGATGATCCATGGGCCATTTGGAGCCACGGGCTCAATGATACAGCCCGTTGGTTGTGGTTGTAGTTGTGGTTAGATGGTCCGCCCACGCGTTCGCATGATGGACACATGAGAAGCGTGGTCGGTGGACTCATGTGACCATACAACCGCGGTGAAAGCTTTAGCGCCCTCAATTCCGCTGCCTCTTTCTCTAACCGTCGATTCTCCTCCGTCAATTTCTCTACACATCTTTTCAAATACTCACAATCCACTTCGGTTTGCTTCAATTTGGTCCTATATATTGAGACACAAATAAAAAGGGTTGTATTGTAAGTGACATTGCTCTAGCTAAAAGGGTAAAATGGTCAATTAAATATGTTAAAATGAGTTTCTCTACCTTGCTCTTCTGTTTTGGAACCACACTTCCACTTGTCTTGCGGTTAAGCCAAGCTTCTTAGCCAAAGCCAGCTTCTGTTTCTGCATGAATTTACCATAAAGCCCTTGTTAAACCAAACATAAGAGTATGATTATTTACAAGAATACCCTCACTCTCTCTGAATGAATGAATGAATGTGACTTACGGGATTGAGAGTGTTGTGTTCTTTGAAAGTGTCTTCAAGAACAGCAGATTGGTCTTTGGATAGCCTGAGCTTTTTCCGACAAGCCTCTCCTCCGTAATCTTCTTCTTCGTCGGAGGTTCCACGGGAAGAAGATCGGTCCAGAGTGATGATGTCTATGTCATCTTCTCTCTCGCTCCTCCTCTTACCACTCACTGTGCTCGAGATCGTGCTGTTTGGAGACGAAACTCCTGTCTCTTCCTCGCACTCCACCGTCGATGGTAAGCTGTTCACGTCGATTTTCGTAAGAAACTGTTGCTTCTGATGATCTACAAAATGGAAAAAAGTTATTTCAAGATCTGTTTGTTTTGTTCTTTCTTGGGAAAAGGCTTAAGACTTTGTACAAGAAGAAGAAGAAGGATAGTAGTAATACGGTACCTGAGGAGGGAACATAGGTCTGGTTCCATGGAAAGATGTGGAGATTGGACGGCATTGAAGAAGAAGAAGTGGGTTTTAGATTCAACTGGAGAGGATTATGTGCAAATCCTAAGGTTAGGCTTAAACCAAGATCCTCTTTTCCCATCATCATGATAGATATGATCAGTTTACTCGAATAGACAAGAGAAATCTTTGATCTTTATGGGTAGAATGACAAGAGAAACGTTATTCAATGCCTTGTAGTAGCTAGCTAGGGTTCTTATGAAGAGAGAGAAGTGAGATGTGAAATGAGGAGGAAGAAAAGAGAAGAAGAGATTAGTAAATATAAATAGGAATTGAATGAAATGAGAGGTTGTCAGGTTGGCCAATTATTATCTATAATACAAATCTCCTTTTTGAAACCTCTCTATCAATTATTATTCTATATATCCCCAACTTGTTCCATGTTGTCTTCTCTTTTTCTTCTTCTTTTGCTATTTTATTGTAAATATAAGTCTTCCTCTCTTTAGCCTAAAAGTTCTTCTATATATGTATGGAATCCAAAGCCTAGTTTCCAAAAAAAAAAAAAAAAATCATCTACACTCACATATTCAACATCTCTACTTTATTTTCTTGCAAAATCATATACTATAGTCTGTAAACAAATAAAACCTATAATGAGAGATATATGTCCTTCATGATTTGTTATTTAGCCACAAATAATTACATACATAGGTAATTTTTATTCAAAATTTATCTTTTCTTCTCACATGAATCATTTATATCTCAAGAGTTCAAATTTAAACATATATTAACACATAGCACGTCGTAATGAACTAACGATAAGTTTTAAGGAGTTTTTGGATGAAAATAAAATAAAAATAAAACTCGATGATTAGTCAAGATCACACACGGATGAAACCAAATATGAAAGAAATAGTTGGCAGTAATATGACTTGTAAAATAATAATGAAAAAGGACTAAATCAAGTGGTTGGTACAAAACACAATCCACATGAATCTGAAACTTCTTCAAAGTTTGTGGGGCAAATCAACTGTTGTGATCCAATCATATCCATGTGGGATGTGGGATCTATCATTGTATCAACACCATTAGATAGGTCCATATATATAGATCAAATATTTCTTTATTATATATATGTTCATTTGAAGTTTGTGATCTTTCAGAGTAACATGGGGGTGGTGGTCACGTGAGGAGGAAAAGGGACCCGAAAACAGTCGAGCCGGCCGTGCGTTTCCTTTTGTCTCCCCACGCGCCGACATCTTATCATTTGCTTCTTTTTTTTCCGGTTCATATTTCATAATAGTCATTCATTTCATTTTAAGGAATTTTTTAAACACTTCTTCTTATTTGCTAAACTCACCACGAAAATTAAAATATATATTCAACTTATACGAGGTGTAATCAGATTATAAAGAGAAATTTTGCGTTCTTTTAGAAACGAGCTAGTAGTTTATGCGTTCTAGACAGAATGGTTCATTTGAGAGTAAAATGATACTCCGAGATAAGAGTAATTAAAATAGAAGAAGAAAAATTGAAAAATTAAAGTAATTAAATGGAAAAACTTTTTCACTTCTATTTTTAAGTGAGAAGATTTATTAAAAAAAATTAGAGAAGTGGAATAAAACATTTTTTCTAAAAAAATGTTGATTGGACAAAAAAATAGAAGAAACGAGAGTCAAATGTTTTTTTTTTTTTTTTTGAAATTTAAGTCAAATGTTTTCCACTTGTATTGTTTACACTAACAATATTGCTTTTCATTCACACCCGAAATGTGTATTTAGTTTTAGTTTTACAAACCTTTGTTTGGAATTCAAGAATAAACGAAATATCATTTTTACAAATAGAAAAAATTATGAAATATCATGGGTTTGTGTCTTTTATATATTACTACCAATCTTCTATCTTAAAATATATATTTGCAAAGAAAATTAGTGAATAAAAACTTTAACGATAGAACTGTGTTTTCTAATGTTGTAAATTGTAATCATTTGAGGCGTATATATAAATACATATGTTTTGCTTTTTTTGGTAGGACTAACAATGATCAGTTTTGTTAATCATGTTTGATGTGTAGCTTAATTATTCTCTACAGAATTGGCTGTAGATCAGTGTCATCATTGTGGAACTTTAAATGTTTGGACCTAACTTCCCCCATTATAGTCGAATATTATATATTCTCTCGTGCATGTAATAATTCAAATGTTTCAAAAATTATTATGCTTGAAAGAAAATATTCATAGACATCGGAATAATGAGCAAGAAAGAAGCCTAGTAGTGAAAAAGAAGATAGATAATTCGAATTTGACGTTTCACACCACAGTTAAATATGTTTGATTCTTGATCTATGTTATAAACGCATCAATTGCTATGAATAATACTGTTTCTGTTATAATGTATGCATCATTATTGAGATTCTAGCTAGTATGATCATGATTAGAAAAAATAAGTAATGGTTTTTGGGAATCTATGTTTTCTTTTAATAAAAACAAATAGATGGTGTAGAAATTAAATGAAGCTTCTTGTAAAATAAAAGTAAGGAAGGACCAAGTTGACTCGTGCGATATATCCTCCCATGTGGAACCGACGTGGCGCACACATGCCTAAGCAGCCCATGACAGCAAAGCACACGTGTGGTCTTGTCCACCCACACGTGCATTTCTTTCTGGTCAAATATTCCTCTAATAAGCTCTTCGTTGTCCACAGTCAACGGTCAAACATTATGAGTAAAAAATGGTAAATGTAAACTCTCTCTCGATCTCGACCAAGGTGGAGATATGGCTTTGGACTTTGGTTACAAGGATTTGGTATTGGATCTCGTATATAGGAGAGTATTTGGGTTTCTTTATATGGATGCATGTTTGGTATGTGACTGAATGAGGACCCTAGCTATTTGATTACACCGGTTAAAAATACCTCGACGAGGATGATATATATTGTAAAACCCTACAAATTTTTCCTTATATTAGCAATGTCACCTTAAGAAAAAGTGGGTAGAAGGACTCAATTGGTTTTCAAAATTACATCCATGCAAACCCCGCACGACATATTTTACTCATGCGACATTAACACAAACCAAACCTTAATTATCTCCACTTATAATACATGCACCATAACCCTTTTTTTAATAAAAAAATAACATAATATAGTTTGTATAGTTAAAACTTTACCTATGGATCTTTTTACTTTAAATCATGTATTACTAATTACTATGTACAAATTATTTACTCCAAACACACGAGATGATTTTGCACATTTGTCTTTACTTTAACCCTTGATTGAAAAATTTGAACCTTGGGTAGGCCAAGGAATGGAATATATTTGAAACTTGATCTCAAAAAACATATATCCCATTTTTCTACTAACATATGATTAGGCCAAGAAGTGGAATATATTTGAAACTTGATCTAATTAAAGAAACATATATCCCATTTTTCTACTAAACATATTATTTTATCTCCTAATCAATGACTAATGGTGGGTGAGCTGGTGGTCATGTGATTCATCGGTTAACTAAAGATCATCGTGTGGAATATTTTTCGGTTATAATGCGAGACACGTGCTATAGTATGTACGGACTCATTTCACCACCTTTAAATAATACTCCCATCTAACGATTTTTAACATGAAAATGTTGCTTAGAAATAATTACATTAACGCTAAGAATTAAATCAAGTACTCCAGTTCTATATATATATACGACGTACCCTTTAATTGAGAGATTATATATACATAATTTTAAAATGGCCACACTAATATATATAATCATCTTATGATTAGAAAAAAACCCTATAAATACATGGTTTTAATGATACTCTCTCTCTCTTTCAAATTAATTATCATGTTAAATTTTTTCACACAAATTAAAAAAATAATTAAAGTTTATGTTTTACCTTTAATTAATACAATGTTTTACTCTCTATATCATATTACTTGATGTTTTAAGGTTTCTACACACAAATTAAGAAACTATTTAATTTTTTGTTTTTCAATATAAAATCATCAATTTCAATACCATTGAACCAGTAAAAAAACAATCTGCAGAATTTAAACAGTCAAAAACAACAAAAACACAATTAATTTTACATTTAAAATTGAAAACATTATCTAATTTGAGACAAAAAAAATTCTCTAAAACATCTTCTATCATGATACGAAGAGAATATTTGATATGAATATTAATAAACTAAAAAGTAGAGATAAAAATGAAAAAATTAGTGATAAATATGCATTGAAAATATAAAATGACAAATAATATAAAACAAAAAATTAAGCCTAGAACTACAACTAATATGAAAAAAACCACAATTAATATGAAAAGGAGGAAGTATATAACTTGTAGAGTAACAAAATAAGTCTACATTATGATAGTGATTATCAGTTTCTTTTTGCGTAGAATGTATATGCGTAGTCATTAATCATTGTGTTCTTCCTCCGGTTAATTGACAAAAAAAAAAAAATCATCGTTGGACCATTGCTCGATATATTATCCCAAAATAATTATGATAATTTAGTGGGAAATGAAGGGCAATCATGCAATTTAGCTTTACTCCGTAATTTCCACTAGGTAAGGGAATCATTTGTGCGATTGTGTGAGGTTGGTGGTTGAAGCAATATACATCTCCTAGTACAACGATGACAGTGAATGACGTTGATAATGCAATCAATGGCACATGATTTACATAACCAATCACATGATCTAACTATAATTAGTATCAAATTCATCATTATATTATCTTCTTAATATTATGTTACTAACTACTCCATATAATCAGTAATTCATATCATCATCATTAATTCATAATAATAGGCCTTGGCATATATAATCAATCTCTGATTCTCTATGTTTTGGATTCGGATTCAACAACGTTTTAAATTTGATTACTTTTTTTTATAAGAAATATTAGATGGACATTCAATTAAAAAAAAAAAAAAATTAGATGGACACTGTTTGTATGATTCTTTGTTAGGTGTGTGTTATGTAATATGTGAAAGTTGTTTTCGAATGAATCGGCTTTTTGGAAACAAGAGGAGCCCACTTGGCATAATACTCTTGGTTTATTATTCGGCAAGAACTACATGTAATGTAATACTGATTAAGTTTTTGATTCCGAACTAATTTTTCTTTAAATGTCTTATTAAAGCATTGCAAATTAGACCGACAAACTGAGTACTTGGCTTCGCTGTCAGTGGTGAAAGGCAAATGATTGTGGTCTATAATCATTATTATGAAACACAAAAGGCCTAACATAACCTATGATATGCCCTAACCCCTCAAATAATCATTCCCATTATAGTAATGATTAAGAGAGTGCATAATTGATTAATGGGACAAATTCCAAAATGAGCATGCTCTTGCAAATAACTACGAAATCAATAATTCGGGATTTTGGATATGGAACACTTAATGAGAGCCCATTAAGCTTCTCATTAGGGCCTCATGCCATTTTTGTCACATTGTCTATTATTTTCAACACAAAAACAAACTGGCAATGATTAACAAAGAAAATTAACAGAACAATATATATCCTACTTCCGCATTCTTGTAGTAATTACAAAGATCATGCAGAAAATTTGAACCTTGTTAGCTAGCTATTTTAGTTCAATTTGTTTCAGCTCAATCAGTTTATTTCGATTCAACAATGCTACCAATTACCAATTACACGACCTTAATTATCTACTAAAAGCTTCTTACACAGTGAGTCTTGCTACAGTTTTCTAATTCTTGTGTTAAATAAGAGTATAATTATGATTGTTTTGATTGAGCAATTATAAAAGAAAAGAGCACAAAGATATTATAAATTACTAGGCCATTAGATTAAACTGTAAAGTACCATCATCCTAAACCATTTTCTGCATTTCATTACCACTCAAAAACCGACCCTTCTCCCTTCCTCTATCTATTTATATATGTGACGATATGAACTTACCCGTATTTACTTATATATAAGTTTTGATTATGAGACAAGAACATGTCTCTGAGATTTATATCTTCTTCTTCTTCCTATCTTCATCACCACCATACCTATCTACCCTGCAACAAACCAGAAATTAGCATATGATGATCAAACAATGAATGATACATTAGCATATCCATCGAAGTGATGTGTTTCAATGACTTCACCTTTTCTCTTCACCAAAAAGACCCTTGTCAAACTCGTAAATAGACCGATCATCGCTGCATTTGGAATTCATAAGCACCACTAGCATTAGATTATGTAATTAGCTCTACAACTTTCTATCACCAAAATTCTTCATCCAGTTCATACAATGTACCAATCAATGTAGCAAAAAGGGTAGCTTGATCAAACCCTAATCGAGCAAGTAAGTGAAATCGGTCAACAAAGCCAATGTGCGGACCTTAGCTGGAGAATTGGATACTCTGAAGCAATCAGCATTCATCCCCACAAGACACAATCCAGGTGAAATGACCTATACATCAAATCAATCACCAATAACACACATTAGAGAGAGTACCTAAACACAAAAAACACAATCTTGTTTGTGTGAGGCATTTCGTCGAACACCTGGTGGTGGTGACGACTTACATCGAGATATTTCTGCAACGTTTTGGTCCTCTTTCGTGGGCGGCGAGATGGTCTGTTCCCACTCATGCTGAACAAGTCTTCTTCGATCTCATCACGAGAGAGAGCGATCCAAAGACGATGATTCTCGTTACCTACTTCAACGCCGCCTAATCCGGGAGATTCCGCCGGGATTCCTCTCTGCCTGTTTGATTTCGGCTCTATTACCGATTTCTGATTCTTCACCTCCGAAGTTCCTCCTCCGCCTCCGCCGCAAGCATCACCGCCGTTTCCCTTGTTCCTCGGCCGCAGATTCCAAGTCCTCTTGGCTTCCTCCTCTGCTTCTTCTGCCGACACCGGAACTTGCTCTTTCTTCTCTTCGGGTTTCAGCTTCTTCGGGTGATCGTTCTCCGACGACGGAGCGAAGGCGGCGAAGGAGAGACGCGGCTGACGAGTAGACCGTGTCGCGACTACGCGATGACCAATCTCCGATTTGGGGTCATCGAGATCAGTCCCACGGGTGAGAGGAGAGAAGCTGTGGCCTCCATGGAGAGACTTCGAGTTCGCCGACATTGGATTGGATTCGATGATTGAGAGATCAAAAACCCTAAAAGCAAAAGAAGAAGAAGAAGACGAAGCAGAAACGAGAGAGATCCCTTCTAGAATTTACGGAAACTGATGCATGCGTTTCTTTCTAATTATGTTTTTTATTTCATTTTTCTTAATTTTTTGCTTACAAGCTCTTCTTTTCTTCTCTCAATTAATTTCTTATATTGTATTGGACTTTTTCCTACCCAAATTATGCATAATTTTTTCTTAATTATAATTCCATTTTACCAAATTTAATTATTAAAACCTTTTGACAAAAAGAAAGAAGAAGACATCGACTTATTTGTGAGTATGGAAAGCAAAATAAATTGTTTGGTGACACACTTATTGTTAATTTTTTTTGGTTTAAAGCAAGCTCTTAATGAAACGCAAAGATTAGTGTTGAGTTTTGTGAATGATAAATCAATTATTATGTAAGATATAAAACAATTAAATGATTAGAGGTAATTGAATTTTCAAATATCGTGTTATTGGAAGAGTGAAATTAATCAAAAAGAACAATGTAAAACCAAATCAATATTTCTAATTATCTTTACTTGTGTGTGCATTCCAAACAGGTTAAGATGTTGTGACCTATATATATATTACACTTTTCTTTATTTCGGATTTCCCAAAACCAAATTACCGACTGAACCTGGCAAGCTTTTTGGGTTACAAATCAATGTGACCCGACTGAATTTGGAAATAGTTTATTAACTTTAATGGTTTTATATTTGTAACTATGATATCGAAAAACAAACAATCAAATCTCTAAAAAATCACAATCATTGTTTTTTTTTTATAACTAGAAGTAGCTTGATCATGGTTCGGGTTCCGTTCTTGGTTACAAAATATTTTTGTTGATGAGTGAAGTCATTCCTCTATGTAATGCATAGATAGCATTAGGGCTATAGTAATACACCTAAGTATAGAATCGAATTTTAAAGAATTTCTTGACTAGTGGGTCTGGTTGGGTTTATGTACAAAGAAAAAACAAATGGCCCAAACCGGAAAGAGAAATTTGGCCCACGTGAACAAAATGTTTAGGGTTCCCCTTCTCTCTCGCACATATGTAAACGTATTTTTTCTTAGGGTTGCCAGAAAAAAAAAACTCTCCTCCGACTATAGCTTTAAGGTATGATTCCAAATTGTGAAAATCCATTTTGCTTCTGCTTCATCGATTTACATGCATGTTTACCTATCTCATCTTGTAGATAAGAAATGGATTCTGGAAGAAGAAGAAACGAAGTGTTTGATTTCGTGAAGAAAGCATATGAAATGGTTGATGATTTTTCAACGGATTCAACAGTATCTTGGGGTCTTGTCCTGATGGAACGAGTTTCATCGCTTGGAAACCACTAGAATGTAAGAGAGACCTTCTTACCAAACACTTGCAGATCTACAACTTCACAAAGTTTAAAGCATACGTGAGTTTCTTCTTCGTCTTCTTCTTCTTCTTAGTCATCAATTAATACATTGAGAAAAACAAACAAACTCTCCATAATGGTTGGGATTATCGGCCCACGTGAACCTATACAGCAGCAACAAAAAATTAGGGCTCTTTTATATACCAAATTTTGTTCCTTGTAGGGTTAGCCACAAACCAAAAAAATCTCTCTCCTCCGATTTGTTCTTCCGACAAGATTATCGCTCTAAGGTATGATTCCGATTTGTTACTCTGTCAATTAATAAGGGTTATTGTAAAAATCCCTTTTGCTTTTGATTCATCGATTAAAATGTATATATACCCATAAATCTCATCTTGTATATAAGACATGATGGATATGGATTTTGAGAGAAAGAAATGCTCTGATTTCTTGAAGAAGACGTATGAAATGGTGTATGATCCTTCGACGGATTCATTCGTATCTTGGTCTCCCAACGGCAGGGCTTTCATTGTTTGGCTTCCGGAATGTAAGAGAGACATTCTTCCCAAATACTTACAAGTCACAACCTTCAGCAGATTTGATTATTATGTGAGTTTCTTGGTCTTCTTGGTCTCCTTTTTTGGTGATGGTGATGCTGCTGCTGTTTATGTTGCTATGGTTTGTTGTTGTACGAATTGACTTAGCGGTTTCGTGGACTCGTGCCTGGAAAAGAAGAATTGGTATTTGATTGCAATGATTTTGTGAGGGGTAAGCCTGAGCTTTTTGGACAAGATTTGTGAACGCCATCTGGCACAGTTGCAAGCATTCTTTGATAAGGAATATACGCCATTAGAAGATCGACTCAAAAATTGCAAGCCTGTTTGGTCCTTTTCATCGAAATTGTTTTCAATTTCATTGTTTGTGTTAATGGTGTCTTAAAATGTTTCTGGATTTTGTAAACATTTTGTGATATATTGAATTTGATTTCCGAGAAAGAAAAAAAAATACTAATACACCTAGTAGAATCATATTAAAGGTTGTGGTTAGGTAGGAACAAAAACCGAAATCCCAAAACAGAAGGCGTACTCCAAGCGACAAATCAGAACCACCAAAATTATGTGACAGCGTCGAACTCACTACAAATGATCAACTTCATCAACTCAAATAATTTCCAGCTTGAAACTTATGAAATTATCCAAGATATAATTAAACTCTTTGTAGATCTATAAGTCACTTTTATGTTTGTACCTAGATATGAAAACATCGAAGCTGATTTGTTTACCAGCTGTACCGGATGAAGCCGACATACCACCCGTTTAATTAATTAAAAAAATTCGACAAAAAAAGAGAGGATTGGTTTAATATTCCAAATTTTTATAAAATTTGAAAACTAACTTTTATTTTGAAACTTTTGAGAAATAACTTTTCTTTGTTGAATAAAAGAAAAATATCCTGATTAATTTTTGAACATTTAAAATTAAAAGAAAAATCATTTTGGAAATTAATCTTACTCTAAGTATTTAAGATATATTTTAATAACAAAAAAGGAAAAAAAGAAAAAATATATATATATATATATATATTTTAATATTATTTTACATTTAGATATAGAAATATTGAATAAATATATAAACATATTATTAATAAAAGAGAGAAAAATATACACATTTTACAAACTTAACTTTATCATCATCCAACTCATTCTATATATATGGATCACCACTATAGCTATATATACATATGAAAAAGGTATACACTTTGCTATACCGTACTTAGCTTTTGATTCGGTTAGTTCAGCACAATTTTTTTTTCGTAATTCATCACAATTTAAAAGTAAGATGTTTATCAAAATTAGGGTTACTGTGATTCCGATTTGTAATTATGGTTAGAATATCTCTTTACATGTACACAGATCGATGGATATGGATTCCGAGAGAAACAGAATCTCTGACTTCGTGAAGAAAGCATATGAAATGGTTGATGATCCTTCAACGGACTTAATAGTATCTTGGGGTCCTAGTGGTAGGAATTTCGTGGTTTGGGATCCGCAAGAATGTGCGAGAGACCTTCTTCCCAAATTCTTACAAATCACCAACTTTCAAAGATTTCAAACATATGTGAGTTTTCTTCTTTCATTTTTGGTATTTTTTTTTTTGCTGCTGACTGATGTTGCTTTTTTGACGTAGGGGTTTCGTAAACTTGTGTCTAGAGAAGACCAATTGGAGTTTACTTGCACTGATTTTGTTAAGGGCAAGCCTGAGCTTTTGGACAAGATTTGTGAACGCTATGTGGCACAGTTGCAAGCAGACTATGATAAGAGATATAAGCCATTCCAAGATCGACTGAAAAATTGCAAGACCACGGAAGAATTGCAATTAGCATTCAAGGAGCGGAAAGAGATATTTGATAAGGAGGCAAGGGAATTGGCAAAGGCAACATTGCTCGCAAAGGCAGCAGCACTTGAGGATCAAAATGTACAAATTTGATCTCAGTTTCGGATTTCATCTATGGATACTTAATTAGATTACTCTACTCTTGTCTTGTTTTTATGAATTTATACTCTGTTTTTATGATTTGTTATTTCTGATTATGCTTAATAACATCCTTAGGACAGGGTGTGAATATTCTCTCACTTATTAATCCCAAGATCCTCTCTTGATTATTTACCAACAGTGTTTGTGTTATTTCTTTTGTTTGTTTACAGCGACACTCTTTATAAAACAAACTCAAAGAGTAGTAATGATTAAATTTGTGAATGATAAATCAATTATTATGTAGGAGAATAATATTCATCATCTTCAAATTACCGATCCGACCCTTTTTGCTCCACCTAGGAATTAGGACATCTATATCTCTATCTTATTGCAGCAAATTTGATAGATTTACGAATTTGATCAAATCCACAAGTCCTCGGCTGTAACAAAGCCAATTTATTCCATTCAAATCAAGTGTCTTATCTTTAATTTCAGATAGCTAAGCAATATCCATACAATAATGATATCCTTATAACTACGCGGTGAAGAGACTGATAACAGAGATATAGTGCAATAAGATCCTTACGTATGTGTCCACCAGATTGTCCCAGCTCATATTTTGTTCTGAAATTTGGTAACCTTAATAAGAACTAAGCCATAGAATAATACAAAATTAACAGGGCCACAACTTGAACTTGGTTAGTAAGAGAGAATCAAGTAATTTGCATTCACATATCTTATTGTTGGTTAGATTGTTACCTTTTCACTAGTATGTTGCACAAAAGAAGTATCATTTCATTGGGTAATAGTGAAGACACAATGCCACCAACTGTGTTTGAAGCACTCCTCTTCTTTTTCTCAAACGTAACACCCGCTGCACCTTTAAAGATCACAAAGGTAGGAACAAAAACCGAGATCCCAAAGGTAGTTAGATTATTGATTAATCATCCTTAAGTACTCTTTTTATTCAATAGCGGTTAGGTAGGAACAAAAACCGAAATCCCAAATATGCTTACCTCTTATAGCGGAAGCCACGGCCATCAGAGAAGCCGTACTCCAAACGACAAATCGGAACCACCAAAATTATGTGACAGCGTCGAACTCACTACAAATGATCAACTTCATCAACACAAATAATTTCTAGCTTGAAACTTATGAAATCATCCAATATATAATTAAACTCTATGTAGATCTATAAGTCACTTTTGTGTTTGTACCTAGATAATAAAACATCGAAGCTGATTTGCTTACCAGTTGTACCGGATGAAGCCGACATACCACCGGTTTAATTAATTGAAAAAAATTTCGACAAAAAAGGGAGGATTGGTTTAATATTCCAAAATTTTTATAAAATTTGAAAATTAAACTTTATTTTGGAACTTTTGAGAAATAACTTTTTTTGTTGAATAATATAAAAATATCCTCATTAATTTTTGAACATTTAAAATTAAAAGAAAAATCATTTTGGAAAATAATCTTACTCTAATTATTTAAGATATATTTTGATAACAAAAAAGGAAAAATATGTATATTTTGATATTATTTTATATTTATATATAGATATATTGAATAGATATATAAATATTTTATTAATAAAAGAGAGAAAAATATACATATTTATAAATATCCAACTCAGTCTATATATATGGATCACCACTGTAGCTATATATATACATATGAAAAAGGTATACACTTTGCTATAGCGTACTTAGCTTTTGATTCGGTTAGTTCAGCATAATCTTTTTTTCGTAGTTCATCACAATTTAAAAGTAAAATGTTTATTCATTACTTTTGTTTGATTATGTAAATTTGATATAGTTTTAACAATTTTATAATATTATTGTTAAGATATTTTGAAGAAATCGAGATGATGCCAAAATAGTACTTTGATATATATATATATATATATGGAGTTGAATAACATAGTTAATATTTTTTTAAGAAGCTTAACTATGACATATTTAATATCCAATCAAAAATCAAATCTCATATTTTTTTTTCTAACGATAACTAAAATGATGATTTATATTTATATTTTTAATTAAAAAATAATGTGATACTTATTGTTGCTTTTTCTTATGAAAATAATTATAAGGTGGATTTTGATTTTGATATATTTGTAATTTAAAGTATAAAAAAGGTTATTTTCTATAGATTTTGAAAAAGGGTTTAGTTTTCAAAACAAAAAAGTTTAGAGATTATGTTTACAAATAGGGTGTGGTTGGGTTTACTTGCCCAAAACAAAAAAAATGGCCCAAATCGAAAAGAGAAGTTTGGCCCAAGTGAATATAGCAGCAAAAAGTTTTAGGTTCTTGCTCATTTTGTAAACGTATTCTCTTTTAGGGCTAGGGCTGGTTCTCTCCTCCGATTCGCTCTTCCGGCAATTTGTTCTACAAATTAGGGTTATTGATTTGGAAGATCTCTTCTGCATCCGGTTTACACATGCCATCTTGTAGATAAGATATGGAATCTGGAAGAAAAAGAAACAGAGTGTTTGATTTCGTGAAGAAAGCATATGAAATGGTTGATGATCCTTCAACGGATCAAATAGTATCTTGGGGTCCCGATGGAACGAGTTTCATCGTTTGGAAACAGCGAGAATGTAAGAGAGACCTTCTCACCAAACTCTTACAAATCACCACCTTCGCAAGATTTGAAGCATATGTGAGTTTCTTTTTCAATTGGGAAGAAAAAACAAAAACAAAAACTCGGTGCTGATTCTTGTATACGTAATTGACTTTAGGGGTTTCGTAAAATTGCTAGTGGAGAAGAAGAACACTTGGAACTTGCTTGCAATGATTTTGTGAGGGGTAAGCCTGAGCTTTTGGACAAGATTGGTGAACGCTATGTTGCACATGTGAAAGCATTTAGTGATAAGAGATATAAGCCATATCAAGATCGACTCAAAAACTGCAAGACCAGGGAAGAATGGGAATTAGTCTTGAAGGAGCAGCAGGAGATATTTGATAAGGATAGCAAGGAGAGAAAGGAGGCAAGGGAACTGGAAAAAGCAAGAAGGCTGATAAGGACACAAAGGCTCCAGGATCAACTGCACCATGTACGAATTTGAATTTGATCCAATTATTCCAGATATTCTCTCCTCTTTGTGTATGGATTTCTATCTATGGCTCTATGTTTATGGTTTACTCTCAATACTCTCTGTTTGGTTGACTTGTTTGTTTGGTTGACTTGTTTCCTACTTAAAACCATATTTATCGTGTTTATGTCGTTCAATTCAGTTGTTACTTTAATTTTTGGTTCGAGATTTTTGGTTTTTAACTCAAATTAAATTTAAAGGGTAATCGAAGAGAAATTGAATAAATTGGTTTGACTAGAAGTCAACGGAATAATATGACTAAAAATAATCTTTAATTTCGTTCAAAAGATTTTGGATTTTAGGAATTTTTTTTTACATCATAAGTTTTGTGAAAATGAAGATGCTCTTGTGCTATCTTGCTAATTATTGCCAAGTCTATTTATAAATCACAACCACACAAGTTATGACTCTTCCAGTTAAACCACTGTTTTTTTCAAGATTCGATTTTGATTAATTTTTGAACATTTAAAATTAAAAGAAAAATCATTTTGGGAATTAATCTTACTCTAATTATTTAAGATATATTTTGATAACAAAAAAAGAAAGAAAAATATATATATTTTGATATTATTTTATATTTAGATATATAAATATTGAATAGATATATAAATATATTATTTAATAAAAGAGAGAAAAGTATACATATTTTACAAACTTAATTTTATCATTATCCAACTCAATTTATATATATGGATCACCACCGTAGCTATATATACATATGAAAAAGGTATATACACGTACTTAGCTTTTGATTCGGTTAGTTCAACACAATCTTTTTTTCGTAATTCATCACAATTTACAAGTAAGATGTTTATCAAAATTAGGGTTACTGTGATTCTGATTTGTAATTATGGTTAGAATATCTCTTTACATGTACATATGGATTCCGAGAGAAACATAATCTCTGACTTCGTGAAGAAAGCATATGAAATGGTTGATGATCCTTCAACGGACTTAATAGTATCTTGGGGTCCTAGTGGTAGGACTTTCGTGGTTTGGGATCCGCAAGAATGTGCGAGAGACCTACTTCCCAAACTCTTACAAATCACCAACTTCCAAAGATTTCAAACATATGTGAGTTTCTTCTTTCATTTTTGGTACTTTTCTTTTTTTTTGCTGCTGACTGATGTTGCTTTTTTGACGTAGGGGTTTCGTAAACTTGTGTCTAGAGAAGACCAATTGGAGTTTACTTGCACTGATTTTGTTAAGGGCAAGCCTGAGCTTTTGGACAAGATTTGTGAACGCTATGTGGCACAGTTGCAAGCAGACTATGATAAGAGATATAAGCCATTCCAAGATCGACTGAAAAATTGCAAGACCACGGAAGAATTGCAATTAGCATTCAAGGAGCGGAAAGAGATATTTGATAAGGAGATCAAGGAGAGAAAGGAGGCAAGGGAATTGGCAAAGGCAACATTGCTCGCAAAGGCAGCAGCACTTGAGGATCAAAATGTACAAATGATCTCAGTTTCGGATTTCATCTATGGATACTTAATTAGATTACTCTACTCTTGTCTTGTTTTTATGAATTTATACTCTGTTTTTATGATTTGTTATTTCTGATAATGCTTAATAACATCCTTAGGACAGGGTGTGAATATTCTCACTTATTAATCCCAAGATCCTCTCTTGATTAATTACCAACACTGTTTTCCAAAAACCTTCTCTTCGTGCAGTGTTATTTAACACTTTTGTTTGTTTACAGCGACACTCTTTATAAAACTCATAGTGTAATGATTAAATTTGTGAATGATAAATCAATTATTATGTAGGAGAATAATATTCATCATCTCCAACTTGCCATCAACAGATTAAACGACACCCTTCAAATTACCGATCCGACCCTTTTTGCTCCACCTAGGAATTAGGACATCTATATCTATCTGATTGCAGCAAATTTGATAGATTTACGAATTTGATCAAATTCATCTATCTTTATTTATAATCTACTGTTGTGTATAGATTTTTATATATTTTTCTATGTCTATCTTATATTGTTTATGAATTTCTTTTACTTTAAATACTCTTTAGTATGAAACAACATTTCTAGTTGAATGTGTATGAAACAAACATTTCTTGTCTCTCTCCTTTGAATGTGTATGAAATAATTTCATAGGTCAAGTATAACTCTTTAGACAAAAAGTGCATCAACTATTCAAAGAAGAGTTAGTGTAGTCTTTGATTGACTCTTTCTTTTCTTTGAACATGATTACTCTACTATTAATTTATTTTTATTTTTTTCTTCTAGGCAAAATGCAAATTCCGAAATATAATATCTGTGTTTTTTCCTACTCATATTAGTTTATTTGGAAATTGTACACTAATAAGCCTCAAAGCTATGTTTATGAAGTTAATTAGGCCTTTTACAATCAAAACAAAGCTCTAACAAAATTATTATTACATAAATGTTATCCGAGAAAAACATATATCTAGAACGAGAACTAAGAGGGAGTATTTTGAAGTAACATGAGACACGAAGACTTTGTTTTCTCAAAGAGATGCATTGCTCCACAAAAGTTGTTTGATGCAGAGAAATTTTGGGGACTATTTCCTTTGTTGCTCAGTCCTACATATGCTTGTATGAAGTTCCTCGAATCCATTAAACTTCACATTCCACACTTTATGTCAATCAAAAGGAGGCAAATAGTTATTTACTACACGAGGAGAGTAAATCCATAGGGCAAATGCGAGAAGATGGTTGCCAATTGTTTTTACAAAATTATTATACCGAATCAAATTAAACATGAATGCCGTTCAACTCAGTTGTTACTTTAATTTTTGGTTCGAGTTTTTTTGGTAATTAACTCAGAAATTAAATTTAAAGGGTAATCAAAAAGAAATTGAATAAATTGGTTTGACTAAGTCAACGAAATAGTGAAATTAAAAAATAATCTTTTATTTCGTTCAAAAGATTTTGGATTTTAGGAAAAAAATTTTACATCATAAGTTTTGTGAAAATGAAGATGCTCTTGTGCCATCTTGTTGATTATTGCCAAGTCTATTTATAAACCACAACCACACAAGTTAGGACTCTTCCGGTTAAACCATTGTTTTTTCAGGATTCGATTTTGGGTTTAGGATGATTAGGCCCAAATTTCGAATACGCACAGTTTTGGCACAAGCGAAAACCACACAGCCAAAATGGTGGGGTCTCAAAAACCGATTATAAAAAAGAAATGTAGCGAAAATTTTGAAATGAATGATAATAGAAATTTTGAAATCCCTTTTGCTCTTGGTTCTCCGTCTGCTTGCTTCATATTATGCTAAATCGATTTTCGTTATGGTTATCTCGAAAAATCCCTTTTGCCTTTTGCTCTTGGTTCTGCTTCTGCTTGCTTCATCGATTTACATTAGGGTTTTGCTTTTGATTCTGCTAAATCGATTTTCGGTATGCTTATTGAATCTGCTTGATCGATTCTGATAGGTTTATTGAATCTGATCTGGTTTTGTATACAACTAATCAGATATGAAGATAACGAAATCTTGTTTGTTGCTATTTCCACATTTTCAGGGAAAATGGACCTTCCAGCATTGAGAAATGCAGCAACGTTGGCAGTACAAGATTTCAGAAACTCGCTTGGTTTTTTGAGAAACCAGATCCATGGTCAGCATGGTGTGGTGTACCTTCAAATTGTAGTTGTCAGAGTGAGAACGATCGAGGATGATCTTTTGGATTTGAATCTTTAGCCTCCGTGGAATCCGGCAGAAGCGAGAGTAACTACAAGTGCTGCCATAGCCGCGTTGATTGATAGGCTTGGTTTAGTATCAGACTACGTTAACGAGGTAATATTTTGTTGCAAAATTTTGATTATAATTTGTTACTAAATTAAAGTTAATTTGATATGTTTATATTGAATTTTGTTTGTAGGAGAATGATATTGACAATCTCCATAATACTGTCAACGAATTACATGAAATTCTTGAAATGTTGGATCAGGCACATATTGCTCTTGGAATTAGAGGCATAAGATGAACTATGTCCCTCCTTATTTACCTATCATTCTATGTTGTACTTTTTGTATGGATTTATTTACTCTCTTCATGAAGTACCATGATTTCACCTATCCATCGCTTAGGTGAAATCAGATTTTGTTTAGGCCCATGTATAGGATTCGTTGATGTAAAACATCTTTTTTTGGTATATTCGAATATATATATATATATATGAAAATCTTCCATATATATCTTATCATAATTAGGAAATATTTTATTTAAATATTTGTGTAGCCTAATATTTTCTTGTATATATGTGTTCTGTATAATTTCTGATAACTGTAAATATAATTTTTAGTATCGACATGATACGCCCTAAACAACTTCATCATTCAGAGTTTTCTGTTAAACAACTTTAATTTTGTTCTTTTCTATGACTTTATTGTTTTTCTTTTCCTTCTTTATGTATCATCTTTTACAAAAGATAGAGCTTTGTCGTTAAGTTTTTTTAATTCGTCCGTTTGTGATTTTGTTTATATGCTGGTGTCCGTAAAATTTTAAGGTATCATCTTTTACAAAAGACAATTTATTAGAGCTGGGATAGTTTAATTTGCCCGTAAGTTAAACCAACTTACGTATATAATATTATAACAATGAGATTTATTCCCTACAACATTAATAACAATGAGATTTCATTTTGGTACTAATCATCCATTTTGTTTTGTTATTTTATAGGATCTGAGTATTGGATCTTCTATCAATAAGGTGCATCTTTTGTATGGGATCCTTTCAGACGAATGTGGTGGTTACGTCAAGGTCTTTTAAACATATTAAATCTTCTATCTTTGGTTTTTGTTTTCTTATATATATATCTGATCTTTCCATCGTATTTCTTAAATTCTTATGTTTTTTCGTTTGTTTTTATTATTTGTTTGTTTGTTGTTGTTATTGTGCAGATTCAGCCATCCTATAATTTGACGGTCATGTTATATTTTGTTCTTCGGTTTATGTTATTCGATATACAATACATTTTTGATCCTAATGTTATTGTCTTCTTCTTTTGTCTAGCACAAGTTCGTTTTCAATTTCGTGAACAGGTAATAGGCTCATCATGATTTTGGGTATGTATTTTATTATTGTATCTTTTTTGTTTGTATTTTCGAATTTAATAATTTAGATTGCATTATAATTGTTTTATTTTACTGTTTCATGTAGGTCTTATTTTGTATATTCATCTCTATCGCTAAAGATTTGTGTGTATGCAGTTCTATGTCGTTCGTTCGTGTGTTATCTAATCCGTTTTTGGTATGTTTATTCTTATTTTATGTTAATACATGTTTATTTTTGATAACTTTTTCTTTAATTCATTAATTTCAAAACTTTTTGTTGTAAGTTATTAATTTTGTTGATTTGTGTAGGTAATTTGTGTGGTTAATTTGTTTTCAGAAAAAAAAAAAACAATTTGGGCTACTTTCGTCCCACAAACGTACTTCTGAATTATTATTGGTAAATTCAATAGTTTCGGTGTAACAGGTTCACAAACTAATGCTTTGGTTCATCGACTAGGTTTGATGTTTGGTTCACCGATTTGTTTCGGGTGCAAATGGATGTCTCTTTTTATGAATGGAATAGAGCATTTCACTTATTCCACATAAAAATTTACCATTTGTGATGAAAGGAATGGAATGAACATTCCATTTATCCCACACAAAAACAATCAATTCCATAAAAAAAATCAAAGGAAATTATCCCTCTACAATTTTGATGAGGAATGAATGTGATAGTTTTATTCCATTATTTTTTCAATACCATTCCTCCATATTCCATTCATATATATTTCATCAATTCCTAAAATGCTTATCATTTAGACCCTTATTGTTTTAATACTACTTTTTTATTTTTGTTAACATGTTCTTTGTTTCATGATTTTCCAGTACTTTCTTCTTCTTTTTTAACTCAACTTTTTATTGTTTTATTTTGTGTTATGTTCTCGGTTGACTGAACCTAACAATTTTTCGTTTTTGCTTAATTTTTCTCAAAGTAAAGAAACCATCGATTTCAAAACGTCTATATGGTCTTCGTGCCGGAGAGTAATCTTAACCCATTTGGATCTTCTTACCCGGATATAAAGTCATGATATATTTACTGTGTAGTTTTAATTGATTTAGAACATGATTATAGGTAATAAATATGTTAGGGTAAATATATAAATTTTATAATATTAATTGTATTGGAATTGATGAAATGGATAAATATATTAATTTTATAATATGAACAAAGAGAGAGATATTATATTACCTCCTAAATATGAGTAGTATAGATCCTACATTTAGAAATTCAAATATGAGATAAGTAAATATATGAATTCTATAATATTAAAAACTCACTATATTTACCCTTATTATCCATCCATAATCATGCCCTTATACTTGCTTCAATTTTCAATATAGCATATTGATTCATGGTTTTTATTGTAGATCTATGATATATTGATTTTCTTTAATTCCGTTTCTTCATGCTTATAACTGATTGATTTTTGCTTCAACATCTTTTTAGGATGAGTCATGTCGAGCAAACCTTTCGAAGCTCATAACGTCTCTCTTTATTTAGATTCCATCTCCAATTTAATGTAAAAACCAATTATCAGAAATTGTTTTACATACATTGTTACGTATATATGATTATTATCTTTCACAACATTATAATCAATTAGTTCACATAACGACAATCTTTCCTGATCTCCCCCAAGCGGGTTGGTCTCGGACAAGAGCCTGACGCCGCGTGAGAATTGCTCATGGAAGTAACCATTGTCGGCAGCCATCTTGGCCACAAACAGTGCAGTCCTCGGATCAGTGGCTAGCTCATCATCGATGACAAGGAGCCCCTTATGAGCCATAATGTTCTTGTAGTACATATTGTCCACAACCATCAGAGTCTCACGGTCGTTGCGTGAGTACAAGACCGCGTTCGGGTCAGGTGTGGGAGATGGGCAACGGTTTTTTAAGTAAAAGACGTAACTTGGGTCGAGAGTCGGGTCAATCGTTGTGTATAGTCGGTGCACTAGGTTCACGCAATGGACCCTACCCACCGAGTGTGCACCTACGGTTATATAAATTGACCGATCAAAAACAATATCATTCTTATTTAAGAAACTCCAAAATATTTCTATGGTTTATCTTTTTACTTCGGCCTCTCTAATATTGTCCTTACTTGCTATCATTGGACAATGAACATTTTTTTCCGAATCGAATCAATTACCAAATTCTTTTCTAACGATTTATTTGATATATATTTTAAAACCAAAAAAAAAAAAACACAAAAAGTAACCATTAAACTAACTTCCAGATAAAAATGTATTGTATACAATTTAAATATACCACCAATAAATTAGTTTAAATTTGATTTATCTTGGATATATAGTCAAGCCAAACAAAACCAAGAAAAAAACAATTTTTGGATTGAACCAAACTAAACCAGATAAATTTGGTTATAATTCGATAAAACTCTTCTCTATCCGAGAATCTAGAACTAAACCGAAAATCGATAACGTCTGTTAATTGTATCTTTTTTTGCCTTCCAATCCAATGCACCCAAAGGTTAGTTGGTTCCACTTCCATTTGTAGACTTAAAGCTTTGCTCTATCCTCATCTTTTGTTTTTTGATACTGCGGATAAATTAACAGTTTGTTGTGCCTACTAACTTCAAATTCCTCGCTGTTCCATTGTGCTAAATCGATGAAAACGAAACGGTATGTAATATCGTACTCGCATTGACAACTTTAAAGTGGTGTTTCTGGTTAAACTAATATATAGGATCAGTTCATCAAGCTGTCTTTCCCATTCTCGTGTTCCATTCATGATTAATTTGCAGACTCATGGCCCAATCTGGGATGGCGATGCGAGAAGCCTTATCACAGGCAGCGACGAGGAATCTCAGAGGCTCCACGATGCTGATCAAGATGGCAAAATCCGGCAATTTCCAGTTGGAAATTTACGGCATCATGCAAGATATCTTCAAAATCGCCATGGATTTAGAGATCTCCTTTCCTCGATCCCTAAATGTAGAAGCCGACGTTTTGGCAAAAACAATTCTCCACTCTGTATCAACAATCTCCCGGTTTAATGAAATGAAATCAACCTTTGACCAAAAGAAAAAAAAAATGGCCCAATCTATGTTCGGATATGTAACAGTTTGTAGTGGTTAACTTGCTTAACTTGGTTGTCCTATTGTAATAGTTTGTAGTTTCCTTGGTAAATATTGGTACCTGGCTAATATGGGATGAAATTGGTTGTCATTCTATTTGCTAAGTATGTTGAGTGGAGTGCCAACATGATGGAGGAAGAAGCCAAAAAGAAGTTGAAAGCTGCACAACTTCAGTACGGAAGTCTAGAGCGGTTCATGGCTCACAACCCATCTGGAACAATTACAAGAACTGCAAATTATTAGTTCGAGACAACCCATATTCAAATCGTGCTTATCATAATTACTTATACGTGTAGCTTAAAAAATAACTTTTACCTAATCAACAATAATCGTTAAAACATATTGTTTGTTTAATATAGATGAGTGAGTAGCGTCCATTAGGAAAAAAAGGAATACATCACATAGTGTTGCTAGCTTTAAAATAAATAGTACGACACTAAACCAAACTTTTTAATGCCATTTCCTTCGAAATCAGTCCTAAAAATTCATAAACATATTTTGCTTTCTATTTTTTTTAACAAATAAATAACTACAAAAAATTCAAACCATATATAAGTGAAAGGAAAAATGAAAAATTGGAAGGTAAAATAAATTTAATCTACTTTATAAGAAAATTTAATCATCGATTTATTTTGAGGATGTCAATTTTCGATTAAAAAAACAATCTTAGGTAAAGAAATTAAAATTGTACTGATGAAGTTAATTTTCCGTCCAATAAAATGTCGGCGCAAACGAAATATCTAATTTGAAAGTTTATTTAGCTAAAATTATTAATTTTAAGGTTTCAAATATAAGTAGTGAATTTTGGAGGTTTAAAGTGCTAAAAATTGCTACTTTGTTATGCTACCATTTTCCCAATAAGAATATAAACAAGTATTAAAAAAAAGGTTTATATATTTGAAACTATAATAATAATACCGCCGATAATTGAATTAAAGAATTTCTTGATTATTGGTGTTTAGATGCAAAATGGGCAGAGGGTAAAAGGCCCAAACTAAATTGCCCAAATTTAAGGGAAGTTCGGCCCACATGAATCAATATCTATATATTATTTTTGCAGCCTTTTAAGTTTGTTTCCAAACACTTCTAATCTAGCTTTTTAAGTTTATTTCCAAACATTCCTAATCTAAGATATTTGCCAATCAAAAATCGAAAAGTCACTTTATTTAAACAAATTAAATCGACAATAATGTATGATACACGAGTCTTAAAAGCTTCTTCCATATCCTAAATCTAAAATATTCTTCCTTCCTCCTAAATCACGGGTCTTAAAAGCTGATTACCTATTAGATGATCGAAAATATTCATCCTTTTTCCTAAATCATGGGTCTTAAAAGTTTCGTCTCTCTTCCTAAATCGAAAAATCCCTCTATGGAAACAAATTAAATCGACAATAAACTCCTAAATCAGGGGCTTAAAAGCTTATTACCTATTAGATGATCGAAAATGGGAAATGATTTTGATGTTAATGAAATTTGTTATATGGAAACAAACTTCTTCCATATTCTAAATCTAAAATATTCTTCATTCCTCCTAAATCACGGGTTTTAAAAGCTTATTACCTATTAGATGATCGAAAATATTCATCTTTCTTCCTAAATCATGGATTTAAAAGCTTATTCTCTCTTCCTAAATTGAAAAGTCCCTCTATAGAAACAAATTAAATCGACAATAAACTCCTAAATCACGGGTCTTATAAGCTTTTTTTCTCTTCCTAAATCGAAAAGTCCTTTTATGGAAACAAATTAAATCGACAATAAACTCCTAAATCACGGGTCTATATTATTATTTTTGCAGCTTTTTAAGTTTGTTTCCAAACACTCATAATCTAGATTTTTAAGTTTGTTTTCAAACACTCCTAATCTAGGATATTTGCCAATCAAAAATCGAAAAGTCACTTTATGGAAACAAATTAAATCGACAATAATGTAATGATACACGAGTCTTAAACTTCCATATCCTAAATCTATAAAATTCTTCCTTCCTCCTAAATCACGGGTCTTAAAAGCTGATTACCTATTAGATGATCGAAAATATTCATCCTTCTTCCTAAATCATGGGTATTAAAAGCTTCTTCTCTCTTCCTAAATCGAAAAGTCCCTCTATGGAAACAAATTAAATCGACAATAAACTCCTAAATCACGGGTCTTAAAAGCTTATTACCTATTAGATGATCGAAAATGGGAAAGGATTTTGATGTTTATGAAATTTGTTATGTGGAAACAAACTTCTTCCATATTCTAAATCTAAAATATTCTTCATTCCTCCTAATCACGGGTTTTAAAAGCTTATTACCTATTAGATGATCGAAAATATTCATCTTTCTTCCTAAATCATGGATTTAAAAGCTTATTCTCTCTTCCTAAATCGAAAAGTCCCTCTATGGAAACAAATTAAATCGACAATAAACTCCTAAATCACGGGTCTTATAAGCTTCTTCTCTCTTCCTAAATCGAAAAGTCTTTTTATGGAAACAAATTAAATCTACAATAAACTCCTAAATCACGGGTGTATATTATTATTTTTGCAGCCTTTTAAGTTTGTTTCCAAACACTCCTAATCTAGGATATTGCCAATCAAATTCCAAACACTCCTAATCTAGGATATTTCCCAATCAAAAATCAAAAAGTCACTCTATGGAAACAAATTAAATCGACAATAATTTTTGATACACGAGTCTTAAAAGCTTATTACCTATTAGATGATCGAAAATATTCATCATTCTTCCTAAATCATGGGTCTTAAAAGCTTCTTCTCTCTTCCTAAATCGAAAAATCCCTCTATGGAAACAAATTAAATCAACAATAAACTCCTAAATCACGGGTCTTAAGAGCTTCTTCTCTCTTCCTAAATCGAAAAGTCCTTCTATGGAAACAAATTAATCGACAATCAACTCCTAAATCACGGGTCTTAAAAACTTATTACTTATTAGATGATCGAAAATGGGAAAGGATTTTGATGTTTATGAAGTTTGTTATGTGATTTAATGTCTTTTTTTTTAAGTCTGTTAAGTTATCAGTTGTTAGTATTTTGTTTGGGTGTGGTATATTTGTATTACGATGATGTGCGTTTAACTTATCAAACAAGAATTATCCAATTGTCTTTTATATATTCGCTATTCTGAATAATCCGCTATTCTGTAGAAGTACGTCATAGCATTTATATTCTCATATAAGAAACTGATGTATACAAAAATGAATCGTAGTCTATACTAAAGTCAGAGATTCAAACCAATTAAAACAAAGATAAAATACAAACAATACAAACGTTAAAATAAAGTAACCACTGTGATATTATAAGAATACAAATGTTAAAATAAAATAGATATAAAAATTTCGAAAAAAACATAGACTCGTGGTGTACCACGGGTTAAATCCTAGTATATATATATATTTGTAATCGTGGTTTCCGCTTAGGGTTAGCCAAGAAAAAATCCGATTAGGATATATATATATATATATATATATATATATATATATATATATATATATATATATATATATATTATTGTGAAAACCCTTTTGCTTTTGATTTATCGATTTATATGTATATCTCATCTTGTAGATAAGACATGGATATGAGTTTTGAGAGAAAGAAATGTTGTGATTTCCTGAAGAAGGCGTATGAAATGGTGGATGATCCTTCGACGGATTCATTAGTATCTTGGTCTCCCAACGGCAGGGCTTTCATTGTTTGGCTTCCGGAAGAATGTAAGAGAGACATTCTTCCCAAATACTTACAAGTCACAGCCTTCTATCGATTTGATTATTATGTGAGTCTCAAATACAAATCAACTAGATCTCCTTTCTTTCTTGGTGATGCTGCTGCTTATGCTGTTGTACGTACGTGTTGAATTAGGGGTTTCGTAGACTTTTGTGTACAAAGGAACAATTGGTATTTGCTTCCACTGATTTTGTGAGGGGCAAGCCTGATCGTTTGGACAAGATTTGTGAACGCCATGTCGCACGCTTGCAAGCATTCTATGATAAGAATTATAAACCATTACGAGATCGACTCAAAAGGTGCAAGACCAAAGAAGAGCTGGAAGTAGCCCGCAGTGAGAATTGGGAGATCATGGAAAAACAGAGAATGGAGCAGAAGGAGGCATTTATCAAGGCAATTCAAAAGGACCGGGAAGCAGCAGCAGCTTTCAAGGCAAAGGAGGCAGCACTCGAGGCAAAGGCGGCAGCAGCACTAGCAATCGAGGATCAGCATGCATTCAAGGCAAAGGCCGCAGCAGCACTAGCACTCGAGGGTCAACATGCATTCGAGGCAAAGGCCGCAGCAGCACTAGCACTCAAGGGTCAACATGTACGAATTTGATCCATCTTTATCTCTTCTCTACCGTTAGTAAATGGATTTCAATCTACTCTTGTGCTTATGAATTAATACTCTCTGGATACTCTTTCTATGTCTACTCTCTACTTGTTGTGTTTATGGATTCTGTTTCTATCTACTTTCTTTCTTTTTATGTCTATGTCTATGATCTACTCTGTGTATTGTTCTGTTTTTGCTTCCTTGGAACCTCTCTTTGTTAACCGTGGTTTATTACCATTTATCAAGGGTTCTGGAATCGGAGAAAATTCCGTGCTTGATTTCGTGAAGAAAGCGTATGAAATGGTGGATGATCCTTCAACGGATTCGATAGTATCTTGGGGTCCTGATGGAAGCAGTTTCATCGTTTGGAGACCGCTAGAATGTAAGAGAGACCTTCTTACCAAACACTTGCAGATCTACAGCTTCGCACAATTTATAGTATACGTGAGTTTCTTCTTCTTGGTCATCAAATACATTGAGAAAAACAAACTCTCCTTTCTTTTTTGGTGATGATGTTGCAATGCTTTGTTAGGGGTTTCTTGAAATTGTTACTGGAGAAGAACACTTGGAATTTGCATGCGATAATTTTGTGAGGGGCAAGCCTTATCTTTTGGACAAGATTGTTGAACACTATGTTGCACAGATGCAACCATTTGTTGATAGGCGTGCTCGAATGGCTGAGAGACTGAAAAACTGCAAGAACAAAGAAGAAAGGGAATTAATTAGTCATCAAGGAGTCGACGGAGATGCGTCAAAAGGAGTTGAGGGAGAATGTGGAGGCAGCTCAACTGGCAACGGCAATAGAGCGGCTTAGGGCGAAAAGGCTCCAAGATCAAATGCAGCATGTACAAATTTGATCAAATTCAATATATCTATCTCTATCTATCTATCGGACGATATCTACTGTTTGTGTATGGATTTCTTTGTCTATTCTCTATTGTTATGTATGGATTTTTATCTATCTTTCTTTGTGTATGGATTACTCTACTCTTTATAAGGATAAATAGTCTCTCGATCTTGTCTGGTTGATTTGTTTCCTACAAAACAAAACATCTTTTGCTTCCTTAGGACAGGGTGTGAATATTGATCCGAGGATCCTCTCTTAGTAAACAGTGTTGGTAAACCTTCTCTTCGCGTAGTGTTATTTGCATTTGCAGCTTCAAGCTTATTTCTTTGTGCTTGATGATAGAAAGCCTCAGGTTGGTATGAGTAGTTGTTTAACGAGGTGAGGTTCTAGGTAGAGTTTCAACAAAACACACACTTTCAAATTCTTTGCTCCTCGAAAATGGTTTCATGAGTCGTGGTCCATTTCAGATGTCAAGTTTGCGATATGCAATAACATGTTATTTTAGGCCAGGAAAGATGCAAGCAAATCTCCAGAGGCAGCAAGTCAGTTCACGTCTTATTGCATCTGATTATCTCCAATCAAACCTTGATCTTTCGGATGTTCTAGTCCAAGGGTGAGTTTAATCATATATAGTTGAGGTTGCATTAAGCATTTCCTTTTAAGATCTTCATCATGAGCTTCCTTCATACATTTCATATGACTTGTTTTATGATTTCTCTCAGCACAGATATGGCGTTACACTCTTTTCTATCGAATTTGTTTATAGTAGAAACAGTTAACTAGTGGTGTTTTGTGGAGCATTGTATAATAGAAACCATTTCTCTATCTTGGTTTCAGATATATTTTGTGAAGAAGGAAGACTGGCTAAGTTCTCTTACAATGTCCAAATCAGAAAATCTTGCTTCAATCGATCCTTGAATAATGTCTATCAGGTTCTCAGCTTCTATTTATATGTCAATCAGCTTCTCTTCCATCTTCCTTTGAGATTCGTTTGTGTTTCTGCCCTACTCTTTTCCTTAAAGGCTTGTGTTCAAATGTACTTCTTTTGGGGTCCTTCCATGTAGGTGGTGTTAATTTTGTTTTCGTTTCTTCCATGTACCTAGTTCAGTTTTCATGAACACCGTGATTCATGCTGTCTAAAGATCTGCCGAATGCGATGGTCTCTGAGGATTTAGGCGTAGCCAAGTGACTCACTGTCATTTCAACAATGACAAATTTGCAGACAGGTCCCGGGGTTGGGCTCTCGGATTAGTTCTTGGTTATATCTACGTGAGAAGGCGCCAAGGTGTGAAGACTTAACTTAGGGTTAGCCAAAAAACAATAAAACCTCTCTCTCCTCCAATTCTTGGACATGGTACATAAATCTTCAAGTGTTCAAGAAGTGAAATATTTGTTTTTTTTTTTTTGCTAAATGAGAAGTGAAATATTTGTTTGAGAAGGTTGATTTCTAATAACGAATTGCATTCATAATTCCCCTAATAACATATACGATATACATTATATATAACACGTCATATTTTTTTACAGCCGTTTATTAAAAAGTTAGTTTTTTTAATGGGTTTTTTCTATGCTGATAAGTGATGACATTTTAGTGAAGATAGAAAGATTTTTTTTTTTTTTTCTATTGGTGTAATTGTATCTAAAGTTTTTTTTCTACACACATTAGTACCACGATTCAAGTGCAAAATCGACAAAATATGCGGAACAACTCTAAATTTTTTTTGGATAATAACGAAATCTGTGAAAATATTTAAAACAAAATTAGATGGGGTAAAAACAAGATGAGATGCAATAAGGACACTGTAATTTATATACAAAAATATTATAGCCACACATATAAACCATTTGATGGTAAGTTTTGCCATTTTACCTATAATCAACCACATTCGTATATTCGGCTATTTCGAATTTTATAAATTAAGAACCGGCCAATAACCAAAAAATATTCGGATTTGGTTTGAATCTGATATTTTACCCGAACTAAAAAATAATAATTTGATTTAGTTTTTTCAAAAGAAAATTTTGTTTAATAATGTAACTAAGGAATGTTTTGGTGGTTACATATTATATATAAAAGAAAGTAAAATGTATCGAATTTTTTTTATCCAAACCAAGTAAGGCAGAAGGCTTTGGAAATCATCGACGCTATTGTGCAACGTTTTGAGGCTGTGACTGATTTCGTTCTTTTGATTGCAGTTGCAGAAGATCAGATTTTCCGTGTTCAAGATGCTGTTAATCGATCTCATATGAGTGTGACTACGATTTTGAACCAGGCGGCGAGGACTCCGATATCACAAACTGATTCCACGCATGACTGTACATTAAGAAGTAGATAAGAGTTAAATCAGCAACAAATTTTTAAATATTCAATGGATTCTAATAATGTATATATTTTGCTTAGATTGTATTTGCGGAAATCTGATATCTAAAACCAGTTAGATTTCATTTGAGGCAGTCAAAAATACTACATATAAACATATTTAACGAACCAACAACCGTCTTGAAATAAACCAAGAGGCCAAATTTTATCGTCAAGCCATTGCAAGATAATATTGAAATACACAATTACCTCTACATTCCAAGTATTGATAGGTCCAATGAATATTGTCATTTCTCAAGGTTACTTCCTGCAGCTTGAATGTCATGAAGCTTGAGATCCGAACCTTTGGGAATTGTCTCGATTTTTGTTTCTTTTGTAAGGTCTTGTCCTAATCTTGCACCTAAAGAGTTTTGGTTTTCAGAGAAAAGAATTGGCGGGTTATTTTTTTACAAACTTATTATACCAAATTAAATCAAACCACAATGCGTTTCAATTTTATTCGGTTACTTTAATTTCGGTTCAGTTTTGGCCTTCAAAAATGTCGCCAATAATAAATGAAAAATCAACATGCGACTAGAGAAGATAATAAGCAAATAATTTTAATAAATCAGATTCCGACCAGAAGATAATATTTGTCTCTCCTCGTCATCTTCTTCGATCTGTTCGACGATAATATTTGCTTAGTTCAGCTTTGTTTATTAGATGGAAAAAAGGAAAATAACTAGTGTTAAATAGCCTATTGGCTTTTTAGGATTTTTATATCTTAAGTTTTGAGAAAAGGAAGATGCTCTTGTGCCATCTTGCTGATTAATCCATAAATGATAACCACACAAGTTCTGGTTAGCGTATTAAATAAACCATTGTTTTTCTCAGGGTTCGATTTTGGGCTTAAGATGTGACGAAGCCCACTAAACAATATTTTTTATGGCCCAAATTTTGTATACGCACCGTTTTGGTAGCGTTTACACACACGAGCAAACCACACAAGCGAAATGATGGCGTCGATGAACATTTGGAGTCCCAATAGACCAAGTCCTCGGCCATGGCCGAACAGGAAGAAGCAAACAAACAAATCCGCCATTTTTCTCTGCTCCGTTTCTCTGCTTGCTGTTTTCTTCGTGTTCATCTTCTTCTTCACTTACTCGGAGATACCCAAATCCCTCTTCTCGATCTCTGCCTTTTCCGGATCCGTACAATTCCCTCAGTGCAGATCCAAGATACTAACACGAACTCTTCTAGGTCAGAGGTTTCTCTGGTACGCACCTCACAGTGGATTCAGTAATCAGCTCTCAGAGTTTAAGAATGCGGTTCTCATGGCGGGAATTCTCAATCGGACCCTAATCGTTCCTCCGGTTATGGATCATCACGCCGTCGCTCTCGGTAGCTGTCCGAAATTTAGGGTTTTGAGCTCGAGCCAGTTACGAGCTTCAGTCTGGAATCATTCTATTGACCTTCTTAAGACTGGCAGGTCAGGCACACTTGCTTTTTCGCTACAAAAATCTTTCTTGATTTTGTAATTTTATCATTGGAGCTCACGAATTTTGGTGTTTGCAGATACGTTTCGATGGCTGATATTGTAGATATTTCGTCGTTGGTGTCTTCTTCGGCTGTTAGAGTGATTGATTTAAGGTACTTTACGTCTCTACTCTGTGGTGTTGACTTGGAGACTCTATGCTCTACTGAATTAGCTCAACAGTCTCAAGCTTATGAGTCTTTGGAACAGTGTGGCTATTTTTTGTCTGGAGTTCGTGGTAATGTAGATAAATGTTTGTATGCTGTGGATGAAGATTGTAGAACCACTGTTTGGACGTATAAAAATGGAGATTCTGATGGAAGATTAGATTCGTTCCAGCCTGATGAGAAGATTAAGAAGAAGAAGAAAATGTCGTACGTGAGAAGGCGGCGAGATGTGTATAAGACTCTTGGGCACGGTACGAAGGCTGAGTCGGCAGCTATTCTTGCATTTGGAAGCCTTTTCACGGCTCCATACAAAGGCTCAGAGCTGTATATTGATATACATAAATCTTCTTCAAGTGTTCCGGAGGTGAAATCTTTGGTTGAGAAGGTTGATTTCCTTCCTTTTGTTCGAGAGATAATGAGGGCGGGCAAGAAATTTGCCTCGGAAACTATAAAGGCGCCGTTTCTTTGTGCGCAGCTGAGACTGTTAGATGGCCAGTTCAAGAATCACTGGGAGACTACGTTTATGGGTCTAAACCAGAAGTTGGAATCTTTGAGGTTGAAGAATCCAGGTCCAGTTCATGTGTTTGTAATGACTGACCTTCCTGAAAGCAACTGGACCGGAAGTTACTTGGGTGATTTGTATAAGAACTCTACAAATTATAAGCTCCATTTCCTGAGGGAACAAGATGAAGTAGTGGTGCGGACACAAGAGGAGGTTGGTTCTGCTGGTCACGGCAAGAAATTTGGGTCTATTCCGATGAGTCTGGAGAGTATAAAAAAGATGGAGAAGCATTGTTGTCCGAAAAAAGTATGGAATGTGCAGCTTTACATAGAGGAAGCTGTTTGCAGCTGTGCTCCATTGGGTTTCGTTGGTACGGCAGGTTCTACAATAGCAGATAGTGTAGAGATGATGAGGAAGTTCAATGCTTGTAATAGTTGAACTCAGACCGCTTTTCAGTGTTGATTTGGAGTGATAGATCCAAGCATTTCGTTTATGGTTGATGTTTGGATGGTTTTGTGTTGTTGGGAAACTTTCTAGTATTTCTATGAATAGAATAAAGCCACTTTTGTGAGTGCCTAAGATGGGTGCTTGGGTCGAGGCTTTTGTGAGTTTTGTTTGTTTGCGGGAATTATTTGTACCAATGTGTGTTTAAACCGGTTTTGATAAGCAAGCTTTTTGTACCAAAGTCGTGAGATATCTAATCAGATTAAACCGGATACGTGGAATTGTAATTTATGACCAATGGTATATGTCCACGTAAGCAGAATCCACGCGTAGCTTGAGACCAATTTTAATGAGTCGGTAACAACATTGCTACCGGATTTTGGATATTTGGTGATCGCCGATCTGAGGGAGAGAATTCCAAGGTATCTACTTCGGCATCAATGGCTGCTCCGTTTTTCTCTACTCCATTTCAGCCTTATGTGTATCAGGTTCGATCCCTGTTTCATTTTGTTCTGTCACTGTCGACAAGGCTTGGTTTGGTTTGGTTTGGTGGTGTCGAGAATGTGATGTCGATTTGTTTCGTTTTCTATCGCCACTCTTTGTACATATTACGCTTGAGCTCACGATTCAACCTACTTGCTTGATCTTTTTCAATTTGTCTCTCCTGAGGGTATGTATAATCCTTCCTACTCACAAGTGGTCGGTCATGTGATGCAGAGTCAAGAAGACACAATTACACCTTTCCAAATTTTGGGTGGTGAAGCTCAGGTTCTTCAGGTTGGTTTCACATTGTTTTGTGCTTCTGAGCCATATATCCTCAAGTACGTTTTCTTACCATTTCATTGTTTTCTTGTCAGATTATGTTAAAACCACAGGAGAAGGTCATTGCTAAGCCTGGTAATCTCTTCTAAAATGCTCTCTTTTTCTCCTTGTTGCCATTCCTTTTTCAACATCTCTTTATCTGATTTAGTTAAGTGCTCCAGCTTCCATGTGCTACATGTCTGCCTCCATTGAGATGGAGAATACCTATACCCCTGAACAAGAAGTTGGACTTGTACAGTGGATTTTAGGCAAGAGTGTCAGCAGTATACTTCTACGCAACAACGGCCAAAACGATGGTTTTGTTGGTATCGCTGCACCTTCTTTGGCAAGGATTCTCCCAGTTAGTGATTCTTGCTTCCCATAAATTTTTTTCCATATTCTTCAATATCATGCATTCTTATGTGTTTTGGTGACCTTCCGTTATTTACTTTCGGTGAAGGTTGATTTGGCAATGTTTGGTGGAGACATCCTATGCCAGGTACAACTGATGAGCTCAAATCGTCATTTTTTCCTTATAAATACTCTCCACATATCAATATATTCTTTGTTGGTGTGTGTAAATGCTTAGCTCTAAGCTTTTTCCTCCTCATTCAATGATGTGACATTTTCTTCTTGTTCTGTAGCCAGATGCGTTTCTCTGTTCTGTCCATGATGTGAAGGTCATAAACTCTGTTTACCAGAGACATAGGGCAAGAAATATTGCTGCTGCTGGTGCTGAGGTAAGGCAAACAATACATTGCATTGGCCTGCGACACATTTTATTCAAAACTTAGAGTTATAGCTTTCCTAGTTACTTCCTGTAGATTTATGTATGGCTTTAACTCACAGAATCGTTGTTGCAGGGATTTTTGAGACAAAGGCTATCTGGCCAGGGTCTTGCTTTTATTATAGCCGGTGGCTCTGGTATGCAACTAAGGTTTTTTCTCTTTCAGTTCAAGGCCTTTTACTCTCCAAAAAATCTGACCATAATCCATTTGCTTCATAAGTTGTACAGAAAAACCTGGAGGTGGGAGAAGTTCTCACCATTGATGTTTCTTGCATTGCGGCTCTCACTCCCTCAATCAATTTCCAGATCAAATACAATGCTGTACCAGTAAGACGGGCAGTCTTCGGGGTACGTTACATTTCTTCCTCTTCCATTCCCAACAAAAAATTCAAGATCTTTCCCTCTGTCAAGGTTACCAATCAAAATCCATCTAAAATCTCTACAATCTTCTACATTTTATACAAAAAAGGGTGAAAACGTAGTAACAGCGACTCTAACGGGACCAGGCATCGTGTTCATCCAAAGTTTACCGTTTCATCGGCTCTCCCAGCGAATTGCAAGGTTAAAGATCGATCTCTCCCTTTGAGTATAATAACTGTGGTTTTTATTGTATAGGAAGAAAAGAAGTATTCAACAAGTTAGACTCACAAAGTAATTGTTTTATTGTAGGTCGGTGACGTCCCCAAACATGAGAGAAAATCCAAGATTATTGGTTCAGATAGGATTATTCATATTCCTTGCGTACGTTGTGATTGTATCTTCTTTGATCCTTACCGAAATGTGAGACATAGTGAGGCTTTCTTTTGTCTATTTTTTCCTCTCTAAGGTGGATCAGAATCAGCAAGCCTTGATAGTTGTAGTGTAGGCTCATTTACGTTAAGATCTATGTATTGGCTTCATAGACAAAAGCCTAGCTCACAATATTTGGTTGAATTAGTGTTGTTGCACTAGATCGGACATGTAAGCTAATACATTTTTTATGCTTGTTAGTGGAGGCAAACAAAACTTTGTGAAACAAGAGATTAGAGGCTTGAAATTCGTCCAAGGATTACTCCACAAGTTACAAGTCTTGTTAGCCTTAGCTTTAGCAATTGTTTGATAACATTTTCATGAATCCATACAACTCAAACTGAATCTGTCATACAACCACTGTTTGGATTTCATGTACGGTAGGTAGTCGTTTGTCTGGTTAGCGCGTAACGTATTCAAGTGAGTAAACGAAGATATCTTTTGATTAGATAAAGTCAAACGAGAGAGCAACATTAGTCGTTCCGAACAAACAAAAAAACCCAAGATGGTGAGAAATAAAACCACCACTTATATATATATTACATAAACATCCGATTACAAAGAGTCTTTTTCTTAAATTCTCTCATTTTACCAAAAGGCCATGGCCTCGTCGGCGTTTCAGTCATTTTATGCATACATCTTCGACTCTTTCTTCTTTCTTCATTCTTCCAACTGCAACAATAATCAAGATGACCTCCATCTTTCTCCTTTTGATCGGTGCTTCGAGTGGCGGTCATCCGAAGGAGACCGATCGTAGTACCTTGATGGCTTTCTCTTGAAATGTCTGTCTTCATCATCACTTGATTCGTATTCTCTTTCCCTCCGAACCGATGGAACGGCAGGGACCGATGCTACTTCTGGTGCTGGAGAAGACTTTGATGGTTTTCGCTGTTTGCCAGAAAGTTCCTCCTCTGGAAAGCTTATCCGAGCGAATACACTGGACTTGTGATTATCATCTGATTCGGTCGCTGTTACTGGCTCTGATTCCGATGATGGCTTTTTTGAACTCTTACGGTGCTTGCGATCAGCCTCCCTGTGGCGTTCCCGGCTTCTATCATCATCCCGGCGGTTGCGACGGTGACCGTGTTCTGAATGGAGGTCATGATGACGATCACGCTCAGATTTTCTGCTGGATACTCGAGGAGGAGAGTCGACCCTCCGATGCTCCGGTCCCTGTCTCTGTTCATTGAAGAACAAGGCAATGCATCATGCACTACAAATTAGTAACATAGCAAATTTGAATTTTGGGCCCAATAAGAGATGCATAAGGCCCAATCCATTTTCTAAGCTACCCTCCGAACAAGGAAAACAGAAAACAAAGAGAGTTTAGTTTCCAGTAAATGTCTTAATCACTACGGTCTATGATTGACAGACACACGTACAAATAAAAGGCCTATCTTTACGTCTAAAAGACTTGGATATAACAAAGCCTGTACTTGGGTTAACCTGGAGAGTTACAAAACGTGTTTTTATCTTTAAAAAATACAAAGTTTTTAATGGTTGTCGTACTTTACTCTGATTATTTAATCAAATACTTCACATTAACTTTAAAAATAATATATAGATCAAATTTTAATACAGTATATATAAACTATTTATTTGTAAAAACCATTAAAAGAAAAAATAATATAGGAAAATTAAATTTCATACTGACGTGGAACATATTATTGGTGTGTTTTGGACCCCCAAAAATTGATGGTACAAAGGAATAAACATATGTAACCTGGTGAAATATAAAACACCAAATCACCCCCTAGTTTTTGTTTATGTAGCTCTACCTACAACTTCCCCAAAAAATGAATTATTTTCATTTCCCCATAAATTTCTATTTTGAAGAGGCCAAAAATTACAGGATCAGTCGTTTTACTTGTGACCAAATTGCCTAGGAGGAGAAGGCTAATACGGAAATACATTTTTATGGCAATTTGTGCCTCTACCTCATCTACTCTTAAATGTCTCTTTTGACTGACTAATACCCCTAAACCAATCAATTATAACACAGAGTCTACTCCTATTTAGTAATTGTGGAACCAACCCATTTTCCATCACGTTACACTGATAAATGCAGAGAAAGAGGATGTTGAAAATGTGGTCCCTTGCAAGCCAAGCCAATTGATAGTAAAGAGAGAGAGAAATAACTGAGACAACAAAATGATACATACAGATTTGTGCTTCATGGGCGAGGAAGAGTCTGCCGAGTTGTTCATCATTCTGCTCTTCTCACCGCCCCTCAAGACATTCCCTCTGCATCACCCAAAAACAAACAACTAAGTTAACACGCTGCAGCAGACTGACACGAGCCTGAAAGTAGTGAATGCAAAGTACATTACCCTTCTGACCGTCTCTCGTTTTCACGCTTTCTTTTCATCTCAGCTTTCCTTGCTTCAAATTCCTCTCTCCCCATTATAGGACGTTGGAGATTCATACGATTCCCCATCTCTGCAAGGTCCCTATAAAAGTTAAAATGCCCTCTGCTCATTATATATTCAAGATCGAAAATTACAAACTGTTGATGAATTGAGAGTGCAAGTCTCGCGAGCAAGCACCTATGAGGTGGTGGTATATTAGGGAACCCAAAGCCCCCCTGCGCAGCAAAAGGCTCTGGATGCATCACCCCACTAAACGACATGTCCATGTGGCTTAATCCATAGCCAATAAAAGGAGGCATTGCGCCAGGATAAGGGCCTGCAAACCCATTGAAACCATGATGAAAGCCATTGAACCCCGGTTGGACGCCGTTGAAGCCAGGTTGCACACCATTGAAGTACTGATTACTCGGACCCGGACCCGGACCCATGGGCATCATATAGTCAGGGCTCGCTAGATCTTGAAATGGAACAGGGTTCCACTGCATGTCTGCAACGGGTCACAAACACAAACAATCTGTTAGCCTCTACAAACAGTTAAAATTGACTGGGAAGAAAGAGCATGAGTAGCCCTCAGCATAATAGTAGATATAGCTACCAGTTACAGCCATCCGAGGTTTCTTCTTCTTCCTTTTTCCTGTAAAGAGCAAAAAAGTATAATTACTTTACTGAATATGTTAATCACCAAATATCCATGTACATAATTTGATGTGTAAAAGTGATTCTTCTCTTCTTTGTATATCATAAATGGCTCTTGCTAAAGGGACAGTGATTACCTTGCTCCCCAGCAGCAACCTGCTGTTGTATTTCATCCTTGGGGGTTTGCGTATTCACCTGTGAAGCTTCCTTGCCATTCAAGGATCCTTGAGTGTTTTCGGATGCATCAACTGGCTTTTCCACTTTAACTATCTCAGCAGAAGCCTGAGGGGCAGTTGTGATCTCTGCTATTTCTATAGACGGCTTCACAGTTGATGTCTCGTTGTTGTTACTAGGAGCTGGGTTTTTTTCACCTCTAGATGCAACAGATGTAGCAGGAGATGAAACCTTGGGAGGTGGAACACGTGCAGACTCCATATCTAGATTTAAAATTTAACAGGCACTAGTTCACCAATGATGGTACAAACAAATAAAAAGGACTCAGAATGTGAGAATGAAATACCTTGTACTTGACACATGCTGCCAGCGTTCTCAGCACTATTGTTACCAGACTCCAAGATACGGTTTATAGTATCTCTAAGGGTCTTGTTTGGTAGAAGATCATCAGCCAGTACATCAGTTGCTCCACAAACACACATTGACTTAGCAATTATATGCTCTCTGATACCTGAATTGTAGAATATTGAAGTCAAAAAGTCAGGATCTGTAATTGATAATGATAAAGAGAAAAAAGGCTTTTGCAAAACAGCAAAGGCATTAAAAATGATCAGATGTATTAAACATTTGACAAAAGGACTTACACTTGTCACAGAAGCTCTGGAAACAGCATTTGCTTGTCAGCGCAGCATCTCTCATTACTTCTTTGCATAAGGGGCATCTTAATTCAGGAGGAAGTTCCGCGACTGAACGTGTTGTTGATGGCAATCCTTCCATTTCCTTCTCAAACGCATCCCTGAATTTGGTAAATAAACACAAATCATTAAGACTTATTTCTGTGAAAAAGTAGCATATAACAACCTATCCATGTTAATTTAGCTAGAACGTACTCATTTGGTTTCAAAACTGCAACTGCGCCGCTTGGCAAAGAATAAGAGCCATCTGGCGTCGCGATCAGCATTGATTTGGGGATACCAGTAGGTGGTTTAACTCTCTTCACATCATAGGTAGGATCACCATTTGTGGGGCAGTGTTGAATAAAATGTCCTGAGTCAGAAAAAGATGATTGTAACACAAATTTTTTAAAGGCTATAACCATACCACTTGAGACAATATTCAAACCATTAAAACCATAATCAGCAAAATCAAATAAAGATATTACACAGATCTGACATACCAGGAACATTGCAACGATGGCAAATATATCCCGGTGGCGGCGTTTTACTTTCCATTCCTACTCACAAGAATAAAATCAGCCTCAGTATCTTACATTTTAATCAAAGATTAAACAGAAACTTTGGACAAAAATTGATGAATTATAATTACCAAAACCACGACCACCCATTCTTCCAGCCATACCCCTCCCGTAACCTCTGCCCGGGCCAAAACTACCTGCACCTTGTCTGAAAAACGAAAGAAAAATAAGAAAGTTGGGCAAAATATAGCGTCAAGGTCTAATTCAACCTGCCCATGCCCATCAGTTTAAGAACTACTTACTGCTGCCAGTCTAATGCTGGAGTGTCAATTAATGCCTTAAGTTTGGTTTCTTCGTCTATTTTCTCATCGGCTGGTGCATGATCAGGACATTGGTTACTATAGTGGACAGCTGGGGCATCGGAAACTGAATACAAATCATTACCAAACTCATCCCACTCATCTTCAGCCTAAAACATAGATTTAAGTGTAAATTAATACTCTTCTAGTGGAACTCAATGCCAACAGAAACCAAGAAAAAATTGAGGTAAACAACTCACTGCAGATGCTTCGGCAGTAATAAGATTGCTTGCATCAGTCTGAATATTTTCTACTTTCTCCTCAACTCTCGGCCTGCAAAATGTAGATATCTACATCATTACACATGATGGCCCGTTTTCACTTTGCCCTATTAATAATGCAATCCCAGCTTCTTTTTTTCTTAAATCCTTTAGTGACAAAGGAAAAAGAGCCACAAAGATTGAACCAGGATTAAGAAATTAAAGATTAAAATTCGGACAATACTCTTGTGGGGTGATAATTCTGATGCGAGGGCGTCCAGGGACCCGGCGAATGAGGACTAGAGTATTCTTTGGGATTAACATTGCTTCATCTAAATACTCTGAAATTGCAGAAAACAAAAAATATAAAGGCGACATATTGCATCTCTAACGGCGGGAAATATCGTAGTTACAAATCAAGAATCAAATTCAGCATAACTCTTTCTAATGATCCACAACCACAACCAATCAAGAACAGTCTAACCTCAGAAAAAATTGATTGATGGTGTCATCATCTTAGATTCAAGCATTTCAATTTAGTGATTCCACTAACAAGTAACATGCACATCACAGCTTTGACTAAAGCAGCTAGATACTAAACACCACCACATAACTTGGAAACAGAGATAAAGAAGACAAGCCACAAACCATGTAAATTCAACAAACGGAAAGCAAAAACAGACAAGAATCTCACGTAGTAAACTGCATAACATGGATTAAGACCAAGTAGGCAATGTATAGCGTAAGAAAGAAGAAGACAAACCTTCGTTAGTTTGGGCATTAGAGATGACAATGTCAAGGTCTTTACCACTTCCCAAATGCTTAGATTCGTAAATTTTTTCTTTGAGAAAACCAACTGATATAAAAGCACCATCCATGGGGATGGTTTCATAATCCCTCGCGCTCTTAAACTTGTAATAAATTGCCATTGAATTTTTTTGTTTTTTCTGATATAAACCAAATACATATGTATTACTAATTTTAATAACACAGAAGAATCTACTGTTTTGAAAACCCTAATCCATCCCAGAAATTGATTTCCAAAACAAAAATTAACTACAAATGGCTCTTTACTTGTCTGATTCGACTTGACAAAATTGAACAAGCGAAACCTCTCACACAGACAGCATCAAATCTACAGATGAAGAAGAATTATCCACACGCTCAGGAACGAGACCGTCCGTGATGAATCCAACCGAGTAATTGGCAGGGACAAAGCTCAGCTACAACACTAGATATGTCACCGAAAGAATCTTCACAACCGCCAAGACAAAGAATCAAACGTCTGGGCTTCAATCCACAAAATCCTGAAGCTCCAATCACCAGAGAATCCTCAACGATTATCGGTGAGATCTCGAGAAATGCCGGAGAAAATCAGAGAATCGAGAAGAAACCGATTGGTGGAAATCAGACCAACTCTAGGGTTTGTGCAGAGCACTGTCGTATTGTATCCAAAACCAAAACACTTCCTCTAATTATCTTATCGTACAATTTTTTATTTTTTTTTATATTGTGAGAAACCTTAACGGTTTGTGTACCTGAACCGGTTTATGAGTTAATGATAAAATCATTTGAGAGATGTGGGAAACCGTAACGGCCTTGCCGAACACCGTTTTCTATTTTTTAATGGGCTTAAAGAATAATATGTCTGTAGTCAAGGCCCAATCAATAAAGCTCTAATGGGCCACACTAAAGGAAACCCTAGCTCCCTCATGGAATCATCTATTTAAAGCAGAAACTTAGTTGGAAGAAACAAGTGACTGCGACGCCGGAATTCGCAATGGGTATGATTCTCTCTCTCTCTCGCCGATTATGTTCATCTATGGTTGATAGGATTTGGTTCAGTAGAGTAATGATGAAAGAAATGTGATTTTTTTTCTGACGGCAGGAGCGTACAAGTACGTGTCGGAGCTATGGAGGAAGAAGCAGTCGGATGTGATGAGGTTTCTGCAGAGGGTTAGGTGCTGGGAGTATCGCCAACAGCCTTCGATCGTTCGTCTTGTTCGTCCCACACGTCCGGACAAGGCCCGTCGTCTCGGCTACAAGGCCAAGCAGGTACGTTTCTTCTTCATCTCTTTCATTTTTGTGTGATCTCGAATTAAGCCTTTAATTATAAATTTGCTGGTCAAGCGGTGTCTTGACGCGTAGGCATTAATGTCTGCGTCAACATGATAGAATACTTCCTGAAACCAGCCACATCAAATCAATCTTCTGACCGAACAGCTCTTTATCTACTGTGGACTCTGTTCTTGTCTTAGATTGATACATTTTGTTTAACCCATATATTTTGCTGACTGTGTGTTGTCGTTCACTGAGTCTGGTGCTGACCTCTCTTGGTTGTTTGTGTCAGGGGTTTGTGGTCTACCGTGTCCGTGTGAGACGTGGAGGTCGCAAGAGGCCTGTGCCTAAGGGTATTGTGTATGGTAAACCCACCAACCAGGGAGTTACTCAGCTCAAATTCCAGCGCAGTAAGAGATCTGTTGCTGAGGAACGTGCTGGTCGCAAATTGGGGGGCCTTAGAGTTGTCAACTCCTACTGGCTCAATGAGGTAATAACTCACAATGCCCTATGTAATAATTTTAGTTACGAATTCCTTCTAGCATATCATGTCTGATAATGTTTTAGTTCATATTAGTTGATAATGATCTTGTGTATAGTAATTTCATTACAGTTTATAGTGAGTAAAAATTTATGCCTTGTTGACTCAGTTAGATATCTGTTATGATGATTGATTCTGTTGATTAATTTTGTGGTTGTCTCTGATTACTCAGGACTCTACCTACAAGTACTATGAGATCATCCTAGTTGACCCTGCACACAATGCCATCCGGAATGATCCGAGGATCAACTGGATCTGCAACCCAGTGCACAAACACAGAGAACTCAGAGGGCTCACCTCAGAAGGAAAGAAGAATCGTGGTCTTCGAGGAAAGGGTCACAACAACCACAAGAACCGTCCTTCCCGCAGGGCTACCTGGAAGAAAAACAACACCTTATCTCTCCGTCGTTACCGATGATCAACTCTATGTTTTGTTTTTCTCAAGTGGTATATCTTCTGTGTGGATTTCTATTTCTGATTTCTAGAATTGCTTTGAGATCTAAGACTTCACAGTCAAGAGTTTGTTTCAAGTTTTTGTTTCTTAAAACTTTGAATCTGACCATAAAGCTAAGTTTCTTAGTTAATTTTGATGGTGGTTTTGTTTTTACATGAAAGATTGGAGATTTGCTCGTACCTAACAAATTCTGGATGTGAATGTACTTAGGGTAGCTTGATGCTTCTAAGAAGTTAACAATTTCGAATCTATTAGTAAGAAATAAGTCTACCTGGTAAAGGAGAATATTTTGAAGTCAATTCTCTTTAGAGTCTTTCTTCAGTGAAACTGTCCTTTAGGTTAAGGAGAGCTTGGCGGATTGAGTCTTCTTTCTGTCTAGAGTATTTCAAGCAAATCAACCTTTGAACCACTCGATAGATACGATGCATTTCGTGGTGCTTCCCGCAATTTCGCTCTATTCTTTTCTCTTCCTGCCCAACATTCATTATAAACAAGAGGACTCATAGGACAAAAGAGCTAATTGGATAAATGCACTTTCTATTTAGAAAGCGAAGGGTACAATATTTACCTTGTCTGTGATCCTTGAGGTTATGGTCCTCGCTGTTTCAATCACTGTATTAGGCAGACCAGCCACTTCGGCTAACAGAAGGCCGTAGTGGGGAACATGCAGGGTTCCATCTCTCAGTTGAAACTGACAAGATAATGTACCATTTAGCAGCAGTAGTAGCTAAACCACGTGCCCATACTAGAGAGAGAAGAAGAAACCTTGAAGTCTAAGCGGTTGTCTCTGATGTCTACATAAAAGTGAAGAACCTTGACATTTGGGTAGATGGTTGCTAACTCTGCGAGACTGTCCATATGGGTTGCAAACACTGTGTACCTGAAGAATGATAGTCGAAAATAACACACTTTTAATTTACTTATCAAGTACCCTTTGGGTGAGTTTGGGGGGAAAAAGTCAGTAAAAAGTGCTTACGCTTTGAGTGATAAGAGATACTCGCAGCAGCTCCATGCCATTGCTAAACCATCTGAGGAAGAAGTTGCTCTCCCGAGTTCATCCATGACTATCAAACTCCTACATTTTGAGGGGTAAAGAAAGATATGAAACTGAGGGGAAGGTTCGCTTGTATTAATGCTTTTACAAAGCCTACCTGTTGGAGACATTCTGCATTATGAAAGCTGTCTCTCTCATCTCTGTCATAAACTGTGACATTCAAAAGAGAGGAATGAGAAATGAGAAATGCTGGAATCTCACCAGTTTTTATATATATTACATGGGATAATGATCATCAATCAGACTTGGGAGAATGTCTGAGCACGAGTTTAAAGGATTACCGTGCTTGAATTTGACTCAAGGTTATCCATTGTCCCCATCCTCGTGAATATGCGGTCAACCACCCTTATAGTTGCAAAGCGAGCTGGGACATAGCAGCCAATCTGAGCAAGAATGACTACCAGACACACCTGTTGGAGATATGTGCTCTTTCCGCTCCTTGAGAGAATGAATGCAAATACTAACATGAGTCAATGAGGATATGCTGGACAATCGATCAGAAATCGAGGGAGTAAAGCTCCCTTACATGTTTGGACCCATAACTATCAACATGTTAGTTGCTTCTGACATGAAGATACTATTAGGCTGCAAAACAAAACAAAAAATGTGTGTTAAACAAGAGTCCACAGGTCCCAAAAGGAAAACAAACTGTACAAGATAGTTGGTGAAAAGACTGTAGCAGAATACATAAGTATGTGTAATTTCCCCAGATTTTTTGGATGCTTATGTTAGTGACATTAAGAATATCGGATGTTTTCCATTATGCTTTGCTCCCAAGATGAGTTATTTAAACTATATGATATTACCATGAGAAATAGCACGAACAACTTACAACAAAGTCATTGTGTATGCTTTCTAGGATGGGATGCCTTCCAGCATCAATTGCCAATGGGCCACTATCTGCCAAAAGATAAATAGACAAGTAAATTCCACACAAAACGCTGATCAATCATTTCACTTAAGGTGCAGTGTATAAAAGATATTCGGCAGTCTATATCTTATTTATTATTAGAGGCTTCTGTTATACTAATCAAGAATTTCTTTAGAGCAAAGAAATATGGGAGGATACGATGGTAAGTAATTGAGGAATAATAGTTGGAGAATCAGCTACCTGTTAGTTCAGGTCTAGAGTATCGATCCACTGGCTTTGTGGATATTGTATGAGCAAATGAATTAACAATCATATCTAGCAGACATAAGACTTCTGCTAGGAGTGTGAGGGCAGATACATCTTCCCTTATGGCATCCATTAGTGCTGCGTATAAACGGAAAGTGTTTCAAGTAACAGCCATAAAGGAAACAAGCCTGTTAGGAATATAAATCTATGTAATATAACATGTTAATGCTTATAGTTGCGAGCAATGTGCAAATATCAACCTTCCAAGCATGTTTCCGTTCGAACATAACACTCTCCAGCGGCAGACTTATTCCTGACATTCAACTGCACATATAGATCAATGTACGGTAGATATTAATGAAACAATGCATCTAGGTTCGTGAATCATGAACATAGCTGCTACTTGAGCTAGATTTGAGGGCTCATTCTTCTCATATTGAAAAGATCCATGGTGTTTCAAGTCTTCACTGTATTAAAAACTTGGGAGGGGAGTATTGTTCATTTAATATCATTTGCAGCAAACATCAAACTTTGTATCGGTAGCTATAATGTGAGCCTGAACTATATCAGTTCCTGAACTGCTAACATTGAAATGATTAAGTACCAAGAGAATCAGACAAGGAAACGAGGCATAGGAAATTGTGGAATGATAATTCAACTTACAGAAGCTAGCTCCAGACTCGAACAATGTATGTTTTTCCCATGTTTTACAACCTGGATTACATTCCAGGTCAAGAAAAATAAAGTCAGGAAAACCATATAGATAGAATATCAAGTTTCCAAGCGAAGTGCGTCTATGACCTGAGTGAACTTGCTTGGAAGTTTTCCCTGAACATCCTTCTGCGGAATTCTGAAAAAGAAGCCCTGGCGGTTGTTGAAAGGGAGTTTTAGATTTGGCAAGTTGAATTCCTCACGATACTTACTGGCCAGATTATGTATTGCTGCCAGTGGTTACAAGATTCAGATTAGTAGAACAGATTTGTAAAAGGGAAAAGCAGCGATAACACAAAATGAAGCACATTCTTGGTTCACCTTCACTGGTATCACAGAAGGTTCTCCTTGCAATATCCAAAAATCCATCAATTCCGGCTTTTAAAGCAAAACACTGTTGTGTGCGAGCAACAAAAGGAACCCGTGCATGGAGGACATCATCATCAATAACTTCCCCGACTCTGATAAGACAAGAGAATAAAGAGTCCAGTTATTTGAAAACTCTAATCTTAAGAAGCCTTAAACGGAGGAAATGAAAAATACATCCAGAAAATAAGATCATAGTTAAGATCTACTTTTTTCTGATGGAAGCATATGTATCATTTTCACACACAGACTTGTAAACATTGGCCAGGAGAAAACACTTTGCGTCCTTTAGAACCTGCATTTTTACGTGGGATAGGGCCTAACTGGTAAGGGGTAGAGCTTACAGGCATAGTTGCCAAATCAAGGAAAAAATCAGATAACAAAATGAGAAATAATAGCACCTTAGCAAGCAGAGGCAAAGCATCCAATGCAGTCTTAAGTAAGATAATGCTTGAAATCATGGTTTGGCTCCTTCTGGTATTGTCAAAACCTAGGACCGCATCTGTGACTTTCTTTGGCTTGAAGCAGAAATGACAAAGAACTCTATCTGAAAAGTTGTGGATAATCTTTTGAGATGATGTGATTAAAAGAAAAACCAAGCTTTTGGATGCAAAGAGAAAATTTCAGGATTTTCGCATATTTTTTCCTAGTTACTTACCAGTCTCTTTTGGAAATTTACGTAAAACCTGTGACAGCCCAAAGAATAGTTGTTCATTGCTCATCAACTCATCCTGAAATTACAAGAAAAGGAAATGTTATATCATTCGCTCATGACATAACATCCATGGTTAATAAATCATCATGCAATTGAAAATTTCTGGTAGTTGCACAATGACTAAGCTCTATAAATCAACAATGTTGAACACCTAACAGAAAGTGAATGTTATGCATATTAAAGTTTCTTGGAGAATATGGTACCCAAAGTATAATTATACTAACCAGACAGTCCAGGCGAGTGTTAATAGTTTCAATATCTTTCAGAGGCTGCAACAAATTGGCACGAAGAAGCCTAGTCCTGACCAACGTATAATGTATGAACTAAATTGATTAGTGTGTTAAAGGATCAATGAAATATGCACATGACTAAGGAACATAGTATGAAGATTAAAATTTGAATGCTGAAATGCCAAACTCATATACAATAATATTCACAACAGACGAAGAGGTCTCTGATAGTAATTTCAATACCAAGGAAAAAGAAAGAAGAAGCAAATTCTAGATACCCGCCGACAGTTTTTGTTGTCTTGAACATCTGGAACAAACTCCTCTTTTTGTTGCTAGTGCCCAAAAGAGAATTATGGAATGGATCAATGATTTCCAGATTCTCAACACTACCATTAAACCAAACAAACAATGAAATAAAAGGAGTTATAGTTTTGATGCTAAAATTCTCTAAACTTTAATAGACTAAGAACATGATATAATATCATGGTAATCGTACCTAGTTGCATCGACATTCATGTGATCAAACGATCCATTAAAAGTTACCTAAACATAGGCAGAACAATCAAGGCAAATGCTATCAGCTGCAAGAGAAGGTTGAACCCAAAGAAGAAACATTCACAATTTTCAACAACCAGGTGTATTTAATAAAAGTACATAACCAATCACATACAGTCAGTGAGTGGTTGGTGACTACCACACCCTTTTCCGCCTCTATCCTGCTCATGACACAACCAAAACTCAATATTTCAAAAACACCAAACTGATAATGTACTGAAGCAAAAGTAAAGTTGAGGATGTAGACACCATTTGATTGTAGCTGCAGCAGCAGCCAGTGAGAGATAATGCTGCTTATAGTAAGTGTCTAAACCAAGCGCCACAGGTTCTTTTGCAGCCAAGTTTTGAATGAGCATCGCACCCTGAAACATACAACCAACAACGCGTTCCTAATTTAGAAAGACATGATTACAAGGATCAAGATCCCTTAGATTAAGCCATGTTTGTGCTACAAGAGACCTTGGTGTCATCAAAACAGCCACGAGCAAGCACAACCTGCAAGAAGAGAAGATATATAGTAACAATTTGATTGATTCTGATAAAGCTAAAATACACACATACATTTCCGATCCGAATTTGAACAGAAACATTTCTCCATTGCAGAAAACCCAACCTTCCTAACGGCGGTATAACATCTATCAACCAGTTCTGAAACCCCAACCATGCCCTCTGCTGCTAGTTTGTTGGGAGGAACAATTATCACAGAAGGATCATAGAAACGCAGGAGCGTCTTCGTGTTTTGGTACGAGCTGCTTGTCTCTATATACTGAGATAAATGCAGCGAAGCGGACCTTAGGTCAAAGGCAGCCATTCCAACCTGACCAGAGAAATTCAAAATCGAAATCGAACATCACCACGAAGATACTATGCGAGCAAGAACCTTGTGAGAATTTTGAACATCGATCCCAGAAATCGCCATTGCAAAAAACGGAGGCCATAAGAGAACAAAAAGCAGATCGTAGTCCTGCGAAAGGAAGGGGGAAGCCGTACGTACCTCTTTGGCTCTGTTCTCGATGAGTCCGGCGACGAAGCTCGATCTCTCTCCACCGTCGTCTTCCATTTTCGCTCGACGGAGATCGGAATTTGAAATTTGAGCAAAATTTAGTGTTCCCCAAATCTAGGCAAAAGCGCGCCACTCTCAATTTATCACCACGCCGATATTTATTTTGCAATTCCGGTTCAATTTCGTTGGTTTAAATTCGTTTTTCAATCACATACATCGTTGGTTTCAGATCGGTTTGATTGGTTCAATTCAGTTTGAAATGAGGGACATGCTTGATCCAGTTCCCCATTGACAAAGAAAAGATGATCTTACTATAACAGTTGCTTACTCTCTCATCTTACAACAAACAATTGGATGTGAACAGCAATAAGTATACCACAGTGATTTACAAAGGTCTATCCATCACTCACAAGTCACAGGACCTCATCAATGTTTACATAGCGGCGCTGCTCAATGGAGAGCTGTGCAGCAACTCCAATGGCAACAGCCATCAATCCGTCTTCCAAATCAACATCTGCTCTTCCTTCACCTCTGATTGCTGATAAGAAGGTCAGGTGTTCCAAGTAACTTGACCCGTGATGCAACCCTTCATATCTGAATCACCAACCCTTCGTATGTGAGACTCTACTACATTACTGTAAGACTGCAAGACACTATGCATATGGATATGTCTTACTTTATTCTTTCATCCTCAGCTTTTATCGTTTGAACGTGTTCTCTTCCTTCAGCACGGCTGCCAAATCGAACTATACCCTCTGGAACAAGTGCCTCCCCCTTCAACATGCTTGCCAAGTAAGTTGGAAAGAAGTATTGACCCAACCCAAAAAACATGGATGGATCATATGAACAAATCCAAAGAAATGGTATGAGAACACTTTAATATGCTCATCTTCTCTGCCTCTCTATTCTTATTTGCCGTATAAAGAGCATGAAACCCCATCAAGTTTCAAAGGAACTCACCTTTCCAACGTCACCAGTAACAGAAATTTCTTGCTCGTTTTTGCTTCCTTCAGCAAACATGCAAAGATCCAGCATCCCCCGACATCCATTGTCAAACTCAATTATAACGTATGCGTTATCTATTATGTCAGGCACCTATATCACAGAGAAACATATGTAGTATTAAACTCACTATACAGACTCGTTTACATACATAAATGATTTGGGATATAAATGTACCTTTCCGTCGTAAACTTCGTCCTTGTGGTTGACATCCATGCCTCCAGAAGCCATCACACAGACAGGATTTGCACCAGCAAAGAGCCTCATGAGATCAAAGAAGTGGCAGCACTTCTCCACTAAGGTACCTCCGGTGTTCACATTGAATCTATTCCAGTTATTCACCTGTGATGTGATGTGATGTTTTCTTCTCAGCAAACATATAAATGGGATGCGTAAAGACTATACATAGTCCACCTTGTTTAGAGCCTACCTTAACCAAGAAAGGGAATCTATGTTCTCGGATTGCTACCATCTTGATGTTTCCAAAGTCTCTGCCTTTAACTTTTTCTATAAGCTTAGCTACTGGTGGCATGTATCTGTACTCTAACCCAACTTGCACCACCATATCTGACCTTTTCTTTGCAGCCTCTAGAACCTGATTCCAGACACAGTTTTGATGAATCGATCAATCAGACTGAGCAAACACACAAGAAGAATAAAATGACCTGTTTGCAATCTGCAACTGTGGTGCATAAAGGCTTCTCAACAAGAACATGATGCGGTTTTGGATAATTGATGATGTCCATCAGAATCTGATGATGAGTCATATTCGGAGAAGACACAACGATCACGTCGCAGAGCTCACTCTTGAGCAACTCTTGGTGGCCTGAGAAAACCTTAAATCACAACACCGGCAAAATCTCAAATCTTGTGTTTACCAACGCCTAAGCTCTTCCACAACCAATTTTAAGTACCAAGAGAGTTTATCAAAGTACAAAATCAAACAATCATGCAAAAGAGAAACACTTTACAAAGGTCCTCTCTACACAGAACAAATCCCAAGTTGGATTATCGGGAAAAGGAAATGAATACCTTGAGTTCCCAGGCAAAGGATCGAGCTAGTTCAGTGGCCAGAAGCTGTGAGGGAGGGTGAGGATCGGCGATGCAAACGACGGAGAGGCCTTGATCTCGGAGATGGTGAAGATTGATGAGATGCTCTCTACCCATCATACCAATCCCTACGATTCCATACTTAGCAATCGCCATTTCCCAACTCCAGAGCTCTCTCTCTCTCTCTCTCTCTGGGGATATCTTTATACTATTCTGAGACCTATTTGGAGAAGAGAGGACAGAATCTGACTCATATTTACGAGAAAAAAAGTACCGAACAAATCTGGAAATATAAGATAAAGGTAATTTTGGAAATATTTTTGCTTTGGATACAATCAATCAAAGTACCAAAAATAAAATAAAAAAGTAAAAGTCTCTCTTTTTGTAGAGTTTGAGAAAAAGCTCTAAAATTTGAGGATATGATATGTGAATTGAAGGATAAAAAGATGAGAATTTGAGATATAAGCTGAAGAGTGGTTGGTTTGGTTGCTCGGGACAAGAAAGAAAGAAATAGCGGCGATGATACGAAGAGTCTCCGCCACCTCATGTCTCTCCTCCACAGCTTTGGGATCATTGAGGAACAACAAGAAGTGGTGGTCCTTTAAAGCTTGTCAGTTTCACGGCGAGTCCCTCGATTCCTCTGTCTCTCCCGTTCTCATCCCCGGTGTCCACGTCTTCCATTGTCCGGTACGTATAATCTCAATCGAGTATGAATCTCCCATTGACCCAAAATTTGTGACTCATTTCTCTGCTTTGCTTTTAGGATGTGGTTGGGATTGTAGCCAAACTCTCAGATTGCATTGCTGCAAAAGGCGGAAACATTCTTGGTTACGATGTTTTTGTTCCTGAAAACAACAACGTCTTCTACTCTAGAAGGTATCTCCATTTCACATTTCTCAAGCCAATGAATGTCTACTCCCAAATGAATACTATCTAAAAGCTAGCTTTGTTAAAGATTCTATTTTTGGGGGTTTAGTTGTGATGAAAAGGTGATTTCTTGGGCAGCGAGTTTGTATTTGATCCTGTAAAATGGCCGAGGAGTCAGATGGCTCAAGATTTTCAAACTATTGCACAAAAGTTCTGTGCTTTGAGCTCCGTTGTACGAGTGCCCTCTCTAGACCCCAAATACAAGATTGCTCTTTTACTGTCCAAACAGGTCCATTACATGCCATCTCCTTCCTCTTTTTATTCTCTGTGCCTTTGTTTTCTTGTCCTCAAGTTGTGTGATTCTTCTCTTTGTAGGATCATTGTCTGGTTGAAATGTTGCATAAATGGCAGGACGGAAAACTTCCCGTCGATATAACATGTGTGATAAGGTACTCTTCTCATTGGACTGAATATATTAGGTATGCATGTATATGACTGGTGATTCAGGAATGAATATTTTGTATCAGTAATCATGAAAGAGCTCCAAACACCCATATCATGCGGTTTCTCCAGAGGCATGGCATCTCATATCATTATTTGCCAACAACCGATCAGAACAAAATAGAAGAGGAGATTCTGGAATTGGTTAAGGATACGGATTTTCTAGTTCTTGCTAGATACATGCAGGTATATCAGATTTTTAAGTTCCATCCTAAGCTAATTCTCTCTACGTTTATCCAATGCTTAGCTTAGCAAATGATTGTCACTGAGCCCTCTCATTCTGATGAATGTGTCTCTTACTACTTGCTCGCTATTTCTCTATTTTGACCTAAAAGTGAATCAAATTTTCTCCTCGTGCGGTTCTTGCTTTAAATTTATGCTTCTTTCCAAGAACAGCGTTACTAACAAAAGAAATTTGATAGCATTAGTTATTATTTTGACGATATTGATTGGAACAATTCCTTTGACAGCTACTGTCCGGTAATTTCTTGAAAAGTTATGGAAAAGATGTAATCAACATCCATCATGGCCTCTTGCCATCATTCAAGGGCCGACATCCCGCAAAACAGGTTTCTGAGTTCTTTGATGGCTCTACCTCGCTTGAGTTGTGTTACTTATAGTTACTCTCGTCTTTATCTCTCAATGCTCGTACCTGTCTCTTAATCTTCTAGATTCTGTTGGTAGGCATTTGATGCAGGTGTGAAACTAATTGGTGCAACAACTCACTTTGTTACAGAGGAACTTGACTCGGGCCCTATCATTGAACAAATGGTGATTCATCTCCCAACTAATTTATTTGTTCTGAGGTTTGCATTTTTCTTCAGTAGCGTCTCAATTTGAGTTTTGCAGGTTGAGAGAGTTTCTCACCGAGACAACTTGAGGAGCTTCGTTCAGAAATCAGAGGACCTTGAGAAAAAGTGCCTCATGAAAGCTATAAAATCTTACTGTGAACTACGGGTATTGCCTTATGGGACACACAAAACTGTCGTATTCTAATACGGCCAACATGAAAATCTCTGACATGTCTCTCACCTGATTCGTCATCTGCAAGCAAGGTCATATACTCATACATACCATTTCTCTAAGTTTTTTAATATTCTTCATAGCTTACACGTCAATGTTTTGGCTACGCAAATCAGAACCTGAATCATCAGAAATAAAAAAAGTTCAATATTTTGTTAAGATCCATTATTTTCCTCTGAAGTCTTTCTGTACATACCACTTGATGTGATCATTTAAACAACATGTTGTGTTTAATGCAAAAGTCTTCTCAAGTTATAGAGACTGATGAGATTGTACATTAATTGCCAGTTTTTACAAATACTTCACAACAGCAAAAATGTGGATATATTTAGTTGCATATGATCAATGTATACAGGATCCTGCATCACGTGTGACCGGTGAGACTCAGAGATCCCAGTGAGCATTTGGCAGCCTCGAAGCAATTTACTTGGCGGAGAAGAGACTGAACCCCGTCAACCCATCTCTGCTTGTGAACTTTGCTCTTGCACTTGAACTCCAAAAGACCTTGTCCTGTTTTCAGACCGAAGTAGACTTCTTCTGAATTCTCCCTCTCTTTCCTGTAAGGCCAAGCTGATTTCTCATCGCAGACTCCATAGACGACGCCTGGAAAGAGGAACAATAGGTTCAGAATGCCTGTCTTTCAGGTAATATATATAAAGTGAATGATTAGGAAATGCTTACATTTGATCTTCTTGGAGAATGCCCCTCCCACATGTTTGCTTTTGAGTTTGATCATTACCTGCAAAATCATAAGTAGCATAATAAGCAAAGTATCCAAAACAAAACGAAAATGTGTGTTGCAGATGCTAATCAAGTCACCTGAGATTTCTTGTTGATATAGACACAGACACGCTTAGTTCGCTGCACTCCTGCAATTTCAAGCACAAGGAAGAAGTGTTAGCTCTCTTTCTAATCTCAGTGAACTCTTCAATTGATCAAAGTCTCACAGACAGAAAAGAAATTACCATTTCGGGAGCATTGCATCAGTTCGCCTTCTAATGGAAGATTTGGTTCTTCCAATCTGAACTGGAAGTTTGCAGGCCAGTGAGAGTCAGAGAAGCTTCTCTCGAATGGTGTAATAGCTGCGTTCTTCCTTGCTTCCTTAGGCTGCCTCGCCTTCAGAGCCGCTTCTCCTCTCAAAGCTAGTTCCAGTTTTAACGAAATCAAAAAAAGCCTTGTAAAGTTACAACAAATCCCAGGCTAGTTTCGGACAATATAGCCTTACCCGTTGCAGCAGCGGCTGTTAGAGTCATGAGATCACCGGGGCTGTGGATATCCACAGAAGACCTAACTGTGGAAGCAACACGTGCACGGTCAGCACCGGCTCGCTCAGCCATCTCGACACAGTGTGAGGCCAAAAGTTCAGTGGCTGAGGCTAAAGCCAGAGCCATCTTGGAGCCTGGCCCTTGGCAGTTGCTTGCAGAGGTCACAGAGGCCAAACCTGCAGCCAGGGCCGCTACAGAGACGGCAGAATGCAGGTGGGCGTTTTCAACACGCGCCTTGTCTTTCTTCTTGAGACCGGTGGTGATGGTGGTGGTGCTGCTGCTGTGTTCCTTGTGGTGGTGAAACCATTTGGATAATGGCCCTGATCGGCGTATGCCAACCGAGTTCATGATCTTGCCTGCCTAAAATCAAAGGATCCAAGAGTTTAAAATGATCACATCCATTCCAATTCCCAAGAAGTATGTTGGGAACTGGTGACATGGTCAGATACAAATGAAAAGTCTCTGACTTTATTGATCGGAGTTGAGAAAATGGGATAAAAAAAGTGTGGTACCATGAGTGGATCTGCAGCAGCAGCAGGGAAGAGAAGAGGAGGAGGAGTTTTGTTCTGGGCAGCACAAAACTGATCTTGTTGTTGTCTATGTTTGAGTGCAAGTGCTTTGGCGATCTCAGAAGTAGAGAGGCTCCAGGATCTGGAGAGAAACTCCATAGGCTCCTTTGGTGTCTGAGGCTGAGGAATGGATGAGAAAAGCTCTTCAGCTCTGAGAACTCCTTCTTCCAGCTCTTCCTCCATGTTCTCTGATCCAAACAAGGACGAAGAAGAAGTATCCTTCCAATCTGAATAAAACCCATTTTCCATTCTTGTCCTGATGATTCAAAAAGATGACGTGGGGATCACAAGAAGGGAATTTATTTTTGCCTTGGTGGAGTAAGAGTTATGTTCTGATGAAAACCATGTGACCAAAACAGAGAACCAGGTCTGAGTTTCAGAAATAAAAACTAGGAAATGAACTGTAAATTTGAAATAAAAAAAGGGAAAATAAGAAAAGGGAATAACTTTTGGAGATGAAAAGGATGATGTTGACTCAGGTGGAAGAGAAGAGGAAGAGCATAAACCAAACTATACAATAAGAGAGAATCTCTTTTCTTTATCTTTTTCTTTTCTTTATATGAGCAAGAATTATTCAAACCACAAGTTCCAAAAGTACGTGCAGAGTAGCAAAATCTGTAAGATTAGAAATAGAGATGTGTAAGATTTAGGAACTCGTCTCCATGTTCTTTATATATATGTGTGTGGATAGAGAGAGAGAGAGAGATAGGATAATATTGTGGTTAAAGAAGAAAGAACAAAGTCCATGAATTGAGGTTATATGTTCATCTGGTGGGTCGGTTTGTGAGACCAGAAAGAGGAGACAACGTGCATTGGTTTGAGCAGCATTTTGTCTTTTGAGCGGACGGCTCCTCACACGATTCATTCCCCCTAACCGACCAAATCCTTCAAATAATATTAATATTCATAAAATATAAGAGAACATTTTCGTTTGAGTTCGTTTGTTTCACGGTTATCTTGTTTTTATATGTCTATTTAGGATCATTTGAGTACTTAAACAAACGATTGGTTCAATAAAAAGTTTCTCCAGCCAATAAGACCAACAACTACTGTATATAACTCGAGTCTAAGCATTTTAATGGGCTTCTTGTGGGTCTTGAGTCTTCTCTTTGAGCAATTTTGGTCTATATTTTGAATATTTCAAACATACAATTGGGAGATTCTGTAGAGATATATTGTGTGTTTTAGCCCATCCAATGTTTTTTAAAAGATATAAATTAATTATTCAACCAGGACATTGATGTGAATCCAATGTGTGTTCTACATGTGTTTAATGCAACACATTTTATCTGGATTCACCAAAACTTGTTGTAAATGGTGAAATAACATCATATAAAGTATGCTATTTAGATCAAAATTTATGAGTATTATTTGGACACTCAAAAACTGGTAAGTTTAGCCAGTTTACTGTTTTGTAAATTACTTTACCAAACAGAAATACTTTTGGGACTATGTATGTAAATAGTCCAATGGGAATCCTTGCTTTATAAGTTTGATTTAATGGTCCAAAACTAATTTTATTGCACACAAAAAAGCCTCTATCTATCCATAGAGTGTGACATGTCGCTTCTCTGATTTTATGTTTATCCTTAATAAAAAAACACTTTCCATTTCGTAATAGCCAATCATGTTCCAGTAAACAATAGTCATTTCAACAACATTTAACTTTTACCTCTCAGTCATTAATTTTCTTTTCAACTCAAATTGACCCAATCAATTTAATCGTACGTTTTAAAAAGTTAAAAACCTGTCGCGTGTTTGTTGAATTCAATATCAGCCGCAGGATCCAGGGAATCTGACACGCGTCATTCTGGATCTAGCCTAAATGGCGTTTTTTTATTTTTTAAATAATTAATTTGGGCTTTACTTAAACCAGACTCATTACATTTGCCGAGAAAAGCGAACATTTTATTTCTTCTCCCAATCTGCTTCACTCGCCAAACCTCGTTTCTTCTTCTTCTCCGGAACCCTAGGTCGACTCCGTGAGTTTTGAATTTTCCGGTGAGTTTATCTTCTTCACCATCGTTTCAATTTGATTTTTTTGTTCACTGGGTTAAAACCCAGTTAGGGTTTTCGCGACCCTTGACGCGTATGCTTTTGTTGTTCTTGTTGGAGCAGTAGATGAACGTGCGATTAGGAAACAGCTGAGGTTTTTTGTCACCGAATGGAGGGAGGTAGCGTCTCCATACACTCTTGTTTCGGTACTTTTTCATTTCTCACTGTTTGACATGAAGTCACTCCAAAGTCTCTCTGCAATTTTACATTTGTTTCATGGTGTTGGTTTTGCATTTCTTCATATATTTCAGGAATAAACCCATGGATTTTGATGACAATGACTTTCAAAACCAGAATCTCCATTTAGCTGGTGAAGCTACTACCAATAATAAATTTCCCCCAGTTTTACTGCCTTATGCTCTTCCAAAGTTTGATTTTGATGATACCCTCAACACGCATCTGAGGTTTGATAGCTTAGCTGAAACTGAGGTTTTTCTTGGTATCGAGGGCAACGCTGATAGTAACTGGATTGACGATTTCTCTCGTGGAACTAGTGGTATTGTGTTTAGTTCAGGTGCAACCGAGTCCTGTGCCATTTCAAGGCACAATAATAATGTTTGGTCTGAGGCTACTTCGTCGGAATCTGTTGAAATGCTTTTGAATTCTGTTGGACAGGACGAAGTTATTGTAAGAGAAACTACTATCAAGAAATCTGACACTTCTGATGAACTAATGGAACAAATGGAGCCTGAGAAGAGTCTTCCCAAAGGGGAAACAGCAAACTTACAACCCAACCCATCTGTGGATAATACTCTAGGAGAGTCCTCTGTGTCAAAGACAGATGCTGGGCATGAAGAGGTTCTGGTGAAAGATGACTTACCAAACGTTGCAAAAGAGTCATCCATGGAGGAAAATAATGCCGTCTTGGCTTCAAATACCGCGACTGTAGAAGCTGTGGATACCGCCGGTCATGATAAGATGGGAACTGAGACGACTGATAGTCTTCTTGACCAAGCAGAAGATAAAGCTATCAATGCAGAATCAAGGATGGAAATTGATTGCAGCGACGGAACTGTACAGACTGTGGTTTCAGGTAGTGGTGAGTTGAATAATCAGAAGACTTTACTTCCTGAGACTTTCAATGATGAAAATGATGTCAGCGACCACACTCAGAGTAGTCAGAACCGTGAAGATCTAACTACAGACGCCCCGTCAGTTTTGGTTGAGGCTCATTCTGATAGCCATATAGACTCAGCTTCCGAAGTTGATAATGTGGAAGCTGAAAATGTTGGCGAAACTGCAAAGCCTGATTTGAAGGAGATGGAGCTATCTGATGTCACAGTACTAGAAAGAGCGGACCAAGCTATCTCTACTCTTGAGGTAGAGCGACAAGATGTTTCAGGGACCCAATGCCAAGGTCCCCTTGTCAGCAGTGCTCCTACTAGCACAGCTGTTGAAGCGCCTTTGGAACTTGCTGGGGAATTAACAACTCTAACAAGCAGTGTTTCCATGGAGAAGCCTGAGTTGCTTAGTCATCAACATATGGAAGTTACTGCAAGTGAAGATGAGTCTACTTTTCAGACTGAGACACATACACAGATACATCTAGTTGAAACTTCAGAAAATGTTCATGTTTCACAAATGGACCCGATGGTTGAATCTATAAAAGGTGATGTGTCTATGAAGTGTGACGATAATGAAGGTAGTGCTCGCATGTCTAATCTCAAGCAAAGCATTGAATTGGCTGTCAATGCCAATGATAGAGACCAGGACGTCAAGAGCCTTCAAGTTCTATCTGAAAGCGTTGTGTCCAAGTCTGTTGTTCATCTTTCAGGAGACTCTGCTTCCAAGCTGGTGGAGTCAAAATCTCAGTCTTGCACTATTTCAACAGACAAGTCAGGTAATCATATTGTCTAATCCTTTTGATATTATACTGTCTTTTTATTTTATTTTGCCTTCTCGTTCTCTCAGTACCCTTTGTTCTACCGTTTTCTTTTCTTTTGGGGTTACCGTTTTGCCGGTAGCTGCAAATGATTTATCTGATTACTTGTTTAAAACGCCCTAAATGTGTATGTGTATATATTTTTCTTCCACAGGGACTATAATTGACAGTAAAGAATGCCATGCATTTCCTCTCAATCCCGAAGAATTACAACATCAAAGCCAAGATGGAGCACCTTCTGTCAGTCTCACATCTTCAATGGATTCACATATGGTTAAGACATCCTCTGATGCGAATGAGCAAGGTAGTTTCTCTGAAACCGAGAAGGTTTCATCTGACGAACCTGAAAATGGTCAAACCCTTCGACCTGTGGATGCAAGTAGTTCAGGGAGTCAGGTGGACCAACAAGCTAAGCAGCATACCAAAGATACTCAGCAAAATACACAATCTGTCAAAGGCAATCCTGCCTATGAAGGGTCAAAGGATGCAGTAGATGCTGATGCCGCTGGACAAGTTTTGCTGCAGCAGTCCAAGGAAACAATTTTAGAAGAAAATATAGTAACAGAAGTTGTAAACGTTCCTGGTAATGTGTTTCGATTTTGGGCCATATTATAAGACCTTCCCAGATTTCTTTACGTCTTTCGATAAGTTGATTTATGTTGTATTAATATATTTTTCTTTTGCTTCTTCCTCAGAGACTCCGTCAACTCTGGACAAGGATGACGTAGATGAAAAGCCTACTACTAGCTCCTTGGCTGATCCTGGGAGTGAAGCTGGGAAAGATGGCCGGGAAGAGGATAATACTGCTCCATCCGATGGGATTATGACAGCTGGGACTCCTGCTTCACACCCCAAAGGTGAGTCTGTATGATCTTCGCAGCAGCAATAAACTTCTCTTTCTTGCAGTTTCTTCTGATTTTCTTAGAATGGTTTATTCAGGAGATGCATAGTAGGTGTATGAATACTGTGAACTTCCACGATAGAGTCAATAATCTGTTTAATATTTATGTAAAAAATGCTCTATCCTAAAGAATACAGTTGCTGAAAACTTATGCCCAAGTCTTACAGGTCTTGATCTTAGAACTACCAATGCTTTTCTTTTTCTAGATTCATGCAACTAATTTTATGCACTTACTGGAAATATGTACCTGTCCTTGTGCATATTGCAGGTGATGTAATCGAGATAGTAGATTCCGGTGCTTCTACATGTTCTGAGCCTTCTGGAAAGTCCCAAGTGACTGGAACAGAAAACACTGCAACTAATTTAGGGACTCCTGTTATTTCTCTCCCCACTGTTAAGTCGTCCGAACTTCAACTTAATAAGACAGAGACAAATAGTGTCAAAAAGCCAGAAGATCTGAATATTTTGGGTGTTATGCCTGCCGGATCTCCGGTCTTGAATACAGAAGAAACCTTCGGCAGTGGGCTGAACTTAACTTCCAATCCACCAAAAACAGGGGAGATTTCCAAAGCTGTTAATTTTCCACAAGCTACCCTTGTCTCTCCGGTACCTCCAATTCTATATCATAACATATTTTCATTAGTGGTCAAGGAAAATATTGTGGCATTAGTGTTATTGTCCTTACGTAACATATGTTTTTGTTTGTCTAGATTGTGGTGGGATCTCCGTCAACATCTAGCTTAGAGAAGACAGCTGCAAATTCTTCCAAGACAAAATCTGAGCGTAAACCCAGGCGAACATCTAAATCTGCAGGAAAAGAGACTTCTAGAAAAGGAAGTAATGTAAAAGGGGCTACACCTTTTCAACTTCTTCAAAGTGGAGGCAAAACAAATGCTGTCAGTCCGAGTTCTGCTTGTACTATTCAGATCACACAATCTATCGAGAAGCAGCAAAGTCTTCAGACCCCTGCTCTAAATGCTTTTGGAACCCTTGCAGCCCCCACAACAAGTCTACCGGATCTGAATTCTTCTTCTCTGTCAAGTATCTTGCGTCGACCTTTCACAGATTTGCAACAAGTGCAACTACGTGCACAGATTTTTGTTTATGGGGCTCTGATGTGAGTTCTTTAGTAGTCTCTACATGCTTTTAAGTCTTGTTGAGTCAGTGAGATTTAAGAGCGACCTCATTCAGAGTTCTTGACTTCTTGCACATCTTACTGTCTTCCAAAAGTTTAATAATTATGTTTTTTTTTTTTTTTACTGTTACAGCCAAGGAACAGCTCCTGATGAAGCTTATATGATATCTGCATTTGGTGGTCCAGGTAAGATTGTTATTCTTTAATTTGTTGCGTTATCCATGTTTGAGACAAAGTGTGTTCACTCTACACTTCTCTAGATGGTGCGAAAAGCAGTTGGGAGAAAGCATGGCGTGCTTGTGCTGTAAGGGCTCAGAAGTTTCATGTTTCTACTCCTGAAACACCATTGCAATCACGTGGAGGTTTCTAGTTTGATTTGTTCTGCATTTCAGGCTTTTTTGGTCTGCTTAGATTTAATTTCTTAGCTCTGGTGCTGTTAGCATTCATGATCTAAATACTCAAAACTGCATTTCCAGGGAAGACTGAGACTCCATCCGCAGGCCACACCAGTAGGAAAGAAAGTTCAGCAATAAAACCCATAATTCCACTGTCATCACCTTTATGGAGTTTGACGACTTCCCTTGATACTTTACAATCAAGTAGCATTCAGAGAAGTTCAGCTGCTGCTCACCAGCCACTGCCTTCTTCATCGCATGCTCACCAAACTCCACCAGTTTCAAATATTGTTGGACATAATACCCCTTGGATGTCGCCTCTCCCTTACCGCAACCCTTGGCTTGCTTCCCCACAAACCAGTGGATTCGATGTTGGTTCTCGTTTCCCTGTTTTCCCGATCACCGAGCCTGTAAAATTGACTCCCACGAAAGAATCATCCTTGCCTTACTCTGGCGCAAAGCATGTTCTGAGTGGAACTTCTAGCAATGTTTTGAAAGGGACACCAACACTTGAACCAGCGAATACAGTTGTTGCACCTGCTCAACTTTCCACCGGGACGAAATCAAGGAAACGGAAGAAGATGCCAGTCTCTGTGGAGTCTGGTCCAAACATATTGAATTCGCTAAGGCAGACAGAATTAGCTGTCTCACCTTTTGTTTCTGTATCGGCATCTGTGCCTACAACTGCGCCGGCTAATCTGGCTTCTAATGCAGGCACCCTGCCCAATGTTGTTTCTATGACTGCAGTCCCTATGAACCTGGTATCTACGTTCCCTGCGAAGAAAATCAAATCATCTTTACCATCTCCAATCTTTGGTGGTAACCTTGTACCCGAAGTTAAGCAGAGAGCTGTCTTATCGGAGGATACCATTGATAAACTTAACGAGGCTAAGATGCATGCAGAGGATGCATCTGCTCTTGCTACTGCAGCTGTTAGTCACAGTGAATACGTATGGAAGCAGATAGAGCAACAAAGGCATGCTGGCCTCCAGCCAGAAACTCAAGGAAGAATAGCTTCAGCTGCTGTTGCCATAGCTGCTGCGGCTGCTGTGGCAAAGGCTGCAGCTGCTGCTGCCAATGTCGCAGCTAATGCTGCATTGCAGGCAAAATTAATGGCTGAAGAAGCATCCTATCCAAGTCAGGGTAATGAACTCCCAAAGTCCAATGATATTATAATTCCAGGTCAGGGTACCCCTGCTTCTTTCTTGAGGGGTGAAGGTGCAGTGGGGAGCTCCAGCTCGGTTCTTTTTGCTGCGAGAGAGGCTTCTAAGAAGAGGGTTGAAGCTGCCACAGCGGCCACCAAGCGAGCTGAAAATATGGATTCCATTGTAAAAGCAGCAGAACTGGCATCAGAGGCGGTTTCACAAGCTGGAATACTTGTTTCAATGGGTCATCCTCCGTTGCTCAATAAGCTGGTGGAGGCGGGTCCTAGTAATTACTGGAGGCAGGCTCAACAATCTCAGGAAGTGCAGCCCAGTAAAACGGGTATGTTAGAAAAAGAAACTGTGGCTACTAATGATGGAACTTTTGCTAGTCCCAGAACTGTGCCAGCTGAATTGGATGGCTCTGTGCGAACGGCAGATGGTGTTTTTGGTCCATCTGGAAAGAAAACAAAGGGCCATAAAGGTGCAGACTTGGCTAAAAACAATGCTGTAGTTTTTGAACCAGAAGTTGGGTCAAAATCTTCAATTGACACCCAAACTGAAGGTGAACAGATTATCAAAACAACAAACGATGAGGACATCAAGGAGGGTTCTAGTGTAGAGGTTTGTGATACAGTTGCGTATATACAGGCTATAACTAACTGGTCGTGTTCCTTCTGTAATGGAGATAAAATTTCCGATGCAGGTTTTCAAGGAAGGACCTGGACTAAGAACTGCATGGTACTCTGCCAATGTATTGAGCTTAGAGGATGGTAAAGCTTACGTGTTGTTCAATGACCTTTCTGTAGAACAAGGTTTGTTTATTTACCATGGTTTTCTATACGTTGTCCTTGGAGTGCTCTGTATTTGATAGTTCAATGGCTTGGCAAGCCGGAGGTCCTTTTATACCTTATCTATCATTCAACAAATCTTTTACTTCACAAATTGCTAGTATATATATGATTAATATTTCCATTATCATATCATGTGCATGTGCAATTTCCTTGAAAGGATGCAAAACTGATTATTGAAGCTCAGATGAAAAAGCTCCATTGCTTCAGTAGTTGATTTGTTTAATCGTTTATCAGGATCAGATAAGCTGAAGGAGTGGATAACCCTCAAAGGTGAAGGTGGTGAAGCCCCTAAAATAAGAACTGCTCGTTCTGTTACTGCCTTGCCATATGAAGGAACCAGGAAGAGACGTAGAGCTGCCATTGGGGATCCTGTTTGGAAAATTGGGGATAGGGTAGACTCGTGGGTGCATGACAGGTAATCGCTGTCTCTCTTACCTGCTGTTTTAATGCTTTCTCCTTAAAGTGATCAGCCCAAAACACATTATCTTAAATTATTTTCAATTTTGAGTTTTGTATAATCCTTTTCATTCCACGATCTTTGGAAGCTTGATCTATATTTGTTTTGTTTTCCGTCAGTTGGTTGGAGGGTGTTATCACGGAGAAGAACAAGAAAGATGAAAATACAGTGACTGTACAATTTCCTGGTGCGTGGAAACGTCAATGTGCCTAATGATGATATCTCATTTTCGTGCTCTAATGCTTGTCTGTTCCACTGTGCTCAAAAGTTTCTTTTTTGAAAAAAAAAATCTGCAGCACAAGGCGATACTTTGACGATCAAAGCGTGGAATCTTCGTCCTTCTCTGGTGTGGAAAGATGGAAGGTGGATTGAGTGTTCTAGTTCAGGAGAAAACATCAGCTCGTCACATGCGGTATTATCTCGCTTTTGTGGATCTCTAGAGGCTTCTGTTTTGGATGATTTGTCTGTTTTGTAAAACTGAAGAGTTTGAATTGCAGGGTGATACGCCAAAGGAGAAGCGTCCTAGATTAGAACCTCCCGCTACTGTGGCTGAAGTAAAAGACACGAGTATGAAGATTGTTGGTGATCCGGACTTAGGAAAACTGCCTCAGACCGGTGTCCTTGACCTTGGTGTTTCAGTGAATACATTTAACATTGGAAGGAGTAGCAGAGAGGAAGACAAACCCGATCCACTCCGAGTGAAGAGAACCGGTTTGCAAAAGCAGGGATCAAAAGTGTTTGGTGTCCCTAAACCTGGAAAGAAAAGGAAGTTCATGGATGTGAGCAAACACTATGTTTCAGAGGCTAGCAATAAAACTCGGGAACCAGTTAAGCCTGTGAAATCAATTGTGCCCCAAAATTCAGGAGCAGGGAGCTGGAGAATGCCTTCTAAAACTATATCCAGAGAGAAACAGACAACAGTATCGAAGCCCAAGACTTTCAAACCGGCGCCCAAGACAAGAGAGAAACCGGGTGCTGCAGCTAGGGTAATGCCCCGCAAGGAGTCACGTAATACAACAGCCTCAAATATGGAAACTGATGATCAGAGTGGAGAGAACAAGGATCCTGCATCTGGAACAAGTGCTAGTGTTCCATCCCAAGGAACAGGGGAAGAGCAAACCACATCATCCTCCCAGGATACTCGTTCCAAGAATATTTCGTCCTCAAGCACTAATAAAGGAAAAGTGGGTCCAACTGCAGGAAGGTTAGCCAAGATCGAAGAGGAAAAGGCGTTGGCTGAGAGTTGTTCAAAAGCATCAGATGGGGGAATGGAGCCTCGTAGATCTATCCGCAGGATTCAGCCAACTTCTAGAGTAAGTGTATTATATCAATACGTGGAAATTGCATAAGTGATCCTGTTATCTCGTTGTTTGAACTTGTGTGTATGTTGGTCTACAGCTACTTGAAGGTATACAAACATCGATGATGACCTCGAAGATACCTTCTGTATCACACAGCAGAAGTCAAGGGAAAAAGTAACTGTTGAGGTGATGATTATATAATTAATATAGAGAGAGAGAGAGAGTGTGCAATATATAAATTTGGGAGAGGCAAAAGCATATAGAGCTGAGAGTGTTGATGTTTGTTGGCAGGCAAGTAGAGGTGGTGGAAGCAAGTGCACATAAAAGGCAAGCCGAGAGAGAATGAAGAAGAAATCCAAGCTGGGGATTGTGTAGGTTGTTTCTAATTTAATTTCATGCTCGAAACCAAAAAAAAAGAAAAAAAAACTTGCTTTGTTGGTTGGGAGATGATATGTTGTTTTAGGTGTGCTTTTGATTATTATCATTTAGTGAGTCAGATGTTCTCTCTCTCTCGAGATAAGAAGAAGAAGAAGTTTGTATATTGGTGACATGTTTTAGGAACAAGACATCATCATCTATTGCCAATTGCCGTCATCTATCTCTCCCTATGGTTCCTTTATCAGACAGATAGTACGTACGATTGGTATGGTGGACAATGCATTTCACACCATTCGGCTTAGACAGTAAAAGCCCATAAAGGCCCAAACATTATTAACCCAAAAAAACAGCTTTTCATCTTCTCTGATAGCTCTCTCTCTCTAATTGAGATCAGATTACGTAAATTCTTCCTTCTCTGGGAATTAGGGTTTTGGGTCGGATTTGCTCCTTTGGTCCCCCATTGGTTTCTCAGTTTACTTCTTGCTTCTAACCAATTGCATTCGACACTGATATCAATGGCTATGGCCTCAGAGATGTTGGGTACTTGGGCTGCTCGTGCCAAGCCTGTTCCACTTATATTAGTCCGAAGATTCTCGTCGCTTTGGGCAACGAAGAAAGACCCTGATCTCGAATCTGCTCTCTCGCGCAACAAGAGATGGATAGTCAACAGTCGGCTCAAGAACATTATCTTAAGATGTCCCAATCAGGTCGCACCGATTAAGTTTCTGCAGAACAAGTTTAAGACGCTTGATCTTCAGGGTAAGGCCTTGAACTGGCTTAACAAGTATCCCTCTTGTTTCCACGTTTATCTCCAGGACGATGAGTATTACTGTCGTTTGACCAAACCCATGATGACTCTTGTCGAAGAGGAAGAGTTGGTTAAAGATACACAAGAGCCTGTCTTCGCTGATAGGCTGGCTAAGCTGCTTATGATGAGTGTTAATCACCGCCTCAATGTTGTCAAGCTTAATGAGTTAAAGAGGAGCTTTGGCTTCACCGATGATTTTGTTATCAGGATATTACCAAAGTACGCTGATGTGTTTCGATTAGTGAATTATAGTGGTAGGAAGAGTTCTATGGAGATTGAGCTTTTGTCGTGGAAGCCCGAGTTGGCTGTTTCTGCTGTGGAAGCAGCTGCGAAGAAATGTGGCTCTGAGCCTAGTTTCTCTTGCTCTTTACCCTCCACATGGACCAAACCGTGGGAGAGGTTCGTTGAGTTTAATGCTTCTCCTTACATATCTCCATATCAGGATCCTGTGGATGTTGTCGAGGGTTCAAAGGAGAGTGAGAAGAGAAGCGTTGGTTTGGTGCACGAGTTACTCTCCTTGACGCTGTGGAAGAAGTTGTCAATGGTAAAGCTGAGTCATTTCAAGAGGGAGTTTGGGTTGCCAGAGAAGCTAAATAGTATGCTGCTGAAACATCCAGGTCTATTCTACGTCGCCAACAAGTATCAGGTTCACACCGTGCTCCTTAGGGAAGGATACAATGGCTCAGAATTGATTCACAAGGACCCGCTTGTTGTCGTCAAGGATAAATTTGGGGAACTGATGCAACAGGGCTTGTATGAGTATAATCGTAGGCGATATCTGGCTAACCTAGAGAAGAAGAGAGAGAAAGGTATTGAATCTGTGAAGCATGTAGTGCGAAAGAAAGGCAGGATTGACGATGGAGACAGTGGTGATGAACAAGAGAATCACGGAGATCGACCAGGCGGTATGTTTGATCCAGAAGAAAGAAAAAGGTTCTATCAGATTCTCTTCAGTGACACCCAATGAGAGCATTCTGGTAAAAAGCTGGGAAAACTTTGTGCTGAGAATTGCTTAATCTCAATAACTCTTGTGATGGGACAGACAGCTTGTGAAAACAAGTGCATATGATTTACGAGCATATTGTGGTCTCTGTAGCTCAATGTCTCAGAGATGGCAAACTATGAAGAGCAAATTCTCCCTAAACATCATTTCTCCAATGACTAGTCCACACTAGGGATTTTTTCTAGCTGTGGTCACAGATGCGGCATAAGCACTACTCTGCTGCACCTCTCCCAACCTATAATGGATTTCTCTTTACTTGGCTTGTGTGTCAACTTTCTGCTTTTCCTCTACACACCCATTTGCTTTTACTCCTTCTTTGTTTTGAGATGGTGCATGCAGGCACATGTGGACCCTAGCATCTTTATCAAGTAGGAACCTTTCGATTTGAGTTCCAACAGTTCAAATGAAATCTGGAAACAAGGATTGGGTAACTAGCTGTGCTAAAGAACTGAAAACACGCATCAGCATTTGAACTAGAAACTTTGTAAACCTACTGTCAAGTTGCGTCAGTAATTCACTGTAGTTCCTACTTTTGCTTTCTATGTGAATGCCAGTATCAGCAATTTAGTTCAAGATCTAATTAACACTTTGTATTACATCCCTGTATATAAAACAAATTATAGTTTCTTTTGAGTTTTCCTTTTTGTCGATTATTTCAAATGACTAATGGCACATAAGAGTACAAGAACTTGGAGGAAATTATGACAAAAAAATGAAGGTAAGAAGTATGGGTAAAGAATGTGGATGAGACTGAGTAATCAGAACTCGGCAGATCCAGGTGAGCGCGGGAAAGGAATAACGTCTCTGATATTATCAATTCCAGTGGCAAATTGGACCAGCCTCTCAAATCCTAGTCCGAATCCTGCATGAGGAACTACACACACACAATAACAAAGGTTCTTCATCAGCCTCCAAGTTACTATCTTTTGGTTCAAAGAAAAAGATCCAGAAGAAGAAGAAAGAGACCTGAACCATAGCGGCGGAGGTCAAGGTACCACCAGTAGCTCTCTTTGTCAAGTTTCAACTCATCAAGCCTCGCTTCCAATGCCTCAAGCCTTTCCTCTCTTTGGCTTCCACCTATCAGCTCTCCTACCTGTTCTTAGACAAACCCAACACCGTTTATTATTAACTACTTCTTATCAACATGCTTTTTTGTTTTGATTCTGTATTATCTTAATCTTACCCGAGGCACGAGCATATCCATTGCTGCCACTGTCTTCCCATCATCATTCTCCCGCATATAAAACGCTTTTATCTCCTTCGGATAGTCTCTTATTATCACAGGGCGACCCCCAAATGCCTCTTCGGTTATGTACCTTTCATGCTCGCTCTGCAAATCCAGCCCCCACTTCACCTACAAGAACCAGATCTATCAGACACAGCATCCCCCATGTGAGTGGAAAAGGAAACGCATGATTTTCTACAGCCGAAAATATCATTTTTGAGAACCCACAAAATTGAATATTGAATCACAACTTACACAGAAAATACCGAAAACACAAAGGTAAAATACTAACTCAGAGGCCACAACTTGTATGAGAAAAAGAAATGCATATGTACTAACTCAGAGGCTAAAACCATGTTTGCATTTTTATTCCGATATTTGCAGCTCAAACCTATTCCAAAGGAGAAAGTAAAGCCTTTACCGGGAATTCAAATTTCTTGTTTGCTTTCAGAAGAAGTTCAATGGCGTCTGTGTAACCCAGCTGTAGAAAATCTTTCTCCACTACGTCCTTTTTATGTAAAACAATCATAATATCAGCCAGTGCAAACTGCATAATATTATTTTCTGACGAACAGAATGAAAATCAGAGGGCATACAGTCAAGCGACGAATGATTCCTTTCTCAATCCATGTATCAAAAAACTCCATGTCTTCCTTGCAATTATCAAGAACGTATTTTACCTAGCAGAATATCAAGAGATAAGTTACAATCAAATTAATTCTAGATGACTTTACAAAAATGACATGTCTGTATATAGTTTGAAGGAAATATAAAGTGAAAGAGCAACATACAACGTACTGGAGGTAGGCGGTGGCACAGGCCATGTCATCATCCAGGTCGGCAAAAGCAAGTTCTGGTTCAATCATCTTTTAAGGTAGAAAAGAAGTCTTCAGAAAAATGCACTTAGGTAAGAAAAATTCAATTGTGAGTTTGGCTGGAAGATGGAATAATGCTGACCCAGAATTCGGCTAAGTGCCTGGAAGTGTTGGAATTCTCAGCTCGAAATGTAGGACCAAATGTGTATACCTGTAAAGTCGTACATATGAGAAATTAAGACACCTAGTAACCAAAATCTAGCTCATGATCACTAGAGGAAGTCAACTTTTACATCTGAGAGAGCAGTCGCATAAGTTTCTCCATTGAGTTGCCCAGAGACGGTCAAGAATGCTGGTTTCCCAAAGAAGTCCTGAGGAGTGATCCAGCCATGAAATTTGTTACAGTTGCAAGTTATCTCTTACCATTCTTAAACTAGAAAAGAAATGGAGCTGGAAGACACCTTAGACCAATCAACCAACCCTCCCTTTGTTTTTGGAATTGCATCAATCGAAGAATCGGTGGTCTCATGAGAGCTGGGAATCTAAAAAATGAAAGTATATTTTAAGTGTAATTTTTATCCCTTCTTCCATGAGAGTTGAGAGTTGTAGTTCTTGGTGAAAACAATCAAGTTATTAATGGGTTGATTATTACAGAATATTGAGATCTTAGGTCCTTACGAGTGTAGTGACACAGAACTGTTCTCCAGCTCCTTCACAATCTGACGCAGTGATAATTGGGCTTGCCACCCAGACAAATCCACTCTCTTGAAAGAACTTGTGAGTAGCATATGCCAGGGTATTCCTAACTCTAGCCACCTGAAACAAGATGTTATGCGCGTTTAAGAACATGGAATTGTTATAATATTCCACAAGGCAAGTAAGTTCACCATCAAACTTCAATACAAGTTTAGACAGAGAAGAGAAGCCTGAAAGGAGGGAATAACTGCAGAAAGACCGTAGAAGAAATTTTCAACATAAAAGTACTAGACAACCAAAAGTTTAGTCATGCTTCTGTTTTAGAGACAAAACATCAAATTGCCAAGAAGGAAGGCAGCAAAACTTGTCTGCAGTGTAGATTTTCAGGACACTAAAAAATGTGAACGAAAAAAGGAAAGTTGCAGGCAGTTTCTCCTTAGAAGGCAATCGGGTAAGAAAGAAACGTTACGGCGCTAAAGGTATTGGTTCTTGGACGTAGATGAGCCTTGGTTCTCAAGAATTCCCGGCTCACCCTCTTCTTCTGGATGGGATAGGAAGAGTCACATTTTCCAACCTGTCAGAGATAAGTACTTTTAATCTCAACTTGTCAATAAGTTTGGGGGTCAACTTCTCAATAAGTAGAAGAAGAAGCAAAGAGGTACGTACCACAATGATTTTATCAACCTTGAGTTCCACCTTTTGCTTTGTTCCCTGGCTGGCCACAAGAGTACCTTGTACAGATATGGATGCTCCAGTCAAGATGGAACCAGATTCTACCTATAAGTCCAAGAATTTAGAGGCTCCCAAGTTTGATAAGCAATGAAATGTCTTTAGTGCCGTCACATTTGATTACCTGAGCATACCCCTCTGCGTCCGGATTCATCACGCATTGCAAGTTTGATAAGCATGAACCATCATTTATCTTCAAACAGAAAATGGAAATTTTGTCAGCAAACAATATCGAAAGATGAGCAGAGAATGATCGAGAGATTACCTCGACAAATGTGACACTGCTCTGAGAACGAAGCGTCCGGACCCAACCCATGATGCTGAGGCTCTGCCCGACGCGACCCAGGCCTTCGTCTGCTCCTCCTTTCACTTCAGCTATCCTCAACTTCCTCCTGAATTCTCCAACTTTACTCCCAAATCGCTTCTCATAATTATCAACCTTCTTTCCCTCTCCGGAGCCGAGAGATTCAGAAACGGCGGTGCAAAAGCATCTCCGGCGAGCATTGGCTTCGAAAAACGGGAGAATCCGGCGGGGTGTTGGGCGGCGGAATTGAGAAGAAATGGGGAAGAAAGATAAGAAGCGGAGAGTAGAGAGACGGAGAGAAGTCGCCGGCAGAAACGCGGCCGCCATTGTAGTCGACCGACCCTTCCTTCACTGTTTGGAAATTTAGGATTGCGCCTTTATGAGGACCCGACCCGACCCGATATTATGAAATCAGGCCCTAAATGATACGAAATCGTTCAAAGACTAATAATGGGCTTTCAGAAAAAAGCCTGTTTTTAATTTAAAGCCCAATAGATTGGTCGAAGGAGGAGAAACCCTAGAAGAAAAAAAGTTGCCATATATAAGCTGTTTCGTCTTGTTAGTTAAGCAGTCCTCCGCCACATCAATCGAGGAAGCAAAAATGGTTTCTCTAAAGATCCAGAAGCGGCTCGCCGCATCAGTGATGAAGTGCGGGAAAGGGAAAGTATGGCTCGATCCGAACGAAACCTCCGATATCTCCATGGCCAATTCCCGTATGCTTTTCTTTCTCTCCATTCTCTTGTTTTTACTTCCTTGCGAGGCTTCATTTCGTCCTGTGTTTGGCTGCGACTTTGGGTTTTTGTACTGTAATCTAATAGCTATGTTGAATCACTGTGTTTATTTCCGATCGTAGATATCACTGCTGCTTGAGTTTTTAGTTATTCTCTTGTTCTAGTGCTGAGATTTGGTGATAATAGTTGTCTCTGTATTTGATTACTGTTTGTTTCGAGTATTTGATTGCGTTCTTATAGACTTGTTGATTTGTAGATGTTTCATTTCAAGGATTGTTACATAGCTCTGCTTCTTGTTTTTTAATGAAATGTAGGCCAAAACATCAGGAAGCTTGTGAAGGATGGTTTCATCATCAGGAAACCAACGAAGATCCACTCTCGTTCCAGAGCTCGTGTTCTCAAGATTGCCAAGATGAAGGGACGTCACTCTGGATACGGTATGAACCTGGAATACCAAAAACTCCTGTTCTTAGGCTAGGTTACATGGCATTGTATATGTTTGTGACTTTTGTTTTCTGTTGCTTGTGTGGTTGATAAAAAGGTAAGAGAAAGGGTACCCGTGAAGCTAGATTGCCAACAAAGGTACTGTGGATGCGCAGGATGCGTGTTCTGAGGAGACTATTGAAGAAATACAGAGAGACTAAGAAGATTGACAAGCATATGTACCATGACATGTACATGCGTGTTAAGGGTAATGTCTTCAAGAACAAGCGCGTCTTGATGGAGAGTATCCACAAGTCCAAGGCCGAGAAAGCCAGAGAGAAGACTTTGGCTGATCAGTTTGAGGCTAAGAGGGCCAAGAACAAGGCTAGCCGAGAAAGGAAACATGCTAGGAGAGAAGAGCGTCTAGCTAAGGTAAACTGAAACTTCATACCGTATCAAAATATTTCTTCGGATTTGATTACAGATTCTTATACTTGGTATCTGGATTTTGTCTGGTGTAGGGTCCTGGAGGAGATGTTGAGCCTGCAACTGCACCACCAGCGGCTGCTGCTGATGCTACTGCTCAAACTGCAGAGTAAGTCTGATCTCTTTTTGATAAAAAAAATATGTAGTTTTGTTTCGAACTGTTAAACATCAAGTATTCATTTATTGGTCTATGATTTGTGTAGGGTACCAAAGAAGAAGACAAAGAAGTCCAAGAAGTGAAGTAGGATATAGCTGGAAGCTATATAGATCAGATTCACCGACTTGACTTGGAAGAAGTTATTTGAATTTTGGGTTTGTTGAAGTACTTGTTACTTTGCGCAAAGAAAGATTAACTTTATGTCGTTATTATGCTTTGAGAATTTTAGCTTACAATGGTTGCAAGAGACGTACTTGTTTTCTTATTACTTATCGTTTGTCAAGTAACAAATCCATCAAAAGCTACATCATCTTGTGAATTTGGGAATGCTAGTTGATGTGGTCCTGACCGACCCGGTTTGGTAAACTTTGAGCCCATTTAGAGCCCAGGGCCCATTACTTATAATGTTTGCAATGAATGAATATTACGATTCTTTGAAATTTTTTTGACATGCAAAGTTATCAACTACAAGAAGTAGCCCAACTCAGCCTAACCAATACAATTTTGGTCTCTGTACATTAGAGAAGTGAAGTGAGAGGTCTGGTAAGGTGTTGTTTAGATTAAAATTGATCTCTAATGAAAAAGTCAAGATGGCCGAGTTGTCCCAAAGGGCGTGGGTTCAAAGAAAGGGTCCCACATCCACATGGAGGCAGTTGAGGTTCTGACCAAATGACCGGTGCGGTTGCTCACCTGCATTCACTCCTCCTTGTCTTCGAATCAGTTCATGGTTCCACATATATATATATATATATATTAATGCAAGTAAAAGACAACAACTGCATACAAAACTGAGCTACGTACCAAATATATACTAGTTGTGATCATATATGCATAATGAGAGAGAGAAAGAGAGACAGACAAGTGATGGAAAAGAAGTTGGTAGAAACATTAGGCAGGTGTGAATCGGTTCTTGTTGTTTACTTTCACCTTCATCATTTGTTAACCCATTAATAATATTAATTACCCTCTCCTGTGTAATTCCTCATTTTAACCTAAAGAAGAAAGACCTGTGCTTTACACAACTATCATTATTGTTGCATTTCTATTAGACAGCTTAACCAACAAAGCTAACTCCACTTTCTCTTCATATTTATTCTCTCTTTCTCTCTTTCTTCAACCATCTGCTTCTTTCTTACATTTCTGATCATACATATCTCAACGATGAAGTTGTTGAATCAAATCCTCTGTCTCTCTCTTCTCCTCTCCATTTCCATGTCTTTTGCTCAGACATGTTCCGACTACAAGTTCTCCACCAACAATGTCTTTGACTCCTGCAGCGACCTCCCTTTTCTTGATTCTTTCCTCCATTACACTTACGATTCATCCACTTCCACCCTCCACATCGCTTATCGCCACACCAACCTCACCTCTGGCAAATGGGTTGCTTGGGCCCTCAACCCCACGTCTACGGGAATGGTGGGCGCTCAAGCCATCGTCGCTTATCCACAGTCAGACGGCACTGTCAGGGTTTACACTTCCCCCATCAGAAGCTACCAGACAAGTCTACAGGAAGGTGATCTTAGTTTCAACGTCTCTGGCTTGTCTGCAACTTACCAGAACAACGAGATGCTTGTGTTGGCAAGTCTACAGCTTTCACAGGATATGGGGAATGGTGGAACCATTAACACTGTGTGGCAAGATGGCTCAATGTCTGGGAACAGTCTTCTGCCTCATCCAACCTCTGGCAATAATGTTCGCTCCTTGTCCACTCTCAATCTGGTCTCTGGTGTTTCTACAGCCACCGGAGGAGCTAGAGGAAGTTCCAAGCTCCGCAAACGCAACGTGAGTTTATTCTTCTGTGGACATCATTCCTCTACTTTTTTTCTTTGGAAAACAGAGAATAATGATTGATTTTGGTTGGCAGATTCATGGAATATTGAACGGAGTGAGCTGGGGAATAATGATGCCAATAGGGGCAATCATTGCTCGCTACTTGAGAGTCGCCAAATCAGCAGACCCTGCTTGGTTCTACATTCACGTTTTCTGCCAGGCTTCTGCTTATATCATTGGTGTGGCCGGATGGGCCACTGGTCTCAAACTTGGTGGCGACTCACCAGGGATTCAGTATAGCACCCACCGTTCCATCGGGATTGCTCTCTTCTCTCTAGCAACAGTCCAGGTATAAATATAATACACACTTCACATCAAAAAGAAAACAAGTAATATATAGCTTTCTGAACCTGATTTATATGCTAGGTGTTTGCGATGTTTCTGAGGCCGAAACCAGAGCACAAGCACAGGCTCTACTGGAACATTTACCACCACACGATAGGCTACACGGTGATCATCCTGGGGGTGGTGAACGTGTTCAAAGGGCTAGGCATATTGAGTCCCAATAAGCAGTGGAGAAACGCTTACATTGGTATCATTGTTGCTCTCGCCATTGTGGCCGTCCTGCTCGAAGCCTTAACTTGGTATGTGGTCATTAAGAGAAGGAAACTGGAGGAATCTGCTAAAACGGATCCGCGAGGAGCAACCAATGGCGCTCGGTCTCAGTATGCTTAAGATTAGCATTAGACTTGCTTCTTTTTCTATTTGTGCATAGAGAGAGTGATTTTTTTTATGGTTTCTCTGCTTATCTATCCATTTGCAGTAGGTCAATGTCGGATTCCCGTATGCATTTATGATTTTTTTAATCAAGATGTGGGGCTTTTGCCTCTACTATTCCTTCTGAACAGAGCTAATAATGCCGTTTGATTTTATCAACACTAAAGGAGTGTACATGTGGATCTAAAACACCCAGACCAGTCAATAGCTTAGGACATAGAGAGAGAGAGACATTACCTAATACGTAACAACAATCTTTGATGCTCTAAAGATGTCTTTCAAAGAGTAAACAGAAGGCACAAGCTTCTGTGTACATGTGCGTGCTCAAGCACGATCTCGCGGCTTAAGGCTTGCGATCTCTCTCACCACCTGAGCTTTGTCTGCTTCAAAGCTCTCGTCCTCTGCCACCAAACAGACATGAATCATAAACATAAGAAGTTTGACCAGGTCCATCCTCTGGTGATACATGAGTCTCATAATACAAGTCCCATACCTTTGTCCGGTTTGATATCAGCTAACAATCTCAGAAGCTTATTTCTGTTTGCTACCAGAATGTTGATGATGTCTGAAGGCTTGTTTTGGTTTGCTACAAACAGCTGTACAACACAACAACATTTTCCAAAAATCAAAAATCTAATTGCCAAAGTCGCCTTGTTGATGCGTGTGCATCACTGGGTAAAACCTACTCCATGTCTTTATTGTACAAGAAAGATACCTTGAAAACATGGAACGCTTCTATCTGAATGGTCTTGCTTGATTCCTGCATTACCAACACTGTTATCTGTTTGGCAGAGTAAGACATGAAGAATAAAATCATTCAGGGTATCGGGTAAAGCATCATACCCTCAGAAGATTCATGAGAATCCTCAAGTTATCCATTGAGCTCACATATTTCGTCATCACAGCTGAATTTGACCGATCCAGTAATATATCGCCCAACAACTGTAAAATTTACACATTACAATCCATCAGATGCTATCTTTTTCGTGATTACCCATTTGTGAATTGTGATATCACAGTCCTCTAAGTTACTCTACCTTAATAGCTTGCCGTCTGGTTATATAATTACTTGATTCAAGAAGCTTTGAGTTGTAGTCTGCAAAAAACTGTAAACGAAAACAGCTGAGAATCATACTGGATCGATTCAAGCAAGATTTTCTGATTTGGACATTGTAAGAGAACTTACCCAGTCTTCGTTCTTAGTGAGAAACTCAGCAACTGTAGACTTGTGCCTTGTCAGAAGTTCCTGCAAGAACAAAGCAGAGAACTAGAATTATGATGCCGTGTTTTAGAGAAAGTCTTACGAGAATTTCAAGTATGTGTGCAGTGTTTGGGAACCTTAAACGTTGCAGCAGCATCAGCGGCAATGTCAAAATTGGGAAGCTGTATGTAGTGAAAGAACTTCTTCACATGCTGTGAGTCCAAAACATATCTGAACTCCAAAAAAGAGAAGCGGTTCCCATTATAAGATGCTCCACAAAACACCACTAGTTAACTGTTTCTACTATATACAAGTTTGGTAGACAAGATTGTCTCTTTGTGGATAAAAGCATATACGAAGAATGTAATGTGGAAGGGAAGAAAAATATAATATTGGCTCACTTTGCAACAATCTGATGGCGGATGCACTCTCTAAACATAGTACCATAGTGTAACGCCATATCTGTGTTTTCGAAGCTGAGAGGAATCATAAAACAAGCCAAATGTAATGTACGAAGGAACCTCATGATGAAGATCTTAAAGGAAATGCTTAATGCAACCTCAACTATATGATTAAACTCACCCTTGGAGTAGAAGATCCAAAAGATCAAGGTTGGATTGGAGATAATCAGATGCAATAAGACGAGAATTGACTTGTTGCCTCTGAAGATTTGCAACAACTTGTGTAGCATCTTTCCTGGCCTAATATTATTAATTAAAACACACACAAGAATTGAAGTTCAAGCTTGAAATCTCCTCAAATGAGAGGAGGAGGTGGTTGGTTACCTCCAAGTTCAAATTGGGAAGAGATGTGATCAAACGGCGAAGAGTATCGTCCTTGAAGAACTCCTGAGTCAACTGGGCACAAGCTTCGGGTACAGGCTCAGCCTCGCTGTTTCCGTAGAGAATGAGCTTCAAATCTCGTAAGCTCTTGCTTAGTTCTGCTAGCTGTGTAAGCAATTGTGACAAAATCAATCAAAGCAGATCCATCAGGGAAGTAGAAATGAGATTTGAGGGAAAAACCAAACCTTTTCGTTGCGTTTGGATTCTCGAAGGTCAGGGAAGGAAGCGGATCGATCGGCGTAGAGGAGCAGATGGCGAGTGTGGTGAACAATATCAGCCGGAGTACGTGGCTTCGATTTGAAAAGACCCTTCATTTCCGCCGCCGGAATAACCACAGACAATTCTTCGATCGTATCGTAGACCTTACTATAGTCACAGTCGATGGACACTCTCTCTCTCTCTCTCTCTCTCTCACTTGTCTTGTACAAGTAGTAGTTGCTTTCTCTCTTCCCTCACTTTAAATCTCTCACCATAATGGTCACACACACACACACACACAGAGCTTACCAATCGCAATTAGAAGAAAGATAATCTCTGAAAATCAGAGCTTTAATTTTGTATCATTTCTGAATTTGACAAACAATAATCATTTTTGGCTCAATACTATCAACCAATATGCTTGAGGGATTCACCAACCAATCATGTCCTTTTGTGTTGAGCATTATTATTTCGAAGAATCAACTCAAAGTTGAGGAATCATTCATTCTCCATGTACATATAAAACATATAGAGGAGACCAACAACATAACATCCCGTGGGATGATTGATGATTAACATTAAACAAAATCTCAAAGTCCCAATTGGCTCTGCATATCCAATATCGTCTTTGCCGACTTCTGCAGCTTCTCGGCCTCTTCATCTGTCATATGCACATTCGTCACAGCGACCACTCCATTGCGTCCAAGCAAAGCCGGTAGGCTTAGGAAGACGTCACCTCCTTCCACACCATAGAAACCACGAGCCAGGACCGTGACCGGATGGATCTTGCGCTGGTCTCGGATAATGGAGCGAGCCAAATTAGCCACGGAGTAGCCAATGGCCCAAGAAGTGTAACCCTTTAGTCCAATGACTTCATAGGCGCTCCCAACAACGCTTTGGTGGATTTCCTCGAGTGTTTGTTTCTCGTAAGCAATCTGATTCTTCTCCAAGAAGCTTAGGACAGGGATGCCTCCCACACTTATGCTCGACCACAATGCCACGGAGCTGTCTCCGTGCTCCCCAACAATGAATGCCTGCAACAACCAATCAAACACCCAATTCATCAAAAGTTGCTTCTTTTTTTTCTTCTTGCGGATTCGGAAAATCATACAAATCCCAAACTGACCTGCACATCCTGAGCATTGACGTCGAGATGATCTGCGATTAGGAATCGGAATCGAGACGAGTCGAGATTGGTACCGGAGCCAAGCACTCGATTAACGGGGAAACCAGAGAGTTTCCAGGCGACGTAGGTCAAGACATCGACGGGATTGGAGACGATGATTAAGACGGAATCGGGAGAGGCCTTTGCGAGTGGAGGGATGATGTGGCGGAAGAGAGACACGTTCCTCTGAAGCAGATTGAGCCTCGACTCGCCTGGGTTCTGCCTGGCTCCGGCGGTGACGATGCACAGATCGGATCCGGCGGTGACGCTGTAGTCGACGGAAGCGGAGATCTTGGTGCGGGGGAGGAAAGCGGCGGCGTGCTGGAGATCGAGCATCTCGCCTCGGAGTTTATCGGGTTTGGAGTCGACGAGGGCGATTTCGTCGGCGAGATCCTGAGTGAGGATGGTCTGAGCGATGGCCATGCCGACGTTGCCGACGCCGACGACGGAGATCTTGGTGCAGCGGTTGGAAGGGAGAGGAGGATCGGAGTTGTGGATGGGCTTGAAAAAGGCGCTGGTCAGATCCAGCCCACCCGGACCCAACGATGAACTTGATGCGCTATGCTCCATTGCTGCGATGATTCCCTTTCCTCTTCTTCTTCTTCTTGTGTGATTTTGGTATTAGTGACAAGTAAGTGTCTACTTTTATAGGAGAAATGAAATGAAGAATATCACCCAGTCTTGCATCTCTCTGGTCCACTCTTACATTTCGAATTAAAAATACATAGAAAATGATGTATCCTCTCCTACAACTTCTCTGATTAGTAGATTTTGATTAGTCTTACAGAGAGCTGCCCACTGTTTTAGTCTTTTGGTTTTGCCATTTTCAAGAATCAGCCATGCCCACTGCTCTTTCTTTACTAGTATTTAAAATCAAAACCAACAACTATTCTTTTACTAGTCTTGTGCTATTCAACATATTTATTTATCCACTACAAGGATTGATTTGTCAAGAAAGCAAAGTTGCCATTTTGACTTATTATTCATCTACCGACAAACAAAGCTTATTCTATTATTGGTGACTGAAACTAACTTTGATACAAGCAAGTGTTACTACTACTGCTCTATGGTGACTATGAGTTGACGAGTGGTACACTGAGACGAAGGATGTGCGGTGAAAGGGATGCATTTGTTATTCCTATAAAACTCTCTCCATCCATCAATGTTTGCCACTTTCTGGTGTGACATTCCAGGCATGCTTCTCCTGTCTACAATCTCAAGTATCTTCTCTGTTCTCCCTAGATGCATTGCAGCTTCTCTCACTGACGCTTCCCTCACTTCCACTGCCGTCACCAAACACTTCATTCCCACCACTCTCGCCGTGTTGCAAAAGCACCCTGCTATTATGTCCGATACCATCTTTTCCACCTCTTTCAGCAGAAAAGTCTCCTCCTCTCTTCCGATCTCTCTTGCTTCGTACTTGTTCCAAAGAGTTTGGCTTATTCGGTACATCGAGTTTGCTGCCAGAGTCTTGATGCCCCAGCGCGAGGGCTTATGCTTTATCATGTTCTTCTCCCACGACTCGCTAAACTCTTTCTTCGCCATATCCGCCAGCTCTTTAAACACTTCTTGTGGTTTTGTTCTCTGTTGCCTCGATACCTTTCGGAGATCCACGTTGAGCCATTTATGGTAGAGATCAACTCCTAACCAAACTACCTCCGCAGATTTCCTGCTGTTAGCTAACTCTCCTCCAATGTCTAAGACGTCTTCAAACTTGTTGATATACACCAATGCCTCGCTTACAGCCTTCACTAACTTCTTCACCGAGCAAGCCTTGACGTTGGGAAGTGAAACAGCGATACTCGCCAGTGTTACCAGTGGGAGAGCCCAGCAATTAGGTGGCTCTCCAGAGTTCAGAGAAGCCACTTTGTCGCTGTCGAAATCTCTAATCCCTTCAAATCCTTTTGAGATGGGATTTGTTGCCTCCAAGAGCTCTATCAAGTTTAAGGGTTGTTTCTTCCTACCCTTTTGTATCAAGTGGTTTGTGGCCTCACGGTTGCTCCGTGCCATATAATCAACCAGCTCTTCCTCTCCTTCAAGATGCAGAACAAATTGTCTCGTTGATGGATTTGATCCCGAAGACTCAGCGTTTGCTATCCAGCTTGTTCTTCTCAATGTGAAACAGCAACATAGCAAGATCCTACTCACACAGTAGACCGCGATGAAGCGGAGAAACTTGCTTGCCAACACTATACCATACTGTGTTGCGATGCAGAGATCAAGTATGCATCGGTTTAAGTCGTGTGCAAGCTTCCTGCTGCGGCGACCATGGAACATCCAAAGGTTCAAGGGACGTTCTTTCTTGGCTGAGAGACACTCCACCCAGTAACTCTCTACTCTCAACTCATCTCTCAAAGATTTACTTGCTCCTGATGGACACCTCAACCTCACCGCACTAAACCATCTGCTCGCCGGAGCAACCGTCCCTATGGCTACTGCAGAAGCCTGGGAGACTAGAACCAAAGTAGTTGACCATTTGTAATCAGAGTCTCCATTGCAGAAGCCAAGTGACCTGGGTGTTAGAAAGTAAGACCGGATCATGGCTTCAGCTAATGTAACGGCACTGAGAAAACAGAGGAATCCAGAGGTGGTGCAAGTGACAGAGCGAGCCATCACGAACTGAGGGCTAGAGGTGTGAGCCATCATCCAGAACTTGATGAGATCTTCTTTAAGCTCAGAAACACCTCCTCTTCTCTCTGCATAAGAACTAGGACACTGCTTCAAAGCAAGCTCCTACTTCTTCTTGTATCTCAACTCTAGGAAACGCTTTGTGGTGGGGACAGTGATAGCAGAGAAGGTCAAGATGATAAACATGAGAAGCGTTAGAACGATGATGAAACCGTGTTCTTGAGGGAAAACGTAGATGGCTCCTGTACCCAGCTGGATACAGATGTTGACAAGGTCGGTGAAGACGAGAATCCCAAGAGCCACGAGGTTCATGAGGAGGTCTTGAGTGAGCATGTGGCCAAGAGAAGGCATGGAATTGGCCATGACAGTGCAAACGAAGACGTTGCTGCTGAGTTTAGCGAGCTGGTCCTGGCGACTGGGCATGGAAGTGTTGAGATCGACGGAGAGTTTGACGCAGACGGAGATGAAGGTGAGAGAGGTGGCGTTGAGAGAGAAGGACTTACAGGGAAACCAGAACTTGCGGTGGCGGAAGCCGCGAAGAAGATCGGCAAACATGGAAAGTCCACAGATGAGGGAAGCAGCAGCGACGTAGAGACCTATCCAAGGCAAAGGCTTGCTCAGCTCTGCGTCGCTGAGATTGCCATGGCCGTCGCAACCCATGGCTCTCTCGATGATGCTCTGTTTCTTACTCTGCTTCTTCGTCTTCTTTACTTGTTCTATTTATATATATGGAGAGTAGAGAGAGAGTGAGAACGAGAGATGATAAAGAAGGTTGTTGTGAATTCAATGTCATGTAGACTGATTCAGAAACGAAAGTGTCAAAATGATGAGAGTGATAAGCTTTGATTTGTCTGAGAGTCTCAAAGTTAGACGCATTCAGAAATCTGATGCCCTTGCATTCACACTTTATTACGCTTGCTTTTGTTAAACCAACCAAATGAATAATTGGGCCCAAAGCCCAATTGATTATTAGCCTCTTCGATCTCTCTCATGAATTTCTCTTTACTTTGCTTGTTTTGCTTTTCCTCTACACATCCATTTGCTTTTGCTCTTGCTCATTCTTTGTTTTGAACTTGCTCATTTGTATCCCATTTTTTCATGGTTTGAGATTAGTTCAGTTAATTAAGTGGAACCTAAACTACTCCTCAAATGTTTAATTGCTAGGCCATTATTTGTTGCATAATGTGGGTCATTGCTGTAAGATTATAATATTTAAGGCTCTTAACAAGTAGAATAGAGCTTATATTGGCTGAGCAATACACTATCTAGAGGTCTGTAAGTGTTTTGAGGTTTAGTGTCTATAACTATGACTACTTGGTTCATCATGATTTCACCATTACTATGTGGACCCTTGCGTCTTTGTCAGGTACGAGCCTTTCATTTTGAGTTCCAATTATTAAAATGAAATCTGAAAACAAGGATTGGGTAACTAGTTGGGCTAAAGAACTGAAAACATGCAGTTGGAAACTTTGTAAAACATAATGTCAACTTGCATCTGCAATTCCTTGTATTTCCTGCTTTTGCTTTTTATGTGAATACCAGTTTCTGCAAGTTAGTTTCTAATCTATAAGAATGTCATAATCTGTAAAGTGCTCTTTGTCCATATTTGTTTCTTTACCACTATAAACAAGTTTTCCCTAAAGATCACTTCTCCAGTTAAAAAGTCCACAAAAGGGAGTTTGTTTAGTTGTTGTTACAGCTGCGGTCTAGTTGTTCCCAAGGTAATCTGATTTCAGTCTTGGGACAGCTGAAATGCTTTCTTTTAGGGAAGATTCGATGTTATATCCTCTAAGATCAGTGTCTGGAAAGTGTGCTGATACCTCATGAACGTGGTCCTGAAATTCAGTGAAGACCTTTGCACGCACTTGGAATTTTCTCCGATTGCTAGAATCACACCATGCCAATGGAGTTTAATGCTCGTAATGTGACTCATTCCACTTTGTTTTTTTTTTTTTCTCCCCCTCAGTATTCATTATCTTATCCAGTAACACCTCATTCTTTCTTATCCAACAGGCAGGCAGAGATTTAACACATTTGAGACCTCATATTTCTTCAACGCCAGCATTGAATAAAGCTTTTGACCCTCCTATGTTTTGAGGTAATGTTTGCCATTTTTGCATCGTTCTTTGTTTTTTTTTTTTTTACGTTAGCACATTTTGGTTCACAAAAGTGACTTTATATCACTTTGTCTGCTTATGTGTGTATGATATCATGGAATATAAAACAACAAAAGGTAACAAATAAACTAGCTATGATAGAGGTGTGAGGTGGGAAAGAGAATAAAAAGTAGGCAAAACCAGGAAGCTGCATTGATCTGACTAAGGAGTTCCGGTTGGTGAGGAGAAGATGTTTGTACGGCAAGTGGGACAGGAAGGGTTGGAGGAGAACCACTGCTGGATGCAGTGAACATGGAATCCATGGTTGCATCTGTCCAACACGCGGAGAGTGTCACCGTCCTGGAATTCAGACAAACAAATGATACACTCTGCTTGAGCGCCTGCGAGGTTCAGCCCAGGGGAGTAGACAAGTGTGGGGAAGGCATCCGAATGGGAGGCCTCAGGGTCAGGGTCGGGTTTAGGGTGATGGTGGAGGACTGGGCGGAGGCAACAACGGAGGGCAGCATGGAGAGAGAGGACGCAGATGAGAGAAGCGAAGAGGATAATGAGAAGGAGAGAGGCGTTGGCAGCAAAGTCATTGGAATGAGAGTAAGGTTTCCAGCTGCAACTCTGAGATTCACATGTAGATGATAGCAGCAGGCGCATTGGATTGTAGGAGAATGGAACCATAATGTCTTGTGGTGTTTATAGAGAAAGAGGGCATTAAAGAGAAAGCAGAATGTGGCTTTGGTCTTATTTGTGAGGAGGGAGATGTGGATGGGTGGAGAGAGAGAAAGGGACCACTTGGAGTTATGGAGATGAACATCAAACATCCCCCAACAAGGCAACTCTACAGTGCGGCTCATTTTCTCTTAATCTTAAATGCTCATTCAGTGTATATCTTGTTCTAAACACTTGTCTTTGCATATATATATATTCTGAATCAAATATATATGATTTTCTCCTTGTAGAATGTGTAGAATTGCTTGTTCTATTCACACGACTGTAGAAGAAGACTAGTAGAGAAACGACAGCGTTTTTTTACAATAATGTCTCTTACTGTTGAAATTCAAATTTGAATTTCAAATGAAGAAGAGAGTGGGACATTGGAAACCAAATTCCCTCTTCCTCCTCGTCATTTTCAAAATCACAGATAGATCCTCTCAATGGCATCTCGCTACAATTCTTACGATTCGGATCTGTCTTCCTCCCAATCGAACAAGCCATCTTCATGCAAGGCCATTCTCAGATCCAAAACCGATAATCCTGGAAACCTCACTTGCATGATGAAGAAGCTGATAGAGATGAATCCCAAGAGCAAGAGCAAGAGGGTCGATCTTCTGATTCCCGAGGAGGCAATGAAGACTGTCAGAGGCGGAGGGAAGAGCACAACATTCGGAACACTGCAGAGGAAGCTGTTCGGGAAGGACAAGGTCAGGGCTTTGACAGAGGTCAAGGGGAATACCAGGACTCTTTCCATGCTTCTTCGGAGTGAGAGGGAGCTCCTCAGCATCAACAAGGACCAAGAGGTTCAAATCGCTGACCTAAAGCTGCACCTGGAAGACAAGAACACACAAGTAAATCTTCCTACTTTTCCCCCTCTTACATAATTGCAAAGCTTTAGCCGTTTAGGGGAGTGAGAGGGATTCATGAATTAGCAGATTGGAACCAGATTTGTATTCTCATCAAAATCAATTAGTGTAGATTAAATTACGCTACTTTTTATGCAGGTGGAGAAGTTGAAGGATTTATGCCTTAAGCAAAGGGAGGAGATAAAGTCGCTAAAGAGCGCACTTCTGTTTCCGGATGAGACCCAGCAGATCATCCCTGACCTTCAAAAGCAGGTCATTTCACTCAATGGCCAACTCCAATGCATTGCTCAAGACCTTGCTCAGGTAATTTGCTTTTGATAGAATCTGAGTAGAATGGCAAGTTTATTCAGGGCATTGCTGCAGCCACAGTCCAATATTCTATATAGCTCTTAGTATAACAACTCTTTTGATCAGGTGAAGGCGAACAATTACTTGTCGGAAAGGCAAGCACAAACGTCTTCCTATGATTCACTGGTAAGAAGCAAATGTAGGAACCTTGGAAAAAGCTCAGTATGGAAGTAACAACGTATACTGGAAAGAGAAGATGTGTTATTATAACCAATTGAATGCATCGCAGGAATTCAGCTCAGGTAGCCCTGATGGATTGGATTTGGCTCCTCTAGAAGACCTGAATCCATGCCTAACCCCTTATACCAAGACCAAGCCCAAGGTGCTTGCTTCTTAACCTTGATCAGAAACAAAGCTCTGGTTTTTGGTGGTCATTCACTAAATAGACTCGGCTTAAACTTTGATATCTTGTGCAGCAGTTTGAGAGGAATTCAGCAGAAGAGAGCTTATCAGGGAGAAGCACTGTAACAACAAGAGGAGGAGGAGGTAAAATCAGATCGAGTTCAAAAAGTGTAAAGCTGTCAGAGGGAAAGGCTGGGCAGAGATCAGAAGAGAGCAAAGGATGGCATAGGGGAGGGAGAATGTTTTAAGGTAAAAAGAACAAAGTGCTGAATCTTGCTTCATATTTTCCACTTGAAAAAGAGTTATATATGTCTCTCAGAGAGTAGTTGTATGATTATGGTAGAACCGTGTGGAACCATGATCCAAGATTGGGTTGAAATATAATTAAAAAGAAGAAGAAGAAGAGTGCCTGTTTAATTATGTGAAGAACACAAGTCGTCTAAAATAAGGTAAATTAAGGTAGTAGGTGAAGAGACTGTTTGTTTTGCATCCCTGCGAATCTAAAGACAAGTCCTGATCTCACTCATGATCAAATCATTAGCCATTCTTTTAAAATCATGAGTTTTTAAGTATTATTAAAAAAAGAAGAATGGGTGGCTAATGGTGTTTGTAAATAAAGAAGAAAGCAAATAAAGAGAGTAAACGTGTGTGTGGTAGGGCTCCATGATTATTACGTCTCCTACGTAAGGCTTTCTTTTCTTTCTAGATGATTTCAGTTTCACCGAAATTGCTTATTATCTTTTTTTCTGGAAAAATTTGCTTATTATCCCACACTCATTTACTTTTCTTCTTGAATACAGACACAGTAGTGTTCTGTCCACCCGGAAATAATCAAGGGCTTAGAAGTTTCAAAGAAGAGAAAAGAAAGTTTCAAAAAAAAAAAAAAGAAGAGAAAAGAAAACAAATTCCAAAGTAGAGTTGAAAACTAGAGAGAGAGAGAGAGAGAGGAGGCAATTACACTAAAAAGTTTCCTTTAAATTAATGGAACATGATATGTATTTTACAAAACATATATACATGTAAATGAAAGGTTTTCAAGTTTGTTAGAATTTGTCTCTTGTTCGTAAAGAAATACCCACTCTAAGTCTAAGTGATATAGGAGATGGCATCTCTAGAAAGGGACACCAATTCATGCTTTTAAAGCTCATCCTCTTCTTCTTCTTCTTCTTTTATCACTTGTTTATTTCCTCTATTGAAAACAAGAAAAAAATAGAAAGAAAAGGTTAATAGTAAGAGAAGGATTTGTTTTGACCAAAAAAAAGAAGGATTTGTTTGGTTATTTGTAGCTTGTGGTTCCTCATCTTTTCTGCCAACAAGACACAATAGTGCTGGGTCCGGGGCATAATTTGGGGAGTAACTCCAAAAGCCCCCACCTTCACATTTTTATTCAGATATGCCCCAAGCTTAAAATCCATTTTTCTTTTGATTTTTTTTTAATTCAAAAAACGGTTAAATACGAAATTACCCTTAATGAATCTGCAAATTTACCAAGAAAACCGAAAAAAAAAAAAAAAAAACTGTTGAAGATTTTTCTAAGAAAAATCAAATTAAACGGAAAGAAAAAAAAAACCGCTCTTCTCTCCCTCTCCCTCTCGGACTAAATCTCTCGTGTTCTTCTTCTTCAAGATTTCAGTTTCTTATTTGCGAAAAATCGAAAACCAAACCTTAACAATTTCGTCTATCTCCCGAATTTTTCTTGTTCGCCGGCGTCGACTCCATCACCGTGGACTGCGACGGTGATTTTTCTTGAAGGTGAGTTGCGATTTTGGTTGCAAGAAGGGGATTTCCATTTCAGATTTCTGGGTTGAGATTTTGATTCCGATTTCGAATGGGTTTCCATTTCGAATTGGTTTTTGGTTGCAAGAAGGGGATTTTGATATGTAATCGGGTTTTGATTTTGATATATGTATCGGTTTGAAATTAGGGTTTGAAAAAAAATCAACTTGGGGGTTTTGATTTGTATGTGGTTTTGAGGTTTTTCAGATTTTGATATGAAGAAATTGGACAATGTAGATTTTTTGATTTGTCTTGATTTGTCTGTCTTGATTTGTCTTAGTGTGAATTGTTGATTTGTCTTGTTTTGCTTCTAATGGTCCGTTTTGGGTTTTCATATGAATTGAGAAAAGACGTTTTGATTATGGTGTTGTGGATTTTGCAGAAATGGGTCCTAGGATGAGGAAGGGAGGTTCTAAAAAGATTGCAAAGGAAAAGGAGAGTTCCAAGGAAGGGACTTCAAAAGGTCCGATCCCTTCAGAAGAAGTTGAAGAATGCATTACTGTTTCGGAGGTATGTGATTCAAGTTCCTAATGTCATATTATATAGTATAAGTGTGGATTAGTACTTAGGAGAATTGGTACTAGATAGTATATAAGTTAGTATATAAGCTAGTTATTTAGAGGAATTGGTTATGAGTATTCAGTATAAACCGTATAAAAGTTAGTATTTAGGTGAACGTATAACTGTTAGTTGAACTGGTACTACTGTATATAACTGTTAGCAATAAGTGGTACTACTGTGTATAACTGATACTACTGTGTATAACTGGTACTACTGTGTATAACTGGTACCATTAGGATTGTAATAATGTTTTGATTGCAGGATATATCTGATACTCCTACTCTTCCGATGCAGCCTTTGACGATGTTCCACCCACCTAGCAAATATAATGCGGTATGCAAGATCCAAACCAGGTGTGATTTGGCCACCTTCTTAGAGATGATAGAGAATCCGGATTTTGCACCAGAGTTGGCGTGGTTTAAATCTCACCCGCAGTTTAAACACATTTTCCACATGGAGAGAGAAGCAAACCGTAAGCTCCAGGGTTTGTTTATGCTGCTGATTCGAACGGTAAAGCTTGATGCGAAGAAAAATCTCTGGTTTGTGGTGAATGGTATTCCAATCCGGTACTCTCTGAGAGAGCATGGTCTGATCAGTGGGTTATTTTGCCATGAATACTCCGAAACACTTCATCCGAAGATGAGGTTGCGTGATTACACGTCTCAGTTTAAGAAGAAGCTGTTTACGAGGACATCCGTAAGAGTCAAAGATGTCAAAGACAAGCTTCTTTCGATGAAGAAGAGGTCTCAAGATCGGCTGAGGATGATGATATTGTATTTCTTAAGCGCGGTACTTGCAAAAAAGGCCGGGGCTGATTCAGCTATAGAGCCATTCTTGTTTAGAATGGCTGAGGATCCGGATTTGTGTATATCATTTCCGTGGGGGCGATACACCTTTGATGACTCTGTCGGGAATGTTTACTACTTGATGACAAAGATAGAAAAGATGACTTGTGGTTCGCGGGAAGAACAATTGACATTGCCTGGATTTGTAATTCCATTGGAGGTAAAGATATTATTTCCTTGAATCTATAAATGTTTTTAATCTATTAATGCTTTAACATTTAACCTTTGACGTGTTATTTCTCTATATGTAGGTTCTGCCTTTCGAAGTTATACCAAATCTAAGGAGATCATACAGAGTAGATATTGAAGGGGCAGAGAAAGACTGTCCAAGGATGTGCAAGCGGAAGTTTGAAACCTCTACTATGAAAGGTTGGCCAGTGGAAGAGATATATGAGAAGCTTGGTTCTACTAAGGTACTACTGTGTATAACTGGTACTACTGTGTATAACTGGTGTGATACACAGTAGTATCTTAATTATAATTCGTTTTGGTTAATGTTAATAGGATGTTAATAGCTGTTTTGTAACATTGACAGGATATTCATAGTATCTTGAAACCGGAAGGAGAAGAAAGAGCTCTTAGTGAGCTCATCTTTGATGATGATTTAGGTTATGATGCTTTGGATATGTTGCCAGACAGTTGGAGCAAACATCTCCAAGAGAATAAGAAGATTTGTTGGGAAAAGATGTATGAGGAAGATGTGGATTCCCGAAAGCCTAAGGAGACGGAGCAAGAGGAAGAAGAAACTGTTGAACCCGAGAATGCTCATGGGATTGTTAAACTGTTGAAAGAAATGGAAAAGAGGCTGACCGCGAAAATGGACACAGGGTTTGATAAGGTGAAGGCTGAGTTTTCGGGTTTAGAGGATAAGTTTCTCGGTTTAGAGAATGATGTAAAGGATCTCAAAGATGAATTTTGGAGAGGTGGTGGAAGAGATAGTGGCTTTGATTTCAATTTCGGATATGAGAGGGATGAGAGAGCTGAGGGTACGGGAAACAAAGGAAAAGAGAAAGTAGGAGAAGAAGGAGGAGAGAAAGGACAGAAAGAAGGAGAGAAGGGAGAAGAAGAAGGAGGAGAGAAAGTACAGAAAGAAGGAGAGAAGGGAGGAGAAGAAGAGAAAGGAGAAGAAGAGGAGACAGAAGAAGAGGAGATAGAAGAAGAAGAGAAAGGAGAGAAGACAGGAGAAGAAGAGAAAGGAGAGGCGACAGAAGAAGAAGAGAAAGAAGGAGAGAAGATAGCAGAAGAAGAGAAAGCAGAAGAAGAAAAGAAAGCAGAAGAAGAAGAGAAAGCAGAAGGAGAAGAAGAGAAAGCAGAAGAAGAAGAGAAAGCAGAAGAAGAAAAGAAAGCTGAAGAAGAAGAGAAAGCAGAAGAGAAAGCAGAAGAAGACGAGAAAGCAGAAGAAGAAGAGAAAACAGAAGAAGTAGGACAGAAAGTAGAGGCTACCAAGTTGGGAACAGTTATAGGGATTGATCTTGGTACCAACTACTCTTGTGTTGGTGTTTACAAGAATGGCCATGTTGAAATCATTGCCAATGACCAAGGAAACCGTATTACACCTTCATGGGTTGGTTTCACTGACTCCGAGAGGCTCGTTGGTGAAGCTGCTAAGAACCAGGCGGGTGTTAATCCTGAGAGAACCATCTTAGCAACCACGTTTTTATCACACTAAAAATATTAAAAACGTGTAACACATGCGCCACAAAACGAATAAAAAATAATATTTACTTTACTCATAGTTATACTTAGTTTTAGGGATTTAAGGGAAACAAATACTCATATTTTGTTATGTTCTCGGTTTCGTACTACTAGTACTACTGGGTACTACTGTGTATTAATCCAATACCACTAGGTACTACTGAGATTAGCAACCACGTTTTTATCACACTAAAAATATTAAAAACGTGTAACACATGCGCCGCAAAACGAATAAAAAATAATATTTACTTTACTCATAGTTATACTTAGTTTTCTAGTAGTACTGGCTTGCACATAGTTATATTTTGACTGTTTTCACGTATAACCAGTAGTAAGTACAAAAGATTATAAATTTTCTAGTAGTATTGATCGAATTGATCACTTTAAATATATTTCCTATCATTTCGTATACTAAAATTTCCGGTTTCACCATAATCGGATGTTTCACATAAAAAGTGGCTACTAACTCATACATATACCATACATATACCATATGTATAAGGTCTAGTTTTAGGGAAAATATATGTTTTGCTATAAACTCTTTGAAATTTTTTGTATGTTTCTAGTGGTACCTAAGTATCAAGTAGACACAGTCCTACGTACATAAATGGACATAGTAAGGAAACAAAACAAAATATGCCATTACCCACTGCTCAACCGTATAAAACTTAGAGGCAAACTCATAACAACGGACCTCAGTCCCTCCCCCTAATCGGATGATACCTTGTATCGCATGCACGCATGGGTACCTATCGATATCAAAATACTTGCAACTGCAACTTTTTTCCGTCAAATTAACCACATAATTCTTTCCATCTTCTCCAATCACATTGTACTCATACGTCCAACTGTTTAACTCTTGCGACAATAGCTTCTTCGCAATCGGTAAATTACTCTCTAAAATGTTGTTCACATAAGGCACCAGCTTCTGTGAGTCGGGTACTTCAGTGGATGCCTTCCGATACCTGTTGAACCATTCAGCTATTTTTTCTATGATCATATCAATCATAGGCAATAACGTGTACTTCCTTGCTTCAACGAAAACACCATTGATTGATTCTACACTATTGGTGGTTGTTATGTTGTATCTTTCTCCTGGAAAATAACATCTTGCCCATTTTTCCACCTCAACACTTCTTCCGAGATACGCGGCTGCAGCAGGATACCTTCTCTCGAACGAAGTACAACGTCTTATGAACACATCCTCTGTATAAGCTTCCGCACATGACATGAAATGCCCCACAACTGTTTGTTTCAGGGTATTAGAAACGCTACCTTTCACATTCTGAGCCAAATGGTATACACAATACCCATGGTGAGCCAACGGGAACACCACACTTATTGACTTGATGAGGGATACATTCCTATCAGATATAAACACCAGTTCACGCTCGGATCGCTTGGCTTTTTCAGGATCATCCTTATCCTCTTCCACTATCACTAGTTTTAATTTATTCATAAACCACATCCAATTTTCTTCTTTCTCACCATCAGCTACACCGAAAGCAACTGGATAGTGGTGATGATTGGGATCTTGAGCCATCGCAACAATTAGAACTCCACCATAACAATGCTTAAGGTGGGTGGCATCCACAATGATGACTTTCCTCATGGATTTGAACCCTTCAATACAAGCTCCCAGCGCAAAGAACATATACTTAAACCTATTATGTTCATCCCATTCTACACAAGTTTGTGTACCCTCATTCATCTTCCGTAGCATATACAAATACGCCTCCAACATCCGATAACTCTCCTCAGGACTTCCCCTCACAGTATTAGCAGCTTGATGTTTTCCCCTCCAGCACGTAGTGTATGATAGGTCAACACTAGCTTTTGTTTTAACAAGCTTCATCAGAAGTTTTGGCCTCGGAGTCTCCAAACTACCTGGAAACTCTTCCTCCACAATAGCGGAAACTATTTTTGCTGTCCCTTTCCTTCTTTTTAACCTTGTACTTGCATCAGCTCGAGAGCATGTATGCATATTCCTGTAAGTTACAAGTTTCCAACTATCTGAATCACGATTCGCATTAACCCGCACATACCACTCGCAACCTTTATCTGCTGCCACACAGCATAGCACATATCGTTTTGTACACGACTTGCTTATAATGTACTCAAAACAATTTTTATGTGAAGCTCGTTGAACTAAGAGTTGCACTTCATTTTTACTTCCGAATTCTTGACCCAATTTCATATCTATACCATCTTCCCATGGAGTGGATACAAGGCTAGATCCATCCACAAAAATTTCTTCCTCATTATTTTGGTCATTATCTTCAGGCATATAAAAATGTTCTTGCTCATTATCTTCAGGACAATCAAAATGTGCCAGCTCTTCGTGATCTGTGATTATAAAAACAAACAGTTATATCAGTTATACCTAGTTATACAGAAAGTAATACATAGTTATACCTAGTTATTCCTAGTTATACAAGACAGAAAGAACACACAAAACTAATCAAACAGTTATACATAGTTATACCTAGTTATACTAGACAGAAAGAACACACAAAACTAATCAAACAGTTATACATAGTTATACCTAGTTATACTAGACAGACAGAACACACAAAGCTAATCAAACAGTTATACCTAGTTATTCCTAGTTATACAAGACAGAAAGAACACACAAAACTAATCAAACACTTGTACCTCCGTTTTCCCAGTTTTACCAGACAGACATAACACACAAAATGAGTCACACGTTTACCTTCATCTACCAACGCATGGTGTTCCAATGGTTCGTCTGTGTGTAAAGTTATCATATCATTATCCCCTACAACAACATCACTTTCTCCAACACCTCTTCTCGCTTCCACACATCTCTGAGTTTCATCCACAACATTGATGGGACCATCCACATTGATGAGCTCCACATTCAAAAGCTTTCTACAACCATCTCCATTCACTTGCATTAGGTATTCAAAAACCTCATCATCATTCAAAATTTCTAATGGTGTCCAAAGATTCGAAATCATTGGAAAGTAACTAAGTTTCAACTGCGTCGTAGCTTCATCTATCATGATCTTTCTCCTAATTCCGTCAACCAAGGCCGAATAAGTCACCTCCTCCGGTGCACTCCGTATCGCTAAACTCTTAATTTTATCTCCTTTTGAACTCCATCTTGCGCAATCACCTTCCATTGAGTAACATCCTCCATAATCAAAACATATGATTGTGCAATTCATTGTCATGTCCCCTGCAGTACCAAAACATATGTACCAGTTATTCTCGATACTACTTGTTCTACCAGTTATTCTCAGTAGTACCAGTTATACGTATAAAAATTAGGTCCGATTTTGTTTGCTTTATAATGATTCAGCTGCCACAAAACCTAGCACATTACCCTAATAAACTTATAAAACAAGTCCAATACCCAGAAACACAGATATCCAATATCCAAATTTAATTTACAAACAAATTTCCAAAACTAGAACAAAACCTAATGTAACCCTATAAACATGAAACTTGCTAAACAATGAAATATCATACCTTAATTTAGAAGACTCACATGTGCAAGAATGAAACAACTCTTAATCCTTGCCTCTGTTTTTCGTAACTCCTACATGAAGAAGAAGATGGACTAGGGCAAAGAGGCTTCAACGAGATGGAGAAGAAGAAGGGTGATGGCAAAGAGATGATGAGATGAAGAACACAGAAGAAGGACGAGGAAGAGAAGTGAAGCAGATCCGAAGAAGAAGAAGCAGAGCTCTGTTTTTTTTTCAGCGACAGGAGAGACAGAGGAGAAAGAAATCGACGGGAAAGAGGAAGAGAGAGAAAGAGTATGTGGTTGTTTTTGATTGGTTGAAAATTAATTTGGTTGGTAAAAAATTTAATTTGTTTGGTGGATTATTTAATTGGATGTTTATATATAATAATAATAAAAAAGAAGGGTAAAGTTGTGAAAGGAAAGATTGAGGGGCTTTTAGATTAGCAAAGGGCTTTAAGAATTTTTTTTGCCCATTTGGGGCTTATGAGGTTTTAGTCCGCATAATTTCCATGCAAGTCACAATTTGTATCTCTCTACTATATATCAGAATCAGAAAACCTCTCTTTTCCTCGATATTTAACTTGGAAATAAAAATGAAAAAAGGGAAAAGGAGAGGTGTCAAAGAATGAGAGGAGATTGTAGGAAGTTCCACGAACGGCCTTAATCCCTGGATTTTTCCTACGTACGTATTGTCATGTGATGATGACGCAAACGCGTTCTCTCTTTCTTCCCTCTTTTGCCCCTCACTCTCCTCTCCTTTTTACTCTTTTGCCATCCCATGCACCACCGTACAAACTAGTCTCAATTTTCAAAACAAGACTTACCGACCGGTTTCGAAGACCAATAATATGGTGAAATAATCAATGAATTTGGGTGATAACCACTAAACATGTCCTTGGAGACTAAAAATTAGACCCGGAATTTCTTGATAATACGAAAGAAAAAGAACAACAAATCTATCGTTTTACCCATCGTCAACCATTTAGAATTCCACATATTTTGACAATATGCACAACTTGAGAGAGTATAAGATTTTTGTTGTTGTTGTTGACTAGATATTAATATGCACAACTTGAGAACATTTGTACTTTAAGAAGGTGACCACTTAGTTAGTCTTTTACCGCAAATTTCAACGGGTCGATTTACAAACAAAGTATTTTAAAATATATAAGTTTATAAACGAGAAACTAGCATACAAAATAAATATTCAAACTATGACTTCGGTACGTTATATTATATATTCTTACACTCTCATGGTTCTATGTGTAGTTTTATGTATAACTACTTTTTAGAATAAAATTTTGAAATTCTTATACGATCATATATCTCATTAAATTTTATATTTTGGCTATTTGCTTAAAAATAGAAATTTACATGGCAAAAGTGATAAGAGTAGAAAGAAAATACATGAGGACAGTCATTAATACAGAAACAATACGATTAGTGCTACTACTAAGTACTAACATACTGCCGTCCAAAAGTGAAAGGTCAGAGTGGCATTTAAGTGAATAAGTGGAATAAAGATGGGCATTTAATAAGGTCCAAGAGAGTCATGACAATTAGCACTTTTATAATCTCTTCTTCTTCCTCTTCCTCATCAAGCTTTGATTCTTTGAGTATTCAAGGAAACCTTTTTCTTCCTTCTCTTTTGTCCCCTTTCTCCAATCTCCAAAATCCCTTCAGGTTCTCTCCTTAAGGTTAGCTTTCTTGATGACTTTCTCTTTTATGTTTTTGTCAGATTATTCAGTTCCATTCATTTCTGGATTTCAAAATTGCTTCTTTTTTTTCTCTTCCATAAATGAAACCTGGTGTATTCTTGTCTAAATTTATCAAGGTTTAAGCTTTTGATCATAGGGGCTTTTTGATTGTTTGGTGCAAGCGATTAACCTAAATTGATTTGGTTTTGTCTATGCCTTGTGTTGATTCAAAATTACCAAACTTTCTACTTGTCAAGGTAAAAATCATGACTAAATTTTGAATCTTTTCAATCAAATAGCTTAGCCCTGTGCTTTAGGGTTTGACCCAAACAGATTTGGTTTCTGCAGAGAGAGACAGAGAGAGAGAGAGAGAGAGAGTAGAAAGCTTCTATTTTTTGTGGTGAAGGCTCTTATATCTGTTTCTGGTAATAGGAATCTTAAGGCAGTATTCTTGGTTTCTGAAAGATGCTACAGTACATCTGTTTTCTGATGACCCTATGATTGATTGTGAGTAGACTTGCAAAGAGTACATATTGTCGCATATGTTTGAGTTTATTTGGAGAAAAGTTCACAATTTTGGAACCAGACTGTTATGTTGTTCTATTTCACAAATCACAGTGTCTGTTTTCAGTTGCTTTTGTAACTCACTTGTCCTTCTCTTCGTTTCCATGGAGTCAGGTTGGTTCAAACAAACGATAGACTGAAGATCGATCAGTGGGTGCGTATTTCTGAGTTTTTTTCCAATGCAAACGTCTCAGAAGCATCACAGTGCAGCTGGACTGCATATGCTGTATCCTCAAGTCTACTCTTCACCTCAGTTTCAGGTGATAGACAACAGTGGCTTCTCTGAGGTCCCATCCAAAGAGCACTTCTTCACTCTCGATACCTCCACTGCTTCTGGTAGCCTTCCTTCCTATGACTCCCCTTCTGTGAGCATCACATCTGGCCGGAGCCCCTTTTCTCCTCAGGGCTCTCAGTCATGCATCTCTGATTTCCATCCTTCCCCTGACAACGTTTATGGATCTCCCTTGAGCGGGGCGTCTTCTTATGTCTATGACGAAGCAGGGGTCAAGAGTAAGATTCGGGAACTTGAGGTCTCGCTGCTGAGTGGTGATTCTAAAGTTGAAGAATTCTCAGGTTTCAGCCCCGCTGCTGGGAAGTCGTGGAACTGGGATGAACTCTTGGCATTGACTCCACAGCTGGACTTGAAAGAAGTGCTGCTGGAGGGGGCTCGGGCGGTCGCTGACGGAGATTTCGCTACAGCATATGGATTCCTCGATGTCTTGGAACAGATGGTGTCAGTCTCAGGCAGTCCGATCCAACGGCTAGGTACGTACATGGCAGAAGGGCTTAGAGCGAGGCTTGAGGGGTCTGGGAGCAATATATACAGAGCCTTAAAATGCAATGAACCAACGGGAAGGGAACTGATGTCTTACATGGGCGTTCTCTATGAAATATGCCCCTACTGGAAATTCGCATACACAGCTGCGAATGCTGCGATCTTGGAAGCAATGGCTGGGGAAACCAGGATCCACATTATCGACTTTCAGATTGCACAGGGATCACAATACATATTTCTCATCCAGGAGCTTGGGAAACGCCCTGGTGGGCCGCCGTTGCTGCGTGTGACGGGTGTGGATGATTCACAGTCTAATTTTGCCCGTGGGGGAGGGCTTAGCTTAGTAGGGGAGAAGCTCTCAAAGTTTGCGCAGTCATGTGGTGTCCCCTTTGAGTTTCATGATGCAGTCATGTCCGGGTGCAAGGTTAAGCGGGAACACCTGGGGGTGGAACCTGGCTTTGCTGTTACTGTGAACTTCCCGTACATGTTACACCACATGCCTGACGAGAGCGTAAGTGTTGAGAATCACAGGGACAGGCTGCTGCATCTGATAAAGAGCCTCTCCCCGAAACTGGTGATGCTAGTGGAGCAAGAATCCAACACAAACACATCGCCTTTCCTGTCACGGTTTGTGGAGACACTGGATTACTACACAGCAATGTTTGAGTCGATAGATGCAGCTAGGCCACGGGATGATAAGCAGAGGATCAGCGCGGAGCAGCACTGTGTGGCGAGAGACATAGTGAACATGATAGCATGCGAGGAGTCAGAGAGAGTGGAGAGACACGAGGTGCTGGGGAAGTGGAGGGTGAGAATGATGATGGCTGGGTTCATGGGCTGGCCGGTCAGCACATCCGCAGCGTTTGCAGCGAGTGAAATGCTGAAAGGTTACGATAAAAACTACAAACTGGGAGGGAGCGAAGGAGCGCTATATCTTTTCTGGAAGAGGAGAGCCATGGCTACATGTTCCGCCTGGAAGCCAAACCCAAACCAGGTTGGGTAGGACATGGTGTGGTGACTGGTGAGTGAGTGGATGAAGAAGATAACAACACGGACACACACACACACACATCTGTCTCTGTAAATTTTTGAGGATGTGGAATGCTGTTTAAGTTGTAACACAACCTATATAAGTGAACAACTAGTTATATTTGTATACAAACCAAACGTGGTGATCATTGTGTTTTCTGATGTAAATTTGCTGTTGTTGTGGTTAGGGAGGTGCTACTAATGAAATATAAACAAAGCGTTAATCAGGTCATTATTCTATGATCTTCTGGTATGAGTCAACTTGCTGCTGACCAAAAGGTAAAAACATAGAGACCAAATCTACAGGTCGGATTGGGTTATGATAAGCCTTAAAAGGAGTACACCAACCCACAAAACCAAGGATTGAACAAGTACAGATCATTATATTCTTTACTTTTTTTTTTAATAATGTTCAAGCTTTCTTTATTTATTGCCTTAAATTCTTCACAAGTGTGTGTTCTTTGTCTAATTATTGGTTTCATCAAATAGCCAAAGCGTAAGACTTGGAAGCAAAGAAGGGAAGAGTCCCATCAATTTGAAAATCCTTTTTATAAGTCAAAGAGAGATATTGAGTGACTTCCACTAATAACAAAGAAAAAAAGAAAGAAAGCTTAGTAGTGGTTTGTGCAATATTTTGCGGTTAAGCTATTAATTTCTGAGGCAACACACTTTTTCACTTTCCTTGTTCCAAGTTTCAACCTTTCTTACTCTTTCTTCTATCATTTCAAACTACAACGACCTCCTCACTTGGATAATCCTCTCTAAATCTTAATTAAGACTTGACATATTTATCTAATCATAATTAAGCTTCATAATTGTCATCTGTTACCTTCATTCATTAGGTAACCTTATCAAAACTAATAAAGACAAAAGGATACAAGGGAATATATCATTTATATAAAAAACAGAGAAAGAAAGAAAAGGGTTTCCACCAAACGAAATACTTCAATCATTTAAATTTATCTTTTTGCTTATGATTAGAGTCTTTATATCTGTCATATGCTGCCTCTCCTTCCAACTCCTTTTGGATTATTCTCTCAATTACACATTTTCTCTTTATTTTTAGTTTCCATTTGAGGTAGAAGCAGATACATATATCCCCTGTTTTGCCTTTCATTTTCATCCTTAAAATAATAATACTCCATTCATTAGTATTAAAATTACTAATGTTGAAGCATGAATGCGCGGTAATTGTGATGATGAACCAAATCTAAAGGGTATAAAATTGATGATCTTTCATTTATTCGATGGTGTAATCAATCCATAGTGAATAACTGAGAGTCAAATAAAAAACTCTAATCAATTTGAAAAAAGAAAAAGTCAACAACTTGAAAGCATTTTAGATTTGAAAATTAAGAGGAAGATAAGGGGAGAATTATTGAATTGAAAATGGCAAGTGAAAGAGAAAGAAGAAGAGGGAAGGGGTTGGTTAGTGTCAAGGGCTTGAAATGGGGACGGTTGCTTGAGAATGAGGAAACTCAAAGTTTAACTCTCTCTCCTTAAACGTCAATTCCTTTGAAGAATGTGTGTGTATATATAATCAAACCCTCCATTTGCCCTCTGCATCGTTCCTTTAACTGCTCAGACCAAAACCCATTTCTATTCTGCAACAAACAAGTAAAAATGACCGCAGGAGAAAACCCTTTTGTCTCTGACACCTCTTCTCTACAAAACCAGCTTAAAGGTTCTTCTTTTCCTCTTTGGTTTTTGTTCATCAGTCCTTCTGAGGAATTGCTTAATGTTGAGGCTGTACTGCTTTATTTATTTTTATTTCTCTGTGCAGACAAAGAGGAAGAGCTTTTGGCTGCCAAAGCTGAAATTGAGGCTTTGAGAACAAATGAAGAGCTCAAAGACAGAGCCTTTGGGGAGGTAAACATGATCATACCCATTTGTATAACAGAATGATCACCACCTTTGTTATGATCCTCCAAAAGCTTTAAGAGTCTGTTCCACTCAATCTTACCTACAATTTTTCTTGATCAATGTTTTCTATATTAATAATCCGTTTGCTCAAAACCGCAATTCTTGGAGCTCTGCTGATGCTACTTGGTTGTGCTTCAGCTTAGAGAAAACGTGAGGAAGTTGGAGGAGAGACTTGGAGCCACTAACAATCTTGTTGAACAAAAGGTGCGTTTTTGCTCATATTGGGACGTGTGTCATCTTTGTGTCAAAACATAAGATATGGATTCAAAATGATTAGAATAAGTTAAGAGTGAGACATGATTGTGGAAGAACAGGAGGTGGAGATGAAGAAGCTGGAAGAAGAGAAGGAAGATGCATTGGCAGCACAGGACGCTGCGGAGGAAGCACTGAGGAGGGTGTACACTCACAATCAGGATGATGACTCGCTACCCCTCGAATCCATCATATCTCCTCTTGAAGCTGAGATCAAGTTTCACAAGCATCAGGTCTTGTTTTCAAACTTCTTTCTTCTCGTGTGTTTGTTTACAATCATCAGGTCTTGACTCTAGCTTCTTGTGTGTTTACAGATATCTGCGTTGCAAGAGGACAATAAAGCGTTGGAACGGCTGACAAAATCAAAAGAATCGGCGCTTCTTGAAGCAGAGGGAATCTTGAGAAGTGCCCTTGAACGTGCTTTGATCGTTGAGGAGGTCCAGAACCACAACTTTGAACTTCGAAGACAGATTGAGATCTGCCAGGTACCCCCTCCTGATAACACACATCGAGCATTCAAAGAAATAAAGCTGTTACTAAAAGCAATAAAAATGGCAGGAAGAGTACAAGTTTCTTGAGAAAATCAACCGCCACAAAGTGTTGGAGATCGAGAAGCTCTCTCAAACCATTGGAGAACTGGAGGAAGCAATCTTGGCAGGAGGAACAGCTGCCAATGCAGTTCGAGACTATCGCCGCCAAATCTCCCAGCTCAATGCAAGTGTCCTGTTAATTTCTTGTATTACATTCTCACACATGTTGCTTTTTAATGATTTTCTTGGAATGAACAGGAAGAGAAGAGAACCTTGGAGAGGGAGCTGGCAAGAGTCAAAGTGTCAGCAAGTAGAGTGGCTCTTGCCGCTGCTAACGAATGGAAAGATGAGAACGATAGAGTAATGCCCGTAAAGCAATGGCTTGAAGAGAGAAGGCTTCTCCATGTACTACTATTCACTTACACAAGCAAAAAATATGCAGTGACATTGGAAGGCTTATAATTATATGGAAAACGTGAGTGTTGTTTTGTTGAAATTTTGTATCTTTGCGCAGGGAGAAATGCAGAAATTGAAAGATAAACTTGCGGTTTCCGAGAGAACAGCTAAGGCGGAATCCCAGCTCAAGGTGATTTCCTGCTTATCAATAATATTGTAGTATTCTGTTGGAAGAAAGTGTGATGTCTAATGCTTCCAAGTAAACAATTCAGGAGAGGTTGAAGCTGAGGCTGAAAACAATAGAAGATGGCTTGAAGGGCCAAAACACTACAAAGACTGAAAAATCTGGCAAGATTTTAGGATTCTTGACCAGTGGTGGTGGTGGATCCAAGAAAAGGTCTATTTCTCAGCCACGAGGCAGAATCTATGCTCTGAATCAGTCAATCAAGAGAGTTGAAGAAAGTGATGGAAAAGAGAACTCAGAGATTACAGCAAACGGATTAACTGATCAGCATGAAGAAGATGGCAAGAGGAAAGCTGAAGAAGATGGAAATGTGAATTCTGAAGATACGGTTTCAGGGTTTTTGTATGACAGGCTTCAGAAGGAAGTAATTGCTCTAAGGAAGATTTGTGATAGTAAAGACTCTACTATAATTGCCAAAAATGAAGAAATCAAGGTAACCGCATCTTCTTGTTTCAACATTTCAACTATATATAAGAAACCTTTACTTACAAAAGATAGCTGTGTCCGCAGATGCTGTTGAAGAAGGTGGATGCTCTCACAAAAGCCATTGAAGTGGAGACAAAGAAGGCAAAGAGGGAAGCTGCAGCGAGAGAGAAGGAAATCGCATTGGCAATATTGAATCAACAGTCAAAACAATGTAGAAAGACAAACTTACCGACAAGGTTTGGTCATCATTTCCTTGATTGTTTTACTTTTTGGAGAAATATACACAATCAAACATGAATACGCAAGTTGATATTTATATGTTCATGCTTTGTTGTGCAGCCGCGTACCCAATTCACGTGTCCAGTAGAGGAAGAAGAAGCTTAACTATGGGAGTGAAGATATAAAAGAATATAGTTTGTATTGTACATATGGAGTGCTGGATGGATTACAGAGAAGAAAGTGGAACTAAAGAGAAGAAATGTGTGTGTGTTATGTCTTTTGGATTGCAAACCATGTTTTCAGATGACCAAAACATTGAATGATTAGCAATTAATAATCTTGAGAACCTAAAGATTACTATCTCAAAATCAGCCAAAGGATTTGGTTGTTCAGTTAACCAAGAAGCTTTGCATCTAATTATATGTAATCAGTTGATGGGTCATAATATGTCCTCTGTAGTAGCAAAAAGATGTGAGCATGAAGCAAATATTATTTATCTTCTATCTATCTATTTACAGCAAAATGAAAAACAAGATATACAAAGACTGTTTCTCTTTCTCTCAACAAGGGAGAAGGAACCATAGAGATAAAAGGAATAACTGATTTTCCTTGGAAGGTAAGGGTTAATTTATAATCTCTTATTTTCTACATGGTGCTCTGTGTAAGGTGATGTTGCCGGCTGTGTAGACTCGGGAGCCGTTGGAAGAAGAAACCAGTTGAATGCCTCTGTGAATGTTGGGAGAAGAGCAATATTGATATGGTTCAGGAATAGAGAGTGGTTTGATGAAGCAAGCCTTTTCCAGGTCAGGAATTGCGTGGAGGTGAGAAGGAAGATCAATGACGACTTGCCCCAACTCATTAGTGACCGCTTTGATCCATTTGGATCTCCTCCTCAATCCATTGTGGCACTTCATCCCAACCGTAGCACCTGCATGACCATTGATCATTTGTTAGGAATCCAACATCAAGGGACCTATAGTATATAAAGGACGTGGACTAATCCACTCATTACCAATTGATTTTTTTTTTTTTTTTGTCAACCATACATACCGGGGATAGGGGAGGAGGAGGAAGATAAAAGAGAGGCGGTGAGAAGGACAGAGGAGAGTTTGAGCTCGCCGTAGCCAGCCATCTCCACCATCTCCTTTCTGCTCCATTTCATTCTATCCCCAACTGCTTCGCCCAACGCCACCATCATAACCAGCGTCAAGCCGCGGAACAAGAACTTCATCTCCATTCTTCAAATCTATATATATTGTATGTACCAATTGCTTAAGAAATGGAACAAGCAAGCATCCTTCCCCCTCTATATATATATATATACAGAAAAAGAAAAAAATGAATGGATTGGTTGTACTATAACTTATAAGATTAAGGACATTCATACCCTTTTTGGCCTTTTTTTATATACAAATCTCTTCCTTAATTTGACTTTTATCTTCTCTTGTCAAATTGCATGACTCCTTAATTATTAACCGACGGCAATCCAAAGCAATATTTACTTGGTTGCCTAATCTTTTTCTTTTTTGTAATAATATATGTTTGCTCTATGTTTGGTCAAATATCAGAATGGTTATGCGACGTTTCTCCTTTTGAAATGTCTTTTTTTTTTAATATAAATATTATGTCTCAAGTCTAACCTAAATTCACATATAATCAAGCCTGCTCCAACTGTTTTTCTTTTCTTCCAGACATTTGTATCTTTCTGAACAAAGACAATAATATCATCTTTCTATTTTGTGTGGGTTGGTTACCAGTTATCTCCTAATGAAAAATACAATTTATTTTTTGTTAATTTGGATGATGACATGCATATCAATTTATGACTTTTTTTTTTGTTTTTTATTGCATTATAAGTTTTATAATAATTAAGTACACACAAAGATCATCAACTTTCACATAATAACATATCTTTTTGATAGTTTTTAAAGTATATCTTTAAATTTAGAAATGTATTGAACTTTTAGTATTTATTGTCAATATATAATTAGCTAAATTGATTTTTTTTTCTTAATTATCCAGTTGTGATATTGAAATTTGAGTTTTCTGTTGATGTGTCAATGTAATGTTTTAAGTTGCTTTTGATTCCACCACTTTATCTACAACTAATTTATTACAAAAGATATTAATCAACAAGATTATAGAACAAAAAAAAAACATTTTATATCAATCTATACAAACTACATTTAATAGTTTTAAGCCAAATTTGTATTTATCTATTTTAATTTCAGCTGCACAACGACAAACATTGTTAATCATAATGTTGGTTATTAGATTTGATTTCTCTTCTTAAATGATTTTTCGAGCAAAAAAGAGAAAAATAGTAGTCAAAAGTGTGGACACAAATGGATGGTACGTGGAAATAACTAAGCAAGCTAGTTGAACCCTGACATACAATTTTTTTCCATCAGCCATTCCATTTCATTCCCTTTCATCCCTCTCAAATATTAGTGGAGATGAATTTTTGGATCCACCGTTTTATTGGAATTGTTTGCTAAAGGAATGTCGTTGGAGCTCATTTTTTGATGTTCAAACGCTAGAAAAGAATTTAACTCGATTTTTTTCGTGTTTAAGATTCGATCATTTTATTCAGATTCTGATTGGAGTAAAAATAATTTTTTTTTGTTTTGAAATAACAACATGATTAAAAGGTATTGGCCGAAAACGAAAGGAGAAAGAGAATAGCTACTTTTAAACATGCATGGTCTGAAACTGATATCAAGGCAAAAGAGAGATTATCTTTAAATGGAGTTGGAGTTCTTTGGAAGGTGGATGCGGTTGATTAAAAGATAGATTTTTAGTCATTTTGAAAAATATTCCAAAATGTTGTACCAAAAACAAAGTTCCAAAATTTGGACATTTATCAAATTAGCCCTAGTTGGATTGGGTTTAACCGTAAAAACCTTTATTCAAGGGGTTTAGTTAAACCCTAACAAACCATCCATTTCTCCCTTTTTCTTCTTTCCTCAACCATTCTATTTCATTCCCCTTGTCTTTTTCAAAGATTAGTGTTTGCTTAATTGGTGTTGAACCAGTAGAAAAATAAAATAAAAACTTCATTTTTCGGATTCCGACTAGAATGTATTACTTTTGCCGGAAAACGAAAGGAGAAAGAGGATTAGCTAGTTCTAGACATGGTCAAAAAGTGATATCAAGGCAAATATGATGTTTAGAAAAAGTGATATCAAGGCAAATATGATGTTTAGAAAAAGAGATTATCTTTAAATGGAGTTCTTTGGAAGGTGGATGCGGTTGATTAAAAGATAGAAGTTCAGTCATTCTGCAAAAGTATTCCAAATTGTGGGACCAAAGAAAAAAATGTTCCAAATTTTAGATATTTATCAAATTAGCCCTACATGGTTTGGGTTTAACTGTAAAACCTTTCATTGTTGGATCCGAATTCAGTGTCAATCAATCTCTCGATGGCGTCGTCGTCTTCTTCAACTCCGGCGCCGGAAGCAGCCGTGATGATGGAGGAGGAGCTGACTCTTATAGTGAAGTGGAGTGGCAAGGAGTATACTCTCCGAATCTGCGCCGATGACTCCGTCGCTGAGTTGAAGCGTCGCATCTGCTTTCTCACCAACGTCTTGCCCAAACGCCAGAAGCTTCTCTATCCCAAAGTCGGTAACAAGCTCTCCGATGACTCTCTTCTGCTCTCTCAGATCCCTCTCAAGCCCTCTCTCAAGATGACAATGATCGGGTCCCTTTCTTAACCCTAATTCTTGCATTCTTTCTTTGGTTTGGGAACGAAACGCATTGATTTGTAGCATAAGAGGACGAAACTGATGCTTCTGATTTATTGATTTTCAGTACTACCGAAGATGATATTATAGTAGATCAAGCAACCTCTCAAGACATCATTGATGACTTTGAACTTGGTAAAGACGAAGTGATTGACATTGAAGACAAGGAAGTTAACAAGCACAAGTTGAGGAGAAGAATTGATCAGTACAAGGTGTGTATCAATCCAGAATCCAAACATAACATGTTTGTTTGGGAACTTAGTACATCATCGATACACACTCTTTCTCGCTTAATGTCAGATTTGTGCTCTATTAATGTGATCCTTATAAGATGAGATCTATGTGTTTAGTTTTGCATTTGGGTAAATAGGTTCAAATCCTTTAGTTATTGGTTTTCTCAGAAGCTTCTTGTATGATTTGCAGATTAAACTTATTACGCCATGTCGCAAAGGCAAAAAACTTCTTGTTCTGGATATTGACTACACATTGTTTGATCATCGTTCCACAGCCGAGAACCCGCTACAGCTTATGCGTCCTTGTAAGCATCATATTATTCATTTTCTTCGTATCTATCTATTTACTGACGGATTCGTATTTTATTCATTTTCTCCTGACAAATGTTCTGATTTTCTAAATGCAGATCTTCATGAGTTTCTTACTGCAGCGTATGCAGAGTATGATATCATAATATGGTCTGCTACTAGGTGATATGATGCTCCTTTTGGATAATCTTCTTCTATCACTTTATCTCGCATCTTCTTTCAATATCGACTATCTATTTCGGTTTTTGCAGCATGAAGTGGGTTGAGCTGAAGATGGGAGAGCTTGGTGTGCTGAACAATCCAAACTACAAGATCACAGCCCTTCTGGACCATCTAGCGATGATCACGGTTCAGTCAGACACCCGTGGGATCTTTGATTGCAAGCCACTAGGCTTAATTTGGGCACTATTGCCTGAGGTATTATCCTATTATATTGTTACCACCATTAATTCTAGTATTTTTCTTTATTATCTTCTCATGGATTGTTAAATGCAGTTCTACAATGCCCAAAACACTATAATGTTTGATGATCTACGAAGGAATTTCGTGATGAACCCTCAAAACGGTCTAAAAATAAGGCCGTTCAGGAAAGCTCATGTGAACCGAGACAAGGACGAAGAGCTTGTAATGCTGACTCAGTACCTTCTGGCGATAGCAGAGCTTGACGATTTGAGCTCTTTGGATCATAGCAGATGGGAGACATTCACTGAAGATAACGTCAAAAGGCGCAGGCACACATGACTTTCTTAACCTTATTGCCATTGTTTAGATCTGTTGGCGGCTACTTGGTATCTTTTCTGGTTTAGAAATACGTTCAAAGTTTTATATGAAGCATCAGATGATTATTATGCATCCTCTATACATTATTATTAATTTTCTTAAGATGATCTATTAATAATTTTTGTATTTTCTTGAATGTAATAATAATGTATAGAGGATGTTCTTATTTTAGGATTTAATAATGTCTAAAAATAGTAGAATGGATAAAGGGAAGGAAAATGAAGGCCTTAGAGTGACAAAAGACATGCGCAAAACATGGCGATCCTCTTGTTCGAAGACGAAGATCCTTAGAGGATCAACATCAATCTCTCTCTCTTTCTCTGTTTCATTACGTAAAACGAAAGACAACATTACATTTGTGTTGAGAGGAACGATGGCCAAGATCAGAGCGGATGCTCCGGTGATGCCTCCGGAGACTCCTCGTAACAATGAGATGGGAGAGATTGACACGCGTCCTCCCTTCGAATCCGTTAGAGCCGCCGTTAGCTTATTCCGTCAAGTTTCCTTTTCAAAGCAACCACCGCCACGTCTCTCCTCCTCCTCCTCCTCTCAAGTACATTCCTTCGTCTCTCGCCCTCCTTCTCATTCTCATTGCATTTCTCTAATAAGCTTTCTTTCTTTCTTCTTAAAGGACGTAACGGATGTGTTGGATAAGGAGACGCAGCTTCTATTAGCAGAACAAGAAATGGATAGAGTCCAGCTCTGTCTTGATGGCTCTGTCAAAGCTAAAGCCCGAGCTCTCTCTGATCTCGACTCTGCTCAGCGAAAAGCCGCTGATTTGAGGGCTAAAATAGAAGCCACAAAACAATCCAGGAAATGTGCCATGCTGATCAAACACACCATGAATCAACGGTTGGAGAAACTCCAATCCGAAAACCAAGAAACAGAGAGCGCAAGAGAGAATTACATTTTAGTCACTGCAGAGCTATTCATGGCGGAGCAGGAGCTCGCGGAGTTAAAACAACAATTCAACATCTCCGTTGAAGAAAGGCTAGCTGAGCTTCAAAGGGCAGAGGAAGCAGAGTGCGCATCCATGGTTAACTCCCAAAAGATCAAAGACATGTCACAGGAGATAGTGGAGATGCGTGACGCTGCTGAACGATTCAAGTCCGAGGCTGCCAGAAAAAAAGAGCAAGAGGAAAATGTAAACGAGGAGAGCATTGCTGCAAGAGAAACTTATGCGGCAATGAAACAAGAGGCTGAGCAGAGGCTGAAGGATCTGAAGCGAGATTGTGACCCTGAACTGAGGAAAGATATAGAGGAGCTGGCGGAAATATCTGCGGAAAACGAGAGTTTGCAGGAGGAGATCAAACTTGCTCGTGAACTCAAAGAGGCTAAGAGCGCGATGCAAGAGGTCTGTGATGAAGAAAGCTCATACAAAAGCTTGGTGGGGTCGCTCACGGTGGAGTTGGATGGAGCGCAGAGGGAGAACAGAGATTTAAAGGGAAAAGAAAAGGAGAGACAAGAAGCCGAAGAAGGAGAATGGGTAGAAGCGAGTCGTAAGGTTGATGAAATCATGCGCGAAGCAGAGAGAACAAGAAAAGAAGCAGAAGAGATGAGGAAGCACGTGGATGAGCTCAGGCGAGAAGCAGCAGCCACGCATACGGTAATGGGTGAAGCAGTGAAACAGCTGGAGATAGTTGGAAGAGCGGTGGAGAAAGTGAAAACCGCAGAGAAAAGAGCTGTGGAAGACATGAGAGTCCTAACTGATAAGAAGGAGAGTTTGACGGATGATGAGCCTGATAAAAAGATTAGAATATCCCTGAAAGAGTACGAGGATTTGAGAGGAAAGCAAGAAGAGTTAGAGAGAATGGTGCAGTTTAAAGCGAAAACGGTAGCTGCTCAGCTAGAAGAGATCAATGAGAGCAGAATACAAGGGGAGAGAATGTTGGAGGAAAAGATGAAAGAGATGGAAGATTTAAAGATGGCAATTGATGCTGCTTTGAGAAATGCAGAGATTGCAGAGGAAGCACACTCCATTGTCGATGCTGAACTTAGAAAATGGAAACCACAAGAATTGTAGCAGATATCCATTTGTTTTAGGTCATTAGGGGAACTACTAGAATGTCCATCCCAATATATCTTTCTACTTGTTGAGAGATTTGATGATTGAACGTGGAACACAGACTAAAAGAGAGTTTTAAGGGGAGGTTTGGTTGTGAAATTGGACATAGTACTAGTATATTAGTAGAGAAGCAAATGCATAAACATGGTATGATACAATACAACGGTCGTTTCTCACTAATTTTTTTTTTTAAATGATACAACTTTGCAAATGCATAATACAAAGAAGACACTTCTTTTCTGATATAGACCCTAAGAAGACACTACACTGGTTCTGTTTTCAGGTGCTCAAGAATGTGATTCTAAATACAATGAAGTAAATCTGACCCTCTTTATATATGTAATTTCTCCATCCTGTATATAATATCTCACTCATATAAAGTAACACTGAAAGCCCATACCACCACTCCAATGCAAATGTGGTAGATAGACCATCTTGCCATCGACTTAGCACTTGACAATAAGTGTTTATCTGTAACGCCAACAAGGAATCTACAATCCCCAACTGAAGGATCTAGGAAGGTGACCATGCCAAGTCCGTCAAAGTCGCAGCTCTTTTCGTTTTGCATCTGCAGCTGATAGTAACTGTTGAAAGCGTATGAGATATTATCCTTTTCCCCAAGCTGGCTGCAAGATCCCCCGTCGTTGAGCGTTGTGCAATCTGCTTCACTGCAAGCACGGGTGAAGTGGTCTGCAGCTTGGGTCATGTCCCTTGATGGGTGAGCCACACACCACCTTGAAGGGAGGTACTGCACATTCTTTGCGTTCTTGAGTCCTCTGTTGCCTAGTCCTAAGTTGAGACGATACTTGGCCTGTCCGTCGAAAGAGAAGATTCCCCAGTGCCTTTCAAAGTTACCAGGCAGTGTACTTTTCGCTCCTTCGTCAAGCAAACCGAAAAGATAGACATCGGCGGGAGGTGAGCCTGGCCTGAGTGGTGTTCCTTTGTTGCTCAACAAATGGTTAATGAGGCCTTGATTGAAAACACGGGCGGCTGTGAGGTTAGCGCCAACAGCTCCATCTGTAGGCCAACCAATCTCACCAATAACTATAGGCATTTGAGCATATCCAAGCTTGGTGAGAGCAGCAACAAGAGTGTCAAAGTTTCCATCAAATGCGTTATAGTAGGTGTTGGGGCCATCCAGAACAGGATGACTAGTTCCCTCGAAAAACGCATAGTCTTGTGGGAAATCCGAGTTTCCATAGAGGCTAAGGAAAGGATAGATATTGACAAGAAAAGGGGAGGCATTGGAGTCTAGAAAGGAAACCAATTGAGTCATGATCTGCGTGAGCTCAGGGCGGAACATCCCTTGGGAGGGAACATTAGACTGATACGCATCAGCGTTGCAAGGAACCACCAGTTTGACATAGCTAGCTAGATTGGCTCTAAGCAAGGATTGTTGGAGGTTAAGCATAGCTGGGACAACATAGTTCTGAAACTGACCACCGTAACTCGTCAGAAAGGGCTCGTTCCCAACTGCAACGTACCTGGGTGAATCCGAGTTGATGAAACCGAGAGAAATGGGAGAAGTGATGAGAGTCCAAGGAAGAAGAAAGGAAAGGGTACCTTATATCGGCTCCGCCTTTGCCGATGAAGCGAGAGATATTCTGGCGGACAAAGAGATCAGAATTGAAAGTGGAGAGCATCTCGTTAGGAATGCCGATCATGACTTGGATTCCAGAACCCATAAGAGCTCGAAGCGCATCTGGATTGGCGTCGAAGAGCTTGACTTTGGTTATCTTGTTTGCCTTGAGGAGATCCACCACCGTCGATGGTCGGAGCTTGTGAAAGGACACCGTTCCCCAGTTGACGCCAATTGCCGAGTGAACCTGAACATGATGCGAGGCGAGGAGAAGGGAGAAGAAGATGGTCAAGAGAGAAAGATTACAGCTTCCCATCTGGATCCCCAGTGTCAGAGTGAGTCTGAGAGAGAGAGAGACTTTTTTCTTTCTTTGTTGAGGAAACTGCGTGCTGTCTTTCGTTCAAATAAACGTCACACAGTGCGCTTGAAACGACAGAAAGTCTGAAATAGGCGACCATACAGGTTGATGCTTCGCTGGATTCGCTGGAGATCAACCGTCCCTCGCTTGTCTCCGTCTTTATAGAAGAAGAAGAAGAAAGGAAGACAGATTCGGTAAGGAGATTCGATTCTCTTCTCTTCTCCTCTCATCGTCTTCATCGGGACTTCGATTCTCTCTTCTCCTCTCATCTCCTCTCTTGTCGTCTTCCACGGGATATCAATCAATGTCTTATGCTTATCTCTTCAAGTATATCATCATCGGCGATACTGGTAAGGAATATATATAACTCCCTCCTGAGGAATTTAGATGATGATGATTGATTGATTGGCCTATATATATGTGTGTCATTGGTAAAACTCGAGATTGAGATTCAGAATTCATGTATGTTGCTTGTGAATTCAGGAGTTGGAAAATCATGCCTTCTGCTTCAGTTCACCGACAAGAGGTTTCAACCTGTGCATGACCTCACCATTGGTGTCGAATTCGGGGCCAGGATGATCACCATCGACAACAAACCCATCAAACTCCAGATCTGGGATACGGTCTCTTTCTCCTTTGATTTACTTTACTCAAACAAAATCCTATCCTTTTCTCGGCTAACTTTTCTCTGTGTTCATTCAGGCTGGTCAAGAATCATTTAGGTCTATTACAAGGTCCTACTACAGAGGGGCTGCCGGAGCGTTGCTTGTCTATGATATCACAAGGTACCTTCTTCTTCTTTTCTTATCAGTAATCAAGAATCGACTTGATCATGCAACCAATTTCTTCCTGTTCCTAGTAGTTGAGCATTGCTTTTGTTGACATATATCTTCTTAGAGACCTTGGCACCTAAAATATCCCTACCAGAACTAGATTTGTATTTGTCAAAAAATGCACTCCCAATATTTGCAGGAGGGAGACATTTAACCATCTAGCGAGCTGGCTAGAGGATGCAAGGCAGCATGCTAATGCTAATATGACCATAATGCTCATTGGGAATAAGTGTGATCTTGCCCACAGAAGGGCTGTCAGCACAGAGGAAGGAGAGCAGTTTGCAAAGGAGCACGGTCTTATATTCATGGAGGCCTCTGCCAAGACTGCTCAGAACGTCGAGGAGGTAAACCCCGCCCATGCATTCCAATGTGCTTCTTTCTTTAGGCTTAAACGTACATCTCTAAAGCGTTTTATTATTCACATGCTTTCTCTAGTGTCCCCTCCAGTTCATATATGAGAAGGATTAATTCGGTTATAAATGCAATATAATAGAATACAAGAACTAGATATAGGCAACAGGGGACAGCATAACTTTAGGCATATTGGGTTTTTTTAATTGTACAAGGAGAAGAGCCACAAAACCCTTCTTCCTACTTGTTCCACTCCACACACACCAGTAGAAATACTAAATTATGATTTGGATGTGTGTTGTGTTTTTGAATATTTGCTAGGCATTCATTAAGACAGCAGCAACAATATACAAGAAGATTCAAGATGGTGTGTTTGATGTGTCAAATGAGTCGTATGGAATAAAAGTTGGATATGGAGGAATTCCGGGGCCATCAGGGGGAAGAGATGGATCCACATCGCAAGGAGGAGGATGCTGCGGCTGAGATGGGGAAGGTGTCTGTCTATATCATCATGTAAAAAGAATCACATATGATATAGCAAAACTGTCTCTTCTTCTTTCTATAGTTGTAAATCGTTTTGGAAGTGACGTGTGTTGTGGTGGCTTATTAACAATACGTGTATGCCTATTCATTTTCTTCTATATTAAGATGTGTTTTGCGTATTCAAGGATCTGATCTGATGGAGGTAGTGCAGTCAGTGTTCACAAAGAAAATGGTAATGGGTGCCTAATATGTGGTTCCATTTGCCAAGTCGCAGGATTAAGTGTACATGACAAGATGTACAACAATAGAGCATTTTCTTGTCAAGGTTGCGAACGATGTCTTCCATGGTTTACTCGCTTTATAATGCATAGCCGCAGTCTTTTGCTAAAGGCCTCCAACCTTTCCAATTTCTCGCGTCTAGGCTTCTTTGCATCTGTTTCAACTCCTTTCTTAATTTTCTTCTCTTTCCTCTCTTCTTCTCCTTCTCTAGTTGAGTCTCTTGGCTTTTGTTCTGCATTTCGAACAGCAGCTTTCTCGACCTGTAAGGCATGGATGAGAAACGAAACGAACCCCAACCACACCAAACATTAAATTGTTTCACATAACAGATTCAAAGAAAATCAACCTGATCACCCTCGCCAGCAGTCAAGCTCTCATCTTCTTCAGTGCCTCCTAGTGAAGAGCATCTGCCCCAGCTTTCCCTGTTAGAGCTTGTAAATGAACAGCCTTCCTCGAACTGAACAACAGGCTTCCCCTGCCAAACAATAGCCAAATGTATGCTGTGACCAAGGCTTATAAGGCAACACTTGAGGGTCATTTAACAGAATTCAACAAATGGTGCCTGGAAACATAGTTAGAGCTCCTACAGTCCTACTTGACCATTTATTATAGTTTTCCACATGCTCCAATTACCTCAAAGTTTTCAGGGTCATCCGAATTGTGATCATTATCTTCTACGAGCACATCATCCTGAATCATCAATGAATGATTATCAAAAGGAATAATCAAAGCAACGGAAATAAAGTTCATGCAAGAAAGTGAATAGATATACAGTATTCATATTGGGCATGGCTTCTGAAAGGAGCTCATTCGTTGGCTTTGTAGTAAGAGAGGCAGGAGGTGCAGAAGAAGAACTTGCAACATCGATACATGCCGAACGAAGACCAGAGATGATCTCATACAGAAAACTCTGGCGGTACAAGGTAAACCACAGTTAGATTCTTGTGCATCATCTTTCACCATGCTAACTGTAATGGAGACTAATTTATAATTTCTCGTGTGAGATGACTACCACGAGTTCTCAACCGTCATACACAATGAGCTTCTTCTCTAGCAGAATGTCTAGGCAATGTCTAGTGCGTTCTATAGGATCTAAGTTCAGACAATATAACAGACAGCAACACATGATTGGATATTGGGGTTGCTTCACCACGGAGTGCAAATTACCTCGTCAAAACCAGCAGCGCTATCGATATCTCCCAAACTGTAATAACTTTCAAGTTTAGGTGAGCAAGCTGAAGAAATTTGAGGCGGGCGAAGAACATTGTGGAAGAATATTAACACCGAATCATAATAAAACTGTGGCCGCGAAGAGTTGTGATCACCATCAAACTTGATGATATTTTTGTCTCCCTGCAGAGTTACCAGAAGATTGGTACATTACAATGAAAAGCAATGATATGATTGGAAATAAAAATTCGCAATTATGTAGTACCGCATAGCACTTGAGAATGAGGTCAGAGTGATGAGGTTGGATGAATATGTCTGCGCTTGCATGCCCAAATAAAGCAGGAATAAAAGTCTTGGGTGAAACCTGGGGGTAGTAATCGAAAACTTCACTAAAATGGAGACATTCTAGCTTACTAAGAAAACTGTCTTTAAAAAAAAAAAATACAGGGGGGAGGTGACAATATATTACCTTAAGACAATTGAGATCCATAATATTAAACTTTGCCTTTTTCTGAATTAGTCGTCGCATGTACAGCACAGCCATTTTAACCTAATTGAAAAATGGAGATAAAGTTTCACTGCAAGCATTAGAAAATATCTAGAGTATGGTATCATCAACTGGAAGGGATAAGAGGGTAAACTGTTTTGGACTCTATGTAGCCATGTGAGAATATGAGCCATCCAGCTATGGTTGATAAATTTCTCCAATTTTCTTAGCAGGTTCAATTCAATAAATATATATATAGCAAATAGTTCCTATACAAACAGAAAAACGATAGACTTGATCCTTGTACAGCCAAAGTGATGAATGAAATTCATGCTTCATGTTTTATTAACTCAGTGTCCAGTTTCAGCCAGTCCATGTTGCTACGGAGAATATAACTTGGAGAAAAAGAGAGCATACTGTGAATTTCGGAAGTCGGATTTTGTAGACATCCACTAGTTCCATCATGAGATCAAATAAGTTTGAGAATGCACTGTCTAAGACCATTCCAGCAATCGAAGGATCTTCTGCTCCATAGAGAAGGCTGCACATTTTATTCCCTGCTTCATTAAATGATGGAGAGAACAACACGAAGATTGTGGAGAGTCGACAGACTTTTCAAATCATAGACCTTAAGAAAGCTGGTGAATCTATAGTCAACACAACTACTTGTACAACTATAAGCATGACTGAGAACTAGTTTAAGAAGTAACCATGTAACTGCACCCATAGATCGTCCCCAGAGTCCAATACGGGACACGTGATTGCTGTTTCTCAGATAAGAAACCACCGTCTTGAGATCATCTTTCTGGTTTAAGTTTAAGAAGAAAAAGTTAGATAATATTGGAAGAGAAGAGGAGCTTGTGAAAGTAAGACAGGAAAACACACCTCATGCCAGCCAAGGCTTACATAATCACCATCAGATAAGCCTGAGCCCGAGAAGTCAAGGGTGAAAACAGTAATGTTAGATGGAAGAAGAACCAAAACTGCCTCATTAGCATCTGCCCTGCATCCACTGGTCAGATGGAAGAAGAAGCATAACAAACGAATTAACGACCTCATTAACTTGTTATTGATTTCATAAACAGGATCTTAGTTGTTCGAAGAGGAGTGCAAAGTTATCATGAGTTACCTATTACCATGGCAGTATATAACACAGGGAAGAGGAGCAGTATCAGATGAAGGAATGTAGTGACTGCAACGCAAGGTGTGACCCCTTGAATTTGTAAGCTACTCTAGTAAAAACAAAATGAGACCTGTAAGGTTAACCGAACTAGCTAGTATTTGAAGTGGAGAGTAAGAGGTGAATCATACTTACCTCCAAGTCTTGTCTTTTACACTTGGTGCCACCGAGACTAAAATCCTTGTCCCATAGATATTGATCAGGATCATACTCAGCCCTGTCAAAAACCCAGCAGCAGCTATCAGTTGAATGGGAAAGGATGAGACTTGAGAGAGCAAAAGAGGGTGAAGTACCGAGGAGGGCGAATTACAAAGTTGATGAACTGATCGATCATCTTTGATTCCAAGCACCAATGAACTCGTGAGCTACTAGTAAGTACTCTGCATCCTGCTGCACCATGACATTCCTTGGTCTACAACAAACAAATTACAAAAAGCATCATGCTTGCGCTGAAATTACAAGAGCTTGCAGATCCCCAAAGACAAAAGGAAAAGAAGAAATCTCAAGGCCACCCAAAATATACCTACCTACTACAAAAGGGATAAAAAAAGAAGCTTTATCAAGGAAATGACAGATCTTGAAATGAGTCAACTAGAAAACCGAGTTTGAGACGCAGAAAAACTATCCAAATGAGAGAGAGAGAGAGAGAGAGAGAAATGGAAAAGGCAGATCTCGAGTTGTTCGAGAAAACAAGAAAACAATTTTTATTTTTATTTTCTATTTGGAGGCACTCAGACACATGTCCTTCTGGTTCGTTTTGGCTCGACTTTTTCGAGAGCTTTGGTACGTCTCCAATGTGAAAAACAGAGACAATAACTTGAAAGAATACTTTATTAGATGCAATGAAGATGGCTTTATATAACATCATTATCGGGGTCGCTAAGCTAAGTTTCTTAGTGTTAATAGCAATTAAAAAAAAAGAAAATTATGTTTAATGGGAAGGAACGTTTCTTAATTAGACGCTAGAAGAGACGGTTTTTTGAGACACGTGTTGGCCAAAGGGCGTTCATCTCTTTCTCTCACTCGACGGAATGACTCCATGTCTCTCTCCCTCTCGTCGACCACACTGCGTCTCTCTAGCTCTCCTCGACGATTCCGCTTCTCTTTGTTCATCTCTCAACGATCGGATGAATCAGTCGGCGTCTCTGTGGACTCGTCCTCTCTGTCGGTGGAATCCTCATTTCTCTCGCTGTCCTCGACGACTCCGCGTCTCTCTAGCTCTCCTCGACGACTCCGCCTCTCTTTCTTGATCTCTCCTCGACGATGAATCATGCGGCGTCTCTCTCGGTGGCCCTCGTCGAGAGTGAAAACCTATATCTCTCTCTCGACGGTTCATGCCGACGAAGAATCACTCCACCGAATCGAAAGGTAAAACGTATATCTTTGATCTTTTTTTAAAATTGAAATTTTGATAAAAAGCTTTGGTTAATTCTGAGTTCTTCAATTGCAGATGGAACTCCATAGAAGAGACAATCATAATAAATTCTCTGGAGAGAGAATCGATCTTCTGTCCAAACTCAAGGTTTGATCAACATGTCTATTACTTTCTGTTTTTATTGGTTTAGTAGATTCTCGTTAGGTTGCTTGTTGTCATTATCTAGATTCTTGAGAATGAAGAACGGTTTTGATCAATTTAAAATTTAAATCCTGTGATTCAATTTGGATGTTTGTTGCAAGTTTGTTGTTTTTTTATTTGTTCTGTCTCTTCTGTCTCTTGATTCTTTGTTTTGTTTGTGTGTTTGTGTCGTCAGATGGATGGATCAAATCCCTTTTGATTTGTTCTGTCTGTGTGTCTTTACATGGATAGAGCAAGAGACATGAGCAAGGTTCACGTTGGCAAAGGAATACAGGTTAGTGTTACTCTTTGATCTGGTCTGAAATGAATGGATTTAATGGTTTCTGGTCTGAATTGAATCGAGGGTATTTAATGGTTTCTTTAGTGTTAGATTATGGTTGTGTGTTGGTAATAAATAGAAGTGATGGTTAGATAGATAATCGAAGGTTTAGTGTGATGAATGTGTGAGATAAATGTCTAATCGTTTTGGTTGGTTGGTTGTGATGAATGCCTTGATCCTTCTCTGTCATCTATAAACACACATTCCTTCTTCTCTTTCTTATCTTATCATCCTTTAAACTTCTTTCTTCTCTGCCATCTATTCTTGAGCATCTTCTTTGACATTTTCGGTTATGGATTATAATCCATATACGCAGACACCAAAGTTTGTTGAGCTTCTTAATAGTCAACAAGAAAGTGTGTTTCGTTTAGTAGAAGATAGTGTCGAACCATCATCATCACAGGTTCTTGTATTTGCAACTCAAGCTACTGAAGGTTCAAACTTCGAACATGACAGTCTTGCAGAGCGTAAAGAACGAAGGACGTGGACACCAATAGATGATGTAGTGCTCATCAGCTCGTGGTTAAACACAAGCAAAGATCCCGTTGTAGAGAATGAGCAAAGGTCTGTTGCATTCTGGAAAAGAATTGCAGCATACTTCTCGGCTAGTTCTAAGCTTGCTGGCTGTGAAAAAAGAGAGGCATCTCACTGTAAGCATCGTTGGCACAAGATCAATGACTTAGTTTGCAAGTTTTGTGGAGCCTATGAAGCTGCAACCAGAGAGAAAAGCAGTGGTCAAAATGACAATGATGTTCTCAAACTTGCCCACGAAATCTTCTTCAACAACCACAAAAAGAAGTTCACCCTTGAGCATGCTTGGAAGGAGTTGCGCAATGACCAGAAGTGGTGTGATCTTTCTACGGCTAGAAATGATGGAAGCTCCAAAAGGAGGAAGTGTAAGGATGGTTCACATTCAGCAAGCTCTCAAGCAAATGAAACCGATAGTGCTGTAGATGATGAAGGAACCAATCGTCCCCCGGGTGTTAAGGCAGCGAAAGCACGTGGTAAGAAGACAATGGTTGAGGGGAAGGAGTTGTCTGAGTTCCAGACTATGTGGACCATCAAGAAGCAGGATTTGGCTATGAAAGAAAGGTTGTCGAAGATGAAGCTTCTTGATAGTCTCATTGCAAAACAAGAACCCCTAGCTGATTATGAAGAAGCTGTGAAGAAGAAGCTCATCAATGAGTTGCTCTAGTTATGTTCTTGCATTGTTCTGTTTATGTTTCATGTTCTTGCATTGCTCTAGTTAAGTTTCATGTTCTTGCATTGTTGTGTTTATGTTTCATGTTCTTGCATTGTTGTGTTTATCTTTCATGTTCTAGTTTTATTGTTCTCGTTATGTTTCATGTTCGTGCAGTGCTCTGGTTATTTATGATATAAAGTGTGTCTTGTTCTCATGTTCTTGTCTTCGTTACCATTAATGTTTCATGTTCTCATGTTCTGATGCTCTTGTATTAATTGTTGTGCTCATTATTTTCAGGTCAAGAAGAGTAAAAGAGTGTAGCATTGGGAGTGGAAGATTCACGGACTACCTCATTGTAGTCATGTCTTTGTGTGATGACTTGTGTAAAGTCATCAGTCACGGGCCATACTAGCTCATTGTACTCATGTCTTTGTGTAAAGACTCTTGTATTCTTGTGTATGTGACGGGACTCTTGTAATATTGTGTATGTCAGGGGACTCTTGTAATATTGTGTATGTGACTGCTTGATGATGCTTTGTGTAAGTCGAAGTCATAAGTCACAGACTTATTATATGTCACGGATGATGGTGGTTTGGGTCTATATAAAGTTTGTAAACACCAAATTTTAAGTTTGTAAACACCAAGTGCTTTATGTCTTCTCTCTTTAGTTTCACAAAACTTTTGTTCTTTAGTTTCTCAACACTCTTGTTCTTTCTTTTCACAACACTTTTCTTCTTTCTTTTTTATGAAAAACATTTTGATCTAAAAACACTTTGATCAAACACCATATATGGCTTCTTCTTCTCAAAACACTTTAGAGGAATCAATTGATGATACATTTGATCAAATCTTTGATCAACATTTTGATCAAACCTTTGAGATTTTTACCATTCATTATGGTGATCAAGAAGAAGAAAGGAAAAAAAGAAAAAAACGAGCTTATATCGAAAGAAATCGTGAAGAAGGTCATGTACGTTTATGGAATGATTATTTCAGTGAAACTCCAACGTATCCCGACAATTTATTCCGACGACGTTTTAGAATGAACAAGAGATTGTTCATGCACATTGTTGATCGACTCTCCAACGAAGTTCAATTCTTTCGGCAAAAGAAAGATGGTCTCGGAAGGCTTAGTCTCTCTCCCCTACAAAAGTGTACTACAACCATTCGTGTCTTGGCATATGGTTCTGCGGCTGATACGGTTGACGAATACCTCCGACTCGGTGAAACTACTACTCGGTTATGTGTGCAAAATTTTGTGGAAGGAATAATATATTTATTCGGCAATGAGTACCTAAGAAGACCAACACCGGCTGATCTTCAATGTCTACTTGATATTGGAGAGCATCGTGGATTTCCCGGGATGATAGGAAGCATCGATTGTATGCATTGGGAGTGGAAGAATTGTCCCACCGCTTGGAAAGGTCAATATTCACGTGGTTCAGGAAAACCCACAATCGTTTTAGAGGCGGTTGCTTCGTATGATTTATGGATATGGCATGCATTTTTTGGATCTCCAGGTACTTTAAATGATATCAATGTTCTTGATCGTTCACCTGTTTTTGATGACATAATAAAAGGTCAAGCTCCTCAAGTCACTTTCTCTGTCAATGGAAGAGAGTATCATATGTCTTACTATCTCACCGATGGTATTTATCCGAAATGGGCAACTTTTATCCAATCTATTCCAATACCACAAGGGCCAAAAGCAGTTTTATTTGCTCAACGTCAAGAAGCTGTCCGAAAAGATGTCGAACGTGCTTTTGGAGTCTTGCAAGCTCGCTTTGCCATTGTTAAAAATCCAGCACTTTTTTGGGATAAAGTCAAAATTGGGAAGATTATGAGAGCATGTATCATACTCCATAATATGATAGTAGAAGACGAACGAGATGGATACACTCAATTTGATGTTTCAGAGTTCCAACGAGGAGAAGACAATGGAAGTTCACATGTCGATCTCACGTATTCTACAGATATCCCTACAAATATCGCCAATATGATGGGTGTTCGAACAAGACTTCGTGATAGAAAAATGCATCAACAACTGAAAGATGATTTGGTTGAACATATATGGCGTAAATTTGGACGTGATGAAAACAACAACTGAGCTCGGATGCTTCTTTCAAATTATTCTCGTTTATTTTAATCTTTGTTTTTATGTTTTTATTAAAAATCTATGTTTAAAATGTTATCTTTTACTATGTTTTATTTAATAAATACATTTTATTTTTAATAAAAAAATGGTTAATATTTTTTTTTTTAAGAACTCTTATTTAAGAGACTAGCATTGGAGCACCTAAATGTTGGTGTGTCCTAACTAAGTCTCTTAACTCACATTTACTATTTAAAAAGTAATTAAGAGACCCAAAATGAGTCTTTGGGTTAATGAATCTCACAAAGAACACAAATCAAAATGGAACACACAAATTGAAGTTTTTGCTTCTTAACATATCAATTTGAAACAATCATCTAAACCGTAGAAATGTTAAGCCTACTGAAGCGAATACAACAAAAGAAACTCATTTCTCAAAACCTAATCAGATTGATGAATTGAGAGAAAGAATCAGTGAAAGAGAGATCGTTAGGTAAGAAAAGTTTAGAATCGAAATGGGAGAAGAGAGAGAAACCTGTAAGAATCAGAGGCAACAACTCCAGTCAAAGGGTTAGTCGCCGAATAGAGACCTCAGCAAAGGGGAAAAAAATTGGTTTCAGTGGGAAAACGACATCGTTTCACATAGCATAATAATTCATGTGGACTTTATATAAGGAACGAGGAATTACTTTTACAATCCTCGCAACCAAATCCAATCTAATCTCTCATAATTTCATTGTTAAAAAAACCAAAAACACAAGTATATACGAAAACTGCTTGAGAATTGCTGCAAAATAGATTAGAGACGCAAATTGAAGCGAGAAAGATGAAGAAGAGCTTACATGCGGTTGAGGAGATGGTTTCATCTTCTTTATTTGGTTTCAGTTCATGCATCACATTTGGAAGTTGTGAAAATGGTTGTTATGGAACATCAAGCTGTATGTATTGGACCAATTGTTTCTTTTTTTCGACAAAAAATCTGATCTTTTATGTTTACTTTTACCAATTAACGTTGCAGGCAGTATCATCAGGTCGCTTACTAAAATTCTCATTCTCAACCATATATAAGTATCTTCAGGTTATTGAATCTTATACAATCTAATTTGTAGTTTTTTTTGGACCAATCAATCATTGACCAGCTCACGACTACATTTCCCAATGCTTTTAAGGAAGAGGAAAACTTTTGGAAACAGAGAAGTTGCATCTTGTGGCTGCATAGTGGAGACCGTAACACGAGATTTTTTCATGCTTCTACAAGATATCGCAGAATGTGTAATCGATTCACTGCCCTTGAAGATAAACACGGAGTAGCACGGTTCAAGGAACCAGAGATCGCAGCAATCATTTCTGATTACTTTCAAACCATATTTAGCTCTCAATCTTCAAGTGATTGTAGCGTCGTAGAAGAGGCGCTTGACCCAATGATCACCCCGGAATGGAATTAATCCTTGACCAAGAATCCAGATGATGAAGAAATACGTGCAACGGTCTTTGCCATCCATGCGGGTAAAGCGCCTGGGCCCGATGGATTCTCGGCGGGCTTCTTTCACTCTTATTGGCCGGTAGTGGGTTCAGACATCGCTAATGAAATTAGAAATTTTTTCGACCAAAAAAATTTCTCATCCTAAGTTGTGCTTTTAAATATTTCAGCTTCATTTTAGCTTTATGAATTAATCATGACCATCCTAAGTTGATTCTTGATTCAAGATGAACTTTTCATAAAGAGATCTATAGCAAACAATCCGAGAGTTTCCGCGACTTGAAAAACAAGAGGAAACACCGGAATTGTTATGCTGCTCCCGAATCACCAATCCACTATACAAACCGACTACAAAATTCGCATACGTCTTAAAAACACAACCGATTCACTCAGATAGATCCAACCATGATGATCGTTCAATAACAAATCTCAAAACAAGATCGATCCGATGGTCGAGACAATAGTTCACAATCAGATATCAATTTCCTGAATCGAAGAACTCTAAACAACGGATCATAGATTCAAAACGATCAATCAACAAAGAGAATAAATCGAAAGAGATACATGTAATGAAGAATCAAATCCAAAAGAACTGAATAACAAGCAAACGAGAACGGATCGCAATTGTTTCAACGAAGATCAGTAGAAAAGTAAGGAAACAGATCATAGATGCGTATGAAGACGCTTACCTAAGAGATATCGCAAAGAGAAGAGAGTGTAGCGGCTAGGGTGAATAAAGTGCGAGCTAGACAATAATAACGCAGGATTGGATACGAGCTTTATTGATGGATCAAATCTTCATATAACCCATTGTCTTAAAAAAAATTTTCATATAACCTTAAGAAAAAAAAAAAAAAATTTCTTTTCTTTTCCTATCAAAAAAGGGTAAAAAGACAAAATAACCAAACGAAAGTTAACATATTTATGACCCAACCAATTAAAATCCGACCCGTTCCGCATAAATCGGATAAAATCGCCCCACCCCACGATCCAGTCCGTCTCGTTCCCTCTTCGTCTTCATAACTGAAATTGAACTCAAATTGACTCAAAATAAGAATAACTAGGGATAACTAAGTGCGAAGATTTCACAAAGAGATCCAATTTTCCAGTCTCTTTCGTCACCAACAGCGAAGTAGGAGGTAAGGGTTTATGAATCTCTTTCGAATCCGTTAAGTTAAATCTCTTTAATGTCGTAGAATTGGGGGATTTTGAAATTGATTTTGATTTTGGCGATCCTCGAAACTATGCCGCCGCGTACAAAGTTTCCATCAGTTGGAGTAGATGGGAATCCTTTACCGCTTCCTTCTGCGAATCCAGCGTATGAAGCAGAAAAAAGTGTTTACGAAGAAGAGGAAACCGAAAGTGAAGAACAAATGATTTCGGACAATGAAGGATCCGAAGGTGAAGAAGAAGATAGAGCTTCAGAGGAGGAAGGAGCATCCGGAGAGGACGGAGACGAACACTTGGTATGTAACTTCAAACTTGGAGAGTAATACTTGGTATTAGTGGTATATCTGGGAGTAATACTTGGTATAACTGGCAGCAGAAAAAGTAATACTTGGTATAACTGGAATGATAAAAAGAGTAATACTTACTATCTTTATCATTTGCAGGATTCGGCTGAGTCAACAGGATTAGTACCAGAGATGTACTTCGACCAAACCCAGTATGAGAAGAAAATTAAGCTTCCTTCAAGGTGTCACCTTAAGAAGGCGGTAGATACCTTAACTGAAGTACTTACCGCGAGGGAGTTAAAATGGTTTTGTACGCATCCACAATTTAAGCATTTCTTTCACATGCGTTTGGAGAGAAAGCATAAGGTTCAAGGGATGTGGATGCTATTTCTTCATGGTGCCCATACTTTAAAGAAACGGGAAGCTTGGTTTGTTGTGAACGGTGTTCCCATACGGTATTCAATCAGAGAACACGGTATCCTCTCTGGTTTATACTGTCACAATTATCCATTGAATTGGGATAAGTTGGGCAGTTTAGACTTTGTGAGGAGGCATTTCAAGTTAGGGAGAACCATAACTTATGAAGTTGTGGAGCATAAGTTCTTGAACATGAAACCTTGTAGTGATAGGTTGAACATGGCGGTCCTCTATTTCTTATCTTCAGTGATTGTTGGGAAGGCAAAACAAGGAAAGAAAATAACCGGTGAAGGAGCACAAAGTGTAGAGCCCTTCTTTCTTAGAGCGGTTAATGACCTAGAATTGTGTCGTACGTTTCCGTGGGGACGTATTTCTTTTGAGGATAATCTCAAGCAAATGAGTCACTTGTTTGAGAAATTTGAAGGAGTGGTCTCGAGAGAGCAATGGGTTTATTCAAGTTTCACTATTCCTTTGGAGGTAAATCAGCAATTAAGAACCATTTACTTTGTAGATCTTAGTTTGAAATTGCTAATCCGTTTTGTTTAAATAATTTGTAGCTTCTGGCGTTTGAAACGATTTCAGCTTTGAAGTTGAAGTACCGAGAGTCTGACAAAGGTGCAAGTAGTAATTGTCCGAGGATGTGCACGACTAGATTCCAGAAACATTCGGTGTCAGGTTTTGCACTTGCTGATTTATATGACACAATGGGAACAACTAAGGTTAGTAATACTAATAATACTACTAGTAATACTAATAATAATACTAGTAATACTGGTCTTGTTAGTTAGTAATACTGGGAACAACTAAGGTTTGTGATACTAGTAGTACTGGTCTTGTTAGTTAGTAATACTAAAGTTTGTAATACTATTGTTAGTTAGTAATACTCATGTTAGTTAGTAATACTAGAAATACTACTAGTAATACTGGTCTTGTTAGTTAGTAATACTCATGTTATTTATGATTGTGTTGTAAAATCTTACAGTATATTTTGTATAATCATAGGACATACAGAGTATTTTGGTCCCAAGAATTGGTGAGCGAGCTCTTTGTGCTGAAATCTTTGATGAGGTGGTGGACAACGATCGAGATGTTGATGACTACATTTTTCAAAGTTGGAAGAATAGGGTTTTTAATGACAAGAAGCCTGTGTTTCTTCCATTGTTGTACAACATTGATGTCCATGCCCAAAGGAAAGCGGCGGCTGAGAAAGAGGTTGCTGAGCAAGATGAAGAAAGAGGTGGTGAGGAAGAGGCGGCTAATTTGGATGAAGAACCGCAGGTGGTGTCTAATGATGAATTGGAAAAGATGAAGAAAGATATGTTCGATCTAAAGGAAGGATTGTTGAAGATGAATAAAAGTATGGAAGATGGTTTTCTACGTTTGACAAATTTGATGAGTGGGCAGGATAAAAGGCTAAAGGAAGTGGAATCATATGTGAAGTCGCAAACTACGTATGATAGCCATTTTGATCCTGTGGAGACACCAACTGCTGGTGGTGGTGATGCTGTGGAGACATCACCTGCTGCTGTGGAGACACCAACTGCTGGTGGTGGTGATGCTATGGAGACACAGACGGCTGCTGGTGGTGATGATGCTATGGAGACACCAACGGTTGCTGGTGGTGATGATGTTGGCCAGTCAGAGCCTGTAAAAGAAGGTGAAGAAGGTGAAGAAGACAGTGAGAAAGAGGCGGCTGAAGAAGACAGTGAGGAAGGAGGTGAAGAAGGGGAAGAAGGTGAAGAAGGTAAGAAGGATGAAGTAGTTGGTGCAAAGAGGAAGATTAAGCCATCAGATGCAAAGAAGCATCCCTACACCACTTTGACGGAGGAAAAGAAGAAGAGGAAGAAAGCATAATCCACGAAAGAATGATCCAACTCTATGTGTTACAGTATTTACCAAACTCTATCTATTTATATTTGAAGTATGTGTTTCGGTTTTTAACTAGTTATGCACAAAAACTTTGAACTATGTGCTTTGGTTAAACTTGTAATACTATGTAAAACTGGTAATACTACGTATGCTGGTTATACTGATTATACTTGTAAAACTAGTAATACTACATAATACTGCATATGCATAGAAAGATACTTAAAAGTAATTAAACAAAGATTCATTACACAACCATAAAAGTACTTAAACAAAGATTCCTTACAACCATAAAAGTACTTAAAATTAATTAAACAAAAGTGAAGGATAAGCTCTTCTTCACTTCAACCCCAACTCCATCTTCACTTCTTTTGCTTCAATCACATCTCATTAAAAAACTTGTTTAATCGATCCATAAAAATAACCATATCTTCTTTAAGGATAGCGATCTCTTCATCCTTCTGTTTCAGCTCCAAACGGATTTGCCCAATGAGAAACTCATGGTTTGCCATATCTCTCCACCTCTTCGTGTTCTCGTCAACCTCCGTCGTTAATCTTTCCACCTCTTCTTCCATAGAACGATCCCAAGCTTTCCTAAGGTGGAAGCCATCATTCTACACAGAAATACAAATGCTGGTTATACTGGTAATACTAGCTAAAAGCGGTAATACTACTTATGCCGTGAATAAATGGGATTCTACACAGAAGTACATCATTTTACGTGAATAAAAAATCACCTGAAATACTTGACAAGTAAAGAATTTCTTTTCGGCCAGCATCTCGTGGATTATGGGGGCACCACATGGACACTTCTTGGGGATCCCATATCCCCCATCGGCAACAGCTTCTAATTGTCGAAAAGCTTTCTTCGCACTCTTCATGTCTGCATAGTAAGGATCCATGACAACAAAGAACCCTAAACGGCTAAACCCTAGATTTCGCGATTTGGGGAAAAATGGTTTATGTGGTCGAATCGGAATCCCAATCGGAGAAATGGAAACCCTAGAAATCGCGATTTGGGGAAAAAAAATTTGTTGTTTCTCTGTGTTTTTTTTTTTAAGTTTCTTTTGTATCGATTTGAAATTGTCACGAAGTCCTCTCTTTTGTATCGATTTGGTGAAACAAATTTATTTTTGTGAACCCAATTAAGGATATGTCACGAAAAAAAAACATGTGTAATCCACAACAAACACGTGTGTTTATATTTTATATAACGCATGTGCTTTAAATATCACATAGTTATCCTGCTAGTGTTGCAGTGTAACAAATACAACTCATAGTGTTCCTTTTGACGATTTAGCTATTTATCCAGTTCTACCTTCTTAAAAATTAAAATTTTCAGTAGTCCAATTCATTTTTGAAATTTCTAACACATTTCATATGATTGTGCACCATCATATTTGCAGAAACACATTTTTCTAGAGTTTCACTTAGTAAAATATATCACATTAACAAAACCTTCTTTAAAAGTGTAATGTTGTTCTAAGGTGATTGTGGGAGAATAATCATACATATAATTTTTTTTTAAATACTTTTGTAAAGTAAAATTAACAATGAGATGTTCTTATGCCACATATAATTGAAACACATAAATAATTGAAACACATATATAAATGATCGTAACAATGAAAATTCAACCCTTAGTATTACAAATACAATAACCAGTATTACTTAGTTTTACAAACAGATTGTAACAAATAAAATTCCCAAATCATGCACCACTTGGGAATCCTACTTCACCACCACCACTTGGGCCAGCTACTTCAGCACCACTTGCGACACCTACTTGATCCACCACTTCGGACACCACTTGAACCGCCTTCCCCTTCTTCTTTCGTTGTGGTTCTCCTACCGATGGCTTCCTTCTTACTTCACGTCTTCCCTTTCTGTTTTTTTTCTTCTTCGGAGGTAAAATGTTTTTTTCTTTTATACTTGCAGGAATATTCCAGTCAGAGCAATGGGGCACTAGATAAATGGTCTTGCAATACATGGAAATCCACTGGTTAACGTAATATTTTGGCGAACACAACTCATGTACCTCGATGTTATGCCCTCTCTCTTCTTCCCTCATGAGTCTGTACACTGCGGATATCGCATGGGCACAAGGATACTTGTCAATATCAAAAGTCTTGCAACTACATGTCTTGTGTCGCAAATCCACCATATAATGCTTCCCATCCCGTCCAACCGTACTAAACTCCTTCATGTATATGTTTAGCTCAGTCGCAATCAAATGACACGCTTCCGCACATCTCTCGTGCAATATGTCATTCACCCGTGGCACTAACATCCTCCCGGAGTTTCCGTAGCTAACGCTATCCTTCCTATGTTTACTAAACCATTCAGAAATTTTCTCGACTATCGCATCTATCATAGGCAACAAGTTGTAGTGTCTTGCCTCCTCCATCAATTTGTTCAGAGACTCTACGCAATTACTTGTGACTATGTTGTACCTTGCTCCGGGAAAATAGCACCTCGCCCATTTTGACACCTCAACGCTATCATCTAGATATTCCGCTACTCTAGGATATCGTCTTCTAAAATCCTCATACCTTATTACGAAATCATGCTCTGAATAAATCTGAGCAATATCCCTGAACATCTGCGCAACCACTTCTTTGTTGGCATTCGAAACTTTTAGCCTTACATTTTGGGACAAATGGAAGATACAGTACCCATGTGTAGACTCGGGGTACACCTCACGCACCGCCTTTATGAGGCTGCTATTTCTGTCACTCACAAATACCAGCTCCTTATCATCCTTAATAACGGTTTTCAGAGTTGTGAAAAACCAGTTCCAACTTGCATCATTTTCACCATCCGTTACAGCAATGCAATCGGATAGGTGTGACGGTTAGGATCCTGAGCTGTAGCAATCATTAGCACACCACCGTAAGAAGTCTTCAAAAAAGTGGAATCCACAATAAGAACTTTCCTCATCGATTCAAACCCTTCAATACAAGATCCTAGTGCGATGAATACATACTTGAACCTTCCTTCCGTATCCAACTCCACCTTTGTTGTTGTTCCAAGATTCACTTGCTCTAGCATATGCAAACAAGAGTACAACTGCTTGTATCCTTCTTCTGGATCACCACGCAACTCGTTAGCAGCTTCATTCTTTCCCCTCTAACAGGTACTATATGATGGTGCGACACCATATTTTCTTTGAACTAATCCCATGAGATGTTTAGCACTTGGAGTCTTCATTATACCTGGATAGTCTTCTTTCAAAAGATCAGCAACTAATTTCGATGTGGCATTGTTTCTATTCCCGCTGCTTGTACTAGAACTAGCCCGAGAGCATGTGTGCGAGCTTTTGTATACTTGTACATGAAAGCACTCTGAATTCTTCACCTTTGTAGTTCGTAAATACCATTCACACCCTTGTCTATATTGACGACATTTCAACACATATCTATCTCTCTCACTCTTGGTTGTTGAGAAGGCAAAACAACTTTTATGTGCACCTCTCTCAACAAAAACTTTCACTTCCTTCTTATTATTGAATTCTTGACCAACTTTCAAATCCATACCATCTTCCCATCTCTGACCAAACTGATCCCTTCCTTCCTCTTCACTTGGAATATATTCATGCTCCATATTGTTATCCATACTCCTATCCGAAGAGTAATCCATTCCGGTATCTTCATCATCACTTGAAGATATATTTTCAAACTCGTCACGACCATCATTATCCACTGCCTTATACTGTTCTTCCAATGGTGTTTCGTAAAGAGTAAGAGCACCATGATTGCCACAACCTGTAGGAACCCCTTCCTCGTAATTCAAACCAACTGAACTACCTTCCTCTCTACCTGAAACTACACTCTTCCCCTTCTCCAACTGATTCCTTCTTGAAACTAGACCTTTCTCCACATGTAATACACTTTTACATTTATTTGCATCCATCGACGTTAGATAAACATAAACGTCATCATCATCGACGATATATGATTTCCTCAAAGGTCTCGTGTCCAATGGTATGAAACTCAATTTCAGTTCTGTCGTAGATGAATTTATCCCAGCTTTCTTGCATACACTTTTCAATAACATCGAATAACTAATCTCCTCCGTAGATAAACTCTTAAACAATAGTGGGTACATGCGATCTTCTGCTGAAATCCATTCATCCCCATCTCCGTTCTTTACATAATGTCCTCCGTAATCAAAATATATGCTTGTGCTCATTGTCTCCTGAAAAAATGGTAAAACTACGTATGCTGGTTACACTGGTAATACTAGGTAAAACTGGTAAAACTACGTATGCTGGTTATACTGGTAATACTAGCTAAAACCGGTAATACTACGTATGCTGGTTATACTTGTAATACTAGCTAAAACCGGTAATACTACGTATGCTGGTTATACTGATTATACTCGTAATACTGGTAATACTACGTAAGCTGGTTATACTGATTATGCTTGTAGTCACTAGTAGTACCTAGTTCTTCCAACTTGCGGATTCCCCAACTTGCATTACTATCCGAGCTACTAAAGCTGGTTATACTAAAGCTATAACATAGTAGAACACACCTCAATTGAATTCAATGGCGGATTGGGCTTCAATTGAACAAATGTGCTTCAGATTGGGATCAATGGTGATGGTCGGATCAATGGTGATGTCGCGGACCACGGGAAGAAGAAGAAGATCCGATTGGGCTTCAATTGAACAAATGTGCTTCGGATTGGTGATGGTGAGCCGGAGAATCCACCGGAGATTGATGTCGCCGCCGGGAAGAAGAGTTGTGGGTCAGTTTCTTTTTTGTTTTTTTAATTTTTAGTAATTTACTAGTTTAGTAAGGGTTATAGGGTTATATGAGAATTTTTTTGGTGTTGGAGGTTGGTGTTTGGGAGAAAAAGTTTTATAAGATTTTGATCCTTTATTGATAGGATGGTAATGCGGAAAAGAATTAGGGTTTCATCTATCCGAAATTACAATGATGCCCCTTTGTTTTGGGTCTCGGTTGTGTTTCATCTTTCCGTTCCAGTAATTTCTCCATATTTATAAAACATCCAAATTAGCCTCCTAAATATTTAATTATCATCCAATTGGCCCCCTAAATATTAATTATCATTAGCACACCTTTAAATCGAGGCTATTAAGCAATCCTTAGCTACCCATATCTGTAGAATCTCTATAATATTGAAACAAAAATACGTTTATAAGAATGTCCAAAATGTCTTTTAATATATTACTTAAATTGACATTGTCTTATAACTAGATAAATTCAATTGAAAAGGATAATTTTGAATAGATGCAATGGCAATTTCAGTAATATTGAGTTCAATTTCGGACAATTTCTTAATAGGATCCGATTGAAAACGCACGGATCCTCTTGACCCGGTTCGCGACCCGACTGATTCATTAATTACATTTTCGTAATATTAATTAATCCAAATTATTTAATATTTCCTTATAACTAGAATGCATTTATTAAAAACTTGCCATTACATACATAATTTTAAATATTCCATGATTTTTGCTTTCTTTGACAACAAAGAGATATCCCATATTTAAATTTAGGATTTACATTTAATCCCTTATATATTAATTAGAGAGTGATTTGTGAGAAGATGCTTATGTGTCATTTCCACAATCACTCTCATCAAAACAATTGTGACGTGGTTTATCAAAATTGTGACATGACAATTTTGAATCAATAATAAAATCTTCTACAACTAAATTTATAATTTTACCACAAATAAAAATCAAAAGAGTTTTTTTTGTCAACAGCTTTGTAAAAATCTTACCACCAGTTGGTTACCCAAGAAGGTGACGACGCACTTACAAATAAAACATTTTTGAGTAGCTACCCGTTCACAATTCGCTAGCCGATATTAAGCGTGCGTGGTATAAAGGCTATCGAAAAATATCGAAACTTCTCCTTAAGCTTCTAGATTTTTTCTAGATAGGCAGCAAACACCGGCCGCTCCTTCGGTGTAGACACCATCGTCACCAAATCGGAACCGTCAGTTGCGAAAACTACCTCCGCCTTTTGTTGAGAGAGCATACATTGCATTGCCCATTGAAGCGCTTCGACCTCCGAATGCAATGGGGATAGACTCCGTCTTGTGTTACATGCTCCCATCATAATTGCTATATCTTCTGTTTGGAAAGTAAACCATCCAATGTCCGATGCCGAATGTGTTTCCTTCCAAGATCCATCAACATAACATTTCAACCCTTGGTAAGTTGGAAAAGTTATGTCGCCCTAGCGGTCCGTGGTCGAAGGAGCCGATTCTTTGGATTGAGCTTTCTCCCAAGCTAAAGCATCCGCCACAGCATTTCGATACACTATATTTGGGTTTTTAATCAATATATTATCAGATTTTTGTTTTTATTTAAAAAATATATAAAAATTTGGTTTCTAGTTTAAAAATAGTTTAAAAATTAATTATTGTAGTAATAAAATTATAGAGCATTTTTATAGAATATATATTCTTTTTGAAAACAATAATAAAGACTTATCATATTTTTAAAAGAGATTTTGGTATATTTGTGAAAAAACTTCCCAAGTTTATAACAACAACTATAATTATTCTTTTGAATTTTTTTTAATGCAAGACAATTTGAAAGTAATAATCTTTCGTGTTCTGTAGATTTATTATAATACGATACCATTCTTCTTTCTTCTTCGTTTTACGGCTATTGATTTAGGGTTTAGGGTTTAGGGTTTAGGGTTTAGGGTTTAGGGTTTAGGGTTTAGCACCTTTGAGTTTTGGATAATTTTCAAAAAATTAACATTTTTGAATTTTTGTTTCTTTATAAACCCATTTACCTTATAAAGTTTTTTAAATAGTTTATATTCCAATTTAAACACATTTCATCCATTTCCCCGTAACAACATCAAAACGTACTAATTTTTAAGAAATCGTGGACTAACACATTTGAGTTTTGGATAATTTTCCAAAAAAATAACATTTTTGAATTTTGGCTTCTTTAGAGACCCATATACCTTACAAAGTTGTTTACATAGTTTATATTTCAATTTGAACACATTTCATCAATTTCCCCGTAACAACATCAAAACGTACTAATTTTTTTAAAATCGTGGATTAACACCTTTGAGTTTTGGATAATTTTCCAAAAAATTAACATTTTTGAATTTTGGCTTCTTTAGAGACCCATTTACCTTACAAATTTGTTTAAATAGTTTATATTCCAATTTGAACACATTTCATCCATTTCCCCGTAACAACATCAAAACGTACTAATTTTTAAGAATTCGTGTACTGTAACACCTTTGAGTTTTGGATAATTTTCCAAAAAATTAACATTTTTGAATTTTTGCTTCTTTAGAGGCCCATTTACCTTACAAAGTTGTTTAAATAGTTTATATTCCAATTTGAACACCATGCATCCATTTCCCCGTGACAACATCAAAACGTAATAGTTTTTAAGAATTCGTGTACTAATAACACCTTTGAGTTTTGGATAATTTTCCAAAAATTAACATTTTTGAATTTTGGTTTCTTTAGAGACCCATTTACCTTACAAAGTTTTTTAAATAGTTTATATTCCAATTTGAACACATTTCATCCATTTCCCCGTAACAACATCCAAACATACTAATTTTTAAGAAATCGTGGACTAACAACACCTTTAAATTTTGGATAATTTTCCAAAAAATTAACATTTTTGAATTTTGGTTTCTTTAAACACCCATATACCTTACAAAGTTGTTTAAATAGTTTATATTCACATTTGAACACATTTCATCAATTTCCCCGTAACAACATCAAAACGTACTAATTTTTAAGAAATCTTGGAATAACACCTTTGAGTTTTGGATAATTTTCCAAAAAATTAACATTTTTGAATTTTGGTTTTTTTAGATACCCATTTACCTTATAAAGTTTCTTAAATAGTTTATATTCCAATTTGATCACATTTCATCCATTTCTCCGTAACAACATCAAAACGTTCGAATTTTTAAGAATACGTGGACTAACACCTTTGGGTTTTGGATAATTTTCCAAAAAATTAACATTTTTGAATTTTCGTTTCTTTAGAGACCCATTTACCTTACAAAGTTGTTTAAATAGTTTATATTCCAATTTGATCACATTTCATCCATTTCCCCCGTAACAACATCAAAACGTACTAATTTTTAAGAAATCGTGGACTTAACACCTTTGAGTTTTGGATAATTTTCCAAAAAATTAATATTTTTGAATTTTTGCTTCTTTAGACACCCATTTACCTTACAAATGTTTTTAAATAGTTTATATTTCAATTTGAACAAATTTCATCCATTTCCCCGTAACAATATCAAAACGTACTAATTTTTAAGAATTCGTGGACTAACACCTTTGAGTTTTGGATAATTTTCCAAAAAATTAAAATTTTTGAATTTTGGTTTCTTTAGAGACCCATTTACCTTACAAAGTTGTTTAAATAATTTATATTCCAATTTGAACACATTTCATCCATTTTCCCGTAACAACATCCAAACATACTAATTTTTAAGAAATCGTGGACTAACAACTTTAAATTTTGGATAATTTTCAAAAAAATTATCATTTTTGAATTTTGGCTTCTTTAGAGACCCATTTACTTTAAAAAACTGTTTAAATAATTTAGATTCTAATTTGACCTTATTTCATCCATTTCCCCGTAACAACATCAAAACGTAATAATTTTTAAAAATTCGTGAACTAACATATTTGAATTTTGGAAAATTTCCAAAAAATTAATATTTTAGAATTTTGGCTTCTTTATAGACCCATTTACCTTACAAATTTGTTTAAATAGTTTATATTCCAAGTTGAACACATTTCATCCATTTCCCCGTAACAACATCAAAACGTACTAATTTTTAAGAATTCGTGTACTAACCTTTGAGTTTTGGATATTTTTCCAAAAAATTAACATTTTTGAATTTTGGTTTCTTTAGAGACCCATTTACCTTACAAAGTTGTTTAAATAGTTTATATTCCAATTTGAACACATTTCATCCATTTTCCCGTAACAACATCCAAACATACTAATTTTTAAGGAATCGTGGACTAACACCTTTAAATTTTGGATAATTTTCCAAAAATTAACATTTTTGAATTTTGGCTTCTTTAAATACCCATAAACCTTACAAAGTTGTTTAAATAGTTTATATTCCAATTTGAACACATTTCATCCATTTCCCAGTAACAACATCAAAACGTACTAATTTTTAAGAATTCGTGGACAAACACCTTTGAGTTTTGGATAATTTTCCAAAAAATTAACATTTTTGAATTTTGGTTTCTTTAGAGACCCATTTACCTTACAAAGTTGTTTAAATAGTTTATACTCCAATTTGAACACATTTCATCCATTTTCGCGTAACAACATCAAAACGTAATAGTTTTTAAGAGTTCGTGGACTAACACATTTGAAATTTGGATAATTTTACTAAAAATTATCATTTTTGAATTTTGGATTCTTTAGAGACTCATTTACCTTACAAAGTTGTTTAAATAGTTTATATTCCAATTTGAACACATTTCATCCATTTTCCCGTAACAACATCCAAACATACTAATTTTTAAGAAATCGTGGACTAACACCTTTAAATTTTGGATAATTTTCCAAAAAATTAACATTTTTGAATTTTGGTTTCTTTAGAGACCCATTTACCTTAAAAAGTTGTTTAAATAGTTTATATTCCAATTTGAACACATTTCATCCATTTTCCCGTAACAACATCCAAACATACTAATTTTTAAGAAATCGTGGACTAACAACTTTAAATTTTGGATAATTTTCAAAAAAATTATCATTTTTGAATTTTGGCTTCTTTAGAGACCCATTTACATTAAAAAATTGTTTAAATAATTTAGATTCCAATTTGACCTTATTTCATCCATTTCCCCGTAACAACATCAAAACGTAATAATTTTTAAAAATTCGTGAAATAACATATTTGAATTTTGGAAAATTTTCCAAAAAATTAATATTTTAGAATTTTGGCTTCTTTATAGACCCATTTACCTTACAAATTTGTTTAAATAGTTTATATTCCAAGTTGAACACATTTCATCCATTTCCCCGTAACAACATCAAAACGTACTAATTTTTAAAAATTCGTGGAATAACACATTTGAGTTTTGGATAATTGTCAAAAAAATTAACATTTTTGAATTTTGGCTTTTTTAGATACCCATTTACCTTATAAAGTTTTTTAAATAGTTTATATTCCAATTTGATCACATTTCATCCATTTCTCCGTAATAACATCAAAACGTACTAATTTTTAAGAATTCGTGGACTAACCACCTTTGAGTTTTGGATAATTTTCCAAAAAATTAACATTTTTGAATTTTTGCTTCTTTAGACACCCATATACCTTACAAAGTTGTTTAAATAGTTTATATTCCAATTTGAACACATTTCATCCATTTCCCCGTAACAACATCCAAAGATACTAATTTTTAAGAAATCGTAGACTAACACCTTTAAATTTTGGATAATTTTCCAAAAAATTAACATTTTTGAATTTTGGCTTCTTTAAATACCCATATACCTTAAAAATTTGTTTAAATAGTTTATATTCCAATTTAAACATATTTCATCTATTTCTCCGTAACAACATCAAAACGTAATAGTTTTTAAGAGTTTTTAAGAGTTCGTTTGAATTTTGGATAATTTTACTAAAAATTATTATTTTTGAATTTTAGATTTTTTAGAGACCCATTTACCTTAAAAAGTTGTTTAAATAGTTTATATTCCAATTTGAACACATTTCATCCATTTCCCCGTAACAACATCAAAACGTACTAATTTTTAAGATTTCGTGGACTAACACCTTTGAGTTTTGGATATTTTTCCAAAAAATTAACATTTTTGAATTTTGGCTTCTTTAGACACCCATTTACCTTAAAAAAAATTTTAAATAGTTTATATTCCAATTTGAACACATTTCATCCATTTCCCCGTAACAACATCCAAACATACTAATTTTTAAGAAATCGTGGACTATAACACCTTTAAATTTTGGATAATTTTCCAAAAAATTAACATTTTTGAATTTTGGCTTCTTTAAATACCTATTTACCTTATAAAGTTTTTTAAATAGTTTATATTCCAATTTGAACACATTTCATCCATTTCCCCGAAACAACATCAAAACGTACTAATTTTTAAGAAATCGTGGACTAACACCTTTGAGTTTTGGATAATTGTCCAAATAATTAACATTTTTGAATTTTGGCTTCTTTATAGACCTATTTAGCTTATAAAGTTTTTTAAATAGTTTATATTCCAATTTGAATACATTTCTTCCATTTCCCCGTGACAACATCAAAACGTAATAGTTTTTAAGAGTTCGTGGACTAACACTTTTGAATTTTGGATAATTTTACTAAAAATTATCATTTTTGAATTTTGGATTCTTTAGAGACCCATTTACCTTACAAAGTTGTTTAAATAGTTTATATTCCAATTTGAACACATTTCATCCATTTTCCCGTAACAACATCCAAACATACTAATTTTTAAGAAATCGTGGACTAACAACTTTAAATTTTGGATAATTTTCAAAAAAATTATCATTTTTGAATTTTGGCTTCTTTAGAGACCCATTTACATTAAAAAATTGTTTAAATAATTTAGATTCCAATTTGACCTTATTTCATCCATTTCCCCGTAACAACATCAAAACGTAATAATTTTTAAAAATTCGTGAAATAACATATTTGAATTTTGGAAAATTTTCCAAAAAATTAATATTTTAGAATTTTGGCTTCTTTATAGACCCATTTACCTTACAAATTTGTTTAAATAGTTTATATTCCAAGTTGAACACATTTCATCCATTTCCCCGTAACAACATCAAAACGTACTAATTTTTAAAAATTCGTGGAATAACACATTTGAGTTTTGGATAATTGTCAAAAAAATTAACATTTTTGAATTTTGGCTTTTTTAGATACCCATTTACCTTATAAAGTTTTTTAAATAGTTTATATTCCAATTTGATCACATTTCATCCATTTCTCCGTAATAACATCAAAACGTACTAATTTTTAAGAATTCGTGGACTAACCACCTTTGAGTTTTGGATAATTTTCCAAAAAATTAACATTTTTGAATTTTTGCTTCTTTAGACACCCATATACCTTACAAAGTTGTTTAAATAGTTTATATTCCAATTTGAACACATTTCATCCATTTCCCCGTAACAACATCCAAAGATACTAATTTTTAAGAAATCGTAGACTAACACCTTTAAATTTTGGATAATTTTCCAAAAAATTAACATTTTTGAATTTTGGCTTCTTTAAATACCCATATACCTTAAAAATTTGTTTAAATAGTTTATATTCCAATTTAAACATATTTCATCTATTTCTCCGTAACAACATCAAAACGTAATAGTTTTTAAGAGTTTTTAAGAGTTCGTTTGAATTTTGGATAATTTTACTAAAAATTATTATTTTTGAATTTTAGATTTTTTAGAGACCCATTTACCTTAAAAAGTTGTTTAAATAGTTTATATTCCAATTTGAACACATTTCATCCATTTCCCCGTAACAACATCAAAACGTACTAATTTTTAAGATTTCGTGGACTAACACCTTTGAGTTTTGGATATTTTTCCAAAAAATTAACATTTTTGAATTTTGGCTTCTTTAGACACCCATTTACCTTAAAAAAATTTTTAAATAGTTTATATTCCAATTTGAACACATTTCATCCATTTCCCCGTAACAACATCCAAACATACTAATTTTTAAGAAATCGTGGACTATAACACCTTTAAATTTTGGATAATTTTCCAAAAAATTAACATTTTTGAATTTTGGCTTCTTTAAATACCTATTTACCTTATAAAGTTTTTTAAATAGTTTATATTCCAATTTGAACACATTTCATCCATTTCCCCGAAACAACATCAAAACGTACTAATTTTTAAGAAATCGTGGACTAACACCTTTGAGTTTTGGATAATTGTCCAAATAATTAACATTTTTGAATTTTGGCTTCTTTATAGACCTATTTAGCTTATAAAGTTTTTTAAATAGTTTATATTCCAATTTGAATACATTTCTTCCATTTCCCCGTGACAACATCAAAACGTAATAGTTTTTAAGAGTTCGTGGACTAACACTTTTGAATTTTGGATAATTTTACTAAAAATTATCATTTTTGAATTTTGGATTCTTTAGAGACCCATTTACCTTACAAAGTTGTTTAAATAGTTTATATTCCAATTTGAACACATTTCATCCATTTCCCCGTAACAATATCAAAACATACTAATTTTTAAGAATTCGTGGACTAACAACACCTTTAAATTTTGGATCATTTTCCTAAAAATTAACATTTTTGAATTTTGGCTTCTTTAAATACCCATACATCTTACAAAGATGTTTAAATAGTTTATATTCCAATTTGAACACATTTCATCCATTTCCCCATAACAACATCAAAACGTAATAGTTTTTAAGAGTTCGTGGACTAACACCTTTGAATTTTGAATAATTTTCCAAAAAATTAACATTTTTGAATTTTGGCTTCTTTAGAGACCTATTTACCTTACAAAGTTGTTTAAATTGTTTATATTCCAATTTGAACACATTTCATCTATTTCCCCGTAATAACCTCAAAACGTACTATTTTTAAGAATTCGTGGACTAACACTTTTGAGTTTTGGATAATTTTTAAAAAATTATCATTTTTGAATTTTGGTTTCTCTAGAGATCATTTACCTTACAAAGTTGTTTAAATAGTTTATATTCCAATTTGAACACATTTATTCATTTTCCCGTAACAACATCAAAACGTAATAGTTTTTAAGAATTCGGGGACTAACATCTTTGAGTTTTGGATAATTGTCCAAAAAATTAACATTTTTGAATTTTGACTTCTTTAAATATCCATTTACCTTATAAAGTTTTTTAAATAGTTTATATTCCAATTTGAACACATTTCTTCCATTTCCCTGTGACAACATCAAAACGTACTAATTTTTAAGAATTCGTGGACTAACACCTTTGAATTTTGGATAATTTTCCAAAAAATTAATATTTTTGAATTTTGGCTTCTTTAGAGACCCATTTACCTTAAATAGATGTTTAAATAGTTTATATTCCAATTTGAACACATTTCATCAATTTCCCCGTAACAACATCAAAACGTACTAATTATTAAGAAATCGTGGACTAACACCTTCAAATTTTGGATAATTTTCTAAAAAATTATCATTTTTGAATGTTGGCTTCTTTAGAGACCCATTTACCTTACAAACTTGTTTAAATAATTTAAATTCCAATTTGACCTTATTTCATTGATTTCCCCGTAATAATATTAAAACGTAATAGTTTTTAAGAATTCGTGGACTAACACTTTTGAATTTTGGATAATTTTACTAAAAATTATCATTTTTGAATTTTGGATTCTTTAGAGACCCATTTACCTTACAAAGTTGTTTAAATAGTTTATATTCCAATTTGAACAATTTCATCCATTTCCCCGTAACAATATCAAAACGTACTAATTTTTAAGAATTCGTGGACTAACAGCACCTTTAAATTTTGGATCATTTTCCTAAAAATTAACATTTTTGAATTTTGGCTTCTTTAAATACCCATACACCTTACAAAGATGTTTAAATAGTTTATATTCCAATTTGAACACATTTCATCCATTTCCCCGTAACAACATCAAAACGTAATAGTTTTTAAGAGTTCGTGGACTAATTTGTTTCACCTTTGAATTTTGAATAATTTTCCAAAAAATTAACATTTTTGAATTTTGGCTTCTTTAGAGACCTATTTACCTTACAAAGTTGTTTAAATTGTTTATATTCCAATTTGAACACATTTCATCCATTTCCCCGTAATAACCTCAAAACGTACTATTTTTAAGAATTCGTGGACTAACACTTTTGAGTTTTGGATAATTTTTAAAAAATTATCATTTTTGAATTTTGGTTTCTCTAGAGATCATTTACCTTACAAAGTTGTTTAAATAGTTTATATTCCAATTTGAACACATTCATCTATTTTCCCGTAACAACATCAAAACGTAATAGTTTTTAAGAATTCGGGGACTAACACCTTTGAGTTTTGGATAATTGTCCAAAAAATTAACATTTTTGAATTTTGACTTCTTTTAATACCCATTTACCTTATAAAGTTTTTTAAATAGTTTATATTCCATTTTGAACACATTTAATCCATTTTCCCGTAACAACATCAAAACGTACTAATTTTTAAGAATTCGTGGACTAACACCTTTGAGTTTTGGATAATTTTCCAAAAAATTAACATTTTTGAATTTTGGTTTCATGTTCTAGGAGTGGCTAAAAATAGAAATTCTATGGGAGTTAGAACGTGTCTATTCCTAGGGAGAGTCTGGAAAATAGGTTTTATGTGAGTTAGAATTGTATTTTCCAGGGACTCTGTGGAAACACCCATGGTGATTGGGGTTTTTCGAGTGACCTAGTGGGGGTTATGGAGGTGATGATATTCCGGGTTAGGGGATGTCATGATGGGCCACAGAGGTGATTCCGGTCGACAGAGGTACTTATGATGCACGTTTCAGAGTATTGCTCAAGGGATGGGTGGGTTTCCTGCATACTTGAGGGATGGTGGTTCTCTCCAGGGGATAGTGGGTTCCCTGCATATACTCGAGAGTTGGTGGTTCTCTCTAGGGGACGGTGGGTTCCCTACATATACTTTGATGATGGTGATCACGTGTCTCTGTTTCACTTCGTCATATCACCTAGATTCGTCATTGCTCTTATCTTCAGCTTCGCTTTCTTTATGTAGTCGGTGAACCTCTCGTCCGTCTCCATCCTCGTCTCCACTCGAGCGATCGTCACCGTCTGAGAATTTGACGTGAACAGCCTCTGCTGGTTGGCTCGGCGAAGGTTTGGTGGTGGAGATGCGGCGAGTGGCTCGGACAGGACTCGTCACTGCTCTGAAGATCTTCTCGCACACTCTGTTTTCTTTCTTCTTCTCCTTCTTTGCCATTCGAAGTGAAGGAGTGATTTGTGCAGAGAAGATGACATTAAGGAGGTCTTTATAATGCAAAATCTGTGATTTTAATAGCATTATCTTTCTTGATTGTAGAATAACGTGTTTCGAAAGGGAACATCATGCAGCTGCAAATGAAGGGAGAAATTTCTTGGGTCCGAAGATTCTCATTGTTGAAATGAGGAAAGATGGAAACTTTAACAAGTTTTTCAAGAAAAGGAATCGTATTCGGATTCCACTCTGTTTCTTTCTTCTTCATTGGTTTTTTACCTGTAAAAAAGATGAGAATCAGCACTTTGTCATTCTCTCACGAGGAAACATTTTTTTATGGTAACGCACTAATCTTTGATTAAATACAGTAGATTCTCAAATTAGGTCACTTTCCATTAGTTTTTTTTGCTAATTAAGTTATTCCCGTCCACGGATATGCTTTCTTGTTATTCTTCCCCTGCAACGCGTGATTTGTTTTCTATGGCTGCCAAAAATATTAGTTGGGCTTTTTTTATTTGGGTCGAGTTGTCTTTTTAGGCCGTATGGGTGGCCCAAAAAACTTATTTGGTTCATACTAATTAAATTGTGGTTATATAAATTAAATAAAATTCTGGGTATTTAAAACACGGTTTAACCGCGGTTTAGACACGGGTTTAACGCGGTTTGACACGCATCCCTAGGTGATTTTATGTCGGTTATCATGCCAAACCGTGTCTAAACCGTATCCGACCCGTGTACGATCCGGGTTTGACCCGTGTTGACTTTTCCCAAACCGTGTTGACGGTTTTTTTTTTTTTCCTCGGGGAAAGCCTCGCCGGTGAGCTTCTCTTCCGGTTGTGTCTCGTCTTCTCTTCCCCCTTATAAAACTCCATTTTTCTTCCCTTCATTTCTCAACATCATCATCATCGCATTCCGATTTCAACAAATTCAGATCCAAATCTTCTTCTTTCCCGACGATCTCAACCACTACCATGGCCGGAATCAAAGTTCACGGAGTCCCAATGTCCACCGCCACCATGCGCGTCCTCGCCGCTCTTTACGAAAAGGAACTCGATTTCGATCTCATCCCCGTCGATATGAGAGCCGGTGCTCACAAGCAAGAGCCCTTCCTCTCCCTCAACGTAACTCCCCCATCTTCTCTCTCTCTCTTCAAATAAGCTTTTATTTCCTTTAGACCTCACCATTCTCATGCTTAATTTGTTTCAGCCTTTCGGTCAAATCCCAGCTCTCGAAGATGGTGATTTGACGCTTTTCGGTGAGTGTTTTTGTGTGTCTTCCTCAAAAGAAACAAAACCAGATCTTGTGATTTTGATTGTTTTTTTCCAATGATTACTCCACTTTTTACATGGTCTTAAGTCAAAAGTAGTGGATAACAATATTGAATCATGAATTTTTATGTTATAGATTGCTGAAATAAACATTTGGTGAATTTGCAGAGTCGAGGGCCATCGCAGAGTACATAGCAGAGGAATACAGTGAGAAAGGCGAGAAGCTTATCTGTCCAGGCTGCAAGAAAGTGAAAGCAGCTACAAAAGTATGGCTTCAAGTCGAAGGTCAACAGTTCGACCCAATCGCTTCCAAGTTAGCCTTCGAGCGTGTCTTCAAGGGAATGTTTGGGAAGACCACTGACCCTGCAGCTGTTGAGGAGCTCGAAGAGAAGCTCGTCAAGGTCTTGGATATCTACGAGGCCAGGCTTGGCAAATCTGAGTTCTTGGCTTGTGATTGCTTCACTTTGGCTGATCTTAACCATCTTCCAGCGATTCATTACTTGATGGGTACTGACTCGAAGAAGCTCTTTGACTCTCGCCCTAAGGTTGGCGAGTGGGTTAAGAAGATCACTGCAAGGCCAGCTTGGGCTAAGGTTGTGCAACTTCAGAAGAAGCAGTGAGTGTGCTAAGGTTGAAGAAAACTTGTCAGTAGCATTTGTGCTTAATAAATATGAGTCCTTGTGTCTTTGATGGTTTATGTATTTGTGTTTTCAGTATTTGTTATATCATCATGAAATTTTGGCTCAAGCATTTTCATGCGATTAGTTATTATACAATAAACGGACTTTAAGCCGGATCGGCTTCACCGTAAATGTAAACATTACATTACGAAGAGGAAGAGGAAGAAGAAAAAGAGAAGTTGCTCTGCAATTGTGCAATGCCTTGGGAGCCAAGGAAGGTGTTGTTGTTGCCCTTGAGAAAAGCAGAGTACCAGTGAGCAGAGAGTTTTGGAGATCTCTTGAGATTAGGATCGCTGAAATTCACAAAGTACATTCCAAAACTAGCCTCGTATCCGATTAGTAACTCGTACAAATCCATGAATGACCATACGAAGTAGCCTCTCGTGTATGATCCATTCCTACAAATAGTTATGTCTTTTCTTCTTTAACTAACCGATCAGAGAAGAGAAGATGCAGTAAGAAACACTTTACTTACCTAATGGCATTGAGCACAGCTCCAATGTAAGCATCCAAGAACTCAATTCTTGGTGTGTCCTCCAGTTGCAGCTGCAAATCTCAATCTATCGGTTTACCTATTCGTTCGCATTGGCAAGAGAGTTGAGCAAACTAAGACAAAAACAAGAGAGAGTGAGAGAAAGAGAGAGAGAGACCATTCTCAAGAATGTAGACAGGAGGATTGCCAAAGCTCTGCTTAATATCCTCCAGGACACCTTCCATAGCCCACGGAGCAACGGCATACTAGTTCAGACAAAAACAAAGCAAGTAAGAAAGACTTAAACAGTATAAAGAACAATAAAGGCATCTGAACTTGGTAGCCTCAACAGAAACTCTTACCTCCCAATCGACTGTACTCCCAAGCAGTAAAACGAAGAAGAAGAAGAAAGAAGAGATGATCAGCAAAAAACAAAATATGAGCATAGAAAAGCAAAGGGTTTGTTTTGTTATCTATAAAAAAATGATTCCTACTTGTCATAGATACGCCCACGTCTGTGTTGAAATCCTGAAGTATACATATTAAAACTAAATATGACAATGGTATTTGATTCACATAATATAAGGCTACAACATCAGAGAAACCTACCACCCATTGATGTTGCTTGGTCCTCAGTTGCAAACTTCTCGGACGGAGTATTCTTTCCCTGGCTAGACTATTCTGCATCACGGTCTCTGGTTTCTCATAGTTTCCATAATCAGTTGCAAAACTTTCATAACTATTTTGATTGGGCATCTCCGGAATTGTTACTTTTTTCTGATCGAGGAAAGCATGTAGATGGTCATCTACTTCACTTTGTAGGCCAAAAGGCAAAACCACCTTATGAATCGACGACACCGTGAAAATAAACAAAGCATTAAACATGTACGAATTGACAACTTAACTATTTAAGAAACTCCAATACGAAAATCGTAAAACAAGTAAACAACTTATCTATCTATAAACTCCCTATCTTGGTAAACAAAAGCTACACACAGAAGAAACATATAGAGAACACAAGGATCAATTAAACTTATCATCAAGATCAGGTCTATAATTTGGCAAGGAACTTTGCTAATGACAACAATCTTCGAATACTGACGGCCGCAAACAACAAAAACGCGTCTCTAAAGATCTTCCAGATGAAAAAAGGCAAACATTTTCACTTCATTACATAACAAAAAACTTCACCTGTGTAATCCCATTCTAGTAGCCATTGCAGAGATATGATCAAAATCACCCCGATTTTTCCTCTCCCTTGACACAACTTCTGGGTCTTCTTTGTTCCGTAGAAGCATAGTAAGTTTAAATTTCCATTGATCAATGTTATCAAGAGTCGAACCCGCCTTAAGAAAAAGACAATCAACAGTTAAGCAAGCACATCAAAACCAAAACAAAATTCTCAAATTTACCAAAAAATTTCAAATTTTTACCATTTGTTGAGACTAAGAAGAAGACCCAATATCACGGTCAGACTCATCACTAGATTCATACTCATTGTAAGCAATTCTTCCATAACCAGAGCTTTGCTTCTGAAAATAAGGTAAATTTGAAGTTCTCCACTCTAACCCAAGAGTCGAAGAAGAAGAACCATCGCCACGACCTGCCCTCACAGACAAGACCCTCCGACAATGAAGAGACCTAACTACAGACGATGGTCTTAACAACAATTTAGGGCTCCGATAAAGCTGAACGGAATTATGTTGAATAAACATGGAAGCAGCACCAACGAGGGCGTTAGGTCTGATATGTCCTCGGAAAATTGCAGAGTAATAAGGCATTTTTGCTCGAGCGTTTTAGAACATCTGAAAGATTGGTATAAAGAGAAGACATTTATCAGACCCAAAGACGAGATTTTTCTTCTGTGAAGTGAAAAACAGAGAGACAAAAAAATGGGTGTTTGAGTTTTTGATGGTAAGGGTGAGGTTTTTCTGAGGCTGCATAGGTGCCACAACCCTTTGGCCACGACCGAAAAAGAAGAAGACGATGAGCTATTAGTTGGGCTTTTTTTGTTTGGGCCGAGTAGTCTTTCGACCGTTTTTATGGTGTACACAAAGACTGCATCCCGTTTTAATCGGTGTAAACGACACGTCGTTCGAGTCTTCGCATGAAAAAGAGGAAAATATAGCCTCTCTATACATTCTGGGTTCATAATAGACGGCCCAAAAAACTTATTTGGCCCATACTAATTAAATTGTAGCTCTACAAATTGAATAAAATTCCGGCTATTGAGACACGGTTTAACCGCGGTTTGGACACGGGTTTAACGCGGTTTGGCACGCATCCCTGGGTGATTTTATGTCGGTTATCATGCCAAACCGTGTCTAAACCGTGTCCGACCCGTGTACGATCCGGGTTTGACCCGTGTTCACTTTTTATTTTATTCCCTAACCGTGTTGACTTTTTTTTTCCTTAGAAAAAACGACAGGCACGGGGGAAAGCCCTATCAATTGTAAGGCAAATCTCTAATTATCGGGAAAATTATTCTCTCTTTATCTTGTTCATTACATTAGAATCGTATAGATATACCTTGATTTGGCTAGGGTTTTTCAATGATAGATTTACCCCAGCACGAAGGCGACGATGATCTCTTCAATAAGAGACGTCAAATAGAATCTGGAGTTGAGATCGCAAGATAGGTATATATCGTACCATTGATTCTTGGTTTTCTTAAAAACTAGTACGTTTTGATGTTGTCACCGAATCTAAACAATTTGAACGACTTGGTAAGGTAAATGGGTATGTAAAGAAGCAAAAATTCAAAAAATTTAATTTTTTTGGAAAATTATCTAAAATTCAAAGGTATAATCCAAAAATTCTTAAAAACTAATACGTTTTGATGTAGTTTTGGAAAATAGATGAAATATGTTCAAATTGGAATATAAACTATTTTAACAACATTGTAAGGTAAATGAGTCTTTAAAGAAGCCAAAATTCAAAAATGTTAAATTTATGGAAAATTATCCAAAACTCAAAGGTGTTAGTCCACAAATTCTTAAAAGCTAATACGTTTTGACATTGTTACGGAAAATGGATGAAATGTGTTCAAATTGGAATCTAAACTATTTAAATAACTTTGTAAGGTAAATGAGTCTGTAAAGAAACCAAAATTCAAAAATGATAATTTTTAAAAATTATCCAAAACTCAAAGATGTTAGTCCACAAATTCTTAAAAACTAGTACGTTTTGATGTAGTTACGGGAAATGGATGAAATGTGTTCAAATTGGAATATAAACTATTTGAACAACTTGGAAAGGTAAATGGGTCTCTAAAGAAGATAAAATTCAAAAATATTAATTTTTTGGAAAATTATCCAAAATTCAAAGGTGTAGTCCACGAATTCTTAAAAACTAGTACGTTTTGATGTTGTTACCGAAAATGGATGAAATGTGTTCATATTAGAATCTAAGATTTGAACGACTTGGTAAGGTAAATGAGTCTGTAAAGAAGCCGTAATTATTATCCGAAATTATCCAAAAAAGGTGTTAGTCCACAAATTCTTAAAAGCTAATACATTTTGATTTAGTTATGGGAAATGGATGAAATGTGTTCAAATTGGAATCTAAGCTATTTTAACAACATTGTAAGGTAAATGAGTCTCTAAAGAAGCCAAAATTCAAAAATGTTAAATTTTTGGAAAATTATCCAAAACTCAAAGGTGTTAGTCCACAAAATCTTAAAAAGTAGTACGTTTTGATGTTGTTACCGAAAATGAATGAAATGTGTTCAATTTAGAATCTAAACTATTTAAACAATTTTGTAAGGTAATTGAGTCTCTAAAGAAGATAAAATTCAAAAATGATAATTTTATGGAAAATTATCCAAACTCGAAGGTGTTAATCCACAGATTCTTAAAAACTAGTACGTTTTGATGTTGTTACCAAAAATGGATAAAATGTGTTGAAATTGGAATCTAAACAATTTGAACGACTTGGTAAGGTAAATGGGTATGTAAAGAAGCAAAAATTCAAAAATTTTAATTTTTTGGAAAATTATCCAAAATTCAAATGTATTAATCCACAAATTCTTAAAAGCTAAAACGTTTTGATGTAGTTTTGGGAAATAGATGAAATATGTTCAAATTGGAATCTAAACCATTTTAACAACATTGTAAGGTAAATGAGTCTCTAAAGAAGCCAAAATTCAAAAATGTTAAATTTATGGAAAATTATCCAAAACTCAATGGTGTTAGTCCACGAATTCTTAAAAACTAATACGTTTTGACATTGTTACGGGAAATAGATGAAATGTGTTCAAATTGGAATATAAATTATTTAATTAATTTTGTAAGGTAGATGAGTCTCTAAAGAAAACAAAATTCAAAAATAGTAATTTTTAAAAATTATCCAAAACTCAAAGGTGTTAGTCCACATATTCTTAAAAACTAGTACGTTTTGATGTAGTTACGGGAAATGGATGAAATGTGTTCAAATTGGAATATAAACTATTTGAACAACTTGGGAAAGTAAATGGGTCTCTAAAGAAGATAAAATTCAAAAATGTTAATTTTTTGGAAAATTATCCAAAATTCAAAAGTGTAGTCCACGAATTCTTAAAAACTAGTACGTTTTGATGTTGTCACCGAATCTAAAATATTTAAACGACTTGATAAGGTAAATGAGTATCTAAAGAAGCCATAATTCAAAAATGTTAAATTTTTGTAAAATTATCCGAAATTCAAAGGTGTTAGTCCACAAAATCTTAAAAAGTAGTACGTTTTGATGTTGTTACCGAAAATAAATGAAATGTGTTCAAATTAGAATCTAAAATATTTAAACAATTTTGTAAGGTAAATTAGTCTTTAAAGAAAATAAAATTCAAAAATGATAATTTTCTCCAAACTCAAAGGTATTAATTAGTGCACTGATTCTTAAAAACTAGTACGTTTTGATGTTGTTACCAAAAATGGATGAAAAGTGTTCAAATTGGAATCTAAACTATTTGAACGACTTGGTAAAGTAAATAGGTATGTAGAGAAGCAAAAGTTCAAAATTTTTAATTTTTTGGAAAATAATCCACAAATTCTTAAAATATTATACGTTTTGATGTAGTTTAGGGAAATGATAAACGATATGGTATAAGCAATACACGACAAAAAAAAAAAATGGTAAGAGCGTAGATAAAAAGAGTTATAGATAAACAAGGGGTATATAACAACTTAAGGCATAATGGGCAAACTTACTTTTCACATAATAATATTCATCGGCTCGGATCTTTATTCATCGGCTCGGATCACTTAGGGTTTAGGGTTTAGGGTTTAGGGTTTAGGGTTTAGGGTTTAGGGTTTAGGGTTTAGGGTTTAGGGTTTAGGGTTTAGGGTTTAGGGTTTAGGGTTTAGGGTTTAGGGTTTAGGGTTTAGGGTTTAGGGTTTAGGGTTTAGGGTTTAGGGTTTAGGGTTTAGGGTTTAGGGTTTAGGGTTTAGGGTTTAGGGTTTAGGGTTTAGGGTTTAGGGTTTAGGGTTTAGGGTTTAGGGTTTAGGGTTTAGGGTTTAGGGTTTAGGGTTTAGGGTTTAGGGTTTAGGGTTTAGGGTTTAGGGTTTAGGGTTTAGGGTTTAGGGTTTAGGGTTTAGGGTTTAGGGTTTAGGGTTTAGGGTTTAGGGTTTAGGGTTTAGGGTTTAGGGTTTAGGGTTTAGGGTTTAGGGTTTAGGGTTTAGGGTTTAGGGTTTAGGGTTTAGGGTTTAGGGTTTAGGGTTTAGGGTTTAGGGTTTAGGGTTTAGGGTTTAGGGTTTAGGGTTTAGGGTTTAGGGTTTAGGGTTTAGGGTTTAGGGTTTAGGGTTTAGGGTTTAGGGTTTAGGGTTTAGGGTTTAGGGTTTAGGGTTTAGGGTTTAGGGTTTAGGGTTTAGGGTTTAGGGTTTAGGGTTTAGGGTTTAGGGTTTAGGGTTTAGGGTTTAGGGTTTAGGGTTTAGGGTTTAGGGTTTAGGGTTTAGGGTTTAGGGTTTAGGGTTTAGGGTTTAGGGTTTAGGGTTTAGGGTTTAGGGTTTAGGGTTTAGGGTTTAGGGTTTAGGGTTTAGGGTTTAGGGTTTAGGGTTTAGGGTTTAGGGTTTAGGGTTTAGGGTTTAGGGTTTAGGGTTTAGGGTTTAGGGTTTAGGGTTTAGGGTTTAGGGTTTAGGGTTTAGGGTTTAGGGTTTAGGGTTTAGGGTTTAGGGTTTAGGGTTTAGGGTTTAGGGTTTAGGGTTTAGGGTTTAGGGTTTAGGGTTTAGGGTTTAGGGTTTAGGGTTTAGGGTTTAGGGTTTAGGGTTTAGGGTTTAGGGTTTAGGGTTTAGGGTTTAGGGTTTAGGGTTTAGGGTTTAGGGTTTAGGGTTTAGGGTTTAGGGTTTAGGGTTTAGGGTTTAGGGTTTAGGGTTTAGGGTTTAGGGTTTAGGGTTTAGGGTTTAGGGTTTAGGGTTTAGGGTTTAGGGTTTAGGGTTTAGGGTTTAGGGTTTAGGGTTTAGGGTTTAGGGTTTAGGGTTTAGGGTTTAGGGTTTAGGGTTTAGGGTTTAGGGTTTAGGGTTTAGGGTTTAGGGTTTAGGGTTTAGGGTTTAGGGTTTAGGGTTTAGGGTTTAGGGTTTAGGGTTTAGGGTTTAGGGTTTAGGGTTTAGGGTTTAGGGTTTAGGGTTTAGGGTTTAGGGTTTAGGGTTTAGGGTTTAGGGTTTAGGGTTTAGGGTTTAGGGTTTAGGGTTTAGGGTTTAGGGTTTAGGGTTTAGGGTTTAGGGTTTAGGGTTTAGGGTTTAGGGTTTAGGGTTTAGGGTTTAGGGTTTAGGGTTTAGGGTTTAGGGTTTAGGGTTTAGGGTTTAGGGTTTAGGGTTTAGGGTTTAGGGTTTAGGGTTTAGGGTTTAGGGTTTAGGGTTTAGGGTTTAGGGTTTAGGGTTTAGGGTTTAGGGTTTAGGGTTTAGGGTTTAGGGTTTAGGGTTTAGGGTTTAGGGTTTAGGGTTTAGGGTTTAGGGTTTAGGGTTTAGGGTTTAGGGTTTAGGGTTTAGGGTTTAGGGTTTAGGGTTTAGGGTTTAGGGTTTAGGGTTTAGGGTTTAGGGTTTAGGGTTTAGGGTTTAGGGTTTAGGGTTTAGGGTTTAGGGTTTAGGGTTTAGGGTTTAGGGTTTAGGGTTTAGGGTTTAGGGTTTAGGGTTTAGGGTTTAGGGTTTAGGGTTTAGGGTTTAGGGTTTAGGGTTTAGGGTTTAGGGTTTAGGGTTTAGGGTTTAGGGTTTAGGGTTTAGGGTTTAGGGTTTAGGGTTTAGGGTTTAGGGTTTAGGGTTTAGGGTTTAGGGTTTAGGGTTTAGGGTTTAGGGTTTAGGGTTTAGGGTTTAGGGTTTAGGGTTTAGGGTTTAGGGTTTAGGGTTTAGGGTTTAGGGTTTAGGGTTTAGGGTTTAGGGTTTAGGGTTTAGGGTTTAGGGTTTAGGGTTTAGGGTTTAGGGTTTAGGGTTTAGGGTTTAGGGTTTAGGGTTTAGGGTTTAGGGTTTAGGGTTTAGGGTTTAGGGTTTAGGGTTTAGGGTTTAGGGTTTAGGGTTTAGGGTTTAGGGTTTAGGGTTTAGGGTTTAGGGTTTAGGGTTTAGGGTTTAGGGTTTAGGGTTTAGGGTTTAGGGTTTAGGGTTTAGGGTTTAGGGTTTAGGGTTTAGGGTTTAGGGTTTAGGGTTTAGGGTTTAGGGTTTAGGGTTTAGGGTTTAGGGTTTAGGGTTTAGGGTTTAGGGTTTAGGGTTTAGGGTTTAGGGTTTAGGGTTTAGGGTTTAGGGTTTAGGGTTTAGGGTTTAGGGTTTAGGGTTTAGGGTTTAGGGTTTAGGGTTTAGGGTTTAGGGTTTAGGGTTTAGGGTTTAGGGTTTAGGGTTTAGGGTTTAGGGTTTAGGGTTTAGGGTTTAGGGTTTAGGGTTTAGGGTTTAGGGTTTAGGGTTTAGGGTTTAGGGTTTAGGGTTTAGGGTTTAGGGTTTAGGGTTTAGGGTTTAGGGTTTAGGGTTTAGGGTTTAGGGTTTAGGGTTTAGGGTTTAGGGTTTAGGGTTTAGGGTTTAGGGTTTAGGGTTTAGGGTTTAGGGTTTAGGGTTTAGGGTTTAGGGTTTAGGGTTTAGGGTTTAGGGTTTAGGGTTTAGGGTTTAGGGTTTAGGGTTTAGGGTTTAGGGTTTAGGGTTTAGGGTTTAGGGTTTAGGGTTTAGGGTTTAGGGTTTAGGGTTTAGGGTTTAGGGTTTAGGGTTTAGGGTTTAGGGTTTAGGGTTTAGGGTTTAGGGTTTAGGGTTTAGGGTTTAGGGTTTAGGGTTTAGGGTTTAGGGTTTAGGGTTTAGGGTTTAGGGTTTAGGGTTTAGGGTTTAGGGTTTAGGGTTTAGGGTTTAGGGTTTAGGGTTTAGGGTTTAGGGTTTAGGGTTTAGGGTTTAGGGTTTAGGGTTTAGGGTTTAGGGTTTAGGGTTAGGGTTTAGGGTTTAGGGTTTAGGGTTTAGGGTTTAGGGTTTAGGGTTTAGGGTTTAGGGTTTAGGGTTTAGGGTTTAGGGTTTAGGGTTTAGGGTTTAGGGTTTAGGGTTTAGGGTTTAGGGTTTAGGGTTTAGGGTTTAGGGTTTAGGGTTTAGGGTTTAGGGTTTAGGGTTTAGG